>CM066733.1:138164420-140664420 GCA_033961575.1 Aselliscus stoliczkanus | reverse complement strand
GGCGCCATTTGACAAGCCCTGGACAATCAGTTTGAGGAGCCCAACATTTGTTCCTCTCAAGCACCATCCTACAGACCTCTTTCTTTGCCTCTCTCATTGAAGCAGGAAACCTTTGGTGGCTGTTGCGTCAGCCTGTGTCCCGGAGTGTAGCGATCCTGAGGGCGAGCCCCTGGCTAACCCACAATGAACATGTATCATGACAGGAAATGAACTTTGTTGTTTAAAACTATAGCAATTCAGGAGTTATTTGTCACCACAGCTTAACCTAGCCTATCTTTACTGATATCTAATCAAAATACTACACAGTAAAGAACCAGTTAAATGATTAATGATGAAACATAACTTGGAACACTGTGTAGTCATTAAGAATTTTAAAATCAGATTATATTTTGATGTGAAGAGATGGTTACAATATATTACTGAAAAAATAATAAAATATATATGTAATATGGTCTTATTTTAAAATAGTTAATGCAAATTTAAATGCATGTATTTGAGTAAACAAAGATTAGAATGTTTTATACTAAGATAATATACAGCAAAATATTATACAGCAAAATATTAGCCAGGATTACAGGGCAGTGTTTACATAGATGATACTTTTCTTTTTGCTTATTTCTGTACTCTACTTGTAGTAGGGTGGAATGCCTCTGCTTCTCCCCCTGACACCACCTTAATTCAGCCTGCATTTCTATAGATATGTTAATTGACAGGTAATTCTGCCTGGGACTTAAGTAACTCCTGGTCTGAATCACTGGGAACAAACTGATTTGGAGATTTCCCTTGCTCTTCCTTGGATCCCTACCTCTTGCCTTGCTCCTTCTCCCTTCCTGGATATGTAGTTCTCAGGAACCTGGGATGCTCTTAAAATGGATTTGAGAACAGTAGAAATTGTCCATCTTCTTGTTATGGCGCCATTTTATAAATAAAATCTTTCCTTATTCCAAACTCTAATCTATTGAATATTCAATATTTGATGTGCTGTGCACCAAGGCCTTCTGACTGCAACATATTGTTTTCTGCAATGAATGCATTAAACGCTAATGAAATAACAGAAGATTTTCATAAGAAAAAAGAAAAATGTTGGGAGTGGGCCGTAGTGTGTGGCAAGGATTTTCTCTGCACTATATTAAAACGCTAATTTCTGAATCCCCAGTATCTAAATCAAACTAGACGTACTTGATAAAAATTGGAAGAAACTCTAGGATAAAAAGGATGTTTCACTGACTGTTATAATCATATAGCCTGAAATATCTTCTCTTCAGTTGAAAGACAAGAGTTTCAATTATAGAGAAAAATTCTGAAAATGTTACGCTTTCCTGTGGTGACAGTAAGACTTGACAAGTAGTATTTGCCCTGAAGCATTTCCTGAACTTATTTTTTTCTCTTTAGAAGTGACTCAAAAGGGCTCCTTTGAGGAACCCCTATAGCAGACATCTGACCTCATGTGTTTGTTCTGAATCTCCATTATAATAAAAGCTTCTGGGACTTGTCACAAGAAAATTGCTTCAGGGTGTTCCTGTTGGTCACATTTTTAAGGCAGTTTTCATTACGTAATGTTTGAAACCTGGCAATGCTGGAAAAGATTAGCCCAGCTTTCTGGGTTGTTCAGATGTTAAGGCCTGAGTTAGTTTTATCCCTCGGTAAATTGGGCACAAGTACCTCCAAGGGAATACTGACTGGGCTAGATTTTGGGGGGTTTCTCTTAGGCCTAAGAGCACAAACTTAATGAAGTTTTATTTAACCTTTTAATCTGCTAATGTGCATCTGTGAAGGAGAATGCTTAGAAGCTTTACTTTGACTGGCTCTTTTAATTGATATGATAATGATGCCAGTGCACTTTCTACTCCTTTGCAAATATCCAAAATCTTTCCAACAGAGCCAGACAGCAAAGTCTGAAAACTCTTTAAAGGTTGTTGGAAATGAAATCAAAATTCAACTGAATAACTTTGAAGATCTAATTGGCTTTAAATGATTCATGAATGGGGCAGCATCCTATCTAGCAATTGGAAGGGCACTCCCAAGGGATGTAAAAACAAGAAAGGTTTTTATAGGAAAAAAGGGTGTGGCAGGAGAGTTATTAGCAAAAGAAAAGAAAGGATTATTTTTAGACCAGGACATTTTCTTTTTGGGGGTGGGGAGAAAGGGAAACACAAGGGTTTTGTCATGCAAAATATGTCTTTTTCCAAGGGAGAGAAAGAACGCCCATGTGACAGATTTCATTATCAGTGCTGATGAGAAAATTCCAAATTGGTTGATTAAGGTTACATTTCTTGTGAAAGTCAAAACTGCAACTAAGTAAATTATTAACTCTAGATTTGGTATCATGGGCTTAAAGCACACTGATGCCATTGGGCCTGTGGTTTTTCTGTTTAACACAGTAAATCAGCTCCCAGCTTTCAAAGGGTTAATGCGGCACTCTGTTAGAATATTAATCTGTAAATGTACAAACAAAACCCTCACTTCTTTGCCTGTGAGAGTTATATGGCTCTATATACTACTCACAAAGTATTCTGGGGATAGAGGGTGGGGTCCAGTTAATGGAGTTGTTTTGTTTATCCAAGAATCTATACATTAAGAAATATTGAGACAACCGTGCTGTACCCATAGAGCCAGACACTTATGTGTTCTTCATGAAGGGGTGTAGAACGGGCCTCCCCAAATTGGACCACTTTGGCAGGTGAATTACTTTGAGCTGAAGGTAATTGAGACCCAGTGAGCTCCCAGAAACTTTTACCTCTCCCTTAGAGAATTTAAATTTGGGACTTGCCCATAATAAAAAGTTATTACCCGATATAACAGTTTATAACCTATCTATGGGGCAGGACAAACATCTAATTACTGAATATCTGCTCTTCTTGTCCTGCGAATGGCCCCCCTCCCCTCTGAAGCCCCAAGCCTCCTTGCCTCAGTCTTAGCTAAGAATGCCACCTATGCCTCATTTTAACTTTCTATCTCTGAACCTCTCCTGCATGTGGGGTTACCACGCATAGGTATGTATTTTAATTTGGCAATTTTTCCCTCGTTCTCTGTGTCATGTAGATTTAATTATTAGATCAGCAGAAAGAACCTTGAAAGATAGAGGAAAGTTTCTACCTCCCTGCATTCACATCTCAAACAGGTCTGGTAGACCTGAAAACACCTTCAGTATTATTCCCACAATGTCCAGTGGATGCAAAGAGCTTGCTTCCATTATTCTGGCCTCTCACTGAAGCCTCATCAAGTCACTGCCTGATCTCAGCCGTGCAGCTAGAAACACTGAAAGGCCTGGCCTCCACACAGGGGTGATGCAGAATGGCAGAGAGGGGCGTCTGTTTCCCTGTGGCTGCCATTTTCCAAGGCCAGCTGTGCCCAGCCGAAAAGTGACCTCATCAGGATCATCAATTGCAGTGCGAGTGAAGCAATGACAAGGACTAGATGAAAATGGAAAAGAATGAAAAATATGAATGGTATTTCAGATTTAGACTTTACATTAATTGGTACCTAAGAGTATAATGGAGAGGTCAAATCTGATTCCTAAGTTATTTTGTATGGAAGATTAAGACAAAACTAAAAACTGAAACAACAGCATAGAAGTTTTAATTTGAGGGAGAAATAAATTCAGAAAGTTGAATGTTAGGTCCCAGCAAGGACTGCCAGGCTGTCAGTGGAAAGAGGTTTCTATTCCATAGTGTTATGGAGGCAGCAATTAAGTGGCTTTGAGGGGGCCTTCGAGGGAGAAATTAAAGATGACGTTAAGACTTGGGTCATGCAGGTGGTACTGTTGACAGCAATAATGTAGTCATAAGAAAATAAAGAGAGGGTTAAAAAAAATATTAAAGATAGAAGAAAGAAGAGCTAATTGATAGAGTAAGATCCTAAGGAGGCAAAAGGGGGAATCAAGTGTAAGGGGAAGGGGTGGGGACATAAGTACCGAAAAGAAAGTTGGATTTCAAGAATTTATTATGTCAGGATATTTTGCTAACCTCTTTGTGTGTGTGTGTGTGTGTGTGTGTGTGTGTGTGCATGTGTGTGTAAGTGTAAGAATGTAAGCCCCCTTTGCTTGCCCAGTTGGGAATTTTGATACACATCAATATATATTAAATTGAACAGAGTGTCTTATAGTCTGATGCCAGCAGCTGATGGTAAGCACAGAAGTGTGGTGGGTCTAACCTTTGATTGCCAAGAAAGAGCAAAGAGAGAGCAAGTACACCATCCAGAGGCCGAACAGGAATAAGGAATAAAGGAAATAGATCAAAAGATTCATCCAATTCAAAGGGCACAGAGGGCAAATATTGGGTCTCTGGGTAAAAGTCTGTTGTAGGCTCAGAAGATAGAAAGAACATGTTGTGGAATGGATATATTGTAGTATCCTGGAGCAAGGCCCCGAGAAGTTTATGTAGAGAGTCAGGCCCCTCCTACAGGACATGGGTGGTCATGCCAGCGAATGAGGTGGAAATATGAAGGTTGAGTCTTAAGGTCTGGAGACATACAAATACCTAGCAAATGCCATCTTCTTTCAAGAGAGTGTTCAACTGATGATGTGGTTGACTTTTTAAGGTTTTTCAGTGTGTTTATTTTTAGTTAAATGGAAAATGATAATTAGGATCCATTTGTTTGCCATTTTATTTAGTATAAGCATATATAGCTAATGCAGAGTGGCTTTATAATTCCTTTAAAATTTATTTTCCAAGTCAAATGTTTAATTTCATAAGGTAACCAACTCTGTGTTTCATTGAGATAGAGTACCACCCTTTGAATTTCCAAATACAGATTTACTTTTGACCTGCGGAGGTTTGATTTTTATGGCTCTGTTTCACAAATAGCAGAAGTCAAAAGTGCCACTTCTTTAGAAGTGTGAAACTGATTTCAGAGATGAAACCAATGTTTATTCATTGCATAGTTTAAGAAGTAATTGAACTTTTGATGAAAGATTTGATGGGCAAATTGCTTTCATTAGTAAGACAGTCTTGCAAGGCTGTTGTAACATAAACAGGTCAAGCAGTTTCAAGCTGGACTTCTTTTCATGTAAGTCATTTTTGCAGAGTAAGGAAGTCTGACAAATATTAAACTCTTTTTATGTCTTTCTAAATTAACTTCTTATTTTGTCAATGTATAGAAACTCCATTCTACATAATAATAATCACTGTGTATATGTTAAATTGAGCCCTTTGTTCAGTAATACTGCCATATATATAGTAGGTATCAAAATACTTGCCATTTTAAATGTCTTTTTACTGTGTCAAAACTAGGATTGCTGAGTTTTAGTTTTATTTTACTTTGTTTTTAGTTATTCCCTTAATGTCGGTCATCTGAGCTGTTGTCAATTCTGCACCTTGGGAAATGGCCCCTTCTAGACTTGTATTACTTGGGTAGTCTGAGTGTGGGGAAACCCAGACGCCCTGACAGGTGCAGAGAATAAAGGGAAACGCAAGCTTGTGTCTTTGACTCAGTGGCCGTGGAAGGGAGAGGAAAACACAAATGCCAAGTCTGAGGAAACAAACAGAGAGGAAGGATGAGCCTCAATGAAGGATCTGCGACAGGGAAGAGGCAAGCCTGGAAGCAGGCTGGGTGGTCTGGATAAGGAGCTGAGATGAAGTGCTGATGCCTGCATTGTCCTGTCTGCTTCCCAGGGCTTCCTATGCTCTTCTGCCCAGAAAAGGCACTGGCTCTGAGCTCTAAGGAGAAAAAGACTTAAGGGGCTATTATAACAACATAATAATGATGTCCTTGATAGCAGATTTACAAAAAAATGCACAGGTCTTATACATATAACCATTTAAAAATAATGTTTCATTTTGAAAATGGAGAGTACAATATTAAATGTTTTTATATAGTCATTTCATTTAATAGGTCTTAATAAAAGTGAAGACATCATATTAAAGTTATGTGAAGGCTTTCTTCCAGACAGTAAAATTACATAGTCCGATTTTGTAGTTTTCTGGAGACCTAAATGAATATAGAAATAAAGCTCTGAATAAATTCTGGATTTCTTCCTTATCCCGGTACCCAAACTGCTCTCTCTGAGTTTATCACAACTTTCATGTTGCTGATTTCTTGGAAATCTTTGGGCCTAATCTCATTTCACATTTTGGCAACACTGAAGACTTCCCCCTGCTTAAAACACTTTTCTCATATTAATAGCTAACATTTAGCATGTATGAAGTTCTTCTTGCATGTAACATCCCAGCCATATTATGAACTTCATTTATAGACGAGGAAATGGAGGCTCAGAACAGTTAAAGTATAATAGCTTGATGAATGTATCATAACTGGCAGAGTTCAAACCCTGTGTATCTGATTTTAGACCTGGTGCTAAACCAGCGTGCCATCCTGCCCACCCCTTACTGGTTTCTATGTGTCCTTCTGTCTTCCTCTCCCTTTTTCCAGCACAACTGGGAAGTTTTTGTCATGCAGATATGTCTCAGTCTTTTCAATATCTTTTGTGTCCACTGTTTCTAGCTCTGGATTCAGTTCAGTTTTTCGTGTTTTTTTTTTAGGAGAGAGAAAAAAATATTCAGACATTTTTCTTTATTTCCTGAGAATGCAAAACTCAATATAAAGTTTATTGTAACCAGTATCTAGTTATATTTTAGTGGGAGAGGCCTTCAGAGTAATTCCCAGTGAAAATATTCAGCCCAGATTATGCACCAGAAATCCCATGTCTGTGTTTGTTAAAGTAATGGGATGGTATAAAATAATTTTTAAATGATCAAAACACTTTGTATTTTTAAAACAGAAACTCTGTAGCTATATTAAAAAGCAAGTCAGAATTTATAGATATGAAAAGTGTTTTCTTTCTTTAACACTATGCTGGAGTCTGATTGTGAGTCTTCCTGCTTTGCTCCCTAGTGCTGGAAACATTCTGAAAGATTTACTTTTCTTTAATATTTAGATGTTCTAGATTTCATGCTCTTTTCCTGAAGGCAATATAGGGGTGCCAAAAACATGTACATAAGTGGACACTTTTGTCAACATTGCTCAAGCAGTAGTTCGCCATAATCAAAAGTGTCTGGACACTGATGGTTTACCACTTTGAGCACCTCTAGTAATTGCAGAAGTCAAACTTATCCATCTTTTGTTATCAGTATATACTGAGTATTACAATTAATACAGTATTTTTTTCTTTCTTAAAATGTGTATACCTTTTATTTTGGCACCCTCTGTTTATATTCACAGTGAATTATTTGGCATCAAACATGAATAACCTGATGCTGCTTATTTCAATCTTTTGCACCAAAAATTAATGTTCTTATAGGTATACAACAAAGCATGTTTTGAGAATCTTATAAAAAAACAGTGTATTAATAGCTTTTGAAATCTAAGAGAAATGGTTCAGTTCCCACCATTAACATGAGGTCTTTATTTCTGAACTGGCCAATATTTACAGTAACAGAAGTTTAAGAAAAGTCTCATGCTTTAATTATCTTTGCCAGTTTTCTCAAACATAAAAAAGGTACTGTTTATGTTTTTTGTTTTGTTTTGTTTTTTGAGAGTAATGGAGGTAACAATCTCTCTTATAGCCCGAAATGAAAAGGGATTAATCTCTGTAAAAACAATTATGTATTATTAATAAATGCAACCTAGAATATCGACTGCACATTTTATTCTAGGTGCTAAACGCTTCATGCATCGCATTTACATCATTTTCATGGAGAAGGCAGACACAGACATCATTAACTCCCATTTTCCACCTGGCTAACACGAAGCACAGACTGAACAATAGTCCTATTACAGGGAGTTAGTTGCAAAGCCAAAGTAAGAAACTAAGACTTTCTTTATTTTATTATAAAACACACAAGAGTTTGTTTTCTAAAGCTTCTTAAAATAAAACTAAACCTGAGAAGCCAAAGCAGCCTTTAGACTAAAGGCCATGTTGACTTTCCTGCCTCCAAGAAATGAAGGATCCATATCACAATCCATATTTGATAAACTCATTTCAGGCTGTGATTGTTCTAGACCTTTTTGGGGGATTGTTTCCAGTTTCATTCCAAGGGTATGGACCAATGAAAATAAAAATATACTCAATTTCTTCTTCACCACCAGAGCCTGGGAAACGGCAGCAAGCTCAGGCAGTGAGCCATCATTCCACCAAATGCTTTTTCTGCCCTCACTCCTATCTCCAGTCTCCATTCTCCATGAGGCCAGGCCCTGCCTCTACCTGGGCATCAGATCAGTTACCATACTGGGCTGCTTCCCTTCAGCTGTCCCAGGGCCCTGCCGTGGCCCCACTTCCAGACTGCAGACCACTGCCTTGCTGTAGTCTACACATCCCATCCCTTCCCTGCCTTGAATTCTACTCCAGGAGTTTTAGTTGTACCTTGTCATATCCTTACAAAATTTCATGCGTTAATTGTACAGATGAGGTTTATAAAGTTTAGGGAGATGAACACACGGGGCCAAGGCCACACAGCGTATATGTAAAAGAGGCAGAATTCGAACCTGATTTGTTAGATTTCAAAGACTCCTTTCTTAACTGCTAGGCCACACACCTAAGTATTGAGGATCCTTACCTGACCTTGGTATGTGGAGCGGGAAAGCTATGCTGAGACACATCACCAAACGTCCCATCTGTAGTGCTTCTCTGCACAGCTCCACTCGCCCTGAGACAGGCCTGGCTTTCCTCGGACTCCTCTGAGTTATAACTTCTAGGGATCTCCCCCTAGAATGCCAGTGCCTTCTCTTCCCAAGGATGTTTTGACCCTTGAGAATGAGCACCTGTGTGGGGTGGAGTTGTGTATGGACTTGATGCTGTATTGTCTTCTGTTCTTTATAGAATGAGGCTAAGCCAAGTCCTTTCTCTAAAATTTTCTCTGGAATACTCAGGAAGTCTTATACAGAAGATGCATCCAGGAAAGGTACTTAAAAAAGCTTTGGATTTATAATATCTCAGTAAATAAAAGTACTCCTGGCTTTCACAAGATACGTTGCTCATAGGCTAGAAACTTCTTGAGAGAGGGACCCAGGTTTAATTGTTGAATGGTCTCCATGTATTCTGTGCACCATAAAATGCTTTTCTCTTCTAGTTGCATGTGATGTAGAGGTGTCACCCATTTATTTTATTGTTACCAGTTTGGCCTTTAACCTCCAGTAGGCACCCCTCGGTTTTCCATTCCAGACAGTTTCAGAGGCAGCAAATGGAAGGCCCAGGAATAGGATTGGTCTGAGAAGTCTAGGCATTGTTTTGTTTTTTGTTTCTTTCTTTGAATAAATGCCCCATAAATAAAAATTTGGAGATTTACATAAAAATCCAGATTTTGAACACTTTTTACAACGTCAGAAAACCCAATAGCACAAGGCCGGAGAGGCAAGCTTCCACATCCCTGCTCCTCCCGATAAAAGTCCAATTGCTGAGGTCAAGCGGCATTGCCAGCACCTGTTCCACACTGTTGCTTTTCTTACTGCAAAGTTAAAAGGCAAGTAAAACATTCATCGTCATTTCTCCAGTGAAAGTGGGAAAATAAAAAAGTGTGTGTTTCAGGAAAAACTGGTGTGACCGTATTTTGTTGCTAAAGTGAATATTATTCCTGAGTTTTATAAAAAGAATTGTTTTGCGATAAAAGAAAAACACTTGAAAAGGTTTTAAAGATACCATGAAAAGTAATCTATGGTAAAAACTATAAGAATATATGAGAAAGATGCTCGATTAAAAAAATGAAAAAGAACAATATCTAAAATATTGTGCTTTTCTAAATGATGGTGTTATGAAATGCTGCTGTGATTTAAAAGGTCTAGTTTGTTTTCCACCTTGAGACTGTGGGCTTGCTTCGGAAATTTATTACCAATTATTTAATTCTATTATAATAATAATGCCTGTTATATGAAAGAAAATTCATTTAGGAGCTACAGTACATGATACAAAGATGTATAAGAATCAGCCCCTACCCTCAAGGAACTGTCTTAATGTTGTCATTCATTATTCCACATTTATTGAGTTCCCCTGAGGGTCAAAAACTGTGCTGAACTGGTCGATGCCATGTTGAATAATGGCCTCATCTCATTAGAAGTTCATAGTCAAATTGGAGAAGCATATAACTAAGCAAGTATGTACAATGCAGAGTAAGCAGTAGGGTGAGAAGGTGGGCACAGGGCACAGTGGGAGCTTAACACAGCAGAGTGAGGATGGGGTGGGGAACATGATGAAGGCAGTGAGACACAGTCAGGTAATTTCTTGGGAAGTGATTCTCCATGGAGTCCTATGTGTTTCTTGCAAGTAGAAGCACTAGTAGAGTATCTTTTACTTTAGACTATCCGTTCAAAGGTCTGCACAGCAAATATCCTTGGAAGACAGAAATATCTCCCTCCAGACTAAAGGGGTGGCATACTTACTGCCCTGTGTAGTAAAGATAAGGTCTCCCTTGAAAGACTTCCCATTATTTAAAATAAATAAAAAAAAAAAAATTGGTTTCTTTAAGCTCAGGGTTCCTCTCCTATAATGCAACCCACTGAGTATGCAGGGGTTATCTGGGTCCATCCATCATGCCTCTACGGACTAGAGGACAAGGGGAACTGATGCAAATATGCCAGTCCTCCTGCTGCCTGTTGCACCATGAGCAATGAAGTCCTTTGTTTCTGACCGGGAATCTCGTTTCTTCCAGGATCCCTGAAATGAGTTAGCTAATTTGTTAGCTTGTAAGTGGAATAAAATCTCAGGCTCTTCGCCGTTCTTGGTATAATCTGCTGGCAGAATTTTGTCTTCTACCTTGGCTATCCAAAAGCTCATATTTTGGTGGTATCTAGGATAGAAGAGGAATGTGTTTTTTAATTGGAGTTCAGAAAAAATAGGATGGGGAAATGTGAAAACAGACTTAAAAGCTCTCATTATCACTCTTCATATTTCTGTGCAGGTAAAATGCACAAAAAGTAAACATCAAGGACAATTTTGAAAGAAATAGAAGTCAGAGGATGGGGTTTCATAAAACAGTAGCATGTAGCCTAAAATAGGTGTGGGGTATTGGAGACATGATTATTGCTGCCTGTCACCTGGGTCATTAAATATGAGCTTCAAAACTCTATAATCTATCTATCTGTCAATCATCTATCTATCTGGCTATCTATATCTATCTGTCAATCATCTATCTATCTGGCTATCTATATCTATCTATCTATCTATCGCCTACCTATCATCATTTATGTAGTTGTGCCAGTCAGTGGAGGCACATTAGCTTTCTGGTTCCCATTTTTCTAATGCCCTTCATGTCAGTGTCCTTCTTCCAGACCGAGCACTGGCTCCTGATCTGTTGTACACGATACTGTGCAAGGTCATCTTTCGGCCATACTTACCTCTGGGTCGGGGTGAGCTCCTTCCACACATGATGTGGTTGTGTCCAGGGCTCTCCTGATCTATTAGCCTCTCTATGGCAAGAACTGTTAGCATTCTTAAAGACATGAAAGAACCCAAAATAGCCACACCTCTTGAGTAGTTACACTCTGAAGCTGGTTTTGGTTTGATATAACACTGCTCTTTCCTCCTTAACACCCTAAACCCTTGACGGTATCCCTTTCTGTTTCAAACTTTCCCTGTTCGTAAGAATATAGTTACTTGGATTGGAGCTGCATTTATTCTTTCTCTCACACAGAGGCCCATCAACATCCCTGAGAGGCCCATCAATGTCCCTGAGTGGCAATGCTGCCTTTACAGTCAGACAAGCACATGCTTCTGCCTTCCCCTAGCGTTTTACCTCTATAGGTAAACGACCAGCCACTGAAATGTTAGCAGAGTTAGGGGAGCCATACACATCACAGAAGTTTTAAAAATAGGCAAAATAAGATAAGTCAGAAGAAAGTTGAGACAAAGTTAATTAGGAACAGATTACTTCCTGCAGAGCAAGGGAGAATGTAAGAATCTCACCATGGGGCTTGGCATAGATGGGACAATAGGGTTTGGTTTTTTACTCCGTGCTTTTCTAGGGGGTGGATGAATGGGTATAATAGTAGAAGCTGCGGGAGTGGATTTTTTTAAGTAAAAGAGACCAGAGGGGTGAGAGGGTAGAATTTATTTAAAATGGCAAAGGCAAAAGAGTCCAAAGTGAAGAGTTTGTGTTTAACTAAAACTAATAGTACAAGAGGGAATGGTGATATGTACCCAGACACTGGGCCGAGTTAGGGAGTCCCGTCTAGGCAGCGTGATGTCAAATGTCAGCTCTTCCATGAGAACACCCTATAAATCTCTTTTTCTATTTCTTCAGGACTAGATATCGCTGTATTCTGGCAAGTCTCAAATTCCACTAACTGCAGATCCTTTTCCATTTTTTTTTCCTCTCTCAGCTTGTAAATTAACACCAAGCTCACAGGCTCAGGTTATCTCTGGCTAAAGGAAGGTGGCATTTGTGTGCTCTGTGAAATGACAGCTTATCAGCCCAGTTGAAATGCAGTCTTTTAGGATTTGTGCTGTGGGTGCTAATCCTCCTGTTATCATCTCTGTCAGATCTGTTGACTACAATCAGTTTGTCACCCAAGGTAGACATATCTGAAGATAGGTAACTAAGCTTTCATCTGACAATGGCTTATTTTGTTTGCAAAGAACTAAACCTAATAAAGTTTTTAAACTATGAGTCAGCTTTTCTTAAATAAAGACAAAAGCCATCTGCCAGCTTCCATCTATGTGTTTGCCAATTCATACGCATGAACAAATTGATATACTCCATTAGTTTCATAAACAAGAAAGTGCAAGACAAGGGTTCCTGGTGATTTGTTTACTGGTCAGTGATGCAGTCAGGATTAGACTCATTGTAATGTCTACAGGGAGAGGCTGAGTAGTTGGAAATATTTTTCTCTCCAATTTCACCCACAGGCATATTACACACACACACACACACACACACACACACACACACACACACACAAACACGCACACTTTGGCTCTACTAATCTTAAATTTGTGACAGAGTAATTTGGATAAAGAAGATTGTAGGCAGCAATGTAACAAGCTAGGGAAAAATATCCAATGCCTTCTAGAGAGAGCTATTTAGAGGAAAGACTGATAGATAAATAAAGGTAAGAATGGCATCCTGAGGTCTGCTTAACCTTTATTTCAAATGATGCTTCCTAAATGTTGTGCATTAAACAAAGAGGGGGCTTTGTTATGTTGCTTGGAGAAGGGAAGGAGAGGAAAGAGGGGAAAAAAAGAGAGATTTTAGCTAATGACATGGCAGATGGCTATGGTTGGAAGGAAGAGACCCTTTCCTATGAGTTTGGTAACTTAGCCAAACTCAAATTACTTTGTGTGTATAGAATTTTGTTGAAATCAGTGATATGGTTAATTTTTTTGTCTAGGTTCACTTACAGTGAAGGTTACTGCTCTTTCTAAGCTTTTATTCAAAAGTAAAGAGAGACAAATAAATTAGCAAATATATAAATAATATAGTTTAGTGGAGTGATAAGTGTTATTAAGAAAATAAACCAGCTTCCTGAAAAGCTATTGACTGGAAAGGACTCATAAATGAGGTGACATTTATGCTAAGAGTGCAAAAGCAAGAAGATGCCTCCTTCTGAATACAATGCATATTCAAATGTTTTGTTAGCTGATTGTAGGTAATGCAAAGAGGAAAATGACAGTCTGATCTGCAAAGGACTTAAGATCTCAGAGGAGAAACAGGATAAAGTATAATGCATTTAATAAATTCTATACACTCATTCCTCGATACCTCTCTGCCATACTCGTATGTCCAGCTGGAATTAATCTCTATGAGACCCAAGAGAATGAACAGGAGATGCCACATTAAAGAAATCTTCCTGGACAAGGAGTATGCCTGCTAAGTCTCTCAACTGCAAACTTCAGAATCTAACTCACGCGATTTAATAAAAATGGGGAATTATGAAGCAAACAGAGGGATTCTCAGAAGTGGTGAAAAATGGAAAAATAGTCTTGGGAAACAGGTAGGAAACAAGACAGTGTCTAAGATTAGCAGCAGCAAAAATCTGGCCAAGATGCCACTGTATCACCATTTCTTTATGACATAATTGCTTCATGATGGAACCCAAGCATGGCAAAGCCACTTGTAGATTGCATCACATCAAACAAATTTTGACTATTTTATGCTCTTGAGTCACTTCCACAAAGTTCAAAGTCCTGAGAAAGTGCATCCAATATGCTGAGCCAACATCCCATTTCCTTTCCAGATTCAGGGGCAGGGAAAAGGTAGATCTGGCTGGTTCCATTGGCTTACATAATGAGAGAGAAAGCTTTGCATTCTACCGAGATTCATGCAGTGGTGATTTCTCAGAAATAGGAAAAAGGATTGAATTCTGAGCAGGAAAAATGACAAATATCCTATACATTTTACCATTTTTGGCTGCCCAAGATGCACATGTATCTTTATCCTCATATCAATTTTCCAAAATAAAAGGCTCCTGTCTAATGTAACTAGTATTTATATGGTCAAAAAAATTGTATTCACTCTACTCCAAAACCAGAATCTCTTCCATCTCTTCCATTTAAATTAAATTTAAATTAAATTTTTCCATCTGTAGGTCTGTCACAATCCCAGTTTAATAGTATCTAATGTAGAGCCCATGCCACTGCTGTCCCAGAACCAGCAGGCTTATCCTCACCTGGGGACTTGTTAGAGACAGTCATTCTTGGGACTCAATCCACATTAATGAATCAGAACCTTTGGGCCCAGTGCTGAGCAATCTGAATTTTAGTAAACCTTCCAGGTGATCCTAAGGGCCATTAGTCTGTAGAACTTGCTGTGATGATGGGCATATCTATATCTGCACCATCCAATAGAGTAGCCAGTAGTTATATGTGACTATTGAGCAAATGCTAGGATGGCTAAGGAACTGAATTTTTAATTTAATTAATTTAAAGAGCCTCATGTGGCTAGTCAGTATATCAGTATATCAGTATATAATATTAACCACTGTTGACACAAAAAAGGAAAGAAAAGATTTAAGGTGTTCCAATATATAAATATATACATGACATGATAAGAAAGAAAATATTGGTAGGCGTTTTAGCCTTATAACCAACCTATTTATTGTAGATTGGTTACAAGCAGGGAGATTAGTTATGAGCGTAGATTGTATTTATAACTCCCACACATTTTATATTGCCGTTGTTTTCAGCCAGCAACCCGACTGCTGGCGCCCTTTAAGTGGTTGAATGACTCAAAATTTTATTCTGCTGGATCTTGATTCTTGTTGGTCCTGCCAGTTTTGTGTAACTAGTAGTCTCCCATTACCTTTTACCATTAGACATAGTAGTAGAAGGAAGTGCCTCACAGTTGTATCCTACACATTGTTCCTCCCTCCTTCCCCCTTGGTGAAATAGCAATCTTGAGCACCTTAACAGGGTTAATTCTTATCCTATCCAATAGGTTAATCTTATCTTTCACTATTTTCCCAGTAGCATTAGTTACTGGAAAACAGGCTGTTGTGAACTGTTTGATGCACAGTCCTATTCTCCCAACCCCCCTTCTGGAATGAAGAACCTAATATTCCTATTGCTAAGAGGGCTACAGGCAGTCAGCCCTCAGCTGTCATTCCCCTTTGGGGATTGCCTCGGCCAAAGACAGCCATCTCACTGAAGTTCACACCCTCTTTTGGGGTGACCAACATCCAATGATAGATGGACTCAGGAGTGTAAAGGCCTGGCCCTCTTACATAACTTTAGACGGTTCTAAAGGATCAACCCAACTTAGCTACCCATTGGGTTGGGTAAAATTCATTAAAACTGCAACCCAGCTTAACTTTGCTCTCTGTCCAGTTCTGCTTTCACATCTCTTCCCTCACACAGGTGTAGATCTCTAGGCCACTGATAAACCTATATGCTAATCTCCATCTCAGATTCTACTTCCTGCAGAACTGTCTCATATTAATTCTGCGGAGCAATTGTTGTATACACTGTGAGAAGCAATCCTGCCTTGAGCATTGAAACCCCAACACTCCAGAAATCCAGAGTCGTAGGAGTGGGAAAGCAAACGTTTTGCGAGTAGATCATTTTTTTTCTGAATGCATGTATTGTTACATGAAAATAACAACTCCATATATTGTTTGCATGTTCAGAGCACCTATCACATCCAACAGTTCTGCATCACAATCTTTGATGGCTTTGTTTCCAAGCTGGCAGGTACTATAAGTTGTCAATTATCCTTTCTCTCACTTTCCTAAGGCCAGCTGCTTCTGTGTACAGGATAAAACCATTGACTCTTTTTTGAAACATGATGGAAGGCAGGATATTTCTTTCCCCTAAGATTCATATCAAGAGAAATTCCCCTCAAATCAGAAGGTGGTTTGAATACACACAACTAAAATGTTGACGTGTTGCTATGGAGACTTTAATCTGGATAGAAAGAAATTATGTAGGATGGGGTAAGTACACTCTAAATGAGAAGAACAAGAGAAACATGCATGTAGCTGGATGTGCAATAGACCAGTTCATGATATGGAAAGTAGTCTGATTTGTCACAGAATGGGAGGCAAATATTCATATTTAAAAATAAACATATTGTCAATAATTTAGACACATCTGTTAATATAAAAATAAATATTGATACTCCAGTTAATTAATTTCACATATTTTCAAATGGAGTCTTGGACATTAAATCTCTAGTGAGCATAATTAAAATTAATTTACATACCCTAAGGTAGAAGAAAATAATTTCATTTGAAATATTAGATAAGTCTGACTTTCATAATTGAGATGAATCTGCTTGCTATTTAGTCTGACAAGTGAATTTTCTGCATGTATTATATTCCATGAGGTATGAGTGATCATCTGGACCTTATCCGATATAGATAATCAGGGTCATTTAAAATTACTAACTGAATTTGTAAAATGTGTGTAGGAATGCAAATGTCAACTTATGTCTGGCAGCTTCATAGAATAATTTGAACTTTTCATATAGTTTTGAAATCTTCCTTTTGATAATTAGCAGTAGTTGGGTAAAACAATTTCCCATATAGACAAAATTTAATTTGCTTTGCTTGTTGACTTGGCTTAAAAGTGAACTAACATGGGCTGGCCAAGTGGCTCAGTTGGTTAAGAGCTCGCTCAAGAGTGCGAGCTGAGCTCTGAGCAATGGCAGTTCGATGCCAGCCTGAGCTGAGTTGCCGTTGAGCTGCCAATAGGTGGCAGAATGGCTCAGCTAAAAAAAAAAAAAAAGTGAACTAACAGTATCATTAATGTTTTCTTCATATATATGTGATTTTTATATACCTGTACATATGCACACCTACAATCGTAAAAGTAACATCAGGAAAGTCTAGCCAGAGTACACGATAGTTAAGTTTTGCTGTGAAGATAAGATTTCTACACATGAAGAATGCTATATTAAATACCAGTGTATGGAAGTAAGAGAAAGCATCATGTATTATAAAACTGTAGAAGATTTAGTGTGGCCACAAAATGGTATAGCTCTTTGAGAATGGCAAGAAATAGGGTTGGAAGTGAATGAGGATCAGGTCACAAGAGGCATTGTTTGTCATGCCAAGTATTAGATTGCTTTCTGCACGTCAGCACCACAACCTGGAAGACATTATCTTCAAGCTGGTACTATAACTAAATCTTCAGTCATCATTCCTCTTATTCTACTAGGCCACGTGCTTCTGATGCAGGACAAAAATCTTTTAATACTTAGATTTAGCTAAAATAAGTAGGCATTTCACAGTATTTAAGTAATAGGGAAAATTTTTTTTTTTTAAGATTTTATTGGAGAATTGGGGGAGGGGAACAGTGTTGGGGAACTGGGGAAGGGAAACAGTCAAGTTGTTGTCCTTCAATCTTAGTTGTGGAAGGCAGAGCCCACTATCCGATGCGGTAGTTGAACCAGAATTCTTGTTGTTAGGAGCACATGCTCTCACTTGCTGAGCCATCCTGCCACCTGTTGGCAGCTCAGCAGCAGCTCAGCTTGGGTACAGCTCACTGGCCCATGTGGGAATCAAACCGGTGATACCGTTGCTCAGAGCTCACGCTCTTAACCAACTGAGCCACTCGGCAGGCCCCAAAGAAGATTTTTTTTTTAAATTTAATTTTGTATTGAAACCAGTTCTGGTTTCTGGTACAAAGCTCTTAAAATCCTTGTAATTTCCTAAATAATAAGAGCACTAGGAGCATCTTTTGTTCTATATTTGGTCTATGATCATGGTTTCTGACGAAAGAGCTTCTAAATCCCTTGCAGTTTCCTTGGTAATAGGATGGTCTTTTGTTCTAATGAAGCAACTCTTGGTGGGCTTCTGGATTGCTTCAGGATGGGGGCTGGTCACCAGAAAGGCCAAGCTGTGATTGAAAACTTGGAACTTTTGGCCCCATCCTGATCATCTAGAGAGTGAAGAAGGGCTGGCAATTGAGTTAACAATAAATAATAAATGTGTAAATAAATAATAAAATCTTCCAAAAAATTCCAAAAAATACCCTAATGCCATAGGGAGAGAAGTCCCTGAATTCAGGACCCTCCAGACATTCCCGTATATATCTCTTCATCTGGCTGTGCACTTGTATCTTTTATCATATCTTTTGTTACACAATAAATCTGTATACATACTAAGTAAGTGTTTCCTTGAGTTCTGTGAGCTATGCTAGTAAAAGATCCAGTCCATGGGAACCTCTGATTTGTAGTCATGTCAGACAGAAGATGTGGATAACCTACCGCTTATGAGTGGAGCCTGAAGTGGGGGGCAGTCTTATGGGGACTGAGCCCTTAATCTGCGGGATCTTCTGCTAACCCCAGCCTATTAGTGGAAGAATTGCTTGGTGTGGAAAACCCACACACTGGTGTTGGAAGGTTTGTGAATATGGTAGCAGTGTTACACTAAAGAAAAATATAGTGTGCTTTTCCTATAGACAGGCTGATAAATTATCACACTCTTTTTTTCTTTTTTCTTTAAGGGCAGTGTCACTGGTCCTCATGTGTGGGACCCAAACTGGGCCCGCTGGCTTCCCAAGTCAGTGCTTAACCACTGCACCACTCGGCTGGCCCATAAATTATCACAAGAATAACACACCCACATAACCATTATTCAGATCAAGAAATAGAATGATAGGACTTAGCATCTCAGAAGTCCTTATGCCTTCCCAAAAGATAAACAGCTCCCTACCGATTTCTAACAGTATATGCTAGTTTTGCTTGCTTTTGAACATTATTCAAATTGGATCATATAATGTTCATTCTTCTGTGTCTTGATTTCTTTGTTCAACGGTGTGTGGGTGAGTGTATGTTTTTGTGATCCATTCATATTGTTGTGTGTAGAAGAATTTTGCCCATTTTCATTGTTGAATAGTAAGTATCTGTCTTGCGGATACATACTACAATTTATCTATTCATTCTACTACTGATAGACATCTGGGTGGCTCCCGTTTTGAAGTGATGATGACTGGTGTTGCTGTCAGCATTTTTGAACATGACTTTTGTTGTATATATGTACACATGTGTACTGTATGTATACCTCAGAGTGGAATTTCTGGTTCATTGTATAGGTATGCTTACCTTTAGTAACTTCTGCCAAATAGTTTTCCAAAATGATTATATCCGTTTACACCTCTCCAACAGTATATATAAATTCAAATTGCCCCACATCCTTGCCAACACTTAATATTATCAGATTTTTGAAATTTTAACCATTATGGTGGGTGTGACCATGAAAACTTTAAAATGTTCTATTCAGTTCCATGTGGAGCATCTACTATTGCCAAAATTGGACTAGTCTTTCCTAAGATGCAAACATAAATTAGACAGTCTGCAATACTTTAAGATAGTCTTGCCATTCTTATGAAAATTTCCATAAATTGATTACTCCTTTTCCTCAAAGCCAACTATGCTTGTACAAGAAATACAATTCCAGGGCTCTTTAAAGCTCACAGGAAGTTGCTATAGAATACTAGATCCATAGACAAGTGAGACATGTGTTCTAAAACATTGGTATAATTAACTTAATTACCCTGAGAAAAAGCCTAGAGACAGTTACATGTTAATAAGACTTTCATTTGCAATATACCTGTGAACTGCTTCAACCTCGATAAGACGTTAAAAATTTTCACCTATCCATAAGTATGAAATTTCACTATAAATAGAAGTAAATATTTAAAAATGAGATTATTGCTTGAGGAAGCATCTCAGGTTGAATGCTTATTGGAGTCTATATTAGAGTGTAATTCCAATGTAACTGTCATGAAATATCTTCAAAGATATAAAATAGATACCTAAATATTGACCTGTTTTAAGCCACTTAAAAATGGAATAATTTACTCAATGAGGAAGGGAAGAAGTGAGCAATGTTTTATGAAGTAGAGCTTTGTTGCCCAACTTGTGGACTAAGGTGTTTTTCAGTCTTAGGACTTTACAAACATAACATTGGCAACACCGAAGAACTTCCGTCCAGAGGCAGGACAAAGAAAGGGCATAAGAAGAAAGAAAAGAAAAGATCATATTTAAGTGGGCAAAGACATTGGAATGTATCCGACCTATCCCAGTGGCCCATGGGTACCAGCTGAAAAGTCGGTGGATGAGATAGCAGTAGCGTGAATGTATGGACTTCAACTCCCAGTCTTCTCTGTTTGTGTCCTGGGTCATATGTGACTCCTTCATGGTGAGCTTCTGGGATGCTTAGTTAGGGGGACTTTTGTATACATGACTGAGGAGGGTACAGCCCGAGGTGGAATCCCTAAAAACATTGCCGAGCATGCCCACATTATGTTTATTCACACAACAAGCTCTGACTAAGGGTGCATGTGCTGTGCAAGTTGACTTCTCAAGCTAGCACTCAGGAAGCCATCATTTCCCCAGAAATGCTTTCTTAACTGCTTTTCCATAAACTGCAATTCTACACGTGTTAATGCTTTCCTTTATGGAAAACATTTTCTGCCCATGGTCCTTTCAGAGTCTGCAGATATGTCTGGAAGATGAAGTCTTTGCTCTCTAGCAAAGGGGATTGTGAGTGTGTGCTCAATGCGAGGAGGAATAAAGAGACATTCATTCTTAAGGGAGAGGAAAATATCATGGGAAGGAAATGGATTAGAGATGTCTGTGAAAAGGTTGATGTTCTCCACAGTGTTTCTTATGACTGACATTAAATAATTATCTCATGAGTGTAGATCCCGTGCTGATGAAAAACGAAAAGAGAAAGAGGATAAAACAGTAAAGTGTATTAAATTTATCCCACACACATGAGCATGGATTCTCATTAGGTATTAAATGGTTTTTTTAGAACCTGAGGCTCATGGGAAAGTGGTTATTTTCATGACTGCTATATTTCAACAATTATATTCTTCCTTCCTGGATTTTGCCTTGGTTTTTAAATAATATTTGCAAGAATCTGAAATGCATACTGAAATATACTGGGGTAACATGATTGTTGCATCGATTGCTAAAATTTTATTATCCTAATTCTTCTTACAGAGAACATAGTATTACTAGCAACAATCAAAATAATAGAAGAGAAAAATAGTAAAATGTGTCTCAAGTGGGTATAAATATATAACTACTCACATGCCAAGATTGCTCCACAAGATGTGTTGTGTGGTACAAATTAGGAAAATGACAACTCTGATGAGATAAACTCTTGTGAAAATACTCCAGAACCTTAGAGTTTTCATTGGGGAGTTTTCGCTAGTAATATTTTCATTGATGGAGCTTATATGATTTAACCAGGTCAATTCGATGATTTTCATATCCTTAAAGTTTAGAGTGATTGCTCTGTCATTGGGCTTGGAGTTATTATTAGTCAATAATAGAAAATGCAGGGAAGACTTGATATAATCATAAATTTTCAATGTCCCTCTTCTCTCTACTGGGGTATAGAATTGAAAAGCATTTTCCTTGCATAATTTAATTAACCTGTCACTTTATTTTGAAGGTTTGCTAGTTCATGGTCCAAAAGGACTGATTTATAGAGCATTCATTACAAGGAAAAAAGCTAGACACTGAATAGAATTAAGCAGCATAAGCATAATCCAAGAGTAGAATTACTTTTGAATTAACATCCATTGTAAAATGTGTTCAAAAGATTATTTACTCCTTAGGCTGGAAAGTCTGTAGTTTATTGACCCGAATTTTTTAAAAAACCAACTAGAGTTTCCTGTTATTTTTTGCTGAAAAATTAAAATAATATTAAATAATAGTAATAGCAAACCTTTAATAGTATCAATTATTTAACAGATACTATGCTAGTTTCTCTTTACATATAAATTTTCTATTCTCACAAAAATGTTTCAAAGTAAAAAAATATTATTAACGATTATCAAACCATGCTCAAGGCATGCTATTATTCCAACTTTGTTTACAAAGCTTATTGTGGTGCCAAAAGAAGATTAAAGAGTGTAAGGAAAATGGAAAAATAGTCACATTGAATTTGGGAGACACTACTCTTCAAAAAATATTAGGTATTAAGAATCAATTGTAAAAACTTTTAAAACATCAGTCTCCTGAACAATATCTAAGACATATTCTCTTTTAGCGCATTAGGAAGTTATCCTGGAAAATATAAAGGCATACATCCTTTAGCAGTTGGGAGCGATTGTTAATAAAAAGAAGAAGCTGAGTGATCCAGGAACTGTCAGGTCTGAGAGAAACAAAGTTATAACTCTTGGCCCTTGAACCTTAATCTTTTCCTTGTTAGGGGGTTGCTTTGGGTTGTGTATAGTGGAAGCCAGCGCTTGCACAGTAGGTAAGAAAGTGTCTTCACTGAAGGGTATGAGTTAGGCAGGGCCCTTTTGCATACTCCAGAAAGTTCCAGTTATTCTTCTGTATTCTTACAAGAGGCCATTCTGGGTGGAGCCCAGGAGTGAGCTACAGGTTGGTGGCCCACTTACTTTGGGAGGGAGATTCTTGAGATTGTTGACTTCTATTTAAAGAGAGGTACCCAGCTAGGGGCGAGGCCCTGGGACATGCTTTCCCCTCACCTCTATGTTCAGCACAGGATTCCAAGGTAGCCCCAGAGTTCTAATTAAGATCCTATCCTTCTAGAGCATTATGAAAGCATATTTGTCAAAATAGGAGAATAGAACATAATTTATTTAACAGACTGTGAGCTTCACTTGTGACATTTAAATATTCAGACAAGAGCAGGTGGACTTCCATTGGTACTCCTGGCCCAGGCCCTGCTCAAGCTAAGGATGGTCATACCAAATACTCTAGATGGAAATACATAAGTTTGCACACCCTAAGAGCATACACTGTTTCATCCCTGGCACCTAGCACAGTGCCTGATGTAGAGGAAGTACTCAATAAATATTCGTGGGGCAAAGGACTAATCTTGACGTGTTCTTATAAGCTGAGCAGTAAAAGATCACAATCTACAGCCAAAGCCCCTAAAGTTGGAGGGAAGAATCAGTATTTTCTACAACAACAGGGAGTATGTTACATGTGTAAATCACTTACCAATATATTTGTCACTTAGTAAATCCACAGTAAACGTTACTGACTGTTATTAATTATACAGTCTATGGATTGTGAATTCCAGAGATTTCATCACCTGAGACTCAGAATGCATAGTTTGTGCAGTCACTTTAAAATATGTGATCAATTTCTTAACATCGTAAAAGTTCCCATGAAAAGATTTCTTGCCATCTTAATAATTTAGCATCTATCTCAATTAGTGGGTTCCAACACTTATAAAACTATTTATTTGATTAACTCTATAGCAATGACACCTTCATAGAGTAGACATAAATTTTATTTTAAACCATCTTTTAAATGGGAGAATTTTATTGCCCCTCAAATTCTAATAGGCTTGTTAGTTTTTTTATTTTTCCAGATTTGATGTTTTTTCTAGGATTCATCATCCATACACAGACTTTGATTCCAAAACATCCATGCTGGATTCTGAAACACACTGCAAGCTGGAGCCAGCAATGGTTTTGATTAAGTTGCAAAAGGGAATATTATATATATTTGACAAATGCAGGAGGGAGTGAATCTCATTTCTTAAGAGAATCTGGGCAAAGGATAAAACATCCATCCATTAGTTTGCCTTAGTTTTATTCTTAGTTTACCTGTCAGAAGTGGCTGAACCATAATTATGTAAAGCATACACACACACACACACACACACACACACACACACACACACCCTTTGGCTGGGTTAGATTCATATATACCCTTTGCCTTTTAAAAAGTTCAGCACTACATTTGTGTATTTGAACAATGTTTTTCTAATGAAACAAGAATTGCAATGGCCCATCTGAGTTTGGTTTCAGAGAAATCCGTGCCTTTTCAGAAAAATTGATATGGCAGTGGTGGTAGAGATGAGTCTATTGGAGTATTTATGTGACATGAAGTGAATCTCTTAATCTTTAGTAGCTGACATAATTCAAACCAATCCATGTCCAAAGAATAGTGATTATCTCATTGTAAGGGACAGGTAAAAGCTACTTACTTGATTTTCTTACACAGGCTCTCTTCCATTTTTATTTTTAATTCTCTTTTTACTCTAGTTTTAATTATATAGACAATGCAAATCCTTTTGGGCACAGGCAGGATGTAACTACTCTAGACTCCACAGCATAAACTCAGAGAGAGCAGGGTTGCTGTGCACGGTCCGTATCTGACTCAGTTCCTGCATCCAGTGTGCTCGCAATATTTATATTGTCAACAAACAAATGAAAGTAGGCAGGACATGTGAATACTTTGGAGAGATCCAATATTCTCTCTGAAATGATTTCAAAATTATCACGAAGCTATAATTTTTCAGAGAGAAATTAGGTCCTGGGTAAGAGAAACCCCATTATAGAGTCTCTTAAGCCCATACCATCTAATAGCATTACTGGCTGAATCCACCCAGGTTACTTTGCTGGCAGAGTCTGTTGCCGGGGCACAGGCACAGGTGACAGCAACAAGGAGGCCCAATTTCTGGGAAGTAATGTGTTCTGTACCCTCTCTCCCACTCTCTTTTACCAAAGAGATATTTAAATATTTAAGAGAATTCAGTTTTGGTTTATCACAATAACAATATCAGCTCAGTGGGAAAGGCACGTTTGTCTTCATCTTTCCAGATGTTTTCCCTAACATTCCTAGAAAAGGATCCATTACCTCCATAAGTGCTTTCCCCTTGTTCACTGAGGAGTGGTATTCTCGCTGCTCTGTAGGCTGCAAGAGTTGATCATGGACAACAGTACCATGATCGACAAGGGCAATAAACCTGCCTGTTGTCTGCTAGTCATTACAGGCCTGTGGAACTATATCAATAAACCAGTGTTCCTTCTACAGTTGTAATTCATGTATGTAGACTGATGAGAGCTGTAGCAACATTGCTGTACATATATTGGTATAATATTGTGTTTATAGTTTTCATATTATCTCATTTGACCCTCACAATGTCTCTGAGCATTAGAGAGAGTAATTATTACTGTACTCATCTCAGAGTGGAGAAAACCGATCAAGACTGAGGAGCTGGTTCAAGCTCACCTGTATCACACTGTCACTAAAGCAGAAATGTGGCTGTTGGCCACACTGTCTCTCTGACTCAGGCCTACAGGGCACAATTAAAATGAAAATTAGCCCTATGGGAAGAATGAGAGAACATCGCTTAGTTTGCTAAACAGGGATGTTTTTCTGAAGATTCTGTATAGATAAAAAAGGAGAGCCAATTTAACTAAAGTCCTCAGGAAAAAGAATTTAGCATCCAAAGCTTTCCCCAATTGCATAGTGCTAGAATTTGAGAACTGACTTCAAAATGGATTCAGTCCATGCACGATATAGAGCCAGCACTGCTATAGATTAGATGAGTATTTTCATCTTCAAAAACATGACTCCATTCCAACTTACACCAGGAACAAAAGTAAAATTAATTTGTTCTTTTCCTCCAAAAACATGATGTTCTTCTTTCAGTAATAAATGGCTAAGATAAGCATATTTACTGTATGTCAGGTACTCTCCTCAGTGACTTTGTGTATTTTAACTCATTGACTCTTCAGAGTAGCCTTAGGAGTTTGGTCTAATAATTATTCCCAGTTTATAGATGAAAAAATTGAAGCAAAAACTGATTAATAAATTGCCTGAGGTCACACAGCTAGTAACTAGCGAAGGCAGAATTTGAACCTGTCCCACAACCTTAACTTTTAACACCAGGCTCCAGGGTCTCTGACGGAAGCAGCAGGCCTACATTTCTCTGGTAAAAAGATTGAAAGCAATACAATTTCTTGGTGAATAACTTCCTTTCACAAAAATCACTGCCAAATATAAAATGAAACATTTTATTTTACATGCTTTCTTTACAATAACAGATACGATAGGTGGTCATTGTGATTTCAGGATCCAATGAAATAGAGCAACACCAACAGGTCCATTTTAACTTGAACTCCTGGGCACTCTAGATGCCAAAGCCTGTTGTTCTCTCATATATTTCATGATGGAAATCTCTAGGAGGAGAGAAAATAATGATGAGGCCATAGTGGCCATCTATGCAGCAGGTGAAGTGTGCCATGGTTTGCTAAACCTCTGGAAAATAGAGATTAAATGACTTCAATAAGGAGTTGCCACTTTTATCCCAAGACTGCCCCTCAAAAGATCCTTGGAAACACACACAGAAACAGTATGATCTTAACTGTGAAAATAAAACGTCTAAAAGGAAATATGCCAACATAAAATAGTTACCTCTCAATTGTGGAGTGACAATGGATTTTTAAAAATATTTATGTTGTTTAGAATTTTCTAGAATATGTGTTGCTTTTAAAAGGATATGGAAAATAATAGGTATTATTTTAAAAATTGCAGAGAATATACAGGAAAATTAATTACTAAGAGAGTTTCTAAGAGAGTAGATCTTAAATGTTCTCACGGCAAAAAAGAAATAGTAATAATGTGACATGATTCAGGTGTTGTCTAACACTAGGGGGTACTCATTTCAGAATATATGAGTGTATCCAGTCAACTCTCTATACACCTTAAACTTATACAATGTTATGGGAGCCTGGACAATTAAGTTTGCAAACTCGTCTTAGAAAAAATGCTACATACCTCATTGTTGAATATCACTATGGTCACCTTTGAAGTGCTCCCCTTGGGAAGCTATGCACCGATGCCAACACCTAGTCCACTCTTCAGAGCAATTTTGCAGCTCTTTTTTTGGATTGGCCATCAGAGCCGTCATTGTATTACCCTTGATGTCCTGAATGTCATCAAAATGTCTTCCTTTCAATATTTCCTTGAACTTTGGGTAAAGAAAGAAGTCACTGGGGGCCAGATCAGGTGAGTAGGGAGGGTGTTCCAATACAGTTATTAGTTTACTGGCTAAACACACCCTCACTGATAGTGCTGAGTGAGCTGGGGTGTTGTTATGTGATGCAAGAGCCATGAATTTTGGCAAAAAGTTCATATCGTCTAACTTTTTCACGTAGCCTTTTCAGCACTTCCAAATAGTAAACTTGGTTAACTGTTAGTCCAGTTGGTACAAATTCATAATGAATAATCCCTCTGATATCAAGAAAGGTTAGCAACATCATTACAACAAGTTTGTGAACTTAATTGTCAGATCTTGTATGTCAATTATATCTCAATGAAGCTAGAAAATATATTGGGTTGTCAGAAAAGTCATGATGAATTTTTTTTTTTAAGGTTTTATTGGGGAATTGGGGGAGGAGAACAGACAAGTTGCCGTCTTTTTGTTCTTCAGTCTAGTTGTGGAGGACGTTGCTTCACTGGCCTATGTTAGTATCGTCATTGCGCTCTTCCCAGATGAGGCAGATCGTTCGCCAGCCTCTGGATGTCGCTCACCGCAGCTATTGGCAGCTCACTCTGGCTGCCAACCACTCACTGTAGCCCATGGCAACCCACTGCAGCAGGGGCTGCAGCCCACACCATCGCCAGGGCTCACACAGCCCAGCTCCAGGTGGAGCTGGTTGTTAGCTGTAGAGGGCAGTATCACTGGCCATCATATGTGGGATCCAAGCCTGGGCCACTGGCTTCCCAAAACCAGCTCTTAACCAATGCGCCACTCGGCCGGCCCCATGACGCAATTTTGAAATGAAAAACATAGAAAACATATGTCATGACTTTTTTGTCAACCCAATAAATAGAATTAATCAATGTAATGAAACTTGTTCACAAAATGGATAGTCTTAAAACATGTTTAAAGTACAATATTATGATTTGAATTTGATTACCCATAAAGGACTTATACATAGATCATTTACTATTAATAAACTTCAGTAACAGATTGGCCAGATAGTAAATATTTTAGGCTTTGTGAGCCACAAAAATCTCCATCACATCTACTCAGCTCAGCCATTGTAGCATGAAAGTAGCCATAGACAATATGGAAACAAATGAGCTTAACTATGTTCTAATAAAACTTTATTTAAAAAAGCAGAAAGCAGGTGTGATTTGACATACAGGTTGTAGATTTTTGACACCTGGATAAAATGTTATGTTCCACAGAGTGAAAGAATATTAAATCTAAAAGAAAGTAAATGATTGTCTAAGCCAAACTTTCTGAATTTATAAATTATCCCTGAAGAGACAGAAACAATTGCAAAGTGGTAATAAATAGGAACTTGTTTCAAATAGATCTTCATCTGAGTTCCAAATTATTGAATCTAAGCTTCAATTTCCTCCTCTGTAAAGTGGAGATAATAATACTCCATAGAGCTATTGTATATTTAGGTAACAATTTATATTAACTGCTTAGTTCAAAATCTGGCAAATAGAAAGTGCTCATTAAGTATTAGCTAGCATTAATATCTGTGGTCACATGTTCACAGGTAGCAAAGCCAAGCATTTATTTCAATGTTGTTGGAGCTTCCTGACATAGCTTTAACTCTATTGTGTCTATCAAATTCAATATTGGAAAAAACTTGTAGATAACGCAGATGAGGTCCTTGCTCTCAGGGTTCTTACTTCATAGCAAGTAGGAGGGAGATAGAAAATAAACATGTAAATAAATGAATAAATTAGATAATTTCAGATAGTAAAGAGTGCTATGAATAAAATGAAGCAAGGCAATGAGATCTAGAGTTAGTGGGTAGGGTAAGGATGGGTGTGGGGCTTGCTCTAGATTTGTACTGCCCAATGTAGCTATTTTAATTTAAAGCAATTAATATTAAATTTTAAAAAGATCAGTTTCTCAGTCATATATTTCAAGTACTATAGCTAATGCTATCATCTTGAATAGCAAATGAGAACACTTCCATTAATACAGGAATTTCTGTTGGATAGCATACAGGAATTTCTGTTGGATTGATTGATAGGAAGAATGATAGATTGATAGATCGGAAGAATTAGAAACAGGGAGGGAGGAGGGGGGAGAGTGGGAGGAAGGGAGAAACAAAAGAGAGAAGAAAACAGGTAGATGGGGAGATAGAAATGATAGAGGCAGAAATAAACATAGATAAACACATAGATACACAAAGTGATGGCTTTTCTGAGCAGGTAAATTTGATCTGAATAATGAGAAGACACTAATATGAAAATTCTTAAGGCAGAGTATTCCAGGGAAAGGGAAGAACAAGCAGGCTGAGACTGGTACAAGCTTAGTGTGCTAGAAGGACAGACAGAGTGAAGGAGAGGAAGAGTTGGACAGATAGGAAGCAGGTCATAATAGTTCTCATAAGGAATTTGGATTTTAAGCTAATGGCAAGGGAAGTCATTGGGGACATTTTAAGTATGGGAGGTATTGACGTGATTTAAATTTTTAGAGATCAGTCTGGTACCTATGCAGATGATGAATCCTTAGATGGCAAAATGAAAGTAGGGAGATCTTATCAGAGACTATTGTAAGCGAGAGATAATGGTAACTTTGAATCGAGGTAGCCATGGAGAAGATGAGAAAACAGTTAGATTATATATTGAAGGTAATATTGACTGGATGTGCTATTCAATTGGATTAGTAAAGTGAGACAAAATATTAAGAATAACTTCCAGTTTATTTTTTGATAATGGATGTGGTAATTATGAAGAGAGGCCAACACTCGGGAAGAAAACCAGGAGTTCAGCTTTAGAACAATGAGTTAATTTGGCTATTAGACATCTGTGTTGTTTCCATGGCTGCAATAACAAGTTACCATGAACTTAGTGGCTTAAAACAATCAAAACGTATTCTCTCACAGTTCTGGAGGTCAGACGTCCAAAATTCGTTATATTGGACCAAATCCCAGGTGTGAGCAGGCCCACATTCCCTTTGGCAGCTTGACACAGAATCCACCCCTTGACAATTTCTCCAGCTTCTGGTGGCTGCTGACATTACTTGGTTCCATGGTCACACTGCCTCTTTCTCTTCAGTGTGTCTCCTCTCTATGTGTACTTTTGTTCAGCCTCTCTCTTAGTTTTTTTTCTTTTTAATTAAAGTTTACTGGGGCTGACAATGGTTAGCAAAGTTACACAGGTTTCAAGTCTACAGTTCTGTAAGACATCATCTATATATCACCACCCAAAGTCAGTTCTCCTTCAGTAACCATATATTTGATCCCTTTTACCCTCATCTACTATCCCCCTCCCCCCTTACACTTTGGTAATCACTAAACTAATTGTCTGTGTCTATGAATTTTTGTTCCTTGATTTGTTTGTCTTATTCCTTTGTTGCTTTCAGTTTTATATCCCACATATCAGTGAAATCATATGGTTCTCGACTTTTTTCTGTCTGACTTCCTTTGCTTAGTATAATAATCTCAAGATTCCTCCATGCTGTTGCAAATTCAGCCTCTCTCTTATAAAGACAAATGTTATTACATCTGGTTTCCACGGGATATCCCAGAACAATTTCAGCATCTCAAGATCCTTAACTTTGTCACATCTACAAAGGCGCTTTTCTAAATAATGTCACATTCACAGGTTCTAGGAGTTAGGATGTTGATATCTCATGGGGGGCCATTTTTTCATCTTCCCACAACATGTGAGGGGCGATATTGAACCGAATATGTGCTAAATCTGAAAGAAGGGATCAGGTACTAAAGATATGAATTCAAGAGTAGTCAGTGTATTGATGTCATGTGAAACCACGTGACAAGCATAATCAGTAGGATGGAAAAGGAGAGCTAAGACCAGATCCTGGGATATTCCCAAACTTAGAAGCTGGACAGTGGAGTAGATGCCTGAAAAAAGGCAGAATAGGGATAGTTAGTGGGTTAGGGAGTAAAACAGGGAGATGTGGTTCCACAGAATCCAAAGTAGAAAAATATTTTAAGGGATAAGCCACCAAGTGCATCAAATGCAAATGAGAAGGTGGGACAGAGAATTAAACATTGCATTTAGTAAAGAGGAGTTAGTGAATAGAGGGCATAAGATCAGAAGTAAAATTGATGAAGAGGAAATGGGAGTTCTATTTCGGTCGGTATGGTGTTCTCAATAATCTGAAAACCTCACAGCTTAAAAAAAGAACTTGAAAAGTTTGATAAAATATAAAAAAATACCTTCTCAACTGGACAGCAGAACTGACACACACTCCAAAATAATAGAAATATTCAGAGTTCCAAAGCAACGAGGAATTGAGAACAGAGGGTGAAGCAGCTACAGAAGTTCTGCTGGTCTGAAAATATTTGTCCATGTGAGACAGAGTTGTTAATTAGCCACGAGATTTTGGCATTGAGACACAGAGCTAAACCTGCCTTAAAGTGTGATTTATGAAAATATTGGCTTTCCAGAAAGACAGATGACAATAAAAATTGTCAAGCTTGACCTGGGATTTGCGTTTTTAGAAAAGACTTCTGGACAATTTTAAACAGAGCCGCATTACAAATGTTGGGATTTGAACGCACAGCGCAGTAAATGCCAAGCCAAGAAATTAAGGAAAATGATCCTGGTGCACAAAAATCCAGGGTGCTGGAAGAAGACAAAGAAAACCTCCTCTGGGCAATACCAATGTGCCCTTAACCCAGAGAGCATAGGATTTTTAAACAAAGAAGACCCTAAAATACAAGATTAAAAACAAGAGAAAATAAGCCATCACAGCTAAACTATAGAAAGGAAAATCCAAGAATAGAGTTGGACTCCTGGGACTTTGCGATAATACAAGCTGATTTCATACTTTATTTTCTTTGATGTTTTAACTTTAAAGAAATAATATTAAAAGATTTAAGGAAATAAAATGCTGAATCAAAACCATGAGAAACCCAATGCTAACCAAAAATACCAGACACATTTGAACAAAGCACCAAATAGAAATTTAGAAATTAAATAGATAATAACTGAAATTTTAAAAAAAACTGTGGATGAGTTGAAGAACATGTTAAAACCACCAGAAGGAAAAAAAAAAGTAAATTAGAAAATAGAGCTGAAGGAATTCCCCCCCCCACATCCCCCCAAAGAAACAAACAATAGGATGGAAAGTAGACAGGAGAGCTTAGGATACCTAGACAGTTGACTGATGTATCAGTAATCTATTGCTGGATAACAAACCACCTGGAAACATAGTGGCTTAGGAGAACAGTGACTTATTATTTCTCCTTCTGTGAGTTGACTGAGCAGTTCTGTTGCTAGTTCTACCTGGACCAGCATTTATTATATAACTCAAGTGTTGATTAGACTCAGTTGGACAGCTGGAATAGCTGGACCTCAATTTTCATAAGCTTTCTATTCTCAAGGAAGCTAGACCAGCTTCCTCACATGGTCGTGCAGTGTTCCAAGAGAGCAAGTTCTAATGTGCAAGTGTGTAATCAGGCCTGTCTTTGTCACCTTTGCTAATATCTCATTAGGCGAAAGAAGTCCCATGAACAAGCCCAGAGCTGATGTGGGAGAGAAGGATCCTGGGATACAGAGAATTATTTGAGTAACATCTATTACAAATGAGAAAGACTAACACACATCTAAATGAAGCTCCAGAAAGAAAGAACAGGATTAACAATTAAGAGGAATGGGGAGAGGTAATATTCTAGGGCTTAGTGGCTGAGGGTCTTCCAGAATTGATTTATATATATATCCATATTTGAGTTCTCAACTAATCCAATGTAGTCTCCATTTGAACCCATAATATAAAATATTGGAGAACCAAGTGAATACCTTTTTAAAAGCCAGAGGAAAAAAGACAGCTTATCCACAAAGGAATGACAATTAGATTAATAGCTAATTTCTTTCTTTTAATTAAATTTATTGGGGTGACATTGGTAGTAAAACTACATAGGTTTAAAGTATACAATTCTGTAATATATCACTTATATATCACATTGTGTGTTCACCACCCAGAGTCAGTTCTCTTTCCATCAGTGTATATTTGACCCCATTTACCCTCATCTACCTCATTTCTCAACGCTAATGATGCTGTCTGAAAGTAAGATAGTATTTCCAAAAGCTGAGCAAAAATAACCGTCAATATAGAATTCTATACACCCAGTAAACCATCTTTCAGAATCAAACTAAAATAGAGACATTTTCAGAAAATTGAAAACAGAGAGTTTGCAAATTATCACTAAAGGAAAATTTAAAGAATGTATTTCAGGAAAAAGTAAATGACTTCAGAAAGAAATCTGAGATGCAGAAGTCAATGACAAGAAAAGAAATTGAGAAACACAGGTGCATCTAAACTAACATTTGATGTATCAAACAATAAAAATACTGACTAATTTGTAGGGTACAAATAGTGAATCTAAAATAGTAGAAATTACAACAGTGAGCTGGACATGGGATGTTCAAGAATACAGATGTTCTTATGTTTGTCAGAAGGAGAACAAAAATGTTGATACATTTTAAGACTTGTTAGATATGAGTATATTAATAGTTTAGGAATAACTACTAGTAAAAAATTGAAGATGATACAACAATATTAATATCAGATTAAATAGGCTTGATTTTAAAGGCCTTTAACCTTAGAGATGGAGAGGAAAACTTCAGAATGATGACAGGATTCACAATGTAAACAGATGGAAGCATCCGGGTTGGTAGACGCAGGGAGGTGCTGGGATACGGGCACCTCCCCACAAACCTCGCCTGATGTCTGTCTTCATCTGGCTGTTCATTCCCTCCACTTAAGACCTTTCCATCACCCATAGGAAAACAAGATTTGAAACTCGATAGCATCAGATACAAGAAAGTCTCTTTTTAAATTCTCCAGCCTTTCAGCTTTTTGCTTTGGATGAACATTACACACCTAGAGATGAGAATGTAGATGTAGGGACAGACATCAGTAAAATGGTGGTATAGGAACCTCTAGCACCCGTCCCCACCCAAAACATAAATTTGAACAGCTGTCCGTGTACAAAAGTACCTTCAGAAGAGCTAAGGATTCCAGGTGAGGCATAACAGTGCCTCGGTAAAGCATAGAAATAGGAAAAGTCGCACCAAGGAGGATAGGAAAGATAGATTCATTTGACCCCCATTACTTCTCCCCCAAGCCTGTGAAGCCCAGCACAGAAGGAGGCACCCTGCCCATGGGAGAAGGAGAGTGAGTGAGGGCCTGACCTCTCCCACAGGCCTCAGTGCCGGCCCACCCCAGGGCTAGGCTGACTCCTGCAGCCCAAAGGGGCTCCAGGTAGACTCCCATAAACCCAGGACCCTGCAGTACCCCAGCATGTGCTGACTCCCATGACCCCAGGAGGCTTCCATGGCATCATTCTTCCAGTGAACTCCCATGAACCCAGGCTCCCAGCCCACCCCTGTGTTGACCAAGGCCCCAGATGGCTGCTGGGACACAGGCTCCTAGCAGACTCCAGCAAACCCAGCCCCCCAGCACACCCAACCTGAGCCAAATCTAGTAGCCCCAGATAACTCCTATGGCCCCGGGCTCCTGGTGGCTTCCCGTGAACCCAGAGTCCAAGCCCATCCCCATGCTGGCTGGCTCCAGTGGCCCCACACTTGATCAGCCCCCATGAACTCAGCCACTAGGCAGGCACTGAAAACCTGGGTTCCCAGGCATACCCAGTGTCAGGCTGGCTCTTATGGTCCCAGGCTCCAGGCTTGCCCCAGGGCCAGATCGCCCTCCCACCACAGACTCAACCTCAAAATGGCACCCAAGGTCTCAGATTACAAGCAAACTCCCATGGTCCAGGCTCCATCTGGCTCCTGCCAAGCCAAGCTTCCAGCCTGTGACAGTCTGGTACTGACCTCTATGGACCCAGAAGTGGGGAATATCCCAGTGGTTCTCAGCACTGAGTTGGCTGCAGTGAACCCAGGCTCCAGGCTGATTCTCTTGTACCCAAGCCTCACATCTGTCCCTGCTGACCTAGGAACCAGACCTGTCCACTCAAGGACTTCAGCAACAAGCATGCCTACAGGCACCACCAGCTGGTCTACCCAGCATCTCTGGACAGGCTGACTGGTGCAGAGGACTTAAATAGACATTTTCCTAAAGAAGTAGACAAATGGCCAACAGGTATGTTAAAAGATGCCCAACATCCCTAATCATCAGGGAAAGGCAGATCAAAACCTTATACCTGTTAGAATGGCCATCATCAAAAAGACATGAGATAGCAAGTATTGGCAAGAATGTGAAGAAAAGGGGCCGGCCAAGTGGCGCAGTGGTTAAGCGCTGGCTTGGGAAGCCAGCAGCCCTGGTTCGGGTCCCACATATGAGGACCAGTGACACTGCCCTCAAAAAAAGAAAACAAACAAACAAACAAAAGAATGTGAAGAAAAGAGAATCCTTGTGCACTGTTGGTGGGAATGTAAATTGGTGCAACCACCTTGAAAAACAGTAGGGAGACTCCTCAAAAAATGAAAACTAGAACTACCATATGATCCAGCAATTCCACTGCTGGATATATATCTAAAGGAAATGGAATCACTATCTCAAAGAGACCTCTATGCTTCCAGATTCATTGCAACATTATTCACAATGGCCAAAACACAGAAACTACCTAAATACCCATTCTGACAGGTGTAAGTCAGATGTCTGAAATCGAGTTTCAGAAGTGCAAGATTTAGGGTGATAATACAACATGTAAATCCATGGAGTGGATGGTTGAGATATGGAGAATAAAGATCAGTGCCATTGAGGAGGTCACAAAACTACGTCACTGTGTTGGCTACCTCCTCTTCCTGGGATTTGAAATTGACCAGAATGATAACAGAAATAATGGAGAAGGCAGTGGCCCAGTTTTAAAGTATTCATGGGTATAGTCTGCAAGTCTCTGCTGACAGCAACAGCCAGGGGCAAGATGATGGAATCCGATTTTCAAAAGACCTGTGTTTTGGCTTAAAATTGTTTTTCTTTTGATTTAATAAACAAGGAAGAGAAAAGAGTTTTTTAAAGTAAATGAAGAGCAAGGAAGGCATAAAAACATGTTGGTGCTGGCACATGTTGGGGCCAGTGGTGATGGCATGGGGAGGTTTACTTGATGGTTCTTCAAGGAAAGCAATGTCTTCAGGGAGGCAGCAAGATTCAGTTGGGGAACTGAATGGGGAACACAATGTCTGGAAAAGAGACTGAGGCTTCTTAGAGGCAGCTGCTGCTGACCTACTATGTTCTGCAGAGGGCACAACCCAAGAGTGTGGGAAGGTGAAGTGGGGTGGAAATCCAGCCAAGTTAAGTAATATACTCAACAGTGTATATATACTGGGGTGATGGAGAATGATTTGGGAAACAGGTTTCTAACAAGCACTGTGAGGCATGATGGGAATATCCTTGGCAGTACCTACAGAAAGGAGGCATTTGGTTTAAATTAAACATCAATGTGTTTCAAGGTAGAAGATAAGCTGTGTCAGTGCAGAATTCGCCTTTCTCTGCCTTCCTCAACCTTCTGCCATTATTCTTCAACACACATCTGCACTCAAATCAATCCACTCTCCTTTTTGCGTTCTGATTCAGCTATTGCTGAGGTATCCCTTTGTTTCCTCATGAAATTGTGATGGTCTTGTAGGGCTTGGTTTTTCTTTTGAATCCCTGACAGTACCTAGCACAGTGCTGGAGGCACAATGGATAGTCAATAAATATTTGATTGATTGAGCTATAAATTTCATTTGTCTAGGTTATAACCAGCACTCAGACACTCAATATCGCTATAAATTGGAAAGCAAAGGATCCGAGTTTTTATTAGAAACTTTTTCATGTTTAAAAGAAAATCTTGGCTCATAAAGATTTTGCCATTACTCTTGCTTTCTCCCCACCTCATCGCAATCTAAGCTTTATAAAAACATAAGTAGTTGCCGTGGAGACAATTGCTGGCACTAGAAGAGCTATTTGGGAGTAAAAGCAAGAACTGCTGTAATATTCAACAGCAAGATTTTACATTAATCTTTTTGCTTTCAGTAATAAAGCTGAAAATAAAACACTGAAAATATTGTATACTGAGAACTTACTTCTTTTTTGCTACAGAGCTGATAACCATCGGGTACCTACCCTGTAGATGCTACCCTTTGTTAAGATATTGAAATAATTTCATATCAGTTGCAAAATAGTCACTGCCCCTTGGACTCCCCTGTGTACCATTCCTTGGCCTCAGCTCCCCATCCCTGTCCAGTATCCTTCCAATTCCTCATAATTCAAGCAACTAAAGGTTAACACCTTTGCAAGCAGGGCTCAGTACTAGGGTGATAGTTGACATACTAGCTGTTAAATGTGGTGAACCTACCAGCTGTTAAATGTAGCGAATATCATTTCTAACTAGATTTATCAGAGGTTACAAAGCAATGCCCTGCAGGCATGATGTATGTGGCTCTCCTGGGGTATTGCATTCTTCTACAATTATCAAGTAGCATTTAAAACTGCAGTGACTTCAGGTAATAATGCACATGTCCAGCTGCTCCTGAAACGTTGGAGATCCTGGCAACATTGGCCTTTCATTCCAAAAATGTCAACTGGGAGAGTGGGGATTGTTCCCTTCAAACACTGCATAAGCTCTCTAGTCACCAGGCATCACCACTTCTCATTATTCACCCTGTGGATGGCACCTTTTTGTGTTCCTATCTTACCTGTGTGGATGTTTACATTTGTGTGTCCTGTACTGTAATAACCCCAAGTCAAATTCCTGGGAGCTGTGCTTGATTCTAGACCTCGGCCATCCTTGGGCATGAGAGCAGCTCATGGCGAGTCCACTCGGGCTTCCCGTCATTCTTCTTTCCTGTACCCTCTGCTTCCATCAGCTATAACAGCAGCTCAGCTCTCTTCACTTCTAGTTCAAGATGTCCAGACCTCACAGACAAGAAAGCCTTGTCCTTGATGCCTGTATTCCTAAACTTTCACTGAAAAGGACTTCAAATTTGGGAGAATCATGCACACTGATTTTGATATTTACCACCAATAAAAGATAGGAATGGAATTTTGTGACCTCTGGTATATAGATTTGCTCAGTAAGTGAAAAACCAAATCCTCTACAGGAAAACTGTTGCCAGCATTTATTCCTGGGAAGGAAGTGCTCCAGCAGGGCCAGGCCCAGGGTTTCTATCTGCTCACCTGCCACTTCCTTCCTTAGCTGTGACTGCCAGCTGCTAGTTTGTGAATTCACAGTTATACCTAACGATAAACCAGAGGGAATGTTCTCACCCTGCAATCAATCAGAATCCTTGCAGCGGTTTTCAATGGCAGCATAACGTACTCTCCCAGTCTTAGTTGTTTAGAAGAAGCACTGTTGGTTTGCTCATGCTTCTGTGGCTGTGCATGCTGCTCTGGTAGGTCACTACAGGCACCCAGCAGCTCAGCGATGGTCTCAGATGGCCCCTTGCACATCTCTGGCAGTTTGCATGGCAGCAGAGTTCTTTCATATGGTCAGGCCAGGCTTCTTGATAATGGACTCAGGGCAGCCGTCCAAGAGGGTGAGAACAGAACTTGTAGAATTCTCTGTGTCACTTTTGCCAAATTCTATTAGCCAAAACACATCACAAATCCAGCCCAGACTCAAAGGGTGGGGAAATAGATTCCAACTCTTGGTGGCAGGAGCTGTGCGTGCCACACCCCTGTGACAGGGATGGAAGGAGTTACCCCCATCCATTTGTGCAATTTACCGCATTCCTGAAGCTAGAACTGATAGAGGGATGGGCCCCACTGTAACAGAAGGGAGCATTATGGCAGAGGAACCTTTAAAAATGTGTTAGAAATTCTATACATTCAAAATTCTCCAGAGACAGAGAATGTAAAGATCAGGAAAAGTGGGGATGAGTCCTGATTTGCAATCCATCAAAGAAGCTATGAAGGAGAGTGGAAAGGAAGGAAGGGAGAAAGTGGGAGGCCGAGGAATGGAGGAAGGATAGTGAGAGGAGGATCTGGGACCTGCTTCTTGACACAGTCGTCCACCAGCTGCCACAGCATTGCCCAGACTCAGTCCCTCTGCCATTTGGTCCTCAGAGCCTGGGCTGTTTTCTGGTCTATCCTCTCTGCTCTTATTCCCAAGTATAGGATCTCTTCATCTCAGCCCTGATTGCTATGCTATTAACCACACAGTCTTTCCAGGTTTCCTTCTCCTGGTGCATCCTGCATGTCAGACCTGCTTGGTTTAATCATTAGAAAAATATTTTTATTTCTTCCTGAATAAATAAAAGATGCTCATGTTACAGAACTCAAAAATTACAAAAGCGACACAGACAGAAACTTACAGAAGTTACGCAGCTTGCCTCCTATTAAGTGGCAGAGCCTGGATTTGAACCCAGGCTGATCATGGAGTCCATGCTCTTGGCCATGACACTGCTGGCCTCTAAAATCAGGGCTCCTCGTCTGCCCCACCCAGAGAAGTTAGAAGTTACCTTTCCCCTGAATTATCAAAACTACTAAGCTGACCTTGATTTGCAAGTGAGAGGTGTGGACCTGCACATTTCTTGGCTAAAAAAATAAGGAAGCAGAACAGCCTCATAAGAAGTCAGCATTGTCCCTGTTGCAGAAATAAGAAGTTATGGGAAACAGATACCAAACACTCTTTGTCCTAAGACGTCGAGTCATGATGTATTGATTTTGGCAATCCTTGTACACCTTGTCATGCCAGTAAACACACTGAAACTGAAAGTCGAAATTGAAAAACTGGATGTGAGCTGCATCTAGCAGCATCTCGGGAGTGGGTACGGAAGATGGAGCCTTTGGGAGGTGGGTGATTTCCACCCAGGAAAAGGGAGGAGGGGCCTCTGGCTTCTCTCCCCAGATCTAGCCTCCTTACCTGAAAAGTCACCTTGGTGGAGAGCCCTCTTCCATTGGCGTTTCAGCATCCCAATTGCAAATACAGACACAGGAAGTAGCACGATCACTTAGTTTCTAAAATTCAAACCTACAGCTTTTGGGTGATGCATCTCAGTATCTGCATGCTATGGATGGTGCAAGGGATGTGTGTGTTTGTGTATGATTGTGCAGCATTTGCCAGAGTGTACACATTGGCTATAAAACATTTCCCAATAGCACCTACCACACTGTATACCTGCAAAGGCTTGTTGGGTTTTGAGCATTTTTGTTGTACAGGATGAGAAGAAGGAAAGCCATTCTGCCCGCTGGACTGCTCATAGGTCCAACTCGTAGTCTGGTAGACATATGGGAAGCTGGGCTTTCCAGCCATTCACCACTCTGGTAAGCCTCCGGTAACTTCTTTCTATGGGTCACACAGCGACATCTTGTCTGAAAGGTTGTTTGTGTATTTCTAGCCATTTGGATCTATTCTGCAGTAAGAGATAGATTTTACTTATTTGTTGGAAAACATCGTTTGGGGGCAATATTTATCGCTGGCTCTTAATCAGCTGTCCAGCCAGCCACCCAAACAGGTAGGAGGCAGGTGGACCTTCCTGCCTGTTGATAAAGGGATTTTTCTCCAGCCACTTTGCCCATGCTGGTCTGGACCTTTGCATTGTTAAATAAAATAATTTTTTCCAATACAACATTAATTCTCAAGGTGAACTTCGAGTCCATTTCCTCTTGTCAAAAGACAATTCTCTTTTACTTTCGCCCTTTCCTTGAATTTATAAATAGACCACTCGGAAAGTGAGTCCCTCAGTGAGGTTAATGGGTCAGGAGAAGAGAAATGAGAATACTTTTTATATACATTACACAAAATTTTTATGATTTAACCCCCAAAATGACTTACCTGAACACCTTGAGTTCTTCCTTATTAAGGTCGGTAAAAGGAATGACATAAGAAGCTGCCTGGATTCTCAAAAATATTAGCCCATGCACCTTCATGACCCATGATTCCATTTCAGATGATCTAATTTTCTAGAAAAGATGTATGCACAATATTTGTAAAATATAATTTGGATATATAAGTATAAAATGTTATGCAAGTTAATTATATTTAAAATAAGAAAAATCATCTCTATGGTTTTATGTATTATTCCTGAAAAGTAAAATTTTATACCACTTTCCGTGTGTGTGTGTGTGTGTGTGTGTGTGTGTGTGTGTCTGTAAGAAGGTGCAAGGGAAACAAAATAAGGGTGGAAGGCTAAGTTTCCTGTTTGCACCCTGGAGACACATTTGTGTCTTGAGCAATTGCAGTTAGACTGTGGAATGCAAGCTCAGGGGCCCCACTCCAGTAACAGGGCCACAGAGGTTAGGCAGGCAGGTCCTAGAGCCAGGCTCCTCATAATCATGAACTCAAATCAAATCCCCTATCATGGAGTAAAATAATCAGACCTTTCTTTATTCTATGCTGCAACGTTACAGTGGCCTTGCATTATGATACACTTTTAGTTCCCAGGGACTCCACAGTAAGCACGCTGCTGAAACAATCAGGTGAATGAGGGTAGGGATGAGAAAGCCACTCCCTCCCTGACTTTCTCATTCATAAACCTGCATCTGAGTCACAGCCAGTGCAGCACCTCCGGAGTGCAGACCCGTTAATGGCCAAGTCACAGAAGTCCTGGCCGGCAGGCAGTCTCGTATAGACTGGCTAGAAGGTAAGGGCGAGACAGCTCTAATTACACTTCCCTGGTTCATTCCTTCTGGTGAGACCTCGGCGATTGTTAAAGAAAGTCCTGGTGTCTGTCAGGGAAGGACAGGAGTCCTTACAAGGGGACTGTGAACAGGTTGTTAATCAATATCAATACCTGCCACTCAGAATTATCCACCAGATAATTCCTATCCAATTTGCCAAATATATATACATATCATCTTCTCTGACATCTACACTCATGTATCAGGCCTGAAAACTCATCTTCAGACAAGCAGAAAATGGGGTGCTGCTGAAACTTTGCAAGAAGCATCAGCACTGTTTGTCCTATGACTTTAGCAGGTAAACTCACCTCTTACCAATCACCTATTCACCGCTTCTTTCTAGAACAATAGCTGGAAATCATTGTCAAAAGTCAATCTCTGCTTGACACAAGGGATGTAGTTCAGAGATTTGTTTTGGATATCAAGGTTCCCAAGTGTACATTTAGAATAAGACTCTCTATTTACAGATCACATTTTTCAAATGGGGCTTCTGTTGTTTGCTTGTTGGTTTTTATAGGAATGCCAAACTGAACACCTGCCTGGCTCATTTCTGTGTCTGGGTTGTTACAGGGGAAGTTGGTTGTCTGACCCAATCAGCAATGCTGTGACATCAGTCAAGAGACATTTATAGGTTATCTACTATATGTAAGGTAGTGAAAAGGCTGAATTTGTATCCAAGCTCCACTTTGACTCTGAGTAAAACAGAAGATTTGAAAATGAAACTGCCTGGAAAAATCTGGGTGATATAATCATTGCATATCCACACTGTATGCCAGAAAATGCTCTTAAAATCTGTTATCATATGTAAAGAGTGAAGAAAAATATTAGCGCAAAATGTGTGCCATACCACCATCATTCACAGAAGTGTTTGCTTTAAAAAGTAAATGATATAAGTGCTAGACTAAGAGTCAGTGCTGGGTATGACCCCTAACTTGGCCATCAACATGAGGGATGACGTGGGCAAATTCCTCTACATGCTGGAGATTTAGTTTCCTCATTTGTAAAGCCAGGCAGCTGGAACAGGCTGAGCGATATGTCTACTCCAGTATTACAAGTCTATGATTTTGTGGTTCTACCTGAGTCACTCTTCCATTACCACTGAGTTTCTTTTAATGGAAAAAAGACATTAAGTATCAAAATAGCAAAATTTTGCTTTTCATCATTAATATATACCTCCAAACTCTCAAATCCACAGTACACCAAAATAATATTACATAATTACCATGCCACATCTAGTAGTATTAGCAACAAATGCTATATTATGTCAAGATTCAGTGTCTAAAAGTAATTAAAAATTCTGAATATTGAATTCTTTACAAAGTGTACTCATCAATCACTAATGATTATTCTATCCATTTTTGTTTTTCTGAGTTTAACTTACCTCTTGTCTTATTACCACAATTGGTTCTGATTCCCTTATTCTTCCCTGGCTGAATAATCTTCAATGAACATTTGAGGAAACATTAAAGAATGGGTATTTTCATAATATAAGAAAAGACAGATATAATTAATAATTACTTTTTGAAATATGAAGCAACAGAGGGTGATCAGCTATTTTTCATTTTCACAAAGTACAAAGACCAAAAGAAGAACAAGAAACGTGATTACCAAAAGAAAACGTTCAAATTAGTGTTAGTTTCTAGAATTTGATACCAAGCAAAATTGGCACACCTATAGTTCTGGATATGTTTGAGAACATGGCTGATATATTTAGGGTGGTTGAGTTGAAGGGTCTCTTGAAAATGAGACAGAGAATTAATTTTTTTCTAGTCCTTTTTGAGAAATAGTAGGGAAAACACTAGTACCTGAGCTGTTCTGTTTTAAGTCTTCCAGTATCACTACTCCCTACTTCCAAAAGATGTTGACACTTCTAATAAGCAACCAAGAACAGCTTTCTAGTAACCTCAACTGAAGTTGGGACTGTATTTGAGTTTATGACCTAAATTAGAGTATTAACACAATCCCTACTAAGCTATACTTAAGCTTAGCCATGTGAATCATGTAAACATGCCCCAAGGAAGCCTGGAACAAACCTGTTTCTGCTTTAGCATTTTTAGAGAAAAGTTTTCTGAAGTGTTGCTGGCCAGTCCTTTGGGGTTTCATAAGCACAATAGGAATGATGGTGTTGTTATTCATGATCAGAAGTTATTGTAGGGAAGAGAGTGGAAGGATGGGCTACAGCAAGACTTGATGAGAATTAAACAATAAATTAATATTAATGACTGCTGTATTTTACCAAACATTACATATTCTCCCATACAATCTTCACAACAAACCCAAAATCATATTCTCAGAAAGGTTCACTTGCTTAGGGTTGTGCAACTAGTAAATGGATGAGTGAGAATTTGAACCCAGATAAATTCCTTTATTTCTAAACATGGTAAGGAGAGGAATAATCATGGGTAATATTTTTAAATATTTGCAAGTCTTTATCTGTATGTTTCAATCCATTCATTTATGTGACCGTTTCACGAGGGGCCAATAATTGTTAGAAGAATTTGAACCCAGATAAATTCCTTTATTTCTAAACATGGTAAGGAGAGGAATAATCATGCATAGTATTTTTAAATATTTGCAAGTCTTTATCTGTATGTTTCAATCCATTCATTTATGTGACCGTTTCACGAGGGGCCAATAATTGTTAGAATTTCAAAGTAGTAAAGATATGGATTCATTAATAAATGATATTAGCAAGCCATCTAGAAAAAAACAACAAGTAAATTGGGTCTTTACCTGTTGGGTTCAGATGGTTCAAAGATTTTAAAATAAACCAAAATGAAACCATAAAAGTACTTAAAGAAACATGGGAAAATTTAATAATCTCAGAGTAGGAAAGTCCTTTCTAAAAATAACACAAAACTCAGGAGACATAATAGAAAAATATGAAAATTACACTATGCCAAAAATAAATGGCAAAACCAGCATAACCAATGTCAAAAGAATACCACTACCTGGGAAAAGATTTGCAATTTTATCATAATCAAAATTTTTCTAAAATATAAAGAATGTCTACAAATTAATATAAAAACATCCCAGGACAGGATATTGATAATGGAGAAGGTTACGTGTTGGGGGGAACAGGAGTTATATGGACATTTCTGTACCTTCTGCTCAATTTTGCTGTGAACCTAAAACTACTCTAAAGAATAAAGTCATTTAGTCTTTCCATAAAAAAAGGACACAGATATGAATAGATAGTTCACATGAAAAAAATTATTATAGCTCTTAAATATAGGAAAATATATTTAATTTTATAAAAGAAAGTATAACTTCAAAACACATACTACATTTTGTGTATTAGATTAGCAAAAATTAAAAAGCCTTATTTGAATACATCATATGTTAAAAAAAAAAGTGTGAAGAAGTAGGTCCTTTCACACATTTCTGAGTGGATTGGTATTATCTCCATATAGGGAAACTTTACAATACTTGCAAAATTGTAAATGCACATACTCTTTTCATGCAGCAATTTCACCTCCAGGAATTCATCATTCTGATATAATCCCATATGTGTGGAAATTTTATATGTACAATGTTATTCATTTCCAAATATTCATATTCATTCCATTTTTTGTAATAGCAAAAGACTTAAATTCATATGCATTACATTTTGTAACAGCAGAAGGTTGGAAGTGCCTTTGGGGTCGATCAATGAAAGGCTAGTTGACTAAATTAGGGTTCAATCATAATGTTGGGGTTGTGGGGGGATGTTACTGCTATACCCTTGGCTTCCCACAGAAAAGATTTTTCCCAAACAGTCTTAATTTCTTGCCCCACCATTTACGGAAATGAGTTGTCTAGTTAGTGATTTGAATGAGAAGCTGGTCCCTTATCTATCTTTCCTTTTGGGATCTGCCTGCTCCACATTCACCTGTTCAATCAGGTCCCCAGACTGTCAGGGCAGCAGCCGTGCAGGGAGGCCTGTGGCTCTCTGGCTGCCTGTGACTAAATTGGTAAGTCTGTCTAGTTTGGGGGTTTGGCAATAGGAAATCATAGCTGTGCATCTGAGCTGCGTTCTCCAGTATCCCCCTTATCAGTACATATATATTTTGATCTTCATCTGCTTTGCACTCCGTGTGCTCTCTCAGTTGAATCACAACCCATGTGGCAAAAGCACAGATGTCATTCACGATGCTTCTTTTATACAACACACACATCCCATTCACAAAAATGTGAAATGTTTCCTGGTACAGATAGGAGATTATCTGCAAGTTAGATGGTGGGAGAAAAGAGCAAGGTGCAGAACCGCCAGTGCAGAATGCCACCGTGTGGGGCAAAAAGAGGTGGGGGAGAGGACGTGTGCTTATTTGCATCTGCATAACGTATCTTGAAAAGGATAGACTCGGAACTGCTAATGTTGGTTGCCTCCACAAAGGGGAGGGGTGTGGCTGGGGAGAGAAGAGGGTATTTTTCACAGTGTCCACTTTGCTATCTCTTGGATTTTGATTACATGAGGATGTCTGAGCACATGAGTCCATTTCTTCTGTAGTACATGTTTCTAAAATTCTCCTGAGTCCTAGTTCTAATCCTCTTTCTTTCTTGTTTCCCAACAAAATTCTATTCCATTAGTGCTGGAGTTAATAAAACAATATGATTGAGTAACATGAGATGGGACAAGATTAACTGGGATGTATGAGGAGAGACAGTGCATGTATGAGAAAAGTAAGGACTTTTAGGAAGTATTTTGGAGAACTTGCATACATTTCATAGTTCTTGGACTCTGAGATAGGACCGAGTGAATCAGAGCTTCAAAGGATTTACAAATAATGTGACTTAAAGCTGAAAACAGTCATGATTATTCCTTGCAGCTTTGGATGAACCCCCGTATGACCATTCAACAGACACATAAAACAACTTATGAGGTTTGAAACCTTCCCATAGACTTCTATTGATTCATTTATTCTAGAAAGGCAGCTAATGAGTCATCAAACCAGGTACCTAATTTCTGTTTTCTTTTCCTTCTAAAGAATATAATAGGAGGAATGATGTAGCCTGGGTGTCCTGGCAGCTCCCTATGAACAGTTTTGTTCACCATTAGATATCAGATAGAAGCACTGGACAGTCGCTCTTGACACATAGCTGGTTAGACCAGCACCTCCATGTCATAAGGGCTCGCAAGGGGGTGCTGTGAGGAGAAGGCAGGCTGCCTCCCACAGTGAGGGGAGGTCTCTGCAGACCCTGTCCCCAAATCTGCTGACCCTACTACAATCTACATCTCTCCGCACCTGATGACTTTTTTTTCTCCCTCAAGTTTATCTCCAAAGTGCTTGGTTTGGCTGTTCATACAAGGCTTATATTTTCACTGACAGAGCTGGCTTACCGTGTATATGTAAAATATACAATGCTATACAATTTTTTTCGCAGTTCATTAAAGACTGTCAGTCCGATGCCTAAGCAAAAGCAGAAATCCCTACAGAGCAGAGACTGCTCGGAAATAGATAACAATAAAGACTCCTTTCTTGGACTTTTTATTGTTATCTATGAGAGCAGGCAGAACAAAGACAGTTAAAAAGTGATACTCTCTGGAAGCCTTTCAATGCTCTGATTTTATTTATAGCTGTATCCCTTCACTCATGGAAGTCAAATCATCCTAGCCACATAACTGTTTTTATTTGGGAATGCTGCTTACAATGGGAAGGTAACATCAAATTTGTATTATATATGTACTCTCAAAACCTTATGGCAGTGTTCCTGTATTTCTAAATTTACAAATATTTCTTGCTTAATGGAATCATGAATTTACTGAATCATTTGTGGGCTAATGAATTTAAGTCTACTCATCTGCTTATACAGAAATGGGTTCCATTGAATAAAGCAACAGCAGTGAACTATCCTATTTCCCCTAAACTTTCGTGAATTAGGGTGAATGACTGGGTACATGAATACATCTTCCTTTTTTTTAAGGCAAGCCCTCAACACCAGGCCACACATTCAATGATGGACATCAGTGTCACCTCCTCTGATGCAAGGGAGAACAGGGAGCTCTTATCTGGAAAAAGCCCTGAGAAAGCACAAGGTCTCAGCCAGTGGAGGAAGTAGACAAAGAACTCAGAAAAATAAGAAGACTTCTGGCTAGAAAGGAAACTTAGGGCAAGGAATTCTGCAGCTCTGAGCTATTGCCACCAAGTACTCTTTTGCCAAAATTCTATCTATAGCCTCTCATGTCTCTTTGTCCTTCTCCCTAGGATGATTCCTGCCTTTCCACTGAGCTTTTTAAGCATTTTGATTAAGCAGTGTCATGGCAGTCATCATATTTGAGACTTCACCTTGAAACCCTGCTAAGTCCAACATTTACAGGGTGAGGCAACATGTGGTTTGATTATAAGCATAACACAGAAAAAGGGAGGGAGTGTGTCTAATGGTAGATGTTATATCAAGATGACAGTCAATCTTGCTTAGCTCTGTTTTCTAATATGATGAAAAATTAGATTTTGTTTTTCTCTTTGGGAATTGGGCATTGCACTGGGTGGGAAGCCCAGGTCACAGGCACCTTCTCTTGCCATTCATATGGCTAAGAGTTTGATGATGCCCAACTCTTTCTTAGTGCTATTTTCTTGATATAAAATTGCATGCATGAATAATTGTGCAATATTGCCCTAAGCTTACAGAATAAACAACCTGCTACATTGCTACATCTTCGTTAGAGGACTGCATCTATAATTAGTCTCTGCTTAATTTGGCTGTAAATGACTAATGATTAGAGCAAGGTTATATTACTCCAAGTGCAGGTCACTTCTTAAAGTTATGGCCTCCGGTAATAGGAAACTCTTTTGCCACAGTACTTGAAAGAAAAAGATTATAGTACCACTAATCAAGGTGATGATAGAAATACTCTATGATTTGGCAATTTGGCTTGTAAGCAAATTGAGGGGCTGTAAGGGAATCCACGTGAGTCAGTACATCAGAGCAGCACTTCAGTGCCACCTGAGAATCTGGTGGTTTGAAAGGTAAAATTCACATACGGTATTAATTAACTGTGGGAGTAAATTCTAAGAGGTTATCAGTAAGTGACTGCAAAACTTTAATAAATGTGATTGGGTCATAATTTCAGAATGATTAATCAGACTTTCAAGATGGTAAGAAGCAAGGACTCACTCAAGTTATCTCAAATAATGGGCAAATATTGTAAAGAATCACAGGGAAGGAAAGGAGACAGGAAACCTTTTCAGGAACCTCATGACCAAGGGTTGTAGACCCTAAAAATTTGCTCAGGACTCAACAGGAGCCTATGGAGTCCTCTCATCAGAATTGGGCATCCGTTGTTTCATTTCCAAACTTTGCCATTGTAATCTACAATGCTACATTTCTGCTTCTTCTGCTTCTACCACTACTGACTCAGTTTGTTCTTCCCTTCACCATTTAGCCTTGTCCTAATCAGTTGTAGCCAATGGAGCAGGAATGCATGGTACAAAAATGACCCACGATGTGTAAGGAATGCCCAGGAAGGGGATGGCAGGCTCTCTGTAGAGAACTAGAGGACCTCATTCAATGGTGGATCCTCACCATCAGAAAACCAGGGCAGGATTGTAACTTAGGAAACAAAGACTAGTCAATTGTATTGTGCAATGTGAATAGAGGCATTTCTAGACATAAGACATAACTTTTCTGAGAAAATCCAGTGATTAATAATTGAACCAATCTGTAAGATTCATAAGGAATTTGATGGAAAATGCAATTCCAAACAGCAGTGCTAGTCCAATCATCACCAGCAGAGCATATAGTTCTATAGTATTTGCTAATGTGAATCTATATCCCCAAGAGATAGAAAAACTCATAAAAATTAAGATCTTGGGCGTGTAAAATTTGAGGACCTGGCCCTGAAATGTAGTATTTGCCTCCAACGTGAATTTCATCTTGTGGGGCTCTAGCCCAGGTTCAACAAACCTTCCCCATACTCTATGCCTCTGCGTCACCATGGACAATAAGCCTTCTACTTGAAAAGGACTTCATTGTGAAGGGAATCCATTAGTATTCACTCAGTGACTAATAGACACCATTTGAGTGTAACCAGGCTGTTGGCCATTACATTGCACACTGGCTTGAGAAAATACGACTTTGCAAACTCAGCCACAGACTATAGATAAAAAGCAGGGAAAAAAAAAATGTTTCCAAGATATTCTTCAGAACAATCTACTACTGAGATAAATTACTATTATTGGAGGACTATAGGCTCTCACTTGACTACTCAGCATCATCAGTCCTCAGCCTTCCTTTCTGCTCCAAGCTATCCACAGGCACAACACATTTACTTCTGTGCGGACAGCTCTTAGACACTGACTGAGATGTGACAAGGTGGCGAGCACATAGCTGAAGATAATCCTCCCCCTGTTCCAGCTGATTGAGACTTTCTGGGGCACTGGCCCCGCTGCAGTCTAAGTGAATGGTATTCAGAGTTGTACATTGCACAGCCTGCATGACTGTAGGTGTTGGTGCCACACTTCCGTGTGATAACATCAACTCCTTAAATAAACAAACTTGTCATAGTGGGAAAGTAAAGAACAAGAGAATGATGGAGGTAATTTGAAAGGCAATAACCTCCATGGACACCTGCAAATACTTTTCTGAAATATGACCATTACCAGACAGCTGGTAATTAAATTATGCAGATAATTTGATATTTATTTTAAATTCCTATGTCAAATGTTGTTGAGGAAAAATCTTTTATGTTAAGGGTAACATAATCTTTAATGAATAAAACAAATTGAGTGTTTAATCAGATGACAGGGAATTCTAAGTTTTGGCAACTCTGCCATTAAGTTGTTTGGAAGTAAAAGATAAATTAGAGGGGTGGAATGTGATGGTATTACATTATTCCAGTAATTGTATATATACTTTTTATTTCAAGTAGGAAAGAAGGGGCAATACTGGTGGATTCAGACCTAAGTGGAATTGAATATTTAAGTATTCTTACAGTTTATAAAGGACTAAGCCAGCTCTTTTCTTCGTTTTCCTTCCTTGACTAACCTCTTGAAGCAGCTGTAAGTAACTCGGAGCCTCCATACACCTATTTATAACAAGCTTTGTGATTTCATATTTTTTTTCTTCCTTACATTTGATTTCTATACAGTATAGGTTTAAACTACTGCTGTCTCTTCACTTTGTCTTTTAAATTCTTAGCAGGTGTGACAGAACTATAATTACCGACAATTAAGGAACAAAAGACTCCAATGTACACACATTTACTAAAAGTAATCAGTGATGAAATGTTTAGTGTTCAGGCTCAGTGAAAACCACAGTGCTGAGGGAGTTGTTTACATCGTCCAAGTTCTGAAAGAAGGAAACTGCATAAGGAAAAAATATTGCTCTGTGTCTGTGGCCAAGGCTCGAGGGATGAACATTAAATACAAGAAATTGCTTGGGTGGGTTTCACTGTGGTCGATAATTCCAGAAAGCGCACTATATCTTTATTCTCTGGAAACTGGCTTCTGTGAGGTTTCTGTGTGTGTGTGTGTGTGTGTGTGTGTGTGTGTGTGTGTGTGTGTGTGTGTGAGAGAGAGAGAGAGAGAGAGAGAGAGAGAGAGACAGAGAGAGACAGAGAGAGAAAAACTAGTTATATGCAAGAATGTTTTACTTATTACTTCAGTCAGAACAATCATTTTGAATAGAAATTGTTTGATTATGGGGGTGGTTATGGCATCCCTTCAGCTTAAAAGTAGCAGTTCTCCACCCCATTAATTCCTTACTGAAAATTCTTCTTTGTTGAAACACCACTGTTTGTGTCCTGCTCAGAGTTGCTGGTTTGAAAAGGATCCTGCCACATTCATTAACCAAGGAAGCATCCACAGCTCTTGGTGCATTATCTTATTATATGAGTGGTTGTTTTTATGATGTATTATATATATGTATATTAAACAAAAAGCACAAAATCTACTTCCTGTCATGAAATAATCACACTGATTTAGAAACCAGTCCAACAAGAGAGCCTCCAAATTTGTTTATGCCAATTTGGCAATGCTGTGAAAACTTTTAAGATTTCTGTAAAATAGCTTTAAGGTGAAACCACACCAACAGCTATTATTGCAAGGTACAGACAGCACTACAATAAGCCAGTATGATGAAAAGAATCTGGCAAGGCAGAATGGTCTGTATTATATGCTAAAAACGCTTTGAAGCATTTAAGGTGAGTGTGAATTAGAGAACTGAGGAATATAATATGAATAAATTGAGTATGTCTGTTGCTCACTTGCCTTGATCTGTCCACTTTCCTCTAATGTCCCCTTCCAGTAACGTTTCCACAGGGGCAATCTCCACAGTGTCCTTGCAATTTACAGATTAAGTCCAAGGTTTTTAGCATGATATGCAGTGACCTCTGTGTTCTGATTTCTCTCTCTCTCTCTCCAGATGATGATCCTCTCCTAGCACCACTGCGCCCCCAACCCCTGCAGGTCCTCTTCTCATGTCTAAGTTTTATACCGAGGCACAGGTGGTCTTTCTACTTGTTACACACTTCCTTCTTGGTCCTGCAATACCAAGTTCAGAGATACTTTCCACTGAGATCCCTCCTCAGACTTGGTTCCCTCTTATAAAAGTACTTTTGCACCTATCATCCTGTAATGGGAGGGCATTTGGGAAGGTAATGCGCTGGAAGTGGTGTTTGGGCCTGGGGTCATGAATTGTCTTTAAGCTGTGGTCCTTTAGCAAAGCAAACACACTAACTTATTTAGCTTGGATGTTGGTTTGGGTGATTTAGGGATGCTGATGGAGATTCAGCGGTAGGGGGCGCAAAAGCCCTCTAAACTAACCTTGACGTGCCACAATTTACCGTGTTTATGTCTTTCATCCCTACATGAATTGGAACCCCTTTCAGCCAGAATCTTTTCCATTTCTGTGTCTCACTGGTTAGCAGGGTCAGATTCAGGTAGTCTGAAGCATTTAGGAAATTATCGCTGAACTGAATATTTCAGTCAATCCTAATAAGCATGTTTTGAATATTTAAGTCTTAAAAAACAAAGAAGTTATAACTTTTCTGAGAAAATAATGATGACTAGTAATTGAACCAATCTTTAGGATTCATTAGGAACTTGATGCATATTTCATTTAATCCTACAACTCCACGAACACAAACCATGGCATAACAGAAGCCACTATCATTCAAACATAAGAAATTTTGGGGTTTCTTTTGTGCTTTTCCTCCTATCCCTGAGTCTGACTTCATCCTTCAGTCTTCTGATACCATACTGTCACCAGACAAATGTGTCACAACCAAGACAGGCTGTAAGGCGAGATATCTCACAAACTGACTCCTGCAAAGACAGATTTGCCACTGTCGAGGGCTGAGCCCTTATTCCTGGTGGTTCAGATTTTCAGCTACAAAAACTTTGTCAAGCTCTTAATATCTCCCCTCAAGTAAGCTTGCCCTGAATTCAAACACATGGATTAGGTATTCTTTCTAAATGGTCCCACCAGATTCTCCATTTACTCTGTCTAAGCTCTCAACTCTCCATATTATTAATATCTATATCTGTCTCCCTTATCAGATTATTGACTTCTTGAAGGCAGGGCTGGTCCTGTCTGTTTATCATTATCTCCCTAAAAGTGGGATGTCAATACATGTTTGATAAATAATGAGTGAATGCGTGTGCTCAGTTTGGAGATGCTTATTCCAAGGTCACAAGATTCTGAAATTCAAAACTATGTTGTCCATTCCATAGTTTCACATTTAGAAATATAGCTGTCACTTTATAGTACCTTCACTTGAGCCACAAGGTGCATGGGATCTGACCTGCCCATCTCCAAGATGACTGTTTGTCACAGTCACATTTAGTCCAGAGACTCTCCAGTTCTGTGCTTTCATAGCTGACCAAACTTTTGTACCCTGGATACTTTCTTGTTTAGATACAAATACACCTATAGTCAAATTTGTATTGATTCTTCACAGTTCAGGAGTCATTCTAGCTCCTCAAGATGGCCTTGCATATTTCTTTCTGATCCATCATCACATGCTGATTTCTAATTTAACTCTCAAGAGGGAAGTCTCAAGGAGGAAACCACATTTAATCACTCCTTTTCACCATATATAGTAGGTATTATTGCCCCCTAGATAAATAAAACAAGACGTAGAAAGGTCAAATTAATTCAGTCAGATCATACTGGCTCCTGAGGGACAAAATTTGGACTAAAGTTGATATCTTCGGCTTTCTAGTCCAGGCTGCTTCTCTCGTTAAAAAACAAAACAAAACATTTTTTTGAGGCATAATGCACAGAGAGAAAGCAGCACACCACAAGGAATTTCTGTAAATTGACAAAACCATATACTCACCAACCAGACGAAGCATCATCATATTCCCAGCAGCCTAGCAGCCCCACTCATGTTCCCTTCCAGCCACTACACCACCCCACTTGAGGGTTATTTGAGGGTTATCCACTATCTCAACTTCTAAGAGTACAGATTGTTTTTTGCCTAATTTTTACCCTTTACATAAATGGAATTGTACAGTATATCTTTTGCATCTGTCTTCTTTCGCTCAATATAACGTTTATGATATTTACCCATATAATTGAGTATATTTGTAATTTATTTATTCTTATGGCTTCATAGTATTCTGTTTTATGAAAAGACCACTGTTTATCCACCTGCTCTTGATAGATATTTGGATGGTGTTTGGTTTGAGGCTATTATGAATAGAAATGGTTGGGTATTCTCTTGCCTTCTAATTATGATGATACATATCAAATAATTTTAGAGATGAAAATACAAATTCATAGCAGAAGGAATCAAGCCAGTTAATTTTAAAATGTTGGTTTTATCCTAGTATGTCATGGGTGGTATAATATTTTTAAAAATTGATTAATATAATTAGCAACATTAAGAGATTATAGGATAACACATTTTTAATCATCTATAGAGATACAAAATTGTTTTCACTATTGATTCCCAATAAAAATCCTTAGCAAACTAAAAGCCAAAGGAAATTTTCTGAAATGTGGAAAAACATTTCCTTTAAGGTCTGAAATAAGGGTGTTGTCTCTATCCACTCTTCACTGTGCTGGAGGTACTAGTAAGCACAGGAACATGGAAAAACAAATAAAAGCTGTGAGGATAATGAAGGAAAAACAAAAGTTTTATTATTCACAGATGGTATGATAACATGGAAAATCTAAAACTATATGCATACAATATTAGAAATAATAAGAATTTAGCAAGTTTTCTGGGTGTACACAGTTTTTAAAATCACTGCATTTTAATGTATGAGCAAAAACAGGCAGAATATAAAATTTACTTACAAAGATAGAATGTAAATGCATTGAATAATAAATTATCTAAAAATAAATAAGAAAAAAACCGCCAACAAATCAATAAGAAAGAGGCACAAAATATTGACAGAAGGCTTGGAGAACATTTCATTGAGGAAACTCTGTAGTATAGAAATAAACATATGGGGCCAGCCAGTGGTGCGGTAGTTAAGCGCTGGCTTGGGACGCCAGCGGCCCTGGTTCGGGTCCCACATATGAGGGCCAGTGACGCTGCTCTCAAAAAAAAAAAAAAAAAAAAAGAAATAAACATATGAAAAGCTGCTCAATCTCATTAGTAAACAGGGAAGTGAGTGGAAATTAAGTACAATTCATTTTCTTTCTACCAGATTTGCAACAATTAAGTGATATCAAGGATATGGAGTAACAAGTACAATTATACTGCTGGTAGTGTATAATCACTTCAGAAAACAATTTGGCCTTATCTGGTAAAGTTGATTTTTTGCAGTGAATGCAACTCAACTATTGAAATCCTGGATATATACCCTAGAGAAACACTTTGACATATACAAATGTCTCTTCACAGTAGACTGGGAAAAGCTTTGGAATAGTCGTATGATAGATGATGGTGTATCAGGAGAAATGAATGCACTACAACTGCCTGTGAAACAACATATAAATATCAAGAACATAATATTGAACAAAAAAGCAAAGTTGAAGTTAAATATATGCAGTATGATTCCATTTATATAAAGTTTAAAAACAAGAACAACTAAACACTATATTATTCAGGCATAGACATACATTTGGTAAGTCTATAAAGTAAAGGAAGGAAATGGTAAACACAAAAATCAGAACAATCAGTACCAATTAGGGAAAAAAGAATGGGATAATGATTTGAGAAGAGGAGACAGAGAACCTAAAAGGTGACAGCAGTGGTCTTTACTTTCTCAATCTTCATGGTGGGTACCTAGGCAGGGCTGGCATTCAGCTGGTACAAACTGGACTATAGAGCTGGACTAATACATCCTTACTAGTTGTAAAGAGTTGCTTCCAGGAGACTTCTGAGTACCCCCCTTGAAGCACTTGGATCGCTCAATCCTTAGAGTATTAACTCATTTACATGCAATTTAATTACTGATATTTTGGGTCAAGACCAACTATGTTACTATTTATTTTCTATTTGTCTCAATTGTCTTATGCTCTTTGTTCCTCTTTTCCTGCCTTCTTTTGGTATTTTTTATTATTTCATTTTGTGTATTCTTTTATCCTTTGAGTATAAATACTCATTTTTTTTATTAGTGCTTACTCTAGAGATCAAAACATGCGTTCTTAACTCACTACAATCAACCTTATATTGATACTTTACCACCCCTGAAAAATACAGAGAAATTTACGGTAAACTGCATTTACCCCACTCCTAATTTTGAATTATTGTTGTCATATATTTTGCTTCTCCATAGTTTATAAACGCCGTAAGATATTGTTGTCGTGTTTTATTTTATTATTATTATTTTTTAATTTTTTTTGAGAGCAGTGTCACTGGTCCTCTCATGTGGGGCCGAACCGGGGCCACTGGCTTCCCAAGCCAGCGCTTAACCACCGCGCCACTCGGCCGGCCCAGTTGTCGTGTTTTAAAGTTAGTATTTTTAAATTACCCACATTTTACCCATCTGCTGCTTTTCATTTCTCCTATAGTTTTTACATGTCCATCTGGGATCCCTTTTCCTACTGCCTGAAAAAATTCCTTTAGTACTTCCTGAAGTCCAGGCCTTCTGGTATCTCAGCTTCTGCCTGCTGAAAAGTGTTTCTTGCGCCTTCATTTTTAAAGGCGATTTTTCAATTGTTACAGAATTCCAGGTTGGAAGTTTTTCTTTCAGCATTTAAAGATGTCATTCCATTCTCTACTGGTTTCCATAATATCTGTTCAAAAGTCAGTTTTAAGGATTATTGTTGATCCTTTGAACTTAATGTTTTTTCTAAGTTGCTTTTAACATTTTATCAGTTATATTTTTCAGTTACATAATTTCTGTGTGATTATTTTTATAGACTTCAACTTTGTGAAATTTTCTCAACTTCAGTCTTTTTCTGCAACATACTACTTGCATTTTATGCACTGTTATATTCTCTGATTAAATAAAATATGTAAGTATATAGTTTCTGAGAAACTAACCATCTTTTATAAGATGTGGAGGTAAAATTCCTCATAGCTTCCTTCCTGCTGACTCTAAATCTAATTTAAGATTCTTGTTTCCTAAGAATTCTTTAAGTTTTGAATTATCTGGAGGCATTGTAGGTAGGGATTTCCTTACATAAAGAAAACCAAAGTTATCCTTTAATTACTTAGACTGATGTTATTATTTCAATATCATATGTACCTGACAGACACACCTTTTTCCAGTTCTCTTTCCAACCCCATTCCTGACTTCTTTAACCCCTAAATTATGTTCCTAATTTACTGCTGATATTGTAATTGGATGGTAAACTAGAGAGTTAAATATTTCATGATTGAATAAAAGATACAGCAAAGGCAACTTGAGACTTGGTAAATGGTGTGTTCCCTGGTTAAATGTGAACAAGCTGTAAATCAACTGTTCCATATGGGCATATCTCACTGGTCTGGCAAGCTGGTAGATTTCTTGAGTGCAAGGACAGGGCTTTAAATTCTCTGCAAATCTCTTGACACTGCCAAATACAGCTCTCAGTATAAAGTGTTCAATTGATGTCTGTTGTAACTATCCAATATTCAATGCAACATTAAGAAGAAAGAAATTTCAGTGTTACGTCAGAATTTAAGACCAATCAATAACTCTAATGATTTACTATTTAAATTAATAATAAAACCCCAGGAATGAGATTGTACCATGTGTACTTTTAAGAAAGAGATATTTCCAGGTATATCAGGTAAAGGTGTTGAAAGAAAGCAGCCTCTTGCTATATAGCACTGGCCCCAGTGTTCTAAAACAAAATGCCAAGAAAATGTACTTTAAACAAACCACTTAATATAATTTAAAGGGCAGTCAGTGTAAAAGAGTTTAAGTTTTCAAAAAAAAAAAAAGATGGTATCATGGTACTTCGTGGGTGAAGGAGCACATACAAAGTATTTTAAACTAGCTGATTTCATAGGTGAACTCTGAAATTCTACGAGCTTAGTACAATAGGAATTTTTCTTGATTAATCAAAACCTGATGCAGGCCTGGGGGCCCACTCCATCATGAGACTTTGCCATCCACAACATGTGACCTCAAGGTTACCCTGGCACATCACACAGGGCTGGAGGAACTGGGAAATATTTTTAAGAACTGGAATCATTTTATATGTTTTCAATTGGCCAGAACCCAGTCACGAAGCCCACGCTACTACAAGGGAGGCCCAGAAATATAGAGGAACAAAAATGTATTTGGTGACTTAACAGTCTCTGCTATAGGAATGATAGGAGAAGATGACAACACTATGTCAAACTGATTGTTTGGCCTTGATTTTTATCTCTTCTATTAGATGGGTGCAGAAACAATGAAATCTGACAGTGATGATAACAGGGGTTCCTGGGTTTTTATAAAGCAAACATTTTATTTTATTCATTTAATAAGCATTTATTACTGAACTACTATAATCATGGTGTAATAAAAAATCCTGTGTAATACAATGAAGCAGAGATAGAGAGAAATCAGTCAAAACATTCTTCTTCAAGGACCATGGAATCTAAGAGTGAAGATAAAGACATGTTGCTGAATGTTTACTCAACTGTCATTTATTTTATCTGTCTCCACAAATGCTGGTGTCTTTTTTGTTGTTTGTTGTTTGTTTTTGCATTGGGTAGCAAAAATCACCGCAAAACACCTAAACACTATTTCAACAGCTTAATTTTCTATTTAAAACAGGAATTATACTCTTATTAGCTTCTGCAGGCTAAATGGTCAGCTCTCAAGTTAGTATGAAAAACACGAATACACAAAGCTGTACTCTTCTTGTTTTAATGTAGTGGAAAGAGCATTCCCCCAGAAGTCAAAGCACCAGGGCCCTCACTTCTCTCCTGCTGCCGGGCAGCCCTGAGACTTTCAGGAGCCAGTTCAGCCATAAGGCCTCCGGTCTCCCCACTCTCAGAGATGTTCTCTCAGCTCCCTTTCCAGTGTAGATTGCAAGTGTTGCTTTTCTTTTCAGGTTTGCCTTCACTCTTTCTCCCATTTCTCTTCCCTCCCTATAAAAGTACTTTCCTCCACTTTTGCCCAGGGGGATCCCATCTAGGTTTCCCGGGGGAGTTTGACATCCATCCTCAAACAAAGGCCCAGTGTCTGGAATCTGGACCTTCCTGAATCTCTTCTCGCTCTACTTTAATGTGTTCCTGTCCTATGGCCTATTCTCTCAAGCCCTGGTTTCTACTTCTAAGTATTTGGCTACTCAGTTAGATAAACTAGCATGTACCAATGTGTTCATGAACTTGTCACTTCATTCCTGTAAGTCACACAAATGCAGGACAGGTAGTTTCTGGAGGAAAGTTCTTCCTGTAAAGAGTACTGTTAAAAGGGCAAGCAGAAGGATCCTCGGCTGGTAGGAGGACAAGGAAAAATCTTGCCTCTCTTGACCAATCAATTGCCTGTTCCTATGACGTAGAATGGACACGTCACTAAAGTATTTTGCTATAGATAATTTTGCAAGAGAATACTTCCTACAATGTCCCCTCACTTTAATAACCCCTCTCTATTTAGCCAAATTTAATACCCTCCTAACTGATTACATGGGTTATATAACAGTACAAAATGCAAGGGCGTTGAAATATTATCAAATACTTTTTCGCATGTAATGAGCTGATCATATGGTTCCCTCTTTCATTTTATCTGAAATATGTCAACTGATTTTTGAATGTTAAGCCACACTTGCATTCTGGGAATAAACCCAACTTTTTATGATGTGTTACCATTTTTACACACTCTTAAATTTGTTTTGCTAATATTTTGTTTAGGATTTTTGCATTATAATTTTCTTTTCTTGCAATGTCTCCATAAGTTTTGGTATCAAGTTTATGCTGTACTCATAAATAGAGATGAAAAATCCTTCTTCTGTTTTTATTCTCTAGAAGAGTTCATGTATATTTAGTGTTATTTCTTACTGAAAAGTTTTCAGAATTCATTGCTAAAGTCATCTGAGCCTGAATATTTATTTATTGCATAATTTTAAAAAATGATTTTAAAGACATATTTATTGTTATTATACATCTTACTAAGATTTCCTATTTTTTGTATCAGTGTTAAGAAGTACTTTTTCAAAAAAATTTCCCCTTTCATTTAAATTTTCAAACTGATTACTGTAAAATTGGTTGTAATATATTTTTATTATTCTTTTAATGGATAAATATCTATAATGTTTCCTTTTTCATTCCTGGTGTTTGTCATTCATACCATTTTTCTTCTTCTCTTGGTCAATATTCCCAGGAGTTTTTGATTTTTATTAAACTTTTTAAAGAAGCAATTTTGGGTATGTTAATTTTCTCTATTGTATGTTTTAAAATTTTTATTTTGAGTTAATTTGCTCTTGTTTTCCTGATTTATCTAAAATCTAAAAGAATATTTAGAGTTATTGATTTTCAGCCTTTCTTGTGAATTTAGAGATAGGAATTTCTCTCCAAGCATGGTTTTAGTGGCATCACAGGTATTATGTCATATTTTCTTTATCAGTTAATTAATTATATGTTCTAAGTCTATTGTAATTTCTTCTTTGATCCATAGTGTGCAGAGAAGAGTTAACATACCGAGACTGACTACCTTCCTTTGTAAGTCCTCCTTACAAGATAGGTCCTTTGGCTGGTGCCTGGCAACTTGGATTTGGGGAGAGTTTCCGCCATCCCCAGAACTGGTAAGCATGGCTCATTATATCTAAACTATACAAGCAACATGGTTTATGCTGGATACGTGCTTTCCTTCTAGAAGTCTGGAATTTTGGTATCTGCCAAGGAGAGGCTGCCTACATGACTGATCCCCAGTAAAAACCTGTAAGAGTCTCTGGTTGACAGCAGTTCCTACATGTTGTCACAACTTGTTGGGGAAACTATATGTATCCTGTGTGACTCCATTGGGAGAGTATTTTGGAAGCTTTCACCTTGTTTCCCCCAATTTTCACCTCATGTACCTTTCCCTCAGTTAATTTTACTCTGTGTCCTACCCCTATAATAAATCATGGCTAAGAGTATGACTGCATGCTGAGTCCTGAGTCCTCATAGCAAATCCTTGAAGCTGAGAATGGCCCTGGAGACCTTTGATATACAAGCATTTGGGGATTTCTCAATTTCTTGGTGCATCTGCTTCGCTTAATTGCAGTTGTCAGAGAATATATGCTGAATGATTCATATACTTTGAAATTTGTTGAAACTAGATGTATGAAAGTCAATTTTGGTGAATGTTCCATATGCAGTTATAAAAATATGTATTTTGATGTGCACAGTGTTTTATGTTCATTAGGTCAAGTTTGCTAATTGTAGTTTTCAAATACTATAAATATTTACTGACTTTGTTTACTTGTTTCATTAGTTTCTGAGAGAAATGCATTAAAATGACCTACTGGGGTTGTAAGTTTCTGTATTTCCACATTTTTGCTTTATGCATATTATTTACTGACATCAAATTTAGAACTGATACATCTCCCAGGTAGACGGATCATTTTATTGTAATGAAACATTGCTTCTTGTCTCCAAAAACACTTCTTGCCTTAAAATCTATTTTGATGATAATAAGAGAGAAACATTATCTAGTTGGGTGTGTGTGTTTTTCTTAAGTTTGCAGGGTATCTATCTTTTCTATTCTGTGACTTTGTATCTTTCTGTGTTTTTATGTTTAGGTATGTCTCTTGTAAAAATCATACACTTAGGTTTTGTTATATGTATCCCGTCTGACAATTACGTTCAGTATACTTAGTAATATATTTTTATTTAAGCCTACTATCTTACTTTTTGTATTCTACTTATTCTACATCTTTTGGAGGAATAACTAAAAGCTATTACATAAAAGTATGGATATTCAAAGGATATTAATTGCGTCCTCAAGGAAGGATGGGCAAACTTTTTCTTAAAGAGACAGTAAATATTTTAGGCTTGCAGTTCATGTGGTCCCTGGTACAATTGGTCGACTCTGGTAGTGTGTCCCCAAAAGAATCATAGATAATATGTAAATGAATAGGTGTGGTTATACTCCAATAAATTGCATTTCTAAAATCAGGCAGCCAATTCATAGCCTGTAGTTTGCCAGCTGTTTTTCTACAATCAATTACTTTTTTCTTTGTTGGTGTCCCATATGGATCTTGCATTCCTTTAAATATTTTTGGTTTTTTGTTCGCTCTGAACTTCAGTCTTAATAGAATATTCCCTCCTTATTCATGTTTCACTTTCTTTGATTTCAGTTACCCACTGTCAATAACAATCCAAAAATATTAAATGAAAAATTCTAGAAAAAAACACTTTATAAGTTTTAAATTGCATGCCATTCTGAGTAGCATGATGAAATCTCATGCCATCCCATTCCATTCTGCTCAGGACATGAATCATCTTGTTGTCCAGCATATCCACATTGTATATGCTCCCCCACCCCGCCCCACTTTAGTCACTTAGTAGCGGTCTAGGTTATTTGATTGGTGTTGTGATACAGCAGTACTTGTGTTTGAGTAACCCTTATTTCACTTAATAAATGGCCTTAAAGTGTATGAGTAGTGGTGCTGACAATTTGGATAGACTGAAGAGAAGCCATAGTGCTTGGTACGTATTGTCAGAAGGTCAGTAGTAGCCTAACACTACTTTACAATGCCTATGTCATTTGCCTCACTTCATATCATCATGTAGGCATTTTTATCATCTCACATCATCCCAAGAAGAGTGAGTACAGTAGAATAATAAGATATTTTGAGAGAGACCATGTTTACATAACTTTTATTACAGTATATTGCTATAATTGTTCTATTGTATTATTGTTAATCTCTTACTATACCTAATTTATTAATTAAACTTTACTACTAGGCATGTATGTATAGAAAATAACATTATATATATAGTTTTCTAATTCACTGTTCTGCATGCCTAATCTGCAGTTAAACCATCTATCGTATACTTAATTTCAACTATTATATTTTTTGCTTATATATTTTTCTTTTGATTTTCTTAAAAAAAGATTTTATTGGGGAATTGGGGAAGGGAACAGTGTTGGGGACTTGGGGGAGGGAACACTGTGTTTTTCCAGGACCCATCAGCTCCAAGTCAGGTTGTTGTCCTTCAATCTTAGTTGTGGAGGCCACAAACTCAGCTCCAAGTCTATTCACTGCTTTCAATCTAGTTGCTGGGGCGTGTAGTCCACTAGCCCACTTGGGAGCCGAACTGACAACCTTGTTGTTAAGAGCACATGCTCTTAACAGCTGAGCCATCCAGCCACCCGTAGGCAGCTTGCGGCTGCTCAGCAATAGGCACTGTGCTCAATCTTAGTTGTGGGGGGGTGCAGCCCACCATCCCATGTGGGAGTCAGACCAGCAATCTTGTTGTTAAAAGCACGCACTCTCACCAGCTGAGCCATCCAGCCACCCATAGGCAGCTTGCGGCTGCTCAGCTCAAGGCACTGTGTTCAATCTTAGTTGTGTGTGTGTGGGGGGTGCAGCCCACCAGCCCACTTGGGAGTCAGACCGGCAACCTTGTTGTTAAGAGCACGCACTCTCACCAGCTGAGCCATCCTGCCACTCATTGGCAGCTCAGTGACAGCTCAGGTCAGGAGCAGCTCACTGGCTCATGTGGGAATTGAACCAGCAACCCTGTTGCTCACAGCTCACACTCTAACCAACTAAGACACCCAGCCAGCCCCACTTTTGATATTATTATAGATTCCAATTCTCTGGTAAAGTTATCCATCCTCCATCTCTTTTCTTTGACGTATTAATCACAGCTATGATAAAGTCCATGTCTATTGACCTCAATATCTGAATGTCCTGTGATTCCATTTTTATGTTTTCTCTTGGTTTTCAGTCATTTGTTATTATCTCTAGTCTTCCTAGTAAACAAACAATTGTGTATAAAAAGTTGTAGGGTTAATTTGAGGCTCTACCAAATGCTGTTTTAAGTGAGACTGTTGAAAGCTTAGCTCAGAATCCCAGCCCCTTATCATCCACAGATTCTCAGCTTCTTAGACTTTTGTTAAAACACATTAAGGAGAAAAATTACACCAAGTCTATATCAATTCATTTATCTTGTTTCTAAGATCCTGGTTCCTCAAATTATGGCTACCTAGATAGTCTTCCAATAGCTTCAAACAGACACGAGTGCGTATTATGTGTGCACGTTTCATATTGTATTCTATCTGCTTGTTAATTGTTCTTTGGAGAGGGTTAGCCTGTAACAAGCTACAACACCTGAAACAGGTAACCCAATATATTCTTGATAAATCTGAGATCTTAGGTGTGACCACTTCAAACTATAATGTGAGCTTCATTTCCAGTGATTGAAATTTTATCTTTCTATTAGTAAAGTCTAAATTTATATCATTTTGAGAGCCTTGCTACTCTGCATTCTTACATTGACTTTATAGTCATAAAAAACTGCCAGTTATTTTACATAAACTATGCTTTTTCATAAAAACAGCTACTAAGCAGCGCTTTTTCTAGTATAGTAGATTTATTTAACTTAAGTGAAGGATTTTATGTTGAAATTGTATCTTGTTAATTTACATCATTCTTCTTTATGGTTAAAAAAAAAAAAAAGAAGTAGAACAGGGGCCGACCAAGTGGCGCGATGGTTGGGTGCTGGCTTGGGAAGCCAGCTGCCCTGTTCGGGTCCCGCATGGGAAAGCCAATGACACTGCCCTGAAAAAAAAAAAAAAAAGAAGAGGGAAAAAAAAAAGAACAGGGCTGGCCAAGTGACGCATTGGTTAAGAGCTGGTTTTGGGACTCCAGCAGCCCCGATTCGGATCCCACATATGAGGGCCAGTGACAATTCCCTCTACAGCTAACAACAGCTCCACCTGGAGCTGGGCTATGCGAGCCTCGACGGTGTAGGCTGCAGCCCCTGCTGCAGTGGGCTGCTGTAGGCTATAGTGAGTAGCCGGCAGCCAGTGTGAGCGGCCAATAGCCACGGTGAGCGACCATCCAGAGGCTGGCCACCAATCGGCCTCATCCGGGAAGAGCGCAATGACGATACCAACATGGGCCAGTGAAGCAATGTCCTTCACAACTAGACTGAAGAACAAAAAGACAGCAACTTGTCTGTTCCCCTTCCCCGATTCCCCAGCACTGTCCTCCCCCCACCAATTCCCCAATAAAAAATCTTAAAAAAAAAAGAACCAAAATAAGAACTGAAAATTATCATTTCTCTGTTTTATATTTAAATTACCTGATAAAAACCATGAGCTCTTCCATTTTTGGTTATTTGTATTTCTCTTAAAAGAGGTTTAAAACTACATTTTAATTCCCTTAGAAGCTGATTGGAAATTAATTAAGAACTAAGAGAATGACTCACTCAGTTTTGTAGTCCTTTGTACCTAGTAAGCAATGCCTTTTATGTAGTAGATCTACTGAAATTTTGGATGTGTCTTTGATTCCAGGAGTTTCAATTTTTCTAATACCATTAATACCAATCTATAACACTTTTCTATAATCATCTGCTGGTTATATGACTTTTTTTCCATTATATAAGTGTCCTCTACAAATGCAAATTTTTTTTGGAACCACTATAAAATATCAGATGTCTCTTTTTTTCTCCTTGGATTGTTTGTGACTAGGTTGTAAAATTTTCTTTTTGAAAAATTTTCAATAGTCTTGGGCTACTTTTTCTACCCAATTGGTCATTGGATTATTTTTTTCTGAGCTTGTAGAAATCTGCTTGTTTAAGCTTTAGTTTACATGTCTGTCTTGGCTCAGCATTTCTTCCCTTGGATATTAAAATTCTACAATGGCAGAGTACTTTCTTTTGAGTCTCACCTTACCTTGATAGCACCAAACACACATCCTTGTTGATTAGAATTAAGTACAAAATAGTAGTTCTGGTTGTTTTTTCCTTCTTAGGAGACAGAAAACTGTCAATACAGTAAGTTGAGAATTTATCAGATGCACTGCTTTTAGCAGAAAGAGATTTTCAGCAGAGGTACAGCTTTTTGAAGTATGCATAGTCCTTACTAAATCTTGTCTCTCTGATTGTTTCGTGATTTATATCAGATCACAAAATCTCAATGAAAAAATCATATGGGAAAAATACCAAAACAGGAAATCAGATCAGAAAAAAAATGAAATGAAAAACAATTTTACATACGAATGAGTAAATGGAGGAAAAACATAAGTACATTCTAATTAATTGTTAATTCGCAAATAGATGCTCACTCATTTATAAAGAAAACTGAAAATACGTAATATAAAACATATTTAAAGAATGTGGAATGGGATTTCAAGTAGCAGTCAACTTTAATTCATGCATAAAGGTTGCCAAATTGGGAGGGAAAGAGGAGAAAAGCCTATAAACTCAGCCAGCCAACGTATTCCAAAAGGTATACCAAATGCTTATATGTAACCGCTTTTTCTAGACCAGTGATGTCTATACCTGCAGCAGCCAACTCCAGTACACAAAAGGGTAAAACTGTGGTGAGCTGTTGCATCCAGGATTTGGCGAGCCACCTTGAAGACACACACGGATGAAACATGAACCTTAATGGTCTTGGCAGTTAGTGTAGGATTTTTCAGATGGATACTTCAATTTTAATTTGAACTCTAAGGGCCAGACCTCCTAAAGTGGTTGCAAGCTGTGCTGTATTCCATTTTTCTCAGGATACAATTGAACAAGCCAAACTAAAGTTGGCTAGATTCTCCTCTCTGGCTCCCTATAGACTGACTTCCATATATATATATATGTATTTTTTTTTTTCCAAGCAGGCCAAGGAACCTGGCTGAAATTCAGTAACATACAATGGTTGAGTTTTTCTGATTCAACCAACTTTTTTTTTTTTAACACAATATTCTGTGCTGCAGTGATAGCCAGCTATTCCCTTAAACATTTGTGCTCCCCTCCCACAATGCAGTGGTAGCCGGCAACGGGCTGCCCTGTCAGTGATTCCATTTCCCAGAACTACCACTTATCTGTAAGTGGTGCCATGGGACCCGTTCTCACCAGTAGAATATAAGTAGAATAGTGAATGTCACAGGAAGTAGATATGAATATTGTACCTGCTCTCTTCTCCCATCTGCTGAATTTTGTTGCCTAGGGAGATTGCAATAATTACTTCTTGAAGTTAAAAGAATGTCCTGAGGCTGGGTTTCTAAATAAGTACAAAATATATATATATATATGTTCTCTCTCTACCAAGCAGGAATACACACACTAGACTATTATAGAACAAGAAAAGTATATGCATTGTGTTATTTTGCTGAGTTTTGTTTTGTGGCTCTGTTCCAATAGCTAGCATTATCCTAACTAGTGGTGCTTTTAAGTCAGTCATATTCATGTACACACACACACACACACACACACACACACACACAGATAAGCACTCTTAGGGAATTTACCCCCAAAGTTTCATGGGCTATATTTCATAACAATGTTTGTGAACTACAAAAACATTTGATGACCTTGCATCAACCTTAAAAAACAAGATGGTTGCTGCTTCATTTTCAGTCTCTAAATCGTATGCAAAAATGTTTCTCATGGATATCCTAAAAGAAAAAAATTTATAAAATGAAACACTTGTAGTTCAGCCTAGCCAAGTTGACACTTACAAAGCCCCTACATGAGTCCACTGATTATATTATCAAACAATTGTTCTTTTTTTAAAAGGCTACTATTCACATATTCAATAAATGTACATTAAGTGCCACCTATTTTCCAATATTTGGGAAATCCTGGAGACAAAAATATGAGTAAGGTGTATTCCCAAATTTTAGGAACTCATCATCTAGGAAAAGAAGCAAAACTAGAAACACAATGATAATACTGTCACTGCAAAGGTATCAGTGTTCATAGTGCATTATACAGACACAAGGGAGCTGCAATATAGGGTGTTAATGTTAACAATTATGCTAGATTACTTTGCTCACACCTGGACTAACAAATATCTGAGAAACATCTCATCGCCCCAATACTGGCAACTCTGAATTTGCTCTTGGCAGTTGGCCACACCCCCTACTGTCTTCCAAATGTGTTAGATAAATAGTCATAAGGATAGAAAGAAACAGAGAGCTTAACTTTAGAAGCCAGAGATGAGGCTACAAGCAGTCATTAGAAGAAACTAATGTCAAGATTCATAGACGTTGGGTGCACTTATTTTTCATATACTGTTCACTTCACCATCAGTAGGACTTAGTAATATAGCAAGCATAGAACTGACAAGAAATGGGAATTCATTTTTCCTTCCAACACTGAGCAGTAAATTCTGCATAGATCTATCATCAAGGCATGGAACATATAAAGTATTTTTCAGATTGTTGAAGGCATTTCACCAGGATTCCATAATTAATCAATAAGCACCAAAAAAAGGTAAAAGTCAATTATGATAGCCCTCATTTCTCAGGTGGGAAAACAGCACAAAGACAGATTAATTCAAAGTCAGGAAGGATTAATGACAAAGCGAGAAATAGAGGCATATCTCTTGATTCCTTTTCAGGGTCCACACTGCTGGCTTTGACCCCTTTAAAGTAACTGAAATGGATGGTAGCTCTTCCCACCCTTGAATTTACTTGCTATTCTTTTCCTCCTCTTCCTCTCCCCCCAGCTTCTGGGGGTATGGAATAAGCTACTCCAACTAGTTTGAACAAGCAAGACATTATTTCCTAAGTAGATTGACCCAAGTAAAAGATGTAAATCTATGGGTCCCAGCGTCAAGCGAGACTACAGTGACCCAGACTCCTGGGTAATCTTGAACCTTCAATTTGCTGCAGTATTGGAAGGATTTTGAATGTGACACTAGAAATCATGTTTTTAAATCAAAAATACTGAATGTGAGTGGTGAAAATGTATTCTTTTGTTAAGTGATTAAGAGTGCACACATAGACAGATTGACCAAAATTTATCATCCAAACTGAGGTATTTTGAAAGTAAAAAGGGATCTATTAGTTATTATGCTTAGAAAGTAAGTGAAGAATACTATGCTAAGTGAAATAAGTCAGATGGAGAAAGACAAATACCATATGATCTCACTAATATGTGGAATCTAAAGAACAGAATAAATGAAAAAACAAAACAGAAATAGACTCAGAGATATAAGGAAAAAAAACAAACTGATGGTTGCTAGGTGGGGGTGGAGATGGGGGAGAAGGCAAAGGGATTAGAAAGTATAATTTAGTAATCACAATCTAGCTATGGGGATATGAAATGCAGTTTGGGGAATATAATCAATAATGTAAAGATTTTGTCAGGGGTCAGACTAGCACTTTTCTTATTAGGGAGACCACCACATGGACTGTGCAGATGTCTGACCACTGCGCTGTATACCTGAAGCTGAATAACATTCAATGACGTTGAATGTATATATATATATTCATTGAATGTATATATATATTCAAATGTATATATATATATATATATATATGTATATATATATATATATATAGAGAGAGAGAGAGAGAGAGAGAGAGTCAGGGATATGGAGTAAAGCATAGGGAATAGACTTACTGGAATTGTATTGATAACAGCTATATACAGTGTCAGAGAGGTAGGAGATTGGGGGAGGGGGTTATCACTTTTTGAAGGGTATAAATGTCTAGTACATTGTTTTGTACACTTGAAACTAATAAAGAAAATTAGAAGTCAGGAAAAAAAAAAAAGAAAGAAAGTGGAAACGGGGACTACCTGGACAAACAGACAACCATGACCAACCTATATTGCAACATGCCCTTCCGTTAGTGGATGTGTAGAAATGTTTGCACCCTTGGTACACATGTGATCATGAATTACTAGTTTGTCTTGGTATACTTGCTAGCTCATTGCCCCTCTCTGGAGATCTAAATTGAGGTAGTGTATTATTTTCCTAGGACTGCTGTTACAAAATACCACAAACTGGGTGAACTACCTTGACAAACTGAGATTATATATATATTCTTTCACAGTTCTGGAAGCCAGAAGTCTGAAATCAAGGTATCGGCAGGACCTTTCTCTCCCTGAAAGCTCTTTGGGAGAAACTGCTCCATGCTTTTCTCCTAACTTCTGGTGTTGCTGGAAATTTTTGGCATTCTGGGGCTTGTAGAGCATCACTCCAACCTCTGACTCCATTGTGACGTGACGTTCTTCCTGTGTGTCTGGGTCTGAGTTTCTTCTCTTCTAGTCACTTGTCGCATTGAATTAGGGCTCACCCTGATGATATTATCTTCATTATCTTATCTTAATCTGCAAAAACTATTTCCAAATAAGGTCACATTAAGACTTTGTGAGGGGTTAGGACTTTAACATATATTCTTGGGGGAAACAATTTAACACCTAACAGAAAATAATGGTATCAAAGAGTATATGTTTAGAATGAAAAAGTAACAAAGGCCCGGTGGCCTCTAGAGCATACTTTTCAGTCCTTGCTATTATGATTTCTTAAACAAATGGACCCGTAGAGAGGCCAGAAACAGGTTACTGAAATAGCACACTGGGGGACTACAGAGCACAGAAGAGCCTTCACAGCAAGGTTCAAATCCATCAGGGAGGAAATAGTGTTCAGGGATACGCTATGCTTTCCTTATGGCATAGCCCTTTATTGAAGAGCTTTCCCCCTTACATACAGTCTCTAGAAATTCAGGCAAAACAACCTTTGAAGTATTTCTTGGTTACAATGTCAGAAAAAAAAAAAATCACCACATCTGTTTTAAAATAGCTCTTGAAAAGGCTAGTGATCTAACCCTGGTAGCTGTGAGCTCTAGTGACGCAAGAGGAACGCGTGGCCCATGGCCTGTGCACTCACCTTCACAGCACACAGCTAAATATACACCCTGATGTATTTGATAAATTATTCATGTTATTTCTTCCTAAAAGCAACACTGCCATTTAATGTTTATCAGATCTACTTCCTTCTTACTATAGTCTTATTTTCTCTTTAGACAAACACCTGGGAGAAACCATTACCATGTCTTTCTGAGGTATCATTAGCAGTTCCATGCTGTCATTTCACAGGTTACATTACCCAGAAATAAGTTAATTATTAACTGGAGTGATATAAAATCAGCAATGAATTATTCTCTAGAAAAGCAAAAATAAACAAGGGAGAATATATTCATGCCTTCAAGCATTGCATTTATATTTATAGAGTACCGTATTTCACATTTTATTGTTTAAGCTTATTTCACTAAAGATTATTTGCGTTTTCATTCCTATAATTCAGGGAATAATGCATTTCCAGACTATTTGTTCATTCACTGACAGTGACATATAGATCTCTTTCTCTTGAGTGCCAGAGTCAAAATATGAGGGTCTGGAGTTATTGTAGATCCATCATACTTTATTAGGAGAAGCCAGTTATTATTCTAAACTCTATGGTATATTATTTTTATTCCGCAATCTTTTCAAACCTTATTAAAGTGGAATCCTCTTTCTTTTGCACTGCATTTCTAAAGGATTTGTTTACCTAACAAAAATGCATACAGCCTACTCTACAGTCATGTTTGAATTATGCATACCTTCAATAGTGGTAGTTATTTTGTTTTCTGTGTTTTGGGGGTATTATATTTTATCTTGCATTTTCATTTGTCTCTGGGCAGACATCCAGGAGATGGATTAAGATAATTTTGAATTAAGGTGTAGGGGGCACATTTTAATCATTTTAGATTTGAAAACGAGGTATTGTGCAGAATCTGATCAATACTAGAGATAATGATGTGGTTTCTGGGTCGGTCATGATAGGTAAAGATGACAGCATTAACCTTATACTAGATTGCAAAACCTAAAAACTGTAACAGATATCAATCTGTAACCACCATCAAATGTCACATATTGTATTTAACTAACATTACAACTCCTTTACTCATAAACATCTCGGCAACTGTGGTCAATGTGTATTTTACAGTACACATTTTGACTCATTTTCCTCACAACCTTTTTGTTTTAACATAGACCAACATGTGAAGGACCTGCTAACTCATCAGAATGTCTAGTGACTGCATCAGTGGTGTTCCTGCTTTTCCTTTCTATTCATTTATAGTCATACATTTATTCTCTCTAAAGCCTCTAACTCTTAGAAATCTTTATGCAAATGGGATCTTCTGAGAAGTCTTCTTCTAGAACATCTACCTGTGTTGTTCATTTGCTAATGTAGCAAATCAATAATGACCCCAGAAAACTGTTCCAAATGGAGTCCCTGCAAAGCACACTTTTGTGCATGTTGCTAACTCTCTTTCACTAAAGAGTCCTTTGTTATGCACCCTCTTGAAAGCTTCTTCCCTTGAGCTGTTATTGCATTGAGATCTACTGATAGAGAGCAGGAGGGAAGGAATGGGAGGTGTGTATCAGGTTCCAAAGCCTTGGGGCTTGGTGAGATGGTGTGATGGACTGAACGTTTGAGTCCCCACCCCCAATTCATTTGTTGAAAACCTGCTCTCCCCCCCTTGCCCTGTGATGGTATTAGGAGGTGGAACCTGTAAAAGTTAATTATGATTTGATGACGTGCTGAGTGTGGAGCCTTCATGAATGGGATTATGCCCTTGTAAGAGTCATGGGGGAGATTTCTTCTTCTTTCTCTGTTCTGTGCTATATGAGGCTACATGAAAAGTCATCCATCTGCCACCAGGAGAGGGCCCTCACCAAAACCTGACCATGATGGCACCTGGTCTCAGAGTTCGAGTCTCCAGGACTGAGAAATAACTTCCTCTTATTTATAAGCCACCTAGCTTATGGTATTTTGTTATAGCAGCCTAGGCTAACTAAGACAGGTGGTTGTCACCAGGCTTATATTTATCCACCCTCTGTATCTTTATGGAAGAGATTTCATCTGTGAGTGCTTCATAATACCACGCAAACTTTAAACTTTGTCATCTCTTTCTTTTGGTTAAAGCATTCATTGCCAGAGCCAGGGATTATTGATCCATAAGCTGGTGACCCAAAAGAAAACAGGTCTCTGTGAAACCTGACTAGGGTATCTGTCATGAGTTTGGGGAGGGGGGGTGGGGGGTGGGGGGGTGATGGTGGTGCATATGAATAACAATAATAAAATATTAGCAGCCAATATTTATTCTTTTAGGCACTATCCTAAGTATGTTACATATATGTATCATCTCATATGATCCTTCTAACCCCTCTGAGATACATAATATAATTTGTGGGAGGCCGACAGCCTCTCAGTGTCTGACAAGGTCACATTGCCCTGCTCAGCACTGGATATTAGGGGTGCTGCCTTATGGTTGGTCATGTAATATCTCCTGCTTCTATGAACTCATGTGCCTTTCCTCCTATAGGAAACAATGTACTCACTGCATTTGTGACAAATTCCTGTGGTTCCCCGATGATAGCTGGCTATGTAAGCCAGTGACGGGGTAAGAGTTCCTAAAAAGGAAACTCCCTAAGACAGGCTACAGTCCGAGGGGACCCCTGAATTGAGATATTGGGGACTCAAGCCCCTTGGAAACTGAGGCACAGACCTCTGACAACTTAGGCCAAAAAAAGCCTGCCTGTGAGAAGCTGATGCACTTGCCTAAGGGCCCTGCTGTGAAAAGTCTCCTCAGAGGCCAAAGGTCTCCAGGCCATGAGAGTTCCAGGCAGCTTGCTGACGATAGGGTATGTTAATCAACAGCCTTGTGTGAATTCTTTTGCCTTGTGCCTTGTTGCAGCAACGGATACTAAAACTTTGACTGAGAAATGGATGCAGCCCTCCATAGGATAGGAGAGGTGTGAGGCCCCCCTTTGGTTGCTAGGTTTTGTATTTACATAGGAATAAAACTTTAGATGCTTTTACCCTAAACACAGCCACTGCTAGTCTTTTAGTAATAACTCAAGTATATGCCCTGTGAGTCTAGCTGCTGGAATTTGGGATAATGGCTAGGTAGTCATGGTAACCAGTCTTTAGGAGATATATAGAGATAAGTCTATCCTTAACCTAAGATAGTCATGATAAACATCTTTGGATGATAGGCAGAGACTGGGTCTGGGTCTCAGAGGTTATCACAGTGAAAGACAAGAAAATCCCTTAATGGAAGAGTAAGTCACAGTGCACCGTGGAGAGAGCACTTACAGGGAAGTAAAGACTGTGTAAATCTTGGGAACTAGAAACCACGAAGCTCATGTGAAATGCTTTGTGATTGAGATAATGGTCAAGAGTCCCTTTAAAGTGGACATGTTATTACATTAAAGTGTGACACTCCTGTGAAACTCTTTCAGATATCTCTGCTTTCTTTCTTTGTCTCTCTCTTCTCTTTTTTTCTCGCCGACTCCGTCCCACCTGAGGGAATCCCTGGTCCTCGTGGGGGCTGGCCCCCCGCAATAATTGACTCTATTTTTGAGATGAATAAACTGAGCCATTAGAGATTAAAACCTTATAAATAGCAAAACCAGAAGTTGAACGCAGGCAGCTTGATTCTAGAACATGTCATCTTAAAACTATTCTGAACTAAGATAAGATTAACAGATAAGCATAAGGAGGCAGTGAATATAGAAGTACTAGATTATTCAGTGATGAGGGAATTGGAGTGTGAAGGCTGAACAATTAGGGCCATGGGACAGTCTTAGAAGCTGATGTCTACAGCTGAGAGATTTGTCTAACCCATTTCCAGGTACCATATATGTTACAAGCATTTACCTCATAGCCATTAATATGTCTACCTTGCTTTAATCCAAAGTACACATAATGAGAACAGTTGCCAAGGACAGGGAATTTGGGGGATTGTAAAAATATAGATTAGAAACTAGGAAAGGTGGAAAAAGGAATTTATGTTGGTCTCACCCCAAATTTAGGCTAGAAAATGATTCTACCATTTAAGAAAGATTTGGATTTTCTTTAGTGTAAAGCCCACAGAGAAGTAGTCCATCCAAAATGGAGTTAGGATCTCTCAAGACAAGTGGAGGTTCCTTAATCTCGAGGGCTTCACATGATGGCCACTGGGAATTTAAGAAACAAAACCCCAAAATAATAGTTTACAAAGTACAGAAACCAATAGTATTCCCAAGCAAGATAATTTGGCTTAACATAAACACCAAACTAATCCTAGATGGCGATGTCATCATTTAGAAGTCAGTGAGAACCAGCACAGCCCAAACCCTTCGTTCTCACACACAACTCCCCATCAATAAAAACCGGGAATTCAAGAAATTCCACTGGGAATGAACAAAGTATGACTTTTGCAAAGGAAAAAGAATTAAACCCATTAAGAGTCAAAACATAAAGTGCTTTTAAGAGCAAAATAAGTCTTCTCTTACTGCTAGGGTAAAAGAAAAGGGAGATGGCAATGAGGATGACATTGAGGCGACTTGCCGTTTGTTGAATACTTAGTGTGCTAAGTACTGCAGTAGACATAGAAGCCCCACCATTAGGGATTATCATCCCATATGTTAGATATGGACTCTAAAGCTTAGAGAAGCTAAGCAATTTGGCTGTAGTCCCACAGCCATTCTTTCAGTGTTAGGATTCAAACCCAGTTTTCTATTACAACAAAACTTGTACTCCTCACTGCTGAGATCCACTATCTTTGAGGAGATAATAAGGCCCTAATTTCATGTTTCAGATGACTATAGACAGAATTCATCCACCATGCTGCATTTCCTGCTTGACTAGAATGAGTTAGGAAGGCACTAAGAAGCTATCCCAGAAAACCACAGGGGCAATGGTCCCAGTGTAAACTGTCCCAAGTCCATGGTCTTCCATCCCCACCATGAGACTCTGCAGAGGTTTGGTTCTTCTGTATATTTACAACTACCCTGGCCAAAGGAACCCAGAAAACATTTACTCAAACCTACTGGAAACCCTGTTTAGTTTATCTTTATTCAAGAATTAATACAGCTCCTGCTGAGCTTAGAGTAAGAAATGAAGATAAAGGCCACAGCATCTGAGACATTTAAATGTTTGTTAGAACTGGGGCAATCATTTTAAGTAAATCAGGTTTGAATTTTAGTTACTTTGGAAAACAAGCAGCAAATCAATGATTAGGTTTTTTTTTCTAAAATTTATTGCAGGCTATTGAAATTAATCCTTTTATAAATTATGAAGCGGTACCCTGAAGTGATTTTAGAAAGTGAATTCCTTGGAGCTCTGCACAAATGCTGTTGTTTGCTGAGAGGCCATTAGCAGAACCTCAGACAAAGGCCTGAGCATTCATACACATTGAAAATTACTCCTTTCCCACATTATTTGTATTTCTTTTTCCCCTTCTCTTCTTATTTGTGATTAAACAAACAAACAAACAAACAAACAAAAACAAATGCTAAACTTTAGCTCAGGAATCCAGAACCTAAATTTATGCATCCTTAGTCTCCCAAAATGCCTAGCTTGTCCACAGATTTGTTGACAAGGAATCCCAGAGAGCATATTATTTCTAAACAGACAATATGAGGAATAATTACTTGACCTTGGCTAGGTACACAACAGACCTGTTCCCTTTTCACCTGCAAACCAGAGGGGCCATAGAATAACTGTGGTAGACACAGATGGGTGCTGCTGAGATGCCGCTTCCTGAGAGAACTTGCCAAACAGCCTGGGTGTGTGGTCAGTAAAGAGCTACCAGCTGTCAGCTTCTTCACAGTCACCTCCACCTGTAGGGAGCCACCTCAGTCATGGCTGCAAGCTTCCCTGCAGCAACTCCTATCTGGTGATTGACAGGCAGAAGTCACACAGAACAAGTCTCTTAGGCAATATTCATGTGAAGTGAAAACATGGATGCCTGGACTCCATCTCCAGCCAAGATTTTACTGGGCGTTGGAATTTTTCAAGTGATCCTGATACACAATGACAGTTATGAGCTAATGAGCTGGAGCTATGACATGTCAAGAAATAACCAGGATTTATAGTTCAGCTAGAATAAAATTGCCAGCAGAGGCCAATCCCAAATTATGCCTAGTCCAGGTGGAGCCTCAGCCTAATTTTGATTCTGTGAACCATCCAGTCAGCTTGCTTCACGGCACAGAGATGGGAGCATGCAAGCATCCTCCTCATTACAGCCCAAGGCAGCTTGGAGAGCAGACTATCACCACCCATGGATTCTTTGTTGCTTATGAGGAAGTGGCCATCTTTGAACACAGGGGACAAGAATTTTATCATAATCACCATACTTACATATTTCAGCAATAACTTAAGGTAAGTTATATAAATTCATACAAGACAGCTAATTAGAAAAAACAGAAACATGAGAAAGCCAAGTTAATTCAGAATGAAGTTTCCACATAAAGAAATATAAAATACATTTCTGTATAATAACTAGAAGCAATTTTGGCCCCAACCTACTGCCCTTTGCCTCATCTAACAACCTGCTTATTCCTTAACACCGAAGTTTGGGGTTGGTAGCAGACAGTTCTTTGATCTCTGAAAAGTTAGGTCCTTCCCCAGCCTTCCTTAGAGGAGAAATAAGAGGCAGTAGGCTGGGTTGACTCTGAAAAACTTTTTCTTTCTAGCTAAGAAGACAGAGCTTGAGGAAGGGAAGACTTTTACATTGTTTCTTCTGTGTGGTCTGGAGTGGCAGGCATAAGAGCAGTGGTTCCAAAACTCTGGTCAGTATTAGAATCATCTGAGGAAGCTGGTGAACATATGAAAGGCCCAGGTTCTAGTCTTCAAGGAACCTGGGCCTCTGTCCATTTTATCAGATCTGCAGGTAATTCCAACACACACCAAAATACACACAAAGAACCACAGCCAGAGTTGCAGCAGCATCCCGTGTCTGAAGGAAATCCAGACACTGGCGCCCAGATGAGATAGATGCTGAACCTATCCCTGCCATGCTTATCTTCAGGCTTCTTGCTGTGCAAAAAGAAAAAAATAATCTACTAAAGTTATTATATAGTAATTTTTATTAAAAGCATTCTCAGTTGATACACAACAGAGCCAAAAAAGAACCACAACCAAGTATAATATCCTCAATGCCCATAGAATCAAAATGTTCCCATCACTAGAAAAAATTTGACTTAGGTCCTAAAGCTGAAGAAAAATTACTCCCCTAGGTCCACATAAAGGAGATACTGCTCGCTCTGGTGAGAAATACCTTCAGCAATATTCCTACAAAATAAAAAGAGCATTTTGTACAATCTCTCCATGATGTCTCAGTGCAAAATACTGAATCATAAATCATAGTCCATTAAAAGTGATTCTTGGGAATAAAATGTAGTTTGTGGGGGTATCTGACTTAATCCAAGAATAAAATTTAAACTCTTTGGATAGTTAGTTGTTGCATAACGTGGAAAGATAATAATCAAATACCGAATCTAAGAATCGGTTGATCCATTCATATGGGCTTCTCATAATTTGGTTTGACAACCTTTTTCTGACTTCTGATACAAACATGAACTTCTAATGTATTCATAATTACCCAATATTTACCAAATAGTACATAATAGCTCTACCTTTCTCAATGTTATCATTGAAGTATAAGTTAATTTAAAACTCACCCTGTTCCAGTTATGCTTTGTTTTTTTGCTTTGCATCTCCAGGTATCTTCTCAGGCTGTACATGCACCCATGTACATATAGCTTCTGAGAAGTGTTCAAACATCACTGCCTTTTAGGAAGAGCAGTTGCCTTACAAGGTCATGGTCACAATTGCTCATGGAAAGTCAATGAAGAGTAGCCAAAATGGAAATATGTTGGACCTGGCAATGCAAATATTGCCCCTTTCCTGACCCAACAGTACTTACAAAGCTCAGATCTAGACTTGATCACAAAGTCTCAATGAGGAACAAAACTATTGTCTCATGTAATACTAGAAAGTACTGCTCCATCCTGACTTGGCTTAATTATACTTCAGAACAAACACATAGTTCTGTGAGTCAGTGTTTCCTTCTGCCCTAGCTAAAGATGACCAAATACTGGGTGCATTTCCATGAGATTCATGGGAACAGCTATTTAATTATCTTCCCCTTCACCTTAGATTTTCTCTGGACAAGTACATATACATTCGTCCTTCAGTCCTGTCTCAGAGGAAGAATTACTTTGTCTTTTTGTAAAATAATTATTCCACTTATCTTGATGCCATTCATCCTTTTGTCCTCTGAAACTTTGCTCCATCAATCATCCCTGTTCCTTCATCTTCAATCCCTCACTTTCCTCTTGTTTCTTCCCTTCTGATTACAAACATGTTTCTATTTTCCCTATGGTAAAACAAACCCTTCTCTTGATCCTGTTTTTGCATTAAGCTGTTGTCTAATCTCTTTTCTTGAATAGGGAACATCTAAAAATAACAGGCTATGCTCAAACTTCACTTATAACACCCTCCATGCCATATTTCAGTTGACTCTCCAGGGCTTTGAAAATAGGATCTTGACCTGAGACTCCACTATCGCTTGCTGTTTAGAATGATTTCAGTAAAATAATTATTCAAGCCCATTGCTTTTTCCCATTCTTATCTTCCTCTTTACACCGTCTGACATTTGCTGATTACTCTCCGCTTTTGAAATTTTCTTTACCCTCGGGGTCAGTGACGACACTTTACTTTGCTAGTTCTTGTAGTAACTTCCACTTGCTTGACACATTTTAATAGTTTTCTTCTCAGGGAAACTTATTGCTCCCCAACCTTCTTGTACACACACAGACACACAAATACACGTGCATACCCACATGCACACAAAAGCTGTCCATGGAAGAATGATGCCATGTCTACCCTCACCATCACCAAAAGTGACTCGTCACTCACTGAAGGAAGGTGAGCGGGAACAAGGCAACCTCAATACCTCTAATTCTTTCCCTGGACTCTGTCCCATCTCACTGTGGCAATTACATTAATCGTAATTTCTACCTAAATGACATCCATATTTATTCACATTCTGCCCCAATTTTTCTATTCAGAGTCAGAACAGAATATCCAATTGCCTTTTAAATATGATGATCCTGAGAACCCCTCCAATGCTTCATATCAGAGAGCCTATCATCTTCACCCGCAACATGCAGCAACCAGCTTCATGCCTTGTTACATAGTAGAACAAATGTCTGCTTAATTTTTATGCACATTTTAGAAAGTGTAAACAATTACATATTATTTTTATAAAACTAGGTTTTAAGCACATTTGTGCATGAGAGATGTGACCAGTGACCCATGCAATTTTTAAAGCCAGGAGGTTTTACAATTGAGCAACAAGGCCCCAAGGCATTTCTGGCTCTTTATTATTTCTAAAAAATACAATTTTCAGACCCTTAAAAAATACAATTTTTGACCAGAGTTGTCACTCTCTGGTCAAAGTCTGTCATGTTACTATTCTTTTAAAAAAAATATGATCCCTGGAATTGTCCAAATGAATTCAAGACTGTTGTATAACTATGTAAGTTTTGTAGACACAGCTAAACCTGATAACTACTTCAACATTTTATATGACTGCTTCAATTTCAAGTAATAAATAGAGCTCTGTGTGTGTGTGTGTGTGTGTGTGTGTGTGTGTGTAGGTATAGGTATACCTCATTTTATTGTGCTTCACAGATATTGCATTTTGTTTTTGTTGTTGTTGTTTTTTTTTGAGGGCAGTGTCACTGGCCCTTATATGTGGGACCCGAACCGGGGCCGCCGGCTTCCCAAGCCAGCGCTTAACCACTGTGCCACTCGGCCGACTCAGATATTGCATTTTTTTACAAATTGAAGGCTTGTAGCAACTAATGGACTTACATCCAACAAGTCTATCAACACCGCCTTTTCTACATTTGCTCACTTGGAGTCTATGTGTCACATTTTGGTAATTCTTGGAATATTTCAAACTATTTCATTATTATATTTGTTATAGTGATCTGTGATCAGTGATCTTTGATGTTATTATTGCAATTGTTTTGGGGTGTCACAAACCATGTCCATACAAGACAGTAAACTTAATCTATAAATATTGTGTGTGTTCCCCCATTTCTCTCCTTCTCTTTGAGCATCCCTATTCTCTGAGACACAACAATATTAAAATTAGGCCAATTAATAACCCTCTAATGCGCTCTAAGTGCCCAAGTGAAAGGAAGAGTTTTACATCTTTCACCTTAAAGCAAAAGCTAGCAATGATTAAGCTCAGTGAGGAAAGCATGTTGAAAGCCAAGACACTCCAAAAGCTGATACTCCTGTACCAGTTAGCCAAGTAGTGAATGCAAAGGAAAAGTTACTGAAGGAAATTAGAAGTGCTACTTCAGTGAACACACAAATAAAAGAAAGAGAAACACCCTTTCTTTATGGAAAAAAAAAATTTAGTGGTTTGGATAGAAGCTCAAACTACACAGCATTTCCTTAAACCAAAGCCTAATCCAGAACAAGGTACTAACTCTTTTCAATTCTGTGAAGGATGAGAAAGGTGAGGAAGCTGCAAAGGAAAAGTTTGAAGCTTGCAGAGGTTGGCACATGAGGTTTGGGGAAAAAAGCCATCTCCATAACATAAAAGTGCAAGGTGAAGCAGCAAGTCTAATATAGAAGCTGAAATAAGTTATCCAGAAGATCTAGCTAAGATCATTGTTAAAGGTCGCTACACTAAACAACAGATTTTCATTGTAGACCAAACAGGCTTATGTTGTAAGGAGATGCCATCTAGGACTCTCATAGCTGGAGAGAAGTCGATGGCTGGCTTCAAAGCTTCAAAGGACAGGCTGACTGGCTTGTTAGGAGCTAATGTAGCTAGTGGCTCTAAGTTGAAACTTATGCTCATTTACCATTCAAAAAATCCTAAGGTGCTTAAAAATTATGCTGAATCTACCCTACCTGTTCTATATAAATGCAACAACAAAGCCTAAATGACAGCACATTTGTTTACAACATGGTTTACTGAATATTTTAAGCCCACTCTTGAGACCTAGTGCTCAGGAAAAAAGATTACTTTCAAAATATGTATGACTGCTTAATAGCAATGCTTCTGGTTGCCCAAGAGTTCCAATGGAGATGTACAGTGAGATTAATATTTTCATGCCTGTTAACACAACATTGATTCTGCAGTCCAGGGATCAAGGAGTAGTTTGAACTTTCAAGTCATATTATTTAAGAAATACACTTTGTAAGGCTATAGGTCCCATAGGCAGTGACTCCTCTGATGGATTTAGGCAAAATAAATTGCAAACATTATGGAGAGGATTCACTGTTCTAGATGCCATTAAGAACATTTGTTATTCATAGGAAGAGTTTAATATTAATAGGAGTTTGGAAGAAGTTGATTCTTACCCTCATGGATGACTTTGGGGTCCAAAACTTCAGCTGAGGAATTAACTGCAGGCATGGTGGAAAGACCAAGAGAACTGGAATTAGAATTGGAGCCTGAAGATGTGACTGGATTGCTGCAATCTCATGATAAAACTTTAATGGATGAGGAATTGCTTCGTATTGGTAAGCAAAGAAAGCAGTTTCTTCAGATAAAATCTACTCCTGGTGAAGATGCTATGAAATTGTTGAAGTGACAACAGTGATTTAGAATATTACATCACTTAGCTAACAAAGCAGTGGCAGGGTCTAAGAGGATTGACTCCAACTTTGAAAGAAGTTCTACTGCAGGTAAAATGCTATCAAACAACACTGAATGCTACAGAGAAATTGTTTGTGAAAGTAAAACACAATCAATGTGGCAAACTTCATTGTTGTCTTATTTTTTAAAATTGCCACAGCCACCCCAGCCTTCAGCAACCACAACTCTAATCAGTCAGCAGTCATGAACATCAAGTCAAGACCCTCCACCAAGAAAAAGATTACTGAAGGCTCAAATGATGGTTAACACGTTTTAGCAATGAAGTATTCTTTAGTTAAGATATGTTCATTGTTTTTTTTTAGACGTAATGCTATTGCACACTTAATAAACTGCAGTATAATGTAAACATAATTTTATATGCACTGAAAACCCAAAAATTTGTGTGACTTGCTTTACTGCAATTTTCACTTTATTGCAGTGGTATGCATGTATATGGATGAAAAAGAAAGCGATGGAAAACAAGAGACGGAATTTGTTCTTCTGTGTAACTTGTCCCACCCTGCCCTTCTGTCATCAAATACAACATTTGAAAATGGATCCATTGTTTTATGAAAACAGATTTTGGAGTAGAAATAGATTTTCCTTTTGACTGCATGGATTCTCTGCCATGATCCAACAATAAGAAAACAGATGAGCAAACATATAAACACTAAATAAGAAATATGTGCCAAATTCATACCCCAAAATTTATTCATGAACCTATGAAAACTTGGAAACTTACATAAAGATATACATGTTTATGAAGCTGAAAATAATGGTATATTATTATTTCCTACCATACAGCCCTCTTGATTTTATTTTGTTTTGTTTTTTAGCTGAGCCATCCTGCCACCTGTTGGCAGCTCAACTGTAGCTCATCTTGGGCTGGGCATCGAACTGCTGTTGCTCAGAGCTCAGCTCACACTCTTGAGCGAACTCTTAACCAACTGAGCCACTCGGCCAGCCTAGTCCTCTTGATTTTATATGTGCATAAAGTGACAACAATTTTGAGATACAACCTTTTTCACCAGCACCTGTTTTCTTATATGATGAGTAAAAGAGGGGCCTAAATATCATATAGATTCATCTAGAGTCATAAAGTTAAAATTGAATTCAAGACCTAATCTGACTGTTGGATATTGCTCAATTCTTTGCTATTTGCTTTATCAAAGAGTTTATGACTTTGAGTGATTATTTAAGCTCCCAACAAAGAAAACCAAAGCCTGTATCAACTACAAAAAGAACTGGATCAAAGATTATGCAGCAAAAACTGAGTCTTGTATTATTCCACAGTTAGTTGGTGGGATAGGAAAAAATGTGGAAACTAATTTCTCATGCTGAAAATCTGAAAGAAAAAAAAGCAGAAGAAATGGACTTTTTAAAATATTCCTATGCAACGAGTACTGTTAAAAGCACTTTACATGTACTATTCAAGTACTTTAAAAGCACTTTACACTGTAATCTCATAATAACCCATCAAAATGGGTAATACCATTACTCCCATTATACAGATAAGAAAAGTTGGGCATTGCTATTTAATACTGGAGTAAGACTTCAAATTTAGGCCAGAAAATTTCCAGAGTCAACATTTAACAGTTCTGTTATGTTAGCTGTTTCCCAAATAAATCCTGGTTGCATTTTAATGTAGCGGCAATGATCTGTATATTTAATCCCCCCATTAATTCATTTGATTATCTTCATAACTCTGTGTAAACTTCAGCAGCTTAGCATTCCCTGCCTGAAAAGTTGAAAGTACAAGATGCCCATATTTGGGGTTTTCCCCAAACTCCTCCACCCCACTTAACTTTCCAAGGAAAATACCTCACAATGTTTGGGAACTTCTTTAACCATCCCAACATGTAGATCTGAAACTGGAGCAGTAATTTTGTAGCATGACTCAGTCACCCCTGCCACAATTTATTCCTGGAATGATTGCCTGATTTAGACCAAGCCAGATGACCCCTGCCTTGGGAATTTGGGATGGGGACTCTCCCTGGGTGCCTCAGTGTGACATATAACAACTGATATTTTTTTGAAAGTTATGCTCCACTATGTAGACTTGAGAGCAGCACAAAGAAAGACAAATATACATTCATGGGGGAAAAGCCAAGACAAAACACATAGAAGGAAGTGTTCCTAAGCTTTCTATAAGAGCTCCAATCCTGCGGCCTGTTGCTGAAGCCCAGTGGACTTCACGCCTTCTGGTTCCATTTCACACTTGGATTGGCGTCCATAAACACTTTGGGATATCGCTCTAGAATCCTTTTCGTTTTGGCTTCAGCCCATTCCAATTGTGTCTGTATTACATGTAACTGAAAGAATCCTGACTAGGTTACCAAAAGACACCACCACTGCATTTAGAAAAGGTGTGCATATTTTTTATACGTTATGTTTAATTAGAAATATTTTCATTAGAAAAATTTAAAAATATTTAAAATATTTTTAAAAAGTGCTTCTTAAAAAATTTTTGCTGAAGCATTTGTCAAACATTTTTTACCAGCTGCACCAATCTCTGAAAGTTAATTAACCATTTGAGGGGAAAGATGAGAAAGAATAATTGAATTTTACTGGGCCGGGCTCATCAGTAAAACTGAGTTATTTGCAGTTCTGCTTCCCCTGGAGACGCATCGTTTTTTTCATGTTTATTATCTACGGTCATGAAATAAAGACTCCTGCATATAAAAAGAATGCTGAATGCGCCATGTTTCTTTTGACCTCTATTTCCAGCTCCTGAGTCAAAATGCTACCTGACTTTGTCAACTTTCCATACAGGATGTGGGCCTCTTAGCACCCAGAAGCCCTGGGATATTGGATGTGAGACAGGCCTATTTGTGGGCACAAAAATGGAATTTGAAGACCAGTGAAAGGCTATGCCTACCTCTAAAAATTCCCTTCAGATACTTTTCCCAGTGACAGTGTTTTAGTGAGCAAAAGGAAAAATAAAACCTCAAATCCATTCCACCACTGTCCAGCTATTTTGGTCAAATGCCAAGTCCAGTAGAAACAGTCACAGATTAAAAATACTGTCACTCAAATGAGCATGGTACATTGGCTGAATAGTAAAAAATTAAATCAGAGCCAACCAGTGCTTTGTCATTTAATACAGCTTGTATTTTATTTAACTAGACTATTCTCAAGTTAGGTGGTGCTTTATTACCAGGAGTCAGGTGGCTGGGATATAATATTAGTATTTCATTTAGTCAGAGTATTTACTCTGAAACAGCTAATGAATGCTCAGGGTTTGATAGGAAAAAAGAAGAGGAAAAAATTATCATGGGCAATTTGAGTTAATGTTCAAAAAAAAAAAATCACTGCAGTTGCAGTTACTGAGCAGTAATTGGTTCTCTGAAATAATTGAGAAACACTGTTTGCGACTTAATTTTATAGGTAGGTCCTTCTTGTTTTGCTCAGGGCTCCTTGAAATCACTTCCATGCCTGGCTGTCGATATGGATTCATCATATACTTATTGAGAACTGACTATGTATTTACAGGAAAAGTACAATGGACAGTCTTTAGACTCAGATTAGCTTTGTGGCAAACCCCAGCTCAGCCCCGTTCTTGCTTGGGCCATGAACAGATAACAATTTAAGATTAATTTTCTCACTGCCATGATAACACTGACTTCATTTCTTCCTTCCTAATGGCTTTGGTTGAATTGGAGGGGGATCTTGTGTTGAGATGGCCAGCAGTTCCAGTGTGCTAGAGCAATGGATTCTCAAGGGTCCCCACAAACAAACAAAGAAAAACTTTCAGAGGTGGGAGGAACACCATCATTGGTCTATGCAAAATGACTGCATAAGGGGCATAGGAATAAAGGTAGCCAGAACCCGGAAGTGAAGGCCAGATTCCTGGAGCTGAGAGCGGTACCAAGTGTGTGCCAGAATAGAGATGCTTTCACCTGGGCCAAGAGAGCTCCAGGAAAGGGCGCCCATATGGCGCTCTAAGAGCCCAAGAAAGATTTCCTAAAGGAATCAGCTGTCCATTAGCCCCAAGAGCCCCAGTTCTGTCTTTAACAAGTTCAAGGAAGACCTTTCCTATCTCTTTACCACTCCTCCCCCATCAACTACAACTCGAGAAGCATCAGGAGCTAGTGACAAGCCAGGGGAAGGAGTACAAGGGCAAAGCAGGAAAATAAGAAAGGCATTATCACAATGACATTCTCCATTGAAGGCTTCCAGCCTGAAGCAAGGGGTGGGAAGAACTTGGCATTACATCAGCTTAAGAGATGTGATTGTGATCTGAGACTAGCGACCTAATTTCTGAATGAGAATATATCAGCCATTTAAAGTGACCTTAGGATTCAGTTACCTAAAAATGAACAGAAAAATTCATGGGGACTGTGAGAAATTTCAGCTATAAACTGGTGATGAAGACATTTTGTGAAGCAGCAATGGGGGACAAAAACACAAAGAGTTTAATTATATCCTGAGTTTTTCTTGTTCATTAACTTGGCAGAATAATTGAGCCATTATTATTTTTCAGGCACCATACTAAGTGCTTTTCATGGGTTATCTCATTTTATCATCATTCTCAGATCAAATATATAAATTCTATATAATTGTCTCTGTTTTGAAAATGAGAAAAAGAAAGCTTGGAGCAGTTTGTATTTTCCCCATTCTGATGAACTGATTTGAGATTGTGTTAATAACTGATGATGGTTCATTACGTTTCCTTTCCAGATGGTGGCTATGGTAGCTGCACAAAGATCTCAGCAGCCCCTCACCTGCATCCAAGCTGGTCAAAGGAGGTGACAGGGGTGAGACAGTAGGAAAATCAGGTCATCTAGTTTTTCAAATTGCACAGATTGGAAGCTACCTACTCCACCTATGTGTAAGCAGTAACATTAGTTCACATGAAGACAATTACCAAATCTATCATAAAAGGGAAAGCAGAATCAATTCATAGGTGGGAATAAAAATGAAATGTGAAGAGCCAAGATAACTCAGATTCACGAGATAAAGGAAAAAGACACCTGATTGCATTTTATTTAGGAAAATGTGTTTTGTTGCTAATGTCCAAACCAGAGTCATGGTTGGGCTTCCCTGACCAAACTTCCTGGGGATACATTAGCTACCCAATCAAAAGAGACAAAGGTCTTTCTGAGGCAGCAAAACCAGTGAGAACGTGTTGTACACTTCACTATTTACTGATTGTAGGTCCCTACTAGAAATGGTGAAATTCTGGGCTGGACATCAAAAAGCCTATGTGATGTTCCCACTCCAATTTCCTGGGTGAATTCAATGATTAAACAATCCTTATCCTCAGTTTTCACACCTATTAAATTACTGTAAAATGTTCAACTTACATGGGTGAAAAGTATTGTTTAGATAATAGGGAAGTATATCAATGCTATAAAACCAAGGCATTATCACCTAAATAATAGCTTCTTATTTTAATTCACAGAGCATCTAATAAAGCGTAGGTCCTCCATTAAGCCTAGGGCCTACTACATGACTGAATGGCCTTCTTGCCTCCTTGCCCACAGCGCCCCCCTTTTTCCATCACTGGGGCTGCTTTGCTTGAACCAACTGATTCTTATCAGACAAGGTTTAGGGAGCCTGGACCAATGATTCACTATAAAATTAGACTTTTAGATTCTGCTATGACCTTGATCCTCAGCCCTCTAACTGAGCTCTGGCTTCTTCTCCTCACTCTTTTGTCCCTGTCCTCATATTTTGAACTCTAACCTAATGTCTTTCAAATGTCTCTCTCCCATTCTCCTGGGTTCTAAAGTCTTAGCCTTCTAAACACATGACCCAATTGCCTTGATTTCTTTCTGTCTTGTGACTGGAGCCTCCCAGACTTTCCAGACAAGCCTTCCTCGACTCTGGGCTCACCTGCCAAGACCTCTCATCTTACCTCCTAGATTGAGAACAGCTACAGATCACTGACATGATCTGTGAACCAGGATCTGTGCTAAGCACTTAGCGAGGGAAATATTGTTATTTTTTTATTTTTTTTTATTTTTTTTATTTTTTTGAGGACAGTGTCACTGGCCTTCATATGTGGGACCCGAACCGGGGCTGCTGGCTTCCCAAGCCAGTGCTTAACCACCGCGCCACTTGGCCGGCCCATGAAATATTGTTATTTTATATCTGAGGAAACAGGCTTAGAGGCAATATTTATATATGACAATGACTTATTGGGTGAAGATAACTCAGAGGCATGTACAAGTTTTGACATATTTCTAACCCAATCTAGTACAGCGCAAAATAAATCAGCAAGTACAAAATCCAGAATTTAGTCCTTCTATCAAAGTGAAATAAGTCTTTCTATTAGTCACACAAAATTACTAGTCAGAATTAAAGAAATCTTTGGGTTACCACAAGATTGTCATCCAACCTCTCTGAATTATTATGGAAGAAAAAGTAATCAGGCAAAGTCCAAAGACTCCTGGCACTACATCAATACTTTTTAAAGGTCTTTATGGAGAAATTCAAAGGTATTTAATTTTTTTTAACTTTTTATGTGTAAATCCTAAAAGCCTTATTGAGATATAATTCACATACTGTATAATTCTCCTCCTTAAAGTATACAATTTAATAGTTTTTATATATTCACTGATTTGTACAACTATCACCACTATCAATTAAAATTATTTTAATCACCTCAAAAAGAAACCCTGTACCCATTGGCAGTCATTTCCCATTTCTTTTAAACAGTCTTCCATTTTGACTGAGATATAGTCATATTTAGGACTAATAAACTATTCTTTGTTATTTCTGTACTTCCATAGCCTGTACAATTCATTTATTTACTGCATATTTATGGAATGCTTACAATGTTCCATGAACAGTATTAGGACTGGATTTGCAATGGTGAGGAAAACAGGTATGTTTTATAACCCTTTTGGCATGTAAATCTAGTAAAGGAGATAGATAATAAAATAATTTTAGATAATGAAAAATGATTATTAAAATATAAGCAAGATCCTTTAACAGAGATAATGGTTGGAAGTGTTGCTACATTTGACAGGATTATCCATAGAGGCATCTCTAAGGAGTGGGCATTTAAACTGAGACCAGAAAAGTGGGAAATATCCAGACCTCCCATGCAAAATGAGGGCTGGCTGGGAAAACAGTGATCTCAGCCTGGGAGATTAGCAAGCATAAAAATAATATAGCTGCAAAGCAATGGGCATGTTTTAGCAACAGTCTGATGGCACTGTGATTAGAAGAGAACAAACAAGTGAGAATTTGGCCAGTGATGAGGCTGGAGAGTAAAAAGGGCCAGGACATGTGGGATCAAGTAGAGGACTGAGAGGAGCTTGGATTTCATCGGAAGCATGCTGGGAATCCGAGAATGCATCTGTCATGGCACATTTCTGTGTCAGCTTGACTAGGACATGGAGTGCACAGATATTTGGTCAAACATTATTCTGAATGTTTTGTTTCTGTGAGGGTGTTTTTAGATGAGATTAATAATGAAATCAGTACAGTGAGCAAAAGGGTTGCCCCCCCCCTTAATGTGGGTGGTCCTCATCCAATCAGTTGAGAGTCTAAACAGAAAAAGGCTGACCCTTCCCCAAATAAGAGGGGATTCTTCCTTCCTGACTGCCTTCAAAGTGGGACATTGGCTTTTTGTCCTACCTGCAGGCTTGACTGACACATTGGTGCTTCCTGGGTCTTGAGCCCACCAGCCTTTGGACGGGAACTACACCATCGGCTCCCCTGAGTCTACATTTGCTGACTCACTCCACAGGTACTGGGACAGCTTCCATTATAAGGGAGCCAATTCCTTACATAAATCTCTTTTACACACTAACATACACACATATCTTATTGGTTCTGTTTTGCTGAAGATTCCTGACTAAACAGCACTGAAGGATTTTTTTTTTAACATAGGATTGACAAAATCCAATCTTAAGAATATCTTTGATTACAGTGTTGAGAGTAGTGGGTTGGAGGAAAGTTGTGGTAAATTTCTTATATTTTCTAAATATTCTTTGGCCCTTCCTGTGAAAGCATACACATCTTACCCCATTGGAATGAGGCCTGGCCTTATTACTTATTTTAGGCAATAGAATGTGAGCAAACTAACTAACCACATCGGAGCAGAAGTTCTAAGAACCACTGTGCAGTTTTGTCTTTATTCCTTTTCCCTTAGTCACGAGAGCAGCATGTCCCAAATAGGGGCTTCTCCTCCAGCTTAGATCCTTGAGTAAAGAAGGCCCATAGAACAGAGCCAACATGTAATGTGAGCCCAAAACAAACCCTTATCATTGTAAGCCACTAAGATTTGGGGATTTCTTGTTACCATAAACTGGAATAAGCTGACTGAGACAGAGAAGTTGGCAGATGGTTGCATTTGTCCAGGTCAGCAGAGCTGAAGGCTTAAAGAATAGTAGCAGTAAAGATAAAAAGGAGTGGAGGAAGTTGGGGTAGTCTCCATATTGTAATGGTTAATTTTATGCATCAACTTGACTAGCTATGGTGCCCAGTTGTTTGGCCCAATACTTGTCTAGATGTTGCTGAAAAGGCATTTGTGGATGTGATTAACATAGATAGTCACTTGATTTTAAGTTAAGCAGATTAACCTCAAAAATGTGGATGAGCCACATACAGTTGAAGGCCTTCAGAGCAAATATACTGGAGATTTTCCAGAGAAGACAGAATTCTACCTTGAGACTGTAACACAGAAATTTTACCTGAGTTTCTAGGTTGCTGATCTATCTACCCTATAGATTTTGGACCTGCCAGCCTCCAAAGGAGGAGGAGTGTGTGTGTGTGTGTGTGTGTAGTGGAGACTCTTTTGGGTTGTTTTTGAGGGCAGTGTCACTGGCACTCATATGTGGGACCTGAACCGGGGCTGCTGGCTTCCCAAGACAGAACTTAACCACTGCACCACTTGGCCGGCCCTGGAGACTCGTTATTGATAAATGGGTTACAGTGAAATAAACAGAGTGATGGTTTCTTTGGAAATAAAGACTCAAGCAGAATCTCAGTATCTCTCCACCCTGCCTCTAACTCTCAGCTCCTGCCTTCTTACTGTACACTTTGGATGACAAGGCCTTGGTGGGCAGCCAGGCCTTCTGGGGGTGACTCTGTCTTCCTGATGAGTTGTTCAGGCACCATCTTGGACCCACTACCCTTAGGAGGAGCAGCATCCTTGACTTTTAGTGGTCTCTTTAGGGAATGTATTGCCCATCTTCTTTTTGGCTGGGGAAAGAGCACCCTTGTGTTTTGAACTCTGACTCCCAACTTTTGTTTTCCTATGGGCCTTGGCATCTTGGCTTCTCCTTCTGCCTTTGACCTTTGACTTCCCACTGACCCCTTGGCACTAAGATGGGCCTGCGTGGCCTTATCTGGCTGTCAGGGGACTTTCTGGCCTTACCGAATCTTGTCTTTTGGTCTTTGGTCTGGCCACCTTTCTTGGGGGCCTTTTCCTTGGCTGTATGTGATTTTGAGGGTTCTGTCTTCACCTCTCCTGGCTTCCTGGGTCCTCTTTTCACCTACCCTGAGTTGGGAGGGTCCTTCTTTGCCTTGCTTGGTTTCTTGGGGGCCCTTCTCCTCAGCCTCACTGGGTCTCCGTAGTTGAGAGAGAGAGAGAGAGAGAGAGAGAGAGAGAGAGAGAGAGAGAGAGAGAGAGAGAGAGAGAGAGAGAGAGAGAAGAGAGACAGAGAAAGGAGATGCATAACTGAAACAGATACAGAATAGAAAAGACTTGCTTAATTGCTTCTAGATTGGATGTAGGGGGCTATGTCTCTTAGGTTCCTGTCTTGTGTATCTTGGTGGATGGGTGCATAACACATGGCATATATCTATGAATGGTGGTTGCATTTGGTAGAAGAAATTGAATCTGTAATATACTCATAAGAAAAATCTCAAACTCTTACACAATGGTTAAGAAAGTTTGAACAGTCATTAGAATTTCACTGATAAAAATTTAAAAGGCAAGAAAGTATTATTGGTTATTCTGGGCTTTATGGAAAATGGAAAATCTGTACCAGAACTGTGAGCAGCCATTAAGAAAATCCCGTGACATGAAACACTTCCTGAAACAGGATATCGATTTTCCACATTATTTAGTAATATGCATTGGGAGTTATTCACTAGCATCCTAGTCAGCTTAAAATGCTACTTTGAAAATTGTAAAGGTGAAAGGAAGTTCCCAAGGTGTGCTGTGATTCATAAATCTCATATAAATAGTTAATAGTTACTCTTACCCTTCCTGTGTATCCCTCCCCTCTCACCACCAGCCAGGTGGGCTATGGACAAGGAAAGCCAAGACCTGCAAAGATGATTTAGTCTGTGATGACTGCAGGGATAAAACATTAAGAATTCTGCCTAGCTCTCCCATTGGTGAGATCTTCCATTACAGACCCTGAGGGTATAAATCCCCAGCGCTCATACAACCAGGGTACATAACATCACAGTTCTGGCCATGAGGCTGGACTCAGGGAGCACATGGAGCCCCAAACAAAAAATCATGGGGCTCAAAAAGTCTCTACCCGTGCACTCATAGCTAGGAATCTCATTCCTGCTACACTGAAGACAGGAGTCCACACGCCCTATCAAGTTGGGTAGTTAGTTCATTACAGTCCAGTGATCACAAAGAAACCAACAAATTTTTTTCTAGGAAGGTCTTCCTAGATTTGCAACTATAAATATGTATGATAATGATAATTAGAGCCACTCCAGAGTCTCACTCCAGGATCTCCTGCTCATTTCTACTTTGTGTTTATTACCTTAAATGTTTATGAAGGGTAAGGTCCCTGGAGCAGACATCTGAATTTTTTTTTTTTTTAATTGAGCTTCAGTTACCTGTTTTTGTTTGAACTATTTAGCATCTTCTAGGAACCTCATCAGTAGAAGAGTATTAGGATCCTTTTTTTAAGAAGTGTACCAGCTCCTGCCATTGAAAAATTTATTTATGATGTTAATGGGCAGAGAAATTTTCATTCTTGACAAAAAAAATGGAATTACCAAGCACATTAGGCTATGGAAAAAAGAGAATGTTTATAATGGAGACTAGAGATAGGTTGCCGTGGCCCCTGCTTGATCCCCAACTTTCCTCTTTTTCTCCATTCCAATTCTGCATCCACTTTTTCCCTTCTGCAGGCACCTTCAGAGTTTCTCCCATAGGATTGGAGCTGTGCTGCTGACTAACCTGGGATACTGAAGCACGAACAGGACAATGATAACAAACACAAACTAAAACAGCCCCCGATTTATCTTTTCCTTCCCCAGAGTCAAGGTTCAATGGCAAAATACATATTTAAACTAGCATTCAAACTCTCCACCACTACCCTAACAGCTGAAGATAAGCCTGGAAGTTCAAAAGTAGAAGCTGAGGATCAAAGGACCATAATTTTTTGGAGATTGGGCCAGGCAAAACCCATCAAAGGGACACATTTATGCAATGCAAATGCTACTCCACAGTATCTTCCAACATTTTCTATAGCCTGAAAAGAGTAGACAGAATTTTCAAAACTTCAAAACTCTCTTTTTCCCAGTGCTTCACTCCCTCCCACATTCCACACACTCCAACCTCTAACACTTATTGAGCTAAGGAGCCCCAATCTCCTCCCCCATTTACAAACTGGTGGGAAAGCAAGAGGGTGCCTATGGGGAAAGAGAACTTATCTTTTTTGTTCTTCTGTTCCATCTCTATCATTACTTCTAATTACCCCACTAAAGAGTGGTCTTAGTTTTCCCCGATGGTTCCCCAACAGAGGGGTTTACATATTAGGGAATTGTTTCTAAACAGTTTCTATGCCTAAAACATCATAGAACTGAAGGCCAGGCCAGCAGTTTGGAGTGGGTCAGTTTATAGTCCCATCATGTTACAATCATCCATCTATATGCTCCATAGCGAAGGTATTAGCAGGAAGAGGACCTTTCTCTGTCTTGCCTCTTTATCTTAAAGTAGTCATGCATTTTGAAAATAAATTTGAAGCTGGAAACTCAGCCATCATGAACTTACAGGTTTTAATACATTTCATTTGTTCTAGGGGAAGTGCTAAATTGAGATTTAAAATAGACAGTGTGCCCAGGGTGAGCAGGAAAATAAAGGGAGGATGGGAAGAGAATTATTGCTCACCTATTCTCTTTCAACTTCGCTATTCACCTTCAAATACACTATCTCATTCATCTACAAACCACACTGTAAATCAGGAATCAATATTCCATTTTTATATTTGAGTAAACTTGAGTGGGTTGAATATTTCAGTAAGGTGCCTTAATTTAGCTCAAAACCCTGTGAGTTATAGGATTTTCTCACAAAGATCAATTATTTCTAATCAAACACACTATCTTTCAAAAACTAAATAAAGAAGGGATAATTAACAGAATTATTTTATTAGTAATGTGGGCAACTATGCAAGTGATTGACTCTCACAGTCCTCAGATGGCATCCACCAACAAAACCCCTCCATTGTGATATAGTCTGTTTAGTTTAAAAATTACTCCTGTTGAAGATATGACAGAGAAAAGAGTATATTTTAGTAATTTTTTTATCATTTATACTTCTAGCAAAAGAGTTCTCAATCCTTTTGGGAAGAAAATTTTTAATTTCCCCTACAGCATTGAAAACTTGGAACTCCTCTGCTAGAATTGTGTTCAGGACCAATTTACCCGTCACTTAAGGATATCACTTTATTGCACATATTCTCATATTTTTAAACTAGCTTGTTTATCTACATTTTTTTAATTGGGCTCTAAATAACTTCTAGCTCTCTCCAAAAATAAAATTCAGTATTAAAAGGTAAAAATTGGTTATTGCAGAAGATAGTCCAAAAAATGTATATTAGAGTCTGAAGAGAATTTCAAAAACATTTTGAGCAAAGACAGAAAAACTGGGTTGAGTCTGTGACTTCCAAGAAGTTTATTTTGAAAGGGCTCAAACTCCTCTCAATGCAAAAATTGGGGTATGTTCACTATCATTTTCATTACCTTAGGAGTAACATTTCCTACCTATAGCATAAAAACAAACAAACTAACAAAACTTTTTCTTTCCAAGATTTGCGAATTCAGACCAAGGACTAAACATGAACCTGTATAAGTCCCAGAGGTACATGGAGCATTGCTTTACCATTGTATGATCTTTTGTCAGTGTGAAACTGATATAAGATAAAGAGGTACATATACTCAGAGGGATCTTGAAAAGGTAAGGAAGAGCACTGCATAATGTAAAAATGTTCAAGGACAAATCAATCAGATGCTGTTAGCATCCTCACTGACTGAGAGCTTCTCAAAAAACACAATTTGACTCATCAATTGCAGCAGACTTTGACGACAAATAAAAATTGGAACTAGGATGTTCAGCCATGTAGCATAACAAACACTACAGCTTAAGAAGAAGGAAAAATAGAAATAGATTTGGACAAATGTGGTACATGTTTGAAAAACTATTCAGGGTGTTAAGGACAAAACACAGAGGAAAGTGATAGATGCTTATTAAGACTGATTAGAACAGAAAAAGAATGACAGACCTTTTGGTCTGACAAGAGCACTTTGTGGAAACTGATAGGCAAACTAAGTATTTATCTCTTAGGCTATTAATAATATTGAACTTATGTGCTCACAACTATAGAAGCAAGTCTGTATTGAGAGATGATTCTCAATATGTCCCTCATGTTTCTGGTGAAATGCACTGACAAGCTTTTTTTCCTGGAACTATCTTTTCAAGGGTCTTTGTTAAGCAAACAACTTTGGAAGATAAAAAGAGTGTCTCCCTCTGGGTCAGAGGGCAGTTTTTTTGTTGTTTCTTTTCTTTCTGTCCAGGATAATAAAGAAAATGTGTCTCTCTCTGAGGCAACATTTGAGCATGTTGGCTGACAGCCCCTTTTAAAAGAATGCATTTTCTCAGGTCAGGTTTATTACTGGGGATACAAAACCACTGGATGTGCAGCGGCCCCCTAGGCTGCCCCACACTGCTCCCTTGGGTTGAGGGGGGATGGAGAACCAATGTGAACATGAAACCTTTAAGGCCTGCTCTTCCATGAGTAATCAAGTCTTTTGTCTCTGATGCAAAAGTCTCATATCTTCTGCTAGCATCCAGGAAACTGTGGCAGGCTACCTCTTTAGGTTGCTAGTGGGGTAATAAAATTTCAAAATTTTCAGTTTTTGATAGTCTGCAACTTCCAAATAGAGCATTCCATAGAATCTTTTTATAATCTCTCTCAAAGTGACACCTTTCAATCTCGGGACAATTAAAGCAGACATATATATTAACAAGAAAAAAACATATGCAAGCAGGAGGAGAAAAACAAACTATCAAGCAACAGAACCAAAACTATATTTTAAATGACTTATAAATGAAGATAAATAAATGATAGATGATAGATAGATAGATAGATAGATAGATAGATAGATAGATAGATGATAGATAGATAGACAGATAGATGACAAAGAGAGACAGAAGAAGAATAGAGTGCATTTTGGGGGATATGAGTGTATATATGTATGTATGTGCTTTCGTATGTGTAGGAATACTGAGCATTAATGCACAGGTGAAGAACATATGCGCACAAGAAGAGAATTCGTGTTTCAGACTTTGTAGTTCAGAATTTGTATTTTAAAAAGAGTGTTCCTCAAGCAAAATATTGAGATTAGTTAAGGATTGAACTGAGTTGTTTTTGTCTTTTTCTCTTTGGTTTCTATCTTTGGTGAACCTTCAGGAGAAACGATGCTATATGAAAATTTGGTCTAAAATTGGCTCATTCATTTCAATTTTATTGCTTGTTCCCTAAAAAAAAGTGGAAGAGCAATAAATGATCCTTTGCCTCAGCATTATCAATTTGTATTCACTGTGCTTTATGTCTTCCATTCAAACGTGGCAGTGTCCTGACCTTCCATTTAATTTAGTTCCAATGTATTTTTAGCATTTTATCTCATGATCAGTCTCAGAAACTTCTAGACCATTTCACAGCTGTCTGGGTTTATATTTCATGAAGATCTCAACCACTTAGCTTATTTTTTAAACAGCACCTAAATGAAAGGAAAGCTTTTGTTTCGGAGACCTGAGATAGCATTAGCATATTTCAGTAGGACTTTGTTTCTTCAGGAAATTTGGTATATCTGCACTAATCCGGGCAAGAAAAATAAATTCAGGCAAAATGTAGCTTTCATCTAGCTCCTAGAAGCTATTATAGCAGCATGCACTAAGTAAGAAAACCTTTCATCTTCCCTAAACCATTGATTGACTGCATGAAATCAGCTTGACTTCATTGTAGGGTCCACGTGAGGTCAGAGCTTCAGAGGTGAGCTCCCCAAGATATAGCCCTATGAAACTTCCCAAATCATATGTTTCTGGGTTTCTGATACAATTACTTCTACTTGCTTTTATTCATTTTTTTTCTTTTAGCTGAACCACCCTGCCACCTGTTGGCAACTCAGTGGCAGCTCAGCTTGGGCTGGGCATCGAACTGCTGTTGCTCAGAGCTCAGCTTGCATCTTGAGCGAGCTCTTAACCAACTGAGCTACTCAGCCGGCCCTTTCATTTTTTTCATATTAAGACTAAGTTTAGTAACCAGTAAGGGGATGGAGAACTATTCTCAAGGGAGTCAGGATTCATTAAGAATAGGGATCTATCACTTCCTGTTTCACTCTTCATGCCTTAGGAACAGCAAACCCTTGATATTTGTTGTTGTATCCCCACCTTTGTTACTACAATATGCTTGCATAATATAGCTTTAATTTCTAAATTAAAAAAAAAAAATTACCTTGCTTCCATTTCAAACAGATTCTTAATCTCATTCCTAATGTGAGTTCCCTTTGAAAAAGGTGTCTCTCTCTTTTGACCTCATTACTTTTCATGTAACTTTGGGTCTAGTTTCCTTTTTCAGAAGTATACATATTTCTATAAAAGTGATTGAAAGAATTATTTTGCTGACTTGCTCAATAAGAAGTAAATTTACAATAAAAATTGTGCACAACAGAGTCCCTCTAGTGGAAGGGTTTAATCACCCTGCTGGTCCTGACTCTCTCCCAAGGGTCCATTATTTAACTCCTTAGAGTTGTCAGCTTTAGGAGTAAAACAAAACCAATGTCTTTTTAGACTTCATTTAAGGTCTAGCCAAGTACCACCAACACCCTGTCTCCACTAAGAAAGTTACCAGTCCTCCTTACCTTTTCTTTGCTTTGACCCTTTTCACTTTGTACTTCAGAATCTCTGCTTCTTTTCCTAAATTCTCTGGGTTTATTTCTTTTCTCAGCACATTCGTGGGTCTGTTTACATCGAAAAATCGCTGGTCTTCCTAAGTGATAAAACCTAATTGATGAGGTTGGCAGCTTTGTTACCTTTTCGAGCTTCTCTTTGATGACGTGTTCCTGAGGTGTGTGAACTTCTTGGGGTCTGTCATTGCAATTTTATGTAGCAGAACTATTTTAAACACACATTAAGAGCATGCTTTTGATACCTTCTAACTTTTCATCACCACAATGTTTCTTTAGTCGTTCAGCAAATATATTGAGTGTCTACTATGTGTTAGATAAGCTGCTAGGTATCAGGAATATGGAGATTCATTAGACATGGTTCCTGCTTTCTTTGAGTTTACAACCTCTCAGAAATATTAATCGGTGTTATATTTTGTTACACATAATCGATTACTGATATTCAAGCTCTGAAATGCGAAATGCATTCATCTATTTGAATCCATTTTCTATATTGTACCTTTCACTGGGTAATTTACATAAATAAAACATAAAACTCTCTATGGCTAAAACTTCTTTTAAAAGCCTAGACAGAAAGATACATCCTTTTAACATAAAGTTTATACTATAAACTATTTAAGGAAGAATTATCTTAAAGTAGAAATGAAAGAGCTCTGAACCAACATGGAAAATGTCTCTGCGCTGTCACAAAAAAAGCTGCATGGATTCAGAAAAGCCACTTAACCTTTTGAATTTCAGTGCCTTCATCTGTTGAATGATGGGTGGGAGCAAATGTTCTCTTAGCTCTCAGATCTAAAATTCAATGACTCTAAATGTAAAAGTATTTCAGGTATGAAATACTGCTCTAAACACATTTCTCATGGAAATTCAATGAAATGTAAAAATTCATCCAGCAGATATAGGGGAATTCGCTGGATAAAGAGGTTGGAAGTTGTGCTGAAATTCCTCACCACTCACAGTGCAGGAGGATGGCCAGGCCTGTCCATGGGTACAGGAATTATTCAGCTCTCAATCTGCTCCATATATCAATGTCCTTGCTAGGCAAGGTCAGGCTCAGTGCCAGCAAAACATCATGGCTCTTCTCTGGCTTTTCTTCTCTATCTGGTGATGATCTTTCCAAATTTATCAGCAAAATTAGGTTGAGAAAGCTATTTGTGATGGGAGATGCATGAATATCAGGCCTGGTCATCAGATCAAGACAGAGAGGAATCCATATAATAATGTGCATGTGAAGAAAATGGTCTTTCCTGGACCCTGTAGGAATCTGCCGTTCCCAATGCTGTAGTTTGCAGAGAACCAGAAAATTCAAAGTGGATTATAAAATCATGATCGCAGTTGCAATGTTGTTGACTGTACTAATGCCTTACTAAGGACAACAGAATAGTGTCAACAGCAGACATTTTCTTCATGCAATTTTAAATATGTATGGACTTAAAGAAAAAATGTTATGCATAGTTTTTTGTTTGTTTGTTTGTTTTTGAGGGCAGTGTCACTGGCCCTCATGTGTGGGACCCGAACTGGGGCCGCTGGCCTCCCAAGCCATCGCTTAACCACCGCGCCACTCGGCCGGCCCAAAAAAATGTTAATACATAAGAATCACTGTCAAGCAAAATAGCCTTAGAGATGAATTCTCACTAATCATTCAATGATTAAGTGAAGCACATTTTGGATATTAGTTCTGATTAAATTTTTTTATTTTTTTCTCCTTAAATAATCATTTTTCTTTCTGCAGTCATTTTTGTTAGATGTGTATCTTTAAGACAAGCTCTTCTTTGTCTTTGGTACCATGTCTGCATGCCATGAAGCTGGTATTTGGCTTTTCCTTTACTTTATAATTGACAATGTCATAGCTTCATTTTATTATTAGTTTCAGGTCTACAAAACAATACAATAGTTATGCTTTTCACCCCTCACAAAGTGACAACTCCGTCCCCCAATCCACCACCGCCCCCCACCCCGATATGATACATTTCTATTACAATTCCATTGACTCCATTCCCCAAAGTATACTCCACATCCCATGACTATATATATATATATAAAATTATAGTTGACATACAATATTATACAGCATCAGCTTCAGGTGTATAGTGCAGTGGTCAGACTTCTACACCATCCATAAAGTAGTCTCCTTAACAAGACATGGTTCCATCTGACATCCCACAAAATATTTACAACATTATTAATTATATTCCCTGAACTGTCTTTCATATCCCTGCAACAATATTGTAGTTACCAATTTATGCTGTCTAATTCCTTCCCCTTCTCTCTCATCCCCACCTCCCTCCCATCTAGCAACCATCAGTTTTTCTTCTATATCTCTGAGACTATTTCTGTTTACTTTGCTCATTTATTCAGTTCTTTAGATTCCATATATAAGTGAGATCATATGATATTTGTCTTTCTCTGACTGATTTATTTACTTAGCTTAATGTTCTCTAGGTCCATCCATATTGTTGCAAATGGTATGATTTTTTTCTTCTCTATAGCTGGGTATTACTCCATTATATAAATGTACCACAGTATTTTAACCCAGTCATCTACCAATGGGCATTTCGATTTTTTCCAAGTCTTGGCTATTGTAAATAGCACTGCAATGAACATAGGGGTGCATATATTTTTTTGAATTAGTGTCTTGGGTTTCTCTGGGTAGATACCCAAGAGTGGAATTGCTGGGTCATAAGGCAGTTCCATTTCCAGTTTTTTGAGATACCTCCACACTGACTTCCATAGTGGCTACACCAATCTGCAATCCCACCAACAGTGCAGCAGGGTCCTCTTTTCCCCACAACCTCGCCAGCACTTGTTTATTGATTTATTGATATGATAGCCATTCTGACCGGAGTGAGGTGGTATCTCATTGTGGTTTTTATTTGCATTTCTCTAATGATTAGTGAGGTTGAACATTTTTTCATATGTCCGTTGGCCAACTGTGTGTCCTCTTTAGAGAAATGTCTCTTCATATCCTCTGCCCATTTTTTAATTGAGTTGTTTGTTTTTTTGGTGCTACGATGCATGAGTGTTTTATAAATTTTGGATATTAACCCCTTATCAGATATATCATTGACAAATATCTTCTCCCATTTAGTAGGCTTCCTTTTGTTTTATTGATGGTTTCCTTTGCTGTGAAAAAACTTTTAAGTTTGATGTAATCCCATATGTTCATTTTTTCTTTTACTTCCCTTGCCCAAGGGGATATCAGTAAAAATATTACGCAGGGTAATGTCAACAAATTTACTCCCTATATTTTCTTCTAGGAGTTTTATGGTTCCAGGTCGTACATTTAAGTCGTTAATCCATTTTGAATTTGTTCTTGTATATGTCATAAGGAGGTGGCCCAGTTTCATTTTTTTGCATGTGTCAGTCCAATTTTCCCAGCACTATTTATTACATAGGATAAAATGTCATAATTTTGATATGAGCCTAGTCTCTACTAACTAAAGGATATAAACTCAGTGACAGATTTTCAGTTTTCTGTTTTCATTGACAACATGAGAGTTTCTAAATAAATAAGGTTACCATCATTAGGACCTTGGTCAAACTTGAAATTATATAGCAAATTATCCATAGATATATAAATATTATAATAAAACAATGCCACAGAGCAAGGATTACACTTATTTCCTATATTTTCCATGTTGTATTTAGAAACATACACTATTTATCACTAGAGAAACATGATTTAACCCATAGTATCTCAAAACCTGTACTACCAAAAGGAGATTTCCAATAGCTTTACTATAAAGGTATATAGCAGGTCCTCAAATAATGTAGCTTCATTCAACATTGTTTTGTTATAATGTTGATGAGATGCCTAGGAACTTAACTCTTGTTCATATCAATTAGCCTAGACTGGTTTTGTTATATATCGTTTTGCTTAAAGTCACAGGACTTATTGATGACATTAAGTGAGGACTTACTGTATATAGTAACTACTTATATTTAATATGTACATTATCATACTCTATTATTATTTAAGTTTGTCAGGAGCTGCTCATAATACTTTAAAATGACTAGAGATGTACATACTCTATCCATATTGTACAAACAGCAATTTTCCTTGATGCCATACAAACCAAATTAAAGAGTATATTAGATACAAACAAATTGTTTTATTTATTTTTTTAGTATTCTAATTTAAAAAATAGTATCAGGTCATGGTTATTAAGTATATAGAAACATAGTGTGCCATAGTCAAGTGATCTAAAAAGGTGATAAATATTTATGAGTGTGTTGGTTAAATGGATGTGTTTGTGGGTTTCCACATTTTATATTATGTAAAATAACCATAAGATTATTGTCAGGTCACTAAAAGTTACCTTAAAATTTTTATATCTATGGTTTCTTTTTTTTTTTAAGCTATGTTTTCTTATCCCAAATCTCACCTTCTCAAAAATGTCCTCCTAGAAATTGTTGTGTGTCCACATAACTCAACTTGTGAATTGAGGTCATAAGTTTTAACAAATCAGCTGCAACAGAATTTAGCACCTTAAATTTGTATTCATCTCTTCAGAGCTTGCTGAGTCAGAGCCTGTCAAGTGAGAAAGATCAGTACAGGAGATATGAACTAATTTGTAATTTTCAGATTAAGGAAGAAACATTTATGAATACGCAATATATACTTGAAGGCACTGGCTTCTGAAACATACAATCTTTATTCTTATCCATCCCCTCAGTCATAATGAGGGTATAATAAATTGTTTGTATCCCTCTTTTATAAGTAAACCAAAATGGAATGTCACTGGGAGGTTCCTGATTAAGTCCCTGATAGTGGGGGCAGAGTATCAAAACAGAGATCATGTCTGTGATATCAAGTATGTTATTGAATTATCCTGGAGTACAACAGGCAGGACTTACCTGGAGTTAGTATACATCCACGTTTCTCCATCAGAAAGATCACTAATGTGTGTGTGTGTGTGTGTGTGTGTGTGTGTGTGTGTGTGTGTGTGTAGGGGAGGCAGTAAGGGGGGTGCTTTGGCAAATATTTAAATAGATGGTCCTATTTGAAAACTAATCTTTCTCTTACTAAACTTTATCCTCCTGTGACCTTGAAAATGCACTGTATTTTCTTCCCCTCACAGCAAGTTTGATGAATTTAAGGCTTTTTAAAATTTGATTGTATGTGCCAAAAAAGCAATCAATTCATTAAAAAACAAACCAATAAAGGAAGATGTCAATCTAAATTTACCAATTCATTCCACTGAAAGAACAATTTCCCTGAAATGGAGAATTTAGGAGCCCTGTGTTGCTATAAGTTACGTATAAATTGTATATAGTTTCCAGGTGATGAAATTGAAAAAAATAATAGGAGCATTATCATTAAACTTAAGAAAAAATAGAATTATAAGGAATTAAAGTGTTAGATAAAGAGAGATCACAAATGGTACTTTACATATATAAAACAAAAGCAAATATCCACATTCCTCAATATTTTTAACCAAAGGTTTTCGGGAAATCATGCTACATTTTACACCATAAAATGTTAGTAACGTAACATGAATTATCCTTATAAGTTTATGTTCCTACTATCCATAATATTTTAGTGATTTTCCTTGAGTACTTAACTTTAAATAATTTGACCTATGTCATTAATGTTCCTAAATTAAGTTTTCTTCTTCAAAGTAATCAATCATACCAATCAGGGCAGTACACTGGATACTTCTGTATATAAAGTGTATAAAAATGTGAACAATATAAACTCAAGCATAATGATGAAATATCTTTTTCAACAATTTCAGTCATTTTTATGCATTCATCTTTGTGCTTAAGACTTTGACATCTGTGGGCATTATATTTGTCTTTCAACTCTCAGGAACTACACTTGATGTGTAATGTACATTTTCCAATCATGATTGCATCATAAACATAGCTCTATTTAAGTTAGTCTCTATTAGAGTAGTGAACAACAAAGGAAATAGGTAGTCAAGTGAGAGCAGACTTCTGTCTTCACTCTCAAAGGAGGCATCTGCTTGTGAAGATGTAATATGCAATTTTGTCCTTTGCTGAAGCAAAGCATGATTCAGACTCATCTTTGGAATCAACATTTGCTCTGATTATCAGGATGTGAATGACAGAGAATTTGTAGTTCTGAAAAAATTGTGAACTTGATTACTATGCTTTTTTTTTTTAAGTAAGACTTCATTTTGTTGTTATTGCATTGATAGAATGCCTATCCTTCCAAAGAAATAAAAGACTTTAAGTCACACTCAACTTGGATAAGTTAAACTAGAAATATTGAACTTGTATATCAAAGAATGCCATTTTTGAATGAAGTCTTGTTCTTAAAGGATTTTAATTTAACCTACAGTTGTAGGTTGGTGCCTACAGGCATGTCTTTAAATGCAAAATTACAAAAGACAGAAAATTTAGAATACATGTGGCCCTACTCAGGGGAGAAATTTCTCTGGCTGAGACAGAGATTGGAGTATCCAGAACCAAAAAAAAGTGTTGAAAATCACTACAAAGGATGAACTTCTTGGGTTTTAATTCAAACATCCAACAGGTCTGGTGCACAGACATTGATTCTTCTGTGAGACTAATCAGAATCTAAAGTCCTTAATAGTTTAAATTTTCATTTCACTTTAATAGAGTGCATTCCCCCCATGGACGCTTCTCCAACTGGACAATGAAAGTCAGTGGAAAACAGAATTTTCTGTTTTTAAATCACTTCTTGTTTCTACTTTGCAATTCAAATGATGTGGAAATTAATACCTGTATCCAGGTTTCCCATCAGGCTTCAGCTGATGCGGGAGAGAATGTCGTCCTGCCCTACTGCTTCCTTGGAAACCGCATCGTTAAGATACAATATCTAACACAAAAGGGAATACAACTCAATGACTTTAATGAGTGCCTGCTGTTTGGAAGAGGGAATGGGATTATCAGCAAAAACTCTAGAGAAAGCTATCTTTCTTTACAAAAAGTGCACACACAGCTCCTTCTCACAGATGTACTCCCAGCCCATGTGTCATCCCTCTGCACTCAGGCTTGGTAACATATGGGAGGGAAAGTCAGCTAATACCACAGGTTGTGACAATCACTGAGAAAATTTACTGCAGAATATTAGCCAACTGTATTTCAACAGGTCCAGAAATGATCTGTCAAAGACTCAGATACTTGAGGCAACAGTTCACTTCATTTATTCAAATGTTCTGGGCAAATAAAATAATAAGCACCTAGCAACTTGTGTCCTGTGCATTTTGACAAGTTACTGCTAGGTGATTGACCCAGCTCACACTCCAGAAGAAACAGATTACTATTGATTTTAGCTGACATTCCTAATAAGAGCATATATTTTATTTTTACATATTTTTATGAAACTCAAATCCGATTCTGTAACTCCTCAGGAGGAAATGGAGGTATCATGATTTAACTTCATGCTGTGGTATTTAAAAGTAAGTGACAAATTAGTCATCCAATGACCAACACTTTGAATAAACAATTGGTTAAGCATCTGTACAGCATGGCTGTCAATACTACACCACTTAAGCAAGCCGATCAAACTTGGCATGGAGAGGATGCTATACAAATAAGAACACAAACAAATTCCCAAATGTGTTCTTCAAGCTTAGTCGCTTTCAATTAACACCCCCATCAATCTCTTAACCTTTCATGGTCATAGTGGAAGTTGAATACATTTTAGGAGATGTGACAGCCATATTAGTAAAGGGCTTGTGAAGTCTTCCTATTTAGGATCCTCTTTTAATGCACTGATAAAGCTATAATCTGGACAACATAAGTATATCAACATAAGTAATTAATCAACTGTTGGGCTCACCAAATATTTATTAAGGGTTCATTGCTACCCCCTGTGCTGGCTGACATGCAAACAACTCTAAATAAGAGAGACTCATTTTCAAGGAGTTCAAGCCTAATGGAGGAAGGCAGATGGCTAAAGAGCTAACATCAATAAAATGTGGTGAGGGAAACAATAAGTGTGTCCATAGGCTATTTGAGAATTCCTGTGCTAAGCCAGCCTGGTCAGACCACATTTGAAATTAGGTGGCTGACCAACAGTATCATTGATCTGCAGAGTATCAGAACAGAAAGTGAATTTGGAGGTCATCTTGTTACACTACCACAAATCTCAATAGAAACGAGCAGGAACCATGAGATGAGGCACATGTACTTTTAGAAAGTATGTAATGAATGGGTTTTCCTAAACTAGAGAACAGGGTGGCATTGCACTAGAACTATAAAAGCAATGTATTCTTTTTTTTTTTTTACAGCTTTTTTTTATTAGTTTCAGGTGTACAAAACAATGTAATAGTTATACATTTCACCCCTCACAAAGTGATAACTCCCCTCCCCTAAGAAATTGCCCGTCTGATATCGTATATAGCTGTTACAATTCCATGGACTCTATTCCCTCTTCTATACTCAATATCCCATGACTATATATATATATAAAATTATAGTGAACATGCAACATTATTCCACCTCAGCTTCAAGTGTACATAATCAATAATGTTGTAAATATTTTGTAGGGTGTCAGAAAAGCAATGTATTCTTAACCAGAAGGCATACTATGGATGAAGCCACCTATGAACCAAAAGTGAGAAGCTAAGAAGCACTGGTGTAGGTGTTGCTGTTATGGATAATGGTGGAGCCAAAGGAGAATAAATGTCAGAAGATATTTTTGGTTAAAGTTTATTGAGGTCCTACTATATACAAGGTGGAGTTCTAAGATTAGAATTAAAATATGTGGTGTAATCATTCTGTCCAAGGATAAGGAGAGGAAAAAATTGCCTTCATTTTTTAAAACAAAATGGGGTTGAGAACACGAGAATATGGATATTTAGACAAAGGGAAAGGAAGTTAAGACAGAAAAAGATGATCAAGTCATTATGTGCAAAGGAGGAAGACAAAGGGGTGGTGGGGAGAAACTATGAAATGGGGTCCAAAGTGCACAACAGAGAATGTGTGCTCCAGCCATCGATTACTGTGCAAGGCAGGCCTAGTGACAATCACTGCAAAATTCGACAGATGTAACATCTGAGACCCGAAGGAGTTCACATCTTTTACCAGTCAAGACTTATGGCCCACCGGTTCTGTTTTTGTATCATCAGTAGCTTTGATACTGTGTCATCAGTATCTTTGCATATTTTAAGTTCCTTTTTGTTGAAGAGTTCCTATCTCAGCACGTATTCTAAGAAATTTTTACTTAGCATCTTGAAAAAACACAAACACTTTAACATCATGAAACACATCACATTTTCCTTGTAAATGTTTTGTAATAAATGAGAAACTGTACAGCAGTTAGTTCAATATTACCCAGGCAGGATGCATCCTCTGAACAATTACCTTGTTTCCATGGCAACAGCATATGTGCCCATCCTTCAGCATGCTCTGGGAATCCACCAAATTGGGTCTGCTAAGTAAAGCTAAAGAAAACTTAGTGGATCAGGGGAGGGAGTGTAGGGGTTTTAAATTTGAAACTAACTGGGTTAACAAACAAACAAACTGCTATTGATATTATTTATTAAGTGGTTCGTTTACGCAGCTGTAAACAATCCTCAAGGGAAGAACTGCAATGTTGGAAAACAGAAACAAAAAGCGAAATCTGTAAATAAAGGAAGGTGGAAAATGAGAATTAGACATTCTAGCACCCTTGTCTGCACCAAATCTTTTAGAAGGAGTCCTCTGAAGAATTCCAGGACCCTGAGGGAAAAATGGAAACATACCCCCAATATGCATTTGCCTCATGACGTTTGCCTGGACTTCACACTCCACCCAGAGTCTTCCTGGACTGGAGCCTAACTAAACCTTTTCTTTGTAAGCAAATCCTGAAAAAAGAGGCCAGCAAGTGTGCCTTTGACATCCACGTGAAACCATACTGTTATTTTGGCTATTACACTCCAAAGAACAGCAAGAAAAAATATATCAGAAAAATTGTGTCATGGACACTGAGCTATAAAGCAAATACAAAGTAGAGAAAATTCCTTCAAGACTTTTGGGTGCACTGCAGCTGTCTTTATTGAGGGGTTTTAAACAGAGATTTAAAGTTGGAAATTAGAGATATCTTCCTCAGGGAAAAATGGACATTATAACAATGTTTTGCCCCTGTTGTCACAATTGATTACAGGCTCTCACAGGAGCTGGTTCCCAGACAGCTTTAGAAGTAGGATGTAATTTAGAGACACGTTCTTGCTGGCAATCATAAGGGAGGCTCTAAATTGGGAGGTGGAAAGAGAAAGTGGAAAAGGTGCAGGGGGAATAGTAGCAGAATTATAATCTGATATGCCACCGTTTGATTAATATGACATGTAATTGCATCTAATTATAGGCATCTCTTGGAACTTGGACCATCAGGTTGAAGATAAATTTAAATACCTTGGAGAAAAACCCTGGCTAATATAATAAAGGATTTTTTTCTATTTAGGGGGATAAACTTATTAATGCAGAATTGCTAAATGAAATGATTGTACATTTCAAAGTTTGCTTATTGAAAAGAAAAAAGAAATATTAATCTAGGCAACTAAGGGGATTAAGAAAACAAGAAGTGGAACATAAAAATATTCAAGGGATTATTCCATTTTATAAATTACTCTGCTTTTAAACTGTTTACCTTTATAAAAGTTGAAAGAAAACTTCAACATGAAGATAGAAAAATACTATTTGGAAAATGAAAAGAGACATGGTTTAAAAATTTATCTTAAAAATAAGATTTGGAAATAACCATAATATGACCACAAATTCTGCTAATCTCATTTCCAAATAAGGACTTGGGAACAGATTATTTGTATTTTGTAGATTTTTATATTCGCTTTGCCCCAAAATTCCTCAAAAGACTCTCAGCAAAAGTACCTCTGAAAACAATGTTCAAAGAAAGCAATGTTCAAAGAAAATGTTTTGAAAATAATACTTTGTTCTGTTTATAAAAGTATATATCTTGTTATGTTTGGCAACTGAAAATTGTATTTCTTCATTTAATGTATAGTACAAGAAACAAATATATTTAAATAACTTAATTTAAATACCATGATATTTAAAATAGAAAACTATAATGTAAGAGATCAATGCCTTAACATACTATATTAAAATCACTCACAGATGTAATTGAATTAAACACAACAACAATATTTAGTCTTCTTAGATTAAGGTACTCATTCAAGATATTTTACCAATATCTAACCTGAGATACAATGTCATCAGTAATAAACATTAAATAAATGTGTATTGAACTAATTAACTAACGAGGGTCCAAATAATCAGTTTGTTTTAATTCACCACTGAGTTCACCACATAGTTTGGGATTGTAGACACAACCACAGATTTCTCTAAATTATCCATCATTATATGGATGATGTAATGGCATTCTTTCCTCTCCAGCCCAAGCTCCCTCTGCAGGTTTCCTTAACTTTTCTGCGGTCATGGAGTCCATTTTTGTTTTACATTTTGTTACTTGCAACCTCCATGGCTTGGCCAGTCAAGATTTCCTTTGCTTCCTTGGGTTATAATTCCACAATCACAGCTGACTTACTGAATATCACCTCTGTGCCCAATGCTACTGGTTATTCTGAGGTTTGGGCATGATCTCAATACTAATCTATTGGGAGAAGACAGACACACACACAAAGAGAACACCTACAGTGGATTCTTAGATGAGGGAAAATAGGTGTTACTGCACCAAATTCTCTGGTGGCTTAAAAATGGCAATGGATTGGAATGGATAGAAATCCAATAGGTGGAGAAACAGAGACTAACAGTTATCGAGCAGCTGTTTTTCACCTGGCTCCATGCTAGAAGTTTTACATAGAGCATTTCATTTATTTCTCACATGAAATTGTTGCAATATGCTTTTTCATAATTTTGTAAGATATGAGGCCCAGCAGGGTTTCAAAACTTGCCTAAGGTCGTATTTCTTGTAGGTCTCTGAGCAGACATCTATATTTAAGTTGGTACTATTTCCATCCCAGGCAGGAGGAACATGAATGTGCACTAAGGCACCGAGGTGACATTATACACAGGTGTACTGGACAGATAATGATGGCAGCAATCAACTAGAACAGAGTGTCTAGTGGGGAAGCCACAAGCTTGCAGACACTCAAACTCATCTCTGACATTCCTTTTTGGTTCTTTCTTGGGATGTCTATCTCTCTGCTTACATTGCCTGTCTATTCTTGGATGCCACCTAACTTATCCGTTAGAGCCCTGAACATATTAATCATAGCTGTTTTAAATTCCTGGTCTGATAATTCCAACATTCCTGCCAAGTTTGGTTCTATGTGTATGGACTATGTCTATGAATTGGTTCTATGTACATCTGAGGCTCTGCCCTGGACTTTGAACTTCACAAGTGTCTCTCAGTTTTTATTCTCCCCCCTTGGGTGGGACAGGATGGCTAGAGTGGGCTGGAGATGGGTATTTCTTTTCTGCAGGTCAATTAGGCTCTGATAATACTCCAGCAGGGGAGGCTCTGGTTATACACAAACTCTGAAACATAGCCTGCATGGTCTTGCATGATTAGGCCTTAACTGTCTAGCCTCATCTGGACCTCTCACTCCTTTGCTCATCGCCACACTCCAACCACACTGGTCTTCTTTCACTCCCCCAGGAGGCAAGCTCCTTCTAGCCACGAGGCCATGCCTGGCTGGCCCTTATATTCCATTAGGCTTTAATTGAAATATTGCCTCCTCAGAGAGGTCTCCCCAACAGTTGGAAGGTGGTCCCGACCCCCTTCTCTCCAGCCCTATTATTGTGTTTTAGTGATGCATGTGTTTTGTTTCAATGCACTTATCATAATCCTAAGTTTTATGCTGATTGATTGTCTGTTTGTTTACTATCAGTTCCCTGGCTATGCTAGAGCACCATGAAAGCAACAACCATGTAACTTTTGTTCATCTCATTTTCACCACAGCCAAGGACTACATCTGGCACATGAAAGTTGGGCAATAGATAACTGTTGAATGAATGAAGGAATGACCTTTTTTTTTCTCAATTTTAGATTTAGCATGACTCAATAACTGCAAAAATGTCAACTGCTCATGCTTACACCTCTGTGGGTCTCACACTCTCGTGCTCATAACTGTCTGAGTTTTTTTTGTTTTGTTTTGTTTTTTTGTTTTTTTTTAGCTGAGCCATCCTGCCACCTGTTGGCAGCTTAGCGGCAGCTCAGCTCGGGCTGGGCATCAAACTGCTGTTGCTCAGAGCTCAGCTCAAACTCTTGAGCGAGCTCGGAACCAACTAAGCCACTCGGCCGGCCCAACTGCTCATGCTTAATATCTGTTGCTCAATAAGTGGTGAATTTGTGACACATCTATTTAAGAGTGACAACTCCCAGAGGGCAACAACATGCTGCTGTTGACAAAACAATAACTGTAATATGCTGAGAAACCATAATACAAGAAAACAAAGTATTTTGACATTAGATGTTGCTGAAATCCTTATTAGTTGAGCAAGTAGTTAAGTTACCATTGCTCTTTAAAGACATCACCAACCCTACGTCTTGGAGTTTTGAAACAAACAAACAAAGAAAATAAAATGTTTGTTTTCTGTGTCTGATGTAGGATCTGACAGTAATAAAGGGCCATGCTTTTGTCTTCACTGAGGGCTCTGGTTCAGCTCCAGACGCAGGTTAGACTTGCAGATCCTTTTAAATTTGCACTTTCTCAGGGCCTGTGATCCTCTCACTAAGGAGCAGATTTAATAGCAGGGTCACCACCATCACTAACAACTACTCCCCCTCCCCCCCAAATATGTGTGTAGAAAAAGAGCTCTCAGGAGAAAAATATGTACAGCAACAGTGGTTCTACTTGGATGGTGGGGCTATAAGCAATTTTTAGATGTTCCTTCCATTCCCCATTTTCCAAATGGGAAAGTAAAGTAAAATAGCTTTGTAGTTAAAAACTAGTAATAAAGCCAGCAGTATCTTGGAGCTTACTTACTGAGAAAATGAGCCACTGTTAAGGCCAATTTCCTCACTATTAAAGCTAATAACAGTGGTGAATGAAAAGAATAGACTATACATATTGCTCTCCTGATGGTGATTAAACAACAGTGGTACTAGAAGTAATAGAGCTGATTGTCAGTATTATATCGTAATATTTAGTGAGCAATTATTATGTCAGGCACTGTGCCAAGTGCTTTATATAACATTATCTCATTTAAACCTTACAAAAATCATGTTAGGTGATTATTATCATTATTCCCATTCTATAATAAGGAGATTAATGAAGATAACAGAAAAAAATACACTGGCCTAGTGTTCAGTTCAACATTGAGATTTCTATTCTATGATTTTAATCAAAACCATTCTCGCATACATTTATTCAATAACATTGTTAAGCATATATGAGTATTATGTGCCAAGCCCTGTCCTAGTCATTAGAAGTATATAGGTGTGTAAAGAAGTTTCTGTCCTCCGTACTCAAATCTACTGGGAAAGACAGTTGTACAAACAGGCAGACCTAATAAAGTAAGATAAGAGACAAGTTCAGGGTTCCATGAGAACACAGGAGTGGAGTCTCTAAACTAGACATGAGTAGAAAGGATATATTAGAGAGTGTCTTAGAGATGGTGAAACCTGATCTAAATCTTAAAAAATAAGTAGCACTTAACTTTTACGGGGGGCTCACTAATTGGAAGATGATAAGTGAGAGCATTTAATGTGGGGGGGGTCTGAACAAAAGCCTGGGACAAGAAACATCATGACATGTAAGAGGAATGGTATTCTGAGAAAAGGAGTGATAAGACATGAGACAGAGAGACCATGAAATTAAACGAGGAATAGAATGTCATGTTTACATTATAGAAATATGACTTGAGCATATACTGAATAATTTGAGAAATACAAGACTGGATTAGCTAGGATGCTTGTTTGGGAGGCTGCTGAAACATGATAGGCAAGAGAGAAAATGGACCTTAACTGGGGTAGTGGTAGCAGAGATGCAGTGAAAAGGGAAGATGTGTGAAAAATTTAGGAAATAAAGCTTGCAAATTGACTTTCAATGAAAATGAGATATAAAAAAATGTTAAGAATAAATCTCAGAATGTTAGCTGGAAATAAGTGGGGAATGAATCCTGGTGTCCCCTATTCCTGGTGGAAATTGAGAAAGCAAGAAGAGAAGTAGACCTGGGAAGAGATGAACTCAATGTCAGAAAGGCCAAATGGAAGCGACTGTGGGATATTGGGGTGAAATACTCACTGTATTGCTGTCCTTAAAATTCTGGAGCTTGCAGAGAGATTTGAGCTGGACAAAGATCTGAGGATCTTTAGCATATTAGGGTGGGTGAGACCAAGAAATCTGGTGATATATCTCAAGGAGAGTGGAAAGAAGAGAACTTTGCACACAAAATATAGGACTGGAATTTTGAAAATTAGAAGCAGTAGTAAGCAATGACAGAGGCTGGGGGGAAAGGAACATTTTAGGGATGGGACAAGGAAGAAAAGCACACAAAACCCATGCAGGTAAGGATCAATATTGGAAATTCACAGAGAACCAAAGAGGTAGTCCTATAGAAAGAAAGATGAAATAGATTTTTCAAGAATTCAAATAGCGGTTAACAGTAACAGAGGCAAGTGAGTGACCCAATTAAATAAAATTGAAAAATACTCCATTTCATTTGGAAATTGCATCATCATTGGTAAATTGAGAAAATCAGTAGATTGGTGGGGACATAAGTGAAGTTTCAATTGTTAGCTGAGTGAGTGGAAGGGAAAGAAGTGAAAATATCAAATGAGGTACTTTCTAAAATTTTGATAAGAGGTCGAATAGAAAGACTGGTGAATTGCTTGGTGGAATTCAAGTTGAAGAGTTTTGGAAAGAGATTTCTGGTTTTGGTAGGAGAGTACCTATATCTGAGCAAGTTTATGCTTTAAAATATAGACGTCAGTAGAAAGGAAATGAGGAGGAGTAACTAAACGGGTAAGGTGTCAGAAGGAGTTTGATATGGTTGGAATTAAGGGTATAGAGACCTTGAGAAGAAAGTGGAGCACCTCATCTACTAAGACTTGGAAATTAGGGAAGACTGAATTGGTGTCGATAAATTTGTTAATAGGGACAGTCAATTGAATAATAAACATTATGCCCAATGAGTTCAGTTTTCCCAGAAAGGTAAAAGGAAAGGTCCTCTAATAAATGGCTGATAAACATATTAGGGAATAACAGCCCAGTGGGAAGTTTGACAACAGTGAAAACATAAAATAATTTTAAAAGTGCAAAAATAATTTGCTAGTGCCAGGACTCCTTTTCCAAAGGACATGGACCTTAGAAATCTTTACCAGAATCTGAGGTTGATCTGCCATACTGAAACTTATATTGATGGCCTGTAGCACCATCAGAATTTGGGCATGAGTGCCTGTAATGACCATTCAAACCAACTTAGATAAGGAAGAAAAAGGCATTTTCCTCCATCTTATCACAGAAGTCTTTGTACTTGACTCAAAATACTTTTCTTTCTTTGGAGGAGACTTGTAAACTCTTTCTCATGATATCTTAGCGTCATATGCATTTAGCTCAGAATCATAGCTCTTAGATCCATCCCTTAGGTCCAGGATGAGCAGATGAGATAAACATCAAAAATAACAAATTCTCAGATATGTATTGAAGCAATTTTGTTCACCAGGATTCCTCTTAATGGAAGTACTGAATGGTTCAAAAGAAGAAATTGGACATGCCATTTTCTGTGGAGGATGCCATCACAGAATTTACAAGACATGTTCAAAAGTTAGCTAGCTATCATCTAATTATCTATCATCTATCTATCTGTGTATCTATCTATCATCTATCTATCTACCTAATATATATATATATATATATATATATATATATATATAGTTATGAGGGTGCCAAAAAATATATACACATTTTAAGGAAAAAAAAACTGTTAAAATTATGTAGATGGTAACCACTTTGAGCACCTCTTGTAATTGCAGAAGTCAAATGTGACCTGTATTCATTTTTTGTTATCAGTATATATTGATATTACAATTTCAATATAATTTTTCCTTTCTTAAAATGTGAGTACATTTTTGGGCACCCTCTGTATATGTGTGTGCATGTGTGTGTGTGTATAATCTATCTCACAGAGGTGCAGGAGGCAGAAAGAGTGAGCCTTATGAGAATGTTGGATATCTCCAGATATCATGAGAATTTTCAGTGCAGGGATAGGCTTTGAACTTTCTTAGACTATAGAACTGAAGACCAGCTGTCCTTGGACAACACCACCATGCCACCTGTTTCCCACATCTGTGATGCACAAATATTCACTAGGAGACAGTTTAGGCAAAATGTTTAAGTGGAGACATTTGATCAGCAGAATGACATTGTTTAATCCAGGAACATAACTGAAATAAATATTAACTAGACCAGTTTTGATGTCAAACTTCTGACAATTCAGCAGAGTCCAAAGTAGACTTCAATATGAACAAGTTGGTCCCAGAAAAAGAAATACAAATGGCTCATAAACATAGGAAAAGATGGTCAACCTTACAATCAGAGAAATGCAAAGTAAAACTCCAGCAAGATGACATTTTCACTTAGCGGAGGAACGAGCACCCTCATATGTAATCACTGACAGAAGGGTAAATTGGTACCAACGTTGTGGAGGATAATTTGGTAATACTTATCTCACTTTAAGCGATCTTTTTCAAAATTTAAAACCTCTGTACTTTAAATCATAAATCAGCAATTCCACTTTTAGGAATATCCTATGGCTATTAACAACTGTATTTGTGAGAATGACACATATAGGGAAGTTTTCATGGCAGAATTGTCTGTGGCAGGAAAACGTTAAAAACAGCCTCAATGTCCATCAACTTGACAGTGATCAAATAAAGGATGATGCAAGCATATAAAAGAATATTATACAGCCATTGAAAATAATAAGACAGGGGCCCGGTGACCTCATCGCCCCGATGGCGGCCGGGCCGGGGCCGGGGAAGGCCGGGGCGGTCCCAGAGCAGGCAAAGGCTCGGGGCCGGGGCGCAGCTGCTGCAGCTCTCGCCGGAGCCGAGTCCAGCCAAGGCCAGCGCCCGCTGCGTGCGTCCCCGCGCCTCTGCGCCATGGCCGGCCTCAACTCCCTGGAGGCGGTGGAACGCAAGATGCAGGCGCTGCAGCAGCAGCGGACAGCGGAGGACCGTGCCCAGGACCTGCAGCAGGAGCTGGACGGCGCGAGAAAGCTGAAGGGGATGTGACAGCTCTCAGTGGGCGCGTCCAGCTCGTTGAGGAGGAGTCGGACAGGGCTCAAGAACAACTGGCCACGGCCCCCTGCCGAAGCTGGAGGAAGCAGAAAAGGCGCCAATGAGAGCGAGAGAGGAATGCAGGTGATAGAACACCGGGCCATGAAAGATGAGGAGAAGATGGAGATCCAGGAGTTGCAGCTCAGAGAGGCCAAGCACATTGCAGAGGAGGCCGACCACACATCCGAGGAGGTGGCTGGTAAGTTGGTCATCCTGCAGAGCGAGCTGGAGAGGGCGGAGGAGCGTGCCGAGGTGTCTGAGCTAAAATGTGGTGACCTGGACGAAGGACTCAAGAATGTCACTAACAACCTGAAGTCGCTGGAGGCTGCCTCTGAAAAGTGTTCTGAAAAGGAGGATAAATATGAAGAGGAAATTCGACTTCTGTCTGACAAACTGAAAGAGGCCGAGACCCGTGCTGAATTTCCAGAGAGAACGGTTGCAAAACTGGAAAAGACAATTGATAACCTGGAAGAAAAACTTGCCCAGGCCAAAGAAGAGAACAGGGGCTTACATCAGACACTGGATCAGACACTAAATGAACTTAACTGTATATAACCAAACGGAAGAGTTGTTCCCATGGAAGCTCCAGACCTCCGTGTCTTTCTCTCCTCTTGTAAGAAGTTTTCTTTTGTTACTGCATCTGTGCTTTGCTGCGAATGTCAAGCAAATTATGAATATGTGACCAAGTATTTTGTATCAGAGAAGCTTTGAGCACCCGATAAATCTAATTCTTTTCTATTTGTTTTTCAAATGGCAAAAAAAAAGAAAATAATAAGACAAATCCGTATAAACTGATGTGAAAAAACTCCAAATTATAGTGTGAAAAGTACTATGCAAGATAGTGTATATAATGTTCCACTAAATGTGTGTATACACACACACACACACACACACACACACACACACACACACACACACACACCCCAGAAAGACATTCCAGAGGAAGTGATGGGATGAGAGAAAATGGTGGCACCAATAACCTGGAGGTCTGTAAGATACCAAAGACAACTCCAGAAGTGGCGAGGCCAGAAAGTTGCTGTATTGGACAATAAAATATGTCTAAGAGGCAGTTTTCAAGTGATGACATGGTCCACATTGAGTGTAGCTGACTGGAGAAGAGGTGAAGGTCACTTGAGGCAAGGGGACCAATTGCATTGTTGCATCATTGGATGCTTTGTCTACATAGGAGTTGAAAAACATCTAGATGTTCAAAAGATGGGGAGGAAAGCAGACTATGATCTGGGCCCCAAAGTTTTCTTTGATGAATAAGAAGAGACTCATGTTGAATGTAGCCTATGATGAGGTGAATATGGGGAGAAATTCATACAGCGAAACAGCATGAACCCCACGGGTTCTATAAGATCCATCTCTAACCACTTCTGGCTTCACGTCTACCATTACCTCCTGGATCACACCATTGCAGCCACACAGGTCTCATTGCTGGTCATTAAAAACCTTCCATGCAAGTTCTACCTCACTGCCTTGACACTGGCCATTCCATCTGCTTGGAAAGCTCTTCCCTGGGATGCTGCATGTTTCCTTCAGATCTTTGCTCAAATGTCACGCTCTCAATGATGTCTCCTTGGACCACTCCCGTATAAAATGGCAACTTTTCATCTATATTTTTCCCTGCTTTCTTTTTACCCATAGCACTTATCATCTTCTTAATGATATTATTTTCTGTTTCCATCTTCTAGAATAGAAGCTCTTTGGAGGGCAGAAAATTAACCTGTTTTTTTAAAATTGCTGCATTCCCAGCACCAAAAATAGTAACTGGAAATAGTAGATGTTGTTGAGTATTTGTCAAAGAGTGACATTAGCTTTTACGTGGGGTAAATGAGTAATAGTCTAAATCAGATTATTTTCCTGGATGTGTGCATTTAAATATAAAGTGTTTTGGATGTCTTACAGATAAGACATTTTTTTCTGTTTCACCAAATATCTGATGAGCATTTTCCAGGTGCTAAGCACTGGTTAACACGGCAGATAGAAAGATGATCATACACTGTTCCTTCTTTCCCAGAGCTCATCATCTGGAGGAGGATGTGAAGATAGCAAAACACTCACTACAACTCCAGCCATAGCAAAATAAGGACAGCCAAAGTGCTCCAGGAATCCAGAAAAATAATTGGTTCGCTTTACTAGTTTCCACGGTGTTGTTTCCAAGTAAACAACAGCTTGCTGCGGGGTGAGTGTGACCCCCCATGGGCACAGCGATTGGGTCATGGTCAACGATGTGAAGATGAGATAGGGACCAATGTGCTCTGTCCGTAAGCTCATTATACATGTCATCTCAGGATAAACCCTTGTTCTATCATTACTTGTTTCACAGATGAGGAAATAAAGACTCAGAGAAGTGAGTCACCAAGGTCACTCAAGGTCACCAAGTTCATGGCAGAACTGGCGTGGGGACCTTGACAGTATGTTTCCAGAGCTTCTGCTGCACTCTACTGTCATTCTCATTTATAATCTGAAGAGGGACCAGAGTAGCCAAGCGTGGCTGGAGCAGAGTTTGTGTAGAGTGAAGTGGTGAAAGATGAGCCTGGAAAGAATAGTTAGAGCAAAGCTGCAGGGGGCCCCGAACACTTGGCTATGGGGTTAGGATTTCACTCTGGGCAGTAGAGAGCTATATTAGGTTTTAGGAAATGACGTAATTTGTCTTGTGTTTCAAAAAGATAGCTAACAAGGGTCCGGCCGAATGGCTCAGTTGGTTAAGAGCTCAAGAGTGCAAGCTGAGCTCTGAGCAACAGCGGTTCGAGGCCAGCCCGAGCTGAGTTGCGATTGAGCTGCCAACAGGTGGTAGGATGGCTCAGCTAAAAAAAAAAAAAAAAAAAGCTTGTGAGAGCAAAAAGATAGCTAACAGCAGTGTAAAGGAGAAGAAGGATGGAGATGATGAGCATGTAAATTTGGCTGAAGGAAATGGAAAAGAGGAACAGGGTTGGGAGATATTTCAGAGGCATAATTGGCAGAACTAGATGATGCCATGAAAGTTTGAGGTCTGTTAAATGAGATATGGCACATTTAGGAGGACATAAACAGAGAATTATTAAAAATACTTAAGTTTTTTATATTCACTAGTGTCAAATTATCCTTATTATCCAGCAATAAGGATAAGCATTCTAAGTTTAAATAGTTTCCTGAGCAGATATGGAAATTAAATATTTCTCCTTCCAGCCTTAGAGATTTTAGCACCTACCAGTGAACCCCCATTTATCAAGTCAATTAAAATATCTGTCATAAAAGGTGTACATATGTTTCTCTGAAACAGCTCTAATGGGGTTTGAAGTTTTTATAGAAATATTTACCTGAGTGTAGGATTATGAATTAAAATTTCTATCAAATTTTCCTATTACATTTGTCCCCTAGAGGGAAAAAACTACCTCCTGAATAAATTACTTTTAATTTCAACTTACATTAAAATATGTGCTATTCTGGATCCAGCTCACTTTTCGCTGGACTCTTCAAATCTCAGCTTTAGTAACTGAGAGCAAGCATCTACACTTAACAGTGAAAGTCAGCGTGGTCCAGGGAAGGCAAAAGATGGCTTCTCATTTGCTTCTTGCACCAAGAAAACCTCAAGACATCGCCACCGTTTTCGGAACCTGCTTCCTCAATACTCTCTGATGTTTATTCATTTTCTCATTGTATCATATACTCCAGAAATGTAGGAGGTGGCGGAGAACCCGCGGGTCTCCAATCTGGGTTGATCCAGGTGGCAGGGGATGATGGGGCTCTCTCCGTGGACCCTGGTGGGAGAGAGGAGGAGGAGGCAGCCCTGAAGCGGCCAGTCCCAGAGCTTGGGTGTGCTCGGGCTTCAGGAGACACTTGCGTCCGGTGTCCTCCGCTGTAGAAAAAAGAAGGTCTGGCTGGACCCCAATGAGACCCATGAAATCGCCATTGCCAACTCCCATCTGCAGGTTGGGAAGCTGATCAAAGATGGGCTGACCATCCAGAAGCCTGGGACGGTCCATTCTGGAGCTCAATGCCGGAAAAACACTGTGGCCCGCAGGATGGTCAGGGATATGGGCATAGGTATTGCAAAAGGGTATTGCCAGTGTTGGAATACCTGAGAAGGTAGGTAACCTGTGAAAGAAGGATGAGAATTTTTCACCGACTGCTCAGAAGATGCCATGAATCTCAGAAGATTGACCATCATATGTATCACAGCCTGTAGCTGAAAGTGTTCAAAAACAAGCGGATTCTCATGGAACATGGCCACAAGCTGAGGACAGATAAGGCTCACAAGAAGCTTCCGGCCGAGCAGGCTGAGGCCTGCAGGTCTAAGACGAAGGGCGCAGACAAGTGCTGTGAAGAGCAGCTCCAGGCTGGGAAGGAGGAAGTCAAGACTGCCCAAGAAGGAAGAGACCAAGAAATAAAGCTCCACCTCTTACCTGTACATAGTGGCCTCGGCAATTACATACATCAATCATTCAATAAAACAGCCTTCATCTGTAACAAAAAAAAAAAAAAAAAAAGGAAAAAAGAGACAGAGCTATACCTTGAGAGTCCACCAGATGCAAATATTGGAGAGAAACAGAAGTGAATTAGCCAGTTCCAGTTCTCAATGAGTTTTCAGTTTACCTATTGCACATTAAACAATCATGATTTAAAAAATTAATATAATATTAGAAAACCACAATGATAGGAAATGGCCTATATTTTGAAGCTAAAGTAACTAATCCACTTACACATATATCAAAGCTTTGACATTTGTTCCCTGGGTAATAATTTGCTTTTTAGGCTTTGTAAAAATGAATATACTAAGGAAATTGAGAAAGTAAGAAAGAGAAAGAAGGAAGGAAGGAAGGAAGGAAGGAAGGAAGGAAGGAAGGAAGGAAGGAGAGAGAAAGAGAGAGAAAAAAAGAAAGAAAGAAAGAAAGAAAGAAAGAAAGAAAGAAAGAAAGAAAGAAAAGAAAGAGAAAGAAAGAAAGAAAGAAAGAAAGAAAGAAAGAAAGAAAGAAAGAAAGAAAGAGAGAAAGATCACCTAGATTGGATCTCCATTTTTCTGTCTTCAGTATCATTGTACTGTGTTTGTAAAAAGCGGTGTGAATCCAAGAAAGCAACAGATAACTATCAGGAGACTCCCAGTTCTCCTGCAGCCCTAGCTTTTACATTAAAAAATGAATTATTTGTCAATGGATGTAAAGTAGGTCAACCTCTATAACTTCAGAAATATTTGTTATTCTGTTAGCCATTGTCTGCAAACACAGAGAAAGTGCAGGCCTCCTGTGGGGTTAAGCAGGATGCTTTCTAGGCAAGGGTACAGGAGAGCTGCAGGGAGGCAGGCTTGGACCCCAGTCTCACATGGATTTGTCTTCACTGGCAAGGCACAATTTCTAGAATGAGTGTGACTGAGTTCTGCTGCCAAGCACAGGGGGCACTGTGGGAAGCCTGGTTGCCTGCAACAGGAAAGTTTCCTTGTCCTCTCTGCCAGTGGGACCATAGCTGTCAGCTAAGTTCAGACAGAAGTGCCATGCCCCTTGAGGGATCTGAGCAGAACAGCATTTCCAAGGTCTCTCTCTCTCTCTCTCTCTCTCTCTCTCTCTCTCTCTCTCTCTCTCTCTCTCTCTCTCACACACACACACACACACACACACACCAACTCTATTGTGCTGTGTTTTGCTTACCCAGAAAGAATTCACATTTTCAAGTTGTCTTCTGAATATGAATGACAGCAGACAAGCCCAGCTGTTGGTTCACTGGAAGCTGAGACCTGTCTCTTACTAGCCACTACCCCATGGCCTGGATAATGGTAGATGCTCAGTAGATATTTGTTGAATTCATTATTTAGTGATTTAATAAGTTAATTCATGTATGGACCTATGCCTAGCTTGGTATCTGGCACATGGCAAATGTCAATAAATATTTTTGATGAATGAATGAAACAGCTGCAAAATGTTAAGTTCAAGCTCTGGCACCAGAACCAAGGCAAAGTCATGTAGATGAAGTTAATACAGCCTCCTCCAGCCTCACTTTCAGCTCCTGTGTACACTTATCAGGGCCTCCATGGTTCACCCCAGACAGCCTGCCTGCATGTGGGGTGTCCCTGGACCAGCAGCAGCAGCATTACCAGGGAACATGCTAGAAATGCAAATTCTTGGGCCCCACCCCAGACCTACTGAATCAGAAGCTCAAAGGTGACGACAAGCAATTTTTCTTATAACAAGCTCTCCAGGTGATTCTGAGGCACGCTAAAATGTGAGAATCACTGCTTTGGTTTTTGTTTTTATTTATTTCTTAAAAAAAACCTACCTACATGAGAATCACCCATTACCCAGGAGTGTTCACTGAAAAGGCAGTTTGGCCTCTCCTCTAGATCCTAAAAATTTTAATTTCTAGGACTACAGCCAGGGGATCTACATTTTAGACAAGAGATTTTTAAATTTTTTTTAACACAATAGAGCCATTTCCCTGAAGCTTTGCTTTTTCCTCATCATCCACCAGTTAATTAATTTCAGAAGTTTCTAGTGGGTTAGATTTGTTTTATTATCCCAATAAGGCGATACTCAGAAATATTCTAATGTTTAGCAGAGAACTAAAGTTCCCTCTGTCCTGAAAGAATAATGTGCCACTAACAATGGAAGCTCACACCCTGCTAGGGGCAGTAAGTGTGCCCTAAGCTGGGGTGGGGCTCTTCCCCAAATGACCAAATGACAAGGCATCAGTGGTCTCCTAGCTGACATTATGAGAGGGGCAAGGGGCAAAGTGGATATTACATTGGCAATTATATCTTTAGAATTTAGCTATGAAAAAAAAAAAAAAGAGGCTCACAGGCAAAGTTCAACCTGTAGATTTGTGGGATTTTTTTTTTTGACCCTTACAATATGCTTAATAAATAGGAAATTACTTTTAAAAATCTGAATTGCCGGAATTTCTTGAAACATTGAAACTTCTGGTACCTTGGGCATACATTCCTACATGACGACAATCAACTAGACCTGAGCAGCTGCTGTTCCTATTCGCTGTTTCCACCATTTCTTAGTGCTCCTCCTAATCTTACTCAGGCCCACTTCCCTGAGTGGGCCTGAGTTCCTGTTCTCTGTGGGCGTTTGAGATTCCTGTATGTTGAGTTCCTGTTCTCTGTGGGCGTTTGAGATTGTGACTCTGCTTTACCTGAATTCATCACCATCGCCTCAGAAGGAAGCATTTGGGGGAAGAAGAGGGGTCCTTTAAGGGCGGAAAGAAGGGAACTAGAGCACCAGTATCCCAGTTAGTGCAGTTATCTCTGTAAATCACTTAAAAAAATGACTATGCTGTTGCTATAATCTGACCCTGTTGGTTAGGCACGTGTTGGTGTAGAGTTTTGTAATCACTGGAGTTTCAATGTGTTTTCCTTGTCTCCTCAGACAGATCAGGATTTCATTCCATGGAGGGGCCATGACATACTGACTTTCTTTGTGGAATTCTGCTTAGCATTTTAATGCATTTTGCCAAGTTGCAATTTTTCCCGCACAAAATATTAAATAAGTATTTCATTAGAAACATTTTTTTTTTGGTTTTAAAATTGAATCACAATGTTCACTGAATTTGGTATTCATTTGATTACAAGAATGGCTATTTCTAACCAAGCATATAATAAGAAAAATAAATTACAGCTCTACTTAATAACATTTCCCCACATACCTATCAGAAATATTATATATATATATATATATATATATATGCATAGTATTGTACTATGCATAATGCATTAATAACTAACCTTATAAATTTATATTATCTGTTCCAACTACAAATAATTTCACTCACCAAATATTTCTGGAAGTCCCTAAGTACATGAATTAAACAAGTAGAATCTGCCACTTTCTCTCCTTTCTTGCTCTAGCACCTGTTTATTCTTTTATATTTATTTCATTAGAAACCTGAGAATGAATGAATTTAAATTCATGAGATGTAAGGGCTACTGCGAAGTAGAGATTAAGGAATAACTCTTGTTCATGATGGCGTAGGTAAATTGAAAGATATCACACCTCTTTCCTACTACTGACTTACAATTCTGTGCTAAGGTAAACATTATTTCCCCAGTGGTACAGAGACCTGAAACTATCACTCCTGCAGGTCATCCTTGACTTTTAACAGCACTTTCGTATTCCAAGAAATTCTGGCCCACAAAGTAAAAGTTGAAGCTAATTTCATTATCCATTTTGAAAACTCCAAAATCCTATTTCACCAAATATCAGACTGTCCAGCTTTTCAATAGATAGCACTGAATGACTAGTTACTCTTCAAGACTCTTGGAAACCTCACCTTCAAACTCTTGCCTTGCTGAGTTTTATTTTATTTATTTTATTTTATTTATTTCAGATTTGTTGAAGTATAATTGACAAATGAAGTTATAAGATATGAGATTTAATGTATGTATACGTTGTGGAAGGAATCCCCCATCAAGTTAATTAACATATTCATCACTTCACATATTTACCCCTCCCATTTTTGGTGAGAATATTTAAGTTGTATTCTTTTAGCAAATTTCAATTACACAATATGTTGTTATCAACTGTAGTCATCATGTAGATCATATTGTGGATCCTCAGATGTTATTCATCTGAAATTTGTTTGGTACCCTTTCACCAACCTCTTCCAATTTCTCCCACCCCCTTAGCCCCTGGCAACTTCTTTTCTACTCTCTGTTCCTATGAATTCAGTTTTGTTTGTTTTGTACATTTCATATATAAGTGGTACCATGCAGTATTTGTCTTTCTCTGTCTGGCTTATTTCACTTAATATATGCCCTCAGGATCCTTCCATGTTGTCACAAATGGTAAGATTTTTCTTCCTTTTTAAGACTAAATAATATATACATATATGTAACATTTTCTTGATTTATTCATTCACTGACAAACAATAGGTTGTTTCCATACCTTGAATATCTGTACACCCATGTTGACAGCATCATTATTTATTAGTATGCTATGATTCTTACCCAATCTTAACCCTTAAACCAGGCTCCAAAGCCTAAAAAATATCCTGACTTTGCCACCCTTCTCCCTGACTTGGTGAATAATAAACTCAGATTTGCCTGCTCATCAGGTTTTTATCTTCATATTTTAAGAGAGCCAGCACTCAACACCCCAAAAGACCACACTTGTCAGCCACTCTTGGTATTTTTACCAACAGGTTGTTTCCTAAACTCACCCTTCAAAAAACGTTTCTTACCCTATTTCAGTGTATTTGTTTCTGCTCTGCTGAGACAGGAAATAGTTTACAATCAGATTCCAAGTCTGAAGCTTCCTAAGATTGTTCAGCTCCTCATCAATGATTGCTCTCATCTCTTCTGTAGACAGCATTTTTATTTTCCTCAGCTTTCAGCTTCTGCTGAAAGAAGAATGAGCTTAGTCACAGCATGTATCTAATTGTGGCCTCATCATATAACTACTTTATCTACACATCATCACTCACTGTTTTTATTTCTAGGATATAATTGCAGATACACTCATCCCCCAACCCTTGATAGAACCTAAAGCTGTGATGCACTGGGCCAGCTTAGTAGGTTTACCCCAAAGCCAAGTCCCTTGAAAGGGAGCCATCCCTCTACTCTTATGGAAACTTTAAATGCTTTAAATTCACTAAAGATGATGGTGAAAATCACAAATCATTAAGCAACATGTTTTGTGAGCAAGTACAGTATGTATACTGGGGGTGCCAAAAAAATGTATACAAGTGGGCACTTTGGTCAATGTTGCTCAAGCAGTAGTTGGCCATAATCAGAAATGTCTGGACACTGATGGTAGCCACTTTGAGTGCAGAAGTCAAACATGACTTGTATTCATCTTTTGTTATCGGTATATATTGAGTATTACAATTTTAATACAGTTTTCCTTTCTTAAAATGAGTATACATTTCCTTGGCACCTCTGACATATATGTATATCTCAGAGAGGTTTTGTGTTCAGCCTCGGGTGTGCAGTGGAGAACAGGACCACTGCAGCATCTTCATCATGGAGCTTAGTGTAATGATGAGAAACCATGAAACTATAATTTGCAAAGTAGTTGCCTCCATTGCAATTGTGCAAAGTTCTATGAAGGGAAAATACAGAGTGCTGCAAAAGAACATAAAAGGGGAACTTAGCCAAGTCTAGGAACTTGGGGAAGCTTATTCTACATACGTTATTTTTAAACTATTTGATCCCTTCTGGCCTCACTGGGAGATCTTGAATATTGTGGCATTAATTAAGAGAATGAAACCTTGAAAAGATAAATATATTTTTGGGTAGGTACCCAAGAGAGGGATTGCTGGGTCATTTGGTAATTCTATTTGTAATTTTTTGAGGATCTTCCACACTGCCTTCCATAGCGGTTGCACCAATCTGCCTTCCCACCAGCAGTGTATGACAGTTCCTTTTCCTCCACAGCCTCTCCAAGACTTATTATGTCTTGTTGATGATAGCCATTTTAATTGGTGTGAGGTGATATCTCATTGTGTTTTTTATTTGCATTTCTCTGATGATTAGTGATGTTGAGCATTTTTTCGTATGTCTATTGGCCATCTGTATGCCTTCTTTGGAGAAATGTGATACCTAGATGATGTATTACAGAATTGTACACCTTAAATCTATGTAACTTTGCTAACGATTATCACCCCAATAAACTTTAATTTAAAAAAATAAATGTATATTCTTTTGGTTTGGTTGAGATATGTAATATAGTAAAAATTAACAAGATATTTAAGAAAAGAGAAAGAGAAAAAGATCTGGCATGCTAAGTTCATAGGTAAGGCTTTTTGACAGTTTCTTTAGTGGAGCATGCCCAGTTACAACTGGTGTCCTTTGGGTTTTGTTAGTTCTTCTGTCAATACAGATATTCATTTGCACATAAGAGACATATTGTGATAATCCTCAAATTTCAGGCCAAAGTTTTCTGTTTCATTTACTGATATATTTAAGAATTAAGTTTAGTAATTAAACCATCACTTAGTAATTCCTTCTAATTTTTATGTCTCTGAAAAATATTCAATTGGATTTTATTTGTGATATTTCTACCTTTCATATAGTATTTTTCTCCTACTTATGTTGGAAAGAAAAAGTCACAAAATGACAGGCCTCTGGAATGTCCTGAAGAGGTTAGATTATATTATATCTGTTCAGAAAGTACAAATGAGAACTTCATGAATATAAATTAGTCTTTTATTTTTTCTAGTGTCATATATGATAAATCAACACCCTGGCAAGAGACAGTGATAGGAACAGTAAAACATCTCCTAATTTCTATGCAAAATAAAGGATTTAAGAAGATAAATAAAAAGGAGAATTTAGGAATGAAAAGAAAAGCTTTCTTGTCTTAGAGAGATGAAATGAAGAATGGATCCTAGAGAAGAAGGAGGGTTTCATAATCAGGTGATTCCCACCTTACCATGGAAGTCAGGCAATGCTCCTATTGCAGTCTGGCTTGTGACTGAAGATCTCACAAATATTTTGAAAGCCAAAATATTAAAATACTGTATTTTTTGTCAATATTTTTATAATTTCCACCCACTTCCAGAAAGCAACATGACAGGAAAGAAGGAAGGAAGGAAGGAAGAAAGGAAGGAAGGAAGGAAGGAAGGAAGGAAGGAAGGAAGGAAGGAAGGACAGAAGTAGGAAGGAGAAAGGATGGAGAGGAGAGGGGAAGGGGAGGAGTGGGGAGGAAGAGAGGACCTGTTTCCTTTGATACATAGACACAGACTCAGTATTCTTTTTAATAAAGCAAATTACCCAAAATTTACATTTCAGAGAGCTGATTCCCATCTAGTGAATGTGAGGATTTTATTTATAAGCATATTCTAAAGAAAGTGTTTGGGAAATAACTCAAAAGCCAAGATATAAACAAACGGACACTCAAAACCATGCAAGCTAGAGATTACTTGGTCCTTGGGGAGAACTCGGAAAGGGAAAAGATTGAGGACTTTGTTCCTATGTAACTCTAGTTTCAATTGCATTTGAATATTAGAGTTCCGTATGCTATTAAATTACCTCTCAACTTATCCATTCCCTTTTCCCTGTCTACTCTGCACACATACATCTTCTCAAGAGCCATCCCATCAGATAGGAGGGTAAAGTATACTAATTCCACATTCAGCTACATTTAATGAAAATTTTCTGTACAAGGGCTTTTTAAAATTAGTTTCAGGTGTACAAAACAACAGTTAGACATTTACATCCCTCACAAAGTATAACCCTAATAAGTCCACTACTCATCTCACACCATACATAGCTATTGTAATACCACTGGCTACATTCCCTATGCTGTACCTTACATTATGTGACCATATATTTTTTAAAATTATAATTAGCATATAATTAGCATTCAATATTATTTTATATTAGTTTCAGGTATACCGCACAGAGGTTAGGCGTTTATGTAATTTATGAAGTGATCCCTTCAGTAAGCCTAGTATACATCGATACTATAAAAAGTTTTTACAATATTATTGACTCTATTCCCCATACTGTATTTCACATCCCTGTGACTATATTGTAACTACCAATTTGCACTTCCTAACCCCTTCACCTTTCTCACCTATCCCCCAACTGCCCTCTCTTCTAGCAACCATCAATTTGTTCTCTGTATCTATAAGCCTGTTTCTGTTTTGTTTGTTCATTTATTCTCTTCTTTAGATTCCACATATAAATGTTATCATATGGTATTTATCTTTTTCAGGCTGACTTATTTCACTTAGCATAATACTCTTTAGGTCCAGCCATGGCATTGCAAATGGTAAGATTTCATTCTTTTTTATGGCAGAATAATACTCCACTGTATAAATATACCACAATCTCTTTATCCAATCATCTGTTGGGAATTTTGGTTGTTTCCATATCTTAGCTATTGTGAATAGCACTGCAGTAAACATAGGGGTGCATATATCTTTTCGAATTAGTGTCTTGGATTTCTTTGGATAAATACCCAGGAGTGGAATTGCTGGGTCATAAGGTAGTTCTAGTTTTAATTTTTTTGAGAAACCTCCATACTGTTTTCCATAGTGGCTGCACCAATTTGTGATCCCACCAATCATGCATAAAGGTTGCCTTTTCCCCACATCCTTGCCAACACTTGTTTATTGATTTATTGATAATGGCCATTCATTCTTACAGGTGTGGGTGATATCTCGTTGTTGTTTTTATTTACATTTCTCTGATGATTAGTAATGTTGAGCATCTTTTTATTTGTCTATTGGACATTAGTATGTCCCTTTGAACAAATGTCTATTCATGTCCTCTGCACATTTTTTTTTTAAATGCCATCTTTATTAGAACCAGTCCAACGGAGAGGCTCATATCCAGGAGAGGACTGGCAAATAGATTTTACCCATATGTCCACATGTAAAAGATTCAAGTATTTACTAGTGCTTAAAGATTTTATTGGTGAATTGGGGGAGAGGAACAGCGTTGGGGAATCGGGGAAGAGGAACAGACAAGTTGCTGTTTTTTTGTTCTTCAGTCTAGTTGCGGAGGACGTTGCTTCACTGGCCCATGTTGGTATCGTCATTGCGCTCTTCCTGGAAGAGGCAGATTGGTCACTGGCCTCTGGATGGTCGGTCACTCACTGCGGCTATTGACAGCTCATGCTGGCTGCCAGCCACTCACTGTAGCCTATGGCAGCCCACTACAGCAGAGGCTGCAGCCTACACCGTTGCCAGGGCTCGCACAGCCCAGCTCCAGGTGGAGCTGTTGTTAGCTGTAGAGGGCAGTGTCACTGGCCCTCATATGTGGGATCCGAACCAGGGCCGCTGGCATCCCAAAACCAGATCTTAACCAATGCGCCACTCGGCTGGCCCTCCTCTGCCCATATTTTAATTGAATTGTTTGGGTTTTTTTGGTGTTGAATTGTATGAGGTTTTTTTTTATATATAAATTTTGGATATTAACTCTTTACCAGATGTATCATTGGCAAATATCTTTTCCCATTCAGTAGGATGTATTTTCATTTTGTGTATGGTTTCTTTTGCTGTGCAAAAAGTTTTTAGTTTGATGTAATCCTATTTGTTTATTTTTTCTTTTGTTCCCCTTGATCAAGGAGATCTATCAGTAAAAATATTACTAGGGATAATGTCTGAGAGTTTACTTCCTATATATTCTTCTAGCAGTTTTATAGTTATGGGTCTTACATTTAAGTCTTTAAACCATTTTCGGTTTATTTTTGTATATGGCAAAAGAAGGTGTATAAAATACAATTGATTTATGAATATTAATTTTTTATCCTGTTACTTTACTAAATTCATGTATCAGTTCCAATAGTTTTTTGGCAGAATTTTTGGGGTTCTCTTTTTGTAGTATCATGTCATCTGCAAATAATGACAGTTTTGCCTCTTCCTTTCTCTTTTGGATACCGTTTATTACTTTTTCTTGTCTGATTGCTGTGGCTAGGACTTCCAGTACTATGTTGAATAAAAGTAATGAAAGTGGAAATCCTTGTCTTCTTCCTGATTTTAAGAAGAATGCTTTTAGTTTCTCACCATTGAGTATGATATTAGCTGTGGATTTGTCATATATGGCCTTTATTTTGTTGGAATATGTTCCTCTATGCCCATTTCACTGAGAATTTTATCATAAATGGATGTTGGATTTTGTCAAATGCTTTTTCTGCATCTATTCGTATAACCATATGATTTTTATTTTTGATATATTTTATATATATATATATATATATATATATATATATATATATATATATAATCATGTTAATTGATTTGTGGATATTGAACCAACCTTGCATACCAGGAATGAATCCCACTTGATCATGGTTTATGATCTTTTTAAGGTATTGATGAATTTGCTTTGCTAATATTTTATTGAGGATTTTTACATTTATGTTCGTTAGTAATATTGGCCTATAGTTTGTTTTGTTTTGTAATGCCTTGTAAAATGAGCTAGGGAGCCTTCCATCCTGTTGAATATTTTGGAATAGTTTGAGCAGAATAGATGTTAATTTTTTTTTTTTTTTTGAATGTTTGGTGAAGTTCACCTGTGAAGCCATCTGGTCCAGGATTTTGTTTGTTGGGAACTTGTTGATCTACTGATTTGATTTCATGAGTAGTAATTGGTTGGTTCAGATGTTCAATTTCTTCTTGATTCAGCCTTGGAAGATTGTATGTTTCTAGGAATTTATCCATTTCTTCCAAATTGTCCAATTTGTTGGTATATAGTTGCTCATATTATTTTCTATTTCTGTGGTGTTCATTGTCACTCTTCCTCTTTCATTTCTGATTTTAGTTATTTGGGTTTTTTCTCTTTTTGTCTTGATGAGTCTGGTTAAAGGTTTGTTCATTTTGTTTGTCCATTTAAATAGCCTGCTCTTGGTTTCATTGATCTTTAGTATTTTATTTAGCCTCTACATTGTTTATTTTAGCTCTGATCTGTATTATTTCCTTTCTTGTACTCACATTGGGCTTTGTTTGCTGTTCTTTATCTGGTTCCCTTAGGTGTAAAGTTGGATTGTTGAGATTTTTGTTGTTTCTTTAGTTAGGCCTGTTAGGAATGCTTTTGCCATGTCCCATAGATTTTGAGTCATTGTGTTTTCATTTTCCTTTTTCTTTAGGTATTTTTAGATTTCTTCCTTGATCTCATTGTTGTCCCATTCATTATTTGGTAGCATGCTATTTAGTCTCCATGTGTTAATGTTTTTTTCAGTTTTTTTCCTGTAATTGGTTTCTAGTTTCATATCACTGTGGTCAGAGAAGACATTTGATATGATTTCAATCTTCTTAAATTTGTTGAGACTTGTTTTGCGGCTTAATCTGTGGTCTATTTGGGAAAATATTTCATGTGTACTTGAAAAGAGTATATATTCTTCTGCATTTGTGTCAAATGCTCTAAAAATATCAGTTACATCCATCTGGCCTAATGTGTTCTTTAAGGCCTCCTTGTTGACTTTCTGTCTGGAAGATCTGTCCATTGGTGTCAGTGGGGTGTTAAACTCCTCTACTATGATTGTGTTACTGTCAATCTTTGCCTTTATGTTGGTCAATATTTATTTTATATATTTAGGTATTTCTATGTTGGGTACATAGATGTTTACTAGGGTTATGTTCCCTTGTTGGATTGATCTCTTTATCATTATCTAATGCTCTTGTCTCTTATCACAGTTTTCATTTTAAAGTCTATTTCTCCAATATAAATATTGCTGTTCCAGCTTTTTTCTCATTCCCACTTGTATGATATATCTTTTTCCATCCCTTTACTTTCAGTCTATGCGTGTCTTTCAATGTGAAGTGGGTCTGTTGTAGACACCATATACATGGGGCTTGTTTTCTTATCCATTCAACTACCCTATGTCTTTTGATTAGAGCATTTAATCCATTTACATTTAAGGTGATTATTGATAGGTATATAGTTATTGCTATTTTATTATTTATATTGTTGATCTTCTTTTGTTTGTTTATTTCCCCCCTTATTCTTCTTAAAGAAGTCCTTTCAATATTTCCTTTAATACTGGCTTGGTGGTAGTGAATTCCTTTAGCTTTTTCTTCTTTGGGAAGTTCTTTATCTCTCCTTCAATTTTAAATAATAGCCTTGCTGGGCAGAGTGGTCTTGATTGTGGGCCTTTTTTTGTTAACATTACTTTGAATATTTCCTGCCACTGCTCTCTGGACTGCAAAGGTTCTGTTGAGAAATCAGCTGACAATCTTATGGGGGCTCCCTTATACGTTACTAGTTGCCCTTCTCTTGCTGCTTTTACAATTTTCTCTTTGTCTTTAACCTTTGCCATTTTAATATGTCTTGGTGTGGGTCTGTTTGGGTTCATCTTGTTTGGGCTTTCTGTACTTCCTGGACTTGTATATATGTGCATTTCCTTTGCCAGGTTAGGGAAGTTTTCAGCCATTATTTCTTTTTCTTTTCCTTTTTTTTTTTTTGAGAGCAGTGTCACTGGCCCTCATATGTGGGACCCAAACTGGGGCCGCTGGCTTCCTAATCCAGTGCTTAACCACCGCGCCACTTGGCCGGCCCCCACCCCCGGCCATTGTTTCTTCAGATAGGTTCTCAATCCTTTGCTTTCTCTCTTCTCCTTCTGGTACCCCTGTGATGCAAATGTTGTTACCCTTGATGTTTTCCTGGAGGTCTCTTAAACTCTCTTCATTTTTTTGGATTCTTTTTTCTTTTTGCTGCACTGATTGGATGTTTTCTGCTATCTTGTCTTCCAAATAGCTGATTGGATCCTCTGTTTCATCTAGTCTGCTGGTGATTCCTTTTAGTGCATTCTTCATTTCACTTATTGTATCTTTCACTTCTGACTGGTTCTTTTTAATAATTTCTATGTCCTTCATTGTGCTTACTATCTCTTTGTTGAAGTTCTCTCTAAGTTCTTTAAGCTGTCTTATAACCAGTGTTTTAATCTCAGTCTCTGGCAGGTTGGTTCCCTCCATTTCATTTAGTTCTTTTCCCAGAGGTTTCTCCTGTTCTTTTATTTGGGACACATTTCTTTGTTTCTTCATCCTGGCTGCTCTTTGTGTTTGCTTCTATGTATTACGTAGATCTCCTATATCTTTTAGTCTTTGCTGGGTGGCCTTATGTAGTCAGTGTCCTGTGTGGTCCAGTGGTGCTGTCTCCTGTATCACCTGTACATGTGATCCAGGAGTGTCCCTTGTGTGTACTGTGTGTATTCCCCTATTGTAGTTGAACCTTGATTGTTTTTGGCACATCAGTGCACCCACTGGGATTGACTCCTAGGCTGACTGGCTGTGAGGATTGGCTATACCCACAGTGTATAAGCTGCTGTTTGGGGGCTGACCCTTAAGAGGGGAACTCACCCCAGTGGACTCTTGTGCCTGCTGAGGCCACCCTTTGGGTGTGCTGCTTGTGGGGATAACCAGGTAGTGCTCTGGTGTTGCCTGAAGCTGGCGTCTGGGTGTGTTGTTTCTGGTGTCTCTTGGGAGGGTCTCCTGTACAGGCCAATTTCAGCCTTGCCTGTTATCAGCCTACAGCTACTTGTTAGGAGCCACAAAGCTATGTGTGGTTGGCTGCTGCCTGTGCTGGTCCTGCAGGTGTGTGGGGTGGCTTCACTGTGATCCAAGGCTGGTTGCTACCAGTATGGGGCCTGGGACAGCTTAGCAAAAGGCCCAGGGCCCCCCCTAGGCCTGACACCACCGCCTGTAAAGCTCAGCCATTGAAAGAGCCTCCCTAGGTACACAAGCCAGGTTGGTTGAACTGATGATGAGGGTGTCTCTGGTGACGCAACACTAGCTGAGTGGAGCAGGGTTCCAGAGAGTCACAGGGTATGGGCTGTGGTTTTTACAAAGTTAATACAGAGTTGATTCTTGCACCAGTGCCAGGCTGATGACCACTTTGCAAAATGCCCTTAGAATACTGCAGCCAGCCACCACTTACCTCAGGCCCACAGATCCCCAAGACCTTCCCAGCAGAGGCTGCAGCACAGTTGTGGCTGACTCTCCACCACTGAAAGTTCTCCAGGCTGCTGCAGGCTGTCCACTGCTGTATAAGGCTTCTGCAGCTTATTGGGGCAAGGCCAACTGCCCAGCAGCATAGCGTTCCCCCAGCAATGCAGCACTAGCTGGGTGGAGCGGGCACCCAGGGCATCACCAAGATGGTGTGCATGTGCAGATTTTACAAGACCAATGTGGTCTCAGGTTTGGCCCTTTGAGGAGGATTCAACATAGAAAAGATGGTGCCCTCCTATAGGCTATATGTGAGGTTTCTCCACACAGGGACAATGGCAGCTGTCCCTCCAGCCCTCTCTTCAAAGCTACACAACTCAGTCTTTCCCTATATGCCTCTGGAGCCTCTAAAGTTGCTGCCTCTCCACTGGAACCCAGGTGAGTATTTGCAAGAGTGTGAGTCTGTGTGAAAGCCCTTTAAGAGGACGTCTGGGTTTCCAGCTGCCTTCTATCTCACCAGGATAGATGGACGGTGTCCTCACTTATTTTCACTGCCAGATATGGTAACTCTGCTTCCAGACTCAGGACCCCTGGACTGGGAATCCCAGTGTTGGGGTTGGACCCCTCCCTCTTCAGGGGTTCCTCTGACACTGAGGTGTCCCTCCCAGTGTTCAACCACTATCTGTGGGTCAGGCTGTTTCATGTCTCCATCGCTCCTACCACTCTCAACGTGGCCTCTTCTTTGTATCCTTAGTTATAGGGATTCTGTTCAGCTTGTCTTCAGGTGATTCTTGAACTTGAATGTTCTATAATTTAGTTGTAATTTTGATGTGATCCTGGGAGGCAGCAAGCATAGCATTTACCTAATCTGCCATCATGGATATTCTCCAGGGTTTCTTGATGATGACAGAAACATATGGAACTTAGAAGCCATGACATCTTAAAATTGAATCAAACTGATTAAAGTTCTCCATAAAGTTGCTTATGTTTCTGTGACATAAGAAAGTATTTTCCCCCAGACCTTAGGATGGAGGCATTCCCTCTAGTCAATAACATGGCTCTCTACTTAACTGCTCTCTTTTTTTTGTTTTCCTTGAATTTCCAGTTTAGGAGAAAGATAATCTCCCAACCAGATAGATTGCCTCAACTTTGACATCTCTTATCTTTAAATGTGAATAACATTTTGCACATGGGATGCTAATGAAGCAATTCGTCTGAAGAAAACATTAAATTGGACTCATAAAAATTAAAAGAGACAATTTCAAAATGCCAAGATAATTTCTTAATCTATCTCTTACTGCTGCAGCAGCTTAAAATGAGAGCCAAGTAATTTTATCAAGTGGCTGAGCTACTCATCAGGAAAGTCTAGGTCCTCTGCTTCTCCAGGATCCCATAAAACTTCTGGAAAATTTCTCTAATTATGCTTCAAACACTTTCACCTTTGTCAGATTTTCCATAGCTCTTGAAGTATGATTGGAGATATCAATTTCCAACCACACAAGAATGATGATGGGGCCGGCCGAGTGGCGCAGTGGTTGAGTGCTGGTTTGGGAAGCCAGCGGCCCCGGTTCGGGTCCCACATATGAGGCCCAGTGATACTGCCCTCAGAAAAAAAAAAGAATGATGATAATCTCACTTATATTGCCCTAGAGCTATTTGGTTAGACTCCAATATCTAAGTTCATCACTTTTTTTTTCTTTTCCCTTTAAGATCCTATAAAGTTCATATTATAAAACATGAATTCACTTTGATCATTTGCTCCTGAAGGCTTAACTCTTGTCCTGCCACAGAATATAAAGGTATAGAGTAAATTTGTGCTGCTCAATAAAGTAGACACCAGCCACAAGCTGTTATTGACATTTAAATTCAAATTAATTAAAATAAAATTAGAAATTCAGTTCTTCAGCCACACTGGCTACATGTCAAAATATATGGCTAGTGGCTAGTGGCTATTGAATTGGCTAATACAGAAAAAGAACATTTCCATCTTCACAGAAAGTTATATTAGACAGTGCTGGACTAAATAATTAAGGAAAATAATTAGTTCCTTAATTTAACTGGGCTAAGATATTTTTCAGTATGTTATTTAACTTCTCAACTCCTTCAGAATATAGGTGTGCCTCTCATAAGCATATAGCTAGGTTATGTCCAACTTGAGAGGTTAATTCTGTATCCATAGAAGAGTTTAGCATGTTGCACAAGCAGACGTGGAAAGAAGATGCTATGTCAAAAAGAATCATTTGAATTGGGCTGTCTATTGGAAGATGCCAGAAATCAGGAGGTGAATGAAATTCTTTTTTTGTGAATCTGAAATCATGGAACAAGTCAAAGGCCAGAACATTAGAGCTGAATGCAGGTCAGGAGGAAAGTTAAAGCCAAAATGCAGTCGCTCATAAGGAGCATGTAAAGGCAAGGAATTCGCAAGTGGGAGTCAGAGCTCAATGCCAAAGGGAAGCGGATACTGCATAAATAGCAGCAGGTTGTATTGCTCACACCATGTCTGAGGGTGTGCCTCCCTTTGAAATAGCCACTAGGATTCCTGAATGTGTCACTTCTTGGTCCAAAGAGTTGTGCTTATGGAAAGCTGAAACTAGCCTAGAAAATGTATGTAGAAAAACCTCAAAACTCAGTATTTGTGAGGAGAAGACCCTTCTGGACCCTCTGACTTTACTCTTCTCTAGTTTATTCCCACTCACTCTTCACAGACTGCTTCTAATCATTGGTTGTGAAGTTTAATATTCCAATTTGTACTAAGGGAAATATCTGGAGGAAAAAAGTGTGTGTGTGTGTGTGTGTACATGTAAATTCAAAGACCCAAGTAACTGAAGAGTGACTGACGAGTGAAGACTGACTATATAGAGGGGAAAGAAACCAAGTTTCCCAGTGATGGAAGGGTTAAGACTTTTAGAGATGTCGGGATAGGATGAATGTATTTTGCTTGTGGGAAGAACATGAATTTTGGGGGGCCAGTGTTTGGACTGTCTCCCAAAAAGATATGTTGAAGTCATATCCCTTCATACTTATAAACGTGATCTTATTTTGGAAATAGGATTTTTGCAGATATATCCAAGTTGAGTTCCTACTGGATTAATGTAAGCCCTAATTCCAAAACCAATGTCCCTATAAGATAAGGGGAGTTTTAACACAGACACACACACACACACAGACACACAGACACACACATACACACACACACACACACACACACACACGAGAACACAATTTGATGATGGTGGCAGAGAGGAATACCAAGGATTGTCAGCAACACTGGAAGCTAAGAAGAAGCAAAGAATAACCTTCCACATAGAGCCTTCAGAGATAATAACCCTGCCAATACTTTGTTTTCAGATTTCTAGCCTCCAGAACTGTGAGCTAGCAAATTTCTACTTTTGTAAGCTACCTGGTTTGTGGTCATTCATTTCAGTGGCCTTAGGAAACTATTAATAATATACCCAAATATATGTTATATCTCTTTCCTACTTTTGGAAGTGCCTTAAGGAGAATACACCTCAAGAGAGACCAGGGCTTGCTCCATTTTACTGGGTTACCTGGTCAGTGTTGAGATACCTGCTCTGTTGGAGGCAGATTTCCCTTCAGTAGACAAAGCAGATATTAGGATGGCAGGACCAGGTGAGTTTTAATGATCCTATACAGCAGCAATATAGTAAAAATATAGAACAGCAACAAGGCCTGACCCTTGGACTAACTTGAGCTAAAAAAAGGTATCATTGAGGTTATTGCAATTGTCATAAAAAAGGGATCCCAGAGAGAAAAAAAGATAGTCTTGCAACAGGTGGTAGAGAGGTTCAGCATCATTCTAGTTGAATATGAAAAAGAATATGACCTTATTTGGTATTCTAAACAATAAAGCAGGATGTATTGATTGCAAAACAACTATATCATACCTGACATGTGGTACATCTGGGTCTTAAGAAATCCAACCCAGAGACAGGGGAAAATGTGTTCTTTACTTTTCTTTAGAATCAAAAGGAGTAAGAACAAAATTGATATTGCAACCTAGGATAACTCTAATAATTCACCATTCCACCTTTTAATTTTTATGTAGAGGTACATAATTTAATTTGTAATATATTCAAATCTTTGCATGATAATCTTTATCAAAACTGTGGTTTCCTATAGCTACAACCTGGATCTATATGCCTGCCTTCATATCTCCCATTCAGGCTCTGGGCCACTGGAATACAGGCCCTTGGTATATTAGAAGGCCTTCTAAATGAGCAACATAGGTCTGGAAATACTTCTGGGGATTCAGAAAAGAATTTTATTTAATGGAAATCAAGTTAGGATTCCCATCTACCTAATTGCATATATAGAACCAACCTCAATAGCCCATCTACTAAGATCCTTGGTTTTCTGTGACTAGCGAGCTCACTGCAGGATTAGAGATGAGTCCTGTGAGTTCAACTAGCTGGCTTGGGGAGCTGAAGTCTTTGAGTCTTTCTTCATTTTGCCCATTTTTACCAGATCTCTTTTCACAGTTCTCAGTATCAGCTTTCACCATCCCTCCTTATTAAAAGTCTGACCCTGAGAAGATCTCTTCCCAAAAGCTTATCTGTGCAACACCTATCTCCCAGGATCGTGACACCTGGGCAGAGATTCCAGGTTTCTACTTGCTCATTGACTTGGTCCTTTCCCAAGAGGCAAGGAGGATGCAGACAGCCTTTCTGTCTTAGTTAGGTTTGCCCCATCCAGCCCAAGCCCACAACCTAGTCCTGTTTTGCTCATTTCTCCCTAAAATATGGCCCATCATGCAGCACAGACAATACCCCATCATTAGACTAAATAAAGGAATCTATTTTATATATGGAACTTATTGTTTAAATTAAGCTCTGCATTTTCAAGGTATTTTATTACTGCTGATATTTATTGTTTTAGGAATTGAAATGGGAAAGGCATGCATGATTTAGCATGTTAATTCACCAATGAAAAATGTGTCACCAAATATTTAAGTTTCTTTCTTCTATTTAATGTGCTGAGACCTTAAAAAAAAAAAAAAAGAAAAACCAAAAACCAGACCCACAAAGATTTGGCCAGTTAAAGCACCATTCAAGCTACAGTGATGATAGGAAAGGATTGTTTTTGCCCTAATTCATTGGCAGTATCAAATCACTAGGACATACTTGAACAATTTGCATCTTTTCTCTTGTGATGTTGCATCAACTTTCTCCACACAAGTGTCCGAATTCCAGGAAAGACTAAGGTAAAACTAAATGCAAATTATTTGAGGAGTTGAAATCATCAAATAGATCTGTAGTTAGGTCCAGAAGAACTGCTATAAAAATTCAGCTTTATGCACAATATAATGTTCTTTACTTTTGTTTTATCCTACTGGCTACCTTATTTAGTTCTTAACGTTTTTTCCTAGTTTTGAATACTTGGATGCTAATACAGTTATAAAATAATTTTGTTGTTAATATGATCAAATAAAGTAACTTTTATTCTTTAAAAAAATATGCCCGGCCACCATCATTGTTAGGCATTTCAAAGGTGAACTTTCTTGTACAGGGACAGACTATTTTTGGCAGAGTAGTGCCAGAAATTTTGGTTACACTAATCACTGTTTTGTGCACAACAAAATCAGAAACCCTATTGATTGTTCTTCTGTTGAGATTGACAGCAACAATTAACTTGACCAAAAATTATTGTCAAAATACTTCTTGGAAGCAATGGCCAGGAGATGGGGAATCACCAATTTTATATAAGGGCCACTCTTAGAATCAAGGGAGAGAATTAAAAAGTTATTCTCAGAAATTGAACCAAACAAAAACAGGATAAAAGAGATGCTAGTTTCCTATGGAATTCTTTCTACAAAGTATCTGATGATTCTAATATATATATAAAAGGTATTGCTGATGAGAACAGCATGTCTTCTAAAATCTACCTGTTAAGTATTCTGTTTAAAATACAGTGAATATGAGGAAAGCAAAACTTGACTATTTGAAATGTGACTATCATTAGATAATATTAGATTAGTAGAGCCTTTGCAAGAATGATGAAAAGAAGGGAATTGGAATTGTTTTTTAAAAAACCTAGAAGATATTTATATAGCATCATTCAAGAAAGATTCTGGGGCCGGCCGAGTGGCGCGGTGGTTAAGCGCTGGCCTGAGAAGCCAGCGGCCCCGGGTCGGTCCCACATAGGAGGGCCAGTGACACTGCCCTCAAAAAAAAAAAAAAAGAAAGATTCTGAATTATTTAAGTACCAGTATCATGGTTACCATTATCATTAGGATAAATTTGTTTTGCTGTCTTTACTGGTCACATAAGAATTTCTTTTAGGGAGAAAATGATTCTCAAAAACTACCTATATTCCCTTAAGAGAGATAAAAACAGCAGAGGGCCTGGACATCAGCAAAAGACATAATTGATGTGGAATAGGGCTGTTTTGCCTGAGAAAAGAGTGATTTGTGGGATTTGTGTCCCCAAAGAAATTGGAAAGATAAAGAGATGAAGAGAAGGGAGGAAGAGAGGAGTAATGAAATACACAGAGTTGGGATAAGTGTCCATGATATTTATTTTCCTCAATGCTATTATGGGAACCTCTCCTCTCATTCATTTCCAAAAATCACTAGTAAAGTCTGCCAGGGTTGTGATCACTTTGTTCGAGAGTGTGTATTTGTGTGGATAGGTGTGTGTTAAGCCTAAAGAGACTGAATTTTATATCTTGACCATCATGGTGCAGAACAGAGGTTACCAATGTAAAAGAAAAAAGAAAAAAGAAGGAAAGGAAGCAAAGAGGAAGGAAGAGAAGGGAAGGAAGAAAGGGGGAAAAGAGATCCCCTTGGAAGCAGAGTGAGGAATTCAGAGAAATCTTGGTGTGTGACTTCCATAGGCTAAGAAATTTGGGGAGAGTGAAGGGCCAACACCGTTTAGATCTCAACATACAGGTGACTCAGCTGATACTTTACTGCTACTAGGAAGACATGCTCTTTGGGAGGTTGGGATACTTTCCAAAACTCCTTAAAGCCTCATTACTATGCAACGTTTTTTACTCTGATGGTGATAGACCCTCCCTTGAGTCCTTGACTTAATCTGAGACAGTTCCCTCAAATTAGCCATACAGATGGCAAGATAGGTATCAAGTTTGTTTCTTCACACAGCGTGAATAGGAGTAGGATATCAGGGCTTTGATCCGATGCGCCATGGACTCTTCTCCACTAATAACAATAATAAGGAATGGCTCAGTGCACAGAATTCCATCTACAATTGCCCTGGCCACGCTGCATCATGTGGCCACTTTTCTTCTATCACTGGGGCCAGACCCTGAACCCAATGCCACTTGATCAGAGCCCTTATTGAATGTCTTGACAATTCTGAACTTTGGGGTAAAAAATCCTACGGTCTATAGGATTTTCTAAATGGAGCAAACCTTCTGATACTGCTATGGTCCAAACACCAGATTAGACTCTGGGTAATGCCCCTAGTCTACCCCATACGTAGACAGCTACTTCTCTGTGTGTTGGATCACCTGCTTGTGATTGCTGGGGCCAGCCTTAGCAGCCTGTGATGTTTCTCCCAGCTGGTGCTCCTTGCCCTTGGGCTGAGTAGTCCAGAATCAAACTAATCTTATGACATAATCACATCTCCATTTCTCAGAGGGCCCTGTGACTTGGAGCTGTTAAGATGTGGTTCAAGGTCATCTACCTAAACTAGGCTCTCAGTAACAGTTTTGTTTAAATATAGGCCATCTGTGTTCTCCACATTGCCACCCAGTCTTCCATTTTTTATATTCTGAATCATTCAAAAAAGGACTTGAGGTCTTAAAATTAATACCTGAATTCTGGCCTATCAATCAGCCTCCTGTGCATTTGGGTAGTATGAGAAAATTCCACTGCAATTTATTCTAATGATACATTGGTCTTTAAAATTATAGATCCAGACATTAGTCCAATGGTGAATTCATCAAAATGCTGACATCCCATAAGGCCACCTGAAACGGCCCTCTGATCTTTTGCAGGTATGGGGACAACGGGAACACTTTGGCCTCCACCACTATCCATGTAACCACAGACACTGCAGATAATGCCACCTAAGAGACTATTTAACTCTGAGATTTGAGATCCAGTTGCAATTATCCTCAGCTCCCAACAAGTCACCTTAACAACAAATTGAGTTTAATGATTAAACCTTATCTTTAAGCTCAGAATAGCTGCACTGGAGAGTGGAATAAATCAGTCCTGCCAAGACATTGTCACCTTATCTTGCCACATTGTGGTACCAACCAGCTGCTGGCACAGAGGTCCCTCCATAATTCTGCTCAGCAGTTTTAACTGGATCTTGATTTTGGAAGCACAATGGGTATTTGATGGGCTTTGATGATACATTTGGCCTCACTTCCTATTTTCAAAGCAATTCTCCCTGGGTCTCCTTTAAATAGAACTTTGAAGTTTTCTTCCTTCCTAGTGGGGCTGTTTTATTAGCTGTCTACCTAAAGAGTTATCTCCAGCAGTCTGACTGATATCAGGGATGCTCTTAACCTTTTTGTAAGTTCATTTACTATCCTGGTCTCAAAAGCCAACTTTTCAACTTCACTGAAAAGGAGTGAAGTTTTTCTCAAAATGGCAGAGCATTTTTTACTTGGCATGTTCTTTAGCTATCACAGCAGTTAGGAACAAAGTCTCTGGGTTCACAGCTGAGTACAAACATCAGAGCTGGTGCTTACCAGCTGTGTGGTCTTGGGCATCTGCCTTAATCTGTCTAAACCTCAGTGTCCATTTCTATCAAATGAAACCTACTACCTACCTTTATATACTGTGAGGATATGTACATGAGGCACTTAGAATAGACTCTAGTATATAAATCGATGCTCAGAATACATTATCTATTGTTCAAATTATTGTCATAAATTAAAAATAATTGAATAGCCCTATGAAATGAGAAAAAGCAAATTATTGCTTGGGAGGTAGGGTACAAAAAAGTATTTGCATATCCAAAATACTTACATGCATCCATGGATTAGGGTGCCATTTGACTTTAACAGGTCTTCTTTCAGCTTTTCCCTAAATGATTAATGTATTTAGCAGAGAACTTGACAGAGTAATCTCTCTAAAACCTGGCACTAATCTGGATACATTCTGCTCAGAAGACTTCAGTGGTCCTCATTGTCAAGTAATTCAAACACACACTCGTGGTCTTGACAGCCCTAATCCCTATTCAAAGGTGATTGAAATGTTAACTATAAATAATCCAGCAGAGGGCTTGGGACATAATTGACACACATTAAGTCTTGATTTGTCTTCCTTTCCTTGAGTGTTATTGGCAAATTCAGCTATTATAATATAATATAAAATAATATAATATAATATAGAATTATAACAGTATAATATAGTATAATATAATATAATTATAATATATTATAATAACATAACATAATATAGTATAATTATAATATAATGTAATAACTCATTCTACACTTCTGAGGGTAAGGACATCTCAATGCCTACTGAACGTATCGTGTGCAATGTTCCCATCTGCCTCTATTTCTCTTCCTGTGTGTCAGCCAAACTTTTCCTCCAAGCCCAGCTCAGATGATAACTCATCCATATCTCCTTGCCTAGTATTACATTGGAGAAGCATTGTGGTCTTTCTAAACAATTTTATACTCTTATCCGCTTTATTAGATTCTTTTGAAACTCTCCGAATGTTTCATAGCACTTTGGAAATGGCAGGGGATTCCAATTTTGCCAGAGGCATTGGAGCATGGGAAATGACCTAGTAGGAATCCAAGCTTAAGAACTGATTGAGACTTGAACCTATGGAAGAGCTGGGCTTTGAAGTTCAGCAGACCTGGGTTTGAATCTCATCTCTGATGTTTAACAGTTACTTGTTCATGGACAATGAACTTCACCTCTATGAGAATTGGTTTCCTCTAACAGAACTAGCAATGTCCACTGTAGAGGTTTTGTTCCTCAGATTTCACATAATATATGAATATCCCAGTGCCTAGCAAAAAAGTAGGTGCTAAGTGGCAAATATAATTATTATATTATTTAGTCTATTGGCAAAGCTATTGGCTGCAGTAGGGCAATATTCAAGCCTAGGCCATACTTAAGCCTAGTCAGAGTTCACTGAGTTTCTCTGAGTTTCAGGTATGATGTGTCAGTGAAGGAATTCAGTTCAGCTATGGTGGAGTGCAAATCCAAGTGATACCTTGATTGAGACTGTCATTCAGATTATTCCTGGAGAATATGGATCATCTTCTTAAATATAAATGTGAGGCTCAGTCAAGGATGTGTCTTTGTCTAACATCTCAAACCTAGTTAATGGCAAAGCTCAGTCTTGAAATCAGGTTTTCTGACTTCTCAATCAGTATCTTCTTTTACAGAACATGAAAGGGCCCAGTGTGTCACTAGCACAACTCAGTAACTATTAATCTTATTTCCCTTTGATTTTCTTTTTCTCTATTCCTAGTTAAACCTCTTCTAATTACAATTACTCCCAACTTGCTTCAGTTGGGAAGTTGTTTTTGATTTTGAATAGGAGGATAAGGGGTCTAACATGATGGCAATAAAATTCTTTTTCCCATGTTGAAGTTGCATATTGTTCATGCACTGGAATCAATTTGGCTAAAGAATTCAAACCATCAGAAAATCTCTTCACAGTGGGTAATAAACAGGCATTTCTTTTCTTATTGCAGATAAAATTGAAGCACAGGTAGATGAAAGCTATGTCTCAGAGATATCAAAACCTTTTTCATTTTGCACCTGGATGTTTTTGACATTATATAGAGTCAAAGTAAATTTCTGCAAGCCTTAGATAATCAGAGTAGAGGAATAAAGAACAAAATCCAGATTTTCTAGAACTCTCTTTTATCATCACTTTATTCATTTGGTAGCAATGTTTTTTTGTTCCTCTTTGTTTCTAAATGTATCTATATTGTTTTCTCAGAAGTTACAGTTGCTTTTGAAAATGTTTATCATCCTTAAAGTAAATTAATTACTTCACAATCCATTGACTGACAAATTAAATTAATTACTTTTTTGAGACAAAGTAAGCAATCATGTTAGATTAAAATTCCTCATTGCTGAACATCCCAGGATGCCATTTACCAAGTACCCATATGCTTGTCAAAAAAACAAACAAACAAACAAATGACAAAGTAATTTAGAGCATTGATATTTGTGCAGTTTTTTGATGAATTAGCATTTTGAGTAGGCACATTTCAGACATGTATTTAAAAGCCTTAGGTAGGGGAAACCTAATCTATGTGTTTCTTGGAAAAAAAGAAAACACTTTTTAAAATGTTTTGTAAGCTAAGATAAAGAGAATCTAAAGGAATATAATCTTTATATTAGAGGAAGAGATAGGCCTTAGCCATTTCACACCTCAGGAAACCACTCTCACTTTTTCACCAAATTTTACACCAAAGGAAAGCAGAAGTTATTGTACATTGGGTGAATTATTCTCCAGGTCTATGAAGATCCAAAACCTAATTAAGTTAAAATTTTGTATACAGATACAATGTCTTCAGTATGACACAGCCAGTCATCAAAAGCCCCCCATTAATGCAGGAAGAGAGCCGACAGCAGACACTTTACCTATTAATCATTTCCCTTTATGCCTTTCTGTCAGAATTTCCATTGTTGCTATGATATCAAGTTTTTCCTAATTCTAAGAAAAGAAATTCCCAGCCTCCTTTGCAGGTAGGCATGGCCAGTGATGCTGACTAATGAAATGTAAGCAGAAGTCATGATATGTGGCTTTTCAGAAAGCTCTGTAAAAGCAGGTTGACAAACACCTTTTGCTTTTGCCCTTTCCACCTTCCTGGATGGAACACTGATGGGATGCTAAAGGCGGGGCAGCTATTTTTCAGCCCTGAGGAGACAAGCATAAAGAATCTAATCACAAGCTAAATGGAAAGACAGAGATACCAGAGTCTTTAGTGGCATCATGGAACCACTTTACCATTCTGGGACTGCCAACTTCATGTACTCCTTAATCTAAAAGACATATAAAGACAAAAACAGTTTGAAGAGGTTTAATTGGATAATTCACAATAAATTGCCTTTTCTGTTATGTGCATCAAATTTATTTTTTTCTGATGAATGGCACATTTATTTATCTTTTGAAGAGAAAACTTGAAAATTAACGTTGCTTCTTCTTTGTGGAGTCATTTTGTTGTAGGACAGATATTTTAATTCATCAGCAACATACAGATTCCTGTATTGATCATGCTCACCGTGGAAATGTCCACAACCTAAATTATCATAAGAATATTTCACTTGTGTCAGATCTCCAACAGATCTGATTAAATCATCAAGAAAGATAAGAGGACATATTTTATATGTTCCCAAAGTACTCTCACTTTACTGTTTGTGCTATTACTACTACTACTACCACTATTACTACTAGTATTATATTAATAAGGCATAGACATATTGGAATACACTGAAATGGTAAGGGTGAAAGTTTCTATTTTACATATAAATGAAAAAAAAGCAGCTTTTTCCAACTTAACATCTTAGTAATTATAAAACTTCAAAAAACATTTTAAATTAAAATGTAATTTATATGTAATAAAATATAGAAGTCTTAGGTTTTCAGTGACTTTTGTCAGTTTTATTCATCCATTTATTGTAAACATTTTTAATTTTAGCAATATTGGTATTATCTCATTGTGGTTTGAAATTGCCTAATAACTAACCATGGTGAATATCTTTTCATTTTTATATCTTTGGATTTGATTTTCTTTTTCAAATCTTTAAACCTTGCAATTTTTACTGGGTTATTTTTTTTTCACTCTAATTTTTCTTATAAATGCTAGTTTAGCTATTTGCCACTAGTTTCAATGTGTAGCATTTTTATTAGAGTTCAGTTTTGTCATTTTTATTTTTCTTATGATTTCTTCTTCGATCTATGAATTATTTAAACTTCTGGGTTTTAAACGTCCTGACATATAAGGTTGTAAAATAAGTTACAGATTTCTGAATGAATTCCATTGTGATCAGAATGCTTTATTCAAATTAGACTAATTATTTGAAATGTCCTGACACTTGCTTTACTTCTAAATATGTGATTAATTTCATCCCCAAATTGTACCTTTCAGAAATACTGAACTACTTGCTATCCCCTCAAAGTGCCAAGTTCTCTTACCCGGAATTTTCATTACTTTGTTTGAAATTTTAAACCTCTTCCTGAATTCATACTTCTCTTGCTTTACTCCTGATCAGCTCCCCTGAATCTCTCTAACTAAGTCAAACACTTCCATGTGTTTCTTTATCCTCTGGGCTTATCTTTTTTGTTTTTCTTGAGGGCAGTGTCACTGGCCCTCATATGTGGGACCCAAACCGAAGCCGCTGGCTTCCCAAGCCAGTGCTTAACCACCGCGCCACTTGGCAGACCCCGGGCTTATCTTTGTTATAACACACATCTCCCACATCAAATTTTCTTCTAATGCATCCTGCCACTTGTATCAAGACCACCGGAATTGCCTCTAAAAAGTAGACATTTCTGGGTTTACCCCAGAGCTGTTGGATCAGAACCTCTGGGAGTAAGGTCCAGGAATACTAAATGTTATCAAGTATCCCAGATGATTTTTAGGAACATTAAAGTTGATGAATCACTGAGGTACATTGGAATCATGTGTTTGTCTATATTCCCCAATGTTGTTTGTTTATTTGTTTATGACTATGTCGCCCCAAAATGACACAGACTTATTATGTTGATAAATAAAAGACACAATAAATTTGATATAAATTTTAAATAATAAACCAGGCAGTTGTCCATGTAGTATGATTTAAAGGAAGGCTACTTGGTAAATTAGTAGTCACAGTATGGTCATGGGGATATGAGATACAGTATGGGGAATATAATCAATAACATTGTAAATATTATGCAGAGTGTCAGATGGGCATTGGACTTACCAGGGGGTTCACTTCATAGACTGTGTAGATGCCTGACCACTGTGCTATACACATGAAGCTGAAGTAGAATAATATTGAATGTCAACTATAATTAAACTATATATATATATATATATATTCCACAGGATGTGGAGTATAGCATAGGGAAGATAATCAATAGTGTTGTAACAGATACATACAATGTCAGAGCGGTAGTAGGCTGGGGGGGTTATCACTTAGTGAGGAGTGTAACTAATACATTGCTTTGTACACCTGAAACTAATTAAAAAAATAAAAATAAAAAATAAAAGAAGGCTACTTCTTCAGTCTATGTTGAAGTCTGGGCAATTCTACTAGCTTTTAGTGCCCTGAGAAAAATACTAACACTTCTTTCTATTTGATTTAACTGGTCACACCGATTTAAATTAATTTGCTCATGACTTCAGAGAGTCTCAGAATTGTAAGAGACTATTTAATATAAACAGGTCAATCCCTGTCATTATGCAGGTGTATAATCTGAGCAAGAAAAGTACAGTTGCTTGCCTAAGTTGTTTAGCAGGAAGATAATACAATTGGGACTAGATTCTTCACTATTTATTCATAAACAAAGGAGAGGAATAATGAAAAATACTTGGAAAGAAAGGGAATTTAGGGTGAAGAAACATGAAGATAAAATTTGCATAAGTTTTATTTGTTGGGATGTTAAATAAACCAACCTGTGGAACTCAGATGAGAGTTTTCAAAAGAAAAAGTCAAAATGAAGCTAACCCACTAAGGAATGCAAACATTAATATATATATATATATATATATATGACTTTTACCTTCATGTCTAAGCAACCAAATTTGAATTATAATTATAAGCACTGCCATTATATGTTTACATAATAAATTAATAACAAGAAGAAGAGAATATGGTTGAATACTGTTTCAGTTGTTTTTTTTTGGTTCAGAATAATTTAAGTTTTAAGTGGGCCTGGATTAATTTCACATGGCTCCAGTTAAGTGAGTATACTGATTCACTGAAGAGGTTTTACCCTGTTAGGTATTTTTGATGTTTTAACTGATCTATTCAAGTTGCGATTTCTCTTTCCTCTGAGATGCTCCACCAGGTGGCAGTAAAAGCACCCCCTATTTTTTAAAAAATGGAAACAATCTACTGAATTAACAAAATTGATCTCTAAGTATTTTGTAGAGTTAAATTTTCACTGTCAAGAAGAACTTTGCATAAAAAAAGGAGGTTGGATATTTTGTATGTTAAAGATATAATCTGAGACAAATGACAAAGAAAAAGTTAAAAAGAAGAGCCAACATAGGAAATACAAAACACTGACCTTTGCAAAAAAAATCCATAAATTGAGCCAATAAAAGTGAAAAGGCCAAATCCACCACATCTTGAATACATTTCAGTCAAGTTTTGCCTTTTTGTACTTGGTATTAATTTCACTTGTGAATATTTTTGTTTCTCCATAGTCCAACCAAAATACTTCAAATAAATAACAAATCGCTGAGTCCTCCAAAATTCAGTGCAATTAATACATATCTTCAATCCCTTTAAATTGACTGAAACCCATGGGCAGAATTAAACTTCAGTTCTTTGTAGTAGTATTACAGCAAGATATAGAAGATCTTTCTTTGACTAACCCAAGGAAAACTGCCCACCAGTTCAGAGAGGTTTGTCTCTGCTCTGGAGGGAAGAAAGCCTTGCAGGTCCCAGGTTTTCCACCGTAAGAGACTTTCTCCCTGCTGATGTTTTCCAGAAATGCGATTTACTGCCTCAAGGGCTGCTGAACTCCTAGCCACTCATACTGCGGAAATAATCAAGTGAACACTGACTTTGGTGGAGTCCTAAAACTCTGGTCAGCAGCTGGCAAAAGGGCTCGTTAGGTGGGATCCTTGAAACATTCATAAGGACCATTTTTAGTTTCTCTGAAATGATACATCCCCTAATGTACAGAAGTTTTTCAAGTTGTATTGAACCTGTGCCATTGCTAGAGTCAAAGACTGACTTCTTAAAAAAAGGAAACAAAATCTCCAGCCAACTGCCTGGAACTTCTGACTGTTTCTTATTTTGGCCTGCAGATGTTGCCCTTTGTAAAAGGAGATACCTGGCTTTTAGGAGACCCACCTGCTTTTAACTCAAAGCACTTTGAAGTCAAGCTCAACAATTTATCCTATTTAATTAATTTTAACATACTTATGAAAACAACAACAGCAATAGCTGCCAGGTAGTGTGTAAGAACTTAGTATGAGCCATGAAACAAACTAGGTACTGTACTTTTTTATTTTATCTTCAGAAAAATACTACAAGGAAAGGTTTAGTAGGTAAATGAAGAAGTTAAAGTTTAGGAAGTTTAAAAAGTTTATCAAAGGCCACAGAGCATGTAATAGGCGACAGGTGACCTGCCTTTGGAGACGTCCCAGCTCCTAACCCTGATCCATTGCTTGCTGAGTATTTAGAAGCAGATCAAATGACCCATTAGAGGTCTTGTAGACTTGATGTTGGTGACAGAACAGCTGAATTGAATACACTTGGAAACTTGTGAAATATTCAAGCTCCAAGTCTCCATACTAGAGATTCTGAGTCTAAGATAGGACCTAGGTATCTTATGTTATTGACTACCTCCCTTGATGATTCTAATGTACAGCTAGTTTTTTAACATATTGAATTCATATTATAGATAATATGAATTAATATTCCCATAATGAGTTGGCATAGAATAACTCTGTCTCCTTTCAACTGGTGGTTGTCTTAATTATTTGAGAAATTAAGACCCCTTAAGCCCTGAGAGGCTGGCCTCCAAAATGAGGATGAGCTCATTAAGCCAAGCTACTTTAAAAAAAAGATTTCAAGTTGAAAGATGTTGTGAGACACTGCGTTTCATACTCCCCACTGGAGAATGACAATCTAATGCAACATGTTAAAGAGTGGCAAATGCTGCAATAAAGAAACCTATTTAATTGTATTTAATCCAGGATTTTCCCAAAAATAGTTTACCACTAACTTCTCTTGTTGCACCTATCAGTTCCACAGTAGTTCAAGATTCAAGCACAAACAATTGGAGAGCTGGATGTAGGGGCTACTATGCCCAGATGTCTGGCATTGGGGTGTGTGAATCCTCTGCTCCCCAGGCTCTCTCTTCATTAGACGTGGACCCTTCAGCCCTCACCCAACTTCCTGAGTTCACAGTAACCAACCAGGTCTGCTACAACACTCCACACTCTTGCTTTCCACTTTGCCCTTAACTCATTGTAAATGGATTGGAAACCTCCACGGTGTTTAAACATTCTCAGGCAGCATTTCTGAAGAGCAGGTTGAAATATTGGAGAAGTCCAATTTTGATTCCCTTATTGATTCCACCCTTATATTGTCTTCAAACATTTAAGAAACAGTCCTGTCTTCAAATATTTAAGAAACAGTCCTGCAAACAAGGCAGATTAGTGCTCTGTTTTTGCAGAAACATAACTGGCCAGTATATGGAGGGACTCTGCCCTATTCAACACTGGAAAGAAATGCCCCATAAACTAGTAGCGAGTCACCCATTCTTTGACATCCTCAACTGGTGAGTGGCTGGATGACCACCTTTCAAAGATACCTTAAAAAGGATTCTTGCAGAAGTTTGGGCTAGAGTGAATAATCTAATTCTGGGAGTCTAGTCTTTTTAAAGACATTGCACACTCTTTATAGATCATTTGCTGTGGGTGAACTGATTAAACCATGTCTCCAGTGGCTTTAATGTAATTAGTGCAGCCTAGCAAATAACTGAGGAAATGGCATAACCAGTAGAACTGCTTAAATATTCAAAGCCAGAGTCAGCAAGGACCCCTGAGGATGGGGAACTGTGTGCTCCGCTTAAACACATGCCCTGGGCTTAAATGAGTCCCAAAATTTCAATAGGTTAGCCTTTGGACTAATTTGTTAAAAAAAAAAAAAGGCCTTATAGGAGAATTACATGGAAAAAATGTAAACTATTTAAGCTGTCTATTTTATAAACAAGGAAAATAAAATGCTTGTTAATAGATTCTAATGGTGTGGTGGGGGCAGCCTTGTCATATTTGGTCTTTCCTTCTGGGAGTATATTCTTCTGTATGATAATGGGAATAGGTGATTTGCTACAGGAAATATATTTTAATACATGAAAATCCAATGTAAAAGCAAGGATATCAGATGTTGAGATTTTTCTTGCACCTTATTTGCAAATGAATTGGTGATTAATTAGATTTTTGCAAAGTGGAGTTTTTGCATCAGGCAATTTGAAGGAGGGTGAAAGTCACCCTATTGTAATAAACCTGGTTGTGCTACTTTGTGCAAAAAGCTGAAAATTTTATGGCGGATCTTAGTTTTGGCAAATCATCAAAAAGAGCCATCAGAAGACTTTTTAATAGAATTTTGCAGAGGAAGAAATTGATGAGGTTATACAAAGAATTGATAGCAGAATGAGGAGAAAATTTTAGGAGTCCAGAGCCTTATCTCTGGAGAAAAACTCTGCCATGTCCTTGGAAAGTGGCATCTCACCTTTGGTTTTAAAAAAAGATCTGGTGAGTTTAATTATTAGTTGCATAAATAGAAAGAAGGCACCAAAATATCCCCAGTAAAAGTCAAGGGTCATAGTGTTGAAAACAGAAAAAAATATCAACAGTTAGAGCTTGAATCTGTGACTATTTGGGATGCTCTGAATGAGCTTTAAATTTTTTTTTTTTAAGATTTTTTTTTATTGGGGCATTAGGGGAGGGGAACAGACAAGTTGCTGTCATTTTGTTCTTTAGTTTAGTTGCGGAGGATGTTGCTTCACTGGCCCATATTGGTATCATCATTGCGCTCTTTCCAGATGAGGCAGATCAGTCTGTGGCCTCTGGGTGTCGCTCACCGCGGCTATTGGCAGCTCACACTGGCTGCCAGCCCCTCATACTGGCTGCCGGCCACTCACTGTAGCCCATGGCAGCCCACTGCAGCAGGGGCTGCAGCCTACACCGTCGCCGGGGCTCACAGCCCAGCTCCAGATGTAGAGGGCAGTGTCACTGGCCCTCAAATGTGGGGTCCAAACCAGGGCTGCTGGCGTCCCAAGCCAGCTCTTAACCAATGCGCCACTCGACCGGCCCATGAAGCTTTAAAATTTAAAGTTTAAATAAAGAAATAAAATTTTGGAGAAGATTCAAGGCTTTATTAATAGAACAGAAACAGAAGGGAAGTATTTTAAAACTTGAGGGTACATTTTTCAGAATGGTGAGATCTTGTAAGAAAGAATATCTATAGTATAGGAAGAGAGAAAAAAGAAATCATTTTCTGTGTTTTTTTCAGACTATTGAAAAAGTTAGTTCAAAGTTATCACTCCTCATCTCTTTCTTCTCAAATTAGAATAATCCTAAACAAACTCAGCCATCTTTTGAGGTACTATACGTCTACAATTCTTATTTTCCTAAATACTTTTCCATTTTTGTATTATTTTTAGAAAACTATAAATTCAGATTCTTTAATAAAGAAGTCTTGTTATTTTGTTTTGTTTTAAAATAATGATGCCTATCAATTTAAAATGTCAGCTAAAACAGATGTAAATATAATAATCAAATTAGAAAAGGCAGTTTATTAACAATGATAGATAATGAAAATTTGTATTATCTTTAATTTATTTTTTCCTAAATGCCCACTCCGTATAATCAGTTATGTTTATTTATAGTATTATATCTTTTTTTTTTAATATTTCATAAGTTGTGTTGTGTACTTGGATTGGGAGCCACAAGTCTTTTTTTTTTTTTTTTTTTTTTAAGATTTTATTGGGGAATTGGGGGAGGGGAACAGAGTTGGGGAATCCGGGAAGTTGCCGTCCTCTTATCCTTCAGTTTAGCTGTGGAGCATGTTACCTCACTGGCCCATGCTGGCATCATCACTGCTCTTTTCCCGGCTGAGGCAGATTGGTCGCAGGCTACTGGATGGCCGCTCACAGCAGCTCTTTCCAGCTCACACCAGCTACTGGCTGCTCACGCTGGCACCGGCCACTCACGGTAGCTTAATGGCAGCCCACTGCAGCAGGGACTGCAGCCTATGCAGATGCCGGCAACTCACAGCAACCCAGCTCTAGGCTGAGCCGTTATTCACCACCTTAGCTGTAGAGGACAGTGTCACTAGCCCTCATATGTGGGAGCCGAACCAGGCCCTGCTACTTAGAGCTGGCATCCCAAGCCAGCTCTTAACCAATGAGAGCCGGCCCTATAGTACTATATCTTATCTGTAGGCCATACAGCTGATATGTGAAATGGAGTCTTTTTATAGACTTTATATGCTTTCTCTGTTTGCTGTTGTCTAATGCTAATTCCACACTGAAGCAGACCATTTTAGAAATCAGTTCATAATAACTCAGAAATGAGAACCTTAGCTACTCCAGGAACTAGGATAAGAGGCATTTGGAATCAGGCAGTGTTATCTGGCTTTAAATATTCGTTTAGGAAGTATTTAAACTAATCTAACTGAAAATTCAATGAATCAAAAACATTTTTATTATTCACCTATAAAACATGCTCTAAATGGGTAGCTTGCTTCTTTTTTTTTTTTTTTTTTTAGTGCAGTGTCACAGGCCCTCATATGTGGGACTGAACCGGGGCTGCTGGCTTCCCAGGCCAGCGCTTAACCTCCGCGCCACTCGGCAGCCCCATGTAGCTTGCTTCTTATTTGGAAATGCTCAGGTATCTCTGAGCTGACAGCTTGCTCAGTGACATGGACCAGTGACCTGACCTGGAGCTTGGCTCCTTTTGTGTCCTCTGATCAAAGCAGTTAGTACAGAACAAACTCACTCCTGCTCCCTATCCAGGTGATATGCTGGTATTGCCCCTCTTTATTTTTATCACAAAAACATGTGTGTTTTTTTTTCTTTTCTCAAATTCTGTTTGTTTGGGGGAAAATTAGTTTTCCTTTTTCAGTACTTACAATGTGCCAAGCACTGTGCTAAGTATATTAAATTCATGACCTCATTGGACCCTCCCCTCAGCACTGCAAATAGGTTATTATCCCTATTTTACAGAGAAAACTGAGGCCTAATAAGATTGCTATTTGCTCAAGGTATTTGCAAACAGCTATTACTTCCCTAAAATAAGATTTGGGGATTGATTTGGATCTTGGGAAATGCGTCTTTAAAGGAGAATTGATTTGGTTACAACAGGATGCACTCCATTCTTACTAACTATGTCAACTATTTGACTTCGGTCTAGAAGTTTACCTGGCCCTTACTTTACTGTCTGCCCTAATTTTTCAAGTCAAATGTGGGTATATTGTAAACCAGGTTTCAAAAGCTTTAGAATAAATATCAGAAATCAGATGCTGAATGTCACAGGACATGGCCCACCAGACTGGGGAGAAGGGAAAGCAATTTCAGCGTTCCCTCCATCTCACAGAATCAGGAATCTATCTGAGAAGATCACAGAAAGACAGAGGCCAAGGTCAGAGCAATAACATGAACCATGCGAGCCCCTCTTGTTGGGTGGGGAGTAAGGGCAGAACACAAATGGTGGGCACTGTACAATTCCGCCGTAATATTTTGTTCCTGTGGCAAAAATACCTGGGATTTTAGAGTAGTCCTCTCTTCTAATTGGGAGCATAGCGTAGTTACCTAACGTGCTAGCATGTGGAGTTGAAGACCATGTTATGGTGTGTGCAGGATGAGGGGAGGGGTGGTGGCTTGGGGTTCAGATCAGGAGACATGGAGCTAGGCCCTGGTCTATGACCAATTACATGTGGGAAGGGGGGAAGGGGCATTGACCATGTCCCATAATGTCTATGAACCTTACTTTTCCATAAATTGGTATACATTACATTATCTTTAGGGTCCTTTCCAGCTTTATGATTCAAAAGCTCCGTGGGTATTTTTTTTAATTTAGGTTTTTGGTTTTTTTTTTTGGTCAGTTATTAGTTCATACACTCCATGCTGACATGGCATCTATTAAATTTCTATCTGCACCTGCCACTGTCAGTATTAGAAAGATCACATGCACAGAGTTCACAGACCCTAGACACATACCAGTATAAAACACCAATTCTACCACCTATATATGTGGCAAAATTAGATCATATGGATACATAAATTGGTAGTAGGCTAACAATGATTAACTTTGGAATTTTGTTGGCTTATCAACCATATCTGATGATTTCTATAATCCTGTGGAGTACATATTATTATCCCATGGTCTAAATGAAGAAGCTGAGACTCAGAAAGATTAAATAAACATGCCAAGATTACTCAACCAACGTGTGGCTACTGCATTAGTTGATCCTTATACTGCTAACTTAAACTAATGTCCTTTCACCACATCAGCTTGCTTTCAGAGGCACAAACATATTGTACTTGTTGCAATGTGGATTCCAGAGTGAAAGATAAAAGAAAAAGTCAGGAAAGTTGTATTTGCAGATTATATGAAGCCAGAAATTTTGTCTATGGCCAGTGATCAGTGAAGGAAGGCAAGGGGCTTATAATGGTTTTCAAAGAGATTTCCAAAAAATGTTTTCTGAAATAATGTACAATTACCAGGGAAACTTGGGCTTAATTTTGGCAAGGTCTAACCAATAGACATTTTTTTTTTCCTGCTAAAACCCCTAAAGAGGTGGTGAAAACTAGATCTCAAGTGTGTGGTATTGATGTCACATTTGTTAGATCCTCTTGGACATCACCATGGCAATGAGGCAAAATGCAGAGGAAGTTGAGGCTTGATGAAGACCCAGTCAGACAAGGGCAAGGCAGAATGCTCAACAATAGAAAAACAACTGTTGCACAGGGAAAAGTGCACAATGGGAGGCAATAAATTCTAATTGTCACATCAAGCATCCTCCCTTCCATTGTAGACACAAACCAACCCAGCTGACTTAACCCATTTAATATGGCTGCATTTGCTTTCCACTGTTCATGGCTCTAAACAAAAGTACATTGCCAATCACTCTTTAGGACTTTCTTTAAAAGCTACAACATTTAAAGAGAAAGAAGATCTCTGTGAAATCTCTTCTCTGATCATGAGGTTTAAAGTTGTCCTGGACAATCTTGTAAAAAACAAACAAACCCCAAAATGGGCACCCAAAATGCAGGTGGCCTGGCTGCAGTAGACATGTCCATTGGGATTAACTCAATACGACCACACTCTTTTTTTTCTCACTGTTTCAGGTAGAATTTTGGCCAGAAGATTTATTTTCCCCAAGTAGAGGCAGAAAGACAACACATTAATTTAAGACGATGTAAGAAAAGCCCTTGAAGAGCTTCATTTTTACTAAATTGGTCCCGAGGAAGAAAATGGTGCTTTGAAAGCCTTGCATCGAGCCACTTACCCTCAAGCAAGCTTGTGGATGGAGATAATCACCTCCAGCTGACCTATAATTATCTAGTTTGAACTGAATCCACTCCAATTATGTACCGCCAAATGGATTTAACTGAAATTCACATTTTCTAAAAATAAAACAACTAATGACCCAGAGCAAGTAAGAAGTCTCCAGTTGACTCATCATGAAGACTGAGCTTTGCTGGATTACCAAGCCTGCTTGCCAGAGCAGTTGTTGTCTTGTTTTTGTGGATATGAAATTTCATCTTCTTCTAAAATGTTTGAAAATCAGCAATTCTGCTGAAAGCCACACGCATCTGGGAGACAGAAAGATGGCCCTCTGTACAAAAACTGGCCTCCTAGCCAGAGGCTACTGCCATGATTACAGCCGGCATTGCAGACAGCAGATGTGGTTGTTCAGCCACGCTAGCTGAGGCGGGAAAGCACCGTTGTGCTAATGCACGAAATTCTACTACCCATTGAACAATGACAGCACTTACTCATTTGCTACTGTGTGCAAAGATCCAAATATGCCGGGAAGGGGCGGTCAGGCTGTGGAAAACCCAGCCCTCGCTCCTAGGCCATCAAGGGACAAAGGAGAGTGGAGGAAAGTGTGGCTGTGAAAAGAGAACTTCCAAGGAGGCTCCTCTCTACTAGTTGCCTGGGGACTGAGTTAGGACAATCAGTAAACAGAAAATGATATTAGATTAATAATACTATTCTTAAATAAGATGCTCTTTCGCAACCAAAAAGCACTAACACACGTTAGTTTCCACTTGTCAGAAAAGATGACAGAAAACGTTTAGTAGGGGCCTGACCTCTCATGTGTGTGTATTCCTCTTTCTCTCCTTCCCTCTGCCCAGTTCCCACTGCTGGCTCTTCCTCAGCCCATACAGGATACAAGGCATCTCTCAGGGTGCTTGGCAGAGTGTAGTTACTAAAATAATGTTTGCTCTGGAGCTATGTGATAGAAACCTTAAAGCAAGCAACATTTGAAAACATTGTCACTAACAGGAGTGTGCTTCAAAAACTCACACTGCTGTTCTTCTGCTCGTGGACCCTTGTGTTAATTTCCAAAAGGGGACATGAACAGATGTGATGAGCAGGTGTTTGCACTGGAGATGAAAGGAGCAGGGTCTCAGTTTGGTAGACTGCCATTCAATTAACTGCACACAGCACACCCTACCTGCACTCATTAACCCTATCCTTCTTTCCAAGAATGGCCATCCTTCATGAAAAAGTTCTGCTTTGCTGATGAACCCTGGCCAACAAAGCTGGAGTGGCAGTGAGGAAGTAGGAAATCTCTAAGATTTAGAGAGAAAGGCCTAGAATAATGGGAAGAGTGAAAAGAATGTTTCCTGAGGTGTTTGTAAATAAGCCAGGAATTTTTGTATAGTATCGTTTCCTTGTTAATTTCCTTATGTCAAAGGTGATCAATATCATTTCAGAAACTTGCTGCATTTGGTTTCCAAAGGAAGGGGCCACCTCCTCCTTCACTTAGGCTATCAGTGTCTAGAAAGGTAAGTTCTGAATCAGGGACAGTTCTCTTTCATGTTCTACATTTGTGTGTTGGAGATCCTATGCAATCAGGTTTTTAGAACTTAGCATTTCGAATCTGGTGTTTAAAAGGCAACGGAAACCTAAGTTAGTGGGAAAACATAGAGGTGAAAAATCAAATTGTATTTTCAGCTCTGCCAAGTATGCTATGACTGACAAATTATTACTATTATTGAGCCAACAAATAACCTATGAATGACTCTAGGCAAGACATCTCATCTTGCTGAAACTCAGTTGCCATGTCTATATCACGGGGACAGTGATATTTGCTTGCTTTTTTAAATTTTTTTTACCTCTTAGGAATGTTGTGAAGACAAATAAGAGGATATTTTGAAGACAAATAAGAAGATATTTGAGAACACAGTGTCCTTCACAGTAAATGTTCCAACTAAGTTTCTCAGTATTTTTGGTATTGAGAATATGCTGCCTTTCACAGGTAAAGGGAGCACCTTCATCTACCCAAGGCTGATTTTTCCAGTCTGACATGCTTCTAATGTAGTGGGGGAAAACGCTGTTAAAAAATACTAAGTCTGGGCCAGCCGAGTGGAGCGGTGGTTCAGCACTGGCTTGGGAAGCCAGCAGCCCCAGTTCAGGTCCCACATATGAGAGCCAGTGACACTGCCCTAAAAAAAAAAAAAAACAAATACTAAGTCCTTCTCTGAGAGCTCTTAATAATAAACCAAAGGCTATATGACCTTTCATCCCTTATGGCTTGAGGAAAGGCCATTTTATAAGGCTGAGGAAACAGTGTCACAAGTGTATGAGTAATGACAGAATCCAAAGTTTTTCTAATATTTTTTTTTTAAATTTCAGTGGCACTGTGTGCTCTCCCTGCTTTAGAAAAGGCATAAACTTACCACTCTAATAGAGTAAGTGAGTTATTCCCCCAAATGGAACTTCATGTTGACATATCCAGGAGGCTACAAACTGTACACGACACAAAAACAAGGAAGGCCCTACGGTCTGAGGTGCTATGTCTACATAATTTACTATAGGACTTACACTCTCACCTTCACCTTGACAATAACCAGGATACAGAGCTATGTGTCAACACTCTGTAGCTACCATGTCCTCTGTTCAATTTGAAAACACCCAGCACAGTGCTAGGACATAGTAGGTATTCAATTAAAATTCATTGATACTTAATCTAACATCTTACACCTCGCTCATTAGCACTCTTCTAATGTTGCATGTCCATTCCAAATGATCAAATTTTATCGCTCATTCAAAGATAATTTTACACTTTGGCAATCTTCTGAGAATTTAATATGTACAAAGGTCATGATTTTGGTAGACTTGAACATAAACATTATCTCTGTTATGGAAAGAAGAGTGCAAACTGGATTGCTTACTCACTCTACGCTTCAGTCTTACATGGACAATCTCCTCCCCAGATCCAAAAGCATGACCAGGAAACAGTACAGCTGCCACCCCTTCTCAGAGCCCGGAGGTCACAGTCCCTGACCTTCTAGTACCCAGTGATGACTGAGGTCCTGCCATGATGCCAGCCCCGTTTCTTATTTAACTGTCCTTGTCCCAACAGATGCTCAGGTCTTTCATTTAGTTTAATGTTGGATTTTAAAATATATATACTTTGATTTTATTTTGAGGTGTTTGGTTGTTTTGTTTAGTTGTATTTTAATTAGGTGCTTTCTCTTATGTTGATGATTTATAAAATGTTCATCCCCATTTACACTATTGCTCAGTTTTGAATTAAAATATAAGGGTTTTATTATTTTGAGTTTTGAGACACTAATAAACATCAGAAGCATTTCTTCATAGAAAATTCCATGATAACATCAAGGCCTTGATCTTGATGTAAACAGAGGTGAGTGATTCCTCCAAATCCATCAAAATATGACGAATTTTGTAGGGTAAAGTATGGGAGAACTATTCAAAACTCATCAGAAATAAAGTGTCAAAATGCCTCTGCACTGCAGCCAGGATTCCTTTGCAATGCACCATGGGCTGAGCTGACATTAGGTGACCTTTCTGAGCTGGCCATACCGATAAACATTTCTCAAGTTTGAAAACACAGGTTAATAAAAATTACTCAGAAAACAAGAAACAAAACTCACCACCTCTTTTTAAGCCTAAATAAGCAATGACACAGTGGACTGTTTTAGTGGTTGCCTTATGTGGAGCAGCATGAGTCATGGCTCTGAATTTATAATCCTAATGAACCTGTAGGTTGAGATGGGAGTTTTGGACAAACCACCCTCAGTGTTTAACAGAGTGAGGAAGTGGGGTCTGGCTTACAGACTCATTGAAAAAGAGGCCTGGGCCGGCCGAGTGGCGCGGTGGTTAAGCGCTGGCTTGGGAAGCCAGCGGACCCGGTTCGGGTCCCACATGTGAGGGCCACTGACACTGCCCTCAAAAAGAAACCAAAAAAAAAAAAAAGAAAAAGAGGCCTTACCACTAGTGTAATAACACTATATACTTTTATCCTGTGTTTGCAATTTAGACTTTGATAGGCTTTTAAAAAAGACAGAAGAGCCTCTCCCCAAAGGACAGGAGAAGGGGGAACAGTGGTTCCAGGATACTTCACAATTTTAACCTGGAAGTCCTGAATATCGCTCATACTTCACCTATCTCTTTTTGTTCTTTCCATTTGTCCTGCTTATCTTCCATGACCTGCTTCTTTAATATCTACTCTTATAAGCTCCTGTCCTACCCTCCCTTTTGACTAGATATTTCCTGAGCACCTACTGTGTTCCAGGCATTGCATTAGGTTTGGAGGCATGGGAAGTTGCAAAAGAGAAGTTTCCTGCCCTCAAGGAGACACAGTTCAGGGTAAATGTTATCTCCTTCAATCTTCACAAAACCCTGGTGATGTGTATTATTTTCTCACTTACAAATGAAGAAACTGGAAGTCAGAAAGGTTTGGGAATTTGCCTAAAGTCACACAGCCGAGGGAGGCACAGATGAGATTGCATCAAGGGGCAGCCCCTTACCTTCCCAGCCAGGACTCAGCCCAGGGTTCCCCATCTCCCTCTGCTCTCATTCTCCACTTAGTACTTCCCCAGCAGTTCTGTTCTAACTCCTAACTGTTTCCCTTCACTTATTTCTTTGAAAAAGACATTCAATTATTCTAATTGGTAAAAGTCCTTTGGTTTTCAACCCATTTGGTAAGCCCTTTGGAAAGAACAAGACTTGGTGTTGGTCCAGCCTTCCACAGATGATCATGAAAACTGAACCGCAAAGGAACTTAGAGAAAATTAAACCCATTTTTTTTTTTTTTTGAAGGATTGCTGCCTAGTTTTCCTTTGGTCTATCTAATCCTTTTGAGGTTTATTTGTTTGAGGATTGGGCCCTGATTCCTAATTCAATGACTTCTGATACCTTTCCTGGCCCCATTGTCAAAAACTGAAATAGGATTTCCTCAAGCAGAGCTGGCATATAATAGGTCAGGGGAGCAAAGGAGAGAGGGAAAAAGGAAGGGGAAGACAGGGAGGGAGGGAGGGAGGGAGGGAGGGAGGGAGGGAGGGAGGGAGGGAGGGAGGGAGAGAGAGAGAGAGAGAAGAAGGGAAGGAGGTGGAGGAGGAGGAGAAGGAGGGAAGGAAGAAGGGAGGGAAAGAGGGAGGGAGGGAAGGAGGGAGGGAGGGAAGGAAGGAAGGAAGGAAGGAAGGAAGGAAGGAAGGAAGGAAGGAAGGAAGGAAGGAAGGAAGACTACCTTTCTCCATAGAAAGAATAGAATGCCTTCATTCATGCATCTTGCAAGTTTGCCGTTAACCAAAAATGTATCATCGTTAAAATAACTTTCTACAAGAAATAAAGGGGAAAAAAGGAAGACTATGAGTTCTTTGCCACCAAGTTAACGAAGCAAGTAAATAAATATAAACAATAAAGTAAAATAAGATCAAGTTGCCATTCCAGAGGAAAGAAAGGGGAAATAAATCAATCTCTTTGAAGCAAACTATAGGAAGACAATCTTGTTGGAAATAAATGGGCCCAGAATAGGAATTGATCACTTGGGAAACAAGGCAAGAAAAAAGAACATAAAACAGCAAAGCTTACAAAGTAATGAAACCAAAGCGTAGGGTTAACATTCATCTAATCAATACTTAACACCTCAAATTAATGAGGTCCTGGCAAAAGAGTCTAACTTTTCCCTCTCGCTGAAGGATGTGAATATCAATTGAAGGAAGACAACAATGGAAAGAAATCAAATTTCACCTGCTTTTCAGCATTAAATAAAGGTAGTTTACAGAAAGGGCTGAGGCCTGCCCACCCCCTTTCTCGAAAAGAAAACAAAAAGAGACAATAACAGTTCATCTGTGAAAACCTTCTGTCAATACTCACAAACCATACTGTAAACAAGACTTCCTACCAGGGCAGGAGCCTTAGAGGTGGATTAAAAACAAACAACAACACAGCCTAATCTCTGATTCAATCTGCAGTGATATAAATAGAATGCTTTCAAAAGAAGATTGCAAAGTTTTCCCTGAAAAGCAGAGCTTTTTAAAAAAAAATCATTACTTTTCTGGCAAGCACTTTAATCTGATTATATGTTTTTTACGTTAATTCTATCTGAATTTACCCCAATTACATATATAAACAAATAAAAACCAATCCATTTTGGAGTCATAACTAATTATACTGTTTAAGACTTATGCAGAATTTTTAATAATTTTGATTCTGAACTATATATATTTGGTTAATAGAATTTGCAGCAAATTATGTGTAGCGAGGAAACCGGTACTTTATCTCTATCACATAATAGAAGCACATCCATTTGTTATTTTTTAAATGGTGACAGCAAAATCAATTCTTAAGGGGAAAAGGAAAATGAGATTCTGAATTTCTCACCATACCTTCCCCTTCCCCTTGACACCCTAATTAGTCTCCCACCCTCTTTTTTTATGCCTTAGAGGATGTTTGCCTGGAGGAAAAATGAACCTGGCAAAACAGAAGAGTAGCATTAACTAATGAAAAGGACAAGAGAGAAGTGACAATTCCTTTGAATGAAACCATTAGCTACATGCTGTTTTCAGGGCTCCCGGCCTCAATACTCTAGCATTTTCAATTGTTTACAGAAATTCCCATGGAGAGCTATACACTGTACACAGCTCCATCCTTGATAGCTTGGTATTTGTACAATTAAGGATGGTGTGTCCTTCCTATAGTGCTTCTCAAGACAATTATTACTGTTCTGTGAGAATCAAGAAGAGATATAAAGTAGCCTTACCTCCTTACCACCATCATCTTGTAGAGTTTACAAGAAAATCTTTAAATGTTTTGAATATCAAGTAAAAATGACAGCAAAATTCCCTGATAGCTTTGAAAAATAGTTGTCTACATGGTTGGTGGCCAGAATTTGATAATATAAAAATAATATAAGGTGTGATTTTAAGTTAAGAGTGACTATTTGAACATTTATGATTTTAGGAGGTATTCGGCACAGCACAGAATGAGAATTGGGCTTTCAGTAGAAATGACCTAACCTAGGCAAACACGTGATGGAACCCAATGTCATCACGCCCTGGTGACATACCGTGGAGGAGGGAAAACTCATTTTTCTTCTACTCTTCTAAATTTTTCTGGCTGGACCAATAAACAAGTTAACATGAGACAGATTAACAGGAGAAAATGACTAAACTTATTACGTATGTACATACTGGGGTTCCATAAAAATATGAGACTTGAGGACAGATTGGGGCAGCTAAGGCTTATATGCCTGTTGTGCTAAAAAGGGGGATGAGGGGACTTGAAAGGACGGGAAGTCAATTCACATGGAGATAGAAAAGCAAGTGTTTGGTAAATAAATGTTTGCTGGGCCATCTTTAACACTAGGACACAGAGAGAACTTTGACCAAAGGGCCTTACTCCATCACACTTAGTTCATATTAAACTACAGTGATCCCTGATGACATGTCCCTTCATGGGACATGTCCCTTCATGGAGTGGTCCTCTCTCTAAATGTGTTTAGGCAGTTAGAGGAAAGGTCAAAGATTCTTCTTGAGTCTTTTGTTTCTTAAAACTAAGCAGTTTAAAATAATCAACATCTAAAAAAAGGCATATTTTGGGATAGTCTGCCTCCCCACAGTACTAACACATAAGAAGCATCTTTATTGTTGTGCGGTTTCGCGCACATTTATACCCTGCCATAGTTTTGTATTCAAATTATGCTCCTGAGGTAAAACAAAGCAGATTTAAAAGGGAAGGAAAAAAGACACAATGAAATATCTTTTAGCTCTTTATTTTTATATTTAGCTACGTCTTCCAAAATTGACTAGAAAGCTAATCATACAAATTTTTTTCACTACAGTGAGGTCTGGGATTATTTATTCCTGATAGAATTCTAAAAAGTTATCATTGGAATTATTAGTATTAGCTAAAATATGATTTTAAATTTTAAGGTAAAATTGTCAAAGTGACATATAGGGCCTAAACTCAGGGGGGAAAAAAAATTATCTATCCTGTTACTGTGGAAACCAGTGTAGATGCATACCTTAAGTTTCTCTCTATCCAAGGGCTAATTCTGACTTAAGGTTAGTCTTCTATACACACACACACACACACACACACACACACACACACACACACCCCATTGAACATGAAGACATAAGGCACCAAATGAAAGTAATTTCCTGGCAGCAGTCTCTACCTATTATTATATTCAAGAACGGGTCTCACTAGTTGACAAGATGGGATGGATTTTAGAATCCAATCACTTCAGGGAAGACCTCCCTGGGGATAGTTCTGTCCACTTTATGGGCTCCTCCTGGGTCTTTCCCTCCATGGCTTGTAACTTTCTAATATTTGAGTGAATCCAGTGATTCCAGGGCAGGCAGAAGAAACCAGGAATTGATCTGCAAAGACCCCAGGAGCTGACTAGCTCATTATTCAGCTCCCTTTGCTAGCTTCTGACACTAATGGAGACTCCACCTCTCTCTGTACCTCTATTTTCTGTCTGCAGAATTTGAGAAATATTCTTCCCTTACTAGGTCTACTATCAGAAATGATGAATACTTATAAAATAAAAATGTCCTATCATAGAAATTGTTTACTACAAGTAATACCAGTAATAGATATCATTTCAGCAGCTTAGTGAAGGCAGCTGAGGCATCAGATTCCTTTATTGTCCCTAGAAAGGGCCCATAAAAATGTCCTTCAATGCCTACACAGACTAATTACTATGAATGTGGAGTTTGTCCTGACATACAGAGTAGAACAGCTCTTTGTGATAGACAGGAATTTTGGTATTTAGTTTACAGGCTTCTCTAGACCAAAGGAATCCGGGTTTCTTCTTACCACAGAATCCATTCACAAGTGCTGCTTTCTTAGTTTGTTTGTTTTTTCAAAATGATGTAAGTAGAAAATCTAATAGCAAAATCTAGTTTTAATCTATTTTGATCTAGTTGCATTCTATTTATATTCAGTTATTCTCTCTTTTGAGTCTTAAGTAGCTTTTAATACCTGTTTGGCCTTTCTCTATCAGGAAAAGAAATGAACAAACTAGAACAAAAATGGCTACTAAGCAATATATTAAATTGTAACTCAGTATTTTCTTTCTTCACTTACTACTGATCAGGGCTGTCAGAGCAAAATATTGCTTAAGATCTATGTTTTGAGGTTGTTTTTCAAGTGGATGAAGGTAAGCTAGAATTCCTTTTTTAACTGTCCTTAAAACTTGGCAAACAGTGCAGCGAGCAGTAAGCACAGGTTTCAAAGGCAACAATATTTTATATATTCAATTTCATAGTAATATTAGTTCAGAATAGTTTAGATCAAAGCAAAGAAATAGTATTCATCCAAAGTACTTTAAGAAAAAAAAGTTGTTCCTAAGCCAGGTTGTCCAGAGGTTTGTTATGTCATTCAAACTTCTGCATTAGTTTTCTTCAATTGTCTCATGTTGGTTCCCCTTAGTTAGTATCTCTGGCTACAGCAGTGGTTAAAGAAAAATTTATTCTGACACTTGCTAAGACAAGAAGGCAGGCTCTATTTAAGACTATTGGTGACAGTTGTATGGACTATACCAATGGGATTTTGTGGTAAGAGAGAGATTGGATTCAACTCCAAATACAACAAGGAAAAGTGGGCATTTATATAGCCGAGGAGCAGGGTGAGGGGTCAGTGAATGGACAGTTACTAAGAGGAAACATCAGAGGTAAGGGAGATCCCGGCTAAATTTACTTGACAGATCCTTACTAAAGGTGAGCCAGGCTGATCAGATAATCACCAGGGGAATGGTAGGGGATGAGAAATTTAATCAGATACTGAGGGTGATCAGATATCAAATGTAGGGGATTCTTGATAAACTGACTTAGTGGGATTCTTGCTAAAACTGGCCTGTAGAGGACATTCCCAAGCATGGGGCCTAGTTGGGCTCAGAGGAGCCTGTGTAGAGTTTGGTCAAGGAGAGAATTTTTGTCCCACTTCTAGATCCCTGTCTTCTTGGAAGAGAAGGAACCCAGTTCCAGCCTCCCTGAAACCATCCAGAAAACACCCTGACTGAACCATCCCTGGGCATGTGCCAGAATATGCGGGCACTTGGGATAACTGAAACCAACCAGCGCCCTCCCAAAGAGCTGATGTGGAGCCATTTTTACTCATTTAATATAGGGGACAGGTGTTTTTTTCTAAAAAAATAAAAAATTCAAGTCGTATTACAAGAAAAAACAGGAAAGGATGCTGGTTAGTAAACAACAAAAGTGTTCCACATCCCTGAGCACCAATGGCCTCATGAGATTCCTCTCAGTGGTTAAAAACCTCTGCATATAAGTCCCTAACTTAGTATTTGCATTATAACACAGAGACATGCCAAGTTCAATGCTATTCTTTGCTTTTCCTGTAACTCTCATAAATCATTATGCTTTTTTTTTTTTTTGAGAAACTGTCCAACTTAAAGGTGCTGCCTGTAATTTGTGGAGCACCCAGTGTTCTCTGACCCCTGAACACCCCCTAACCAGGGATGTTACCATGGTAACTGACTGCACCGAGGGACAACATAAAGTAGAGCAGGTTCACGCCTTAGGTCTTCCCAACCAAATTTCCTGTTTCTTGATATCAGTAGTGAATATCTGAAAATGATCATGTTGGGGGATGACACATGCCCAGAGGCCTCCTCTCTAAATTGAATCCTGCCATTTCCGCTTCTCTCACTCACCCTCCACAAGTCTTTGATCTTCATACTAAGGCACTCAGTATTGCCCTTGGCATAGGAAACCTCACCTGAGAAACTCCCCTGAAGACTCATAAGCACAAGGGGAATATTGGAAATATCATTGGGATCATTACATACTTTCAGCGGCTGCTTGTGACAGCAATATGAGACACACCCAGTGTACTTCGGAGATGGACTAAAATGAAGTGGAGTGCCCTGACCTGAGGATGGAGGGAAATACATACAATAGAATCTTATAAGAATTTGAGGATGTTGGCCAGGAGTGAGTACTTAAATAGAGGCTATTATTTCTTCAACATCTTCGTTGGTTGACTACATATAGTAAGATAGCTTGTTTCTGTAATTTTCCTTCTCTGTCATTCAACTTCTCTCCAATATACTCTCTCACCATTCATTTTATTTTACCTTTCATTTACACAGGATCAATATATTCATGCAGTCTTTTTAAAATATTGCCTGTTGGATATCTAAAACAAAGGTTATAAATCTTTACATCGAATAATAATAATCTAAATGGAACGATTACAGCACTTGACAGTCAGGCATCAATAAATACACATTGAAAGAATGGAAGAATGAATGCTTTCATTCTTTTTTTGTAAAACTTTGTACTTTTCTCAATTGCAAATTTGAGAACTACTAAATATATTTAAAACATGGCTATTTTCATCTGTTTCAACTTTTAAAAATTCTTCAATTTATTCTCCATTGAAGTAATTTTTCTTAATTTTTGTATTGCAAATATATATGTGAATAAAAATTTACGAAACTTAAATATGTAAAGAATAATAATAAAATGAACACACATTAACTCAGCACCAAGATTAATAAATAGACTATTATCAATATCTTTGAAGCTTCTGTGTATCTCTTCCCAATTTAACCTCTTTCCCTCATGTGGTCACTATACCAAATATTGTTTATAATTCTATTATTTTTTTCATCATGATTCTACTATTTCAAACTATATTGTTTAATTTATTTCTATATTTGAGCTCTATATAAGCCAAATCACATTGTATATAATCCTCTTTGACAAACCTCATTTACTCACATTGTTTCTGAGATGCATCCACAATGATATGTATGGTTTTAATTGATTTATTTTAACTGCTATACAATATTTACTCTCCACTGTGTGGAGGGCAAAACAAACACTATTTAACCATTGTCTAGTCAGTGGCCATTTGAATTATTTCCATGTTTTTTCTATTACACACAATACTGCAGTAAAGATTTTGTGCATGTTTCCAGGTGCTCATATGCAAGAATTTTTTCCAAGATATATATCTAGAAGTAGAGTGATTAGATTATAAGATATGTGTGTACTTATATTTATTAGGTAATACCTGTTTTCTTAAATTTACACCATCTGTAGTGGGTGAGAATTCTGACTGTTCTGTATCTTTTCATAACCTTAGAATTATCAATTTTTCATTTTTGTCTAATATAATGGTATTGAAATGCTATCTCATTATGGTTTTATTTTAATTTCTCTTAATTAATGAAGTTGAGCATCACTTTGTATGTTTATCACCTGTTGGTGTACCCTCTTAAAGGAAATAGCTAATTGTTTTTGTTTTTTATTGTTGCTGTAACAAATTAATAAGTGTATTGTAGTAGCTTCAAACAACACAAATTCAACGTTGCATTCTTGAGGTCAGAAGTTTGAAATGAACCTCATGGTGCTGAAATCAAGATAATAGGATCTGTGCTTCTTTTGAAGGCTCAAGGGGAGAATCCATTTCCTTGCTTTTTTGTAGCTTCCAAATTAGACACATAAAATATGGCATTCTCATATCTGTCCATAAAAATTTTATTTTTAAGTACATACTGAATCTTTCATTTCTGCATTACTGTCCCTAATAATACATTAGCTTTGAAGTCCATTCTGTGATATTAATATACCAGGGGTGCCAAAAAATATATATATACATGACTTGTTTTCATCTTTTGTTAATGGTATATATTGAGTATTACAATTTTAATACAGTTTTTTCCTTCCTTAAAATGTATATACATATTTTTGGCACCCTCTGTAGTTCTACCTTACTATGGTTAGTATTTGCTTAGTATATCTCTTTCTAAGCTTTTATTGCAAACTTTCTGTGTTTTCATGTTTTTTGATTAATATGTTTTAAATACATTGTTATTGGGTATTTTTTATAGCCACTTCACGTTCTTTGTCATTGTAACTGGAAAGTTTAGGGCATTTATATTTATTGTGATCATTGTATGTTTGACTTTATTTTCCTACCATTTAATTTTGTGGTATTAGTTATGTTTTTCTTCTCTCCCTCTCTCTTTCTCTCTCTGCACATGCATATATGTGTGTGTACATGTGTTATGTTCTTTTCATGCCTTCTTCTGGAAAATTAACTTTTTTTCTGTTTCAATTCATTTCTGCTCCCCCATTTATTTGAATGTGCTGTGCTGTTTGCTATTCTTTTAGTAGTTACCCAAGCTATTTTTTAAATAAAGTTTTTATTTTGGATTATTTTTATATTTACAAAGAAGTTGCAGAGATATTACAGAAAGTTGCTCTCTAACCCTCACCCAATTTCTCTTCTTGTTAACATTTTACATTATCACAGTACATTTATCAAACTAGAAACCAACATCAGTATATTACTATTAAATAAACTCCAGATTTTATTTATATTTTACTAATATTCTTTTTATATTGTTGTTTCAGGATCTAATTGAGGTTCCACATTACATTTAGACCCTGGCTCTTTCAACATACATACATAACGAAATTTAAATTTTATCAATGTCCATAAAGTCCACTCAAATTATCTAAACAAATTTGGATATTTTAACTGTCATCATTTCAATTTATGCTATTGTATTTTAGTTCTAACCTTTATTATGCCACCAAATTAATCACTATTATTATCGTTACTATTGTATATATCGGGTTGTTGGAAAAGTCATGACTTATTTTTTCTATGTTTTTCGTTGCAAAAATGCATCATGACTTTTCTGACAACCCAATATTTTATGTTTGTTTAGACCTCCCCACATATTAATATTTATTCACCTTTCATATACTCATGTTAAACACTCTACTTAGAAACATTTACCTATTGCTTGAAGGCATCCTTTGGAATTACCTTTTTTGAGTATCTTTTAGTGATAAATATATTAGCTTTGACTCTGAGATGTCTTCATTTTATCCTCATTAATGGAAGATAGTTTTCCTGGAGATAAATACTAAGTTGACAGGTTTATTTTGTTGTTGCTGTTGTTTAGCATATTGATGATATTATTCTGCTGCCTTCTGGCTTCCATTGCTGATTTTGAAAAGTAGGAAATCAGTTCAATTTCCATTCCTCTATCAAGGGCCTGTTGTTTTCTTTGTCTTCCTTAAAGAAAAATATCTTTTTCTTTGATATTCAGCTATATAATGGTAATGTGTTCATGTATGGATTTTTTTTTTCTGTTTTTAACTTATTCGGTTCCCTACATTTGAGAATTGGTGCCTTTCAACAATTCTGATAAATTTTCATTCACTATCACTCAGATATTTCCTCTTCCATTTCATTTATATTACTTACTTGGAATTACACATATAAGATAGATATATGTACTCATACATATTATATGTATCTTATATAACTGCATATGTATATAATATATATCTTATGTGGTTCTGAGGCCTTGTACTCATCTCCTTTGCTTATACAGCATTCAGAGGGAAACCTCAAAATCTCAGGTCAGATAATTTCAGAGTTAAAACCAAAACAATGCCTGCCTGCTCTCTCTCCTGTTTAACTTTGGTTTTGCCACTGCGTATTCTTCCTTTTCATTGGTGTATTTTAAAATATTTTCAAAATACATTTGTAAAGAATTTGATGTATTTCCATTAGAAGAGTCATTCACATTTTCTAAGTTACAATATTGAAGAAAACAGAAATCCCTGGTAACAAAAAAGCTTTAGGTTTTTGGGTTGTTTTTTTTTTTGACTCTGTTTTTGCTTCATGTGAAAGTTCCACAAGCTCTGTTTTGTAATTTGGAATAATACAATTCATGAATGAGAGTGTCATTTTTATTTGTATTGGATGATGTGTATAAAGTGATGCTTGAGAAATTACAGCACACAAAATGAAATATAGCCAACTTATCTAAAACTTGTCTAAAAACCAAGTATCTAGCTTATATAATCAGGGGAAAGTGTCACTGATTCTTCATCAATCACAGTTTAAGACCAGGATTAAAATTGATTCTATGCACATCAGTTGTTCGGCAACCACAAATCATGTACAAATTTCTACAGCACTGACAGGCGCAAAATAATCTGGAATAGAATAATGGATAAAAATTGAAAATCAGGCAACATTGAATAAAAAACTATCTACCAGTAGTGTGCTTTTTACTTTGGTTTATATTATGTTCTCATTTATATCTTTGGGCATTATTAGTGAATTAATTTATTTGTTTATGATCATTATTTATTAAATCACTCAAATAATCTTTTTGTTTCATAGGTTTTAAATGATCAGTTGAAACTACAAATTTTTTAACTGTTTCTAAATATCACTGGTTAAGAATTTTGAAGTTTCTTGTCAGAACTATCTTTTTTTTTTCATTCTTTAAAGCTAACCTTACTTTGCTCAATTGTGAATAGTTGTTAAGAGCTCTCTTTCAAATGCAAAGATGATAAACTGAAAACAAGAAAGTTGTTGCTCTTTTAACACAACAGAACATTAGCACTTTGGGCTGGGGAGGCTGATGTAGGGTTGGGGCCCCTTGTTCCTTTGGAAGGAAACTCCATGGTCACGATAGCCCTCCTGATTTTTAACCACCACATGGAAGTTTGGGACCGTTTCGCGTCTCAGCCCTTCCACCTCTTACCAGTCTCAACGTGGATTCTTCTTTATATCCTTGTTATAAAACTTCTGTTCAGCTAGCTTTCAGATCGTTCTCCATGTTGATTGTTATATAATTTAGTTGTAATTTTAATGTGTTCATAAAAGGAAGCAGGAACAGTGTTTATCTACTCTTCCATCTTGGGTCTCTTCTCCAAATCTGATATTTTTAAATGTAAGGTGAAAAAAGGCCAGTGAAGGGAGCAGAGAGATATTTGCAAGAGAGAGACCCATCCAGGAGGAAACTAAGTCATAGACTTGTGTGTCAGCACACAGGTCTGGTGGTGAGCCTGTGAAAGGCGATAACAATGCCTAACTTGAGAATAAAGAAAAGGAAGAATGGTTGTAGATATTAAAACTGGGCAATTTCATTGGATATGAAGGGAAACAAAGGAGCTCAGGTCAGAGGAACTCAAACTTCTAGTCAATAGAAATCAGTAGCATCTCCTGAGATTGGGGGATCCCTAAGAGGAAATGTTCTAATTCATCAAAAAAAAATGTTCATTTTTCCTCTGTCTGAAACCAAGAAAAAGGCAGCTTCACAGACACTGATGCCTGGGTTTAAATAGTAAGAAAATGAAAGTAGTCGCATTTGACGTGACAAAAAAGGCCATATCAGAGATAAAAAGTCCATTAAGGGGATTTCTATGCCAATGATCTGCCAGAAGAGGAAAGTTGACGATTTAAAATTATCTTGATTAGAATATAATATCCTGTACTGAGAAAATACCATTTCACATTATTCTCTACAATGAGGTCTACAATTAATGCCCACAGTGTTCCCTAATTCTGAGTCTTACCATATATTGAATTCAATGTCTTTCTTCTAATTCTTAGAGGATTTTTGGCTTTCAGTATCCCCTGAGTATAGGTACTAGAGATAAGGGATTGTGGAAAGAATTTAAAAATTGTTTTCTTTCTTGCTTCAGCTAGTTTCTTTCAGAGGCAGGCAGCATTTCTCCCAACACATTCTAGTTATATAATGTCCTTTACCTAACTAACCTCCCAGAAATAAAACCCAGGCTTCTTATTGCTGAAAACTACAGAAAAAAAATTAATTCCCAACATATTGTCATGTATAATACATCTGGAAAAGCAAGTTACTCATGGCCTCAATGAAATTTTGGCAGAATTTTTACTACCACACCATTAGTGCCTGCAAATGGGGAGAACATATGTATTACTAATTAGAAAAATCTCATATGGAATGACATCATCTACACATGAGCTGAAGTGTATACCCCTATAAAATACAATCAAATATTTTTCTGGCAGTAATCTAACTCATTAAGAATCCTAAATCATCTTGCCTGAAAAACAATTCCAAAAAGTTGGCATAGAGGTCAGCTCTACTAATTTCCAGCTTTACACGCATCCCCGTGACACTGTACAGTATGATGTTTTAATGTGCTACAAGGGATCCTGAGTGCCCCAAGTGACTTTTCTATACGTTAGGGTACGTTTTTGATGGATTAAGTTTGAGAGTGTTTGGTCAGCCAGTAAAGGTGGAGATATTCCAACTGATAAAATATATCTCAGTAAGTGATAATGATAAGCTCAGATAGCTGTTCCATGGTATATATTAGATAGAACTAAGTTGGTATAATAGAGTGAAATATTTGAACATTACCAGTTTTCCCAAGTGTTGATCATACCAAACTTTTGGGTACCATATACCTTCAAATCAGGCAAAAAGAGGATACCCTCAGGGCATACTAGACCTCCAATAAAAATTCAATTAATTAATGCAGCCCATCACTCAACTAGCAAGTCACTTGAGATACTTGTATTCCCATGGAGAGATGGCTAAAGCATGTGAGAAGGACACTGGAATTAGTCAGAAGACCTGAGCACATGTCCTGGCCCTGTCACTATCTAGCTAAATGTCCTTGAGCAAATTAGTGAATGTCTCCATATACCCTTTCCTCCTGTTATAAAATGGAAAAAATAATAACTACCTCACAGGATGAAATTAGTGAATGTATGCAAACACTTTATTCTAAATGGCTTTTGACCAAAAAGTCAGGCCTTGAGAGCACTGTTGAGAGCCCTCCAAGTTGCTTACATTTTTTGGTTCCATTTTCTTTCTATAGAATAGATAATTAACTTGGAAATTATTTTTTAACTACATTTCGTATTTTATTACCTCTTCCTGCTTCCAATAGTTGCTTAAAAGTTGGTTCTAATTCCAAGGAGGACCATATCTTTTTTTTTTCCTTTTACACATTAAACAATAATAATAATTTTTAAAGCACCTGGATGATGGTTTCCTCATGCTTCTTTTACAGCATTTAGGATTTAATTGGATCTGTATATGGCTTAAGCACAAGCAATGGAAACTAATTGTAGGAATTTAATAGGCTAATGAGTGAATGATTTAAGAACAGGTGGGATTTTCTGGTGAAAATAAAATAACTTTTTAAAAGTTATAGCTAAAAATATCTCTGAATATGAAAGACATAAATGCCCAGCTAGATACTCAAAAGAAAATTCTCCACAAATAAGTACTCTAGTGCTAATAGAACTTTCTGTGATGATGGGTGACATAAGCACTATTCAATCCTACAAGCACTAGCCACATTAAGACTACCAAGAACTTGAAATGTGGTTAATGTTAGGAACTTAATTTTTAATTTAATTTTAATAAATTAAATATCCACATGTGGCCAGTGGCTGCCGTATTAGACAGCATAAATGTACAAATACATCCTAAAAACCAGAACCCTTCTCACCTTCACTAGTTGCCTTCCTCTGTCTCCTATTTTTATTCAGTCAGCAACTCCTACTAATATGTGTTTTTCTGACATCTATCTGGCAGCCATATTTCTTTTCCTAGTTCTACTCTCAATAGCTTGTCTTAGGTTCTCCTCAATCTATGTCAGAGAAACCAAACAGCCTCCAAAGTACCTTTGTGCTTCTACACCCTCCCCTCTCCAATTCAACTGCCAGAGCATCTTTATAAAGATAAATTATCAGATTCATTACTGCTTTAAATCTTCCTTTGCCAATAAGATGAAAAACCATGTTTTTAGCTTGGACTTCAAGATGATAGTATAATCCACCTTAAGGCCTTACTAATGTCTTGGCCTGAGAGTTCACTTCCAATCAGGTGAGCCTTACTAGTCTCTCAAGAAAATGCCATGTTTGGTATCCTCTTACCTCCTGTCCATTCTGTTCCTTGTGTCCTTCCATTTAGTCACACGTTACTGTATTCCAGGGTCCTCTACGACAGTAACTTTTAAACTGTTTTTACTATAACCTGTAAAACCAATTTTTTAAACATGATTCTATGAGATACACCCTGGTATTTTCTATTTTATTGTACTTTATTCTTTTTTTTTCTTAATACTGGTCTTAAAACACTAAAATTTATTTCATAATGATTTCTGTTATGAGCTGAATTGTGTCCCCCTCAAACTTACATGTTGAAGTCCTCATCCCAAGTACCTCAGAATGTGATTGTATTTGGAGAAAGGGTTGTTCACGAGGTAATTCAAGTTAAATGAGGCTGCTGGGGTGGGCCCTAATCCAATGTGATGCTGTCCTTATAAGAAGAGGAGGTTAGGACATAGACACACACAGAGGGAAGGAAGACTATGAGAAGACACCAAAGGAAGACAACCACCTATAAAGCCAAAGAGAGAAGCTTCAGAAGAAAGAAACACTGTTAAGTCTTTGATCTTGGATGTGTGGGGTCCAGGACTGTGAGAAAATAAATTTGTTGTTTAAGCCACCCAACCTACAGTTCTTTCTTATGGAAGTCTTAGCAAACTAATATAGTGCCTTAATGGGTTGAGATTCACAGTTCAAAAAACCAGTGCTTTACAAACCTTCCTTTAACTCCTGCATCACATTTTAATCATCCTACCTTGTAGCATTTACTTTCTCTACCATTCAGGCAAGAAATGATATACTACTACTTAGTTTTACATTCCTTGCCTCTCTATCTTTATTATGAGTTCCTTGATAGACAATATCATCTCTCTTTTGTTTCTGGGAATGTACTACCTAGTACAAAATTATTTGGCATATTTTTGTTGATTTATTCTGGGTTTTCTTAAGGCAACTGAGCAAAATCAAACCATTAAACACTGTCATCCTTCTTTAAAATAGATTTTCATTTATCCGTCTTCTGACATCGTGATCTCATTCAAGGATAGCAATGTGCTAATAAACACAGCCTCCATTGTCCTTCTCAACACCATGCTCCAGTCAGCTACTTCCAGTCTATCTATGTTGCTGTCTTTGGTCTAAGCCAGGAAACCAACATTAGAGCTGGAATGAATGGAGTAGAGGTGCAAATATATTCTACATTCTCTCAACTCTAAAAGTACTTTTATTTAAATTATTTTATTCAAAATAAAACCACCGTGTACCATCATGTCCCTTTCAATTTCAGCGCCCTCGTACTCAAACTTCCTAAAGAGTTTTATAAACACCCTCTCTCTGCGTTCTCACCTCTCATTCACTCATCAAACCAGACCAATCTGATTTCTTTCCCACTCACAGGACTTTTGCCAAAGTCACCAATAATCTCCAGAGAACCAAATTCAATAGATGGAGTTCATTATTCACACAGCAAAACCTAAACCCTAAAAATGCCAAGTGACTTCAAAAGGATTTACAAAAAACAGAAGTTTGAAACTGAAAAATTCAAAATGAAATGCTAAAATTTAGGATGTATTTAATATATTCAAACAGAACAGTATGGAGTTTCCTCAAAAACAAAACAAAAAATTAAAAATAGAACAACCATATGACTCAGCAATGCCACTTCTGGGTACACATCCCAAAGAAACAAAAACAGGATATTGGAGAGATATCTACACCTTCATGTTAATTGCAGCATTATTTATAGCAGCCAAGATGTGGAAACAACTTGTGTCCATCAATAAATGAATGGATAAAGATGAGGTACATACTTATATATACAATAGACTGTTACTCAGCTAAGAGGAAAAAAAAAATCCTGACACTTGTGACAACATGGATAGACCTTGGGGCATTATGCTAACTGAGATAGGCCAGGCAGCAGAAGGCAAACACTGTATGGTATCACTTATACGTAGAATCTAAAAGAAAAAAAGTCGAACTCATAGAAACAGAGAGTAGAAAAGTGGTTGGCAGAGGCTGGGGACCAGATTGGGGAGGAGGGTGTTTGGGGGGAAATAGGGAAAGAAATTTGCTAAGAGTGTAGAATGCAAAAGGTCTCAGCCACTAAAAAGGGGGTAAATATGTGATGTGTTAATTAACTATATGGAAGAAATCATGTCACAATATATACATACACTGAATCACCACAATGCACACTTTAAATATCTTACAATTTTGTCAAGTACACCTCAATAAAGCTAAAATAAATTTTACAAAAGAAAAATATATTTAAAGGAATATATTCATAAGATGCTAAACTATCCTTAACTTTTAATAAATTAATCATTTCTTAAAATTTGGCTAAATAGACTATATTCATGTAACATTTTCATTGAATGTATTCAAGAAGAGTACATTTATTAATATATTCATAAGATATATAAATTCTCATCCATTGTGTAGATTCAAGAAAATGGTTTTCTTTTAATTTTTTTATATAAACATTTTTTGCACTTTTGTATATTCAAAGAATTGTCATTCAGCAAACTGATTCTTCAGCAAGTTGGTTTTCAGTGAATTTTCTTTTAAAGAATTGACTGAATTTTGGTTGAGATATAAGACTGATTTTTAATGTCAGGAACTGCTGGAGTTGAGCAAAAATTAGAAGTCGAATTACATTAAGGTAAGAAGTAACAGGTAACAGCAAAACAAATGGGCAGCCTGAAAAGAACTCAACACTTTTGGAAGAAGAGAGGCTGCAGAGAAAGACAAAAGTAAGAAATAAAAATGAACACTGTAACAATTTGGGGGGGGGGAGGGGAGGAGACCAGCAGAAGATATATAACAGAGGCCCCAGACCACGGGGCAGCCTTGCAGAAGAACTCTGTACATCTTTGGGACTGTTAGTGTGAAATCTGTCCTCACATTAGGGCCTTAGCTTCTAGCAAACAAATATCCTTCGTCATCAAGGGACCTGCCACTGTAGCCAGGTCCCTACTTGTTCCTACAGTTTAGGATTTGGTCTGTGTTCTTCTGCTCAGAGACTGAAGGAGGCAGAGCCTTCTGAGATTGGTGTCCTCCCTCTGATGTCCTCCCCGCACCCTGTGTTCAATCCCCACTCGTTTTGGCAGCACCTGGACCTTGAACTTCATCTGGACTTTGTGTTCCTTTTTCATGTTCTCCTTGTGATGTTGGTGTGATTTCCAAGAAAAGAAGGGGAAAACAACAACTCTCAAAATCATTTTTAAATCAGATGTGACCAACTTTGGTGAATTTAATGAAAACGTAAAGATCAAGGGAATTGTTTGTATCTAAAATACTTCTTAATTACAATAAAATGGACTTTTGTGAGGGAAATACATTCTACTTTAAAGTAATCACACAAACAAACAAAAAATCCTTTCGAAGTTAGAGTGGAGAAGAGCTGGAGGGGGTAAATCCCTGGATGGGAAACAAGGTCCCACCGAATCCTTAGGAGTTTCCCACTGATACTTCCCCTTCCACTATCAAACCAGGCCTCAGGAGAGCACACTACCCGCCTTTAAAACACTGCTTTCCACTGTCCTTTCCTCTTTTCAGCGTGGAAGATTGAAAAAGTATAATAGAGGCCCCATGAAGAAAAGAGTTTCTCACCAACAGTGAACTGATGTCCACTGAAGGATAAAACCCTGAGAAAGGACCTTGTAAGTGAGAGTGGGAGGAAAGAGGCCTCAGAACATGGACACTCTATGCAGAGCCGATGATTTATCATGACATGACTAGACTCACTCAGCCAGTTGTCACGACAAATAAGTTAGAGAAAAGATGGCTGATGGGTTCAAGCACTCCTGGATATGTTGTATTCCATGACACTGGATGTTTTTCAAATACATTTTATAAATTCACACCAGGAGGAGACTGACGAAACTGATGTGTCAGCCTTACCACCGGACTGGCCTGTTTTCTGTGGAAGGTGGGGAAGCTGAAGACTGGCGGCACTGGAAGGAAAGCTCAGTCTGAGAGGATAGGCAGCCCTCTGCAACCCTGCACTCCAGCAGCTCAATAGGGATGTCCTTTTTTTTTTAAGGAGACTTTGTTGTATCTGTTTTTTAAAGTTGTGGGGCCGGGGACATACCAAATAATCAATCAGTCAATCACACTGGTTTGAAAGTCAACAAATCAAAAGTCTACCTCCTTGTTTCCCTTAGCATAACCTAGAGAAGAACTTTTCCCATAGGAATTTTATTTTAAAAATTAAAGGACTCCTACATAAATTATGTGTACAGAAAAAGACACAAAGCAAAAGATACCACATTTTTCAGAGTGCAAGTATCTAGTCCTATAGTAGTTATTGTCTGTTAGAAATGATTAAATAAGACAATTTATGTGATACAAACAAACTTCAACATTTCATGAAGCAGTCAGTCTTTATTTGCAAGGGTCCAGTGAAATGCAAAATTAGGCAGAAAGTGGGAAGTTTTTATAGGATAAAAAATAAGGTCAAGGAAGAGAAAAATAGAAAATTGATAAGGAACAAGAAAGTAAGTATAGAGCCCAGAGTTGCCTTGTCATTTGGAATTGGCTGACCAGATATACTGGTCAAGTGGAGCATTTAAAGTGACACAAAATTTACCTAAGTTTGGGTTTGCTGATGTGGTACCCTGGGCCAGAGCAATTTATTTCATCAGGAGGCAAGGTTAAAATGAGGTTCAAGGTAGACACAAACAGAAGAGATTTACAGAAACAGGAGGCAGAAGTGCAACGGATAAAGTGTAAAATAGTGCGATATGTTTTGGAAATTTCATAAGGGTTCCTCTTTTCTTCCTCTGTTTGCTGAGCTTAAAGTGCAAGATCAGAAAAGAAGCTAGTGGAGAGATAGAAGCAAGATCATGAGAAGATGGCTCAGACATGAAGAGGTGAGTTAGAAAAAGGATGTAATAGAATCTGTAGGGGGAGAATTTTGTTGACTGTCTAATTCTCCTTAGCGGGCAAATGAGATAATGAGTAAATTGAATCCAGGGGATTTAGTTATATGGAAGTTGTCGTGGGTATCCTCAGCAAGGCGAATGGGGAAGGGTTAGTGTAGTCCAAGCGCCTGTCCATTAGCTTATTTATGTGATGTAAGTGCCTGACATTAAGCTATTGATTGCTGAGGACTCCATTTCAAAGAAAACCATCTGGAATAAGCATATTGCCAGCTACACAGCTAGAGAGGGAACCATGACTCTTCCTTGCAGTTCTTTTAGAAAGCCCTGGGCCATCTAGATAAAGGATCTCTTGAAATGAGCCTGTTTTTTCTTTTCCTTGTTTAAATCCCCACTTTTATGGCTTAAATTCACCAATAAAAAGTGACGCTGCAAAACTTTAGGCACCCTATTCTCAACCCCAATAAATGCAGAACCCCAGGCCCATGCGCTCTCTCTCTCTCTCTGCCCTTGTCGTGACTGTGTGCCCTTGTGTGTGTCATGTACCCTCCAGGACTTGTGACTAATAAACCTTGTTGTTCCAAGTTCCTGGATGGTAGTTGATGAGGTGTGTCTTGCAATCATAATAAGAACCACAGGGGCTGGTCCAGCCACAATATTGTCTCCCTTGAAGAAATATTCAGTAAGGTATTGTCTCAGAACAGGCCCACATGAATGTCCCCAGACATTCCTAGCTGACAGCATCACTATCAGATAGGCTGAGACCCAACCAAAACAGTTTCATTGCAAAAATGAAGTCTAAAGTCTGACTGCAATGGGTTGTAGCATGGGTGGAAGAAGAGGATATATATTGATATACAATACAGTTATGTTTTTACTTGACTGTAAAAGGGGAGGAACTAAAAAATATGACTAAGAATGCAAATGTAAAATTCATTTAAATATCATAAATAACTTAAATTCACATTCTACCCTGGAACCTCAAAATTTAATATTGAATGGAAATTGAAGGAAGCCAATTTTGCATCCCTGAAATTTCAAAAGTAGCTTGCTAGAGATGTGTTTCCTGTGAGGCAGGTTCCCTGAATGAGCCCAAATCACTCATCCTCCATGTGCTCCACACGTGCACTCGTGAACAAAGAGACACCCTTCATTTATTCAACATTATGTAGGTCTGTATTGAAGGTCCGCTGTGGGCCAGGCCCCACACCTGGTGTTGGGGATACAAGGGTGAGCGAAATGGACCCAATTCACACCCTCCTATTACTTACACAAAATTACAAAAATGTAATTTTAAGGGCTCTGAGAAAAATGAGCAGGGTGCTATGAGCTTCTTTAACAGAAGGACGTGAATTAGTTTGAAGAACGAGGTAGAGTAGGAAAGACATTTCCTAGTGAGTAGAATTTGAGGTGAAATTAGAAACATGAATAAGAGTCAATTAGACCAAAGGGAGAGTGTGTGTGTGTTGGGAGAGGGGAATCATTTTAGACTTAGATGGGAGAAGCCGGTGAATGAAAAATGAACTGTGGTGGGAGTGCTGAAGTTGTGGGGGTTGAGTGATAACAGATGAGCTTGAAGAGTCAGGTAGGAGTGACAGCATGAAGGGCCTCGTGGCAGGTTTCCATGGCTTTGCAAAACCAAGGAAAGGTTTTAAACAAAGGAATAACATAACCAGATTTTAAGTTTAAAATGTTCTAGCTGAAAGAAGAATCATGATTGAAGGGATATGGTATTGATGGTGGAGGAAGAAAAAAGTAGAGACATTAAAATACATTTTTAGTGAAATCAATAGGGATTGGTAGATTAGAGAAAAAGAAAGTTTTAAGGATTGGGTAAATAATGAATGGAGAATTCAAAAATATTTGGAATGCTGGCTCTACTGGTCCCTTGAAACTCAGAAGAACAGAAAAACAGCAAAATGAGCCACTAAGGGCATATTTACTAAATTTGCAGAATTCTATTTCTATTCATGTCATAAGGTGATGATATCCAACCTAGTACAGTGGTTTGACTGAGTATCTGGCTGGAAAGCAATCCCACAAGGATATATCTGCAGGATCTTGGACAGGCTTGATTAGAAAGCCTGCAGAGAATCGGGTCAACCCTTGGGAACCATACTAAGCTCTTTCCTCTCAGTAAAATTGTTAGCCAGAATCATTAGGGGAACCTTCTCATATGCTATTTGTGCAAGTGAGTTGGGTGTTGCTCGCAACCGAATGAAAGTAATGTATCTAACTGGCCAAGAACATCAGGGCAGGCTGCTTTCCCCCATCCCTGATTGTGCATATTTATTCTGTAAGACTGTTTCTTTGGTTCAAGTTGTGAACTTGTCACCCTTGCCTGAAGTACATAGTCCAAACAAATGGTCTGCTTTGACTCGACTTGATTAGATGCTGTAGAGCACATTGTTATTAATTCTCTTAGGTTGTTGTAGCACCAATAAACACTTGGGAATAATCATTTGGTCAATTCAATTCCATTCAATCAATATTTATTGAACACCAGGCACTAAAGTACCAGGCACTGAGCTATGGACTATGGTTAGACAGACCCATGAGAAATAAGAGTTGTCCTTGAGGAATTTACAGTGTAGCGAGGAAAGAAACATAATTAATTTAATTCAAGTCACTTCTCTACATAGAAATCTCATTGCTCTCATTATTGTTTACCCAATAAACTTCTCAGTCATAAGCTTAAGGACAAGAGAATGTACATCTTCCCCTAGGATGCTTCAAAAAGATACAAATTTGAGAACTGAGTTGATACCATGCCACTCTCTAGTCAGCCCTATGATGACAAAAGTTCCAAATAATGTTTGTTCACATCTAAAATTTAACCTTCAATTTCTAGACCTTTCTTCCATTTTTGCTACCCATCTTTTATATGAAAAGTTGGCTATATCCTATTTAAGCCTGATAACAGTAAAAATATCTACCACCTCATTCTTTCACTCATAAGATGGAAAAGATTGACTACAGACTTACCAGGTAAAGTCATAAACAAGGACACTTTGTTGAGAAAACTCTCCATTTCTGTCCTTCCAATGACTCACATGAAAGATGGGTCTTGCTTAAGTGCTTTTGTTCTTTTGTGCTTTGGTGACCATGAGCCCAAAACATCACTGGAGAATTAGTCCAATGTGGATATGACACAGCCTAATTTTCTGAATCTATCTGACACTTGTGGCTGCTCCCATCCTTAAACACTCACTCTGCTAGATTGTTCAGCCATTTTTAGATAGACTTAGAAATTTGTGTTTGCTGAGAGGTGTCACAGTGCAGTGATTCTCCATTACCTTGATGCCTTTCTAAAAATATGCTGTTGCCCATGTATCCTTCAGGATTATAAACTTCTGCTGGTTCCATGATGATAAATTTCAAAATCATTTAGCCCTTAATTGTTTGGCTCTTGTTAATCTCATTAACATGATCTCCTACCTCCTCCCTATACACACTCTGGGTTCCTCCACATTTCTGAACTTTGAATCTCTGAACATCAGGCCATGTCATATCTCTGTGCCTTTACACAGAGATTCTTTTGTCTGCCAAGAATGCCTTTCCCCCATCATTACTCTTGGCTACTTCAAATATCCCTTCCTTTTAGAAGGCTATTGTGCTACTCACCAATATTTTGGATTCTTTTCTCTTTCCGGACACATACAAAACTATTTCCCAACCTCCTTGAACTTAGTTGTGGCCATGTGTCTTGCTTTGGCCAATGCAGTATGAGTTCATTTGTCACTTCTGGGTGGAAATATTTAAGAGTCTCTGCATGGCTCCCTGTAGTGTCTTTTCCCTTGTTGAGCCAACTGAAGAGGTCAAGTGTTCAAAATTATGGAGCTACAGGCTGGTGAATCTCTTTGCAGCCCTGGACCACTGTGTCACCACTTACAGAAAAGTTATCCAGGCAAGTGATCAGACCACAGCATAACTTTTATATGTGAAAAATAAATCATTGTGTTAAAGCCCTAAGAGTTGTTCGTCCCCACACCCTGCAACCTACCCTTCTTGACGAGTAACACCCACCCAACTTCTCCAGAAAGATTTACTTGCTAACTCTTCTGTATTCCCACAGTATTTTCTTAAAATATGTTTTATGAATACCACATTGTGTTTATGATAAAATCTTTTATACATCTCTTTCTTTCAGTAGCCTATGACTTCTTCAAGGATGAGGGCCATGTCTTATTAATCTCCATTACTCCAAGACTGAACACAGTTTCTGGAATATAGATGCTCAATAACTATGTATTACAACCCAGGTTCTATCTCTGGCTCCACTGGACTATAATTCATTTAATAATTATGTGCTTTTAGGCTCTTCCTGTTAAATGTAGATGAGAATGGCCTTTCTGCCCCCTCAAGGTCAAATGAGTTAATAAGAGTCAGAACACTTTGAAAACCAAAAAGATAGAAAACAATAAATTACGGCTGTTATGTAGTAGGGCCAGAACTGTTTGGGAAGCAGCAGAACTGGAGATTGTCTACAGAAAATATAGGGAGAGTGCTTTAGCGTTCCACTTATTTACATGCAATTCTCAAAGATTTTTCTTTCTTTTCTGAAAACTTTTTAAAAATCACTGGGTTGGGTAGAGAACAAGAGAAGGAACAATTTCCCAGCCCGCAGAATTTTTTGACCAAATTCTCATCCTTTATTTCCTGTACTGTTCAGTTAGTGTCCTAAAAATGATTCTCCCCACACGGGAGTTGAACACCGTGCATTGTAGCTGATACTACAGACACCTTGTCCAACCTTCCCAAGTGCCTAGCCGCACCACAGCCTCTGGCTGCCAACACGTTTAACTTTCTGCTCCAGGGCTTTGTCTGACTCCAAGAGTGTGCTTAGTCTGTGCGAAACAAAAGCCCAGAGTTCCTTGGTGCTAATGTCCCTGGCAGAGCCGTCAACCAATGACGGAATAAATGTTAGTGGATAAATACCCTTTTGAATAAGACAACTCTGAGCTATATTTTATACAGTGGATTAGAGGCAACCTGAGGGACTGAGCTCTAGGTGCCCAGAGAAGTCCCTGCTCCTTACGCATCTGTATTGACTTCCTTTTCAGCCCCGCTTTCTTTCTCTATTCCTTTGTGCTTCCCAGGATCCCCATGCAAATAAACTGTACTCAAATCCTTGTCTCTAGAGAACCCAATGTAAAATAACTCATCCCCCTCAAAGTATTTCTTATGTTTTACTATAAAATTCATTAATATATATACATTTATTAACCAATAATTATAAATAAATAGAATATAAAATATATGAATAAAAACATAAAATAAATAATATGAAACTAAAAGTTATGACTGACTCCTGCACAAAATAGACATTTTTGGATTCATAAAGATCCTTCAGCGTAATGTTGTTTTATGAAAAGAAACAGTGTACAAACCACTCTACTCCAAGTGCTGTCCATCATGGGAAATTTTTCAAAAGCATCCTTCCTTCGCTTCTATGAGGGCTGTTGGGCATTAGGTCAATCTGCTGCTCCCTGGGAAGGCATGGATGTTGGGTGCCTAGGCTCAGAGCTTCAAGAGGACACTGGTCCTTCAAACTCAAGCATGAGATTTATAACAAATGACACAGATACCTCACCCTCAGTGCTGACACCTCAACCTGTCTCTTTCCTGGAATATCCTTTCAGTGACTGGGAAGTGAAGTACAGGGATGGCCTCTTGTCTTTTTCCTTCTCCCAAGTTTGAAATGGCTGATTAAAATGAAGAGAGACTGTTTTTTATCAGCCTCCTGACAGCTGTGGCAGAATTGTTCTTCAAACCTTATTACCTTTTGAGTCCCAGCTTCTTCTCCAACATTGTTTTCTACATTTCAGAGAATAAATGAGATATAATTTTCACTGTGCTTTGACTATACACTGTGGATGTCAGAGCTAAAACTTGCCTCCTTACCAGCAAAGCAGACCCCAGAGAAATAAAAAAACAACCACGAGAATAATTTAGCCCCAGAACTGTGACAAAGGGAGAAAAAAATGCCACCAAGAGTATGTTAAAAATTCAACACATCATGCACGTTTTAGCAAATGGAATTTTTTTTTTTTTTACTCTTATGAAATCTCTCAGGTTATAAGAAAAGCTAATTATTAATAACAATGAAGCTTTGAGAGACAGGTTGAGACGGAAAATATATGCAGACCTGTTCTGAACACGTGTGTGTGTCCTGGCCATTTCAGCCTCTTTTCTAATCAGCATTGATGGTAGAGAGCAATTCACACTGATTGCTGAGCAGCTGAAGTGATTGTATCACCTGCTGTGTCACAGTTCAGGCGTTCAGAGTGAGGGGGCATTTGCTGTGTGAAATGACCATTGGCAGCCTTGCAGAAATCCTCGCTCAATCTGAAAACAGATTTGGGAACAATTATCAATTTATGCCAAACCATTTCCATAGTTTGACCCTAGGTGAAGAAACTAGAAGGGAGACTGTTTTGGAAATAGAACATTTTCAAAATATAAGGTCGACTTTCTCATATCATTGTCATTCTGGGATTCTTTTCCACTTGTGAGTTGTTTGTTTTACTGTGGGTTTCTGCACTGTGAATACAGGCCTAGTAACTTGTTCACCAGATATTTCATATTTCATGTTGTTCACCAGATATTTCATATTTCATGTGTTCATTCATTCATTCTATAAATATTTGTTGAGGGTGGCTGGTTAGCTCAGTTGGTTAGAGCGCAGTGCTCATAACACCAAGGTTGCTGGTTCAATTCCCACACAGGCCACTGTGAGCTGCACCCTCCACAACTAGATTGAAACAACTACTTGACTTGGAGCTGATGGGTCCTGGAAAAACACACTGTTCCCCCAATAAATTAAAAAAAAAAATTGTTGAAGGCATACTATGCTTAAGGTACTACCTAAAATTTACCTAAATAGAGAATAATATTATTGAGGACATGGGCTATGTTATATATAAGGTCATGGTAAACAATGGGCTAATTGAACTGAAGATATTACCAGGCTCTGGTACCACATATGCATCTCTCTCTCTCTCTCTCTCTCTCTCTCTCTCTCACACACACACACACACACACACACACACACACACACACACAAACACCTTCAGAACCCTGAGTATTCAAGGTCAATGTTAAGTAGCAAAACTATGACAATAAAAAAAACACCTCCATGATTTTGGGAAGAGGGGAAACCTGAAGGTCTAAACCTGAAACTGTTTAGCAACTTCCAATCTGGCCTTCGACAAATGGAGTCACCTCTTTCCACCTCAATTTCCTATGACGGTAAAGACTTTCTCTGTTAGTTTTACTACTTCATCCTCAATTCCTATAATAGAACCTAGGAATGATAAAACTCAATAAATACTTCTTGAAGAATGAATAAAATGGTTGGGTTTCAAATGGCTAAGGTCTGGGCTAGGCCACAGATGAGGCAGAGAAACATACTGATTGTGTGTGGCCTACAGCCTTCACAAAAAGTAGGCTTGATGACATCCTTTGCCCTTCACTTTAGGCTCAAAACTAATCTGAGAGTTAGGTATCTAGTTACTCGGATGATGAAGAGTGGAGAGCTCAAGGGAAAAAAAGACAAGGGGAGAAATTTACCCCAATGCCTTGCACAGGCTGGTCGAGGTGTTGGGTGCAGAGAGGGTGGAAGGAGGTGGGTATGAGGAGATGTTTTGGGTAGTGACAGGACATATATGTGTTCAGGTCATTCTAAGCTGTTTGTTAGGATGTCATAGAAAACAACAAAAAACACTGAGTCCAAAAATCCAATGATATCTTTTCTAATTATTTTGGTCCAATGTAAGTGTTAATTTCCCTGTGATTCCATTGCATCTTGTATGTACCTCTTTTATTGCCAAAGTTTTGGTTCATTGCCAATATTTGTTCTCATATTTCTCACAAGGCTATGTGTTCACGGGACTAAAATATTTAGCACACAGCAGATGCTTAATAAATGTTTGTTGGAAGAATATACTGTCTTTTCTGGCATCAACATTTGCAAATGTCAGGTCACTGCCTCCCTATGTGAACATTTAAAAAAATTAGTTTTATATCTGATCATCTTTCTTGCCTGTCAGTAAACAAAAAATTTATTGCAACTTACTTTACAAAGTGAGAAAGGGACGATATTTTCTCACAGGCCTCTTCTGAGACATTTCTCAGTTTCACTCTTTTTTTTTTTTTTTTTTTTATGGAAATGATTAATCAATTCTCCTCTACCTTGGTTCTTTAGGTCACCCACAAAATGTACATCACAACATTCTGAAAACCCAAATATAGACTTATAACAAAAGTAAATTGGATAGCATTCTTTTCAGTTGTGACAATATTATGTTTACAATAAATAAAAACAGGAGAAGGGAAGAAAACATTGTCTTCATTACAAAGAATGATTCTGATACCATCAGGAAGTGATTATTAAATTGGTTGGTTCATCAAGAGTTATCATTGAACAAAAATTTTTTTTTAATGATTTTATTGGGGAATTGGGGGAGGGGAACAGCTTTGGCGAATCGGGGAAGGGGAACAGGCAAGTTGCTGTCTTTTTGTTCTGTCTAGTTGTGGAGGACGTTGCTTCACTGGCCCATGTTGGTATCCTCATTGCGCTCTTCCCGGATGAGGCAGATGGGTCGCCGGCCTCTGGATGTCGCTCACCGCGGCTATTGGCAGTTCACACTGTCTACCAGCCGCTCACGCTGGCTGCTGGCCACTCACTGTAGCCTATGGCAGCCCACTGCAGCAGGGGCTGCAGCCCACACCGTCGCCGGGCCTCGCGCAGCCCAGCTCCAGGTGGAGCTGTTGTTAGCTGTAGAGGGCAGCATCACTGGCCCTCATATGTGGAATCCGAACCCGGGCCGCTGGCATCCTGAAACCAGCTCTTAACCAATGCGCCACTCGGCTGGCCTGAACAAAATTTATTATAGGGAAATCTGTAGATCATTGTTACAATTGACCATCTGCCAGTTATCACAGAAATAGCCTCTTGTGTAATATTTAAATTCATTCTAAAATTAGTTTTATTAATGTTACATGGCATAGTAAATAGGGAAGGGACCTCAATACAACCTGTTGGTTAATTTATTTGGCAGGGGGCACTGTTTTCAGTCAATAATTGGCTCTCGTGTTACAAAATTTCGGTCAAAATTTTATTTCCTAGACGGGGATTCTACTTGTTGAAACAATGGACCCAGGTGAGAAGGCAGACGCTCTGCTTCCTGGCCAAGGGGATAGGTCTCCTGACTCTGCCTGGTTTACTTCAGGTCACTAAGCATTCTCCAGCCTCATTTTCTACCTAGGTTCTCTTCACTAGTTCAATTGGGAACTGCTGACTTTCCCATCTTCACTTTGTGGCTTCACCAAGAGTAGCTCATTGGACATGCTGTTTTCATGGGCAGTGATCTGCAGAAGGCATACAGAGTATCCTTTGTCCCAAGACTTTGAAATTGACTAAAACAACAATAAACAAGCTTTCTTTCAGACTAGGCATTGCCAGATGACAACCATTTTAGGCCTAGAATGAACGTCTGATTTCACCTTTTTATATGAGTGGGATTTATCAGTTTCATTGAAACAGTCAAGTGTTCCAACTCTTAGATTTTTAAAAATCTGATGAGGTAAAAGTGATTTTATTTATGCAATATTAAATTGATTGTAAAACTTTTATTAGTAAAATTAGTAAAATAATATTAACTAAAATATTGGCAAACCATTCTATTCATTCAACAAATCTGTATTGAAAGATTATGAGCTAGAATGTGTGCTGAGTACTTTACATGCAAAGACTGCCCTGGAAGAACTCACAGATTTATTGGAGGAAATATAACAGAAAACATAAATTACAGACTAATTTATTACAGTAAAGGTGGGAACATTGAGAAGGGGCCTTAACTCATTTTCACCTGAGTTTCTATGCTGTATTGTGCTCACTGGGTATTTTACATATATTATTTCATTGCTATGGGGTGGGGGAAAAGAAATTTTCCTTCTACCCTTCTAAGTTCTTCTAGCTGGACTAATACTGAAATTAACACAAGACAGACTAACAGGATTAGAATATGAGACCCATTAGAATATGAGACCTGAGGACTGCTCAGGCAGTTGAGGCTTATATGCCATCTGGCGCTAAGGAGAAGGTGACAGTGGTTTGGGACTTCAAAGAGCAAGAAGGCAATTCACATGGAGATAGAAGAGCAAACGTTCGGTAAATAAATGTTTGCTTGGCCATCTTTAACCATAGGACACAGCAGGACTTTGATCCTAGAAGCCTTGCTCAGTTCCTTTCTATCACAGTTCATGATCAATTACATGATCTACAATGATATCTCTCCCTCCTGGACCAGGTCCTCTATCCAAATGCTTTTAGGCAGTTAGAGGAAAAGTTAACATTTCTTCCTGAGTCTTTTGTTTCTTAAAAATAACCAACTTAAATAATCAATACCCCTAAGGACACATTTTGGGATGGCAAATTGCTTCCCCTCAGTCCCACCTTTGAAACTTTGAACAAATTCCCCAACCCGGAAGCCATGTTGCTAGATTGCCTCACACTTCACTGTGTGGCCCCAGGGGCGCTGTGTAATTTCCAAGTCCTGTGAGCAATAAACCGTAATTTTTTGTAAGTTTTCTGCTGGCTCTTGCTGAAGGGCATCTTATAATCATAAGAACCACAAGGACTGATATGACCACAACATTGGTTATTGAGAACTGTGACCCACAGAAAATACACTAACTTGTGAAAATGTCTCAAAATGAAAAATAGCAGTTTTATTAAAACTAAGCTTCTATAATAAATAAAAGAAAAAATATACTTCATGTTCTACTGATAGTAGCAAATATATCCTTTTTGGATAATCATGTAAATTTCAATATCTTTTCATTTTTTTCCCCTTTCCATTTCTTACAATCTTTCACATCGATTGAATTGTCTCTTTCTAATTGCTAGTTTTCTGTAACTAGCTAATGAAATAATTAGTAACCTCAGGCATACAGTGAAATTGTTTAAAATTAGGAACGCTCTTCCCTTGGCAATGTTACTATGCCAGGTCAGACTTCTGGATTTTTCAGAATTTTTGGCACAGTAATAATGTTTGTTTGTTATCTTTGTCAATAGAGCTCTTAACTTTCAATTAAAAATATCTTTGACATCCTTCAAAGCATCTCTATAGACCAGTTATATGCTCTGTGGGTTATTTCTAAGATCCCTGCATGGTATACAATTTTTCTCTTCTGCTATATATTTTTCCATTTCTCCATTCAAAATATTATTTCCTTACAGACAATCGAAAACCTTGATCTTCAATATAGTAATAACTTGAAGCTATGGCTTGACTAATGTGATGCTGCAGTGTTTGGAAAAACAACAACAACAACAACAACAACAACAAACTGGAATAGAAATGTGGCTTTCTGTTTCCCAGACCAGGAATTTCTATACCTTAAGAAAACCCTTTTACCTGTTTGTTAGAATAGATGACCAGACTTAATTTTTCAAATATTCATGCCTTTGGTTAATATGAATGATCAAAAAGTCTTCCAGGGCCGGCCAAGTGGCGCGGCAGTTAAGCGCTGGCTTGGGAAGCCAGCGGCCCCGGTTCGGGTCCCACTTATGAGGGCCAGTGACACTGCCCTCAAAAAAAAAAAAAAGGAATCTCCTTCACATTTATTTGGGCTGGCTGAGTGGCTCAGTTGGTTAGGGAGCTCGCTCAAGAGTGCAAGCTGAGCTCTGAGCAACAGCGGTTCGATGCCAGCTGGAGCTGAGTTGCCGTTGAGCTGCCAACAGGTGGCAGGATGGCTCAGCTAAAAAAAAAGGTCTTCCAGGATGGGGCATTGCAGCCTAAATCAATGTGCTCTATTCTCCTTTGGCAGGATTGATTTTAAGAAGTCCTCCCTCTCCAGTGTTCAGTCTTAAGAATGCTGAGTACAGGGTTTGCTAGGTGTGTCTTTAAGAGATGGCTTAGCATTCAGCTTAAATTGGGATAGGTTTTGTGCTGTTACTACTCTTTGAAAGTCTTAGGTAGTAATATCAAGGGCCTTTTAGTGCCTGATATGGAAAGAGTGGTAGGTGAAACAAGCAAGACCTCACATCAACCTCTTAATAATGAGGGTGAAGATCTTCAGGGCTGAGACAGCCAACTTCACCACACTAGCTCTAGGGCTGCAGGTTGGGCACAGTGAGTGGCATAACTCAACTACAACCTAGAAGATCACTGTAGCTCCAAAGGTAATATGATGTGATGTGGGCAACCCATTGGCACATCCTGGGGTGAAATTCAGGGTAAGAAAAATAGTTGAATAGTGAGTATACAAGCCATCTTTCTGAGGTGAGCATTTCTGAAACCAGTATCTTCTTGCAAGAACATCAGACACTACTCTTGTGTTCAGGTAGGTGCTTTATTTCTCAAGAAGAGCTCTGTGGGATAGCTACAGAGGGCGGTAGAATGTGATCAACTCCTGATGGCTCTGGTGGGGGCCGTTGTGATGACCATGACCATGATTGTGCCTGTGAAGGCAACACCTGTGAGGGCAACACCAAATGTGGATAGATCTTCCATTCAAAACTGGAAAAATGATTCATCCAGGACTTTACAATTGCTATGAAATTTCAGGGCTTTTACATGTACTAGGAATTAATTGGGACAGAGATTCACTCTTGAGATATTGGCGTCTTTTAAAAATTTTCTAACCACGTGCTTTTATAACATAAAGAATATACATTAAACAAAGAAGGGTGAAAAATACTTAATCAAAGAACCTGTCCCAGGTCAGTATTAAGGATAGCAGTTGTTGGAAATAAAGGCAACACTCAGCTCTTATTCTACTGGGAATTAGGAGAAAAAAGATACATAGTAGGTGTCATAACCTCTTTGTTAACCACGAAGTACAATAACAGAGGAAGCATAACAGTTTATTAAACATGCATATTCTTTTTTATTTAGATTTTATTGGGGAATTGGGGGAGGGGAACAGCTTTGGGGAATCAGGGAAGGGGAACAGACAAGTTGCTGTCCTTTTGTTCTTCAGTCTAGTTGTGGAGGATGTTGCTTCACTGGCCCATGTTGGTATCATCACTGCACTCTTCTTGGGTGAGGCAGATCGGTCGCCGGCCTCTGGATGGCTGTTCACAACGGCTTTTGGCAGCTCACACAGGCTGCGAGCCCCTCACTCTGGCTGCCGGCTACTCACTGTAGCTGGGGCTGAAGCTATGCCGTCCCGGGGAATCACAGCAGCCCAGCTCCAGGTGGAGCTGTTGTTCACCATCTTAGGTGTAAAGAGTAGTGTCACTGGCCCTCATATGTGGGATCCGAACCTGGGCCGCTGGCATCCCAAGCCAGCTCTTAACCAACGTGTCACTCGGCCGGCCCAACATGCACATTCTTTTAACACTTAATTCTAAGTGTACTTTAATGCATGGCAACTTAAATAAGGAGCATTGATTTTCATGAATGGCCTTCTAAGATATGAGAGAAACATTGGGCCGGCCGAGTGGCGTGGTGGTTAAGCACTGGCTTGGGAAGCCAGCAGCCCCAGTTTGGGTCCCACATATGAGGGCCAGTGACACTGCCCTCAAAAAAAAAAAAAGATATGAGAGAAACAACTGATTTTTGAGATGTTCCTATTAGTTGGAACAGAGATATTAACAATAACCTTGTTGAAAATTGGAGGACAGGCTATATGTCCTTTATATAATTTCCAGCTACTTAATTTTTTAATTCTGATAAATACAATCAATCTATGGTTTATTTGATGGCATAATGATAAAATTTATTCTATATAATCAAATAATGTGTCAATTAGAGACCTTAGTTTTAGTAATACAGACATCATGACTTTTATATGAGTATTTATCAATAAATTACATGGAATATCACTAACCCAAACTTAATTTTATATATTTTGGTATAATAAATATGTATTTATTGTATTGTGTGTGTGTGTGTGTTTACTTATATTGACATGAATCTGGAAAAATGAATAAATAAGCTTTTCAAAAAAGGTAGGAATACATTTTTTTTTTTTTTGAAGATTTTATTGGGGAATTGGTGGAGGGGAACAGCTTTGGGGAATCGGGGAAGGGGAACAGACAAGTTGCTGTCTTTTTGTTCTTCAGTCTAGTTGTGGAGGATGTTGCTTCACTGTTGGTATTGTCATTGCGCTCTTCCCGGATGAGGCAGATTGGTCGCTGGTCTCTGGATGTCGCTCACCGCGGCTATTGGAGGAATACATTTTTTAAAAAGTGATTGAATGAAATAGCACTGAAAAACAGCCTACTTTAACTTCTAATGCTAATAAATAAAATATATTTGAAATATCTGGGAAACTTGCCAGATGAAAAATATTGAATATATTTTAAATGTTTTTTTTTTTTTTTTTTTTTTTTTTTTTTTTTTTTTTTTTTAAGGTTAGATAGAGGTTTCTAACAAATGTCCTGATAAATTGGGAAAAATCAATCCATCATAAGGATGTTGTATCTCCATGGTTGAATGACCACTTTTTACATTTCCTCCCATCTCAAACATTTTTTAATATTTAGAATCATACAGCTAGAGCTGAACTGATAAATTCCCTAGGATTGAAATAATCAAGTAAAAGAACAGATATGTCTAAAGAAATTTTGTAAATTGCAAACAACCATATAGATATTAGATATTGTTTTTAATTACTGATCCTCTTAACATCATTAACTATAAGTAGTAAGAGATGATAGATGGCACTTTTTATTGGGGTTTTCTAATAGATTCTGTTCCTTCATTCTGTCCCTACCTGCTGGCCCAATGTAAACAGGGAAGAGGAAAGATGCTGAAGGCAAGATTGTGAGTTTCTTCCTGCCTTAGAGGACCCCTGAATTTTCTAAAAAGTAACTTTGGGAACATGTTTCCTTTGTGCTACATTCATTGCAAATTTTGAGCTTAGTGGTTCCAAGTCTGAAGTTTAGAATCATTAAGAGCTCGCTCAAGAGTATGAGCTGAGCTCTGAGCAACAGCAGTTTGATGCCCAGCCTGAGCTGAGCTGCCACAGAGCTGCCAACAGGTGGCAGGATGGCTCAGCTAAAAAAAAAAAAAAGATGAAGTTTAGAATCAAACACAACAGAAGTTGTTTCATCAGTAGCGAGAGATAGGGTGAGCTATTTAACCTTTCTTAGCCTTATCTCCTCACCTGTTAAATGTGGGCAATTAGTATTATTATTTAATCTCCATGGGGTGCTGTGCTAGGACTTTCTTACACTATTTCTAATTCTTCCATGTTTAAGTGGCATTCTATAACTTTCTGAGCACCTTGGCAGCACAAAGAACCCCTTTATCTATACAACAACGATTACATTGTTTTTTAAAAGTAGAGTCAATAGTTCTATTAAATACATTTGCTGTTCCTTGAAATGTAGCAAATCAAGCAATATATAAACAATATTTAAGAAAAATGTTCTTGTTCTGCTTTCAGATCCATCACTCCAACCTGTCAGAGCAAATCACAGCAGAGCAAACGGAGTATGAAGTAAGTGACACCTGGTCCCTTGAAAGTGCTCACAGAAAGACCTTAGTATTCTGGGAACTCCCTCACATTATGGCCACACATCCCCTCTGCCAGCTGTCTTTTCCATTCCCCCATGTTCAGGCTCTTGACCTCTCATCCTGTCATTATTTGGTTTGTGTTCTCACTTCATGCAGATTAACTGCAGCTTTAAAACCATACCTCTCACAACTGTGGTTGTTCTCAGGGTACCATTGACATGCTTTTGTCCCTACCTCAACCCTGAAGGCTTCCAGTGGGAGAAGAAGGGCCATGTCTATCTCTACACTGTCCTTCAGAGTCCCCCTCCTGACTGTGGGAGAACTTTAAATGACATAAAATATACTTAATGATCCAGTTGGAGGGACTTGCATTTAGTTTACTTCACTCATATCCCAGCTTCCCCAGCACTAACTACAAAGTGAATATTCTCTCCATAATTATAGGACCATGGGTGACTTCTTAAGAAAGAAGTCATGCTCTAAAATAACTTGCAGTCTTGAAACTGCAGCTAAGTTTTGCCATCAATTTTAATGAAAGTATTTCGGGAAAGATGATAGGTGGAAAGCTAGACAAGCAGAAAGAATACCTACATCTGGAGCCGTACAGACGTGGAAATATGGTTATTGACCCTAAATATAGTCATGGCTAAAGAAATAGTTTAGATCATCTCCTCTCTCACTGGTTACAGGCTAGGTTAGAATGAAGGAGTCTGCAATGGGGATCACACAAGAGCCACAGGGACCTTTTCTATATGTGCTAGGGTAGTCTTCTAGATGTGGCCACAGACAGAAACTTCCCTTTTGCAGCCCAAGCAGTTCTCTAGATTCAAAAGAAACTGGGTTTATTGTTCTGATTGTTAACATATTACTCTAATAGAAGATAAATCCAGGAATTAGGGTGGATTGGCCACATGCAGAAGGCAAATGCGTGATCATACACAAGTATAGAAAAGTGCATGGTGAAGACTACCAAAATAATATTTGCCAAAAGCATTATTATCACGAAGCCAATATAGCCTAGTATAATTTACCTTTGTACTCTAAGGATATTTATAACTCCAGGACATTTTGGCGCAACAAGGGACAACTCTAATGGGTCATTTTAGCTCTCGGACAGCCTGTGTGGCCAAAAAAGGCTGTCGTTGAGGCTGCATCACAGCGCCACAGTTTCCTCCATCTGGCTCTATGGAAGCTGGAGCTGGACTCTATATAGTCCATTTGGTTCTCAGGTATACGCATCTTTGCTGCTCTACTAAATGCCTATCCACTCCTTTTCCATTTTCTCTAACGTTTCATTCGCTTTGAAAACTGTCTTTATTGAAACAAAGAACATCTAAATTCATCATTTAAAAATGTGGATCCCCAGGTTTCATCATGGAGTTCTGGAATCAATCCTGATGGCACTACTCATCTGAGTGGAACTACTTTCATTTTATAGCCTTGGGCCTGGAGCCTACTTGAACCTGGTATGCAAACCTGAGCAAAACATTTGTGTATTTTTCACTTTCGTTAGGAAATGAGAACACGTTGAAGACAGGCCCCTGGCGATGGCTACCCATAAAAGAGAAAAGCATCCACATGTTGATGGAACAGAGAGATTCTGAAAACAAAAGGAAGTTATTTAGCCAAGGTCAGGGAGCACATTTGTTGTAGAGCTGGGAATAGAATGCCACGTAACTCCTTGGCCAACATCCTATACAATAGATCTGTGTGGTCAATATTTCTTATCTTGCCATGAAGGATAGTAGACGGGCCTTTTTAATATAACAAATGCGAGTCCTGGTGCCTTGGCTGTTTACTTAAATTTACTTCCATTCTTACAGTCTCGTTTTCAATCCGTTCTCAGGAGTACTTCAGCCTTACAGTTTCTGCTATTTTAAAAAGATGATATAAATTTACAGAGTTTAAGGAAATGACAGATAGACCTCATTGCAGAGATGAGTTACATGCTTGAAATTTCATGTAGTTTCTATTGTATCTCCAAGGCACAATTCAGATACTGAAGAATCCTTGTTATTTTTTCTTCAAGACACTCAAATTAGTTATTCTGTCCTCCATAACCCCATAATTCCTATCATATCTACTTTAATTATATGTGTGTTTATCTGGTTTCTTTGAATGCAGATGATTTTTTTATTCATATTTGAATCCTTAGTCCTTAGTAGTTTCCTGGTATTCGTATGAATTGAATAATTGCTAAGAGAAAAAAAAAATGCTCATATACCCTTTTAATGATATTTGTGTTCTAGTTTCCATTATATTTCCAAGAAGTATGTATCACAACAGAAAGAAATGGGAACCCAATGATGCAATCCACAATAAATATCATAATTAGGGCTTTCCCAGTGTTCACTTTAAATGGCATTTTGCTTTTGTAATTGTGCAGCAGAGAAGGAAAAATCCCTTGGCTCTTCTAGTGACTGGGGGAGGAAGCAGAAAGGGGGCAAAATAGAGGAAGGGAGAAAACTATGCCTTGATTACTTCTTTATAACAAACAGAGTAAAGTAATGTATTCATTTGCTACCCATTATTTTCCCTTGGAATGAAAAAAATATATATTGTAGGGTTTAGAGGAAAAGATGAAAATGGGGTTGGAGAGTGGGAAAGGCTTCAGATGGTTCCTAAAATTTCAGGATTGAGACTTGCCAGTAGAGGCAGAATATGTTTGTTTAACTTGCTTCCAAGATTTGTAAGGCAAACCCGGAGCCACGTGTACATCACTGGGTGGTTCCTGGTACTTCTGCAGATCCGAGAGGGCCATTATATAGCGATAAACTGTGACTCATGTCTGATGAGGGGGCTGGAATGGGTAGTCAACACCTAGCAGCAGATTTGAAGGGTGAGTGCAGAGTAGAGGCAGGGGACAAATCAAGGGCTCAGAATAGATTGTCAGCCTGGATTATAGAGAAGAGAATAATGTGGAACAAAGGAACATGAAAGTGCACTAAGGTGAATGTACAGTTTATGAAGTACGTGTGTTGGTCTGTTTATGGAGGGTTACAGTTCAGCAGGCTTAACATACATGTGGATATATATGTATATGTATATATGAGTGTATGTATGTGTATATGGGTATATATCTTAGGACTTGTTGGAAACGATCAAAGAAGAAAAATGTAGGTGATTCAAACCAACTTTATTTCTCACTTCATGAAGCAGAAAGTCTCTGTTTCCACAAGCCTAGATAAATGCAAAAAGGGGCAGAAGGCAGGAAGTTTTTATAGAATAAAAATAAGGGACAAGGAAGAGAAAAAAAGAAAATGAGTAGGGAACAAGGAAGCAATTGTAGAGCCCAAACATGGCTTCCAGTCAAGGGGAGCATTTACAGGGACACAAAAGTTATCTGAATTTCGGTTTGCTGATATGGCATCGTGGGCAAAAGCAGCTCCATCTTGGGCCTAAAAATGTGTTATATTTCACCACTCCCTCCTGAAGCCTTTCCTGACTCCTCAGGCATTTCTCTGATCCTTCAGCAGGGTTCCCATTGCATGTTTTCTATACCCATGAAAGTTATTTTCTTATTGCTTATTTGTCCATCTTTTCCCCATACTTGACTGTGAGCTGCTTGAGGAAAAACTTGTGCTTTTCGTCTTAGTGTCCACAGTCTTAGCACAATTCCTAGTGTACAGTGAATGCAGGTACAGTGCTTCATAAAAAGTCAACTGTCAACAGAGGTTCGCAGTTTGAGAGTACAGTTGGAGGGTCTATTTGTTTCTTGGATTCAGAATTATGATTCACAGAGTTGGGGCATTTGGGAGATCATATAGGATCAGAAAATGGCTGCCCCTAAATCAGAGTCTGTGAAGAGGAATGAGCAGTCCTAGCTGCCTTGTGTGCATATCTGTGACCACAGGGTCATGTCCCCATGTTTTTTGTACTTTACAAGGAATCAAGAATTACAGATTCTCTGGGCCAGCTGAGTGGCAGGTTGGTTAAGAGCTGGCTTGGGATGCCAATGGCACAGGTTCGGATCCCAAATGAGGACCAGTGACACTGCCCTCTACAGCTAAGATGGTGAACAACAGCTCCACCTGGAGCTGGGCTGCTGTGGTCCCCAGGATGGCATAGCTGCAGCCCCTGCTGCAGTGGGCAGCCATAGGCTACAGTGAGTGGCTGACAGCCAGTGTGAGTAGCTGGCAGCCAGTGTCAGCTGCCAAGAGCTGCTGTGAGCGGCCATCCAGAGGCTGGCAACTGATCTGCCTCAGAAGAGTGCAATGATGATACCAACATGGGCCAGCGATGATACCAACAAGGGCCAACATGTCCTCCACAACTAGAATGAAGAACAAAAGGACAGCAACCTGTCTGTTCCTCTTCCCCGATTCCCCAATGCTATTCCCCTCCCCCAATTCCCCAATAAAATCTTTAAAAAAAAAGAATTACAGATTCTCATGCTGACTCTGCCACTTGGCTATTTGTAGCATTTGACCAATCATGAAACCTTAATCTGCAAGGTTTTCCCCAGCTTCAAAGTTATTTGTTGAGTCAACTTCTGCTTCTGCTCTGACAGAATATTTGATTCAGACCAGCTTTCCCTCTGAGAAGAGCTATAAAAACTGAATAAAGCATTTAGAAAAAAGAGCTATAAGCAATAAAGGCAGCCAGGACTTGAGTATAAAAGGTCCTGGGAAGAAGGAAGCCATACTGAATTGCCTGGTATTCTCCATCACTTTTCCTTGTAGGTGTTTGCTGACCAGGAAGTAGTACAAACTCAGGCTGGGCAAAAGCCAGTGGCAGCCAGTGTTCACAGGTTAGAAAGCATTCAGGACATGAGAGGTCAGGATACTTGAGAAAAGAGCACCTTAGAGAGGTGAATTTGACATTCTGCACATTTTTCCTCAAGGCATTTACTTATATTTAAGCTGCAGGGGGCAAGAATGTGTATGGAACAATATTTTAACTGAACAATTGTTGGGGACCGGCAGCACCCCAGTGTCTGACAAGGCCACATTGAAATAAAGATCCACGCTCAGCACTGGATGTCTGGGATGCTGCCTTATGGTTGGTCATGTAATATCTCCTGTCTCTATGAACCCATGTGCCTTTCCTTCACATCAGATCCTATAGGGGACAGTACTTTCACTGCATTTATGGCAAGTCCCTGTGGTGCCCCAATGAGAGATGGCTGTGTAATTCAATGACGGTATGATCTCCTAAGAGAGGAGACAACCCAAGCCAGGCTACAGCCCCCTTTTGGGACCCCAGGACTGAGAAATAGGGGACTCAAGCCCCTTGGAAACTGAGGCTTAGGCTTCTGGTCACGTAGGCCAAAAGCCTGTCTGTGAGAAACTGACAGCCTCTGTGAAAAACTGGTGATATCATCCGTCCTTGAGCTCACTTGCCTATACAGCTGTGAGAAGGCTTCCTTGTATACCAAGTTCTCTCGGCCATGAGAGTTCTGATAAGAGACAACTTACTGACCATGAGGTATGTTAATTAACAGCCTTGTTTTAACTCTTTTCCTTGTACATTGCTGTAGCAACAGATACTGAAGCTTTGACTGAGAAACAGATGTTACCTTCTATTGCAATAATATGTAGCCCTTCGTAGGATAGGAAAAGTTTGAGACTCCTTTTGCAACTAAGTGTTATAATCACATAGAAATAGACTTTTGATCATTTTAACCCTAAACTCAGCCACTGCTAGTCTCTTAGTAATAACTCAAGTCTGTGCCATGTAAGTTTTACGATTATGCTGGAATTTGGATAATGGCCAGGTAGTCATAGTAACCACTCTTTAGGTGATAAGTGAATCCTTGAACATAACATAGGTCACAGTGAACCCTGGAGAAAATAATGACAAAGACTCAAAGACTGTAAAAGTTCTGAGAAAGAAAAAACCTCATGATCATGTGAAACATAACTTGTGATTGAGGTAATGGTCAGAAGCCCCTATAAAAGGGACATGCTGTAACAGTAAAGTGTGACACTCCTGCAAAACTCTTTCCAGTGTCTCCATCTTTCTTTTTCCTTGCCGTCGCCATCCCACCCGAGGGAATCCCTGGAATTGCAGGAGCTGGCTTCCCCGCAAATAACAATGAAAAATATAACATAACACCATTCATATGATGCAGCTAAAATTATACTTAGAGGAAAATTTATATGTTTATGTGCATATGTTAGGAAAGAAAATCTGAAAATTATATAAATGTCCATCTCAGGCAGTTAGGGAAAGAATGGCAAATTAAATCTGGAGGAAGAAGAAGAAAATAATGAAGATAAAAATAGAATTAAGTGAAATAGAAACAAGTATAATAAGCCAAACCTAGAGTTGGTTCTTGAAAAAAATAATAAATTGAGTAAACACTAGTAAGCCATGTTAAGGAAAAAATGAAAAAGTAAGAGCAACTTATAAATACTAGTAATGAAAGTAGCATGTAATTACAAACTTTATGTGTATTAAAAATATGAAATTGCACTATTAATATTATGGCAATACGTTTGAAACTTTAGATAAAATTCCTTGAAAAACTTAAACATCAAAACTGACACATACAAAATATACTTATACATATATAAAACCTATATACATAAAATCCACAATTTAAAATCTTGTAAAAAGGAAAATTCCAGGCTCAGATGGTATTTATCACATAGACAAATAAACCAACTTAACAGAACAGAGTACCATATATGGTAACTTACTTATGACAAAGTTGACAAAAAAGTACAGTGGGGATGAAATAGCCTTTCCAAGAAATAGTACAAAGTCAATTGGAAATCCATATTGTAAAATCAGAATTTTGATTTCTATCTTGTGTCACACAAAAATATTATTTTCAGATGGCTTGAAAAAAGAAATGTGAAAGGTAAAGCAATAAAATTTCTAGAAAATATAGAAGAATATCTTCTTTGATACAAGCAAAGCTTTCTTAAACAGAGCATGAAAGCACTAACTATAAAAAACAGATTGATAAATTGAATGTTATTGAAATCAGTCTTCTGTTCATCAAAAAGTATAATTAAGAAAGTGAAATGACAGGTCATAGGTGGAAGAAGACACTGCAATATGTCCACTTTAAAAAAGCTTTGTGTCGGGCTGGCTGAGTGGCGCAGTGGTGAAGAGCTGGCTTGGGATGCCAGCGGCCCCGGTTTGGATCCCACATGAGGGGCCAGTGACACTGCCCTCTTAAAAAAAAAAAAAAAAAAAGCTTTGTGTCTGAAATATGTAAGATCTCATATACGTCAAGAAAAAAAAAAATAGACAACCGAATTTCAAAAGGGCTACTAAAATTCTCAGAGAGCTGGGGGGAGGAGGGGTGTGAAAATTGGTGTCATTACTTTGGAAAACTGGAAGTATCTGTTAAAACTGAATATACATATAACCTATGACTTGGCTATGCCCCTTCCTTGTACTATGTTCTCTAGAAGACCAAAGAGACATAAGGAGCAGGTTCATAGCAGTATTAGTTGCATCAGCCAACATCTAGAAACAATTCCACATGGAATAGTTGGAATAGATAAATAAAATGTGAAATATTCATATAATGGAATAATTTACAGCAGTGATAATAAGTTACTGTCATACAAACAATGTTTGAAGCTCACCAACATCACATCAAGCAAAAGAAGTCAGATACCCAAAAGTCCAAATTGGCTATATAATTCCAGTTATAAAACATTCAAAAACAGTTCAAACTAATCTATGGAATAAAAGTCAGAGTAGTGGTTCCCTTTGTTGGGGAAGGGGTGACTGGGAAGGATGATGAGGGAGGCTGCTGGGTGTCTGTGATGCTTTATTTATTGATCTGAGTAGTGTTTGTTTGCGGGTATTTACTTAAAAATTCACTCAGGACTCCGTGAGGCAGTGGCGACGCCGAGAGGATGAACAACAAGTTCGACGCATTGAAAGATGATGACAGTGGGGACCATGATCAGAATGAAGAAAACAGCACACAGAAAGATGGTGAGAAGGAAAAAACGGAACGAGACAAGAGTCAGAGCAGCAGCAAGAGGAAGGCAGTTGTCCCTGGACCAGCAGAGCACCCTCTGCAGTACAACTACACTTTCTGGTACTCCAGGAGAACCCCTGACTGCCCCACCAGCTCACAGAGCTACGAGCAGAATATCAAACAGATTGGCACCTTTGCCTCCGTGGAGCAGTTCTGGAGGTTCTACAGTAATATGGTGCATCCCGGGGACCTGACAGGCCACAGCGACTTCCATCTCTTCAAAGAAGGAATTAAACCCATGTGGGAGGATGATGCAAATAAAAACGGTGGCAAGTGGATTATTCGGCTGCGGAAGGGCTTGGCATCCCGTTGCTGGGAGAATCTCATCCTGGCCATGTTGGGGGAACAGTTCATAGTTGGGGAGGAGATCTGTGGGGCTGTGGTCTCTGTCCGGTTTCAGAAGGACATTATTTCCATATGGAATAAGACTGCCAGCGACCAAGCAACCACAGCCCGAATCCGGGACACGCTTTGGCGAGTGCTTAACCTACCTCCCAACACCATTATGGAATACAAAACCCACACCGACAGCATCAAAATGCCAGGCAGGCTGGGCCCCCAAAGGCTCCTTTTTCAAAACCTCTGGAAGTTGCGGTTGAATGTGCCATGACCCTCTCCCTTTCTGGATGGCACCATCATTGAAGCTGGCATCACCGGAGTCTCTTGTTCTGTTGGCGTGCTACCTGGAAGATCCTTCTGTCCTGGACAAGAGGAATTGGAAGAGCATTTATGTTTTAAGAACAGGCTGACACGCAGCAGCTACAACAACAGCTGAGATCACTTAATAAATGGTGCTAAACTAAAAAAAAAAAAAAAAAAAAAAAAAATTCACTCAGATAGTAGAGTTACGATGTGTGCATTTTTCCTATATAAATGTTAAATTTAGATTTAAATTATATTTTAAGTGACTTTCTACTGTTTTTCTGTTTAGCAATATGCAAAACGAAACTCAGAATTTCAATACAGAAAGACGAAGGAAGCAAATTGGCATCTTCTGAAAGCATCAGAAGGCCCTGGGCCTGATTACCTGGCAGTCTAGTCTTTGCAGAGTTTATGCCGATGTGTATTCTAGCCAGTGGAGAGAAAGCATCCCAGGAGGTCAGCCAGACCAGTCTCTGGTGTAACAGAGATGTACAGGGTCATTAAAGTTTCACTAACCCCACCCACCCACTCCAGTAAAACCAACTTTCCAATAACCAACTACAGTCTCTGAAATTCACACCAGCACATCAAAGTAAATTATAAAATGCAGGTCTGTGGTTTCCAATAGAATTTTCTAATTTTGTGTGTTCTTTTATTTGCATGAAAATCTTTGAACACTCTATCATTATAAAGACTAAATTTCTCTTTGCAGTGATAATCCACAATTGAAAAATATTTTCAGAGACTAAGACTTCATTTCTTAAACTGGCTTTTGTGGTTCTCTTGAGGTCAGGCTACATGGTCTCCAAGGTCCAGGGACACTTTTTTTACCTATTAAAGGACAATCTCCAGAACGCGGCAGCTAATGTGAAATTAAGCTATCCATGAAGTCTCAATGCTTAACTCTTCCTGCTTTCTATCATGTTAGCATGGAAGAACAGTCAGCAAACTACTACTCATGGACCAAATCCTGGCCAATGCCACTTTTTTTTTTTCTTCTTTTTTAAAGATTTTATTGGGGAATTGGGGGAGGGGAACAGCACTGGGGAATTGGGGGAGGGGAACAGCACTGGGGAATTGGGGGAGGGGAACAGACAAGTTGCTGTCTTTTTTTTTGTTCTTCAGTCTATTTGCAGAGCCACTTTTTGTAAATAAAGATTTGTTTAAAAAACCACCATGCCCATTCATTTACATACACTCTGTGGCTACTTTCTAGCAGCAGTGGTAAACTTGGGTAGTCGCAACAGAGAACACTTTAAGCCCACAAAGCCTAAACTATTTACTATCTGGTCCTATACAGAACAGACATGCCAGCCGCTGGCCTAGATTTAGGAATTGTCTTCCTCATCTCAGGAGAAAGAGTAGTCCTATGAGAATAAAACTCAAAATATGTCCTTTTTTAAAATGCCAACACCAATTCAGATGAGATGGAGAGCTACCAGGAAAACCTGACAGGAGCCAAAGGCACAGCAAGGGGCACTGCTCCTGTGGGGATCAAGCAAACCCAGCTGCCTTTCTGGGTTTGGAAGGATGGTGTTTCCCTTGTAGATAAAAAATGTACCATTAGATAGACATGTTTCTAAAGGCTATAGTTTTCTGCAGAAACATGACAACTCAGTGCAATGTATGATGCTTGATTGGATTAAAAAAACCCATAAAGGATATTATTGGGATTAATATGCAAAGGTTAATATGCAGCATAAGTTAGATAATAATAGAAAAATCAGTGTTAAATTTACCAAGTTGATAATTGTATTGTAGTTTTGTAGAGGAAAGTTCTTGTTTTTAGAGAACACTTCTTGAAATATAGAGGACTGAAGATTCACATCATCTGTGACTGACATTAAAACGTGTCATCAAATTATTTGAGAGAGAAAGCAAATGTGGAAAAATCTTAACAATTGGTGACTCTAAGTAAATGACATATGGGAGTTGATTGTACTATTCTTACAAATTTTCTGTAGGTTTGACATTTTTCAAAATAGAATGTCAAAGGAAAGTCTTTTTAAAAGACATATTGATAGATTTTTTTCTCTGATACTTGAAGAAAGAATGGAAGAGAAACTACAAAACCATATATATATATATATATATATATATATATATATATATATATATATTCTGAGAAGCTAAATTTGTCATTAGCAAAGATAGATAGATAGATAGATAGATAGATAGATAGATAGATATTCACACGTGATTATATTTCCCTTTTTACCAAGTTTTATCTCAGGCTTCAATGTATCACAAAATCTTCATCTGATTTCCTTACCACAAGAATAAATTGTGTTATTTTCCCCAGGAAAATATTATCCATTCTATATACATGAGTATACCTAAAACACACATTTTAAAAAGTATCCCTCTAATAAACATTTCATCTAGTTAAACAAACCTTTGTTTTAAAATCCTTTGAAAAAAAATAAAAACAAAAAGACATAAAATCCTTTGAGCAATTTGTCACATTATATGACACAAAATAGAAGATAAACCAGATCCAATAGTATCTCCAACACATGTCCCTCATTGCTTCTCAGAAATATGGTACCACGTAACCTTGCAAGATTAACACATTCACGGATGACAGTAGAGAATTACTAAGGGAAACACAGCTCCATCTGCCATCATAATATATCTTGTTGCCAACTGCTGATAGATATTCTACAGGGGCTTAGATATTGGGCTTCAGTATGAAACTCGAAGTGTTTTTGAGAGGCTACAGCCCTGAGAAGGAAAGAGCAGTTGACCCAATGTCCTTCAAAGCAATTCCTGAATGTCCACCCTTAAAAGAGAAATGTATTCAGCAGATTCTTCAGTGCCAGTCATCCTATTAGGGGAGGGGACAACTGTCCAGGTAGCTCAGCCATCACTTATGTCATTAAAGGTAAAACTACAGGTCTCTGCTTTCCAAACTTCCATCTGAGATAAAAAGCGAGGCACCTCTGTCCAGGTTCTTAATGTGAATTCAGTTCTCCTATGCAGGAGGCATCTTACTTGACTCACCTAGAGAATGGATCTTCCTATACTCTAGTTTCTAACTTTCACTTAAAAAAAAAAAAGAAATCCCAGAGCATTCCAGTAAGCACCACTTTTCCTTACAGTTAACAGTTGGAGCAGGGCTACACAATAGCATTTATGAGGTCTAACAATTAAGTTCATGAACTTGTAATGATGTTGCTAACACTTTTTGATATCAGAGAGATTATTCATTATGAATTTGTAACAACTGGGCAAACAGTTAACCAAGTTTACTATTTGAAAGTGCTGAAAAGGCTGCATGAAAATTTAGACCCCCTGAACTTTTCACCAACAATTCATGGCCCTTGCATCACAACAATGTACCACCTCACATGGCACTGTCTGTGAGGGAGTTTTTAGCCAGTAAACAAATAACTCTATTGGAAAACCCTCCCTACTCACTTGATCTGGCCCCCAATGAATTCTTTCTTTACCTGACGATAAAGGAAATATTGAAAAGAAGACATTTGGATGACATTCAGGACATGAAGGGTAATATGATGACAACTCTGATGGCCATCCCAGAAAAAGAGTTCCAAAATTGCTTGGAAGGGTGGACTAGGCACTGGAATTGGTGCATAGCTTCCCAAGGGGAGTACTTTGAAGGTGACAGTAGTGATATTCAGCAATGAGGTATGTATAATAGCACTTTTTCTAGGATGAGTTTGTGAATGTAATTGTCCAACCTTGTATATGGGAGGTCAAGATAAATGTTATTGGGGAAAGGAAAGGAACAATGGCAGAAAGAGTTTTAAGCATAACTGAGTGTGCAATAAAAGCTCCGTGCCTATCTAATAAAGCTAAAATTGATAGACTGCTTAAACATGTCAACTGGGCCAATATATCAGAAAGACAAATCCTGCACTGTCCCATGATATGATTGCAAGATGGGCAAATGGGGCCACAGAGTCATGAACATTAAACTATCACAACAATAAATAACATCAAGGATATTGCGTTATGTCACAGTTTCCAGTTCGTGTTCCAAATGTGAAATGAGCAATAATCCTAATGATAAGCACCATTTTCATGAAGTGGTCAGCAGTGTGTATCCTTTCTGGGTTAAAATAATAAGAGCATTTCAAGGCAATTTACTTCTTTTTTTAAGACAAAGGAAATAATCCTTTATCTTAAATATGAAGCTTGTGGATTTTTTTTTTTACCTCCTGAAAGTATCTGTATTTATATAAAATAAGCTCTAAGTGCTTATTCTATGGATCTAGTGAGATAGTCAGGATAATGATAAGAGATGCCATTTAAACTCCTACTCATTTGCCAGTTACACTGGCTAATGAAATATAACATTTTTGAGAGCTCAGAGACAATCCAAATAAGCCGAAAAAATTATGTGACTTCTTCAGAGTCAACATGGATGTCAGAGTAGTGGAATATTGCTTTTTAAAATAAAAGAGAAGAAGATTCACTAAGTCAGGTCATGGATACTAATTAGGAGAGAACCATCAAGTATCATTTAAGTTTTCTTCCCTACTTCCTCAGCCAACATGTCTACGATCAAACACTCCCTACTTCCCCAATCCCCATCATTTTTTGAAAGAGCTTCCAAATAATAGATTTTTTTTTTTTAACTTGTATGGACCATCAATGAAATTAAAAAATTAGTCTGATTGCTTTGGGAAAGTAAAAGAGGCAAGAGACAAGTGAAGCTATTTATTTGTTGTTCTAAAAGGAATCCTTGAGAACAATTATGGCCTCCTTCAAAGAAATCAGTATGAAATTGTAAAACCTGCATCAGAAGCCATCTACACATAAATGGCAGGCTTTGTCAGCAGCCAGTGTAAAGATATGCAAACTACGAATGTATAAAAAGTCTGTGTAGATTGGTTGCAATGGATAAAGCTCAACCCAAAGCAAATTGTGCTCATAATTGGAGAGGAAATGAGAATTACCAAAAAAAAGAAGACTGCAAAAGGAGAGAGCAGGACTCCAAGAGTGGTCTCATTAACTGGCTTAATTAACGAAAGTGTCCATATTTTGTTTAAAGGTCAGGCTCCTGGCAAAGGTTCTGTTTTGACTGTTTACCAGGTCAATAGCATTGACTACAGAATTCACCCCATTACAATATTCACATCTATTAGACTGTGAAACTCCACAAGACGCTGCCTTATCTAACCTGGAGCCTTGTACATAGTAGGCACTCGTGAAATTAAAGAAGGTGAAAGGGAGAGAAATTGTGAGTGAATAAAGAAATAAATGCTGGGCCGGCCGAGTGGCGCATTGGTTAAGAGCTGGCTTGGGATGCCAGTGGCCCTGGTTCGGATACCACATGTGAGGGCCAGTGACACTGCCCTCTACAGCTAAGATGGTGAACAACAGCTCCACCTGGAGCTGGGCTGCTGTGAGTCCTCAGGGATGGCATAGCTTCAGCCCCTGCTGCAGTGGGCTGCCATAGGCTACAGTGAGTGGCCGGCAGCCAACGTGAGCTGCCAGCAGCCAGTGTCAGCTGCCAAGAGCCACTGTGAGTGGCCATCCAGAGGCCAGTGACGGATCTGCCTCACCCGAGAAGAGTGCAATGACAATACCAACATGGGCCAGTGAAGCAATGTCCTCTACAACTAGACTGAAGAACAAAAAGGACAGCAACTTGTCTGTTTCCCTTCCCCGGTTCCCCAACACTGTTTCCCGCCCCCAATTCCCCAATAAAATCTTTAAAAAAAATAAAAAGAAAAAAGAAAGAAATGCTGAACTGATAAGAAATCAATGGCTAGAGAAAAATCATTTACATTAAAACATATTACGGGCCGGCCGAATGGCTCAGTTGGTTAAGAGGTCGCTCAAGAGTGCAACCTGAGCTCTGAGCAACGGTGGTGCAATGCCAGCCCGAGCTGAGTTGCCATTGAGCTGCCAACAGGTGGCAGGATGGCTCAGCTAAAAAAATAAAATAAATAAATAAATAAATAAATAAATAAATAAATAATAAATAAAATAAAATAAAACATATTAGAGCTTCATTATGAGAATTTGTGGACTGTACAGCCATTTCTAAGAGGGACATTCATTGCATGTCATATATAAAAAAGACATACAGTGTGTCTGGACTAGAAAAACAAAGCTTAGAAAGCTGTGTCCATCATTCCTGTCAGTTCAGAAAGTGCTTGGAGCAAAACTGAATGAGAATTTTCACAAACACTTATCATGAAAAATTTGGTTTTCATAAATAACTTGTCTCACCAGGTCAGCCCATTGCCCTTGACTTCTGAAAGAGATGCATGAGCACCAAACTCTGTGGGGGGGAAGGGAGGGGCTCCCCAGATCAGAAAATGATCAGCCCCCACTTCCCATGCATTCCCATTCATTTCAGGTGTTTGTTTTGGGGGTAATTTTTTTTGTTTTTCTGTATGTTATTTGTTTCACAGAGCTTTTTGCTCTTTGGGTAGTCTGCCTTCTCATCAGGTATGATACTGCTTTTTGTCCAAAATATTTTATAATAATCTCCCCTGATGTTTCTGTGCAACCATTTGCATTTCTCAGCCTCAGAGTGGTGTGATTTCTCTTTCTTTGCTTGGTATTTTGGGTTTCTTTGGTTTTATTATCACAGAAAGCAACTGCACAATCTGGGAAGCCTCTTAAGAAAAGGCACAGAGGCATCAGCATTCTACTTTAGAGAACACACAGGAAATCGAATATGATTTTCTGCACAGAAAATTAGGAGCAGCACTGAGAAGACTGAGGAATTCATACCTGAAGCAGCCACTTACTGGCTTTAAACCTTGAGTGATGACTTAAGCTTTCCTGCATTCCAGATGATTGGGAAAAGGAGAGTGAAGAGAAGGAAGCAGCTAATTTCTTTTTTTTTTTTTATTAATGTTTCCCATTTCTTTTTCCTATTTATTTATTTATTTATTTATTTATTTATTTATTTTAAGATTTTATTGGGGATTTGGGGGAGGGGAACAGCGTTGGGGAACCAGGGAAGGGTAACAGACAAGTTGCTGTCTTTTTGTTCTTCAGTCTAGTTGCAGAGGACGTTGCTTCACTGGCCCATGTTGGTATCATCATTGCATTCTTCTTGGATGTGGCAGATCAGTCGCTGCGGCTATTGGCAGCTCACGCTGGCTGCCGGCCACTCACTGTAGCCTATGGCAGGCCACTGCAGCAGGGGCTGCAGCCCACACCATCACCGGGGCTCGCACAGCCCAGCTCCAGGTGGAGCTGTTGTTAGCTGTAGAGGGAAGTGTCACTGGCCCTCATAGTGTGGGATCTGAACAGGGGCTGCTGGCATCCCAAACCAGCTCTTAATCAATGTACCACTCAGCTGGCCCTAATTTATCTTATTTAATTTCAGGAATTATTGTGGAGATCGAATAAACTGTGAAAAGATTTTGAAAACAAGAAAGGGCCTTACCAATGTCAGTGGGGTTGCTTTAAGCTGTCAGACCTTACTCATTGCCTGCCATGTCCTCCCTAAGGCTGATGCCTACTGCTACCTTTCTTTTTGACTTGGCCTCCGTAAACAGCTGAAATCCCCCCACCTCAAATTCATGCTGTGTCAGGTAGAAGGTCTGTAGCTTTTGAACTGGTCTATGTTCTTATTTGGGGGATGTGTGGGGGTTGGGAGATAGGTGACCTATTTTGGTGCACTTCAGGTAGCTCTCGGTTGAGGGTGGCAGGCAGAAACTGGCCTGGAAGTTTAAGTCATACTTTTGTGATAATAGAAAAACTCCTTCAAGGATGCTCTTGAGCTAGGCAAGACCAAGAAATGTGTTTCCTTTCCAGGTACAAGTGGTTAAGCCTCTTAGCTCGTAAATGCCCACAGCCATGTTCCCACTGCATGGAAAAATCATTCTGAGAGAAAGAAGTGACTGAGAAAAAGTGTCCGGGACCAGCATTGTTCCTGCTCTTTTCAGTTTAGCTTCACGCTTGTTTCTCTTTTTCTTTTTTTTTAACTTAAGCTGGTTTCAACTGGGTTTCTGTCACTTGCAACCAAGAAACCTGGTGGGACAACATTCAAGCCTGTAGCACTATAGGATGGGTGAACTTTTTTTACTGACCGTTTTTTCTCACAACTTCAGATGCAATCCATCAGCAAATCTGTTGGCTCTTTCTTCAGTAGATACCCAGGGTCTCTCTTCCCCCTTCTGGGTATATCAAGAACTATTGCCCTATTTCTAGTCACTATCATCTTTCCCCTGGATTTGTACCTCCTACTATGCTCTCTGTTTCTACTTCTGACGTGCCCAGCTATTACAATGGACAGAGTGATTCTTTTAAAACACTCACTTCTCCAGTCAAAATACCCTAAGGATTTTTCATCTCACCCAGAGTAAAATTTCAAGTCCCCATCATTACCTCCAAGGCCCTCCATGATTTTAACCCCTTCTGAGTCCTCTGACCTCATCTCCATTACTCTGACCCTTGCTTGCTGCACTTTATCCATGTTGTCCTTTTAGATGTTCCTGGAACACGCCAAATGCTCTCCCACCTTAGGCCTGAGCTGCCTCTGCCTAGAAGGCTCTTCCCCCAGACATCTGCATGCCCTTCACTTTTCAAGAAGGTCTCTGCTCAAAGGCCATCTTATCAGATGCCTTCACTGCCCACCCCAACTAAAATAACGTTGTTTCAACAGCCCCAGCCCCCATTTCAACGTCTATCCTCCTCACCCAGACTCATTTTCCTATAATACTTAACCACTCTCTGTCATATTAAAAATGCACTTGTTTGCTGTCTTTCTCCCACTGAAAAATTGGGGATTCCTCTCCACTGAAGGCAGGATGTTAGCCATTTGGATCACTGTTATATCATCAGCACCTAGAACAGCTCCTGACATCTGGTTGACTGCAGATGTGTTGCACCATGCATGTACAAACTTCTGTCCTCACCCTGGAGAGAAATCAGACTAAGGTAACCGGCCTATGAAAGCAAGCAGGTACAATCAGACATCCATTAATTATTGCATACCAGTCCCTGAAAGGAGACCTGGGAAACTCAGCCACTTAGTGGACAGCATGCATGACACTGGTCTCAGGACATACTCTTTCAGTCTCTTCCACAAGGACAGTGGGCAGGAAGTCAACCAGCCTCCCCAAGTGACAGTAATAACAGCAATCATAATAGCCACTATCACTGATAGAGCACTTACTTTATACCAGGCACTGTTTTAAGTGCTTTGCTTTTGTTAATGGATTTTAACACTTCGTAAGCAGGCATAAAAAGCTATATGACGAGTTTACTCGTTTCCCGCAAAAAATGTGTTAATGGTCACAGCAGCACTGTGAGAAAGGCCTTGCTATTTAAGGTTAGGAAATTAAACCACAAGTGGGCTAAGTAACTTGCGCAAAGTCACAAACCTACTTAGTTGCAGAGCTGGAGTATGAACCATTACATGATGTCTTACAAATCCAGATTATTAACCACACTGCCACTGGACTCCGTGTTTTCTTTCCCATGACATACAGTGTAAAATAATAGTTCTCACTGCCACTTAGTCTACATACACACACACACACACACACACACACACACACACCACTCACACATATGCATACAATCTATAACTAAAGTAAAAGCTTCACTTTTACTTTAAAAGAGTACTTGCCTACTAATGGACTGTGGCCAGCAATACAAAAACATACTGCAATGGGCCCTGTTTTGAGGTCCACCCCCGTTCACACAATCCTGCTTTTAAACAGGTTCCAAGTGTGAATTACACTTAAATCCCTGTTGTCTCAAAGTGAAGGATCTTAATAGACCACTCACTCCACGAAAGAAAAGGCTGCCTGTGAGGACCCACCTGGAGAGAGAAAGGGGACATATGACAAAAGAACAAGATGGAGGTACTCTGGATTAACGGATTAATGTCACTTACTACACAATTTTGCCTAAGGCCCGCCCCGCCCCGCCCTACCAGCAGGAGAACTGCTGCTGCACTACAGAACCAGAGGTGAGTCACCAGAGGTGAGAACCAGAGGTGGTAAATGGAAAGCTTGCTTCTTCTGAGGCTTATTAGCATTCTGCCAAGTCTAACCTAGCCCCGCTCCCTTCCTGCCATTCACAGGGCAATGTCTTTATTAACTGAGGTCCCCCACTGGAAGGGGAAGCCCCAGATATATTTTAACTTCAGTTATCTAATTGTGATTTTCTCCTGTTGTTCTTAGCATTGCTACTAGATCTTTTAAATATTTTAACTAATTGCCTTTTTTATCTTTCACACCTGTGCTTTAAAATAGTTTATAGATGGATACTTTTAAAAGAGCTTAATAAATAATGAACTCCTGGGTAGAATAACAGACTATTTTTATAAAACAATCCGTTTTTCACTTGTAGAGTCACTGTGTTCCCAAAAGGAGTTAAAAAAAATTTTTTTTTCTAACCGTTCAAGAAAAGAAGAGATTATTCTAGGAATTTTTAACAATAACACAACACATTTTATTTGAATGGCAGCTGTAAATGAAAACATCGGGATATACTAATAGGCTCAACTCACCAGCCTAAAACTTAAGTCAAAAAATCAAACATGGTTAGAGCTGGGTTTTGGATGTCAGTGGCCCCCGTTCAGATCCCGCATACGAGGGCCAGTGACACTGCCCTCTACAGCTAACAACAGCTCCACCTGGAGCTGGGCTGTGCGAGCCCCGGTGACAGAGTAGGCTGCAGCCCCTGCTGCAGTGGGCTGCCATAGGCTACAGTAAGTGGCCAGCAGCCAGTGTGAGCTGCCAATAACCGCGGTGAGTGGCCATCCAGAGGCCGGAGACTGATCTGCCTCATCCGGGAAGAGCGCAATGATGATACCAACATGGGCCAGTGAAGCAACGTCCTCCGCAACTGGACTGAGGAACAAAAAGACAGCAACTTGTCTGTTCCCCTTCCCTGATTCCCCAACGCTGTTCCCCTCCCCCAATTCCCCAATAAAATCTTAAAAAAAAAAAATCAAACATGGCTTAATCTTCTTGCGAAAATTTTATCTAATTATATTTATGTCTTTTAACCTATTTTCAGCTGATTTCCTAAAAGTGGCACAGGGCCTTCAGAGACCCCAAAATCTTGATTCTAGGCACTGTACGAAGCGTCAATTTTCCCCCCTAACATTTCACCATCCACTTTAAAATTACCAAGGGACCTTCTTAGAAAACCAGTCGTGACCTCCAATGCAGGCTTGCCTCTGAGTTATTACACAATCTTAGTTACAGGCACCCTGGGAACCCAGTCCTCAATTTAGTTTGTAATTTCCTCTATGAATATGCAAAGTTTCTTTGGAAAGTTTCTTTGGAAAGTCTAGAATTAGCTCTTAAATTATTCATCCCTCCAAAATAGATCTTAGAGTGCACCGGGAAAACTTTAAACATCTTAGAAGCACTGAACTGAATAAAAGCGTGTGGTCTTGGACAGAATGAAGCCTGTTAACATCAGAAGATTCATGAGCCATGTGACCTCTCGCAGGCAAGTTCTTCCATCATGGCGAGCCTCTTGTTTCTCATCTAGGAAGTTGAGGGTAGTAATGCCTACTCCATCACTGTGGCAGGTATTAGCAATATTGCATGTAAGGCATCTGGCAAATGGTACTCAATAGATAATAGGATGCAATGTAGACTGGTGGCTAAGTGGAGAGGTTCTGGAGCAAACCCAAGTTCAAATATTTCTCTACTTCTTAATGGTGGTAGAAACTTGAGCAAATTATTTAACATCTCTGTGCCTCCATTTCTTCATCTGTAAAATGGGAATAATAAAAATAAAATCATCTAGGTCACAGAGCCTTTGCTAGAAGGGTTTGAAACATTTTTTTAAGTTTTTATCGGGGAATTGGGGGAGGGGAACAGACAAGTTCCTGTCCTTTTGTTCTTCTGTCTAGTTGTGGAGGACACTGCTTCACTGGCCTATATTGGTATTATCATTGTGCTCTTCCCATGTGAGGCAGACACTCGCTGGCCATTGGATGGCCACTCACGGCAGCTCACGCTGGCTGCTGGCCGCTCACAGTAGCTTACAGCAGCCCACTGCAGTAAGGGCTGCAGCCTACGCCATCTGTGGCCACTCATGGCAGCCCAGCTCCAGGTGGAGTTATTAATCACCATCTTAGATGTAGAGGGCACAGTGACACTGGAACATGTGGGAACCGAACTGGTGGCCCTGCTGCTCAGAGTTCATGCTCCCAAGCCAACTGTTAACCAACTGAGCCACTCAGCCAGCCCCTCAAAACATTTTTAAACATTGAAAACAAATCTTGGCACATATAGACATTAAATAAATGTTAGCTATTAGAGCCTGATATAATACATATCCCTTGATATGCTCTAGGGATAACTTGAGGGATTTTAATATTTTCTTCAAAATATAGAAATTACAGTTCTTTTTCTCCCCAAACAGGCATCAAAAAGAAAAATACTGAAGGCAACTTTTCCTGCATCTTGTTTATGTGTTTGTTTCCTGAACATAGGGCCATTAAAATCATTTAAGTTTATAGAACATTAAAACATATATTAGGCCAAGGGAAGTGATAATGGTGAAAACATTTTCTTCCATTATGTTGCAGGTCAAATAAAAGGAGTGTTTCACTTCGTCAGTGAAATACTGCTTCCTCAGAGAACTTGGGGACAATTTATTACTCAAACTCCCCCCTTCCCCGCCACCCCATGTTGCCTCTGCATAAGTTGAATGTATCCTAGGGGCATAATTTACAGCAGGAAACAATCAACTTTTTAGCAAACGCTGAGCTTAAGGTGTATTTTACCTGGTGACTAATAATTTAACTAGTCTCCCAATTTTTGAGAAATGTGAGAGGAAACGTTTAATCGTGGGTATGACAAGGTGTAGCTAAGCATGAGTGAAAGCCAAAAATATGTTTTCCTTTTGACAATGATGGCAATGCCTGAGATTAACTGATGTAGGACAGCTAGGGAAAAGTTTTTGTATTTGTGTACTATTGATAGTTCGGCTTTACTTCCATTGTCATAACATGCATTTAGGACTTTAAAACAATAGTGTCCTGTCCACTGGAATGTTTATGAGTAAAAATAAATATTAAAAGAATCAAATCAAGCTGAGAAGAAACACTAATCTCATTAAAGGTATAATTCAAACTATTAGATTTTTTAAAAATTGTATGCTTAGTACTACGAGAGCATTGTTACTGGAAGTTGAAAATGACTAGGAGCGTATTATAGACTAATATGTTGTTTCACCTCTGTGGGTTTGACCTGCATTTGCTTTGGTTCTATCTAGACCTTGTGTAAAGGACTATATGATTTTGGATGATCCCCACCTGGCCTAAGGAGCCATGGTTCTTCTTATAATGAACCAAGGTTAGAACCTGAAGAAGAATCTCTAAATGGATATTGGTCATTGGCCTATGGAATCCCAAGTGTATCCTAAGCCCCACCTCCTCTTAGGAAGTTCTCATTATTTCCCACTGTTGCCTCCACATTGTTCTCAGAGAACCCTGCCACTCTTTCAAATAACCAGCAGAAGCATAGCTCCAGACCTGACCTTGTGCACCTAATGGCATAGCTGATTCAAGGCTGAGACATTTGGGTAAGACTTTCTCAAAGTCTCAGCCATAACGAAAGGAAAAAATATATATATTCCTAGAGTAACATGATTATAGATACTTCTACTTAACAGATATCACTTGCTTTCTGGGGCTCAGAGCATCTAACTCATTTTCTTTCTGGATCCATCTTCACATAGTGGGTACCATCATATCCTCCAAGTCTCCCAAGAACATGAAGGTGGATATTTATACTCTGTCGTTTAGAATAAAAATAATAAGACTCAGAGAGACGAACGTAGTGTGCTCTCCCTGTACCTAAAATTCACCTTCATAGTCTTCATTTCTTATCTGAGAACCATCTTCTGTCTGTAATACTCATCAGGAATGACCATAGTGCTCTATAAAAAGGAATCGCCTACCACTATGGACCTCAGCTGAACAGCCATAGCTCAGCACAGTCCTGCACAAGAATATGCATACATATTTTATCTATTCCTTAAGCCAGCCCCTTTATTTGAATAATTGGCCTCTTCTAACTAGTGTATGCTATCTTCTAGGTGTTAAAAGCTTGATCACTTTGGAAGAACTAAAAAAGTTCAGTGATACCAGTCTGGGAAATTAATTTCAAAAGCAATTTACACTCAAGGAAAATTTTGTACACTATTACCTCTTGCTTGGTATTAAGTCATAGCAGTGTGTGTGTAGAACATTGAATATAAACTAAGAAAATCAATAGAAAATGTAAACTTAATCTTCCTAAGCACAAGGCAGTGTTGTGTACTAGTAAGAACTTGGTATTTAGATGGGAGATGCCAAAGTTCTGTTTTGCCTGTCTCTTCAATACTCTAAGTAGGCCACATAAGGCAACACTGAAAAATTGAAAGCATTAATATCAATAGTCCAGCTTCCTTTAATATTCAGATCTTAAGGACAAATTGAAACGATGTATATGAAAGTAAATAATTTACAGCTAATAAATAATTTATAATTTATAAATTATAAATTATAAAATGAATACAGCAATATTATTCAAAATTTTGGCAATTTCTGTATTTGATGTCCTACATTTCACTATGTATTATCCACCATTAAAAATATTTGGGAATTAAAGCCCTACTGGTTAAAGAAATATGACTCAGATCAGTTCATGAAACTTTGCACTTTTTTTTTTTTTTTAACTTTGCACTGGAGTTAGTTTCACTCCAGGTCTTGGCTATGATTATACTTAAAATTATACTGAAAATGCCATTTGATTAATATACCACAGAGGAAACCTGGAAATAATTCACACAAAAGAACAAGAGAAAGAGGAGAAAAACAATTAATTCATAAAGTTTCTATATATATCCTTCATAATTGAGGTATATTATTAACTAAATTGTCTTTTGCAGTTGTTTCTTGTTATGGTTTCTGATTTATTCACCTCTGGCTCATTTGCTCGTCATAAATTCTAGAGCTCCAGCGGTACTGCAAATGCGTCGCTGAATTGTTTTTGTTTTGTTTTGTTTTTGTCTCAGTAACCTTTTATCTCACTGCTTAAGGTGTATAATGTTATGGTGCTGTTTCATCTGGGATAACATCAAATAATTTGGGCATAATGTAGGCTCAATGGCAGCTAATGAACACTGTAGAATTCAGACAACTTCCTACTGCCTTTAGCCCATTTTCTCCCTAAATCCACTATCTGCTCAGTCACTTCCTTTATTGTAAACACTTTCTGACACCTAGACTCTTTGAGAACAATGAAATTTTACTTAAAATGTTCAACCAGAAAGAGAACCCTTCCTTTCCTCTTTCATTTCTTCTTTACCTCTCTTGTCCCTTCCCTCCTTTTTTTCTTTCTCCTTCCTTTCTTTCCTTTTTTCCCTCCTTCATTTCTTTCTTCTTTCTTTTCATCTATTCTTCCTTTTTCTTCATGCAATAAACATGGAGAACCAACAGTGGGACAAATACAGTGCTGTGTCTAATGGATGAGATATAACTGTGACACAGTCTCCACTATATAGGATTTTATAAACCGATGAAGATCGACTTTCAAACATAATTACATCAAAGTTGAAGGTGTGTGATCATGTTGCCATGGGGCCACATAACTGCTTGGACACCAAGGTGATTGCATCCCAGGATGTGGGACATTTGAACCAGTACAAGAGATGGACCTGGATTAGGGGCAGGACCATGGGAGATCAACTGCCCCAAGGAGGGTAAATTTCATCCTGTGGGCTAGAGAATTGGCAAATAGGGCCCTCAGGCCAAATCCCTATCCTGCCACCTAATTTTAACAAAGTTTGTCGGAATACAACCATACTCTCTTGTTCAGTATTGTCTATGGCTGCTTTCATCCTACGAGGCAGAGTTTAGTTAAGAAAGAGACCATATGGTACCCAAGCCTAATTATTCACTACCTGGTCCTTTATAGAAAAAGTTTGTTGACCCTGCAATAGAACAGTGCTTTCCAACTTTTGCCCCCATATGATGAGGTACAAAGAAAATAATAACATTTAAAAAGCAAGTTGTATTAAATGGAGATGCTGTTCCTGGCCAGAAGCAATCCGCCTAGGGCTTGGAGCTCCTCAAAGTTCTATGTCAACAGCCATGGGCTGGAATGAGGGTCAGTATTTCTGCCTGTCATCACCTATTTTTAGCAATGGGTTGGGGAAAAAAAAAACTGCTCTTGGGAATGAGAAGTCACTAGAGAATATTCTAAGCAAGAATTTATATAGGTAATGTTTAGCCAAAAAAAAAAAAAAAAAAGAAGGCATTGGAAAATTCAAAAGTAACTTCCTTAAGGAAACCAGAGGTTCAAGGATCTATAGTTCTTACTATCAAGTTGAAATCAGCCAAGCAACAAAAAGTCTTTAACAATTATTTGCAAAATATTCTGGTAGGTTCTGGTAGGAAACAAAGACATAGACCTGCCATCACGGAGCTTGAGTTAACTTGATAGAACAGATTATCCTAAATAGAAAGGTGACTGAACATCCAGGGTGATATCTGCAAAAGGCCAAACTATGGCGAGGTCATCTTAACCCCGCTTCCCTGAGTCAGCTGGAAAGAGGGACACATCCATCTGCCAGTTTATTCCAGAGCAGAGGAGAGATGGATGCCAACTATGGCAGCCTCCTGTGACTTGATGCTTCTGATTGAGATAGAACCCAGAAGCCTGAGACATGCCAGGAGTTTGCCTTTTGCTTACAATCAGAATACAGTGTGACTGCCTCACTGCCAGGCAAAGCTCGCTGCTCACATTTGTGGCCTCTTTATCACATTGCCAGCCATTCTGTCATTAGAGATCCTAACTTGAAGAATCCTTATTAAATTGTCAACGCTCCCAACCCCAGAAGTGGCTGAACCACTTTTATCTAACAACTTATTGAAGCTTCAGTCACTCATGAAAGATATATTAGCACCTCCACTATTACAGGTGCTGTGCTAAGCCCCAGGGACACTGAGTGAAATCCAATGGCCCCAGCTAAGTTGAAAAAAAAACCTAAATCAAGGCTCTGTCGAATAAGACCCAGATAGCTGCAGGGGTGTGTGTGTGTGTGTGTGTGTGTGTGTGTGTGTGTGTGTGTGTGTGTGTAGAAGTGGTGTGTTAGGGGGATGGCAAGGACTTGATGAGGGGCAGCAGATGCAGAAAGCACGGGTTCCAGTCACAACTTCCAGCCACTTCACATTTTTGCCTCAGCCTGTCCCTGTAAGACAGTCTCTTTTTATAACATCGCAGGAATCAGCACCACCAGTGCTTCACAGGCCTGCATGAAGTGTTTACCTATTTCCTTTACTTTTGTTCTCTGATGCACAAAGACTAATTTTCTATTTAAAAGACCTTCCTAATCTGACAGCAAACCAGGAAACCAACAGAAACAAGAGAAAGATTCTTATCAAAACCAAATGACAGGCAAAGCCAGACTGGTTTTTTGATCGATAGCTGCTGCATTCCTTGGTAACACAATGGCCTTGGAGGTGCCATTCGGAATGCCCATGACCTTCATCATTCTTTTCTGTCATTATAGTGGCCCTGCTCCTGGTTTGGGGATGAAGAAAATGAACTGACCAAAAAACCTGATTTCTCAAAGGGTAATATTTCAGTAGCTTTGGAGCAGTCATTTCAGTGACATGGAAAATAATGTGTCAGATAAACCAGGGTGTACTTACTTACAGGTGTTTTCAACTTTATCCATTTACATTTTATCTTCTCTGTCCTGCCATACATAAGATGCATTCTGATTCCCAGGCCATTTTGTCTTTGGGAGTAAACCTGGTGTCACATTTTTCACAGGTGCAGACCATTAAGACTAGATTGTTTTTGAGATTATTTACCTGACAAATGACTTCCATCATACCCCAGCAATATAGCCAATCCTTTATATAGTTGCAAGGTTACAAAGGGAACAATTTGAAGTCTCTGCCAGCCTAGGTGATCATCCAAATTCAATGACTAACCTTAGAAGACATGATCACATCTGGTTAATTTGATGGGGTGCTTTGTCCTGTACTCAAAAGATGACAGAAAATAATGGTGGTATTTACCTTTTTCTTGCAAATTGCTCTTGAGATAGCACTACTCCCCAGAACTACCTCACCTGTTTCTAAAACATTCACGTCAAGTCAACCAAGACTCTTGGGAAATCTACACAGTATGTGCCAGTTATGGGTCCAGGTACTAGGAACCCAGGAGTGTATAAATGCTCCTGCTTTCTACCCTCTGTTTGGGTCCCCCACCCCTCATACCCTTTCTTTACCCTTCCCAATGCTCCATACCCCTGAAGTCTAACCTGTATGGATCCTGTGATAGTTAATTTTATGTATCAACTTGGTCAGTATTTTTACTCTGTGGTAGAACTCCAGATATGTGGCAATTCTGGCATTTTTCATGCCTTCATTCCACAAACATTTATGAATGTTCTAGCATCCACTAGTTAGAAGAGGCCAATTATTCAAATAAAGGGGCTGGCTTAAGGAATAGGTAAAATATGTATGCATATTCTTGTGCAGGACTGTGCTGAGCTATGGATGTTCCGTTGTGGTCCACAGTGGTAGGCGATTCCTTTTTATAGAGCACTATGGTCATTCCTGATGAGTATTACAAAGACAGGAGATGGTTCTCAGATCAGAAGTGAAGACTATGAAGGTAAGTTTTAGGTACGGGGAGAGCACACTACCTTTGTTTCTCTGAGTCTTATTATTTTTATTCTAAACAATACGATATGGAGGCTAACTGTTTGGCCAAATACCAGTCTAGATGTTGCTGTGAAGGTATTCTTTGATGTGATTAACATTTAGATTAATAGGTTTTGAACTAAGCAAATTACCCTCCATAATAAGAATGGGCTCATGTAATCAATCCAAGGCCTAAGAGCAGAGACTGAGGCCCCATGAGAAAGGAGGAATTGTACCATCAGACTGCCCTTCAGACATAAGAGAAATGTAGCCTGCCAGACTACAATCCTGTGGTCTCTCTCTCTCTCTCTCTCTCTCTCTCTCTCTCTCTCTCTCCCTCCCTCTCTCTCCCATTGGTTCCGTTTCTCTGGAGAACTCTGTCTCATATATCCATAGGCTCCCTATTCTCTCACTTTGGATTTGATCTGTGTCACAGCAGGCACAGACAGGTCAGAATGAGGAATGAAAGTGAGGTTCCCTGGCTCCCAGTCTGTGGGGCCGTGGGTTAGCACTGACTGTGTCGCTCCTACTTGAGGCCATGGCAGCTGTCCAGTGGCCCTTTCCTAGCCTTGTGTTCTAGGTCTCTGGTAACCACTCTGTCCTCTTACCCCTTTACCTAGGAGAAGCCATAGTTCCTAATGTTGTTGATTTGAGGTATCGCCACACCTCGTTTTTCACCCCTTCCTCCATTGCCTTCCCCTGGCCACCATCAGTTTGTTCTCTGTTTCTGTGAGTCTGTTTTTGCTTTGTTTGTTTGTTTGTTTGTTTGTTTGTTTAATCTTATTTATCTGTATCAAAGGCCAACCTAACATTTATAAGGGCCCCATTTCCGAGAAATTGGATAAAGCTATTCTTTATGGACCGATTGTCTGTGTCTTCCCAGGAGCCACATGTTGAAATCCTACCCCTGAGTGTGATGGGATTAGGAAGTGGGGCTCTTGGGAGGTGATTAGGTCATGAGGATGGAGGTCTCATGAGTGGGATTAGTGCTCTTATAAAGGGCTGAAGAGACCAGAGCTGTCCACTTCCCCCAGGTGAGGAGAGCAAAGGCCAGGAAGAGGGCTCTCACTGACACCAACCATGCTCGTTCCTTCATCTTGAACTTCCCAGCCTCCAGAATAGGAAGAAATAAATATTTCTTATTCAAAAGCCACCCACAGTCTATGATATTTATGTTATAGTAACTTGAATGGACCAAATACCTATCTAAAATATCATTTCTGAATCTGAATATAGCTGTAACAGTTTATGTTTGGGCAATTCTCTCTTGTCAATGGGTTCAGGAATTTGGAGTAAACAGTATAGCATAGTCAAGAACAGAAGATAGGCTTTTGTGGAGGCCTATAAAACATTTTGTCCAGAAGAACACAGCAGCTACCCACCTTCGGTTCTCAAGCCACTGAACAGTTGACACATGTCCCTAAGATACTCCTAACTGTCTTGGCTGGATCAAAACCACTCAGGCTGAAGCTGCTGTACTACCCTTGCTAATCCCCAAATGCAGGCTACCCACCCACTTACTGTAGAAGAGAGGTCTTTTTCTGCCTTCCATGGGCTCAAGGGGAAAAGAGTTCATTTAGATTTAGAGAACGCTGAGAATCCACCTGAGCCCCAATACCCCTGGAGGCCTTCCCTAGCCAGGGCTCAGGTGCCTGCATTTCCGAGTGAGCTGGGAATATTGGCTCCTCTCCTTCCCTGGCTCCTGCCTCATGCTTTTTCAATATAGATTTAAAACTTGTAATTTGATTTTTTGTTAAACTGTACTTTGTCAGCTCCAATGCGTTTCCTCCCAGACACCTGTGTGGAGGTGAGCTTGTGATTTATCCTCAGAGTCACAGGAGAACAGGAACAAGAGTTTCTGAAGCTGACCCTCTTCAGGACAGGGCTTTAATGTGTTTTCTGGGATGAAATGCAGGACCGCTGAACATACAGGAAATGGCCATTAGCGTTTGCGCCTTTACCCCCAGGCTGCACAGGAAATTCACCACGACTGGAACGTGATGTCGGTGTGTGTGAAGCCCAGCACAGGTTCCAAGAAGGCAAGAGCCACACCTGTGTTGTTTCAAATGTCCTAATCAGCTAGAAAGGAAGGGAGGAAAGCTGGCAAGAGGGAAGGGAGAGGCTCACGTTTTCATACACCTCACTTATCTGACCTTTGTAAAAATAACTGACCTCTGTGATAGGGCCACACTCTACCTACTGAAGGGGAAGGGAGCGAACCAGGTGCTGGATACTTCCTAGATTCCATAATATTAGTTTATAAGTATGAAGCTCCTATGCCAGGTACTATGGGAAGCATTTGACATGCACTGTCTCATTCAGTGCTTACAACCATCCAGGTACTATTTTTAACCCCATTTAAAGAGGAAATCAGGCTGCCCTAGGACTTCAGTAAGTGCCCGAGTGAAATTTGAACACAGAACCCTACAAAATGGATCACCTTTAATTTTTGAAAACTCTTCAGTGCCTTAAGAATATTTAGTCCTGTTTTAAAACAAAACCAAAGAAGGAAACCGAGATTAGATGTAGTTATATGACTCATCCAAAGTCAGGCTTCCACTGAGTGGTGGGAACGAGATGTATACCAGTTCTACATGACGCCCAAAGCCCAACTTCTATTCACTGCACCATCTTAGCTCTTGAATTTGGATTGCAATCTACATGTTTATAATCATCTAAACAGTGCTGGGTAGATGGAGTCTTTGAATTTCAATGTTCTCTGGCTGACCCTGCTCCGCCCCACCCACTCCTGCCCTCACCTATATACAACAGCCTTGCAAGGAGTTGGATTTCACCTTCTCCTCCACACACAACCCCCTAGTGGTATCCACTCACCCTGCCTGTGTTCTGGCTTTCAGTTTCAAGAGCTTGAGTCCAGGGTCCAAGGAAGAAAGTCCCCACAACTGGTCAGTATTTTTACCCTGTGGTAGAACTCCAGTTATGTGGCAATTCTGGCATTTTTCATGCCTTCATTCCACAAACATTTATGAGTGTTCTAGTATGAACTATGAAAGTTCGTAAGGCTACAGAAATGTGTGTATTATGGCAAGATCTCTTGTCCACAAAAAACACTCAATGTGCAGTGTGAAAATAAACATATCAACCAAACATTTATGAATAAATGCTGTAGGGGCTTCAAGTGAAGCCTAAATGTATAAGTTAGGCTTTGATGAAAGTAGGTCAAACCGAAGTGCCTAGGTTTTCTTAGGGGCAGCCCAGAGAAGTTAACCATGGACCTGCGTCTTGAAGGACAAACAGGAGTTTGTCAGGCCTAAGAGCAGGCATAGGTGCAGAGGCCCTAATGTGTGCAAAGGGAAAAAAGCAAAAGGACCCAGCAGATTCTGGAAACGGCCATAGCTCCATGACAGGGATGGGGCATAGAGACAGTGGCAGAACCTTGTTTCATAAAAAGTTTTTGGCTATATCTTATAGACCACCGAGTCGTTAAGATAAACCATTAGTTGTAGCCAGAGTAGGCAGAATCCATCACTGGCCCTGCTTGAGAGCCTGCTCTGAGTGCTGCATCACCATGTCTACGTCATCTTCCTCAGCTCTAAGCTTGATGGAATGGGACCAGATTTCCCACGGTCTGTGGTCCTTCCAGTAGGGTCTGATATACCCAGCCAAAGTGCTCCCTGGTCATCACAGCTTCCTTGGCTCGCTCTCTTTTCTCTCCCCTCCTCCCAGCAATGCTTTGAATCTAAAATAAAACCACCTCTGCATATACTGAATAATTACAATAATGGTGGTATTTCTAAGAGCTTTTTGTCTCTTTACCCATTTTTGTCCTGTGGTGGCCCCAGGGGATTGATAAACTCAGCAACTGTTACATGATGTGAAGCCAAGCCATATATCCCAAAGCTGCCTCATGAGGTTACTTTGGGAAGGAACATTGCAGAAAACAGAAAACAAAACAAAGGGCAGAGAAAAGAATGTTTCAATAGTTGCATTCATGACACCTAAAGGTGAAGGAAACTCAGAAGGACAGGGGATCCATAAAGCTATCAAAAATCCTACAGTTATTTAAGGCAGAATATCCTACAGGCAAGAGTATAAATAGGAATAATGGTTCACATTTGCATAGCAGCACAAAACTGAACTATTTCCGAAATATTTTCACAAACGGCATCTCAGTTGAGACTCACACTGAGTCTTGTAGAGAATACAGGCTCAGAGAAGCTTGGGACAGGTGGTTGAATAATTGCCCAAGGTCAAGTGACCCCTGTAAGTGGTAAAGATTCAGACGTGCTCTGCCTGAGGGTTAGCAGTCGCACCATAAGCTGAATTTTACTTTTTTCCCCTGGAAGAAGCTTATGTTAGCGCTGATTATGTACCAGTCAATATTCTAAGTGTTTAGCACTATTGACTCATTTAACCCTCAAGGCACAAAGAGACTCAGTAACTTGCCCATGGTACCACAGTCGATGAATAGCAAGCCAGGATTTGAACGCCTGACGTCTGATTCCAGAGGCAGAGCTCTCAACTGATTACATTATGCTGCTTCTCTGAGTTCATTGATACATCCTGCTCATGCCCATAATTTTTCTTGTTTTTCTTTTGAGGGCAGTGTCACTGGCCCTCATATGTGGGACCCGAACCTGGGCCGCTGGCTTCCCAAGCCAGCGCTTAACCACCAGGCCACTCGGCCAGCCCCTCATGCCCATAATTTTTAAACAAAGAAAAATGATTAATTTCTAATCTATTATCTATAAACTTTCGAAGGACTGATTGGCTTTCAGAGGTTTAGGCTTTAAAGTTCTTCAAAGGCAGCACACTGTAATGTCCTGTAAAGGTCCTTAAAGCCTTTCCATGGGTTCTGGGAGGTTAAAGTTATTTTTATAATAATACCAAAACATTATCTGCCTTTTTCACACTTGTTCTGTAGACAGGTGTACAGCTGCATTTTCCAGAGTTTACCTGATGTGTGATAGTGCAAGACGGAATGCAGCAGGAGATATGATAATGTAACTCTCTCATCTATTAAGTCTGACATTAATATAATTTGCAAAAATGTAAAACAATGCCACTCTTCTCATTAAATTGTTTTATTTAGAAAAACAGTGATATTTCCTAAGAAGCACATTAAGATGTAATGGGTTTATTGTTGTTTTCAAAGAAGTTAATTTTAAATTTTGGGTTTTTAATTTCTAATAAGGTAAAAAAATTCAAAAGATATAACTTACTAAGCTAAAGCTACTTGGGGTCTCAGTGATTTAAAAAGTGCAAAGAGTTCTTGAGAACGAGAAGTGAGAACTCCTGTCCTAAACTATTTTCAATCTATCATCATAGAACCTGTGCTGATGGACTTCGGGGTCAAGTTCGACAGGTGCTAAATATTGTAACACTTTGGGTTTGACATCTTCAGTGTCACTCCTACTCCCTTCTTGATTAATAAGTAAGGAAATGGAACCCCAAATTGGTTGAGCTTGCACATTTAGCACAAAACTGGGACTGGAATCCATGTTTTCATCATAAATTAAACTGAAGTTGTTTCAAACTTCCGTTGAATAATAAGCTGGAAGGCAAAATGGGAAATTAGAAAATGCGAGTAAGTAAAATGAAGCATATGTAGTATTATAGAGTTTTCAAAGTGTTTTCATGCTCATATTCTCAAGCAAATCTTATACTCATAATGTGATGCCTAGGCAGGATCGATATGTCCATTTTCTTGTTGATTTTTAATTTTTATTTTTATCAAATAAATATGCGTATTAAACTTAGCTTTAAAAGTGAAATAGCACTGTATGACTTACATTTAAGAACAGGGGTTCCCCGTGTAGCCTATGCCTATCCTTCATCTTATTTTCTAAAAGCAATTACGTTTACCTCCTTCGGTTGTTTCTATTTCATTTACAGTCGTGTTTCTAAATGATATGCTTATACTTCTATTTCTTGGCTTACTTACTTTAGTCTATGTTCTTTGACTTCTAACTATGAAACATAAGGAATAAGCACTTGCTTGTCTCCCTTATTTCTTTACAAAAATCCATCCCAGAACATAGAAGCTTAAAACAACCATCAATTAAAATCACTTGTCACAGTTCTGTGGTTCCATTAAGCTCAGGTGGGTTTGTCCATCTGTCTCAGGCTTCTCCCTGTGGCTGCGGTCAGATGGCAGCTGAGGTTGGACTCACCTTGAAAGAGTCATCGCCTAATTCTTGCTGCCATGGCACCCATGGCTACTAGCTGTGGTTTGTGGGCCTCTACTTGGTCTCGATCTTCTTGCACGGTCGGTCTCTCCAGCATTGTGGTCCCAGGAAAAGCAGACTTCTTACAAAGCAGATGAAGGCTCTAAAAGCAAGAGTTCTAAGAGAACCAGACATAAGTTACATAGTCTTTTCTGCCCTAGTTTCTGAAGTCACGCAGCATCGCTTCCACTGCTTTCTGTTGGTAACAACTGGGTCATAAGGCCAGAAGGGAATTAGACCTCATCTCTGGATGGGAGACTGGCAAGATCACATATTAGCACAGCACATGGATGGGAAGCAGTGATAGGGCCATCTTTGGAAAATGCAGTCAGCCACAGCGCTCTTATTCCAACCTGCATATCCACACTTCCGTCCTCCATCTTCTCAATGTTCAGTGCTTATGTTGTTACATATAATTACCATGTGATTATTTTCCACTGCTGAGCCACATAGCATACAATGATTCTTATCTTTTACATAATTTTATTTTTCTGGAAGTTAATGGTTGTACCTTCTGTGTGTGTGTGTGTGTGTGTGATCCTATCACTAATTCTTTCCCAAATCTTCAAAAGAATTCAACAGAAATGTGAAAAATCACCACTAAGTGCAGTTATTCACATCAGGGCATCTAACATATCCATTGTTTTTTTCTTTTAGAGAGTTTTCCTAGAAAGGCTGTGTGAGAGGTAAAATTTTTTGAGATCTTGCCTATATGCAAAAGAGTTTATTCTACACTTATAGTAGTTTATCTGGATTAAAATTCTGTCAGAGAGAATTTTCCCTTGCTGTTTTCAATGTCGCTGTTCTGTTATCTTCTAGCTTCCAACATATTGTTGAAAAGTCCAGTGTCAATCTGATTCACAGCCCTTTGTATGACACCTGTATCCTTTCTCTTCAGCTAATGATGGAAGTCCTTCCTTATTCATTGTGCTGGACACACCATGGGCCCTTTCATTGTGAAATCATGTTCTGTATTATTTCTTTGATTGCCACCCCTCAATCACCACTATCATTTTATTTATGATTTATTTTTGAAATTTCTGCTAATCAGATATTGTGCCTTCTTGATTGCTCTTATAATTTTTTTTTTCTTCTACTTTCTCTCTCTTCATATTTCAGCCCTACTTTCTGGGGGATTTGATCAATTTTTGCATTCCATTCTTCTATTGTATCCCTCAGATATTGATACCATTGTGTTTTTTGTCTAGGAACTGCTGGTTCTTATTTCCATTACTTATTTTTTTCCATTACTTTTTTCAGTATCCTTTTCTCAATTAATGGAAACAATATCTTCTGTGAAGAATATTATTTACATGTTTTTCAATAACATTAGTTTCCTGTTTTTTCTTATATTTTCCTAGCTTTCTTTTTGTTTATTTTAGTGTCTCTCATATTGGAAGCTCTCCTCCAATGTCCAGTACACTTGGTTTTTCATTCATTTTTTCAGACTGGGCTACTACAAGTTTAATAATTGTTTCTCTGTATGGTGATTAAGAAGGAAACAGGATATGTTGGGGAGGCTGCTCAAATGACCATATCTATTGGTCTTTTTCCTTGGCTAGTCAAGAAAAGCTGAAAGTCAAAAACCTGGTGGCCAGCACTTTTAGCACAAAGTAGAGAGAAAAGTAGGGGTAGATCAATTAAAATCTATTTTGTAGACTTTTGTTTAATCCCTGTTTTGTTTTGTTTTGCTTGCACTTTACTCCTGCCCTTTAGTTTTCCAGGTGCTGTTCCTTTGTTTCATTTGTAGTCTTTTTTTCTCCTTTTTTTTTTTTTAAATATATTATTGGTGAATTTGGGGAAAAGACACAGCGTTGGGGAATCTGGGAAGGAGAATAGACAAGTTGCTGTCTTTTTGTTCTTCAGTCTAGTAGCGGAGGACGTTGCTTCACTGGCCCATGTTGGTATTATCATTGCGCTCTTCCCAGATGAGGCAGATCGGTTGCTGGCCTCTGGATGTCACTCACCGCGCTACTGGCAGCTCATGCTGGCTGCTGGCCGCTCACGCTGGCTGCCAGCCACTCATGGTAGCTCATGGCAGCCCACCGCAGCAGGGGCTGCAGCCTACACCGTCGCCGGGGCTCGCACAGCCCAGCTCCAGGTGGAGCTGTTGTTAGCTGTAGAGGGCAGTGTCACTGGCCCTCATATGTGGGACCCGAACCGGGGCCGCTGGCATCCCAAAACCAGCTCTTAACCAGTGCGCCACTCGGCCGGCCCGTCCTTCATTTTTATTTGTTTGGTTTTTGTTTTCATTTTTGCTTTGATTTATTTTTTAGATCAAATACATAATTTGTTTTTTTATGCAGCTGAAAACTTTTTATACCAATTCAATGCAGTTCTGTGTAGAGACAAAAATATAGCTGAATGGACAAAGCCACTGAGCTTGCCCCTAAGTGATGCTCTCATGACGCCATGATGATAGTAGTCAAGCTCATGAGAAAAACATCTCTTTTGGAAAGGGGTATCTGTTGTTTTTGACCACAAATATTATGTTTTGAAAAATTGTTTTTTTGAGATATAACATACACAACAAAGCACACTAATCATAAATGTATGGCTCAATGAAACTTTCATGTGTGTTTACCTCTGTAACCACCATCTTGTCAAAATAGAGAACATTTACTAGAACTCCAGAAATGTTCCAGGTGCCCCTTCCTAGTCAGTACTTCACTCAGAGATAGTCACTCTTCTGTCTTCTAAATTTATAATACAGCTTTGCCTGTTCTTGAACTTCCTAAAAATATAATCATACAATTTGTACTGTTTTGGTTTTGGTTTCTTTTACTCTTACATTATATCCATGAAATGTATCTATGTTATTATATGTATTTGGAGTTTATTCTTGATTTTTTTACTCCCTATTTAGTGTTCTATTATATGAATATCCCACAATTTATTTATCCATTTCTGTTGATGGAGAATTTGGTTGTTGTTTCCAGTTGAGCTATGTTGAATAAAGCTGCTATGAACATTGTTGTACATGTATTTTTGTGAGTGCATCCATTCATTCTCTCAGGCATATATCTAGGAGTAGAATTGCTGGGTCATATGTTAGGCATATATTCATTTAATAGATACTGCCAAATCGTTTTCCAAATGTGATTGCTAAGTTCCTCACTCTCACCAGCAATGTAAGAGAATGTCAGTTATTCCACTTCTTCTCCAATCTATTTGTGTGTTTTAAAATTATTCCATTGATTGATTTTGTTCCATCAAATTTAAATGAAAACCAATTGATTGAAATATCCTGATTTCAATGATTACTATGGGACAACTTTGACATGAAGCTACTGTCTGCTCTCTGAAAGCTGAAGTTATTTTTAATGCTTTCTACCTAATTTCTGTCCTTTACTAAGTGTAGCACTTTCTACTCTCTAAAACCATTGTCAATTTTACCATTAATTCCCTGATGTATCTTTGAACACTTTCACTTTCTGCTGTTCATAGAAGAACCCTTGAGACTGAATCACAATCATCAAATCTAAATCACTATTTCTCAACAAGCACTTTATTTATTTGGTCATCAAGCCACTTTTTTATGTGGATTCTATTACTTGAAATAATATAGAAGAAATTGTGATGTACTGACCAATTTGAGAGACTGTAGCTCAAATACAGAGTCCCATTACACACAATATAGTTTTAAAAAAGTATTAAAGGGGAATAATTCCTATAAAAAGAATTCTGCAGAGTGAAAATCTGTCCTATTATCTGAGAAATTATTTAGTCATGTCCAAATTGGCTTATTTCCATTTCTCTTCTTCCTCACTTTATATGTAAAGCTATAAACCTGAATTTAACTCCAATAAGAGTCTGATTCTTTCATTTTTTTCATTTTGGTTGGATGAGCTCACGAAGAAGGAGCAGCTACCTAAATCAAACTGAAACTTTAAAGCATTATGTAGAAAAAATTCTGTTAAAAATGAACTTCTCTATGTTTTAAAAAAGTATATTTTATTAATATATCCAACATGCCCAAAAAGCATCACATAGGTAATTCTTCTTGAATCTGTATAAATAACTATAAGTACTAAAAGGAAAATCTCATGGAAATATCAGTATCACTTCATAAGAAGTCAACTAACTCAAAAATATATATGTATATAACAAGAGTCAGTTTGTGATCCTAGCTTCTAACCTCAGCAACTTGATTTTTGTCAGCACACAAAAAGTAAATACACCTTTTAGGACTAGTTTCTAATAAAGGAAGTTCACAAAAGACTTGTGCACAAACCAGAATTATAATTTATGAATTAAAAATGAGAAGCATAACTGTTTTAGTGCCTAGAACACATCAGCATTTTCAGCACATTTCCCCCTACAGACATAAATGATAATCATAAAACTGTCTTATGAGCAAAGGAGTTAGTTTTAATGGCATCAGACTCTGGTAATTCAATGCAGTTCCCCAGGAAAGGAGTAAAGGATGCTTTGTTCAGGGCCTCCCCTCCACTAGTTGTAAATAAGAGTATCTATTCTAGCTAGCTTAAGCAGAAAAACTGTTTATTAAGGGGCATTAGTTTATAGAATCTTCAATGGGCCAGAGGCTTGGGGGGAAGGAGCCAAGGGCAACACCAACCACACCACGGGGGAGCTTGGATGATGTCCTCGTTTCTGCCCCAGCTGGGCACAGACACGGCTGTGCATACTGCTGATAGTGGGCATGAGAACATCCCCCACTGATTCCCGAGAAAACGGAACAATCCCACTTCCTCTCACACCAGAAAGCTTGGATTCTGCTCAGTACCAGCTTCTTCATGTCACATTCTTCTGACACAGGGTTTCATGCACATGCATTTGATTGGTGAATCCAAGGTCACATGACTGCACCCTAGCTTTGGGAAAGAGAATTCCCGCTTTATACCTTGAAAGATGGCAATCATAATGTGGGAAGCTTCACAAAAACATTGGAAATGTAGCAGTCATCAAACATGACAAATGCTGCCGGAGAAGACATTGACAAAGTTTGGTTTGTCCTCTGACTCTTTGTTGCCATACTGTATGTTTTCATTTTCTTTTGCTAAGAATATTTTAAGTGGTTTTTATTTTCAAATTAACTAATGCTTATTGCATAAAATGTGGAAAACATACATAATTGGCAACACGAATCCAAAAAGTGCTGCCTGAATATAACTTTATTCTCACTCCCACCTATTTCAGTTCAATTTTTGTGGCTGCTTCCTTTTTATTCCTTTGGTGAAATCTAAGGCAGGTGCTATAAAATTTATTATCATTCTTAAATAATAAAAAAGGACTCTAGTCACTGTTAGTCACAATAATCATCTCACTGAAGCAAATTAAGTGCATAGATTTGCATAATAATCAAAATCCTAAGCTTTTTAAATATATAAATCTCCCCTCCCCTGCGTGCACTTGGAAACTGATAGTAGGTGATGGGAGGGCATGGTTTATTTCTCCTTTTTGCTTCCAGCCCATCACATTCCCTCCTTTCACTGGCCATGTGAGGTGTCTCGTGCCTCCAAGATCAGAGGCAGAAGGAGAGAGAAGATTCAGAAGAAGACTGTCCTGAGTGATCCCAATGCAATTGGTGATGGTTTCTTCCAATCCTGGTTGGTGATGAAAGCTGACTCTTCTTCTCAGGGGCACCCCTCATGGGTTCTTTGGAGGCCCCACTAAGATCATTAGACTGCACATTTTATAATACAGGTAATGATGTTTTCTTTGAACTGACCACTAACTTTTCCTCCCCTTGCTTCTGAGAATCCAACAGCCTCTGCCTCCAGCTAGGTTCTCCAAACAGTCTTCTAGGGGAGGATGTAAGTGGCTGCAGGCTACCACCCATATCCCCAGGATGGCCTACTAAGCAAAACACAGCAGCATCTTTACCCCACTATTGGTATCCATGGGCCCCACTCCCAGCGCAACCTTGTCCTATCCCACTCTTACTCTGCCATCTTGGGCCACAACTTCTCACCTTTAGAGTCTGTTAGCTTGTACAGGACATTGGATAGCTGTGGCACCTATGAAGCTTTTCAAATGTTCTTTATAAACCCTTTTTCATGAAGCTCCAGTATGGAGAAAATCACTCCTCAACCTGCTGCTGGAGGTGTTGCCTCTTTCCATATGAATTCTCTTTATTTCCAACCTTTCAAGGCACTTCAATGTGTTTACAGCCAAAATGTGGAGAGGGTATCTACAGCCTGAACCCACCAGAACTCAGACTTTGGGATCCTTTTATCAAAACTGAATGAGAGAGTCCAATTTTGATATCTTTTTATGCACAGTCCTGTCCTATAGTTCTATCATCTCAATAAACCACAGTCAATTTTTTCTTGTATTTCTTTTTAATCTTTTTTTTCTGTACAGGTAAATTTCTTTTTAATTGCTACCAAACTTCATTTGACTTGTTTCCAGATTTTTAAAATTAGCACTTTGTTTTTAACATTTTTATGTCATCAGTCTTCAAAAATAAGATTTAAAAAATTTTTTTTATTATTTATTTATTTTTATTTTTTTTTGAGGGCAGTGTCATTGGCCCTCATATGTGGGACTGAACTGGGGCCGCTGGCTTCCCAAGCCAGAGCTTAACCACCGCGCCACTCAGCCGGCCCAAGATTTTTTTTTAAAAGATGAAATTTTATTCACAATAATTCCAAACTGGAAATTACTCAAATCTTCATCAACAGGATGGCTTAATAAATTTTGATATATTCACAAAATAAAACACTATTCATCAATGAAAATGAGTGAACTATAATGACATTTAGCATCATAGAAAGCAAATATAAAAGAGTGTACTGAGCGAATTCATGTACATAAGATAGAGAATAGGCAAATTCTAATAAATGGTGAAAGAAATAAAAATAGTGGATACCATTGGAGAGTAATATTTTGTAGGAGGGCGGAGTCCTCTGATGTGACAGAAATGTACTCTCAATCAGGGTTGTGGTTATGGATGTGGCTGTATAGACATATAAAATTTATTGAATTTTAATTTAAGATTGATGTACTTTATATATGTTACAGTTCAATTTAAAAATTATAAATGATGAGCAGGAAAAAAGTATGCTTTAAGAGTTGGATGTTATTTCATCATGAGACTTTATTAATTTATTCCTTGCTTAATGTTTATTTCCCATCTTTTTCTACTTTAATATGAGGAAAATATATCCTTGTATATCTTTGGGTGCATATATCATTCCATTAGAGAGATGATTAGAAGTAAAGACATGATGAGACATGATAAACATTCTTAAATATCTTAATGCATAGTGCTAAATTGCTCACCGGAAAATTTGCACCAATATGCACACTCACCATCAGTACATGAGTGTGCTTTTATCATTACCCCATCAACAGTTTTAAGAGTTACCATCTATCCTATTTTTTTAAAACTGATTTAAGCAAAAAAAGTTATCTCCTTGTTTTCATCTGCATTTCTTTCATAACCAGAACTGTAAGCATCTGTTGAATGAATATAAAATGTGAAGATGAATACAAATGTGGAAATCCTTTCTTTAGTGTGACCATATGTCACTCAGAGAGCAGAATGCAGCCAGGCTTACTCTGTTCATTCTATCCTCATGAAGTGGCAGATGTAAATCTTAATAAGAGAAAGAGAAGGATAGTGTAATCTGTTGTTTTGGCTGCATCTTGTCATAAAAATTTTCAAGTCTGTGCCACTTCATATCTATGTTGGAGGACTGAGGAAAGGAAAGTTGTATTTGATGACATCACTAAATGACTTTTTGGCCCTTAAAGAAAGAGGCAGGTCCTTCTAGAAGAGAGGCTGTGACCATAGTTCTACATGAGATGGAGGAATGATCCCCACTTCCTCTAGAACATTTAATAAAGTTCCTGAAAAAAGTTGCCATCAACAGAAGGCTGAGAAATCAATTCAGGTAATGTTTTATTTTAACTTAATGTTATATTGGGAAGAAAAATCAAATAATTTTGTTGAAAAATCCTTTAAACTGATGTTTGTCTCATAGTTCTAATACTTTCACTTACTGCCCCATAAAAGATTCAATTAATTTGGGGTCTGACAAGGAGAAGGGACATTGTTTGATAGTTAGAAAAAAATAACAATTTCTAAGACAGCTATTCTCACCTATATATTCTTCCTAAAAACTTTAGAATCATTTAAGTTAAAAATGAAAGCTATTCAAATTTAAATACTAGTAGTGTTATAATGTTAATTTAAAAATAATTTATACCTTTAAAATAGTGAGGCTTTCCATCTAGCTAAAAAGTACTCCAATCTTCTTTTATATCTTTCTTAAGCTTTTGTAATTTTCTTCATATAAGACCAACGCCTCTTTTTTTATATTGGTTCATAATTAATTAATGGGTTTGAGGTGCTATTGCAAATGGGATTTTTTTCCCCATTTATATTTGCTTAGCAGTGGTTGCTGGTATAAAAAAGAAATATTGATATTTGTGCATTTCTTTTGATTCAGGTGTTTTTTGAACTCTCATTAATTTAAATCTTTCACTGGATTCACTTGGATTTTCCAAGACAGTTTTAGATGTATTGACATTGAAGGCAGGTCATTCTGCTCCTGTAGGATGACTTTGCCTCATTGTGTTTTGAGTCATTTCGTGCTAATGTTTACAACAGTCTTAAGTTGTTTGACACTCGCCATGCCCACTCCCACATTGAATACACATGTGCATGAACATACATGTACAATCACGCCACAACAAGACCTAAGAGATTCACAATTTGACGGCATCAGGAATATTTTTCATTCTCATAGGGGTCAGTTTTAGGTAAAGTTTGACCAGTAGCCCTCACACTACATTAAGGCCCTGGTTTCTCTGTCTCTCTAGTTTGCCACGGTGTCTGTTTCACTCCTGTCCACCCCTGAGACACACACTTTATCTTACAAGAGCTCCAAGTTTTCTTCCTGTGAAAGCAAAAGCCAAAGCAAATAAAAAAAAAATCCAAGCAAATAGCAACCATAAAAGACACAGTATGAGTTCTGGACCTTACTTCCTTACATTGTCCTAAAAAAGAGAGACAGAGAACTTTCTTTCTTTTTTTGTAGGAGCTATGCTGTTGCTTCCCCAGCAACCATCTTACGTCAAATTCTGCCCATCGGCATGACATGAACCCCCAACTCAGTCACTCAACTGAGGGAAATAGATATACTGGTGGATTCAAGATAGCAAGACCTGTCCCTGGAAACAGCAGCGAGGCCAAAACCACACCCTCAGTGGCTGAGAGTGGGAGTTTTTGGGAAAAGGAAATTCAGGAAGGGGAGTGAGTGCTGGCAGCAAACAACGGATCTCCACCACAGAGGGTAGGTGCTAGCTACAATTTCCTTAGCTCCTGTGCCCTACAAATCTATACTTACCCAGTCTGTGCGGTCCTAAGGCTAAGCCCCTTGCAAGGAATTAAAGTCCCCAAAGTAGTGCTCAAACAGCATTAATGAATTGTTACTGTAAAGTCACACTGAACATAGTATTAGGATGTGTTTATGACTTCCCAATTCCTGCATACCTTCTTTGGAGGAACTGAAGGCAGAAGTCTTCATAACTAGAAGTCATTGGATGCTTTGGTTCTCAAACAACCATCTCAATGCAAAGCCATCACCTATGACTGAAAACCCAACTCATATATAACCACCTTCTCCCCTACCGAGTCCCACAGGATTTACCTGTCATGGGAAAGAATACATTTGTTTTTAAATAAGAACAGAGGCTTTACTCATGCTCATGCTTGGCTTCTCCTTTACCCAGGAAGATGTGACCAATTCCTTCCAGATGCAGCTGTTTCCTCTGTGACACAGGACCCAACTCCTCTGGACTCCCACACCTTGCTGTTAGAACCGACTATTTCCTATCTGGCCATGTAGCCTATTCTGGACAGGCCCTATCTCAGGAGTCTCACCGGACTCATCCATGTCTCCTCAATACAGCTGACAATGTTATCAACTGTCACATGATAGACTGCCTGTCTGTCCCCATGCACCTCTCCATAAAGACATCATAACTTCAATATTATGCTTACTGTATTTGTCCCCACTTGGTGCCAAAGGATGGCTGGTTAGTTCATGATGGGTAAGATCCCTCAAAGGAGGGCGATCTAAGCCAGGCACGGTCACATGGAAGCCATGGGAGGAATCAGGGCATGAACTCTTTGCTTCAGGTTCTGGCAGCCTGCATGTGAAATGACCTATTGATGTGATATATCTGTCTTCCCTGCATCCTTATCAGTAAGTCTTGGCAGAGTAAGTTTCTGTCTCTTAAGAGGTGCATGACAATAACCTCATGGGACCTCTGGTAATGGCAGCTTGGAGGCATGGGTGATGTGGCCCTGAGCTATGTTTTCCGGTGTGAGACTCACAGACCATGGAAGCTACATTGGTCTTCGCTGATGTGTAAGATAATAAAAGGAGTAGTCTGGCCCAATTTGGGATTCGGAGCTCTCTTGGTCCACGAGGCTGGAAGTCCCCTGGCCCTAAACTGCATTTCTCTTATTTGTGTGTCTCTCTCTCTTTTTAACCTTTTGTCATCCCTTCTCCACTCCCACTGCTCTGCAGGACATGGCAATCAACACTCTCTGTACTTGATATATATAGTTTACTTCCCTGGAAGAATTAGATATCCCTTGAAGTAGATCACAACAATAGAGATCACAGCTACAGAGATTTCCACAGAATATATCCTATTTGGTTGTCTCTCACTAAGCTTCCTCTTAGATTTTAATATACAAACTTCATCCAACACATGCATCAATAATGGTAAAGCAAAAATTTCTATTTATGTCCCCAATGCTCAGTGCAACATTATTAACAGCATAATGTGAAGATAACATTCTTAAGTTACATTCAAAACACAACATCCCAGGGAATGTAAATGGTGTGGGAGTGTCCCTGCTGTCAGTGGTATTAAGAATGGCTCCCAAGACAGGATCTTAGCACAAGGGGTCATGCAATGGCAATGACAAACATTACAGTGGAACATACTGTTGATGTGAAAAGAATCCTGGTTTAAAATGTTTCTTTTTCTTTAAAATAAGCAAATGTGGTTATTTTTAGTGTTTTTACATCCTCAAGCCTCTACCAGCTCCTTGAGGACTGATCATAGCCTCCTGTTCAGGAGCCTATACAGAGTAGCCTCAGAAATATGGCACCTTTACTAGTTCCTGTGATTCTAACAGTTTGCCTGACATGGTTCTTTTGTCACCTAGGGATACCAACTCTTCACACCATCTCCTCCCATAACCCTTGACAAACAACGACTCCCCAATTATATTCTCCCCAATTATATTCTCAACTTTTTCAGGCTGCAAATGACAAAGAATTCTTTACAAGAAATAAATTTTTTGTTGCAAATTTTTATTTGCTTTTTTCCCCAACAACTATATTTATTGCTGCATTTCCATTTCTATGCCCTGTCACAAATATAATATTATGACATGGAATAAAAACTGGACATGTTACTACATACAAAGCATTATTAATATCCTTCCTAAGTGGTTGGTGATCAGAAAGAGATGGTTAGGTTTTTGACTTCCTAACTTGGTAGTTTCTTCTACCTAGACATATTGCTGGGCTTTAGTTATATTAGAGGAAATTGTTTGGCTGCTTTGAGCTGACATGTAGTGGATTATAATTTTTCTCCTTTTAAAAAAAAATGGCCAATAGGATTTGGCTAGCATTTTTATGCAAAATGCCTGAGTTTTTAGACCAGGTTCTTGCAATTATCTTTTCATTATATTAGATGGAGCAAAACAATTTTTCAGTATCGTTGAAGTATCTGCTGTATTCAGAGTACTGGGTTAGGTGATAGAGAGAGGTCAAGGTGATCATTACGTGACTCCCCTCCCCTCAAACAGTCCAGCAGTCATAGGGGAGATAAACATCTATCCATCAAACCACAATACATATCTAATTGTGGTAAGCAGTAAAATGGAGGCAGTAACAAAGCTCTGTGCGAGCAGAGAGATGCAATATTCATGATTGAAACAAAGCACAGATATTTGCAAAGAAGACTAAAACAATTAAGTTAAAAAAGAAAGCTTGCAAGCACTAGCAAATGTGTTTGTGCATATTAATCACAGCATTAGAGCTCTAAAGAGAACAACAAATATGTCAAATTCTCACTTATTCCAGCAGTAGTAGGGATGAGCTGCAATTTTGCTGATGAAAAGGGAAGTCTATTAAGAGAACAAATAGGGTAAGCTAGAATATGAATGAAGCATCATCTATTTTTCTAAGCAAATACAGTACTTGGATTATTTTAAAATATATATTAGTCATCGGACCTTGCACAACAGCTTAACTTCTGCTGGCTTCATTTTCCTCATCTGTAAAACTGGGACTTGAATTAAACAATTTTTCAATGTCTCCTAAGGTCGAAAATGCTGCAATTACATCATTTGCATGCAAGTCAGCAAATTTTTATTATATGCCTGTCATGTATACAATGCAATGTGCACTGAAAAATGAAAAATAAACATAATGCACAGCCTCTGACCTCAAGAAGCTTATAATCATTTTGGAGCAGTCCATCAGTGTCAGGCTGTCTGTGACTAAGCACTCAAAGGCAGGGTTCAAATAATAAGTGATTTGGAAGTTCAGAGAACAGAGGATCTAGGAGCCAAGGAAAGCATCCTGGAAAGGCCTTAAAATATGCCTCAAAGGAAGTTCGGATTTGACTAGGAAATAAGAGAGAGAAGGCACCCAGACCTCGTACCACCTCCCACTCCTGACCAAAGGCAGCCCCAAAGGGGCTGTACAGGGATCATTAGGGCTCCAGGTCATTCTGTGGAAAATACTACCTTATCATTTCAGCAGTCACCCACCAAATTAGTACAATTAGTAAGGGCTGGTTTTCAAGGCTTCTGTAAAACATTAACTTACACTTCTTATTTATGTGGATACTGTTCTTGGTTTTGTGATCATCAGTTCAAACTTTGAAAATAGTCTACATTCTGAGCAAGAGCGCAGATGATGAAAGCCTTATTACTTTATTCTCAGTGTTTGTTATTAGCAATATTATCTCTTTAATGATTTATACACCCTCCTCCACTGGTGGCCATGGCTGCTATTAGCTGATTAACACAGATATTGTCATTGGGCATTGTATTCTATGAAGTGTAATGGTCTTCTGATTATTATACTGTGACACGTGAATAATATACTTCATCATTTCATAGACTATCCTTTGTGAGAATATGTTACTATTACTTTGATTAAGACTTTTTTAGGAAACTGGAATGAAATTTTAAATCAGAAACACTTTCGGTTAAGCATAGTGATTCAGTCACAACACAGTCATCATCAGTTATTACGCATAAAAAATAGGGAAAAGTGGAAAAAATATGTAAAATTACCTGCATTATTTTTTTTGTTTAAAGGTGCATTTTAAATCATTCACCAGAAAAGGAAACCAAATCATGCGAAGTTTCTATAGGCTTTATACACAGTTACAAAGATAGTTTATTGTATAATATACATACTCAATGCTGTGTAATTTATTTTTTCACTCACAGCCTGTCTTGTCAGACCCCTGTCAGCCTTCCAAATATGCTCTGTGGACTTATGACTAATTATTTCATGTCAGTCTGTCTTTTCTTCTAACTTCCTAAATCACCATCATTATAAATACCTCTGGAGATTATAAAATAAAGTAGGTTTTTATCAAATTATAAGGGGACTGAGAGCACTCACCTGCTCATATAAATATATTACTGGGTACTGGGTACATCCTGTGGAGCTGATTAAATTCTGCCTTAAGAGAATATGCATCATGAGGATAACTTTGGCTAATGATTGGATCACACTAAATGTTGTGACAGGTTCCCTTCGAGCTCTGAATTTAAATCAAGACTTCATCCTGATTTTGGATCCCCAAACCATAAATTCACCTCAGAAAAGCTAAGCAGAAACCGAAGACCCAAGATTTCACAAGGAGCAATGACTCTAGTCACAGTCCAGCTCCATTTTGGCAAGGATATTTCAAACCTCAATAAGTCAAGTTTTTGACGTTTTCCTTGACCATCATGTCTAAAAAATCTGTCTCATAATTTCTATCTTGATAGGAAGCACCAAGTCCCCTTTCTCTGATAAAAAAGGAAAAGCTTGATCGTTAGAAAAAAATTGCAGAACAAGGTGCCATTTAGCTGAACTGTAGAAGCATTGTCAATTAAGTCATGGCTTCATTCAGATGCTAGGCGGAGGAACCCCTGAGGAAAGAGGGAGTCATGCTTTCATATATTAAAAAGGCCAGGTTTTTATTTCATAAGAAATGTGACTAAGATTTGTTAAATGGAGACATACACATTTCTTATGTTAAGCAGACTTGGGAGACTTGGGGGGAAAAAAATTAATTCTCATGTTCACCATACTGTTTGTGTCAAACACCTCAGGAAAAACTGAGAGCATGGCTCTGTTATTGGGCAGAGGGAGAGAAAGAGCTGAAGCACCCCACTATCCCTGGGACCAAAGGACCCTCTTCAGCCATAAGGAGACAGCAGCTGTCAGAGAAGATGGAGCTCCATGGTATGCAGCCAAGATACCTGAGAACTAGCTGGAAAGGCGCATGGGACTGAGCAAGCGGGCTGGACAGTTAGGAGTGTCTGAGAGAGAATCTGGAGACACTGGGCAGCAAAGGGTTAAAGAGGGTTGCAGGGGAGGAGTTAGAACATGATACGATTGTCAAAGCAGAGGCTACCATTATGGAAGGAAGGGTATCTATCTGCGTCACCCTCTGAAGGAAGACTTACCTAGGGAGCCCCTCGATTATACCAGGACTGAATGCCAAGTACTTCACTCTGCAGAGGTTCAGGACACTTAGGAAGGAATCAGTGAAATGGCAACGCAAACGTCCTTTGGAGACTAGTGTATATTCATTTGAGGAAGATGGACAAGGAGGGAGCTTGCTCCATGGGCACCTAGAGGGCCCGGGCCAACTCTAGGAAGTGTGCCAACCTGTATTCATCTATCCAGCCTGGGGGACTTGACGTCTGATGTTCTAGGAGCTTCACCATTCCCCGGCACAGAGGATACCTAGGAGCCATCCTCCGAATCCCAAAAGCCTTCATGCAGGAGCATACATTTTAGTATTTGGTGGTGTTTAAGCAACTATTTCAAACAATCATGTCTTAAGATGTTTTAGAATAAATTCACACATGGTAGGAGTTTGAACTGGGTAACTTCTTTGTTTGGGTAACTAGCTTATAACTGTACTGGGTAAGTTTGGGGTCCTCTTCAGAAGCGCTCTTCATTTTGTATAGGCAGAAAGAAGAAGTGTCAGGGTGGGGGAGAGGAGGAGGAGGAGGACGAGGGTGGAGGGGGGTCGGAGGGGGAGGAAATCAGCACAGACAGCATCAGAGTACTTTACTTAGCCTTAAAAATCCCAGTGTTCCAAATCCTGTAAAAAGTAGGTTGCTTCCCTTCTCTAGGCAAGATGGTACTGTGACTCCTACTTATTGCACTGAGCTGGAAATTCCAGAATGCCAAGAGACAGTCCGAAGGGTTTCATTGAGCCTTTATTTCCCATCTAATGTAAAATCAATTAATATCTGTAAAAACGTTTCACAGCTTCCCTCTACCTGAATATTAGATTTTCTCATTGTCTTAACCATCTTGAACCCATATAGAAGATTTTTCTTCTTCTTTTTTTTTTTTTTTTTATTTAGCTGAGCCAACCTGCCACCTGTTGGCAGCTCAGTGGCAGCTCAGCTCAGGCTGGGCATCCAACTGCTGTTGCTCAGAGCTCAGCTCACACTCTTGAGAGAGCTCTTAACCAACTGAGCCACTCGGCCGGCCCTATAGAAGATTTTTCAATGAACTTCTTAATACCAGAGACAGTAAAACTGCCTGAAGTCTCTTTCCAGAAACCTTTCCTAAATCCAGTACATCCTCTCTGAACTGGTTTTGGTGGCTTGGAGTAAACGGTGGTAGTTCTTTACTTCCCTCTATGCTGCCCTTGTATGAAATCCTGGACATTGATGGGTCAATTTAAAAAGAAATATAACATCTGGGTGCTGATAGGCTTCCACAAAATAGAAAATGCCAAGGTCTGGGATTGTCTACACATTGTACCACGCCCCATACATTTGGAAAGGTTGGGCTTCCTAAGGTAAATGGCACCGGTACCAGCTTCCTGTGGGTCACTATTGTACATCAATGAATTAAACACACGTTTTCACACTAAAGTCTCCATGCAATTTTCCTATGTTGCCTCCCTTTAGGGCTGTGATTCTTAACCTTGCTATAAATTTGATAAAATAATCAATCTTTCTATCCAAAAAAAAAAAAATGAACATACATACATAAGGTTTCAAAGGGTTTGGAGCCAGTGCCAGTGCACTGATTCCCTTGGGACTCATGGACATTTAGTTATTAACTCCTATGCAACCACACTTCTTCTAGAAATACATGTTTTCCACAGCTGAGTCCTGAACAATTAGCAGCTCTGACTCTTTTAAATGAGCCTCAATCACTAACTTTGGTGCAAATGTGTCTTTCAGATGGCAAGATGACATGGCCCTAGAGAATGGAGAGAAATCGCCCTACATGCCAGTAACCAGTCTTTAGGCATTAAATGTGGTATCACAAGAAATGCAGTGATAGGATTGCAAAAGGAGGCATGTCACCAATACTTCAGAATACATTTAGTTAAAATCGATTGCCAACTTCTGGACAGAGAGTTTCCATATACTTGACATTGTTGGAATTCTCAGGTGTTATAAATATTTGTCGTATTTTATACACTGTAAATCTGTATTATTCTACAGGCCATGTAGATAAGATCTTGACTTTTTTACTAAAGGCATTTAGCACTAAATCTCACTTTTGTGTCAAAAACTTCAGAGGAAAAAATAAACATGCTGCTCAACCCCAATGGCAGGATTTTTACTATAATTCTGTATTATATCAAGCAATGAAGTCAATAATATAATATCTTAAGACACCAAGAGCAAGAGTACACACGATCAACAGGACAAGAAAGGACAGGCAGTGAGCCTAGAAATAGAAAAGCAAGCAGAGACAGAGACATGTGAAATTCTGACCCTTTGGACCCTAGAAAGTTGCAGAAAAAAAGACATGAAGGAAGATTTGATATAGAGACTAAAAGATAGAAACATTTTAGAGAGAAGAAATGGACTTATTCCAAAGCCAGGAAGGTATGATACATGTAAGGACAATGCTGGCTTAATCTCCCCAAAATAAACTCAGAATCATCCTATAGCATGTAGAAAAATTTCCTGGGAAAATCAATTTAATTTGTAATTTAAGGTGAAGTTTAAAATTCAAGAAAAGCTGATAACCAAAATTCTTCCTATAAGTTGGTATCAGATTTCGTATCTTTCTAATGAAGAAGGCCATCTGTCTTTCTTGATTTACTTATGTAGCATTTTCAGATGTGGCACTATTTACTTCCGCTTAATTTTGTAATATTCTCCTTTCTTTCTTTACAGCTTTTCAAGCATGCCTTAAAGAAAAACATTCTCTAGAATATTGCTGAATTGTATGACTTCTAAGATTCTTGGGGAAATATTTTGCTGTTCTTGCTATGAGAAAATCTTTTGAGGAGTGTTATCAGTGTAGTACATTAAAAACAAGAGGTATTTATTGACCTGAGTGAGTAGGAAGCTGGATTAGATTTTTCCTAATGTTTTTGAAGAATTTATGGCTCTAATATGTGTAGGTTAGAAAAGAGTTTCTATACTCAGGGTGTTTGCAAGCCTGAAGATGGAGACCATGAACCTCATTTCTTATTCATTTCCCTAGTCAAACCAGCTTGTATTCTTGGTGGTAAATTCTATATACCCACCCAGAGAACCAAATTCTAATTAAATTTTAGGAACTGAGAAGTCAAATTTAGATTAAAATCAATCTTACAACCTTGCGCATTCACTTGCTATAAATAGACACACCATCAAAATTAATAATATAATAATGATAATAATAGTGTCAAAAACATAAAGTCCTTAATGGTATATATTTAATTGTATTTCATTAGCCATTTTGCCCTTCTCAAGTGATGCTAAATGGCTCTGGAAATAAAAGGTTATAGTGACTTAGGATTTTTTTAAAGGTCAAAAAATTTGACGATTCAGTAACATGTTATCTTACTATTAATGCACTAGTTCTTTAAGGCTTAATGAAAACAGTGGTTTTTCCACTTATTTTATGATAATACATGCCAGTGTTTTAATGCCAATCTTTCCCTCACAATGGTAGATCATCTAATAAATGATTAATAACTAGAAATGACTCTGGATAGAAGAATTTAAGAAAATCCCCAAATAGGGCTGGCCAAGTGGCGCATTGGTTAAGAGCTGGCTTGGGACGCCAGCTCTGAGCAGCAGGGCCCCAGTTCGGATACCACATGAGGGCCAGTGACACTGCCCTCTACAGCTAAGATGGTGAACAACAGCTCCACCTGGAGCTTGGCTGCTAAGAGTCGCTGGCGATGGCATAGGCTGCAGCCCCTGCTGCAGTGGGCTGCCATAAGCTACCGTGAGCGGCTGTCCAGTGACCAGCGATGGATCTGCCTCACCCTGGAAGAGCGCAATGACGATACCAACATGGGCCAGTGAAGCGACGTCCTCCACAACTAGACTGAAGAACAGAAGCACAGCAACTTGTCTGTTCCCCTTCCCCAATTCCCCAACGCTGTTTCCCTCCCCGAATTCCCCAATAAAATTTAAAAAAGAAAATCTCCAAATAGAATAGTCAATAATATTGTGATAACTATGATGTATGGTGTCAGATGGGTACTAGACTTATCAGAGGGATCACCTGTTAAGTTATATAAATGTCTAATCTCTGTGTGGTACACCTGAAACTAATAAAATATTATAGGTCAGCTGTAATTGAAAAAATTTTTAAATCCCAAAATACTCATGAAGATAAAGGAGATGGGAGAAGAAACAGATGTATGTTCTGTGCCCTGTTATTCCCTTTTGGAATTTAAGTTCAGTTGGCGGTTCTTGTTTTTGACCAGATTGAGAGTATAGCTGGTCTAATGAGTAGAAGGAAAATGTATTCAAACAGCCTAGTGTCAGGAAGATATATGTAAACTCCTTGTACTGGGTCTATGTTCAGTTATTCTCTACTAGGAAAGAGTTTAGACAATAAATTTGATTAAAACTATGTAATTAGGTAATTAAAATATTTGCCCCAGAATGGTCTTTTACATAATCATCAAGGAAAATTTGTTGCATTTCAAGGGGATACAGGGATGAACTAGGGGCAAGAGTGTAAAGTGAGATTCTAACTCACATTTCTTGTTCCACATCTCCTTTCCTCCTTTCCCATCTTCCGCATTTTGCCCTTGAGGGAGTAACCCAGCAGTGTAAACTTCAGATGACACGATCTACAACCTACCTACACTTGAGGCAACGAGGCTCCAATTTCCTGGAATCCACAGACACTCAACTCTGTTAATATCTATTCCTAGGACCTGAGGCAAACAATAGTTCATCTCACACAGCTACATCAATGGGAAAAAGAAAACCAAATCATCTTAGTGGCTGACATCCAAGGTTAATAGGGTTCATAGACTTGTATTTTCAGCAAGTTAGCAATCTGGGCATCCTCCAGGGTAGAAAGATGGAAGCGGCCATTTTCAACAAGTTCCCAGGTGATGCTGTTGCTATGCTTTGAGGACCTCACTTTGAAAACCACTGGCTTCTCAATAAGCTCCCTTCTTCTTGTCATCTTGACCCACGTGGTCATTTCCAGACAGAGCTGAAATCAGGCAGAATGCTATTATTGCTCCCTGTCTGCAGAAAAGGGCTTTTGTATGGTGGAGCCACATCTAATATAACTACCCATATTTATTTTGATAACGGTACAATATCATTCCTCAAGTCTCACTAACTTTCTTTTTTCTGTGAAGATTAATTTTTGAAATTAGAAGTGACAAACTCATCGGAATTCTAATTATAAACTTACTCTTATTAAATGATGTTAGTGTGATTTCACTCTTGTTCCCTCTCACTCACCATCCTGTCTCTTTGTAAAATATCTCAGTGGGAGGAACGAAGCAGTTTTTCCATTCTCATGGGCTTCTTCTTGCTCAAAAGATATTTGAATAAAAGAAAAACAATTTGGATGATAATTCCATCCTAGTTCTATTTCACTTGCTAGGTCAAGAATTCATACACAACGGTAATAGAATAATCTCTATGGGGCACTGTCTGACAAATACAAATTTCGGTCCATTTCCATTCTGTGCATCTAAAAAATTAGCTCAGATTCTTAATATTTATAATAATTCAAAAACACATGTCAAAACATTTTGGAAAGCTAAAGAGACTATATAATTTTTCAAGTCAAGATATTTGGTTGCCAAGAGGGTAATCAACTTAAGCAAACTAACTCAGATAGAGCAGTTTGTTTGTATATATCTGGATTTTCAGGAAAAGTGGGCCTTGGATTCAGGGAACTGTCAAGGAGGTATAGTTACGACTTAATTAACTAGTGCTGAGAAATGTAAAAGTAGCCAGGCCAGGGACTCTCTCCAACTTTCCCCCTCCTTTTGTCACTCATGGCTTCTCCTCATAAATGATGCTTTTTTTTTTCTTTATTTCTCTGTCTCTAACTACACTAACTTTACCCCTCATGCCAAACAAACACACAGCCTACAAGACCTTTCCTATTGGCTTCCCATAGCTCAACTGTCCCCATTTCTCAAGGTCCAAACTTGAACTGTCCTGGCCCAGTAATTTCAACACCCTCCCTGTCTCTCAGTCTGGATTTCCTTTCCTCAGCAGTGAGGGCTGGTCACCCATAGCCAACATGTTAGCCTAGGCCCAGTTTTTCCCAGGGGCAGTGGAAGCAACCCGTGTGGATGAGGGGAAAGGAAGCAGCATTGTGCAGAGAGAAGTGGAAACCCAATGCATGGCCACCGACAGCCTCAGCTGGTTTATTGCAACTGTCCAGAGTTGGTCCGAGTTGGCGCAAGTTCCAGGGCCACTATATATCCCATAGAATATTACGCTAACCCACTATGCTGATAACATCATGATAAACAGGATGAATAAGCAAAAAATGGGTAGCATTGAGAATCACCAGATACAGAAGATTCTGGTAAGAGGCATGATAGGTGATGCACTTTTCTGCCACTGATGCAACTGTCAAAGAGGGCTGACAGCTTAGGACCATCCTCCGGCAGCTCTCCCAGCAGCTGCAGACTGTGTTCCTCATTCCCGAAACGCAGCTGGGCAGCATAGCACATTATCCACCACAGCCTACCCTTGCGCCATCTGCATCCACCTCTTTCCACAGGTATAATTCTCTGCTTCAATTGGTAGAGCCTTGCTCCAAGCCCTGCGGACCTGCCTTGCGGTTTCCCCTAGTGGGGACTTACCAGAAGCCCCACGTGGTATGTTTTCCCACACCATTATCTCTCTTCTACCACAGGGTCTGCCAGTCACCTAGCTCACATGGCAGGGCAGTCACACTGCAGCCCGGACTCACTGCATGACTCGTTCTTGCCCAGGGCCTAACTTAAAGGTGGCAGCCTTTTGTGCCACCCGCCATAGAGGTGAGAGCACTATTCCAGGTATTGAAAATATGCTGCATCTAGAATTCAGAAAGGCCTAGGAAGCATTTGGGTTTTCTTTTTTTATGGTAGAAGTTGCAAAATGAGTAAGTTGTCGTTTGCTTTGGAGGACATGTGAAGAGTCCCTAAATGTTTGCTGGCTTTCTTCTCCATTCTCTAGAATACATGAGACCTTACTAAGTTCTCCAGCATGCTAGCTATTTTTGCTTATCCATTCTGTTTATCATGATATTATCAATATAGTGCACTAGTGTAATGTTTTATGGGATGTTCATCTGGTCTACCGTATGACAGCTAAAGGAAGAGGTGACATGACACTGGACCAAAATGATAAATGCTACTGTCCAATCAAAGTGAATACAACCTTTTTCTGTTCCTCTTCATAAAGATAAAAAAAAAATGTATATGCCTGATCACTGACCAGGTACCATGTAATTAAAACTATATTAATTCATTCTTACAAAGATGCCACTTCAAGCACAGTGGCTGCAACTGACCTATTACTTGGTTGAGTTTGTAGTGATCCATTGTCATCCTGTAGGACTCACCTAGTATTTGCAAGGTCAAAACTATTAATTAAATGGAGATGTGGTGGGATCTACTCAACTTAATTCTTTAGGGTTTTAAGCATAGCACTAATTTCTGCCATCTACCCAAATATATGGTTTTGGCCATATTTATTATTGTAATATTTGGTCATATTATTATTATTATTATTATTTTTAATTTTCATTTTTCTCTTTTTTTTATTAGTTTCAGGTGTACAACACAATGCAATAGTTATACTCTTTACCCCCCAAAGTGAAAACCTCTCTCCCCCAGTTCGCTACCCCACTCCCCCCCCATATCATACATATCTATCACAACTCCCCTGACTCCCCTCCATAGTATACTCCACATCCCGTGACCATCCACATATTCAGTTGCAGTTGGCATACAATACTACACAACATCAGCTTCAGGTGTACAGTGCAGTGATCAAGCCTCTACTCCATCCATGAAGTGGTCTCCCTAACAAGACATGTGACTATCTGACACGCCACAAAATTTTTACAACATTATTATATTCCCTGAACTGTGTTTCATATCCATGTGGCAATACTGTAGTTGTCTATTTATGCTGTCTAATCCCTTCCCCTTCCCCCCATTCCCACCCCCCTCCCAACTAGCAACCCTCAGTTTTTCCTCTATATCGACGAGTCTGTTTACTTTGATCGTTCACTCAGCTCTTCAGACTCCACACACAAGTGTGATCACATGGTACCTGTCCTTCTCCGACTGACTTATTTCACACAACATAATAGTCTCTTCACAACATTATCAATTACATTCCCAGAACTGCCCCCATATCCCTGCGGCAACATTGTAGTCCCACCTACACTGTCCAAAACCTTCCCCCTCTCCCTCTTCCCCACTCCCTCCCAGCCAGCAACCATCAGTTTTTCCTTTATATCTGCTTGATATGACTTCAATCTTCTTAAATTTACTGAGACTTGTTTTGTGGCCTAACATGGTCTATCTTGGAAAATGTCCCATGTGTGCTTGAGAAGAATGTATATTCTGTTTTTCAGGGTGAAGTGCTCTAAAAATATCAACAAAGTCCAGCTGGTCTAAAGTATCATTTAAGGCCCCTCTTTCTGTGTTGATTTTCTGTCTAAAGGGTCTGTCCGTTGGTGACAATGGTGTTGAAGTCCCCTACTATGATAGTGTTACTGTCTTTATGTCTGTCAAAATCTGTTATATGTAAATAGGAGTTCCGATGTTGGGTGCATAGATGTTTATTAGGGTTATAGTGCCCTTCTTTGTCTTTTATTGTAGTCATTTTAAAGTCTATTTTGTCCAAAATAAGTATTGGTACTCCAGCTTTCTTTTTTCTCATTTCCATTTGCATGAAATATCTTATTCCATCTGTAAACAGCATATACATGTGTCCTATTTTCTTATCCACTCAGCCACTCTCTGTCTTTTGATTGGAGCATTTAGCCCATTCACATTTAAAATGATTATTGATAGGTGCATATGCATGCCATTTTGTTATTTGTATTCCTGGTCTTCCTGGGTTAGCTTGTTTACCCCTTTCTTTTGTTTAAAAAAGCCCTTGTAACATTTCTTGCAATGCTGGCTTGGTGGTAATGAATTCCTTAAGCTTATTCTTTTCTGAGAAGCTCTTTATTTCTCCTTCAATTTTAAGTGATAGCCGTGCTGGGTAGAGCAATCTTGGTTGTAGGCCTTTATTTTTGTGTCACTTTGAGTATCTCCTGCCACTCCCTTCTGGCCTGCAGAGTTTCTGTAGACAAGTCAGCTGTTAGTCTAAGAGGAGTTCCTTTGTATGTAACCTGCTGTCTTTCTCTTGCAGCCTCTAGGATTCTGTCTCTGTCTTCAACCTTTGCCATTTTAACTATGATGTGTCTTGGTGTGGACCTGTTTGGGTTCAGCTTGTTTGGAACCCTCTGCACTTCCTGGGCATGTATGTTGATTTCCTTCACCAGAGTAGGGAAGTTTTCAGTCATTATTTTTCCAAATACATTCTCGACCCCTTGCTTCTTCTGTTCTCCTTCTGGTATTCCTATGATTCGAAGGTGGTTGCGCTTCACCTTGTCCCATAGGGCTCTTAAACTATTTTCCTTGTTTTTTATTCTTTGGTCTTTTTGCTGTGCCAACTGGGTGATTTCTGCTGTTTTATCTTCCAAATCGCTGATCCACTCCTCTGCTTCATCTGCTCTACTGGTGATTCCTTCGAGTGTGTTCTTCATTTCAGTTATTGTATTCTTTAGTTCTAACAGGTTGTTTTTTATGGTTTCCCTATCCTTCTTTATGTCCTCGCTAAGTTCCTTAAACATTCTTATTATCAATGTTCTAAACTCTGTCTCTGAAAGGTTGGCTCCCTCTGTTTCATTTAGTTCCATTTCTAGAGGTTTCTTCTGATCTTTTACTTGTTACATGTTTCTTTGTTTCCCCATTCTGGCTGTCGCTCTGGGAATGCTTTGATGTAATAGATCACCAGGAGAGCCCTGGCTGGATCACGCAGGCACACAGCTCACGGCCCAACACTCCCAGGAAAACTCCCAGTCTCAGCCTGTCCCAATCAGCTGCTCGAACATCAGAGCCGAGCAGCGCGACAACCAATCACCAGCCTGGCAACTCTGCAAGTGCAGTGCGGAGAGCAGGGACTCAAGGCGGCTTGCGCACTCCTGTGTCTCAGTGAGCAGCCTGTTGGAGCTGGAGCACGCCCACCAGGCATTTCCCTGGCAATGCAGCACAAGCCGTGCGGAGGGTGGGGATCCAAGGTGGCTCCCGCATTCCCGGGTCTCAGTGAGCAGCCTGTTGGAGCCAGAGGGCACCCACCCAGCGTTTCCCTGGCAACGCAGTATAAGCCGGGTGAAGGGTGGGGATCCAAGGCCGCATGTGCGCACTCACGCACACACGCATTTCTGCGCCAATTCCACCAGACCAATGAGGTCTCAGACCTGATCCTCTGTGGGCGGGCCCAAACCCGACAAAATGGCGCCCTCCCTACACCACTCGCATGCAGGCTCCACACCACGGGAACAATAGTCCAAACACCTCCAGCCTTTGCACCAAAGGTGCTCAGTTCAGTCCGTCCCTGCAGGCTCCCGGGTCCGGCTCACACAGCCACTCCCTCCACCAGGAACCAGGTAAGTGCTCACCGGCGAGCAAGCCCGGGTGCCGGCCCCACTGACTTTCCAGCTGCTCTTAGCCTCACCGAGCTGAGCAAAGAGAGTCCTCACTAATTTACTGCCGGCTATCTTAGAACTCCTCTTCCTGGCAAAGGAACTCTGGGGTGGTGAGCCTGGTGTGCGGCCAGAGGGTCTCTCCCCCAACCAGACAAGCTTCCCATGGCTGGGGCTTCCCTCATGGGGCTCGCCCTCTCTCGTCTCAGCCCGTGCCACCAGACCGGACGCGGCCTCCTCTTTAAGTTCTTCATTTAGTAGTTCTGTTCGTCTAGTGTTCTGGGGACCTCCAGGCTTGAATGCCGTATAATTTGTTTGTAATTTTGGTGTGATCCTGGGAGGTAGTTAGCACAACGGCTGTCTATTGTGCCATTTTACAGGAAGTTATATTATTATTATTATTATTATTATTAGGGTAGGGAGAAGTTCTAGGGGCTCTCCCTACTACAACAGCTTTTACCTCATAAGCCAAAAACCCAATATTGTCCTTGGGCAGGGAGGGGGTTGGGTTGGGTAGGGGTTGTGCCAATTACCAAGTGTACCTATTCCAATTATAAATTTGGTCACTAGGAAAATGAACAACAGGTTGTTCCAAAGACCAACTGGACCCAGCATAAGCTGGAACAGATCCCCATAATGCCCTTGCTCTAACAAGGAAGGGGGTATGATTATGTTTTGGCTCTCTAAGAATTATCTCAGATCTTTGTCCAACAGACCTCAAAATGTTTAGACATTCCCCTTTCCTCAGTATGAAACTGCCTTCACAGATAATTTTAGGTGCCTTAGATGCCTTTGGGGAAGTATGGGGAAAATTATTACTAGGTGCCTTTGAGCAATGTTGCATCATCTGTCCTCCTGGGGATCCAGACTTTATTTCAGTCAGTGAGTTCTGGATCTGAAACTCATCTCAGATCCAGAATCCAGTAGGAGATGTCGACATTTTATTGAATCAGCTGCTTACAGTCTACAGATCATCCAACTGGATTCCCATGGACTGTACAAATTCAAATTTAGCAGGTCCTCAAATAACAGCATTTCGTTCAACGTCATTTCAATATAACATTGATGAGATGCCATATAAACTTAACTCTTGTTTATATCAGTTAGCTTATGGTAAAGCTGAATTTTGTTATACATCATCTTGCTGTAAGTCTCAGAACCTATTGACAATGCTATGCGAGGACTTACTGTATATTTGTTGGCTGCTCATCTATTTTGCCTCTAGGTGTGCTATATTCTCTTAAACATCTTGATGACTCTCTGTGAGTCAAGTTCCCATGGTAGTCATTCCAACCTTGCCGCTAATTATGAAAATTGGATTCACCTGGCTTAAGATAGTTAAGTGCTGATATCTGGCTTCATTGATTTTTCATGATCCTTTCATTGCCAATATAGAGTATGGATCTGCTCATTGTCAGTCCTCACCTTCTCAGTGATGCTGCCCCTATCCTTACCAGTGCATTCTTCATTACTTTGGTAAATGTCCTTCAGGCCTTCCCATGGAATATAGCCATCTAGTGGCATTTCCATAATTACATCCTCTCTAACAAGCCCAGTTTTTTAAAACTTTTAATTCCTTCTTTTGCTGTCTGCTATGGCAATTCTGGCATTTCTACAACTTCTGGTGGGCCATAGCCCTTTCCGTGCTTCTGGGAGCCATCTTAGCAGAACAGCTAGCATCTCCCACGTGCTTACAGGGTGTTAAATTATGTATCCTGGGACAGTGCACTTATTAATGATAAGTTCTCTTCATCCAAATTTATGTTCTGTGACCTCTTGGTCTATCACCCTTAGAATACAGTCACATATGTATTCTTTCAGCTCCTGCCAGACTCTATTGTCTAGATCCTATAGTTCCTTCCGGACATATAGTTCCTTTCCACCCCCAGAAGGCCTGACATCCCCAGGCTTGACCCTTGTTATTGCCTGAGTGGCAAGGGTAGGCAGATCTTGAAAGGCATAGGTTGTTTTGCGATAGATAGGCCTCTGAATGCTCTTCAAACAAAGGGAGAATGCTAGCTTTTCGCTTGCATAGGCTCAGAGGAATCTGGGGATGCAAGGTTTCCAGGCACATTTAACTCAGGTATTCCCATCCCATATTCAGGGTCCAATTGTCTTCCAGCCAGGGCAGTAACTTTGGGTGGCATGATAGACCAGCCTTCATTTGGAGTTTAACCTTCTATAAAACCCAGACTCTTTATGATTAAATCCTGGAGTGGCCTTCTCTTTCTCTGCCCTAACACGGAAGGAAATGAGAGCCTCTTTATATGCTACCAAAGAAGCCTTCTGGCTTTGATGTTTGGCTTTTAGTGCCAATGAATCACTCTTAGCTTTCATTATCCTTTTGCAGAGTGCAATCTTATCAATAGCTGCCCAATTTTACTGTCCTTATCGTTTCTACTTCCCAAATGTCTGATGCATGGTACCAACTAATGGTGCCCTTCCCTTTCATAGGTATACCGTCCCAGTTCACCACTGATGAACATTTAAATAATTGCACTGTTAGTGCTAAGGTCGATCTGTTTTCCATGTACCAATAGTTCCACATTTCAATTAAGCAGTAGGTGACCCAGCTCCAGAATCCCATCTTAGCACCTGTTTTCTTAGACCTGGTACTCAAATTTGCACTTGAGACCTCCAGAACATAGATTTTAACATGAAGATAAGTGTGTAGGATGTTTATTAGAGAAGCGTCTTGGGATCAACACTTGTGCAAGGATATAGAAGGAAATAGGATTGGCTCAAGGGGAGGTTGAGCTGTGATGTGATCCCAAAGAAGGTATTAGCCAATCTAACAGGGAGATCTAGAGACTGGATGGTCTTTCACAGTTGTTCCAAGTTGGTAGCTCAGAGTCATCTTCTGTCAGCCCTTCCGGCAGCTGGGGATAAGTGCTCTAGTCTCTGGAAATTTTCTGGACAGGACCACAAAACATGTGTACTATACAAAAAATAAATATTCTGAGAATTATTATTATTATTAAAACTATTTTTAATAAAATAATATAACTATAGGACACTTCACTACTCCTGAAGTATTTTGGAAAAAATACATTTTTCTCACAGCTCTGTGAAGCTGTCAGTTTGGGTATTGTTTAATTTACAGATTTTAAAAACTCTGAGATTCTAGGAATTTAAACTAATTCCTCATATTAGCAGAATGATCACTCACATGATATTTGATATTTTCATAAAAATCTAACATTTCACACGAGTATAATTATCAAGTGATAAAAAAAACACCCACACAATCTGACTTCAAGAGTGCTTTTTATTCTCCCACTGAGGATTTTTACATGATAAACAGAATGAAAGATTCAATAATAACAGTATAACATCAAGATTCTCTTCTAAAACACAATAGTGAATTTAAAAAAATTTGTTACAGCTCTGATCTTTTACACCAAGGAATAATTATAAGAATTGACACTCAAAAAACAGGTCAGTCAGTGAATAAGAGAAGGAGTTATTTTTGAAATAACAGTTCTTGTCAGTTCTTATGGGCCACAGGGAAAAATCTCTTCAAACTGTTAAATAAAATAAATATCTTCTCTGAGAGTTAAAATGAAATCAATGCTTAAAGGATTAAGAAAGAATTAAGCAAATTCCTTATAAAGAAAGATTTGTACCTAGACCCACAAATTTTAACTATAATCAGAATAAAAATAGAGTTATATGTAAAGAAAAATAGTGTGCAACATTAAAGGGGCGAGTTAAGTATGGAAGGAGAGAATGAGTAGCTTCAGTAGCTACAATAGCATTATCAAGTCAGCCTTTTGTCCCTACTGGAATGTGTCCAGACCACGTACTGACTGCCCAAGGGTGAAGGTGGATGTGTTAGGCCATCTTCTCTTGAAATCATCAAACATCTTTACAAAAATAAACCCTATGCTGATGACGGTGATGATGGTGTTAATATTATACAACTTGCAAAACTTTACTACTAAAATTCTACTACCAGGGATCCTTATGCTCCACCCCACCTCAAAAAAAAAAAAATTATCAAGCCATCATGCGTTTTTGCATGGCAGCCAAAACATACAATGGGAACTCCCCAGCCATTGAAATTTTTAGACTCCCAATTGTTATACTCAGTTTGTTTTTGGCACCTAGAGAGGAGGAATAATAACTATTATGAGGCCCATATGTCAGAAAAAAAGCCATTTACTTTGCACAAACTGACGGATGGGCTTATTCCAGAAAGTTTCAATTTCCAGAAAGAATGAGAAGCCAAGGAAAGTATCATTCTCCTCTGAGGTAGACAGGATTTCTTTAATAACACCCGCATCACAAAAAGCCTACTGAAAGCAGATCATGTGCTCTTCTTTGGACTGGACCTACAAAGAGGAAGTTGACAGAAAAACATCTCTCTTCGAAGGTCCTCCTTTCATTGCAGCCCTTTCAATGTTTCTCCTAGCTAGAATCATAACTGTACTGTGGTCTGACAATTAATTCCGCAAACTCATCCTAGAAAAAGTGCTGCATACCTCATTGTTGAATATCACTACAGTCACCTTTGAAGTACTTCCCTTGGGAAGCTATGCAGTGACGCCAGTGCCTAGTCCACCCTTCAAAGCAATTTGGGAACTCTCTGGAATGGCCATCAGAGCTGTCGTCGTATTACCCTTGTTGTTCTGAATGTTATCAAAATGTCTTTCTTTTTGGGCCAGCCGAGTGGCGCAGTGGTTAAGAGCTGGCTTGGGACTCCAGCGGCCCTGGTTCGGGTCCCACATATGAGGGTCAGTCACACTACCCTCAAAAAAAAAAAAAGAAAGAAAATGTCTTCCTTTCAATATTTCCTTTATCTTTGGGTAAAGAAAGAAGTCATTGGGGCTAGATCAGGTGAGTAGGGAGGATGTCCCAATACAGTTATTTGTTTACTGACTAAAAACTCCCTCACAGAGAGTGCTGTGTGAGTTGGTGCATTGTTGTGATGCAAGAGCCATGCATTGTTGGCAAAAAGTTCATGTCATCCAACTTTTTTTTAAATTTTTTTATTGGGGAACAGCCATGGTCATTGGTTACACATTGCTTTCTTGTTACAATGGCATAGTTGACTCTTTTTTTAAGGAGGATGCAGCTCACAGTGGCCCATGGGGGGATCAAATCGGCAACCTTGGTGTTATCAGCACCACTCTCTAACCAACTGAGCTAACCAGTCACCCCTCATCTAATTTTTTCACGCAGCGTTTTCAGCACTTCCAAATAGTAAACTTGGTTAACCCTTTGTCCAGTTGGTTGAAATTCATAATGAATAATCCCTCTGATATAAAAAAAAAGGTTAGCAACATCATTGCAACAAGTTCACAAACTTAATTGTTCAACAGCGTACAATAACCTAACTTTACTGCTTCTGTTCCAGCTAAGCAATTCCCAACCGGATCCTGGCAAGGAGTGCTCTGTACATGCCATTTCAGCATTATGTGGCCATAATGGTGGCTGTAGTGTCCTTTAGAGCTTTATAGACACAGGCTCAGTAGTATCAGGGGCAGTGCTCCAGCAGTTCTATCTGATGAAGGTGGGGTGTCATCCACACTCCCTAGCATCCTCAGCTACAGATTAACACAATCTGTATTCACCAGGACCCTCAGGCTACTGCAACATTCTTCAGCAAAAGTGAAGACAAGTGATACAATAAAATAAACCCATCAAGAAATAAAATGTATGACTCCCTTTTTGCTGCTTCTTCTATATCTTTTAGTATACAATTCTATTGTGCTCCTTCTATTAATGTGTAAGAATTATACATTTAATACTGTCTTTTAGTATATGTGCTGCCAAAGCGAGCACTGTTTAATGCTGTCTTTCCCCACCAGGCTGTGAGCAACTTGAGGAGCTATGGAAATAAAAAAAAGTCCACCCAGGTGAAAACAAGCAAAGGTTATTTATTCAGAGTTTGCTATAACAAGAACCTGTAATGATCACTTTTTTGTTGTTTTTGTTTGTTTGTTTGTTTTGTTTTGTTTTTGGTAGAAACTCAAATGCAGGCAGGGCAGGGAAAGCTGTATGCTGCCCAAAATGGAAAGCTTTGGGTATGCCCTGATTAGAGAGGTATTTGGATGAGGAAGCAGGAGATGAGCATCTAATGGGATTAGTCGGGGGAGCATGTTTAACTTTCTGGTTGATCCTTCATTGGAAGCAGAGGCAAAAAATAAATAAATAATAATAGGGAAGCTGGTAGTCATTCATCACGATCTGGCCATTCTGGGCCAATTGCAGAAATTATGGGTCAGAATTCCATTGTCATGTGCAGTGTGCTCATTGTTTGTATATCAGCCTCTCAGTCTACCCGTTTCATTATTATCTCTTTTGCAGAAAGTTGGCCATTCAGGAAAGAGTAGATATCGTCACTGTCTGGGGATTATTTCATTGTCTCCATAGTCAACAGTATCACAAAATATTTTTGATATTTTTGTTGTTACACATCATCACAATCATCTGAGCAGATTGTGCAGAAACATATAAGACTCTGGATAAAACAGAACACACCAGCATCGTGACCACTATGACAAAAACAAGAATGATGAAGTGTCCCTGTGAAATGATTTAGAGCCAGGAATCCCAGTTACCTAAATCAGGTCAAGAGAATAAATCCTATATGCTATGAAGATCAGCCTTAGAGAGCCATGTAGGTTTTCCTTAAGCTTTTTCATTAAGCCTGTTCTATTTTTTGTTGTTGTACCCATTGCATCGATTCAAGTACAGCAAGAAGCATTAACAGAATCACAGATGCCCCAAACTAGCCAATGAGAAACAGCAGTACAAGTGTGCATCACTGCTCATGCCAACAAGTTGAATGTGATCTGTTTTCCATCTAAGTTTGAGGTGATATTGTTAATCAAGGTGACAAAGTAAGTTTCTTGTAGACTTTTTTATTTGTCTGACTCCCACCATTGTGAATACTGCTCTGTTTTGCATAAACAGTTGAGTCAGTACTTCTCCCAGGTAGTGTATCTGAAAAATTATGAGTGACCTCTTTAAGAACTCACATCTTGGGCTGGCCGAGTGGCGCGTTGGTTAAAAGCTGACTTGGGATGCCAGCTGCCCCAGTTCGGATCCCACTTATGAGGGCGAGTGACACTGCTCTCTGCAGCTGAGATGGTGAACCTGGAACTGGGCTGCTGTGAGTCCCCAGGGATGGCATAGCTGCAGCCCCTGCTGCAGGGGGCCTCCCATAGGCTACAGTGAGTGGCCGCAGCCAGCGTGAGGGGCTGGCAGCCAGCGTGAGCTGCCAATAGCTGCTGTGAGTGGCTGTCCAGAGGCTGACAACTGATCTGCCTCACCCAAGAGGAGCGCAATGATGATACCAACATGGGCTGGTATGGCGATGTCCTCCATGGCTGGGCTGAAGAACAGAAGGATGGTGGCTTGTCTGTTCCCCTTCCCCAGTTCCCCAACGCTGTTCCCCTTCCCCAATTCCCCAATAAAAAACCTAAAAAGGAAAAAGAAAAAAAAAGAACTCACATCTGATTTATGGAATTATCTTCAGTATTTATAGAATTGTAATAATAAAATACCTTCTGTGAAATCTTGGTGATTTCCACGATTCCTATGTTAAATGAGATGTTAGTGTGATGCAAACAGAACCAGTGTCCTGGCCATAAAGGAAGCAGTATCTTGTGGGGACACATGGAGATCCAGGGGAAAAGAGGTCATTTATGACACAAATTGGAAACCAAGGCATTACATTAGCTGGGTTATATATTTAGCTGTCGATTAGTCTTTTCTGGATGACAAGTATTTGGCTCTGTGCTCTTCAAAGGTTGTTGAGTTAAAATTTAGAATTACTTAGGATCTGATCAAGAGATTGTAATAATTGGTTCCTTTTCTGGAAAGAAGCACACTAACAAAGTCACAGGTTGATTTTAAGGTCATCTGTTCATGTAAGCACATGTAAGCACAGCTATAATTCCCCATGGTTTAATTTGATGAGACCAAAATTGCTCAAAGGTTTTGACTATGGGGGTCTGGTGATAGATGGCATATTTATCAATCAGTAAGGCTGAGGGGAGTGGATATTGGATATTGTTTGTGATAATATAAAAATGGCATTAGAGTATGCTCTAATATCTATTATTAGGAAGGAAGAACAAGAGAAAAAAAAGCCACAGGTAGTCAAAAACCAGTGATATTTAGAAAATGAGAAAGAGAATGAACATACACAAGCACAAAAATAAAGCAAGAATTAGACAGGTGTTCTGAACCACTATCTTGAGCAGAATCTGTCCACTATCTAAGGTCACCTACTTGTTCCAAAGTTCTTGGGTTAGTGTCTGAAGATAGGCTGTTCTACAGGATTTCTGAGAATCCTAAACTTGAGGCCCCCTATTCTAGTAGCCTTCCAATCCTATAGAATTCTAAATTGCCTCTTTAATTGTGAAATGTGAACCCAAAGATTGACTCCCTGAATTTTCAATGATGTGTTTGTTAACAGTATCTCCTAAAGTCACTTCCAGGGAGTTTCAAAAGCATTAAAGAAAAATTTAAAGTCTCTACCAATGGATGAAACCCCTTGGTTGAATATCATAAAGAAACTGCTTACAAAGTTGTTGTAGGAAGGTAGCCTTAACCAGCTGGTGATAAGAATGGTTATAAGACGTGAGTCTCTTGCAATATTTTGTTATATCTGTATGCAGCAGGGAAGAGTTTAGCATCAAAGATGAAATCACTAAATGTATGAGTCTCCCCGTGACCAATGTGCCCCTGAGGGAATGGACCATATGGCCATAAGAATTAGTGAGAGTAGCTTTGGCCAAGAGACCTCAAGGGTTTCTGAGGTTTCTTCTCAATTTAATTTAATGAGGCCTTCATTTCTTTCAATCTTTCCAGAAGATTGTATGTAGTAAGGACAGCATAGCTTTTGAGAAGGGGCAACTCTTTACAGAGTTATTTTATATAGAGTTTCTCATATAGAGTACCTTGGTCGCTGACATAGAAGATGATATACCACGGGTTGAAAATACAAAGCAGTTTGTTTTAGCAACAGTATAGTTTTTCAGTAAGGAAATGCATCAACCTATCCTGAAAACAGATATGCAAAAACTAAACCATATTCAAATCCCATGGAGGTGGAAGCTGGCTAAATTGCATTTGAGGGTGTTCAAAACGTCTTTGAGGTTTTGGTTTCTGCCCACATCTTACCTCTTTTTCCCCCAGGTTATGTTGTTGGCAGGTAACACATGACCCAAAAATAATCTCCGCTGTCTTTTAAATAGTTCCCCACCAATGCTAATTTGAGATGGTAACCAATTTGTCTGTCAGGGATTAGTTTCAGTCCTTTTGGGGAGTACCAGAGGTTATCTGAGTGAAGAGTGACTTCAACCAGATTTTACCCATTCTTTCCCTTACAGATCAGGCACTAAGAGCTGGTATTTTATAATGGCCTCTTTGCATCCAGAGATTTATCCTTTCTGGGGTTACATAGGATTGTTAACTTGCTTAAGGCTGCTTGTTTGTATAATCATTTGTTAGAGCATTTCCTTCAGCTTCCGTATTACGTCTTTTTCTGTAGACCTATAACAGCCTCCTCTCTAGGAAGTAAGAGTGCATCTAAAAGTTCCTTAACTTATTTTTCTTGTTTTCACCCCAATAAGTCCAGTACTCATTTGGCATCATACATGGTTATTACAATAGTATTGACTACATTTCCTATGCTATACTTTACATCTCTGTGACTATTTTCATAACTGGCAATTTGTACTTCTTAATCCCTTTCACCTTGATTTGTTTTTTTTTCTTTTTTTTTTGATGGGGGTCCTAGTAGATGTGAGAGACTTCTTTGTTTCCAAACCATCCCAAAGCCATGTTCTACTCTGCAAGCATATCTGCTGTCCATACACATGTTTACTCTCTGGTGTTTGGTTAATTGACAAGTATTAAGTGAACTGGGTTCTCACATCTGGGCTGGTTTACCTATGGTAGAGACCTGTATCTATCTATGGTATAGGACTGTATTCTAAATGAGAGCTTAAATTAGTGGTAACACATCCTGTTTGATAATCTTCAGTTTCAGCTTTGAGTATGACCCATCAACAAATAATTAGTGAACGATCTCAATGTGAGTCTCCAATAAATCCGAACAGGGCACAAAGGTAAGTACACTGAGGTAAGACAATCAAGAAGCTTCCCTTCTTTTGTAGGAAAAGGGGAGAGGTGGGATTCAGGGTGTGGCAATGGGGAATAATAATGTGAGTGGGGGAGGGGCAAAGAATTTCATAAGAGGTTAATTGATAGGTTGCAATGTGTTGTGTGTTCCCAACCAGCAGGAATGTCTGTACTGCAGGAGGAGCCATGAGGTCAAGCAGAGAGCTCAGATCTAGTTTAGCAGAGACGCTGACAAGGTTTGCAGCAGTAGCTACCATGTCAAGAGTGAAGTTACAGTAAGCAGTGGGTTTTTGGTGGTTCCTATGAAGCTGAGTTACAACTCCAAAATCTTGTCCCTATTGTTCATGTACAAATAGACAAAAAGGCTTTTTGTAGTTAGTGATGCCTTAGGATGGCTGTTGAAGAGCCCTCTTTAGGTTACAGAAGGCTCTTTAATGTTTGGGCTCCGTGAGGAATGAGTCTCTAACTGGGGACTTGGTTGTTTTCTAAGGAGGTGTTGCAATTTCAGAAAAAATTGATGCCCATTGTCTATAATATCCAGTTAAACCTAAAAATTCTCTGAATAGTTATTTTTGAAGGGTCTAAGATAAGTTTAGATTGTCTTTAGTCTATCAGGAGAGAGTTTTTCCCTTCATCATATAGGTCATACCCTAAATAATGAAAAGCATTTTAGCAAAATTGTCATTTGTTTTTTTTTTGAAATTTTATGTCCCTTTTCTGCTAAGATTGAGAGAAAGTATGAATTGGTTCTTTTTTAACAGGCTTCCTTGATCTCTGTATTAAGTAAGAAATCATCCACATATTTTTCAAAATGGAATCACAAAGGAAATTTTATCTTTAGGTATTGCTTTGAGGAAAAACCCTGGTGTACAATTGTCCAGGTGTATTGTTCTCCTCCTCAGGTAAAGACAAAAAGGCACTGACTATTCTGGTCTTAAGGCACACTGAAAAAGGTGGCACAAAGATCCACTACAGCAAAGCCAGTGGCTTCAGGTGGGATTGGAGACAGGATGGTATTTATATTAGGTACTACCAGGAAGCAAAGGATAACAATTGATGGCCCTGAGGTCTGAACAAAGGACATCCTCATTTGTTTGGTTTCTTTACTGAAAGCATAGGAGTGTTACAAAGGCTAGTGTGTGGATGAGAAGATCTTTGGCTATAAGGCTTTTGACTATAGATTTGATCACTTCTTTTGCTTCTGGCTTCAAAGGATATTGGGGAATTTTAGATAAAGTTTGGAAACATGTACCTGAGCTTTAATAGGATCTGCTCCAATTATTTTTCCTACATCAGTTGAAATTTTAGCTCACAGTGTCAGTCATGATGTAAATAAAGATCTTTATCTGGGCCATGCACAAAATATAATGGAGAAGGCAGAGGTATATCCAGAGAAGACACAACTTAATTTTAAAGGCATCCTCTGAAACCTCAAGAAATAATCCCTCTGGTGTGCATTTAATATTATAATCTCATTTGCAAAGTAAATCTCCCCCTATTTGTTTAAAGGATAGTATCACAGAACAAGAAGCAACGTTTGTCACTCAAAGGCCCATGAGTTATGGTTAGGAGCTGGGAGATAGAAAAAAACTCTGTGGTTATTTGAAATACCTATCATCTGAGTGGTATGTTTACTCTGAGGAAGAGGTTGAGCAAACACAGCAGAGTTTAATGTTGAAAGAGAAGTGTCTATATCTACCAGTAATTGATGAGGTTGACCATCTATATTTATATTTAATTTCATCTCTTTGCCATTTGCATGATTAAATTATGATACAACTGATTTTTTTAATTAAAAATATTTTTAATTGTGGTAAAAAATACATAACATAAAAATTGCCATCTTAACCATTTTCAGCTGTACCGTCAATAGTGTGAATATATTCACATACTTATAACAGATCTTCAATCAATTTTTATTAGAAATATTTTGAGTATGGCTTTATACTACCTGGGGGGCCTTTTTCTGACTCTCAAGTTTATTGTAGAAAAAGGATCCTATAGTCCCCGTTCTGAGTCAGTCCAATTAGCTTTTGCCATCCATGGTCTAGTATCTGAGATTCCAACCATCACGTGTACAGCTTAATTTCGATCAGAAAACCCTGGGTCTTAGGCACCCAAAGGAATTCTAAATTTTTCTATTAATATTTGCTTGTCTTGTCTGGGTTTAGGGAAATCCTCATTTATAGCTCTTAATTTAGCTTGGTTCCAAGGTTTAAATTCTGTAACTGCCTACATATTTAACTTATGGGAGAGATGGATCTGTAGAGGAAACTGGCATTTTGGATTCATAAAAGAGTTGATGGGATAAGGTAAGTGATCTGGACAAGAGGAAGGGAAGGGAGAAGTAAACAGAGATACAGAAGCAGAGGTCGGAAGGAAAAGGAGAAGAGGAAGCATGGGATATAGGGAGGCAGCTGGAGGGCACGGATGGGAGAATTTACCTGAAAATGAGTCCAATTTTTCGTTGTATGAGTTTGTCAAATTGCTCATCAGCTTTGGTCAAAGAATATCTTAGTGAAGCAACTTTTGATGAAAATTTTGTTTAGGAGCCTCTGATATCAATCAAACACTGCTTCCCATTGGTCCTGAGAAATCTCATTTCTTTTCTTTGTAAGGCATCTCTCGCATGAACAACTTGTGTTAAAGTCAAATGTTCCCGAGAGGGGCCTTGAAGGCCAAATCATCCCCCGTGAAGTTATGCCATTAGAGAGATTGGCACAAGAATTAAAAGAGAACCTATAAAAAGCAGAAATTGTTCCAAGATTAAAAGGAGTTAGGCTTAGACAACTCCAGGAAAGCTAGCAATGGTTGCTCTAAAGTGATGATTGTGCACCTCATGCCTCCAAACTTAGACCTGACAGTCTGCACACTCCCAGCAGGCAGAAAACTCAGAACTCTCAGAGCTAAGCCTTCAGGTCAAAAATTAAAGATGGAGGGAGAACTTTTTCCAGTTTTATTGTTGACACACAAAACATTTTCCAAATGGATATTGGCCCAGTGAGAGCTGTAAACTCACTGGTCTATAAAGCTAGCTTCAGAACAAACTTATAGGATCTGTGCCTATGTTCTATTCAGTGATTCTCCTTCTTATCACAAACAACACATTTAGCTACACATCACAAAATGAAAGCAAAAAAACAGCCAAAGGGGATAAGAAGGAATGGCTTGATTCCACCAAGGATACCAAACAAGTGAGAACCAATATCAAAACCTGGCTACCAAACTGAGAATGAATAGCGAAGAAACTCAATGTAGGAAGAGCCAAGCTGGTGTTGACTTATCACATTGGCAGAGACTCAACAAGCCTCAAGCAGCAAAGCACAGGGGCCTCCACGGGTATCACATCCGGTCAAAGGTTGGTGCCCAGTGATGGGCAGTGCAGATTACATCTCAGTGGATCCCCCAGGAAAACTGTGGACATAAACGAATACCACCCAAATGAGAACAAGCCAGGCTACATATTCAGAGCTTGCAAGGGAATCAGCCACCATCACATGTGATTATAAGAGACTCAAAAGCAGACAAGGGAGTGGGAAACTTTATAATGCAAAAAAAGGAAAGGCTTCAAGTGTGCTATGATTAGAGGTAGGCAGAAGCAGAGGAGAGCTAACTCGAAGAGGGGAGTCTTGTGAGACTGGTTTAGAGAGCATACTTGGCTGTTTCTGGTTGGTCCTAAGTTGGAAGGTGGCACTCAGAGACCGAGCCCTGACCATTCTTTGCTGTTTGATGCAGAGGGTGTGGGTCAGAGTTTCATTGTCACAAATAGTCTATTCTTTGCCTGTTTGTGCAATAAGTCCTCACTTAACATTGTCTTTAAGTTCCGTGACTTCAAGCGAAACGACATATAACAAAACCAAGTGTATCATAAGCTAATTGATATAAACAAGAGTTAAGTTCCTACTGCATCTCATCAACGTTATAATGAAACAACATTGAAAGAAATGTTATTTGAGGATCTGCTGTATATTCAGCCTCTCAGGGAAAATCCTATAGCTTGTTTTAATTTTTCTCACTGGGTTCTAGTCCCTGTCCTGGTAAAGAGTAGAAGCTCAATAAATATTTGAGTAGAAAAAAGGTAGGGAGGGAGGGAAATAAAAGGCCCAAAGAGCCATGAACCCTGATTAGGTATGGTAAGCTAAGGGAAGTGTCCATGTAAGAAAAAATGCAATGATGTCCCTCCACAAGGTCACAAGAAGCATGCCTTCAGATCACATTACTTAGCTGTGGTTCACATGGAAACAGCAGCAGAAAACTTATCGACATGGTGTGCAGCAGTACAAAAAGAGGTCACTTAATCAAATCACAGTGAAGCAACCTGGCAGCCACACGAAAATGAAGAGTCACAACGACTGGCAAAAAAATATTACCCTCCCAGGCAAAAAGGACGGTCTTTGAGGTAGTGTGCCCTAGGATCATCTGCTCGAGTGTCTTTTCAATCACTTACCCCTGAAGAATAAGCACCTGTTGGAAACTTCAGAAGTGTAGTGACAAACAGATGTGACTATTTACTTCCAGGTGAAACTTTACATTGCTCTCATAGGTCCCTGAGGTAGACAGGATGTTACAGGACATTAGTGCAATTCCTTTGCTTTGCCCATACACCTGCCCACAGGCACACCCGGCACCATGCACGCATACATGCACATACACAAGAGACAGAGAATTTAATATGTTTTAATATTACCTGAAGAAAAATAGTTGTGGGTTCTTTAAAAAGGAAGTAAATCAGTGCCTAAGGTATGGGTGAGAGGCCAAGTTAAGAAGTTGGAAGCCAGGGGAGGTTAGCAAAGAAATAAATTGTATGTTAATTTCAAATTAGCATTTATACAAGTTCCAAGCTTCAAAGAACAAGGATCTGAGGAAGAGGAAGTAGTCAGAGGAGGAAAATTATTCATCCTCATTGAAAAACAATATTGAGGGATTCACACAAGGGAGGCAGGTTCTTGGAATTGCTGTAATCTGTCCCTGTTTTCAGCAGAGCTGTGTGGAGCAAAAAGCCATTTCCCATGGGCAAAAACTGAGGAGCCTGAGAGCACTGCAAAACAAGTGATGGTTAAAAGCATCAAGAGCTTTTAGGTTTAGCTCAGAGCCAAGGAAAACCAAGGTAGTTTTAATACCTGGCATAGTCAAGAGCTATCTCAAAGGGTTGGAGCGACAGCAATAAGGACAAACGTCTAAAAAGATATGAGGAGAGCCGGCAGAGTGGCGCATTGGTTAAGAGCTGGTTTTGGGATGCCAGGGGTGCCAGTTCGGGTCCCATATATGAGGGCCAGTGAGTGACACTGCCCTCTACAGCTAACAACAGCTCCACCTGGAGCTGGGCTGCACGAGCCCCGGTGACGGTGTAGGCTGCAGCCCCTGCTGCAGTGGGCTGCCATAGGCTACAGTGAGTGGCCAGCAGCCAGCATGAGCTGCCAATAGCCGCCATGAGTGACTATCCAGAGGCCAGCGACCGATCTGCCTCATCCAGGAAGAGCGCAATGACGATACCAACATGGGCCAGTGAAACGACGTCCTCCACAACTAGACTGAAAAACAAAAAGACAGAAACTTGTCTGTGCCCCTTCCCCAATTCCCCAACGCTGTTCCCCACCCCCAATTCCCCAATAAAATCTTAAAAGAAAAAAAGATAGAAGTTAAGATGAGGTCATCGTGGAGTAGGGTAGGCCCTTAACGCCATTTAACTAATGTCCTTATAAAGAAGTGATTCAGAGACAGACAGACACACAGAAGAGAACACCATGTGAAGACACAGACACACAGAGGAAACACTGCCATGTGGCCATATGGTGACAGAGGCAGAGGCTGGGGTTATGCAGCTGTGAACCTAGGAAGACCAAGGATTGCTGGCAGCCACCAGAAACTGAGAGAGAGAGCATGGTTCTGCCCACACCTTGATTTTGGACTTCCAATCTCCAGAAATGTGAGAGAATAAATATACAATGAGAAAATAACTGTGTTGTTTTCGGCCACCCAGTTTGTGGTGCTTAACATGGCGCCCCTAGCAAACTAATATGCTAATAGAACTGTTACAGTATCTGGTCACCTTCACACATATCTAGGCACAGGACGAACACTAGAATCCCACTGAAACAAAATTTTTAAGACGTTTTTCCCCACTGGCTTTGAGCATTAACATCTCCATTAACGTTAATAATGTGTTTTAGTAAATATCAAGGCTTTTATATAGAAAATTATTGATTGAATTTTGTTCTATAGTAAAAAACTCAGATTCACTCCCTGACAAGAAAGGGAAATGAGGACCAAGAAAGGACCCCAGACCTCAGAACTGGAGCCCAGGCTCCACTGTTCATCTGAGGTTGGTTTCACCAAACTCAGACACACTGCTGCCCACTGCAAGAATACGCCCCACCCCAAGTCTGTGGAATGCCATTTAAACATTTCAGTTGTTCATGCATCTAACTGATTCTCCTGCACTTGCCAGTTCCCAGACTTTGGTGCTACCTACAAGCTGGGAGCGTCTTTGTAGGCATCTTCTTCCAAGTCCATCCTACCCAGTATCCCTAGGAAAATGGATCTGTAAGCAGGGCAGAGAAGCCTAAGTCAGAAGCAGCAAACTGCATAATGAGCACCCAGGAAGCCCCTGCACACAGCAACACGCTCAAATGAGCTGAGCACCATGTACTCAAAATGTTCTTCTGTCTACACACCTCCCACTGACTTTGACACACATGCACAAAGAATTTCTGTTCGTCTCAATGACCCTGTCAGGTTAGCAACGTAGGTCACAGAGTGATACGAGCTGATCAAAAGTCGTGAGTCCTCCGCGGGCGGCCTTATTGTGAAATGACTTGGAAACCGTTGCAGAGAAAAAAATAACTTCAGGATAAAAAGGTGCAGTGTAAATCAACTGGCTTCTTGAGTAGCTCTGTAGCGAAAAGTAAACTTTCCCAACTACTTTTCCTCAACACCCCCAGGATTCCTTTCTCTTCTGTAAGTAAGAGGCCAATGTGAAGCAGCAGGAAGGAAAGGGTTAGAGGGCAGGTAATTACTAATGACAACATCAGTGCAGGCACCTGCTGGAAGAAACCTTTGGCATTTTTACTTAAAACAAACCTGTCTTCAGTGAAGGTACTTAGGGGAAGCTTCTTTAATGGTAATGTAAAGCACTTAACAAACACTTGGTGAATGAAAAAAGAATGACTCTTTTTTTGCCCAGTCCCTTCCCAAATTAGTGGTTTATCCCCTGGGGATGGAAATTGACCCTTCTATGTATTTAACATAGAACAATTCCACCTGATCTTAATCCCTGAAATTAAGAAATAACACTAATTTATAATGCTGACTGTTACTGGGGTTAATTCCTCATGAAGCCTTCCGCATCCTCCTGTGGAGATGTCTGTCCAACATGGTGTCAGTCTGGGATATGTCAAAGAAATATTGCACTGAACTAAGTTCAAGAGGCAAGGGAGACTTTATTCTAGACTATCACGATAGGGGTCAAGACTATTGCAATAGGGGAGAGAGATGGAAATTAATTCCAAACACAAAGGGCAGCTGGGGATTTAGAGCCAATGAGCAGAATGAGGGAGTAGATAAAAAATTTCTGAGGAACTTGGTTTGGTATCCAGGGTAGAGGGATTCCTGCAAAACTAGCTGGGCAAGATTCTTGCTGAACAGGGCTGGCAAGCCAAGGTCTAATCAAGAAGAAGGCTCAGAGATGTCTCACTGAAGTTTGGTCAAGAGCAGGAGTCCTTTTCAGAAGACTTACACAAGTAGCCTTTACCCTAACAGAGTTGGGTTTGCCCTGAGTCTGAGAAATGGACCAGATTTTCCCTGCATTGATGGTATGGTATGGTATGGTATGGTACGGTACGGTACGGTATGGTATGGTATGGTATGGTACTGATTTATTGCCAACTGTGCATAATATTGTAGGGCATAATTTAGAAATCACCTGAATTACTTTTAGTAATTGTATTTGTGAATTTATGGAAAGGTAGAATTCAAACAACTGATATGCTTATATCATTAAAAATAGCTTTCATGGTAAGGTTGCTTTGTTTCTCATTGTTCAGTGGTTCTGATATATAAAGATGAAAAGGAAAACAAAGAGTGAACATGAATCAGGAACAGGATCTCACCAGGTGCACACACAGCTGTCTACTGGAGGCCTCCCAATTCCTCCTATTAGGAGGGCCTCACACCCATTATCTGACTTGTTCAAGGTCAAGTGTAGAAGCCAAGATTTGAAGCGAGATCTGTCTGACTCCAAAGATAAGGTTCTTTCCATTACACCAGCACTTCAGAAACACCAGGCCTTGGATCTAGGCCAGCTCAAAATTAAGTTATAAGCTGTCAGAGGCAAAATGAAAAATATAAGGACAATGTAGTAAGTTTTTCATAAAACAAAATGAATTCAATTTAAAGCACTGTTCCTTTTTTGGAGATTATGGCCTACTTCTGTTGTTAAAAATGTTCTTTCTATTATGAAATGATAGTGGTTATGAAGGTTATTATTTGGTTTGGGGAGTTTTTAGGTCCTTACTGGAAAAAAATTTAAAACTTAGCCAAGCTGTAATGGCACCTGAATGTTTTTAATATTTTGGTCACTCATGGAATTCCAGAGCCTGGGAACCAAGACTGCAGAAAGGTAAGTTCCCATGAAACATAGAGGAAAAGGCATCTTTACATCTTTATTCAGTTATTCCCCACCTCCAGGTTCATTTCAACCTCTGAAAAGTGGAGAGAAAGCACTACGATTTTTAAAAAGTTAGTATCTCTAGTTGTGATCAAGCCACTAGTGAACCAAAGACAGATGCCATGGCACAGCTGGAGGGAGTGAGAATCAAGATAATTCTAAGGAGTAGAAGAAAAACAGCTATTGGACAGTCTAATGTAAGAAGAGGAGCCAAAGAATCCTGCTCAGACTGAGAAGAAATATGAACATTATTGCTCCTTCAGAAAAGACAAGCAGTATCATTGTCCTTTGTGGAATCCATCTTGTTTTTACCTGTCCAGGGTTTTTCCTGCTGGGAGGATGCTTACTTTCAGCTATCAGGATGCACTTTCCTTAGTAAACAGGCAGCAGAACTACAGCCAGATTAGCATTCTTGTATGTGCAGAAAGGTTTTACTGCTCAGGTGTCTTAAGGACCATGTTAAAGGTGACCAGATATAACAAGAAGTGTTATATTTTTCACATTTTCCAGTGGGCCATGAGCTTACTTGAAAAGGAAAAAAGAAGAAAAACATCTTGTCTACTACCTAATCAAGAGGAGGCAGTATAATGTCATTTTTAAGAGCCTTATAGTCAAGAAGATTGTGTGTTTAATGGCCACATTCAGTGTGTTTCTCAGAGCAGCTTTCTGCCCCTGTTTCCTCACTTGGAGAATGTGAATGAAAATATCCCCCACTTAATAAAGTCACTGTGAGAATTGAGAAATGCATTTTCAAGACTGCATGGACTCCACGTATATACTTAATAAACGTCAGTTATTATAATGTGGATTACATTTACTCTAGTAGGGTAGCTAAGCATATTCTAATTCAGAATAATAAGCATATACTACTAAAGAGAGCCTACTGACTAAATTTGAAGTAAAAACTAAAAATTAGTGTGCACCTGTATCAGCAGCATGCTGAGGTCCCAACCAGTGCTTCTAGCTGTTACTTGGATTCTCCCACTAATTGGCAGCTACACACAACTAGGAAGGCCTCCATACTCATCCCTGTTACTCCTTACCCAGAGATTCGGTCTCTAACACAGTCTCCCAGGGTTTCTGCATTGGAATAGGGGGCAGTGAGTTCTGTTGACTGTCTGCCTCATGAGGACTAAGGATGTTGGTCCTCTCTAGGAAGTGAAAAGCATTGTCTAAATGTCAATAAGTCTGTCCTTAGATTGATTCAGACTCTGAAAAAAAAAATACTATGACAAAATGAGGTGTAGGAAATAGGCACTGTCCCTGAGACTGGCCAGCTGCTTCAATCCCTGTCTTACGTTGGGTTGGACCTTTCTGGTTGGGCCATTTTGAGAGCATCCATTTTCCAAAGCCCTTTCAAATTCTGGGTAGCACGTCCATGGTTATTTATAAGTTCAGTGTCTCTTATTGCTACTGGTAATCTCATACACAACTTTTATTTCTTTTTAAGGCATCATCAGAATTCACTTTAAGCTGTTTTATTTTTCATATTAAATTGTTCTTTCATTGTAAAGTTGATAATCCTATTAGTGTTAAGAGAGCTGTGAAACAAAATTGTATTGCTACAGGAGGTCATCTGAAGCCATATTTCTGAAGTTAGGGGTCAGCACACCGGCTAGCTGGCCAAATGAGACAATAGTCTGTTACTATAAATACATATTTATTGGAACTCAATCATACCCATCTTTTTATATATTCTCTATAACTGCTTTCTCTCTACCAGGGTATAATTAAACCTTGTGACAGAAATTATGTGGCTTACAAAGCTGAAAATATTAACTATTTCGCTTTTTACAACAACAAAAAATTGCTATTTCTCTGCCTTATGCAATCAGACCACTATGAAAAATGTTGGTTTTCTCTGAAAAAAGTCAGCTACCATCATGATAATTAAGTAATCACTATTATTCAACATTTTCCACTAACATAGCAACATGTCATAAGGCAATCTGACACTTGAAAACATTTTCTACTTTGATGGTTCAAATAAGACCAAAATTACTATCTTCCAATGGGAATCACCCAGGTTCTTCTGCAGTTAGCATCCTCCCTCAGAAACTGCCTCCAGTTAGAGGGGAACCCTAAAAAGCCACATTGGGGGTAATTTTGGTGGGAAAATAAGATGTGACACTCATAAGTCTAGGCTGAATTTTATAGCTGAGATTAAAAACTCCACATTTGAAAATCTTTAGAAGTAAATAGAAAGGAAGTTCTAGTTAAAAGTAAATAAAGCTATTATACCTTTTCTCCTCACTAGGATCAGAGTATATGTACATCACAGCAGTGTCAACAGCAGTATTTCTGAGCCAAATCTGACCAAATAATAAGTACTTGGTATTAATTTGTGTCAATTAAAAAAAAACCCACATACTCTTCATGGTTTTCTCCATTTTCTGAATAAGAGGCAAAGTTTGGGAAAATGAGAACATGAGAGAAGGCCAGAGAAGCTATTTGTGGTTCCTCAAGCAAATAACTTTTTTTAAACTTTAAAGTAAATAAGATTGACTTCGGTTAAAGAATCAGAGAGCGTCATATTCTGTTAAAAACAAAGCTGTCTGATATTTGTTTTCTATTTGTTTCATACTCTCTAACTACATTTTTCCCTTTCTGTGTGTGGGTTGTGTAGAGCTAGGTCATATACATTTGGAATGGTATTTAGCTTTCACTGACTTTACTTAATTCAATCACCGATAAAATTTGCCACCTAGTTCAAATTGTCACATCCCTGTGGAAAGCATTTTGGAAAAGCATTTTAAGAGATGCAGAATGTGCTCAGTCTTTGACCCAGTTATGCCATTGCTAGGAATTTATCTTAAGGAAATAATTCAGAAGAAGGAAAAAAACTTTATTAACTAAAGAATTGTTTATAATGGCAAAAACAAAACAAGCCCTACACATCCAAACATAAGAGAATTCAATGAATTTTGATACATCAAATAGAACTGCTATACAGTCATTAAAATAATTATGGAAGCTGTGTAACAACACGGTATTTATGGCATAATGTTACAGAGGAAAATAGAATGTAAAATTGTATCTGCATTATGACTACAGTATAAAAAATGATGTCTGCACATGAACTAGAACTGGAAGAAACAAAAAAAGTGGTTTGTTTGACGAGTTAAAACAGGATTACTTAGGCTGGTGAAATGGAAGCTCTATTTCTTTCTTTAGTAACTGTTTGCTTTTATGATGTTGCTTATAATTTAAAAATGGAAGAGAAATCTATTTTTTTTCCTCTTTCTCTACTATTTAAAATAATGTAGGAACTGTGTCAGTCTTGGTCCAGTTACAAAGAAGAGAAACTACTTCAGCTAGTTTAAGCAGAATGGTATTTATTACAGGACTAAGGCAATGGTTAAAGAAACAGACTCTAGGGCAAGTTTCCAGAGATGGTTCTCAACCATATAACCTACCCTGCAAAATAGCTGCTTCTCCTGCCACAACCAGGAAGCCTCATGCAAGTTGGAAAGCCCTGCTTATATCAGTTAATTCAGAACATTGCCTCTGTATGATCTGCACCAGTGAGATGGACTTCATACCTTCTTTGTCTTACCATGTAAGCCAGATCCGAATTTAAGTCTTGGAGTGTGCATCAAATCGAAAGTACCTGAATCACGGGCAAATCACTTTACAGCTCCCATAGTATAGTGAGGCACGAAAAGGAGGATGAACTAGATAGTGAGCAAGCCGGTCTCTAGTATCTGCCATGAAGGATTGCCAGGTAAAATGCAAGACACCCAGGTAAGTCAGAATTTCAGACAAATGACAAATAATTCTTCATGTAAGCATTTTGCGACTATTGCAAGGGACAAGCCATATGGTATTAAAAATGTTTTCATTGTTTACCTGTTATTCAGACTTAACTGGGCATCCTATATTTTCATTTTCTAAATATAGCAACCCAAATGCCATGGAAAACAATAGAAATTGAAGTGATTCCCAAATCATACAAATGCTTGCTGATATTTATCCTCAGATAAGGATTCCTGCAGTTGAGTGGTCCCAAATACCTAATGAAAGCATTTTCTTTTTGAAAAACCTATATATATTCTCTGGATTCTTTACAATTTCTCTAAAAATAAGAAGCAAACAGGTCTACGTTGGTTATACTCTTGTAACCAATCAGAAGGTATCATTGCTGGATGGAACCCTGGAGAGAAGGTGTTCCTTAGAGATAATTTTTTTCTACCTCTTTCATTTAATAAGACGTCAGAACGAAGTCAGAGTTAGGATCCAGGGCTCCCAGACTTGACCCTTCCTAGTTAGATGTCCCTTAAAAAATTAAACTTCCCTTTTCAGTTATGATTTAGATTCCAACTTAAGTTGTTCCTACAAAAACGCAGAGTCCTGATTAACCTTTACTGATCTTTGAAGGCCAAAGAAAGCGTGAGTTGCAACTCAATAATTGTGGTAGAGAGCTCTCCGGGCCAGGAATGGCCTGGATATTTTCCCTGGATGTGTCACTACTATACTCGGTGAGCTTGTGCAGGTGATAATTCTTCTGAGTCACAGTTCCCTCATCCCTAAAATGAGGTCATTAATACTTTTCCTGTTCCCTTTACAAGTTTGCCATAAGGATCAAATAAGTTCAGATCTGCAAAATTTTCTGAAATATAAGAAGTGCCATATAAGAAACTTGGCACTGTCTCCTGATTGAAATTTTCTAAAATTTAAAATATTAAATATTCTGATCATTGTCTATTACTGGGGGACTTGTTATATGTAGTAATTTCCATTCTGGCTTATTTCACCCTTGAGCAAAGTAGGTTTAAGCAGTGATAGAAACCCCAAAGTAGAAATAGTTTAAACAAGATAAACATTTCTTTGTTACTCAAGTAAATGAAATCTCAAAGTAAGTAATCCAGGGGACTCAGTGACCCTTAGGAACTCTGGTTTCTTCTGTTTTGCTCCTCTGTCATTGTCATCAGATTGAGTCCACCTCATTGCCCAACATGACTAATCAGCCTCCAACCATAACATCTGCAGTTCAGCCATCAGAAGGGAAAATGTTTTCAAGAGGGAATACACATTCCTTTTGAGTTGAGCATGCTTCTTGGAATGTAAACAGCATTTTCACTTATATATTTTTTTGCCATAGGTTCATCTATATTTTCTAAATATAGAAAATAGAGAAATGAAGTTGTCATTTCAGACAGCCATGTAGCTCATCTACAATTCAAGGCCTCTTGAGTGTCAGTCAACATTCTCTGCCACAGAAAGTAAACACCAAACACCTTCCTTCCCACATGAATTAGAGGGAGTGTTACTTGGGGCTGCTATGACAAAGGTGGCCTATAAACAACAGTTCTCACAGTTTTGGAAGCTGGAAGTCCACAATCAGGATGCCATCATGGCTAGGTTCTAGTAAGAGTCCTCTTTTGGGTTGTAGATTGCCTTCTTATTCTTGCAGAGAGCTCCCTGGGGTCCCTTTTATAAAGTTACTAATCCCAGTCATGAGGGCTCCACCCTTATGACCTAATTACTTCCCAAAGGCCTTACCTGTTAATAGCATCGCATTGGGGGTTAGGATTTGAATACATAAACTTTAGGTGGACACAAACACTTAGTTCACTGCGGAGGGTAATTCAATTCAAAATTAGAATTTTAAAAAAAACAACACAAAAAACGCAAACATGACTGGAAAAGCCAAATTATAGTTATGTTAATCATATAACTAAATCATTGTCTAGCTAGAGTATAAGCTCCATGTAACAAATAGCACAGTGCCTGCCACATATCTGAAGAATGAATACAAAAAACAGCTGTTAAAGGTTAAGAGGGAGGAATCACAAATTTTATCTTTGCAGATCAAAGCTGCAATGAAATTATTTCGGTATTGGGAATTGAAACAGATTGCAAAACTGTCCTCTGATTCATAAAACAGGTAAACTACACCAAACCATGATATGCAAGCAGATTTTCTAAGTTCAAATTTCCCACCTCATTCAGACCCATATGTTCTAAGATAAAACCACAGTTGGACTGATCCAACTTTGCCTGGATTCATAGGACCTCTGACGGTTTGAAAATTTCCCTAGTTTACAAACTCTGAACATTTCCTGAGGAGCCCAGCTTGTGATCAATTCCAGCCTGCAAGCACCTTTCCCTAAGTCCCTCTTTCTTGAAACACTTTACAGTTGTATTGGTATGTATCAAAAATAACACAAATTAATTTAGCTTTGTTTTATACAGGTGTGTTTCTAGTGTTCTATGGTTAGTACAATAGATTATGCTTTATTAAATGGCATGCTTATTGTTAATGTCTGTTTTCACAGGTTTTTCTTGAGCAGTAGACATATCTTCATGTTGTATAATGGACAACTCAAACCTTTCTGAAACAAGGTAGTGTATAAATATGGATAAATAATCAGTGTGAGAACCAGGGAAGTTTTTTCTAACATAAATTATACTGCATGTTATTTAAATTTTCCCTGATAAAAGAGAAGAAATAAACTGAGACATGGTACTTGTTCAAATAGATAAGATCCTAACAGGGAGCAGTTACAAGGGAGAAATAATTTGAAATCACTAAACTAGTTAACAAATATCAGTATTGAAAAACAGAAATCAGATAATTTTTATTTTATTGAAAAGTTTTACACTCCAGTGCATTTGGTCTTTTCTATAATACAAGCCTTAACATCTTTTAACTTGGAAGAAATTGACATCAAGTTTGTATTCAGAATATACAATTAACTTTGCTTCTTATAATATATGATTTGGGGCATGTATTATCTGAGTTTTAATCATCTCATTTGTAAAGCAGAGATATTATATTACATTTAACTTTTTATATTCAACCATATGGCTCTCTTTTATATAATTAGAAAACACTGTAAAATTATATTTTATGTCTGTGCACTTTATGTATATAATCATACTGCATACACTGTGTGCTGGTGATATTCATATTACTGTGCATGTTTATTATAGTTTAAAGGCATTTCAAACCATTTTTCTCTCACAGTTTTGACTATATACAGTATTAAACTGATTCTAGAAATGAATCATCAAGTCATTTTTCATTCCATTGCCAACCTACAAGATAGGTTATTATGAACATTAGCAGAAAAAGATTGGCAAAACTGTTGGCACACAGTCAGTTCTCAGTTTTGTTGACCTAAAGCTAAATTTTTAATCCTTAAACCTAAGTATATTTTAGTGATATAAACAATAATAATCTGTATATCAAAGAAAATGACTATATTAATGATAGTCACTTAATTACATTGAAGGCCACCAAAGGATGGCAGTCTCATTTCTTTAAGGAATAGAATGACTCTAAGACATACAGTTGGGATACAGGATGACGGAAAGCATGGAAGATGAAATTGCTCAAGTCATTACTGGCTACTGTCTATTAGCATAATTCTTCCCCAGGTAAGGCAAATGAACTCTCTTGCAGAAAGTGTCAGAAATCAAAAAGCCCGGGGCTGGCTGAGTGGCACATTGGTTAAGAGCTGGCTTGGGACGCCAGTGGCCTGGTTCGGATCCCACATATGAGGGCCAGTGACCCTGCCCTCTACAGCGAAGATGGTGAACAATGGCTCCACCTGGAGCTGGGCTGCTGTGAGTCGCTGGTGAAGGCACAGCTGTAGCCTCTGCTGCAGTGGGCTGCCATAGGCTACAGTGAGTGGCCGGCAGCCAGCGGGAGCAGCTGTCAGCCAGCACCAGCTGCCAATAGCCACTGTGAGTGGCCATCCAGAGGCCGGCGACCAATCTGCCTCATCCGGGAAGAGCGCAATGACAATACCAACATGGGCCAGTGAAGCGACGTCCTCCGCAACTAGACTGAAGAACAAAAGGACACCAACTTGTCTGTTCCCCTTTCCCAATTCCCCAATAAAATCTTAAAAAAAAAAAAAAAAAAAGCCTGACTTTCAATACTATGGATTTTGCCATGAAAAATTATACATACAAAGAGAGTAAGAAAGAGTTCACAATTCGTCTGAAACTTTTTCACCACTGGCTTTTTCTCACCTCTCTTTGAACATTCCTTTCTCATGCTTTGACAGCATATAGGAATGCTAAGAGGAAACCTTGGGCATCTCTCTGCTTTCTGCTCCCCACTCCTCCTCCAGATCCATTGATGTAAAGAGAAAACAGATTTACTGTGGGCAAGAGGTGACCCTGAGACCAATTAATTATCTAGCCATATTCATATCCTTTGAAAAAGATATACCAACTTGAAATACATCTAAATTCAAAAAATAAATATTGATTAACCTCCTTCCCAGCCCTGAGGAGTTAGGCATTAGGGCAGCAAATTGGGCCTTCATGCTGTGGATCTTCTAAAATGCTCTCATATTGATTTTCGTGATGTTCCGATGCACCCCCATGAGCAAAAGGCTGAGCAAAAAGAATTCAAAAATTCTAAATTGAAATTCTATAATAGTTACCCTGCTCTTTTTTCCCCCCTGTCATTTTGATAAGCTGATTCTCCCCAACCTATGCATATAGAACAGAAACAATTTGGTTTGCCCTTGTAAAATCTGTCCCCCACCAAAAAAGAACACAAGCATTAGTCACGTTTTCCCAATATGGATTCATGTAATGCCATTTTTCAGTTCCATTTTGAAAGCTTGGAGAGTGGTGAAAGCTTGCATTAATAAGCATAACCATTTAATTTCCAAAATTAATGAGCGGAGGTCAACATATTCAATGCGTTGTATTCAGAATATCTGATTCCGTTGGAATGGCTCCGAAACTCAGAGAGGGTATGATGACGAAATGGTGCTAAATGAATGATATTTCATATTAGGATATAAAAAGAGAAGAAAAATATTCTAGCATACACAGACAATACTGTTCCCATTTGTTGATGACAAAATACATTTCATCTCAATTAGCAAGTAAACTTCGTTATGCAGTGCTAGCCAGATTGTTAATAATTAAAAACTGAATGTGTCTTCAGTCATTACAATCGGACAGTGATGAGAGGTTGTGAAAAGTCTTTGAATTCTGTTTGCTATATTTATTTGGGGAAAGGAAAAAAATCCCTATCTTCATAATGATGAAATAAGAAGTAGTACATATGATTATTCCGGGTCTTGGGGAACATTTACGATACCATTTCTCAGTGTTTTGTCAGTGATGATACTCCAATACAGAAATGGTCCTCAGGCGTCTCAGACCATCCAAGTTTCTCCCCCAAACAAGTCACTCCCTAGCACTTGTTCCAAGTTCCAATCTCCCCAATATATTTATAATAGGCTCACTTTTTAAAAAAATAGTAATTGAAAGCTTACTCATGTATGTATGTATGCATTCCCCTGGGTATCTGGCCCAAATTACTAGTTTTAGTGCTTGTTTGTTTGTTTGTTTGTTTGTTTTGATTTAGGCAATCTAATTGCTTTAGCATCTTGTGTTGAGATTATTTTAGTCACCCATTTCCTCCTTTTCCTGTATTTTGGACATGTGGACATGATTCTATGCATTCAAATGATCATTGGCATCAATTTTTTAAACCCAAGTCAGTTTAAGGTCTGAAGATGTCTGTTTCCAATATATTTTATGCTGAACCCAACTGCTAATGACCCCTGGTATTTATTGAGGAACTCCTTCACCCTGTGATTTTTAAATGTTGAGCCTCTGCCCTGTAGCAATACTTGTCATATCAATGTCCATGTCCTGCACAGCTACTTTATATCTTTTGACTGAGCTTCTATTCACCGCCATTACTACAACAGACAAAATGGATCAGATCTACACATGCCCACCTCACCAAGTGCTATGCACAAAAAATTTAAAAGACATGCTTTTGGCCCTCCAAGGCTTTCTTTTTGAGATTAATTAGATCTCAAGTAGGATTATGATATGATCAATCCTGGCAGAAAAAGGCACACTGAATTTTCTGGCATAATTACACCTTAAATTTATTTTGTTTTATGCTGATCCAGAGCTCATCCTCTTACCAAAAAAAAATGAAGAGATCAGCAAATGTTAAGGATATTTTTTATCAGAGTCAGACAGACAGCCAATTGTATTTAATTTTGTTTTACATTATACACACTGCATTACCCATTTAATCCCAAATGCACCAAGCACTTGCCAATGAATGATTCTGGTTGACAAGACTGATAAGACTTTTCTCTACTTATAATGGTATTTAGTAGAAATACCAACTGGGTGAATAATTAATTTAGGTCATAAAATTTTAAACGTTAATAATCATCACCATTCCATTCATATGAAAGTTCATTTAAAGGGTCCAAAGTATTTTTCTGTGTTCTAGTTTGTTTTCTCTAATCTCCTACAATTAGTAAGGAAAATAAAATTGATATTGATTTGCATTTTTCTGACTTGTCTTGTGTGGTTCAGTTTAGTTTAGTTGATTTGCAATAGTCATGCAATCACAACATGCTATTCAGTCAATATTTACTGAGCACTTACTTCATGCCAGAGACTATGCTACATGCTAGGGATAGAACTAAACAAAAGTGACGCAGGTCCTACACATAAGGAGCTTTGAGATACTTTTTTTTTTTTTTTTTTTTTTTTAGCTGAGCCATTCTGCCACCTGTTGGCAGCTTAGTGGCAGCTCAGCTCAGGCTGGCATCGAACTGCTGATGCTCAGAGCTCAGCTCACACCCTTGAGCGAGCTCTTAACTAACTGAGCCACTCGGCCAGCCCTCACATACTTTTAAAAGCAACTGGAAATAAATTCTAGAGCTTCAATCCCTTAATTTCCTGATCATTTTTTCATCCAGTAAGATATGATTACCTAGTAGATTTAATTATTGCATTAAATTTAATTATCTGTTAGTTCCTCAACTCTCAACAAGGTGTACGGCAGAATTTTTCAGATATCATTAATTCAGTAGCAAAAATGTTATAAACTGTTATTTTGTGAAAGTTCAGTTCTTCACCTTAGAGTTATTTATAATGAAATCTTAATTGAACAAATAAATATAAGAAATTTTCAATTGCCATTTTCTCACAGGAAAGTTGAGAAAATATCTTTGGCTCAAAAACTTTGTCGTGTTTTTGTTTTTTTTTGAACATGCAGGTGTCTTAAGAAATATCTTGTACACATAGCTAGTTAGTGAGTAACTCTTTGAATAAATGTAAGATCCGTGACAGCAGAGACTTTGCTGCTTTCATTTACTTCTTTATTTCTAGCACATAGAACAATGCCTGCAGCATATTAGGCACTCAGTAAATATTTGTTTAATGAACACATGTGGCCTTATTGGTAGAAAAGGACCAGTTTTTACTGTTTAACTGAAAAGAAAAAAAAAAATCACATGAAATTCCTCCGTAAAGCAAATTTTTGTGACAGATTTAGGCTACTTTTATTGTAAATACTGACTTGTTTGGATTTATTGCAACCAGTTTATTTGAGTTCTCAACTCTGTTTTATGTGCCAGCATTTTCCCCTATTTTCTCCTGTTGTTGAGAACTCTGTTGTCAATCTAAGAATAGCTTCATTGTAGGTATCTCTCTTTCCTTTCTGGCTGCTTTTAAGGTCTTTGGTATTCTACACTTTCATTACAATGTGTTTATGCTGGCATTTCTTAAGAAGCAAAGTATTTAGGACTAACTTTATTTTGCAGATTCATATATTTCTTCAATTCTGGAAAATTCTCAATCATTATCTCTTTGGATATTGTCTCTAATTTTCTCTATGTTATTTTTCTGGATGCAAGTTAAATGCATGTGAGAGCTCTCATTCTGTTCTCTATCTGTTAATTTCCCAATCATAGTTTATCTTTTTATCTCTTTTTTTCTATAGTCTGATGAATTTCACTATGTCTAGCTATTTTTTTTTCAGTTCACAAATTCTTTCTTTCCTATGTCTAATCTTCCCTTGAGCCTAATCTATGAAGTGTTTCATTACAACGATTATATTATTCATTTTCAAAAATTGTATTTTGATTATTTTCCAAACCCACTAGCTTTGTTCTCTTATTAATTTACCATATTTTTATTTCATTGTCTTTTTGTAACTATTTGTGATACACTTTTTAAAAAAATGGTATGAATCTCGATATTCCATTATTTGAAATACTTGGGGAACCTAAATTTGTTTTTTGTTACTTCCCATGACACTTGGTCATGGCTTGCATAGGGAGCCCAGCCCCCACTGAAAGGATTTACATTTGCCTGGGCTTAGTGCCATTTGGGGGTTATGCTAATGTGCAGTATCCCCACAAGGATTCCCAACAGGTGAACAGTCCTTTTAGAACACTGAATGAGATGAGGCCAGGCCTATGGTTACAAATCCTGAGATGACTTTTTTTTTCTTCCACTCACCACCAAAGAATATATATATATGTAAAACACTAAGTGTTAGGATCCTGGTTTTAATTAGTTTTTCATCTATGGATCCCAAGTCTTTGTCTCTGACCCCAAAGGACAATTAAAACTTGGTCCTAAATAGAGCAAATGTCCTTAAGACAGCTTAGCCCTCTGACCATCTTCTTCTTGTGGGGATTTTCCCTTTCTATCTTTCACATTCAGCCATGCAATCAAAGTGTCTTGTTAAATTTTACCTAGCAACATTTTTGGTGGTCATGGGATACCTAAAAGTCATATTGCCACAAATGAAAATTGTAGTACAAGCTATTTTTAAGTCTCTTTTATCATTTTGCTTTTGGTCCTGGCACACATTAATTGAAAGCTGCCATTTGCATCTGCGTTGAAGAACAAGAAAAGATGATACGCAAACTTTCTCTTCCCAGGAGCTGGGACAGCTGTACTCCTTCCTTCCTGGAAATACTTCCACAACCAAAGACTCACCTCCTAAAGGTACTGCTACCTGTATTTAGAGTCTGACTGACATGAAACCTCTGAACATGTGTACATTAATGCTGCTGATCAGTTGGTGTGAATGTTACTGAATCCTTGTTTCTTCTCTTTTTACATTTCTGTCGGCCTTTCTGGTGTGCCCTGGACTTGTGTTCCTCTCTGAGTTAAGGACTTTTTTCTTGAGAAAAAGGATTCTATCTCCTCCAATCTGAGTAACATAGAAACACTCATTACAGGACCATACCCACAGATGAGGAGGATAGACTTCTAAGTCTTTCAAAGACAGACAATACATTTTCAAGTACTTATTTTTTCCCCAGCCAATTTCTGGTTAAAAAGCATTTTTGTGTTGTTTCAATGAAAGCTATGTGTTTTGAAAGATAAGAATAGCTGAGTAAAAACAGTCCTTAAAAACATGTTTCTGGGGTCGGCTGAGTGGCTCAGTTGGTTAAGAGTTGGCTTAGCGCACAGGCACTGAGCAACAGGGCCTCTGGTTCAATTCCCACATGGGCCAATGAACTCTGTGCCCTAGCTGAGCTGTCGCTGAGCTGCCAACAGGTGGCAGGATGGCTCAGCTGGTGTAACAACAAGATTGCCTGTTCAGTGGTGGGCTATGCCAACCTGCAACTAAATATTGAACTCGGCACCTTGAACTGAGCTGCCGCCTGGATGGCTCAGTGGATAGGGTGTGCGCTCTTACCAACAAAGCTGCTGGTTCAACTCCTACATGGGATGGTGGCTATGCCCACCTGCAACTAAGACTGAACTCAGCACCTTGAGCTTAGAGGCCACGAGCTGCTGATGGGAAGCCAGATGGCCACTGGCGCTCTCCACAATGAGGACTGAGGAACGACTTGGCTGGTCCCCTCCCCCAAGTCCCCAAAACTGGTCTCCTCCCTTGATTCCCCAATAAAATCTTAAAAATAAACAAACAAACAAACAAACATCTTTCTGGGCCGGCCGAGTGGCGTGTTGGTTAAGAGTTGGCTTGGGATGCCAGCGGCCCTGGTTCAGATCCCACATATGAGGGCCAGTGACACTGCCCTCTACAGCTAAGATGAGGAACAACAGTTCTACCTGGAGCTGGGCTGCTGTGAGTCCCTGGGACGGCATAGCTGCAGCCCCTGATGCAGTGGGTTGCCATAGGCTACAGTGAGTGGCTGGCAGCCAGCATGAGCGGCTGGCAGCTGGTGTGAGCTGCCAAGAGCCACTGTGAGCGGCCGTCCAGAGGCCGGCAACTGATCTGGCTCACCCGGGAAGAGCGCAATGATGATACCAACATGGGCCATTGAAGCAATGTCCTCCATGACTAGACTGAAGAACGAAAGGACAGCAAATTTTCTGTTCCCCTTCCTGCATTCCCCAATGCTGTTCCCCTCCCCCAATTCCCCAATTTAAAAAAAAAAAATCTTCCTGAATGGCAGTCTCCTACAGCATTTGGAAGTTATTCAGTGACCCTGACAAATTACATCAGTGGCCTAATTATTTTTGCAGAGGAAAGAGAAAGGGTGACTTAGAAAGAATACAAAGAATGCTTAGAGAAATCTGCATACTGATCTTATTTTTAAGCCTACTCTCATTATATTTATGAACAAAGAAAAAGGTAAAAAGAGAGTTTAAAAGGCCACATGATGTGCAGGCTGATTAAGTGAAAGCCAGATCTGCTGACAATTGGCAAAAAAATCAGGTAGTCATTTATTTAATTGGACTCTGAGTGACAAGAAGGTGAGATGATTATTAAAGAGATGAGTCCTTTATTTCAGCCTTACTGTTTAAGTCATTTCAAATTGAAAGGGGATTTTTTCAATTTCCCTAGGACATCAGCCTGGAGATGTTTTTCAATATGAATCCAGGTAATCAGGGCCAAGAAGACTATTTGCCTCCCTCACAGGAGAAAAAGATTTGGGGCCACTGAAATAGAAGGTCTGCGAGTGCTGACACTATTAACTCAACTGTATATCAATGACATACAGGGAAGTGAGTGAGGAGGCTGTGCAGTTGGGCTCTTTCAGTTTTGTTCAGTGGTGTGAAAATACGGTTCAAAAGAGAAACGTCTCACTTCCTCCTTATCAGTATAACCTATAGAAGAATGTAATGTATACTTTACAACTGCTAGAATTCTGACCCAGGAGCATTGGGGCTCTGGTACAGACAAACTGGATATTGCAAGCAAGCATACACACATATTTTCATTTCCCCTGCATTCTATTTATGAGAGAGAAAAGAATTAAAATTTACTGAGTATCTAATATATACCAAGTCATGTGTAAGGTCCATTACATGCTTTGTTACATTCTCACAATAACCCTGTTGTAAGAAGAAACTATCCCAGCTCTTCTTAGGGCTAAAATACTTTGAAGACACTATTATTTATTCTCCAGTACTTCCATTGCAAAATAAAGAAATAAAGATTCAACTCCAACTCAGAATGATGCAATGGTCTCTGTTTAAAGCTCAAGTATTGGCCACTCTGAGCAAAAATGGCTGCCCATAGGAAATTAAGTTTGGAAGGCAGATTGCATCATTAGCAATTCCTAGCAGCTAAGGGGGTACCTTCAGGAAATAGGGAAGCAAAAACAGCTAACGCCAGGTAAGTGGGACACTGTTTTCATTTTTCATACTGAAATCATAAAATTATATTTCTGTTTATCACAAGGGACTTCAATCAATGAAAGAAACTTCCAAATTCAAAAAATTTCCTTCTTGTGTTGCAATTCCAGAAGTAAAAATTGGTTTATTATTTTTATTATAAGTTTCTTACATTATCCTGTGTTTCATTTCAAATTAGTCATCAAATATATTTCTTATTCTGTATCTGTCTACTGTGATAGATTCTATGTTAAAAGAGAGTGAAGGGCTGGCTGAATGGCGCATTGGTTAAGAGCTGGCTTGGGACGCCAGCTCTGACCAGCCAGGGCCCTGGTTCAGATCCCACATGAGGGCCAGTGACACTGCCATCTACAGCCAAGATGGTGAACAACTTGACCTGGAGCTGGGCTGCCATGAGTCACCAGTGACGGCGTGGGCTGCAGTGGGCTGCCATAGGCTACCATGAGTAGCCAGCAGCAAGCAAGAGTGGCCAGCAGCCAGTGTGAGCTGCTAAGAGCCACTGCGAGTGGCCATCTAGTGGCCGTCGATCTATCTGCCTCACCCGGGAAGGCGCAATGATAATACCAACATGGGACAGTGAAGCGACGTCCTCCGCAACTAGACTGAAGAACAAATGTACAGCAACTTGTCAGTTCCCCTTCCCCGACTCCCCAATGCTATTCTCCTTCCCCAATTCCCCAATAAAATCTTTAAAAAACAAAAGAAAAAAAAAGAGGGTGAAGACCTGTTTGCCTTATTCACCACCCTTCTATATAACAGATGCTCAAAATTCATCATTTGTTAGATGATTAAAATCATTTATTTTTATAAATTAATGTCTTGGTCCTCAAGAGGGAACCTGGGTAAAGCACTATAGTATCTACTATATCTTCCTTTGGCTGATGTAATCTTCATATCCAGGGTATTTGTTTTATTTTGTTTTTAACTATGCAACTTTTGTGAGTCATTAATTTGGGACACATAGTTTAAATAGACACAAACACAATTTTTAAATTACTCAATGTCTAACAATGATTTAAAAACCGAGGTAATAAAGCCCATGGGTATATTTCTTACTTTAATTAGAAAAATAGCTAAGGTGATTAATGTGCATCAATACTCTTTAGCATAAAATTGTAGTTACATTAATGTTATGAGCTGGGTTCTCCATAAGTAAGAATATACAGTTTTTCAAAGAAGGACTAATGATTGACTAAAAGTCACATTTCAGAGTGAAAGGATGGATGACCATAAAATAACATAACTGTGGATGATTTAAAAATTAGTATTTCTGGGGAAACTAGACAAAGACAAAAAACAAAAAAAGAACAATGAGAAGGCAGTTTAATAATGATAGCATTTAACTTTAAGCTAAGAAAACTCCAAAAGGACTATTAAACTCTTTTTGAATGACTCCCCGATTGAATAAGTGCTGTGAGTCATGGTCAGACTGTGCTCCACCAGTGCTGAACAACACAATTTTTTAGACTTATTTGCTTGGCCTATACTTGATAGAGGGAGAGTGTAGCTTTCCCAGATCCTCTGGATAAAAGAAACCTGAGAAAGCCTTTTTGACTCCTTTGAACAGACCACCATCTTCCTAGAGTGAAGTTTTGTAACACAACTGTCACCTCCTACTCTTCAACAATGTCCTGGATGAGAAGGTTTGGGGAAAAAAGGCAGGGAAGCAATGCATTTAAAAATAGGGCCACCTGGCTCAGATCAGGAAAGCCTACAGAATGTAGGCTGTTTGGTGCATTTGGTGGTTTGTCATGGTTGACTTCTTTTTAGACTTATACAAAATTCACTATAACTCACAGGGTAAGAAAACAAACAGGGATTTGGGACCATGGGTAAATACATGCAAATGGCTACACCTAATCATGAGCAGTTGGTGGGAGGAGGTACCCACAGGGAATGGAAACATTGACAGTGTACACTTTGCCTTCAAAACTAAGCTAAGAAATCTACAGCCAATTATCGTGACATTTCTCCTAAGCCAAGTAACCAATAGAATAATAAGAGCGAGTGAATGAACACTTAGGGGAAAAGATGTCTAATAATTAATAAACCATTCTGCCATAGTAGAATAAAACTATACCAACTAATTAAAAGTGCTGTCATTTTGTAAAATCAACCAAAAGTAAATCAAACATATTTGGGATATTCAAAATTGCCATAAAATAAACAGAAAAAATTTTGACAAATATCCTAGGTTTGGAGCTTGCTTTTTGACAATGTGTGTGTGTGTGTGTGTGTATGTATTTATGCATAAATTATATATAAAATTTTATGTATATTATACACACACATGCTCACACACTGTGCCAAAAAAATGTATACACATTTTAAGAAAGGAAAACTATTAAAATTATAATACTCAATATCTACTGATAACAAAAGATGAATACAAGGCGCATTTGACTTCTGCAATTACAAGAGGTGCTCAGACTGGTTACCATCAGCATCTAGACACTTCTGATTATGGCGAACTACTGCTTGAGCACCATTTAGCAAAGTGTCCAGTTGTATACATTTTTCTGGCACTCCCAGTATACTCATATGCATTGTATTAGGGCTGTGCAAATGATAGAAACTCAACTCTAACTATATATAGTGTGTGTGTGTACGTATATAAAATATATTTAATGATCCCTCAGATGCTGTTGTGGTATTCCATGTGGCTGTATGAGCATATGGTCTGTACATGCTTTTACCACATTATGCCTTCACTTTATGAAATACATGATGTTAGATAGAACTCAGGAGTAAAATTTCAAGTGCGTTCACGCCCTGGAAGGCTAGAAATGCCTGAGTACTTCTTACCAATCACCTCTCCTCTCTACATACCTCTTTAGAGGGGTATATATAGAAAACCAAATCTGACTCAGTGTGTGACTCATCCATTCCAGCAATTGAGTTTTAACAACTCCCAGTAGTTCAACAATACCCACCTCACCAAGACTGCCTGTTTAAAAAAACAATGCTGAGCCCAAAGCTCAGGTCTTGAGGACCAAGTGTGGTCTTTACTAACTCCCTCCAAATCTGACGCCTGGAACTAACAAAGTCATTTAGTTTTGTAAAGAGAGAGAAAAGAGCCAGCCTGCCCAAGGTGAGCCTGGCACTGACTGGTCCTCTAACTTCTTAAAGAGAGGAAGCTGGAGGGACAGGCCCTAGAGAGAACTAGAAGCCTTTCATGGATTTTTAGCACATAATCATTCCAAATACCTGTTAAAAGGTGGCTTAGCTGTTAGCCTTTCGCGTATCTAAACTTTTTTCCACTAGGAATAAATGTATGTGCTTACACAGAGAAAGGACAGGAAAATATTGCAAATGAAATATTAAAAGTAGTTCTCTTTTGATGGTGGAATTATATTTGCATTTTGTATTTTCTGTGCTCTTCGTTATTTTTCTCAGTGGACCTCTATTTCTAAAATCAGGAAAAAATATTTTTAAAATTCTGCTTTTTCATATTGACATTTCTTGCTGGTTTATAGTTATGTTAAAATAATATTATATGACATTATGGCTTTTTAATTATTTAATAATTTTGAATGGGCAGGGAAACTAAGATTGATTAATTTCTTTGCTCAACATTATTCATATAAATCTTTCATAGGTGCAGAATCCTGATTCTTTTACTCTTATCTGTAGTCTCTGGTTATGTCAACCATAAATAGTCTATTTTAAAAATATATTTTTTGGAAATAAGAAAAGAATTCAAAATTATTATTTTTTGTTTATTTTGTCATTTAATTCATTTTTGACTGCTACATGCTAGATTTACAGAAATGAGCAAAATATACTCCCCGACCTCAAAGAGTTAACAGTCCAGAGGGAAAGACTAATAAGTTGACAATCATAAATAATTATATACATATATAATACACCTATATACATATATATGTGTGTATGTGTACACATAGACACATGCACACACACACACGCACACATAAGGCTAGAACAAACTAAAAGGAACTCTTTCCATAGGAGATGATATTTAAATTGAGTCTTGAAAAACAAAAGTTAATTTGGTATTCTAAAAAGGAGGAAAAGGAAAGATCTGTCCAGCAAAAGAAATAGTATTTGCAAAGCCATCAAGCTGTGAAAACTTTGGGGCATCCCAAAACTAATTCCCACTAATTCAGAAAGATTGAAATATGGAGCATATGAGTATGACAGAAGATGAATCTGGGATTAGGTCACAAAGATTTTATAAATCCATTTTGAAGAGATTGATTTAATTCTTCCAACAATGGGAAGGCTTTAAACGCTTTCAAACAGAAATCTCAAAGTCACTTTAAACTCAATGCATCTAAACTCAACACATCTAGTTTCCCTCCAAAACTGCTTCTCATCTGGTGTTCCATACTCCAATGAATGTCACCATCATCTGTGCTGATTCCTAAGCCAGAATTATATGCAGCATCCTTGATATTAAATCTTCTTTATCCCATATTCATCCCATCACCAAATTAGTAGTAAAATATCTCTCCAATCCAATCTATTAATTTATCTTCTCCTCCACTGTTACTCTTTAGTCGAAGTTGCCATTATCTCTCATCTGGACTATGATGGCAAAGAACTATCCAGTCTCCCTAAATGCACTGATTCTCCTCCAATCTGACAGTCACATCAAGGCCAGCCCTATTCAAAACACAAATCTAATCCTGTCTTTGCCATGTTTAAAACCTATTGCTTTGTAATGCTATTATGATGAAAACCAAAGACTTCAAAAAAGGCCCTTAAGAACCAGCATAGTTTGGCCTTCGCTGCTTCTCCTGTCTCTTCTCATCTCCCTCTCTGGGCTACAGGGATTCTGGGCTTCTCTCAACTTTCAATCATACCACGTCCCTGCTTCCCCACCCCAATTGCACATGCTGTTTCCTCTGTCTGAATTAATCCATTTTCCCCCCTTTCTTCTTCTCACCCCTCTCCTTCATTGTCACTTCCTCAGGATAACCTTTTCTGATGTCCCCGTGTAAATCAGGTTCTTTCTTCTTCAGTGTGATTACTTGGCTGTATGTTTTTCCCACTAGACTCGTTTTTATCTCCATTGTACTTCTGGCATCTAATATAGTGTCTGATAAATAGCTGCTTCAGCCAATCTTTCTGAATAAATGAATGAATGACATTAACAATTTTGTGTTTTAGAAACACTATTCTGGGTCGGCCGAGTGGAGCGTTGGTTAGGAACTGGTTTGGGGATGCCAGTGGCCCTGGTTTGGATCCCGCATATGGGGGCCGGTGACACTGCCCTCTACAGCTAACAACAGCCCCACCTGGAGCTGTGCAAACCCCGGCGACGGTGTAGGCTGCAACCCCTGCTGCAGTGGGCTGCCATACGCTACAGTGAGTGGCCGGCAGCCAGCGTGAGCTGCCAATAGCCGCAGTGAGCGACCATCCAGAGGCCGGCGACCGATCTGCCTCATCCGGGAAGAGCTGTGATGATGCCAACATGGGCCAGTGAAGCAATGACCTCCACAACTAGACTGAAGAACAAAGGGACAGCAGCTTGTCTGTTCCCCTCCCCCGATTCCCCAATAAAATCTTAAAAAATAAATTAAAAAATAAAATAAAAACACTATTCTGATAACAATATGAAAAAACAATTTTGCATGAACCGGGTTAAAGGGAGGGAGAGGGTTAAGGGGTAAGTCTCATAAACAGGCTAGACATGATGGCTGTTTGAGCCATAAATGGTAGAGAGAATGAAGAGGAGAGGGCAGATACGAGTCCTATCAGGAAGTTAAAATCCTCTTATGTGACTAAGATTTCATTTTGAAACCAGCAAAATACCTACAAGCTCACAGGAATTGCCAGATATCTGTCACAAAAATATGTAGATGTTTCTATGTCTTCAGATCAGGAATTTCCCTCAAAGCAGTAAGTTTGATTCATTATTAATGTATAAGTTCTTTTTAATAACTGTAAGAAATTATCTTAAAGAAAATTTAATTTGGTTGTATTTGGAGAGGTATGCAGTGGAGAAGGAAGACCCCAGAGTGTGTGTATTTCAAAGGGTTTCTTATATGATATTGATCTAACCCCTCGTGTTATTGGTCCAGATCTAAGCACTTTGACTTGACTTCACTGGAAGGGGCGATGGCTATTAACAGAATGCTATCTACAGCTTCACACGTGTATTAACCCTTGGGAACTAGAGCTTTGATGTTGTAAAGAGCTTATCCTAGATGAATGGAATAATATCATGTCTCATATATGTCAGATGTCTTTAAAGAGACTTAGCCACCGTAGTGTAGTTTTAGGCCACAATGAATTCCTGAGAGAACGTGGCAATGCAGCAATCTACTTCAAAGACTTAGAAAAGTCATCTTTCTAATTTTCAAGAACGAATTTGAAGACTATGAAAGCTCCATGTTCCCACCCTCTACCACCCACAATCATTGATTCAGCTCTTACATACACATCTTTAAGGATTCTCAGTGTGCTTTGTAACCAGTGAATGAGCCTATTAAGAAACATTTGCAGAAATTTCTCTTTCAGTGGGTGTGCTTCTCTGTGAATGGGCTCATCTTCTTAAATGTGGAAAAACATTAGGGCCATTCAAAGTGCTCTGCAAGATGTCTGTTAGGGATGCAAATGTGCAGGATATGGACAAAACCAGAAGTTCCCTTGTGAAACATTTGGATGAGGAGAATTTAATGGAGAGAAAGCGCTGCTTCTTTCCACTTGAGAAAAGGTTTTTAATTTTTCCTATCTGCATATTCTCTAACTCCACTTTCTTTCTCATCCTCAGATGTGGTTGTACATCTAGTCTAGTCCTCGGTATCCTAACTTTCCTGTTTTACACTGTATACCTCAGAGCTCTCATTCTCCTTCTTAGCTCCACTGTCAACTCTTTCCTATTGACTTTATGTTTACACCCTGCTTCTCCGACATTTAGACCAACGTCTCCAATGTATGCTAGACATTTTGAACTCAAATTTAAGATGTCATAGAACAAGCTCATTATCTTCCTCCTGCCCCCACCCACAGAAACATTTTCTATTAGTGGCAATAAACTTGGTGTCAGCCTTCATTTAATCAAATGGTAATCAAATGCTGTTGACTCTCCCACCAAACCCCACTACTTCTCAAACCTGCCCTGATCCACCAGTATTCCTTCAGTCTTGACCACCAATCATTTTCTCTGCTGACACCCCTGGTTCATCTATTTCTTGTTCTCTAACCTCAACCAGTGTCTCAAAAACACTCGTTAATATCCAGATTCTCTCCCTCTCAACAGATAAGACCCAGGCTATCTATCACACACTCCTTAAGCTCCCCTATTCTCCATCTCCAAACCAGTTTCTGTCATTTTCTATTTGAAAATAAGTATTTTACATTTTCCCCAGGGTATCCACTTCCCTGTGTCCTGAACTTTGCCCAGAATATTGTTCTATCATTTATTCTCTGTAGTTCCTTCATTTCAATATGCATTGGTACTTATTCCTTCATCTACAAATCTATGCAGATTTTACATTTCTTAAAAAAAAAACACCTATCAAACCCCTTCTAGCTCTATCTTTCATTTCTGAGGAAATTTCTATAATCAAATTATCTATATATTTTAACCTCAATTTTTTCTTCACCTATGTAACCATTTAGCAATGCGTGATCATCCATCACATTACTAACGAAACCAAACTTTCAAGGTCATCAGTAACCTCCTAATCACCAAACTCAATAATTTTTTTTTTAGTTTTTCTTTTCCCTGACTGTCTTAACATTTAATTATGTTTCCCTTTTTAATTTCTTTTACCTGATTTCCATGACATTGTCCTCACTGTTAAGCAGATCCTTTTCCTAATTTTATGACTAAACTTTCTCATCCTTTATTGGTTATCTACTAATCTCTTTCTATGACTCTGCAGGTTTTTCTCCATGACCTTTTATTTTCCTTCATCTTCTATACATTCTTGCTTGCTACTTTTTTTCTATTGTTATTGCTTCTACTTCAGAACTCATTTCTATGGAAACAGATCCCAAGATTTGTGTTCCCAGCCCAAGCCTCTTCCCATAGGTATTCCAATAATTCACTATCACAATATTTTCCCAAATTCTACATGTCTAAAATCATACTCATTATCTTCTTCACCCAAATGTCTCCACCTCCTGCATTCCTTTGTAGTGGCCCCAGAGGTTTTTCAATTTCCCATTTACTAAGTGTATTCATTCAACAAACATTTATTAAGCTCATACTGTATCAGTTGAAAGATCCAAACAATAAATCAGAAACCACTGAAAACGTTTTACACAGAGGGAACTTAATACAGGATATAGGTTACACAGGTCATGAGAGAGCTGAGAAACCAAGCAAGGGATTGTGAGCAACACATAGATTAGCCATAGTTAACCCTAGCTAGAAGAATGAGGAGAGGAGATTTTGATAGACAGCTCAAGGTTTAAGGTTACCTAGAGGAAGCTGCAACCATGTAAGAAGATAAAGCAACAGAAAAGATGTACATGTTGCCAGAGATACAGCTCAGGGCAGAAAGAGAAAGTGAGAAATACCCAAGATTCTCAGTTCTTCCCATCTTCCAGTCTCCGGGAGTGCCTCCTACTGATCAAACCAAACCAGAAACCAGTAATCATTACAACCGGGAAAATGCAATCCCCAGAAGTCACCCCTCCTCCAACAACCTTGGGGAAGATTATATACAGCAGAATCTGAGAGCAAAATAGGCCAAAGATGGGTCACTCTGCATCCATTCTTGCCCTCCTACAATATTTTACTCTCACATAACACCATCAAGTTTCCACCAAATATATTGCAACTATTCTTTGTAGGAAGTTATTCTCACACTCCCCTCAAAGAAAGGAGTCGCAACGTCCCATCAGTCATTACTCAATAATTCAGGAACTCCAGGTTTTATGCAGTCATTCACATCTATTTCAGAGAACTAAATTGGGAAGTTAAGCACCATCAGCTTGCCTTTATAAAAAAAAAAGTATAGAAAGCAAAAGGGGGCGGGGTATGTAATATCCAAGTCCCTGCAGTCTCTATTTCTGTAATAGGTGCCAAAACCATAGCTGATTAAAAAAAAAATAGCAGCTTTAGTGAGATATAATTCACATATTATACAATTCACCCATTGGAAATGTATAATTCAATGGTTTTTAGTATACTCACAGAGATGTGCAGCTGTCAGCACAATTTTAGAATATTCTCATCACTGCTAAAAGAAACTCTGTATTCATTTACAGTCACTCCCTGTTTCCTCCCATTCCCTGTTAAGATCACCCCATTTTTTTGCAGGTCTATTCAAGACCCATCCATCCCAGTTTTCAGGCACTATGGTGGACTCTGAAATCAGGAACATTTAATGTCTGGACTACTCATTTGGATTCGCTATTCAAGTTTTTATGTATATGCTTTGTTTCCCCAATTAGATTATAAACCTCTTAAGAAAACGACCCTTGTCTTGATGGAAGAGATGGAAAACATATTTAGAAAATGTAGCTGCCTCATTGAATTTAATGGTCTATTATTTGTTCTTTAAGCAACTCATATTACTTAGAACTTTTCCCCTAATAGAGATTATTTCCCCCAAGAAAATAATTCAAAACTGATGAAATATATTTAACCGGTAAATTTAAGGAGTTTGTTAAAATACAAAAATGGAACACGTAAGACAAATCACATGAGAAATTATTTGTTATTCTCATCTATTGCCAATATGCATGTAAGATATGCTGGAAGTACTAACGTTTCTTTTATTCCAGCATTACAACAATGACCCTTTACTGTGGTATATGGCAAAGGGTGATACTAATCAACAGGGAAATCAAACAGATTCATTTCTTCTAATAGATGTTAAATTTACAAGTTAAACATGGAGTTAGATCTAATGCATCTGTTAATTCTTTCAAATGTATTTATACATGATTTTTATACATGGTTTATACATGGTTTTGAATATTTGTAAAGATATCTTTTAGTCTGTTTCATGAAATGAACATTTAAATAATTAACACTTTTAAAATTTTTTCTTATTTTTTTTTTTTATAAATATCAGAACTTTGGGTAAGTAAACTCCCCTTCTTATACCTGTGTATCTTTTCCTTTCTCTTTCCCTTCTTTTGCTTCCTTCATTCTTTCCTTGCTATTTCCTTTCCTTCTGTTACTTTCCAATTATTCCTTCTATTTCCCTTAGGAAGACACTGATTGATACAGTTTCTTCTATTCATTAGAAATAACCTTGAAAAACTAAGGGAATTGAATTAAAATAACTGAAGAAGAGGAAGACAGTCCACATAAAATCAGTATCAGGTTTTCTCGATCTTTACATCTTCTGGTCACCATTAAAATAGTAACGGGTCATATATCCTGCTTTTTATTAAGCTCTGAAATAAATCCTACATTGAATAGTATTTTGAAATATATAAAAACTTTCAAATTATGCAACACCAGATAACATTTCTACAGTACTTATTTTGTGTCTAGAATGGTGGGAATGTTGGGGATGTTACACAATCTAGTAGAAAAAGTTATATAAACGAAATAACAGCAAGACAATAAAAAAAAATGCAGTATAAAGTGCCATGGGAGCACTCAGCAAGGCCATTCATTTCACAAGCATTCCTTAACGCCACATTGTACCAGGTATTATTCTAGGTGCTGGGGATAGATACAAAGTATTTTACCCCAAGAAAGTCATGGTTAATACAAAATTACCCTGCTGTGTGCTAATCAAATGTCAAGTTGAAGGTGAATACAGAGTGTTATGGAAACCAAAGGATGAAACTAGGACAGAGCAGGGGATTTTATGAGTATGAGGAAAGCTTTTGAAAAGAGGGTGCTCCAGAGCGGCATCTTCAATGATGAAGAGGTATAGAATAGACTTAATCTCTTAAGAAAAAAAAATGTGTGGGAAGGTGGGAAAAATAAGAAAACAGAATGCCAAGGCAGAAGGACTAGCCCCTGATCTTTATAGAGAGGTAAACACATGATGCTCTAAAAGACCAAAAATTGGCACCTCTGACTTTCAAGGTGCTCCTGAGGAATTAACAGGAGTATTCTGCAAGCAAGAATGAGAAGCAAGCAAGAACCAGGTCATGAAAACCTTGGTGCTGTATTAAGGACCTCAGATTTTATCCTGAAGACAACAGGGACCCATTGAAGAATTAGAGTGGAATGATTGGCTTTGAGTTTTAGAAGAATCAGTTCATTTCTGCAGTGATGGGATATATTGCTGGGTTGAAGATTGGGGGAAAACATGTCAGGGATAGAAGGGGACCCACAAAGAGCCTTTCTTGAAGTCTCCAGATGAGAAATGGTGAGAAGTGATGAGTGCCTCAATTAAGGCAGTGGCAGTAGGGATGGAAAAGAGTAAGGGTCTAGAGAGAGTTGATAAACAATAGCACTCGGTTCTAATTGTGTAGATAGTGTATTGAACAGGTAAAACTTAAGGGTAATTCTCACGTATTTGCCTTGTGCCAACAGATAAGTAATTAGGTAGAGGAATATTTGTAGGAGGAAAAAATGAATTAAATTTTGAACATACTATGTTTAATGTTCTAACAGAACATGAAGAAAAAGGTTAGTGTGTGTGTGTGTGTGTGTGTGTGTGTGAGAGAGAGAGAGAGAGAGAGAGAGAGAGAGAGAGAGAGACTGATGACACAGAGTAAGAGAAAACTTGGATGAAAACAGGACCTCAAGGAACAGTAATATTTAAGCATCCTGCAGAGGAAGAGAGAACTGATAAAGGGGCAGATAAGCAGTTAGAACAAAAACTAGAGAGAGTGCCTGAACTACACAAGGAGTTTCAAGAAGGAATAGATAATCACATCAAATGTCACAGGGCGATATGTAAATGTGTTCCTTTATACCTTTTTTGTTTTCTACAATTTTTCTACTCCCAGCCTTTATTTTAATAAATAAAACCTTTCATACATAGCCATCATTACTTCATTTTTATCCCATCCTGAAAATGATTTCATTAGAAAAAGAATTCTCTTGGTGAAGCCATGGGGGATAACAAAATTAGTTTTAGAAGGTCATTCTAACTGAAAGCAGTTTGAAGGCTCTAATAACAGTCCCAGAGATGATAGAACGAAGGGAAGGGACTCCAATTAGAGGTAAATTGTGAAGGACATGAAAAAGTCACAGGTGTTTAGAAAAACCAGACTTGAGTATGTGAAAAGTGAGGTTTGAAAAACAATGTAGGCCTTGTGCTGGGGAAGGGAAGAGTAGAAGATAATGAAAGGCAACACAGTACATTCACTTTGCTTTTTTTCTTAGGCATACTCTAGTAGAGGTTGATGCTATTGATCAAATATTGCCAGCTCTCCACCTCCGCAGCGTATGGTAGAATTGCATTTCTTGCACACACCTGTGGATGAGTGCACCTCATGGTAAGTTTTACCCAATAAATTGTGGCAAAAGGAACTGGGATCCCTTGCAGGCCAGAGTATTTTCTTGTTAATGTAAGACCCTTTAGAGCTCTTTTTCCTCTGACCTATAACTATCCACGTTTGAGTTGACAGCTGTTCAGGCATCCTGAGAGCTTGAATGATAACAATGAGTTGCTGACCCACAACAGACACATATCATGAGTGAGAAATAAACTTTCATTGATTAAAGCCACTAAGTCTTGTGGATGTTACCTCAGAATAACCTAGCCTGTGCTGATGGATATATATTCCCTGGGTGATTTCACAGCCTCCTGTATCTTCAGCTGCCACTCGTGCATTGATGAATCCAGGTAGCAACTCCAGCTTACACTCCTGAAATGCAAACCTGTTTTTCATCTAGCTGTGTTGGGATTTCACAAGCATTCAAATTGACCAACCTAAAACTGAATTCATTAGTAGTGACAGCATTTTTTTCTGAGCACTTATTCCGTCCCATGTGCTTGTCATACCTTTTTATATAAATTACATTATTTCATTCACATAATAATCCCAAGAGCAAGATATTATTTATATCCCTGGTTTAGACTCTAAATCCTAAGGGGAACAGGAGGTGGTAAAAAGAGATGGAGAAGGTGCTGTTAGAGAGGCTGAAGGAGAACCAAGTGAGTCAAGGCTGAAGACAGTGAAAACCAATCTGAATGCTCCGGAGAAGCCAAAGGAGATGTGAAGAAAGTGATTTCAGTGCTGTGCAGTCAGGGAGTTACTGGGACATTCATATTCCAGCGAGGTAAGGAGTAAAGGATATATGAGGAAGCGGAGAGAGTGAAGATGGAGAACTCAAAACTTTAATGAGGATCAAGAGAAGAAAGAAGATAAAGTGTTAACTGAAAGAGGGCTCATATTTGAAAGGTTTAATTTGGGGATTGTTTTTAAAGATAAGTAAGCATGTTTATAAGCTCATGGTTATAGGCTAAGATAAGAATTTAAACATACAAAAGAGGGGATGAAAGAAGAGTTGATGATGCAAACTCCAGGAAGAACAAGACAGAAATGGCACCATGAGCACAAGATGAAGGATTTAGAATTAGGTAGGAGGAAGGATTAATATTTTTCTGGAGTTAGACAAGAAACAGTATGGACATGTTTGGAGGGAATTAGGATTTAAAACCGTTCATGTTCATAGTCTCCAAAATCCTTGTTACTATGGCAAGGCCATCTGCTCTGAATTCAAGGAAGAAAAAGCAGAGGATACACTTAAAATATTTATTTGAACTTAGAAAAATAATGAGGTTAAAAATGAAATATTAAAGATGCAAAAAAAAAAAGATGCAAATTGGAAAATATTTTTTTAGATAGTAAATCCCATGAGTCAAGAGTGAGTACTGATTCTGGGCCATCACCACCTTCTATTTAATCTTTCATGCAGCTATTTATAGTAAGGTGATGGGAGTTTATAAGTAATCTTGAACTTCATTGTTGTCAGTTTTAATTTCCTCTAGGAATAAGCCTTTTATTAGAACCACCGATTTGTCCCTGATATGTGATTTAAGTGGTTGTCAAATTGGGAAGAAGTCCAGTCAGGCTGAAAAATCACTGAAGAGGGAATTAGCAAGTCTCTCCCCTAAACCTAGTTCTACCACCAGTAGTCATCATTCTCCCAAAACTGCTTTATTTCTCCACCTATGTAATTATCCAAAAGTCCACTCCAGTTCTAATTCCTTCTATTCTACCTCCTTACCTACCCATCTCCACATATAGTAGAAGGACTCCTGGGGTTTGAAAAAAAAAGACTCAAGAGAGCAAAGCATTTTGGATAAATCCCCAAAGTGCAACACCAGTCTTCGCTAATCAAGAACCTGCTCTCCTAAATGTAAATCTGTCAATGGTCCAAAGAAGTTATCCATCTGGGGACCTTCCAGCACATAGGCTGGCTCAACAAGACATCAGAGAGGCTCCCTAAGGGGTGCAAGAAAGAGTGTGTGTTTTATATGTGTGAACGTGACTGTAATACATGTTGTATGTGTGTATGTGTGTGGTGTGTGTATATGAGGTATGTATTAGTGTGATATTCAATGCTATAATAAATAAACCCTACAGGGTAGTAGTTTAACATGAAACTTGTTTCTTGTTCTCTCACATAACTGCTCAGTGCAAGTATTATTGGTTGGTGAACATTTTTCCCTATGCAATAGTTCAGGAGCCTCCACTCCTGCCATATTGTGGCTCTTCCAGTTTCTAAAGTCTCCGAGTTCAGTGCACAGAGCACAAGGGGAAAGAGAGGGTAGAGAAGATAGGTGCACTTCTTAAGCTAGAAAAGGGATACATCATTTCCTGTCACACTTTCTTGGTGAGTAATGATCACCTGACTTCATCTTCATGCAAGTGAGGGTGGTAACAGTAACCCCTGGCAAGGCACTACTTCCCAGCAACCATATGGAAGGTGAAAAATAAATATTTATGGACAGTAAACCATCTCTGCACAGCCAGCCCCTCTGAGTCACCCTTATTCCCACCCATAAAACATAATCTGCCTCCACAAGGAAGTCAACCCAAAGTCCCATCTGGTCATTGTTTCTGGGACCAAGTATAGGCCCCTTGGTGGAGTATGGCATTTTTCATCACAGACAAGTGTGTTTCCTCTTGGGCCAGTGAACCATCATCCAATTAAAATTTCCATTGTGAAAGAAAAGAATGGAAGAAATTTAGCAGCCATGGTCCACAGCAATAAGGAACCCTTCCAGGAAGTAATAATAGACTCCTTGCCTTGGCAATGGAAGAAGTTCCTTGTTTTGACTCTGCTTCTGCTCTCTTTGAGTTGCTCCCTTGTCCATACCTCTCCATAGCTCTGGTTCTGTTTCCTGGGAGTTTCTTTTTACCTGTTCTGCTCCATGCCCACTTTTGACATGGGCACTGAATGTTTGCAGGCTACCCAACTTCTTCAGCTTATGCAATTTGAAAGCCTTCAGGCTGACTCATAATCACCAACTTTTTTTGATCCAGGCTTGTGATGACTTTGCCAATACAATCTCCTCAAAAACTTAATAGGCTTCCAATCTAATTGTTTCTATTCAGCTCCATGTGCCAGAAGCCTGAGACATATTCAACACTGCTTAACTTCATAGCTCTCTTGCCACTTGGTCTTTCTTTCATCTTAATGGTGGATTCTTTGAGGCCACCTGGAAAATAGCCATGGGTGGGAAGGAAATATCCTTACTAAGTTCTTTGTTGCAAGAGTAAAATTTCTGCTTTAAAAAAATCCCAAAGGACCTTAGTTCAAACTTCTTTTCATTCTCATCACTTGGTGTTTAGAGTCCAAAAGCATTGGATTTTTCCAATCTTGACAGTCCTCAAATTTTGAGGATCTTCTCTATTATTTCTTCTGAAAGTCTCCAACTCTTGCCAAAACTCATCTTCTAGCTGCTGGTAGCCGCACCATTCCTTATCATGTGGCCACATCATTCCAATATCTGTCTCTGTGGTCACATGGTGTCCCCCTCTTTGTGATGTGTGTATGTGTGTGTGTGCGCGCGTGCACATGCGCACGCGCGCGTGCCCCTTGCGCCTCCCCTCAGTATTTCTTTCACTTCTATCATGACTAACATTTGATCACAGAGCTATAGCAAACCCAAATTTGGGTACAACCAAAACTCACAATTTAAAGTAATGAAAGAAGGGGTATTCTCAGGGCTGCCAGCTAGCAGCCTCCCAGTCCCAGAATTCTTATTAGCTAAACACTGCTTCCTAATTTATGCTTCTGCAGAAAGGATTTTTCTACCCCTCCATGCCTCAGTGCCTCCTTGAGGGCTTTGGAGAATTTTTCAGACACAATTGCTCACCCTAGCCTCCCTCTAAGAACTCCAAGTGAGAGGGGATTTAGGGGCAGAACTTTGAGCTGTGTCCTTGTGAAACAGAGAATGTCATCCCAACCCTGGGGTAGCCTTATTGAGAAAGGAAACAAACTCTGGGGTCTCTAAGAGGAAAGGAAATGGGGAGAACACCTACTTCGTGCTCTGTTTTCTCTACTTTGGTAAAGCAAACAAAAGCCCAAGATTTTCATAGACATGAGCTTGTCTTTGTCTTTTCATAGACATTTAAGGGTGTCAAGTGAATTGTCTTTAATGTTTTCCACCCCCTCCCAAAGAAGACACAGTATCAAAGGACTGAACACATTCAATTTCACGAATCAATGAACACAGTTTTTGAATTAATTACCATTTTCACCTCCTTGGAAAAGAGTGACAAGTGTTATCAGGAAGATGTTCATTATTGCCAGGCTTTATCTGATGGAAAAGAAAGTCCTGCCAGCCACAAACTATGAAGATTTCCAAATGAGGACCAGTTATCAATTAAGGGAACAGAGCTGGCTGCTCCCAGATAGCTCTTCATGCACTTTATTAGCAAGAACAGGCCACTGGTAAGATTTCTCCTTTGTGCAGCTTTCTCTTATTGGTGGCCTGGATCAATAGGATGCCAGCATTTCTGGTTCTGGGACTAACACTCAGTTCAGGTGTGCTGGTGTCTGTTGGTCATGACTATATGATGTGACCTGTACCTTGGTCCATCACTGAAGGATCCAGGTAAGGGATCAACTTTGTGTAAGCTGGACCTGTCAAAGGTTCCTTCCTGTGCCTAATGGTGGGACCTGGGGACCGACCTTCACTGGAGCCAAGCTGAGGTTACAACAAGAGTTGGAAAAAGAAAGAACAGTAGTTTCTGCTTCTGAGACACCAGAGTCAATAAATAAATTCCAATAAATTTCTTTTTCTTTAAGCTAGAAAGGATTGGTTTCTATTTCTTGTAACCTAAAGATACCAAATTAATATTTCCTTTGGGGTATAGCTTAGAAACCACCAAGCTAATTACACTTTCAACATACTGCTGAAAATGAACCCTAAATCCCCCTGGAGACAGACCTCAACATTTATTTTAATTTTATATATATATATATATATATATATATATATATATATATAGAGAGAGAGAGAGAGAGAGAGAGAGAGAGAGAGAGAGAGAGAGAGAGAAACAATGTATATCCATTTTAAGAAAGGAAAAAACCATATTAAAATTACAGTATTGAATATGTACTGATAACAAAGAGTGGATACAAGTCACGTGTATCCATTTTGGGCGCCCCTGGTATATACCTGTATGTGTGTATATTACTTTCCTCATTCTCTCCTCAAGTCCCCTGACCCCTCAAAAAACTTTTCAAGAGACTTCAGAATTTATCACACTCTACAGAGAGATTTGATATGTTTCTTACTAGAGTGTAGAGTGCTGTTGGACTTGGGGATGCCTGGCAGAATATAGAATGTTAACTAGGGAACAGAATTAGAGAGACTCCTATGTTTAAGCATCCAGAAACTTCCCTTGAACACACCCTACCCCACCGCTGCTCAAGGCAGCTTCACAGAAAATTCCCCTTGCACCTCAGACAGTGGATTTCCAGCAAGATATATAAGCATGGCTCCACAATGACTTCTGTTCTATCCTCTGAGCCACAGCCATGCCCTCTCCTATAAGGTCTGGATCTGAGTTCTAGAGGGGTCCTTTCCGTGGACGCTCTATCTTGGCCCTCAGGGTCATGGCTGCTGCATACCTCTACAATTCCTGTACTCTTTAGGGTTTTCTTTCTTCAGACTCAGTCAGGGGTTTGCCCCATCAGGTCTCTGGCACTCAAGCCTACGAACTATACCATTGAATCTCCTGGGAGTCCAGCTTGCAGACAGCAGATGATGGGACTTCTCAGCCTCCAAATCGTGTGAGACAGCGCCCTATAATAAATCTCATATAATCGATTGGTTCTGCGTTTCTGGGGCATCCTGTCTAACATACCCCATTTTAGAGGTGAGGCAACTAAGACTCAAATAGGGTAAACAAGACACCCGTGCTCTCACAGCTACTAAGTGGAAGAGACAGAATTAGTGTACCGATTCTGTCTGACCACAAGGCTGCTCTCCATGACCTGGAGATTTCCACAGTCCGCATAATGCCTGGAGACATTAGCACTGTAATATGGCAACTGCAGATCATGCCTTTCAGCTAAATGTCTGCTAAACCTGTGCTCTCAGGGTGGCCTGTAGCCCTATGCCAGCTTGCAAACTGTTTGTTACCAGTGTGCCTTGAGATAAAGACAAATACCGAGACAAGGCATGTAGAACATTTCATACTGCTACAATATCCAAGACCATTGCTATTGTATTTTACAAATGTACATTTTCACACAAAAAAACATAATGACAATTAAGAAAAAAATAACTAATTCCCTTCCCATAGATAGTTTTCTAAATCCCAAGATTAAGTATTAATGTACCTCTGTCATTGCTGCTACTCTTTAAATCAGATGTTGAGAACCTATTGTCAGGTTGAGAATAAAAGGTGATTATGGCTGGTAAAATTTTTACAGATTGTAGGCACGCAATAAAGCACACACGAGATTAATCATCTTTGCATACTATTTAGAAGCATACAGATCTATAGAGACTCATGGAACCTTCTTTGGACTTCACAATGTTTACTCATATAAGCATCAATGTATTCCCTGACTTCTGTACCAATAGTCAATTAGGGAAATTTCAAGTAAGTCATCTAAATCAAAATGTAAGTAGACATATTTAGGTTTATTATTTTTGATTCAAGGTGTGGTATAAGTGTATAAATATATTCAAAATATAATAATATGCATATCACATATGTCCTTAGGTCTCAGTATATTTCCTCTTAATAACTTAGATATTAATACATTAAACTAGTCATCATACATTTACTGAGTGACTGCTGTGTGCACAGCTAAGTTTTGTGGGTGACACAGAAGTGATATGAGATAGCCTTGTGTAGTCTCTTATCTGACCCAATCTCAGTGCTATGAAGAGCAGGAGAGAAAAGCAGTAATGAAAAGTCAGCGGTTAACAAAGAACTAAATTCTGTGGGATAAATGACAAATATTCCAGGAGTTCAGAAAATGCAGAGTTCAGTAAGTGCTGGAATGATCAAGCCATAGAAAGGGAGGCTTTGAGTTGGTCCTTGACCATATGTTGTGGCTAAAATGACCTGATTTGAGAAAGAGCAAAAGTAGCACAAAGCTACCCAGATGCAGAAATACTGTAAACCAGGGTGATGCCCCAGGAAATACCCTCATGCATAGTGAAATTTAGAAAGGGAACACCAGAGCCCATTTGGTCACCACATAAATTGACGCATAGCACATAAATTCTGCCTTTCCTTTAGAATCTAAAGGATGTTATCATGGAAGAGAGAATGAGTGTTCTAGATTTTCTTCTTCAGAAAGTGTAAACTAGGCCTGTAGGTTCAGTCTGGTAATATTTTCTTTGACTGATTCTCCTTGACTACTAAGTGGAGGCATGATTACAGATGGGGCTGGAGAAGATGTTTTTGGAGAGGGTTGGAATGAATTCATTTATAATTCTGCCTCCCTTACAAATGTTACATTTTGCAGAATCCCCTGACCAAGAAATGAACTACCCATATAATAACAGTTTCCCCTTAAATTTCCTTTGAAACACATTCCAAAGAAAAAACAAACAAACATTTAAACACATTACATATATCCCTGTCTTTTTAATTAAGAGACACTAAATATAAAGTTACTTTTGTTGGGGGAAAGAATCAAGGAACACAAAGTTTATGCCTCTATACTAAATGGAATGAATTGGAATTTTTTTATGTTAAAAAAATGTGTTTAGATTTAGAATATTTTGTAATTGTTCTTGCTGTCAGGTTTTATTTTTTTCCTTAAATTATAATTGGTGTCTTTGCTTTTGCAACTGCAAGTTCTTTATCCTCTGTTATTTACTTTCCTCACTGATGCAAGCTAATAAAACATAACAAAACAATTAGACTTTTCTGGAATAAAGGTAAATATTTTGAATGAAAATGTGAACTACTCTTCAAGAACTTTAGGTCTTTGACATATATGACTTAACCTTTTGTTTGAAAAAAAAATACTAACACTCTTTTTCAGAGATTATAAAAATAATTTATTTTCATCATAGGAAGAAGAAAAAATCAAAATAGATCATTCAAATGATCGTAATGCCATGTCCTGGAAATAATTTGATTTCTATATCTCAAAGAAACTGAGGTGGACTTCTAGCAGTATCGTCAGCCTTGTCTGTCAATGCTCACTTGAGACAGGCCTTAAGAAGAAGGCTCTCTGATTCCCAAGAAATGTGATTTCCTTCCTGCAGTCTGCATGTGATGTCTTCAGAAATCTTCTACCCCACTCCCTCTCCCAGCCCCAGAGAATCCAAATTTCTAAGTACAATCATAAAGCAGAGAGGTAAACGTTTTCAATTTGCTGTACACACACTGATTTGTTGTCCTTAAAATGCTGGCACTTTTTAAAAGCACAAAGTCACCCTCGTTTTAGATACATGTATTTTATGTAAAGAAATGTTGATACTTTCACTCTTAAAAAAATCAGTTGGATTATAGTCACTACTTGGTCAATTGTTCCTATGGAAATAAAACTATTAAGAAAAAAGAATTATTTAGCCTTGGTTGAAATTAAGAGGAAATGTAGCGCCCAGTGGTATGTAATAAGCCTTGGGAGGAAGTGTCCTGCTGGCATAAATCTACTATAGTTGTGCAAAGATAAAGGATAAAAGGTGAGAAATGGTGGCATTCCTTGAAAACAGGATCATAGAGAACAAAGGGCACTGATAAAAGATGATCCCAGGTAATAAAAGTTCTCTCAATTTAAACCTCTCCTGGTCCTGTCTCTTTATCTCTGCTGAGAGAGAGCAGTGTGCTTCCTGAGATATTTCACTGTTAACCATGAAGTTTCTGTTTAAACTTTCAGGAATATAACCTTCAACCACAAGGCATATAAAGATCACAAAGCTCATAAATTTTTTTGATTTATGAAGTTAAATGTATTCTCATAATTTATGAAAGAGTACTCCCAGCCTTATTCTCGATAACCCTTCTTACTGGACATCATTCACTGCTTGCTGTTAATCAGATAACCTTACATCTAGCCTTGTCCTTGAAGATGCATGAAGTAAAAGGTGTCTGCAGATTCTAATCCAAATGCCAACCAGAAGCCCATTTTCTCCCCCATTCCAGAATTCTGGTCTGCCATCAAAGTTTCACGGGACTAGAAAAGTCTGAGGGAATAAGGAAACGGTGCAACCATTCAACAAATAGCCATGGAGCACCTACTGTGTGCTAGATAAACATAGTCAGCCCCTTTTTCCAACATTACATTTATTTAATTTTACAGACTCATTTATTCTGATATTATGTTCTTCCTACTGTTTGGTGTTAAAATATGGTGATACAAAATGAAATTGTCTCTTTTCAACATTCTTACTTTGCAAAACAAAATATTGACTACTCAGTGCAGTCTCCAAATTCATTTTTGCATTTTTACTGCTCCTTGAAAACCAAAACAGCTACAACTACTAATCTTGCTCCTTCCCTTCCAGACTTTGTTTTTTTTGTTTTTGTTTTATAAATTTTTACTTTTATTTATTTATTTTGAGGGCAGTGTCACTGGCCCTCATATGTGGGACCCGAACCGGGGCTGCTGGCTTTCCAAGCCAGTGCTTAACCACCACGCCACTCAGCCGGCCCCTTCCAGACTTTGTTTATTCATTACTATATCTCCAGCATAAACCAGTGACTGCCAATTTATATCTATTAAATAAATCATTACTGGATGGATGGATGGATGGATGGATGGATGGATGGATGGATGAAAGTATCCATCTTTCTGACCCAGACAATTTACTAATTAGAAAGACTAAGTTGGACTAAGCCAGAGAACCGAGATGTGCAGATGTGCCTAAATGGATGACTATCCTTTAATAATAATGATGATAAATAATGACATTATTATTATTATTAGTTGCTTCACACATGCTATCACTGCTCTAAGTACTTTGTGTGTGCTACCCCATTTAGACCCCAAAATAGGGAAATGGATCTCTAAAGAAAATAGTTTTATATCCCCATTTTACAGAGAAGAAACTGAGGCACAGAGAAGATAAGAAATGTGCTTAAATGGAGGTATCCTAGATTCCACTCTGAATGACTACATTATGCTGCCTCCATTTTATAAAGAGAACAGTAAGAAAGTAAACCTGAGGGCCAGCCCGGTGGCTCAGTTGGTTAGAGTGTGATCGCTGAGCAACAGGGTCGCCAGTTTAATTCCCACATGGGCCAGTGAGCTGCGCTGGAGCTGAGCTGCCCCTGAGCTGCCAACAGGCGGCCAGATGGCTCAGCTAGTGAGAGCACGTGCTCTTAACAACAAGGTTGCCAGTCCGACTCCCACGTGGGATGGTGGGCTGCACCCTCCCCCTGACAACTACATTGAAAGTGGTGACTGGATTTGAAGCTGAGCTTGCTCCCTCCACAACTAAGATTAGAAGACAACTTGACTTGGAGCTGATGGGTCCTGGGAAAACACAATGTTCCCCTTCCCCAATTCCCCAACACTATTCCCCTCCCCAATTCCCTAACACTGTTTCCTTCCCTAATTCCCCAATAAAATCTTTAATAAAATAAAATAAATCTTAAAAAAAAAAAGAAAGTAAACCAGAAAGGAGTATAGAAAATTCACCCATGACTTCCAGTCCCCACCCACCTCACTCTCATGTGGCATGTGTTGCAAATTCTAATTCATAGGAATGCCACTCTTAATCATAACATCAAGCAATGTATATTTTATTTCCAAATTCTCTCCTGCATTTTTTAGGCATGTGCCTCAGGATCCATTCTATCCTCTGCAAGATCTAGCATTATGTCGTGCTCATAGTAGGCACTCAAAAATATTATTTGGATTCAATTAAATTATTTTGGAGTTGCTGAGATTCACATCCCACAGCTGCATCCTGCAAACCCACACGACTGGAGAAATCGAGCATGGGACAAAAGCTCAAAGAAGCAGAGGGACAATTCCTGACATCATGGAACATCCTGAGGGATGAAAATAAACAGGTATGGAAATCACCTGAGGCTCTGAAAACTGGATCAATTATGTCAGGATAACCAGGGAAATATTCCAACTCCAGCAAAGCTTTGAGCAAAATCCTCATGATTCAGTCCTTTCTCAGTGGTGCATTGAAAGCACACACACCATTAACAGTACTTAACCAATGACTTTTCAAAGTTATATAAATTATTGCCATGACAACTATTTTTTTTTAGCAATAAAATGATAGAAACTATAATTTTCCTGACAGGTAGAAGAGCTTTATTATTTGCTATTCAGAATAAGTTCAATGTTTACCCCCTCAGCAGTCATCATACAAGGCACCTGTGGAACAATTCAGGCATTCCTTAGAAAAGGGGTGCCCCAGAGGAACATGGGAGGTGGGGTGTCTGAATTTCAGAAGGCTTTGTCCTCAGTGGCAAACACAAAAATGATGGTTGGAGTTTCACAAGGATCCATAGATGCCTAAATAACGCATGATTTGGCTAAATTGGACTACTTTGCAGGGGCTGGGGGTTGGATATTGTGTCTATTTTCATAATTAAACAGCAGGAAAAGCAATAAAACTGAGAAAATAAATTCAACTTGAAAAAGAACCTCTGGATGCTATCAAGGCTTCAAGGCTGACCACAATGCTTTGCTACTTTACTCTGTTAATGAACTTCATCCCCAGCCACTCTCTCCCTCTCTGCTCCTATCTCATAGGCTTTTCTCTCTTCCTCAACCTTTGCAGGCTCCTCTGAGCTCAGAATCTCTGGGTGTGCAGCTGCTTCTGTCTTTATAACTTCCCTCTTCCACCCTACTTCCCCACATTACCTGGTCACCCCTTCCTCATCTTCAAATCAGACCAGGGCCATCCAAGTGAGATCAGGCCCCCCTTATAAAGTGGCATAGCATCCATGGACTGGCACTCATGCATTTAACTCAATCGTAACTATTAGGAATGAGTATAGTTACTGGTTCTAAGTACTTCTTTAACCCTGTCTCCCAAACTCAACAAGCTCCATCATGTCAGGGACACTGTCTGTCCTGGCCACCTCTCTGTCCCCATTACATAGCACAGCCTGTGTATTTTAAAAGCAATCTTAATAAAAATGTAATATGCACATGACTCTTATACTGCTCAGTGGTTTGAGGACACTGCCTCAGAAATGTAACAAAGGAAGAGAAAAAGGCTCTATCGTAGGTGCCTAAAAAGAAGGGAGGTTAGATTTTCCACAATGGAAGAAGCTTTGGGCGGGGGGGAAGAAATTGTCAAAAGAAATGGGCAAATATACCTTCTGAACTCTTTCATTTCAAAGGGAAGAAGCAATTGGTAAGCAAGACCTTTTGCATCATGCAACTCCTAGCACTGACCAGAACCGAGTGTCATGCCAATAGGCTGAGGCTGCCAGGATCAGAGAAGTAATAGAGGTTACGGCATAGACTGAAGTCAAGACATATCTGGCAATTCATTTGTTTAGTGCAAACACAAACCAGGGCTCTGCAGCTCAGGAATTGACTTTTCAGGGAAATAGTTCTTTGACTTGATAACCACAGTTTAGTTTAACTTAGCTTATTTTTTATTTTTTCTTCATTCATTTAATAATTTTTGTTTTTCTAGCACTCGCTCTTTTACCAAAACCTGAAGTAGGTCTCAAAGATACAAGATTAATGAGATAAATGCTCTTGGAAAACTTATAATGAGCAAACTGATGAATAATTATGACACAGTGTCCAAGTCCTGTGCTGAAATTAATTCAAATAAAGAAATCATTACATGGGCTTGTCTGAAGGAAAGGGGAAATGTGAATATGTGTGGTGAGTAGAAGTGGCCTTTAGGCTGAGACAGAGGGAAAGGTCTCCTGGATGAGAGAGGGGAAAGGAGTGTGCAAAGCACAGAGGTGGTGAGAGCACCCGGCACATTTGAGGAAGAGAAGAGGGTCTCTGTGGCTAGACTAGAGAGTGCATGCGTTAGCCTAGCAGGCGATGATCTTAGAAAAGCCGATGATCCCGATCTTAATGAACCTTGCAAGTCCTGAGTTTAAAATTCCTTAAAGACTAATGATATTCAAAATCCTTTTAAACACAGACACATTCTTGTAGAAAATCTTAGACCAAAGTGCAGCATGCAAAACAGAAAAGCACATAGCTGTCCTGGGTTGCTGAGGGGCCATCTGACCCCTGACCTCCTACCCCCGACATCCCCCCAGAGGTCCTCCTTTAAGGCCCCAAGACCTTTTGAAAACTCCACCTGTGGATGGTGCAAAGTTGTTCAGACAGAGCCGGTGCCCAGTAAATAAATCAGCGAGAGTCACATGGCCAAGCAAGGCTTTCATCTGCCGCTTAATTTTTTGCTTTTGAGATGACTCTGACTGAAGTGGGAAATGACAGGAGATGGGGGTGCTGGCACACCACGGGGCAGGTGTGCTGAGCAACCCAGGCATGGCAGGATGCTAGATGGAAGTATAGTTTTGTTTTGGTCTCACAATATTTTTCCCACCCTTTTTCACATCCCCTCTCTCTGCTGGGCTCCAGGGCTGCAGGGAGAAATAGTGATTGCTCCTAAAGCAGAAGTTGCCTTCTGACCTTCTCAGCTAACATGTAAACCACAGCTGTGCTAGGCAAGAAGGAAAAGAAGCCCAAAGAGTGAGAAAGAAGAGACCTTCCCAAAATGGAATGAAGACAAGAGGGAGAGATGAAGGTTTCATGGGTCTGACATTGTACAATTTGAGCGGTCTTCTTTTAAAATATGAAAAATTATGAATACAAAATTAGATAAAAATAAATTTAGATGAAGAAGTCACCACAAATTATAAATTTTAAAGCCATTAAGAAACAGAAAATATCACAAATCCAAAAATACACTATTTTTATGGGTGAACTGCCCTACACAGCTATAGGATACCGCTTTTGCTTACATTTTTTTTTTAATTTATTTATTTTTTGAGGACAGTGTCACTGACCCTCATATGTGGGACCAGAACCTGGGCCGCTGGCTTCCCAAACCAGCGCTTAACCACCACGCCACTCATCCGGCCCTGCTTACATTTTTAAGCTGCATATAATTTCTTCAATGATTTCTTCATATGACAACTGTATGTGTTCTACAGGAAAGGTAGATAATGAAGTATTTCTTCTAGCGAGGTCAATTGAATCTGGGTATATCATTACCTTTTGTTGTTATTCAAAGTTTAGAAAACTTTCTTTCAGCTTTACAACTATTTTTGCTAATATGTAAATTTTTAGAATTATTGTTAAATTCAGGAAAACCTCTGTCAAGTTTCTAATACGTATGAGCTGAAGAATTCAGGTCATTTCAAGTTATTTTTTGTTGTGACCAATTTTTTTTTTTTTTTTTTGAGGGCAGTGTCACTGGCCCTCATATGTGGGATCCGAACCGGGGCCGCTGGCTTCCCAGGCCAGCGCTTAACTACTGTGCCACTCGGTTGGCCCCTGCTGTGACCAATTTTAAGTACCCTTTTAATTGATGACATCCATTGATCAGTTTATCATCAATGTCTTTATTGCAGTGTTGTATTATTCATTTATAAAATGAACACTGAAGTCATTATTTTTTGTCAAAACAACAAGAAATTTCAATCATTTTCCAATAGGTACATATGAGTCACTGCTCTTCATTAATTGGATTATTAAACAATTCAGGGGCATAGTCATGACTTCTGTGTATCACTTCCTCTCACACAGAGAGAATTTTTGGCTGACAAAAGAATTAAGTTATTCATAGGGTTTCAGTGAGAACAGTAGCATACAATAACGGCCAACTAATCACATTTGATATAGACTCAAAAATAAAGTAGTAATATTGGCTGTCTGTTTTACTTATTTAACATTAAGTTTGATACATTTTCTCATTATTTCATCCTGATGAATGATTTGGGATAATTAAGTCATCTTTACTTTTTAATGTAGATATTTTTTCATGTGCTCGTACAAAAGTGAATCATAGTGATGTGTTCAATAATTCCCACAATTTCAGTAATTATAATTACTTAAAGAGTACCACTTTGAATAGCACCCCCTGAAGGGCAAATCCTGTTCACTTAGAAATGTAATAGGCACAGGTACTCTTGGAATGCTTAAAAATACTCAACATTAACAATAAAACTGACCGTTCTCTCTTCTCTGTTCTTTCAGATGTTCATCTAGGGCATTTGAATTTGATTGATGTGTAATTCAAGTGTCTTCTTGTCTGTGGAGTCCTCCTGGTTTTCAGAAGGTTATGTCTGCCTTATTAAAAAAACTTCATAAATTATACAGTACATGTAGCATCTTATCTTGAACTTACTAGCTGGGATCTCATAATATTAATAGTTTGAACATTATTCTTTTTGCTATGCTGCTGTTCATATCTACTTTAAAAATATTTGTACTGTGTCTTGTATGCTCTGTTTAATTCTGTGTAAACTTTACTGGCATCGTGATTTGGGGATAAAAACAACTTTCTTTTATTAAACAGTGCTAAATTTATCAGGAAAAGCACGGTACTGATCAAAATCAATGAATTCTCCCAATAAAGCTGTTGTTACATCCCGGTGTGCTTTGGTGACCAATTTTTAGTTTCCGTTACAATGAGAATTTTTGATGTGCTAAATTGTGTCTTTTCTTGCCAACTTGTCTTTTGCCAAAAATTGTCTTGTTACATTTTTGTCTTCCACTAGATAATTCTCTTCCCATATGTTAGGCAAAATGGTTTCTAGCACTTGATGTGACCATGACTAACACCATCTTAAGAATCAGGTTGCTTTCAGTGATTGCCAGTTCACCCCAAGAGGGCTGGGCTTTCATCTGAAAGGAACATTCTTACATAGGTAAGTAAGACAATTAAGTTGTTTACTGCTTTGGAATCTACAACTCTTAACAAGGAAGTGCCCCTTGGCTACAAGTCCCCTGGGTTCCTGAAGGCTGCATATATCAAGCCCCCACCCCACTGTTGGCACAGCTGCCTACCATTTTGCTGCTACCCCAAACTCTGCTTCTATCTGTAAGTTCCCTTAATCAGCTCTTTATTTAATTCTGGACTTGTCAGCCTCTTTTTTCAGCCTCTCAGCCCCATCTTTCTTTGGAGGTTGTTTCAGTACACATTGATAAAGTTTCCCAACACATAGTATCTTAATTTGTGTATAACTAATGATTTTGTATAACAATGTATAGAATTAACCTGAAATCAAAGCATATAAAAAACAATTTAAACTTATTACTAGTCTGCTGCCATGTTGAGTGAGCTACATAGTTGTGTAAAAATATTTTTAATAGCAAGAACATATTAATTAGTATGTGTAGGAGTTCTCTCACTGTACCACTTGTTTCTTCAGTGCTTTGTTGTGTTGGTGGTAATTTTGTATGCCAGTGCATCCCCAGACTACTCCAGGACAATATGCCTCAGATACACCAAGATGCAAATTAATATGTTGAGATACATAAAAGCGTTTATGCTATAGGTTTATGCTCTACAGATACAGAAATTCTAATGGTTTTCATGATTTTTATTTTAAAAAGAAAGTGTATGTTATATTTATAATGGCATGTAATGTATCAACAAACATGGGGGTTTTTTTGTGGTTAATCTCCTGGTGTTGCTATTGCCACTTTGATAGTTTTAGAAATGGGTGCTCCAGAGCTTCCTACTCCCCAGGAACAAATCTCACCTGCCCAGGTTGAGAAACTTCCTACTCCCCAGGAACAAATCTCACCTGCCCAGGTTGAGATTGTAGTTGCAAATCCATGTCCATTATTATCTCAATATTCCACGTGAGATACTTGTTACCTCTGAACACCACCGCAGTAATCAGAGAGGTTAATAACAAACATGTATCAATATAGGTAAAGGTATGACACTACCTAAGGGCACTGGCTTTCCACTCTGTAGCTATACTTTGTTTTCTTCATTGTTTAGGCCAAAAATTATGGTAGAAGCATTTCATTGCCTTGCTCTTGCGTTTCCCCAAGGCCTCCTGTCACACAGTAATCAAAGGCCCTAATTGGTCTTGTACGTCCATGAAAAATGTCTGCGTGTAATCACTGTGTTTACAAAACTCTCCTGGCTTCAGACCAGCATTCAGAGAACAGTGAGCACCGCATTCATGGTTTCTGCAAACAACAGTGTAAACTACTGTTACAGAAACTGATGCCTAACAATCAGTTTCCTGAAAATGATCTCACTGAGTTGAGCTCCTAGCACTGAATAAAATAGAGACTAAGTGTTTGCTGGGCAACCTCAAACAAGAAATACATTGTTCTTCCATCGCGTGTAAAATCATTTCAATCTGTGACTAGTATGATGCTCTGAATAAGCATAACATTGTGTGAGAGCTCAAGGAAGGGAGAAAGGGGGTGACATGTTCACTGCCACCCTAACTTTCTGGAGGAAAAACAAATTGTAAGTGTCTCAATCAAAGTAAACTGCATAGAACAGGATGTCGGAGATGTTTATTTTGAAGCGTAAGTCCTACTTCTCTTTTTCCACAGGGTAGAAATGTGCTTTTTCATTCAGATTAAGAGGAAAACTCTGAGTGCTTTGTTATAACTTAAAGGGCGACGACATTGCAATCTTTTTGTTTCCCGGAAAGCTCTAGCTCTAGGACCTCTAAGAAGTCCACGTCCTTGCAAATGTTTGGTCACCTTGAACCACATATTATGCTGCACAAACTGGTGTCTGGAATTAGCTGTGGACCTTCAGCAGCTGAGATGATAGATGGCATGTGGTGGTTTACTCTGTGCTCTCTCTCACCTGGAATCACAGATGCCTCAGGCTGGCATCTGAAAGGGTACAGCTCAACTGGAACTATTTTTCTCAAAAAAAAAAAAATAGTGTTGCTCACTTCTGTTTCAGGCTCACTGATTTCAGGTCAAGCCCTTCTACCAAGAAGACAGGAGAGTCCACAGTTGGAGCTGTCATGTCAGAAGTATGAAGCTATTCCATTGCTCAATGCTCACCCTTTCTTACGAGGCACGATGGTTAAGAACGCTTACTCTGAGATCAGACCCAAGCTCAAACCTGAGCTCTGTCACTTTGTGACTTTGTGTAAATGGCTTGTCCTTCAGAGTCTCAACTTCTTCTGTTATAGAGATAATGCTAACACTTTCTTTTATATTAGACAAGATAATGCCTGGCTCATAATAAACTCTCAAAAAAAAGGGCTAATAATATTATTTCTCAGCTCTGGATAGGAGTTGACACAGTTTTCAGCTTTGAACCATCCATGCAGCCATTTGAAATAATGGTTACAACTGATTCATGAAATATGCATTGAGCACCAACTCTGTGCCAGGAGCTATGTTGGGCACTGGGGATTCAGCAAATGGATGAGACACAGTCCCTGCTTAATGTCCTGCCACAAAGGGCCAACTCAAGGTATGTCTGAGCAGGACAAGCTCTTGACATGGTGTGTGTTCCTGTCCAAGTCACAGAGACATTCTCACAGAAACTTAAATGGTAATCATCAGAAACAAAGTACCCCCTTGAAATTATTTAGAACCAAATAGAACAAACAGCTTTATAGATCTTTTTAAACACTGAAGGCCTAATTCCTGCCTCCACGTACTCTCCTTCCACACAATTCAGAAGCCCTGCTAACATGCATCATACCATAATGCCATCAAACACACGACACATCAAAATCACTTTAGATTCTGAGTCCATGCTTCTCATGGTCATTCACTTTCCCATGAACCGCCACTGCAAATGGAGCATTTGTTCCTCACTCCTCACTCAAACTTCGATGCTGCAGGCAGCACCTTCAAATTAGATTTCTCATTTAAATGTAAATTTAAAAAATTACATTTTGGTTCTTAAATGTGGACATTAGTCCCTCATTGGACAAATTTTACCGAGTTTCTGCAATGTGGCAGGTGATATTCTACAATAGATGTGAGAGATATAAGAGTGAACAAAGCAGACAAATTTGAAGACCTCTAGGAGCTTACATGTTGATTATCAGATCGTAGATTTTTTATTCTTCAAGGCACTAGCTATGGGACTCAGACTACAGTATGAAAAATTACACACTTGAACATTGAATTATCTTATTTTTATCAACTCTAAGATGCACATTTTTTTCTCCTTTAATTTCTCTGAAATCAAGATGAATCTTAGAGTCAATAGATTCTGTCACTGTCATTAATGACAGTTTGTGAGGAAAAAAAAATACCTTGATTATTCTGATAAGATCAAGAAAGTACTAGCACACTAAAAATAACTAACATTAACAACAATAATAATAATAAGTAAACCTCATACCTCAGCAACTCAAGATTATAAAAGTGTATTTTTCTCTCAGTCTAATGCTAGTGTTCCCTTTTTGGTAGCTCTCCTCCAAACACTAATTTAGTGACTAGGTTCACAATGAAAGCCCTACGATTCAGGGTTCTCGGCATTTCCTGTGGGCCTCTTCCATTCTGACCAGGCAGAAGGGAAAGAGCATGGAAGATCATGGGTGGGAGGTTTCTACGTGCCAGGCCAAGAATTGGCCCACGTGACACCTGCCAACATTACATTGCCTAGAACCCAGTCACATGGACACACACCTGCAAAAGGGAGGCTGGTAACAAGGTTTAGCTGCAGGTTCAGGGGGAAGAGGAGATGAGTTTGTTGGCTAGCACCTGGTCTCTTCCAAAATCTCCATGCTTTCCCTTTTCTGACATTTTCAGGAGCAAAAATGGATTGGTGAAGTGTTTGCTGATATCATCTCTTCCTCTTTGTGAGGAGTCGGGGAGCCTTTACAGCAATAAAGTGACAGGGACAAGGATATGGAGGAAGTGAAGAACCAATCAATCATGTCCAGGAGCTGATGATATGGTCACAGTTTAAAAACTGACCCACACGAAAAAAGCAGAGAAAAATTCATTAAACTATTTAATGTTGCCTCATTCTAATTGGTGTTTAAAGAAGGGGTGATTAACATAGGATGAAATAATTTGTCATCCTTCCATAGTTTCAAGTGTGGGACAACTTGAGGTCATATTCTAAGCAGTGGGCTCAGAGTCTGTTCCAAAAGCCAACTCTCTCTTCTTTCCTCTCTCCCTTTTCCTCTCTCTCTCTCCCTCCCTTGGCACACCTAAGCATGTGAGTTTTACGACCTAGATTTTGGAATGGGAAATAGAATTCCCCACCCATCCTAGTGTTAATCCAGCCATAGTCAGAGCTCTGCATTGTAGCATCCTATGCTTTCCCAAATGGATAAATTGATCATTGTACTTCATTTTCTACTTACTGATTTTTGTACCTAAACTTAACTATCCAGAATCTTAGACAGAACCTCCAAACACTTAAACATACTCAAAGTCTTCTTTCAAAAGATGTGATCTGAGATCAAACTTTAGCTAAGAATGTGAACAGTGAGAGCAAAGAGAAGATATTCCAGAAAGTGAGTAGAATATGCAGAAAGGTTAGGAAGCAGGAGTGAGTGTGGTGTACATGGGATGTATTAGAGAGTCTCTCCAGAATGAAATGAAAGGTGCACTGCTCCTCTCACAGAGCTGGCTGAGGAACGCGTGCAGCAACTGCCACCAAGAGAAAGAGCCAGGCTCAGCCAGAGCAAGTCTACAAACCCTTGATCTTGGTAACCCCTGGACAGAAGTATGAAAAATAGGAAGCTCATCTAATACATTACACTTTCTTAGTGTATTGGCTTTTTTTTTTTTTTAAGCTCTTTCACGTTTGCACTCTCATTTACTCCTCAAACTAACTTTCTGGGATGGGTATTATTAGGCAAATGACCCACATGAAACAACCAGAGAGCAACGCATTAAACTCTTCAATGTTGCTCCTAAGTATAATTGATTTTTAAAGAAGGGCGTAATTAATGTAGGATGAAAGAATTTGTCATCCTTCCATAATGGAGACACAAAAGGGTTAGTTATTTGCCTGATTCTACATGGCTTATTAAGTAGGGTGACCATATCATTTATCTTCTGAATCAGGACACTTTTGAGAACAAAAAAAAAAGGGGGGGGGAGCTCATAATAACTACACCGGAGAGCAGGTGTAAATGGGGACAACTTTGGACAAACTGTGATGTGATGTCCCTCTATGTACAGGGGACAGAGTTAACACATAGCTTCAAACTCCAACTCTGATGTTCTTTACTCTACTGCATCTGGTCTTTCAGTCTGGTTGAACTGAAGAAATTCTTGTGGAACACTGTACTTAGCCCATCTGAGAGTACTATGTTTAAATTAAGCCTTTAATGATTGCAAATAATATGTTTGCAAAATTTAAACCAATCCCAAAAGATACTCAGTAAAAATCACAGGTGTTTAATCCATACAAATGAAACAAACTAGGATTTAATTGCAGGCAATTTGGCTTTATAGTGAAAACCAAGGGGAATATAGATTTAATGGATTTTGTTTTATACATGATGGAAGAAATTGGATGCAGGATTCCAATGTGTGGCCAGTGATTTATGTGAACAGAGGGAATCTGTACCAAATATGTGTGTGGTAGAGAGCTTTGCCCCTAGGCTTGGGAGTAGAGTGACCATATAATTTATCAGCCAGTCCAGAACACTTTTGAGAATAAAATTGGGTTCTAATAATAATGCCATGAGAGCAGATATAAATTTGGACTGCTTAGAGAAAACTGGGATATATGGTCACCCTTATAACAGGAAGGGGAGCCTTTTTCTCCCTCACCTGGACAGGCTCTAAACTGGGAGGAAAACCAGCATTCATGCTTCTTTCACTGATCCACCTTTGTTTTCAGAAGAAAGTTGAAGTTAATGAGGGTTTGTCCTGAAGATGAAATATTTCGTTTTTTTTTAAATTAACATGCTGCCCAGAGAACTCTAATTTCTGTAATTCTAGGAAGAACTCTAGATGGTAAAGCAATTATAATTCCTGGAAATGTTTTTGATTGTAGATAATGCCAATGTTTAATTTATATATTGTTTACTGTTTACTTACTTGTATTATCAATAATATGTCTGCACTAGATTGTAACAGTGTTACATAAAAACAAGCATTTCATCCAATAATACTGCTGAATGATTCTTAGGAAATAAGCTACCAAACATTGAGGGAAATGACCAATTGTTGGATTGAACAAGAAGACTAGTGCAAATAACTTGTATACAACAAAGCCCAAATTAGTACTCACTTCCTTAGCTTTTTAGGTCTTAAAAAACTGAAATTTCACCCAGAAGCCATTCAATAAAATATCAACAGGAAACTGTGTAAAAAATGTTGATATTGGCACAATTGCAGAAACTGGACATCCCCTGCACATTTTTTTTTTTTTTTTTTTTTTGCAATACACAGCTCACTTCAGTTATAACATGTTGGAAGTCTGGAAATAGAAATTCCCCGACCCCCAGAACAATTTTCAACTGCAGCTTGCCTGGGTCTGATCATCCCAGGAACCAGGGAATTCCTTTGGGCCTCATCAGTTGCATTCCTGAGGAGCAGCCAAGGACATGAGCTGTTTGACTCTATATTTGATTTGGTCCAGGGTATGGCCATTCTCTGTGCTTCACATTGCCACTGGGCACATAGATTCTGCTTTGAGTACTTGATGCCATTATGCTCCCATAACACTCAAAAACTCAAGTATAAATAGAATATGAAAATATAGCAATAGCTCCAGATCACCACTGCAGTGAAAATATATAGATGTTTAATATCATTATTATAAGGATGATAAGAATAGTAGGGGCCATCATTATCCCTTGGTTGTGCTGATGCTTCCTCTATCAACTTTAACTTGAAATGTTAGGCCACTGTCAGTTTTTGCAGAAGTTGGGACTCTAACTCACAGGACCTCCATTTCTGTAGAAGCCAAGAACTCAGGCCACTCTTGCCGCTGAATGCACACAGCAATGATGTGATGGTGAGTTTTGCACATGCCAGATGTGCTTTAGTGGTTACATTTGCCGAGATGATTTTCTAGTATGCATTCCAGTTATCTTTGCAGTGAAACAAACCTTTGTTAATTTAATAACATAAAACAATGACTATTTTGTTATGCTCACAGATTCTGTAGGTCAAAAATAAAAAAAGGGCATAGTTGAGTCAGCTTTTTTCTGCCCCACAATGTCTGGGACTCAGCCTGAAAGATTTGTATGGCTGAAAAGAACAATGGCTGGGGGGTGGGGAGCGACTTCTATGATAGCTTCTTCACTCACATGTCTAGTGCCTGGGCTGGGGTGTCTTGAAGACTAGCTCAACTAGAGCTACAGAACAGAGCACCTATAAGTCGTTCACCATATGGCTTGAGCCTCTCATAGCATGGAGACTGGGTTCTGATTGGGAGAATCCTAGAGAGTCTCAAGAAACCCAGGTAGACGCTGTACAGCCTTCTCTGACCTGGACTCAAGATCACCACCCGGCCTGTAACTGTAGTTACAAATTCAACCAAATACCCATGGAAAGGATATAGACCCCCACCTTGAAATTTTGAGGCCATGTTTTAAAACTGCCATGTGTGACATTCGCAAGCGTGTCCCTTTTTCCTTCATCCTCATCATCAGACTTGCATTTGAGTCTAGCCATTAAAATCACCACAGTAACAGCTATAATAAACCTTATCTTTTAAGTATTAAACAAGCTAAGAGATGGCTTATGTAATAGAAAGAATATTGTTGCCAGTAGTTTTGCTACGTTGAAGGTGCTAAGTGGGGCTGAAAGGAAAAGGCGTCAAAACATACTGAATCGCTCTGCAACTGAGGACAACAGTGGGCAGAGCCAGGCAGAACCCGCCATCCCACAGACAGTGTGCACACTTTCTTCTTTCTACTCCCACTAACAGTGGGGCTTCAGACAGCTTCAGCCCTGCCTGCTAATATTCCTCCATATCCAGGGATGGATACCAGCACGGCTTCTTAACCAATCCCCATCTTCAGCCTACAGCCAATGGTCATTTGCTCTGTTTCTGTTAGACTAATTTTGTGGGTAAAAACAATGTTCTGTGAAGACAAAATAGTTAAGTGGTTCCAGGAGCTTAAAGTGAGGGAACCATGATTACAGTCTTCATTCTTGGTGTCTGGGACCTTGCGGTCTTATAATCTTTTGGTTATTCATAATTCTTTGTTATTCTTCGCAGTGGCAATGGTGGTATTTGACCCGGGGTTTTAACAGTGGTAGAAATGGTTAGGTTACACCCATTTTTTATTCTGGTCATAAATAAGCATTCCAGAGGACTGAGAACTCCTTCCCATGCCTCCCCCTCCCACCCCCCTTGCTTTTCTATTCTATCAAACCAGTAAAACCTGTTCTTCTTGGCCCCAGTACACGGGCAGCTAATGGAGAGAATCAGGCAATTGTGTACATTCATAATTAACTGTTTGTGGTTTCTATGAATTCCAGCTCTGCCCTTTTCTATCAGTATTACCTTGTGCAAATTTCTCAACCAGTTTTCCTATCTGAGAAATGGCGAGAAAAATAATATCTATTTTATACGATCATAGTGAAGTTTAAGTGAAATTATGCATGTAAAGAGCTTAGCATATTATAAATATGCAGTGAATCCGTAAATGTTAACAGTTCTTAGCTCTTATGATTCTGGTCCCAGCTGAAGTTGATGATTTTAATGTTTCCCTCCTCCATTCCACATCATCACAATTTTGAAACTTCACATCTCTCCTTAAGCGTTCCTGTTTCCATGCTTATTCTCAGCTGATTGCTTCTGAATATACAGAGAAAGGCTTCTTCCTTCCCAAAGCTTGAGACTGCCTTAGGGTATAGAGTACTGGACGGTCAGCTGCAACGTCCCACCCAATATCTTTCTTTTTCTTGGCCCCTCCTTCCCCCATATACATGTATGTGACATGGAGGATGGCAAACAGACACGGAAGTCCATCTGGTCCTCATTAAGAGCGTCCAGCCCCCTGCCAAGCTTTCCCTTGAAAAGGCCCAGCTTACGCTGGAGATACTTTCTCAGTGATTTCTACCACAGGAATCTGGGAACCAGATCAGAACTTTTTCTGCTGATAGAGCCTCCTCTACAAATCACGACACATCCGCGTCCACACATTTACCAGAGACAATGGGTAAGACCCATTCCAGCTCTAATTTCCCATCATTATAAAGTTTTAATACTTCTGAGCTGTAGCCAGTGGTGTTCTGGAGCCCACTTGTGCTGGCTTACAAGAGTGTTTAATAACTTTCCAGGAATTTTGCAAGCCAGTTGTTAAACAAAACCATTATTTTAAATTACAGTACGTCAACTCACATATTAAAGGAATCATAGCAAAAATAAAGATAACAAATACCCAAAACTCATCACATGCTAATTATTGTACTACATTTTTCTATTATCTATTGTCTTGAGTTGATTTATGCCTATTCTATCTGTATAGTAGGAAGAATATATGATGATATGCTACTGTGTCTCATCCTTCCCAACTCTGCAATCAGTAACATTGTGTTGGCAGCTTTAAATTGATCATGGTGGCTACCAATCAGAGCTTGATTTATTCCTTTGTTGATTGTCTAGACATGAGAAGTAATGGAGGAAATGTTAATAATGCAGACTAAACATGGAAGTGTCTGTATCCATTACCATGTGAGTGGCACAAAATTTTGAGGATATTCTCCCAGTATTTGAAGCCATGAAGTTGCTCACATCACTGACACACTAATAAAATTATGACAGACATCTCCATTGTTTCTATTTCACTTTAGACTTACTCATTAATGTAAAGAAAAATATCAACTTCAACCAAGATTCACATCAGAACTATAGTCAGTCATTAATTGCAGCAGGCATGGGTACATACAAATAAAGAATTCAACAAAAATCAACTACAACATGCTGTGAGAATCAGTCAACTGTATGGAATTTACAATAAAGAATATTGCATGTTTTATTATTATCAATTTTGTGCTACATATCCTTTACATCACTTAAATTTATAATATACTTATGTACATATACTATTAATATATGTGCATGCATTTTTTTTTTTCAGAGAGCCTGTTGTTAAACATTTACTAGCACACTACTGGTTTCTATTGTTCCTTATACCAGGGTCAGACAAAGCTCAGAGAATTTGGATCTGTTTTCAAATGCCTCATGTAAGGGGTTCCAGAATTCTCAAGACATTGACCTTTACTTCTTCATGCACTTGTGATGGCATCTTTGCCTTATCACAGCATGACTATGTTATAATAAGGCTACTCCAATAACAGTCAGAGCAAAGCCTTCAGTTAACCTAACAATGTAAGATACAACTAAAGCTCCAGAAAGCACCAGCTGCTCAGCACCTGCCCTTCTGCTTGGTACTGATGAGGTCCTAGAAGGCAGCAAAGGTCCCCTGCAGGATGCCACAGGGAAGAAGGGATCGGAACTTCTCCTTCTATGGCTTGTTCTCTTACTTACTGCCTCAATCAACCAAATCCAGGAATTCAAGTGCTTCCTCATGGCCCTGCTCCACAGTGAGGAGGCACAGAGCCTAGCAAACTCCATCTATCTGAGATGGTGTCTGATTAAAGCCCTAGGTATAAGAGGAGGCATGGGCTTGGACTGATTGCACAAAGGATCTTGTGTGCATCTCAACTCCCAACACATATAATAAGAAGGCCCTGGAGATGCAAAGGAGGACAACCCAGAAAGATTCAGAGGTCAGATGGATGACTTATTAAGAGCCTAGGAAAGCTAAACTTATATAGTGAAAAAGGAGACTCCAGGGCCGGCCGCGTGGTGCATTGGTTAAGAGCTGGTTTGGGATGCAGCAGCCCTGGTTTGGGACGCAGCAGCCCTGGTTTGGATCCCACATATGAGGGCCAGTGACACTGCCCTCTACAGCTAACAACAGCTCCACCTGGAGCTGGGTTATGTGAGCCCCAGCAACGGTGTAGGCTGCAGCCCCTGCTGCAGTGGGCTGCCATAGGCTACAGTAAGTGGCCAGCAGCCAGTGTGAGCTGCCAATAGCCGCGGTGAACGACCATCCAGAGGCCGGTGACCAATCTGCCTCATCTGGGAAGAGCGCAATGATGATACCAACATGGGCCAGTGAAGCAATGTCCTCCACAACTAGACTGAAGAACAAAAAGACAGCAACTTGTCTGTTCCCCTCCCCCAATTCCCCAACGCTGTTCCCCTCCCCCAATTCCCCAATAAAATCTTTAAAAAAAAAGAAGACACTCCAAGGGACATAGTTATAGCTTATAAATTCTTTCAAGGTAACAATAAAAAGAATTATTGGTAGTGTGTGTTAGTGGGAGGAAATAGAATTTGATGTAAAGGAAAAAACAACTTTGCCTTTGATTACAGAAAACATTTTGTGAAAAAGTAATTATATAATTTATATAAATTATATAATTTGTTTTCTAAGGTTAATAATTTAAGATTCTCTTTTTAATCGGTGGATTTTTTAAAAATGGATTAAATGATTAGATAACACTAGGAAAATGGTAATGAGGAACTTTCAAAATGAATTATGCTATTACATGAGTGTGTTTCCTATGATTTTATGCCAACAGATGATATAAATGGAGGCTAATATGGAAACTATAACTTTCACAGATTCATTGGATATGTAATCACATTTTCCTAAAGAATTTGATTGTACAACAATAATAGAAACTTGTATTTTTCTGCTTTGAATTTCTCATGATAAAGAACTTGTCATGTATAATTTCATCGAGCCACTTAACGGGGAGTATAGATTGAATTTCATTACGATTGTTGGAGTTACAGAGTGTTAGATCTTTTTTTACCCACTAAGCACAGAACTTATTAGGGATACCCTATTTAACGACAAATGACTTTGCAGTTTCTAAAAGGTTGAGCTCAGGAGAGTGTCTGAAAGGGCACACTTATCCCTAACCCTTCTGCAAATAGCCCCTTGTTCCCAAACAGGAAGGAGTAAAATGTTTGATGATTTTTAAGTAATTGGTTATCCATAAGACTCTTGATTTTAATTTTGAATATCAAAGTTATCATGATATTCTTTAGGAAAGGCCGTTCAGTTTGAAAACATTTAAATTTAGTTGTGCCTTTAAATTAAAGTGAAAGATTTGTTTGATGCTTTTGGAAACACCCAGTAAAAGTCAGGTTAAGAGAAGGCCAGCTCTTTGCAGCCCTCTCTCTCCCCAAACAGAAATGTTTGGTGAAATATGGGAATATGGAGAATGCAGTTAAGGGTGTTGGATGGACCACTAGAGCCCAATCATTTGCCTTCAGTGACAAATATGTCAACATCAAAACCAGGGCACTGCCTTTGCTATATAACAGATCCAAGAGACTCCACCTTCTTTCTTAGCAATTCTGATTTAAATTTTTTCTTATTTTGTCTAATCTAAATCTTAGATGCTATATTTTATGTTTAATTATTTGGTTTATACATATGGAGTAGGAAAACAAAGAAGAAACTAACTCCTTCACTCACATATTTCTTCCTGTATTTGGAGATCACCAATCTAATCTATTCTGGAGATGAAAATCATGTAGTTATTGGCAATTATGTGAGGTAGGCTTAATATTCTCAATATATGCACTTTGTGACATTGTTATTGGTTTCTCGGAAGTCCGAAGGTTTCATTGCTTAAGGACTTAATTTATTGCAGGCTAGCCTAGTATACATTATGTCACTATAGGCGAGAGCTTTGGGCCATCTCAGAAGGAATCCCCAAACAGTGATATCAAAATTATTTTATAATTTTAAGAAATGGACTTACATCCATCCCCAAAAATTATTCAACTCAGCATAGTAAAATTTTCTGTAAGCCCATGTGTATTAGCTACACTTGGGCACATGGCCAAGCCAAAGTTTAGCTAGGTTAAGAGGTCACTACCCTGATATAAGGTAAACACTTGAAATAAGTAGTTCTCTTACATTCCTATTCAAAGGAAGATAATGAACTTCATAATTCCAAACAACATAAAATGTTTTGTGAGGTAAGATTCTAGCAGGGACCAAGGCCGTGACTCATTATCTGAATCGCTCAAAGTTATACTCATATTTCCAGCCTCAGAGAGCATTTTTATTTGAAATTCTGCCTAATGAAAAGGCATGTATAAGCATCTAGAGCAAATGGAAGAGAAGCTTGTAAGTGGGTATTTAAATATTTGTTATTTAAATCAGGCGATAATTCTTTCTCACCCAGGTCTTTCAGAACCCCCTTCTTTCTTTCTTTCTTTCTTTCTTTTTTTTTTTGAGGACAGTGTCACTGGCCCTCACATGTGGGACCGAACCTGGGCCGCTGGCTTCCCAAGCCAGCGCTTAACCCCTGCGCCACTCGGCTGGCCCTCTTTTTCCTTTTTTTTTAAATTAAAGTTTATTGGGTGACAATTGTTAGTGAAGTTACATAGGTTTCAAGCATATAATTCTGTAGTGCATCATCTATATATCATGTATGTTCACTACCTTTTTGAGTTTTAAGGTTAATATGCTGAAGGTAGTCTGGCCATGTGGGCTTCTCAACATAAGTGAAATAACTTGATGTAAAGTTTTTGCAATTGTTTTTTTTTTTTTTTAGCTGAGCCATCCTGCCACGTTGGCAGCAGAACGGCAACTCAGCTCAGGCTGGCATCAAACTGCCGTTGCTGAGAGCTCAGCTCGCACTCTTGAGCCAGCTCTTAACCAACTGAGCCACTCGGGCTGGCCCTGCAATTCTTTTCTTAATTGAACAAGTTGGGCATAGTCGAGTAGGAAGAGAAAAAGGAAATATTTATCATTTTTCATGTATGTCTTTTCTTTCCTCTCTCGGGTTAATTTCTTGGGCAGATCTCACAGCTTCTCTGCTGCTTTTCAGATAGTAATAAACAGTATCACCTTTAAGTATATAGAAGTCTAATCTTGTCTGATATCAAGTTTCAGTCTCTCAACTGATTTAAAGTTTTTCTGGCTCCTCTGACCTGAGCTTAACTCAGGCTCAAAACCTCACAGAAGGGCAGGGGCAGGCTCTGCCTTGTCACCAATTCTTCTCCTCCCTCATTACTCCTCCCTTTCACTGTGCCGCCCCTGGTGGCAGGGAGGAGTAAGGGCTACCAAGGCTCCCTGATTATCACAGAAGCAGTCTGTCACCAGAGAGTCCTCTCTTCCAGTATTGGTTCTTTCTTTCATGGGGCACTACTGAAGACATTTTGCCACTTCCCCACAAAAAACACTCCCCAAATTGTTCCTCTTCTGGCTTCTGTGATCTCTGCCTGGCCACTGAGAAGCACCCCTCAATCCCCTCCCATGCTGTTCTCTCTGCTGGGTCTGTCCTGGTGTTAGGCAGCCCTTTGGAGTGGGACCCTTTACAAGATGGAAACCCTTGCCCTTGGTTTCATGCTTATTTTGGTCTGAGCGAAATACTCAGCACCGCCCCCCACTGCCGAATCTGGAAGAAGAGGTGGCCCTCTCTCTTCTTGTTGCCATCAGAGGCCATGTCAGCCGGCTTCTCACCTTTGGACCTCCCAGGTGAGAACCAGATACAATCTCTCAAACTCCAAAGTAGAGAAGGCACACATCCAGGTCTCCAAGAACTTTTGCTCCATGCTTTGCTGCCATTCAAGGGTAGTCCTCTGATGGCTCAGGACTTCACGTTTCCGCATGTAAATGGAAATGGCAGTTCTCTTTCCTGGCAGATATTACTGCCAACTACTGGGAAGCGACCCTGTCTTCTCCCAGTGGAAAGAGAAAGCCAGTACATAAGAGCCCCCCGACCCCCGCCATTCATCATCTAGGTACAATAGAGCACCTTCTTCAAAACATGAGGTACTTGCTACTTACTGTTCTTAGGTCTAAGGCTTCAGCTATCAGAAAATCAGCAAGAAGAATCTCATTTAACATCCTGTTACAAACACATGCTTTATTCAGGCCCCATGTGGTACACCTTCCTCTACAATTACCTGAGTTTGAAAGTAAAGCTTTTGAAGACTAGCCACATTCTTTCATAGCTACTAGAAAGACTAAAGGTCAGCATAACCAACCCGTGGTAACCCACCATTCTGAAAAAAGGAGCCCATTACCTTTAATTTGAAAATGGATTCATTCCTCAAAAACCTGGAAATATGTCCCAGGCATGCTTAGGCTGCTGGCAAAAGACCAATTCCCAGCACATAAAACGGGTGTTAAAACAAACATAATAAGCATACACTAAGGGAAATTCCATTTTCTGCAGGTGTGTGTTAAATATGGGTGGGGGGAGAGAATGCAAAATATGGAGGGATAAAAGATTGTGCAATGGTGCAATGAGATTTTTGGAGGGATGCAAAGTGAAAATTAGGGGTTTTTTTTGAAACTCAACCATCTTCAGGCTTGACCAGAAAAGCTGAGTGAGGAAAGAAGGGAAGTACACATCTCCTTCGACAAGGCACTGCTTTGAAAATAATGAGCCAGAATTTTTTTTTTCCAGCCAGAATTGAAACTCATCAAAAATAAAGGAAAATATGTTTTTCAGTTTTTTTCATTTTGGTAAACACATTAACTTCCACATAATTTGATTTTTTTAAAAATAATCACAACAGCAGAGAATAATTGGTTAGTGGGGAATTGATCTGGCCTGAATATTATTGGCAAGGGTCCAACTTCTCTGATGATTGTATTTAAACATTCTCAATAAAATCACACAGAGAATTCTAACACAGACTATGTTGAATTGCTACTATGCAAGGCACAGTATTGGTGAAGGAGATGATTAAGTAGAATATAAATGCTCTGAGCATTAACTCTGGGGGATGTATAAAGAAGTTAATACATAAAGAATATTTAAGCCACACCTTACTGTCTTCAGAAAGTTCTACTTTGTCAGTTTAAGAAATGAAACTTTACCTCCTGATCATTCTAAATCAAGGTATTTTGAATATTTTTAACACTGTTTAAAAAAAAAAAAAAAAAGCCCAGAGAGCTGGAAAGGAAATGCAGATAGATTCAGTAATTTTACCATCAGAAGTTTCCTCAGAGCTGCCAGTAAATCTCTTGCAATGTATACAATTAATATTTATGAGTGAGACATTATAGAGCCTACATCTGCCATTTCTCGGTAATTCATTTAATTTCCCCAAGGTTCCACCTTCTTGGCACCATGGTAGAATCCACTGACCCCAGTACCCTGGAACTGGGTTTGGTGTGGAAGAAGGAAGGGTTTGAACATTTTTTAAAAAATTAATCAGAGGTAGCTCATCCTTCTTGGATGGCCAAAAGAAAACAGGTTTGCACCTAGTAGAGAGGTTCAGGTAACTTGACCCAAGCCCAGGAAACAGTCAAAGACCCTTAGAAAATGCCAGAGTTTACTGCTCTTAAGAGGCAGGGTTACTATTCTTTCTGCATAAGAGATTTGACTGTATTATCTCAGAGGAAGTAATTTTGGCTGTGACAATGTACAAGGACCAACAATTATGTTCGCAAACTTGTTACGATGTTGCTAACTTTTCTTGATATCAAACGGATTATTCATTATGAATTTGTACCAACTGGAAAACAGTAAACCAAGTTTACTATTTGGAAGTGCTGAAAAGGTTACATGAAAAAGTTAGATAAAAATGACCTGAACTTTTTGCCACCCATTCATGGTTCTTGCATCACGACGATATACAAGCTCACACCACAGTCTGTGATGGAGTTTTTAGCCAGTAAACAAAAGACTATATTGGAACACCCTCCCTACTCACCTGATCTGGACCCCAGTGACTTCTTTCTTTACCCCAAAATGAAGGAAATATTGAAAGGAAGACATTTTGATGACAGTCAGGACACCAAGGGTAATACAGCGACAGCTCTGATGGCCATTCCAGAAAAAGAATTCCAAAATTGCTTTGAAGGGTGGATTAGGCACTGACATCAGTGCATAGCCCCCCAAGGGAAATACTTTGAAGGTAACCATAGTGATATTCAGCAATGAGGTATGTAGCACTTTTTCTAGGATGAATTCGCGAACTTAATTGTCCGACCTTGTATGCCAGCATCCCAGGTAACCTTGCAAGGAAATTTACTTGGCCTATCTCTTGTGAGGAGACTAAAGTAGATTTAAAGTTCTTATGTCCATCATCACTTACAGGACAATGGCCCATAGTCTCCCCCTCTGAATAATTAGTGACAGTAACTGAGCAGACAAGAACCTCATGAATTAATAATTGGGCTATGATTTAGGAAGGTAGAAAGGATAGTGGGAGTATCTCTACATGGAGAGTAATGGAGATTCTCAAGGAAAGATGTGGGGGACTGGAGAAAAGATATTGACCCAAGGAGAAGCAACAAAAATGAAAGAAATTAGAAGAGGGATAGTTTTCTGTGGTTCACCCTCCTTTTGAAGGCCAAGCCCTTAGAGAGAGATACAATCTCCACTGAAATATGAGCCTTTACAAAAATTCTTTTCAACCTCCATCATAGTTGGGAGCATGATGGGCTGGAGAAGGCTGATGTCATGGTGCCAAGAAGGTTGGTGGCACCCAAGGGAAAAATGACCACCTGATTCCTCAAACTCCTCCATTCACACGCCCATCTCATCCCAATCCTGGGTTCACAGGCAGGACCACCAGTGAGCCACAGAGTGGAGAGATACACAGGACTACAGAGATACCCAGGACCCTACCTGCCCACATGGCTGCCCACTATAGTTTAGAAAGGAGCAGTCTTCAAAACCAGAATAATACATCTTCCAAGGTACACTGTGAGTATCCAAAGAGACCACTTAAATGAAAATGCTTTTCACTCTATAAAGTGCTATACAAATAAAGGTATTATTTTAAAATATGTATTATTAATTCATTACATACATCTTGATACAAAGTTATTGGTCTGGCCTTCTTTCTCTAACACCAAAGTAATTTTTTTAAATGGCTACATATTACCATCCTGAATGGAAAGTCACCTTGGATTAGGTATATATTTTCTATCAATGAGTTGGCTTGTTCCCAAGGTAGGCTAGGACAGAGTGTGAATAGACATCTGAAGCCCAGAATATAAATAAAAGGTGCTGTGTTCATTTACTGAATGGTTATGGAGCATCTCCTTTGTCCCAGACAATGTGTAACGTACAAGAGACAGAAAAATAAAAGAACAATTTGTCCTCTCAGCAGAGCTCAGTCTGGGGGAGGAGACAGACACAATTCAGTTGAGTTTAGGACAGGATGTGCTATGATAGAAGATCACATTTCTGAGGAAGAGGTCAGAGGAAAACATTGTATTCCTAGGAGCTGGCCTGCTTATATGAATGGCAAGTCGGCAAAGTACTGCTGACTATGTACTTAGGAAGAAGGAGTTATTATAATATTGAGTGCCTAATGATTGAGGCGGGCAGATCTGTTGTCAAGAGCTAGATTAGTTAGAACTCAGGGTTGCAAGAGACATAAACTCAATCTAGAATATGGTGTTTGAGAGGTGAGCAGTAAAATAATAACAAATATTGGAACCCAGAAAAGAAATCGCAACCATGCAGAGGTAGTATTATATGATCAATGAGAATTTGGGCTCTAAATCATACGACTATGAACCTTTTCAATTTCTAGTCTCTACTCACTATGTGTCCTTGGGCAAGTTGTTTAACTTTTCTTGCTTTGATTTTCTTATTTTTAAGATGGGGTTAATGAAAGCACCTATTTCAAAAAATTGTTTTGAGGATTAAAGAGAAAATCCTTGAGAAAGTCTTAAAACTGTTCTGGCAAAAAGGGAGAGCTCAATAAATATTATCCATTACCACTGTTTGTGTTTTTTTGTTCCAGGAAAAACTAAATGGTAAGAAATCTTGGAAACAAAATCAATTTCATTCAGGCAGGCCTCATGAAGCTGGAAATACCATGAACTGACAAGTCATTGAGCTAATGACCAAGTTTTGTTTGCACTCCCACCCGAGCCCACCTCAGCTATAGATCCGTTTGCTTTGCCCCAGTCTTCATCACTGACAGGACCCAGCTCTTTCCTGACCCTGTGTCCATGGCTTCTTTCCTTGACCTCATGGCTTCTGTCTTCCCAGCTTCTGCCTCCTCCTGATGCCCCCATGCTGCTTTCTGTCTGTATGGCACTTAACTTCTGCCCCAAACACCTACCCCCAGTTATCTCTGTATTTTACATTCAAACTTTCTAAGGGAGAGTTTAATTTGTCATTAATAACCCTGTCAGGCAAAACAATCCTATTAGCCATTTAATAGGTGTTTGGCAAGTCAAGTGGGCTCCCTTGAGTTGGCCATCTTCTCCTGGTGTACTCAGCAGTGGCCAGGATGAGGGCATCAGATGAAACAGGGTATGGTCACCTAGAGAAAGAGCCCATGTGGGTCTGCTTTGCATTGAAGGGCTTAGGCAAGAACCTTCTATAAGTGGTCAGTGACTACCCGAAGGAGTGTGAGGCTTCAGCTCTCATTCACCAGTATACCTCCACCCACCACCTCTCCAGAAACGTTAACCAAACACTTTTTTTGAGGGCAGTGTCACTGGCCCTCATATGTGGGACCCGAACCAGGGCCGCTGGCTTCCCAAGCCAGCGCTTAACCACTGCGCCACTCATCCGGCCCAACCAAACACTTTTTTAAGGGCATAAAACATACAAAATCCCAATATCCTCTGATAAATTTCAAACATAATGATTAACATGGTTGAAGCTATACTTACTTAATCATCAGATCTTCTGAATAAACAGCACATATGTCCTCTTACGCAAAAGAATCCATTAAGCTATAAATTTTGCCAATCCCTACATGATCTAATTGCCCTTCTCTGTAAAATGAGGTGATTGCACTCTATTGATCTTGACTATCCCCAGCTCTGACATTCTGTAATCTATGACTCTTTGATATGTCTAGGACTGCAGGCTACGTCTAACCTTTGTGGGGTCCAGGCAAATTCTATTTGTACTAAATAGAATTCTATATAACAAACATAACATAGCACAAAAGTTATAGGAACCAAGGAAACTGGCAGCTAGACAAAATACTTGACAACATACCTCTAAAAGACCTGGGAGCCTAGGTTTGAGTTTAGAATTCTTGGGGTCCTTAGAGTTCCAGAACCTGGCAGAGCCAGCCCCGCCCTGCCCAAGCCCCCTAGTTTACAGCCTGCTTCCTCTTCGCTTCTCATCCTAGGCTTTATCTTGGAAGAAGAGGGGCCTGTGCGCACACATGTAGACACCCTAATCTATGCATGCAGCTGCACTCACACTCTCCACCCCACACCCCCACTCCAAAAACCATTGATCCTAGGCCATTTCTGGGGCCTAGGGGTGTGCACACAGTCAGCGGTCTGCTTAGGGGGACAGACTTGTGGTGGACTTGAAGCCATTTGAGAAGGGAGTTTGGAGGTTACAGGCACACATCTGTAGTCTAAAAAGGCGGGCAGGGACTCTAGGCAGGCACATCGTCTTGGCCTCCAAACTCCTCATTTGATGGGGAGGGGCTTGGCCAGAGGAGGGCCAGAGTAAGACCCCCCCTAAAGCATGGCTCCCCTAAAGCATGGCTCCTCAGGCTGGGACCCTCTTATTTTATTTATTTATTTATTTATTTATTTATTTATTTATTTATTTATTTATTTATTTATTTAGCTGAGCCATCCTGCCACCTGTTGGCAGCTCAGCAGCAGCTCAGCTCAGGCTGGGAATCGAACCGGAGACCCTGTTGCTCAGAGCTCGCACTCTTGAGTGAGCTCTTAACCAAATGAGCCACTCAGCCAGCCCAGGGCCCCTCTTAACTATGTCTCAGAGAGGTGCTGTGCTGCCCACAACTCCAGAGCCTGTAACTATAAGATTAAGACCAATAAGGCACCAAATCACTGTTTTGGTTCCTAATTCATTTTTTCTGGCCTTGAAATTCTACACACCTAACCTAATAGAAGAACAAATAGGAACATTTTAGGGAACAATAGCTATATCTGGTCAACTTTTGTTTGTAGTCTACTATGTTCCAGGCTGCCAGAAAGAAACTTCCTTTGTCTCTACAGTGATAAGGATTCTTCCACTTTCCAACTCAGTCACCTAAACTCTGACCTTCTAGATATCATGAGGAAAGAAGAAATGGGCCAGAGATTATGGGATTTGATTTGTACTCACATAGACCCTTCTATAGGTGCGTGTACTTCTAAGGTTTCGGATTGTTTGTGTGTTACTTTATGTTTAAAGAAATCTCCCTGCCAATGTGAAAACTGAGAGAAACCCGGAGGAAACAAACACAAAAGTCAAGCTGTGAGCTAATGACATTAACGGTAGCTTAACATTTATCACATATTTACTATGTGTCCAGCACTGGTCGAAATACTTTATGTGCATTATCTAATCTAACCTTACAAAAATTAGATGAGGTAATTGTTATTGTATTATATTCACTTTAGATATTTCTGAATTATGAATCAGAGAAATACAGAAAAACGAGGCTTAAAGGGGCTGCATGGTTTGAACACAGTAGTTTGGAAGTGGTCACATGGGATTCAGACCAACTCTGAGTAACTCCTATGTTAAGCTCTATAACTATTCTCAAGTCCCATGAGATGAAATACATCTAAACCACTTCTGGGCACATTTCACCTTACTGGCAAAAGTCAAGTCATCTGAAAGTATTTCCATTTTGTTTATTTGTTTAAACCAATACGTTTTATCACAATGGAATTCCTGGGTCACACATGAATGCAGCTTGGAAGGAAGTATATCTTTAAATTCAAATCAATGTAGACTGCCCAAGGACAACATATCCATTTATTATAGAGTGAAATGAAAATTAGGAGAGTCAGAAGGGCAAATAAAGTCTGCTTTCTTCATATTAAAATATTCCCAAGCAACCTTAAAATTCAACTTAGTCCAGCTATACACACACACACACACACACACACACACACACACACACAGGCAGAGCACTCTTGTCCCTCATAGTGCAAACTATTATTGAAGGTCTAGTCTCTGAAATAAATTTTGGAAGTTCTTTATATATATATATATATATATATATATATATATATATATATATATATATATATATATATATTTATATATATATATAAAAGAAAATGAAACTCCCATTAAAAGGGAAAATTTTACATCCACTAAAGCCACCCTGGATAAAGGAAACTTTGTTTTTGTAACTGCCAGGATTACTGACTGTAGTTTTGAAATCTCCAAGAAGTTCTGCTAATAGCAAGTTCGCTTTCCTTTCTGAGTAAGGTTACAGGTGAGCCCTGACTCACCTGGCCATGAGCCCACTGGTTTCAGCAGACCTTCAGGTCTCCTTGCCAATGAGCTTGACTTACTCCGTAGGGAATGCCTGCCCTCTTCTTTACCAACCAGTACACTAAACCCTTAATATTGGCATTACTGAGAGAAATTTCTTAAAAGTATTTGATAAATATTTATAGCATGCCTACCTTTTGATAAGCACTATCCTGACTCACAGAATAAAGAGCAAATGAAATACACACATCTTACCTCCATGGAGCTTACATTCTAGTGATGGAACACAGAGAATAGTGCAATAAGTATGATATATGAGTGTGGGTGGTGAGAAATGCTATGAAGAGAATGAAGCAGGTAAGGGAAGTGGAAAATGTTGTGAGGGGGAGGGTTCACTTCTCTGTAGGGTGGCAGTGGGAAGGCCCCACTGAGGAGATAATATTTGTGTAAAGACCTACCTGAAGTTACTGAGAAAATGAGATGTGAGTGTATTTATGGGAAGAGTATTCTGCAAATGCCCTCTGGCGACTGCTAGAGTGCAAATTCCCTGGGGTGACTGCTAGGGCCGCCATAACAGAATACCACAGGCTGGGTGGCTTAAACAACAGGAACTTATGTTCTCACAGTTCTGGAGGCTAGAAGTCCAAGGTCAAGGTGCCAGCAGAGTTGGCTTCATCCAAGGCCTCTCTCCTTGGCTCACACATGGCTGCCTTGCTCCTGCCTCTTCATGTGGTTTTCCCTCTGTGCACCTAGGCCCCAGGTGTCTCCGTGTTTTAATCTCCTTTTGTAAGGAGACCAGTCAGGTTGGATGAGGGCCCACCCTAATGGCCTCAATTTAACTTATTCAACTCTTTAAAGACCTTACAGTGTGCAAATATAGGCACATTTTTCAATGAATAGTAGAGGCCAGTATGACTGTAATGAAATGATCTAGGGGCAGAGTAATAGATTAGATCAGAAAGACCAATGGGAGAGAAGTCAGATTGTGTAGGACCCTGAAGGTCATTACTCGGAATGATATAAGAAGCCAATGGGAATTGCGCAAAGGAGTAAAGTGATCTTATATTTTAACATTCTATTACAACAGATGGGCAAGTCCCTTGAGATGTGTAGAAAGCCCATCCAAATTAGGACTCCTAGTGGTCCCAAAGAAGGCCTGGGGCAAAACCTGTGTTGATTTGTACCTGATCTACTTTTACTGCAGAACCTGAAATTTTTGTTTTCACTAGGTACAGCCCTTCTCAGAAGCCCTGCTGGTTGGTGGATTCTCCTTTTTCTTCTTGAAACTTTGTGAAGTTTTGCTCTGTTTATCTGGAGGCTGTGTTATTGGGTCAGTACAAGTTTAGAACTGTTATGGCTTTGAATGAATGGAATACTTTACCATTATGAAGGGATTCTATCTCTAGTAGTGATTTTGTCTCAAAGTCTAATTTATTTAATGCTAATATAGCGTTCTTTGGGTGACATTCCTCCTCTTTGACAAATTCTTGTGTGCTGCCCCCTTCTGGGCACAGATGAGGACTGCACTAACTGGATCTCTAGTGGTTTGATAGCGTTATAGGACCAACCCCAACAAGTGATCTGCAGGTAGAAACAAGGGGCTCCGCGTTTAAGAAGGATCACGCAGTTGCCCACGTGAGACCCTCCTGCTACCACTGTGACTGGTCCTTCTCAAGGAGATGACTTCTTTGTCACCCTGGGCTTTAAAGGCAGAAAACATAGAGCAGAGTCCCAGGGACTTGCAATGGAATGAATGAGAAATAATGTTTTTGTGTTAAGCCGCTGGAATTCTGGGGTTGTTTGACACAACAAAACAATCATGACTGCTATATCTGGCACATCTTTTTCAATTCTTTTAATCTTTCTTTATCCCAGAGTTTCTCAACCTCAGCACTTACTGACATTTTTAGCTGGATTATTCTTTGCTATAGGGACTATCCTATAGCATCCTTGGATTCTTCCCACTACAAACAGGTAGCACTCGTCCTTCCCCAGGTGTGACAATCAAACATGTCTCCAGACATTGCCCAAGTCACCCTTGGTTGAAAACCATTGCTCTATGCTTATGATTTAGTGATTTCTCTTATAAATTGCATACAGCCACCTTTGCTTTTTCATCCAGTAGGACAATTTTTATTATTAAATGGAGAGTCTGATCCTTGGAAATGTTTCATGATCACTAATATATTTAGATTTATTTCTATTGGCTTATTTTGTAGTTTCTATTTGTCCTACTCTTTCTTTTTCTTTCAAATCAATTATTGTTTTCGTTTTCTCACTCCTTTTTGTCCTCTCTACTAGTTTGTAAATTATGCACCCTCTCCCTAAGTATTTTAACATGGATTCTCACTCAATTCAAGGTCAAGCTTTTTCTATTTCCTGAAGAAAGTAAGGTTCTTTGAACATTTTAACTCTAGTCATCTCCTTCCAACTTATATTTTGGTTTCACCCAATAGTTTAGTTTCATCCAGCTTTATAACCCCACAAATTAGAAGTTATTATTGTTTCATGAAGTTAGAATTTGTTAGATTTATCGTATATTTGCCACTTTTTTCCCTTGTCATTCATGTGTAGATTTCATTGGGGTTATTTTCTTTCTACCCAAAGCACATGCTTTAGAATTTCCCCCAGTGAATGTCTAGTTTGATAAACTCTTTCAATGTTTAACTTGACTGAAAATGTCTGCATTGATCCCTCATTATTGTAAGGTAGTTTCTTTGCATGAGGAATTCTAATTGTTAGAATTCTGGGGATCCTAAGTTCAGGAATTTACTTTTAACATATTGAACATAATATTGCACTTGTTTTTTACTTTTTTGTTGCTGTAGAGACATTAACCCTCTAATTGCTTTTCCTTTGAGGTGATAAATCTTTTCTCTCCACATGTATTAAGATCTACTCTTTTTCATTGATATTCTCCACTATGATGTGTCTTTTATGAAATTTGATCTCTATAACAATCCTTAAAATTCTGAGCTTTTATTTCTTCAAATATTTTTTCTATCCCATTTCTCTATATTGTCTCCTTCTGGGATTAGATATTATATTAGAGTTTCTCACTCTATACTCCAAATTTATTAACTGCTTTCTTTTTTCCTCTGCGTTGAATTATGAAAAATTTCTTTAAAACCAGTTCTCTTTTCTTGATTCCAGTTCTCTTTTCTTGATTCTTTCTTTAACCGTTTCTAAACTTCTATTTAACCCTATCAATTCTTTCATTTCAATTATGTTTTTCATTTCTAGAAATTCCAGTTGTTTTTTGACAAAACTCTTTAATCATTTTATAGTCTCTCAATTTTTCCTCATATTTTGAAGAGTATCTTTTAAATCTTAAATTATGCTAAATATACTTATTTCATATTCTCAGTCTAATAATTTGAATACCTGAAGTTTTTGGGGGTTTTTTGAGGGCAGTGTCACTGGCCCTCATATGTGGGACCTGAATTGGGGCCGCTGGCTTCCGAAGCCAGCGCTTAATCACCACACCACTCGGCCGGCCCTCAATACCTGAAGTTTTACAAGTCTGATTCTACAGATTGTGGGTTGTCCTTTTTCTCACTCATGGTGCCTTGCTTTCTTGTATATTTTGTGAATTTGTGTGTGTGTGTGGGGGGTCAAATCTGAGACTACTTTAAATAAAAATTTTGGTTTGAGATTTTCAAACCCATCTGTGGGCAAGCTTGTTAATATCAGTTCTCAGGAGGGGATTATATTTTTTATTTTTTAATTTTTTTTTAAAGATTTTATTGGGGAATTGGGGGAAGGGAACAGTGTTGGGGAATCGGGGAAGGGGAACAGACAAGTTGTTGTCTTTTTGTTCTTCAGTCTAATTGTGGAGGACGTTGCTTCACTGGCCCATGTTGGTATCATCATTGCGCTCTTCCCGGATGAGGCAGATTGGTCGCTGGCCTCTGGATGTTGCTCACAGCGGCTATTGGCAGCTCACACTGGCTGCTGGCCACTCACTGTAGCCTATGGCAGCCCACTGCAGCAGGGGCTGCAGCCTACACCGTCGCCGGCGCTCGCGCAGCCCAGCTCCAGGTGGAGCTGTTGTTAGCTGTAGAGGGCAGTGTCACTGTCCCTCATATGTGGGATCCGAACTGGGGCTGCTGGCGTCCCAAACCAGCTCTTAACCCATGTGCCACTCGGCCATCCAGATTATATTTTTTTCTTTACTCAGAATCAAGATCTAGAGAGGTATTTTCCATAGGTGTTTCACTCATGAATATGCTCAAAATCTAATTGTTCATATGTACTACGTAATGAGTATAATAGGAAGATCATAAAAGTTTCAGTAAGAGAGACCTGGTTTGAACTCCCTATTGATTATGTGTGCTGTGACAAACAACCTAACATCTACAAAATGTGAATAATAATATTTACTTTACAAATCTACTATAAAGACTAAATGAAGAGTGTGTGTGTGTGTGTGTGTGTGTGTGTGTGTGTGTGTGTGTGTGTGTGTGTGTGATATCAGGCATATAGTAGGCCCACAATGTTAGTTTCCTTACTTATGGAATGCTCATATTATGCATATGTCATCATTTGTGCGTGTCCTTTGCCAGCTAGGAAGGAAACAGGGAAAACCATCTTAGTCTTCCTTCTCTTTTTCCATCGCAATTTGCCTTCTGCTTGCAATGCCCTAGTTACTGACTACAACAGAACAGTTTTATCGTTCTAGAAGTACAATTACTATGTCAGAGTAGGCAGTCAGTAAAAGTAAAGTATTAATAAAACAGAAGTTATTCTTCCATAGGGAGTTGTTCAGGATGAGAGAATCACAACCACACACACATACACACAAATCTATTTACAATTTGCTTCTCAAACTCTATAAAAAAACTCTTGAGTCCGATACATGAAAAAAATCAAGGGAATGGGTTTTGAAGGTTTTCCTTCCTATTTAAGTTCAGACCAAATAAATACTTTGTAGAATACTGTGGAATACAGTAGGATACATAGTTCAAGATTTAGTAATTATTATCCCTATTAAATGGCCAGTTATGAAAATAGTCACAGAAATATAAAGTACAGCATAGGGAATGTAGTCAATAATATTGTAATAACTGCGTATGGTGTCGGGTGGGTACTAGACTTATTAAGGTGACCACTTTGTTAGTTACATAAATGTCTAATCACTATGTTGTACATTTGAAACTAATTTAATATTGTACATAAACTATAACTGAAAAATTAAAAATTTTTTTAAAATTATGACAAGTACTCCAGAAAATAGAACTCTTCAAATTGGGTGACTTGCTCAGTTGGAATTTTCTTGGCCTTCAATTTTACAAGGAAGAAACAAGTTAGAATAAAATAAAGTCATATTGGTAATTAATTAGTAATTAAAGAGTCAAGAAATAAAAAATTTAGATTATGTCCTGTAAACATTTATTCCAAACTTTCACAATTTCTGTATTTGCAGTTATAATTCTAGAAAATAAGAACTAATGGTCACAGAATAAAGGCATGGGAAAATTCCCAGTGTTCAAGGAAAAATAGATTATCTTCACAGTGTTGAATTTGCTGGATAAGGAGAATACACTTGTTCATATTAGAAAGAGCTCTGCCTAATGTTAATACTAATAGTATAATTAGAAGCATATAAAAATAACATAATCTGCATCATGTATATTCACTCAAACTCAACTCTCAAAGAGCTAATTACAAATATTGTCGAGGTCCTAAATTCTAAGATGAGACAAGAGTTCCTCTTCACAGAGGGAAGCCTTGAGCCTCTGAGCAGTGGGCTTAGTGAACAGCTTTGAGACAGTCTTTCAGGAATTGGAACAGGTCTGCCTTTATTGAATGTAGGAACAGACTCTCTTGTACTCAGAACCCTAAAAGGTTTAGCCACCATAGCACTAGATATGAAGCTCAATGGAGTAGCCTTGCCACAGGCATCCTGTACCCTCAGGAGTCAGCCCAAACCTCCTTTGAGAAAGTAGTATCATCTGAGCATCTGCCTTTCACGCTACATTGTGAAAATAGAACAGCCCTGTTTAGGGATATTCTGTTGCTCTGTCCTTTGTAATGTCACTGAGAAATGTACCAGGCCCCATCCAAGATCATTCAGAGGAAGAAAAGTGAATTCATAAAGAAGTCTGCCAACTGTCATACCCTGATGGATGAGACAAGAGGGGAACATCTCTCATCTCACCCTGAAATGGTGATCTGTTTACTCTCTGAAGCATGAGGACTGAATTTCTGCTTGCAGTTTTATTTCTGCATGAGTTCTACTACTGCCTTTTTACATTAAAACAAAAAGTATGTTCCCTGTTAAAATGTGTGCCTTAAAAGAATCTTCCAGCAATGCAGGTTCATTATACAGCAATCCCAGCATGAGACTAATGTGACTAAGATCATGGTTATAAATCATTGAATCCTCAGATTGTATTTCTTGACCACCTACTTTGTGCCAGACCCTGTGCAAGGAACAGAAGCTAAGGCAGTATGGCTGGGGCAGAAACAGCTTCTAAATTCATGGAGTCTGCCACCTAATGAAGAAAGATAGCTGAATGGTTACAACTGTGACGACAGTTATAAAAATGTATAAGGCACAATGATAACAAAATCTCAGGCACCCTACCTTTGAAGACATCAGGCAAGAAGTTTCCTCTCAAAGTGACATTTAACCTGAGAGCTGAAGGATGAGTGGGAACTGGTCTTGTGGTTATGCAGAGAGGTGTGTGCCAGGGCAAAAAAAAAAAAAAAAAAAAAAAATCTCTAGGAAGAGGAATGAGCAGCATGTGCAATTCAAGGACCATTGAGAAGGTCACCGTGCCTGTCGCACTGTGAGCAAAGTGTGGTGACAGAAAAGGATGGCTGGACACGAGTCAGACTCTGTACGACCTTGGAGGCTCCTTTAAAATGTTGAACATTACTTTAAGTGTACTGGGAAGCAGGAGAATTAAGTGAGCAGATTTTAATATTTGAAAAGATTGCTCTGTGCTCAGTCCGAGATTTGTCCTCCATGATCAGAGAGAACAAACATGTCTCTTCTCTGGGCATAAAATGCAGGCGAAATGCCAACCTAGATTGGACTAATGTGGGTGCTTATTACAGGGCAAGCCATCCTCCCTGTTAGGAAAACAACTTCTAACCATATGCTCCTCTGACCGCACACAGAGTCCTAGCCTGCCACAGCTCAGTGTCTCAAAACCAACAGAAATCTTACTTGCCCTTCATTGACATTGATCGGCACTGTGGGTATAATAGAATTCTCCTTGGAGGTTTGAATGGTGTGTTCTCTAACTCAGGTCATAGCCCATCTTTCAAATAACTTTCTGTCAAAAATCAGGTGCCAATATATCATCAAAGACACCATAGTCTTCTGCTTCAATATTTGTGCCAAGAAATGCAACTGATCTTGGTTTCTATCCCAGTCTGGGAATGCTGATTTCTTTTGACCTCAGATGCTGGTGTTTGGTTCTAGCATTAATTAGGAAATGTGTTTGGAAAGGTCATGCTGGGCTCTGTAACATACTGGATGAGGAAGGAGGTGATCCTCTTCCTCCCATGGACCCAGGTGTTTTCCCTCATCTCTACTCCTGGATTCAGTAGGACACCAAAGGGTCTTGGGCTATTTCAGGCTTGGTGATTATCCCCATGCTCAGTCCACAGTCTCAAATGCCCAGATTTGAGCCTGTTGGATTCTATCTAGAGCTAACCAGCACACCTTTCAGAACCCCTGAGAACAAAGGTCTCCCAATTTGTCTCTTTACAGTGTCTTTCACAGAGCAGTCATACAGGAATACACTACCCTCACAAAAGACCTGTATCTAGTTAAATCCCCTACACTAGCCATTTGAGGTAAGTTCAGCCAAGATGCTCAAGACACTAGATGTCAACAGTTGTTTTTACTTTTTATTAACTGATTAAGTGTATATAAGCTACTTCAGTATGACAAGCCTTGTTCTTATATCAAAAGTAGGATTACAGTGGGCCAGCTGAGTGGCGCGGTGGTTAAGAGCTGGCTTGGGACGCCAGCGGCCCCAGTTCAGGTCCCACATATGAGGGCCAGTGACACTGCCCTCAAAAAATAAATAAATGAATAAATAAATAAATAAATAAATAAATAAATAAATAAATAATAAAAAGTAGGATTATGGTACAATAATTTTCTGAGGTCTCTGTAACTTTAAGGCTTTCTCATTCTTGTATAAGCTTTGGAAAGGAAAGCACATGTAGATACACAGAAACAGTGGTAAAGTGTCCCTAAGAACACAGAGAGAACAAATATCATTGTGCCTTAAGAATGAGAACAAGATGGATGAAGCATTCCTTAATCCAACAAGCACTAACTATGTACCAAATAATATTCTGATAAGCTTTGGTGATATTGTAAAATAATCCTAGCTTTCATGGAACTTACATTCTAGGAGGTGAAACAGGCCTGAAGGAAATGAGTGAGCTAGCCATGAAAGGCAGGGGTAAAAGCAAGTGCAAAGGCCGGACATGTTAGAACAACAGTGAAAAGTCCATTGTGGCTGAAGAGGAAAGAACATGGAGTAGAGTGGTAGGATCAGAGAACCAATTTAGCGAAAAGCCCAATTATCCAGGCCCTTGGAGGCCATTGTAAGGACTTTGGCCTTTACAGAGAATGAAATAAGGAGTCATTTCAAGCTCTTCAGCAAAGGAGTGATGTAATTAGGATGATATGAAAATCTTCCCCTTGTGGGGAATAGACTGAAAGGGGGCAAAGGGAAGGAGTAAGAACCAATCAGAGATGAGAGAAATAACCAGGCGAGAATGGATGGCGACTTGGACCAGAGTGACTGTTGTGAAAGAAGTGAGAAATGCCTAAATATTTTTCAGTCCTTCTGTGTTTGTCAATCTGGTCTAGATATTACTTCTATCTAGTAAATAATAAAATAAAATTATAAAATAAAATAGCTAAAAAGTTGCTGATAGTCCCAGGCCGTTATGATGTACAAATTCTGGATACATAGTCACAGGTTCACTGCAGGATTCCAACTCAAGCGTGTGATCACCTGAAGACCCTTTGACCCCTTCACTGGGGAAGGTACACGTCTGGGAGTTTGAGTTTGGTCACAATGGGCAGACGGACAGGCAGGCGGACAAAGACTGTGGAAGTTGTGAGACTTCAGTGCATGTGTCTATATGGCAATTCACCTGCCACAGTTTGATTGTCCTTTTGGGCCACCAGACACTCTTCTGGTCCATAGTGACATTATTGCCCTGCATGTAATTCAGAGATAGTACAAGGGATAGAGGGACGAGGCAGATACCGATAATTTAGGTCTAGAAATCTTTCCCATGGGGCCTGGAATTCTGGGAGAAAATATACAATAGGATTTAGAAAACATAGCACCTTACTCTACTCCCTAGAAAAGTAGCCTCTAGCTCCCAGAGAGAGTCTGCCACGTTGTTTTTTGTTTCTTTTTCTTTAATATGACAACGGCCTTTTCTCTCTGTGGAGTCAATTTCCTTTGTACCTTATTCTCCTAGAAAATACATTGCTTCAGTTATCCCCACTCTTAAAAGGTCTCTTCCAAAAGTCAAAAGGGTGTTTTTCTAGCTAGCTCATAGAGTTTATACTCATTGCAGCTCTGACAAGATGGGAGGACTTCCTCCCATGTGCTGGGTCATCAAACATTCTCCCTCGTGAACTTAATCTTATCCAGTGGAGGCTTCTGAGACCTCTCAACTGGTCATTGGGTTGTCATCACTAATTAAAGAGAATGTTTTAAAGTCATTTCATGAATAAGTCACAGATATATCTCAGTGGCCTTTGTGATAGCATTGGATCACAGAGTGGATGTACTTGAAAAATGTCCCACAGCTCACCAGTAATGACTTCAATCAATATTCCCTTCTTTTGCGTGTCCTTAGGCCTATCAGGTCACCTTGGCCTTGAATTCTGGAAGATTTTTTTCCCATTTCACACAATTTATTTACTACACTTGATCTTTGCTTAAAGACCGAGAAGCCATCACAATGTAAACCATTCCTTCACCATTTTTACCCCTAAAGTCCATGATTTCTGCTTTATTTTTTCCTATATTCCTGAATTTTATGGAACATCATTCCAGACCATTTACCCAAGACTATCATGTCATAATTGGCGATCATTAAAGCCTCTCACATAATCATCTCCAAAAATATTTCAAACCCTCACCCAAACATTTAAAACTCTAAGGTCAATGAATCAAGCCCATGAGAAGTTATTAGGCAACTGAAGAGGTATTTCTGAAAATCTTTACCAGTGGGGGTCCCACATATTTCTCATACCATAATCCAGAATGGAAAACATTCATTTGGCATCAAAGTTGACAGTTTTATTAACACACTTTCTCCCAAAGGCTCTCTCAAGATTCCAGCTTGCTTATTTCAAATGCTGGAATCATTTGAATTGACAAAACCTTCTTCCTTTGCTTGTTTTGAATTCATGCCTCCAACAACTGGTTCTACAACATAAGGAAGAATCATGTTTACTCTTGACTCACCCCTGCTGGTTACAGAGGGACCAGTGCTCTGGGCTATCCCTTCCACTTACCTAATTTTCCCAGTTGCTAAGAAGAAACAGCATAGGGCTTTGTTATACCAAAAGAATTGCAAATAAAAGGAAATATCTGCTTCAAGAATTGAGTCTTTCTGGTCTGCCTCTTGATGTTTGGGATAGATGCCAGGGCCAGGTACGGAACAGCTCATGCAAAGGAACCTCAGGTACTTTGCTATAGCAGACCCTAACTCATTGGCATTATGTAGTATATTATGGAAAATGTGTCTCTTGACAGTTTTCAAAGGCATGGTGGGACAAACAAGAAAGGAATGACCAAATAAAGACGCTTCACCTTTAGAAGGGTGTCTTATTAATGCACATTACAAACATAAACTATCTTGAATTGTCAATACTTAAAGAGAGTATGCAACATCCTTTATTGAGGTTATATTTATGTCAAATCCACAGTCAGTAACATGAAATAAAATAATAACAAATGGCTTCTTCCTTGAGTCGGCCAGGGATTTTCTGTCTCAGAAATAAATCTCTAGAATTCTGAAGCTTTGGGCCGTGACGTTATCAACAAGCCCAATGAAATTTCCAGGTTCTAAAGAAGGAACAGGTAGAAAATAAGCCTGCATGACAGGCTAATAATATGTGAAAAATAAGCACCAGATCAAAGGTATGGGTTACGGGAGGACAGCCACCAGGGAAAGAAGCGATGCAGGCAAACAAGTGGGGATGGAAAGAATATAAAGAGCGTAATTTCCTCTATAATCACTGAGCCAAGAAGACACTTCAAGTATATTAAAAAGAAAAAAAAAATCAATGGCTTCTTTTGGGTTTCAGCTGACCTTTCAGTAAGGCTTGGCTCATCATTCTGACCAATCCCTTCCTCCTACACTCTAGCAACTTTATGTGGAGTAGCAGCCTGGAAACTTCTTTATGTTGTGACACTGTTGGTTTATGGATTACTATACACATGTGTCCAGTTAAAGAATAAATCTTCAAGGTCAGAGTCCTTCATGTCTTTCTTTTTTTTTTAAAGATTTTATTGGGGAATTGAGGGAGGGGAACAGCATTGGGGAATTGGGGAAGGGGAACAGACAAGTTGCTGTCGTTTTGTTCTTCAGTCTAGTTGCGGAGGATGTTGCTTCACTGGCCCATGTTGGTATCGTCATTGCGCTCTTCCCAGATGAGGCAGATCTGTCACCAGCCTCTGGATGTTGCTCATCGCGGCTATTGGCAGCTTATACTGGCTGCCGGCCGCTCACGCTGGCTGCCAGACATTCACTGTAGCCTATGGCAGCCCACTGCAGCAGGGGCTGCAGCCTACATTATTGCCGGGGCTCACACAGCCCAGCTCCAGGTGGAGCTGTTGTTAACTGTAGAGGGCAGTATCACTGGCCCTCATATGTGGGATCCGAACCGGGGCCGCTGGCATCCCAAAACCAGCTCTTAACCAATGCGCCACTCGGCCAGCCCACATCATGTCTTTTGATAGCCACTCCAAACACATTCTACTGCTGAGAAACTTGGACTTAAGTGGGTTTAGTAATTGGCCCATGATCACACAGCTGCTAGGAGGCAGGATGAGGTTTAAGAACAACTTTGGGTAGTTGCAAGTCTCAAACAGAACACCATGTCTTATGTAAAGGGTGGTCAGCCAATATCCTTTGATGGATTGGGTGATGAGAATGAGGAAAGTAGAAAAATTAATTTAATCTAAAACACTAGCAATTTCAGAAGAACAGTTCCATAACACCCAATTTCATTTTCTAGTTTTCTTTAAAAGGACATGGGAAAGGGTCCAGGACTGGATATATGAGGAGCAAGCATTCCTTTTTAACTCACCAACAACTTAGAAATTTCTTTTGGCAATTCATCAAACCTCACACACAATGATGCAAAATGAACACACAATACTAGCCATTAGGTTCTGTCTCCCGTTAGTTTCGAAACTTCGATGGCCTGCATGGTACCAAGCATTAGCATATTGACTGGATCATAGGGCATTATTCCAAAATTCTTGATTCTTTATTTTTAACATAGATAAATAAACAAGAGAAACAATCACAGGGTGGGACCTCCCAGGTGAACTGGCTGTCTTGGTGCTCACTGAACGGTCTCAGCACAAAGATCCATAGAGAGGCCTAGGAGCCCCTGGCTCCTCCCTCAGGTTGTTCAAGGAATTGAATTAGGACATGACTTAAAACTTGTCAGTCCTGACACTTATACAGAACCTGAAAGAATAAGGCTGGCAAGAGGAAGTGGTGTGCTATCTAGATAAAGAGCAATTGACTACTATGAATTCAATTACATTGAAGAAATAGTCATTGAGTGCCTGCTATGTGCACCAGGTACTGCGCTCTGTGTTGTATGTACAATAGTGAACAAAATGAGGTTCTGCCCCCCGGGAACCTTACAGAAATCTCTACTGAATCCCAAGATGACACCATGGTGTCTTCACAGAAAAGAGCGAGGGCAGAAGTAAGGGAGAAATCAATTCTACTAGAGAAGAAGAGAAAGTTCTGTGACTTGAAAGGTGAGTAGCAAGTCGGGGAAAGGCATAGGAGCAGTGGGGATAGCATGCACAAAGGTACAAAAGCATGAAGCATGAAGTAGATTGAATAAGACCAAATAGTTGGGTGGAGGTAAAAAGAACTGCGCAGTGTTGGGGAGGTAGGGAGTAAGGAGGGAGGCAGAGACTATATCATAGAAGACTTATAAGCTGGATAAGAAATTTAGGCTTTAATTTGAAAGCTATGGGATTAAAGTTATTTAAGCAGGAAAGGAGATTTCAAATCATTTTGTCTAGCAGAGTTGCAGAAACCAAGAGAGTGTAGCAATAGTCAAGGAGAGCTCTGAGGGTCTAGACTGCGACTTTAACAGAACAGGGTGAAATGTTTGGGCTACATATCAATTGAACATGGGTGGACAGAGGAAAAGTACAATGAATAGGTGAAAATTCACCTCAGGTGTATGACTTGAATAGCAGAATGATAGGTGATGCCATTCACCAAGGTAGGCAAGATGAGTGCTGGAATGAGGTAATATGATGAATATGAGATACACTGCATTTGTGGTACTTGGGGAATGGAATTCTGAGTGAAGATGCCCCAGGTCTTGAATACACAGAGACCTGGTCCAGGGACCCAGGTTATCGTGAGTCCACACTTAAAATTTTGAGATCGGATGCCATAATTGAAAGAGAAATTTAGAGTAAAAGAATCAAAATCTGTGAGCAGGACTCTTGGAAATAGAGAAGTGATGGGCCAACGGAATGAAGCATCAGGGAGGAAAGAAGATAAGCAGGGGATAGTGGTGTCCTAGAAATCAAGAGAGGAGAGGGTCTTGCAGGGTCACCAATAGCATCAAATCTCACAAGGCCAATGAGAAAGTGGCATTTTACTTGTCAAATAGAAGATGTAAACATCTACTTCAAGGGTGAGAATAAATAGACTTTGAAAAAACAAAGACAGAAAATAGAGGATACTTTGTCCATATCCTTGGCTGTAAAGGGGTGCCTTGATATAGGACTTTAAATGAAGGGATACATTTAAAGGGGCTGACAGCAGGATTAATTTTAAAGTGAGAACAGCTTTAGCTTGTTCACAAGGTGTTGGGAAGCCAGTGAATAGGATAAGTTTAAAAATACAGAAGAGGAATAAATATAGAAGACATGGAAGAGGATGAATGAGCTCAATATCAGCTGTAAATAGAAGCTTCTTTCTTTCCCTGAGGCTATAGGGGAAGGAGTGAAGATGTGAGTGAGCATGAAAGCTTATACCACTTCAACTTCAATTATCTTTGGGATGCAGACAGCAGCTCCTCCAGCTAAAGGAGGAAAGGGCAGGTATGGAATAAGGAGCTTGAACAGGGTAGTTAAAACCTGTGATAACTGTGGGGTGAACAGGAAAGGAAATTGACCAGAGGCAGACAAGTCTTGATGAATCATGGAAATGGCCCATCAGAGGCTGGAGGCCGACCTGGTATCAAGAACTCCAGTGTATGATTTTCTATAAAGTTTAGATTGATTGCAAGTTTAGTGTGATAGGAAAACAGAAATAATCATTAAACATATAGGGAGAATTTGGTTGAAGTAACAAATTTTGAGCTCTGAATAGATAAGAATGCTAAATCATCAGAAGAATGAATAGGGAGAAAAAACATGAGAGGATTGATGGGCTAGAAGTCTTAGTGATGATGAAGAACAAGCAAGTGTACTGGATATGTAACAGGCAGGCAGGATGGAATAAAGTCATGAAATGAACATTACTTTTGGTTCCCACTTACCCTCTAAACCAATTGGGGAAGGGCAAGGAGTACAGCAAGCTCTCAACTTTTCTTTCTCTCAAGTAATAGAATCCTTTCATTCACAAAAAAACCTAGTAATCAAAAATGCCCTGTTCAATATCTACCCACAATTCAATCTTCATGGGAAGATAAGGTTTATCCCTCTCCTCACCTTGAGTTAGGATTAGTGATGGGTGGGCTGCCCTCCACTTGGGAAGGGGTATGATCGGCTTCTCTCTTTCTCCCCACTGACTAACTGCCGTTTCAGCCCTTGCCAGAATGGAAGCAGAGCCAGGTGGAAGAAGTGAGGGGGATTTGGCAAGTTCTCATTTGACTATTCTTGTTTAAGTCATTTAATGTGCTGTCAATCTAATAAGCATTTAAAGTTTATTCTTTTCCCAAGGACACTTTTGTGCCTTCTTCACAGAGTCCTCTTCTGGGCCCTCTGACTGCAATTATCATCATGCCAAGAGTGCTTCTCTCCAGCCAACTACTACTTCTCATTCCCTCTGAGTTTCTGTTCAAGCTTTTCACTGTATGGCTACACACACACACACACAGTCTTATATATACTCACATATTTATTTCATTGCTTCCTGTGAATTCAAGCCATTGTCTGATGTTATTTCCTTTTAGCCTGACGGGATTTCTTTAGTATTTCTAGTAAGACAGGTCAACCAGCAACAAATTCCCTTAGTTGCAGTTTATCTGGGGTATCTTATTTCACCTTCCTTCACTTTTGAAAGAGTTTCATTGGATTTAAAATTCTTGATGGACAATTATATTTTTGTCTTTAAACATTTTGAGTATATCATTCATTCCACTGCCTTCTGGAGTCCATTGTTTTGGATGAGAAGTCAAACATCTTCTCTGTTGATATTCCCCCATGTTTAATGAGTCGATTTTTTCTTGCTTTTTCAATATTTTCTCTTTGTTTTTGGCCTACATAACTTTCATTATGATAGTCTAGATGTAGGTCTTTCATATTTATCTTAATTGGTGTCTGCTGGGCTGGTTGGATTTGTAAATTAATGTTTTCATCAAATTTGGGGATTTACCAGCCATTATTCCTTCAAACATTGTTTCTTCCCTTTTTCTTCTTTCCTCTCCTCCTGGGAGGTCCATTACACATATATTGAGAAACAAGACATTATCCTATAGGACACTGACAATCTGTTCGTTTTTCTTCCATCTTTTTTCTCTCTGTTCTTAAGATTTATCCAACTTTAAATTCACTGATTATTTCTTTTGCCATATCAAATCTGATCTTGAGCCCATCTAGTGAATTTCTCATTTTAGTTTTGGGAAGGTTTAATTCTAGAATTTTTATTTGGTACTTTTTAGAGTCTCTATTCTTTTTAAATTTCCCTGTTTGTTGAATCATTGTCATAATATATATATTTTTTTAATTCTTTGAGTATGTTTGTAATAGCTGCTTTGAAGTTTTTTTCTACTAAAGCCTACATCTGTGCTTACTCAGGGTCAGTTTTGACTAATTGTTTTTTTCCTTGAGTATGGGTCACACTTCCCCATTTTTGTGCATGTCTCATAATTTGGGGGCAAAAACTGGATATTTTAGATAACCTGTTATAGCAACTATGAGAGTTGCTTTCATTTGCCTGGACATAAACTACAATGCTCTACCTATAATGTGTACCTACTGATGTCTCTGTTCAGTTTTCTTATTCTTGTAATTTAGCCTGGCTTCTTAGGGGTCTTCTTTGCAGATGCATAGTTTGGTAATCTACCAATAATTTGGGTGGAGGCCTACTGCCTATTGATCTGTATATGGACTGGGAATTACATTCCAATTTGCAGCAAGTTCTCAAGTCTCCCTTGACTTATACAATAAAGGGGGTAAACATAGTTTCCTAGTAGACCAAAGATGTATAAAGAGCTAAATTTCAGCCCTTCTGTAGCGCTCTCCTTTCCAGGATCTCCTCATTAAATTTCTTGCTATTCTTACCCTAACCAGGACCACAAATGGGCAAGCAAAGCTACAGTATTTCCCTATTTAATTCCTACCAAATTCTTCACTTTTAGCTGACATGGCTATAGATTTTTGCCTCCCTCCCCAGATTGATGCTGCCCCCTCTAGAAATAAAGCTTTTTATTGTGGCCAGCTCCAAGCTGGTAAAACTACACTTCTTGCCAATTGTGCTGGGGAGGAGAGAGGGTGAGAATAACTCAAGAAAAAGCCTATGGACTACTGCTGGTCTTACCCAAAACTCTTCCTTTTTTTTTTTTTTTTTTTTAAGAACACATGCTTGTCAAATTGTAGTCTATACAATATGAGCTCTGTGGTCCAGACCCTGAAATGGTTTATCTTTTTAAAATTTTGTCCAGTTTGTCTGAGAGGATTCACCTACTTTTTCATACAACCATAATAAGAAGTCCCTCTAGGTAAAATTACTTCAGGCTGACATTACCAATGTGGGTCCCACATTTGGTCCCTGGAATTCATATCCTTTGATCTGAAGTTGGAAGGGGAGCAGTTCTTTTCCAGACACATCCCACTTCCGTATCACAGCTGATTTAACTTCTTCTTTTTCTTTCTTTCTTTTTTTTTCTTTACTAAAGTTTATTAGGGTGACAATGGTTAGTAAAGTTACATAGGTTTCAAGTGTATAATTCTGTAATACATCATCTATATATCACATTGTATGTTCACTACCCAGAGTCAGTTCTCCTTCCATCACCATGTATTTGATCCCTTTTACCTTCATCTACCAGCCCCCTCTCTCCTTACCATCTGGTAACCACTAAACTACTGTCTGTGTCTATGAGTTTTTGTTTCTTTATTTGTTTGTCTTGCTCCTTTATTGCTTTCAGTTTTATATCCTACATATCAGTGAAATCATATGGTTCTCGACTTTTTCTGTCTGCCTTATTTCACTTAGCATAATAATCTCCAATTCCATCCATGTTGTCACAAATGACACTATATTATCTTTTCTTATGGCAGAATGTGTTTATGCACCACACCTTCCTAATCCAATCATCTATCAAAGAATACTGCAAATAAAGCTGCAACGAACATCAGAGCACATATATCTTTACTGATAAAGGTTTTCATATTTTTAGGACATATATCCAGGAGAGAGATTGCTGGATCATACGGTAATTCTATTCTTAATGTTTTGAGGAACCTCCACACTGCTTTTCACAGTGGTGGCACCAATTGATATTCCCACTAACAGTGTATGAGGGTTCCTTTTTTTCCACAGCCTCTCCAACACTTGTTATTATTTGTCTTGTTGATGATAGCCATTCTAACTGGTGTGAGGTGATATCTTATTATGGTTTTTATTTGCATTTTTCTGATGATTAGTGATGTTGAACATCTTTTCATATGTCTACTGGCCATCTATATGTCATCCAAGAATACTATGAAGAACTGTATGCCACCAAATTCAATAACCTAGAAGAAATGGACAAGTTCTTAGAAACATAGCTTTCCTGGATGGAATCATGAAAAACTGGAAAATCTAAACAGACTGATCAACAGTAAAGAAATTGAATCAATCATCCAAAACTTTCCCAAAAGCAAAAGCAGGACCAGGTGGCTTCACTAGTAGATTTTACCAAACATTCAAAGAGGAACTAATACCTGTCATGCTCAAATTCTTCCAAAAAATTGAAGAAAAGCCAATGCTCCCTAACTCATTTTATGAAGCCAACATTACCCCAATACCAAAACCTGGTAAGGATAGCACAAAAAAACAAAATTATAGACCAATATCTTTGGTGAATACAGATGCAAAAATCCTAAACAAAATTCTAGCAAATTGAATACAACAATGCATTAAAAAGATTATACATCACAACCAAGTAGGATTCATCCCAGGGGCAGAAGGATGGTTCAACATATGCAAATCTATGTGATACACCACATAAGATAAAGGACAAAAATCATACAATTATATCAATAGGTGCAGGAAAAGCATTTGACAAGATACAATACCCATTTATGATTAAAACACTTAATAAAATGGGTAGAGAAGGAAAATACCTTAGTATAATAAAGGCCATATATGCAAACCCTCAGCTAATATCATAATTAATGGTGAAAAACTTAAGCCTTTTGCTCTACTTTCAGGAACAATACAGGGTTGGCCCCTACTGCTTCTCAACATAGTATTGGAAGTCCTAATCAGAGCACTCAGGCAAGAGAAAAAAATAAAAGGCATCTAAATTGGGAATGAAGAAGTTAAATTGTCACTTTTTGCAGATAACATGATGCTACATATAGAAAACCCTAAAGATTCCACCAAAAAGCTATTAGAAACAATAAACGAATATGGTAAAGTTGCTGGTTACAAAATCAATGTACAAAAATCCATTGCATTCCTATCTACTAAAAAATCTCAGCAAACAAAATTTGAAAACCAATTCCTTTTGCAATTTAAACAAAAAGCATAAAATACCTAGGAATAAACTTAACCAAGATGTGAAAGGCTTATACACTGAAAACTATAAGACATTTTAAAAAGAAATTGAAGAAGATACTAAGAAATGGAAAGACATTTCGTGTTCATGGATTGGAAGAATCAACATAGTTAAAATAGCCATATTACTCAAAGCAATATACTGATTTAGGTTTTTCAAGCATGGATCAGGCCTCACTCACTTGTGTCCTACATCTACAGAGATTCCATATCACGCTTTCAATGTAATCTCACTGGTTTCTCTCACTAGATTTGAGATTAGGAATCAACTGTCCCCTGTGTGCATACTCTCCTCTTTTAGGCAACACAGATTCAACAGGGAAGCTTTCTTAAAAGAAATCTTCTCCAAATTCCCTTTATGCCCATTAACTGAATACCTTTTAGGTTTTCAATGTGGTTTAAGAGTGAATTCAAACATCATGACTTCACTTATAATTCACTTTAGAAGGAAGCATCTATTGTCGTTGGCCTCAACTGAAAATGAGATAGGAAGAGTTACATTTTAACATTCTGTTACAAGAATAATCTGATGAAAATTTTACAAATACATAGGTGAGGTCAGATAACAACAAGACTAGTATAACAAGGCTTGTACATTGAGGGCTTAGCCCAAAAGGAAAGTGATTCTTCTTCTAATTTAGGCACCTTCAGTTTAATCCATCCTTAGAAATTAATTGACATTCTCCTCTCCTTGTGGAAGGAGGCAGCTGTCTTTATGTCTTCTTGCAGACAGCTAATTAAATGAAACAAAAATGACCACGAATATAAAGTTTTCACTAAGAGATCCCTACGGATGCTTCAAGTAATTATGCCTGTCAAGGGAAGATACTGTAGGAAGGATGTTATGTTCTGAGAGCACATAGTGTTAGTAGTGTTATATTTTGGCAGCCTAAGACATCATAGCATCCCTTAGTGCATCACTGCCCTTATGAAGATGAAAGGAGAAGAAACCTCTCTGCCTGCCCCTTTCAGAAGTTAAAAGAGATTTAAGAATGGAAGAGCTTGGTTGTAATGTAGTAAGTAAACAACAGATTACAAGAATTTAATAATTCCTGTCTTTGCTTTTATTTTATTCATGTAATAATGAATTAGTTAAGAGTCATATCTTTCAGAAAGCAGTGCTTTGATACTGCCAATGTTAGCCAAGAAAGATTTATTGAGTGAATGGCATCTCCAGCTTCCCTAGGGATATCTTCAATCAAAAAAAGGCCTCAAATGAACAATAATCTATATTTGGAGGGGGAGGGAAGATGTTGGGGAGATGGCATGCACATTCATAACAATCACATTTATTTCACACATTTAGGACTTTGTCTGCTTGGACAGTGTTAGCACCCACTGAAAACATTAAGCACACTGTTAGACAAATTAATTTTCAGTCTCAGTTTCTCCATCTGTATCATGAGAGGATTTAACTAAAATCACAGATGGGAAATGAAATTTTCCCACTAAAACTAAATGGTAGTGACTATATAAGTACCATAAAGAAAAGGATTTTGAAGCCTGAAAGGCCTTAGTGGAAAAGTGTACTTTGATAGATAAGAATGTTTTCCATGGTCAAATGCTGAAAGGGGTCATTTAAGTTGCAAGTTTTCCATCCTTGGAAATACATCTAAGGATTCTTTCATTTTAACATCCTGTGATTCTATAACTCTATGTTATAGTCTGTATCATATCTTTTAGAATAAGGCAGTCTAGTTTGTAAACAGAAATAGATCATTCCATAGAGAATTTAGATAAAACTGGTTTCACTTGTATGTAGAGAAGTCATTCATTTATATGAAGAGATTGGGGCAAGGGGAGTAGACAGAGGTTCTCTTGCATCATTAATTCTAGATATATTTTTCGTGGGTCACATATTTTTTTTCTACATTTTATATACAATCACCCTTAGGAAATTAGCTCACCACAGGAAAATGTAATTGAAAAATACCAATGAACCCACATATTCTTATTGAAATTCTCACTTTACAAAATGCTTTCACATTCTTTCTCTCCTGCATTGTTGTTATGTCACAGTAACCCTATAAGGCAAATATCCTTATTCTTATTTCACAGGAGTAGTTGATACCTAGTGAGGTTAAGTGAATTGGTTGCCCGAGACTCCCTGGCTAAAGATGGGAAGTGTTGGAGATGGTACTAGAACTCAAAGTCCAGACATTTTTATAACATAACACAGCCAAACCTTTACAGAAAGCAATTTTCAGTAGGAAGATGAGAAAGGCATAAGAGCAGTAGATATTGAAGAAGGCAGGAAGGGAGGCTAGTGGAGATAGTGGAGTCAGATGGTTAGGGAAGAAAAGGGAACTCAAAATTTCTGAGCTATACATGACTTACTGACTCCCACATTTGTATCTCAATGTCCTTTACTTTGATTTTATAGGTAATCAACTGTAAAATCACGTAACTAACCACCACATCACCACAAAGAGAACTCTTGATTTTTCAGCCCATCTTTCTACTCCCCCTCCCCCAATTCTGCTCCTTCTACAGTTTTCTGAATACCATTAGCCTGATAGGGCTACCATAATGTAATATGGGAGGCTTAAACAACAGAAATTTACATTCTCACAGTTCTGGAGGCCAGGAGCTAAGATCAGGTTGCCAGGAGGGTTGGATGCAGTGAAAGCTATCTTCTGGCTTGGAGATGGCTGCTACTTGCTGCGTCCTCATGTGGCCTTTCTTCTGTGTGGGCGGAGGGAGAAAGAGTTCTCAGGTGAACATCAGTTCTAGCAAATTAGGGTCAAACACCTGGGACCTTATTTGACCTTAATTACTACCCTAAAGGCACTATCTCTAAATATAGAATTAAGACTTCAACATACGAATTTGGGGGAACACAATTCTATAACACCTGGTACAACATTTCATCTAGTTGTTCAGGATAATGTGCTAGGAGTTACTCTTGCTTCGTCTTTTTCCCTCACATCCCACATCTAACGCCTCTGCCTTTAAATTATATCTCTACCTCAGTGACCTCTCATCACCTCCAGAGTTACAGCTGAAGACCAAACTCCCTGACCTTTACCTGGACCACTGCAATAGACTTGTAACTGGTCTCCCTGACAAAGTGGTCCTTTAATCTTCCTCCTTGGAAAACCATTAATAACTTCCGGTGTTACTTAGAATTCAATCCAAACACCTTCCTAGGGCTGGGAAGGTTTAGCAAGCTGTCTCCTGACTACATCTCCAAAGTAATTTCTTCCTGTTCACTAGGTTCTCTTGCTGGTCCTTGAACACTCCATCTCATTCCCATCCCAGGGGATTGGCCCTTTCTCTTCTGCCTGCCTGGAATGCTCTTTTCCAGAACTGTCCTGACTCACCCTTCCCATCAATCAGGCCTCTCCTCAGATGTCATCAACTAGAGAGACATTCCCTGACCACATTAACTGAAATAACCTCTAACCCTCAAGTTATCTCAACCACACAGTTCATTGTCTATAGCAACAGGACTTCACCTTCCTAGGAAACTTGCACAGGAAAATTAATTTGCAGATAATGTTACTGTTTATTTTAAGAACTTCCAATATCCATTTATCCAAACAACACTAGACTTCATTTAATTAAATTCCCTCTTTTCAGGATGATAGATTGCTCAGCTGGGCTCAACAAACACAGTTTCCTCTTCAAAGCTCTCTTCCAAAGCCAAGCCTCTCTGTGTCCAGCAATGCCAGGCAGGTGTGACACTGAAAAGCCTGCCTTAAACCAGACCCCATAAAATTCATTAACATCCCACCTTTTCCCTTCCCATCCAAGGCATTTCTAAGACTGCCAAGGTGGTGCTGTCCCTTTCATCATTGAAATCAGGGTAGTCATTGACTCAGCTTTGCATTAGCAGCCGGTTATTTTGATGATTTGGGGAAGGAGTTGACTCTACCCACTTTCTTTTTACTTACACTGCTTAATTTTGATCCAGATCATTTATTATGAACAGGTACATATATGCTCATTTCTTTGTTGCTCATTTATTACCTTTCTTGTGGAGTTGAATATAAGATCCATAATAGCATGGACCTTTTCTGTCTTATTCTCTGCAAAATTCCTAGCATCTAGATCAATGCCTAGCCCATAGTAAGTTCTGATTTAAAATGTTAATAAATGAGTGACTTTTGTCAGTTTGCTGAGCCAGGATCAAGGAGGCAAGGCAGATACAGAAGCCTATCCAAATTCAGTAAGATGAACTGCATTTCTGGGTCCCAGGAAGGATGACAGAGGCTATAGACTCTCCCTTGGCATCCTACAAGCACTGAACCACCAGGGCACAGATGCCATGGGACCACAAGGCTGGTCTCCTGGGAGTCTGTCCATTCTGGTACCCTGCCCCACCTAAGCAAATGCAAAACCCACCACTGCTCTGCTCTGCGCTCTTCTCTTACCTTTATTGTTAACTTTTCCACCCACCCAAGGAAAGAGGGACATGACCAAGTAGGATATCTACAAATATTTCTGGTTCTGTCTGCTCCCCCCAGCAATGTTTGTGTCTATATGAAACCTGGTCAGAATGAAGCTGTGTAAGAGACATATTCACACGTTGGGAAGGGCGTGTATACTAGGACTGCCAGATAAAATACAGCACGCCAATTGAATTTTGAATTTCAGGTAAATAATGAATGACCTTTTAGTGTAATAGGACAAATATTGCACGGGATATACTTACACAAAAAAAAACTAATTTGTTGTTTATCTGAAATTCACATTTAACTGGGTGTCCTATGTTTTTGTTAGCTAACTCTGGCAACCCTAATCGTAACTGGGTACATGTAACATGAGTACAAGCAGACAATTGAATGCATGTCTGTACATATTAAGGATCATTGGAGCTTTTGTCAATTTGTGTGTGTATATATATATATATATATATATATATATATATATTTCTCTATGAAACAATGATTTCCCATTAAGATATCATGAAAGCATAGCATTGAGGGACACATGCCAAGCCAGTTAAGGACATGGTCATCTCTAACCCTCTGGCTTTTCCTAGGATACATACAGGAATAAACAAAAACACCCTAAATCAATGCTGTGTGGAAGTAAACAAGGACCACCCAAATGAGAACAAGCAAAGGCTATTTATTCAGCAGAGGACTCAGCCACCATCACTTGCAATTTGGCAGAAACTCAAAGGCAGGCAGAAGAGTAGAAAAGCTTTACAGTGAAGAAAGGGAAGATGTTAGCTATGCCCTGATTGTAGGCTGTTGGCATGAGGAAGCTGTAGTTGGGCTAATTAGAAGCAGATCATCAAACGTTATTGGTTTAGGGGTATATATTTGGCTTTCTCTGGTTGGTCCTAAATTGGAAGCAGCGATACAAATTAGTGAAACTGTCAGTTATTAATCAAGTTCTGGCCATTTGGGGCTAATGGACTATGAATTGGACAGTAGCGATATAGAACATTTTCATCATTGCAGAAAGTCCTATTGAACAGTACATGAAAGAAGATAAAATGCTTTTACATTGTTTGTTAGCTTTCCAAACACCTCTAGGGAAATGCACGTACCATTATCACCCTACTGGAAAACGTCTGCCTTCTCCATTCTCCCTCTGAGTCTCATTTATTCTGTTTTTCCACAACTTTACTTCCACTCTCTTTCTTAATGACCAGACTGTGTCTTTGCCCCCTTCTATGCTTTTCCAGGGTGCTGGGTTGAATGTCTCCTTTTTTCACAAGTTGTTTTGAAAAGTTCTTCTAGAGAGCTCTCATTGAAGTATCTGATTAACTTTACTTTTCTAGACATTCTGTCCTTCCATGATGTACACAAGGAGCCAACACGTTCCTACAGCATGTCGCCCCCACCTCCACATCCTCTGGGGACCTGGCACCGCTGGCCAATCAGTCTCTTCCCCAGGAATTGGAAAGCTATTCCTTAGCTTGAGAGAGCATGAGTTCTGTTTCCTACTGGGCGACCAGTCTACAATAAGTAACGGTTCCTTGGGAGCAGGAGGTGTCAGCCATTTTCCACCAGGCCATGCAGCTAATGAGAAAGCAGTAAGAGACAGTAATGAAACAGATGTACACAGAGAGGGGCAGAAATGAGAGATGTAGCGAGGGCTCTCTGGGTTCCCTGTAACACTGCAATCTTCACTTTTGTTCCTGAGGTTCAGCTGCTTCATTGCCCTCAAATACAACAACATAGCCCATTGTCCCTCCAGTACATTTTATTGTTCGCTTAGAGGAGTTTGAATTGATTTTCTGTTATTTGCAAGCAAAAGAGCCTTAATCAATACAAACTGTAATCAAAGGAATTTGGGACTTGCCTATTTAGACCCCTTTTCCTTCTCAAAACATCACACATGATCATTAAGTCCTCCTTTATTGCTTGCTGGTACAAGATGTGTTATGGTTAAAGGCTAATCTCTTAAAAATAAATGAAGGAACATAGGACATAATGCGCAAAGTGAGATGGACTAGTTTTTAGAATAAAGTAGCTCAATTAATAATGTCTACTTCACAATCCCACCAGCAAAAACTGGGACAAAGAAGGGGGGTTGGACATAAAATATTTAAATCAGGAAAGTACCATAACCAATATTTTGAAAATAGAAAAAAAATTAAATTTCTACCTTTTTATTCATTTATTAGTTATTTAATAAGTAAACATGTACTGAACATCTTTTACATGCTAGGTACTGTGAAAGACATTGGGATTTCTAAAGTATAATTTTCAAAAAGCTGACATTTTGACTTTTGTGTACAGGTCTACCTCGCTTTATAGAGCTTCGTAGATGTTACATTTTTTTACAAGTTGAAGGCAAGACCCTCCATCAGCAAAAAGATTACAACCAGCTTTATTGTGGTGCTCGTGTACTGTGGCTGTCTGAAACCGAACTCACAATATGTCCGAGGGATGCCTATATTTACAAAATGAATGCATGTCAAAGATGTTACTCAGCTTACTAATAATGGAACCATTGGAAACGGTCCCCCCAAATTACTCCCTATTCCATATTCCACCATTGAAGCTGACCAGGTAGAATGATAAGGAATGTCTCCTTTCCCTCCCCCAGAACCATTTGCTTTTCACATTTGAAGGGTATTCCACATGAGTTACTTGCCTCTTACTGCTCCCAAAGATGAAAAAAATCTTTGTAATCTCCCCCAGAGTCAGATGTGTATTTCCAGGGTAGAGACCATCTCCTCATCCAAGAGAGGATTTGTTTACATTCTGAGTAAAAAATTATCTCTCTTTGTTAGAGGCGAGGAGGGCGTTGGTGTTTCAGTTCCTATAAAAGCTGCGAGATTCATAATTTTGGAGTTTCTCTGCTGTGGTAGAATATCCTGCAAGCACCAGCATAACCACCTGGCTGTCATGGCATCATGCAGCAAGGTGTCAGGGGTGAGGAAGCAGCGCTACACTGTTGCCTCTGTAAATAACAGAGGTGTGACTTCCTATTCAGAGCCTCTGTTTCTGCAAGTAAGGAAACAGCTCAGATCCTTCAGAGTTTCTGACCTAATAGGAAGCAGTAAAATGTTAAAAACTGATTCAAAGGTGAATTTGATGAATATAGATATAAAATATATATTGTTTATATATATTACATATATAGATATATAATCAAGAATGATGAAAGTAATTGACTAACGGATGTGAAACTGGTTAATATCCTATACGGCAATAAAATGTAATATTTAGGATGTTATCTCTTTTTTTCTTTTTTTTAGCTGAGCCATCCTGCCATCTGTTGGCAGCTCAGCTCAGGCTGGGCATCGAACTGCTGTTGCTCAGAGCTTAGCTCACACTCATGAGCGAGCTCTTAACCAACTGAGCCACTTGGCTGGGCCAGATGTTATCTTTTCAATAAGGCATAAGCTACCGGACAAATTCTTTGCATTCCTAGCAAAAAGAATCATTTGCTTAACTATCAGTTTTCTGTAACTTAACTTTTACACATACATAGTGCTAAAATAGCTTAGGCAGTGGAAAGATAATCCACAATGCAGACCAGTAGAGAGTCAGATCCTCTTTGGTTGGTACACTAGACAATGCAAGGATATCCAGTAACCTTTCACCCATTTTCAAGTCTTAGACAATTTTTTCTGGTTACATAAGAAAGAGCAAAAATAAAGATGGCCCTGCCTTTCTGGAGTTTACAATCTTGTGAAAGGGATTACTATGCATCAATTAATCACGAAAGAGTTGAATGATTGCAAATTGATGAATAAGTTAAAGATATGGTATATGGTGACATAAGGACATATGGTGGGGGAACCTGATATGGTTGAAGGGTAGAAAAACGGGTCTTAGTAGGAAAATATTATCAGAGACCAAGTTTTTATAAGTAATGATTACTTTCTAATTGTGACTAAATGCAAGTGGTGCCAAAATCTAAATGTACTAAGTGATAGAAGGTGAAAAGCAATTTTATCTCCCACTCCTATTCCCTAGTCACCCTGTTCCTCTCCTGGAAGGAACTAGTGTCAACATTTTCCTGTGCATGATTCTATTATGCTCTAGACATATGCATATACATTAACGCATACTAGTATACAGATATACGTTTTTACACAAATAACAGCATACTAAAGGCTACATGCAAAACACTGTTCTGACTTGCTTTTCTCTACTTAACAAGGAAATTATTTTATAGCAATATATATTGTGTGCCATATTATTTTTAACAACTGCAAAAGTGTCCATTGAAAGGACGCACCATAATTTATTTAACTACTTGGACAAATTTTTAGTTGAAGAAAAATTTTTATGAGTATGATAACGTTAACTAAAATATATGTATCATTACTCACTTCACATGTAAGATTTATTTTTGTCCAGTATGTAATTGCACATCACGTTGTGCAGAGTACCAGCTCCTTTGAAAAGATAGGTAATGGACCCAGTCTTGGCTCTCTTAGTCACTAGGTGCAAGATCGTGGGTGAATGGCTTACATTCAGCTACCTGAATAATTTGAATTAAAAATGCTTTCCCAATCTGATTTGAAGGGTTGAGGTAATAACACATGTCAGTAACTTTCAAGTTCTATCCACCAGCCTAGACAGCAGAGTTCTTAGAACTCTGAGACAGACCTTCCCTCCCACCGTCTCACACAGATTTTAACCAGAGCACCTCAGCCCTTTAATCTGGTCATGTATTTTAAGCTTCTAAGTAAGATTTATGTGAAGACAGAAGGGAAAACAATTTTTAATTAAAAAATAATCTTGGAAAATTATAAACTGTAAAATAATGTGTAAATATAAGGTATTACTATTATGTTTATTAAGGCAGTAAAGGAATAATAAAGAAAAAGGTAATGAGATGAGGATACCAGCAGAGCCACAGGTTTTTCAGGGCCAGGGCGGGCAGGGCAGCTGAGCCAGCTCCCTTGATTCTCCCTCCCTGAGACTGAGTGGGTTTGTAAGAGGCAATCTTGTATCAGAAGCAACTGAAAGAGATCATTTAAGGAAGAAAGCAGGAGTAGGGAACTCAATGGTGGTTTAATTACTTCAAAACAAAAGCCTGAGAGGAGAAGGCTCCAAATGAAAGAATTGTGTATGCATTCACAGAGAAAGTGTTAAGGGCCTACACGGAATCCTTGAACGGGTATATTTTGCAGTCGCCTGAGGGCCTGATGTTATTTTGAAGTACCATCCTACTCAGCCTTTTCCTGGAAAACTGCATTTCATCACAAGCTCAGCATCCTTGGCTTTCAGTTTCTGCAGAGTAGCCTCTTTTGAGTGCTAAAAGTTATCTTATTTTTAAGACACACTATCATTAAGTGATATGAAAGTTATAATATTAGCCCTCCACATGTGTACAGCACCACACAAAACACTTTTCAACTTTTTAAATAAAAAAATAAAAGACAAAAAAAACCCCACAGGCCCAAAATGGCATCACTCATGCTCAAAATGGCATCACTCATGCTAAAAGCCTGTGATACCAAACCTAGATTTAATACCTGATCTAATTACAGTTTCAGCAGTTCCTAGCAATATAATCTTAACCAACAAGTCCGGAGTTTTCTGGTCAAGGACCAGTAAGGTAATCTGTCTGGGGGTCCTCTCCATGCCCCATAGAGAGAAGAGGCAATCTGCATGATAAAAACCCATCCTATTCTCTTCCCCCAAAGAAAAGGTATCCAGGCCCCCCAAATAATCTTTTCTTTGCTTTTGTTAATAGCTCCCTTGTCCCACCCTTCTTCTTATAAAAAAACTTTCCAAACTCTGGGAGAGTCCTAATTGTTAAATGGGATGCTGCCTGATTCATGAATTGCTTAATAAAGACAATTAGGTCTTCAAATTTACCTGGTTGAATTTTGTTTTTTTAACAAATCTATTTTGTTAGGTAACCAAATACATTAAAAATGTATAACAACATGTATGTAACAAACTTCTAAGTGTGAGCCATTCAACAAAGAAAGATGTGCTGTGCCCAATCCTACATGATGTTAAGTACCAAAAATATGGAGGTGAATGAGACACAGTCAGACCTTCAAGGAGCTCAATCTTTGGCGCAGTAACCAAGCAGATGACTAGGAAGAGTATTCCAATCAGAAGGATCCATTGATGAGAATTATTAGAATTAACATAACTGAACTACAGAAGTAGACCAACAGTAGAGCGAGTAGTGGAAAACATGACTCAGCTTTCAGTTGGATCCAGTTTTCCCCAGCAGTGATGTTCATCTTTTTAAACCCTCAGCCTAGCTATACTTTCAACTAGATCTTGAAAAGACTTACATATTTTTTATAGTTTGAAAACCGGTATGTTTTTTCTATTATATTTTTTCATTTGTTATTGATGGTGTAATGAAACATTATTGAATTTTGTATGTTGCTGAGCCCTCTTTTAGCCCAAAGAGTTTGTCCATTTAGTCTCTTAATTTATATGAGATGCCATATTTTCAAGCAAAGACAATTTCAGTTTTACCTTTTGCTCTCTAATCTTCATACCTTTCATTTCATTTCTCTTTATTAGAAGGACTAGAACCTACACTTTGATGGTAAATAATAGTAGGAATAGTAGTCATCTTGTCTTATTTCTGTATTTAACAAGAATACATTCTAATACTCAACTATGTCACATCGTGTTTACTTTTGATATTTCATATCCTTTCCTAGTTAAGAAAATTCTATTCTTCTCTTGGTTTGCTAAGAGTTTTTATTGAGTTCATATTTATCATTAACTGATGTTGGCTTTTATCAAATGCTTTTTTTCTGTATGTGGTTCTTCTTTATTAATCTCCAGGTAATGTGGAGCATTATATTGACAGACAATTTAACACTTAACTATCATTTCATTGTGCAATGGACCAACTCATTTATGATGATTATTTGCAATATGATGTTAGATTCAATTTCCTTACCTATAATTGTATTTTCTTCAAGTTTTTTTTTCTTTATCAAGGTAATAAAAATAAAGCAGATAGCTTGAGCTGCATTTATATTTTTAGGTACATTTTCTATAAGATATAGTTTAACCACTCTGAACATTTGCACACATTTGCCTATAAATTTGGCCTTGTGTATCTTGGGGGTGGGTGAGTATGTAGGGGAAGAATTTTGACTACAGTTTGACTTCTTTAATGGTTATCATCTGTGCAAGTTTTCTGTTTGTTTGTTTTTTTAAGTCAATTATGCTGATTTATCCTTTTCTTTTAAAATGATCATTTTATCTAAGTTTTCCATTTTTTATTTTTTTTTAATCAACTATCTTCTTTCTCCTGATCCTGATCCTGGTCTTAATATTTTGCTCTCACTCTCTTAGCAAATATTATTAAACTCTGACAACGAACCAAAGAGTTCTCCCTTTGTCTAGGCCCAATATTATCCAGCGTGTGTTTACTGCCCATCACGGGTGGTATGGCACACTGGCCCCTTCCAGGACTATCAGTGAATGTTATATAATCCAGCTATTGTCCTGTGATTTGTGATTGTAATGCAGACAGATTCTTTAAGGAGATTTTTAGTTTCTAACTACCAAAAGAAGCAATGTGGCTTCAGCCCAGGGGGAAATGATTTCTCCCTACTTCTGTGTTGTGCATTTGTAATGGCCTATTGATTTTTTTGAGGCAGGTCAAAAGCAAAGTCACACCTTTTACTGGTAACATGCAGATCTGCAGTTAAACTATGCTTTACATGCTCTACTTCGAATTTTATGAAGAACAGGAGCTCTTCACTAATTTTGGAAGCCATTTGGGAGATTAAGAAGAGCACTCCTTTGTATGACACAGTTTAAAAGAATTGTGGCCCTAAAGGAAATGCAATTAACAAGATGACGGTGTAATCGTTCTAAACTGGACCCAGAGAGATACATTTCTTTAGCATATTTATTTCATGGAAGCATTCAACTAAGAACAAACAATAAACGTGTGCCTAGATGTTATCCGGCAAGACATCCTGCTTTCTTGGAAACAAAGAAAACAAAACAAAAAATTCCACCTGCTCCCTTGAACTAAATATCAGCAAACTTCAAAACCCTTGATGACACCTGTATGCTTCAAATATGGCCCCTTCATCATCGCCCATACTCACCGATGACTTGCTCAACTATTTGACTATCCAACTCCACCACAATGTATTGTGATTTCAATATCCACTTTTGACACTTCTCAGGTTCTTGATGGTCTTAGCTCCACTAGTTCTCCACGCAATCCCTCAGCCATGCAACTCACAGGCATACCTTGTCAACATGAAAGACTGTGCCATTTCTACTGTCGTTATTTTTTATTTTTTACTTTTTTTTTGAGGGTAGTGTCATTGGCCCTCATATGTGAGACCTGAACCAGGGCCGCTGGCTTCCCAAGCCAGCGCTTAACCACTACGCCACTCAGCCGGCCCTGTGCCATTTCTAAATTACTAGTTTTTACTTTTCCCTTTTTGATTCTCAACATCTATATCCTAGTGTACTCTAGTAACTCCATTCCAATAACGTTCTGACCTTCCTGAGACCTCCAATAATATTACATTTCTACTAAATAATATGACATTAATATTTTCTCTTCTCCTTGTCGCTATTTAGGATCCAATGCAGAGTGCCCCTCTTCCTCCGCTGAACTTCCTCAGTAATACCTAATTCTGGTATCTAAGCAACCACTTCCTATTTACCTGCAGCATATCGGCTGGAGAAAATTACACAGCAGTAGTGATGGATTCGCCTAATTTTTTTTTTAACCACAAATCTCAATTGGATAATTCATTTTGCAAAATAGTGCTACCATATATCCTTAATAAAATTCACCTCCCTGACTTCACAACTTCACAATGATTGTTTTATATCTATTTTTCTTTCCTAACAAAGACTCTTTCTTACTTCTTTTTTTTTTTTTTTAGCTGAGTCATCCTGCCATCTGTTGGCAGCTCAACAGTTCGGCTCAGGCTGGGCATCGAACTGCTGTTGCTCAGAGATCAGCTCGCACTCTTGAATGAGCTCTTAACCAACTGAGCCACTCGGCTGGCCCACAAAGACTCTTTCTTGATCAAACTTTAGTCAGGCTCCTCTAGCCCCTTTTCTCTACTAGGCCTCATCGTTGGGCCTTGTCCTTGGGCCTGCACAGCTCAGTTTTAGTGAGAATCCTGCTAAGTCTATTGAGTATGAATGTCTCATCCTTGATATCTGATTTCCCTCAACATCTGATCAAATTCCTCATCCTCCATCATTCTTCAGTGACATAGGATCACTAGCCTACCTTCTGGAAGAATCCTATTAGGTCAATTTAGCAAGAACTCCCCCTATCCTTGATGTCTCTTATTAGTAATTTTTTATCCACCAACTTTTAGTTCCACCCCACGCGGGCTCCTTGGCTATAAATTCCATTTGTTCTTGTTGTTTTGGAATTGAGTCCATTTCTATACTGAGGTCTCTTTCCCCCTATTATAATAGTTTCTGATTAAAACCTGGTTCTATCACTTTAACAACTGTATGGCTCTGGTCTTTTGCAACACCTCTCAAAATTGAAAATTTCATCCCCACATTTTTCCATGCTCTCAGCTGATGACAGCCCTGGTTCATACCTCATAGAAAAATAGCTGCAGTCATTATACAGCAGAAATCTGCAAAGTATAACCTGCAGGTCAAATCTGGTTCCCAGCTTTTTTTCTGTATAGCTTATGAAATGAAAATAACTTTTACAGTTTATAAAGTTTGGAAAAATCTAAAGGAAAATTATTCATGACATGAAAATTCAAATTTCAAGGTCCTTAAAATAGTTTTTTTGGAACACAGCCACACAAGTTTGTTTATGTTTTCTCTATGATTTCTCTCGTGATGCAGTGACAGAGTTGAGTAGTTACAGCACAGGCAGCATGGCCTACAAAGCCTGAAGTATTTATTATCTAGCCCCTTATAGAGAAAAAAAAAATTGCCAGCTGCTGGTCCAGAGCAATCCCATTGCCCCACAAACCTCCCTGTGCTTGAGTCGTTCTCTGATTGCCTCATTTCACAACGGGAGAAGTACTCCTCCTCTGACCTCCACTTATTGCATACACTCTCACTTTCTAAGGATGTCACTTGTACAATTAACTACTCCTTTCTTTTTTTATTAATATATTCTTCTCTATTGGATTATTCCAATTGACATATAGCTTCACTTGAAAATCACCCAATTAAAAAAGGGAAACCCACATGACTTCATGTCTCTCTTCAGCCACTATTTATCCTTCTGCTCTTCATAGCGAAATTTCTCAAAAGAGTCTCTAGCCTCACTGTTTAACTCGTCCTATCCTTTTCACTTTTCCATCCACTCCAGTAAGAGCTTTTATCTTCACCACTGTCCTAGAGAAGCCCTCCTTAAAGTCAGCACTGACCTAAATCTTGCCAAAGCCAAGGCAACATCTGTACTTTGTTCCCAATGAAGTGTCATGTCCCTCCATCAAAACATAAATTTTTGTTTTTGCATTTTATTCTCTTCTGTGGCCAGTTGTGGGCTTGCCATAGTAACAATGCTTCATCCATATTTATATTTGAATCTTGAACTATAAATGAAGGAATGTATTTAATGCCCTTTATTAATGATGGCATATGGAGTATTATAAAATTTCTTGAGTGTGACAGGAGTTTGGTAGTTATGTCAGAGAATGTTCTTTTTCTTAGGAGATGCATGCTAAAGTATTTAGAAAGTACTTTGAAATAGTTCATTAAAGTATACTATGTGTGTTTGCAGGAAAGGAAAAAAAATTTTTTCCTCTAGCCATCTTGGGTTATCTGGCTAGGGTCCTGTGCCAACATAAGACAGATTAACAAGACAAACACGAGTTTATTAAAACGTGCATTGTATGTATATACATATATGGGAGCCCTCAGTGATGAGTGGCTCAAAGGAGTAGTTACAACTTGAGCTTATATGGCATCTTAACAAAAGAACAATATATTGGGTTGTCAGAAAAGTCATGATGTATTTTTTCTATGTTTTTCGTTGAAAAAATGCATCATGACTTTTCCAACGACCCAATATTTTTTTTTTTTTTTTGAGGACAGTGTCACTGGCCCTCATATGTGGGACCCGAACCGAGGCCGCTGGCTTCCCAAGCCAGTGCTTAACCACCGCACCACTCAGCGGGCCCTAACAACCCAATATTTTTAGAGAAGTAGCAAGACAAAGCGAGAGGACATAGGGCTTCTAGCAGGGTAAATTGTTGCAAAGCCAGTATCTGGGTAAATTAATTGGAGACAAGGGATAATTTTGGCACGGTTTATGCATAATCCCCTGCTGCTGACTCTGCACTGATAAGGGTCCCCTAGAGTTATCTCCAGGGATTAACTTCTGATAAAGAGAGGAGAGGAGGCACCTTTACAAATTTATGTTTTGCTTTGGGGCAGAGACTTTGTTTTATCTCTGTTTATTCTCTATTACCTTCAGCTCAAAATAATCCTCATGCTAAAGTAGCATATTTTATGATAACATACTCTGCTACTGGTCATTTGTCTGTGTATGTGTGTGTGCACAAAGGAAAAGAGAAAGAGATACACCAAAACTGGCAAAAAAAGGAAAAAATAAATAAACACAGCTAAAAGATACATGGTTGTAAAACTCTTAAGAAATGAGGTTGATTGCCAGGAAATTTCCATTGACAGCCCTGTGGTTGATCAATAGATGGGATGGGCTGGCTTAAAGATCTAACCAGGTAGGCAATCGATACTACCATTGCAGATCAAGGTGAGGATTAAACAACAGCATAAGTGCCTGGCACAGTGGCAGGCACAATAAAATATTCAGAAGAAAACTTTAGGTGTTTGCTATGGGCTGAGTTGTACCCATCACCCCAAATTCATATGTTGAAGCCCTAACCCCCAGTACCTCAAAATATGACTGTTTTTGGAGACCAGACTTTTAAAGAGGCAATGAAGTTAAAATGAGGCCATCAGAGTGGGCCCTAATATGACTGGTATCCTCATAAGAAGAGAAAATTTGGGTACACAGACACCAAGGATTCACATGCACAAAAGAAAGGCCATGTTGAGGACACAGGAGAAGGTAGCTATCTGCAAGCCAAGGAGAGAGGCTTCAGAAAAACAAAACCTGTCAACATCTTGATCTTGCACTTCTAGCCTCCACACTGTGAGGAATACATTTCTGTTGTTTAAGTCAGCTGGTCGGTGGTATATTATCATGATAGCCCTAGCAAACTAACACAATGTTTGATCTGCATTGATCCAAAATGACGAGCGACGCGATGAAGCAATGGGGAGTATGTATTTGTAAGATTTGTGAGGGACGAAAAGAGCCGCTTTTTTGTTGGCATTGTGGATTCTGTAACAACAAACAATAAAAAGAACGTTTGCCTATGTTCCTGCCAATAATATACTAAAAGACATATAAAATACCATATTCCTTAGAGCATATACAAGTCATACAGGAAAGTTTGCCTTCTGGGGAATAGTCCAAAGCACAAAATATAAGAACGCAGGATAAAATCTAGGTATGTTTTCATAATATGCTCATGATGTCCTAGGACTCTAGAGGGGGCCACTGTGTGAGCACATCCCCTGAGTCAATTTCCTGCCCCCATTTCTATGACCAGTGTGTCCAGTGGCCCAAAGACAGATGCTATATATATGGTGTTAGGAACTTGAGTGTCCTTTCCGTCTTAATTGATGGAATAGCGAACACAGACACTTCTGCCTGATGAACCAAAAAAAGATGGAGCTATCGGAAGAATGAAAACCAACAAATGTCCTGCTTTTATTGAAACAAAGAAATAAAGTGGATTTTGGAATTCAAAAGCGGGTAGATTTCATGTCAATCCCTTGCAACTGCCTAGGACAGAATCATTTCTGCTTGGAACGCCCAGACTTTTGAAGGAGAACAGGAAGAGTAAATGGGGCAATTAGGCAGAGAAAGACTCCGCTGAGAAAAGTGAAGATAACAGGCTGGCAGCCTCCTTGCTCCAAGGTTGCAACTCTGTCAGGCTCTCTCTCAGGGGAGGGTGCGGAGTGGAAAGGACGTCACAGATTGTCCCAGTGCCATGGCAGTCTTGGGTCACTTGAGGCGGCCCCCTCCGGAGAGAAACGCCTGCTTCTTGTGCTCCTGCTCTGAGTGGGCTCCCGGCTCTAATCATACACAGCGACAGCACAGGCAGCGCAGTGAAGGCATCTGGCGTTTTCCACACCGAGTGCGGCCAGTGAAAAAGCCACCTATCCATCATTTGTTCAGCTTGAGAGATAGCTAATTTCTGTGAACCTGAGGGACGTTCCTTCCGAGGAATGCAGGTGGCAGAAGAATACAAATGACCTGTTTACAGATGCCAGTGCCGAGCAGAGCAGCCGGCTAGGTGGACAGCATGAAAACATTGACAGATTTTAATATCTGGCTGTCTAGCCATGGGAATGTGTACACAGACTCAAAGATTCGCCCACAGCCTTGGAGGGGAGTCTTCTTTGTTCCTCAGGCTTCAAACAAATAAACCTCCGTCTAGCTAAGCAGAACAGCATTTACCTAGCATGTATGTTTTTATTCTTCCCTTCAACAAATGTTTGTGGAGAGCCAACAGAGTGCCAAAGATGGGGCTAGGTGCAAAGGATTCAAGCATCCATCATTCTAGCTGATTCTGTGCAAGGTGCCTAAGAAACAGCCAACATTTCTGATGACCGCAGGGCCTTGGGGACAGTGTAGGAGCATCTTTTCTTACCTAGGAGGAGAGTGGAGCAGGTTTAATGGATCTGAGACCTCCAATTAAAAAACTTCTAGAAAGGGAAAAATCTTATCATCTACAAGAACACTACAAAAGCCCAGTCATCTGGAGGGCATATTCTATTGCTGTCATTCTCTTTTCAGTGGGGCAATACTCAGATTCAAAGACATCCTGGCACTTCTTGTGCTTTGTAACAGGCATTATATGTCCCTTATTGGTAAGCCTGTTCACCTCTCTTCTCACCTCATCTACCAGAATAGCTTCTGGGCAAGAGATGGTGGTGTGGGGAGGTCAGGGCTGATATGGGGAGAGGCTCCTCATTTCTAGCCCTGCAGGGCAGCATAGCTGTAGAGATGAAACAGGCCCAACCTCCCTGCTCCAGGCTTCGCCAAGAGAGTGGAAGGTGGTACAGATAAACCGGGGAATGCTGTGAGCCACAGGATTTTGCATTGGTTCAAATTTGAATTTCAGAAGAAAACATCTCGAGGCTGCCCTCACTTCATGCACAGGTAGTAGAAATTCATTTTCCTCTCAGGTTCATTGAGATATAATTGACAAATAAAATCGTATATATTTAAAGTATACAATGTGCTAATATATGTATACTTTATGAAATGATTGCCACAGTCAGGTTAATTAACATATCCATCACCTCACATATCAATAGTTACCTTTGGCAGGGTTGGGGACTGTGGGAATGCTATCTTAGCAAATTTGAGGTATACAATGCTGTGTGATTAATCATAGTCACTATGCTATATGTAAGATCCCCAGAACTTACTCATCTTGTTGCCCTCAAGTGGCCTGGAAAAATACCTCAGTTGGGCATGAATGGGCATGCCAATGGGCCCATCTTGGTAGGGGCTAGGGAGTCAAACAGGATATAACACAGATTCAGAAGGGTCTCTAGTCACCACAGGAGCTGAGGGGAGACCAATTAAATCAAGCCAAGAAAAATGCAGCCATGAATTATATCAGCCTCCATCTTCAAACCAGGAATGGCAGCAGATACTGGGGGCAAAAACAGTACTACAGAGGCCATAGGAGCCAGATATGAAGACCCTTCCACTCTGCTGGCAGGAAGTCATAGGAAGCCTTTTGATGTGCCCAGATGCATCCTGGGAATGAGAAGGGAGAGGAGTGGAGCTGAATGGCCAAACATTCCACCCAGGAGGACTGTTTAAATTATCGAATGAGCAAAAAGACAGTCACCAACATGTTTACGGTTGGCAGAAATTCAAGTGATTTATACATTCTTTAATTTCATGTGTTGTTTGGATTTCCTACGATGAGCTTGAATTACTTATGTAATCATAAAAACATACTATGTTTATCATACTAAAATTACTGTATTGGACAACCATTCTCCCCCTCACACATATACACATCCTCTCTCTCTTGCTCCCTAGTGGGTGGGGCTCTAAAGGTGATCAATAAAGGGGGAATGAAAGTTGCTTTTCCCCTGAAGTCTCAACTTGGGGTGAATGAATTTGCAGCCACCGTCTGATTCCCAGTGCCTATAGCCACACCTGGATCCTGTGTTGTTCCTTTGTTGGCTCACCATACCATTTGTCCCTGACAGAGGAACTGTCCTTTGACTTTTAATTTCCCGTGGGCCTGACACACTCTTATATCTGGTCCTTACTTATCTTTCTCACCCTTTAATGGTCCTCTTTATTGAAATAAATGTTCATAGTGCCTGTTTTAAAAAATAGGGAGCAGATTCAACAATTAATCCCTTTGTTTCTTTTGTAATCTTTGCATGAGTTCAAAGACACAACTCCTATTCAACATGCCTGGTAACCTTTAACTAAATTGCCCATGACATTCAACAAGCAAAAAGCAGGACTCCAAACAAAGAGGTGGAGCAAATTAAACAAAGAAGGTCCAGTTTAACCATCTCTTCATAGACTCAATGATAGCAATAAGTCAACACCATAAGGTGAGCAAAATGATCAGATCAGAGAAAGTTTAAATAGATCAAAGTGAGTTCTGAAACTACAAAGAAGAAGAAGGAATGGGGAAAAAAAATAATAACTTTTCCTGTGCAGAGGTGGAGCGGAGTTAGGGCAGGAGGCTGGGGGTGGGGTGCGGGGAGGGGAGTGACGGTTATCAGAAACTCCCAACAGAAGGATCTGCCTCCCCTGGGCTGAAATTTGCAGTCTATATCCATTCATGTCAGGCAATCCCAGGGTCCTCTTCTCCAGGCTGACCTTCCTCACAGCTCCTCTGCTATGATTCTTTAATCACATCCCCGGGTCTGTAGGCCTTGGGTGGCAGAGGACTCTGCAACACAAGCTCATGACCATATGCAGCCAGTTGGGACCCAAGGAGAAGTCTGTAGTTCCAGATTTTCATTAGAAATTACTTCTTCCATGCCTCTTTCTCACGTGTTTTATGCTATGGAGTCTTTTCTCCCTTGCTGCCTAAATGCACTTACCTGCACTGTCATCCCAAGCCTATTTCTCCCATTCTGCAGGAGTGCACTTTGGTTTTGTCAGATATCCTGTCTTCTCCTTGACCTGATTGGGCACCAGCCTCTTTGCTCCTGTCCACTTCCTCAAAGTCCTCAAGATCCATTCAAATCCTGTTTTCCAAGGTGGTGACACCACCTGTCTCCTTGCCTTCCTGAAAGACTTGTCAAGCTGAGCACTCTACTCCATCACAAAGCCTCAAAAGTTTCTCAACTAGGGGTGATTTTGCCCTCTAGGAGACATTGGCTATGTCTGGAGATATTTTTGGTTATTTGGTTGTCACAACTCAAGGAAGTTGATTGCTACTAGCATTGACATGGTAAATACCAGAGATGATGTTGGATATTGCACAACAAAGAATTATCCAGCTCCAAATGTCAATAGTGCTGAGGTTAAGGGGTTGAGGGATCCTGCTCCAGAAGAAGAATCAGCTGCCAGGTACCTTGGCCAGGTTCCCTCAGAGGAGACAATCAGCCAGACATCTTCCTCCCTTCTTAAAAAATAAAATAAAATTATAGAATTGAAGAACGCAAATGTTGAGATGGTCTGATTTTACAGATGAGGAAGTTGAGAGCCTCAGGGAAGAAGCTGCTCTCTCAAGGTCAAAACAGTGAGGTTAGGCTGCCTGGAACCTAATGTTCTATTACAAAAAACTTACGATTAATCTATCCAGCAGGCATTTTATTCTGCAAAGGAAACTAGGTTAGCCTGACAGCATCCCCTCTGGACAATTCTGCCCTGTCTTCTTCTGTTGTCTTCAAAAGATAATACAACTTTATTCTTTGGGCAGATTTCTGAATTATTTTTAAATTATTTGATGTTTATATCTTTCTGTACTGTAGAAAACAATATTGTCATTTCTTATATACCAGGATTGTGGTTTATTTCATTGTTACCTTCTAAGATAACATTTCTGTTGGGCCTGACCCTTGCACACTGGCTTTGAGCTTCAGCTCCCAAGTGACACAAATTTGGATTCAGCATTTTGCAAGTCAGTCTTTTTGTCAGTTGTGGTGATAGAAACTCAGACTATCTTAAGCCTAAAAAGGAAATTGTTGGTTCATATATTTGGGAAGTCCAAAGTTATTGCTGGCTTCAGGGATGGTTGAATCTGGAGATTTCAAACTATGTTATCAGAGTTTATTTTCCCTTTCCCGCCTCTGTTTTGTGGACTTTATTTAAACCAAGACTCTCTCTCCATGTAGCAGAGGTGAGCCTCCATATCTCAGCAGCTTCAGGTATTCATGGTCTATACCTGATGAGGCCTTTTTGTTCCAGGATTCAAATAAGTGTATGGAAGGTTTCTATTTAGCCTCAATTGGTAGAGGAGTGGGCATCCTTTTGCCAGGTTTATCAGAATTACATGGTGTGGGGAAAAGGAAACTTAAATAACTAAAGGAAGCATGCAAAGGTACAGAAAATAGCAACAACAATGCATCCAATTTGGTAATTTTGACATATACATGTATGCTGTGATGCCGTCACTACATTCAAGATAGTAAATATATCCTTTACTTCCCCAAAAGTTTTTTCATGTCCCTTTGTAACTTCATCCCATCCCTTCCCATTCCACCTCATCCGTCTCCCCAGGCAACAAATAATCAGCTTTCGGTCACATAGATTAGTTTCCATTTTCTAAATTTTAAATAAATTGAATCATATAGTGTGTCTTCTCTTTTGTCTGGCTTCTTTCACTCAGCATAATTATTTTGAAATTTATCCATAGTATGGTATATATCAGTAGTTCATTCCTTTTAGTGACTAAGTGGTATTTCATGGTAAGGATGTCCTACAATTTGTTCATCCATTCCTTATTGAAGGAAATTTGGGTTGTTTCTAGTTTAGTACTGTAGTAGATTAAATTGTGTCCCCCCAAAAAAAGATATGCCTAGGTTCTAACCCCAGTACATGTGAATGTGAACTTATTTGGAAATAGGATCTTTGCAGATGTAATTAAGCTGAGGATGTTGAGATAGAATCATCTTGGATTTAGAGTGGATCCTAAATCAATGACAGGTATCTTTATAAGAGAAAAGAGATTTGAGACACAGAGAAATACAGGGAAGAAGGCCATGAGAGAAGACTGAGTTCTAAGCCAAGGAATGCCAGGAGCCAGAACCTGGAAGAGGCAAGAAAGGATTCTCCCCTAAAGCCTTTAGAGATTTGTAATGGTATCTCATTATGGTTTCAATTTGCATTGCCCTAATGATTAATGATGTTGACCATCTTCTCATGGACTTACTTTCTATCCATACACTCACTTTTTTTTTTTTTTGTAAAGTGCCACTTCAAACCTTTTACCCATTTTTATTGGATTTTGTTTTGTTTGATTTTTCTTATTACTATGTCCTTAGAGTTCCTTATATATTCTAGATACAAGTCCTTTATCAGATATGTGTTTGCAAATATTTTGTTCCATTCTGTGCATAGTCTATTTTTCTTCTTAACATTGTGTTTATAAGAGCAGGAGGTCCTAATTTTGATATTATCTATACAGTCTTCCATGGATTGTGTTATTGGTGTCATGTCTAAAAATAATCGCTTAACTCAATGTCACAAACATTTCTTGCATTCTTTCTTCTAGATGTTTTCTAGTTTATGATTTTACATTCAGAACTATAATTCCTTATGTGCTAATTTTTCATATCCTTATGTGTTCTTTTTTTTTTTGCATATACATATCCAATTGTCCCAGCACCAGTTGTTAAAAAACCTATCCTGTCTCCATTGAATTTTCAACTGACCACAGATGTATGTCTTTTCTTGGATTCTATCCAGTTGTATTGATCTATTGGTCTATCAATAGGCATATCACACTGTCTTGATTATTACACATTTATGATAAGATTTAAAGTCAGGAAGAATTCCTATGATTTTGTTTTCCTTTCAAAGTTATTTTGAGTACTCTAAACATTTTGTATTGCATTTTCAAATTCATTTTAGAATTAGCTTATCAATTTCTCCAGAAAAACCATGCTGATATTTTGATTGAGATTGCATTGAATCTTCAGATTAATTTAAGGAGAATAGATATCTGAAAAAAAATTGCATCTTCTGATTCATGAACGTAGTATATCTCTCAATCTGTTTAGATTGTCTTTAATGTCTCTTCATGATGTTTTGTAGTTTTCTATGCATAGATCTTGCACAACCTTTGTCAATTTGATCCCTAAGCATTTTATATTTTTTATGCAATATTTAATGGTATTATTTTTTAAGTTTCAATGTCCAATTGTTTGTTGTTTGTTTATAGAAATACAATTGATTTCTGTAACTTGATCTTATATCCTACAACTTGCTAAACTCATTGTTTACTTCTAATAGCTTTTTTGTAGATTTCATGTTTTCCTTACAGAAAATCATGCCATCTGGGAATAAAGACAGTTTTCATCCAGTAGTTCAACTAGGGAAGAAATTGTTTCCAAGCATAATCTGGTTGTTGGAAGAATTAATTTAGAGGTCACCTTCACCTACAAGATGTCACTCTAATTTCTGGCTGCATGGGCTTCCTCAACACGATTGTTCACTTCATCAAGTCTGCAAGGAGAATCTCTACAGTCTTCTTGGAAAACAGAAGCTTGTATAATGTAACATAACCATGGGACTGACATCATGCAACCTTTGTCACAGTCAAGTACTTAGAAACAAGTCACAGCTCCTGCACACACAAGGGGAGAGGATTACATAAAGATATGAATACTAGAAGCTGAGGACCATCACCATTGGGAACCACTAGGGTATGTCTATCACAGATTATGACATGGGGTAGTGTATCTTGGCTTCTTGGTATTTTTGTGTTTAGGCATAGAAGCAGGTGTGTTGTGTTGTTGTTGTTGGTGTGTGTGTGTGTGTGTGTGTGTGTGTGTGTGTGTGTGATATTTTCGTTTCTTAAGTAAAGGGAGAATGTAGTCATTTCCACTAAAGAAATTTTTTCTCCCTGGTTCATCAGTCACCATATATGAAGGTTAGTTTTATAGGTCAAGTTGGCTAGGCTATCATACCCAGTTATTTGATCAAACATTAGTCTCTGTGAGACTCAAAGATATTTTGTAGATGTGGTTAACATCTACAACAGTTGGCTTTCAATAAATGAGATTACCCTCCATAATATGGATGGAATTTATCCAACCAGTTAAAGACCTTAAGACCAAAAACTGAGGTTTCCCAAAGAAAAATAAATTGTGCCTCAAAACAGCAGAATCAACTGCTGTTTAAATATTTTAAAAATATTTTATAAGTCTCATTAGAATTTTCTTAAAATAGGTCTATTTATATGGAAAATATGAAAGAAAATGGCAAAGGAAATTCGTGAACAGATACAGCATTCCAATTTCCAAATGAATTTCTTTAATATCTATATAGGAAAAGCAAGGGAGAGAGAAACATAGGTAGTCCACAGGTAGCATAATTCATTCAGAGTGGCCAGCTATAATCAGGGAGAAACAGATGGCTGCTTGGTCTGTCTTGATGTGAGGCCCTAAGGAAATTTCATTTTCTTGGCTTCTTATACAAAATTCTAAGAAGTTTGCACCAGTTTTTCTACAAATATAATGTATTCATAATTGAGCATAAATGGGTTCAAAAGTAAGGCACTGACTAGACTAGGCAATTAAGCCAGCCACTCCTGCTAGTGAGAAAGCAGGAACAGGAAAGCATTTGATGGTCCACATAGAAAAGTGAACATTTCTAATGACGAAATGACTCTACTTGCTGAAAAATAGTAATTAACATATATGAATTTTTTCACTGCATTAACACAAAAGAAAACTTTTATTAATCAAGATTTCCGTGGATACCCACCTTAGCTGTGACAGGCAGAGAAGAATCTCTCACATCTGTTTATTCCAGTATTACATGGCTCTGGGACGTAGCCAATAAAAAAAGAAATGGCTACCGAAGCACATGGGTATATGTTTATAAAAAATTTAAAGTTCAGGGCCGGCCGAATGGCGTGATGGTTAAGCGCTGGCTTGGGAAGCCAGCGGCCCCGGTTCGGGTCCCACATATGAGGGCCAGTGACACTGCCCTCAAAAAAAAAGAAAAAAAATTAAAGTCCGAAAACTATCAATTACTGAGATATTTTGCTAATATATTATATATTGATAATACTAACATTTATTAAGTTCTTTCTATACAGAAGGCACAGGTCTAAGTGATTTTCATGTATTATCATGGTGTCTTCTTTTTTAAAAAAAAGATTTTATTGGGAAATTGGGGGAGGGGAACAATGTTGGGAATTGGGGAAGGGAAACAGCCAAGTTGTCGTCCTTCAATCTTAGTTGTGGAGGGTGCAGCTAACTCAGCTCCCAAGTCTAGTCTCACCATCTGGTTGCCTATCGGCAGCTCATGACCACTCAGCTCAAGGTGCTGCGTTCAATCTTAGTTGCGGGTGGGCGTAGCCCACCATCCCATGCAGGAGTTACACCGGAAAGCTTGTTGTTAGGAGCACGTGCTCTCACCAGCTGAGCCACCCTGCCTCCTGTTGGCAGCTCAGTGGCAGCTTAGCAGGAGTGCAGCTCACTGGCCCATGTGGGAATCAAACTGGTGACCCTGCTGCTCAGAGTTTGCACTCTTAACCAACTGAGCCACTTGGCCAGCTCTTTTTTTTTTTAACTTTTATTATTATTATTATTATTATTATTATTATTTACAGATGTACAAAACAATGCAATAGTTATCTTTTTCACCCCTTACAAAGTGAGTCCCCCTCCCCTCTCCCATGTCCCCCCACCCCCAATATCATACATATCTATTACAATTCCATTGACTCCATCCCCACACTATATTCCATCATGGTGTCTTCTTATTTCTAATCTTTTTTGCTTCAGACTCTCCCGAGTGTAAAAGGTCTCGATAGAGTATGCTTATCAGACCATGCCAGGTCCCACTTGATAGGTCTTGTTTTATTTCTGCTCAACTCCAGAGACATCATGATGTGACTGTCATTCTCCCACTGTGATTTACTTTATCTGAAGCTTCCATTAACTGCACTTGAGTTCACACACACGGGCACGCACCTTTAACTCTCTTTCACATATTCAGCTTCAATCTTTTCCAGCCTTCATTACAATCCTTTCCAGACTGATTCTTTAACATCAACTTAAGCCTTAGCTGTTTGCTACAACAATCACTCTTACTAGCTACGATTGAACTAATTATTACAGCAATTGCCATTGTAATTTGGATTATGGTGATTCACACCTGCTCTTTTATTGGTGAATTTGACAAGGATTCCTTGATTGCTGGTTAAATGCCCAGAATATTGCTATTATGTGTACTCATGTGTAAGGCTTGTCTCTGTTAATAAGCCAGCCAGGAGGGAAGAGACATGAAACAGTCAGAGAAAGTCAAACAAGATATAAAATGTGCCGCATTTAATATAATTTTTCCCTTTGAAAAGCTCTCATGGCCACCTTCACTCACACCTGCTCTTAAATTCCTAGACTGTTTTTTTTCCTCTTGCTCCATTCTCAAACTTGAAGATTTCTCTGCAGGTCCTTCCTTCATCTTGTAGTTATTCTGTTCAGTTAGACAAGAAATGAGATCTCGTCAAAGTAACAGACCCTCGGTAAGTATCATGGGAATGACCAGATGTATAAATAATGATGGAGTTATGTCCTTAGTTTCTCTTTCCTCTTTGGATGTTTCCAGGAGGGAGAGGTATAGACATAGAGATGGGGGGGGGAGAGGGAGAGAGAGAGAGAGAGAGAGAGAGAGAGAGAGAGAGAGAGAGAGAGAGAGAGAGAGAGAAAGACTTCCACTCATGCTCCTGGCTCTGGACAGAGTTTAAGCCCATTTGGGTGGTGGCTGAGTGTTTTGCAAGAACAATATGTGGATCAGGATTTTTAAAATTCTTTTTTTTTTTTTTTAAATTAGGGAATTGGGAGAGGGGAACAGTGTTGGGGAATCGTGGAAGTTGAACAAACAAGTTGCTGTCCTTTTGTTCTTCAGTCCAGTTGAGGAGGACGTGGCTTCACTGGCTCATGTTGGTATTATCATTGCACTATTCCTGGGTGAGGCAGATCGGTCACTGGCTCCTAGACAGCAGCTCACAGCGGCTCACAGCAGCTCATGAAAGCGCAAGCCAGCTGCCGGCCAGCCACACTGCATCCTACACCGTTGCCAGTGATGCATTGCAGCCCAGCTCCAGGTTGAGCTGTTGTTCACCTTCTTAGCTGTAGAGGGCGCAGCATCACTGGCCCTCATGTGGGATCTGAACCAAGCCCCTGCTGCTCAGAGCTGGGGGCCCAAGTCAACTCTTAACCAACGTGCCACTCGGCCGGCCCAGGATTTTTAAAATTCTTGCATCATATTCCCTTCTTCTGTGCTCCATGATGTCATTTGAAAGGACAGCACTTAGATAACAGTGAAAATAAAGGACTTGGGGATTCAGTTAACACCCTTAACTACTCCAAGATGGTTTACTGTTGCTGTACCTGAAACTCTAATTACAATCCAGCAAATAAAATATAAACATAAATAATTACATTCCCTGCCCTTTCCTGTTTCTTCTTTCTTACACCCTGAAGGATATGCCACATTACTTAAGAAGGTGCTGACATTAAACTTTTATTTAATTTCAATTTGGACCATAACATCCTTTTCTCTTTTAGTAGTACCACATTTGAGAAAATTTAAACACAGATTTGCTCTTGGAGTTTATAAGAGAAAGGTGTGATGACTACACTGAAGATGCCAGCATTTCTGCTCTGCCCCCAAACCCTTGCTGATGGGACAGAGAGAGATGCTCTTGCCTAAGGGCAACCTGGTCGTGGGCTGGTACAATGGCTGAGAGCAAAAGGTATTGTCAGGAAGACCATGAGGACTGTCTCTGTATGGAATTTGGATAGGGAAATAAGAAAGAATATCCAATGGGTGAAGAGTAAAAGGAATAAAAATAAAATGTGCAGAGATCAAAGAAGTAGCATAGTAACAGGGATAAAATAAGGTATGTTAGCTGGATCATGGAGCTCTCTTGACTCTTCAGGCACAGCTATCCTGAGTTCCTTGGACAGTCTAATCTCTCTTAGTGCCACTGATCTCATTATAACCCCATGGTTGGAGGTGGCTGGCTGTAAGCTCTTGACCACCAAAGGGCCTAAATCAGTACACCCTTTGTTGTTCATTCATTGTGCTTGAGCCTTAACTCAGATAATAACTTAGAAGCAGAGTGCAATGCCATGGATACTGTTGGTCATTCCTTGACATCTATTCTCACCTGTAGCCTTTTTTATTTACAGAAACCTGAGATTTGGAGAAGAATTCTCCAGGAGGTTCCTCAGAAGTGTGTTGTCCCTAAGAAAATGCTGCAGAAGACACACTCTCCTTTTCTTCTGGTTGCTAGCATGTCTGAGAAGGAAGTTTGCAGTGAGGAAAACAGAGAGGGGAGGCAGTCTATGTCCTTGGTGACATACTTGAGCCATTAAATCAACCTAAAACCAACTTGACTCCTGGACGTGCCATTATGCAAGATAAAAACAGTAGTATCTTGGTTTGCGAGCATAATTCATTCTGGAAATAAACTACTCGTATTGTAAGACATCGCTCGTTTACCACGTTAAAATGTATTAGAAATGTTTGCTCATCTTGCAGAACCCTTGCAAACCAAATTACTCGCAATCCAAGGGTTTACTGTATTTTGTGTTTAAATCCATTTGAGTTGGGTTCTTGTTACCAGGTAGAACCTATAGTTGGCGTTTGGCATTTCCTTTTCTTTTCAGTTAATGATTTTTTTATAATGAGGATGATGGAAGAATTTGGGGGACAACTGGAGTTTTCCTATAATAGGGGAAGATGACAAACAAAGACCCTGGCATCCTACATACAGGCCTAGTATTTCATCTTCATTGAGCCAGGAAACAAAAGTTAGTTTTCTGGTCCATATCATGACCTTTATTTACCCGGAGGCTCCAAGAAAAGCACAAGTCAGCAGTTGATGTACAATAATGACTAAGAGAGGTGCCCCCCTGGTGCCTGGCCATCCACTTAGACCTTCAATCCTGGGGCATGTGGTAGGGATCATGTTGAATTCAAGTGACATGACAGACCAGAGAAAGTGAACCTTTCAAGGTCTCTTTGTCATTTACGCTGAAGTAAAATTTGAATTTAATATGTTTGCTTTAAATTGAGTTTGCATGAGGAAGAGAGAACACCAGAAGGAAGAAGGGAAAGGAAATAAAGGTCCTGATGAAGGGAATGGATTGATTTGCTTGGGTTGCTATAATGAAGCACCATGGACTGGGTGGCTTAAACATCAGATATTTATTTTTTCAGAGTTCTGGAGGCTAGAATTCCAAGATCAACCTGTCAGCAGCCTTAGTTCCCTCCGAGGCCTCTCTTCTGGGCTTACAGGCTCTCTCCCTGTGTCCTCCGGGTCCTTCCTCTGTGCTCACATCCCTGGTGTCTCTCCATGTGTCCCAATTTCCTCTTTTTTTTTAAAGATTTTATTGGGGAACTGGGGGAGGGGAACAGAGGAAGGAGAACAGACAAGTTGCTGTCCTTTTGTTCTTCAGTCTAGTTGCGGAGGACGTTGCTTCACTGGCTCATGTTGGTATCATCATTGCGCTCTTTTCAGGTGAGGCAGATTGGTCGCCGGCCTCTGGATGTCGCTCACTGCAGCTATTGGCAGCTCACGCTGGCTGCCAGCCGCTCACGCTGGCTGCCGGCCACTCACTGTAGCCTATGGCAGCCCACTGCAGCAGGGGCTGCAGCTATGCCATCCTGGGGAATCACAGCAGCCCAGCTCCAGGTTGAGCTGTTGTTCACCATCTTAGCTGTAGAGGGCACTGTCACTGGCCCTCATATGTGGGGCCCTCATATGTGGGGCTGCTGGTGTCCCAAGCCAGCTCTTAACCAACGCACCACTAGGCCAGCCCCAAATTTTCTCTTCTTTTAAGGATACCAATTGCATTGGATTAGGTCCATCCTAAAGCATTATTTTAACTTACTTCTTCAAAGGCCCAATCTCCAAATACAGTAACATTGTGAGGTGTAGGGGTTAGAGTGTCAACGTATGACTTTTAGGGGCCACAATCCAGCCCATAACAGGGAAAGAAGGGATTTGTGGCATCAGTGAAAACAATCCTGGGTCCCTGGCACATTTAGGAAATCCGGGCACACTTGGTAGGTGAGAGCCCAGGAGAGGGGCCTGAGAACCCCCTGAGGTGGCCCTGCACTGGCTGGCCTGAAAGGCACTGCTTTTCTCACAGTCTGTGCTGTTTCCTGCACGCTCAGCCTCACTGACCCCTCCCAAGCAGAGCAGACTCCTTGGATGGGAAACCCAAGGATTGTTTTTAACTCACAATTTGTAACAATAGCCCCAGAGAAGGTTGCTGGGTCTCCATCCATGTTTAAAAGCCATGGGCTTATTCTCTGACTGGCCAGGATGCTGAATCCACTAAAAATGTCACACTCTGAGGACTGCCACAGTTAGAGTCAGACAGGTTTTATCACCGCACACCGGGCAGTGCTGCATATTTATCAGCGCATATGAGCAACATTCAACCAGATGTCTCCTCATTTGAAAATCTGTCTTTTGTGTCAGCTAAGCAGGGATTTCTACCAAGAATTCCTCTGAGCACAACAGGCTAACCTTGAACTCCCTAAGATTCAGGAAAGCAATGGGGCATTCCTTGTTGGCAACCAGAATAAACATTTCCCCAAACAGCCACTGTCAATCACACTGAGACTCCTGGTACTGTCTCATGTCATCTGTATCTGAGAAGACTAGTAATGAGTCACATATGGAAACAGTGAAGGAGGAAAGCTGTCTTTCTAGCAATTATTTTCGAATTTCTGAACAGTTCGTGTTGTTTCGTCCACATTATACTGGCTCTGCTGTATTTTTCTTCCTGTGTTTCCAGTAGAGTGTTCAACTCCTGGCAAGATTGGGCTTTGATACACCCAGAAAAATCTCTGGTCCTATCAGCCTTGGGTGGTAGAGAAGGGCCCCCATAGAGCTGCAGGGGGCAGGGCTCCGGGACAGGCAGCCACTCGTGGACATCCTCCTGTCTGTCTTCCTCTTCTCCAGTTCTGCCTCACGCACTCCTTTTGTGGGTCCCTTTGATATTGTGCTTGTGAGCTACACACGTGTCCCCCAGTCCTATTGCCTCCTTTGTCCTTTTTACCATCATGAGATGTTTGAGAGCCTGATGACAAATTTACCATGAAACTGTGCTTTCCAAATAACCCACAACTTTATCTGAAAGGAGACAGTTTTCAGAATGATTCTTTCTGGCTAGCTCCACATCGACATCTCTAGAGGTTTCTACATATATTCCTAATGCATGTGCTGGCAGGAAAGATAAAGCCTGAATGTACCAATTCAGGGAAGCATTCTGTCTCCCCCAAGCTCCCCATCACTCTGTGAGTGGGCCCTGGGATAAGGATGTCCCAGGTGATGGCCCTAGAGGGGGAGAAAGAATATCCTTAACCCCATAATGTAAATTCTAATTTCCAGTCAAGTCAATTTAGTAAAGAGTGGAGATGAGAATGTAGCAAAATGAGAAGACTCCCTGGTGCTTCGTGTCTACTGAAACTGAATCATAACACTTGTGTGGCACCAAACCTGAATTGCTTGATATCCGTTTCTGTTACAACTAGCCTTGGGTTTCTGCCTCCAAGGAAATGTGTTCATCCTAGTTAAGAGAAATGTGAAGCAGGGGAGGGAAAGTGACATTCTTATTCAACCCTAGACCTTGCTCCATCGTTTTCATTTTGTTTTTTTCACATCAATCTTTTCATGGAAAATTGACAGGAGTTGAAATTACTGTTAGAAAGAGGTCAGAACTACTCTTTGCTTGCAGACAGGGCCTTAGAGGCAAAGTACAGGCACTTGAAGAGAGACACTCTGTCCTTCTTTTAGGCATTAATACCAGGTCAGCACCAAGAGAAGGCACAAAAATGAAATTGGCCTCTTACCTGTCAGGAGTCAGAGAGATGGATTTTATCTGGATAAGGTGCAAAACTGCCAGTCTTATACCCTCTCAATCCTTCCAAAGTTTGAAGTGATGCAACCATTTAAAGTGTATGCCATATTACACAGAGAAAGATGCTGAGCACAGATATCAGAAAATTGCTGCTAACAAAGAAGGAAAAGAGGGAAGAAATAGCCAGGAGAGTGATGCACCATATCAGACTCACACCTATGGCCAGACGGCTCCCCACATGTCTGAAAATGTTGCATGATTCTGGGCTCACTGTAGCCATGGGGGAGAATGAAGGATGCATTAGCTTGACATTTAGGAGCTAGTCAGAGCTTTGAAGGTCTATTTAACCTGCCAACTGATGTCAACTTGGCTCAGCTCTAGAGCCGCTTTGTGCTACTCAGGCTTCCTCTGCAGCCATTTTCGTGTCTCTGTTACTTTCTTCATTTCCCTTTCCACAGCTGACATGGTTCTTGTTCCTTACTTCACCTCTCCTGGACTCAAGCTTCCTGGGAAAACCAGCCAGGTGGAAGCATGAAGCTGAAGGTGAGGGTGGAATGGAGATATTTTGATAGATACATTCTGCCAAACTCCATCCAGATGTTTAAGAAATTTAGGGCAACTTGTCTCTCTCCTTCTATTCATGTGGTTTGAATGTCTACCAGGGTCCCTGTAGGTCAATTTGACTCAAATACTTAATTTTAAGGTGTATAGGAACCTAAAGCTCTCACGTGACCTTTCGATTCTTGATAGTTAGCTTGCTCAGGATGCTTCTGTCTCCACCTTGTGTGCAGGTGAGCTGCCTCAGATGTTGCTGAGGCAGAAGCCTCACCTTTCCCCTGAGCAGACAGGGATATATCACCTTTCCTGGGCTTATAGGGACTCTTAGGGAAGGGTCCTCTCAAGCACATGGCCTTCAGCAAACCCTTCCTCTCAGTGACCCTCAATGGCACTCTTCTGCCTCCTCCCTCCCTACACCTTCTCCAGAATAATAGACACATGTCTCCTTTTATCTTCTACAGAACAGTCATATTCTTTCTAGGAGACCATGAGATGCCACTGGCTAACCCCGAGCTCTGCCAGGGCATTTTTCCAAACACAAAAACTCTTCTCTTCTAGAGGGGAATTCTGGTGCCAAATGTTTATCTGATAATATCGACTACTTTTTATCAATTATATTGGTCACCCCAGAAATGATGTTTGAGCCCACTATTGGAGTTCTGGAAGGAACTGAACAATGAGGCATCAAAGAGGGAAAAGAGAATTTAGTATTTTTACTACCTGCTACTCAGCCAGACTTTTCTCAGGTCCTATGTTTTCCTGTTCTAAGTTTTAACGAGCAACAAACAGATTGCCAAGAATGTTGGGACACCTCCTAGTAGGCATAACCCTTGGGTCTTATGAGTGAACCTCCCTTCTGGATGCTTTATCACTCTGCTGTCACCTGGAAGAGTGCTGGCAGCCCTGATTCTGTGACTCCCTACCAAAAGTGCCATCGATAACTTATATAAAGTACAAATTAACTTCAAATTGAGAATGTTTTATCATTACTGGTGTCAGAAATATCCAAGGATTGGGAAGGGCACCTTTAAAGATGCTCTCTTTGGAGGCAGCTGGGTGGCTCAGTTGGTTAGAGTGTGCTCTTAACAACAAGGTTGCCAGTTCGACTCCCGCATGGGATGGTGGGCTGCACCTCCCCCCCCACCATGCAACTAGATTGAAAATGGCAGTTGGACTTGGAGCTGAGCTGTGCCCTCCATAACTAAGATTGAACAACTTGACTTGGAGCTTATGGGTCATGGGAAAAACATATTGTTCCCTGAAAAAAACACATTCCCCAGTAAAGTTAAAAAAAAAAAAAAGATGCTCTCTTTGCATCCAAATCACACGTTACTGAGGAGTACCTCTGTATTAGTCTGCTTGGGCTGCCATCACAAAATATCACAGACAAGGTGGCTTCAACAACAGAAATTAATTTTCTTATGGTTCTGGAGGTAGATGGCCAAGACCAAGGTGCCGTCAGGGTTAGTTTCTGGTGAGACCACTTTTCTTGGCTTGTAGATGGCCACCTTCTCACTCTATCTTCACATGGCCTCTTCTCAGCATGCCTGAGGAGGGAAAGAGAGATCTTTGGAATCTCTCCCTCTTCCATAAGGGCACTAGTCCTATCAGGTTAAAGTTACACCCTTACAATCTCATTTAAGTTTGTTACTTTCTTATAGGCCCTGTATCCAATTACAATCACTTTGACAGGGCTTCAACACAATGAATTGGCAGGGGAGGGGAAGGCGGGGAGGATAAAATTCAGCCTATAATGACTTGGAATCAGGGTTCCCCTACATTGGACAACTTCAACAGGTGGCCTTGTCAGAACAGCTACCACATTTCATAGCACAGATGATTTGTTACTAAAACAATACATGTGACCTTTATAGCTTTAAATGTCTTATAGCTTAAAATATTTTATAGCTTAAAAAGGTCTTTAGCATCATTATCTCATTTACTTCTTACAAACATGTGAAAGAAGTAAGGCAGGTAGCCATGGCCTTGCTTTGAGATGAAGGGGCAGACTCACAGAGGATAGCTGGCCTTGGAAATGCCTTTGGCTGGTGAGAGGAAAAGGCAGGACTGGAGGCCACATTCTTGGTCTCTAGGGTGTTCCCAGTGCAGGGTTTATACCTCATGGTGAAGGCCTCAACACCTACACACTTGCACAGAACTCACAATAAGGGCTTCCAAGAACATATAAAGTAAGGAGATAGCATCAGACCCATTGAAACGTTTGCCTTGGTGGTAGGGAAAGGAGAAGAGAAAGTAGGTAATGGTGAGAAAAAGTAATAATCAGAAAGATAAAAACAGGAGAGGGATCTGGCACCAAACTGGACAATAGTGTGACATGAACCAGAAGCTTTGATTAACTGAGCCCTCTATACCTGCCAAACAAAAGAAAGAAGTGGCTTCTTGCTCAGAATGACTGATGCACAGGAGTTGGGGATAGCACTTGAATCACCCAACCTACCTTATCTAATCGACCGTCTTGTAATAAACATGAAGGAAAATGGAGTTCTACTAAAAACAGTTGTCATCCCCAACCTTACTTCATGATGTCTTGCCTCATTGGAGTGTTAGCTTAATTGATGTTGACTTGTATGTGGCATCCTTGCTCTCTTGAGAGGCTTTTTTCTGAGGTAAGAGCATACTTTGGAGTGAGGCACATCTAGATTTAAAGTCCAGGCCTTCCTGTTGCCAGGTGAGGAAGCAACCTTGCTAAACAGGTACTCTCATTTGTAAGATGGAACCAAATTACCTACCCTGCAGGGTTTTATGAGGGTTGGGGCAATGTATGTAATGAACAAATGTCTAGCGCAAATGTCTAACAACATGAGAAGTGTTCAATAAAGATAGGGCTTATTATTTTAGTTTCTAGTTGAAGTGCCAGGAAGCATGGATTGAAGCACTTAACAGGTGACTGAATATATCATCCCAGTGCCAAGAAATAACGCACAAATGACCAGATTTAGTGACAAGTTTTACATCAGGGAAGTCAAGTGAAAGCATGAAGTCATGAAGTTCTGTGGTTATTAACTGTCAGACATAATTAAATGTATTTGCAAGAGTTCAGTTGTAACAGCACATGTTCCTTCTTCAATTTTTTTAGAAAGTATGTTGTTGAAGAAATTATCCCATGATTCTCTGAAGAGAACACCTTGTTCCTTTCATCACAGAGAAGATGGTGATCTCACACCAAGAAATTGTCAAATATGGAAGTCCTACACGACTCAGTGGTGATTTCCTAACTTTTAAAAATGGTGAAATAGAAAAGTTTCTTATTCAAAGAATCATAGAGCATGCCTTATTTGAAATAGAGACAGTCCTTTCTATTTTTTAAAGAAAATTACTGTATCAGTATTAGAAATTATCATTTTTTCCTCCTGTATTCCATCAGGCTTAATGGTAAATGGGGGATAAGTTGGGATAATTGTAGATAAGTGAGCATTGTAACTTCTATGTGGAGGGGTTTTTGTTTTGTTTTGTTTTGTTTTTCAATTAGAGAATTAGATCCAACTCCCCTTTGCCTTTGAGTTCTGAGTGTGTGTGTGTGTGTGTGTGTGTGTGTGTGTGTGTGTGTGTGTGTGTGTGTAAGGGAGTGAGAGAAAGATAAACAGACAGACACTTACTAGTAGAATGGATATAGATCAACTTTCTATTAGAGAGAAGACCTGGGTCCCCAAAGTGAAGTTTCAGGGTTGCTTCCCCCTTTGATAACTGCAATGTAAGCAGATACAGAATTTCCTCATGCTCTTCATGGATATTTTAGAAACTGATTGAAAGGGAATACTGAGATGCAGTCTCTCTTGCTCTGAATTTAGCTTCTTCCTTGCCTTGGCGCTTTTTACCTTACAGACCAGAACCTTCTGAAATGGACATGCCCTCTTAAAGGAGAGTTATGTGTCTCCATTGCCACTCTATGATTCATATCTCTCTTCCCTTTTACAATTTCACTTCTTGGATGAGTTCACTTATGACCCCCTTATTCAATTAATCCCCTGTGATTGCATATACTTTCTACTGAAAACATGCTCTTAAAGTTTCTACAAATTTAACATAAAATTTAACAAATTTTTATGTCCTTTATTGATCTGTAAGTTCCTTTTCCTTAAATGCATTGGACACATACTGTTTCCTATCTATACTTTCTTGTTCAAAAAGTTCATGTACCTACATATTTATTAATTGCAAATGCCTAATCTTAACCTTGTTTCTTTTGCTTTAGTTTGAAGTATTCAACTGCATGGTTTTAACATTTTTGGTTCCCTCAATGATTTAATGAGTTTTATAAAAAATTTGAAATGCGTTCTTTTCATATTTGTCATGAGAGTGATAATTTTACCTTTTTAAAATAACTGTAACAATTGTTTTCTAACTCTATGGGCCCTCAGAAATCTTTAAAAACATTTATAAACTATAATTTGTTAATATAACAAACGCTTCCAGCCTCAGTTGACTTTCTGATTGCATTCTTCAGTACCTGTAATCTTTGGGGCCCAAAACATTCAGAAGAAACATGATCTGTGTTTCAGTGCAATTTGATTCTGCCTTATAGTTGGGGCTCTTAAACTTGAACCTGTATCAGAATCATCTCTGGGGTTTATTAAAGCAAGATTGCTTGACCGAGGGCCAGCCGAGTGGCGTATTGGCCAAGAGCTGGCTTGGGACACCAGTGGCCCCGGTTCAGATCCCACATATGAGGGCCAGTGACACTGCCCTCTACAGCTAAGATGGTGAACAACAGCTCCACCTGGAGCTGGGCTGCTGTGAGTCCCCGGGGATGGCATAGCTGCAGCCCCTGCTGCAGTGGGCTGCCATAGGCTACAGTGAGTGGCCGGCAGCCAGCGTGAGCAGCCAGCAGCAGGAGTGAGGGGCCAAGAGCCGCCGTGAGTGGCCGTCCAGAGGCTGGCAACCGATCTGTCTCACCCGGCAAGAGCACAATGATGATACCAACCATGGGCCAGTGAAGCAACATCCTCCACAGCTAGACTGAAGAACAAAAGAACAGCAACTTGTCTGTTCCCCTTCTCCAACGCTGTTCCCCTCCCCCAGTTCCCCAATAAAAATCTTAAAAAAAAAAAAAAAAAAAAAAAAGAGAGATTGCTTGACCGAATCCCAGAGTTTTGAGTCAGTAGGTATCTGATGGGAACCAAGAATTTGTATTTCCAATAAGTTCCCTGGTGAAGCAAGTGCTGATGCTCCGGGAGTAACACGTTGATAACCACAAACTGAAATTAAGCCTAAATGTTTTGGCTCTATTGCTTAGAAGGAGTATCTAATACTGTGTTAAAGATTTAACTTCATCAGTAAATATCTTTCTCTCCCCCCCAAAACTTGACAACAATTTTCTTGTTTGATTAAGGGTTAATGAGATTTCTCTTAAATATGTTAGAACACTGCTTCCACTGTCTTCACCAAAATTCTTTATATCCAAAAGTAAGTCTATCAAACTTGTGCATTGTGTTTCTGTTCGAGTTGGTCGAATAAGAAAAACTTCCCCATCCCCTAACCCACCTTTCACCACTGGCAAAATAAATTACCTATTCTTTCTTAACACTGGACATAAAGCTGACTCAGATTCAAAATATAAAAATTACAATGTAATTTTTGATAAACCTTTATGATGTGCAAGATGAAGGAATGGTGAAGATGTATTATTTAAACACTATAAATTTCATGCTCCCTGTATGATTTTAACATCAGAGTTGCTAAGTTTATAGTTCATTTTTATCAATAATATGACAATTGCATATGCCATCAATTTACAGTACTTATATTTTGTGTATATGCAATGCTCTGAGATGAAGTGTAAAAATATATCTTCAAAATCTATGCATGCACACACAGCTTACTATTTATGTGATTTTACTATGAGGCTGTCTTTATCAACATAACTGTAGCATTCGACCATCTTTGTTAATATGGTTTTACTCTTCTGAGATCTCTTGCCCAGGAACATAAAGGTTGCAAATAACTCCATTGCTTAATCCAGAAACTTCCCAAGGCAACATTTAAATGAACATCAAACTATTCAACTCTTAAATAGATAGGATCAAACATCTGTTTACTCCTCACAGCTCTTTTAAATCCTTGCTTTAAAATCCTTTCCCTACTGTGTCCACAAATCGTGAACTACTATATCCTGACACTTATCCAGTCCTAATCAAACACCTGCATTGAAAGATCCACCTTAAGCAAAACTCCAAAAGCTCATTTCTATCTCCATTCAAGAGTCTATCAGGCAGTGCTCTTCCTCACACAGTAAAAAATGAACTCAGCTCTGTCTTATCAATAGTTATTTTAGTGTTCTTTTTCAGGGACTCAGCAATTGACAATCTTGGAGTTCCCACCAACATCCAATCTAGATCTCACTATGGTAGCTCAAGATCCTTGCCTAGGACATTTCTACTCTGAGTTCCCTTGACCTTTTAGGGGAACTTGTTAGAAATGCAAATTCTTAAATTTGTCCCAAGCCTAAACATACTCAGTCAAAAATCCTGGTGATAAGTTTCTAAAATGCTAGAGTTTAACTCATAGGAAAAAAGGAACCCATTTTAGGAATTCTTAATTATCTGTTCATATTCGGGGGGAAAAAAAAGTATTCTTGGTGTAAACTGCCTTAGTACAATTACTTGTTTCTATCTGTCCTTTTTGGTTGCTCAAAGGAAAAAGTTCATAGAAAAAAGGGCAAGCAGAGGTCCCAATAAGTCCCTTCATCAAACCTGGCCATGGGAATTGAGAAGTTCAGAAGATTTCATATCAGAACTTATCCTTTAAGGAAGCCATCTTGGTCACTTCCCAAGCCTAACAGAACTTTCCTCAGTTTCTATTTGTTTTTTTCCATAGGAGTCCAGTTCTGAGAAAGATCTCTCCAAGTTTTTCCATCTTCTGTGATTAATTAGAGATGACCTGATTAAGCTAGTGGGCTTGAGCCATGAGCTACACAAACCACCCCTCTGACTAACTTCCCCAAATGCCTATGGGTTTGACTCCATCCATTTATACATGGGCATCCTATTGGGACTAGAAATCTAGTTCTCACCTTTTTTATACAACAACTCCTAATCATGAGCTTAGCTTTCTGATTGACAAAATTCACCAAGGGTAATTTAGAATTACAGTGGTCACTTTGGGGGAACTTTTGATACAGTCAAAATTGTTCATTTGAGAGTCATCTTAGAATCAAAAATACAACAATATTTCAAACCTCCAATTGTTTGTAAATTTCATTGATATAATGAATTATCTAAAAGAAATTCAGATTAGAGAGATCCAAGATGGCAGAGTTGGTAAACACTGTGCCTGGGTCCTTTTGTGAACACTTCAAAATTACAACTAAATTATAGAAAAATCAACCTGGAGAACCATCTGAACTCTAGCTGAACAGAAGTTTTATAACTAAGGACATAAAGAAGCCATGTTGAGATTGGTAGGAGGAGCAGAGATGAGAAAAGAGCTGGTCCCAAACCCCCGTGTGGAGAATGAAAATTGGGAGGGATATTTCAGTCACAGAAGTTCCACATAGAAGAGCAATGCTGAATCACAGGCCCACATCAAACCCCCCAGTCCAAAGTACTAGTGTCAGGAAGAGGAGACCCCCACAGCATCTGGCTGTGAAAAACAGTGGGGATTCTGACCATCCAGGTGGAACAGAGGCTGTGGGAAAGGCAGACTCCCTCTTAATGGGCTGGCACACAGATTCTTTCACTCGCAGGCACTCACCCTGGGCTCCTGTGTAGAGACTATGGCTCAGAGGGCGTCAGAGGCATACAGGGTGCAGACTGAGGTGTGTGGCTGTAAGCTGAGAGTTGGAGGACAGTACCCATTTTCACGTGGAGTTCCCCCTTGCAGGCAGCAGGTGGGAGCCATCTTTTCTGTGTTGAGTCCTCCCTCACAGGGCTAAATCTGCATCTGATTGGTCTGGTAAGCTCTGCTGCGCCACCCTGCTGACTCCACTGGGATCCTGCCCCACCTAATTGCCCTAATGCTGAATCACTTTCTCAGGAAGCAGCTAGCCCCACTGCATCACACTGTTTATTGGAAAACTATTGGAGTACATGGGCCCCAAGCAGGCAGTGAATGGCCTTCGTGTGCTCTGAGACTTTTGCTGAGTAGCTCCAGGCTTAGCACTGGCACCAAATCAGAATCTACATTAATCTGGAGGCCACAACTCTTTCCACTCCTGTGACTCCCTGAAACCCCACCCTATCCAACTCATGCCCACATGAGGCTTTATTAGTGGCTGAACCTTAAGGAAGCTGGCATTTGGCAGCAGGTCTGAGAGTGTCCTGGCTTTTTGCAGTTACCCCACACTTGGTACTATAGCTACTAACACTGCAGTATGATATATATAAGAAAGTTGTTAATAGAGTAAATCCTATGAGTTCTCATCACAATGAGAAATTCTTTTTTTCCCGTTTTCTTTTATTTATTTTTATTGTTATCTACATGACAAGATAGATGTTAGTTCAACCTACTGTGGTAACCATTTTGCAATATCTGTGAATCAAACCATCATGCTGTATGCCTTAAACTTATAAGATGAAGTATGTCAATTATTTCTCAATAAAACTTGGAAAAAAAAGAGCAAGACTCAGGATAAAGTCATGGCTTTATAGAAAACAAAACCAAAAAACAGCTAGATGCTCGCACCCTAGTAATTCTATATGGGAAAAAACAGTTTTATGATGAAAACATGACTAGTTGCTATCAATAGAAATTCATTGGGAAAAGAATTATCTTGTGTTAATCAAGAAACTGTAGAAAAAAATAATAATAAAGTGAGTCATGGTGTTCCAAGGGGAAACTGAGCACCCAATTTCCTATTTTAGCCTTAAACTAGCAAGGAGAAGTTTCTCCAAATATTAAAGGGAAACCTTGCAAATTTTGCACTGGTATAGGTGCTGCAACTCTTCCACTTTTTTACAACCTCACTTTTGGAGTGAACTATTAGAATAGAACACTCAGGTGGGGGGTGTTTCTTAATATTCCTCAGACACTCTCTCCATCCCAGTTCATAACTGTCACTCTTGGATCTTTAATCAAGGAACATATTTTCCTCTTTAATGAACACACAAACCTGCTAACTTCATAGGGAGGGGTTTACTGTGCAAATTGAATTGCCAGACTAAATATGCTAATAGTTCTTTTCTTGAAATCCCTGAGGGCTGCTGTTCATCATAATGGTATAGCTAATTTGGACAGTGACTTACCAATGTGCATGTATCTAGATCAAGCCCACACTGCAGATCTCAGGGAGACACCTGACTTCTTGTGGACAAAATATTCTATTGATAAAGGTAGCATAAGTGGGGCTGGGCCCATCAAGGTTGAGATGGCCCCATCTAAAAGCCAACTCATGCTTTCACAAGAGCCTCTTCATTAGACTTAAAGACAGACCACAACCAACATCCAAAGTCTAATGAAGGACTCATCACACCTTGTAGCATCCCCTGAAGCACCTGTTAACACCTGAGGGGATGGGGTATGTCTTTTGTCTGGGACATACTTATTCTCTGCTTCCTGGTAGTACCAAACTCAGATGTTTTTCTCTTTTTGGTGACTCCTGAGCCTACAATGTTACCATAGTAAATCTGTGTTCTGTTTGTTTTAGTGCTCCTTTAAGTCAAAATAATCAATACTTATTTGCCTTCTCCTAGAAAAATCAACAATATACCTATACCGTTACAGCCCAAAATATTGTTGCAACACTCTCTTACTTTTTACAAGTCTTCGACCAAACCTCAAGGACCTAAATTTCCTTGTGATTATTTTTATCCAATATGTGGATGACCTTTTGTTGTGTTCTTAAGATAAGGTGAGCTCTAAGATTGATTCCATCTATCTGCTTCCACTTTTAGCTCAGGAAGGGCATAAGGTTTCCAAAGGAGTTACAATTTTGTCAAAGCAAAGTTCATTACCTAGAACATGACTTATTCCAAAGAGGTAAATTCCTTTCCCTTAACAGACTTGGCCTTTTAAAACTTTCCCAGGTCAGTACCTGAGAGACAATTAAGAGAACTCCTGGATCTCCCTGGCTACTGCAGCTCTGAGCTTTTCTGAATCTCCACATCACTGTACGACTCAACCACATCCTCCTCTCATGAGTTAAAATGAACTCTTCTAAAACCTCACTTTCTGGGCCTACCTAATTATCATGTTTGTCTATTTATATGTAATAAGAGAGATTTGAACAACCTGGGGTGTTCTGAATCAACTTCTTGTGACTCATCAGAGACCAATAGCTTACTACAGTTTCTCTGTTGTACTAGTGACAAAAGTCTACTCATCTTGTTAAGGACACTGGTCACAACAGCTAAACTAGAGGAGGTTCAGTTGACTTCGTATTGAGGGTCTCCGTTAAACTTGGCAGCCCCTCATGTTGCACATTCTTCATTGCTCACTGAAAATAAACACCTCTCTGCAGGTAAACTTACCTTCTAGGAAATCCTATTATTTTCTCCCTTGCATCATTGTAATGTTTTGAATCCTTCTACTTTTGCTCCATTATCTTTAAGAAGGGGGCACCTACAACTGCTTAAACTCTGCAAACTATCTATCATACCTTGAATAGATTTGCTAGAAACTCCTTTAGAAAATCAACACTTAGTTTTGGTTGCTGATAGGATATATCTTACTACTGAAACAAGGAAATATTAGGTGGTTCAGAACAGAGTTGATTTCAAGATAATACACAAGGGCTGGCCGAGTGGCATGGTGGTTAAGAGCTGGCTTGGGATGCCAGCGTCCCTGGTTCGGATCCCACATATGAGGGCCAGTGACACTGCCCTCTATAAAACAAAACAAAACAAAACAAAAACATAATACGAACCTCTCAAAGGGAACAGGTGATAGTTTAGGGGAAGAATGTTGTGATTACATCCCTCCAGACCTCTCTGCTAGCTAAAATAGTGCTAGGAAGATCAGGGAACAAAGAAATTATGAAGTCAGAGACTTTTGCTAACAACCCCCTATTCTGGTTGATGAGATCTATTTACTCTGTTGGTTTAGTTTGGGTACTTGTGGTTCCTGGTTAAGTGGACTGCAAACTCTGAGTATAAACCTCTTGCTCTTTGTCTGGGTTCAGTTCTGTAATCTGCTGAGTTTTGCATACTGTGTGTAGCTGCTGTCCCATCTAATGAACCAAGCAATAATTATTCAACAAAAAGAACTGGAAAACCTGACATTTCCGGCAGTCAAAGAACAGTCTTGGAAACATGATACATGATTGTGATACCTCAAATTGTAGTGAAGTTATTATGGCTTGATCCTGCTCCCAGATATGAATGGTCTATCCTTCAGCTCAGGTGGAAGCAGCCGAGAAGCATCTATGCCCACTCAACTTTGTCTACACTGTCATGACTTTAGAAGTTCATTGTCTTCTCTAACATAGCTTTAGTATTCCTCTGTCTTCATCATCATGACTTCATTATAACTTCAATGTGCATTCCAGAAGCTTCCTGAAAACCCATTTATATGAACACCAAACAGTTTGATTATTCAATAGACAGCATCAAACAATTGGATTCCCCCAAATTCTTTAAAACCTTTGCCTCAAAACCTTCACCTTGCCATGCCCAGCAATCCTAGACCATTATATCATCCTCCTGCAGCAATTGTATTCAAGTCCTTTCCCCTCTGAGATGCTACAAACTCTCTGTCAAGCAGTGCTCTCCCTTAGTGCTTTACAATTACACTCAGCTTTGTCTTATCAACAGGTTGTTTGGTGCTTGGGGAACTGGCAGGCATGTTTAATGGAGATTCCTAAGCATGACCTGTAGAGATTCATCATATGCAGTAGGTCTGAGAAGGATCTAATCAGACTCCAGGTGATTCTGAGGGAGGTGATACAAGGACAATTTACGCTCTAACACCTAGTTATGTTTAACCTCACAAAAAAACCCCAGTTAAGATTAAATTAATTAAATAATTAGTTTCTGAGGCTAGGCCACTTGCAGTGGCATATACTCTGTTCCCCATTATTCATGGGTTTGGTCCTAAACTGTCCCCACTCAGGAGCCCCACTTAACAATTTATTTATAGATATACAACCTAAGAATACTGATCCTTGATAACAAATCTCAAGAGGATCCATTCATATTCACAGTGCACATTTCTAATACATGCTTTCTAGGATGCCTCTTTTTGTTATCAATCAAATGTGGGAAATGAATTTAATAATCAGTGCATTTTGCTCAATACACTAGAGAAATAGATTTAGAAAATAATTCAAACAGGTTATGACAATCTAGAGCATTATTTTACTTTATATATATAAATCTTATGAATAGATCTAGAAGGATATATGACAGAGTTTTTACCTGAATGCAAAGAAGTCATATCTCAAAACAAAAGGTCTTTTGGAGGATAGAGACTGAATGGTATTTATTGCTCAATTTATTACATGGAAGTCACATTCTGATTACATAATGGTTTTAAGTTTTAGCAGAAACCAGGAATTTCCATTATTAATTAAGGAAATAATTAAAAACAACTGGGATCTCAGGAACCAATTTTGGATACTGCAGTCACTTCCAGATCCTGTTGTTTTTGTAATTCTTGTTTGGTTTAGTAGTGCCTGCTGTGCATGGTTCATCTAGAAAGACATGGATTTTTAGAACTAGGAATCATTTTTCTTTAAGAGATGTTTTCTGAACCAAGGACAAAGCTAAGCTGAGGGCAAACTGTCTTGATTCTGACCCGTTTTAGCATATCTTGTTAATGACAGGAATATATTGGTTGGCACGCAAAATTATTTTCCATTTCAAAATCTTGAATTAATACTGGTGTTTTACTATTCATTTTTCATTTTTCTGGACTTCATGGGATTACTACCTCTATATATCTGCAAAATTAAAACTTATGGCATTAATTTAGCATCTGACGTGTACACTGAAGGATGTGTTCTGTGGTTAAATGCTTTAGAAATGCAAAGAGTTCTGTGGTTAAATGCTTTAGAAACGCAAAGTGATATACAGTTAGACAGGTTGCTTAACTTCTCAAAGCTTTTGATATATTCATGTGCATTGTGAATCTCTAAGGACATTAGAGCATGCAGTATTGCTCAAAACTATTTAACCAGGGAATTCTTTTATTGGGGAAATACTGCTACACGCACCGCATGTTAAGTGACCACTCTGATGTCTTCTTAGGGCTCTTACCATCTGCAGCAAGCACACTGAAATAGCACAGTGATGTTTTGGGGATAGGTGGTAGTTCATTTCATATTTTTTTCTTGAACTGCATCCCTACATTTGGGTACACATCTTGAGGGGATCTAGAATGTACTCTACATCCTTACAGGGACCTATTACCCCTCCTTCCAGCTCCCATCACTGTTGCTGTAACCACTTGCCTATTGTTGGGCTCATCCATCAGATTAGCAACTCCGCCCAGGAGGGGTTTGTTCTCTCGCTGTTTTTGGCAACAAACTGCTTTGCACATCCCAGGCACTTGGAGATTTTGTTTTCCATGCAGTTACAGCCAAGTCAAAGCAGGTTTTTAATCCATGGTTAACATCCTCCAGTTAATCATAAGATTCTGTCCACCTTTCAAATTTTATTAACTCATAATTGACATTTTGGGGATATGGTATCTAGCATACGTTTTGTTTTGTGCTAAGCAGCATTTATATTAGGCATCATTGACAAAATAAACCTGCTTAGTGCAGGTAGACGTGGGGAGAGGAGAACAGGAAACAGGATAGTGTGGGGCAGGGGTGAGCTTTTAAAATCATCCTCGCAGACATCCTGAGCAGCATATGTAGTTGTCCAAGGTTTCCCACGGGGTAAATGCAGCTCATGAGATTTGGAATATAATGAATAAGACTGTTCTAGATTTTGATAGGCTCACTTGGGTCAGGTATACATGACAATGACTCAGTTCTTTCCGATAGTTTTACAGTGTCATTTTATTCTATCTAAATTTTTAAAAAATAATTGATTTCAGTAAAAATTTTAAAAAATCAATATTTTCATTCTTCTGAAAAATGATCTAAAATAAGTAGTATGATTAACTAACTGTAATTGCATCCTATAGAAGCCTAGGAATTCTTCTCATTTAAGTATAAATTCAGAATTTGTGCTTTCTGGACTGAAGACAGAGCTAGCTGAGGGCAAAATGTCAATTAACTTTTCCTAATTACCCACATATGAAATTTAAAGCAGTATCAAAAAATAAGCTGCCTGTAATAGAATATCTGAACCCAAGCATACACTGCAAATATTACAAAATATGAAAACTACCTTCAAAATGAGGGATTAGTACCTAGTTGGTGAGTTTATACAAAGTGCAAAGAAATTGCATGTTTCTAAACAAATGTTTGGCAGGGGCATGATATCACACATGCCTACTTATTTCATAAAAGTGAAGAACCTTCTATATATTGTTCTTCCAGCTGAAAATTAACAATTCAAATTGAACACATTTCTTCTGTGCCTTTTATAATAATACCCCCTTTATTCCATTTCTTATCTAGGTTTGTTTTCTTTCTTGTTTTTATTTTTTCTAATTTTATTATCTGTCCTGAGGTCATCTTCTCAGAGGATTTGGGGCAGACACATGGTACATTTCCCTATCTGTTTCTTTCTGAAATTGGATTAGTCTGCGGTGAAAGGGCTCATCTTCTTGACCTTTGTTTTAAACGATAGTCCGTTGAGGCAGTGAGCATGATGCCCAGGGAAACATTCAGATCAAAGCCCTCTGCTTTGCCTACTTCAAGTTTACATGGTGAAACCTGAGGGCCCCTCTCTGTCGCTATATCCTGTGAGTCTATAGTTCCTCCCACAAAAGAGGTGGAATCTAGTCTCCATACCTAGCCTTGTAATGGGCTTTGACCAACAGAATTCAGTAGAAGTGATGGTGTGCTGGATCTCAGCAAAGCCCTCCATTTGCATGCCCATACTTCTGCTATAGCTTGAGAATACCCAATTAGCTTGCTAGTGAATGAAAGAATCCAGCAGAGTTGCCCCAGTCATCCCAGTTTAGCCATCCCACAGCATTCAACAGCTGGTCAACCCCACACATGTGAGCAAGTCTAGCTGGGATAGAAGAGTCTTGCCCAGATCACGTGAACCTCACATCCCGTGGGCTAAATACTTATTACTGAGGTGTTATGGTTGCCATGCTGCATCATTGTGGCAATACAGAACTAATACCAGAGGTAGTGACTATAATGTGATTGTGATTGGCTCCTGGCCTCCATCACAGACTTACTCTTATCACACAATCAACCTTACAAAAATCACAAACTGATGTTTATGTTAATGAAGCTTTTGAACCTTACTTACAGTGTTAGATGGTGTGGTGTTAGTGGTGTGTTACTCTATTTTCATTACATTCCCAACTAATGAATTAAGAAAGACCTCTGAAAAAGTTGGCCTACTGAAACAGGAGAATGATGGTGGTGGTGGTGTGTGTGTGTGTGGGAGGGGCGATATCCAAAAGCAAACTACATTCTTAAAATAATACACACACACAATCTCACTGATAGAAATAACCTGAAGAGTTAATAAAAATCAAAGCTTTCATTTGTTCTCACTTCCATTTTCAACTACCTATTCAGCAGGAGGTTGCCAGAAATCAGCAATTGTTTCCTCAGGAATGCTTGATATGAATATTACTTTAGGGTAGAACAGGATTTTAAAATGTATGTTCTTTACAATGTTATCAGTTTTCTTTATTTTAATAAATTATATGTTTTGGGATTTTTCTATTTCATAGATAGCTTTTACCTTAATAATCAAGTAATATGACTTTTAACATTACCTCCCATGGGATGGCTTTAGAGATGGATTAAACTTAACTACTAGAGTGGTTAAAATCCAGTACACATATAAACAGCATATTATTTAAGAGCATAAATCTAAAAGATTTCAAAGGGCAATCGACTACTTATTAGCAGCACCTGCTATTAAAACAAAAGATCAATAGGCTTCATGTACATGCTTTCAACAGCCAACATTTTTTCCCTACTAATAAAGTCTTGTATCTGTAAAGGAAATTGAGAGTTATATATATAAGAGAAAAGAGAGTAACAGAGAGGAGAAGAGAGAGAGAGAGAGAGAGAGAGAGAGAGAGAGAGAGAGAGAGAGAGAGAGAGAGAGCCAAAAGATAATCTATTAGTGTGTATGAGAGAAAATGTAGGAAAATATATATATATATAGATTTATCAGGATATAAGCTCTCTTTATATTTTATTTTCATAAATGTAGTCTATCAGTGAACACAGCTGAAGAGTATCAAAGTCATCTTGTGTTAAAATTAATTTTATTCAGGATGAAAAATACATGTAACCAGATTAGATGATAGTCTATGATTAGTTCTTTACCACGTATTTCAAAAGAACTACATACTTATTTCCCTTGCTGTTACTGCAATGTATTTCTTTTAATTTATTATTACACAGAAGGTTACAATGTAGTGTTTTGTGTAGTTTTTCCTTAATAGCAGATAGAGGACGTGTTGCACACAATTACAGGCAGAAAAAAATTAATACATAATGTTTCAAAGTAAGAACAAGGAAGACACCAAATCTACAACTTGTAGTTCAGAGTTCAGGGAATTTCTGTCTTCTTTAAATAGGTAATTTTCTTGGGTATGATGTGGCCTGATAAAAGCTCTAGATTTTGCAGACTGTAGCAGCATAAAGCTATTTCCAACACGATGGATGAAGATGGATTTGAGGTAGAAAGGTGGTCATGGCTTTCCTCTTGTATAAAACAATTTTCTTCTTCTCAAAATATCTATGCTGCAAATAGACACCCTTGCCCCCCAACCCACCCAACCTATTCTAAAAGAATAGGAATTTCTAACTTTAAGCCTCCTTCTGGCCAGATCCCAGTAAAAGAGAACCCAAAGTCAAAATGTCCTGATGTTTTAAAAGCACATATACTTGAATCAAAACATGTTAGCTTTTTTTTTTTTTTTGGTTTCTCTACGTTTGGTAATTATGTAAGATGTTTAAACTGAACCAATTAAATGTGAAATCAGAAGCTGAACCAAATGCCTAATTGAATGCACTCAAAGTCTAGGCAGAGTATGACCATCTAAGCATGAATTTCATTCTTCTGAAGAAGCAGCGACACAGGCTTTTGATAAACATTCTCCCCAAATAATAAGGACCACAGGAAGGCTAATGAAACATCTCTTCATTTACCCAAAAGGTAAAATGAGACATGCATTAAATTTGTGCCTGCTTTCAGAAAGAAAATAACTGGGAGTTTCAAGAATGATAAAGGGCTTAAATACACTTTATAAACAACAACAAAAATTCTCTTCAAAGGGAACGGAAGGCAACAATGTGTTCTGGTATTACACTTAGGTAAAGTTCTGCTGTGTACTTAATGATGAAAATAAAGGCCCAGGAACTAGGAAAGGTTGTACCAAGGGGTTGTTTTTATGGCAAAATGAAAGTATGCTTAAATGGGCAACCTTTGGTAAAATGATCTTTGAGATTACTATAATCCTGCTTTAAGTCTCCTCTATCATATAAAGTGGGATATGAAATAAATAAACAAATCAAGAGCATTTATAAAGAGTAGAGAAATAAAATGCAGGGGAAAAAAAAAAAATCCCAGTAGAAATGCCAGTTAGGCCCACAGGATTTTGATCGTGGCTGTCCAAGTGGTGGCTAAAGAAGTTAAGTGTATGATGTCAAATAAAGTTAAACAGTAAACACAGAGCTGTAGCCTAATACATACACATATAATATAACTGACTGAAATATATGAACTTATTAATTTGGCCAAATAATGAAAACAAATACAGGAAATCTATTTGGTCATGTGGCTGATGAATTATAAATAACCAAAACATAATGGTGAAAGTAGCTCAAGACATAAATGAAGTTATGGTACAAGGTTAATATGAAGGAATGTAAAAATGTAACATTGTCTTCTAATTCATATGCAATTTCTGTCATGGTTATTAAAAAGAAGGTTATCTGTATTAGAAAGCCCCCACCCACTTTCCCAATGCTGTATACAGTATACAAATCAGTGACAAATGTATTATCATTTCCAAATACCACTCTGTTCATCAATTTACAGTTGCATAGAAAGGGAGGAAAAAAAACCAATAATATATGATTTTTATAAAAACAAAATATCCTTTTCTCTTTGGATAGTCAGTGTTTTACTCCTTCAGTAGAACACACAGTCAGCACTCAACAGCATGTTTCAGGGAGCCATGGAGCTTCTGATTAAATGGAGCTTGGAACTGGCATTTGCTGGACAGGGCGATAGTGTAAGTCAGGAAATGTTGCTTGGCTGGATGAACACTTCACATTGCCTGCAGGAAGGGGAAATAGTACAGTCAGAACGACACTGACATTAACCACTACAGGTAGCCTAGACCTGTCAACTCCTCCAGGAAATAAAAGTGCTTCTTTCAGAACTAGTCAAACCCTATTCTGCCGTGTTCAAAGGAGACCCTTTGCTCCCTGGATGAGGTCTGTTTCTCTCATCCTGATGTCACCTAGTCTATTACCACTGCAGCTGATATAGAGGAAGTATGAAAGACTTTTCTCTTGCCCAGGCTGGAAATCAGGTTAAAATTGAGCGGACTTGGTTTTTCCTTGTTGGAGTACTATTGGTGAGTGAAATAGGCTGGTACAAGCACCCCATCTCTTCCTGGAGGGCTGTGAGAAGTCTCCTGCAGAGAGAGTACCCTTGACAATTCCAACCAGTCTGAGTCTCAAACTGGGGTTCAGACAAGAGGAACTCAAGAGAGACATGGAGGTCTAACAGTGTGCAATGGTGCCATGAAAGGCTCAGGGCCAGTGTACACAGCAGGAGAAGACAAACCTGGGCCACATGTAGGGGAGCGGCATCGACCTTTTCAAGGGGAGGTCTAACAGTTGTTTTTTTAAAAGTCTTTTTGAAGCTGGAATTATTTTTTTTTAATTACCTTAAAAAGAAGTAGTCCAAAACTGGTCCCATGCCTCCTCAATCCCAAGAAGCCTTTCGGGAACATGGAGAAAAGACACTCCTCTACTTGCCCTTATTTGATGGAGGACTTTGGGGTGAAGCCCCACTCACCTCTGGAACTGTATTCCTAGCATAGTGTCTAGAAAAGCTGCCCAAGGGGTCCTTCTCCTCCCAGCGATGCCAGAAGCCACAAACTCACCTTGACTCTCATCTAAGGCTTATTCTCCATTATTATTCAAATTTGGATTCTTCAGAAACCTGCTTCTATGTTTTGAACATTTCACTGCCATGTCAGAGGGAGCAAAATGTCAGCCAACACTGACGGTGTGCGCCCTGGGATGTGCGAGGCTCCTGGGCACGTGAGGCTCTCAGAGTGAGGTGGGTGACAAAGACACCTCAACAGTGCACTCTCATTCGACTCCAAGAGGAGGTAAGAGCCAATGGCAGTAAGTTCCAAGTATGGTGAGAGCAGAGGAGAGGAACTACTTCTATCAGGGAAAGGAACATGTTGTTACGTATCAACTAAAACTTTGGTGCCGATTCATGTTGAAATAAAGGCTAAAAGGATTTTTTTTTCTCGCTATTTCTATGTACTTTATTATCCTTGTCTATTTACAGTTTAATAAATGTCTGCTACAAAGGCCACAGTCATTCTCATTTTAGCTGTCAGAATTCTAAAAATTGAAGTCTACGCAATGTAAATATTAACACAACCATCCAGGTGAAAACGTACATTTTTCATGAATTTCCAAGGCGAGGGGGAAAGGAGCAAATGTAGAAGGGGAAAGAAAAGAAAGAAAAGGAATGTAGTGGAAGGAAAAAAGGAGGAAAGGGGCTTCCTGGAATGAGTGAAATATTTGCTGCACTAAACAAATGTACAAACCAGGAGCATTTGAACTCTTTTAAACTCAATTTCTTAAAATCTAAAAAGAAAGCAGGAGGAGAAGTTCTGTAAGATCATTTTCAGCACTTTTATTGTCAAGTATTTGAGGTTTTAAAAGAATGTCCCCTCTCCCCTTCCTGACTCCCATCGCTCATGGCCTCGCCCCAACCTTGGGACCATCAGTACTCATCTCATCATGTTCTTTACTTTTATATGATAATGGGCCACCATGAAATGCTCCAGGCTACTGGTCATCTCATGTGCTCTGTTCCATATAGAGATCTGCATATTCCTTATTCGGTTCCTATGTCCCATCCTCCCTAGTTCTTGAAACCCTTCCCATGTGCCCTCTACACCACATGGTCCATCATCATTAAAACCCATATTCTCAATAGAGCTTGCCTGCTCTATTCAATATCTGGATCTCCCCTGAAGATGCAGGCTACCTCATTACCCTCAAACACATATATGACTGCTGTTTCTTTCTTCCCTTCCTCCCTCCCTTCCTCCCTCCCGTCCTCCCTCCCTCCCTCCCTCCCTCCCTCCCTCCCTCCCTTCCTTCCTTCCTTCCTTCCTTCCTTCCTTCCTTCCTTCCTTCCTTCCTTCCTTCCTTCCTTATCTCCCACACTCCCCATAGATTGGATAAGTCCCTCTTAGGTCCTCCTTGTGTTTCTCAGGGCATTCTGGCTCTCTCATCCCCAAAAACACTCTTGAATGTCATGCCGACAGACTAGACCACTCACTATCCAGTCACCTTCTGACCTCGGGAGTCATGTTCCCTTACTTCTTGAAGGAGAAATGGCTCACTGTTACCAAGTTTAAGCCTATTTTTAAATCTTAATTTCCACACCCACACAGATGATTCTTGTAATACTCTGACCTCTCAGTGTCTCGAGCTCCTCTCCTCCAATGACTTTCTCAGCCACTCACTGCAAGTCTCAAATATGGACCATTACCAATACCTGTAGCCCCTCCAACACACCAATTTCAATCATCCTGCCTTCTGACAACCACCTCTACCTTTCCAGCTTACTTCTACCAGGGTGCAACTTCATCTACCCTCCGATACTACAATTGGTTCTCCCACCTTTTTTTCGTCTCCACACCTAAGGCATCCTGTTTTCTCCCTACCAAAGCTTAGATGCCTGGTTCAATCATTATCATCACTCCTTTGGTTCTTCCCTTGAATTGCTGTGCTCTCTTGGTCAAACCACGACCTTGACTTTGGTTAAACTGCAATCCTTGGCCTGCTCTGGTGCCTGTGCTCATGAACTTGAAGGTGGCTGAAGGGCAACACACAGTCCTGAAGACCAGCCTCATGTTAAATTCATGAACAGGCACCTAAATTGGTGGCCTTGAATGCTGCTTGGCAGTCAGCAACACCCTGTTCCAGAGTCTAGGTGCTCTCTGCTCTCCGAGCTGCTACAGCGCATCCTCTAGTCTCTCCTCACACCTATGACACCTCCTCCCATCCTCATTCTTTGCTGCAGCCTGGGTCTCTGGTCCACTAAGACAACAGGGGCAATCAAAAGAGGACCTTTGCTCTCTGGGGTGAGGTCCTTCTGTCTCACAAGCTCTCACACCACATCCATTTATCTATTTTATGTGCCTGTGGCTTTCCTCCAGTTACCAAAGACAAACTGTCTGTGTGTCTCATTAAGATCTTGGCCCCTATTGCTAATAAGACAAGAACACAATCAGAAGGTTCAATGTTTCAAAAAGATGAATAAACAAGTACATGGAAGAAAATTTTCTCCAAAGATCTGTGGTCTTGTGGTGCACATTATTACTAAGAGTATCAGATAAGGAAAATACTGAAAGGCATAAGGCTATGGCTGCCAACAGCTTTCAGCAAATTTTGAAATGAAAAATTAAGACTCTTTCCCTCTCAAAGGAACAGAACCACCTTTATGTACCATTCCAGTTGCTATCTTTAAGTCAATGTTTTGTGATAGCTACTTTAGGTGGGTATCTGGGAGAACAGTGGCCAGCCAAATCTATCCAGGCTAACTTTCCATGGTACATATGAGGTTGTTAAAAAGCTGTTAGAACACAAAGGATGAAGCACTGGGTATTTTGGGCAGAACTGGAAGAACTGGCTTGGGAGGGGTTCCCTCTCCTCCAAATAACAAACTGGTGTACAGAATCAACTAACATTAAATGTTAAGCAAGTTCACTTTTTATAAGGGGAATACCTTAGCACTAAAATGGATAGTGGCTAATATGATTTCTCTAGGTTGTTGATTACAACACCGGAGCCAAACAACCTGAGGACTTCAAAGAAATTTAATATCATAACATGTGGCCCAACCTTGGGATTTTTGCAGTTTAAACTCTGAGGCTGCTTACAGAGCATGACTCTGCTCCTGGGACCTGGAAACTGCCTGAAAAACGAAGAGTCACTCTGTGCTGTTTGATTTCTGTTGGTAAGTTTCCCTAAAGCTTCTGTCCTACAAGCCTGGACCAGAACTAGGATGCTGACAAGTGGCGAATCATATGCTACCCATTGTTCTCATCTCACAGCCCCACTTGTTTGCCCAGTGAGTCAGCCAATTGTTGAGAGTTCAGCTGCCCCCACCAATCCAAAAACAAATGATGTAAATTCCTGTTCTGGCCTCCCCTAGCAATCCATCTCTTTGATCATCAGCTCCTTGCAGCTTTCACCTTTAAAAATCTTGCCCTATCCCCTCCATTCTGGAACATGTCTTCGTTTCATACTGAAGGCTACATCCCTATTTGCAAATCACATATGTATAAAACTCTCTTTTAATTTATTTTGGAATTTTTGCTAACAAACCCATGAACTCTTACCTGTGGCCTGCTGGGGAGATTTGCTGAAAGAGAAAACAAAAGAAATCAATTGAAGGTGGTACTGTTGCTTGGCTGGACGTCCCTCTCATGACATTCTCAACATGCTAAATGACTAATAAGAAAATAAGAAACAGTGATTGTCTTTGTTTTGTTTTTGCCTAAATGCTTTAATAAGGGCTAGTTTTCCTCGTTTCTCATATCTCAAGTACTTTTAAGGTACAAAAATTCCACCAAAATATGGAAAACACATGCTGGCCGTCTCAAATAAGAACACAATGAAACATTGAGTGAGTACTTAGTTTTGTAAAAAACAAATAAAAAACAAAACTCAAAATTACCCATTGAAATATCACCACATATTTGATTTATGTATCAGAACAGAGCAAATTCTGTGTATTTTGCTGAATAGTACAAATTCTGACCAAGAAGCCATTAGGGAAATGAAGTGCGTGAGTCAGATTCCTGCCATCCTTGGTTCAGCCTGGCAACCAAAGGCTAGGAAGATGGGGGCACTGTGCTTGCTTCAAGGGCTGGCCTAATCCTCGGCAGAGGCAGCGTTCTAGGAACTTGGGCTAATAATTGAGCGTTAAATGGCCCCAGTTAAGAGCCTCAGAGAAGATGGAATATGGAGTCTAACTCACCATTGCATTGGATTTGCATCTAATTTGCAGCTCAGTTCCTCCCTGGTTACAGAGGCAGGAGACAGTATAGCTGCTCTGATGGACCCTAGGAGGGCAGCCACAAGCAACCCTTTTCTCTAAGGCCTTTGTTGTTTCATCTCACCATTTCACTGGGAAATCTCATAATTACATCCTCTCTTACTTGACCCTGGGGAGGAGGGGGAGCTCCGCCCCTCCAATAATAATAACATCTGTTCTGGGTCAAGTAAGAATTGTCCCTAATCATCTAGCATGTTACACGCCTTCCCTCTCTCATTTTCCTGTGCTTAGGAAAAAACAAAAGATATCTGCGACCACACAGTAGGTGCCAGTGGCTTTCTGAGAAAAAAAGAGCAAGCAATAGGGCAACCTTCCTATGATGCCTAGGGGGAAAGAGTGAGCCTCAGGAGTAGTTGGGGGAAGAATCAGGCTAACACCTGCCAAATCCTACCAGATAGGTAATTTACATTAGGAAGAAAAAGAGTGGACAGCCTCACAAACGTGAGCTACACCCATGGGAAAGTATTAGCATTAGGTATAACATAGGTATAGTTATGCTTCTCTTTTAAGTAGCACATAGCCAAATCCAAACAGAAATCTAATTCAATTTGTTCCAAACCAACATTTTTTAACCCTCTGGCTTTTTATTAAATAAAAGGCTATGGGCACTCCCCTGAACAAATCATACTTTTAAAAGAAATCATCTTATTGGTTCCCTCATTAATTAACGAGTTAAATAAAAACTTTGAAATGTATTCACATTAAAAAAAAAATCAGGAAATCATTTCACTTCAGTAGGTTTTGAGGTTGTTTTTTTTAGATTTTGTTGGGGAATTGGGGAAGGGGACCAGCCAAGTTGTTGTTCTTCAGTATTTGCTGTGGAGGGGGGCCAGTCGCTACCTGGCTGCCGTCAGCAGCTCATGGCCTCTAAGCTCAAGGTGCTGTGTTCAAATCTTAGTTGCAGGTGGGCGTAGCCACCATCCCATGCAGGAGTTGAACTGGCAGCCTTGTTGTTAAGAGAGCACGCTCTGGCCACTGAGCCATTCGGGCAGCAGTTCAGCTCAAGGTGCTGAGTTCAGTATTAGTTGTGGGTGGGCATAGCCCACCATCGAACAGGCAATCTTGTTGTTACACTAGCTGAGCCATCCTGCCACCTGTTGGCAGCTCAGCAACAGCTCAACTCAGGCGCAGCATTACTGGCCCATGTGGGAATCAAACCAGCAGCCCTGTTGCTCAGAGCTCGCACTCTTAACCAACTGAGCCACTCGGCTGGCCCGGTTTTGAGTTTTTGATGAATGCCACTTAAGCTTAAAAAACATAGGCAATTCACAGTGAAAATATGTATGTAGATAAAAAATAATTTCAGAAGCATTTTTTGGTCTATCAGCAAAAAATATTTGGCTTACTACTCATATCCCATATATTTAGATGAATAAATGAAAAAACTGACAAAAGATTTTACACTAAAAAAAAGTCGCAGCAGTCAGTGGAAATTTTAGTATGTACGTTGGTCAATTGGAAATGCAATTACACTTCCTTTATTAACTCCTTGCCAGGAAGAGTTGGAAATACCTGCCTTTTTGCTCTGAAATTCAACGTAGATAATTAAGAGGAGACTTTAAGAGGCCATAATTCAAGGATGCTGTCATGACCAACTGGGATATAAATTTATGACAGGAATGCTAAAGTGTGATGTGCAAAAATATATAGATACGCTAAAAAAAGAAGCAATGTTTAACTATGCAATTCATGTAATTAGGGTTTATAAATACAGATTCATTTTAATTCCAAAATTGCCAGAAGTAGAAAATCACTTGTGACTATGCTCGTTTTTAATCCACAATGGATCAAAAGTCAAGATAAACAAGCAGATCAATTCATTGTATGCTAATGAGAAGCAACTGTAAAGTCCTCATTAGTTATAAGGGCTCAGGGGATTGGCTTGGCATTCGGAGGGTGTCAAGCTGATTTTCTTAGGAAAATTCTCCAAAGGGGGCAGTAAGCTTTGGGAATTTGAAGGCTTATTAAAATATTTGCTAGCTGAGCAACTTATAAAGGACAATAAAGCAAATGAATCCTATAGAATATTCTGAGTACTATCTGGGGAAACCTCAACCACTAAACCACCCATATGGGGAAATGTAATCATTCATTTAATTCAGAAACGTGTATCAGACACCAAGTCTATACCAAGGGCTCATTTGTATTCTGTAGCAATTTTTAAAAGGTTTAATAACTTTAGGCAGAATTTAAAAAATATGTATCAAGTTTACAAATAAGTCAATTAAGCTTTTATTTTTTATAGAACACAATCTCTATCTTGAAGATTTTTATATTATTAAAGCAAAATATAGAATATAAATACCAAGAAGAGCAAACTAAATCCAAACTAATAGCAGAAAACAAAAACAATAAGACCTAGATTTCAAGGATTCTAAAATACATTGGGCATCATTTGTTACATGGAATATACTTGAGCCCTTCAAAACAACACATGACTAGTAATGCTCATCCACAGAAAACTACATGTATTATAAATATTTGTGGATGTACAAACTTAAGAGTGTGAGGACATGGGGCCACAGAATTCAACCTTGAAGTATAATTAATATAAAAGATTTAATCTGCTTATCTTTTATGGCTGTTACAGAATCTAGATATAATAAACTGTAATCTGATAGCCTATGGACTTATGCTTCTCTAAGTCTCTACAGGGCCAAAAGTGTGTGTGCGTGTGTGTGTGTGTGTGTGTGTGTGTACACATGCTAGCACACGCTTTTTGTGGGGTTTTACATATAGTAAATATGATTCAGCAAACTTTGAGAAGCAGAATTACAAATAATAACTTGGAAAATGACACATTCCCCAATATAAATATATTTATGTGCTTGTGGAAACTGTAATATGTCCTTTAGGCAAATACTTCAAAAAATTCAGAGAAGACCATATTTCAAATAGCTTTTTCCACTTTCTGCTAATGGTGGAATTTTGAAAACTGCAGAGTAGCATAAATTGAAGGGTGCTTTTTTAATGACGTCAGTATATATTATTTATCTCCACTCCTGATAATGTCTTTTTCCTCATTTAGCATGGTATTTTCTGAGGAGCAGATGGGAAAAGGCAAGATGAGAAGCTGTATATATATGTATATACATACATATATATGATTATATGATATATATATACACACACACACACACACACACTAAAATATTAGTTTAGTGGCTACCTAGATTTAAAAATCAATTTGTGAGGAAATCACCCTAAAAATTATAAATAATATATTCATGTTCTTTCAAAAGGTGATTTAAAATATAATCATGGCATGAAGCAGTATGTATAGCATATACAAGTCAATTTTTTTCTGTGTGAAACAGCAGAAGTGTTTTGGTGGGAGCTCAGGAGAAAACACCAAGTGGTAGGATGCTGAAAACAAAATGTTTGGAAGAAAATCAATCAATAAATAAGAACTGTTAATAATTTCCTCTGGGAATTGAACTGGTTTTATTTGGTTATTTTCTGGATCTTGGTTATTCACATGGAAAATTCAAAGGGTCATAATCTGTAATGCTTTAAAGGTTTGGCCTTTATACAGTGACTATTTTATTCCATAAGAAAAAAAAAAAAAAGGAAAAAAAAAAAAGAGGAAAATCTGAAAATAATCCGTTTCTTAACCTGAATCTGATGACAGTAGAGATCAATGTCTAAAGAGAGGGAATTATATTAGAAAAGACTATTTTCATACCATGTTGGCATGCCACTAAAAGGATTTTTAAAGTAATACACGTTCCTTCCTATAGCTTGCACTGAAGAGGATAATTTCATCTTGCTTATTTTATTTGCCTTTATGTTATCACTCATAAGGCACACCGAAAAGTCTCAAAGAATAAGATTGCATTGTCACTGTGCCCGAGGGATGTGATGCATCTAGGCTGAGCTTCATTTGCTTTGTCGACATATAGAATGTTTGATTTATTTTCAAATAATGTTCAATCCTGTTTCTAATATTGGCTTTTGTTATCTTACCTAAGAAGACAAAGGGCCCCACGCCAGAAAAAAAGAAATGGAAGGAAAAGGCTAGTGGTGGTGTTGGGATCGTTCATACTCACGGCAGCAAGATGGAAATGAACTGTTGATCTGCTCCATAACCTCTGTGAGGTCCGTGCTGGTGTCGTGAGGTGGGGTCAGCAGGTCCTCTGCTGCTGGAACAGCAGATAAAAAGAACAGACATTCTGAAATTAATGTCCAGCCTTCCACCAAAACCTATCTTCAGGAGAAAACACTAGATCTGGCCTCTAAAGACTTAAATTTGTAAACAGCTCTTATAGAAAAGGACAATTTTAGGGGGAAAATAGCAAAACCACTTTTGCATTAATTTGTTGGTAATATAATTTTACATATAAATAAAATGTACTAAATACTTCTGTAGAAAGAATCCATATGCTAGGGGAAAATTCATGAGTGAAAAATATGTAATGTAGTCACTTTCTTTTTCAATTTATTAGTTGGAATTTAAGTATTTTGCATTGCAAGTATTTTCTCATATGAGAAAAATATTCTACCAATTTCATTTTCCTTCTTTCTTTTTGATAGAAACTAAAGGTATCTCATAAGAGACTTTATACTTTGCTTTTTAGTCTACAATCAATAGTAAAATAATTCTTATTTTTAAAAAAACTAAAATATTAGTATTTTAGGTTTCCTACTGATTAATGTAGCAAAAGATATCCCATTAACAAATTATAATAATTTGATTAAAGCATGTGGTCCTCAGCAAAACTTTAGAACTTGAATTTTATCAATAAGAAAATGTCATTCCAAAATGCCTGGTTGGCAAAGTCTTTCTTAGCAGCAGTGACAGGTCTCCTTTGTGATCAGTGACATGCTGGGAGGGCCTCTGCTTCAGGTGGGGGCAGGTGGGAATGGCAATATCTACAGGGACCAGCATGGAGAAACCAGAATACTGATTCCCAGACAGGAGTGGAGAAAACCATGTTTGGTATAATATTCTTTGGCACTATTTTCAATTTGTACAAATGTGAAATTTTAGAGACAGAAAAATTTACTGAAAAATAAAAATAAAAAATTAATCCTTACTAAGGCAAAGAATTTAAATTGTTGCTCATCCCAAAAGGAAAGAACACTTTTTTTCATCTTTCACCACAATTCAATCCACTGCTACCCACTATATATGGACGTGTATGACAGCTATTATTCTAAAACGCTTGTTTTTTTGGTACAGTTCAAATGGCTTTGTACTCATCTGAGACCTAAGAGCAAACAAAGCTCCTTTGTTCTCTAAAGCACCCATGTGTAAGAATGTAATTTAAAATGAAAACGCAAACAAATGGCAAAGCCCAGAGAGAGTGGGGGTGCAGCCAGGTCTTGGGGACACTGACCTGCCTGGTGCAGCTGTGGACTGGAGTCCGGGTCCAGGGAGTGGCTCAGTGCGGATCGCTGAGGGGAAGCCCAGGGGGAGACTCCATTGATTCGGGAATCAGATTCAGGCTGGAATAATCACATTCAGAGGTTAGGGCACAGAAGGATTCAAATAATTATTAAGAAAACCATTTCTGTTTCTAACTTCCCCTCCCCCACCATACAGAATTCTTTATTCTCAGACACTTTCAAATATAATACATTTTAGCATCAGTTGGATGAATTCACTAGAACTTCACCTGAGCACCGCGTGGTCCTTCCCTTTCAGTCTGGGCACATTGAAGAACTCACTTGATTATATAGCAAGATTTATGTATCAATGTCAGTTTCATCCCTCAACTGTTCTCTCTATTATTTTTATGTCAACCAACTGAATTTAGAAACATTCATCTTGAAAAAAATGAGCGCTGCTTGTCATACAGTAAATTGATCCAATTTCAAAATCAGCTCATCTTTAAATTTAAATCAATACTTAACAGTAATGTCAAGAGTATAATCTTGGATTCAGATGCTTGAACTCAAACTTTGTCACTCCAGAAGCTGTGCAATTCTGAACAAATTTTTAAACTTTTGTGCCTTGGATTTTTGTATTTATAAACTGGGGATGGTAATATCAGCGCCTGTGTCACAGGGTTTTGTGAGGTGGTGATCAATTAGTATTTCTAAAGCAAACAGAACAGAATCCGACACCTACAATCACGTGGACAGTGCACTCTCACACACAGTTCTGAAACGGTGATGGATATATCGGACAAGAACATGCATAAATTAGAAAGTGTGATCCATTGCAGAGGGAATGCAGAAGTGACAAAGCTTTTGCTGCTGTTTTTTTTTTTCATTAAATCTATAATAGTTGAAGCCTGGTAGTTTTGCCAGTTTTTTCTTTCTGCGTTGAATTTTTTATCTTCTTCTGGCATTCATGCTGTCATTAAGAAGAGATAAGAGCTCTACAGTCTGGGATATAGAGAGCCATGCAGGTATCAGCTATCTCTAAAAGGATTACTGTGCAATTCTGCAGGGGCATGAGCCACTTAGGCACCTCTGTCTGATGGGCTGGAGAAGGTATGTGTGTGTGTGTGTGTGTGTGTGTGGTGGGGGGGTGGTAAAGTGAGCAGAGGCGGCTTTGGCTCTCTGAAGAGCATCGACAAGCTATGGCAAATGAGGTTTTCTAGTGTGGCTGCCTTCCACAAGGATTCTATCTATGCACTAGGTTATTAACACTAACCCTTCATTTTCTAAATAAGAGCTTTCAAGAGCAAATTCATCCCTCACTCTGGCACCATTCAGAAACTTTAGATTCACAACACTCAGTGCAACTTTTCCCACGTATGTGACTGGCACTGAGGTTTAAATTGGACATTCCAGGGGACTTTAGAGAGTCATTCTTGGGAAACTTACATTCTACTGATGGGAGTTTGGAAGTCCCAAAGTATGCCATCCCCAAGACAGTCTCACACAAATTTGGAAATAGTGACAGGTATACACAAAAGTGTATGGTCAAAATATGAGGGGTAATCTGTGGCTCACTGTGTAAGTAATGCCGAAGTTACACCATTTTAAATGATGCTAGCATATTAAAAGATACTGATAGCAATAGTGCAAATACGGTTTTCTGAATTTGAGAAAATCCCTGGAGAGCAAGTTGTTTCTGCCTTTGAGTCAATAAATCACTCTGGAGAAAGGCATTGCTATTCACTGCCAAGGCGCCCCGCACAGCAAAGGTCAAAGAAAAAGGCAAAAGATAGCGCAAATGTAGGATGTCAAGGGCTCTTCAAGAGAGAGAAGTTCTAGGCCCACCTGTGGGGATTCTATACAATATGCATCTGCTGTAAAGGCATCTTCAGTACTACTTCTGTGACATGATACCTATTCTTTAACTGCTAGATGCAATCCAGCACTTAATAATTCTCTACAGTGTGTTGTGTCTTTACGTATGAGACCATCTTGTTATACAATGCCTGACAATTAGGTTCGCGAACTTGTTGCAATGTCGTTGTTAAACATTTTTGATATCAGTGGGATTATTCATTATGAATTTGTACCCACTGGACAAATAGTTAACCATGTTTACTATTTGGAAGTGTTGAAAGGCTACATGAAAAAGTTAGACAACCTGAACTTTTTGCCATCAATTCATGGCTCTTGCATCGTGACAATGCACCAGCTCACACGGCACTGTCTGTGAGGGAGTTTTTAGCCAGTAATCAAATAACTGTATTGGAATACCCTCCCTACTCACCTGATCTGTTCCCTAGTGACTTCTTTTTTTACCCAGAGATAAAGGAAATACTAAAAGAAAGATATTTTGATGACATTCAGGACATCAAGAGTAATACGACGACAATATTCTGATGGCCGTTTAAGAAAAAGAGTTCCAAAATTGCTTTGAAGGGTGGACTAGGTGCTGGCATCGGTGTGCAGTTTCCCAAGGGGAGTACTTTGAAGGTGATGTAGTGATATTCAACAATGAGATATATAGCACTTTTTCTAGAATGAGTTCAAGAACCTAATTGTCTGACCTTATATAACATACTATCTTGTATGGTCCTTAATAAGACTGCAGGCATCAAAAAGGCAGAAACTTATATCCCAAAGAACAATGTTTTTCAAAATTCCAGGCTATTACCCATTGATGAGTTATAAAATTAATTTGGTAGATTCTGGCCAGAACTAAGAAAGAAAGATAGAAGAAGAATGAAAAGGAGGGAGGCAGGAAGAGAGAGAGAAAAGAAGGAAGAAAGGAGGAAATAGAGGAAGGAAGAAAGGAGGTAGGAAAAAATGAAAAGTAAGGACATTGTTTTATAATAACAATTATTATTTTGTATTTATCATACATGTATGTATTCATCATAATGTAAATTGTATTTCTTATGGTCAAGAAATTTTTGCATGCAGCTGTCATAAAACATGTTAGGAAATAATAGCAGCGAATTAATAAACATCTGTTATTAAATCCTTGAAAATAGCTCATTGGAAGAAATGAAGAGTCCAGGTCACATCCCTTCATCTTCCCAGATATTTCCTACATTTAATTTATGCAGGTGTATTTATAGGCTCTTTTCCCTGAACTGTTCAGAGCGGAGATGGATTTCGATGTTAAGGGTGGGAAATTCCATCTTGAACTGGGCAAACACGCTCTTCCATGCTAGTGAGATTTAATGCTTACCTTTGAGGGGGGATTTCTAAGCCAGTCTACATTAACTGTGGAGGTGAGAAATTGGAAGTGAACCTCTCTAGTGATGCTGGGACCAAGCCTCTGGGAGACAGGACCGGGGTAAGTGGCGGGGAGAGGGGCGCACGGCGCTCCGCACACGCTACCTGCTCCAGCAGCTGCCGGAGTCGGTGGAGCTGAGACTCCAGCTGTTTATTGTGATCTTCTAAAATCTGCATCCGGGCCTCCAGCCGCCCTTTGTGCTGCCGCAGGAGTTTTGCTTCTGCTATAAGTTCTGAATCCTCAGACGTGTGATGAGGAGATACGACAGAGTCTGGAGGTAAACCGACAGGGAGCCCCCTTCTCAGGTGCTGGTCCTTCAGCTGCTCATATTCCACCTGCAAATTTCTGACACAGAAAAGCGAAAGCTGGAATTCCTGTTGTGTACATCGTCTTCTTCCCCAAATTGTCTATGAACTCCAAATGTAGCTCATGCTACTTACCTCTTCCTAGGTGAAAACATTTCTTAACAGCAAGCAGGAGTAAAAGGGTAGTTTTAAGCAACGGTTCAAACAGACATCATCCCTGAACCCCCAAATGCAGTTATAAAGCTGGCGGCCCAGCTTGGTAATGCCCTCTAAAACTTTGACTCCACCATGACTGCTTGGACCATCGTTTGAAAAGAGAGTGGGTAGGAGCCATGTTGAAACTACTGTGAAAGGATTCCCCATTACAAATTTTCCCAGGATGACATGTCTTCTTCTCCCAGATCTAGCGCACCTTTGTTCTTCCTCCAGGTCTGCAATGATCCGCTCCAGTTCTCCGCGTTCTTCCCTTTCTACTGACTTCAGGATCTGAGCTGGGCTCTGGGGCTGGGTCACCGGCGATTCCCCGCCGAGAGTCTGGCAGTACTGCTGGATAAGGGCGTGCTCGTCCTCCCTGGGGAGACAGTGACACACAGGCTCACAACTGGACATGGTGTCTCCGGACATAAAGGAAGTCAAAACAGTGATGATGAAAATGGCTGCTGGGCCCAGTTTGCCTTAAAGGCCATGTCCCATGGCCTCCCTTTAAAACTCGAGGAAGATATTTAGTTACTAATGTATGTGTATTATACATCCCAACATCTCATGCTTTGCCTTAGTCTAATATGTGTATCTCACAAACCTCAAAACAGATGTTGTACTCAGTACAGAAGGTTATAAAGTACAATGCACAATTACTAGAAAAGATATTATAGGCAAAAATCAACACTTGAATGCCAAATAAGTAGATTAAAAGACTCTTAATTAAACATAAACTGCTATAGACTGCATATATGCAAATCCAGGTTATATGCAAATTCTATGCCATTTCTATAAGAAGGACTTGAACATCTGTGGATTGTGTTATCTGAGGGGGGTCCTGCAACCCATCCCCTGAGGATACCAGGGGACTGTATTTGGAGGTGGGGCTTTGGCAGGTGATTAGGTCATAAGGGTGGAGCCCTCGAGAATGAGATTAGTGCCTTTATAAGGGCCTGGATAGACCAGGGTTTTCCCCTTACACATGTAAAGACAGCAAAAAGGCGGTCACGTATGAACCAGGAAGTGGGCTCTCAGCAGCCAGTATCTGCTGGTGCCCTGATCTTAGACTTCTCTGCCTCCAACTGTGGGAAAAATAAATGTGTGTTGTTTAGAAGCCACCCAGTCGATGGCATTTTGTTACAGCATCCCAAATGAATGGACTTAAACATAAGCTGAGCTCACTGTCTTTAGCATTTAGTTGAAAGCAATTTTGTAGTGTTTTGTAACCCACAGATAGGGGAATTCTTTTATTTAAATAGCTCAGCACAAATTATAATTGTAGGTATTTTTTAAATACCTATAGGTATTTTACTTGATATTATCAGCATGTCATGTCTAGGATCAATCATTCTTCATTAAAACAAAAAAACTACATTTAATTCACTTGGACTCTCCCACTTTTCTAACTACTGGTCTACTGAACTATACATACCAGTAATGTGGTTGAATCTAATGACTGAAAGAAACAGAAGCATAACCAAGTAGACAAAATGGATTCGTTAGCAGCAGGCCTGGAACCCCTTCTTTCCTTTCTGGGGAGATCCAGTCAAATCTCCTCATAAATATGCATGTTACAGGCCTCCTGGCTAGTGCTGGCAGAAGAGTCCTGCCACAGAACACTTTTAGCGGATTGTACCTGGTCTGTTTTTGATGGGTTTTGATAAACAAATCCTGGACTTTATGGCTTTATTGGATAGGGCTTCAGAAAAACATCAGTGAAACAAATATATACACAGATGAGTCAAAATTAGACTGGAGATGCATTTCGTTGTCAACGTTTACATAGATTCATTTCTTTGGGGAAGCTGATGGGGTTTAACATATTATTATAATTATCATCATCCCCACTATGATTACATTCTTTCATTAAGGTATCTTGGAAAGGAATTACGGCAGTTTCTCCAAAAAATCATTTCTATATAACCTGTAATTTTAGTCTTACATGTGTTTCACAGATTATTAGGCCAAAAATTTAAATGTAAAAATAGATACAGTCAAGTTCTTAATTATATATAGTGAAAACCAACAGCACACCCTTATAAATACAGACAGAACGTGAAGTATCAGATTGGGGTCATGAAACATCAATAGTGTGCCTGGTGCTAAAATAGAAAAATGCTGCAAAAATATAGGTCTGCACCAAAGAAATACCATTCAATGGAATATAATTATACTATATTTAAGTCACACATAGTAAATACTATCTAGATTACAGAATTAGTACATATCAGATGACAAAAGTACTGTGATTCATCCAATGACCTTTTTGAGAGTAGGTAAGACATAAATAAAAATAATAATACTTTCTTTCCTTTAAAGGATTATTCTGTTCCAGGCTTCAGACATGCCAATAGCAGTGCCAGTACAAACCACACCAGCCTCCCCATTTCATCCTTTCACATAAACCGTGTTCCTCAAGGGCAGACAGCACATGAAGGGAACATCCTGATGTCAGTGACCTAAGTGTCCCTGGGTCCTGGCTCTTTTTGAGACATGGTTGCTCAATTCCTTCTTCAAAGAAAATTCATATCCTTAAAATTGATGCCCTTTTAAATTGTCCAGAGTCAGACTTTCAAGGGAAAAGGGAGTATTGGGATTTGGGTCTCTGTGGGGTGAAAAGCTGTGAGATTGGTTCATGTCCAGGCTGGGGTGATAGCAGCCCATGATGCATGGAAGTGCAGCAACTAACTCAAACTTCACAGAAGATAACTGCTCTGAGGAGCCAGGGGATTGACTCCACAGACCAATTGGAGGGACAGAGAGAAGCACCAGCTGTTTCTGAAGACACGAATGACGAAAGGGCCTTGGATACCTTAGAGAGAATTCATACCTTAAAGCATAGGGCTTGCTGTCATTGTCATTGGCCTGAGATCGCCCAAACCAAATACAGGAGATTGGTCTGGCAGATGTTAGGTCTAGACTGTGAAGCTGAGGTGTTAGTGCACAATGGGCAAGATTGGGCAAGGGCAGGGATGACCTCCAGGAGGACTGGACGGATCATCAGATGCTCTGACTCCACTCCATGCCCTCATCCGGGAAGCCATCACTTCCCGCAGCAGCTGTCAGGAGCCTGTGCCTGGCGCTGGGCTGCCTGCGTCTGAATCCCAGCTCTACCACTTACTGACTGTGAGTCCCTGGGCAGGCTCCTAACCTTTCAGAGCCTTAATTTACCCATTTTTAAAATGGTGGTAACAAGAACATGAGTATTATTGCAAAGGGTTCTGTGAGGATTAAATAAACAAAGGGGCAAAGTGCTTAGAACAGTGTCTGGCTTTCAGAACGCTTTATATCATAAAGGAGATGGCAGTTGTCTTTGCATCATCACCATTATTATTCAAAAGAAATCTAATAACATCTTTATGACCCAGCTCAGAAAAATAAAAACCTCAACTCAAGAGGGACTTGGGGAATGGTGGAGAATTCAAAAAGGAGAAAAAATCCAGAAAGCATGTAGAAATTTGCTAACTTATACCATTTTTTTGCTCACGGCACTTTGAGTTAGTTTTTAATCTTTCCCAACAATAATTAAAATTGCTAACACTTTGATGTTGGTTGCCTCAAGACAGACATGAGAGTGAAAACAAAGAGCCAAGGCTAGCTTGAGGAGCACCGACTCATCAATCAGAGGCTGGCAATTCTCTGGTAAGTATGAAAAACTGTCATCTATTATCTCTTGGGATTGCAACTTTAGGGAATTTCCAGGGGAGGCCAGAGTGTGAGAGTGTCTTACATAGTGCCTGCTACTACAATTGGTCCTGTAAGACACAGACAAGCTTTGATATACGCTGAAGAGAAGGAACAGCCCAGCCTCTTGTTAAGAGCAGCCATCATTTCTTCCTATATCAGATAATCCAACACGCTAAATTATTATGGGAAACACAGTAGGAGAACCAGAGAAATGGTGAGGCCTATTCCCTGACCCTTCCTTCTCATACCCTGAGTAGTTCCATCAGCCCAAAGGAGGTAATAATCAACAAGAAAAGATAGTTGCTGTACCAATACTTATTCATCTTATCAAGTTAGTAGTACTGATTAAAATGGAAATACTATTTCAATAAGTAAGCATTATACATTTAAAGGAAGAAAGGTGACCATTCCAAGTCAAACTACTGAATTTTAGTTCCAGAGAAGGGCTTAACGATTCAGAATCCTTGTTAGCATTCTCATCTGAATGGCAGAATCCCTACATGGTCACAAAAAAAGAACCCCAGTATGGTAATTCAAACAGTGAATGAGCTAAGGCCTTCCAGAACTGGCTTTATCAACATATTTATTACCATATTCATTAAGAAAATATTGATGTACCATTTCTCCTTGGTCATTTATACTTTCTGACATTGTTGACTTAACTTAATCTTACATATCAGAGAGAATTTGTTTCCTTGCCTTTTCCAGCACCTAGAGGTGACCTGCATTCCTCCACTGTCAAAGCCAGCAGTGTAACATCTGCAAATCTCTCTACAGCTGTGCTCTGGTTCCTTGGTTACATCTCCTCCTCTAACTCTGACTTTGTTCCCTCTTACAAGGATCCTTGTGATGACATTGGGTCCACCTAGATAATCCAGGATAATCTCCCCATTTTAAGATCCTTCACTTAATCCCATGTGCAAAGTCCCTTTGGCCATATAAACTGACACATTCATAGACTGCAGGGATTAGGAAGTGGACCTCTCTTGGGGGTTATTACTCATTCTATCACAAATGCCATCACCATCTTCTTCCCCTGTAGGAGCACTTATCTCCCCTCTAGCCTGTAAAGTTCAGGAAGACTCTATCCATATCTGTAGACCTGTACAGTACTGGGCCTCATGGCAGTCGTGCTCTGGTAAATGTTTTACAGCGGGTTTTCTAAAAGATAAATAAAAAGATCCTGATTTGTAGCATTTTCAATTTGAAGGGTTTAAATACTATCATGATGGCCAATTTAAATCAACGACTTCACTGAGTGTGGAGTTGGGAAAAGGTGCATATGTAGTTGCATACCACCTGACAAATACATAGGTAAGAATAAAATGAAGTACATTAGACGGTGATGAGTTTTGAGTATTATCTTTGATTTTATTTTAATCTAATCTATGTGAGTATATATAAACTCATTTTTAATAATGATTCTGTTTAACAAATAGCTGAAAACTTCTTGAAAATTTAACAACCAGCTCTCACAATTGACTCTGGCACAGCATTGCACAGTATATAAATAAATATTGGTTAGATGGATAAAGGAGTTAATACATCTATCGATAGTACATTGAGTTGTAGTCAGCTGTGAGTCATTTGATTATTTTTTTTCAGACATTAGTGTTAAATTTAAAAATAATGTTTATTTTAATTTGAAGATAGAATATACGAAATTTGAGTATTAGCTTTGCTCTGTTTATGAGGCATGACAAACACATTTTAAAGAACTTAAATTTGGTGTGAATTACTTTGGTTTCAATTATTATTTTGAACTTTTAATTCTTTAGCTATTGTCAACCTTAGTGGAAATTATGTTGATTTAGGAGTCTGTAACTACTTTACATGAAATACACACTAGTAGGTTAAATAGGAAATAAGCATTACGACTACACTATTATCTGAGGTTTGGGAATTGTTCCACACTCATAGTACATGAATAATAATGTATAAATCACTACTGTATTACTGTAAAGTATTAATATGCGAATCTTTGAAATGTAAAATTGAAAAATCACCTTAGAATATTTATTATAAGATTAATGGTAGTAAAAATATTTCATAAATATTGACAGGGAGAAGTTCTATATTACAGTACCTAACTTGGCTCTCTCCATGGTCCTTTTTGGTATAAAAGACGTAAGTACTATGCTTTACAAGTTCCCTGGCAACCTTACAGATTCCCACTGGATCCAAACCACAATGAAACTGAGTAAGTCAAGTAAACTCGACATTACTGAAATCTTTCAGACGTCATTCAGAATTTGAAAGGTTAATTTCAAGGTAGGATGGGGGAAGGAAAAGTTCCAAAAGCAAGATGACATACGACAATGTCAGATAAAATGTCTGCCTAGAGAGGGTTCTAAAAAAGTATTCTAGGGCCGGCCGAGTGGCGCAGTGGTTAAGCGCTGGCTTGGGAAGCCAGCGGCCCCGGTTCGGGCCCCGCATAGGAGGGCCAGTGACACTGCCCTCAAAAAAATAAAAAAATAAATAAAAAAGTATTCTAAAGTCAATTAGGCTTTTCCTAGTTACTAATAAAATCAAATTTTGGCAGAAGAGTTAACACTAGTCAATGAAGTGTGGGGAGCATATATGTTCAAGTGCGTGGGTCATAGTTGTTAAATGGCTGGGGTTATAGAGGAAATGTGAGCAGAAGAATGAGGATTTAACAATGCACTTCTGTGGAATTACATTGTCTTTTTTTTTTTTTTTTTTTAGCTGAGCCATCCTGCCACCTGTTGGCAGCTCAACGGCAACTCAGCTCGGGCTGGCCTCGAACAGCTGTTGCTCAGAGCTCAGCTCGCACTCTTGAGCGAGCTCTTAACCAACTGAGCCACTCGGCCGGCCCGGGGAATTACATTGTTAACACGAAATATAAGGCCAGTGGAGTGACTATCTAGACCTGTATTTATAAATAAAGTAATCTGATTTTCCTGAAGCTGATTAGCTGCCAAATGCAGGATTTTTTCATTAACTTAGATGAAACTAAATAAATACACATATTCAGTTTTTACTACCATGGCTCCAAAGCATAAAATCTATGTAGACATTTTTGTAACCACACTTATCAATGTTGATTGGGATCAAAATCCAGAGCACAGTTGGTGAAGGTTATTTCTGGCAGCCATAAAACAAGAACTAGCCTTCCCAGGCAGCAGAAATTTCCGATTTACTTACACACTTCCTGTGGTTGAGCTGCTATCAGTGAGGAAAGACCCATTAGTCCTTTCCATTTGGGCCAGTCTGAAAAATGAAAACAAGGAAGTGATGTAATTGGTCACATGAGGCATAGTCAACTAGACGTACCTTCTCAGTCATTCTTACAAAATACAGAAAGGTCCAGATCTCCTAACAGGATTGTGACATTTAAACAACACCTAATGTTGAATTACCTTGCTATCATCACTGCCTTAAGGCCTGTAGGCCTTTATTTTACACCGTGCTATAAATGACCTCCTAATCGACCTAGACTCGTAATTGATCTCCCAGACCCCCACGTCCATCTTCATTGTGACACAAGGCTATGTTCCTCTCATGTTTCAAGTCTCTCCATGACTCCCCATTACCTAAGGACATAATCCAACCCCTTAGCAAGTGGGCCCTTCATTATCGGACTTCAGCTTCTGTCCCTCCACTCTTCACCCCTCACCCTTTCCCTACCTGCAGTTCCTCAGACAAGCCACGTTCTTTCCCAGCTCAATGTTTTTGAATGTTTTTCCAATAGTCCAAGCCTGCCTTTTCCCAGGAGTTGTACTTGGCCAGGGCCCATAAATGTTACTATTTTTATGATGCTTGAACTAATGTTTATAGGAATGGCTAGTTACTAGCACTGTGGAAGCTTAGTATATACTTTTTTTTTTAAAGATTCTACATACCATCAAGACCAGCTTATAGTTTAAATTTTGGGGGGACTAGAAAACAAACCCCTGTGATAAAATATTAGAATACATTTAATTAGATACTGTAACTCACATGTGTACCATCTCCTGCAAACACTTTCAGTCCCTACTTCCATTCAATGAAACTTGAGTTATATTGTCTAAATCCTGTTTGTACAGTGTTTGGATTCTCATGAGCTCAATAATCACATGCTATTAAGTTCCTCTTTACACTCTTTATAGAATGTGTAGCAGGTGTTTGGTAAACTGCAAATTACAACATGGGAAGATGAGAGCCCAGATTCCAAATGTAATGGAATCACGACTCTTGCAAAATGACATCCCTTAAGTCAAGGCACTTTAATGGTATAGGATTGATACAGAAATAGATGCATTCTGGGTGGCACTACAGCGGAAGGCTCCTGTCTAAGTTTCTTACCGTGTGGCATACTGTTCTATTCTTGAATGGGTGTCATCATGGAACAGCTGAGGAGACTGTGAAGGGCTATAAAGGAAAAAGCAAATGAACACTTTTATACCCACTTACTGTTAGACATCCCTGTTAGAAATGTTAGCTTAGTTAAATAATGAATTTGCCATGCAAAGACACCACTAGAATTGTTACCCGGGATGCAGAACTATTGTTTTAGAACGAGAGTTTAGTAATCACCCCCATGCTCATAAAACTGATCACAACATCCTCCTGTGCACAGGCAGCTGTACATACTCACTCATAGTGCTCTGGCCACATACTGATGAGTGTGATAGGACTGCAAAGAGGGGAGAGGGAAACAAAAGTCACAGAACAAACACTTTAGAGCAAGTCAAGACAAAAGCAGCGGGGGCGGGGGCAGGAGTGGGGCGAAACATTTAAAATCATCTTCCTTGGTCATGTTAGGTTGCCCTGAGCTGCACGCACCATGGGGGAATCAAAAGTAACAGAAATCACTATTCTAGAGAAGAAGCCGATATTCAAGTGCCTGCAGGGGCCTTTTCACACATATTATTGGATATTTGTTATAGGACAGCAAATGCATCTTTAAATAGTTTTATTGAAAAAGAAACAGAATGTTCCAACATAGCTCAAAATTATGGAAATATTTTAAAGAAAATATTCCATACTATACTAAGGGGAGATGTAATCATATTGTTGCTTTTCCTGGAGAAGCAACTTGGTCAGAAGGGTAAAATTAAATATCAAAGACTATATTATGCATTGATGGCAGTCACAGTAAAATTGATTCTTTATCCAATTTTAAATGTAAAACATTCAAATCCAGGCAAACAATAAGTACCTCAATCTCACAGATACAATGAAAAAAGATGCAACCTGGACATCTCTCCTACACGTGACCAAAAATTTCACATGATCAATAAAACTGAAAGCAACTTTTCTAGATCATGATACACTTTCTTCAAACAAAATTTTATTCAAGTTCAATATATGAAACTCATAAAAGAAACGAGTTCTGTTTGAATCAGGGCTTCAGTCTGGAGCTTGATTGTTCATTATTACTCCTGGCCCTAGGGGTGCCCTCCAACATTACAGTACTGCCTAGAAATCCCCAAGTCTCCATGAAAAATCTTCCGAAAACAACGGACCCTAATCAAAAGCTGGCTCAAACCCTGTTTGTTTGTGTTTTTTTTTGGGGGGGGAAGGGAGGCAGGAAGAGTGGTTACTGATCAATGTAAAAATTTGAAAGTCTAAAATAATTAGTCCTCTATTTAGTTAAATAAAGTGTCCTACAAAAGCTAATGATTGAGTTATTTATGATATGGAAGACTTTGGGGTTTTTAGTAACTGACTGAAAGAAAGAGGGAACGTTGAAATTATTTTAGATGCACTCGATTCTCCTATTTGTATTATACATACATACATAAGACAAAGTTAATGATCTCATTATCTCCTGCTGGGAAGCACAATTTGATGTCTAAATAGCAAATACTAAAAAGAGATGGAAGGTCATTTTATTGGGATAAAAAAGTTAAGACTCTCTGGACCTACTTTCAAAAACAGGTATTTATCCAGCATATGTTTGTTAGGATATCTATAATGTAAATAGACTTCATTTTTCAAGTATAAAATAGATACAACAACAATGAAACAACAAAGTATTATCCAATTGTCTTTTTACATCAGTACTTTTCATTAACTTTGAAATATGGATGTTAAATGTGAAGTGAATGATTTGCTATATACGTTCCAAAAAATTGTAACTGCTTGAGAGATCATTTCTAAAATTCAAGCATATCATAACATTTGTCGTGAGTTTTAAACACAAGAAAAATATGGTTTTTTAAATCTTTTTTTTAATCTTAATTGAACTTGGAAAGCTTTGCAAAACTGCTTGACTGGTTCTTGTGAAGTTAATTCAGTTAGCACAAAAGTGATTCATTGAACTAAGATAAGAATGGCAGAGGCAGAAAGCTGAACTGAAAAGTTTCTCAAAAGTAAGTTCTTTATATATTGAGAAAATTTCTAAGAAAAGAAATAAAGATTAAAAAAACTAAACTTAAGGCTTCATTGACTTCAAAGTGTTTTGACTTGTAGGGGGGAAAAAAAGCCCATAAGTGACAAGCTTTCTCATTTAACTTTGGAAGGAAAAAACAAGGCAAGATTCTCAATGCATAGTTAGAATCTATGATTAAAGGGAGTTAAAATAAAGTAAGATCAATCTCTGTGTTAGCCTGGACCTAATCATGCAGCTTATCCCTGCTTTCCAGACTGGTGGCTGAACAGGGTGTTGGTAAATCACTCACTAATATGCAAGAATCAGATGTTACTAAGTACACTTAATATTATATGAACTATAACCCAGAATTGCTTTGAAAAGCTTATTGACTGTTTTAGTGCTTTATATTCTGAACAGACTGCTCCTTATGCTTCCAGTCTTTTGCCTTTAAATCTGTTTGTCCCAGAGAAGGGTAAGTAGGAGTCCCAATGTGCTCTCACATAGAAACCTTCAATGGCTCCCCACTGCTCTCAGGATAAACTCCAAACACCTTGATATGGCTTATAAGACCCTTCATTATCTGGTTGCTTCTCTCTCCACTCTCATTTCTTGCCACTATTCCCAGTTTCCCATCTCAGTTTCCAGAACGATCTAGACTCCACGCCTTTGAAAATGTTTCCTCTGCTCTGAAACTCTTCCTTTCCTCCTCTCCCACACCAAACACTGAACGTTTGGCCCTATTAATCTTTCAGGTCTCAGTTTAGCTGTCACTTCCTCCCAGTCTAGTGCTCCCACAACCATAATTACACTTACGATGAGTTGCTTCTTGCTACAGTAAGAACTTAAAAAAACCATGCAAGTCACATATTTCCACCTTAGCCAGCCAACATCAGGGGGAGATGTCTCCACTGATTCTTTAATCTTTGGGAAAACCAACATACCTTTTCAGCCAATAATAATCTCTCACAATTCTCAAGACACTTTCACTGCTATTTTAGCTTGTATCTCAGGTTTATTTTCAATGGTAACTCTTTCATCAAGGTCGACTCATTTACTTTGATTTTTTTTTTAAATCTTGCAAAGTTATAACATTAATTGAATAAACCTAGGTATGCGTTTGTTTACCTCCTTTTAGTAATAACTTGTTTTTGACCAATAGTCCCCTCCACACATGCAAGTATAATTACTGGATAGGGGATAGGACATTAGATTTTGTAGGGACAAAAGAGAAAGAAGGAAATGAAAATTCTAATCAGCTTCATAAATAACTTCAACACATTTACCACCTCACTGGTTTTTCTCCAGTGTTCTCCTCCCACAAATAGGAGAATGAACGCAATTGAACGTTTTTGCTATCAACTCGCATAAATTGCTACTCCAGAAGATTAAGTGGCCCTATACTAGTGAGGGTTCAGCAGAAAAATGAACTATACCCAGTCCAAGAACACGTTTAAAGATTGAAAAAAGAAGAAAATCTGCCCACTCTATCTAGTGGCTTATAAATCTTTTTCAAAATGTATCTTGTGACCTTTGATTTAATGTTATACCCCTTCCTTTCTTTCTCTTGCTTTCCTCTCACTGAGAATGCTGGTAAATTCATATTAGATGAAATGAAACATTTTCCGAGTTATAGCCAAAAATCATGACACAAAATTATTCGGCATGCTTTTCTGTTCTTTTTTCCTTTAACTGAGTCAGAATAGAATGATTGATGTCAATGATTATTTTGACACTGAAAGGCAAATTATCAGACATGCTTAAAGGAGTATTAAAGATCTATCGGCATGACTCATAGGAAGGATACAGATATTGGAGGCACAAAATGCCACTGGTTTATCAAAAGAGTGATGTGCCCATCACTAGTTCAAACCTATCAAGTTTCCTATTAATAAAAGCACCATGTCATAATTCTATGCCTTAAACAGCTACTCCAAAGGTTAATTAGATCTGATACCAAGAATAGTAAAATTTTGTCTTCATCATGAGGTGTTCAGCACAATTAAACTATGTAATAGATACTTAAACAAATAAGAAATGTATTATCATACAACCGATGAAGAAAAGGACAAAAACATATTTAGAGAACAAAGCGAGGACCAAAAATGTACCTTTCCAATGGATTTAAGTATTTGAATAGCTCTTTGAACTGCAATTGTTTCAGTAAAATTTGTTCTAAAGTGTACTGTGGAAAAATGACTAGAAGGCATATAACTTAATTGTACATAGTTTGATGCCAGGCAAAACTATCCAAAAATTTGAATATCTTTCATATGTTTTAAATGTGTATGTGGTATTTGGGGACCTAATTCCATATACAGCTGTATTATATTTCTTTCTGTATGCACATCCATAATATTACATACAAAGATATAAAGACATCCAACATGCTTTGGCTGCAATCTTTCTTCTACTTAGCAGTTCCACAAATAAAAAGAAAAATTTCATTTGCACATAAATACAGCCAAGTTCCTGGTCTACAGAGTTTATAGGAAAAACATTCAGACCAAATAGTCTATCCTAATTTTAACATCTTTGAGACATGGAGTGTCATAATACACTAGACTTTTACTGTCCTCTGATTATCTCTCTATGAGATCTGAAGGTTAAAGAAAGTTGGACTTCACAAATATTGCACTTGGCACACTTTTTATACTTCTTTCTACTGTATAACGTGGAACACTCCATACTTCACACTTCTGAGCTTGTCTTCTATAGTCATTTGAGAGGCATCTTTCTGTAAGGAGAGTCTCACTATTATGACTAGGCACTCTGGAGATGATTAGCAATAAAAGTTAATTTTCCCCAAGACTCAAACACACGCAAAAAATTACTTCAGCAAGCATATCAAATGCTCATATTTTAAAAAGTGATTCAAAGATTTACAAGCATACCTCTTTGATCTTGATATGCAATTGTTTCATAATTTAAAATTACTTTTTGTAGTTGTTCAGCCTCATTTTCAAAAATCTTTTGTTTTTCATTTCAGGCTATAAATTGTTATTTTACTTTGCTTTAAAATCCATAGTAATTTTGCCACCTTGAAACTCTTTCATTTTCGCTTGTAAACTCAAATTATTTAAAGAAATTTTGTCTATTTCAAGTACTATATAAAGATATCTCATTTTGTTGTCTCCACGTTCAAGAAAAAAGAAATTAGAACAGCAATGAGAAATTTTGATGCAATTTTAGCCTAGGTCGATATCTGAAGCAAGAGGTTAAGTAATATTAATAGATTTATATTAAAATTATATACAATAAGTGTGAAACATATTATATGAAATAGTAAAATATCCCACAAAGAGGGGAAATGTAAAATAAATACAATAATGAGAGAGTATTGTATTACTCTCATTTGTTTTAAATATTTTGAAGAAGAATAGAGATGTCCAATGCCAATAGTAACACATTAATATATATTTTTAAAATTTAGGAACATGTGGAAAAAATTAATTTTAGTGGTGACATTGTCAAAAGCAAACACAAATTCTTTTTGGTATCAGACAATTTTTCTTGTTTTGCTAACATAATAAAAGACAATATCAGATATAAGGGTACACAGACGTTTTAATATTAAGATTAAACTTACGTCTCTAAGTTGTCACCTTCAAGAACTGTCTGGACAGGCAGGTAACCAAGCCGAGGATGTTTGGCAAAGTATTTCTTTGATCTAAACTTATTCTTCAGTACCTTGGTGAAGTCTCGTACATCTTCCCCAGATGTTGTCTATAAGATTGAAAAAATTACAGTTCTCTCATTAAAATGGAAGGAGATAACTATCTACAATAAACTAGAGCAGATGTAAATTGATGCAAATAAATGACAACAGTTTCAGTAGCTTTATGTATTTTTGGAATAACATACAATGTCATGAAAAACCCATGGCAATCGGGACTCGTTATTAAATATATCCAGCAATTAGTTTAGCATTTTTTATTTCCTATTGAAAATAAACCATAACTAGCTCATCTGCCCAATATTTTAAAACTTGGGCCAAAAAATAAAGTTAGTTTTGGCAATGTTATTAGCCGATTTCTATCACTAAAAGTGTTGCAATTTGTTATTAAACATTTAGTGATGACAAAGTATTATGGATATTGTACGGTTTTGACCAAGGTGAAGAAATGAGGGAGAGCTATATAGCCTATGCTGATTTCCCACATGCTAGCATATACTGTAGTATAGAAAAAGGGCACATAAATAAGGAAAGAGCAGTGCCACATTGACATTCTATATTGTAAGGACTACTGTCAGTTTCTTTGTCCTTTCCCAATCCTACAAACATATAATTTTGACATGGACTGAAGTTTCAATGGTGATGTGAAATGTTACTGTGTCCTTAGCATTTCAAAATGATTGGTTTGAATAATCATTTATTATTAAGTGATAAGAAGTCAGTCATGAAAGACCACAAAGTTTATGATTCCATTTCTAAGAAATGCTGAGTAGGCAAATCCATAGAAACTGAAAGTAGCCCAGTGGTTGCCAGGGGCTGATGGGAGAAGACAGGGTGGAGGGGGTGTGACTGCTAATGGGTACAATAGATCTTAGAGGTGGGCTGAAATCTACCCCAATGCCCACTCCCTCATCCCATCCCAGGAACTGTTGTCTAAGGCCCTGTTTTCTACTCTATTGTCAACTCTAATTTTTATTTGCAATATGTTATACTGGCATCAACTTCAGTCTTTCTGAAGATGTGTGTAAAACATGTACATGATCTGCACAGAACTGAATTCAAAACCGATCATCCTGGTTGGCTATCGAATCTACAACTAGAAGGACCTCACTCCAATCTCTTTATAAAACAAAAGCAGGGAACTTTTCTATAGTAACAAACTGAGTACTAAATACACTGGCTTACCTGCTGCCTGCCCGCCTTTCCTTGCACCCTCCCTAGTCCATCTATCTTTTCCTTCATGACAATCATGCCCAGGACTCATATAAAAAAGTGTTTTGCAAACAGAGGTTTACAAGATATAGTTATTTTTTTAAACAATTAAATTCTAAGCCAACACTTAGTTGTGTTTCTTTCTACCTGCTCCCACTCCGCCTAAATATGTCTGCTTCTGGCAAAAAATAAGGGAACGTTCGATTCTCTCAGCTTACAGAGCAGAGAGAAAACATGAATAAGCCCAAGCTAGTCATAATCTAAAGTTCATCAGTTTTCACTTTATTAAAAAGATAAACTATAGTAAGGACAGCCCATGGTATCACGAGGCCTTGCTATGACACCCACAATGTCAAATCTTTATCTGAGTATCACTGATAAACTATGCAATAACATGTTGTAGTTCTATGGATACAGATCTCCCCAAGTGTAAAGGAGAAGTGTAGAAAAGAAGCTATTAATGAAAAGAAAAGGAATCCAAGGCACTCTGGAGAAGAAAAAGGGTTGCTATGAGAGATAACAGTTTGGGGGTGCTCAGATTTAAGCAGCAGAATAGGAGAAATGAGCAGAATATAGTTGGGCGTAAAGAAGGAAGTGTTTAGAGAAGGACTGCCTGGGACAGAGAATAAAGCCAAGAGGGCATCACCCACTGTCACGGACATTTACGTCTTTTTCAATGGGTCTCACAACTGTAGATCATGAAGTTTCTAGATGTATTCACCTGGAATGTTTGGATAAAGGAAAAAGAAGGGGCCGGCCAAGTGGCGCGGTGGTTAAGCGCTGGTTTGGGAAGCCAGAGGTCCCGGTTCGGGTCCCGCATATGAGGGCCAGTGCCACTGCCCTCAAAAAAAAAAAGAAAGAAAATGGAAGAAGCTTTCCAAGATGGAAATGAAAAAAAGAAGGCCCCTATTGCAAGGACAAGCACACATGACCCAATTTATTTCTATGTCTGCTCTTAACACATTGTTAATATACAGGGAGATAATGAAGTAATGAGCTCCAGCTTTGACTTGGGCCTTCTCCATCTGGCAACATAAAGGTTTTCATCTCTTAGGCCAGTGTTTTTCAAACCATATCCAGGTTTTCAATTCAGGCAGCTCTGAGTGGGGTGGGTGGGAGAAAAGGCCATGTGGATGGGGCCACTTACCCAGTCTGCCTCGGCCAGGGCAGTGCACAATAAATACAGTGGTTTTTCGTACGTTCACAGAATTGTGCAAATATCACCACTATTTAATTCCTAAAAGTAAGCCTGTCTCCATAACAGTCATTCCCCCTCCCATACTGTCTCCTCCCTGCAGCCCCTGGCAACCACTAGTCTACTTTCTGTTTCTACGGATTTGCCTATTCTGGATATTTCTTATAAATAGCATCATACAATATCTGGTCTTTTGTGACTGTCATCTTTCATTTAGCATAATGTTCTTCTAGCTTATCTATATTTGGGTTTCAATATGAACTCTTGCTTAGGAAAAAAATGACATGTCATTCAAAAGTGCAAATCCTATTCCATATCATATATTCTCTAGCTAAATGCATTCAACACATGGAAGAACAAAGCAAAACCAACCAACCATCCAACCAACCAACAACACTTACCTGCCTCCCAAAAAGCTATAGCACAGGTTGAAACAGAGTTTCTAATAATGCTCAGATTTACTATTTGAAAAAAGTGTATACTCATACAGAAATGGCACATTTTTATTTCCTCACCAATTTTCATATTGAGGAAAAAAAACTACCACCAACAGTTGCAATATAAAGGCACTAAATTCACGAATACCATACACTTTATGCAATATTAAAAGAAAAAGTCAAAAGTAATTCATCGCATAGGAACAGATATTATATTCAGGTTAGCAGATTGTCATTTTTTACGTGGGACAGAATCAAGAAAACAAATTATGCATATTCGCTCACCCAAAAAATTAAAAGATATTTGTACATATTTGGTCAAATGTGCTATCTAATGACAGTACCTAACATTTCTCTGTTTTAAAGTGCTAGAACAATGGCTTGGTAAAACACAAAAAAGATAATGAATATAATCTAACTCAACTCTTCCTTTACACTATGCATAATACTTTGTTCTTATTCTTTTTTAAGCAAATAACTATATTATGATATGAAGGTGAAATCGAAAGGATCACTCATTAATACATAAATTACCCAATATTTTAAATTATCTATGCATTTCTTGAAAGGTTAGGCCTTCATCGATTGCTTTAAGAAAAGAAAGAACAAAAGATTTTGCAGATCTCATTAGACGAAATGAGGGTAACATATCCGCATTGAGCTCTGCACCTTATAAATAGCTTTCCTACAATCTCATTTTACCATCAAGGGCAGTGAGATTATCATCACTTTTATGACCTGTAAGGGAACTGATACTAAGGCCTTCAGAGATCCAGGTCTACAAGGTCAATGAGAAAAACGCTGCTCTTGCAAACTTGGGTCTCTTTACCATTCCAGCACTATGTTCTCTCTCTTAGAAAAATGAAACAGCTTTAAGTTTCGTAAGAGAAAAAACACACGGCCATTGACTAAAATACCTATCATTACATTCTGGATTTTCCCTTCATTTTAAATAAAGTACTGCCAAGATAACCTGTGGCTGATTTTTTATAAAATTTATATTGAAAGGTCCAATCTACAACTAGGTAGACCTCACTAGCTAGAGAAAAAAGGGAAAAATTAAAATTGCCAGCTCTTTGACCACCCAAAAGATAACCATTCTTAAAATGTTTGTGACTGGACTGATTTTTAAAAATCCTTTTTATTGTAAAATAAAACACAGACATATAAAACTATTACAACAAATGCAGGGCTTAATGAATTACTATTATAAGGTGAATACCATCAGTTAGGAAATTCAGCTTTGCCAGACATTCCAGAAGCCCCTTGCACAAGCCTTGTTCTAGTCATAGCTCTTCCCCACTCTCCATAATAATATTATCCTCATTTTTATAAGAAATAATAACTTTTTTTGTGTTTTAAAAATCATTTTATCACTCCAATGCCTATCCTTAGATACTATAGTTTAGTTTGCAAAAATCTGACATATTTTAAGTCACCTTTAACCTGTAGGTTTCTCCTCCATACTTGCCATTTCCTTATAATTTATCTGTTGAAAAACTCAGGCAATTTAATCTGTTGAGTTTCCTAGAGTCAGTATTTTGCTGATAACATATTCAGCATGTTTCTCAGTCCTTTGGATATTCTGCAAATTGGCAGTTGGATCCAGAGAATTCATCATACTCTAGTTTGATCTTATGGCAAGGCTATGAGTAGTGTCTGGTAGGATTGCAGGAGGCACACCAGGTCTGATCCTCTCTCTTATGTGATCCTAGTAGCTTCCAAGCTAAATGCCTATATTCGTCTAATGGGGGCTTCCCCTGGTGATATTCTATCATTCACTTTCACTGATTAGCTGAAATATTTTTATAAAGACACAGCCCCTCATCTACTGTTTAGTCACTCAGCAGTATAGTTCATGCAGGAAATGTAGGATTACATATTTAATTTTTCCCTTTTATGGACCAATATTCCAAGTAACACACTTGTTTCCTATCATCTTCCAAAGATGACCAACATTTTTTATTTTTAACTATCACTATGAATTCACAGAGTTTTAATGTATTTCATAGGTTTTGATCCATTGAAAATATTGTCATTACTAAAGCTCAGTTTATCCCATTTTTGGCCAATGGGAGCCTTTTCCAGTGAGTCCCAGTTCTTGCACAGCGATGCCAGTTTTCCTGTTTTCTTTACTAGATACAAGAAGGTTTGCTTTTCTGGATATAAAATCCTTGGCTCACGTATTTTTTTCCTTGAGTTTTTAAAACAGGCTCTTCCATTTTCTTTGGGTAAAAAGTGTTGCTGTTGAAAAGTCTGATGATTATTTAATTTTATTTCTTTTTGAAGTAATGTTTTTCCTTTTGTTTAACTGACCAAAGGATTTTTTCTTTTACTTTACAGTTCAGTAATTTTGCCAGAATATGCCATATATTATAGCCATTCTGAATTCATGTTCTCAGGCATACGATCAACTCTTCCAGAATATAATTTCACTTCTTCATTTCTTTTTTCTGGGGAGGGGGTTCTTGAATTTTCATTTTTTGTATTTGTTCTATCTTACACCAAATGTCTTCTTCAGAGCACAAATTGGCAGCTTGTACGGCCAACTGTAAATAGTCACAGAGATGTAAAGTTCAGCATAGGGAATATAGTCAATAATATTGTAATAACTATGGATGGTGCCAGGTGGGTACTAGACTAGTCAGGGGCATCATTTTGTAAGTTATATAAATGTCTAACCACCATGTTGTACATCTAAAACTAATAAAATACTGAATGTAAACTGTAATTATAAAATAAACACATTTTAAAAAATTTTAGTTAAAAAAAATAGTTGGTGATAGTTTTGACATCTTCTGGCATGCTTTGTTTGTAATGATATTAGTTTAGTCTTATGTCTTTTTCTTATAATTGCCTTATGTGAGATTTGATCTTGACACTTTTTGTTGCTTATTTATTTTATTTTTAATTAATTTTCCCAAACTTTTAGAATTAAGAGTAGTTGAAGAAGACTTTTCTTCACTTCACAGAGCTCCTTCTTCTTGTGCTTTTGTGGGGTATTCAAAAATAGGGCACTTGCAAGGGCCGGTCGAGTGACTCTGTTGGTTAAGAGCTCGCTCAAAAATGCGATCTGAGCTCTGAGCAACAACAGTTCGATGCCCAGCCCGAGATGAGCTGCTGTTGAGCTGCCAACAGGTGGCGGGATGGCTCAGCTGAAAAAAAAAAATAGGGCACTTGTGTTTGGGGGTTCCCTGGCCCTGTTCTCCTCCCCTCCTTTGCACTAGACCATTTCTTTCTTTCATCTCCGTTGCTCTGACCTGCTCAGTGTGGTTCCATTCCTAGCAGCTATCCAGTGTGAGGCTCTCTCCCAGAAGAGAGCCCTGCTGGTTCAGGTCTGAGAGCTCCAGAGGCCCAGGGCATTCCAGTACCTTCGGTCCTTCTCAGCTGGGCTCCACCCAGGTTCAGAGCTCTGTTCCCAAACCAACCCTGTGAGCTTTCCACTGAATACCTATTGCCTATCTTGGGGTTCTCCAGTTCTCAGGCACCTTTGCTTCCTTTTCTTTCCTCTTACAGATGATGTCTTGCAGGTTTTGTGGCTGGTCGTGGCTTGTTCCCACCCAGATTTATTTTGGAGATATCTCGTTACCTAGTTTTGTTCCAAACATTGTCCAGGGGGCTGGTTTTGCTATCTAGTTGCTCTGTGTTTATATGTAACTATTTTACAAATGGGAAGAGTATGGCAAAGGCAAAAGAGATTGAAAACTTCCAAGTCACTGCAACCATCATCTCTCCCAAATCCTTCTGGGTTGATTTTTAACAAGTACATAAGAACTCACTTATCCAAATGAAGACTGTCCTTCAAATTGTCATTTTTGGAAAACTAATGAAGGTGAGTCATCGGGAAAAATATTTTAGACCTAAACCTACACAGACAAGCTGACAAGTGAATTCTCAAAATTAGACTTCCCTCTGCTATGCTGCTATTAAGCAAGAGTGAGATAATATTGAAAACATATTTGGACAAGAAGAAGTAATTAGTTCTCGACTTGCTCCCCACCAGTTAATACAAATCAGTGAATACAATATTTAAAAAGTGTTGCTGAATTATGAAATTGACCCTGAGGTAAGTCTATCCATGTAACTCCCTACCAAAACCCCCTAAAAACTCCTGTGTAAGCTGGCATCAGATGCTTTTTTGCTCTTGAGTTCTATGCTGCTAACTGAGGTTGGGAGTATTTTAAATTTTCCTCCATTTCATTCCTTGATTGAGAACAAATATAGACATCATATAGAGTAAACTTTAGTTAATCTATCTTTTTGCTTGTGTCTATATATCTACATATAAATGCATGTGTATATTCTTCAACCCTCTTCATATTTCAAACTGTATCTTCTTATCATAAATGCTGATATCTATGCATTATTGAACTTCAAAAATATTGATATATGATGAAAAGTCTTTTCCTTCTCATTAACGTGAATCACAAGGAACAAGGCTAAGCTGCAAAAAAAAAATCTAGAATTCAGCAATGCTAGTCCTCACAGCATTATTGCCAAATAGGTCCTTGAATAAACACTTTACTACTTCAACACCAAAGATCAAAAAGCAAAACAAAAAGCCGGGGGTATTACAATGATACCAAATAACCTAAAGGCCAAAACACCCAATTTCTAATTACTTAGCAACTTAAGTAAAACATCCAAAATAACTGCAAATAAACAAAACCATACTGATTTTAAATCTCCCCCAAATTTCTTTGGTCAATTCATAACTTGGGATGGCAGTATTATCTAATTCCTTAACAAATACTCCTAACATTACATTTTGAACTGTTAACTACAAATATGAATAAGTTATAGACAGAGGAAAAGAAGACAAAGAGGAAAATCAAGGTTATACAGGAAACAACACAGTCATTTGGCATATGAGTAGAATTATCAAACATGATCATTTGGATCAGGCATAAACGCAAAAATCATTGCTGATCAGCACGCTCATTAGCAAACTTTACTTCTTAAGTAGAGAAGTCAATAGTCCCAAATGCATACTACTAAGGAATACATTTCATTATTACATATGATGTATTTTAAAGACATTCCAATAGTTTTTAAAAATTGAAAAACAACTCAGTTTTGATTGATTTGTAACAAGCTGAGATTCAGACAAGTTAAATTTCATGGACAAGATGAAATCATTAAGACAAGCTGGGAGCCTTTTTCGAGTTCTAATAGAAAAAAATGAAACTAAAGAATTAGCATTAATTAACAGAATCACCAAGGCATCAAGAATAAGTAGTGCAATAAATCATCCAAAGTAAAATGAATTTGGGCCAAACCTCACCTTAAGAGCTAATGAACACTCCAAATGAACTCAACTTAATGGGAAAACTACATACAGTGGGCCTGAACTGGAAAACCACGTCAGGATGCTGAGGTCAGAGAAATCTCAATGATGCTGCATTTTTTGCATATTGGAAAACATCTCAATTCTCATCTGAAGAATCAAGACTGCCAAAAATAAACTATACTGACTCAATATAGAGCTTTCCAAAGAAAGAGTCTGCATTTTCTTATATTTGATTTTTAGAGTCTTACAGATACACTGATGCCAGGAGGGGTGGAGAAAAGTGAAAAAACAACAACTATTTCTTGTTTTTCTTTTTGTTCTTTTTGCTTCTTGTCAACAATATACAGTTTGTTAAAAAAAAAAAGGGGGGGGAGAGGGACATGATTTCACTTTATTTATTTATTTATTTATTTATTTATTGATTGATTGATGGCAGTGTCACTGACCCTCATATGTGGGATCCGAACCAGGGCCACTGGCGTCCCAAGCCAGCGCTTAACCACCGTGCCACTTGGCCAACCCTGATTTCACTTTAAACTTTAAAAACTTTTTCTATAATTTTTTCAGTAGAAGACTGATTTTTCTAGTTTCTACTAACACTGAAAATATTTGGTTTATTTCTCCACCTATTAACCAATATCAACAAGAATATGCTCAAGTGTTGCTCAGAAAGTAACACGCATTTGCTTTAAAATGCAATCCAAATCTGAGGTCTTATGGACTTAATAAGCTGTTTCTCATCTAAGTATATGTTTCCTGTCCTCCCCTCCTCTCACCAAAATCTCAATAAAACTATCTGTACAAACTAGTCCTGTCCAGAACAAGCATGCAAGCAGCAAATTTTGCAATGATCCCACCCCAACAATTTGAATGCTGGGGGTAGCTGATGTTGCTGACCTTTCTGACAATACAATTTGCAAATATCCTATCCCTTCTCCTTGAGCTAACTTCCTTCCAATCTGGCTAACCCTGCAGTTTCTGCTGTCTATATTGACCAAAGGGGGTCTCTTTCTATTGCCTTTCACCATTTCTCCTTTCATCTCTACATGGATTGGGCCACTATCCCTCACCAGATGCACATGGATTCTGTCTGTGTGCCTCTCCTTCTCCATTATCATGGACTCTGTGTTCTACTTATGAACACATTCCCCTAGATCTTGTTCATAACTGAAATCTCAACCTTCCCCCTTCAATGAGTCCTGATGCTCCCAAGATAGCACCCTGTCCCCTACCATCACCTCCATTATGGGCTATATAATCTCTCCCTCACAAATGCCGAGAAAAAAAGAATTGCACACCGTTATTCCCCTAGTCTCACCCTGATCACCCCCTACAATCAATGTGCCTGTCCACTCCCCTTTGACTGGATTTGGCTAGACATAGCTATTATCTGTCACTTCTGGAGACCTACTGATGATCTTCTAAAGGCCATCTCATCTCTTTAACCTTTCATGTCCCACTTCCACTGCATGCTGGGATATGGTCACATCTCAGGCCCCATCATAAATCAAAACATCTTTCAGTCCCAAATCTCTAACTTGGAAAAACCTTTCATTGACTTGAACCTTCTGACCCTCGCTCCTACTTTTTTAATATACATAAATCCATTCTTGCCCCATGAGCTTGATCTCTAGCCCCTCAATACCCTGTGAGACTTCTTCAGCATGGGGACAGCACAAATCCATCCCAGTATCATTAACACCTTTGAATCCTTTACTCCCTTGGCCTTTAACTATACCTTCCATCTTTTAATTCCAAAGTGGCTGAGAAATGATGGAGTTACAGACTGCAAATCTTGCCAATTAACCTCAGCTGCACTCTTGTGGCAATGCAGCAATCAATTTACTCATTTCTTGGTGACTCATGCTTGCCCCTAGTAGCAATTTCAAACATTTCCCATTCTACTTGATATTTAACACTCTCCAGTTCTCTCTCTCTATCATCAAATGCAAAAGCTCTTATAAATCATATGTAAAGTACATTGTCCTCTCTCTCTAACTGAAAGGACTATTACATGTCCGAATACACAAAAATGTTTCTAATTTGAATAAAATGTTGGTTATTTGCACCAGAAAATAGTGATGATTGTTTAAAAAGATCCAGTGAGGGTAATTTTCACTGTGGAATTAAATGAAAATAATATAAAATGTAGCTATTTTAAAAATAAATGATAATCCCCAAATTCAAACATGTAGTGCAGAGGTAATAAGAAAAATTTTGACCCATAAACTTACTCATTTTTTAAAAAGTTACAGTTTTATTGAATTTCTCTGTATAGAGGTCTTTTCTCCTTCATTATAGTTTCTATCTCTAGTCTCCAGCAATATGTCTGGTATATAATGGGTTCCCCCAAAATATAATATTCTAACATACAGAAAACATTTGCTCATGTGCTAAATTGTGTATATATTTCCCTAGTGGAGTTAAATCACCAAATCTATGCCACTAACTTTGAACAAATCACTTACCTTCCCTAAAACTTAGTGTTTCCTTTAAAAGGGGAATAAGTTAGATATCTCTTAGATCCTTTCCAGCTTTAACACTTTGTAAGCGGGCATTTGACCTATATGACGAGTTTACTCATTTCCCGCAAAAAATGAGTTAATATTCTATAATTACTGCTTATAATGTCAGATATAAGCTCATTTAGCTTTTATGGATCAGAATTAACCAAGCCTAGTAAGAAAGGAGTCCTCAAGGAGTTAAAAAGACAATCGAGATGGCAAAAACACCATACAGAAAACAATACAAGATGACACAGAATCAAATATTAACTGGCAAAATAGAAGCTATTGGTAGAAATCACTGAATAACATATTTTGGTGAGTGGAAACCAGAGAAGTTTGGGAAGATTTCACATACAAAGTTAACAGTTGAGCTGTTTTTGTGAAAAGGTGGGATTGAATGAATAGAGGGAGAATAGTAACAGGCACTAAATAGAATGCCATGTTGTCTATTTTAGATAAACTCTTATTTAGCTTAATGAAAGAATTCTTAAAAGTACAAATTTGGATTAAGAATGATCAAGGAAAATAAGAGTTCTAAAAAAATCATATCTTAGAGAAAAATTCCACTTCGTTTCTATATATGTGTTTTATTATCAATTTCATAAAATATTGTACCTTCATAAATTATGATAGCTACTTCATACACCATTGATTGTCCTGCATCTAAAGACTAACATTGTCATAGATAATAAGCTGATATTTTCAAAGAAGTATTTCTGGAGCTTTGAGGGTTTAAGATAAGGCTTCGAAGTTTCTGAAAGACTTTAACATAGAAACATTGAGATTCAGCCAAAAAAGGATCCTGAACAGGAAAGAAATCAAGTCAGGAACATTACTAGGGCATTTTCCCAACTATAAATGGAGATGCACTATGAAAAATACAAACATGAAGATCTGTCTGGAAAGGTCTGATCCATTGAATACTCCTGTGGTGTTTATTGTCACTGCATTGAAAATTGTATACTTGTGTTCATCTTCTAAGGCAGATATCAAATGAGTTTAGGGAATGCTGGGGAAAAGATGGATGGGCCACAAATAAAGCTCACTTAAAAGAAAATGGAAATTGTGGAAAGCAGTTAAATCAAGTAATTCACTACTATTAAATTCAAGACTATGCCATTCAAAGGCTAGTCATTTTATGAAAAGTTGTGGGGTCAAATGCAGAAAATAACTTGTCACTAGAGATGATTTATGAGTAGGCTACTGATTAAGATCACCACGAAAACTTCAGAAAGGGACAAAGGACCTCCCAAAGTACATTTGCAGAAAGGAAGCTGACCTGTACAATGCTGAGTGAGCTGTGATCTTAGAATCGACAACAGTCACTTTGGAAAGACCATGTAACAAGAAGTGTTTTAGGTAATTTACACATTTAATTTAAAAATGGTAGCTAGATCATTTATTTTGTTTTTTAGATTCCACATACAAATAAAATCATTTGGTATCTGTCTTTCTCTGTTTGACATTTCACTTAGCATAATACCCTCTAGGTCCATTCATGTTGTCAAAAGTAGCAAGATTTCATTCTTTTTTATGGTTGAGCTATATATCACTCTGTGTGTGTGTGTGTGTGTGTGTGTGTGTGTGTGTGTGTACACCACATCTTTTTTATCCAATCATCTATTGATGGGCACTTGGGTTGCTTCCGTATAAATAAACTCCTAGATACAGAGTATGAACTGATGGTTGCCAGATGGGGTGGGGTTGCCAGAAGGAGGGGCTGGGTGAAAATGGTGAAGGGATTAAAGAGTACAAATTGATATTTACAAAGCACTCACAGGAATGTCAAGTACAGCTTAGGGAATATGGTCAATAATACTTAAATAACTATATATGGTGTCAGGTGGGTATTAGACTTATCAGCATCACTTTGTAACTTATATAAATGTCTAACCACTATGCTGTACACCTGAAACCAATATAATATTGAATGTCAACTGTCATTGAAACATATAAAAAAAGAAAAAAGGGGGGGGGCCTAGTTTAGGAAAAAAAAAATAGGTTTAAGGCCAAGAAAAACAGCAATTTTACACATCTTCGCTTACTTTATACATGGTTAAATATGTAGTCATTTCCATACATCTTTACCATATATGTACTCTATTTTTGCCATTTTGATATTAACTCTTTATACAGTTTCTGAAATTTCTAACTATGATTATATAAATATCAATATTACATTTCTCCCCAATCCAAATTCCTTACAATGATCCATAGGCTTCTGTACCATCTGATACCTGCCTTTCATCCCATCTCCTACTACTCTCCATTCCCACCCCTTTCCCACTCCAGGGCCAGCTTCATAGATGTGTGACCAGTGCTCAGAAGTGCCCTGAGCTTGGCTTAATGCTCTGCTGTTGCCATTCTGAAAGTCATAATAATTTTTTAACATTTCATTTTGCTCTGGGCACTTCAACGTATATAACCAGTGCCACCCTACCGCACTCCCCTTGTAGAATATGCTCCACTTTCTCCTGTGCCCCTAACATGCCAACCTCTTTCCCACCATCCTGTGTGCTGTCTCTTCATTCTGAAATACCCTTCCACAAGTTCCTAGTTCTCCATACAGTCGATTCTTTCTCATCCTTCAATCTCAACTCAACTGCTAACTTCTCAGATTTGATTTTTTTTTTATCTAAGTCTCTCCTCTAATCTTCTTTCTCATTATCCATTTATTTCTTTAGAGGCACTTACAACAATCTGTAATCTCATTTGTTTCCTTGCTCATTGTCACACATCCCCTCCTCCCAAATGGAAAGTAGCAGGAAAATCTGCAATCTTGTCTCTTTTGATACTACACTGATGAATTACCAGAGCTGAGCAAAGTATGACACATGGTAAGTACTCAATATTTATTTGTTGAGTGAATAAATACATTAATCATAGTAATAAATGGTGCTCTACAAATTTCCTTAGGGGAATTTTTTTTTCCTACTTGAAGTGATTATGCACTATGGGTATTTCATTTATAATTCTGCAATATTGTCTAGAGGTTTCCATTTATTTGAGAAGATACCTCAGAATGTAAGTGAAATTTATATCTGTATATTTTATAAGTTTTTTCTGTCTTCCTGTCAATTTTTGATGCAAAAAGTAACTCAGTTCCCCAAACCAAAGAAAATGTATAGCTCTATGAATAAATTTTGGCACACTAAAAAAAATAGCTGTTGAGAGAAAATGAAGATAAAGGTAAAGAAAAAATAGCTTTATATCAAAGGAACAACAAGAATCAGTATCCAATGCTAGTAAGGCTGTAAAAAGTCAGGTCATTAACAAAATGTGTTAATAATGTAAAGTGGTATAAGTCTCTTTTGAAAAAATGACATGATGTATTTGACCATGGAAATACTCATATTTATTGACCCAGATTATCCACTTCTAGTACTTTCTTCTAAGGAAATGTAATTTACGTACTATATGGCAAGCGCTCTTTTCACAAAGATACTTGAGTGTTGGATATAATATTAAAAATTGAAAATATGCTAAATGTCCAAATTTAAGGGACTGGTTAGATAAATTAGTTTAATTCACTCAATTAAATATTGTGTAACAAGGAAAAATTATACTGTGTGACAACATGGGGGAACATTTACTATATAACATGTTCAGTGAAAAAAGCAGGATCAAAATTACATAAATATAAAAATAAAATCTTAAAATCAGAGACATGGAAAAATATTGGAAGGTGGTTTATTCAGGAGCTAAATTAACGGAGTTTTTTTTACTTTCTCCATTTTCTATACTTTTTATAATGTAAATAAATAATTATGTAAAGATTTTAAATATGTCTAAAAGAAACATGATTTCTCATTACATAGTATCATTTTCAATATGTCAGCATGAGCTTTTAAAAGAGTTTGCTGCCAAGAAAGCTGTCTAAAATCAAATCACAGATGTAGATAAAATTTAATTAGTTAATTTTTCTTAAAAAGATATAGTGATTCTGTGTTAATGAACTCAACATAGATATATTTACTTAAAACAAAACAAATATATGGTTAAGCAATCTAGAAAGTGATTTTTTTTCCAAAAGAAGTTAAGTCTAAATAAATTGAATTTTATTTTAGATGCTGGTTACTTCACAAGCAATATATTAAAAACAAAAAAACCAAAAATACAAAAAACAGTAGTGTAGTACTCACAGGTATACAATATTCCACCATTGGATAATGTAATTTGTGACCTTTTGCTGTTCGGCCTGAGAAAAAGCAACTCTGGCAGACATCATAGTTAAAATGCTTGAGGCTTCTATACCTAGAGAGAAGAAAATAAAATTCATTGGCTTGCATGCCTATTATTTAGTTCAAATCAATCATCTGTAGAAGGAATTTCATTCATCCAAAACACCATGGAAACAAAAGGTATACTGGCTACAAATGTGGAATTTGCGTAGTGACACTGTACATTGCCCTTTATTTGCAGAATCTTAACTTAGAGGAGTAAAACTCTAGATTTTAAGTTTCTGTGGGTCAGAATGGAGAACACCTTCCAGATCCTCCATCTCCCAGAATGGCAGGTAGTAACTAACAACATAAATATATTTGTATCTACAGGAAAAAAAAAAAAGTAACAGGACTAACAGAATGGAAATGGAAACAAAATGTAAAGGTTATGTGAGGTTAATATAGTAAACTATTAAGTGCCAAATGGCTTCTAAAATGACCTGCAAAAATCACTTGCAAATCGATCTCAAGGAAATTAATCAGCATATACCACATCCAGCTTATTTTGGCAGGGAAGTAATTTGGTTTGAAACATTCATCTATGCTAATAATATTCCTTGACCTATCAGCATGGCTTGACAAATACGACTCTCTTCTAAATGGAGTTTTGCATATTGCTGATCACTCCATGGCAGAAAACCATTCTCCCTTTCTTCACTGGTACCAGACCCTTGCTCTGTTAGTGGCCAGTATGCCCTGTTAACAATACATGTCTCAGTCTCTCTTGTTGCCAGAGCAATACAAGTCAAAGTCAGGGGGTGGGGTTTCTAGTTGGGGTTCCAAGGAATTGACTCCGTTGGGAAGAAACATGGTCCCTCTTCCTTCTTTCTGGAAAACACACTTGACATTAAGAAGGGCCATTCTATTAGCATGAGGTGACCTTGAAGATGGAAGCCACCTGTTAAGGATGACAGACTGTAAAGCCAGAACTATAAAAGGGGGGATGTTGGTCAAAGGGTACAAACATTCAGTTACATGAAGGACAAGTTCCAGGAATCTAATGTACGGCATAGTGGTTACAGTTACTAATACTGTATATTGTACTTGGAAATTGCTAAGAGAGTAGATTTTAAACGTTCTCACCACAGACAAGAAACGGTACTTATGTGACATGATGCAGGTGTTAGCTAACACCGTGGAGGTAATCGTATTGCAGAAAGTGTATCAAATCAACATGTTACACACCTCAAAGTTACACAATGTTATATGTCAATTATGTTTCAGTGAAGCTGGGGGAAAAAATAATGATGAACCCAGATGTCTGGGAAGCCACCATTCAATCTTGCATTCCTATCTTAGGACATTTTTTTTAACATGAAAGGAAACTAAGGTTCGAATTTACTTATGCTTCTATTAAGCAGCTGTATGTCATCCTAACTGAAACAATTCCCAACTTGTAAAATGTTCTCTAAATCTAAGATTTCATTAAAATTTAATTTGGAAGTAATTACAGAAAAACTCTAGGAGTATTTATAAATGTTCAAAAATATAGATCTAAAGAGGTAGCTTGATACAGTCAACCTGGATGAAGTTAAGTTATTCCATAATGCCTATATTCCTCTATTTCTATTTCTAGAGTTGGTTCTTTATTTGTCCTTGTAGCTCAGAGACAGAAATAACCATTTACCTGAGAGCTAATCAGACCCAGTGTATCTTGGTCCTGTTGTTTAGTGGAATTGTTCTTACACTGACTCCTCCATGTGTAATCTCTGTGCAATCATTAAACTGACATTAGTTTGAAGAAAGCTTTGCTTGGTCCCATTAACCAAGGATCAAGCCCAGACATATTTTTCCTCCATTCAGAAATTAAAAATTTTAAATAGACTATATTCACAAAATAGAAAACTGGGAAAATATATATGCAAGTAAAAGGAAGATGATATATCACTGGTCATCTTACCAGTTTCAATACTGACATATTTTCTTCAAGTTTTTTTTTTTTTTTTTTTTGAGGGCAGTGTCACTGGCCCTCATATGTGGGAACCAAACCGGGGCCGCTGGCTTCCCAAGCCAGTGATTTACCACTGCGCCACTTGGCAGGCCCTATTTTCTTTAAGTTTTATCTAGATTCCTTGAGCAAGTGGTTTCCCCTTTTTAGCCTACTTATTTTTCTGAGCCTGAGACCTTCTCCCATCCTTACCATTACATGGATAGAGTTCTCTCTAAAGTTACTGAGGACTTCTCCTGAATCAATGGTTTGTTCTCACATACGATGTTTAGAATCTCTGCTGCACCTAATGAACTCCTCTACCATCTTTCTAACGCCCTCTTTTTGATTTCTACAACATTATGACTCGTTACTTCTCTTAAGAATCTCAATCATCTTCTCTCCCTTTTGGGTCCCTCTTTTCAACCCTGCCTTCTACTGCGCATCATCATTGTTCAGGCTTTTCCACTTAATGGAACAGTTCAATGACAGTTCAATAAACATTTCAATATCACTTGTAGGCTGAGTTACTATCCCACTAATGGTTATTAGTTATGGCTATTAAAAAAAAAGCTAACATTTATTGAATGTCTGCTCTTCCTGTGATAGGCACTGCCTTTGTCACTTTTCATGTATTAACTATTCCTATACGAAAACACTCACAGAATTGGAAGTGGAAGGAACTCAGGTTCAGTAAGGCCAGGTGACTTATCCAAAGTCACACAGCAAATCCAGGATGCAAACCTAGGTGGCCTGACCCCAGGGCCAGTTCTCAATACACTGCCTCCTGAATATCCTGCTGTAGCTTTGATCCCTGATGGCCTGGTCAACTCCACAGCTTTATATTAGAGACATCTACATATGACTCTTACATTAACACTGGAAACTTCAACACCTGAAATTCAACATTTAACATAGTTTACCCTTTGTAACTGTTCTTTCATTTTTCTCTTAAGAAATATTTCAAGTTTATTCAAAAACAGAGACTAATATAATAAACATCCATGCACATCTCAAAACTTTGATAAATCTTAATGTTATGCTGCAGTTGTTACAGGTCATTTTCTATTAGAGAAATAAAGCTTTAAAGGTATAATCAAACGCTAATATTTTTTAGTCTTTTGTCCTGTCCTCACTCTCCATGTCCACAGCCTCTGAGCAATCTGGTCCCCTAACATCCCTGGGCGATATTAGTGGCTATACATGGCTGGTTTTATATAAGCCAGTCTTCCCAATTCAGTTAATCTGGATGTTTCCTGTGGTTTCACATTACTTTTTATATACAATATAATATTTTTTGTCTAATAAGGAATGTCCTAAATCGGTTTTTCTGTTTAGTATCATCTAATTGCTTCTTAATATCAAATCTCTCCTCTCCCAAAAATCTAATCTACTTTGTAAAAACACCATATTGAGTAAGAACATGAACTACAAAGTCAAAAGGATCATGTGTGAATCCCAGCTTGTCTTCACTTATGGGATATCTGGCCTTGGACAAGTTGCCTAATCTCTGAGTCTTAGTTCTTTCATGTATAAAGAAGAGATAATCCTACCAATATTACAGGGTTTTTATAAAGAGTTAATGCAACACATTTTAGCACAACACCTGGCATATAGTAAGCACTTGATAAATTGCAGCGACTATTAGCTCCAATGACTATATTTCTCATTTGGATTATCTTCCCTCTAGTATCCTGAGTTTGCCACATTCCAACTACTTCCTTTCCTGTCTGTCCATCTATGTCCATCAGGTACTTCAGATTTAGCCTCTCCAAGAAACCTGCTGCATTTAAACTGTACCTTTTCCATCTTCCCTTTTGCAACATTTGCACTTTGACTTCACTGAGGCACGTGTTATCCTGGCTGTCAGTCTCATGTTGATTCTGCGTCATACTGACCACCTGTCTTTTCGTCCTCTGAGAATATACATCCTCACTGGTATCAAGGCACTCTGACCTTACAACACTTTAGAGTGGCTCCCTAACATACCACAATTTATGGAAGAATGGAAAATTTGAGTTTTATTTCTTAGTTAACCATCCAGAGGGAATGCAATGATACTCTTGATACAAGCAATGTTGATAAAGTCAGTCAAATGAAAATAATTTTGTTTAATTGAGGATACTGATACTGATACTTTACAGAACAAAACCAATAATAGATTTCCAAATTAAACAGGCTATTTTCCAGATTCCTCCCAGAAGTGAAACAGTTATGCTAAGGGTCTAACGCATACTCACCTAAATGCAAAGAGGTGAAAGGACCCAGATAGCCAAGGCACTTCATCCTGAGGCCAGCCATAGACTCTACACAGTTCACTTTAGGGCCACAAACTAACACACCTGACACACCGATTACACTACAGTATGAGGTTTAGCAGCGCTCCTTGTGTGGTGGTGAACAGTAGGGTTCCGCTACTTCACACAGGACTTGGCAGAAGTAACACTAAGTAATTTGATTACTTCTCCGTTAGTATTTAAATTTTGCTCCCTGTTTACTAAGTTTGATCCCAAAGACCTCAGAACATCACCAAATTTCATCAGGGCCGTTCATGCAGTTATTAGGAATGAACATATGTGTGACCCACACATACAGAAATTCAGGAAAATCTCATTCTGGAGCAAAATAATACAAATAATAACCATAATAACAAATAAGCTTCATGTTGTGGCTGTAACACGAAATGCTATTTTTAGATAGATGAAATATACAGAACATCTCATTCAAGAGGCAAACCTCCAAATGGGAATAAATGTAAGGGACGATGGACATATACTGAGATGACACAAACAGAACCAAAAATAGCCTCCTGCTGCCCCTGGCTGTAGATCATCTTACCTGAATCCAACAATTGGACATTCTTTACAGATGTTGCATTTGGCCTGATGTTTGGCAGTTTCAGCTGCTGCCACGCGATGTAAAACTGGCAGCCAAACCATGGACTGTGGTTCCAGACGCATCCAATCTATAAACTCTTTCACACTTATCTCTGGTTTGTTGTTATTCTGGTGAGGAAACAAATACATTGCAAGTGAAAAAAAAAATCTTCATTTAAAGTTGCTTCATAATCTGAAAATCTGTGCACAAAATTAAAAGGAATGTTACATAGTTCTTCCCAGGTCAGATAAATCAGAAAATATTTAAGGTTCTTCAAGGAAAGAAAATTCTAGAATCTATAAAGAGAAAAAGTAGAAATTGTCATATAGGAAGAAGGAAAAAAAATCCCAATACCTTCATATACTTAGATTTTAAAAAACAAAACCAAAACCCATATGAGTTACTCTTGTCTCATAAACATTTTAATTCTGTAAAATTCATTTATCTAAGACAGTAAAAATTTGTGAAATGAAAAGCAGAATGTCCCAGACATGAAGGCCATTATATATATTAAATAAAAAACTGTTATTTCTATGTCCTGCTGCAGTCCTGTTATAACGACTCTTGGGGTCATATTACTATGAATGTACTTTGCCAGATTTCCAAATTAATCATGATAAATTGCATGAAATGTCTTAGTCCTTCTTCCAATCTTAATATTAAGTAATTTTGCATACATGCAAAGTTAAATTTATATCAACATCTTCCTCCTGTCAAGGTCATTGTATGAAACAGCACATGGGAAAACAGTATTTAGAATTTTCATTTAGTATTTTTTTCATATCTAAAACAAGAAAAAGAGCCATTATAAAACATTAATGACCCATAACATCAATTCTCCTTAAAGAGATGGTGTGAGCATTTTTTTTACCCCCCTCAGCAATGATACATCATTGGTTATGCTTTGGGAAAATATCATTAGGTTTGTATTTTATGCATATTTACAATATCAGTAGTAACAGTTCTAAAATGCATTTATATGCAGTAAGTATTAAAAGGAAACTAAAATGCTTTTCCAGTTTCACATTAGTAACTCAGATCAGTGTAAAACTTTGTACATCGTCTCCTTTAGTTCATCTGATCTCAAAGAAAAGACTGTTATTTTAAAAACATCTTTAGTGTATGTATTTTAAAAATCTTGGGCTGGCTGAGTGGCATGGTGGTTAAGAGCTGGCCTGGGACACCAGCGGCCCTGGTTCGGATCCCACATATGAGGGCCAGTGACACTGCCCTCAAAAAAAAAAAAAAAAAATCTTGCCTACAAGAAACTCAGGACATTTTTACTCATTTACTTAGAAAATATTTATTAAGTAGCTCTGATGTTCAAGGATACAATAGTAAGAAGAGAGAAATAGTCCTTGTTCATGGAGCTTAGGTTTGTATTGAAGAAAAAAAACACTGAACGATTATACAAGTCAGTATGTAATTATAATTGTAACGATCATCATAAGCAGGCAGACGCAATTCAGGTGAATATAGTGGGGCAAATAACCTCATCTGAAGGGATGAGAGAAAAATTTTCAGAGGATGTGAAATTTAAGCAAAGGTCTAAAGAATGAATAAGGGTTAGCAATAAGAAGGGAGCTTGTGGAGGAGGGTATGGAAGAACATTCTAAACAATTTATATGACCAAAGGCAATAAGGCAGGAAATGGAGGAAATAACAGTACGGCTGGAAAACAGACAGCAAGAGGGGACAAGTGACAAAAGATGAGGCCAGAGCAAAGGTGGGGCCAAATCATAGCAATCTGATAACACACGTTAAGGATTTTGGATGGATACATTGAGAAGCAGTAAGTCTCTTTGAGACGGTGACTGTTTCTTGAATCAAATGTGCCTTAAGAGATAAAATACAAACTTACCGGGACGGTACTCAACATCCTCTACCATTAGGCTCCAGCCCAAGTTCGCTGTGCCATTTCTCGGAACATCCTCAAAACCCTTTCCCAACATACCCTGTATACCAGTGATGCTTCGTGTTTACCTGTTGGAAGCAGCTGCGAACACTGGGTTCAATGTTACTGCCTCCAAAGGCCGCCACTTCCCCCAGCTGCCGGGGTATCTGGATGGCATCGTGAAGTAAGAGGCCAAGCTGTCTCTGGTCACACATCTCTGTCGGCCCCGCCACCTCCTTAAAGAGATCTATAAGGAGGAGAGGCAGGTGGTTAACCTCCATGTATCTACAGTATTCTTTTATGTAAACTATACCTTTGGTTATGGGGATTGAACAATGTAATTTTTTAAAAAAGTAACGGAAACATGAATTACATTAGTTGTCTCCTGACTAACAACAACCTTGAAATTATACTCATCTGTAACCAGGAACTGGTTAACCACATGGTTCTTAAGATGACCTATTGTTGTATGTCAATACATATAAGTAGACCAATAAATACAAGTTTCCTTTTCAAATGGTACATTTGGGTTCATTCAATGGTCTCAATAAGGATTTCCCATCTTATTGAGAAAGGCAAGTGAGTCAAAATGAAGCTTTCTTCATGACTTGTCAAAGGAATAAATGTATTTTAAGTAGCAGATTTTTAAATGTTAACACATTTGTTTATCAAATTTTGTGTTCACTCCTAAATTTAATATTCTATTAAATATACATATATTACTTCTTTTAAAGATTTCTATTCTTGAATGTCTTTTATAGAAGAAACAAAAAGTACAAGGAGGTATATTTTATTTTTAGGGTTTTTTTTCTTTTTTAGGTCCAATCAGTCTCTTATTCCTTATTAGCTATTAAAATTATTTTTTGTTTTACTTCATTTCATGTAATAAAATACAATTTATTTAAAATTTAAGGACTTATTAACAAAACTCGTGCATATTTTCACATAGTTCTTAGGCTTTTCTAGTCATCCCCCCAAAACAAAAAACATTAACTTTGCTTAATACTTTCTTGATTCAATAAAGTTAAAACTCTTCAGTATTGGCTTATTTTCTATTCCCCACTTGCAATAGTTTGAAGATTAAAATTATTACCATACTTCCAGCAATAAGGTTAATATACTTAAATGAGTTATTTTTGGTGTAGGGTGAAATTTCACATAAAAATAACCCATTTCATTATAAAACTAATATTTTCTGGAAAAAGTTTTTGAAGTTCTGAAAATTCAAAAATCACACAAATGGAAAATGCTCTTCATGTGAAGTTTTCCAAGAACAGATGGGGAATAAATATTTATTGAATCCTAAAAACCATTTTCAAACAATACGTGGTAAATGACTATCACATCAAAATGTATCATTCCCCCCCTTTTTAAGGGGAATAATGCTAGCTCAAGCACTGTCAACAGTGAATTTTCAAACAACTGAACCAAGCTTAGTGATATTAACATGGTAACTATAATGAAATATGACTTTAATTATAAGCATACGTTGGGAAAGCAAATTTGGTTAAGATAAATTTAATTTTTATTATTGTTTGTTCATTTAGATTTGATTAGAGTTCTACTTGTTTCTTTTCATTTGTCAAAAATAAGGCTATCATAGCCAGAAAACGTTTATCCAGGATTCTTACAATGATACTCATTTTAAACCTGTTCCTGGGAAGAGGCCTCTCAGGTAAATAGAGTTGATGCATATGTATAATAATCTTGCACAAAAGTGCACATTTTCAGTGAGCTAACGGTGCCCAGCTCTTCCTCTTTTAAGGCAGATAGCTATACTGCGATGCCACTCTAAAGGTAAAACTACACATAAAACATAAGAGAAACGATGAACATTAACATTAAACATTTGGACATATTTCTAAATTTTTATAAAAGTTCATATTTTGATGTTATAGTCAGAAATAAAAGAAGTGTCAGAACGTGGGAATGGGTCAGAGGAAAGTCAAAATCTAAAACCCAAGTTCCCATAAATTAGCACAGAAGAAATGCAAAAGGCCATTCAAAAGGATCTTTGTATTTTCCTTTTTTTTTTTTTGAGGGCAGTGTCACTGGCCCTCATATGTGGGACCCGAACCGGGGCCGCTGGCTTCCTAAGCCAGCACTTAACCACCGCGCTACTCGGCCGGCCCCCCAAAAGGATCTTTGTAAATGTGCTTTGGATGAGGCAAAGTAGCCACCAGGTATGAGCATGAAGGCCAGGTTGTTGTTAGAACCAATCAAGGGATATTCTCAGGAAGGCATAAAGAGAGAGGGAGGTATCACCAGGGTGAAGACAACGACATTAGCCATTAAAAAATCAGTGTTCAGACAGATAACCACATGATCCAAGATGGCACTGTTGCCGCTGAGTTTGGAGCACAAATTGTCTTAAATATTCACTTTAACAAAGGAAATAATAAGAAGGAAATGTTATTCTGATATCACTGGGGAAATTAAAACTGGAATCAGAGTTGCTGAGGACCTCAAAGGAAAAAAACAAAACAAAACAAAAAACCTCAGAATATTTCCTGAGTCTCAATACTCCCCAAAAAGATTTAGATTAATTTCAACCCAATAGGTTTTTAATTTAATTAAGTTCTAAAATGGTATACTTTGTGGAATAAATTTAATATCAGAAATTTTCATTGCAGGGGCTTCTGCTTGTTCTACATAATATGACATTTTAATGTCAAATTATACAGAGTGTTACGTTTCTAAACATTTGTAGAAAGTGTGTCTACTGTCTATGAGTGTCTGAGTACATGTATGTTGAAATACCCTCCTCATTTGAAAGATTATACATTTTAGAAATATGTTTGAAGATATGTGTATAGAAAAAAGACATCTTTTATATATAATTTTGTGTCGAATTTGTTTTTGCTCTATAACTACAGCCATATTGTAACTTGTTCTGTTGGTTGCTCGCTGCTCATCAGCTTGATAAATGGAGGAGGGAACCAGTGATTCAGGAAAACAGGTCACGCTTACATGTTTACGATTCATGGTAAACTTTGAAGTTGAATTTGCATTTGTTTCAGAGTAAGTTGAGCATCATGATACAATTGTCACAATCAGAGAACCCTACATTCTTTCAGGGGCACATGGAAATCCCAAATCACAGATGATAAAAAAGTCCTTTTCTGGGTGGCCAGGCGGCTCAGATGGTTAGAGCACAAGCCCTGACCAGCAGGGTTGCTAATTTGATTCCCACATGGGCCAGTGAGCTGCACCCTCCACAACTAGATTGAAGAAAATGACTTGACTTGGAACTGATGGGTCCTGAAAAAAACACACTATTCGCCCGAAAGTTAAAGAAAAAATATTATATATATAAAAAAAAAAATGTCCTTTTCTAACTTTGGTCCATTGATGCTTTCATTCACATTGTCATTTCCTACTCATTATAGAAATAGCTTTTTTGGCTTTGAAAATGGTATCCTTTGACAATTGTGATGCTGAAGATGATTTAAATACTGAATAAATAAAAGTGCCACCAAACAAAAGCTTCGTGCAAAGCGTTTTTCTGCACGGTTTACTAGATTATGACTCCATCAAGGCACCTCACCTCCTGATCCTACAATCAGCTTTCCTTTTCATACTAATCTACATCTCTTTTCACTGACATTCTTGTCAAACTACATAAGAAAAAAAGAAAAAACTTTATGATCTAGATCTGAAGTTTATCAAATCACGTGACAGCCATCCCAGAAAAATAAATGTTTTTTAAAAGATACGTCTATTCACATAAAACGCAATACTAGACTAAGTTGGCAGGAACTGTGATCAAATATCCTCTTATTTTGGGTGTCTCCATTCATGAAGTATTCCTAGCCTCCCCCCCACCCCATCACCCAAATGTATGCATACATCTGTAAAGAATCACCTGGGAATACGTACAGCAGGATCAAGTAACTCACACTTCATGGACAAAATTAAATCAAAAGATATTTCACAGTAGTTAAAGAGTTTGGAGACAACAGCAGTAATTGTTACAATTTATTCAACAACTGCTATTTCAAGATACTTTTCACATATTATCTCTAATTGCTTTCAAAGCGAGAATTATTAGCTTCATTGTTTAGCTGAAGAAAATTCGCTAAATTTCAGCTTCCTGAAGCATGAAATGGAAGTAATATTACATCTGAGCTGTGGTGTTCAGTGGGATTTTGTAACCTGCCCAAAGTCACTTAAGCCACTAACGGCAGAGGTGAGGTTTGAAGGCATGTCTCTCTGGCCCCTGAGCTTGTCCTTTTCTAAATGCCAAGATGCCCTTTGTTCACTAACAGGTAAAGGGCACCTCCAATTTATTTGGTAAATGAAAACAAATACAACAAAATATGTTTTTATCACTTTTTAATTTTTACACTAAATAGTTATTTGTCTGACTATGTCTGTAGCAGTTCTAGTCCACCTTGATATTATTTCTGTAAGTATTTTAAGTACCCAGGTTCTAGTATAAAGTATAGTGTAAAGGTTGTAGTCTTCATTTTATTTCTTTTAAGCATTAGAAGTACACAAGGCTTGGGCTTTAGAGTCAGAAAACTCTATGATTTAATTCTAGCCCCACAATTTACTGTCACTACAGCTTTTGATTCGAGTTTTAACCTATGTCAGCATTAATATTTTTTTGGCTAGAAAATGGAAATCACAATGCCTACATCATGATGGGGTGATTATTTTAAGAATTAACTGAGCTATAATTTGTAGTTGGTTCTCACTCCATCAAGGCACTTCACCTCATGACCCTATAATCAACTTCTCATTTTACACAAATCCACAGCTCTCTGTATTTGTGCCCTTTGTCTAGCCTGGACATATTTAGTAAGGGTTAAAGAAATGGGAATTATTATTACTAGCAATTCATATAAAGTTAGGTCTCCAATAAATTATTATTATCATTACTAAAAACACATTGGTATAGGAAAGGTCTTACATACATCTGTATTTTTCTTCTAAGAGACCTTTAGAGAGAGACATCAAGCCAATCTTCAGGCTTTGCACTCTGATTTTTCCAGTCCGACCCCTGAAAGTATAAGAATCTCAATGTGTTACATGAATTTCAAGTTGTACACAGTGTATTAATTATTTCTGAATATCTATTTTCTTGAGGGTAAACCATTAAAAAAATGATGACATCTTAAAAGTATAACTTTTCTATTTACATTTAATAATTAATGTTAAACCCAAGCCGCTTGTTTGACCTAGTCTGGAAGAATATACAACCTAAAGTCACTTTACACACAACATATGAACTAGGAAGAACAAATTGAGTCAAAATGAAAACTTTAACTGTAAAGCTTGAAAATACTTCATTACTATAAATACTATAAATTAAAATCTATTAATAATTATAAATGCAAGATTCAAAATAGATAGCTACAGCTTATATAATATACATGTGAGTTAATACAGCAAGAAAGGACAAGTGATATATCTAAAAATAAATATAAGAAAGCTGACTGAAAAATTAACTATACACTGAGGGCTTATAACTTACAGAATACTTAAAAATGTATTATTGTCTTTATTGATGTTGGACTCTGACAATGCAGTGTTTATGTCACTGTTGGAATTATAATAATCAGTGATCTTAGACATGTGTGGAATCCTATTTGGGGAAATATCAAATTATAATTAAATACAAATGTATTAATTAATCAACATTAGGAAATAGTTTCATCCTATGCCAATGAGAGACAATTTCAATTACACTTGTAAGTTGACAAAAAGAAAAATTTTATTTTATCTTTAACAGAAGAAAGTCGTCTTTATTCCATCATTTATCAAAGAACTACTGAGCTGTCTATTAAATGTGAATCACTACACTAGATCCTGGGGATGGAGAAAGGTAAATACAGAAATTACGAAGATTAATAACATTAGGAACCTTGCTATGGAAAAACACACAGTCATGACAAATTGCTAACTTTATTATTGCAGATTCAGGATCAATTTTCAGTTTAGGTTTTAATTGTTATTTTTTAAAAAAAATACATTTTCAATTTAGAAATATAGTACATAAAACCTATAAATGAATGTTTACATAATTATATGAATGCATACATTTTAGTAATTCATGCTATTTCAAAAACTGGTAAATATTTGTATCATATAACTTTAATTTTAGGTGGTATTATAGTCAAACTGTAATTAAATCTTGATCTTATTGATATTTTTACTATTAAGCCTAACTGATATCCCCCATTCTTAAATTATAAGTATGCAGGTAAGTTTCTGCATACATATAAGGTATAAAGTAAATAGACAGAAAAACATGCTTAGGAATTGGTAAAATATATTGTCAAAACAGTCTCTCAGTAGCCTAGAGTCCATGTCCATACTAGATCATATCCAACGAATTTCTTGAACCCCTACTATGTATGTGTATAACATTCACAATTGACTATGAAATGCATAATATTTAAATTTAAAAATAAATATAGCTGTTATAAGCAGAATTTCTAAGCTAATATTCCAATTTCTCACAATTATAGAAATAACAATTTGAAAATAACCTTAAACTGACCCATGTTAGAAATTATGTTCCTACTTCCTATTTTTTTTAGGTGTTTCCTTTATTATCACATGAAAATAGACAAATAGTCCAGTTTTTTTCTCAAAAAAAAATTTTATTCTTTGGACATAATCGGACAGTAGACTTGCAGAAGGTAACAAAAGGCTATGTGAATGTACTAGTACGTGAATATGGCTAAGGCCAAAACGATCGCTTGAAGGAGAAAAAGATTAAAATGATAGCCATTAGAGTATGACCTCCAGTCTATGGTGTCAACATAAGAAAAGAATATCATCCGAAAGACCACTGAAAATGTCAATCATCCATTCATCATACCATCAACATTTATAAAGGTTTACTGTGGTCTCAGGATATTTCAACATACCATAGAGACTCATAGAAAAGTAAGACACGTTTCCTACCTATAAGCTCACACACTAGCTGGGAAGGGAGATAAGAAAACTACTAGAGAATCATAGGAAAATACGAGACCAACCTTTATGTATGGAAATCATTCAGTACAAAATCATTGTGGCTGACTAAACAATGATGGGTGTGATTAATCTGAATAGTCATTAGTATGACAAAATTTGATAAAGAAGTAAGTTGGACATTGAAGGCATGACAGGGCTTGTGTTTCCTAACTAGCAGAAAGTGGAGTATCACAGGAAAAGCCTGGGCAAGGGAACAGAGGTAATGGCGTGGCAAAACTCATTCAGATGTTGCCAGGACTTGCATCAGAGTTAAATGGTTGATAAAGTTGTCCAGGTTATATGGGGTCAGATGATAGAGGGCTTTGATATTAAATAAGACTATAAAATCAAGACTTTGTAACCTGGGAAAATAAACACTAAGTGAGGCTGTGAACTCATAAATAGAATCAATTTTACCTTTATAGTTTATAAAGACCTTTCTACATATTAGTTCATTTGCCCTTCATAATCATCTACATATGGTAAACCAAGCAGATATTTTATCTCAGTTTTTCAGATGAGAAATTGAGATGTCAAAAGTTAAGTGGCTACCAAATCACACAGCGACCAGAACTAAATATTTGGATTCTTATCATCCACAATGGAAGAAAATGGATTTTTAAACAAAATTTAGAATATTAGGAGAAGTGGGGTACAAGTTAAAACTTGAAAGAAATAGTAACTTTAAAATAATTTATAAAGTACTATTTTTCTTAGACATGGCAATATAGTAAGAATGATCAGGAAATTATGAAAAAATTTGAATATTAGTGCCATATCTACTGCTAATATATGCAATAGGTGGCTGAGGATAAACTGTCTTGTCTTATTGGGTCAGTTTCTAAATCAGTAAATTGAAGAGGGCAAAAGGAGGAACCTCAAAATCCTACTTCTAGAATTCTATGATCTGCTGTGGGTGCACCACTCATTATTTCACGAGCTGGTTGAATATATTTCAAGAGCTGAAAATGCTAGTACTGGCTGCATTATATTACACAAAGTAAGACAGTCAAAAATATATGGTTAATGAATGAATGTCAGGCAGCTGAATGAATGGAAACATTAGATCATGGTACCATTTCCAAGTTTCAGACTTCTTTGGTGTCCATTATTTTCTGGTGCATAGGAGAAAGTGGAACATAGTTTCCATTAGATTCTCAAAGGGAACTAATGGCTTGAAAAGAGTTAAACACTCTTGTTTAGATATATGAATAAGTCATAGTTATTAGAGAAATTTGGCCAATCAACTCTGGCCATCTGAAACTACCATCATATGAGTGACTATGTTTTTTCCTAAGCTTAATTCATGATATTCCTTTCCAAAATAGAAAACTAGACAGAATAGATATCGTTCTGACCCAGCATGCTCTTTGCTATTTCTCTTCGGCATAGAATGGAGATACATCCTAAAGGCTTTTTTTGCTTTAACAGGGAAAATTTCAAGATACTGTCTTTCTAAATAAGAAACAGTACCTTAGTGAAGCACTTCCCATGTGTTCACATTTAATGGTGGAAAGTAGAAATATACAAACATTTAACTCCTTAGAATATGAATCACAACATTTCACATACTGCTTCCTTCCCAACTAAGTGACACTATTCCCTTTGGGCTGTCCAGTGAAAACAGCATATGTATGTGTCATAGGCTGAATTATAGCTCTCTAAAATTCATACACTTAAGTCTAACTCCCAATACTTCAGAATGCAACTGTATTTGGAGATAGGAGCTTTGAAGAGGTATCTAAGTTAAAATGAGTTCATTAGGGTTGACCCTAATTCAATTTGACTGGTGCCCATATAAGAATAGGAGATTAGGACAGACACACACATAAGAAAGACACAGGGAGACACAGGGAGATGACAGCCATCTATAAGACCGGGAAAGGGGCCTCAGAAGAAACCAATCCTGCTGATGTCTAATCTCCAGTACTGCAAGAAAAGAAATTTCTGTTGTTTAAGCCTCTCAGTCTGTGATCCTTTGTTACAATAGCCAGAGCAAACAAATATAATGTGTTAGAGCCACAGACAATTTCAGGGTGCAATTTGATGTCTTCCTCAGTTCTTTCTTTAAATATGGCTGAAGATGTGCACCTCTACCCTACTCCACAGGGCTTACTGAAGTTCCTAAGTATCCTATGAATTTAACATTCTTCCTGGGATGTAAAATTAAGTTATAGGCTTTGTAGTTAAAACACCTGATTGACCAGCTATTTTAGTGAATTTACTGTAGAATGTGTCTCTTATGGAAGTTTAAAGAATTGAAAATAAACTTAATAGTGCATAATTGTTAACAGTTATATTTTACCATAGAAGGATAGATTTGCATTAAAATGGTATTAATATATGTCAGATAGGGATATAGTAAATCCCTCCTTCATTATGCTAATTGAGATTCATGTTATCTGTTGTTCAGTGAATTTCTTAAGAACCCTCAAGCACACAAAGGCTATTTGATTATTTGAAAAAGAAACAAAAAACAACTTGATATTTGTTAGTATTGAAAAAGATTTTTCTAATCAAAAGAATAAACAAAATTTTAATTAAATGGTCTCTAAAGCTGTTGTCATCGTTTACTTCTTATACAGAATAAACTGTTAAATGTGTGCATTTATGAGCTATCGTCTATCTTCTTTTTCTCTAAATCAAATAAAAGACCGATAAACACAAATTCCCATACAGTTAATTAATGGAAAATAACTTTTAGACTCTGAGAGAAAAACAACAGTTCTAATTTTCTTAGTTCCTCTTTGCATATTTTAACCCCCTACCGGAAGAATGAATAATTCCTAATGTTTCAGAAATGTCAGCCCACAGCAGGTCTTTCTAGAATTATTTCACAAATGCATTGTCACATTAAAAAAACAACAACAAATTAATGGCAAATGAGTTATGCTGAAAGTTGAGAGTACTCTTCATGTAACAGTGAGTACCTAATTAAATTACAGATATTAGTGCCCTACAGCATAAATGATTTAAAATCCCATATATATGTAACAACCATTGCAATAAATACGGTTAAAATCAAAAGACACATTAAATGCCTTTAACTGCCATTCAAATTGCTCTTAAGTTGTACAAAAAAATTGCAGAGTGAATTATGAGCCAATTATTTTAATTCATAACAATAAATACAAAATAACTTCTTTAAAAAATACTATAAGAAATTCTGGAATGAGAGGAAATCAGAATTATTTACATTAAGTTTCCCCTAGCATGGTGACAACAAAACAAAACAAAAACCTACAACTTTGATAGCTTTTATAATTGAAGCAAAAATCTTAAAATAATACTTGGATATTCTTCTTTGTTCTATTGTTGGTTAATTACTCAATTTTTGGAAAGTCATTCATTTCTAAAAATTAATATAGCTATTTCCACTGGGAAAAGTACTTTGAAATTACTTTTTAAAAATTCACTTTAAAAATTTATGTATTTTGAGAATACAAAAAACCCCACATAGTTCGCATTATTAACATATTTTGTTCAATGACTGTATATTAATAGCAAAAACTGAAAACTTACGTGTCATATACATTGAGCAGCCAGTTGAGACACATATCCACACAGAGCGGAACATTGACCAGATCCTTATGCAGTTGTTCAAGGCCGTCATAAGTTGTTGTCAGGCAGTTAATGACATCTGGAACGCTAAGGAGCTGATCATTTTGGTTCAGCTTGTGTTGTTTGAAAACTTCATTTGTTGTATTTAACTCTAAGAGATCCACTGATCAGGTGAGGAAAAAGGAACATGTACAATTTTATATAACAACATTGAAACAAAAACATTTCTAGTCTTAAGTGTTTGGCTTGTTCTTCACTTTAAAGAATCCATTCTTTTTAGCTAATTCAATTTTTAAAGTAATAAACAGCATTTCCATTCTTGCATTTCTAACCTCTTCTTTTATCCAAATTTCCTTGCTTTTGAATCTGAGCTATGTTGTTTTTCAGTCTGATCCCATTTTTCGCTCTTTGCAATATCAATTTTTCCCACTTTTCTTTTTTTGGCTTTCCTCTCTCCAATGTCTTTCTACTTTTAAACACAGGCAGGCATATTACCTCTAAGTCTACTCCAACTGGTAGGAAGTCCTATTGAAATATTACATTGCTTTCCTCCTCCTAATTCCTGAGAACAGCCTGCTCACCACCCTCCCAGTTCATCCTTATGTCACTGCCAAACTAATCATGCTTAAATAATTTCTCAACATGTACATCATGAGATACAAAGTTCATTGAAGATGTTCAGTTTTTAAAAAACAGGCTTTTATTATGCAAAACAGTATGAAGATTTCCTCAAAATAAAAGAACAGAATTACCATATGAACCAGAAGATCCTCTTTGAGTTATTTATCCGAAGAATATAAAAACACTAATCGAAAAGATATATGCACCCCTTTGTTTGTTACAGCATTATTCACAATAGCCAAGCTACGGTAACAACCGACATGACAATCAACAGATGAATGATTCAAGGTCTGGTATACACACACAATGAAATACTACTCAAACGAAAAAGAAGATGAACTATTGCCATTTATGACAACGTGGATGGATCTTGAGATTATTATGTTAAGTGAAATAGAAGGAAAAAGATAAAAACCTTATGATTTCAATCAAACATGGAATATGAAACAAACCAAACGTGGAATACGAAACAAACAAAACAAAAACAAAATCATAGATATAGACAACAGGTTGGTGGTTACCAGAGGGAAAGAGAGGTGGTGGGGTAGGGAAAAACGAGTAAAGTGGGTCAAATACATGGCGACAGATGGAAAATAGACCTTTGGTTGTGAGCATGCTATAGTGTATACAAATATCAAATTATAAGGTTATACACCTGAAACTTATATAACGTGAGATATATATATATATATATATATATATATATATATATATATATATATATATATTACCTAAAGAATAAATTAAATAAACAAACAGGCTCTGTAGAAAAATAACAGTGCTCCATTGCCTACTGAATCAAGCCTGATGTACAAGGCCCTCACAGCCTGGCCCTAACTCAGTTTGCTCCCCAAGATGCTTTGGCATACAGGCAACTAGCAGGTGTTTAAATTAGGAAGTTCGCAGAAAAGGCCCCACATGCATGGGTCTTCACGTGTAGGACATCTACAGTGGGCATGGCCGGTGCTAGTGCACAGAGGGTGAGCAAATAAGGCTAAGGCAGAACCCCTGGCCTCAAAGATGGCCAGTCTGTGAAGGGGGATAAGCACACGGATAACTAAAAGGAGGAGTGTAAGCACCGCAAAAGAATACATACACTTCCAAGACAGCTATGTTTGCTGGGGGAGTGGAAGGCCAACTGGAAAAGGCTCCCTATGAAGGTGGGATTTGAAATGGGCCTTATAAAAGAGAAGATATGAAACCCATGTAAAACAAAGAAAGAACTCCAGGAGGATAGAAGTGGTTGAAAAAAAGATAAGAATTCAAAGAAGTCCAGGGCGTCTCTAAGGATAACGAATAGCGGTGTGGATGAATGGTGTGTGGCTTACTCATCGGTGGCATGTGGTTACCATGAAGCAGACACAGAGAGCTCAAGGGACCAGGCACCCACTGCCCCAGGGGAGGCCCTCGGAGATGAGGAGTAAGGTTTTAGACAAAAGGCAAAAACTGTTATATAACCTTTCTTTCAAATCAATGTTGAGACATTCATTAGGTAACCGAAAACAGGGAAATAGATTATTGGTCTACCATGTATCTCTACATTTATTAAGTGTGGAGATGACTCTTCTAATACTACACATATGGGTTTAGAAAATGACAGAATTTAAGGTCTGCTCATGGAAATTACTGCTTTACAAAATTCTTCCCCTATCTCCATATTTAACTTTTAACATTAAAAAAAATAAGTTCAGGGGAACTTTTAAAAATATATATAACCAATTAATTCCTCTTTGCCAGATGTAAAATTGTTCCCTCAAAAAATATAACATTTTTGACAGTTAAATTAAATAACAAATAGCCTCCTCTGTATTTAGCTATTTTTAACTATTGAATAACCACTAATTTTGAATTTTTAAAGAGATTTATGAAATATGTCCACTCTAGCTGCTTAACCACCACAGAATGGTAGATTTTTTTCAAGTTATCTACAATGGAAAAGAACTACATTAAAACCATACAGATTAAAATTATTTCTAGAACAACTCAATAGGGACTACATTAAAATTATTTCTAAAAACAATTCATTTTTTTAAAAGCGAGAAAGACAAATATAAAGTACACAAGTCTGGATAACAGGTCAATCCATTTCCTTCAGATGTCAAATACATCATAGGTTTTTCAGCTAATATATAAAATAACTAAGTAAGGTTCACATGAGTTAGAGAAAAAACAGAATCATCTGAAATTTTTCACTGTCACTTTTTCTTGGCATTGTATACTGTTTTCAATGATCAACTTCCAGAGGCCAGAAGCAAAATTCAAATACACTCTTCATGGTGCCTGATAAAGGGAAGAGCTCAATAAATGACAGTAGCTACAGAACTATAATTCCACACATATACAAAACAAAATATTCAAATACTGCCAAAATGCCCTAAGTTTCTGAATTCCAGCATTAATTATACCAGCAACACAGCACTGCTATTATATCTCCCCACATGGCATAGAGTGACAATAGGCCAAATTCTAAAATGATGACCGTTTCCTAGATGAGGCTGTCCTTGCATTTCTTCCAGAAAAGTCCCCTTTGTAATACACATTGTATCTGTGACAGTAATTTGCCACATCCCACAGACTATCATGTCTTCAATTTTTAGCGATTTACTCTGACACTTTGCCTTAGTGCGTAAGCAAGGCATACATCTTCCAGAAATGTGTCACATTTAGGTACCTTTAACAAATTGACTACATTTAAGTCACAGAAAATTATGATCTCTTTTCAAAGGAAGACAAATGACAGCTCAGTTATGTGGCAAATGAAACAAACAGAAGAATCACTTTCTAAGCAACTTTTTCTTTAATCCCACATGTGGAAAGGGATCATCATGCCCCTGTTCTGCAAAAGCACACACCATGTAGCAGCACCTGACCTTGAGCTTCTGTGACTCTTCTGTGAACTGTTTGACCATTGCTGCTTATTAGCATCTTGCCCATCTCTTCTTCCCCATTCAACGCAGAAACATAGGTGGCATTCAAGGTTTCCTATCTGCCCTTCAGTCTATAAGCCCGATGCCCGCACTATATCAATTATTACTTCTTCCTGGATGACTCCACATTCCCACTGCTCTGTTCCCAACTAGAGCTGCACTGTTCTCTTCTAAGGACTTCCACTTTAGCATGTTCCAAATAAAGGTCTTTTCTTCTTTTCATGTTGAAATCCAGTAGCAGTATTACTATCTTCTATAGACCATCAGTCTGCAAATCCTAGGATATCCTAATACTCTCCTTTTACCCTCTGCAATTTATCAATTACCAGATTCCCCCAGTCATCAGTTCTTTCTCCTCTTTAGAAATCCATACCCTCAGCTCCCCTCCTACTATTGGGTTGTCGGAAAAGTCATGACATATTTTTTCTATGTTTTTCATTGCAAATGAAATAACTAAGTAAGGTTCACATGAGTTAGAGAAAAAACAGAATCATGACTTTTCCAACAACCCAATATCACCAGCCATCTCAGCCTCCATCATCTTTCACCTGAACTATTTACTTGTCCTCTGTTTCCTTGGTCCTTCTGTCTCAGATATTGTCCCAAGCATACATCCATGACTGGATCTCTTTCCTAAATCCCACAAAACGAAAATGGTTCAATAGTACCCCATTCTATAAAAAAACATCCAAAAATTAAACACATTAGGAGAGCTAGAACAACAAAACACTAAAGGAATCAGAAAAGGTTTAGAAAAACCCACAAAAACAAAAACAAACAAACAAACAAAAATGGATCTAAACTGATGTTAAGGACATTTTTGAATTCTGGACAAACTGCTAATAAGCTACTCCATTTAGACTCCATTATTAGCTGATGTTCCTGAAATCTATCCAGGACTTTGAGTCTTACCCTTGATTATAGCAACGTGCCTAAATCCTATGTATCTTCCTTCTAAGGTATGGCTAATATGCTTCCTACTCAAGAAAGCTTGCTTTGCTCTTCATGATGAAGGAGATCTCTCATTCCTCTGACAGCACTTCCCTTTAGCTTCTCTGTCACTGCCTATCACATCGAGTTTTGAAATTGAAATACAAAAGAATATGTATAACACATATGTGTTGCCTAAAGAAAAACAATACAACAATCACCCATTAATCCATCACACAGCTAAAGAAGTAGACTGTTACTGATATTTTGGAAGCCCCTTGGAAAAATCTCCTTAATTACATCCTCTCAGAACCATAATCACAGAACCATCAACCTCTGTATTTCACTGTCAGTTATTGAATGTATATGTGTCTCTAAATATAGCATTTAGTTCTGTATGGTTTTGAACTATGTATACATGGAATCAAACTGTATAAATTTCTACGGCTACTTGATTTTTTCCATTCACCTTTATATAGCTCTAAGATTCAACTATGTTGATGCTGACTACTCATTCATTTATTTTCTTGCTGCTGTATCCTATCACATTTATGAATATGCCAAAATTAAACAAATTTTACTATTAAAAAGTGCAGATATAAATCTTCTTACACATATTCTCTGGTGTGCTCCTATAATATTCAAACTCAAACCACTCACTCAGTATGTGCTAGAAGACTGCTCTGTGCCAGAAGTTGTATGACACCCAAAGTGGAGGAGAAAACAGACTCATCCCTCATGTGAAAGCTTTGTTCACTTGCAGAGACAGACAGTAAGTAAATAAATAGAATATCATACATTATGACAACTGCCACGGAAGAACTGAGTCTGTGAGATGGAATATCAGGAGTCACCTACTGGAGAGTAAAGCTGCCAAGAAAGCCTCATTGCAGACAGGCGACAATTAAATGAGGACCTAAAGGAAGAGAATGGACCAGCCAGGGCAAGAGGATGAACACACAGAGCTAAGACACAAGCTCTGCGGGAGGAGGAGTGGGATACGAGTTGGCGAGTTCAGCCAACTGATGAGCGCGCACTGCGGAGCTCAGAGAACGAGGTGGAGGGCGAGACGGGCCGAGTCAGAGGCCGTTCCATTCTGAGGGCAACAGGAATCCTAGTAAGCAGGGCAGCTGTGTCCATGTGTAATGTGCTCTCTCCACATTTAAGTTCCTTGAGTGTGGGAACCAAGTCTCTTCATTTTACTTTATCTCCTGCATAGTTTTGAAGCCCAATAAATGTATGAGCAACCACAGAACAATGGCTGCACCCTCTGCATTAGGACATTATGTGGGTGGAAATTTACACAAATTGAGAGACAACCCTTGACCTCAAGCCATTTTCAATGACGCCGGGCAATCGTCCTAACATTATCTATCATACAAAGGCACACACATGGTGTGTATGTGAGAAACAGGTGCTAGAGGCAATCATAAAGTTCTGGAAAAACTGACGGCAGGTGGGATTAGCTTGTAAACGTTTCCAAAAGGAGTAAATTTTTAACAGTATTAGGGAGGGATAAAGGGTTACAGGCCACTGCAGAGGAAGGGTCAGGGAATTTCAAGTAAACAGAAACGATGAGAGAAGAAGTAGATTAATCATAAACAGGAGAGCTTGACAGGTGGCACAAAGGCCCCCGGCTAGAGTGCAGTGGGGGCAGTGCAGTGGGAAAAGTACAGGCCAGGCAGCTCCGAAACCATCACCTCAAGTATTTACAATCCAACACAAGCCAGCACTTCCTTAAGTGTGTGTTACTAAATGCCACTTAGTTTATACGTGGAAGGTGGCATCACTCTTCTTCTGCCCCTCTCAGGTCTGAAGAAATGAGCTGAAAGAGGAAGTGTTTTCTTTAGGATTCAAAAGAACCAACCGAAGAAAACACCCAAAGCGTTGAGACACCCGGAAGTATTAGGGAAAACCGCGACCATGTTCATAATGATACAAAGCAGTCTTCTGTCAATGGAGACTCGGCGGTTGAGTCATTTGTCCTCATTTTATAGCTCATCAGGCCTGAGCAGACCTTCCAGGTCTGTTGGCTGGATACTGGACAGGCAGCTGAGTCTCTTTCTGTCCCCATGGACTCAGGGAGCTCGCTGAACATCCCTTTTGCATGTTCCTAATTCACTTCCTATTTCCTTCTGGTTGAACACAGAGATCACTAGCCAGAGTGTGCTGGCTTTATTTTTTTACGCTGGTACTTGTGCAACACTTGATGGAGTCACTACAACCTACCAATTGTTTGGGACTCCACAGATGATGGGTAGTAAGTTCACCTGATCCGTTCTTCTATTGCTTCTTCTAGAAGTGTTTTGCAGCCCTTTATGGACTTTCTTTCCACATACTTGTACAGCTTACGTTTTTCTTATTTTAAAGCTTTGCATTGCTGTTATTTTCTCAGAATGATTCTTTTTTTTTTTTTTTTTTTTTTAAAGATTTTATTGGGGATTTGGTGGAGGGGAACAGCGTTGGGGAATCGGGGAAGGGGAACAGACAAGTTGCTGTCTTCTTGCTCTTCAGTTTAGTTGCGGAAGATGTTGCTTCACTGTTGGTATCGTCATTGCACTCTTCCCGGATGAGGCAGATCGGTCGCTGGCCTCTGGATGTCGCTCACCGCGGCTATTGGCAGCTCACGCTTGGCTGCCAGCCGCTCACGCTGGCTGCGGGCAACTCACTGTAGCCTATGGCAGCCCACTGCAGCAGGGGCTGCAGCCCACACCATCACCGGGGCTCGCACAGCCAAGCTCCAGGTGGAGCTGTTGTTAGCTGTAGAGGGCAGTGTCACTGGCCCTCATGTGGGATCCGAACCGGGGCCGCTGGCATCCCAAAACCAGCGCTTAACCAATGCGCCACTCGGCCGGCCCCTCAGAATGATTCTACACTCTCTTTCCTCAACTCTACTCATGTAACCAGCTTAAACTGTGTTTCTGATTTCTATTGACTGTAAAGGAGCAGATTTTTAACTTTAATACATAATTTTTCTCAGGGTAATTTTCAAAGCTTCACTGAACTGCCTAAATATATAACAACTGACAAAAGGCAGCAAACAAGAATACTTAAAATTACGCAAATTACCCTGTCTTAAAAGGATAAGCAAATGACGGTTTTCATATTAACTATCAGACAAGGCCTAAATGTTCTTTGAATAGACTCAATCATTAAAACTACAACCACAAATTGAATCTGGACAGCTTCAATCCAGACTCCATTACAAGCACTCATATTTCTACTGAAATTTCGGTTATTGTGGGGAGATAACCCTTTAGCAAAATAACTATCACAGAACATCACTCTGAATACACTCTCTGCAGGAAAAGTTTGTACTGATAATACCAAATGTTTTGAGACATACTTAAATGAACAGAGCCTCTTATCTAATTTCCTAGATGCCAGTTCAAATTTGGATCAGGACTGTGATATTTTTAGTGTTTAGTCATTATATGATTGTGTTGAATCAAACAGTTTTGAACCGTATACTTCTAGACAGGTAACAAAATACTACAAAAGCAATGATCTACTATAGACTTTGATTCCTTGTTTTAATCCTCCAAAAACATAATTTTTGAAAAAGACTTTTATGTTACTGCCGTATTTTGGTTTTGTTCTCCAGCTGAGAATGGCATATGTTCATTTGTTTCACTACTGCATGCATGCTGATGGGTCAAATAATAGAGCATCTATAGAAACATAGCCAACTTCTTGAGCGAGATACGCTAAAAATGAGATTTACTCTACAAACACATCCCCTCTTCATTTATCTTTGTCTTAAAAGAACCCAAAAGGCAATCCAAAGCCCAGAGTGGTTAACTTTGGTAGAATGACTCACAACATAGAGCTTTCTGGAGTCTTCGTATTTTGATGGCTGTACGGTAGGCAGAGAAACGGACGTTGTTCAGATCAGCTGAAACGGAAAAGGGAAGACATTCAAGAGCATGCCCAGGATTGAACTTATATTGAATGGCAAGACTGTGTTTGTTTCTTTCAGCTGGTGGAAAAGTATGTCTGCTCGCATTAAAAAATCCTCTCCTAAAACCCAAGCTTTTATTTAAGAAAATAATTAAATGTTCATTAGCACCATAGTGAGATACATTCCAAAGGCAGGTGATGCAGAAAATTCCAAGAAGGAATAGGGAACACACCTAGCCTGTTAGCTTTCAATGGCTTAATAAATACCGGAGGTGCCAAAAAAATGTATAGGCATTTTAAGAAACGTTATCTAGGCTCAAGCAGTAGTTCGTTGTAATCAGAAGTCTCTGGAAGCTGATAGTGACCACTTTGAGCACCACTTGTAATTGCAGAAGTCAAACGTGACTTCCATTCATGATTTGTTATCGGTATATATTGAATATTACAATTAATACAGGTTTTTTCTTTCTTAAAATGTGCATACATTGCTTTGGCACCCTCTGTACATCACACTGTAGACAGAGGGCCCTTCCTCTGTGTTTCCAAGAGGACTTCTCCTCCAGGGGCACTGTCCCTAAGGACAGTTTTCTGTCAGCCAGGCTGTCCATCTTATTACTCAGAAAGCTAGTTTTATTTCTGTACGCCACCATTCTGACCTATTTGCTTCTTCTGCCCTTTTACAGATCTGGTTAAAAGGATCCTATAGTTAATATTCAAATCTTTGGCAATATCAGATATTGCAATTTCTTTCTTTGCCCTTAAAAAACAGAGTATCAGTATTAGAGACTAGCAGAGTAGAAGAAAAGTCAGAAATCATCAAAATTTGCCCTCTCCTTTTGCCAACTAAACCCACCAATGGCTCTTCTGGCACTTGTTCAACCTTTGAAGCCGCACTCAGCAGTCCAGATGAACGCTAGCTCAGAAGACTGATACATAAAAAAAAGAAAGGGGGTGCCCCACTTGTTGAAATGGGAGTAGGCATTCGAGCCTTACGGTGCTTCTCTCCCTCTGCGGCAGCACCTTTGCCTCCCACAGAGAAAACACTTTCAAAACGACTGGTTCAATGGGAAGGGAGCAGGCTAACTCATGAGTTCAAAGTCACATTCTATTAGAAATTTCCAAGATCAGAATTCTCATCTCTGGGCCAGCCGAGTGGCGTGGTGGTTAAGCGCTGGCTTGGGACGCCGGCGGCCCCGGTTCAGGTCCCACATATGAGGGCCAGTGACACTGTCCTCAAAATAAATAAATAAATAAATAAATAAATAAATAAATAAATTCTCATCTCGTGTTTTCTTGCATTTTTATATTAAAATGAATTTACCTTTTTATCACCACTTAGACAAAAATAAATTAAGCTAATTCAATAAGATTTACTAAATAATAAGTGAGCTAAAAGCAAATTTGAAGCAGCAGGTTTGAGGTGGCTACAATGTAATTGTTTTTGTTTTCACGCAAAGCAGAAATTTTGGGTAACTCAGTATGAGGGAGGCAAAGCTTCCAATTACATTCGTCTTTTAAAAATCACATATTCTTGGCCCCTGCTATTTCACACCTTCCATTCTCATAAGAAGGAAGGTAAAACCTACTTACTTCATTGCCCTCAGAAATTCAACTGCTCCTGATCCTTTAAACATAACATACCATGGAAGAAAAGCTGGTGATTAGTTTTCATTTAAGAATATACAATTTTCAGTTGTTTACGTTAATTCATCACTCACCTAGGGATTGAAACAGTTCAGTCATTTTAGGATGATCCCAGCAGGTTGTCTGTGTTTGATGGCTGAAAAAGAATAGCAATACATTTAAATAAAAGAACATATAAAATAATATATGTCACTCAGAAAATATGCAAATAGGATTTTTATTCAAATTTTTAAAAATACTTGCAAAATTATCCCAATGATGGATCACTCAGAAACGTGGTGACCAATTACTACTTAATCATTGATGCAACAATAATATATTTTTATTTAAGCAATTATATTGTGAAAATGTAGATGAAAAATTTCAAAAAGAATAACAACTAAAAATTAAGACCGAGTCTAAAGTGGACTGTCACTGTCCCTGGGTTCCAGAATAATTCTACTTGTGTTAGGCAGACACAGATTCTCATTCACAATGAATCCTTTGAAATGTACATGCTGTGAAAAGTCGCTAAACTTTAGAAGTCCTAATCAAATTTCCAAAGAATAGAGAAACAACAGTTTAAGTCTGAATACAATCTCCATCTCCCAATCGACTGAGCCTCTTGAGTCTCTCCATCCTCAGTATAAATTTTTCGTTTCACTCCCATGGGGACCCAACTCAGAACCCCACTCAGACCCACTCAGAAGGATCAAGATAATTTGAAGTTAAAGACATGTGAGATTCAACAGATGCAGAAAGAAGCATTCTCAGAGTTTCCTTTATCTGACTAAAAACAGCAGCATGTTCTGCCATAAAAAAACTCCCTCCTCTGAGGGAGAGTTTCATGGCCATGAATAAGACAGAAAAACCACTCACACCTGCAAAAACAAACATTATCATAAACTTTCTTATCTCATGTTGGTTCTCCTAAAAAACAAAGAGGAAAAAAAAGTCTTTCCTAAAGAAACACTGGTTTTTCTCATAGAAGCCTTTTCTCCCCAACCCCCTTTCTCCTACTAAATTAGGTATACAAGCTCCAAATTTTAGCCTCCCCTTTGAGTTTCTCATCACTGAGGACTCCTACATGTACATGTGAGGCACACATAAATTAACTCTTTCTTTTCTCTTGCTAATCTGACTTTTGTTAGTTTAATTCACAGGTAGAATAAAAGTTGCTCTCTTCCTTGGCACTCCCTCCACCTGTATCTGGATTCCCTATTCCCCTTAGGGATGTGTCTCTCTTGCCATTTTGATTTCACATCCCTCTATCACCTAGCCAGTATCAATTTTTTACATAGATATTAAACATTTCTTTTTCTCATGATCCTTATTCTTCACTTTAAAAGAAACGTTTATATTTTCTCTTAGCCATAAGTTCTGAAACTAACTCAAAGTCTTTTGGGAATAAGATGAGGCTAAAACAAATCAATGTAATGCTTAAATTAGGGTTCTTCGTGTGTGTGTGTGTTGTGTGTGTGTGTGTGTGTGTGTGTGTGTGTGTGTGTGTGTGTTGAACAGCTCTTAACTTCAATGGGTCAATAGCCTTATATTTAAAAATAGTTCACTGTCCCCTATCTAGGTCAGAATAGAATAATAACATTTTATAGTACTCCAAAGACTTCTAAGATGACCCTCAGTTCTTACAAAACTGTTTAGTAAGCTAAGTGAAATGGCACAGTACGCTAGAGTGATATTAAAATATTCATACAATCAAATTTGAGAGAAATGATTTTTTAAACCTATGTAATCTATCAAGAAGTGGGGCATGTCACTGGGATAAAGGAAAAAGGACATCACTGTTACGTATACACAGGTTACAGACCCACAAATAACTCATGATTTGCTTTGAAAAATACTTAAAGCTTAGCTTTGAAATCAGGCACGTAAAATATCCTAGCAATTTCAAAATCTCAAACAAAACAACATACCTACCATGCGAAGGTCTATCTTGGAAAATTGTCTGGCTCTCTGACCTGGTTCTTGACAACAATGCAGAGGCAAAAAATTCAACTTTGTACTCTGCTACTGAATACCCAAAACCCCATTCTACCCTTTTATTATCTAAATTGCTCCAAAGACCATGGAGAAAATACTGAAGTTGTTTGACCTACAATTCTGACTACTGGTCATGTGGCCCAGAGCTTGATAGAAATTCAGAATCTTGGACTCCTACTCCCACTGAATCAGAAATTTCATCTTAACAAACTCCCAGGTAATTCATCGGCACATTCAAGTCTGAGAAGCACTGACCTCAAAAGCGTCTAGTGCATGACTTAAAAGTAAAAAAATAAAATAAGAAAGACACCTCCAAATTTCACTAATAAAACAACTGCCTCTATACCATCAATAAGAATTAAAGAACAATTTGTTGAAGATAGAGTCTAATTCAAATAATTTCAGCATGGCCTCCCAGTCTTAGACAGCCTACCAGTATTCACTGTCTCTTCTTTTGAGGAATTTCAATCCCCATGGCAACACTACTGTCTGGAGACAGACATCCTATCGTGAAGGACCAAACCAAGGCTCACAAACAGAACTAAAGCTCTGAGTAATTCAGAACAACACTTTATACTTACGCGAGAAATGTAAGTATACTTTTTCCACGGTCCCAAGTGTGGTGCTTTGGCAAATAACCCTTACGGCACCATGAGGTGAAAATACCTCTATGCCATCAGGCAGTGGCCTGAGAATTCCGTGAGAACATCTATTGCTAAAATAGCTCTTTTTAGTAGGAGCTGAGGGAACACACACATTTGGCAAACAGATGGAGGGAGGGAAACTGGCATCCCCCTTTGTGAATTCAATACCAGTTGATTCATTAGGCAGAACCACCAATGCTGAAAATAAACACAGCTTCTGGTTACAAACGTGCAGCTTACCAAACAACAGTTTAAAAGAAAAAAAAGTAGTAGATGCAGTTGGCTGTTGGGATTTTCTTTCCTTTTCTTTTTCTTTTTTTTTTAAGTGGGGAGGGGGTGGTTTAAGGCAAAAGCAACAATCCACCCAAAGGCTTGAAGTATTTGAACAGCTGCGGATAGATGGCTCAGCCCATCTAGCCAACATGCCGCCAGCCCTCCGCTAGTGGGCAACCAAAACAGAAGAAAAGTAGCATTCCCGCCCCTGCCCCAACAAATCACAACAGTTTGGGTTCTGGCCAATCTCAAATATGAAAGAGGAGTGAGGCTTAATATTGTACAGCTTGATACATTGTCAAATACAACTACAATTTTGTTATAAAAATCCTCTTTTTAAGAGGGAACAGACATAGGAATCTGTCCAAGAAGAAAACAAATACGTAATTAAAAACCTAACAAAGCAGCAATTCACAGTTAAATCCAAAATCACATGAAGCAAATAGTGAGAATCTGTGACATATAACTTAGGTGCCCAACGTTTGCTTGTACAGGGAACATGGCATAGGCTTTGGATATGGACAAAAAATTAGTGAGTATCCTGTGAAGTTTAAATTGTCTTTGAGCTATTTTAAGTCATCATACCCGAAGAAAATGATAATAATGCAAATGACTTTTTTGTCCATAGAAATGCAAATTGTGTCCACTGGAATGCAATTGATTTTCATCCAGTGGCTATTGACCATTTTGTCAGCTCTGTGTCTATGGGTTGATTCATTTTAGTACCTCTTATTTGACTATAAAGATGCTATGCTTAGTATTCTTAGAAACTTTTTTGTTTGTTTGTTTGTTTTGAGGGCAGTGTCACTGACCCTCATATGTGGGACCCGAACCAGGGCCCAAGCCAGAGCTTAACCACCGCGCCACTTGGCCGGCCCTTCTTAGAACCTGTTTTAACTTCTTACCCATTACCTTATTAATTAGTGGGTTAAATCAAATCTTTGACACATGCTCTTTTTATATTTGTATGAGTCAAGATTTCACCTATGTTTTATTTTACTTTATTTAAATTTTTATCTTTTGAGATATAATTGACACAAAACACTGAGCGAGTTTAGGGTGTTGACTAGATACATTTATATACTGTAATATGATTACTGCTCTAGCATAGCTAACACCTCCATCACATAATGTAATTATCATTTCTTTTTTGTGCTAAGACCATTTAAGATCTAGTTTCTCAGCAACTTTGAAATATGTAATACAGTATTGTTGATTATACTCATGCTGTGCATTATATCTCTATTACCTACTTTTTAAAAGTATCTTTCAACGTCTGGGACTGTACCGGTTTACATCTGCTGTACCATATAATTATTAAAAGTGTGCCTTTACTCTTAAGTGTCCCAGTTGGGATAATACGTGGTCCCTATATTAAGTGGACTTAAATGAAAATGAACCAATAAGGCTAACAAGTAGTATATCCCTCTACCTATTATGATTCATAATATATTCTGATATGTCACACAAAGTAAAACACAAGATTATATACCAATGAATAAACAGAACACAAAAATGTATTATAAAATGTAGTGTTATAAAAATGTTGTGTTATAAAATAAATGAGACAAGAAATCAATAGGAAACTACATGTAATTTTGACAGATTGATCAGATATTGACTTTTAGGCAAAAAACTGCTTTGGGGAAGATACTTTTAAACCTATTTGTTCTCATTAGAGTGGTCTTGTTTTTTCCCCAAAAACTTAACAGATGAGAAGGCATCCTGCTTGTCCCCAAACTGACATTTAGCCAAACACACTTACTTGTTACTTATCTATCCAAATTTATGCGTGAAACTGGATTTTGTGAGTTTTGCCATTTATTATTCCATTCCAATGGCAATTATAAAAATATATGAGAAAGAAATTAAAGGTGAGTGAGTTAATTAAAGATGCTATGTGGGGAAAAGATCTACATTGCTTTGGGGAGAAAAAAATCAAAGAAAGAAATATTTCCTCTTTGCTATGCATAGTGAAAGATAACACACAGTAGGTTATGATGTATATATTAATTATAGTAATAGCCTGGCATTTCAGTGCTCAGTTTGTACCAGGTGCTCTTCTAAACTCTTTCAATATGCAAACTTAATCTGCATAACAATCCTATGAGTTAGGTGCCAGTATTATCCCCATTTTTCAGATGAAGGAAACTAAGGCAGAAGGTGTTTAGATCTCTTGCTCAAGGTCACATCATTAGTAAGTAGTAGAAATTGGATTTGAACCCAGATGCTCTGATCATAAGCCTGAGTTTGTAATGTGGAAGTCGACTTGCATGATTGAGGTTTGAAAATATTTCTGATGAACCTGTCTATCTAAATTTTTGAGTCCATCATTACAATCACCACAAACAACCTCATCTCCTTGCTTCTCTTTCACTCCTGGCAAAATTCAAGCATGGATCAGCTCAATTACTTGCCTTCTCTGGACTAGATCAGCTGTGCTTGAATACAGCTGGACAAAAATCCCTCAACAGACTGAATAATTTTACTCTAAATACCTGACTTCAAACCTCAAATGTCCAACTGCTGGCAACTGCACTACATTGCCTAATAAACTTGCTTTCCCAGACAGCAAGACAAGAATTCACTGCCGCCTTCTCTTTCCCCAAGCCTAAGTAAGGTTCTCTGCCTGCCTTAGTATCATTTAACTTGATCTCACACTTCACTGGAAAATGAAAAATCACCAGATTAGAATTCCTTCATCTTCCCACCGCCAAATCAATAAGCTTTTCTCTATCTGCCAATTGTGTTCTGTCCTCTTTTAATGGAGGAATTTTCTGCCCTCCAATCAAAGGCCAACTCTTTCCAAAGAGTTCTAAAAAAACTCATGTGCTATATTATCAGACCCTCTGTTAATAAGGCTATTCTCAGAATATTAATATTTAAAGATCTGCAATCCCGAAACACATGCACACTACGACCTGGAATCTTCATTTCCGGCTCGCAATCACCCTTTTCCTCTTCTTCACAAAGTTCCCAAATCCAGTGCACATCCTCCTATCCCAGTCACTACTCAGCCCACTCCCATTTGGTTTTGCAACTTCACCCCTTCACCCAAAATTTTCAGTGACCTTCATGTTGCTAAATGGGATGGCTGTTCCTCTGTCTTTCTCTCACTAGATCTCTCTGCAGGATGGACAGAAATAAGGAAGAGACAATAAACTTCTTAAGAAACTACAGTGCAGTAGAAGCTGAGAGGTGCTGAGCAAAAAATACAATCTCCAGGAAATGAAGTTGACAATGCAGGCTCTGCTCATAAACACGGCTTTTACATATACTTATAAAAGTTATATATAGCAGTCAAGCAGGAGCTCCCAAATAACCACATTTGCATTCAGATGACTAAATTATAAAGAGTGAAAACAAATTTTGGCAATCTGATGTGATGTGATACAATTTGTCAGAGTAATATCTTCTTAAAGATCTAAGAGGTGACATTCCCATTTTGGAATTCATAATCCCCTCAATCTTTGTTTCACCAGAGACCAGACTATATGAAGAATACGGAGTACTTCCATCAGTAACGTTGATTCTGTGTGTGTGTGTGTGTGTGTGTGTGTGTGTGCGCGTGCGCACGCGTGTGTGTATGTATGTGTGTGTCTGTGTGTGTTGGGCCCCTGAGGAGGGAATGGGGGCAATAGATAAGTGAGCTCTGTGGGGTAAACTTATATATTCCTCAGGTTATACGTATCTTCTTCAAACTTCACAAATACTTTCTATCATCCTCCATGCTTTTAAAACCTGGAAATCCAAGGTTATACTTTTGAAAACATAAGAATAAATCTATGGGAAAACTTAAAGGTTAAATGGCAACATTTCAGAAAAAAAAATCTTTTTGTTCAAAATCCAAATAAGATATATGATCCTACTTGATAATAGATATTGTAAAAGCACAGTCTTCCTACAGAAATTCCATTAGCTTATCATAACAATGAAGACACAAGGCAGGAAGGCAAGAATGTAAACAGTGGATAACTCCAAATCTGTTGGAATCCATGATAAAATGCACTTAAAATAATTTCACACTCAGGAATAGAGAAACAGCATGTAAAAGGTTATATAGAAACAGGTTACAGCACACCCCAAAATACAAATGTCAATATTCCAGGCATGGTTGATAGAACATTTGTTATAAAACAATAAGATAAGATTTGTTTATGTTTGTTTCTCAGTCAAGTGGTGGAATCAATGACCAAAATGGCTGTGCCTGGGTATGAGTGTGGGGGTAGGTGATGCTTGTTTTGGGGACACTGGAAGATGGTCTGGAAGAATAAACATGTACATACACACTCATTAAACCCAGGAGGGCCTCTAATCTGGTAATATCTCTACTTGGGGCCAGAATTCAAAGGGAATCTCCACCCCTACCCAACTCTACCCCATGTCTTTCTAAGTTCTCAAGTTCAGGAAAATCAAACCATCAGTCAATACTCCTACAGGTCATCTGTTGTTGCAAGGCCATGGGAGACCTATATGTGGGGGTGTACCCCGGGATTATGTTCCCACCAGAGTTCAATGTATCACTGTATTTTTAGTTTTCTTTTTTTTTTTTTAAAGCTAATGTATATCACTTTATTTTTTAAAAATTTTATGACTTCATCTCTTTCATATATTTTAAAGGGGAAAATATAATTTTTTTTCTATATGGTTATTTTGAATCTTTTACTACATCATATAACTTTATAATCGGGGCCAGCCAAGTGGCTCAGTTGGTTAAGATTTAGCTTAAGAGCAGGAGCTCTGAGCAACAGGGTTGCTGGTTCGATTTCCCCATGGGTCAGTCAGTGACTCTGCGCCTGAGCTGAGCTGCCGCTGAGCTGCCAACAGGGGGCAGAATGGCTCAGCTGGTGCTTCTAACAACAAGACTGCCTGTTCAATGGTGGGCTACACCCGGTGGCAACTAAGACTGAACTTGGCACCTTGAGCTGAGCTGCCTCCCAGAGGGCTCAGTGGATAGAGCATGCGCTCTTAACAAGAAGGCTGCTGGTTCTAGGATGGTGGCTATGCCCACCCGCAACTAAGATTGTAACACAGAAACTTGAGCTTAGAGGCCACGAGCTGCTGATGGGCAGCTGCCAGATGGCAAATGGCGCCCTCCACAACTAAGATTGAAGAACAACAACTTGGCTGGTCTCCCTTCCCAATTCCCCAACATTGTTCCCCTCCCCCAATTCCCCAATTAAAAAGAAAAAAACAAAACAAAAACATTTTATAATCAAAACAGAAAAAGATATTCGAGTTATTTCACTTATTTAATCACTATTACTTCTGTACTTTTGCTAATTTTAATGATTGTTTTAAAAATATAACCTTTACAAATTAACATACAGATATGTTTTCTCCTCTCTTTATGGCCCCACAGTGATCCTTCCTGTACCTTACAGTAGACCTTTATTAATCGCATCCCTGACCCTAAAAATCAAACTGCACAGGAGGGTGATGATCTTTTTATAATGCATGGAGCTGAGTCATCTAGAAAATCTAGTTCACAGTAATAATAACTCTGTTCCCAGCAATGTAAAGATGAATGTTAGGAAAGGTGGTATCTTCTTACATCCTGAACCAGCCAATATCTTTCTAAGACAATGTTAAGTCCACCTAAATTATCTCAACAAACCAGGACACTGGTAAATACACTAAAAGTTGCCCAGTTATGGTTTGCCACATTCTGGCTGCCGCAGGGCAGGCTGTCTGCTACTCAGTTTTCTAGTTAGCCAAGGTGTGCTCATTTGTCTGAAGCTGCCTCCAGGTCCTGGAGGTTTAGTGATCCCAAGGCACTTACATTCTTTCTGAAAGCAATTTCGTTCTTACCTCCTCATCAGCAGAGTTGGCCCACTGAGTTTTAAATATTTATTTTCAATAAAGATAGAGGCATAAACCATTCCTTGGAAAAATAGATTTTCCAGTAAATTATCTTATGCTTCTATATCATTGATTTCTTTATCATTAAATCCAAAAACACAAGCTCCACTTCAGGAAAAAAAAGACTCAAAGTATGTCCCAAGATCTCCAGTTAAAAATCCGGAACTGAAAGGATGCTATCCCTCACCTTTATTAAGGAAGAAAAGAGAGAAGGCTGCAGTAGGAAGCCTTTCAGAGAGGACTAGGCTTATCTTTCATTGTTAATTATATCTTTGTTATGGATTTAGTTTGTTCTGGGATAAGTTATCTGTAACCTTTAAAAAGAAAATGCTTTATGCTCATTTCTTTTTTGTTATTGCTATAGCTATTCCTTTGTTAGCTTTGACTTTCCTGTTATTTGGGTCTCCCTTTGCTGCCACTCCTCTCTGCTTTTATTTAGGAAAGTAATATTTCCCCTGCATCACCTAAGCAGGGCCCAGGATTCCTCGAAGCATTCAGACTGTACATATATACCCAGACAAGTATATGTAGTTCATGCAAATACATAGCATGACCAATACAAAGGATAGCTACTTGTTCTCCAAGATTTCATTTACTACAAACTTAATTTTTTTTTTCAGCAATTGATGGATTAGGGCGAGAAGGGAGTCTAAAAGAGTACCACTGCACAATGGACACAAGAATAGAAGAGGAAACCATAAAAGAAATGTACTAAATTGAAGAAAATCTTGATTTAGGCCTGCTCGAAGGGCAGTTAGAGTAAGTCAGAGGATGCATGATATTGGTGTTTGTAGATACAGATTAGTTCATTCCAGTTAATACATTTGTAATACTGAGGAATGTCGGTTTTAGAGACATTGTCTGTATAATCAGAGACTACTAAAGTGTTCATGTTAAAGCTATGTGTGGGATTGCACTTAGGATTCTATGAAGAACTAGGGTTTGCACTTCAGATTCTTGTAGGGAAAACAGAGTTATAGAAGTGTTAAGATGTGAGCATGAGGCCTGTCACGAGAGCAGAATAACCATTTATACCAAGGCAAAGGCTTATTGAAAAGTCACGCACTGGGGTTTAGAGAAGACATTGTAGGGGAAGAAAGGCACACCCATTTCTTAACTACACCTTACTAAATTCTATGAAACAATATGGCTTACCAACGGGCTGGACACGTGTTCAACCATTTACACTAAAAGTCCCATGGGACCTATGGGCCAGCTTCATGACAGAATGACAAATCTCCTGACCCTATGAAGGAAGAGAGGGAATGGAAGGCCATCGTTTATTTCGCCAACTCAACTGTCAACATCTGTCTGGCAGGACTGTGAAGAATGAGACTTTCCTATCTATAGAAAAGCATCTTTGTCCATTACCAGGCCACAGTGCAAAATGTTCTTAAACATATGTTAGCCTACAGAACTTATCCTAGAGAAAGCCCACAGGCAGCGTGGGGTGATGGAGAAAGCATGGGCCTTATCCTTGGACAGCTCTGTGCCCAATCCTGGCACACAGTAGGTGTATAATAAATGACAACCAGTTTATAGTGCAGAAAAAAGGATGTTTGCTCATACTTTTCTCTACCTGATAGCTCCTTCCTAAATATAATCCTTCAACCTACCCAAATTTTCCATGTGACTAAAAATTTCTACTCTGTCTCAGTAATACTGGGGAACAGGGGGCAGTAGGGCATAGTGATCAAGAATTCAGGAGCTGGAGTCAGTTGCTGGGTTTGAACACTTCCCACTGGATCTTCCATTTACTGACGGTGTGAGCTCAAGCAGGCTAAGTGTGTGCTTACTAGCTAAATCTTGCCTGTAAATGGGGGTAATGATACTATCTCCACCTCACTGGGCTACTGTGAGAATTAAAAGAGAGAATCCACACAGAGCATTAGCACAGTGGCTGGCAAATGAGCATTCAAAAATAATTTATCACAATGATCATTATTATTACTCTCTATGACTATATTTATTTATTATTACTATCACTATTATTATTTCTGAAACAAAATGAGAAGCAATGAGTTTTACATGATTAGGGTGAAGCATTAGGAAAGTTCAACCCAAAGCTTTTATTCATCATTTCTACATTTTAGTTGAGGACATGAACAACTTTGTAAAACACAAATATATGACTAAAAATTCACAAAGAAAGATCTAGTTTTTATGTAAGAGTTCTGTATATTGTGAAGGTAACAAGAGGCATTTCAAAGTTTCTTAAATTCACAGAAGAATGAGCTGTCACTGGACTATACTAGAAAAGAAAAATAACTAGATCAGTTTTGGAAAGTCTACCTTCAAGGCAGCAAATATAATTTAAAGATAGGAGTTTAAATTTAAGATATAAACATAGAGGGGTTTATACTACATATATTCTTAACAGTTCAGGTCTATATTCTATCATTTTCTAGAAACAAATTATCATGGAACCACTGCAGTACACTTCAAAATATTAATAAAGAATTATCTGGAGGAAAAAAATGCATTTGGGAGCCATTAAAGTATGTTTAATTAATCTGTGAATTAAAATGTGAAATAAAAATAACTTTTCCATCCCACTCTCCTCCCAACTTTCTTGCTATATTCTGGCATTACAATATATAAAACTGCATACTTCAGTATTGAAAATATCTAATATTTCCACCTGAATATTATTTTCTTGTTGGTCAAATTAATACATTCTAATATACGCTAGGAGACTCTAGTTGCATGAAATTTTTGCTAAATTTGTTTTTAACAGTTTTCTTCTAACACCTTGTGCAGCCATCCAAAGTGAAGTGTATATGAAAAGCCTTTCCATTTATCATTTACTTGCTTATTAATTTATTTTGGAATTAAATTTTGTTTTCATAACAACTGGATGAAAACACTGGCTCACATAATCCTACCTCTCAAGATTGATGTTCCTTCTTTATGAGGAAATAAACTGATAAGTTGCACAACAGAGCAAGTAATGAAAGAATCTGGTAAAACAAGTTTTCTGAAAATAAGAGAACTCATTCTGTGGACATGGGTAGATTTCTAAATATTTGAGAACCCTAAAAGACATTTAACACTAAAATTATTACATATATTTAAGAAAATCCAATCTTTCACTAAAGATGTTGAAGATATTTTAGGGAGTTACAAGACTATAGGTTATCATTAAAAATGTTGGCCATCATTGTATTATATATATATATATATATATTTTGAAGTGCTGGTTATAATGCTCCAGCCAATGAGATGGCAGATAAACTACTTTCACTCTACTGGACTGGCTCCTGAGAACTCACAGACTGAGTAAAGATACAATCCTGCTAGATCCTACCAAAACCATAAAAATTCTGAATTAGTGAAATACTGACTTAGACCATATCATTCTCAATCATATATAACCAACCTGGAAACACAGAAATCCTTTCTAATAGTAGTGCAAAAAAATTAAGGAAGCATTTTTAAAGTGCCAAAGTAAATAGATAATCATTACAAGAGAGTTAACATTTTCTTTATCCAGTAAAAATGCAAATCTGCCAATTATTGGATCCAATTTACATTTTAAAACAATCAGATGATATATGATTCTAGGTAAATCCAGTAAATTAATTAATTTAAATTAATTTGTATGGATAGGCAAATACATGTATTAATTAGTATATATATTAGTGTTCTATTGCTGCTGTAACAAATTATCACAAAATAAATATCGCCTTGGGCTAAAATCAAGGATGTCAGGGCTATGTTCTTCTCTGGAAGTCTAAAAGAGAATCCCACTTCCTTGCCTCTACCATCTCCTAGAGGCTTCCTGCATTCCTGGCTTGTGCCTCTTTCCTCCATCTTCATGTAACTTAATATAGTTACATCCAGGATGTGGGTCATATTTGTGTAGCCATGATTTTGCCTACTGCAGTACATCAGATTTATGCCTAATCCTGTAATATTCCAGTCAATATTCACCCAGTAAATTAAAATTCTCTATTATTATTATTATTATTATTTGGAATAAACATGTAAAATAAACTGATGTGGAAAATCTGGATCAGAGTATCACATCTTCTCTCAATAGACATGTCAATTTACCTAGCCTCTGATTTCTTTCCATTCATGCTTGTACAATTTTGACACCAATCAGCTGATTTGCTCCTTTATCCTTGAGTTTATCATAACTCAGTACACTACAGTCTACAATGATAAAAGTATTAAATTCCCTTAAGACAATGTAACACATATTGCTTATTATTTTTGTTGTGTTATGGCAAATTTACATGTCATTTTTTTATTTTTGTTTTACCCTGAGGATACAATAAACCTTCATTAGGAAATACTCTTCCATAAACACTGACTTCACACACAAATTTTTCAGGAAGAGGGATATTGGAAGAGCACACTGTTAGTGTTGGCATGATTTCCGGAGATACCACATGCTGTTTTAGGAAGGATATAAAGGAAACTTGGCCCAGAGATCTTGACCCGACTTGCCTGAGGTCACACAACTAGTCTGAGACAGATCTGTCTCTTGATAACAAGTCAGCATTTTTCTCACCATTATGACACCATTCTCCTCACACATGAAATAGTCAAATACGAGTCTTCATCACTTTACCACGTTGTAAATCAAGAGCTTTGCTAACTTACAACTCAAGGGACTATAGAAGTTGTATTTTATCATTCTATCCTGTGATAACACATAGACTAAGCCAATGATAAAATCCTATCCAGACCCTGTGTAAATTACACAAAATTTATTAAATGTTACACAATAAGAAGACACTTAGTATGCAAAAAGGAGAAGCTGTCAAGTTGACAACAAAAATCAAGGATAAGCATGAAGTAGTATTGCAGATAGTTTCCATAAGTCAAAGAAAAATTTGAAAATACTGAACTTTTTCATGATGAAAACACTTTCTTTTTGGTAGATTAAAATGAAAAGAGTACAAGCAATTCTGAAAATGAAAAGAGTACAAGCAACTTTTTCATGATGAAAACACTTTCTTTTTGGTAGATTAAAATGAAAAGAGTACAAGCAATTCTGAAAAGAATTTTCTGGGAGAAATAAAAATGTTTTGGAATCAGTGCTTTTTAAGAAACATCAGTATGTCAATGTTAGTTAGAAAGTTTTTCCTCAAAATATTTTAGTATCTGCTTTAAAAGAAAACAACAACAACAACAACAAAAACCCCAGCTAAACACACCTATAGCCCTAACCTAATAAACCACAAATATCATTCTGACTTTTAAACTAATTTCTTTCAAATAGTAAACATATGTATTATCTATACAAATATAGAGGTATACAATTTCCTTTAGATCATAGGAATGAATTTCATTTAAAGTTACAGGGGGGAAAAAGCCTCTTGAGTCATCAACATAACTTTATTTTCTTGGTGTCATAAAGGAAAATTAAAATCAACTTACTTGATGTAATAGGGCACTTTATTATGTGAAATGGATCTTTGCCATGGCAGCTGGACTGAAGCTGAGGAAACAAAGAGAGGTTATTGGAAACTGCTAACCCCAAAGCTTTATGCCTTAATGCAAAACAACTGAAGGTCTTACAGCAAATTCAGTAAGAACTGTTCTGGTGTGTGAGCTGGATCCCTATAATTATGAAATCTGCAAGGCCAAACGAAGAGTCACTTTAAAAATTCATTCGAAGTAAGGAAAAAAACAAGACAGGTTCAATTTCTAATGCCACCTCTAATTAACTGAACCTGTTGATAAAAGTATTTTTGAAAAAAAAGTCAAGTTTCATTGTTGATAAACAACACAATTTAAAGCTTAGTGCTACCTGGAAAGTGTACTCTGCATGTATTTTTTGATTAAGTCAAAATCAAAATTAATTTGATTCAGTTTAAACCAAAATTAGTTAATATATTCAGATTATTAACTAGATTTCTCAAGACTGAATTTTCCAGATCACTAATAACATCTTTACTTAGCTTTTTTTTAAATTTTATTTTAAGGGCAGTATCACTGACACTCATATGTGGGATCCGAACCCAGGCTGCTGGCGTTCCAAGCCATCTCTTAACCACCGCGCCACTCGGCCGGCCCCCATCTTTACTTAGCTTTATATTCACAGGAATAACTATTAAAAACAGAAGGCATTTGGGCCAGCCGAGTGGCGCAGTGGTTAAGCGCTGGCCTGGGAAGCCAGCGGCCGCGGTTTGGGTCCCACATATGAGAGCCAGTGACACTGCCCTCAAAAAAAAAAAAAAATAATAATAATAATAATAATAAATGTCTGGGAGAATACTAATAAAATTATAAATTTAAAAAACAAAAAACAGAAGGCATTTAAACAAACTCGATTACATGAATTTAAAAAGGGGAAAATTAAAATAAACATAGGCAAAGGATTGTAAAAAACCAAGACAATTATCTGGATAGAATAATACCAAACTCTTATTTTCATCTGAAATGCACAGAAAAATAGTATTTCCTACTTTTCCACTTGACATTACTATGATTGAGATTTTGTTTTGTTTCACTGAAGTATTTATTTTTTATAATTCCAGTTACTCCTTATTTATAAAATATATTATTCCTACATCAAACCAACTATTTTAATACTTCTTTAAGAAGAGTTGTACATGTGAACGTAGAACTCTTAAGGAATTTTTCTACATAAACTAATAAACAAGCAAATTCAAATAAAACTTTGCAACTATCACTAGACTCTCATATAACCAGTTGTCACTAATGATTCTTTTTTGAATTTCACATCATATCAATACCTTACAAATATATAACATTCTAAATATTGCAAAGCATTTTTGGATATATCTATTGATAAGGAAGCCAACAAGATACATATTAAAGTTCCATTTCATCTCTAAATAAATACTCAGAGGGGTAGTAACTTGCCCACTAAGTAAATGGCTGAACTCAAGACATGATCTCAGGATTTCTGACCACTAGTTTAGTAATTTTTCTATTCAACAATTCTTCCTCTCTTCATAAAAATGTGAGTACTCCCTCCTCCAGTTATGTCCATGAAAGTACAAAAAGGGGATGAAAATGTGAAACTAGGCATGGTGAAATTCTCATCAGAGCCAACCTCACTTCAGTGTTGGCACCAGACTAATAGGTCAGTTTTCATTTGTGCCTAACTAAACAGGCTCCTTTTATACCCGTGGCTCAAGTCCAACAAATATAATAAACTGAAAGATTCCAAGAAATACGGGATTACAATTATTACACTTATGAATTGGGATTGTTTACACGTCTCCATTCATTTTAATAATTGTTTTGATTTGAACAACTTTCACCTCCTTGACTGTCAGTGTTAGACAATAAAATGTACTTGAGTTTCACAATTTTTACAATGCTTCATTTCCTAAAGAACATGAGTTTGATTTTTATTTTGAAAGAATGGTTGCTAAGTGAAAGTGTAGGGTTTAATCAGTATGAATAGATGACTAATCCTGAGAACAGTAAATAGAGTCTCAGTTACTTGTTCAATTCCTCTTTAATTTGGTCTTAGTGCAAAGCTTTACTTTCTATAAAATTAAACTTAAGAAATCTGGAGTAATTCATACCTAACGAGTAGACGGCAAACCTATTGACTTCGTCAACATTGATGGTATCCAAACTTTACAAATCCATCTTGGTACCCCAAGTAGACAGTAAATTCCAGGAAGGGCTATAAATCACTGAAAGATAGACTATCCAGGCCGGCCGAGTGGCGTGGTGGGTAAGCACTGGCTTCGGAAGCCAGCGGCCCCAGTTTGGGTCCCACATATGAGGGCCAGTGATACTGCCCTCAGGGAAAAAAAAAAAAAAAAAAAAAAGATAGACTATCTAAGGGCTCAGGTGTGTGAAACAGGTGGTGGTGGGGGAGGGATGGAGGACAGTGAGGGAGAGAAGGCCAGGGAGGGAGTCCCAAGGGAGGGAGAGCTTGAGCACTAGAGAGGTGCAGGGCAGGAAGGGCCTAATGGGATTCTCAGAACTGTCAAAGAAAAACCTGACTGTGCATTGAGGTAAGCAGATTACTCACCATGACAATATTAAGAAGAAATATAATTTAGTTGGAAGACAAGGTATTGCTTCAGTTCCCTCTATGGTTACAGATGCAAAGAAGTTATCATAAGCTTTGCCTTAAGTTTTATACATCAGTGAAATTGAATTAAACAAGCTATTTTGGTTACATATGTTTGTCAGAAAAAATAAAAGGAAAGGAATTGACGTTGAGTGAAAGCATCTGTGCCAAGAACTGTGTTAGGTGCTTTTGGTAACTCGATATGTTTTCTCACTGAATTTTCCAGTCTATCAAAGGAAACATGCATTATTATAATATTTTTAAGATGAAGACATGAACTTTCAGGAATCACAGTTACGGTAAAAAGCAGAATTAATATTTTAACTTCAATCTGGGTTACTCTGAATCATATATTCTTTATTTTCTGTAACAGTGAATGATAAAGGAGTTCAAATTACTTATTCAAGATCTCATGAACAGTCCATAAAATAAAATTTAAAAATTCAGTTGGAGAATATTACATAAAAATCTACATGTCGTTTGGCTATATCTGTAACATTTGATCAGAAGGAAAGCTAAATATGATTACAGTGATCCAAATAAACCAAAATCTTCTCATTTAAACATTTGTGGGGTGTGGAATTTTACTTTTAAAGGTGCAGGTGCATTTTAAACTAATAAGCATATTTTAAGGAGAAAAAATAATTTAAAATCTAAAATAAAAATGATGTCTTTCTTGTGAAAAAGTTCAGAACCTTTGCATATGAAATAGCAACTATTATATGATATTATATTAGTTACAACAGATGGTTCAGTAAAAAAACCATCCTAACAACTTTTGCTCTTACTTCAAAAACTTATTAGTTGTTACCAGGTTACTACAAGTAATAACCAATAACATAGTTATTAGTGTTAATACTGCCTTTCATATATTTATCTAATATAAATAAATATATTTATAGCAAAGAATATGGCTTTTTGAGTGAAATAGTATGGTGATTTGTGTGATTAATGAGCTCAATCAAGTTCATTAGTACTTACTAGAGAGAAAATGCTGAGAAGATGGTCCGAAATCTCTATGGGCTTCCTGAAGCTGTTTAAGGCGATCGTCCACAGAAACCTGCACATCACATGCAAGAAATACTGTGACTACAAAACAATGACTTTCATTATATCTTTGATTTAACTATTATAATAAATGATGCTACTGCCCAAGATATGATTTCTTGTACAGACTCCTTCTCTATCTCTGGAATCAAAACACTAGTATGAAAACAGACTCCTGGCACCACGTAACAGTAAATAGTGCCGGGCACTCTTCTAAGCAATTTATATGAACTAACTCTTTGAATCCTCACAACAATAAGACTGGGTAAGCATTATTGATTACTATCACCATTTTACAGCAGAAGACACTGAGACACAAAGAGGTGTCCGGGACATAAAGTTGGTATGTGGCAGTGCTAATATCCATACCCAGTTCATTTGGTACCAGAACCTATGCTTTTAGTCTGCACTGCCTCAAAAGCAGTAAAGGCCTGAAGTATCTAAACTCAAGACGTGGCAATGGGGTCAGTAGTTACACATCTCTCTTTCATAAGAAAGGTGGCAAAAATAAGTGCCACAGGGAACAAATGAGAAAGAAGTCTAAAATACCCCAAGGGAGAAAAATAAATAAGTAGATAGCAAGAGAGATCACAGAATTAGATGATAGACAGATAGATGATAGAGACAGATAGATAGATAGAAAGATAGATAGATAGATAGGATACATATGATTATGGGATGTCTTCTTATTTTCCACCAATTTTGTATCCAAGCACTTGATTGGGGGGAGGGGTACAGCAGGTTAATATACTCTAATTTGTTTACACACACTGTATTGTTAGCTGTCTACATTATGAACATGCAAAGAGTTGGTATACTGAGAAACTAACTGCCAATCAATAACAATTGCATAGAGCCTACCGCTATTTCCATCCTTTTTCCTGGTCTGCTATTAATGCTAGTCAGCTGTTCCACTTAGATTGCCAATTTATTTTCAGTTGTCTTTAAATGAAACGGGTGTATCTCTGGCTCACTGGACAGCTCTAATTTCTCCTGATTAGCTATTTAAATTGCATTAGCAAGTACTTTTCTTTCATTAAGGCCAAAAAGCATTCAAATGCCACACTTTACATTCAAGAAGAGAGAAGATGCTGCTTCTTTAAAGAAATATAACAGCATTGTCTGCCAGCATGGATTTTCCCTCTTATTCTATGAGCAACTAACACTGAGCTCTAGCAGATACCAGGCTCAGAGATAAGGATGACAGAATACATATCCTCTTTCAAGCATAACGTATTCCCTGACGTCTCATCTTTGGAGATGGAAGCAGAATGGAAAGGAAATCAAGATGGACCACAGGAAGCCTACATGAAGATGATGAAACAGAGACATAAAGCAGAAGAACAAAAGAGCATAGGTCAGACACTTCTGTGCTCCGTTCACTAGAACAGCATGTATGAGTGTCACATATCCTGCTTTGCTAATCCCAGTTATTAATAGTTTTTTCAAAGACAGAAAAGACTGCCTAATACTATACAACTCATTCCTTTCCTCTTCAATCTTACGAAGAAAATACGAACCATGGGGTGTTTCAGTGTTAATTCAGGAAATCTAATATATCTTTAAAACAAAATGCTTCTGTGTACCACCTCAAAATTGCATATTAATCCTATTAAATTTCACATTTAGGCTCCACATACAGAGTGAAATTAGTAAGAATTATTTTCTCAATCTTTCACTAAAATTACCTTGCTAGTTTTCAGAGGAAGAACATGATTATTATGACTCTTAGGAACTGGCCATTGAAAGTAATAAAGCTTCATAAAGACTGGGCCCAAAACTGGCCCAGTCTTGATTGGTGTGGGTAGTGGCCTGCAATCGCTGATCTCTAGTTATACTTGAAAGGGTTCTTCTTGGTTTGGTTCTATTAAATCTGAGACAAGTAAGTGCAATCTAGAGTCATTAAAACAAATGCATTAGGGCAGCTAAGATCTCAGGACTAAAGGTAAAGGAATTATGACACAACAGTATAAATGTGCTAGCTGGAAACACTGAGCTAATACATGAATAGCAAGGGTTTGAAAGAAGAAGAATGGAGGCTCTCTTAACTTTTCAAAAGAAATAAAAAATACATGATTAAAGTAAGAAAAATGACTCCTTTAAAAGACATTATGGAAAAAATCTTTCTGTGACCTACCACAGGTTTCAATCACTATGATTTATTTGACCTTTTGCAATTTTCTAAAATATCATATAAATAGCATATCAAAAAATACATTAAAACTTATACTCAGAAATAAAGAAAGAAAAAATGATGGTACATGGTAGAATAGTGAGGTAAGGTTTAAAGACCCACCAAGAAGTAAACCTGGGATGACGAAAAAGAATAAGCTGATACCTGCAGAAGCTTCCATCGCATGTTAAGCTCATCTAGCTGGCGAGACATCTTTAGAGATGGGTGCAGGTCAAGTGGAGACAGCTGACTTGATAAATCATTCACTGTTTTAACTTTTAAGTTGATTGGTGCAATCTCTTCTCTAAATGCCTGGAAGAAAAGAACAGAAATGATGTCATCAAAATAGAATATAGCCAAAAGTAGTAATTTGAACTTTCCTTCAAAGAAAATGGCAAGACCAGCTTAGAGGCCAATTACTGTTGCTCACTCAACAAAAGCTGACCTCAAGTCAGGTCTTCCTTCTGTAACCAGGACCACCAGCTAAAGAGTAATGCTTATTAACTCAGACAAACTAAAAAGGGGTATGAAGAGAAAAATTATAATGCAAACTCATTTAAATGATGATGTATTTCCTTCAAATTTTTCATTACATGCAATTTTGTCTGGAAAATGTTTGCCATTATTATCTACTTTACTAATTTCTAGTCCTGGTTCTATCTTTAATTTTCTTTCACATTCTCCTTTTTTTCTTTTTTAATGTGGCTATCTTTATATTTTTTCACCTGATGCAACAACTTGATTTGAACAAGCTTTCATTTAGAATTAAGTTAGAAAGTGCTCAGTAAAAACAACTTTCCTAACCACAAAGCCTATGTCTACTAAATACTCTACAGGTAAGGTCTATCCTTTTCAAAAACATCTGTGATCACTGTCTGTGGTTAGAGGTGGGGAAGGAGTGGAGTCTATAAGAAAAGAGGTAAATGAAACTTAGAACTGACAAATGCCACTTGTGTGCACAGTACAGTGAGCTGGAGGGGTGTGTATGTGAAAAGGGAAGAAAAAAACAAAAACAAAAAAAATTGGGGCCAATAACAATACTATGCCCTGTAAGAGCAAATAGAGTAATGAAAACACTAAGCTTTCTCTGTTCTGCACAGAATTCTACCTGCCTCTAATTTCATGTTCTCTTTTTCCAACGTCTCTGCCTGGATCTCACTGATCCTTTAAAAGACTCAACTCGGTTGTCCTACCCATTCATTTCATTTCAGAAAAGATTTCCCTGAGGACTTTCTCTCACCAGTTTTACCTAGAGGCCCCTCCTATGTGCTTCCCAGCACTCTCTCTGCCTTCTTCAACCCAGCCAGGACATCCGGTCAGCAGTCATCTGGACACACAAATTGGGGTTTATAGTGGAGGACTTTCTAATTGTTTGGGGCCATACAAAACAGGGTTATATATTTTAAATATCATTCCTTATCAAAGCTCTTGGTATTTGGGGTTATAGCATCCATATTCTTAATGTCCCTCATGTAGTATGGAAGCTTCCTGAGAACCGACACCCTGCAGTACTCAGCACAAAGTCTGCAATACAAGAGAGGCAGAATTCCTTTCTATTGACAAAGGCCCACAACAATGATATCTGAGGCAAGAGTAAGCCAAGATGGAATTGGGAACAGAACTGGGTTCTAAAAAAAGAACTGTGTTTTTTTATTTCTTCGGTACATCACAAAATTCAAGTTAACCATGTACCAAATTTACCTTACAGGTAATTAGTTGTGAACGTACTATTAGCATCACCCCTCGGGTTTTATCATTTCTATAATCCCCATCCCTTAAGGGGACTAGGGATATGCTTGTGAGCCCCCTTTCTTCTCCACTGTCACCTAAGTTCAGTTAATGAAATAATATACATTAAAGTGCTTTGAAGACTATAAGGGTTTATGAAAACACTACAGGTATTAATTTGGCTTTCTCCTTATGAGTAATAAAAAGAAAACCCCTTTAACCACTTCCCTCCTTCCTGCTCTCTTCCAAAGTATTTCTAATTACCCTGTATAACTCCTCCTTATATAACATCTATAGGCTAAAAATAATCATTATGGTTGATAAACATCAAAGTAATATTAAGACTATAACTTTATTTTTTAAAGGAAATTAATTCTAGGGAAATCAGAGAATATGTTTCAGTATTTCAAAATACTGGAATATGCCCAAAAGCCACATGAAGAAGTTGAAGGTGGAGAGTCCGAAGGGACAGCTCTGGAGCCAGCGTCGGAGTGAAAATTATGGACTTTGGAGGTAGCAGTGTATCAATGACATCTGAAACAGTGAGCATGAAAGTCAACGTACAAAAGGTAGGAAATACTACCCGAACTCTAAAGACTTCAATATTTCAAAATCCGGAAGAAGAAGGCAAGCCCACATAGACATGTGAATTGCTGCAAAATGGAAAAGAGAAGGAATTCAGAGGGGCGATATTCTTTCTCCATGGCTTGCAGATGTTGGTCTTTCGTGGATGACAGAAAGTGCACACACACACACACAGACGCACCGCTACAGTTCAGTATGAAAAGCAGTTATATGAGTAACGAAGACATTTTGTTAACATAACATAGATCTAACGAACTGATAATTGAAATAGAAACATAGGATAGAGAAAAGTGGGGGTTCGGATGTGGAAAGAAAATTTTTCAGCCTGGACTTAGGAGAGACCTGACTGCCTTAAAATTCAGTTGGAGAATAATTACAGAACTCAAATCTTTCAAGGTTTCTTCAGCTGTGATTTTAATATTATCCATTAATATTCTCTCCTCGAGTACCTTGGTGGACTCGAGAATTTTTATCAGCTTTTAAAATCAATGTCTTTGTGAAATACCAAAATGGAGGAATTCAAGATTAAAAAATGAAGTGCTAGAAAATGTTTTCAGATTTATATGCTCTTAAATAACCAGTTTTCTTTCAAAAGATGATAAAAAAATCTTTAATTCCATTGAACATTAAGACAGATTTTAAAAATCTTCCAGAGTAACAAAGAAGCTTTAACTTTTCCTCTATAAAATTAATGTTTTTCTCTTACAAGCCACATGTAAAAACTTTAAAAGATCTTTTGACAAACAAGGTCTGTAGGTTTCGTATTGGTGCAATCACGTGTTTTATGGCAACAAGAAATGTATTAAGAACGTTTACCTTTGGGTTTTTAAGAGCTTCCGAACTAAGGGACTTGAAATAAAGCAAGTTTTAAAATGATTTCGGATCTCCCATGTGTTATAGTAGAAAGGAGCAATTTATCATGTTTGGCTGCACGTTCCTATAGAGGAATAAAAGTACGCAGTCCTCCCTGCTGTAAAAACAGAAACATATGCTAGTGTTGAAGGTGCTGACGGGCAGCTTGGTGGCAGATGTAAATCTCAAACCCATCTCCTGTCAGGAGGTGTGTATTCTGCAAATAAGAATCACTGAGGATAATTTGGGGCAGTTACAACTATTAGATAACCCCAAAGATTTTGTTTCCCAGTTGCTTTGGCATACTTAATAATATTTAGCAATCATCAGTGCTTATTTTCATCTGCCTAGAGCTCCCATTGGATTTGGGGTATACTTTACAACACATGTAACACACCCCAGAGTTTGAGTCCATTTTATTTGGTTTAATGAAATTTGGGCTTTTATTGGCTTTTTTCCTAATAAGATGCTAAAAATATTTTAATCCACAGCTTATTTCTTTCTCTTAAATGCTAATTGTAATTTTCCTAGCTTTCCACTTTAGCAGAGAACGAAAGGACTGGGATACAAAGGTGGACAATTTCCTTAATCAAATGGGATTAACAACTCTAAAACTTTTAGGCCTTTAATAACCCCAGATACAACTTTTCAGTTTTCATCCATCACTGATCATTCTATATCAAAAGTTGACACTTTCAAACTCAAATGGATAAATTCTTGCCAAGACCAAGAGGCATTTTACAGTCCAAAAAAACCTACTTCTTGTAAACCATTGACTTAAAGATCTGTGTTTAAAACCATCTTTTAAAATATAAGAACTGTGTAACTTCCAAAGAAGCTTTATTTTCAATTGGTTATTTTAAACTCAGATCCATCCACAGAAATGGTTTTTAGAATATGAGAGTTGTAGGAAGAAAATTAGTTAATTCACAGGGTAGCTGGAAACTTATGTATATTTAAAATGAAAGATGGCATGTACCAACACTCTTTTAGTAATAATATTTTTTAAGTTTAAAATTCAATATGTAACTTTTAAACCTTTGAATTCAAATAGTTAATTAAAATTGTGCTTAATAACATTATGATGAATGAGGTTTCTATGATGAAAGAGAAGAGTTGAAAGAAATCATAAAAACTCTACCACTTACTAGCTGTGTGGGCTTGGGCAATATCTTTACTTTCATCATTTGTAAAATGGGCACATTAATAATACCTATCTTCTTAGGTTAGTATGAGGATTAAAAGAGATATCCATGTAAACTGGCTAAGAACAGTTCTTGATACGTAGTTAAGCCTCAATAAATGCTAGCTATTATATTATTCCTATATCTAAACATACATATATTTCCTTATGTAATTTGCCTAAGTATTTGGTGAATTTCCTAGGCCTTGCTTCTCTTCCTATTCAGCCATATGCAGACATATTAATACAAAGAGAGAGTATTATCCAATACTAGTGCATAAAACAGGTACGTCTTTTGCAATAAAAATCCCATTCATGATAGATACTGTCAGTCTAACACTTTCTGATTTTTCATTGGTTTATTTTTTGATTCGCTTTATGATTACCTAGTATATAGTTTACTATGCTATTATAAACCCCATTACCCGCTAATCTGTGATTTGTGTCTCTTATAGCCCAAATCCCATTAACTTTTTTTTCTGGATATGTTCTGGAAAATGGGAGCCAAAGGCAATCTAGAAGGTAGGTCTAACATTCTTAACTCGGGGCAATTCCTGAACACTAACAGAATTTATAGCTAAATGAATCATTCATTAACATACGATGAGATAAAATATATAGATACGAATTCCCAGTAAAACAGTATGCTTCAATTAAAACTTTAAATCCAACTACCAATTTACAGGAAATGCAGCGTAGGAAGGAACTTGCCAGACTACACCATGTGGATGCCATTCTGCAAAATCCAAGCTGTAAGAAATGCTAGAAAACAAACAATCCACTGTTTCCTTAACAGATGCACTGAAAAAAATACAAGCAATAGAGGGGAAATATGGATATTAAAAGGGACTTAAAAAAATTTAACCAAGTGTTTAGGGGATGCACAGGTGAGTGAAAAAACTTTTTAAAAAAATGAAAGTAAATTATTGTAAAAGTCACATGAGTTGTTATTTGAGGGGTAAAGGGTTTTGATGATGAGGGGCATATGGAAAACATCTGTTGTTACTGGAAATGTTGTACATCCTGATTTTGGTAGGGGCTTTAATGGTGTTGACCTTTTAACAATCCCTTATAACAATTTATATATGTAGCTTTCTTTACTTGTGTTCTAATAACAATACAACATTTCTTAAAAGCCTTTATCTGAGGCATATGCTGACCATGGTTTTTTCAATGTGATCCTGCAGCGAGTCAATGAGTAGGTCGCCCACGGGCTTCCAGCCATTCCGCACGGCCTCTGCCTCCTTCATATCAGCATCCAGGTCATCCATCGCTCCTTGCAGGTCTCGGAGCTTCTCCAACGCCTTGTCCACTTGCTTTTGCCAATTACTAGTAACAGCATTCAGACTTTCCCACTTCTCCTTAACTTCAGAAGACTGTTTGCGCATGGCTTTGGCAATCTTTTGGGCTCTCTCCTCAGGAGTCAATTCTGTGATTAAAAACAAAGAACAATGGTTGGAAACCTGATCAACCCTACATCCTTTTATAGCCAACTGTGAAGACCACCTTTCAAAAGGTTGTTACCACGTGTTATATAGATCATATGTTACAGAATTGAACACTTGAAATCTATGTGACTTTACTAACCATTGTGAACCCAATAAACTTTAATAATAATAATTTTTTTAAAAAAACGTTCTTGCCAGGGTACATGGAGACAGAATTACACTAAAAGGGGAAGAAAAAAAAGTCTCCATACTTCCTCCACTAATCCCCTGTTATTTGTCAAAAGAAGAAAATACTGAGAGTAATAAGCAACCCAGTGGTTCTGGTGACTTTTGAATTGTAGTGTATTTGCAAACCCGGATATGTCACAATATAAGTCAAGGAATAAAACAATTTTTCTTTAACATAAATTTAGTTACGTAAAATCCAAAGGTAGTTTTTCATTTCATTGTCTTCAAGAGAATGGGAAGTATAATTAAGAGAGAAAGGGCTTTAGGATATGAAGAAAAACTGAGAAAATAAGATTAATTTATCGTGTCCCTAACAACAACAACAAAAAAACGTAACTGAAGACAAATAATGTATCTTTGATACTTCATCATTGCTGAGTCTGTTTAGCAATTCATCTGTAATACAGGGCATTTTCTGTAGTCTAGAATGAGTAGCACATCACAAACATTTCAAGAGAAAGGTAGCAAGATTTCAATGACCAGCCTAAATATTTTTTAGCGCAAGAGATTTCCAGAATGCCTGAAGTACAGTTACATGTTCAGACAGGTAAGGGCAGGCATAATTCAAGGCCCTGTCTCAGGTAAAGGGCAGGAAAAAGGTCTAAAAGTCTAGAAGATAAGCAAAGGATACAGACAGAAATGAAAGTCAAGTTCCAAGCCATGGGTCAGAAACAGAGATGAGAAGCCAACAAGACAAGGGCAGAGGAATTTGATGGGCACAGAGCAGACACTATCAAAGCAGGTCAGATAGATCACCCTCTAAACCCTCCTGGGACTCACTATCCTCTCAACACCTGAGGATGCCTCCTTTTGTATCTAGCTGGTTTGATGGTTGTCCTGCTTGTCTACTGGAAACAGAGAGACAGGTCAGAAACATACAATCAAGCTATACTGTCGATCAAGTTAAGATAGAAATGCATGTTCTCCTTTGTGATAGCATCCCATTTTTTAGTATCAGTCACATCAGCAGCATCCATTTCACCTCAAAATATTCCAAATCATCGGAAAATGAACTTGAGTTCATCAAACTTCCTGGTAAGATGAACTTCTGGGTAAGATGACCTTCCTAGTAAGATGAACTGAAACAGTCTCTTTTAAACTATTACTTTCATACTCAACATAAATATCTAAAATTCCAGACCTCAATATGTAGACTTAAAAGCCACTATAATATGACTCTGGGAACCAAATAGACTATGAAGAATTTAGTAACCACAGAACTCCGAGTGGCATGACTGAAGTGTGATGAGGCTACAGAGAGATTTGAATAACCCCTCAGCAAATGAATTGATTACAAGAAGAAAAAGTGTTACGATAGGTGGATAGAATAATATACAAATAAAAGATAAATATGGAAAATGAGTGAATTAGAGACCCAGCTTCAAGGAATGCTACAGCTGGGATATAGTCCAGTGTAAGAGTCAGGGGAAGAATCATGAAACCTGGAGAAAAGTCCTTAAACATGCAACATGTCAGAATTCCAAGGTTCCTGAGAAAAAACTTTGAGAGAAAAGGTATGTCATCAAATCCTTATATCTTCAAGATATTTAGAAAATGATAATATATAATACTTATATATAATTTATTTTATATAAATATAAAATATTATGTGTGATATGGAAAAAAATAATTCTTAAATAGCCTGATAAGGGGTGGCTGGATGGCACAGTTGGTTAGAGTGTGTGCTCTTAACGGCAAGGTTGCCAGTTCGACTCCTGCATGGGATGGTGGGCTGCGTGCCCTGCCCCCGTGCTCCCCCCACCCCGGCCCCCAGAACTTGATTGGAAAAAAAAAAAGAAATGGTGACTGGCATTGGAGTTGAGCTGTGCCCTCCACAAGTAAGACTGAAGGACAACAATTTGACTTGACTTGCAGCTGATGGGTTCTGGGAAAAACACATTGTTCCCTGAAAAACACACATTGTTCCCCAATAAATTTAAAAATAAAAAATAGCCTGATAAGAAAAGGAGCTGATTATTTTTATAATGGCAACACCCGTGTTTGTTAATAAGTTACTTGGACTTTTTCAAAGATATATTTTCTTTTGTGGAAAAAAACAAAGAAAAAAAAAGTACAGTACCAATTTCCAACCAGACAACTTAATTATGATGATTTTCCTTGAATAAAGTAAAAACTGTTTCTGAGTCACTGAATAACCTGGCAGGGAAACACACAGTTTCTTTGTCCTATGACAAAATGCCCAACATTGGCTGTGACTTTCTGTCTTCTCTTAATGTAAAATCTTTTGATTGAACAGTCCTTTTGTAGTATTTATGATATAATCCCCACTCAAACAGCTATTCAGAAAAAAATAAAAGCTCTATGTTCAATTCACCATCTGTTTGCCAGAAAGGAAACATATTAACTAATCACAGAGTCCGAAAAAAAGTGCCTCCTATATAGTGCAGCAACAATCTCAGCTTAATGCATACTTTAAACCCAGAACAGAGTAAGGTACATAACCAAACAAAAGCTTTTCAGAACATTTGTGAAACAGGTAATAAGAAGCAACATGTGAAATATCAACTTACCACAATTGGGAGTAAGAAATTAGAAAAACAAAATAAAACAGTAAAAAAGCAGAAAGGATGGAAATAATTACATTTAAAGATCCTCTCATTATTTGAAAATCAAAGGACAAAGTTTGCTGCAAGTTTTGTGAAAAGATATTTTGTGGTGAATTCTAAGACCTTCATGTAAGAACGGAGAATGTTCTCGACCAGTGGTTCTGAATTCTGGTAACGTATTAGAAATCACCTGCGAGTTGGTTTATTTTTGTTTCTTTGTTTGTTTTTTAAATACGGATCCCCAGGGGCCCTACCGCCAAATATTAGAAGATTCTAATTTAGTTGGTCAAGGGTGAAAGGACAGCATGGATATATTTTTAAAAGCTCCTCAGGTGATTGTAATGTGTTGCCAGGACAGGGCACTACCAGCCCATTGGCTTATAAATTGATTTCTCTGGTCCCTCCAGCTGACACTTAACAGAGGATTTCCACACAACTGACTTGTATCATTCTCATGCAGAGCAGAGCCACTAAAACTGAAGACAAGAGAGCAGATGAACTCAGTGAGAAGACAGTAATTTCATTTGATTTAAAAAGGCAGTAATAAAGGCTAATGGAAGACACAGAGGAAACGGCAGGATGAAACCAAATAAATTTAGGGGAGGCCCAGTGGCTCCTTGGTGGAGAGTTGGCTTGGGAGCGAGAGCTCTGAGCAGCAGGGCCGCTGGTTTGAATCCCACATGGGTCAGTGACGCTACGCCCTCTACAGCTAAGATAGTGAACAACAGCTTGACCTGGAGCTGGGCTACCGTGAATCGCTGGCAATGGCATAGTTGCAGTGGGTCTGCAGTGGGCTGCCATAAGTTACTGTGAGTGGCCAACAGCCAGCGTGAGTGGCTGGCAGTCAGTGTGAGCTACAGTGAGCTTCCATGAGTGGCCATCCAATGGCCGGTGACCTCTCTGCCTCACCCGGGAAGAGTGCAATGATCACAACAGCAACATGGGCCAGTGAAGCAACGTTCTCCATGGCTAGGCTAAGGAACAAAAAGACAGTAACTTGTCTGCTCCCTTTCCCCAATTCCCCAAGGCTGTTCCCTCCCTCAGTTCCCCAATAAAATCTTTACTAACAGGAAAAATAAATAAATAAATAAATAAATAAATAAATAAATAAATATGCTGACAATTCTCAGACCAGAAACGCTTTCCCTGTATCACTCTGCTACTCCTTACAGTGCATGTGTCTGTGGGGGGGAGAACTTTGTTTCACTCTTCATTCTTCAATCATTCTACAATTCTCCCTTCAGGCCTTTTCATTTAACTGGCCAAATACTGAGGATGACATGACACTTAATTTTTATATTTATAGTCTTATATTATAGACTTAATATAATATGCTGTAAATATTATATATGTTTTATATTTATGTAATTTAAAATAGCAGTTTCTTTATTGTGTTACAAAGATATTTAAGAAAGAACAGACAACTATCTTGTAGGAAGAAGGAAGAAGAGAAAGAAGGAAACAGGAATGATTAATCCTGAAGTTTTCTCTCTTGTCCAATTATCTTTATTCTTCAAATATGCAAATTTTTTTGTATTTACACCATGTTTTCTTTTATATCTCGGGGAGAAAGACTGCAATGTGGCTCACAGGAATACAGGTAGAAAACCAACCCGGATTGAGAGCAGAGACTAGAATTTGTCATCAGCCCTGCGTCCACCTTGCCCTTTGCTCTGAAGCAAGCTCCCTGACCTGCTCTTCCCAGACGTAACAAGTGGAACCCTATTTTCTCAGGCTGGGGAAACATTTTACACTGAAGGCCTCTTTTACTTCTAAAATTCAATTATGTAAGAAAGGCAAAGCTACCATAAGAAATTGTAACAGTAGAGGAAAAAAACATCTCCCTCTGTATGCCTATGCAAAAAAATTCTTTTAACTTAAAAAAAGAAAGTATGGGCCGGCTGAGTGGCGCATTGATTAAGCACTGGTTTTGGGATGCCAGCGGCCCTGGTTCGGATCCCACATGAGGCCAGTGACACTGCCCTCTACAGCTAACAACCGCTCCACCTGGAGCTGGGCTGTGCGAGCCCCGGTGATGGTGTGGGCTGCAGCCCCTGCTGCAGTGGGCTGCCATAGGCTACAGTGAATGGCCCGCAGCCAGCGTGAGCGGCTGGCAGCCAAGTGTGAGCTGCCAATAGCCGCGGTGAGCGACATCCAGAGGCCAGCGACCAATCTGCCTCATCCGGGAAGAGCGCAATGACGATACCAACAGTGAAGCAACATCCTCCGCAACTAAACTGAAGAACAGGAGGGCAGCAACTTGTCTGTTCCCCTTCCCCAATTCCCCAACGCTGTTCCCCTCCGCCAATTCCCCAATAAAATCTTTAAAAAAAAAAAAAAAGAAAGTATGTTTCTTCCATGAAATAATGAGAGGAATCTATTAGAATCAGCCCAGTGTTATTTTTCATAAAGATTTTCCATTTATGGTATTTTCTTCTCAATTATGGTACTGACAATTATCTCCATTGCGACTCTTTATTCTGAGTGTAAAGCCTCATGAATGTTTTATTTCTTTCCATCTTGGTTTTGCAGGCTTCAATCTAGAGACTGGTTGTCCTCAAGATATAACTACTGAATTGAGTTGTTTTGAATGGAATTTTTAGCTTTGGTCTTTATTAAGAAAGCGCAACTTCATAATTTTAAATAAAAATCTTTCTACTTATTTTTTCCCACTCCTCACAACCATGTAAAGCATTTAGAAAAAGGCTTTTACTGTGAAAGGCAATGCTTTACAGTCATTTCAAGTGTGATTCCAAATATCTTATTTGTACTATTTGCTTTTTTGCATGTATATATAATCATACTGTTATATTTTATCAAGCAATGAAAAGGAACTATTAAGAAAAATACAGAAAAATATTCTACAGAGTAGCATCTTCAGGTCTGCACAATTTGAAGACGGAAACATTAGGACATCATATGCCAGTTCCAATACTAACTATGTAATCATAGATATAATCCTTTTCTCTTTGAACCTCAGTTAATATTTATAAAGCTATTGGCATATGCCTGGCACACAGTAAGGGCCTCAATAAAAGTTAATTTCTTTCATTCCTTCTATTATTATATTATTAAATCTGGGAGGTTTAGACATCTGTAGAGACTTTCACATAAGCAAACCAAGTTGCTTGGACAAGAATTCAAAGGAAAAAACAATGTGTCCCCAGATCTCTAAAGACACAACTTGCTCTCTCTCACTCTCTCTCTCTCTTCACTGCCCCTCCATTTCTCCTGCTCCTCTCTCTCCTTCTCCATGACAAAAGATGCTTCTGATTAAAATAATGGGAAATAAATTCTTCTGAAAATTTCTTCTGATTGCATGACTGAGATCAACTTAATCTCTTTGAAATGATCAGTGTTTAAGAGGACCCTGCCCATTGCCTATTCTGTATGGTGACTGATGACAACAATTTATTATGAACCTGATTACAAGTACATCATCAAGTGCCATTAGCTGATTACTGTAATGTTTCTAATTATGTTCATCTAATAAATGATAAAGATGACGATAGTAAGAGGCTACTCAGAGTAGATTAACAAGCTAATGTGTAGCCTAAATCTTTCAGCAGGGATATGATAAAGATGATATGGATCCATCCATGCTGCCAAGGGACTTCTCAAATCCTTTTAATGAAGGCGGGGGAGGGGGAGAACAGTGAACATGAACAGATGCGTTTGGGAAAAAGCAAACTCCAAAGTAAAGAGTATCTTCCACAATACCAAAATGCAAGGTAATAACGGGGGATGGGGAAGTGACGGGGGAAAAGTATGGAGAAGGGATAGGAATGTAGATCACACTGTGTAGCGAGAAAAATGGCACTTCCGACCGGAAGTTACTGCAGGTAGAACTAGAGACCAAACACTTCTGTTAGACTCTTCCTGTAAAGTGGGCCAAAGTAAATAAACCCAGCATTGAGCTGAGGTAGAAGAAGGAACAGACCATTAAGAAGACTGACTTCCAAGGAAAGGAGCAGGAACAGCAGACCTAGCTAAGCAACCTGAGATCTAGCTTTCCATTTTCTGTAACTGAATATGCCTTGAATTTCCTCACACTAATGGTAATTTAGTAAGTCACTCAAGCAAGATATTTGTGCTGGACAACAGCAGGCAGGGCACTGGGGGCAGGAGGGTACGGCTAAAGGGAAGCAGAGTAGCTGGCAAGGTAGGCTCCAGGAGGGCGGGGATATGTTTGTTCATGGCTGATTTCAGTACCTAGACCATCCCTTGACACGTGGCCGGCATTCAATATGCACTTGTTAAATAAATGAATAAAACTGTGCAATATTTTTGACTTGAAAAAAAAAATCTCCCCATTTCTCCTTCAAGAATCTAAGGACAGGAATCTTAGGTTAAAATTAAAAGTCTTCCATTTCTTGCCACACTACTGCCCATCTCTCTCCCCAGGCTGCTTTCCTGAGGAACACAGCACCTAATGAGTGTGATCAAGCTACAAAAGAAGTCCTGAGCTTTCTACCCAAGCTTGGCCACTCATAAAAAAGTTAGGCATGTCTCATATTTTAAAACTGCCCAAATATGTGAGAAGTTTAGCTGAAGAAGAGAATTTATGTCTTTGCTAGGATTACGCTGTAAAAAATGACAAACCCTCTAATTCACTCTTGAGGATCCCAGCTTTCAAGAGGAACAAAAACAACAAAATAAATACACTACCACATTAAAAGAGTTTAGTCTCCTCCTATTCTTTATGTTGAAATCTGAAAGTAACATCCCAGATGATGATTACAAGAAAATACATACATGTAAATTATTACCATCTTTTTTATGAGGCAAATGTGATTTATGGATGGCTGTAACAATGATTAGAGAATATAACAGATGTGAACAATTAATTTAAAATGTTGTGTCCATAAAACTAACCTTTATTATCATACAAGTCTTCATCAAGAATGTTGATTTGTTTATTTAAATCAGATTTCATTACTATGGTATTCATTAGCATGCCAAAAAGTTTTTGAAATTTTACCCAATCAATGGGCTTACTGAGTCTGCTCATTATACGCATATGTTAGAGAAGTTAAAGAAAGACTAGATTTGTTACATCCACCCATATATTACAAAGTTTAAATTGGGAAGGAACACATTGCTGCTGTTATATAGTTAAGAACACTGGGAAAAAAAGTAATATATTTTTCTACGCTTTTTCACGCATTACAACTTTACTAATCTAATTTGGACTTGAGAATCCAACTAAATTATTGTTTTGATCTATAGACCTGAAAGCAATTATTGACCTTCTAAGTTTTTATATGAGAATTAAAAAGACAAAGTCTAATATTGTCTAAACACCTTCTCCCTTGGTGCTAGGAGGTCAGTGACCTGGTATGTCATTCTATCAAGCAGCCTAATATCTCAGTGAAGAAAAAGAACAGCAAAGTACAAAGCAAAGAGTTATAAACATATTTAATTACTGCATGAAATATTTTAAAGTACAAAAAACAGATCACATTTCCACTAATATCTTGAAGCACTTATAATTATTGGGGTAGTTACGATAGTCGTATACTGTGGTGGTTAAGAGTAGCAAGTTTTGTGACAAGCCCGAGTTGGGGTTTCAGTTCTGTCACATGAGTGACAGTATGCCTCCAACCTCTCAAAGTCTGTTTCTTTGTCTGTCAAATGAGTGATAAGAAAATTCACACCTCAATGAGATGCTATGAAAATTAAAGGAAGCAAGGTATGTGACTACTTGGCACAGTGCCTGGCACACCGTAAGCACATGATAAATGCTGGCTTGTGAACATCCGGCTACTAACGTTTCTCCCTTCCTTTCTGGGTGTTGATTCTTCCTCCATCTAACATTGTGTTTACACAGGGTGGTCTGCCAATCCCAGCAGACCCTGAGCTCCATCTTGCTCAAGCTGAATCAATCAGAGCCCTCTCCTGGAGTGCGCTAAATCTAAACAAGGGCTACCCCTCCCCGGTATGAGGGTGTGAGGCACACAGTCGAAGGAAAGCTAAAGGATGAACACATGTGGAGAGAGGCAGGAAGGAAGACATGGAGCAAAGGCTTCTGGGTGGCGCTCCAGTCAATGTGGCCACTGTATCCTTATCCCTCTGTAATTTGGTTATGGGTGCTAATGCACTCCCCTAGTGCCCATGATTATACAAGTTGGATGTCCGTGATTTACCATGAATGAGGTTCTAATTAATAAAGCTGTTATTAGGGAGACAAAAAAATGCCCTGTGAAAAAACACCCATTAGTTTTACTAGCCTTATTACTTAGGTTATATGTAATTTGGTCTCATTTTATGAGATGTGAGGAAATAATTATTGCCATCTTTTTAATATAACCTGAAGGCATACTGAGAATATAAAAGTAACTTCTACTAAGCTGCATGTTAATTTCATATTTTTACTCATTTAATGATCATGAAATTTTATTTGCACCAGTTTGCTAATACTGGCATAAAATGGACTGACACAGTGGACTGAAAAATGCCAATTATGACTTTTTTTTTTGCTATACCATAAAATATATGAGATTTCACTTAGAAGAAAAATAGTCCTAATAATTGGCTTTCTAAAATATTATGCACATTTAATAATTACACATTTAATAATTAAAACAGTAAACCCTGAGTTGAAATATTAAATAATACTAAATATACACAGCCAGTTGTCAATGACCAAAGAGGAGAAACATTAAACTATACATATTTTTTATCTTAAAAGATGATTATTATTAAGCATTAATCACAAAAACAATAATATACAACTACATCAAAGTATGTATGAATAGCACATATACAAAACTGTACACACCACACTCAACTATAAGTGCATGAACACATTAAAGTAATAGCTGGGGTGTTTTTGTTTGTTTGTTTTCTATGATGATCATTTAAATGAAACAAAAGAAACTAATCAATTATACCAGCCTGGAAAAGAAATAATGTTCAGACAGCCTGGAATAAAATAATAATTGTAGTAATAGTAATTCCGGGGCTGAAATAAATTTTAAAGAAGGCTAAGGAGAAATTAATGAGCAAAATAATGTAATGTTTTATTAAAATCAAAAGTCAAACAGAGGAAAAGTGCTTAACTACATCCACATATACAATGAATTGTACAATTTTCGAAGTACTTTTAGCGGTGAAATACCCTATTAAAGCGTTTAGCAGTTTTATTTAGTAATTGATACCATAACCTCAAATCATAAAGTGTGTGTGTGTGTGTGTGTGTGTGTGTGTGTGTGTGTGTTGCACCTGCCTGAATGTGTGTGTGGTGTGGAGAGAGGGCTATAAGTGTAAGGCTCTAACTCCCCTGTGCAAATTTCACTTTTAACCTGAACTACAGATAATACATAGGAAAGTAGACACATGTATTCCCTGATTACCTCAAGAGATTTGGGGGCAGGAATGGGCTAGGGCCAAGTGTGGCTGAGTCCCAGGGATGTCTTGCTCAACTACTCGCTCAACCCCGATGTGGTTTTCAAAGAAATTCACATCTGGGACTGAGAACTTCAAGGGAGGTTGGAAGAACCTGGGAAACGCCAAGGAACATCCGCGCAGGGTTAAGAGGTTCTTGACACTGAAAGTCAACAAGGAGATAGGAGGTCAATGGCCAATGAGCAGACAGCGAGAGAGAGGAGAGAAAAATGAAGGGATGAGTTAAAAGCCAGCCAAAAACCCAGATGTTAAGGAAGGTCACCATAGAAGATTAGTGCTCTGTCTCTGGATGTCCTCTACATTAACTGATGACCTTGGTCAGCAACACAATATTTTCTTGACCTTTGTGTTTTTATTTTACTTTTTGTGAAAAGAAGGCATACTGCATGATCTGCCCAACTCATTGAGACAGGAGAACTTGAAAGTGGTTTGAAAAGTAAAAGAACAATGTAAGTGATGATGAGAAATGTATTGTTCTATTGTTCTACTTTTAACACATATGAACCAGGCGATTAAAATCAAATGACAAACAATTTAGTAACATTGAAAGAAAAAAATTATACAGTGACATGATACACACTAAATAAAATTAAGTAGTTCCATTTTGCTCAAACAAGATAAGGGGACTATTGACAAAGTACCAAACTGTGTAAAATTTCTGTAATTATTCAGATAACTTTAGTTCAATTAAAAATTATAGTTGACCCTTGAACAATGCAGGGGTTAGGGGTGCTGAACCCCATGCATTCAAAAACTGTGTATAACTTTTGATTCCTCAAAACTTTACTAATAGCCTGCTGCTGACCAGAAGCTTTACCAATAACATAAATAGTATTTTATATGTTAAATATATTATATACTGTATTTTTACCATAAAATAAGCTAGGGAAAAGAAAATGTCAAGAAAATCATAAGAAAAAGACATTTACACTATTTATGGGAAAACAATCTATATGTAAATGGATCTACACAGTTCAAACCCATGTTGAATAAGGTCAAAAGGGTCAACTGTGCTTCCGAGACAGGGGCTTTTCTATAAGGTACTTGGATTTTGACTATGTTTCTATATAACATCTATCGTGGCTGCTCAAATCATTTTTCACACCCTTAGAGGTTCTCAATAAATGAGAAAGGTCACTAAGCAAGGGGAGGGCAGTACGTCAGACACAGATGCTGGTACCAGTCAGAGAGATGACAGGGAGCCAAGGAGGCACAGAGGACAGCTGGGCATCAAAAGGGCCAGGGGAATAGAAGCCTGGTCTGAGGAGGAGAGGATGAGCAGGTGTTGAGCAGGTGGAAGGAGTTAGAAATCAGGTAAGAGGGACCCACAGGCAGAAAAACGAGGATGGACAACAGGATAAAACAGACCACTACCTGCATAACATCATGGGAAGTTTTGTGTTGAATGGACACTGGTTTGGATCAGAGAGCGGCATGAGATGCTGCCACACGGGAAAGCTGAGGCCTAATAACTGTGTAGCTTGTATGCCAGATAATGGAGCTCAGATTCTATTACAGGGGCTGCTAGCACTTTGTAAACCAAGAGCTGGCATTTGCTCAGTTCTGTATCTTCAATATACTGTTGTGTCTATTTGTGCTGATGAAGAGATACCAATTAATAAAGTACTGCAAGTCCTAGCAAAAAATCGTAAGGGCCTAAAGGAGAAAAGTAATATTAATAGTGATTTTTAAATATTTAAAATATATATACTTGATATTTGCTAAGAGAGTAGATTGTATAAGTTCTCACCACAGGAAAAAATATTTGTAACTATGTGAGGTGATCAATGTTAACTGAACCTATTGTGGTAATCACAAATGTATAATATATACATTTATTAAATCATTATGTTGTTATACACCTTAAACTTATACAATGTTACGTGTTGATTATATCTCAATAAAACTGGGGGAAAAAAGAAAATATTAGCAAAACATGACTGATGAGATTTTTTTATCAGCAACCGATCAATTGTTTGAAATAATTAGTTTGCTTGCTTTTAATAGCATTGATCAATTAACGAATAGCTGAGAACAATTTATACCTGTGCTACTCAGTTATAACATAAAACTCCGTAGGCTACCATGAAATAATATATAGGTATATATACATATGACACTATAACTGATAACAGAACAGCATTTAAAAAGGAGCCAGGGAGAGAAAGGCATTGAGAAAGAAAAATCATGGAGAAAAGTATTTTCTGGAATAGTTACTTAAAAGTAAAGGCATAGCTCCATTTTGGTGTGCCCCTATAGCACAGTACACATAGCATACTCAGTAAATAAGTGTCTATTAAATAGAATTTAAAAATCATGATATGATTTTTCCCCGCTCCATCCACTCCAACAAGATAACTCATGTTCAAATGTTCTCTATTTCTGATATCAGCTATATAGAAGTCATGGTAAACAATGAAAGTATAATGGCTCTTATGGATAATTTTCTTTCAGTTACTTTTAACAGTAGGTAAAATCAGCCAGCATTACAGAAAATAATATCAGGAAAGGAAAACGTATGAAAACTGCTAATCTTAACAGCAAGAAACAAAAAAAATCATAAAGTTAAATTAACATGACTTTTTTTTCCCTTGCTTCCCAAAGACAGCATGTGAAAATAGGGCTTAGAAACATCTTTAATATAATAGCAAAAGAAGAATTCAAAATACAATATGTGTGTGTGTGTGTGTGTGTGTGTTTCCCCTTAAACTGACTGACCACTAAGGAAGAAAATTTATAGCACAGTGAAGCTTTAGTGATATAACAACGCTTTTTTTGACTGCTATGAAGTAGCTTATTATAAAAATGTGTTCTCCATTCTCTGGAAAGTACTGGGGATGCATGGAGATGAGAAAAGCAGATTTAAGGCACACTTTAAAATTGGTTAAGGTGAGACAAATCAACTTGTTATTTTTCATCCAAGCTTAAAAAAATACAACCACAATGGCACCTTCATTCTTGCTATATTCACTTGGAATGTTCTGTCCAGCTTTCCAGGGCCTCTGTAATCTGAACCAGACAGCACGTACAAGGCCCTCACTGCCACCTCCTGTCCAGGCACAAGCACCTGACTTCCATGCTAGGCTGATCAACTTCCTCAATACACAGTCACTCTGCTCCTGACAACTTCTCATGGTCCTGCCCAGTGTGGTCATCCATCTTCCCTGAACCAAATCACTTCCTACCATACTCAAAAGTGCTCAGCTCAGGGCCGGCAGAGTGGTGCAGTGGTTAAGCGCTGGCTTGGGAAGCCAGCAGCCCCAGTTCGGTCCCACATATGAGGGCCAGTGATACTGCCCTCAAAAAAAAAAAAAAAAAAGTGCTCAGCTCAGGCATCCATTCACTCAACTGTAGTAAGCACCTACTACGTGTTTGTGTGTACGCACGCGCACACTCGTGTATGTTGTGTGTGCGTGCGTGCATTCACTCGTGTATGTTGTGTGTGTGTGTGTGTGTATGTGTGTATGTGTGACTTATCTATAACAAAGTAATCAGAAGGAATAATTCTTCAAAGTTAGAAATAACAATTTTGAGTGATTTGCAGACTGTGGGGCTTGTTGAAAGGTAGAGACTCAGCAATGAGTTAGGTCCTCAGTGGGCTGACTGGAAAGACAGTGATCCCACCAGCAGGAAATAAAATATATAATGCTAGAAAGGATAGTGTGAGTGCTGTGCATGTGTCCCACAGACACACATATGAAACTGGGTGGAAGGGGTCAAGAAAATCATGACCCTGATGGGAAATTGATTCAGATTGAAGTAGAACTTCCCTGGGAATGGCTGACTAGGAAAATGGCCACCTGTCCAAACGTCTGATTCGGTTCCAGCTATAGTCAAACAAAGCATTTTTCCAACTGCACTTCCTTTACAAGTAAAAAATGTTCATGAATTACACTGCTGGACAGAGCATGAGGCAGTCTTCCAGGCCTGCTTTTACTATGCAAAGTAAATGATTGAAAACTATTTGGAACGGCATGTTTATTTTAAAAAAATGCATCAGAAGGCTTTTACTGCCAACAATGCAAAAATCATACTAAAGATAAATGCTGATGCCAAATTCATCTCTTAAATTTACTATGTGATTTATTGCTATTTGTTAGTAAGGTAGTTACTATTTCAATCTTAAGCCAAAGTACATAAAGAGCACAGGTTGTTATTTTTAAATTAAATAAATTCTGTTGTTTGCTTATAAAAGGTATTTTAGTGTCTTAGTTTCAAAATTAATCTTGAGGGCCGGCCGAGTGGCGCGGTGGTTAAAAGCTGGCTTGGGACACCAGCGGCCCCTGGTTCGGGTCCCACATGTGAGGGCCAGTGACACTGCCCTCAAAAAACAAACAAACAAACAAACAAAATTAATCTTGAAAAACAGAACTTTAATACAAACTTACCTTATACTTGTAGATATTTAAATATGTTATACATTTACTATTATATTTAAATACCATTCTTCTGCTTGCAATTCTTTACTATGTAATTTGTTTAAATGTAAGAAATGTAAATTTTTATTTCTTAACTTATTTTTAGTTCCAGTGTGCTTTTTAAGAAATCATATATTCTGTAGTTAATTTCCTTTTTTAATAATACTGAAGTATACAGTCATTTTATTTTTAAGAATTGAGACATTTGTTAAATAATATATTTGGTTCAATAATTTCTAGAAAAAATTTAAATATCAGATCCTGAAAGACTGAGGAAATTTTTAAATAGCAGATCCGGAAATGCTCTAAGGAGACGTCCTACTTGATTTTGGTTGTTTGTTCTCCTCACATGTGTTTTTATGATGCACTAAAGAAACACGTCTCACCTGGTTTTGATTGTAGGTTTCTTCTTGGTTCTTCAGGGGCCTCAATTGGCTGATCAGCCAGGAAAACTCGAGCTTGGTCTATAGCATTCAGGACAGAGTACTCTTTCTCCTTTAATTCACGTCTCAGCGCCTTTGCAAAGAGAAGCAAAAGTTGATTTTATAAACTCATGTGTTCACCAAGTAATAGAACATCTTAAATTAGACCCTTTCTGACCACACTTGTCAAGAGGATGACTAATAACCAGCATTTAACCGAGGTTAGAAGAAAAAATGTAAATTTTACACCTATGAATGATGACACAAATGAATAAAAGCAAAAAGATGATTCCTGTAGAACTTAAATATGCAAAAAAAAAAAGACACTTTACAATAGTCACCTAAGGGAAATTGTTACAGTATATTTGCATTTACACTAAACGTACTTTTAGGGTTATCATTGCTGTCAGATTGCTAAAATATAATAGCCTGTTCTAAGGCATTTTTTTCTAATAAGACTGACTGACAAAAAATATTATACATCCCATGATACAGAAGGTAATTTCACAAGTAGTAATGAGATCCTCAAAAGTGTTTTACATTCCTTAGAATATACTAAGAAAAAAAAAGAGAGAGATAGGAACAAATTAAAGTACATGAAATCAAAACTAAACCAAAGAAAACACATAAAAGACCGTCTCCAATTATCTTAAAATATGTTCCATCTCTCATGCTAAGGCAATTAGCATTTTTGCCTTGTGAGGTTTTTCATGCAAATCTATGATTCTCAGAACTGTTTGTCTTCTGTACTTTTGTTCTTTTTAACTAGGGTTAACTTCCACCCCTGCTCCCATAAAATGTTTGGTGGTTAAGACTCTAATTGACTAGAATTTCAAAACAAGAAAACTCAGCCCGTGATTACTGCAAGGTAAGAGTAATTCAAGATTTTCTCATATGATCTTTTAATGCTGTAACTATATCAAAATGTTGTTAATATTGTTATCCTCTTAAATTATGCACATACACACCTACTGGTTCTAATATTTTGCTTTTAATGCAGTTCCCTGGCAACACATTATGAAATGCTTTTATTTATTTATTTGTTTGTTTGTTTGTTTATTTATTTATTTTTGAAGGTAGTGTCACTGACCCTCATATGTGGGATCTGAACCGGGGCCGCTGGCTTTCTAAGTCAGCGCTTAACCACCGCGCCACTCTGCGGGCCCATGGAATTATTTTTTTAATTTTATTTTCTAAAATATCACACTCCAGCAGCATTTTAGAATTGATAAAGTCTTTCCTTCTGAATATAACTATTGTTTTTAATAGCCTTTGAAATAATTATGTTGGGATGATGAGGTATTTCCTCCTCTTTCACGATAAATAAAAAGTAAACATTAAAAATCTAGAAATATCAAAATATTCATCTGATGTAAAAAATTGGAGCTAAACACTGGATAACACTGGTAATGAAGCTGAAAAAGCCCAGGAGGGGTGGGGAGGGATGAGAAGTGCTGGGGAGAAGTAGATGGAGTGACAGAATGCTGTTTTTTGTGATAAGCATTGTAAATATTTTTGACTTTTAAACTGTGTACAGTTACGACTTTGATTAAAAATTTAAACTAAACGAATAAAAGTACACACCCACCCACAATTTACACACAGTAATAAAAGATAGGATATGAGATGTAATAAACCTTTCTCTAAAATCTATAGATAACATTTATGTGTTCTCCCTAGCATCTATATAACCAAAGACTGACTGTGAAGCAAGCACAAGACAATAAATGCTCAGATCAATTATCACCGATGAGCATGAAATAACTATGATGGCAAGGAAAGTGACAAAATCTCCACCATGCCTATTTTAGAAGTTCAACTTGAAGAAGTCCCAAGGTGTGACATTGCAGGAAAACAAGATGATCTTCTGACATCGAAAGTGTCTGATATACAGAAATAAAGAAAAATGGGAAACTACATTTTTAACCCAGAAACACACACACACACACACACACACACACACACACACACACACACACACACACAGTGTTGAGTTAGTTCTGTAGAAGAATTATTTCTAAAAATTTGAATGGTCAAGAGTATTCCCCAAACCCAAACCCGACCAATAAATGTGACAGCAGTAAAGATTTTTTTAAATAATGGGCAAGGGCTGTGCTAGATTTCTTCTTTTTGAAATAGAAGTTTCTGGAAAACACCTATTGAAAGTAAGCTGCTAAGGAGAAGATGAAGGAGCTACAAAAACACCTGGTCACTCTGGTTGATCAAAGAGGAAGAAGGATTTACAGCCAGTGTTAAGAGGCTTGGCACAAGAGAGAACCCAGCAAGCACCAATTGGTTGATGATGTGTAAGGAATTCAAAAACTGAGAGAAGACAGAACATAACAGAATGTGATACAGAGAAGGGAGAGCAGAAGCATTACTGGTCTGCAGGAAACCTAAAATGATTATGGGGCACTTATTTCACAGAGGGTGAATCCAGGGCTTACAGTGGAGAAAGAAGATAAGATGATGCACACAACTTAGTAATTTCTGTACAGCAATTTCTAACTCGGAGTTCTAGATTAGTCCTCAACGTATGCATTGGGGAGGGGTTTGAGGATGGGAGATGGCAAAGGGAGATTTGTCTTGAATCTCTTTTTAGAATTTCAAAAATCCAAATGGAGTGACATACATAAATATAGAGACATAGGTATAGATACAGATAGATATAGATATAAAATTTGTCTACAGAAAGGAAAATTGGGAACACTGACCTATCAACTTCCTTGATGGCTAAAATTTTAGCAATTTAACATGAATGCTCTCACAATGGATAATTTCACTGGCTGGCTGTTGGCTCTGCCTGGAAAGCTCTTTCCTCAGATATCCACATGGCAGATTCCCTCATCCCATGAGACCCTCTCAATGAGGCCCAAGCACTCACTTTATTTAACGTAGCATTCCACCTTTCCACTACATTTCCCATCCCTCATGTACTATACTAGGTAGGTATTTAGTTATGTTTATTGTTTATTGTCTGTCTCTCTCAGATAAAATATCATCTCCACAAGGCCAAGGACCTTTCCTGTGGTACACGAGGCACCCATATCGGTGCCTTGGGACCTAGTACAGCTTAGGTGGCTCTGAAATGCTTCAAGGTGGGGGTAGTGTCTACATTGAGTGTCGCAGAGAGAGAAAGGTACTCCCAAAGGAGAAAACTAAACACTAACAGAAGAATAAGAGACTATGGCCTTGTGTGCAATCAGGGAACTAAAAATATTTAGTGTAGGTAAAGCAGCAACAGCTGAGTTTGACGAGGTGGGCAGATACGGTCACCAAGACCATGTATGGTGTCCTAAGCATCTGAGACTTTACTAGTAACTGAAGAGCTGGAGAGGGGGCGAGGGTGGGGGGAAAACTCTCTGATTTACATTTTTGTTTCTCCTAATATTACTGTAAGGTCTCCTAGAATGGTGAAAAACTGCGTCTGCATCTGAGAAAGCCACACAGGACTAGAGAATCTGTTTTCCTTCCTGGCCACATTAAAACAATCGGCTCTGCTCAGGGTGCTGGTGGGACTGTCTCATGAATTCCTTTGATATGCCAAGGTAGGGACGAACAGGAGGCAAGTGTGGGCATGTGGGACCCAGCGCACGTCAGTGAAAATGTGGGGCTCCAGCACCAAGGCCAACTCAATACCCAAATATCCTCCAGAATAGCAGGCATTTCATAATATCTGTTCACCCTCCATGTTGCAAATTTCATTTTGTTGTTCAATTTGTCCTATTTCAATTATATTTAATTGCATGTCAGAATGGGCTTAACTTTCAGCAGCATTACATATACAATCATTCCACAACCCTTTACCACTCAATTAGACATAAAAGAAAAGCAGCATTTCCTAAGCACCTGGTGAACATTAATGATAAGATAATTAGACTCCAACAGAGTTGTTTTGTATACAGATCTACAAAGTGGCATTCAGCTGGATTCTGATGTCACATGACTTATATATGGGCTGCCTTAAATGAGTATACACAATCTAATTGGAATTCTTTCTATTTTAATGACTATGTATTTTCATTCCAAACAATTCTGTTCTCAGGCAATAACAAGTATTGACGAGGATGTGGAGAAGTTGGAACCCTCAAACACCGCTGGTGGAATGAGAAAATGGAACAGGAACTTTGAAAAACAATTTGGCAATTCCTTAAAATGTTTAACATAGAGTTACCATATTAGCCAGCAATTCTACTCCTAGGTGTACACCCAAGAGAACTGAAAGTGTATGTCCACATAAAAACTGGTACACAAATGTTTACAGTCTTATTATTCATAATGGCCAAAATGTGGACACAACCTAAATATCCACCAATTGGTGAATGGATGAGTAAAATATTGTATATCCATGCAATGGAATCTTCTTCAGCCATTAAAATGAATGAAATACTGAAACATGCTACAGCATGGATGAATCTGGAAGACATGCTAAGTGAAAGGAGCCAGACACAAAAGCCCATTACAATGAAATATCCAAATAGGTAAGCGTAGCAAGACAGAAAGTAGATTAGTGGTTGCTTAGGGCTGTGAGTTAGGAGAACTACTCACAGGTATGGGATTTCTTTATGGGATAATGAAAATGTTCTAAAACTAGATTTGATGATGATCATAACTCTGGGAATACACAAGAAGCCTCTGTACTGTACACTTTAATGGAGTAAATTTTATATATTATGTGACTGTCTCAAATTTTTTATTAAATAATTCTGTTCTTTCTCCCCAAAAACTACTCCAGGTAATCTGTTTATTTTCTAACCTCTATCCCCACCCACCTGCAAAGTAACAGCCCATCCAGTACATTCAGGGTGTTCTCACCTCAGTGTTCTCAGAGCACTTTGTATTCCTCTAACAGAGCTCATCCTAATAATATCACCAGTTCTTCCAAGGTAAGGCTCATGTCTTAATCATTTGAAATTCTCAACACCTGCCTAGACATATATAGAAAACACTCAATATATGCTTGGGAAATAATGAATAAAAGAAGAAATTCTTTCAAAATTAAATGTCATGTAGGACCTCAAAATATGGCTAAGCAAAATATACTAAAGTCCTCCAAATCTGATTATCCCACATTGGAAAACTTGTAATTATTGGATTCCAGTTAGCTCTGGATTACTTGAATTTGCAGAGCTAACTTTGCAAATTATTGATAAATAATTTTTGGATGCAAGGTTAGTTTTCTCCTTTCATCTATCAGCTAGTAAGTGCTAATTATTTCAGTTTGCTGTTGGTCATTACTTTACTAATAGCAAATATTTTTTTTCTCTCCCTAGATAAATAAGAAAGTGATCTCACTGAAAGAAGTAGTATGGGCTTACTCTAACTTGCCGCTTTTTACCACATCCTCATCCATGGGTTAACTGCACAAGGTATAGTTTCAGAACTATTGTAGTAATTAGATGGAAGGTTAAGTCCATTATGGCTATTGTGTATCAAACCCACATAAAATTACTAGCTTAAAACAATGACAATTTATTTTTCCTGATTCTGTGGGTTGGCAATATGACCAGCTCTTCTGCTGGTGCCACCAGACATTACTCCTGAGGTTGCAGTTATCTGTTGGTGAATGGGATTAGAAATGCAAGATGGCCTCACTCACATGTCTGGAAATCACTACTGGCTATTGGCTGAAGCACCTTGGTTTCCCTCTGTATGGTTCAAATTATCAGGTAGGCTGGACTGGGCTCCTTCAAAGCATGGTGATTAGTGTTCCCAAAGGGCAGCATGAAAGCTGAAACATCTCTTACAGCCAAGGCTCTAGAACAGCTCAAACAAAACTTTGTGCAACGATAGAAATGTTTTAAAGCTATACTGTCCAATATGGCAACTGCTAGTTGCTTGTGGCTATTTTGAACTCGAAATATGACTAGTAAAACTGGGAACTGAATTTTATTTTTACTTTTTAAATATTTTATTGGGGAACTGGGGGAGGGGAACAGCGTTGGGGAATCGGGGAAGGGGAACTGACAAGTTGATGTCTTTTTTTTGTTCTTCAGTCTAGTTGTGGAGGACGTTGCTTCACTGGCCCATGTTGGTATCGTCATTGCGCTCTTCCTGGGTGAGGCAGATCGGTCGCCGGCCTCTGGATGGTCGCTCACCGCAGCTATTGACAGCTAACACCTGCTGCCAGCTGCTCACGCTGGCTGCCGGCCACTCACTGTAGCCTACGGCAGCCCACTGCAGCAGGGGCTGCAGCCTACACCGTCGCCGGGGCTCGCACAGCCCAGCTCCAAGGTGGAGCTGTTGTTAGCTGTAGAGGGCAGTGTCACTGGCCCTCATATGTGGGATCCGAACCGGGGCTGCTGGCGTCCCAAACCAGCTCTTAACCAATGCGCCACTCGGCCGGTCTGGGAACTGAATTTTAAATTTCATCTAATTGTAACTGATCTAATTTAACTTTAAAAGATCAAATGTGGCTAAAGATTACCATATTAGACAGTGCAGCTCTAGAATCTGCACACCACTTATGCCATAATCTATTGTTTAAAGCAAGTCATGAGGTCAACACAGATTCAAGAGAATAGAGAAATAAACTGGCTCCCTTGATGAGGGGAATAGCAACAATCCTCTGCATAGGGGCCCATAGAGAGAGGAGCATGGTTCAGTATTGTAACAATCTACCACACAGGATAAGGGGGAAAGGGCAGATTGGGGCCAGTGTGGGGGTTAATAATATTTATATAAGTGGTCACAAAGGCATCTCAAAGACAGGTATTTGAAGAAAGATCTGAAGAACGTGAGGGAGGAAGCCATAAGAGTGTCTGGTAAAAAAGTAATTCAGTCAGAGGGAACTACAAGTCCACAGGCCCTGAAGGAAGGCTTGCCTGCCTTAGCAGGCTGGCACTGTCAGAGTTGAGGGAGTGGGGGATGAGGGTGACTACTTCCGTAAAAATATTTTATATCCATGAAAGTTAGACTGAAAAAAAGTCTTTGTGGTTGATAGGAAAGGCACCTAGTAACCCCATGCTTCTTCATACAGCTGAGTCAAACCTTGACCACTGACCTAAAAGTGTCTATGTGGCAACCTGTCACAAAGCCTACACATTTTCCATTCTCGTATCCAGCCCAGCGGGAAGCGCCTCAATCCTTTCGCCAGCACATGGAAAATGAAGCTTTGGTCTACAAACAGTAGACTGGAATCAGCTTAACAAGAAGGATGATACAAAAGAACTTCAAAAAGTAAAATGGAAGCAGTGTTTTACAAATTGTATGCTCGAAGGTGTTTAATATAAGGGAATATAGTCTCAGATCTTCAAGAGTAAAGAATAATAAATGGAGAGCACGATGACTATCCCATGGCCATTAGAAAATATTAAACTTCTCTCCCATTCTGGGGTAGTATGAGAGTGTATAACAGAATTTTTCTAAATAGCTTTTCAACAAAGTAAAACTTTTAAAACACATATTAAATGTATACACACTATACGGAAATAGGCCAGGACAAGAGAAGACAGCAATTAATAAGCCATGATCCCAACTCTTAAAAACTTATAGTAGCCTAAAGAGGAGAGAATGATGCTAGTAAGGATGTGGAAAGTGCCACAAACCTTTGAGAGAGGTATAAATAGGGCCCTGGGGAAGGACAGAGAGGAGGGAGGTGGAGGGGGTACTCTTTGCATACAACTTGCTCAAAATATATGAACTATGTGTTGAAAAAGAAATTGGAATTAAATTAAAGGTAATTAGGAGAAAAACAATTCAAGAAAACAGAATAAACAGGTAAGGTAATCTAGCCTCTCATTGTTTCCCTGTTAAGTAGCTTCTCTATGCTCATTTAAACCAAAATGAAGCCCTGGAATGTCAGACTGATGAAGCCCTGATTCAAATGTCAGAATTTAACTACTAACATCACAGCTGTCGTTCTCAATGATTTCTATGAGCCCAACCTTTAGCAGAACGCACCTTTCCTACAACTTCTCTGCCCCGTTCAAACTCAGATGCTCTTTGGTAGCTACTGGTGTCCCTTGTCACTGCCAGGCAGCAGAGTAAATTGAATAAATTGCTCGTTATTCAACTGTAAGTACCTAAAGATTCTCAATAATCTTCCTATAATGGCCTGGGAACATTTCTCCCCACCTGCTATAATTCAGTGGAAAGAGCAGGGGATTAAGGGATAAGGAAGCATAAAGAAGTGACTGACATGACTTCAGTCAGTCTCACAAGTCAATCATCTGCCCTTCATTTTCATCGTGAAAATGACATCAGCTCACTGCAATGACTGAATTGCTGCCAAGCAAAGAGTAGTAATATCAGTTATTCCTGGCAGCACTGGGAGTGACAGGACCCTGCAAATCTGTTAATATGAAAGCAGGGTCTGAGAAAACCTGGAGGAAGGAGGGCATCTGTGCCATCCTCTTCTGCCCTAAATTGGCAACCTGTCATAGTGGATGGAGATAAGGGGAGAAGAAATGCAAACATATGGGCGTGTACTAAATGCTGTCATCTCCTGGTCTTTAAATTACAACTCTTTCCTCTGTTTAATCTAAAGCTATCACCCAAATTGTCTGTGTATCAAGTGCCAAAGCTCACTGGGATGCACTTTTCTTAATGTTTTCTAATCATAATGTTAAAATTATAGATAAATCAGATGTTTTGCTGTCCTGCCTAAAACCTCCCAGTGGCTTCCTGTTGTTGCACTTAGAACAAATTCTAAGCTTCCAACCAAGATCTGGACCTTCCTTGCTTTCTGACCTCAACTGCTAACACGCACTCATTTCTAGCCTCATAGTCTTTATTTCCATTCCTAGAATACCCTAAGCTTTTCCCGCTTCATGGCCTTGGTAATTCATATAGTTTTTGCTTTAAATTTTCAATGGCTGGCACTTTCTCATTATTTAGGTCACAACAGGAAATGTACCTGTGGGATGAATGAATGAATGAATGAATGAATAAAGAAATAAAATGTGGGAATCAAGGAAGGAAACTCCTGGGACATGGGAGTAGCTCATACAAAGCTGGACTCTAGAAGAAATCAGCATGAAATCACTCTAAGCAGTAGAACAGAGAAGTAGTCATCTCCTTATAGCTCTTCAGAGAAAAAGTTATTTCTCAAAACACAATATCTATGTGCTACCTTAGCAATCTCACTGACCCTCATTGGTCAAAGTCAAAGAGATCCATTAGGGTCATCCTTCCTGACCTTTACAGATCCAGCTTCAATACCCGCTCCCCCACCACCACCACCATGGTCATAAACAACACCTGGCTCCCCCGCAGGGCCAGCCCTCCCACCTCTGCGCCCCTACAGCTCTTGGCATCTGTTTTGCTGGAGCATTCACCACATATGCTTGCTCTGGCTTCTTGACGGACCTGACTCCTATCCCTCACTGAACCCTCTCTGAAGGCTCACATCTATGCCCCAGAGGGTAGGCGGAAACTCAATGAATGTGCATATGAAAGAATAAGGTGACATTTAAAGAAATGTTTTGTAGTGTAGTAACACCACACAGAGGGCCGGGTGAAGTGGCCCGGTGGTTAAGAGCTGGCTTGGGGCACCAGTGGTCCCGGTTCGGATCCCACTGCCCTCTAAAAAAAATTTAAAAAAATAAAAAAGTATGCCTTTCTTTAAAAAAATAAAAACAAACAAACCAACAAATAAATAAATAAATAAAAGCACACGGAGACTTGTAGCCCAAATCCTTGTGCTATAATCTAGTGCACACCATGTAGGCACACCCTTATCTACCTTGGGTTTCCGCATAACACCTCTTGTATGTTGATATGAAAATTCTACTGCACAGGTGAGACAGTGAATGTGAACATAGTTTGAAACTATTCAGTGCTGTGGAATAAACAGCTACTATTAAATAACTAGCTACCATTAAATATTAAACCACTATGCTAATCAAAAGTCTTCCCGTCATTCTCATAGCTTCTCCAAGACTGAGTTTCTTCTCTCAGCCTCTACTCACTGTTACTCATGAAGGAAAGTTCTAGCTGTTTCATCTACAGCTTCAGATGACCAACACCATTACCCAACCCTCCATTAGTAAGAACAACTGAATCTAGCTCTTCTAAGGGATAAATTAATTATGGTAAAAAATGGAATTATGATCCTCCAAGATGTTTAGTAAGCATAATACTGTGTTACAAGCCTCTTCAGTCACTTTAGATTTTTAGGTAGCAAACAAATAAATACAGTATCTTTTTGGGTCCCTCTTTGTTCCGGAGTAAAATAGCAATGTAAACCTCTGTGCTGGTAAAAAATGGTTAGCCAGATTACATCACACATACTAATCTGATATAAATACCAAATTTCTTCAGCTGATCAGTTCAACAACAATGGACAACTTTTTCCCTATCCTTCTAGGCACAATTAAATCAAACACATCCAACCATTTCTCCTTTTCCTTATCTTTGGGAGAGAAACTTGAGTCAGACATCTGACATCCTAAAACTGTTCTCTAAATTCTCAAACTGACATGGAATAGCAGCTTTTTAATGCAAAAAACTACAAGGTTCACAAAGGAGCGACAAAAATGAGAAATCACAGGCAAAGGTACAGTGAAACTTCACTTTTATACATTGCTGGAGGCCAAAACTTGGTTCAATCGTTTGGGAAAGTAGGTTGGCAATATATCAAGAGTCATTGCTATGTTCAAATTGTGTGAAACAAGAATTTCACCTTTGGGAATATATCCTAAGAAAATGATCCAGAAAAAGCTTCAAACACAAAAGTTTTCATTATTACATTATTTATGATTAATAAAAATTGAAACCAACTTAAACACCTAACACCTGGAAAATATTTAGGTTCACTATGGTTATGGCTACACTAGGGACCATTATGTAACCTTGAAAAATTATTGTAATAATGACTACATAGCAACATGAAGAAATAGGTATGACATATATCCAAGTGAAAAAGACAGGATAAAAACTTGGTACCTTGTGTGAAAGGTGACTATGTAAAAAGGAAATAATGCAAAATGAAAATGGTTGCATTACACAGTAAAATTATGGGCATTTTTTTCTTTATTTTATAAAATCTATAATATATCATTTTCACAGTTAAAAATCATACTTTTAAGGAAAGAATACTAAATGGAATCAAGTTCATTTATTATTGAACAAATTACTACTTTTAAAGAACAGCATCAGTAAGAATTGGAAATGTGTTTTAGAAGCACGCTTTTACTACCTATAGCCATCATATAAACTTTTCCTTATGTTTTACTTCAATAATTTCTCTGAAGCTAAATTTATTTAAAAATGTAATACATCACAACATAGTTACTGAATAAGAGATTCCATATGTTTATGCTATTCCCTATGTTTGTTAGGAGTCCTAATTCAGCTAGCTTTCAAGGTGTCAAATTTTTACGTAAGAGAGTAGCACAAACAATGGGAGAATATGCCACCGTTCAGCACACAAGGGTAAAACAAGCTATATTTTAAATGTTACTTCAATAAAAGATATGCCAACTTTTCCCCCCCATACAAAAATCTGTACAACTCTTGTTTTGAATAACTTAGGCAGTATTAAGACAGGAAAAATATAACCTCTTAACTGACCAATATTAAAGCATAAAGTATAATGGTGTTAATTAATTTTCTTATGTCATGTAAGTATGTCATGTAATTGAAATATGTCTAGCTCTTGAGAAAAGATTGTTGCTTATTTTTCTGTCAGCTATTGCCTTTGTTAAAGATTCAGCTATTTAGAGTAGAAATATTATCAAAATATAATATTCTTTCACACATGAATAAGTAAAAAGGGATTATAGAGAGAGGGAGAGAAAAAGGAACATTCATACCAAAGAACATGTCTTATCTTTGGGTATATTTCATTCATTCAACATTCAGCAATTATTTGTTAAACATCTAGAGTGCCAGGCCAGTAAAGCAGGGTAAGAGAGACCAGAAAATGCTGGGAAGGGGGTTACAAATTAGTAAGTCAATAGGAAAGGGAGGCCTGAAAATAAACTACTAATCATAACCCAGCCAACACTAACAAACAGAGACATCACAAGTCACAATGAGAGGCATGTAAGGAAGAGTGGGGGCTCACGATGGTTTACTTGAGAAGAAAGAGGGTGCCTGAAGTAAATTTTAAGAGGCTTTCATTATTGTAAGTGTGTTGTTTTATGTCAAAACATGTACAGTAATGTTTTCCTTCTGATGTAAGCTGGTCCAGCTGTATAATTTGCAAAGCCCATGCAAAGTGAAATTGCAGGGCCCCTTGTCCGACAAAGCTCAGAATTTCAAGATGGTGGCAGCAAGACCATTAAACCAAGTGCAGGGTCCTTCTAAGGTGATCATGATCGCATGGGATGCACAGCCCTGGAGTTGCTCTAGATGAACGGCATCTGACCTATAACAAATAGAAGTATTGCTGGTACTGCAGGCTTCCTTAGCTTTTGATTAAAAAACAAAACATAACAAAACACTTCTTATTGGAGAATTCAAGCAGGAAGAAACGAATGATACAAACATAAGGAAAATCTGTTAGAATGTAATTTGCTTTTTTTCCCAACTTGCTTTCAAAGCTAAATCAGCATATATGGATCTGAAGTCATTATAATATGACAGCAAAAAAAGGGCAGAAGAGTCGTTAAATTTAATAGCACTAATAAAACTACATGAAAAAGGGGAAAGAAAACAGGCTGACTTTTCATTGGTATGCAGATGGAATTAGAAAAAAAAAGATCTTCATCATTCTTTAGATGTTTTGGTTAAAATTCCTAAGTGAACATTTAATATATAAATTTATTTTGGTTCCATCCCATTGACATAAAAAATGATGCCTGAATCAGAATACTAAATATGAATGCTGAAACTAAGAGAGAAATCCTCCAGCTTTTCGGAATAATAAAATGGTATTCTTACCTACACTTTTAAAATACATGCACACATTAATGTATTTCTTTATCCAGCAAATACATTCTGTACTCACTACTATCAAACACTGTATTTGTGGCTGAACTTGCATTTTCTTCCTCTTTCAGTCTTATTCTACGTATAATCAAAAACAGCAGTAAGCAACACCTCTCTCTGGCTGTATTCCATGACTAATTTGGAGAATTTTCCCGCCAAAAGTTTTTATAAAAATCTGTAGTGAAATTTTATTCCATGGTCTCTTTTTAGCTCAAAGTCTACTTGTTCTGTGGAGCCTTAGCCAATCCTCCCAAGTACAAATAATCACATTTAATCTGTGCCTCCCTGGCTTGTGTTCACACTCACAATATAGTGCATTTGATAACTACTGGTAACCACTGCCATTACTTGTTTCCAGCCCATCTAGACAGTGAAATCTGTGACAGCAAAAATAGTCGTAAACCGATACATGCCCAGCACCTAGCAAAATATGTGTATGTAACAAACATCAGGTGCAACATAGAAGTCTCAATATAGAATGAAGAAATGAACTGTTATATAAATGAAGTTGTCTCTGATCTAAATATATCCAGAGGCAGTTCATTAAGAATTGGCTGAATAAAGGGGTGGACTGTAGCACTTGGTTTTACAGACCTGTTTCTTGACTACATTTGTATTCCACTCTTAATTTCACCACCAGAGAGTGACAGTTATTAGGCTACCTTGCTTCTCCCTCTAAACTTGGATAAATGCTTTGGGTAGAGTTTCAAATTATACCAGTCAAGTTTAGGAGACAAGTTTGACTGCACACAACAAAATGGATTGTGGCAGGTAGGTGCAGGCTCACTTCGAGAACTGCTGCCTTCAGGTCTGCACATAAGTAACAGCTGCCTTCAGGTCTGCACATAAGTAACAGCTTTACTAACAGACCTTAAGGGACTGAGCATTCAATATTTGATAAGAAGGAAACCAAGATGGTGACAAAGTAGGAGGTAACTTGGAAATTAATTTTAAGCAATTTTAGCAAAAGGACAATTTCCCACCTTAGGTAACCTCATAACACATCAAGACCTTGAAATTACAGGTTTGCCGGGGGAGTCTCAGATTACTTTAGTAGGGGAATACACACACATACACAAACACACACACACACACACACACACACACACACACACACACACCAAATTTTATTGTGGATGTTGCCGTTTTAAAGATAATGTTCATGTTTGTACTTTTTTAAAAAAAAAAAATTGGGGAATTGTGGGGGGGCACAGTGTTGGGGAATTGGGGAAGGGGACCAGCCAAGCTGTTGTTCTTCAGACTTAGTTGTGGAGGTCACCAGTCACCAACTGGCTGCCCATTGGCAGCTTGTGGCCTCTAAGCTCAAGGTGCTGTGTTTAATCTTAGTTGCGGGTGGTCGTAGCCACTATCCCATGTGGGAATCGAACCCAGCAGCCTTGTTGTTAAGAGTGCATGCTCTATCCACTGAGCCATCTGGGTGGCAGTTCAGCTCAAGGTGCCAAGTTCAGTCTTAGTTGCAGGTGGGTGTAGCCCACCATCCAATAGGCAGTCTTGTTGCTAGGAGCACATGCTCTCACCAGCTGAGCCATCCTGCCACCTGCTGGCAACTCAGAAGCAGCTCAGCTCGGACACAGCATCACTGGCCCATGTGGGAATCAAACCTGTGGTCCTGTTGCTCAGAGCTCGTGCTCTTAAGCTTAACTCTTAACCCACTGAACCACTTGGCCAGCCTTAAATTTGTATTTTTTTTTTTTTTTTTGAGGACAGTGTCACTGACCCTCATATGTGGGACCGAACCGGGGCCGCTGGCTTCCCAAGCCAGCGCTTAACCACTGCACCACTCGGCCGGCCCTTTAAATTTGTATTTTTAATGAATAAGTCCGCTAATGTATCTTGGGAATTCAGTTTAAGGCCCTAATGTTCTGACCCTTATATGAGATTTGCACACAGGAATGACACTGGGTTGAGCAAAGGACAGAGTGGCCCTAAGGAAATGGACAAACCTACAACAAATAATACCCGAATCGTACACTTTCAATTCTTGGTGATTTCTTTTTGTAAAATCAAACAGGCATTCGATTAGAGAAAGGGTGTTAGAACTCTGATAATTGTCCCTACATGACTTAACACATTTTTTGTGGGAAACGAGTAAACTCGTCATATAGCTCAAATGCCCACTTACAAAGTGTTAGTGTTTACATTGGTATGAAAATGAAGTGAAAGTTGAATAGCAAAATCTGCATTTGCAATTTTATCCAATCATAATGTGTTTAACTGAAGTAAATCCATAACATTACAAGTGGATGCTAACACATTGTAGGTACTTTCCAAGTACTAATTGTTTCTCTTTTTGTTTGTTTGGGTTTTTTGTTTGTTTGTTTTTTTGAGGGCAGTGTCACTGGCCCTCATATGTGGGACCCGAACCGGGGCTGCTGGCTTCCCAAGCCAGCGCTTAACCACCGCGCCACTCGACCGGCCCTCCAAGTACTAATTGTTGATTGAATGATAATTTCATACTCTCAAAACAGAAGCTGCATATAAGTGACCTCACTTTCTATGAAACGTTAAAAATGATACTAAAACTTTAAGTCATTAGATGGGAAAATTCAACTTTATCCATTTATTTATTCTAAAACAGTCATTAGAAATTATATATTTTAAAGTAGTAATTTCTTTTGACATTTGAGGGAATTAAATATGTACCCAGAAGAAAAAAAAATATGATTGTGTCATTCACAAACTGATATCTATAAATATAATAAGTTAATCCTAGATAGTAATGGGGGCTACTTCTGCTGGGCTGCACGAGATGGTAAATAACGGGTATATTATGCTTTGATTAAATTAAAACAACTCATATAGCCTAAACAATTTTACATAAAACAAAAATGATCAAAACTATCGAGACAGATTCTCAGCTATTGTGGAAGGAGATATCAATCACTGTTTACTGAATATTTACTGTGGGCCAGGCCCCATGCCAAATACTTTACTGTCAGGGCCCTTTGACTTTATTATTATTATTATTATTATTATTATTATTATTAAACATTATTTAATGAGTGTGTCTATGTGTTTATGTTGTTAAAGTATTGAACAAAATATTTATTATTGTTGCTGAAAACATACAGTGTTCTGAGTCACTGGCTAAAACATTCATGAAAGTATAGGCATTTAATTAAGGGTGCAAAATACATTGATGTTTTATATATCAGTTTCTGAGACAGTTACATTATAGAAGGAAATGATGCCAATCCATGAGTCATTCATTTCAATGTGTCAGAGAGATTTTGAGCAGAGACTTTGCTATGGGCTATCTGCTTACTCATCACTCGGGATGGCTGGTTTTCCAGCACTATCAAGCCTAACTACTTTGTTTTTCTGTATTGTTTCTGGTCTATAGAATGTTTGTAGTGTTTTAGAGCCCAATTTTGCCATATTTGGTTTTCTGGGCTTTTAAAAAATATTTTATCTATCATTGCTAGATGTTTGAGCAGATGAGGTGTTTTGAAGCATAACCTTACAGTATCATTCTAACTAGAAGTCTCAGAGCCATCACTTAAACATTTAAATGTATTTCTTCTGGATACAGCCAACAAGCAGAGAGCATTTAGGTATAGGAATTATTAAAATATGTCACTGAAGTACAGAGGCCATGCCTTATTACCCTTTGTATATTTAGTATAAGGCATTCAGTGAAATGTCAGTGGCTGGCTGGCTGGAGGATGAAGTAATTGGCGCTGCCATTATCAAAAATGGTTATGAAAAAGTGTCATCAAATCATTGATGCACATATAAAAGACTAGAATATAGAAATATATGTGGGAATCAAAAGGCTTTGAGACTATATGAGTTCCCATAAACCAATCCTTATGTATCTGACTTGACTGCACGAATTAATCTGAGATACCAAAATCTTTTACCGTAGTTATCTGTGATGGTGCAAGCAGCTAGACCCAGGATAAAGTCATGCAAATGCAAATGTAAGATCATGCATATTAATTATGTTCTTTAGTTATGGTACATTATGGTAACATTCAAATATTACCTTTAAAGGTAATTAGATTCATGGTTAAACATTTATAATTTGTCTATCAACCTTTGATAAGTTAGCTAAGAGCACAGCATGCAGATATGTTTTATGGGCTTGGCTTTTCCATGATAAGCTGTTTTATTTTTATTTTTAAGAACAAGAAATAAATCATCTGCCAGTCTCTAGACTCGTATTTATCCTATATAAATTCTCAAAAATATTGTCGTTCCAGTGACTTCAACCCATTTCTTTAGTCTAAGTTATCTTTTAAGTTACCAACAGACTACAATAATAACCGTAAGTTATGGTATCAAAACGCAGAGTGCCCAAACATAATGAATCTAGGCAAAAACTAAAAATGCAAACAGGAACTCAAATTTAAAAAATACTAGAAAATATAAGTCCTAGTTTAACAAATAACTCCAATGGCTATTGCTATTGAGGACTTACTACAATACATGCACTATGCTAAGTGGTTTATATACTGATAGTCAGGGACAGGCCTGAAGAGATTGGATAACATGCCCCAGAGTCGAGATCATAGGGTAGTGAGTGCAGGAGATGCAAAATGAAAGCAGGTCTATCGAAGGCCATGTGCTAAGTTCAATAACTTTGTATAGAAAGGCCCAACTTAAGGTGCCTCAGAACGGAGGATAATGCACCACAAGCCAAATGAGAGGAACCCAAAAAAAGTTTCAATCAATTTTAATATATACAGTGCTGAGGATTTAGGTTAGTCAGATGTCTATTTATAATTATTTTATTTAAATTCATTACCTAACCCTTTGACATCAAAGTCTACATCCCTGGAAGCAACTTTGGATTCACTTAATGGTTTTCTAGCACTCAGTAAGCTCATATCCACCTAAGGCATTTTTTACTTCTTATATAATGATGTCACTGGACTTTTAATGTAAAACCTAAGTGCTTATTCATGTCTCAATGGCACAGGTGTTTTGTAGATGCATCTTGTGGATATGTATTTGTCTTGTCCACGATAGAAACACATATTGCTTTTAAACTATCTTTAAAGACTTTACTCGTACAGTGACATTCAGGGCTTGCATTTATGAGATCATATCTCCTGGAATACTTAAATCAGTATTCAATGTCTTTGTCTCCTTAAAAAATTTTTCATCTGGTAATTTCTAAACACTTTAATTTAGCATTGAGAGATTATGTCAAATTAACTTGACCTTCCTAAATCATACTGTGTTGCTCAAAATAAAGTAATTCGGACAGCTACCTATAAAATGAGAGAATGAGTTAGAAATCAAATATAAGGTCCCCCTTGTTCTATGAAAAAATTTTAGGGAGTAATATATCTTGTCTAATATTAGTATCAAGCCATTTAAGGATGACTTTGATTGATTCTAGCTCTGTGCTTTTAAGCTGTAAGGCAAGAAAGAGTTCTTTGGAGTTAAAAAGGTCTTTTTTAACTGTATTATGACAATTAAAAACTTAAAATAGCAAAGTGTCAGAAAAAAATTAGAGTTTGTAATTATAGACAAAGCTAAAAGAAAAGGCATCTATATTTAATGCTAAACATATCTGTGAAAAATTAGTTTTAAATTATTTCATGTTCTGTTTAGAGCCACATCATGTTATAATTGAAAAGAATTCTATAATTGGAAATAAATGTGTACATGAACTGAAAGCATGCTTTCAGAACTATAACCAAGGAACCAAAGCTGGGGGTTAGTGAAATGGATGGTTAGGCAGACAACCAGAGATTTGGGACAGCAATATGCAGTTCACAGCTCAGCCACAAGCCTTGTGGGAAAGGATTTCTCATGGCAGAGAAGAAACAGGAGCGGTAAGTTTGAGAAGTTCAAACACAGGCCCTCTCCTGGCTGGAAGCTCCATGCAAACAGGGGCTGTGTCTGTTTTCTGTACCAGGGCCTCCTGGAGTCCTAGAATTTGCCAGACACATAGTAGGTAAATGATAAAGTGTTTGTTGAAAGTGAGAGAGGGAAGGATGGATGAAAACTCACACTCTGCTTCTCATTTCCTGCCACTATAAAGATGGGGATTGGGTTAAATAATTTCTTGGGTCTCTTTCAGTTCTAATAACTGATAATCCTAAATTGTACACATTAAATAAAGATTTCCCCTAATTAAAAATAAAATACTCTGAGGGCATGGAGAGAGAGAAAAAAAACCAAATCTCTAAAGACAGAGGAAAGAAAAAGCTGCTCTGACAGAGTAACCACAGTATATCCATCAGAGAATTTGATTTTAAGAAAAGATTGAGGATAAATTAGAGAATAATGTTAAAGTTAGAATTGGCAAGGCTGAGATTTAGCTACAGTTATTCAGTGATTATGGCTGGCAAAGTTCAGTAAGAAAAGTTAACTACAATTAGAGGTAGTTGTCACATCTTTAAATACTGCCCTAACTGTATTAATATACAGTGATTCACCCTAATTGTAACAATTTATATAAATTAGAAATACTACTCTTGACAACTGGAAAAGAAGGTTGCTTGACAGAAAACGCTGTATTTGGAGAAAGGGTCTTTAAAGAGATAATTAAAGAGATAATAGGATATTAAGGTGGACCCTAATCCAATGACTGGTATCCTTATAAGAGGGAGTTCTTAGCAGATTTAAAACATAGATACTCACAGAGAGAGGCCTCAGAAGAAACCAACCATGCTAATACCTTGACCCCCAACTTCTAGCGTCCAGAATTGTGAGAAGATGAACTGTTGTTTAAGCCACACAATCTATGATGCTTTGCTATGGTGGCCCTAGCAAATTAATATATATCTTCAGGAACTTTACTCTAAAATCTATTCCATATTCATTTCTTTTAGCATCTAAGCCTGCTCAGTTCTCAAAATTAAATATAAAGCTTTTGCCAATACATTAATAATATATAATATTAAGAAAGCCTGTCATTTGGGATCTTGATGACCAAAGACAGACTATGACAGACTATGACTGACCAAATAAGTCTCATATTCTAGAATCTAGAATTAACATGAACCGCTACAAACGGTTATTTCCAGTAAGAATATAAAAATGAGATGAGAAGCAACCCAGCCTCATACTCAGAAACTCAATCAGAGTTATTCATATAAACCATCTAATACATAGCGCACAAAGTTAAAGAAGTACAGGCTGTAAAATGCACTCTCCTGACTTACTGGTAAGGAACATCCCTCAGCAGAGTTCGGATCATGCACCACATGTTAAGTGATGACAATTACGATAAAAAAGTAACAGTAAGTAATCTGAGAAAAGTCTAGAACCGGACACCATGAAACTTCGAAAGCAGGGCTCACCTATAATATATCCAACCTACACTATGCTTTTCCTCCATCCCCAAACAAGGGTATTTTGAGTAGTGTTAAGACTCAAAGACTAAAAGGAACATGAAAATATTTTTATGTTAGAATCCCAACCTACACCCGTCCTTCTTATAATCATCATTTTGACATTAGGCTCTGTCTCGTGTTCACAGGAATCTCATTATCCATATGTGATCCCTGTACTACCCCAGTGCCTCAGCATCTTGACCTGCTCTCCTCTCTGCCCTACCCGGGTATCTCATTTTCACAAAAAGACACCAGATATTATCAACAATAAATAAATGCACCCCTCCATGAACTTGATTTCTAGCACCCCTTCTCTGACCACTACCTGCTTTCTTTACTGAATGTGTTCCCCCCCACTCAGTTTCCAAATTTGAACAATTCCTCAGCCCCTTAAGTGTCCAACTGATTGACTTCAAACACCATTTTAATGTCCCTCACCTCTCTCATATCCTTACATCTTCCCTCACCCAGCTTCAAGTCCATGTGCAATCATTACTAGAGCTCCTTTATATTTCCTAACTCCCTTGCCCTTCTCTTCTTCCATCACATGTGCTTGGCTAAATTCAATTCTTCAAGTAATCCTCACCTTCACTAAAGCAACTAAAAGATGGATGAAGAAAAACATTCACATTGGTTGTTCTTACTTTAAATTCATGAGCACTGAGCTCTTGTGGGCCCTAAATGCCACCCTGTGATCTTGTTGTACATTTCTAGTGTATTAACTCATTCACTTCTAGACTATATTTTCTACTTCCTCTCTCCTCATATCACTACATCTTCTTCTTTCTTCTGATGTTCAGTGGATGGACTTGCTTCTTATGTCATTGAGAAAATAGAGGCAATTAAAAGAATATCTATATGTTCCCACACCCAAATCTACCAACTACCTTCATCTACGCCCATATATTCCCCATTCCTTCCAGTGAAAGTGGATGAGCTCTTTTCCGTTCTTCCTAAGGCCAAGGGCTCCACTTGTACACTGAATCCCACCTGTCACCGTTCCTAGATGGCACCTTCCCTTCCGCATCGCTGACTTTCCACTTTACAGGGTCATTTCCATCAGCATAGAAAAATGTTGAATTAGTTCCCATTTTTCTAAAACCATTACAATAGTCCCCCCTTATCCACGGTTTCACTTTCTGGTTACCTGCGGCTAATTGCAATTTGAAAATATTAAATGGAATATTCCAGATATAAACAATGAATAAGTTTTAAATTGCACACCATTCTGACGAGTACAATGAAATCTCGTCCCATCCCACTTGGTTCCACACAGGACGGGAATCATCCCTTTGCTGAGCATATCCACCATGTAAATGCTACCTGCACATTAGTCACTTAGCAGTTATCTCAGTTATCAGATCGGCTGTCATGGTATCACAGTGATTGTGTTCAAGTACTCTTATTTCACTTAATGATGGCCCCAAAGCAGAAGAGTGATGCTGGCAATTCGAATATGTCACAAAGAGCAGCGTAACGTGCTTCCTTTAAGTGAAAAGGTAAAAGTTCTTGACTAAATAAGGCATTTTAGCATCTCACCTTATCACACGTACAATAAAATATTTTGAGAGAGACGGAGAGGCCACATTCATATAGCTTCTATTACAGTATATAGTTATAATTGTTCTATTTCACTATTGTTAAATCTCTTACTGTGTCTATTTATAAATTAAACTTTATTATACATATGCATGTCTAGGGAAAACATATATGCATAGGGTTTGGCACTACCCATGGTTTCAGGTATCCAAAGGGGATCTTGGAATGTATCTACCATGGATAAGGGGGTACTGTTGGACTCAACCCCACATTCTCTCATCAGCTTCTGTCTCAATTCTGTTTCCTCTGTTGTAAAAATCCTTGAAGGAGTTCATTATACTTCCACTCATGTTCTTTCTTGAATCTACTCCAGTGAGGCTTCCATCTTTACCATGCCACTGAAATGATTCTTGTCAAGGTCAGCAACTGTCTTCAGATGGTCACTTTTTTGCCCTCATCTTATTCAACTGCTCAGCAATATTCGATCCTTGTGATTGCACCCTCCTTTATGAAACACTTTGTTTTTTGGTATCCTAGACTCTATTTCCTCTTGGTTCTTCTACCATTTTGGCTTTGCCTTCTCAGTCTCATCTTTTCAACCTCTAAAGCTAGAGTGCCTCAGGGCTCATGTCTTGGAATTCTTGACTCCTTAAGCAATCTCATCCAATTCTATGATTAATATATGTGTTCATAATTTTGATCTAGTCCTGACCCTCCCAACTTCAGACCTTTATATTTAATTGTCTAGTAAATATCCTAAGCTTAAAATGTCAAAAAATAGATCCTTGAATTTGCTCCCCTAACACTTTTCCATCTCTTTGAAAGGTCCTTCCATATTTCCATTTACTTTGTCCAAAAACCTTGGACTCCTGATGCAATGACTCCTCTTTCTCACATAACCCACATATCCAATGCTTCTATAAATCCTGTTGGTTCTTTCAAACTACATTCAGAATCCAGTTATTTCTCACTATCTCCACTGTTATACCCTTTTCCAGCTCACCGCCATCCCCCTCCTGGATCGCTGAAATACATTCCTGAACTTCTCTATATTCTCTTCATCATAATTTAACCAGTAATCATTATATAAGTAGATCACAGCACTACAATTATCAGAATCTTGCATGGCTTCCCATCTCCCTCAAAGTGAAAGCCAAAGCTCTTACAAAGAACTTTCAAGGACCTATGTGGTCTGAACTCTTTATTCCCTCTCCCACCTTGACCTCATCTCCTACCCTGGTCTCTATTTGGCTAAGCTTCAACCATACTGGTATCCATGGTATTCCTCAAATATGCCCAGAACATTACAGTCTTTATGGCCTGTATCCTTCCGTCTCCTTTTCCCTAGATTTTTTTCCTCCACGGAGTAGCACTGTCTACTGCCTCACGTATTTCAGGTCTCTATTTAAACATCGCCTATTTATGACACTATCCTTTCTCCATATAAAATATTACCTCTGCTTCTCTCTCCTTGATCTCGCTTTATTATTTTCATAGAACTTATTACCATGGGACATAGTATATATTTATTGCTTATTTTGTGCCTGTCTCTTAATACTCAGAATCAGGCAAGAACTTGGTCTTGTTCATTTTTGCTTCACCACTGCCTAAAATAGTGCTTGGTGCATATTAGGCACTCGGAAAATACTTGCTGAATGAATAAGCCAATACTATCATTAGCACCACTCTCAATATTATCTTTATTATCTAAATGCTTCGGTCTAAAGGGTTGAAAACAACTGCATACAGTGCTCTAAGATAGACAGAAACACAAGATGGCCTTGCTGTGAGGGAGGGGTTAGACAATAGCCAGGATTTACTGGAAATGCTGATATGCACTTTACTTGCTAAAGCCAGAAGGATGATCATTTCATACTCAAGATTTCAGTTTTAATAAAAATTAGTAGTACACAGTTAAAAGCAGATTTTATTCCTTACAGAGCACTTCTATTAGAAAACTTTGCATTACTCTGTTTCATCACTTATATCTGAATTCACACAAAGTATATGTTAATAACTAACAGAAGGCAAAGTCAAAAAAGTATTAAGTATAATTTTCTAAAATCAGTTATTTTAAATCTTCTATTATTATTAATAATTATTATTAATTGTGTATACCATATACCAATAGTGTCTTCCTTTTCCTCATTTTAGAGCTATTGTTTTATCCTATTCTCTTTTTAAGTAGAAAAAGAAAATTTATCCAAATGGTAATTTGAACAAAGTAGTCACAAGGGTTCAAAATGAAATAAATGTCAAGATCTTATTATTTGGCATTGAAACAACTTCTTACATAGATGACACTTTTCCTCTATAAGATGCATGTGTTCGTGTTTGTCATTTTTCAAACGGGAACAGAATTCTAACATCACATTAAAATATGCAGATTTAGAATGAGAACTTGCATTGCATGTGGAGAGAAAATATATATAATAAAACAAGCTGTATGTAACATATGAGAAAATGTGTATGAAGGAATATTAACTAAATAAATAGAAAGTTAATAAGGCAAATAATTTAAATAACACAGAATCTAAGAATTAGTCAGTTGGTAACATTTCAGCATATCTGTCTACCAGAATAAAAGTACAAATTTTCATGGAGACAGAAATTTGAACAGAATAAAAATATAACTCAAAAAAAGGTCTAAGTTCAGAAAAGAAAAATATAAAATGATCTTAAATACTATGGTCTTCCTTTGCTGTAAGATTTAAATCTATGATTTTCTTACTCATACAAATCCTTACTTTTTTCACTTTCATTTATTATAAACAGTGAGTTTAATTCTTCATGACTCTATGACTTCTGAATTTAAGGTTAACTTGCAGAAAAAAAAATATTCCCCAATATATTAATACCTTAAAATCTAAAGGAAAGTTAGATCAAGTTCATGATTAACTAAAGAAATACTATGCTTGAGATATCTGTAATGTTTGGAAAAAATTAGTTAAACATGAAGAGAAGAATAACCTGAAACAAATGGAAGCAATGGATTCAATTTAAAGTAAAAGCCTAAATACTGGCAATTAGAAGCAGAAGGGAAAAACCTTGGTTCAACTTGGATATTTATCTAGAACTGTATACTGTATTTTGAGTATTTACCTCACCAAAATTAAAAATTAACTTAAAGCGGTACCCACCATATGTTGTCAACTTACTTTGCAATGATCGTATTGAAGCTGTAAGGCTGGAACATCCCCTCCAATAGGCATTTGTTTTTTAAGCTCTTCATCTTTCATATTCAGCCATTTGATCAGCTCTTCTAAGGACGTCAGCAACCTGTTCCACTTCTCGGCACTGGCCTCCAAATGGGCCCTGTTGAGATATAATGCTGACCACATTTAGAGGTTTGAATTACATCCAAAAAATTATATACTTTCCTTTAGCCTAATCATCTTGTATGACCAACTAAGTTAACATCTAAGGAAGAGGCTGGCTCTTTGTATAATAACAATAATAATAATATATATATGTGTGTATATACATATATATACATATATATATTTCCCTGTAAAATACAGTTATTTTGAGTACAAAAGATATGTTGGCATGATGTACCAAAATTTAAAATGTACACCTCCACACTACAAAGGCATAAATATGAGGCTTTCAAGAAGAATGTGCATGATATAATGTCAAATTATAAAAACAAGTTTCAGTAGTTTATGTCTAATATACATGCACATTCAAAATAATTTTTTGCTTATTTAATCTATATACATGAAGAGAGAGAGGGATAGAGGGAAGAAATGATAGGTATACACAATGTTTAGAAAAATATATACCAGCTGTGGCTACTGCTGAGAACACAGTAAACACCTAATTTTCATGTATTTTTGTACTAACTGAATAGTTACAACAGGCCCATATTATTTTTCTTTCCAAGAAAGTCTAATTCATTTTTTAGGAAAAAAATTACAAATGTCTTGATTTCTCTTTTAACCAAATAACATTTACCTCAAAAAGTTGGAAAACAATAAGGCATTAGTTGGACAAAACACTATTTATCTTAAGGCTGATTGATGTCCAGTGAAAAATGTCCACTACAAATAAAAAACAACTAAGCAAAAATCATTGCTTGCTGTACTTTATACTCTGATTTAAAGGTGAGGTCTTTGTTTCAGTAATAATTTCTGGTTTGGGCACAGAAAAGATCCTTCATAATCAGGAAGCCATGTTTAGGAAACACACGTTGATGTGATGAAGTTTCCAATAAGAGTAAAGGCCCCTGAGAATAGAAATGTAAACAAAAGCTCCTTGTTCTTGTTAGAGTCTTGGAGAATGCCCACTATCCAGTCTCAAGCCCACACCACGTGGGGTGTATTTGAAAAGATAGATCTGTCAAAAACAACAGCAGAGACTAGGAATCAGCGTTGACTCAATCCTGCATCATCCCAGTGGACACACTGTGAATGTGGACTTAAGCACTAAACTGTGTAAAATGGAATTACCTTAGCCTTCCAGATTGAAAGAGGCAAGGCTGACAGAGACAGACATAAACCTTGTTATACAACAGCTTCCAAGGACTACAGACTTATGCTGAGGAAAAATGTGCGGGCAACCTCAGGTGCAAAAAATGTCCGTTGATCAGGTTTAATATCTTCTCAAACAACTCACCCTGACATTGGCATTAGGATCCCCACTTGCACAAATCTTCTGTTTTACTGAGTGACACCAAGCACAACCATTACTGCCTCTCGCCTACTGGTGATTTCCTTTTTGGACATCTGAGCTACCTGAGCCTCTGTCTCAAAGCAGATAGCTCCACTCTACATAAGTCAAACACATATTTCCCCACTGATCACATTAGCTGGTACTCCCAAAGATACATATTCAACAATATCTTGTCTTTGTTTAAAAGTTCATACTATTTTCAGAACAACTATAAATCAATGATCTCTACTTTATCTAACTCATAAAATAATGATGATAGTCTATCAGCCAATATTCTTGGCTAAAAGAAAAAAAGTTGGAGTTCTGTGTATCTCTAAAATTCTATGAACCAGCATTCAGTCACATACAAAAGGCCAACTGTCTTGCAATCTATTTCTAGTTCTATTGTCAGCTGGCTAATAGAAAACAAACTGAAATTCTTATTTATGTCTTACTCAAAAAAGCTAGGTATGAAATAAAAAGTAATTTGTAGATACAGAAAGAAGCTTGAGGTATTTATAATTCTTTGAGAATTATAACATCAAAAACAATTATTTTTTTCTCTTGCATTTACAAGCTTTCTATTCATTCTACAGGTGCTATGATTGACTTTAAAAAGTTATTCTTGTTTTTGAGTTGCCTTTTTCTTATAGTTAAGTCTTCTAAAATTATTTTTTTGAAAACAGTTGACATACAATATTATATTAGTCTCAGGTGTACAACACAGTGATTACACATTCATAAATACCTTACAAAGTGGTCATCTCAGCAGATCTAGTGCCCATCTAATATTACATCAAGTTATTATAATATTATTGACTGTATTCCCTGTGCTGTACTAAATTGTTCTTTAATTACATTCATATTCTGCTGGATTGCCAGCTTTTCTGTTTTCATATTGATTAATTTTAGGCCAGATAGATAATTACCTATCCCAGATAAATAATGACTTTACTTGTCATAGAGCAGAACTAAATACTTTCAATTATATTAAATGGAAACTCTCGCCGCCAGTTACAAATGATTTTGCCATAAGTATATCTGACTGACCTGTTGCAATTGCTTTCTGGTATTTTTAAATGTTAAAAAAAGAAAAAGGCTAGAAATCAGAGATCCTTAGTCCACCAAGAAGTGCTTGAGCATCTCTGTGTGCAAAACCCTTATGCACTTTGACCTCTTATTTTAGATTAATTGATCCTGCATCATCAATGACTGTAGCTTACCTCTTTAATCAATAACTAAACCAGACAATCCTTTGAAATCCAGTTACATACTCATTGCATTAAGAGCATGCAAATGTCTTTTTCAATGCAATTAACTCTTTTGACTGCACAGAGATAATGAAATTGATCATCGAATCTACAGCATTCAGCACTTAATGGACTATTTATAAAGATGAAGGCAATATTTTTTTAAGAGAGATACTGAAGTTACTTTGAAATAAAAAAGATAACATTGGTATATGTGCTTCTCTGTATCTTTCTTTTTCCATAGTAAAAAGTGAGCTGATCTGGCAGACTCTTTGCCTGGAAAATCTGTTCTGGTTATTCTCCAATAGATTACAACTATGTGGTTAGTGGATTACTACCATATGCCCAAATAAATGCATGCTTCCGTAGTAGCTTTCAGTGTTCTAGTTTCAGTTTAATTCTTTCATCTTTCAAGATGAAAGCCTTTTCTTGGGTAATGGGTTGAATGCTTTGCAAGAAGAAACTTAAAATTTTTGTACAGTGTTAGCTGTATTTTCTCAATTTTACTCTAAACATTTTAAAGCTTACATATCCCCTAAGACATTATAATCAGTCATCAACCATGTTTTCAGAATTTTAAATCATTTCTGTATTTGACACATATCTATGGGCACTCATATTTTGGATAATTGACTTGTTATTCTAACTCTCACCTGCTTCAGTTCATTCTTGGGTACTTGACATGGGCAAAATAACAAATACTTTCATTAAATGTATTATTAACCTAGGATGATGTCTATTACCCAATACACTCTATAAAAATTACCTCATTTTAGATTGAGTCATTTATTTTACAGCTGTCTGAACATTTTAAGCAGCACATTATTTATAACAATATGCAAAAACTGGTTAGAAGGTAAAGATTCATAAAAATGATGCTCTATCGTTTAAATACAGTAGAAAAGGAACTATTAAAGAAACTACATATTAATATTTATTTTCAATCACCAGAAGCCTCTACCTTTTAGTGTTTCTTCAAATGAGTTTTTAGTCCTTCACCCAGTGCACAAATATGAAAAAGAGAGAAAGCAGTGTGAGTGAGCAAGGAGTTAACACAAAATACAGTTTTGCATCTATTCAATACAAAGAAACATTTATGGAACACCTCCTCTGCTATCTGGCACTACATTGTTTCAGACAGAAAGTTCTAGGGTCAAGTTAGGTGAAAGACAATTAAACCCAATGTATTCTGAAACAGGAAACCTAACAGTACCTGTAGGAGGGAACTATGGCCCAGAGCAGGAAGAAACTTGCTCAGGAAGGCAGAATTTGAAATCCAAATGGAAGTCCAAGCTCTTTCCACTACATTGTTCTCATAAAGGGCAGCACTGAAGAGGGCGGATAGAAACTGCGAGATATGTTTCTAGACATGGAAAGACACATTTGGAAAGCTGGTCTACCCAAGAAAATAATGACACAAAATAAGAGGGGCAAAGACACCTTGTCCCCTATTGTGTAAGGACTGCACAGAATTAAATGTCCAATTTGGCATTCTTACTATGAATGAGATTTCCTTTTCATTTATGGTAACACCCATAGACTCTAAATTGCATTGTAATGAGAGAAAAACACCTTTGTTATTGTAAAAATAACTAGCAACCTGAAAAGGGGATTACTCCTGCTTCCAGAATGGAAATTAAGACCAAGTAGGAGAAAAAAGTGAAGTCCTCAGAATTCAGTTGTTGCTGAAAGAACATCAAAGCTGGGCTTCCGATATGGTAGCCACCAGCAACATGTAGCAGTTTCAATCTAAATTTAATTAAAATAAAATTTGAAATTCAATTCATCAGTTGCACTGGCTGTATTTCAGGTGCTCAAGATGCCATCTTTGGCTTGTGGCTGTTGTACTGAATGGTGCTGACCGATAGAGGCCATTCCCATCATTGGAGAACATTGCATCGGAAAACACTGAACCAGAGGGAAAAAGAAAGAGGAGGGCAGTAGAATCTTCATCTATTAGATTTGGGAAAAGGAAATTTTAATAGTTTTACAATCTGGTTAACAAAATCAACTGCCTGAGGTTAAAAGTGGTGTCAGTGACGTTGTAAAATGTGATAACATTAGATGTAATGACGATGTTAAAGGTTAAGCTTCTCTAACGGCTTTTTAAAAGGTGCCCTGAATTTTTAAGAGGCTCATAAAAGAATGGGAAGATAGAATTTTATCTTTGAACGCTGTTTTCATTATATTTGACAATTTCACTGATCTTGGAAACCATATGTTAATAAGGACCTATATTCAACATCACTAAGCTGATAAGTGGATATTTAACTAACATAATCCTAAATTAAATAAATGTAATATAAAAATTTAAACTGTCTGAATTTATTAGTATATTTCCAATTCACATTTTTCCAGGGAGGAAAAAATATTATCAAAGCTCCTAAGAGACTATATTCTAGCTGAAGTTTCAAAGCATTAGCTATCTTCTCTTACGTTGTTTTAAGTTGAATAAACAATTGTACGTATTGTTTTGGGATTGCAAAAGAACATTTAGCACCTTGGATTTTAGTATTTCAAAAGTTGCATCATAGTCATCCAAAAAGATTGCAGGATAATATTTAAGATATTAACCAAGGGTATTGAGCCACATATAACATAATTCCAAAGGAGGCAGTCCCTGTAAAACACTTAGTGTAGGTCTCACACATGCATGTTCAATCAATATTAGCTGATAGTATGGACATTGGCAGATATTCTTCTTCTAAAAATAATGATAAATTAGAGCAAATGTCCACTGCTATGACAGTATCAACTTTAGTACAATTTGAAATACAGAAGGCACAAAAGGGGCATTTATCAGATGGCCTCATTCTTTGAAAAATGAAGCAAGGCCACCTGCCAAAAGGGAGTTTTGGGAGAGGTTTGGGAGCTAAAAAGGAATCAAAACATTTTAAAAATAGGCGTGATGGTGAATATGATAGAAAATCATTCAGAATCACAACACCAATGCTAAGTAGAGGGTCAAATTATACTAAAGAAATTTATTATTTTTCATTTTCTAGTGGAACACTAAATAGCCCAGAATTAAGAACAGGGAATAGACAAAGTATGGTCATTAGCATATCAGAGGTTGGAAAAGTAGATAGGAAATTGAAGGGGGAGAGGAAATTCAAGATTCTGACATTATTGAAATGGCTTATGATGGAACCCAAGCTTGGCAAAATGAGTTGATAGAGTCTGAAGAGAGGAAGGGCTTAAACAACCAAAGATTTGGAGAAAGATGGGCAGGTTCAGGAAGAAGAGGAAAAATAAAAAGAAGGCTACAAATTCAATAGTTGAAAATATTAGAGGATACGTTTTTTAAACAATCTAGTTAGAAATTGTAAATGAATTATATACACAGGACAAAACAATAAATTTAGATAATAGAATAGAGAGGGTCTTGATATATAATAAGGTAACGAAGGAAGGTACCCTCTTCATAAGAGCCATAACTTGAATGTGAAGGAGAGTTGATTGATCGATGATGTAGTAAATAATTATGATTTGATACAACAGTGGGCTCTTCTCTATCTAACAAGGCAAAACCGGGGGCATTCAGATGCACATGGCCAGATAGAACGCAGTAAAATAAAATGTGGGCTCTAGGGAACAATCTGCCCTTGGTCTCCTGGAGATGGATCAAAATGACATGGGACATTAACTGAGTTGCAGGTATGGCCAGATCCATGGGACTTAGAACCAGAAAAGGGATAAAAGCTTTTATAGATAAAGTAAAAAGAAATTTGGAATTCAAAATAGAAAAAGTGATAGTATGGATATCAACATCAAGAATGAGAGCTGAGGAAAAGATGGAGAATAAAAGGGAAGTCAGATGCTCAAATCAAGGGGTAAAGTAGAAGAGTGGCCTACAGATCAGGAGGGAGCGGAAATAAGATGGTGAGACAGTGAAACAATGGATGTACTTACTTCTAAGAAATGTTGCTGACAGATGAGGATGCAATGCTTTAGAAATAGCAAGGAGGCTGTCACCTTTCCCTGTTATCCCTGTGAGGCAGGGTACCTGGTCAGCCAGTGTGTCTGCGGGTGCCATACTCCAAGTGTATACTGGCATTCTGACAGTTTGCTACCCAAAGCAGTTGTTAAATATGCAGAATATTCCCACTGGCTGCCAGGTGAGGAAAATGTGCAAATTAAACTCTATTAATGAGTGCTTTTAAATAAAGAAGGCAATTATGGGGAAAGCCAGCTTTCAATTAGAAAGAAAAGTGGTGGGAGAACTTACAGAAATATCAAAGACACAGGAGAATGTGTTCACAATAGAAGCCAGTTGTAAAGGGAGACTGTGCTTTAAAAAGAATGAGAGGAAAGGGCAGAAGAGCAGAAATTCACTGTGCTCAACAGGCATCATTTCCAGGAAGGACTGAAGAAAAAAGGTGGCTGGGAGACAGGCTGCCTCTGCATTATCTGTTAATGAGAACAGTTCCCTGCCCCGAGGCCTCCCAAAGGGATTTTTCTCCCAGAGCACACTCCTGGCCTGTCCCCCTCCCCTTTACTCTCTGTCCCTGTCCAGGAGGAGTGAAGAATCTGATTTGGTAAATTTGGGGAATAACCGGATGTGCTTTGCTCTGCCTACCTTGGCCTTTTGAGAACACACCTGCGATGTCTTTCTATTCTTCCAGGGAGGGTTTCTCGCTTGGGAGGCCACCGTGACCAATGACTGCTGGTAATTCTGCCTAAATCTGGGGTTCAGTTAACAACCCCACATAGCTCTCACTCTCATCCTCCAGCCTGGCTTCTGTCAGTAACTCACACGGCACTGCTGTTCTCTCTTGGTCATACACTTTGTTCTGCATTTTGTTTAAGATCCAGCCAGGAAAGAGGGCTACCCTTTGTTGGGGATCTTCTCAGGAATTCCCACTGGTAGTGACTAAGACTGAAAAAGATGGGGGAGGAGGAATTTTTATGCCTTTTGAACTAATGACTGCCAAACAGAATAGTAATCAATGAGAATACTAATAACAAGAGTTGACAATTATTGAGTGCTTTACATAGGCACTTTATGAAGGCTACCAAAATGAAATATTCATGACAACCCTATAAGAAAATTGCTCTTATTATCCCTATTTTACATATGAGGAAACACAGACTGGCTAAGTTACCTGCCCGCAGTGGCACAACTGCTACGTGACAAGGCCCGAGTTGGAACCTAGGCAATCCAGAGTATAACACGATGAAACACTACCCTCTACCACTTCTCTCTGAGGTGTGCTTCCTCTATGTTGACCCATCGCTGAGAAGAGCAAACTGGTTTTTCTCTTATAAATGTCTAAGGAATGATGAATATGTTCATATAATTTATGTTGCCCATTTTTGAAGACAAAACATGAAGACTCTGTCGCTCATCCCTTTAGTTAAACATATCTCATCTCTAGAAAGCATAGAAAGGTCAATAGAGATGCAGCCCTCTAGCTGCCATGATACTTCTGATACTGTCATGTGTAATACGACAGCTATATCAATGTGTTCTCTCTCCCCTTTCCTTCATAGAACTCACATGAGAACGTGACACTGTCAGTTCTATTTCCACAGCCTCTCTTCCCATTCTGACTCTTTAGTCCTCTGCAATCAGAGTTTTGCCTCAATCACAAAATGACCCTAGCAAAAAGTCACCAGAGCCCTTCCAGTTGCTCTTGGCCTCTTACTTGCAGCCCTGATCTTACTTCACTAGTAGCCAACACTATTAACTCTACCTTCTTTTTTGAAAACCCCTCCTCCCCTGGCTCTTGACAACACACTCTCCTGGTTCTCTTTCCTCCTTCAGAGACTTCTCAGGTTTCTTGGCCAGCTTCCCTTTCCTTCCTCCATTCCTTATGTATCAGGGTTTCCCAGGATTTTGTCCTGTGCCCTCTTCTAACTGTTCACCCCCTTGCCTACCCACAATGCTTCCCTGCCTCCTCTATCTGGATACTCACCATCCCACCACCTATCTATTGGGCCTACAGCTTTTATGAAGAGTAGACATCCATCCAATGGCTACTCGTTATCTGTTTTTGGATGTCTCACCAGTGTCTCAACAATATGAACTAATTATGTATTCAGCCTCTCTTTTTTTCCTAGATAACTAAAAGGGTCTCATAACGTGTCTCTGTTTTCAGAACTGTGCTCATCTAATGCACCCACACAGTTGTGTGGCAGGCATCTTTACAAACTCAATCTAACCCTGTCACCTAAAAGTGTTCAAATTCCATTACCAGTGGAATGGAGCATGGTGTGCGCAGGCGTCCCAAGATTTGTGTCTTACCTCTCTCTCTACCTTTTGCTCTAGACACAACCTTTGTCCTCCACACCAACAGCAAAATCTCTTCTCAGCCAGGCTGGACTTCTTAACTATTCCGTGAAAACACTGTTATTTCACGTCTCCTTCTTTACCTTTTTTTTTTTTTTTTTTTTTTGAGGGCAGTCTCACTGGCCCTCATATGTGGGACACGAACCGGGGCCGCTGGCTTCCCAAGCCAGCAATTAATCACTGCGCCACTTGGCCAGCCCTCAAGTCTCCTTCTTAGATGCCATTCTCTAGTCCTCATCCAGTCCATCTGCTGGGGAATAACTATGTGTCTTTCAATGTTCAATTCAGGAACTGCCTCTTTCATGAAGCCTTTGATGACTTCACAAATGAAAGTGACCACTCCCTCCTCTGGGCCACCTTTACTTAGAGAGAAACTGAATCCCCTAGGGTCAGGGGCAATTTCTTATTTATGATTAGCAATGCCTTAAACATAGAAGTAAGTCCTTATTAAATGCCTGAATAAATGTCTGACTCTTCAGAGGTGGGTAATGAAGCTAAAAATCATTTTCAGCTAATAACTCATTTTCACATTAACAACACATTTTATGGGAATGTACGATCTATTGTGATGCAGAAGTCCACCAGCAAATGTTTATTCTCCCATCTTCTAAAAATAACATTGAGTTATTTATAAGATAATATTCCAATTGTAAGAAAGTTATTTCTTTCCAGGTTAGAAAAAAATGTGACTTAATAGGCTAGACACTAATGTCCGTGAAATGCCAAAGATTTTTGTGTCTGTAGCTTTCCATTTGCAATGACCTGTTTATGATGTAGGCCTTCATTAAACTCTCCATCCTAGAGAAATCTTCCAAACTCAAAATTCCAGCACCCTATGCAGTCTTTACTGGGACCAGCCCCTTGGCTTTTGGTTCATTAGAGTAGATGCTGGTTTTGCTAGAACCTCAGTGAATGTTTTTCACTGTGTTAACATTTACATCTTTTTCTTTATTTATATTTATGAGGAACAGAAAGGTGCAGCCCAATGGCAACTGGCCAGTTAAAAGTTCAATCTTAAACAAGTATAAGTGTATTTTCTCACTGTGTAATACTCCATAATTTTTCTCTCTTATTAAAAAAAGAGTAGTTGGTTGATACTGACATAATTTCCAACAGGATCTTACACAGAAGCCTCCACAGTCACGCTACATCACCCCTTTCTTTAAGTGTAAAAAGAAGTACAAATCTCCCTCTATGAGCCCCAGAAGAATACAAAGCTTTGAGGACATCTCCTCAAAAAACATTAGAAAGAAATGATTCACAATAAATAATCACTGAAGATTTCCACTCTCTATAAAGCCATTCTATGAAATCCAGAAACCAGTTAAAGCATATCCACTGAGTCTCTTTATGTAATCAAAAAAAAACAAAACAAAAACAACTAGATGCTACAATGGACAGGCTTTACGGAGATTAAGGAACTATCAGATTCTCTCACTCAATCTTCACAGCAATCATATGGATTAAATATTTATAAATATTTTGACTTTGTAAATGACAAAACTAAGCCTCAAAGAGATTAACTTCCCCAAGATCAGTAAGTAATTAGTAAAATCAAAGAGTACAATTTAAGATCGTTTGGTTTAAGGTTATATATTTTTCAATGCATTAGACAGTTTCTGAAAACTTTAAAAGAAACTGCCCCAGGTGCCAGGCCTAGGTCTTTTTCCCAGCATTCTCATTTAGATTTGCTCAGGAACATGTTCTCAGTGTCCTCTAAACTGACATCCACCTTCTATTACATATAATGCTAAAATATTCTTGACTCCCAATAATATCAATTATCACAGTAGGGATTGTTCCAAGGTCCTATCCTAGTCAGCATCGTGGTCCCCAAATTTATCCTTATTTAACTTTAATCTCTCCAAATGAATACATGACTCATCAGTGGTCCACATTAGTGTCCATTAGCAATATTTAATTTCTATAAATACATCTTCAAATTGGCTGTACAGGTATCATGCTGAAGCAAAACCTGTTCATTGCCAAGAGTCCAAAAGATCTAGCTTCAAATCCTGGCGTGGTACGTGTTAGCTCAAACAGCTGGCAAGTACCTTATGTTCATTAAGCCTCTGTGTCCTCATGTTAAGAAAGGATTTTACTGTTTACTTGACTGGGGTATTTTTGAGTACTAAATAAAGTCACGTTTGTAAAGATCCTAACGTAGTACTTGGTCAAAGTAAACAGTAATTACCAGGTGTTGGTAACATTATTGTTAGTAGTATTATTAGGTTTAAAATATAATAAGCAAATTTGCAAATAATCAGAAACAGTTGGCAGAGGACACTGGACATAAGTCTTTGCATTTAAATCTTAGTGTTTCTGAGGAAGTAGCATCGTGATAAGGCTTCTTGTTCTCTTTATAATATACATGAATCATGAAACCCCTTCTCCATTAGTCTTATTTTGATATTGACTATTCTGACCTGATGCTAGCAGATTTTGCTTTTAAGTCGTTCCATCTTTGATTCATATCATCCAGTCGATGCTGAAGCATAGTAGCCTCTTCAGAATTTCCCAAAGCTTTTACCATCTTCTGTCTGTTTCCATCAATGCTTTTAAATATGTCATTGTGAGCATCAATTTCTGCCTGGATATCCTAAAAAGGGAAAAACCAAAGAGATAATGCAAATATTAGATATTAGTGTCAATATTTCTTGGGATTGCTATAGAGCTTTACCTTTTTATATTCCATAGATGAGGTTCATTTTTTAAGTGAAATAGTTACTTTCACCTTAAATGGTAACAAATTCAGTGTTTCCACAATTCTTACATTAAAAATAATAGCCAGGAATCTCTCTTCTAGGTATCTACCCCAAAAATCTGAAAACATTTATCCCTATGAAAACATATATGTACCCCTATGTTCATTGCAGCATTACTCACAGGAGCCAAAACATGGAAACCATCAAAGTGTCCTTCACTAGATGACTGGATAAAGAAGATGTGGTACACATATACAATGGAATATTACTCTGCCATAAGAAAAGATGAAATACTGCCATCTGTGACAACATGGATGGATCTTGAGATTATCAGGCTAAGCGAAATAAATCAGACAGAAAGAAGTCGAGAGCCACATGACTTCACTCCTATATAGGATATAAAACTGAAAGCAACAAACGAACGAGACAAAAATCATAGACAGACAACAGCTTAGTGGTTACCAAGAAGGTAGAGTGTAAGGTGGGAGGACGAGAGGTAAAAGAAGGGAAAGGGAGTCAAAAATATGGTGATGGAAGAAGTGACTCTGGGTGGTGAACACATAATGCAATATATGGATGACATATTACAGAATTGTACACTTGAAACCTATAATTTTACTAACCAATGTCATCCCAGTAAATATAATAATGTTTTTAAAAATAGTCTTTAAATCTTCAATACATGGACTCCCCAGTTCTTAAAACAGAAAGTATTATAATGTAAATTTCATGCATCAGCTAGTTAGATGTTAGTATTTCAGATTCAATGAAAAAATTTTTAATTTTATACAATTGTTGCCAAATCATTGAACTTTATTTAATATCCAGACAGATTCTTTCTCCCCTTTACACATTGGCAAAATTTCCCTTAAAATATAAACAGAGGTTGCTAAAATATTACATAGTTTTCATTTTTTTACATGTAAACAAACTTACTAATAGTTTGTTCTTTCAATATAATAAATTTCTAAAATTTTCAAAGAACACTTTCAGATAAAGGCCTGTCCTCATTAAGAAATAAAAACTAATGACAAAATGATTTTCTCTTATTGAATAGGAAAATGTTTTGTTTTTTTTATTTTTATAAAGTACATTTCAGTGCAGTTTATATAAAATAAGAGTTATTATAAATTAATAATAAAAATCAGTTTATACTTTGAGAAAGCATTCTGGTAATCTACATCAAAAGCCTTGAAACTGTTGAAATTACCTATCCTAGGAAGATTTGTGTATAAATACATTTACCACATTGATTTTTTTAAAAGTAAAAAAGTGGAAATTATCAAGTAACTCCACTTCTGGAAATCTATCCAAAGGAAATGAAATCTAACTTGAAAAGATCTCTACCACCATGTTGATAGCAGCGTTGTTCATAATAGCCGACATACAGGAAAAAAACCTAGGCATCCATTGGTGAACAAATGGATAAAGAAATTCTGGGATATATGTGCATGGGGATATTATTCTGCCATAAAAATTGAGGAAATCCTACCATTTTTGACAACATGGATGGACCTTGACGGTATTATGCCAAGTGAAAGAAGTCAGAGTAAGACAAAGACTGTATGATCTCACTTATAAGTAGAGCCTAAAAACAAACAAACAAACAAAGTCTTAGAAAAAGAAATCAGACCTGTGGTTACCAGAGGCCAAGGGGTGTGGTGGGGAATTGGAGGAAGGTGGCCAGATTCACAAACTTCCAGCTGTTAGAAGTATTAGGGATGTAATGCATTACAACATGATGATGATAGCGAACACTGCCATATGATATACAGGAAAGTTGTTAAGAAAATAAATCCTAAGAGCTCTCATCACAAGGAGAAATCTATCTTTCTTTCTTTCTTTCTTTCTTTCTTTCTTTCTTTCTTTCTTTCTTTCTTTCTTTCTTTCTCTCTCTCTCTCTCTCTCTCTCTCTCTCTCTCTCTCTCTCTCTGTCTGTCTTTCTGTCCTTCTTTCTTTTCTTTCTTTTTATTGTATCTATCTGAGAATATGGATGTTAGCTGAATCTACTGTGGTAACCATTTCACAATATCTGTAAATCAAACCATCATGCTGTACACCTTAAACTTATACATTGAGGTAAGTCAATTATTTCTCAATGAAACTGGAAAAAAAGTGGAAACTACAATATTATAATACATTAATGGTAATATACTATTAAGTTTAAAAATGGAGGATACAAAGCTATCTATCATGTTAATTTAATTTTAAAGAAGGTTTTTAAATTAGTATATGGAATTGTATATCATTGCCTACATACATTAAAAAACTATAAAAATAAATCAAAATAGTGTAATCTGTATAAGAGGATTAAAAGTGGTTTCACTTTTCTTTATACTCCCCTTAGTTTCCAAGTTTCTACAAAAATAGGGTTTCTTTTTTTTTTTTTTAAGATTTTATTGGGGAATTGGGGGAGGGGAACAGCGTTGGGGAATTGGGGAAGGGGAACAGACAAGTTGCTGTCCTTTTGTTCTTCAGTCTAGTTGCGGAGGACATTGCTTCACTGGTCCATGTTGGTATCATCATTGCGCTCTTCCCGGATGAGGCAGATCCGTCGCCGGCCTCTGGATGGTCGCTCACTGCGGCTATTGGCAGCTGACGCTGGCTGCCAGCTGCTCACGCTGGGTGCTGGCCACTCACTGTAGCCTATGGCAGCCCACTGCAGCAGGGGCTGCAGCCCACACCGTCGCCGGGGCTCGCGCAGCCCAGCTCCAGGTGGAGCTGTTGTTAGCTGTAGAGGACAGTGTCACTGGCTCTCATATGTGGGATCCGAACTGGGGCTGCTGGCATCCCAAAACCAGCTCTTAACCAATGCGCCACTCAACTGGCCCAAATAGGGTTTCTTTTTGTACTTAGATAAATATACAAAATTTAAAATACAGAGGGTCTTACCAATTTTTTAATACTCTCCCATTATAAGGTTATCAACACAATTATCTATATTAATTTGGCAATTATCTTTTCTTCCTGAATGCAATGGAAACAATCTAGCTGCAGCTCCTATAATGTGATAGCAATTATCATTCAACAAGTGAATATGAACTTACAAAGGGGAAAAAAACACCAGAAGGGATCATCAAGGTGTGGGGTGAGTCTCCATGAAATTGACTGGGAATGAATATTAAGGCAACTTAACTCCATAAATAAAATATGTATTCTCAGGCAGTGAATCTGAATTAATAAAAGGAGAACAAACTCTTAAACACTATAGTTTTATTACGCTTCTCCTCTTTGGTTTTCCTTTATAAGCCTCACTCTTCCTAAGTTTCTTTAATTCTAAATGAGCACAATAAAAATTTTAAGAGAAATTCTCTGAGTATTCAGAATGATTTTATTAATTTGGAACTTACTCCTGACAAGTAACTCATGTATTCCATCAAGAACTAAGGCTTAGGGGCCAGCATCTAAGTGATCATTCTTCAAGCATCTACACACCTCCACTAACCAGAAGAAAGCATGGAAAGGCCTTTTGCCCCTCACTATTCCAATCATCATGGGAGCCTTCACTTATAGAAGGCTAAGGGGCAGAACTTCTGTATTATAATTTCTGAGGAGATTTGTGACATCTAACATGACACTAACAGGATCAGATTTGAGAAGTGGGAGACATGAACACAAAGTCTGTAAAATTTATGCTCCAAGTTTGCAAGGCCATTAGTCTCCAGTATCTGAACCTAATGACAAGCCAAATCAGGTTCATCTCCAGAATATGACTTGAGTATACCCAGAATTAGAGTGATCCACTGAACAAGAACTCTGAGATTGTTGACTCTCCTGCATTTCACTAGCACCCCTATCCTGAAGAGAGCAGAGCAGACACTGATGGGGGAGCAGGGGAACAGAGTCAGATACTGACTCAAGGTCCTCAGGTTGGGCAATATCATGCATGAAAAATAGCAATCTCGTGATCTTAGGTGGGGATGCTTCAAATAGAAATACTCAGTGAAAAAGAAAAAGGAAAGTTCTCCTGAAAGGCTCTTTGGTGTCATCCCCTGAGCAACACAGTTCTATTCTTTAGGATGGAATTGTTCTACTTAGGGTCTTGAAAAACATTTAACACATCTAAAAGAGATATATTTTAAAAACAACACTTTAAAGCTTATGCTGTATGCATGTATGATAGTCATTTTTCTCAAAAAGCTCTATGACCCAGTGAGTAAGATGTGTGTTTGCTCTGCGTTGCCAAGAAGAATCTGGCCTCAAACATCCTGTATAAGTTTCTAAGCATCATTATCAATGGACCACACCTAGAATCACAACGCAACTTCCAGTCACAACTTCTTGAAGTAGTCTGACTTCCTTGCTTCTTTCCATATTCAAGAGACACAGAAAGACAGAAGTGCACTAAGATCCATAAATAGTTTCCTAAGTTTCACAAGAACATTTCACAACATTGGGAAACTTGGATACTAAAAGCATGAAACAAATCTGGCTCCTCACATCAGGGCAGGTGACGTCTTTTCCAACCCAGCCACCATGACGAATGGAGTAAAACAGAACTACATTGCTGGCCCCATGACGATTATTAGTATTTCATAGAGATTTGGTTAAGAGCACTGTCAGTAACCATATATTCATGAGGACTATAACTTTCAATACGTGGAAAACCCTTTCACACAGGAGCTTTATCCAAAGTTAAGAAGAAATTAACAACCAGAAAGTGATCAAGAAATGGAAATCAACATACATTATTTTTTATTTAACATTTGGTGGCATATTTATTTGGCCAAATCTCCTAAGGGCAGAAAATCATCTTAATATTTTTTCTGTAAACTTCACAGTCTCTGAGCCTAACGGAAAATAGATCAGATAGATGATAGTCAGATAGAGAGACAGGTGTATAAATGCGTGAATAAATGTATGAATAACTTCATCTTGATTGACTAGCATATTAGCCACTGTAGTACCAGAAAACATCATATAAATAATTAGAAAGGAATGCAGTAATCCTTTTGTTTAATTTCTTCATTAAAAAACCTAAACATGGGAAACCTAAAATTACTTAGAAGCCTGCAAGGCAATGCCTTGCCTAAGCTTTTCACTGGAAATTTAGAATTACACGCAGTTAATGAATCATGCTCCTTCATAGATCACTGTGCAATGATGCACTGGTTTTAAAATCAAGATGCTAGCATGAGAGGCTGTCAGATCATGACCCTGATGTAACATCAAATGCTAAAATAAATCACAGTTCCATGAAAAAGGGTTTCCTCACTACACAGTGGGAAGCCTTGCCCAGCTAATGCTTACCTCTGCCCCTTGAAAGCCTTTCTGAACATTAAACAGCACAAAATGGTTATTGATAATTAGTTATGGGAATGTAATCCATCTAGAAGCACAAAGCAATCCTCTTCCAAGCATTTAACATAAGCCAGTCATGTGCACGAAGGGGCCATAGCAAGGTATGCAAGAAGTTAAATTAACATTTGAAAACAGAAGAAATATTTTAAGGATTCACTTGTGAGACTTGAAACAAACAAACATCCCTTCAAACAACGTACGCATAATGTAGAAGGTTAAGAAAAGCCAGGCATTATAATAAAAATACTACATCTTTTTCTCTAAGTAAAACAGCTTCAAAAGCCTAAGGTGCATACTTACAGAAGAACCTTCCAGAAGGTGGCTACAAAAGCTCAGAGGTTCCCTGAGCAACAGTTAGTCTTTCTGTATACAACACCCACTACCCAGATCAAAATAAATTCACAAATAAAGGAAAACTTTTATTTATTTCCTTAATTACTGAATAACTGATATTTTAGTATGAATTTTACCCTTAGCTGGACATTCCTTTAATGATATAACTCACAGAGATATTACATGCAAATACTTTATAATGTATCTCACATACATTTGATTTCTTTATAATGTTCTAAAATCAAGTACTGGCTGTAATTATATAAGGAAAAATATGTCTTTACATTATGATAAACGGAACTGTTTGAACCCTCCAATAAGAAACAGATATTTAGAAGAACACCATTAAAAAGTTGTCAACAACTAAACTGGTGCTAGAATAGATTCATCCTCTTTGGGCTGTGTCGATATGATTTGGGTTTATTTTTGCATGGCATATGTAGCTAACCCTACATGGCCATAGCTGTGTTTTCTCTGAAGGCATCCTGACCCCTTTCCTGAAGGTAAAGGAGTCAGGTTAACAACAGCTTCCTTTCCTTTCCGCATGCCAAGGCATAGGCTAAGTCAACAAAGTTAACCATTAGGGGAAAGGGAATCCACTGCTCCTTTCTAAAGTCAGACCGGAATTCAGAGGCAATTTAGGATTGATTATCAGGAGCTCAGAAGGATTATTGCTGGAGCTGTAGGCATTGAAAACAAGTAATCACAACTTAAAAAAATAGATCAGATATTACCTAAAACCTAATACAACAACAAATAGTATCAACAAAGGTCATTGTGTGATATATAAATATGCTTTGAGACAGTATGTGAGGCTTCTGGGGTAATTGCAATTTAGTAGTCAATTAATTATTAAAATTAAGTTATTGATATTATTTATAAAACTACATTTTCTTTCAACAACTAATCTCATAGATTTTATCCATTCTATTAATAATTATGGAACCATATTTTGACAGACAATAGAAAGTCTGCAGAAACATTTAAAAACTAATGCCCTTTTCCCATGTCCTGCAATTATAAATATATGTTAGACAACAGAGCAGGAAAAAAGTTAAATTACTAAGTGGAACCAGTTTACAATTAACTGTACCTTTGAAATAATTTGAAAAAGCCAACTTGCAATGATGAAGAAACAATCATTAAACAAACTACATTTAAAACTCCAGGGCCGGCCGAGTGGCTCAGTTGGTTAAGAGCTTGCTCAAGAGTGCAAGCTGAGCTCTGAGCAACAGCTGTTCGAGGCCAGCCCAAGCTGAGTTGCTGTTGAGCTGCCAACAGGTGGCAGGATGGCTCAGCTAAAAAAAAAAAACAACAAAAAAAAAACTCCAACATAGCAAACACTGCTATTAACAAAAATATTTTTCACAACAACAAAAAAAATCCAAATTCTTGATTCTACACCAATTGTTACTAAAACACACTAAAATCCTCCTGAATTAAAAAAACAGTGGCTTTGGGCCAACCGAGTGGCGCGTCAGTTAAGAGTTGGCTTGGGACACCAGCTCTGAGCAGCAGGGCCCCAGTTCGGATCCCATAGGAGGGCCAGTGATGCTGCACCCTCTACAGCTAAGATGGGGAACAACAGCTCAACCTGGGGCTGGGCTGCCGGGAGTTGCAGGAGATGGCATAGGCTGCAGGGGGACTGAGCGGCAGCTGGCGTGTGCTTTCATGAGCTGCCGTGTGCCACCGTGAGCAGCCGTCCAATGGCCAGTGAACAACTGCCTCAGCTGGGAAGAGTGCAATGATAATACCAACATGGGCCAGCGAAGCGATGTCCTCCACAGCTAGACTGAAGAACAAAAAAGGAAAGCAATTTGTCTGTTCCCCTCCCCCAATTCCCCAATAAAATCTTAGGAAAAAAGCAAACCAAACAAACAAAAAATAGTGGCTTTCCTTCCAAGGTGCACTTGGTATAAGCAGGTTTGATCTGCTAATGTACACAAGTTTCTTAGGAACAGTTATTAAATGTTCCATGTGGCAGAACTACTGCCCACTTAAATATTAAAATCAGATAGCATAATCAACAATGAACAGGTCTGAAGCCCCAGTCAAGGATTATAGCATGCAAATGCTTAAAACTACAATGCTGGGGCACCCAACTCCTTAACTCCTCACCTGTGTAAAAGCAGCTCCTATTGCCCAGAAAACTCTCAATTTCTTGTCTTGATACACCTCCACCCACACACGTACACAAACTAGACACAATCTCAGTTCCTACCTTAATCAGAAAGTCATCTTTGAAGGCCCAGCTTCAATGTAATTTCTTCAGAAACACTTTACTACACCCCAATTAGACTAGGGCTATCTATTACTCTTATAGTTCCCCCTACTTTTGCTAATTCACGCACTTGCGGTGCAAAACATCCTTGTTCAATATGTGCGTCCTCCCACTAGGCCATAAGCTCATGAGGGGAAGAGTCTCCCAGTTCTCTGCTCCATCCCTGAACTCATCCCAGTGCCTGATACATGCACTCCACAAATATTTACTAAATATTGAACAAATGAAGAGACCTTGAAATTGGAAGTTTACTGTGTCTTCAAGGACACATTCGTTTTAAAAGTAGATACTGCAAGTTGAGCAGTAAAATATAGCTTCAAATGATAAGTTTAAAAATGATAAGGAAGTAAAGAGGTAAATGCCACAAAGGAAATCTAGTGTTTAGTGGTTTCTCTCTGTAATCACTTTGGGAAACATCTTTGCCAAATGATTCACAAAGAGAGTGGTACTACACACACACACACACACACACACACACACACACACACACACACGTGCACGCGCACGCCCTTGAATAAATACCATTATTATTAATCATCTACTAGTAGAACTGAGGTATGATCAAAAAATACTGCAAATGCTGCTGCCAAGTACTATCCAACGGAAAGGCAGGGATCTTCAATACTGGAAGCGGCACATCGAACCTTACTTAATAAGTGTGTGACGTTTCAACGTGTTTGGTGCAGTTAAGTGTGGGCTACGGTTCAGAGAAGGTGTGTTTTAAAATTTGTCATAAATCATCCTCCATCATGACAACACTCCATGTCACATATTGCTTCTGGTATACAGCAATTTCTGTCAAATAAAAACATTATAGTATGTCCTCATCCACCTTATTCACCAGATCTGGCACCATGTGACTTCTGGCTTTTCCCCAAAGTCAAAATGATTCAGGACATCAAGGCACCCACGACAGCGCAAATAAGGACATTCATGAAAGAAGACTTCCAGAATTGCTTCAGAAAGTGGCACGCACAATGGGATAAGTGCGTTCGGAGTGAAGGGGAATCTTTTGAGGGGGATTAATGGCAATGTATCTTTTATAGTAAAAACTTGTTTACATTTAAACATTCACCATATTTTTTTATTACTCCTCATATATAAATTAATAAAAAGCAAAAGTCATTCAAAATGTCACTGAACTAAAATTATCCATTCCTCTATCATCTTTGACCATTAATAAATGGGACTGTATACAAAGGCTAAAGTATGATAGTATATCAACAGTCACTGAAGCCATCAGATACTTTCTTTATGAAGTACTTTCAAGGAGAAAATTCATTCATTAAAATCAGGTGGCAATAACATCAACTCACAGGCTAGATTTCAGAGAGGTGCACTGGTGGAACAGCTTTCTTTTACTTATTTATTTATTTATTTATTTATTTATTTATTTATTTTTATTTTTATTTTTGAGGGCAGTGTCACTGGCCCTCGTATGTGGGACCCGAACCGGGGCCGCTGGCTTCCCAAGCCAGCACTTAACCACCGCGCCACTCAGCTGGCTGGAACAGCTTTCTGTGCCAAGTCGACTTTGAGTTTGAACTCTCCAGGTAGTCACCTGGGCACACCATCACAACGCTCACCCCTCATCACTTGGTTAGAGAACTAGGACCTGCTCACTGGTAGGCACATCTTGAACAAGGTCATCCTCTTCTGATGAGTTTGTTTCAACCTCCTCTTTAGGACCACTCTGGGTACACATGGCTCCTACCAACTGGGGCATACTGGTCCTGGGTGAGCTGTCACTTGCAGGGAACAGTAGAGAGAGCTTCTGTCTCCTGGCTCCCAGGGAATTCCAGGACTCTCTTTCAGTTCTCGGAGATGAAGAATGAGTTCCAACTGCATCTTCCCTTTCCTGTCTGTGTTGGCAAATCACAATCAGTGCTTGTGTGTACTGGGACTAGACAACCTAATGAAGATCTCACTCATGTGCCAAACATACATATATATGAACAGACACCTTGGATAGACCACAAAACCACTGGATTTTTCTAAAATTCAATAATATCGACCAGAATTTACCTCACAAACAAACGAACCACTGTCTTGAAGCTACGCCAAAGGTCTGCTGTCTCCTGGGAATTTCAAATGATCTGACCAGTCTACTACATGTCAGATTCACCATCATTGGAAGACCCACCACAATTACAACCTTGAACCTTTAGTTTTCTTAAAGCCTGAAATGGCTTCAAGGAATACAGCAAAATTACCTTTTTGCTATAATTTAAACATCAGACTGAACAATTACAACAAATAATGTGAAAAGTGTGAAACAACTAAGGTTAGTATCCCCTCTAGAAACAGATCACTAATACTGAGGAAAAGACAGGACTAAGGGAATTCAGAGTAAAGCAACTGAGGAAAGACTATTACTCAGCTTCTGAAGGTATTGCATGGCTTTGGCTTTACGGCAGTAAGCCAGGGCCTTTCCCTAGAAATGGCATTATTGCTTTCCGAGTGGAGGGAAGGTAGGTAGTTGAATTTGAGAGACGTGAGGCAGTGGGGTACCTTTCCAGAATACCAGTTTTCCTGGCAATGAATCAATGTGGCATAGGCTAAATACATGAGGTTTTTATGAAAATACACAAAGGATATTTTTTTTAAATACTTGAGTTAGAGAAAAATACATTCATGTATGACAACTTTCTACAAGTGAAATATAGCAAAGAGATTAACTTTCACATAGATTTCTATAAAGGCATCCAACACAAAAATAAACATGTAAGGAGAATTCAGACTATGAATTACAGCAGGATTGTTTCTTTGAATTTGCCCTTTGTCTCAAAAAAAAAGCCCCAAATCCAGCCTTTGATAGGAATAAGTCAGTAGGTTTCTTTTACTGTCAATTGAACTACTAAAATAAGAATAAGAAATATGTAGATACTAAGGTTTGGGAAAAAGAGGAAACCTACTCATATGACCAGAATTTGTCACTTTGTCAATAGAATGGGCAAAAGGCTGAGGAAGGTTCCTAACCTTTGGTATCTGACCTGGGCTTTTAAGACTAATAGCAGCAATTATAATACAAAAGTCCAGCTATTGCCCACAATCACTGCCTCTCAGGGGGTCTAAATAATGAATTATTCATGTAACATATGCCCTATGCCTTTTTAGGAAGAAACAGTCAAATCTATACAAACCAAGCGAACAGATCTCTTTATGGTCATAAAGTTTGTCACCTGCTGTTACCAGCTGCCATAAAGAAGATATTCTCTCCCTCCTCCAACCCTTTTAGATGGTGAAAAGTTGACCGGGAACCATCCTTTACTCTCAGGAATTTAGGTGCTTAACAACATATTAAAGCGAGAGGTCAGAGTGCACCCTGCATTAGAATCCTTACTTTTACAGTTGGGGTGTGGGGCGAGATGGGGGCAGGAGGGTGCATCTAACCAGGAACAGTTAAATTCTCCTTTCCTCATACTCTGCCCACCACACTGTTTCTATCATCAGGAGTCAGGCAAGAACTGCAATGTTTTGGAAAAGCTTTCAAACGACATGGCTTTGCGCCTTTCTCCTCTGGTAGTTTTGTAAGAAAAAAAAAGCAGCCCATTATTCTTTGAATGAATCAGTTTTGCTTATATTTGTACTTGTAATGATCCATAGAGTATTCATGGTGAAAGCCACTGAGCACACCTTTAACAACTGATAAGTAATTGATTTAGCACAATTTACGTAAGTAATGAGAGTCCTTTGCCTCTTTTTCCTTTAAAGAATCGAAGTTGAAGGGAAATAGGTGCACGGCATCCAAGTCGAAGACAGGCAGGAGTCTATGAATGGCATGTTGAGGTTTTCTGTTTTGTTTAACCATAAAGGTAAGGTAGCACTTGGCAGGCTAAACTCAACCTTAGAGTGTGCCAAGAACTTTCCTATGGAAAAAAGAACTAAATGCAAAATTAATGATCCAAGCATTAAAGCTCCACAGTGCATGCAAAGCACTTCACATTTAAAGCACTCAGAAATCAAAAGGGAAATTTTAAGATCAGATGTGCCATCGTCAGTGTGTGGCATCTTCTCTTGACCCTCAGAACTGAATCTTCAGAAAAAAAAGGGTGGAAAAGCCAGAGCTTGGTCACAACAGGGAGATAAACCTGAGGGGTAAGGAAAACAGGGCCCATGCCTGGTGAAGTCAGACTTTGGCATGAAAACCCAATGTTGTTGCTGTTCTCTCTCTCTCTCTCTCTCTGTCTCTGTCTCTCTGTCTCTCTCTCTGTCTCTCTGTCTCTCTCTCTCTCTCTCTCTCTCTCTCTCTCTCTGTCTCTGTCTCTCTGTCTCTCTCTCTGTCTCTCTCTCTGTCTCTCTCTCTCTCTCTCTCTCTCTCTCTCTCTCTGTCCTCCAAAATAACTTTCAGTTAAATTACCAACCCACTTGAGTACAAAAGATCTCTTCTGATGTGGAATTCTAAAACTGACAGGCATCATGAAAAGCCTTCCTGACTAAAGGAAATAATTGCTCATTTACTCTTTAGATGGAAAAAAAAATTAAGAGGCTATCAAATCAAATATGCCTTAGAAATTATATTAAATTATCAGTCAACAGAATATCTGCCACCTAAATGCATAGTAAAAAAAAAAAAAAAAAAAAGACAAGAAAAAGAAGGAAAAAAAAGTACATTCAATGAAGTCTGCTTTCTGCATACCTTTTCAAATTTTGTCAGCAATTCCCGTAAGCTGAAGTTCAGACCAATCATCGTCCAGCAGCCCTTGAAGTTTACATCTTTCCAGCAAACTTCCTTTAGACAACAGCCTTTAACTTCCAAAAAACCGTATCTTTTCCGGCTATACTTTAAAATCCTTTGTAAAATCCTTTACAAGCCTTGCCCTTGAGCTATGGTCCATGAGCAGCAGCAGCAGCTTGTGCTGGGACATTTTAGCCACCCCACCGTGGGTCTGTTTTTTCATGAACTTCGGAGTTCGCAAGGAATAGACCTGCTTCTACAACTTCTGGGAGCTGTGCTCCACGAGGCTAGCATGGGCTCCTTTTTCTCTGGAAAGCCCGGGATTCCCTTTTGCTCACCTCACTAATAACCTGCAGCCCACAACTGGTCTCTCCTGGGCCCCCAGCTTAGAGTTTGGTCTCAATTACACACAGCAAAAAGAAGCTATATCCTGGAAACTTGCATGAGAGAAGGCAAAAAAAAAAAAAAAAAAAATGAGCCAAGTATTACCAACTTCCTCCATTCAGACTGGTTTCAAAAAGAAAAAGAAAAAAAAAAAAATCCTGGGTAAAGAGCCAGTTTTCAAAGAGTATGACTTATGCAGAGTTCGAACAGCAAGGAGAGTACTCTTGTCTGAAGAAACACCCAAACACGGGACAAGAGGCCACTGGTTTGCACTCTCCCAGACACCGGCAGCCTGAGTTGCTATGGTAACCACCAAGCTAGTTTCAGTCCGTTTCCCTAGGTCAGGCTATGCCTCAGGGATGCTGTCAAAGCAACAGAACTAAACTGTTTGAAAAGTCCTTCTATCTGTCCCGATAAAAGTTTCAGCAGCAGCTCTCCTGGCCCCCTTTGCAGAGTTTGTGGCATGTGGAGCAGGACACAGCCTCGGCTCAGGCAGCTCCCCTCGCTGATCTGACAGTGGTGTGGTAATCCACTTCTCTTTCCAGCAGTTGTTTATTATTTTAATCAGCATCCTCCCTTGCACCACCCCTCACACAGTTTGAAGTGAAGCTCACTCCCACTTCCTGGAGGCCTCTCTGCCCCAAAATGCAGCACATAGCTCTCAAATTGTCTGGATCCTGAATGGATCCCAGGATTCATATTCCAATGCCCCAAAGGGGGAAGGTGTACATGACTATCCAAGTCACAAAACAAAATATGGGTGATCAATTGTATTACTTCTGAAGAGGTTTGCACAGTACAATGATGGGGAAAATAAAGGAAAGTTCTTTGATCTCATTGATGCTCTAAGAGTCATTCAGGCTGTTATCATGTGGGGAATTTACTGGATTCTGCAATAAAACTTAATAAGTGAACCCACTCAAAATGTGAGTAACAGTCAGTTACTTTCAAATGTGTCATCAGTTTTGACGTTAAATTATTACTGGTACTCAGAGAAACACGATCTTCTGCAAAGTTTTAAGTGTAATTACTTGACAGGAAAAAGTTCTATTCAAATGTACACCCTTTGCACTGCAATTATGGACACCATGCCAAGGCAAAAATGTGATTTTGCTTTTGACACTACATAGCTATTTGGTATACCAGTAAAAGTTAAGTGTGACAGATACGTCAATAAGAAACATATTTCTCTAGCTGTGTGCAGAATTTCGTCATGAATATCCAATCCTTTCAAAAGTGACACCATCACAAATGGAATGTTCATCTTAATATAACTAAGTTTACTCTTTGCATCAGGGCATAGAACAAAGGAGAGGAAAAAAACCCTGAAATTAGAATATGTATCTCCTAACAGGCTATTTAAAGTACTTAAATGTCAAAATTGTTAGCACTCATTTAATCATATGTAGAAAGAGATTCTATTAACGACAGAAAAGAACAAGAACCTATCAGAGGGAACAGTATATAATATGGTTATTACTCTTTGGATTTGCACACCATTTTTATTTCCATTTCATTCCCAACTTATTTTCATATCAGTATTTAAATAACATGTGTTTTACATATGCGGATCTATACAAAATTTACAAGCTTTTAAAATATTTTCATCATTTATTCATAAAACCTAACATGTCCCCGGGGGGCAAAATGGCTTTATGAGATTTCTAGCAGAATGTGTTTCACCTCAAAGGGCCCAATTCAGATATATACACACACTATTAATTTCCAAAAGAAGTGTGGTAAGCTAATGATTATCCAGAAATGTGTAAGTAAAAGTAATCTGTGCAGTTTGGACCCCGCCCCCAAAAACAAAAACAAAAACACAAGCATTGACATCAGCAGAAAGACCAATCAGAAATGGAGTGAAGAAACATACAAAACTGACCAGGCTGACCCTGATATGTGAGGGCTCTGGGGCCACATGCTGAGATCTTTCAGCAACAACCAATAAAATTTTTACATAAATACGAGGCAAAAGGAACCACCACCACCACCACCACCACCACGACCACCAAAAATAAATAAATAAAGGGGGGGGGGGAGAGAGAATGAGACAGAGAGAGAGAGAGAGAGAGAGAGAGAGAGAGAGAGAGAGAGAGAGAGAGAGAGAAAGAGAGAACAATCTTTCTCAGCTGGGCAAACTTCCAACTACCACCCAGGGTGCTGGATGTCTGTGATCAGAGACATGTGCAAACATGCAATCCTTCATGCACAAATCCGAAGACTGAATTAAATAAAAACTCTGTGCAACAACAGAGAATACCATAGTTTTTCTCTAAAAAAAGACTCTTAAGTTAAAAGGGTTCTTATACCAAGACAAGAACACTATTAGAGCTCCAAATATCTTTTGTCCTTTTATACAAGGCTGATCTCCAGGAGGGAAAAGAAACAGCATCCTGTGTATTAGGGAGTCTCCCAAAAAGATGAGAATAAGGAAATTTTTATCAACGTTGACAGGCACCTATGTTACAGAAGTGACAAAAACAGGATAAGGAATGAAAGGAAGAGTATGTTACCCCATGGAATTCTGGAGTGGAGTGTCCATACGTCAGTGCCTCTGTACCAAATGCCAGCTTCCCTGACATTCTCTGAAAATGCCCCACACCCACTTCTCAGGACAGACATCCTTGGCTCAGGCAGGAAAAAGAACACTTGAATAATGTTTCCTTAACTGCATTTATAAACTATCAAGCACTAAGATATTGATGAATCTAGCTATGATGACACACTCTTCAGGAGAAAAAGGAGGGAAAAATATTCCATGGATCCAATATGGAATCATTCAAAAGAAAATGTTTTTTTAATTATCACCTAATTTTAATAATATGATAACTATATTCTCACTAAAATACTGGAAAGCAACTAAAAATCTTATTTATAAAGTATCAAAGACAAATAGACTACTTATTTAAAAATCCAATGGTATTCTACAAAATTCAAATAGCTAAATATTTAATATACTTTTTAAAAGTATTGTGCTCTTTCATGACTGCGTGACATGTTAGAAATGAGGCTTGTGAAAAAAAATCTTATAAGTGAAAAAAAAAAGAAGTGGGGTTTGTAAAATATAAATGTGAACTGCTTTTATAACAGTGAGCATATTTTACTATGGATGTGTTTGATACATGTAAGTCTTTTTTTTATACCAACTATCTCTTTGATACACTATCTCCTATAATCCCATAATCATTAAAACAAAAAATAGAGGCCTCCAGTGAAAGCAATACATCAACAGAGAGGATGATGAAAATAAAAGAAGTTGACATTTTGCATGTCTACTCTAGTGTGCAAATAAATTGTGAACTAATCCTCAAGAGGTGTAATAAACATAATACTACCAATCACTGCAACAGATCAACACTGAGTACCCTAAGATTCTCTAAAGAAATGATTCTTGTCTCAAACATAGATACTTAAATTCATGAGAAAGTGAACATCACAGAATCACCCAGCAGCACAGGAAAAACTCACCAATGAAATTAATAAAATCTAAACCTAAATGACTTAATAAAAACCACATTCCATTGCCCAAATGAAGAGAGCTAAATGTCTGTATGGCTTTGGCCAAAACTTTCAACAGGCATTAAAAAACTTTTTATGCTTAAAAACTGTATTTCATTTAATTTGCTAAAAAAGTAACTTATTTAGCAATTTCATCAAGGCAGTAAGACATTCTTTAGGGTTCAATCAGATACAAGCAAAAACAGCAGTCTAAATGCTTTGTTGGAAAATCAATCCAAAACAAGAAAAACAATCCACATAGTGAATCTTAAAGTACCCTTCCCGCTACACATAAAACTCAAATTTTTAAAGACTATAAAGTATGTTTTTTTTGTGCAAAACCTAATAGGTTTCTCTTTATATGCTCGATGTAAAGAAAAGAAAAGAAAAGAAAAAAAAGACTTCTTGGGATCCTCTAAAGCGAAGCATACGGAGGTCAATAGGTGATTACAAATAAATCGGTACATCCTGTATTCAAAACGAAGAGCTTCAGGCATGGGTAAAAAAATGTACTTGTTATAATCCCATTCTGACTCAAGGAAAGATCCATGGTACAATGCCTTTCAAAGGAATATGCACAATTCTTCTCTTCATAACTTTCTAAATCAGAATTTATAATTCAAAAATTAAACAGCTTCAAGACCCTAATCATGATCTGAGATTTCAATTCGTTGTCTACTGCCCCTGTAGTTCTATTAAGGGGAGACTACTCAAAACATTACAGCTTTCTAGTTAATATCAGGCAGCAACCGAGTCTGTCAGCTGGTAGCTATTTAAAGTAATATACAGCCCTAAAGGGCAGAAGGTTCAACCTAAAATGGAGGCCTGAGCCCCTTGATGAAAGGCGGAACTCTCCTTTTATCCCAGGAAGTTCAGACAATATGCTTTGTACACAAAGAATTACTTTTAATGTTCATTTCTTCAATAACGTCATCTCTTTTGATAATTATACAGGTGGCAGTTGGGAAATAAAAATTGTCACTCTTAAGAAAAAGACCTGACACTTTATATATTTCCATAATCTACAGCTACAAGATTCTACTAGACAGTTTAATGGCACAAAGAGCTTTTTCTTCTAAGGGGAGTGGATGGGTGGGGTAAGGATTGAGGAAGAGAAATCCCAGCTGATCTACTTCTGAATTAGCCAACCAGGTGCAGGGGTCAGGCTTTGGCAACCTTCTAAATATTTAATGATTCAGAGAGCACATTATTAGGTGACTAAAAATAATTCCAAGACAAGTTAATGTTTCAAAACCATATCCTTCCTAAGAAACATGCAGCATCAGACAAGAGGGAAACCATCTCAGGCAGCCAAGCCTCACAATTCCAGACGTCTCCTGACGGCCCAAGCTAGTGGGATACGCAGCTAAGCCATACAGGGCATGGAAGAAGGTTCCTAAAGGTTTCTAAAGGTTTTTCCAACTTTCCTAAGCTATCCAGATTTAGAAAATTAGAGCCAAAATTAAAATATAAATTTTAATAAGAACAACACACATGTTGCTATCTTCACTCACAAGTAAATCATTGGTACTCTTTCCAGCAGGGCATTGATTATTCCTGTAGTCCGAATGTGTATTTAAGGAACTGTGAGATCAGCCATGCTTCTGTGTGTGTAATATTAATCATGGCTCATCTTCACCAATCTCATCAATAACCAGTCAATATACTTACCACATTTACCACTTATACTTATAAATATGGCTCCCCAAAAGTCATAGACCATCGTCTCCCATTTTTGTCCTGAGTGTCTTTAGTTCTATTTACTTTCTCTACCTTTATCTCATTTCCTTCCTTTGTTTACTCTGAACAATGAGTTCTGTGTTATGACTTTCTTTCTTCCCAAACACCGCAATAAAATATTCTATAGACAGTGAACCCAGACAATGTATTATGCAGCTCATAATAAAATCAGTAGGCTGATTACAAAGGGAAGAATTCCTTTGTCTGATAGAGTTAAATTATAAGCCATTACATTTCCTGGGGAATATCAGAAGCAGCAAAGTTGACTTTTAAAAATCCACCCTATTTGGGGCTGGAGATAATTTAGCAATATTCATCAAACATTAGAATGCATAGAATGTTTGAGTCAGAAATACTATCTGAGGGAATTTAATTTGCAAACACATGTAAAGCAATATGTAAAGGGATGCTCAATAAGTCCTATTTGACATACCAAAAAGCTGCAAACAATCTAAATGTCCATCAATAGATAACTATGTAAATAAATTATGGTAGATTCCCACAATGGAATGCTGTTGAGCTATGGAAAGGAGATGACGGCTACATACTGATAAGAAATAATCTCTAACATGTGCATATATATATAAAACATATATGTATATGGCCAATATTTCTGGAGGTATATAAGATATATAAGAAATCATCTCTAATATATGTTGCATGTAGGACACATGTATATGCCCAAAAGGGAATATTAACATAGTTACATAACAGTACAAAGTATGCAATACAGACAATATTTCTAGAGATATGTAAACTATATTAGAAATAATCTCTAATATATATATGTATGTATGTAGGCCATATGTACATATATGCCCAAAAGGGGATACTGACATAACTACATAAATATACACTATATGCAATACAGACAATATTTCTGGAGATGATAGATAGATAGATAGATAGATAGATAGATAGATAGATAGATAGATAGATAGAAGATAGATAGAAAGAATGTGATGACCTCTGGGAGAGGGACTGGAGATCTAAATGTCTAGAATGGGACACTTTATCTTAAGTTTTTTATACTATGTGAAAATTGTACCACAGGCACATGGTACTTTCTCTACATAAAATAAAGTCAATATATAGATGGAATGTTCCCAAGTAAAACACATTTATCTTTCTAGATAGGTATCTGTTCAAAAAATGGTGGCATCGTTAGATTTGAAGGTAAATGCCACCAGAGACAATCATTTTTGTCTCTGAAAGTTTCAGAAGTTTTGAAGTGCCAGATGGCCCGACATTCTAGCAAATCAGCTTTCAATGGAAACAAGCCTTCCACAGCAGAGGGCTAGTCAATGGTAAACTTTTCTAAAGGAGACAGAGACAAAGCCTTTTTGTTCTCCTCAGTTACTCTATAACTAGTAACTCCAGCTTATTTAACTAATAACTTTGTGTCTAAATAGGCATTATATAATTTAAGTCATTCTCATTCCAAGGAACCCAGTACTCCAATTGTCATCTAATACTGTGATATCATGTGGAATAAAATGTTTTCCAATGTTTATAAAATTAGTTGATAGACAACCCCCAAAAAGAAAGTCTAGATTGGTTTCCTCAAGGCAACTGAAGGGTGGCTTCATCTCTCCTGTTGGGCTGATTTGACCTAGTGGGCTGACAGAGTGAGGGCAGCCAGGGTCTACTTAATGGCTAAAGAGAGGCTGAGGGACAAACAGCAACTGTGTTCATGGATCTAAATTACAGGAGCAAATGGGAAAATGCTGCGGACCCTGCCTGTGCGTCATTTCTGGAGAAGATGTGCTTGATGTGCTATGAAGGTTACACTAACAGAATACTGAAGGAAAGGTTCCACTACAGGTGAAGCAACCATTGGGCAGCAAGATCAAGCACCTTCTTGTTTAGGGCTATATCAAATAGTAGAAGGAGTTTATAATCTCTAGCACTCTGTTAAATATTATCAAACCAAGTAATTTAAAGCGCAATTTCAATCCAGAATTTGACCTGGCAGGTGTTTCAGCTTTAAAATAAAAATATGGGATGATTGCAGTAATAGAGCGTTTTATGCACAACACCAAATCTAGTATTTATATAAAGAGAGTACTGGCATCAAATTCATAACCTTGGGAGGCTAAACAAATACCCAAGTGATATTACCAATTGCACAAAACCTCTTTGGAATATTACTTCAGAGATGCCTTTATAATTAACAAAAGACTCATATAATAAAATTGATCCAATTTTTTTCAATTACACGGCCACTTTTACCAAAATTATAACACCCACCTTGAGCACCAGACTTAACTGAATGACTGTTGGTAACATACATGCTCATATAAACAACTGTAAGTCTAAGGTCTATCATGAATAAGTAGATTCCAAAGACAATGCATGTTATTAAGGGTGCTCTGAAGACTGCATAATATTTAAAAATATGAAACTAATTTAGAAAACTTAAATGCAACCTAAATGTTGCTACAAAATATTTTGAAGAATAATATTCTTTAACTCATCCCACCCTGTCTATAGTCACACTTCCAGAGCTGTTCCTTTTTAGCTGTAGCATATATATATTTTTAAATGCCTCCTAATTACCTTACAGCCCATAGTACACACTCATAGCTCAGCATGACAAGAATTTAAATCATTAGATAATTTTCTCATTATTAATTATGAATCAGATCATGCTACCACTATGACAGTCTAAAAAGCAATACAGAACATTTTCAATAATATGAGACAGTAATAATTGATATTACATATGAACTAGATTACTTATTTGTATTATTGCATCCCAGCCTTATTATATCTTTCATGGGATAAATTAGAAAAAATATTCTTGGAGTCAAAGGACCTGGGTTATGATTTCATCTATAACACTCATTTAGCGGCTTGACCAAGAAAAAGATACTTGAACCCTCATTTGGACATTGATTTTTCTTTGTAAAATGATCCTCTGACACTTCAGCAAACACTGAAACACTCTTATTGAGTAAGATATCCACTAGTACTATATTACAAGTTGGTCATTAGTTTCAACAAAAATTCACTGATAGATAATTTTAGCTATAGCACAATGAAGACTTTCACACAATTCTAGATAATACGAGGAGTGTTTGCATTGAGTTTTCTACAAATAGAAGTAAAAGTCAGGGTTCTACTAAGTTTCCATACATTTCCAAAACATTAATAAAAAGTCTGAAAAATATATTACAGCAGACTATTTTGAGAAACATTTGTGTCTATTTTCTTAATATTTCTATATATTTTCACCAAAATGTTCATAACTTGTTAAATGTTAACATTGGCTATTAGTAGCAACAAGATTTTAAAAGCAAATATAAATAAATTATTAAAGTTAATCACTGATCAATAATCATTAAAAAGCAGTAATACATAACAAAATATTCATCACATTAGTGATGTGGTTCCTGAAACAGCAATTCTCTTTCAGTTTTGTTCACTGATGTATTAGTATCTCAGAGACTATAACAGTCCCTGACACATAGTAGACAACCAAAAATTAGTAACTGTACTACTGAATCAATGTCACACTTACTATCTCTACATAAGCTTATAAAATGTTGCGAATTCACTCAACTAGGAATCACCAATAAGAATATCTAAATTGCCAACTACTTAAATATCAAAATCTCTTAATATTTTTGATACTTCCTTGCTTCAGCTCTCTCATGAATCTCCTAATATGATTACTTCAAGCCATCTTTGAGTCCTATCTCACTCCGCCCTCAACTTATCTTCTGTATCCTATTGGCATGACAAACTAAAATAAATTCTTTTCAAAAACTATTTTAATAAAAAAATCACTTGCTTCATCTCCTTCTCTATTTCCTCATCTATAAAACCAGTATAGTAATAGCGAATTCAAATGTAAATTAACTATGACTTTTTTAGAACACTCAAACACTTAAAGCTGGCAAGCTGTGTTTCATCCATAGAAAGTACTTAATAATAATTAATAAAAAGTACAATCCCTGCTGACAGTTTAAAAATTTGAAAGTTCTTGAGACTATCATATTAGCCCCTCTACCTTTCTTTAATGGCTCTCCACATCTCAACCTCCCAAAATCTAAACTGTAATGTAGCACTATCCATTGGAACTTTCTGGAAGGATGGAAATGCTTTCTAGCTTTGGTGTCCAATAGAGTAGGTATGGCTGTTGAAGGCTTGAACTGTGGCTACTGTGACTGAGAAGCTAAATTTTGATTGTGTTACAACATTCTCATGGGTACGCATTTTTAACTTTCTCTAATACATACTTCACTTTTCCCCTATTGATAGGATTCTTTTCTCTTAAATAATAGTCACTCTTTTTTCTATTCATTTCTAGTCATTCAAAATCTATCCAGCAAACAAGGTCCAATTCATATTGCACGCTCAACTAAAAGCCCGGTTCTATCGCTTTAACTCACCAATTTCCTATGCACATCAGTCATCTCCATTGTGCTGTACTACTATGCTGGACTGGACTTACATATTGCCTTGTTTTCTTTATAGGCTATGCTGTCAATTTGTTTTTCCTTTCCTCTAACCTCATTAGGGAGTAAGCTCTTTAAGAGAAGAAGAAAAAAGCTGAATATATTTGTCCCTCAAATGACCTGAAGCATTAATGCTAAACCACCATTGCTCAATAAATACTTTTTCACTGACAAGACTAAAACAAGTAGAATTTATAAAAATTTTACATCCCCATGTGATTTTACAATGGAAAAGAGAGCCATGATCTTGGCACTTATATATTTACGAAGTTACTGAAATAGTTAATTTAATTCAACATTCAAATAAAAAAATCTAGGGGTTATTTTAATAGCACAAATTACTCTAAAGATTTTGCATTTATCTCATCTATAAATTTCTCCAAAGAAAGAGAGGTTTCAGTCCTTCTTCTATAAACCACTCAAGCTTAACTTCTTGACAGAAAAAGTTAATTCGAATGTATTTTTTAATAGTCACACTTTAAATTTTAAAAGAAAGTGCTGCCCTCTTGTGAAATGAGGTAGAAGATTTATCATTTCACTGACAGTTGAGTAAATATAGCAAAGGGATTAAAAGTTAAAATTTAACATTAAAACTAAATAGAGTTTATCTCAAAGTTGTGTTTTCCCTGAGGTCTCTCCCTCATGCTCTTGGTTAATTTTTCAACCAAATGAAAAATGGATCATCAGAGTAAACTACTCACAACCACTGTACCTGGAAAATTATGAATGACTGGAATGTTTTCACTACAGTAAGAATAAAAGATTGTAGTTTTTTAATATTGCATTACTGAGAAGACAATCGGAGCAAAGCCAGTGAAGAAGCAGATGAGTCAGTGACAACACGGGAAGTCACAAGTCAACTCACTTTCTGACCTTGGGCAAGTGTTTAACCAGTCTTAAGTCCACTTACTTACATATAAAGCAAGTATTTTAATAATACCCAAAACTACATAGCTTTGTGCTGAGACTCGGTGAAATAGTAGAGGTAAAATAATTAGTTACATGGTAAATGCTTATTAAAGGTTGTTGAACTAATAATAATATTGCCATAAATACGATTACATTCATAAGAGGCATTTAAACAATATAGTCCCTCAGAAAATCTAACAATTTCAATATATGTCATCCTTTATCCGGGTACCTATCATGTGGCACAGGTACTAAGTACCATAAAACAGATGCAAAAGTAATTATTCTGAAGAAGCTTACATTCTAAGCTATGCATGAAAATACATGGCAAGTCATTCCAGGACTTCATGAAGAACAAATGTGATCAGATTTACAATTCACAGAAATGACTATAAGACTTATGGGCTTTAAGGATTGATATTACACATATCAGCTTACTAAAAACTTACTTGAGTGACAAATAATAGATTATCTCAATTCTAAGAATACCAAGAACTAGAATAAGAAGAAAAAACCCCCACAAATTTAGTATTTACCAATAGCATTTCCTCTCTTTCCATAGAGTACACCTTAGAATGAGCTTTCCCTCCCATCCTATCCTGAGATTGGAATGGAAGGAGGGTAACAGGTTGACTGGACAAAATAGTACAGTAACATAGACTAAACCATTTGGCTATTTCTCCATGAGTAATTTCCAAACCAGTTTTCATTTACCCACCACATTGAGACACACATGTAAACAGCTACCACTTACATATGAATATCATGAACAGGTGTACCCATAAAAGAAAGTGTTTAAAATTTAGAACATTCTTTGATTTGATTCTAAGGGAGTTGTCTATTTGAAGTAATCTTAAGGAGATTCTTTTGTAATACAGATCTTTTGTCAAATTAAAGTCACCCCATAAGTTTGTTTTAGCAGTTTGAGTTTTTATGTATGAGAGGTTTTCTTAATTTGAGAAACAGCCATATCTTGATTAAAATTACAATAGAGAATAAAGAAGTGCCTGGGTAGTACGGTGAAAAGGTGCCTTAATAAGAGTATGGATGTTGTATTTAGTAGTATAGTACATTTTTATATAGCTTCCTCTAAAAAAAAATCCTTTAAAAAAAAAAAAAAACCTCTGAAAATGCAGGCATGACAATCATGTTTTTCTATTATCCTAATTATTTGCCTCTCTGTTCAAATAGCAGACAGCCCAGAGGAACATTTTTGTGAGCTAACTGAGAAAAAATGTCTCCAATTAAATGCTAAGGATAGAACATTATCAATGCACGTGATTTACAACATTTTAAAATAAATAATGCTTTGATTTTACTGGACTTAGGCAAAAGAAATGTTGACTCATCATACATGTAAGGGAATTCCTCCAACAAATAAATGCAAGTTAAAAAGATGGGAATAGATATGCTTCAATAATTTTTCAAGCTGAACAGAATTATATTACATTGTAACCACTAATTTTCTTAATCTTGTAGAGGGGTGGAAGTTTGACAAAGTGAACTGTTACGTAAGTACAATATAATAGAAGAAGCTGACCTAAGTCTTGTTACCATTTGTTTAATCAGGTAAAATGGATCTGTTCAGTGACCCATACTAAGATTAACAAGAAAAAGTTTTCAAGTTCAGAGAATTATGAGAAATGGGCCCCCAGAGCGTGTGCTGAATAATGTTTTTAATAAAGGTGTGTTGATTCAATATGATGGACCACTGAACACTATTTTGACATAAATTCTTTTAAAGGAGTGCTTTCTCCCTTCACTATTAGTCAACGCTTCCATGGTGCCTTCCATTTTCTAGCAAAGTCAGAATCATGCTGAGTAGCATGCACATCAACAAGCATGCTGAGAACATGCACATCAACAACACAGGTTTCTACATGTCTCCCCGACCCCACCGCTCTTTTCCTTTGCTACCCGTAAGCCCCAACAGCTCATGTGCTCACAGATTTCTTGATCACCAACTTTAAGGCTGCTTTCTCTGGCTCATTTAATTTTTTCAGATTTTTATGTATTTCCTCTAACCCTTAAGATTCTGTCTCCTGTTATTAATCAAAGAGCTAGGCTCAACCTACCTTGTTGACATGTACAACTACCTTGCTAATGTTGCAAAACACCGCTCTACCACACAGATCACATTTCCTTCATTTACCTACATTTTTGTGTTTTCTCTATTCTTTTCAAATTGATCTAGGAGCAAGGCCCAAGGAGGAAGACAACAGTTATCTTTGGAGCCATTAAATTTAAACACATCTTCAAAACAAAATATTTTGTAACTAAACAGTATCTAAGTTCTATGACTATTAAAAAATGGTAAATTATAATTCTGTTGCACTAAATAAACAAAATTATGCATAGTAATTAGGACAATACTAATTCTTTAAATTATAGTATCCTCAAGAAAAAAATTACATGAGAATAAGAATTCAATTTGATTGCTGGCATGGATATATTTCCAGCACTTTAGAGAAACCTATGCCAACTAGGTTTGAATTCATTACCACTATTTACTGAAATTGAGGAGTTAGTTTCTCTGACAAACTGTAAATTATGGAATGATAGTTTGTTTGTTTTTTAATAAAACACTATGGAATAACTAAAAACTGTTAGGAAAAAATATAAATTAGGCCTGTAAAAATAAATATATGACTAATATATAACCAAATACAGATTTAAACAAATACATACTTATCAGAATTTTCATTTTTATAGATTTTTGGATTATTAGCATATTAACAGTTTGTAAAACTAAATAATATCACATGTGTTATAACATATTTTTAAAATTTTCAGTCCCTCAGAGGAGAGATCATTTTGAATACCCTGATATTTTATACCGAAAGCCTAATTCAGTTTTGAAAATTATTGTGCCTATGTATGAAACTCTGTATTTTGGATATCTGGATCCAAAATGACTTATCAACGTCACCCATTTGAACTAGTCAGAGGGACTTTTTCAATGTTAACTTTAGAGTTCATTTAAAATGGCGTTAAGAGGATGAAGATTAGGGGCCAGCCAAGTGACGCATTGGTTAGGAGCTATCTTGGGGTGCCAGCTCTGAGCAGTGGGGCCCCAGTTCGGATCCCACATATGAGGGCCAGTGACACTGCCCTCTACAGCTAAGATGGAGAACAACAGCTCCACCTGGAGGTGGGCTGCTATGAGTCACCAGCGATGGTGTAGGCTGCAGCCCCTGCTGCAGTGGGCTGCCATAAGCTACAGTGAGTGGCCAGCAGCCAGCGTGAACGGCTGGCAGCCAGTGTGAGCTGCCAATAGCTGCTGTGAGCGGCCATCCAGAGGCCAGCAACCAATTTGCCTCACCTGAGAAGAGCGCAATGATACCAACATGGGCCAGTGAAGCAACGTCCTCCACAACTAGACTGAAGAACAAAAGGACAGCAACTTGTCTGTTTCCCTTCCCAGATTCCCCAACGTTGTTTCCCTCCCCCAATTCCCCAATAAAATCTTAAAAAAAAAAAGGAGGATGAAGATTTAGTTTTGTTCATGGTTCTGTAGGGTTTTACTTTTCCAAAAAATGCATTGATATGCTTTAGCAATTGTGGACCCACACTTTGATTTACATACATCCCTTCTTTGCAAATGTGAAAATAGAGTCACATGTGACACAATATTAAGGAGAAAAATTCCCCACTGACTTTGTCCTTTTCAGGAAGATGATGAAAATAATTTACACCACAAATATGGCATGCCAGACAATGGGCTCACTTGAAAATGTAAAACATAATTTTAAAAGCACGCATGCATGTGTGTAGACAGTAGTACAATTTTTGATCCAGTCTCAGGAACACCTCAGCAAAATTAACACAAATTTTTAACAAATCTGATTACTTACAAAATAAGCAGAAACTTGGGTATTTCCATCAAAAGTATTCAATCCAAACTACTCTCCCAGAGGACATATTTAAACTCATTTCCTTCCTATTTTTCCCCACATGCAATATTTTAAACCTGAACCTAGACTGGATATTTGCAGTTCCCTTATAACACATTATTTTCCAGTGAACTCTGATAAATCAAAATTTAAACTTTCACCTTTAAAGGCCTCTCTGTACTTCTTTCATGATATTTGCTCTACTTCGAAAGTGGTGTATTTTAGTTTTTAGACCCCACTATTCCATAATAGAGACAAGAGCCATTTGATTCAGTACCTTTAACCTTTGCATTGTACTCTATCTCTGCACATCAACACATTTTTCAGGACAATCTACTATTATTTTCCCTAAAGGTATACGATTATGTTGGATGGAAGGGGGACTGAAATAGAGTGCTCTGGGTGCTGACAGACTCTGTAGATGTTACAAGTTTGTCTGTGTAAACCTAGAAGAGCCAAAAAGTATTAATTATACACAGGGTCAAAATTTCCCTGATTATATAACATCCCAACATACACTGCACAGTTGTAAATATTGTCTATGCATGGAAATTAATATAATAAAATCATATCGATATTTATTCCAATTCTAGAGGTGACTACACTTTATAGTCAGAATAAAACAACTGCCCTGTTAGAAAAAGATCTTTTCCACCATGAGCTTGGGATATTGTATCAGTGTATTTTTGTTGTTGTTATTGTGTTTAATTTTCCCAAAACACAGAAAGCACTTTCATTTCAAAAGATTTTAAAAAGGGAAGTTATAGGGTTCCTTGAGAGGGTGGAGGAGATGGGTAGACTTGTAACATTTCATTTCTAAACTGACATTCTGTCACTAGTGTAGAAAACAGTTGGAATTGGGTCATAAGCCACATAATTTGTGACAGGGAAGAAAGCAAACACATAACTCAGAAATTAAGAAACATCCTTTCCAAACCGCTCAAAATATCTCAATTTTGCCTGCTGGGATTAGAGTTAGAGATCTCACAAAGAAAAAAAATTGATTACAGTGAAAATGATGTCAGATTATCAGGACAGTAAATACTAATGACTGGAAACAAAATCTAAACGTGATTAGGACATCTAAGTAAAAAGACTCTGAAGCTTTATACAAACCCTATGGACCCACACCACCAATTAAAGCCACACCTGTAAGACTTCCTGACTCATAATACAGGGTATTTGTACGAGTAGTAAAATTAAAGGAAAATTAGCCATAATAAAAAATAAATAAAACCTTCCGACCATGCTGTTGCAGCATTTTAACTCAGTTAAAATTGGCAAACCCACACACAGACAGCAATTAGAAAAACATCATCATCTTTTCAACAAGGAACATACACTCTGCCTTGTTTGAGATCTCATTAACTTGGAATAAGTTCCAGTAAAAGGCAAACAGATTTTATATACCATACTAGATTTTAATTACAGTTAAATATAGTTGTTAATTTTATATTCATGTAAACACCTGCATTGCCTGTGTCAAGATTCCTGAGCAAAACGATTTCTGTGAACCTAAAAGCACAAAATCAACCAATCACAAATTTATTGCCTTATTCATGGAAATATTATTCAGGTCTTCAGTATCTTTTCCTTAATAACTGGGTTCTGCTTATTGAATTTACTGAAAGCATAGGAAAAACTCAAAACTCTAAAATTAGCATTTTGCTATGGCAGTTAATAAAAGCATGATACCCAGAATCCATAATTCTCTTCAGGCCAAGGAATAATTTCAATAATAGGTTATTATCATTGGTGAGAATGTGTTAGGATCACTTAGGACACTAACAGGGGCATTATTTTTATTAATTCAACTTTCTCAGTGCCAGGGGAAAGAATTTCTTATTTCATTTTATTTACTTATTAGTCTGAAATAGATCTTCTTTGTCCAAGAACTTCTGGTCTTTAAATAGAAGAGAAGAAAAGAAAAATGGCAACAGAAACTATTTCAACTACATTAAATGAAAATAATTCTAGTACATTTTGGAGTTTAAAAACAACAAAGATCACAGTTGAGAAGCAACTTTTTTCAAAACATTTTGATCTATAACATGAATACTGGGACCAGCTGGCAGACATTCATACAAACCCCTAATAACAACAGTTGTTCAAACAAGTGTTTACATAGCAATTTTAATGAGACCAGAGCTTTGAACAAATACATATAAACTATATTCATGATTAAATACCTCCCTGCCTCAAATCTGTATGTTGCAAGATACTCTTTAAGGAACAGAAAAATTAAATAAGACTTTTTTTTTCCTGGTAATTTCTCAAGAAATTGTAAGCTAATAATCTTTGTAGAGAATAAATATATACTTTTTTTAATGATAACTGTTGAGAAAATAGGTATAAAAGTGAGTTTAAGCTTTGTTTATTAAGTAGTTATTCTTGCAAGTATTTTCAAGCTCAAGAGTAAACTAAAGTTTCTGAGGTTCTTTTGTATTATACTAAAGGATACTCTCAATATACTATGTTTGGGATAAGCTTTAGAGGTCCTCTAATCTACTTTTATATAATGATTCCATATTATTATAGTATTAGTATGATCATTATAATAATCAATAAAATGATCCCACCTATAATACACTTAATAAGTATTTTTCAATTTCTATATGAACAATTGACACAGGGAAGAATTGCCTTTCAATACATCAGATTCCAAAATTTCTTCTTTATAATAAAGAGGGAAAAGAGTGCCTCCATAATATATCTTCCTTTCCCATTCTTATTTCACAGAACTAACTCACATTTTCAAAAGATTATCCTTTCTCTATTTGAATGTAATTATGACTCCTTAGTTTTATCTCTTTTTTTTAGCCTAAAATACTTTTTTTCTCTAAGCCATTTTTTCTCATATTCCTTTTAAGTGTTAGATTTTATGACTTTATGTTAATATTGCCTGCATAGTCTCTGGCATATACTAAAGTATTTCCTGGGATAGCCCATCTTTTTCCTTCTGCTGATAACGCCTCATTCCCCTTTGGCCAGGATCATGCCAACATGTTCTACAGAATCGCCTGCCAATGATCTCTTCTGGAAATGCTGCTTTGACATCTCAAAACTTGGTTATGTGTGCACCCCTCGCTTACACACACACACACACACACACACACACACACACACGCACATGCACACACACACAGAAACTCCCATAGCAGCACCTACTGACAGCCTTAATGCACCTGACACATTATCTGTTTATATGGCTTCGTGATTCAAGAAATAGTGACATAAAAGCAGTAAGGCAAGAAAATATAAGTAAGAAGCAATAGGATTTGGTATTTGATTCACTGGATGTGGGTGTGATGGAGAGAAAGTATTCAAAAATGATACCGAAAATTCTGGCTTATGTAGCTGGACAAGATTAACCAAACAAGGGTAACAGAGTAAGAGAAATGGATTTAGGTTTTAAAGGGTCTGTGAAATCACCAACTTAAAGGTCCTGTAAGCAGTTACAGATACAAATTTCACACACCATCCTCTCCGGTGGCCAAACATGGCCAAAAAGGGCTAGTCCAAATTGTGATGGCTTTAAGTGTAAAATATACAAATTTAATGTAAAGAAAAAAGAAAAAAAAGAACAAAAAATATCTCAGTAATAATTTTTATGTCATTTACATGTACAAGTAACATTTTTGATATACTGGACATATTAACATTGAAAACCAAAAGAATTTAGAGCTCAAGAAAGATAAGGGCTAGAGATAATGATATGAAGATTTGGGAGTCATCAGTAAAGAGATAGTTACAAGGCCAGGGAAGAGTTCATCTTATGAAAATGAAAGAGATTTGAGGATAGGACTCCGGAAATTAGTGAAATATTGAACATGGGAAAGAAATCCAACAAAGAATAAAGGGGAGGAATAGCCAACTGAAACAATACAATTAAGAGTATGTGATACCCCAAGAGCTGAGAACACTCCAAGGGGAATATTGTCAGTGGAAGATGGTACAAAAAGATAAAATTATGTAAGACCTGGGGAGAGGGAAGCAACAAAGCCGTCAACGATCCTGGCAATTGCTATTTGTTTGTTGTGTCTGAAAAGCTCAGCTGCATTAAGGTGAGGCCAAATGGGCAGTAAGGATGTCAAGACGATGAGTAGAAAATGTTTCAAGAAGTTTGACTATGCTCTCTATTCTATTCCATTGGTCTATGTGTCTGTTTTTATGCCAGTACCATACTGTTTTGATTACTGTAGCCTTGTAGTATGTTTTGATGTCAGGTAGTGTGATGCCTCCCACTTTGCTTTAACTTCTCAACATTGCTGTAGCTATTCGGGGTCTTTTGTGACTCCATATAAATTTTAGGATTCTATGTTCTATTTCAGAGAAAAATGTCCTTGGTAGTTTGATTGGAATTGCATTGAATCTATATATTGCTTTAGGAAGTATTGACATTTTAACTATATTAATTCTTCCTATCCATGAGCATGGTATGTATTTCCATTTATTTGTATCTTCTTTTATTTCTCTCTTCAGTGTCTCATAATTTTGTGAGTACAGGTTTTTTACTTCTTTAGTTAAATTGATTCCTAGATATTTTATTGTTTGTGAAGCAATTGTAAAAGGGATTGATTTCCTGATTTCTTCTTCTGATAGTTTATTATTGGTGTATAGAAATGCCACTGATTTCTGAATATTAATTTTGTATCCTACCTTACCAAATTCGTGTATCAGTTCTAGCAGTTTTTTGGTGGAGTCTTTGGGATTCTCTATATATAGTATCATGTCATCTGCATATAATGACAATTTTACTTCCTCTTTTCCAATTTGGATGCCTTTTATTTCATTTTCTTGTCTGACTGCTGTGGCTAGAACTTCCAGAACTATGTTAAATAGAAGTGGTGAAAGCGGGCAGCCTTGTCTTTTTCCTGATCTTAACAGGAAAGTTTTCAGCCTTTCCCCATTGAGAACGATGTTTGCTGTGGAATAAACCCATCTATATACGGTCATTTAATCTATGACAACGGAAGCAAGAATTTACACTGGAGTAAAGATAGTCTATTTAATAAATGGTGCTGGGAAAATTGGACTGACACGTGCAAAAAAATGAAAATAGATCATCTACTTACACCATATACGAGAACAAACTCAAAATGGATTAAAGACTTAAATGTAAGACCTGAAACTATAAAACTCCTAGAAGAAAATATAGGGAGTAAGTTTGCAGACATTACCCTGAGTAATATTTTTACCGATATATTCCCTTGGGCAAAGGAAATGAAAGAAAAAATGAACATATGGGATTACATCAAACTTAAAAGTTTTTTCACAGCAAAGGAAATCATCAATAAAACAAAAAGGCAGCCTACTGAATGGGAGAAGATATTTGCCAATGATATATCTGATAAGGGGTTGATATCCAAAATTTATAAAACACTCATGCAATTCAATACCAAAAAAACAAACAACCCAATTAAAAAATGGGCAGAGGATATGAGGAGGCATTTTTCTAAAGAGGACATACAGATGGCCAACAGGCATATGAAAAAATGTTCAACCTCACTAATCATCAGAGAAATGCAAATAAAAACCACAATGAGATACCACCTCACTCCAGTCAGAATGTCTATCATCAGCAAATCAACAAACAACAAGTGTTGACGAGGGTGTGGAGAAAAGGGAACCCTGGTGCACTGTTGGTGGGACTGCAAACTGGTGCAGCCGTTATGGAAATCAGTATGGAGGTATCTCAAAACATTGGAAATGGAACTGCCGTATGACCCAGCAATTCCACTCTTGGGAATCTACCCAGAGGAATCCAAGACGCTAATTCGAAAAAATATATGCACCCCTATGTTTATTGCAGCGTTATTTACAATAGCCAAGACTTGGAAACAACCGAAATGCCCATCAGTAGATGACTGGATTAAGAAACTGTGGTACATTTATACAATGGAGTATTACTCCGCTATAAAGAAGAATGAAATTGTACCATTTGCAACAACATGGATGGACCTAGAGACTATTATGTTGAGTGAAATAAGTCAGTCAGAGAAAGACAAATACCACATGATCTCACTTATATGTGGAATTTGAAAAACTGAATGAATGAGCATAAGAAACAGAAACAGTTTTATAGATATAGAGGAAAAACAGGGTTGCTAGTTGGGAGAGGGGTGGGGATGAGGGAGAAGGGGAAAGGATTAGACAGCATAAATAGGTAACTACAGTATTGTCACAGGGATATGAAAGACAGTTCGGGGACTATAATGTTGTTAAAATTTTGTGGGGTGTTAGATGGTCATGTTTTGTTAGGGAGACCACTTCATGGATGGAATAGAGGCTTGATCACGGCACTGTATACCTGAAATTGATGTTGTATAATATTGTATGCCAACTGTAATTGAATATATAGATAGTCACGGGATGTGGATTATATGGTGGAAGGGAGTCAAAGGAATTGTAATAGATAGTATGATATGGGGGGGGAGGAGTGGGAGGGGAGAATTGGGGGAGGGGGGTTGTCACTTTGAGGGGTAAAAAGTATAACTATTGCACTTTGTTGTACACCTGAAGCTAATTAAAAGTATATATAAATAAAAATATATATATATAAATAAAAATGTGAACATCAAAAAGAAAAAAAAAAGAAGTTTGACTACGAAAGAAATAAGGAATCCATACATGAATATCACACACCTGAGCTATCCTGACCGATCCATAAAACACTAAAAAGTAAAGTTGGCTGAGCTAAACACTATCAAATATAATTTTAGAATTTAAGAACAGTAATTCTAGCTCAAGCTCTTTGAATTAAATAACTGGAATCTTAGCACTAAAGTTGCATGATAGTGACAAATTGGCCAGTTCACCTCATTGTCCTCTAAAAGGATCAAAACTAAAAGCCACAATGTAATACTTGGGTATTCTATCACACATGAAAAAGAAAACAAACAAAACATAAACACAACTTCCAAAAATAATTTTTAAATACCACTGGTAATCCAGAGCACTAATCAGTAACTAATTAATTGAAAATCACTTCTAATTTTTCAAACACATATATCTTAGGCCTAATCTCCTTGCTAAGAAAATGGATACAATGCTAAAAAATTCTATATACAATGGCAAAAAGGGCAGACCTTTGTTAAGTGACTTTTTTCACTGTTGAACAAAAATTCTAGTGATTTACCATCTGTGAATCCATGTTTAAGGGAAGCACCTGAGGTCTAGAGATAAGCAGTCTGAACGGTAATAAAATCAATATTTACAACATTCAAAATAAAACACTGCAGATGGAGAACAACAAAATACTATGAAATATATTTTTCTATTTAAATACAGTGCTAAAGAATAAAAATAGTGTAATTACATCAATAAGGATACTGAAAGATGCCCAAGTTTATCTTAAGGATGAAATGGTCACTGTCATTAAAAAAAAAAAAGTCACCCTACATTCAAAATTGTCTAAAATGTTTCAACTAGAAAATCTTTCCTGGCATTTATTTTTTTAATAGTGCTCCCATTAGACAAAAAGCTTTCCTGAGTCTGTGATCTACGCCAACCCTACGGAGTACATCCGTGCCAACTGCCATGTCGAAAAAGAATTTCCCACATATTATCTTGATATAGAGAGCTTCCAAAGTGCCAAAATTATCCAAGCACAAATGACCATCAGACAATATCTGGTTCATAAGGCCAATTATATCTCTCCTATTAATTATAATTATTAAATTCTATTCACTAAAGTTGTTTAAATAACTCACATAGAGAAGGCATAATACATACTCTACCAAAAAAAACAACACAAAAAAAAGGATTTTAAAATGAGACAAATTAAACCACAAAATTGGGTCTATAGTGAGTAACTATTATTGAGCATAGGGCACCTGGCAATTGTAAATAAGTTCAGAGCTCCCTGGTTGCCAAAGCAAACAGAAAATCAGAAATTAGTTTCATCACTACCCAATATTAATTATAGGTGGGGGGAGGAGGGAAGGCAAGCTGTTGAAGCACATGTAATATGTAGAGTAACACCATCTCTTTGAAAAAAAAAAGTATACGAAAACAAGTGCTTGTACATATACCAAAATTTTCCTGAAGATCATATAGAAAACTGGTTGTTCTGGGTTGCAGTACTTGGGAAGCAGAGAATCAGTGTGGGAGACATTTCACTTTATAACATTTATATACTACTGTATTCATATTTGTCTTACAAGGCACATGCATTAGTTTGTAATACAAAAATCTAATATAAATAAATAAATACAAAAGAATAAAGACATGGGCCAGCCGAGCAGCACATTGGTTAGGAGCTGGCTTGGGACGCCAGCTCTGAGCAGCAGGGCCCAAGGTTCGGATCCCACATATGAGGGCCAGTGATACTGCCCTCTATAGCTAAGATGGCTGGCGACGGTGTGTGCTGCAGCGTCTGCTGCAGTGGTTACAGTGAGTGGCCGGCAGCCAGCGTGAGCTGCCAACAATCACAGTGAGCGGCCGTCCAGAGGCCGGCGACCCATCTGCCTCACCCAGGAAGAACACAATGACAATACCAACATGGGCCAGTGAAGCAACGTCCTCCACAACTAGACTGAAGAACAAAAGGACAGCAAGTTGTCTGTTCCCCTGCCCCAATTCCCCAATAAAATCTTTAAAAAATAATAAAAATAAAAAAATAAAAATAAAGACAATAGTAAATGCAAGTATAACCTAAGGGCCAATTAACTGCTTTAGACTCTGAACACAATAATATGATTAGAATACAGAAGCATTATTTCAACCACACCACTACAAAACAGTTACCATCAAAAAACTCAGTGTTAACAGGGTTGGCCGAGTGGCACGGTGGTTAAGCACTGGCTTGGGAAGCCAGCGGCCCCGGTTCGGGTCCCACATATGAGGGCCAGTGACACTGCCCACAAAACAAAACAAAAACAAAACAAAAAAACTCAGTGTTAATCTATCATAGTGTGGAATCAAATTTAGAGACAGCTCAAAGCAGAAATCCAATCATGTTCTTTCACAAGACCAGTGAGAGAGAAAGAATGAATAAAGAGAAAGAACAAGGAAGATTTGTTTTCAGAATGACTCACAAGAAGGAAATAAAAATCCACATATATAAAATTCTATACTGCAAACAAATATAATCCCAAGTTATGGCACTGGAATCAACTATAAAGATGACTATGAAAATGTCTGGAAACCTGGAGAAAAGAATATTTCTGCTGCTAAAGTTTATCTTCTTTATTATCTTCACTACTAAAGGAAAACTTTGTTAGAGAAACCAGTTAAAAATGATTAAACCCACTACAAGCATAACAAAGTCACAAATCAAGTCATGACAGTTTGCATTTCAGTGGAAAGGAAGTGTTTATTAATAACTTATAACACAATATATCTTAGAATTTTCTGTTTTTAAAAATGCTATCATACATATATTATCATTTTTAAGATCCTTAAAATTCATACACATAAATTACAAGCAAGCACCCATCTACGGTGCCAAAAATCATCACATTCTTATAAAAAAGTAAGAAAATAATTGCCTAACAGGTCACAAGCCAAAGAAACTAAGAACTAGGCTTAATATTTTAATAATTTGCATAGAAAGGAAGGACTGGCTATTAATAATAGTGAGAGGTCTACAGATTCAGAAAACATTATTGTATCAAAAGGAAAATGTAAAAAAGCAGTTTAATGACAACCACAATTAACTGGAAGTTTTATACTGTTCATTGTATTTAAAAGCCATTTTAAAAAGCCACCAGCTGACAGTGTTCCCAAATATATACCAAAAAATTAAAAACACATTAACCAGCCTAGCAATTCAACTCTTAGGTAAAATCCCCCCCGCCCAAAATAAAACCATATGTCTACACTTGTGCATGATTTTTCATAGCAGCATTATTTATAATAGCTCAAAAGAGAAAATAACACAGATATCCATCAACTGATGAATGGATACGTAAAATATGGCACAATCACATAATGGAAATATTATTCAGCAATCAAAGGAAAAGAAATACTGATACAAGCTACAACATGGAGAAATCTTGAAAACATGATGCTGAGTGAAAAAAAGCCTGATACAAAGGACCACAAATCGTATGATTCCATTGATTTGGAATACGCAGAATAGCAAATCCATAGAAACAGAGTAGATCTGAGTTTGCCAAGGGCTGGTGGAATATGGAGGTTAGCAAATGCTGGCAATGGTGTGGGATCTTTTGGGACGATAAAAATGTTCTAAAATAGACTGGTTGTGGTTGTGCAACTCTAGGGATGTACTAAATACCACTGACTTGCACAATTTAAAAGGGTAAGTTACATAGTATGTGGATTACCTCAAAGCTGTCAAAAATAAAAAAAAACATATAAAAAGTCCAGAGCCTCCACAATATAGTCTTCATTGATCTCAGCCTCATAAACCCTGTGCCTGAGCCACAATGCCAGAGACAGGAAGAACCTACCCCACCCAGCCACGAATCTCTGGGGAATTTGTGTCAAGTTTGCTCCTTGTCCCCAGTGGACAGTCTCAAAGTGACAGGCACCTGAAGTGCTTCCAACTGATACCAGGGCTCTACACCCAAATTCCTCAGTGCAAGATACTTCTGGGTACCCTAGCTGCAGGATTTCTCTAAACCCCAGTTTTCATGGCCTCTTTACCCTATTTATGCACTCTAAATTCCTGAGTTCTTGACCACTGCAAAGCCTTCACATCCACAAATCCCATGCCTGGATTTGTCTTTGTGTTCCACCCACTGGCTTGGACACTGTTAAAACAGCATGATCTTATCTTTGCCTGACTGTGGATGGACAATGGGATTTCTCTCAGGCAACCTGGTCTAACCGCAGGGTTGAGCCCCTATGCTCAGGTTTGCAGCTGGACAGCTTTGGGAAGACAGAATGCCTATCACTGCTCATCTAACTCCAGGACCTTCCACCTCATAAGCAAACACTACACTAACAATGGTTGAGATTACAAGACAATCAAAGGTTGATGACATAGTTTCTGACAAACTGCAAAATAAATTTTTTTTCATTTATTTTCAGTTTCATGGAGTTGAACAAAATCATTTTGAAAGAATTTATCACACTGAAGGGAAGAAAAAGAATGAAAATTGTCCTAACACATTAATAAAAATATCCAGTCAATTCCTCAAACAGAACTCAAAACAATATTCTTGTCGTGCAGTGCATTAAATGGTCCTGCTTTTCTTTGATGATTATTCTGGTGACTATCTGAAAAAAATAGTATGTTCACTGAGATAACACCCTTACTACAAAACAATAGATAATTCAGTGCCACACTTCTGAGGAAAAAAAAATAATATCGTGACAAAAATGGAGAAGCAGCAGTTTACATTTCTAGTTTGTTTTTTTTTACTCCTTAAGGAATACATTATCTGACTGAGGAGACAAAAGAATTATAAATATACACTTCCAATTTATTGTTAAATACCTCATTGCAAATATGCAATGAAGTACTGGGAAAATACTAATCCATGCCATATATTAACTGCTTAAAAAACATACCTTAAAAAGGTAAAAATTTAGAATATAAAATGATGTATATTCTTACACAGCATCTCAAACATTTGTGAAAACTCATCATTGGTGTGTTCTCATTATTACCAGAGAGTGAAAATACATATGTAAGATATGTAACATTAAATATTTGCAGCCATCAGAAAAATGAGTTTGCATGGTTTCGATACTGAAAACAATATTTCACAAAATTTCATATCTTTGCTCAGTAAAACCATTTAAAGGTCTGAAGACACGGGAGCCATGTCTCCTATTATTTCACTACTCATGTTTCCGGAACTTCCCAGGGGAAAGGAGTTAAGATAAAAACTGTCCCTAAATCTGTCTGTAAGTTTCTCTTATTTCCTAGATCTTATATTTGGGGACATGTCTATCTCTCACTAAGACTCTGTAACTACATCTACAAATGTTTCTCAACTCTTGATTTCCTTGAAAGTTGCATTATATTTAGAACAGATTTGTTTAATCATTAGATCCTTTAGAGCAGCTGAGACTTAAGTTGTTTTCAAACAGGGCTGAGTTAAGAGGAAATTGAGTTTTATCACTATGACTTTCTCTCAAGATACACTAAAGGCTCCATGGTCCCCAGGGAGCTCAGAAAGCTAATGGAGATGTGTGTTCCAACAAATTTCTTTACATTTTGATGGCCCTCCTCGGGTCCCTCAGAAGTCAAGGAGTCCGAAAGACTTTTTATATTTCATCTGAATGTCAGTCTTCTAGGATTACTTAGAAAAGTTCAGGACTATCTCACCATGGAAACTTTAGCTTCTATTCCTTCTAAATCCCTTTTCTTTCTTTCCAGAGCATTCGTATGCCACAGTGAAAAATATAAGACATTATTGTCTTACCAACCTCAACTGAAACATCACTTAAAATAAAACAAAAATACTTTTTTTTTTATAAAAGGAAAAAAGAGCCCAAAGCCCTCACAGACAAGAAATAGGAGAAGAGGTGAACTAGAAAACTGACCCACAGTAAATGAAATAAAATATTCCACAACCCACCTTGAAATCATGACAAGCATGGCTCTCAATATCTTTGATTACTTGTTAAATACCATGATTTTCCAATACATATGCCAAGCTCTCAATTCTGCCGGCTCCTCCTTTCGATCACAGACCTTTTTTTCATTAACTATCTGTTCCCACAAATTACCCAGTCATTTTTTTTTAATTTAAAGAATGACAAGCTATGAATATTTTCCATGTTCTGTAAAATGAAATTTCTTTACAAGCTTCCTCTCTTTGCTCCAACACTTGGAACACAAGTTTGTGGTCAAACATGCAAGGATCAGCACAGCTGGAGTGTGCCAGGTGAAGCCAGAGAATGGCAGACAGGATGTTATTCAGGAATAGTCCAGGACATCTTAAAAAGAACAGTAATAAACTCACACTCAACTTGTGTCTTAACCTCTAGCACAGCTATCCCCAAAACTTAGCCTCCATCCTCATCTAGCAGGGAGCATCAGTCATCAGGTTCAGAACAAAAAAGGATTGAGAAGGGTCTTTCCACGGCAGCTAGTTTGCCAGTCTCCACCTCATCTCAACCAGGGTTAAGGGACATCACCTCTAATAGAACTGAATCTACAAAGGGAATAGAGAAGAACCACAATTAAAATAATAAAAATGTCCTCTTTCCTTCCTTCTTCTCTCATACAAATGAAAAGAAACCTGAAAAGTCTTAGGATGCTTATTGTAAAAGATGGGAAGCTGAGTGAGGGACAAGGAAGGGAGACAACTGGAGCACAAGACAGAAAGTCAGGTAAATACTGATCTCAAGCCATATCTTCAAGAAACCAAACAGTGGGAAAAGCATTAGTGGTGTGCAAAAAAACTTAAGCATGCATATGACAAGCAGTTCAGTTCAGTACTATTCCATAAACATTATTAAAAACCTGTTATAAGGCCCGGCCGAGTGGCACGGTGATTAAGTGCTGGTTTGGGAAGCCAGCAGCCCCAGTTCGGTTCCACATGTGAGCGCCATTGACACTGCCCTCAAAAAAACAAACAAACAAACAAACAAACAAAAAACCTGTTATATATCAATCACCCTGAAAATCATGAAAATTAAGAATATCGGCTCTTTTCTAATGTTGATCCTTTCTATAATATATAAATTTAGTAATTCCCAATCAAAATGTTGTCTTTGAAGGCTCTAAAATTTTAATAAGTCTCCCATTTTCCAAACTTCCATTCTATATTAGCAGATGTGTAGTATGCCTAAAATAACATGAATATGTTCAATTTTAAAGTGCTCTTATAGGTGGAATTACTTTCCAGATATCTAAATCATGTCATGGCTAAAGCAGCAGCAAAGTTTCAGTTCAAATGAAGTGTGCCATGGTTACACGGAAGCATCTGCTTGAAAAACATGATAAACAAATCATCAGTCCTTAAAGGGCTTACTCTCTATATTTAAATAATGTATGTAACAAGAGGAGTTATGATTCAGTGTCCCTGCTTCCTTGCTGGACACAGAGACTGGTTATCACAAAATTCAGAATTGCTTACTTCTTGAGAGAAGGCAAGGGGCATGGTTTAATCAGGGAACCGGAGAGACAAACTCAAAGATCAGCAATAACTTTTTCCTGAGTGCTTGTTTTATTATGACTCCTTACACTGTATGTGTGTGTGTGTATATATATATATATATATCTGTGTGTGCTATATACCATTCTGTATGTATGCTGTACTGTACTATTAAAAGCAATACAGCAAATATCTCTAGAACATACAGGAAACTGGTATCAGTGGCTCTCTCACAGGAGGAAATTTTTCACTACACATCCTTTCCACTATTTTTTTGTTTGTTTGTTTGTTTTTTGGGTTTTTTTGAGGGCAGTGTCACTGGCCCTCATATGTGGGACCCAAACCGGGGCCACTGGCTTCCCAAGCCAGTGCTTAACCACCGCACCACTTGGCTGGCCCTTTCCACTATTTTTTAAGCCCAAATATGTGTAACACCTTTTGAAAAAACAAGTAAGAGCAAATAAATAAGTAAATAGGCTCAAACTTTGCTCTTCATATTGAAACTGAGGGCAGGTAATGAAAATTTGTATCTCACAGTTAAAGTAAAATATCAAAAATAGGAGCAAGTGTTGCTAATTCCCATGCTCAGCATAAAACATTTTTCAAAAAGAGAGCTACAAATGTAGTAAACAATTTCCCATACACATGGTAATCATTAATCAAATTTAAATTTAACAGCTGCAGAGGCCTTATTCCTACAGCCCAAAGACTCATGATATCTTACAGGTAGAATGCTCAAACAGGATAAGTGTCATTAGTTAAATCAGTCCTACCCCTGATACTCCCATCTCCCAGGACAGGTTGATCTTCTCTACAATGACAGCTGATATATCCCAAAGAGTTGACGGTTGAACCATCCAATCTAGAACCTTACACCTTAGAGAGCTCACAGTGGGAACTTAGATTCATCATAGAGTAAGAACCCTCACTCTCAACACACAAACTGAAAAAAAAATGAACATAGTATTTCCATGTCCTCTATTTAGAAAACTCAAATCAGATAATGAGGTAGTAAACCAGGAAATCCATCTGAGACAGCAACCAATAAACAGAGGTACTTTACCTAAAGAACATCTACAGGAGAAAAAAAATCAAAGAAAAGTTACCAGTGCTGGAAGTTCTAAAGAAGCATAGCTTAAATAGCCTAGCAAGGCCTCTAAAGAGCCATGCTTCAGTGGAATTCTTGGGGGGCAGGAACCAATGGTTTCAGATGGAAGCTATAAGTCTGGAGCTTTGTACACATTTCAAAGAAAGGGACTACCACCTTTCTCCTAAGAGAACAATGATGAAAGAATACTATCCATATAGATTTCAAAAGAGATAGGTATACTTTGGAACATGAGCTATGAGAGATGAATAAAATATTTGACTAAGAAGTCTGATATACACACACACACACACAGACATATTTCCCAAAAATAACTGAAAGCAGAGACTCAAACAGATACTGTACATCCATGTTCATAGCAGCATTATTCACAATAAAAGGGTGGAAGCAACCCAAGTGCCCACAATGGATAAATGAATGAGCAAAATGTGTTGTAGGCATATAATGGAATTATCATTCACCCTTACAAAGGAAGGGAACTCTGACACATGGTGCAACATGAATGAATCTTGAGGACATTATGCTAAACAAAATAAGCCAGTCACAAAAATACAGCTCCTGTGTGACTCCACTTATATGAGGTACCAAGAGTATTCAAAATCATGGAGCATGGGGAAAAGGGGAAGGGGGAGCTACTGCTTAATAGCACAGTTTCAATTTTGCAAGATGAAAACAGTCCTGAAGATGGATGGTGACAGTTGAACAAAAATGCAAATGTACTTAATACCAATGAACTGTCCACTTAAAAATGGTTAAGATGGTAACTTTTATCCTATATGTATTATACAGTTTTAAAAAATGAGCTGATATGGTGCCAAAGCAATTATTTTATAACATACCTGTCACTAACATTATATATATATATATATATATATATATATATATATATATATATATATATAAAATTTCATGGATTTAATATACATAAAACCTATAATGATTTGACATGGGCTTATTTCCTCTGGAGGCTGCATACAAAATAACTATTAATATATTCTCGGTTTGATGTTAGAAAAAGAAATGAAATTCTGATATATGCTATAAGAGGGATGAAGCTTGAAAATATTATTTTAAGGGAAATAAGGCAGTCACAAAAAGACAGACACTATAACCCCACTTCAATGAGGTGCCTAGCGAAGTCAAATTCACAGAGACTGAAGTAGAACGGTGGTTACCAGAGGCTGGGGTCTGGGGAGGATGAGGAGTTATCGATCAATGGGTAAAATATTTCAGTTTGAGATGATATAAAAGTTCTGAAGATGGACAGTGGTGATGGTTGGACGACACTGAATGCACTTAACGCCACTGAACTGTACACTTTAAAGTGGTTAAAATGGTGTGTTTTATATTATATGTATTTTACCTTAATAAAAAAAGGTCATGTTTATAGTCAGAGTAACCAAACAGTGCTATGAACTCAGACGGAAAGATAAAGCTGACCAACATTATTCAAAATATGGATCTCATCTGAAACCATGTAAAGAAACAGAGTAAACTAATAAATTATTGTCCCAGTTATTAGATTTAAACAAATCCTTCGTCTTTACAAAGGGAATGACACCACCTAGATGTGATGCACTGGCCCAAAGCACAACTGTACCCAACAGCCCTTTGCCTGGAGGCAACCCCAGCACCAACCCCACCCACCCCAGTTCACCCTCCCTGTGCTTGCCCGCATGCGCACACAGATGGGGCAAAAGATGACTGAAAAGAGCTGGAAACTGGGTCAGCATTTCATTTTTGTAGATCAGATCTCATTCTTCAATGATCTACTCAGACATCAACAGAGGCTGCCAACCGAAGTGCAGGTACCTGAAATGCACAAATTGATCTGTGTGTAGGAAAAACCACAGCACAAATGGCGACGACACGGGCGACGACTTCAGTGTTGGACAAAGCACAGGCGCTGGTAAGGTCTTGGGAAGCAGCCGAGCATGGAACCCTCTGCTCACTTCCAGGCAGTGGCTGCCATGTATAAGTTCACTGTTAACCAAAACTACCAATTTTCCAAGAGAAATTATTTTGAACTAATGGAAACGAAGCTTTTCATAAAACACATCTCCTGTGTTGTGTCCTGAGGTGGAGTACAAGAAATGCAGCAAGGGGGGGAAAGAGCCGATGACATGCCTGAGGTAGGATGCCACTGGGGTCCTTATAAAACTCGGTCCTTAGCCTGCTGGGAAATCGAGTTACAGGAGGCTGGAGCGGTACCTTGTGGACAGAAAACTACAGATATTCCTGAAGGCCATGCTAAGAATAATGGGCTGTTTATTATTGATGCTATTATCAGCAGGGTTTTTCACATTTAGTGGAACTAATTTTTTAATACCATGGGAAAAAATTGGAAAGGTGAAAGATGATAGGGAGACTAGTTTAAAAATATAAATTAGGGTTCTCATTAATTCTTTAATACCCATCACTTAACATGTATTTTAATCAATGACTTTCCAAGTCCATATTTGCTTTCTTAAGAGCTTCAGGCAATGAAAATGAACTATTTACGGGCCTTACACCCTAATATCTGTGATACAGCTGACTAAATATTGTCCAAAAAGAAAACTGTTTACTTGGCCCAGTGTAAACAGACTTTCAGCTAAAAATTCATTTTATTTCATTTCAGTTTTTGAACCAGGCTTTATAAAATCTCCAATTTTGTTTATATTTTCAAAATAATTAGCATCATTCAATGTTGCTCAATCATTTTGTCATATATGCACACTTAAAGGAAGGTGAAATTTATTGTATTCAATTGATCCAAAGAAAGCAAAAAGAACTGTAGTTGCGTTGTGCATTTAGGTTTTGTTCCAATAAGTAATAGAGGATTAAAGAACACTTTAAATATTTATACCAAATCAGTTTATAAACATTTTTATTATTACATTTCTTCATAAAGTTGACAGTTTTTCACTGAACAAAGCATCCCGGTTTCATTACCTGAATCCTCAAGCTTTTCAACCACCGCCTTTGAAAAATTTAATAGTAGTGATGGTGCATTGGGTATTATTTACAAATCAAAAATAAACAAAATGCTTTTTTTTCAACAAATTTCAAATATTTAATTCTGAAAACTAATAAAGTTGAAGTCACAGGAAAATAAGGAAGCAAATATACAAATAAACACCTCACCAACAAATTATCCTATCAAATTTCTCCACAAAAAGTATAAATCGTAAAAATACAACTCAGGATTGTATAATTATGCAGCTTTTCATAAGCCATTTATCCTGTATGTGTATCTGAAATACCTGATGAACATGGAAGAGAAATTTTTCTAAGACATTCAGCCAGTATTAATTCATAGTTGACCTAGTATACTGTACTTGCTCTGTATTTAAAGCTCAGTTTGCTTATGTGCTCAAGTTCAATTATATCCACTGGTTTCTTTCCAATAGCATCTCACCCATTCTTCCATGTATACAATCTAACTGGATATAAATCTCAATAATTTCACTAGACCTTTATTACCAATCCAGTAACTCAGTCATGGTAGCCATTTGGGCACCTTAAGTTCAATTTTAACCAATCCTATGGTAACTGAAATGGAATTTCAGAAGCATTATTTTCCTCTCATATCTTTTATCTTGTCCTCTCTATTGGCTCTTTTTCCTTCAGAGTGGAAATACGTTCAGCTATCTTACTCTCCTAAAAAGAAATCTCTCAGCCCCATTACTCTGTGAACCTATTTATGGCATTTTACTTTCAGTGCCAAAAAAATATATATCTATACTCACTGCCTCGTCAACCACTGACTTCTAATCTAAGTTCTGAGGGCTATTTACTCAAATGCCCTCCTAAAGTCTGACTTCCTACATTAGCTTAGTACTGCATTGCCAGTGACCCACCTGGACATCTCTAGCTGAAGAGCTGACTTCTATGTCAAAAGCTCAATGAATTCAGAATGAGATGCCTCATCTCTTCCCATTGCTCCCTCTACCCAGTCCCAACCAACCCTCACCCTACTTCACTCTTCTTGGTAATAGCCCTCCCACTACTCTTCTGGTCCTCTAAGCTGAATTCCTAGAGACATCAACACTTGCCTCTGCCTTTCTCATACACCCCTGATAACCAAGTATCAGTGACCATTTTCTACTAATCCTAACCTCCCAAATCAACTCCCGCTTGTTGATTTTCACTGACATTTCATTTTTCAATTGTTAATATTGACTCTTGCCTAACCTGCTAATAATGTCATCATATTTGGTTCTCCCCTTTCTTCTTTCTACCCATTAGGTTTCTATGTTATACACCGTGGCCAGATTAATCTTCCTAAAGCACAGTGGTGTACTCTCTTGCTCAAAAACCTTTAATAACCTAAATCTAGAAAGCATCAAGTTCAAGTTCTTTGACAAGAAATCCAAGTTCTCTGTAATCGAACCTAATTCTACTTTTCTATTCTTATTTTCCCATTATGCTCCTTTTAATAAACACTACTTGGCAACACCTGCTCATCCCCTTCCTAAGCCACTATTCAAGCTGTCCCCTCTGCCCCTGCTGCCCTTTTTTCCCTTCCCACCATTCTCATCTTGAGAAACATTCACCAGTTTGCCAATTTTCACAACTAGAAGTAATGTCTTCCAGGTTTAAATTAGTATAAAGCTCTCTTTCAATAACTTCATTCTACTTGTTTTCTTTTATTGCTACAAGTGGTATAGTTTTATCGGTCATCCAAAATTGCATTTTTTTTTAAAGGCATCATATAACTTTTCCCCCTTGCCATGCAGGATAATTTCCCCAAGATGTGTGCTATTACCTGTTTTTGAATGAAGGGAACAAATTCCATGAATATTCATTTTTAAAAAAAACCAAAACCTTGAAATCTGTAAAACACTAACAAAGAAAAGGATGAACTGGGAATACTGAAAGTGAATACATGTCCTATTGCTATAGCTTGCTGGACCCTAGAACCTATTACACCAAGAATTTCAAACAACTAACTTAGTAACTACCTCCAAAGGAGCCATCCTTTTCTTCACTACATTCTGTATGCCATCATGAAATTCAAAGAAGCTTTCCCCAGTGTCCTAATGGGGATCCATCTCCATCTATGAATGAAATACAGAGTACTAGCTAATAAGAATCATTTAATGTCATTTACAAAATAGCCTTCAACACCAAATCTTGCTATGATTGTCATTTACAAATACAACACTCTGTAAAGAATTTCAAAGATGTGTTTTGTATCTAAGTTCCTTCAGTATTTTAATCATGACTTTATAGGCTCAAGTTTTACTGATGTCACTAATGTTTCTATTAAGATTGATAAAAGTTATACTTGATCATCAATTATTTCAACCTTTCTCATCTTTTTTTTTTTAATTTTTTAATTTTTAATTTTTTGAGGGCAGTGTCACTGGCCCTAATATGTGGGACCCGAACCGGGGCCTCTGGCTTCCCAGGCCAGCGCTTAACCACCGCGCCACTCGGCGGGCCTCAACCTTTCTCATCTTTAGGTGAAGAACCTGAAGCTCAGAGAACTTACATGACTTGACCCAACTCTTGCAGCTGGCTGCAAAATCAGGACCCTCAACCACATGTTCAATCCTCTACTCAACAGAGCCACTACTTTGAGTGATAGAATACAACAGTAAGAAAATACGTTTACATGGAAGATTCTTTTATAATTTTCTAGAACAAACTTGGTTGATTGTGCTTACTGCCATGGTATTTATAATGCCTCTCATACTTGGTGCTCTAAACATAAATTACCAGCAGTGTCTTTTTACTAATATTTATGGAGTTGATAATAATCTCACTCTTATATTAATTAGTTTTATCTAATGTTTAAATAGAGGTGATTCAAAATGAAATAGATTATAATCTGAAACAATCATTGGTTCAGTGTCAGTACAAAAGTCACTTTCCAAAGCAGATGGGAGTTTCTACAATCCTTTCCTGTTTTCTAGAGCTAAATTTCCTCTTTGCAAGGAAATATATTTAAAAGATCCATTTATAAATAAAAGCCTATAAAGGTACATGCTTTATTCCCCTCTGGATTAGATGATACCGCATTACAATACAGATCATTTCTAATATGCCTATAAAGATATCAGAACAAAACATATTTTATTAATCCACTTAAAATAATAAACCAGTATACATCCCTTTATCAGCCAATCCCACAAATTTGTATATGGCTATTATTCTTAAATGTGGTGTCATAACAGTACTATTTTTTTCTTAATTACAGGACACCATCTGTTGCAAGATAAAACACTGATACAATAACAGAGTTTAGGGGGATAATATGACATGTATATATAAGTAGTTTATAAACAGAAAAATATTCAACTGGTTATTAATTAAAATTTCATGAAAATATGATAAAATACTTCATGAATATAATAGAAATCTATTTAAACTAAGATTAAGTCAATCTCTAAATGAATGAACAAAAATAAAGAGGAGCTTTAAATAAACTACCTGTACCCATAAAAAGGAGGAAGAGTAGATAAGACACAGAAAGAAGAAGAGGAAATGATAGAGATGGAAGAGAAAAAAAGAAGAAGGAGGAGGAAGAAAAAGAAATGTTTCTCTTCCATAACCATCCAGATCAGCTTCCCTTGACCATTTCCTATAAAATGAAACAGATATTTATTACATTCTGAAAATGGGACCTTATATGCAGGGTAAAAGGCATAGCAGTGATTCACATATTACCACAATCTTACCTGTGAACACTAAGAGAATCCTATGCTTTTATTAATCAAATGTCAGTGACATCCACCTGTTCCATATACACGGATGACACATGTTGATTATTAAAGTTATCAGACTCTGCATTTGTCAGCCATGAGGGCATACACTAGTGTAAGAAGATAATCTCACCGCAATAAGTGCTATTTTAAAGATACTAACTTTATAAGTGCCATGGGAGACCCAGGTAAGGGGTAATCTAACTCTGCCTGGAGGCATTCAGAAAGAATTCATCGAGAAAATCGCATTTGAGATGACTTGTGAAAGATCAGTAAAAGTTTCTAGGGGAAAAAACGTTCCAGGCAAAAGCAGAGGCCCAAAGTCAGAAAAATGCATAGTTTCTTTGGAGACTCATGAAAAGTTAGATATCCTGTATGCTCTCATCACATTAGTGATAAAATAATTATTTCTTTCTAAAATGGATCATAATTCATGTTTTTTTAACTCACCCACATTTCTATTCCCACTCCTAATGATAATTATTAAATATGAATATTAAAATTAAATAAACATTTTCTAAGCACTTTACTTACAATGGCTCATTTAATCCTCACAACAAACCTAGGAGGTAAACACTACTACTACTATCCCATTTTATAGATCAAGATACTGAGGCCCAGAGAGGTTAACTAACTTGTCAAGGTCACAAAATTTGACTTCAGGATGCCCTTAGAGCCAAGCTCTAACCCATGTACTGAAACATCAATCCTAATTATAGTGCATCGGGTCTGCTCTGACTGTACAAGCACCTCCTCGCGCCTGCCCAACCTATGTATATCCCGGACCAAAAGAAGGGGGATCCCAGACCTCAAACTCACCTCCCACCTCCAGTTAGAATCTTTTCCCACTCCTCTTCCTCTTCCTTCTTTCCTCTTATGTTTCAGACTTCAAAGTTGCCATTTCACTCTACACTAATCCCTTACTCCCTTGTCATTCTGGTAATGTCACCAATAGGGCAGCAGGATTTTTAAAAAAAGAGTACAGAGTCCATCTGAGACAGACAAGTAAATCCCCAGAGCTGTCTTGTCCCCAGCTCACCAAGTCTTTACCAGAGAAGGCAGATATTTTCATGAAATACAGAAACAGATGTACAGAGATAAAACAAACTAGTAAAACAAAACCAGTATTGTTTTGGATGCTGTTTCTCATTCACTACCACTCAACACCTCGACAGTAGAAATTGAACATCTCCCAAATAACATGTTTTAAAGTGCAATGGTTCTTCTTGCCCTTTTGAAACTATGCTTTTTCAAATTAATTTTTAAGATACGAAAAACCTATGTAATAACTATTATGTTGACAGATGGTTACTAGGCTTCTTATGGTGACCACTTTATAAGGAATATAAATGTTGAGTCATTATGTTGTACACCTGAAACTAATATAACATTGGAGTTCAACTATAATTTGTTTTTTAAAAAATTAAATTACAAAATATTTTTAAAATTTTTAAATAAAATAAGAAAGACCTATATGTTTAACAATTAAGCAGACGGTGCCTTTATAAGAACAAGAACAAAAGCTACAGGGCACTGGCACATACACCCAGATTAATTTACCAATGTGAAAGAGTTAAAGGAATCGAAATGGGAGTAAAAATGTATTAGCCAATAAAATTCAAATAGAGAATTTAGAAACACAGGTGGGTACTTAAAATTGATTTAAATGCACTGGCACCTAGTAGTGACATTTTCCATTCTGCAATCATGGCCATCACAATGTGTTATGATCTCATTAAATTCACAAGCTAACCCAAAATAAGCCAGGCTCAATAAAGGCAGAAGGCAACCAAAGTAAACTAATCATACAAGAGGAATCCAATATATTACACGTCTTTTGTATTCTTAGCAAAAAAAAGAGGGGCAGACAAACTGATACATTCATTTAGGCATACCGGATATCTGGCATAGGGTTCTGGCTGAAGGGAAGTCCACAATTAAACAATACGTGTGGTGAGCTACTCAAGGTTTAAAGACCTCTGTTTTAGGCGCCAAATGCCCTTTGTGGGTGGTCTAGAGTTTAATCACCTACGTGGTTTTAAAATGCTTCCTTATTTCTAACTCAATGCAATATAAACATTAATTTACAAAATCACACTCTCAGAATTGGGAGAGACCTTCAGAGGTCATTTAAATTCTCTTCTTTCCTATGGAGCCAATCTAACTTTTTCTTCTCTAGATTATGTGCTACAGGTCATAGAGGTGGGATACTTTCCATTTTTGGTGCATTTTGGCAAACTCAACCAAATTCCAGGGCAACTTCACATAGATGAAAGGAACGCGCCAGAAATCAAGCATGTGGCACAAGAGATGAATTCACCATTGTGAATTCCTGGGAAAGGACAGAAGGCACATTAACACCTTTTTCCACGCAGAGACCAAAACAGAGACTTAACTTAAGGGTAAGTTAGGCTTGTCCCATATTCTGGTTCAGGAGGTTGTAAAGTTATAGTCTGCCTCATTAGGTAGTTATTCCACTTCATCCTACAATGGGCTGCATTTCTAGGCTGACCAAATAGATAGGGAGAGTTCTCAAATGATAATGGCATCATCAAAGCACTGCTTAAATGGCAAATTATCCTAATGGTGTAAAAAGTAGCTGTACTTCACTAATAAATAAGAAATTGTGGTCACACTTTTACTTACTTACTGATTTTAAAAATTAATAATAATAAGCCAAAAGCTGACAGGTCTCGTGGCACAATAATAAAACATGTGTATTGACCAATTTAATATGAATTTGCTGTGCTTATTTACGCACATAGATAGCAAATCCATAATATGCTCTAAGACCTTCAGGGAGTCATTTATGATTTTAAACTTACTATAATTACAAAGCTATTAGATCTAATATAATGGGTTATTTGCTAAGTGTCAAAATCAAATGATTCCATTTGAAAAGACTAAATAGCTTAATTTCATAAAGAATTGTCAATGGTCGATTTAATTCTCATCTTAAAATGGTTCTTGAAAGGATATAAATTCTGATGGAACATGAAACTTATTAAATGTTACACATAAATATATCATATTAAATCTTTGAGTATAAATAAAACATATTTGGTGCATTCTTTCTGTTTTGGGCTGTTATTATTGTGCATGGTGATAAAACTATTCATAGCTCTAATTAATAAAGCCTGTAAGCACAGAGTATTCTAATCTCCAAACATTAAATAGTTACAACAGAGGCAAATAACTGAGCAAAGCTTTTCATGGTGCCAGGTACACAGAAGGCATAAAAATAAACATTTGCCAAATGAATGAAGAGCTAGACAAATAAATAACATTGAAATGGGGGTCATTTTTAAAAATTCCCTGGTAAACAACCATTGAGTACTAAAATTATTTTGAAGGAAATGGATTTTTTTAAATCAACTCTAAAATGTTTTAATCTGTAACTAAAATGCAGTTATTAATTTACTGTGTTTTGTACTTAGCTAATTATCACACCAAAGTGTAAATTCAAATTTCAAATTGAAGATTTGCTGTGGCAGTGTATTCATCTAAAGTGAAGAACTATTTATTAAGAAATACCACATGCAAAAAGACATTCTTCCCAGCAATTTCAATAGTTAAGAAATGAATATAATTTTAAAAATGGAAGGAAAATATTCATCCAAATAGATTTCCAAATTTTGAAGTCATGTAGCATTACAGAAGGAGAACCTCCAATTGATATCCCAAAGCTTTCCTTTTCCAACACTTGACAATGACATTAAAAAATATGATCCTAATTGTAACTTTCAAATAGCGACAGATGGCTCCTCTGAATGGTTGCTATACCTTTTAATTTAGTTTGCAAAGAAGATCCATCTTCTGAATTACAATATAAGTGCATTACACTCATATATATTCCCCTTTTAAAACACCAAGGTGCAATTTAATCAAAGCAAGCTTTTAGAAGACAATATGAAACAAAGTAGGGACTGACTTCCCAATGATCCACTAAATCTGGGAATAGATTTTGGTTATCTGGAGGAATGGCTGGATTGCATACTTTAGAGACTCCTCCCTAAATTTACAGGCAAACTCTAAATGGTACTGAGTGGGTGGCAGTACATTTGAGATTATGCTTTCCTGCAAGTATAATCCCTAGTAGAATAGTGACTCTATGTAGCTTTTTTTTTTTTTGAGGGCAATGTCATTGGCCCTCATATGTGGGACTGAACCGGGGCAGCTGGCTTCCCAGGCCAGCGCTTAACCACCGCGCCACTCGGCAGGCCCTCTATGTAGCTTTTTAAATGCAAAGTGATTATGCTTCAACAACCTGGCCATGTAGAGCAGGGATAATGAGCATTTATAAAGAACTGCATAAAAAGGACACATTTCTAAATGAAATCCACTTCAACTCTTCCTGAGATGACCTGAGGAAGTGCAGGGGCTAAGTCCACACTCTCGCAAACCCAAGGCCTTAAAATCCCCACACCTCACCCACAAAGCATGGCCAACAACGATTTCAGACTGGAAGATGTTCAAAGTAAATATAACCCCACATGCATAGCCGTGGCCACCATTAACATAACCTCAACATGTCTTGCTTTAAGAAATGTATCTTCTTGATGCTGTTAAGAGGAATTAGTTGTCAAATGCAAACCTGGGTACCCAATGGAGAAAACTTGCTTTTTCAGTCTTCCAATTAGACTAGTTTAAGTACAGAGAATATCAAGGGAAACCACAATGATGGCTTTAGAATAATGAATTGATGGCAGGGCTTGGATAGCTAGGTCAGTGGGTGATTAAAAATATTCTTAGTTTCTGCTACTAAACATGTTATCTGCATACTAAAGAATGTTTCCATTTCTATTCATTCACCAGAGTAGGACTGCAGTAGATCTAATTCATCCAACAGGGGTAGTAAATTATTAAAAGCTTAAAACATGTGGACAGATGAAAGACAGAATCTATTCCTATCTAATCCCAATGAGAATAGCCCTCTGATTTCTCAAGAGATCATTCCTATTGACCCTGAATGTAACCAACAGTATAACACTATTATAGCACTAGTTCTGCTTGAAAAATCAATAATGCAGCGTCTGAACTGAATTCACCGTGCTTTATTCAATCATGGATTTCTGCTCACAGATTCAAAGACAAAGGAATAGTCAGTCTATCAAAGACACAAGACGCCTTCTCATTCCTGACAGATTTCTTCACCAGGTGGTAGAGTGAGTGCCATGGCAGGTTGGCTGTGCCAAAGCCCACCTGTGCCTGGAGTAGAACGTGGCACAAGAAACGCAGGCTCACCATTTACAAGAGCAGAGCTGACATAGTTTTCAGATAGGCTATCCAGTGAGCACAGGAACTGGGGAGCCAAAATAATTCTTTTCAAACATTGGGAAAACATTCTGGTCTTTTTAGAGGATATTAAATAACTTCAGTAATATAGGTGAAAATCAAAGTTTAAATCCTATCATTTTGGTTAGTTGCATTATGTAAATGTCACCTCAATTTTTAAAATAAAAAAAAAAGAAAGAAAAAAGAAAAGGCTAAAAGTTAGCAAAGAAAATCCCATCAGAGAAAATGCAAACATCCAAAGAAACTACTGATCCATGATTGAATAAGAAATAAATATAACGTTCACAATTGTGATTAGAATTATAATGATTGCTGCAGCAAATTACTGTGGTTTGTAGCTTAATCCAAGAAGACTTGCTAACAGCTATTTCTCTCATCTGTGTGACTCATTTTTATGATTTGAAGATATCCAATAAATTGTTTTTAAATTCTAGCTCCAAACCATACTTTATTAAGTAAGTTATTAAGTAACAATGATAATTATAGTTAACTGTGAGCATTATTTAAGTGATAATTCAGTCATAAATTTCTTAAATGGTTCTAGATGCTATACAGCCGGCCCACTGCCTATCTTGTCCAGAGTAACTGAAATAAACACAGAATAAAGTGGCATACACCCTAGGGGTCCCAGGCTACTGCTAATGAGGAATGACCAAATGAAGACCAGTGAACACTGCTTCAGGGTAAGAGGGTAGCGGTGCAAAGGCTGATGGGAGATCGTCTGGTGTGTGCAAGAAAAAGGGGTCAATGTAGTTCAAATGTGGCAGAGGAGTGATTTTCTAAAAATAATAAGGCTAGAGAGACCAAGGAAAACCTGACCACGAGTGGCCTGCTAGGACAGGGTAAGGGCTTTGGATTTTATTCTAAGTGTGACGGGAAGACTTTAGAGTGTTCAGAGCACAGACCTGACATGACATGATTTATGTTTCCAAAAGATCATTGAGGCTGCTGGTTAGGTTGTAAGGGAGTAACAGTAAAGCACAAACAGCATTTAGATGGCTCCTACATTTATCCAGTTAAAGCGGCCTGGCTTTGACTGATGAATAATGAAGATGGAGAGAAATGGTCTGACTGAGATTACACTTTGGAAGTAGACCCATGTGCATGCTGATGTGGACCGAAAGGAGATGGAGCTTAAGATGGGTGAAAAAATGAGCAATCAAGCAATACTCACATGGTTTTGCTTTGAGCTAAAAAATTCAGAAACTAGCCAAGATAAAGATCACAGGATGGGGAAGGGTAACACTTGAGTACAGAGAAATTCTTAGGCCAGGTGTCTAACACGGAAGCAGTCAGGAAGGGCTTCCCAGAAGAAATGCCTGAGTTGACATAAAGAATTAGGTAGGAGACTCCTAAAGAGAACATTCTACAGTCAGAGGGAATAACACCTATTAAGACTCAGAATTAAAAGATTAGGTCCATGTGAGACACTGAATTACTATATTATTATGGCCAAATAGTAAAGGAAATGACTTTTGGAAGTGGACCGTTGAGAAATGTGCAATGTTACCTAATACACATACAGGCTCTCCACTGAAACTATAGATCGCCCAGTTTGGGACATTCCTTCAATAAAAGTGTTTCTGAATAACTGTAAGTTTTCCATAAACTAAAACACTTATGATTGATTTTTAACAATTTAGTATTTTTTCTGTATCATAACTTCTCTATCAAATGTTTTATACCCTGTAAGTGAACTCCAGGGAAGATGGGCCTCTTAATTTATACTAACCAAGGGAAAGCCTTTGACAAGAGGAAATAAAGTGCTCTAATGTGGATTGCCTCTGAAACGTTCAGGGTTTCTTAAAGATTCATATATTAAAAGAGAAGTTATTTTTGTTTAATATCAGAATTGCTTCTAAACTCTATCATGTAAACAGCTAGCCTGGTAGGGGACAACTTAGGAAAAGGTTACATTTCCAACCTTATACAGACTCCATAGCTCAAAGTACTAAAAGAAATTCATCTTTCCTCACATCACACATCACTGTGCAAAAGACATTCAACTACTGTATTTCATTTATGAGTTATTGGTAGGATTGATCCTGATAAACCAACTGCTGGAAATGAAAGCACCACAGGCCAAAGAAAGCCAACAACCAGGCTCCTTTTATCCATTTATTCACTTATTTATTCATTCATTGCTTGGGGGACATGCAACTGACACATAATCCATATTATATATCTGAGAAAATAATTTAATGTATTTGAATGTCTACTTATTTAGGAAGACTAGCTGACATAAAATGACATATTTAACTTAATGGCTAAGTTCAAAACTCAGTGGAAACCCTCCCAGGAATCTGTCCTTGAGGGAGGGTCCTGAGAACCTTTTTTTACCTTTTCACTCATTTTTCTCCCTCATTTGCTCTTCTGGAATCTGCTGGATCTTTTCTCCATGCTTTACTGTTTCTGCTTTAAGATAACGTTTGAATTTATGTCCTTGTTTATCACCAAGAATCTCACTCAACACATTTGAAAACAGCATGTTCTGGAACAGGCAGAAAGCATTAACTACCAGCATTACACTGCATAATGTATTATATATATTATAATCCATTAAAAAATTAATGACGGGCAAAGTAGGTTGCTGAGAGCACTCAAAGTGCATAGCATTATTGAAAATTCAGGAAAGAAAGAAAAAGGCTCTGGTTCCTAACAAAAGAATCCATTCCTTCCTTCAGTAACCGGGGGGGTGGGGGTGGGGGGCAAGGGGGGAAATTAGTGACAATCTGGCAAGTAGATTTTAAATAGAATAAAGAACACAGTGTTTGTTTTAACATACATATATATTTACATATGTATATATTTTAATGTGTATATGCGTGTATGTTTTTTACTTTATAAAATATGATTAAAACTTACCACAATTGTTTTTTAAGTTCCTTTCTCAGTTTTCTGCCTCGTATACTCCATCTGGGACCTCAAAGCTCAGAAGAAATGCACAGGCTCAAGTTCACCATCAAATCAAGAGTTTACAACATAGAGGCGAAAAAAAGACAGCTATACAGACTTAACTGTGAAAAATATATGTTATCTTCATTTGTTGATTAAACATTTAAAAAATGTCAGTAACAGGTGTTACTTCATTATTTTTTAAATTTTTGTTTACTTAAATTTAATGCTACCCATAGAGAACTTCCAATCCATTTCTTGTCCACCAAGGAAAAGGATCACATAGGAAGCAGGAGGAAATCACTCTTGGTACTATTTTGACTATGAAATTGTCATTTTTCGACAATTATTTTAAGACGGCACTTAAAACTTGAAAGGAACTTTCACTTGATGATTTTTTTGGTAAAGTTCCAGTGATAATTTGGTGAAAATTCTCTGAGAACCTATGTCGTTTATAAAAAGGTTGACCAGGAACAATATTCATAATATATGGGAAACTGACATGTCTCTAGCTCATATGCAGGGCAAAAATATCCTCAAAAGCAGCTTTTGTTACTTTTCCAAACTAACAGTTGAGGGTAACCAGAGCTGCTCAATCGTGAACTGTGCAAAAGTACAAAGGCCTGTCCTCCCAGGACTCAGGAAAGGAGCTTACCCCACCCCCTCACCATGCCCCCTTAACAGCACTTGTCCCCCTCCCCAGCTAGAATGTGAGCACCAGGATGGCTGGGCCTTTGTGGTGGAACTTGCCCACTGCAGTATCCCCAGCCCTAGAAGAGTACTTGCCCCTTATTGGGTACTCCAAGGATCCTTTGCGATGGATCTGGGAATGGATGAACAAATAAATGAAGGAATGCATTTACCACCCTGGTGTGTATCAACACAGACACCCTTACAGAGTAGGGCTGCTTACTAATATTAACTTTTCAAAACCATTTTTATCGCATTTCTCTGCAAATAATCCAGGCTAACTGCCCTGCTTTGTTATGAAACAGAAAGACCTTGCAAGAGTCATCTCTAGGACCATGCCGGTAACAAAATCATCCTCAAATTCTTCTCCCTTCTTCAAAAATATGTGTGTGTGTATGTGTGTGTGTCTGCCAGTTTTTCTATCATCCCTAGGGGATGAGGAAATACAAAATATGACCTTAAAAACACAATACTGTTGCCCTCCTTGGAGTGAAGGAAAAGGCTGAGGATGAGGCTCTATTGAAAAGGCAGCATTTGGCTTCATTTTGTCTCAGTAAGGCCAAAACAGAGAAAGTTAAAATTTTCTCAAAATTTCCCTATTTTCTGTGGACTCTCTTCAATTGAAATTAGCAAGAATAGTGAGTTTCCTCTATCCTATAATTCTGCATTTCATTTTATTACAAGACTGTAGAAATTTTCTTAAACATTTGCTTGATTCAATCTCATTGGGATTGAATAAGGTTTAGAATTCCAGCAGACCACTGTTAATCTTTCTGAGTGTTGGGGGTTGGCATGCAATGCAATAGAGCTTTTCACCTTCATGTTCCACAGAACTGCAATATCTTAGACATTCGGGCTTATTACTTACAAAAGAAAAAGGGATCTATCTGTAAATAAAAAATAAAAATGACTTTAATTACAAGATCACATGGATTCTGAAAAAAAAAATCTGTTTGAGGGTAAAAATTATTAAACATTAGAACAGGACAGGCTACCAAACAGAGCTGTAAAATCATTCTCCTTGAACACTGTTTAAGAAAACAAAATAAAATTAAAGAATATACTGTCCTATGGGCAGGTCGAGTGGCTCAATTGGTTAAGAGCTCGCTCAAGAGTGCAAGCTGAACTATGAGCAACAGCAGTTCGATGCCCAGCCCAAGCTGAGCTGCTGCTGAGCTGCCAACAGGTGGCAGGATGGCTCAGTCAAAAAAAAAAAAAAAATATATATATATATATATATATATATATATATATATATATATATAACTGTTATCTTTCTTTGTAAGATAATATGACTTTGTGAGACGTCTTCTAGGACTAGAGTCTATAATTACATTATTGCATATCATGACTAATTATTAAAAATCACAAATCCTTCTCTGTAGGCAAAATCTGGTTACTTCCACTGCTGTAGACTTTCAGTATTTAAAAAAATGATACACAGCAGTGACAAGAGATACCTCCTGGAAAATTATCCTCAAAAGTCAAATCAATTACATTTGTGCCATAATAAAAAGGAGAATTCCTGTCCCTTGGGTCTTGTGGGCATGAGAGTAGTTTAATCAAGGTTACTAACATGTAAGAAAACAAATGCCTCAGAAAAAAAAATGGTGGCCAATGTCAAAAAAAAACAGAGCAGAAGAACAAAATCTGGTAACAAGTTTTTCACATTTGTATTAGGGTTCTCCAGAGGAAGGAAGGAAGGAAGGAAGGAAGGAAGGAAGGAAGGAAGGAAGGAAGGAAGGAAGGAAGGAAGGAAGGAAGGAAGAAACAACTAACAGGATGTGGGTGGGGGCGAGATATTAATTTTAAGTAACTAGCTCACATGATTGTGGAGGCTTGGCAAGTCCAAAATCGGCACGGTACGCTGTCAGGCTGCAGACCCGGGGAAGAGCTGTCAGTTCAAGTACCCCTAATTTGTTCTGCTAATAGATTGCCATCTTCTTCGCAGAAAGTGAGTCTTTTTTTAACGCCTTCCTTTAAGGCCGTCAACTGATTGGAGGAAGCCCACCCACAATATTGAGAAGACTCATCTGATTTACTACAAGTTTACTAACTTAAATGCGAAGTCTTTAAAACACTCTTCTACAAAAGCATCTAGAACAATGTTTGACAAGTTAACACAGAAAATGAATCATCACAAGTTATGAGGGGAGAGAAAAATGAAATGCGAGGAACACTAGAAGCCACTGCAAAAGAGCTATTCGTTACAGGGCAGTGGGGTGACCTATCATCCTGGTTGTCTGGGACTGAGGGGTATCTCAGGATGAGGACACTTCAGTGTCTATAACTGGGGAAGTCCCAAGCAAAACTGGACAGTCACCCTACAGGGAAAGGTATATCATCAGTCCTTATTCTCATCTCAATCTTAGCAATAATTCTTTTATCCTATCTGTAACCTTCTAAATTTCATTGATATATGTTTATGGGCACACCAATCTTAGGAAAAGACATCCTTCAATATAAGTAAATTAATTCACTGTGGTTTCTACAGCAGTCTCTTGTGAACTTTGAGTGTCTGTCTCTATGTGTCATGATGACGTCCAGGAGTCAATCCTGCCATGAAAACCATCCGAATCACAAAGAACCAAAAGTGACACTACTCCTTTTGTGACACTACTTTATCCAGAAGCCCATTTTGCACCTTCAACAAACATGAATAGCAGTAAAACTTTAGAATGGCTGGGATAGCATTTTCTAAACTGGTTTCCATTGTAAAAACTGGCTCAGGGAGAAAAAAAAAAGTTTGGAAAAACAGTGTGATGAACCAAGTTAAATATGTTTACTGCAGGGCTTTTCATAGCCTTGAATATATAATGTGCATCATGCAACACCAAAAAAAGACACAATTTGCAGAATTTCCTGAGCTAATTGAACCACAGAAATCACATTCAAGGTACACATTTTAATATCTCCCAGAACAACATTCAACAGATATCCAGTTTGTTAAGCACAGGACTAACAAGCTATAAATGGGAAATACTTCAGCTCATCAAAACGTCCCCAGAAACATGATTTCTGGCTTTGTGTTTATTCTTATAAGCAATTATGAAGACTCCAAATTTGTTTTGTATCTTCGTTGATTCACTGGGAAGTTTCACCTTTAAAGAAAACATGGATTTCTTTTGTCACTTTGACAAACTCCCAAATCAGCAAACACGTGCGCAGCAAAGGCTGTACAAGGAGATCAAAGCATCACATGGTGGAGCAGACGCCCCTCACTGTCCTCGTCCTGAGAGGGGCTCACCTGAAGCGTGGTTGGCAATGCATCCCTCTACAGGTGGAGAATCACAGGTCGGAGTCAATGGTTACCTGTCAAATTAACCTAATGACTTAAGTGCCACTGAATTGTTAAAATTCATATTGACACGGACCTAAAATAGGAATTCCAAGATGTAAAATCAAGCATGATAAGGGAACAAGATTTGAAGAAAATGCGTGCTACAGGTTGGGGGGAATTTTGAACTCAGAGGGGGTCTAAATCAAGTAGGATCAAATTCCCAGAGGGATCCATTCAAGGGTGTTGGATACTAAATGTCTGTGACAATTTGCATCAATGCTATTTTGACCCACTGGAAATATAAGCTTTAGCCCCAGATCAGTTTGGAGCCTTTTGAAGAATGCTTCTCATATTATACAAGGCATTCATACAAACTCAAAAATACATATTTATTAGAATGAGAACATGCAAACCTAGTAAAAATATTGAAAATGTCAGTACATTGTATGTCACTTAAACTGAGCATTAGCTAATTTTAATGATTGCTTTCTCCTACAATTCTGCCAATATTGCCAGCAACAGATGTTGTTACTGAAAGTGCTAATTATTATATGCCCTAACCACCATCTAGCTCGCTTTCTCTCTCTCTTCCTTTCTTTGTTGGTATTAGTAATTACATCTGGGAAAGTATAAATTGCATATGACTTGAAGTTAAGTTTTGTGTAGGATGATGTCACCACACCCAAATAACAAAGAGATCAGTTATTTTACGTCCCAATGTTAAACACTGTTTTATAAATAGTATTGAATAAAATGCCATTCATCTATAACCTCTGTTCATTGTCCCATTTCAGGTCAATGGCATACAATCAGGTTTTATTTCCATTATGTTCTAACAAACATATACTTACAAATTAAAATGTTAAGGCATGGAAAAAAATCACAAAAGTATATTCTATGTTAACTTTCCAAGAAAGGGTCACTGCAGTTTGAACTTAAATACCAACTAAAACAGGATTATAACTTGAAAATTTTTCTTTTTAGCAACTCACCAATGCAACTGCAACCATTTACGAAGAAAAAAAAACGGGGGAGATCCAAAATGAGACTAACAGGTTATCTGAAATCCTTGAAATAATTTCTTCTATTTGATTTCTAAATATCCTAGATATCAGGAAACTTATCTGAACCAGTCTTTATACTAATGAAATCTGAAAATGAAGATTTCTGACTTCATACTTAGTGTTAACTTTAGTTGTTAGATATAAACGACGGAAGGCAAAAAGAATCGATGTGCATATTCGAGTTAAACAATTCTGAAGTCAACTGCAAGAAACACAGGGCTATGGCTTTTAAAGTAGAGGTGACACAATAAATAGAATATTGATTCATTTCTAAGTAATTTTCTACAAGTAATTGACACATTACCTCTTGCCAAACTGATCATAATGGAAGGAGAATGGGAACAGACCTGGAATTGGAGTTTAACAATGAAATTGCCAGGGAAGTCCTACCATCAATGCCCTGCCTAGCAAACTGATATTCTATCCTAATTCATTTCATCAAATATTATTGAATATCTATTATGTGCCAATGTCAAATATCAAGGCTGTGATTTTCTGTGCACAGCAAACATTTGACAGACATGCTACAGAATTTTGATGCGTAAAAAAATCAATATTCATTAAAAATGTTTTGCCTTGCTGTTTTGTATACAATGGTCAGAAAGAAAAGATGAATTCAGTAGGTCCTATAACGTGGTACAAAGGCAATACCATCAGGCCTAAGAACCAAGAGGTATATCGAGCCTGTGCCAAGAGATCTTATATTCACTGGGAATTTGGAAGAGCTTTTTCAGGATGGTAGAATTTCACTCAAGAACAACAGAGCTGTGGAGGGGCCAAGTAGAGGCTGTGATGAGTGGATCCTTCCATAAACATTATGAGAGGCCAGGCTTAGATAAAATATTTACAGGCTTTAGTGATTTTATTTTTTTGCCTTTTAAAGCCTTCAAACAGGCTACCAAACTGTAACATTTTAAATTGAGCAACAATTACAAAATGTCCCACCCAATATACTAAGGAGACACATGACAGAAAAATGACAACTTATCATAAAAAAGAACTTCCTTTAGGGGAATAATAATAAGTCACTTGTAATACCATATGATCTCACTTACATGTACAACCTAAAACCACTGAACTCACAGAAAGAGAGAATAGAAAGGTGGTTGCCAGCAGCTAGGGGGTGGGGGAAATGAGAGACGCTGGTTAAAGGGTACAAACTTCCAGGTGTGAGATGAATAAGTTCTGGGGGTCTGGTGTACAGCATGGTGGCTACAGTTAACAATACTGTACTATATACTTGAAAGCTGCTAAGCTTACGTAATGTTATATGTCAATTATATCTGAAGATCAGCCTATAATTTTATGTTCAAACAACATTCAATTTTTAATGATTTAACCTCTTAAAATCAGGCCATTGATTTCTTAAGAGAAGATCATTCATAATTAGGTAGAAGTTACTCCCACTTTCCACTCTCCTTTTTCTCCCCTAATCCTGTTTGGTCTTTCTGAAGACCACTAGGGTAGGTGTAACTACATTTATGGGTTACCTCCTACATTTGTAGGCAGCGTGCTCTGTGGGCCCTCACCAGGCACAGGCTATCTTATGGACAGCTCTCAGGGATATGAATTACTGTTTCTACCATACAGATATGGAAAATAGGGTTCATACAACTTGAAAGTGACAAAATAGTGTGAAATGGTGTCCAACTTCAAAGGTCAAAGGCTCTGGAATTATATGGAAACACAGAAAGGAAGATAAGGAGAAGAGGTAGACAGAATTCATATTCCAGAAAGTCTTATATTTCAACCATACCCTAAGTCATTTAATTCAAACACATTTATTTATTTAAATCTTATGAGAATGTGAGTATTGATACATGACTGCTGTGTCAAGTAGACTTGACCCTTTCGGAACTAATTAAAAAATAAAAGTGAATTCCCCAGGAAATACTAATTATTTCAATAATGCTGAGATTATGCTTATAACTTCTGCTTTCATTTTGGGCACTAATAGATATATCTGAGAATTGACATATTTTAATAAATCATTTGGTATGTCTGATTTTCTTCATAAGATGTCAAAATTTTTACTGTAGGGACTGAGACTTGCTATTTTGCTCTCAAATACGAAACTATTTATTTCATAACTTCAGTGACAGAATCGCTTCCTAAATAATTTGAATTTCCTAACATCAAATAGATGTTGACCAGGTAGGTGTTGAAACATCAAACTGATGGACACAAGCTCAAAGGAAATCAAAACTTTGTCATAGACAAAGGGCCAAGAAATAGAAGAAAAACATTCTTACAAGTAATCAGTGATTGCAATGTGAAACTATCCAACTGACAAATATTTTAAAAATAAAATTCAAGGCTGGCATGAGTACGGTGAGAACAATATTCTCTTCTACTCATATACTCAGGAAATATTCAAAAAGGCAAAAAGTATTCTATAAAATGTTTCCAAATTTGTATAAGTACGCTTTATACAAATACGTAACATGAAATGACATAGAGAAAGACATTAATAATATTTCCTTGTGAATAAGCAGAATTAACTGATAAATTTTATATTCTTCTTCCATTCTTTCAGCATTTTACAAAAGGAGCACTTTCAGTATAATATGTCCAGGGGTAAAAACGTAAATGTTATTTTTAAAACTGATGAAAGCCTTTTACTTGCCTAACAAAATTAAAGATGATTTGCTATACATGCATATTCAAAAGCTGTCATTATACTTTTTTGACAATATAATGCACAAATTTTCCTAAAAACAAGTTTTATACCAACTTCAAGATGAAAAATCCAGGCTCAGCAAAGGTGAGTCATAAACCCACTGTGCTCAATACAGTTAAAAGTATGTCCAGAAAGATAACCTCCTCACTCCCAGTCCAGAGCTCCCTCTGCTATCACTTACTGCTTCACAAGTACTTTAATTCTTTATTTAACCTCCCAAAAGTTTTTTTTCAATGTAACATGACATCGCAGAGAACTATTTAAATGGATACCCTTCCTCACTTCTTTCCAGCCCTAATCAACCACCTCATTTCCGGATGCACAGCTGTACTAAACAGGGATACATCAAGAAATGGGGTGCTCAGTTCTATTCTTCAATTTCTGGCTTTTATTAAAGGAAACACTCTACTGAGCTCCATAGTGCTATAAGCTGTAGATGGGGTTTCTCCCAGACTGCAATAAATATTTGTTATTTTGATTTCATTTAAAGAGCAGGGATGTTAATGAAGAGCAATTAATCGGGAGCACAAACTACATGTTATAACTAAATAAATAAATAAATATGTTTTGAAATCTCCCAATAACGCTTTAGGTTATTTATAGTATTAGTACTACACCATTCCAATTCATTCTTGGAAAATAGCAGAAAGTGTGTTCCATCCAATTTTCAGTAAATAAGGAACAACTTTAGGTTTCAGATATTACAATTTTCATCATTCTTTGACCAAATAAGAAATTTCAGTTTATCTGGCAGTATGAAAAGTATAATATATATTGACTTACAAAAGATAAAAAGCTCCAAGATACCAGCATGTGTACTAAAGGAACCCCACCATATACAATTAAGTCAAATTACAAAGCAGCAGCTGTAAGTAGCAACTCAGAAGAAATGGGAAAAGTCAAACAAGATGCAAATATGAATGACTTTTGCAGTAACCTACTATGAATAGATTGCTCCTTTTACAAAGCTTATGTGTTTTTCCTAAACAAAGACAAGGATAGCCCTGGAGTTTAAGAATATTGAGTCTTGATAAATTTCTACTCACCTCAACAAATGTGAAAGACAAAGACATTCAATCAGCATTCCAAGTGAAAGGCCTCTTAGCCTGTCTGGACAAAAGTTACCAATTCCAAACAGGATTTGGAAAATCTTGTTAAATAGGGGTACAAACAAAACTTCCCTATTATATTGAATTTTCAATAATGAATGCTTTCATAAAGGACAATTTCCTTTTCCAATCTCTACAGGAATTAGTAAACTATAATAAATGAGGGTATCAACACTACATATTTCATGCCTTGGGAGGTCACGAACTTGTAGTAGGCATGTGCAGCTTTTGCAAAGGAAAACTGAGTTTTTTTAAATGACTTGTTCCATTTAAATGAGCTAAGAGCAAGAAAAGCTACGGGCTCGGTAAATATTTATCATCAGGTAAGTCAAGACACTTAAACTATTTTGCATTTGTCACAGTCTGAAGTTAACAAAACATGAAGAACACACAAAGAGGACAATTAATTTTTTTTATGATTCTCAACAGTTAAGCTTTCAGAGTTTCAAGTAATCACTCTAACCTTTATCATAGAGTTGCTTGTTACTTTTGAAACATTTTATCATGAAAATATTCAAGCATACAGAATAGTTGAAAGACAGTAAAATAAATATCCATATACTGACAACCAGATTTAACAACTGGTAAGATATTACCATATGGGTTACATCTAAGAGAGATATTTTATTTTTTTTATTTTCAGAAACCACCTCCAAGTAAATCATTCACACCAACAATTTGATTCATTTGGTGTTAACAGTCCATCTCAGAAATCTATCAAATAGACTTTTATGAAATAGTCCCATAAAATCCAAGAAAAATGGAATATATCCCTATCAAAGCAGTTCAGCCATTGCCACTATTAATATATTCCAGGACAGTTCATGTAACCTCTCTAAACCTCTGTCTTCTCATCTTTGAAAAACACGGGAACTAAATTTGAAAATATTCCAAGTCACCAAAGGTTTTTAAGTTTTCTGATTTCAATACCCACAAGAAAACTCTACTCTCACTGCCTTGTTCAACCTGCAATATGACATTCAGAGATACGATAAAACACTGAAAATATGCAAGACACCTGTCCAGAGCAGCCTCTACTCCAACACTCAGATGCATTCCTAGAAATCACTCCAGCTTTGAAAGTAAGGATGATGACATTTGGCACAAGTGAATTACTGAATCATCTCATTATCATAAAGTATTGATTCTCAATCACATGGGACTTCCTGAAATGTTTCATTTATGTTATAATTTCTCAAATCTTTCACTAGCTTCCTATCAAGCTTTGCAGCTCAACTTTTAGAAATAAGCATAATCGGTCATTAGGCTTCCATTAGAAGAAGCAATTACTTCAAAAAGAGCAAATGTGTCCCTTTCTTACCACCACACCCCGTAAGGATTTTCCACGATAACAGGCTATATAATGAAGCAATTTAGGATTTGCTTCAAGAATTAATGGAAAACAGCCATCAGTCATTAGTGCAGGTTATTCAGTTCCTATCGAAACCTCCCTCGCCAAACAGAGATTATTAAAGAGTCATCTGAGAATGAAGGATATTTAATCATTATTGAAATTCAAGAAACATCTTCCACAAGGCTTCCCAAGTTATACATGTGCCCACCAGCATCTGGCATAAATAAAGTACAAATTATACAAATTATGGCTGCCCTAATTTTGGATGGAATAAAACTTCCAAGGTATTTCTTTTGACCAGATACTGCGCCTCAGGGGGATATCAGTTCTGCTCTGAAGACATGGTCTCTTTCATGTAGCCCCAATGTAAATCTAAGTTGTCTGGAAACAGTATGATTTTACTGGCAGAGAATGTACCTTACTATGAAAGCTGTCTTGGTGCCTTAGGAAAGAAGAAAAATGAAATGACCCTGCATTGTAGAAAGACATGACGTGGTTGGTATTCAACCTTCTGCCGCCTGAGCTGAGACAAACAGAAGCTCTTCGTTAGCATGTTCTTTCACTGTTTCAAAAATTATTCCAGTAGCAAATCATGGTAAAAGCATATGTGGACAAATATTGTCATTGTTTGGTGGTTGGTTTACAGAACAAGGAATTACAGAAAATTTAATATTTTCATTTTAGGAATACTCTAGCCCTGTATAACAAATTCATAAACATTAACTTATGGGTCCTATAATATCTTTCTAAAGAAACAGAATGCATATCATTCCCACTGTCTACATGAAGAAATTGAGCATTGACATATTATTTGAGAATCACAAAAGATCAAACGGCAAGTAAGGTACTCAAATCTAGGTCTTCTAATTCCAAATTCAGCATTTCCCCCATTATACTTACTTTTATGGTATGCTGAAAATTACTATGAAAAATAAATTACATATTTGATAATGCTATGAGGCTAACCAATCACAACAAAAGCTACCCTAATTATTATTACTAATGAAAATTAAAAAACTATCAACTTCTATAAGATAGAGTAGTAAATTTATCACAGTAAGTTAGAATTACTTCCCATTTGTTGTACCCAGCATTTATGGTTTCAAATTCTTACTCCCAAATCTCATGTTCAAAAGCAAAGACAAAAACTAAACCAGTGGTTGCCCAGGGCTGGGCGGGTGAAACGGGAGGAAAGAAGGAGCGAATGCTCACACATACAGGGTTTCTTTTGGTGGCAGAAGGAGAAAATTATTCTAAAAATTAATTGTGGTAATAGTTACACAACTTTGTAAATATGCTAAAAAACACTGACTTGCACACCTTAAAAGTCAACTATATTACATATGAATTATATCTCAATAAAATTATTTCTAAAAGAATACATGGAGTCAAAGCATAGCATTTCTGCTATATTATAATAATATTGTAAATCTAAGAAAATCTTGAAAGTTGGGTTATTTATTCAACATCTACAAATACTTGCTCTGTTCAAAAGACTCTTCCAAAATAAGGCCCCAAATTCAAGAAATTGAAATTCGTGAGAAACAAACAGCAAACTATAACACTACGCAAAGTTAAATGTGAATTCTACAAAAATAAGTACAATAAATATAATAATATGTAACGAACACTAGAGACATCTCCTGGAACTTAGCGATGTAGCCAAGTATCACTTAGCTGTGTGACCTTGGGCACCATAAAATAATAATATATTAATGCACATCAAGACCAAACCTCCATAGAAATGTTAAGGTATTATTTCCTCATATATTAAATGAGGAAACTGGTCAAACAATTTTTATAATTTCTATTAACTCTAAAGTTCTATAAATCTATAATTCAATACTAGATTGACTTATACCATTAATTATTTTTCATTTTTGCTTGAAATATTGTGTCATTCACTCATCAATTGAGTCACAATTAAAAGCATAACTTGTTTTGTCACTCTCATACCAAAATTACTTGCATCCAAAGAAAGGTCATTCCATTTAAAGGAGACAGTCAGAGAAGGACTCTGTTCTTATTTTAGAGGTAGGAATATTATGCAACTTTTCATTTTAAAATTCCCATTTGGAAATGCTCTCCATGTTTAAATATCTTCAAATATTCACAAACATTTTTCCTTTAAAACTGGACTAAATTTTGGAAACAGTCAAAAGTCAGTGATGATCTGGCATACAGAGCTGGCAATCAAGAGTCATTTTTCACTGAGATGAAATGTGAATTTCCTAGCCACTGCTGATAAACAGGGACCCAATGTTCTCTGAATACCATGACCACCCTTCTATTTCCCTGTGTCTTTGCACACTCAGTTGCCTATTCTCGAACTATCCATTCAACTCTACCTACTCCTCACAATTCCTAATTACCTTTCTAAACACTCCCTGACATTTTCAAGTCAGAAATGACTTTCTCTCTTCTGTGGTCACACAAATTTTAGTTTTATTGCATGGTATTTGTCACATCTCATTTTAGACATTCGTGTTTGTATCCCCAGCTCATCATCTGGATTTCAGACAGTTTGGGAATAGATTGTTTGGTCCCAAATTTAGGCAAATTAGTTAACGTCACTAGGTTTTTGTTGTTTTTTTAAAGATTTTATTGTGGAATTGGGGGAGAGAAATAGCGTTGGGTAATCGGGGAAGGGGAACAGACAAGTTGCTGTCCTTTTGTTCTTCAGTCTAGTTGGGGAGGGTGTTGCTTCACTGGCCCATGTGAGTATCGTCATTGTGCTCAGTTGCTGGTCTCTGGATGTCACTCACCGCGGTTATTGGCAGCTTACGCTGGCTGCCAGCCGCTCACGCTGGGTGCCGGCCACTCACTGTAGCCTACGGCAGCCCACTGCAACAGGGGCTGCAGCCTACACCATCGCCGGGACTCACAGCAGCCCAGCTCCAGGTGGAACTGTTGTTAGCTGTAGAGGGCAGTGTCACTGGCCCTCATATGTGGGATCCGAACCAGGGCCGCTGGCATCCCAAGCCAGCTCTTAACCAATGTGCCACTCGGCCTGCCCACTAGGTTTTACTTTATAGTCTACAACATGGTTGCATTTTTCATCTAACAATTTCATAAAATATTTTAAATTGATATCACCTATTTTCTGGGAAGGAACACGGAATTAGGCATTCAAGCTAGTGGGCATGTAAACAGGTACTCCCTTGCAAGAGGGAGATTTGACAATACAGAGCAATTAAATGTTCATTTGGTCCAGTTATTCAGTTCTAAAAACATATCCTGGAAATAATGGGGTGGCACTCAATGATTTATGAGGGTGTTCATCAGCATTTATTTATCAGGAGAACACTGGCAATAATGTAGTTATCTAGCCATAGTGGATTGCTTACATAAATTATCTTGCAGCCATTCAATAGTTTTATTTACACAATTAAAAATCACATATAAGAAATGTTTGACGACATGGTAAAACATTCATGATGTGTGAAGTTGAAAAGGATGGGTACAAACTCCCAAAAGAAACCTAATCACAAACAACTTCCCTTGCTGGCATATCACAACCACCCTGGCACGAGGGGTGCCATTCCCCTGGCAGCTCACACTGGGTATGTGTGTGTGCACCTAGAAAGCAACTCATTCTATATGGTTTTGGAGCCAAACATCAAGAGCTTTCCATATCAAGACCAGCAAAGTCAGATGTTGGGAGTGAACTCAGAATCAAAACTGATGGCATCAAAAAACAAAATTCTTATAAGTGTTGGGAATACATTTAAGAGTTTCTGTATTTCTTTTCATTCTCTTCTAAGCAGACATGTTTGTGTTTCCCCCAGTATCAGTCACAGTAAAGATAACTGTTATCCTTTGCTTTGTTCAGTTCTAGTAATGGAACAGTTTCTTAATATGATGTTTTATGTATATCAGGATTATATCAGTTTCATTGTGGGTTAACTAGATATTTGGGTGCTATCTAGGAGCCTAATCAATGATCAAGAGGAGCCCTCATAAACTGGGAGCTATTCAGCTTACAAGAGTTTCTGTCTCAAGTTCATTGGTCAAGGGGAACGTTTTCTTGCCCGTCTTCAAGCTGAGTCTCCAACAGAGAAAATAACAAACTGGGAAAAACTTTAAAGAGGTTATTTTCCCTATTTCATTGTCATAATCATGGATGGCCCATGTTACAACTGAGACCCAGTAAGTCAAAACTGTGGGGCATGAATCCTTTGGAAAAGTTCCCTGGGCAACTGCGACGTGAACCCCTTTGTTAAGATCAAGGGTTCCTTTAGGAACAAAGATAATAAAAATGAGGACAACACCCCAACATCCAAGAGACATCAGGGAATCTCTATGGTCAAGTCACTGTGCTGAGCACATCACTTAGATCATCTCGTTTGATCCACACACAACAGATGTATGAAAATAACCATGATAAAAACGATAATAACCACCTCTGTCACAAGAGTAACAAACACACGTGGCATCTAACTGTATGCCAGGCTCTGTGATATCATTTTATAAACATTAACTTTTAAAATTCTCACAATCACTCTGAGACAGAGAGAGAGAAAGAGAGAGAGAGAGAGAGAGAGAGAGAGAGAGAGAGAGAGAGAGAGAGAAAAGAGAGAGAGATTGAGAGATTAATTCCAACTCAATTTTCTAAAAACGGAAGCTGAGATGCAGTTATTAAAGGACCTGCCCAAGGTCACATCACTGGTAAGTGGCAAAGAAAGCCAGGATGATTTGAGTTCACAATGTCTAACTCTAGACTAGTGTGAACTCTTAGCCATTAAATTTCTTCAGTACAAGTTATTAGCACTTCCTTGTTTTACATGGAAAATGAAATTGTTGTATTTTGTGTTTATGCTGCTTAACATGTACCTTTGGCATCCAACAGCCATTCAATACATGATCTTTGAGATAAATTCTTTTTCTTTCTGTTAGTTTGTTTGTGTTTAATCTTTTATTTTACTTTTTTAATTAAAATTTATTGGGGTGACAATGGTTAGTAAAATTACATAGGTTTCAAGTACATAATTCTGTAATACATCATCTATATATATATCACATTGTGTGTTGAGTTGAATTCTTAAAAAAAAAAAAAAATTCTTAATAGAAAAGACCCAGTCTAGAAAATTAGCTGACTGACTTTTCAATTTATTTTTTAAGGAGTAGTATGCCCTTTTAAATATGATTATAAAAACTACATTTTGAGTATAGAGAATTAGGTTCAATGAATACATAATTCAATACTTGTGAAATGGAGGCTCAAATCAAACTAATTACAACTCGAAAACCAGAAGCAACTATATTAGTCTGCATTAAAATGAACCAATCCATCTTTTTTACATACTACACAATGAGCCCACTAAAAAAGCATCCAATATACAAATTTAAACTATAACAAAATCTTTGTTCTCTTCAAATTATATAGTCAGAACTCAAATATCAAAGTAGTTTTGAAATGAACATATTTCATTATGTTTATACTTCTAGGAGAAAACAAGTACATCCCCACCCCCACAAAACGAGCAGCAATAAAACATCCACTATAGATAATCCTTTTCCTCATCTGTAAAATGAAACAGTTGAATTAGATGGTTTCAGACATCTCTTCATGGTATTCTACGACTCATGCCTCAAAAAATACTATCACTTAAATTTCTTTAGAAAATGAAATGCACATGAAGATAATTTAGAATGAAACACTATCTATTACTTAGTTAATATGATTTCTCTTTCTAAACCTTCTATAGTGCAGAGCTTATTTTAGCCCATGATAATCCTGAAACTATCGGAAACTAAATGTAAAGAGGCTTTGGACCTGGAATCAGAAAACTTATGTTTAGTTCAAGTTCTGCCACATACTAGCTGAACAATTAAAGACATGTCCCTTAACCTGCCAATTTACAAAGCCTGGTTTGCCATGTATTCAGTGGGAATAATGACAATTTCTTTGCTACCTATCTCTTAAGGATAAGTGATAATATAATTCTAATTAATACTCTGTATTAATGATGAACTATATGGGAAAACACTGTAAACTGTAAAACACTCTAAAAAATTAAAGAAAATTGTATCAGTGGTAATAAGCCTTCTTTCAGTCATGAAAGCTTGTGTTTCTTTTATTGCTGTATTTGGCCACTTTTTTTTTTTTTTTTTACAATTTTCTTAAAGCAAGAGTAAAGCAGTCTACTGTGAAAACAGTTCAATGTCTTCTTTCATTTGATGTTTTTCTAAAAGTCTTGCTTAAGCTTTATCAAGCCATACTTTCATATCAGTCTATTATTTATTAAGCAGTAAAAGTCACTGTCTGCTTTTATAAGTGAGCTTTGTTATCAATTAATCTTTTAAAATTCCAAAGAACGGAACAAACTAGAAGAAGAAAAATGAAAAGAAACCCTCTGATGCACTTCACATCCTTTCCCAGTTCAATTATTTGGATTCATTTACCTTGCCCAGAAATGAATAAACTTTGTGAAACTGAGCAAGCTACCACAGCATGAAATTTTCGATATTCTTTTATCTCTATGGTAGAAGATCTACTAATTGCTTATTGCTTATTTTAGAGAGCTAAAAATAAACTACCAAGTATAGTAAGAGAAGTTGGCAGTGCTTACAGGCACTGGTAAGAGGAAGTAGATAATGTCTGTACATTTAAAATCTAGCAGTATTTTCAACCAGGAAATTTCCCCCCTGAAATTTAATAAAATTTACCCCTAGGTAAACATAAATCACCAACATTTCAGTCACAATTATCAAATGATAGCCTAAAAGTAAAGATCTTGTATCCATATCCATAATGCTATCCCAACACGGTCAGAATGACTTTCTGTTTGTCCCTGATTTGCAGATCACAAATCTAGACTTACACAAACAATATAGTGACTGTTGAAGAACTTGGAGAGTGGTTTTATTTTTTTAGTTAACTAACAAAACATTACAACATAACAAATTATACTGCTTTTAAGGGCTGGCCGAATGGCTCAGTTGGTTAAGAGCTTGCTCAAGAGTGTGAGCTGAGCTCTGAGCAACTGCAGTTTGATGCCAGCCCGAGCTGAGTTGCCATTGAGCTGCCAACAGGTGGCAGGATGGCTCAACTGAAAAAAATAATAATAATTATACTGCTTTTAGCTAAAAGTCATTGATAGCATGAGTTTTATGATTAACAAAATATTATTGAATTGGATAACTGGTTTGTTTTTTTTAATAATTTTGAAATACACATTGTCTTAGGGAGCTATAACAAAATAGAGAACAGGGAGTTGTCTAAAATAGCACTGCAGCTTCTGGAAGCCACAAGAAAACACAGCAGTTTCCCCTTAACCACAGAAAATATATTCTATGACCCCAAGTGGATGCCTGAAAACACAGATAGTATAAACCTTATAAATTCTGGGATTTTCATATATATATATATATCTACCTATGATAAATACAATTTTATAAATTAGTTACAGTAAGAGATAAACAACAATAGCTAATAATAAACTAGAGCAATTATAACAATATACTGTAATAAAAATTATGTGAATATGGTTTTTCTCTTTCAAAACATCTTATCATACTGTATATACAGCATGGATAAGCCGGACAAAGAGATGATCCTGGTCCCAGGCAGCACAGAGCTGGTCAACGCAAGATTCCATCATGCTACTAGGAATGGGGCAAAATTTAAAACTAATGAATTGTTGATTTCTGGAATTTTCCATTTAGTATTTTCGAACCACAGTTGACCACAGATAAATGAAACTGAGGACAGCAAAAGTGTGGCTGAGGGGGGACTACCTGATGACAAGCAGGGATGTAGGTATTGTCTCACTTTTATCTGTCATCTCAACCCACTGAGGGAATACAGGAATAAAGGATGCGTAAGGGAAGTAACGTAGTCAGGGGCCCACAGAACTCGGAGGCGACATGCCTAAGGCATCAGTGGAGATGGGTTAGAGGTCAGCAAAGCCCTCCATAATTGGTATTTCATTTACATTAGATACCTCAGCTTTCACAGATTTTCTGAACTGAAGAAAGCAAGCATTTCCAATAAAACCCAGAACAGACAATGCTCATGATCAACTAGAGTTCTACATCGAGGCTGGAGACCATGACTGACTTTTTCTGTGGTTCAAACAATCTGTGTGCGATTTGATTAGGGAGGGAAATGGAGAGAACTGAGAGCTGATCTTAAAATATATACATGTCAACATTCAGATCGTGACAAAGCAGAGCTCCATCACCCTAGAACACTAGAGGATTTAATTATTCAAGGATAGCATAGTTTTCAATCAGAAAAAAAGATGGGTGAGTTCGGGGAAATACAAAAAATGTAATTTAACTACACGGGGTATAAATCATTTGAAAATACACCATTCCATTCTGTGTCTTCTTTAAAAACACATACTCAACCTTAACTGCCTCTACATAAAGAGTACCCATACATGTAGATGAAAAATGATGTGCGGACTTACTTCATCAGTGAATCAGAAAATCTGTTCAGGGACCCCATGCCTTTGTGGTCATACGCCATTGCCCTTTGGCACTCCAAGCCTCCACATAGCTCTCTATTATCCACATGTGAACACACACACACACACAGCAAGCCTTTTCTAGACATCACCTGTCAAGACAGATTTGCTAGGTAGAATCTTCAGGTCTATTTCTATTTTTCAGAGTACTAGGAGACAGCTGCTCTGATACCATGTAAGAAATGGTTTTTCAGGAATGCCTTTGAGATCAGCCACATTCAATGCATGTGTGAATCAGAAGTCACCAAAACGGCAGGGTATATACCACAGAGAGAGAGAGCGAGAGAGAGAAGGAAAACCAATTGGGGTGCAAGGAGAGAACTGTAGAAAGTAAGAACAAAATTATGCTCTACTAATATTTAACATGTGATTTTACCATGGCATATATGTGTGATGAGATGAGATGAGATAAGACAAGATGATAAGAAAGGTAAGATAAACATCTAGAGAGACAGATGTTTAAAACATTTTTACTGATAGGACTACATAATCGAAAAAGTTTGGAGATGATTAAAATCATGTGAACTAAAGTGATTTAAATATATATATATATGCAGGCAAATAAGAGTGATATTACATAAATTAAAATTTTTAAATGCTTGAATCATGAGAAATTCAATTTATAACACTAATTTTATATTTTTCTCATTTTTTTTATAATGGTTCATACTTCAATCTACTTTACAAAAAACCGCTCTTACCATGTCCTCAATTGATAGATTTCTTATGAAAACTGGCACTAAGAAAGACATCAGGACTTACAAAGTTCCTTTCTGATTCAACAGAAACTCAGTCAGTTTTTAATCCAAAGACTGAATGATAAAATATCCCAAAATAATCAGATAACAATGAAAACAAATTAAAGTCGATTTTAATTTCTTAAATCATATACAGTCAGTTTTGCTTTTACTGTGCTGTTAGAAGAAAAATTACTTTTATAGTCATTAATATTTTAAAGGAACTAAGCAATCAAAACCCAATCTGGAAAAATTAGCATCCAGCATAAGGTGATTTTAATTCATCAGGGCAATTCCGATGCTGCTAATTGTATCTCCAAGAAAGTGGTGCTTACGCTTCAGTCTCCTGCCCAAATTTTATGGGATGGATATCCAGGAAGAAATATTTTAAAAGCAAAAAATTCAAGTGAATGTGTGACTAGGTTGAGAGGGGGGAAGTATATTTCAACTCTGAAAGCTGTGAATTACAAATGCCTCTTCCCCTCTCTTCAAAATATACAGGGAAAAACCACAAAATGAGAATAGTCAACACCAGTTTTCACACCAGTTTTCAACTGCGTAACACATAAACTATTTTCTGATACTCAAGAGAAGTATGAAAAGAAGCATAAAAAGACAAGGTACCACAGAGGGAAAAGTCTGATAAAAGACAGAATTTTCATGTAATGTGTAAAAAGAGAGATCCTAAGAAGGAAAAAGAGAGGAGATTATAAATGCCAATCTGAATTTAAAATAGTCATGTCTCCCTGAGATTATGCAACATTTTTTCCTCATTCATATCAGTCTGTAATGTATTTATAATGGACTGCCTCTATATTTTAATAAAGAAACCCTGCAACTTACAGCATTTCCTTTCTAAGAAATAAATTTAGAGAATGTAAGAGTCATTTCAGCATTTACAATTTAAGGGGAAAAGAATTTATAGTGTCTTAAAGCAAATAAATAGCAAACTTATTCAAACCTTGAAGTTCTACATGCAGACTATTGATAATTAAAATACAATTAAGTATTTTTAGTTGGAATAGATATCTATGTAAATATTTGAGATGGCAACTGTTAATTAATATTTAATTCTGCAACTAAACTTTTATTTTTATCATGAGTTAACATAGTAAATAACTAAGATCAGTTTTCAAAATATAACAAAGCAAATAAATTATATCTGTTACTAGCTGACTTATTTCATAGTAATTTTGCCACTTCCTATTCTGCATTTCTAGTTCTTTAGACAAAATCTCATATATCACTGCCTTATATTGACACCTGCTGGAAAGTACCAGAATTGTACATTTCTCATTTCATTATCTGAGCAGTTGCTAATTTTGCATCTATGAAAAGAAATGTAAGAGATATAATTTCAACTGCAAATAGTATAAATTTAGTTTTCTAAAAAAGAAGAGTAACATTTATCCTAAACATTTTAATTTTAATGGTTTCTTTAGGAAATCATAAATCTCAAGAAGTCTGCCCAAAGAGTATTTCAGACGGGAATTAATTTACTCAACGACTTCAGTAAAATGAACTTCTGTTTCTTTAGAGTATAATTATAAAACGAATTAAGGAACTTTCTTCAGTATTTGAACGTTTTCTGCTTCATACCTCAGACTAACTTAATACGTTGGTCACATGACCTGAGAAAAATATCTGATTTTGTGAAGTATGCATACAAATGAATCAGAAAAATGACCCAGCTAATGAAAACAGGATGCTTTACATAGTCATATCTGTAGTCAAAAAGATAAAATAACATGCAGTAGTGAAAGTGCTTTTTTTCTCTATTATCAAAATTACCTGGTTCATGAAATACATAAATGTTTTACCATAACAAATTCATTCTCTGAAGTGGACCAAAACACAACACATTAAAATAATTAATTTACAAATATTTACAACTGAATTATTGAGTCACATTGTTTTAATTAACTTCTTGTGCAAATGAAATACTTCTAAGTATTTCTACAAAGAATACCCCACTACCTTCATCTGTCTCCTACAACTTCTCAAAGAAAAAAAGTTTCCAGACAGAAATAGATTTAAATGACCAAACTGTAAGATATAAAAACATGATAAAGTTAATAGAACACTGCTCCCCCACCACTCTGCTGCCATATAATATGTACAGTTTGGGTGCTTGGACATGTCATATTTTAACATCATCAGAAAAATAATCATGTCCTAGAGACAGCTGTTCCAATTACAAATGAGTTTGAGCGGCTAACAAGACAATAAGATATATTCTTGGAAATGGCACTAAGAGTATGTCATGATGTAAAAACCCTGGGCTGAGGTACTGTATACACTGCTTTAACATTCCTGTTAGAAGTCCTTCCTTCCTTTGATATCAAATATCTCTGGTTTTTGACAAAAGTAAGGATGATACCAATACAGTTTAAATAAAACAAAACTATGATAAAAAATATAATAGCTAACTTAAAAAAATACAGGAGCTCATTCAATGGTTTATGGTTAAGATGACATAGTATTTGAAATTTGCAACTGTCAAACAAGTTGCCTCCTGAGAGTGTACTTAATCCACCTGTCCAAATAAAATTAAGTTCTTTAAGTTTAGCTAGAAAGATTCAAGAATATAGGGGATATTGTCTGATGACATTAGGTCTATTACTTTTCAAGATGTGCTTTCATTTTTCAAATTGAAAGAGATGGACAGTTTTTAAGTAACCTGCTGAAAGGTTATTTTAAATTCTTCTTTTAAATTTACTGACATTTATGTAAGATTAATGTGCCATTCAATATTTAGACGCTGCAAAGTATCACAGAGGTAACAGGTCTTAATGAACGTAGTTTTGCAGTAGCCCACCTCAGGAGACAAGAACGTAGTATTTCAGTAGCCCACCTCAGGAGACAAGATTTTTGTCAGTTGCAAAATAAAATGAGCACAAAACAGTCCTTATTCCTGATTCTGAAACAAAATTTAATTAGCAGTTCATTTCAACAGCTGTACAATCAGTCACTAAAAAATGAATCTTTCCTTCCTAAGAACCTTGAAAGATTAGTTTTCAGAGCCTGAGAAACAGCGGAATTGTCAGACACCAAAGATCCCTATTTCCAATCCCTCAGTTACCTTACAGAGCTTCTGATACCGAGGAGAAGAAACTGCCATCCTTTGTAAACGATGTAACAAAACCACAACTTTCTGCAGAGACGTTCGCACCACAGCCATCATTTTAAGTTTACCACACTTCTGGAGACACCTCAGAATTTGCATTATAAATGAAGAGCAATGATCATTTCCTCCCGGTCACTGGACAATGATTTGCCAGTTCTCTGAGCATGCTCGTTTCCAGGAATGCATGTGAAAGATACAGGGGCTCAGGTTCTAGGCAAAAGGAGGCTGGTATACCTTCAACTTCTTCTCAATTAAAAAAAAAAAAACGTACAGAAATGCCACACAGAAAGCCCCCCTCCCCCGGCAGATGCTCACAGCTAGTACTTGCTCAGCTGGGCATGGCCAGGAAATGAAGCAAGTTGAGCAGCCAAACGCTGCCTGCTGCTGGAAAGAAGCACGCTCGGTAGCCAAAAAAGGATATTAAGTGAAACATTCAAGCTGCAGATACAAAGCAGACATCCCCGGGGAACAGAGATTCAACACATCGCCACCACAGTGCATGCCTTGGAGCTGGTTTATATTAAGAGATCGAGTGGCATTCACTCAGTCACTCTAAAAGGGGATGCATTCGCTACCTGACTAAACGCAGCTCTGGCTGTGCTGTGTGATGAGTGAACAGACCCTGTAATAAATCTCAGGCAGAGCAGAAGGGTACCTGACTGTAATGATATCAGCCCGAACATTAAGTGCTCAGAAATCACCTCCAGACAGGTCTCAGAACAGATCATCTCAAAACAAAACAAAAATACCCGCAGGGACTAGGAGGCTTTACCTAAGACACCCCAAAAGCAGAGTGGTCCTTGGGCTCACAGATGCCGGCCTTAGGAGGAAAGTCATTAGAAATCAAATTTCTAATGTTAGGTTAGGACTCGTCTAAGGAAAAAGCTAATATTAAAAAAAGTCTGTAACTGACTAATAACATTCCAAATTACATTTCCCTTTAGACAGCATCTTCATTATCTCATTCTATGTGTCAGAAAGCTGTTTTAATGTAATGAGTAAGAAGTATAAGATGTGATTATGTGATGTAAAAAACCAAGTACAGAATTTTTGAGTTTTATATGCATATGTACACTTTGAGATGTTAACTTCTACTGCAGCTTGATACCATTACAAATACCAACTGGAGTAAAGTACGATTAGGAAATCAGAAAAATAACCCAGAATGATTAAACGATTGGGTCAAAGGGCACAGCCAAAAATAGAACCCAGATGCTTCTCATTATCAGTGTCCTGCTCAAACTATTAATAATAACCCACATAGTCACCTTTCTGTACCATTGTCACGATTCTTTAAAAGACAAGCAGGATTTTAAAATATTTGTTTCTCTTCTGTTTCATCTGCCTTCTCAGTCCTTCACTTTAGCAGGATTTAAAGTCCTCTGTAGGGTCTTGCAGAGTTGTGTTTATCAAGCAGTGTTTTTGTGGGCTTCTGCTTTTTTTCCCTTGTAGATCTTTAGTGAGAACATATACTGCCTCCTTCTGGGGAGGCTAACAATGTCAAAAGACCTATACAAAGGCAAATTTGGACGAAGTAGTCAATTGATGGTGTAATTCAAATATTACGTTTCTAGGCAAATATACAGAAACAGAAAATAGCTCAGTGATCATTGAGAACTGGGGAGACTAGAGAGTTGGCAGTGGGGGATTGAGTACTAAGGAGCACAGGGTTTCGTTTTGGGGTGATGAAAGTGTTCTAATTTGATTGTGATGATTATTGCACAATGCTGAATATACTAAAAGCAATGCAATTGTACATTTTAAGTAGATGAATTGTATGGTATATGAATTATATGTCAATAAAGCCATTATCAAAAATATATGAAGTTGTAATTGCTGTCTCTGCACGAGCAGAGGAAGTTTCCACGATACAGGTATTTCTCCCTAAATACACCACGGGGAATGGAACTGGGTACAGGGGAAGATTTGAAACAACCTAAACAATCAAAGTCTGCACCTGTGGAACAAGAGGGTGAAAATTAGGCTGAAAGAGAACACAGAAGATGAAAACAAGCCCCAAACACATGTTGTTAGAGAGCAAAATCAGCCACCTGTTATAACAACACCCCGGAAAGGCAGTGGGGCAGCAGGATTTCACCCAGCAGAGAAGGGGAACATTTCAGTTCACCAGTAATGCTAAAATATAAAGCTTACATTTCAAAAAATAAATAAATAAATAACTAAAACGATCATATGTTAGGATGTGGGCATGAAAATTAAGAATAAATTCATTTGAATTAATAGATAAACTGGGAAGTCAATAACAGACTTACGTTCAACAGCCAAAAAAAAAGTTTTTGCATCTTTGGCCAAAGTCTCTCATCTGAATATAGATCCACAGTGACAACTGCATACCAGGCATCTTCTGGATGTAACTCAAATGCTTCATTTCAACATAGTCAAAATCAACTGTATCAGCCCATCACACACCCCACTAACTTGTACTGCTGTCCTACCATTTCCTTTTCCTACATTCCCAACCTCAGGCTCTCACACCACCTGGCAATCATCTTTTTCTCTGCCTCTTCCACTTCCCTTACTGGAGCCATACTATCAAGTTACTAGGTCTACTCCCCACCGTCACACCCCTGCCTCATTCCTAGTCATTATCACCTCTGACCAGATGGCTGCAAGCACCTCCTAATAGACTGCTCTGCTGTCAGCCTTGCCCATTTCAAACCCATTTCTCATAATACCATCAGCCAGCTTCCTATAAAGTACAAATCCCATTGCATCTCTCTCTTGCTTAGTGTTCTTTAATGACATCTCCTGGTTGCCACAGAGTTAAACTACAAAATACTTGGCAAGTCACACAAGATGCTCTACAGTCTGAACTGCTCAGCTCCCAGGAGCTTCATTCTCCCGAAAACCTCCTAAAGATCAGGCTTTCTCTTGCCAATAGCCCTCTTCAGAGGAGTCAAACTATTAATAACTGCCTTGCAGCAGGGCAATGAAACAAAAATACATAAACCCAAATGATCATCCATCCTTAACAGAAATGACATGTATCATAGCATACTCCCGAAATTAGTCATCTTCCATTGTGCTTCCAAACTATCCTTCATCCAAATGTACCCAAATTCACCTTACCCTGAATACTAAATAAACTTCATCTGCGTGACACACACTCCCAAAGCCCTGCGTCCAGCTATCAGACATGAAGCAAGGACAACCAGTGAATGTTGCCATGTAAGCAGTTCTGCACACACCACTTGTGCACAGAGCTCACATATTCTGAGGTCCTCATGCCACATTTCTTACCACCACCACCACGCTACCAGAAAATGTATCGATTATCAGCAAAAGGTATCAGGTCTGAAACAACCATCAACCTACGAGCTGCCAAAAATAAAGCCAAGGAATTTTTTTTTTTAACAAAATGGACAGAATGTTTTAAAATTAAGAACATTTATTAAAAGGGCAAAGGAGCAAAAAAGTCATGCAAATTACCACAATGTGAAGCATCTCCAATATAAATAAATGCATGTGTTCATCATTAGATAAAGAGATTTTAATGAGCTCTTACTAGATGCCCTTTTTAATACTTCCTATGAGGCAAAACAGACTATTTTACCAATTTTAAATTATTTTTGAGAAGCATTTACTATATATGCTGTAATGTATTTTAGTAATTTAGTCAGAAACCTTTCTTTCTTGGTGCTGGTTGCCATAAGACAAGTAATCTTGGGCATAGTTATTTTTATTTTGAAAGATTTTAAACAGCTCCATTTACATTTATTTCCACAGTTTGAATATTCATTAAATATTGAGATGAGTTTGGGCTATGGTAAGACTATATCCCAATGTGTCAGAAGACATTAGGAAGCCCTAAGGCAGGTCTGTGTTTTGCTGGTGCTCACCGTCAAGTTTATTTCAAGCCTCCTTTGCTCTCTGTCTATAAGCTGTTACCTACCACATGCGAAGGCTAGGTATCTTGTGAGTTTAGCACCATTTCATAAATTAAGTATCGTGAGCATTTGTAGGTCAGACTTATAGTTGTTTAAGTCATAAAAATTCATACATTCTAGGGCCGGCCGAGTGGCGCATTGGTTAAGCGCTGGTTTTGGGATGCCAGCGGCCCCGGTTCGGATCCCACATGAGGGCCAGGGACACTGCCCTCTACAGCTAACAACAGCTCCACCTGGAGCTGGACTGTGTGAGCCCCGGCGATGGTGTGGGCTGCAGCCCCTGCTGCAGTAGGCTGCCATAGGCTACAGTGAGTGGCCCGCAGCCAGCGTGAGTGGCTGGCAGCCAAGCATGAGCTGCCAATAGCCGCGATGAGCGACATCCAGAGGCCAGCGACAGATCTGCCTCATCCGGGAAGAGCGCAATGAGGATACCAACAGTGAAGCAACATCCTCCGCAACTAAACTGAAGAACAAGAAGACGGCAACTTGTCTGTTCCCCTTCCCCGATTCCCCAACGCTGTTCCCCTCCACCAATTCCCCAATAAAATCTTTAAAAAAAAAAAAAAAAAAATTCATACATTCTAGCATCTACTCACATTTAGAGCCCTCTATAACCCTGTAAAAACGAGTTAGTAGCTAACTATTTTATCAATTAACATTAATGGTGACTTGATGAGATCCCAGAGGGTGAGACAAAAAGAACATATCTTTTATCTAACTTCGATATGTGCCTGGTCACTCTCATTACCAGGACACAAGTATATTATGTAATGAATAAGAAATAAGAAGTAAGGAAGGAAACACAGATTTTTGTTAAATTAATCTTGCAAAGTCAACCATACAACACCCTAGTGGCCGTTACACATGGGAACAAGTTATAAATAAATCTTTTCCGAAAGGGTCCTTTCAAAAATTATATATAACTTTTCAATGAAGACAATTTCAAACTTAGAGCAAACTTGTAAGAATAAGACAGTTCCAAGAAAATGTCTGTGACCTTTTATCGAGACTCACGTATTTGTTAACATTTTGATGTTTCCAGGGGAAAGCGTTCCTAAGAAAGGATTCAAAAAAGGTCATTATAGTGAATTTCATAATGGCGAAGTTAGGCTCCAAGGGCAGCAGTCGGTATTTACTTAGAGTTTGCAGACAGAGCACTGAATGGGCAACAATAGGAAATAACGTAATCTCTGCCCATGAAGGACTATGGAAGCAGCTGGGAGAAGGGGAGGCACAAATCAGATGACAATGGGTCATGAGTTGACCAGCATATCAGAAATACTAACTGTCAAAATGATGTGGAAATGACACGGCATAAAGAAGTAATCCGTTGTGAACCTGGCAGACAAGGAGACTTCTCCACTGAAACAGATTTTAAACCAAGTTCTAAGTGAGAAGGCCTGTGACTGGCAAGAGTAGGTGATTCCGTGCAACGAAAATGGAAGTTCAAGGGCAACAGTGTAGCTGTACTCGGGGGCAGAAAAAGGATTCAGATAATCTTCATAAGAGTCCTCATACAGTTTTTTAAAGGAAAGATTTTGTATTATCACCTTTTGTGAAGAGGGAACTTGAACCTCAAACTGAATACATGGTATTTCTCAAGCTAAACGCACAAAAGTAATACCTTCAAGCCCAATGTTCTTAGTTGTAAACTAACCCATAGAGCCTTTGCAGCTTTTATATTAAGTATTTATAGTAAATGAAGACAGAAACAATTTCATATTAGGAGGAAATGTTCTTATAATGTAAGACTCAATAAGGCTAACTGTAAGAGGTCTTAACATGACAGAAAACAGAACAGCTATGAACCTATATGTCTAAGTGAAGAATTATTACTTCCATCAAATAAGGTGTTTTTCCTCAATTATTAAGTGAAAGTACTTTATAGATCTTATTTGCAGAGACCAATTATTCACAGGGGCGCACGGATTCCATAGCAGAAGAAGGTGACAAGCTCACCTTTTAATGGTAGTAACTTTGCATGGAGCTAGATCAAATAAGCACAGCATAACTAACATTACTGACCGTGGCCGCCCCAAGCACTTGCCTGCATCTGCTGTGTGAGCTCTTTGGCCAAGACTGTGTCCTGAAGAGCACTCTCCCGCTGAGAGGCATCGGCGAGCACATTAACGGTGGTTTCTGCCTCTTGTATCCACTTCAGGAAGTTCTCCAGGTCCCTGCGAGCGGCCTGCACTGTCCTCAGCTCATCCTCCAAGGCACTCTGTCTGTCAGCGATGCTGCAAGGAACAACATGGCAGGCATATCTCCATTACTTACGGTGTGACAGTCCACATCATGCACACCCTCAAGAAAAAAAGGAACAGACAGCCTCAAAAGAACCTTTATTTTTTTTTTAAGTACCTAACATAACCGGGAGATTTATTTATACATGTCTTGAGCCATACTTAACGGAGGGGTAATGTGAATTGTGAGAAGAGGGAGAGGGAGAAAGACATAAATATTAACAAAATCACAACCATAACATAAAATAATTATGGCTACATTTCATAACTCATAACTGTATGTTAAGTTATTCCCCATACATTTTATTTCAATACTTTAGCATAATGCCTGACACTCAAAAGGCAATATCAATAAATATTCATACAAGGAGTGACTAAATGAATTCTAGGAAGACGTAAAATCTGAAGAAATGTTTAAGACAAAATAAAAATAATCTAAAGGGCTTACTTTATATATTTTAAACAATTCAGATCGATATAAATTATTTCCTCAAGCTGATTTACTAATATTGTATTTGGAAGACATTGGACAACCAAGCTTTTATAAACCATTCATTAAATCTACATTCAAATTGAAACACAGAACTATCCCGGAATGTCATGATTTAAGAGATGCACACACCTCTGAAACTCAACCTACAAAATTTTATATACCTCAAAGCTCCATAATAAGAAAACAAACAATTTAAAATATGGGTACCAACAATTTCATTCCTAGGTATTGAAACCCAAGAAAACTGAAAATGTATGTCCACAAAAACACTTGTAGTACACAAATGTTTATAAGCAGCATTATTTATAATAGCCAAATAGTAGAATCAACCCAAATAACCATCAACTGAGAGAGGAACTGATTAACAAAATGCAATATAGTCACACAGGAAATATCATTCAGCCATCAAAAGGAATGAGGCACCAATACACACTACAACACGGATGAACCCCGAAAACATTATACCAAGTGAAAGAAGCCAGACAAAAGGCCACACAGTGTGTGATTCCATTTATATGAAATACCACGGAATGAGATAAATCCATAGAGAAAGTAAATTAGCTATTGACTAGGTCTGGGGAGTGCTGGGGGAGGAGGGGGGTGTAGAAGCAATGGGAAATGATTGCTAATGAACGGTGGGGTTTCGGTGGGGGCGGTAATAAAATGTTCTGAAATTAAGAACGTGGTGATGTTTGCACAACATGGCAAATACATGAAAAACCACTTATTTGTACACTTTTTTTTTTTTGAGGGCAGTGTCACTGGCCCTCATATATGGGATCCGAACCAGGGCCGTTGGCCTCCCAAGCCAGCGTTTAACCACCACACCACTCGGCCAGCCCTGTACACTTTTAAAAAACTGTATTTCATGGTATATGAACTATATCACAATTTGAAAATCAGCACACATATGATCTCATTTATATGTATTTTCTATGTGTCCATATACTCATCCATCCATTCATCATCATCCATCCATTTGTCCTTCTCTTTGCATATATAGAAATGTCTGGAATGTTAATTTAATTTCGAAATAGTTATTTTCAGGTGCTGAGATTTAAGGTGGTTTATTTCCTATTTGTGTTTTTCTGCATTCTTTGAATTTAGAATGAACAGGTATCTCTTTTTACAGATCAATAAATACATTCTTTTAAAAATGGATAAAAGATTTAAATAGACACATCATCATAAAAGATTTATGGATGACAAATAAGCACATAAAAAGATGCTCAGCATCATTAATCATCAGAGAAACAAATTCAAACCACAATGAGATATCCACTACATATTAGAACAGCTCTAAGAAAATGATGATACCAAGAGTTTGTGAGAATGCAGACTACCCTCAACTCTCATTCACTGCAAGTGGAAAATGGTACAACCATTTGGAAAAAGTTTGGCATTTTTTTTATAAAGTTAACCATGCACTTAAGATACAATCCAGCAATCCTACTCCTAAATATTTACCCAAGAGAAACGAAAACATATGTCCACACAAAACCCATAGGCAAATGTTTATAGCAGCTTTGTTCATAATGGCCCCAAACTGGTAAAAACCCAAATGCCATTAACTGGTAAATAGATACATTGCGATACAATGGAATACTACTGAGCCATAGAAATAAACAAACTACTGATAGGTGAAACAACATGGATGGAATCTTAAATGCGTTCTGCTAAGTGAAAGAAGCCAGATACAAAAGCCACATACTATGATTCCATTTATATGACACTCTGGAATGTCAGCAATGTCATCTCAGAGTTTACTTACTAAAACCTCCAGCAGAGCTTGGCTCCCTACAGAATAAATTCACATTGGTTTTCCTGGGACTCAGTGCCTTCTATAAGCTATCACTAATTTATTTTTCCAGCTTTATCCCTAACTTTTCTCCAATACTCTGTTCAGGTCAAAATAAAATGTTCCTTTTTTTCAGGAATATTCTTAATACTATGCCCACATAAAAAAAATTATATACACATATGTCTTTTCAACCATCTCCACTTATCAAAATCCTACTAATCCTTTAAAGGTTAAGCGCTATCTCTTCCAAAACATCTCAGCCCAATTAGGTTTCCTCGCTCTGAGTTCATAAAAGGTTAGTACGCTTCTTTATACAGAAAGTAATCCCATGTATTCTGGGAAAGCCCTTGGATTGTAATCTTATTTCACTCTTAAATTTTACTTTAACTATACCATAGAGATTTCTTGTCCACCTATTCTGTAAACTCACTATGGTCAGAAGCAGTCTTTTATATCTCCATATTTCTCAGAGTCCTTATTAAAATATAAGAATAAGCATTTATAGAACTATGAAAGTCTATTTTAATATGCCTTTAAAATTACCTCCCAAACATCATTTCTCAAGAAGCTCCTGAGAGATGTCCTCCACAAAACTCAGTTTGTAAATCCAGAAAAAAGATATTTCTGAGAAGCATGAAAACAAGAGCTCGAATACAGGGAGAAGCAAAGAACTCCCATGATAATGGTGAAAGATCTCAGAAAAGAGGGTGATGAATCCAAATTGGATCAGACGAGGGTTGTCATCACCATTCCAACTGCCATGTTTCTTGTTTTAACTTTACAAAATTAACAAAGGATACACCCTGACAAAACAAAAAAATAAACCAAAATAGAAGAAAAACAAACAAACAAACATAAGATCCAGGAAACAGGGATTCCAGAGTAGGAAGAAAGCACAGAAAATCCCCAGGATATTGACTATGTGGCAGACCTAGAAAGCACATCTCCAAGTAAAAACACTGGAAGTGACAGAATGCTTACTGTGACTGACTGTCAGGCCACTGGGAAATGTGGGAAGAATTAGCAATAGGTGCAAAGAAAACTCGGAATATAAAAACAAGACAATTGGACCGGCCGAGTGGCGCGGTGGTTAAGCGCTGGCTTGGGAAGCCAGCGGCTCTGGTTCAGTCCACATATGAGGACCAGAGACACTGTCCTCAAAAACAAAAACAAAAACAAAAAAACAAGACAATTATTGGGCCAGCCGAGTGCCTCAGTTGGTTAAGAGTTAGCTTGGGAGCAAGAGCTCTGAGCAGCAGGGCCACCGGTTTGGATCCTACATGGGCCAGTGACACTAGTGCCCTCTGCAGCTAAGGTGAATAACAGCTTGACCTGGAGGTGTGCTGCCGTGAGTTGTTGGTGACCACGTAGGGTGCAGTGGGCTGCTATAAGCTACTGGGAGTGGCTGGCAGCCAGCGTGAGTGGGTGAGCAGCCATCAGTGGTCATCCAATGGCTGGCGACTGATCTGCCTCACCAGGAAAAGCACAATGATCACAACACCAACATGGGCCAGTGAAGCAATGTCCTCCACAACTAGACTGAAGGACAAAAGGACAGCAACTTGTCTGTTCCCCTTTCCCGGTTCCCCAATGCTTTACCCTCCCCTCAATTCCCCAATAAAATCTTTAAAAAAACAAAACAAAATAAAACAACAATTATTAATTTCAGTTAAAACAAACAGAGAGGAAGCAAAATTATAATAAACTTCAGTGCTTGGCTGTCACTGATGTTTAGACATATCTGCTTATCTAAGAATTCAGGAATTCAGTGATGAGATGGTACAGCCACTGTGGAAAACAATATGGCAGTTCCTCAAAAAATTAAAAATACAGTTAACATACAATCCAGCAATTCCACTTCTGGGTATATACCTAAAAGAATTGAAAGCAGGATCTCAAAGAGATATTTGTGCATCAATGCACATAGCAGCATGATTCACAATAGATATTAATAAATGTGGAAGCAACCCAAACAACCATCAACGGATGAATGGTAAGCAAAACGCTGTATATACATATAATAGAACATTATTCAGCCTTAAAAATAAAGGAAATCCTGCCATATGTTACAACATGGGTGAACCTTGAGGACATTACACTATGTGAAATAAGCCAGTCACAAAAAAAAACCAAATACTGTGTGATTCCACTTAGATGAGGTGCTTAGAGTAAACACCCAGAGACAAAGAATGGTGGCTGCCAGGGGCTGGGTGAGGGGATAATGGGGAATTGAGTGTTTAATGGGGAAAGGGTTTCATTCTTTAAGATGAAAAGAATTACGGGAATGGATGGTGGTGATGGTAGCAACATAATGTGAATGTTTTTAATAGCACTGAGCTGTATAATACAAAAATAGCTAAAATGGTAAATGTTATGCTATGTGTATTTGACCACAGTTATTTTTAAGGGTGAAAAAACCAAATCACTGATGAGGAAGAGAATGGTAGCATAAGAAAGTTATAGCCTATATATTTACCAGAATGCAATGTCAATAGACAATGTCTAATATTGATGAATTGGAAGATAATGGTATGCTCTTTTTAGAATATGGAAATATATAAATAAAGTTGTTGCCCCTACACAGAGGGATTGTGGTGAGTAGTTAGAGAATCATTTTTTGTGTTATAAACCTTTCAATATTTTTAAACTTTTGGTTATCATATGCATATATATTACTTTAATTTTTAAAATTTAGACGTTACCTACCGGAATTTGGGTTGGTGGTAGTGGTGGTATTTTATCTCCTACCTAACCCTGTTCATATTTACATTTATTAAAACATCAACAGAAAAAAACAACAACTTAGAAATAGCCAGATAAAGGTTGTGCCAAAAAGATACTAGAAAGCAAAAATTCAAAGGTGTACACACGTGCACTTAACCAATCGAGAACAGATGATTCTTATTTTTAAAACACTCATAAAAATTTAGTAATTATAAAATTCAGTAAAGTCAAACACTTTCATTTTATGCAATCAGTATCCTTTATTTTTAACAACATTCATATGCATGTAATAGGTTATGTGGCAAGGAGCTAATGTAAAAACAGATCATTGTGGATTAGATCTAGAATACTCAGACTCCAGAAAAGGATGCAAATGTCTGAGAACCCTGTGGGGTGAAGTCAGAGGATTCCAGACACAGGAGAAAAATTTATATACCAAACAAGCATAGAGGACCCGGCTAGCAGTCAGGGTTCAGATGAAAAGGGAGCTAAGAGGATCAGGAGCACTTGGCCTTGGAGAGGATTGCTCCACTGAGTCAGATAATACCAGCAACACCGTTGGGTGACCAGTGGAACATTGTGAATCCAGAAACAAAGAGATTTCTTGCAAAACTGTCAAATTATGTACTGGTCATCCGTGGGAAAGAAATTCTTCATTAAAAATATTCGCTTTGTAGGAAACTGTCGAAAAACAGCTGTGAGACAATGCACTTTGTTGGTATGAAAGCCAAAGAATAATCGTTTTGCATCAAGGCAGAAAAGGCTCCACTTCAAGCCTCATGCTTTATTTACTTACCAAAATTAATCAATTCCTAATCGTCAAAATGGTCGCAGTCTCTGTCACATCCAGAGCTTTACCTTTTCCTTTATTTACCTTGACTGTCCTTCCTCTTCCCTCCCCACCGGGTCAATTTTTATGTGTCCTCCAGCACTTGGTGCAGACGACTTGCAAACCTGTGGTGCCTCATCCTAGAGCACCCCATGATGGCCCTCCCCACGGTTATTAGCACGCCATGGCTGCTGTCACTGCTGTAACAAAGCACGACCAACCCTGGCTTACAGCCACAGAGTTTCTCTCTCAGTTGTGTAGGGGAGTTTCTGAGAGGGGTCTCACGGGACTACAATCAAGTCACAGCAGGCAGGACTGGGTTTCTTTGTAGAGGCTCTGGAGATGAATCCCTTTCTTTGCCAATTCCAGCTTCTAAAGATCACCTACATTCCTTGGCTTGTGGCCCCATCTCTTCAAAGCCAGCAGGAGGGGTGGAGTCCTCAGGTCACATCTCTCTGACCCATTCTTCTGCTTCCCCCCCGCCCCCCGCTCCACTTTTAAGGACCCGTTAATGGAACTGAGACCACACAGATGATTCAAGGTAGTCTCCCCATCTTTGGGCATCATTATTCTGCCTATTTCATTATAGTGTACCTACAATCTTGATTGAAAGTAACCTTTTTTTGTCTGTTTAAAGTATCTGAATCATTGATGTACCTGGTACCCCCAGGGCATACACACAGTAGCAACTTAACAAGCATTTATTGAATAAACTAATACAAAAGTAAGAATAATATCAGCCTTCCTGCAATATTTTAAAGATAAAATGAGGTATACACACATCAATGTATAAAGACACAGTAAACACTCAATAAATATCATTTTCCCTAACCTTAAAAATGAATTTGGTGAAATACTGCGAAATTCTTTTCAAATTAATTAAAAAAAATAATTTTGTTTATGCCATGCAGATGTGCAGTTGAATAATAAATGTCCTGGGGAATTTTTTAATTCACATATATCTGGTGTCAGATTTTTTTCTCATGAATGTAATCCACTACTAAAAATAATGACCATACTGGAAACTAAACTCTACTTATAGCAGCCAAAATTATCTCCATTATAGTAAACATTCATTTAAAACATTTATAATCATAGTACATACACACACACACTAATTTGTATCTGATTTTTGAAATTAATATAATTTCATATGACATTGCTAATACAATATAGCTCAAAGGTGTCAGTTTCCACACCACCCATTTTAGTCTTTTTTAACATTAGATCCAATGCTAGAGTTTGTTATACTGGACATGACAAGAATATTCTATCCATTTTCAAGGAATTTCACATGATGCATAGGCCATAGGCCAAAATTAATTGCTAAAATCACAGATTCAGGAATGTATGTGCACACTTTATTACAGAGGCTAATATATTATCATTGATGCCACTGGTGCACTGTTCACAGAAGAAAACAACCTAATTCTACCACCTCTGCCATTTCCTAGCTATAAGGCGTGGGGTAAATCACTTCAAACCTCCAAGTTTATCTTCAACCTTAAAATAAGTTGCTTGGACTGGATGAGTAAAAGACCCATTTCAGAATCTCCAGGGGTCCTTTTATAATACAACTACATAATCCATCACATCACAGAGATTATAAAACCTCCTAGAAGCGTTCCTCCAGTCTCACCCCATCCCTAGCTTCAAATTTGGCTTCACTGAGAATCACTGCATGTAAATAAAATGTTACTGATGGGAATAGATGAGTGGTGTGCAGACAGCAAAAAGGCTGGGGCGTATTACTATGGAAGTTTCCCAGCACAGAACTTACAAGACTCGACAATTCTCAATGCAGAGTTTATATCTGGCAGTTCCGGTTGCCACATCTCAGGAAAGATGAGAACAAAACTAGAGGACGTTCTGAGAAATGTAATGAGAGAATATAGGGAAAGGAGCACTATAATAGAAAAAAAAAATATTTTAAGTTTAGAAAATTGTGGCTACTAGACAAAGGCAGAGAAGTTTTTGTAAAAATCTTTTTTAACCTATAAATCATAAAGAATAAGGACAGGCTAAAAACCTAAAAAGATACAATATTTGAAGTTAAAAGGGTAACTTTAGCGGAAACAAGAATTTTTTTACTTCAAACAGAAGTAACAAACTATAGATTCTTTGGTATAAGAAATGGCGCAGACTAAAAACATAAATAACTTCTCATGAAAGATTAAAGGAATTCATGTGTGACAGATTTATAATAGTTTACATTAAAGGGAACTGGGATTTTTAAAATGTAAACTCTTAGCTTTCAAAGAGATTTCTGTTATAAAAGCAACTGATGTTACAAAATAGCTTACAGTAACAATCAAAATAGCTTATAGTTATTTCGTAGCATAACAAAATGTGGCCACCCACATCACTGACTTGTTTAAATATTACTTGAAATATTACTTGAAAGATGTTAAGTAACACTTGATATTTTAAGCTACTATATATAATATATTAAATATATAATATATATTTTATATATATATATATGTTTTAAGATTTTATTGGGGAATTGGGGGAGGGGAATAGTGTTGGGGAATTGGGGGAGGGGACCAGCCAAGTTGTTGTTTTTCAATCTTCGTTGTGGAGGGCACCAGTCGCCGTCTGGCTTCCAGTCAGCAGCTTGTGGCCTCTAAGCTAAAGGTGCTGAGTTCAATCTTAGTTGCAGGTGGGCATAGCCACAATCCCATGTGGGAGTCGAACCAGGAGCCTTATGGTTAAGAGCGCACACTCGATCCTCTGAGCCATCCGGGCGGCAGCTCAGCTCAAGGTGCCGAATTCAATCTTTAGTTGCGGGTGGGCGTAGCCCACCATTGAACAGACAGTCTTCTTGTTACACCAGCTGAGCCATCCTGCCACCTGTTGACAGCTCAGCAACAGCTCAGCTAGGATGCAGAGTTCACTGGCCCATGTGGGAATCGAACCGGTGACCCTGTTGCTCAGAGCAAGCGCTCTAAGTCAACTCTTAACCAACTGAGCCACTTAGGCGGCCCCCAAAATATATTGTTTAATCAAGTGTTCATGTGCTTATAATTGGTCAAAAGAGTGTTTGAACATAAATATATATTTTTTCTTCTTTTACATTAATGGAAAAGTGCATCTAGGAACCCCACAGATATGTGTTGCTAAATTTTGGTATACTTAAAAGGTTACTTTTACAGGGCCGGCCAAGTGGCGTGGTGGTTAAGCGCTGGCTTGGGAAGCCAGCTGTCCCAGTTCGGGTCCCACATGAGGGCCAGTGACACTGCCCTCAAACAAAAAAAAAAAAGGTTAGTTTTACAATTACATGAGATTTAAATATATTTATCTTTTTTTAGAGCAGAAAAATAGTAGCATCAGTAGTTTCAGTGGCATGTAGAAAATTTACAATGAAACATTCTTTGAGCTTTTTCAATGGGTACTTTCACAAAGTAATTTTGTTCTTTGGTAAACAAAATAACATTTAGCTGGAAAATATATTAAAACATGCTTTGGGGAGATTCAGTTGATTTAATGAAGAATTAGTCACTGCAGATATCCTGAGTGATGCCTAGGCAGGCATGGGGGGGGGCGGGGAGGGGCACTCTCTTGAGCTTCCTAGGTGGTTTTCCATTAGCAACTTAGGACAGTCTCCTTAAATCCCATGGAGTGAATTTTTAAGTGCTTGACAATTACCCAATCTCAATGTAACAAGGATAAGCCACAAAAAAGACCATAGATCACTGGGGACAGCTGCAATTACCATTCATTTAAGAGCAAGGTTGAGCCTGGTTGATGTCAGGCCATAAGATACAATCCCAATATGAGTATCTTCTATTGGTCATTGTTAAAAGGAATTGTCTAAATATACAACAGATAAATGCTAAAGAAGAACACTTCATTTTTATTAATCTGTAGGGACAATAGACAACCATTACTGAAAAAGTAATAACAGAAATAATAAAAGTTTCAAAATACACAACAAAAATAATTGGGAAAGCAATCAAAAGTAAATTCAAATTTTTGGAATGTAATCTGTTTTCATAATAGTCAAGGGCTTCACAAATTCCATCTCTAGTAGACCCAGTATTTATATAATACTTTGTAAACTATGTACATTCCACACATCCAGCCGGCCATTAATGATACATTAGTGAACATTAATTAGATGTGCAAAGACAGTGCCATTACAAACGAAGAAAATAAAGTTCCTTCACTAGATAAACCTAGATTGGTGGCTCTCACATGAAATAAGTGTCTTCTTAAATACTACTTTCTTTCCAGGATGGTTAGACGTCTGCTAAGGCAGAAAACACTTAAATGCAATGTAAATTCAGCACGCATGATGACTTTACTAAATGCTATGATCTAAATGTGTCTGTTCTCTCCAGATTCGTATTTTGTGACCTGAATGCCTAATGTGATGGGTTCGGCCTTGGGAGATGTTAGGTGATAAGGGCAGAGCCCTCACAAATGAGACCAGTGCCCTTAAGAAAGGCCTGAGATTGCTCTCCTACCACTTCTGCCATCTGAGGACACAATGAGACATCTGTGACCCAGAAGAGGTTCCTCAGCCAGTCATGCTCGTACCCTGACCTTGCACTTCCAGGGTCCAGAACTGTGAGAAGTAACTGTCTATGGTTTATAAGCCACCCAGCCTGTGGTATTTTGCTACAACAGCCTGAATGCATTAACAAAGAAAGTTGCATATTCTAAGAGTTTTATCTGGTAATAAATATTTAGACTAGCTATACTGCATTGAGTAAGTCAGATAATCAACTATTTTATCATTAATGTAAGTAGAGACTGTTCAAAATGACTATATGCAAACAACTGATAGTGACTCAACCCTCTGCTAATTTAACCGTAGATATTACTGTGACACAGACTGAAGGGCAATGGATTTGTAAGGAAGATATAATACGACCAGGCAGATAATGATAATGTGGGTAACCTGTCATTGAGTGCATACCAGGTACAAGGAACTTTTATACATAATTGGTGATCCTCACAATAATCCTACATATTAGATATGTTCTCCACTTTAGAACCAAGGAAAGTGAGGCTCAGTCATCTGAAAGAACTTGCTCAAGATCGGTGAATCACACAGATGGTAACTGAATAAACTGGGATTTTAGTCAAGGATTGCCATATGCCACAGCCAATGTGCATTCCGTTCTTCCTGCACAGACTGAGACTAGCCTTAAAAGAGTCAAGGCAAAATATGGCTTCCAAGTGAAAGGACAAAGTGAAAAACTACATAGTAATGAACAATATATAAGATAGTCTTTACAACAAAGTTATATTGTCTCACTTCCTCTATAATATTTCAGCATAACTATATGTGTGTATATTTGTACGTATGGAAGTATATGTGTATATACACATACATTTACATATACATAGGCACTACAGGGCTAAAATAAAATTTCAGACCCCAATCCAAAAGTTACTATAAGCACATTTCAACTATTGCTATCTCAATTTGCTCTAAAAAGTTTGTTAACTGGCATTAAGAGATAGAAGGGAAAATTTTTCACAGGTTAAAATAATGTTCAAGATATGTCAATTCATTTAAAATGTTGGAGACAGACCTGTTGTAATCAGGTCTGATTACAACTGGGAGCCAGTTGTGTTTCAGAATGAAAACTCTCTTGTACATTAGGAAACTATTATGAATGTATCTCTATAACATAAAACCTCCAAGTAGGGTCTCAGGCAGCAAACACATTACTATTTCTGCAGTTAGGAACAAGGCTATTCACACTGAACAGGATAAATAAAGACTATAATAGATAGCCTCATGTCAAGTCAAAGCTTTCTGTTATCACAGCGTACTGGATTTTGGCACTGCAGATAAGGGATTGTTGGCCTGTACCTATGAATGGCCAAATTACTCAGGCCAATTGCAATTCACAAAAAATATTTCCTTTGAAAGTTGATATTAAACACCATACATTATACTGTAATAACAGCACTGCACGGTTAAGTACAATAACCCTTCACCCCTCCAGAATCTGGCTGCCAATAATATATATTCATAATACAGTGGGGAGATAACAGGTGAGCCATGGTCTAAGGCATCTCAGCAGCCACTCCAGAGGGCACGGTGGCCACACACTGAAGAGTGTTACATTCTTCGTTGCAGAGGCCCCCATATCTTTAATCAGATCTGGCTTCCAAACTCAACACAGATAAGAACCAGTAAGTAGAATCGTTGGACAGACAGATCCAAGAGGTGGGTACGCAGAGCAGTCACCTGCCATAACTGACATGCTGATGAGCAAAGAAGGAAAAATAAAACTATTTGTAAAGAAGGCTAAGAGCCTGAGTACACAGACAAAAAGGCTTGGATTCCAACCCCAGCTCTGCCCATTGGAACTGTGTGGATCCTGGGTATTGCTTAGCTTCTGTCTGCTTCAGTTTGTTCATCAGCATAGTGCGGATGAAAATGCTGCCTGTCTCCTAGGGTGGTTGTGAGGATTAAATGAACTAGTGCATGTGAAGAGCTGAGCACAAGGCCTGACAATGAGAAGATACCCAATAAAATTCACACACTAAAAATACAGCGCAAAATCTCACAAAGCGTAGCAGCTGGCATACATTTACCACCAATTTGTCAGATGCAGAGCGTGATCATGATTTAGTACAGACACATATCATCTTGGTTATGCTGTGTGACTTCAAACATGTCACTTAAACTTCTCTGAGCCTAACAGCATTAGATTACACCAGATATTCTTAGCTGAGCTGATAGTAGTTCTTGGGCAGGGTGGGATGGGGGAAAGGAATGGCAAAAAGTTTACTCTTTTTGTGTAAAGCACAACTAGAAAGTACAGAAACAGTTGCACAGTATACCTGTGATATTAAAATTTCATGGGGGCAGAGATTTCAAAAGGCTTCCTAGGGGGATGATAATGTAAAGAAAGGTTGAGAAATACTGGTTGAAATGAACCATAATGCACATGTTGTGTACAGCTCTTAAATTTCCTTAATTCTGTCTTCACAACAATAATGCCAAGAATTCAAAAATATTTCATATGCGACCACACACTTCGTTTAAAAGAAAGATTGTATGTTCTAGGAAAATCTCCAATTAAAACAGTTAAAAATTGTAAATATCATTGTGTTTAAACGAGAAAATCCTCTTAATACTTAGAAATCCCGATTGTCATTCACAAAGGGATCCTATGAGTAGCAATTTTGTTGTATTTTCCTTGCATTACAGGTAACAGTATATCCAATCATGTCTAAGTATTAATATATTTAACTGTTTCCCCCACAAAATGGAGAATAAAAAAAGAATAAGAACAACTACTGTAACCACAAAATTGGAACACTGTGGCTGTCTTAGCTATGATAAATGAAAGATCACCTCGGAATATAATTCATTTTTAATTGCCTCTTCCATCTAATCTAACTACTGCTGTAGTCTGTCTTAAAATATTTATAAAGTAAAAGCAAAAAAAGAATTGGAGGTGCTAAAATAAAGCACGTCACACATTCCTACATGATCAATTTTTGTTTACAACGAAACAATTATTGTTTACAACAAACACAAAGTCATAACTCTCACATATGATTTTTGGAAATACAGATAAAGTATGATTAAGGACCATCACTCTTACTGTTAAAACTGTTTTTTCAATTGGGGTATAATTGACATACAACCTCGTATTAGTTTTGGTATACAACATAACGATTTGATATATGTATATTTTGCAAAATGATTAGCGCAGTGGATCTAGTTAACGTACATCACTACATTTGCGATAATTTTCTTGTGACAAGAACTTTTAGGATCTACCCTCTTAGCAACTTTCAAATATACAATAAGATACTGTTAACTACAGGCAGTCACCATGCTGTACATTACGCCCCAGAGCTTGTTTACTTTTTAACTGTAAATTTGTACCTTAAGCTATTTTTATTGTAATTAACTTATTTTTTTCAATTACAGTTCATATTCAATATTATTTTATATTAGTTTCAGATGTACAGCATAGTTGGTTAGACATATAATTTACGAAGTGATCCCCCGATAAGCCTAGTACCCACTTGGCATCATACACAGTTATTACAATATTGACTATATTCCCTATGCTGTACTTTACATCCTGCAACTGTTCTGTAACTACCACTTTGTACTTCTTCCTCCCTTCACCTTTTTCACCCAGATGCCTACCCCTCCAAAGATGTTTTTAATTCACCCTCTTCCCTGCTTTAGTTTTGGGATACCTACTATAAAATATACTCTAATAATCTCTTAGGACAAAAGAAAACAGTTCTATAAAATGCTAGGAAGATCAGTATGACAGCTATGATCTGCTTTAACCGCTTATGAAGTTTTCTATTTGCTACCCCAGTCTTACTTCCTCCAGAATTCTAGGTTTTTCTAGCAGCACACTCATGCGCATATTCTGCCCTCAAACTTCTCTTCGTTTGAGTTTTCTGAAAATCCACTTCAGAAATTCTAACTAAAAATGACATTCTAAAAATGTATAAAATGCTTCTATGTCAAATTGTTATTAAATGCTTGGCCATACTTTATTACCAGTAATATACATCATAAAGTGTTCTAACATTATCCATTTTATTCATTGAAAAATAAATGTGTTTTGATATCTCTGATTGCTTTCAGGCAGTCGCATTTGAATATATCAAGATGTGTGTGAAGCCATAATTTTCCTTCAACGCAGGCACTCACAGCACCATATAGGAGGTAAACACATCTTACAGAGATGCTAACCACTGTTTATAGGTCCTGAAATCCTAGGTGTTCAAGTGACAGAAAAATCTCTCTTATAAATATATATGCTATTTTAGACTATATCAGATTATACTGATTAAACAGAGTAATGGAAAGAAAAGATAATAAATTAGTTGAAGCCCTAAATAGACAGAGCATATTTCAGAAGTCTAGTGTCGGATCATGTGTTCTCAGCCTCAACTGAGTATGGACAGTACACTATTTTAATTACCATTAAGGATAATAGGAACCTAATGCAGCTGTCGATACCCAAATACTTCTTACCATCAGAGTACTACAGATATACTCTAGGTGCTTCTTACCACCAGAGTACTACAAGATGTACTCTAGGTAGTATCAAGGGCAGGGGGGAAAATCACACATAAATGACCATTGGCAAGGTTTAGACTTATTCAAGGAAAAACACCATTGCAGAGATTCCAGTAGATATCGTATAAATATAGGTTTGGTGTAAGTATGATAGTAGTAATTCAGTACAGTATAAAAATAGAAACGATAGGGCCGGCCAAGTGACATAGTGGTTAAGAGCTGGCTTGGGATCCCAGCGGCCCGGGTTTGGATCCCACATATGAGGGCCAGTGACACTGCCCTCTTTAAAAAAAAAAAAAAAAATAGAAATGATAATAAAATGTACTTCTAGTAATCATGTATTTTAAGTTCCCATGAGAAAGCAATCAAATTCCTAACTGCACAACATACATTCACCGGCCAGGGTCTTAGCATTACCTTTGTTTGAGATTGATCCATGATGTTTTTAAATACTCGGTGGTTTCTTTCACATTCCTCGTGTCATCATTACCATATTCCTCCAGCAGCTTCTGCAGGACATTATCGAATGCCATTACGACACCATCTCCAGGACCCAGTTCTTGAAGCAATATCTAAGGTGTAATTTCAGGTGTAACTGTCAGACTTGGTCACTCAGTAACTGGTATTACCAAGACACTGGTCTTCCCTATAGCTTTTACCATATTTTAGACACAGATATCAAAAGAAGAAAAATTACTGGACAAACTCTTGCATGTAAGCTTAAACAAAAACAATTAGAGAAGCAAAAAAGAAAAATGTCTAAGAAAGTAATCAGGTACATGGGAGATGACATTTAAAAAATGATTATTTGGGGCCGGCCGAATAGCACAGTTGGTTAAGAGCTCGCTCAAGAGTGCAAGCTGAGCTCTGAGCAACAGCAGTTCGAGACCAGCCCGAGCTGAGTTGCTGCTGAGCTGCCAACAGGTGGCAGGATGGCTCAGCTAAAAAAAATAAAAAATAAATAAAAATAAAAAATGATTATCTTTTCCTCTTTCAGATATTTTTATTTCCTCAAACCATTTGTCTTTTTTCATTCCTTCTGCTATACATCTGATCCACATAGTAACATGCATTGTATAGGAATGAATTTACTGTAGAGTTCCCCTATAAGTACCGACAATATGGAAATCTGGTCTCTTGCCCCTCGATCTGTGAATGTTTACAAAGTTAACTGCTTGAGCGGATCAAACAGCAAGCAAGGTTCATGGACAGTAGCTTGAACAGCTAAACTAATGCTAAGTACATGCATTAGCATTGGTTTCTTGACACACTTTTTCAATCTCTTGAGAGCCCCTGGATCAACATACTTCCCAAGAAATTTGAATGACAAACGAACATTCCTATAGTGTTTTACAGCAATTGACCGAATAATCAACCCTCAAGTTTCAGAAGAAAATAACCATACTGTTAATTAGAAAAGAATATTCTGAATATGAGGATTGATGCATTAATGTCACTTTTCAATTGCATTCCTTTAGTTACGTGTCAAGGGCTTTGCAGATTATTCCTTTGAATCATATGGTGAAAATAATCAACAGATATCATATACACAGAGAATGATCCAGGAAGTCAGGTCACTTGGCCACTTGCTTTTTTAAACTGTAACCACGGAAAGTCTATATGTGTGAAGAACAAAAACATACTTCCATGTTTTAGATTTTGATTCCTAGATATTCATTATTATATTGTTCACAAATGTACACCTTCATCATAGGTTATCAGAAGGGCAAATAAATGTCACTCCAAAATATTAGTAATAACCATAAACTCTAAATCAAGAATATTTTCTATGATTATAGAGAGAATTTAAAATACCACTTTAAAAAACACCATAAATGTTCAGTATGATCAACTCTACAATCAAACTGATCACAAAAAAGGTACCTACTCTGATGATATTGATAAAACAGTTTGGCTATGAAGGTATTCAAAGAAACTGAACTTACTTATTACCTAATTTGTTCACCACAGTGCCCCTTAAATAAAAGGCTCAGGAAATTTCATCAACAAAAATAACCTTTAGGGTCAATGTGAAAGGAGCAAAAGGAGGGTTCTTCCTGGGATTCTGAAAATGTTCTCTTTCTAGGTGCTGATTTGTGTGCATGTTCCATTTGCAAAGAGTCAGTGACCTGTAAATCTAAGATATGTGTATATTTCTATTTGTTATACTCCAGAAATTTTTCAGAAATGTTCTTCACGGTCAAATTCTTTATATATATTTCAATGTATACTCTAAGACATTGGGAAAACATCAAGACAAGAGTCCAAAAAGATACAGTGAACAACAGAACAAAAAAGTACATCCAACAAACAGACACTGCCAAAAACTACCTAGTGATTCTTACCTGATTATCAGAAATCTGTTTGATAAGTGGATCCCTTCGGGCCTGTTGAAGAATATATAGGCGAGCCTCATATTTTCTCATAAGTTCTTCAGTCTCTTCCCTGTGGTCATCCCACTGAAGACTGTCAATAACCATGTCCTCCAGCTGTTGCTGCCGTAACTCAACACCATGCTGAGTGTTATCCCACTGGTTCCTGACCTTTTCCACTGGAGGAGGCGTTATTAAAAAAAAAGTAAAAACGTTTTTAAAATCCCAGAAAGTAACTATCAGGAAAGAAAAAGAATGCCTGATACCAAATTTATCACCAATAAGGCTATCAATACAAAAGAGAAAGGAAGCAAATTACTACATAAATTTGAAAGGAATTTTAACATATCAGCCATACTAGACACAACTGATCTATTTCTGAAACCACTGACATTAAAGTGTTGGATTAAACTCTATTTCCAATGCACGAACATATCTCATGATAAAAATATCTACTATTATAAATTGATAAAGCCAAAAAAAAAATAAGGAAAATAATTTCCTATCTAAGTTTATATTTACAGAACCTGGTTTGATGAAGGTAGAGTTTAACAGAACTTTATGATAGAACTTTAAGGCATATACTGTCACCTGCCATCCTCAGAACCAACACACCTGATGGCCAGATTTAAACCACACCAGAGAACCACCCAATTAGCTCCATAAATGACACACCCAAGGGGTAGACTCATCAAGCACCAGAGGCCAGCTCTAAATCCTGCTCTATGGGGTCAGCTCCTACACAATAGCTCCTCCACTGTAGTCATGGCCAGTCCTCACTGCCAGTCAGCCTGAATGTCAATTCTACCCTGATGTGCCAACAGCAATCAAGTCTCAACTATAACAGGAGGGCACACACAACCCACACAAGGGACACCCCTAGAGCACCTGTCTCAGATGACTAGGGAGTATGTATCACTGGACCTACTACATAAGGCCACCCTGCCAAGACTGGGATATGTAGCAGATTTACCTAATACATAGAAACAAACACAAGAAGGAAGATAAAATGAGGAAATAAAGAAACATGTCCCAAATGAAAGAACAGTACAGAACTCCAGAAAAAGAACTAAACGAAACGAAAACAAACAATCTACAGATATCAAAACACTGTTTATAAGGATGTTCAATAAACTTAGGGGAAGAATAAATTAACTCAGTGGCTACTTACACAAAGAGAGAGAAACCATAAAAAAGAACCAGTCCAAAATGAAGAATATAATAACTGAAATGAAGAATACATTAGATGGAATCAACAGTATATTAGATGAAGCAGAGAATCAAATCAGTGACTTGGAAAACAAGATATGGGAAACCCCCATGGGAAGAGCAAAAATAATTAGGAAAAAAAAACAGGATAGTTTAAGGGGCCTCTAGGACAACACCAAGCATAACAACATTCATATCATAGGGATACCAGGAGAAGAGAGACAGCAAGGGACTGAAAATCTACTTGAAGAAATAATGACAGAAAACTTCCCTAATCTGGCAAAGGAAATAAACATACAAGTCTAGGAAGTACAGAGAGTCCCAAACAAGATGAATCCAAAGAGGCGCACACCAAGACACATTATAATTAAAATGCCAAAAGTTAAAAACAAAGAGAGAATCTTAAAAGCAGCAAGAGAAAAGCAGTTAGTTACCTAAAAGGGAGGTAAGACTGCCAGTTGATTTCTCAACAGAAACTTTGCAGGTCAGAAGAGATTGCCACAAAAGATTTGAAGTGATGAAAAGCACGAACTACAACCAAGATCACTCTACCCAGCAAGGCTATCATTTCTAATTGAAGGACAGATAAAGAACTGCCAGGACAAGAAAAAGCTAAAGGAGTTCATCACCACTAAACCAGTATTACAAGGAATATTAAAAGGACTTCTTTAAGAAGAAGGAAAAAAAAAATAAAAAAAATGAATAATAAAATGGCAATAACTAAGTATCTATCAGTAATTACTTTAAATGTAATGGATTAAATATTCCAATCAAAAGACACAAGGTAGCTAAAAGGAGAAAAAAACAAGACCCTTACATATGCTGCCTACAAGAGACCCACAGGTCAAAAGACACACAGAGACTTAAAGGGATAGAAAAAGATATTTCATGCAAATGGAAATGAAAAAAAAAGAAATCTAGGGTAGCAATAGTTATATCAGACAAAATAGACTTTAAAACAAAGGCAAAAAATAGGCTTCAAAACAAAGAGACAAAGGACATTTCAGACACAATAGCCAAGATAGGGAAGCAACCTAAGTGTCTAGTGACAGACAACTGGATAACAAAGATGTGGTACATTAAATATGATGGAATATTACTCGGTCATAAAAAAGAAATTCTGCTCAGCAAAAAAATTCTTGCCTATTGCAACAACTTGAATGGACATAGAGGGTATTATGCTAAGTGGAATAAGTTAGACAGAGAAAGACAAATACTATATGATTTAACTTATATGTGAAGTCTAATAAACAAAATGAATGTACAATCACAAGAGAAACAAACTCATTGATACAGAGAACAAATTGATAGTTGCCAGATGGGCCTCTGGTTAGGGGACTGTATGAAAAGGGTGAGGGGATTAAGAAGTACAAATTGGCAGTTACAAAATAGACATAGTAATATAAAGTACAGCATTGGGAATATAGCCAATAATACTGTAATAAATACATATGATGCCAAGTGGCTACAAGACTTATTGGGAAACATCACTTTGTAAGTTATATAAACGTCTAATCATACACTGAACACCTGAAACTAACATAAAATTGAATGTCAACTGTAATTGAAAAAACAATTTTTAAAGATTTTAACTTAAGGAGAGAACAAATCTATCTTAATGTTCTACTTGTCAGTTAAAATGTTACATAAAGGTCTTACGACCAATTATTACCAATAGAATCCTTAATATCACACAAATAAAACTAAAGACATCAAGTGACAGCGAATACCACAGGTTTATCATTAATAATAAGCAAATTATCCTATTCACTGTGAATAAGTGGTAAAAGCAGGTCACTATTGGCAATACACACCAGCAAAGAATGGTTTTTCATATAATAAATAATGACAAAGACTGCAGCCTCTACACACACACACACACACACACACACAAAGTGGGAAAAACAGAGAGAATTAAATTGGAAAGGGAAGATATTTAAGAGAAGGAAAGTCTTGTTAAAAAGAAACTCTGGGGCCGGCCGAGTGGTGCGGTGGTTGAGCGCTGGCTTGGGAAGCCAGCGGCCCCGGTTCGGGTCCCACATATGAGGGCCAGTGACACTGCCCTCAAAATAAATAAATAAATAAATAAACTCTGGACAAACAGAGCGGTGGGGGTGGGCGTGGGGAACGTAAGACGATAGAAAAAGCAAAATGGAGATGGTTTGGAGAAGCAAAGAAGCTCGCCTGATGAGAAACGGAATCCCTTCCAAGTTCTATCACAGGCACAGCAATCAATCAATGTAAAGAGAAAGAAGGAAGGAAAATAGCTAATTCAGTAAAAAATAAACCAACATTGTGAGGCACTGAAAGTTCTCTGCTAACTTATCTCTTATAACAACCTTGCGGCTGCCCCCTTTATTTTGAATTCAAAAAACATTCTTTATAGAAGGAATAGTTGACTTTCTCCCCTTGAGAAATATTAGCCAAGGTCATAAAATACATTCCAGTTTACATTCTGCCACACATATTTATTAAGTACATAATTTGTATAGGGCATTCTCAGAGGCCCCCGGGGCCAGAAAGGTGAATATTCACAACTTTTGGAGCAGGGAGAGAGTCAAAATAACTGTGAGATTCATAATGAAATTATGGGGGGAAATGGCCACAGCAGGAACTGAAGATAGAAAATACAGTTCACCAGGGACTAGACGAGGGTGAGAAAGACTTTACAAAGAGGGAATGACATTTTAGCAGCTGAGCAGAATTTCACCTAGGGAGAAAAGGTGAAAAAATATAATGTAAATAAACGTAAGAAGACTAAAAACGTCAGAAGTTTTAAAGAATACATATAGTACAGGATAGCTACAAACGGGCCAAGGGCTGTAATGGAACAGGTGATGATGAAAGCAGGCTGTGGCTGTCCCAGATGATATTCTTGAAAATTTAGACTTTGTTTTATATGCCATACAGATTTTACAGACACTTTTAAGCCAGAAAGCAAAACTGAAATGAAGATCTTGGCTGTGGTTGTTTTGTACATTTATTTTTTGTTTTGTTTTATTTTGCTTTTAACTAATGTATTCCCAAATTAGTGCCAGGCAGTGAGGTGCATAGTAATTGCTCAATAAATATTTTGGGGATGAATTTTACTAAGATGAGTTAAAAAACATGGTAACATCTGGTTTTAGCGAATGAATAATAATGAAAGGATGGGTAGATTTACATTCCTATTGGTTTTCTTGATTCCTTCAAAACAAATCCTAACTTAAAAGCAAATAATCCAATGAATCAGTAATTACTTAAAACAATGATGTTAGGAATTCATAAGGGAATCAGGACAATGTTCGCAAAAAATAAAACACAAGGAAGCTATATTTATTAATAGAGTATCAAATATCAAACAATAATAACTTCTGGTTGAATAATCTTTGAAAGTATGTGTGACCATTTTCAGTGAAAGTGGATGATGACACATAATTTCTCTTTTTAAACTTACATTTTTCTGTGATTGCTGTTCTCACATCTGAACTGGAAGCTTTATTTTTCAAATTCTGAGCCAGTGTAAAAACAAAATCCAGCTGAGGATGGCGCTGTTCTAAGTCAGCCTTTGTGATCTATTTAAGAAGAAATGATTATTAACACAGGTCAATAGGCCATATGGTAGGAATACTAATGAAGCAACGCTGGTGTGCTGACATCAGAGCTGTTGTTTTTCTCCTATGGGGATAGTGAGGCATCGGTGATGTGAGAGAAAGTGCAGGATTTGGAATCAAGGTCCTAGGTTCAAATCTCAGCCTTGACACTTATCATCTTGGTCACCAGGTAAGGCACTTCCTCTCTCTGTGTTTTTTGTTTTCACACAAGGCGATAATAAAACATTTACAGCTCAGGTATATCAAGTCTGAGGAGATTCAATGAAGAAAATCTCTTTAAAAACTAAAAAAAATGGTTTGAAAACACTAGCAGTGATTTCTGCAGATGATGCCTTGCATATCTGCCCTACATCAGATAGGGACACACACTAATGTCACCTACATGGATGGGGGTTAGGTATAAGAAAAACACGAATTGGAATAATTGCAAATTAATTAATTTTAGACATGGAAAACTGCTGCTCTAGGGTTTATCTCTTAGTACTGATAAATAGGAGAGAAAAGTTAACATCAGGGAAATGGTGTGTTTTTAGTATAGAACTAATAAATAGACATAAAGATTACAAAACACAATTTCCAATAGGTATAAATATTATAGCAAAGGTTCTCTCTCCCAGCTCTTCCTCTTTGTGAATTCACTCATTTTGCAGACTTCTATTACTCCTACAGTGTCAAATGTTATTGCTAAATACATTATTCGCAACTTCTACTCCTGCATCCCAGAGAGACGTGTCAATGAATGCTGATCATTTCCTTCTAACGAATATAAGAACCTCTCAACACATCATATCTGAAACTCAGTCAATCAAACCCTCATCCACATCTCATTTCTCCTCTTCCTTATTTCCACTAATTGCAGCAGTAGCATCTTAGCCACTCAGCAAGGCCTCTTTTCCTTGAGTTAAGCATCTCTTACACTATTCCCAGTCTTTCGAAAAGTACAGCATTGCTACTATCAGTCTCCAGCCATAGTTTTAAAAAGAAACAGCCAGTGTTTATAGGCTAAAAATCCGAAGGGCTTTGCGAAGTTCACACAGTGAACTTGAGCTGCCTTTGCTACTTACTTCCCACTATGCTTCATTCGCGCACAAATGCTGACCCCCATCCCTCATGCTCCCTCATCTCATGTCTTCATTCACTCTGATCCCTATATCAGGAATGTCACTTACTTTGTCTCTAGATGTCAAAATCCCACATACTCTGCCTTCTGTCACTATGGAGTAACTCCTGTCCTGGTTCAGGCTCCTCAGCAGATCACTCATACCTGCCCTGTGGCTTTTAGTACCCTCTGCTTTGCCACAAAGGCTTGTCTACTTATATGCATGCAGTGCGGCCAGCTCGGTTTGGCATATTTATAATCTGGGGATAAATTTGGTACATGCCTCACAAGATTGTTAAAGAACTGAAGGAAGTACTACATGTAAATTACTTAGAAAAATACCCAGCGCACATAGGAAATTAATAATAATTACCAACAGCTATTGTTATATTTTTATGGTTCATTCCCAATTTTAATCTGGTATATTCTTTTCAGTATCCCTACGCAACACACAGCCCAGGATCTAGCACACACTGAATATAGGAAAATAACTTTACAAATTGATCCTGGATGGTATGTGTATACTAATAAGTTACAGTCAGGAGAACTCACTGCTAATGTCAGCAATTAAACAAATAAGCTCATTATGAAATATAAGTTGAAAAGGAGCTTCAGGAAATTATCCTCCATCACATTAGGCATTAAATGTAACTCTAATTTATATTTATAATGATGCAGCTATATTTACAGTATCAGTTTTGATCTTAAAAAATATACTGAGTCTACAGCTCTAATGGTAAAACAGATCTTTCCAAAACAGTCCAAATGCAAGAAAAGCTTTACTCTTCAGAGCTAGCCAGGGACAGATAAAACAAGCTGGCTGTTTGACAGATAGAGCATTTTTTAAAACTCATTCTCCCAGAGTTTAGGATACACAAAGGGGACCCAAAGAGCTCATCTACCCATGTTTTGTGGCGTTTCCACGACACGTCTTTGCTCTGTGCACCTACTTTCATTCTGGAAACCGTCTTATTGATCTCTTCCACATCCCCGACGGTGACAATGTTGGACTTCAGCATCTGGTCGATCAATGTCAGCCAGTCGGCTAATTCTGTTATCGTTTTATCCAGATCAGCAGGAACTGAAATTTCCCAAGTTCTAGGAGACTGGACAGGAATATCTGACGCAGAGGATGCTAGCACCACCTTTTGGACACTAGGATGAGCTAAAATTAAAAAGGGAGCAAAGAATTAATACACCACAGGATATTCTGACTGTGGTTGTATAATGGCGACGTGTGTATGTATATTCACGTAAAATGTAGTTTAAGTAACAAAACGGAGGTTATTTTTTCATACTGAAATGGCAATGGTATTCTTGTAATATCTATGTCTCTGGTAGCCGTACAGCCAATGAGACACACGGTCTTACAATATTGCAGGGCAGAAGTAACTAACACTGATTCCCTGAGAAAATAAAATAAAAAATACATCAACTGTGAGAAAATTAGGAGTGGTGTTTTATTTTGTCAAGATGTTTACCTTAATAATAAAGCCACTGTACTCATGGTTTTTTCTCTTTTTTCATTTAACTTTATAAAATGAGCATCAGTTATTTTTAATATACATCATAGCGAATACCTATGTAATAATCTACATACATATTCACTGTGAATTAACCCTTTGCCTATAGCTGGATATTTGGATTCCTCCTTAAATTTTACTTTAAAAAAAAAAGAATTTTCAAGGAAAAACTTTTTTGAGGACAGTATTTTGCACATTTCTGATCACCACTTTGGTATAGATTTCCTAAAGTAGAATGGCTGGTTCAGAAAATATGAAACAAGTTAATGTATTTAATACTTACTATCAACTTGCTTTCCTCAAACAAGTTAATGTATTTAATACTTACTATCAACTTGCTTTCCTCAAAAGTTGGAAATTTAGGCTTGCAGCAGCATTGTGTGGCACTATAAACACTGCATCCACACCAACAATATATCTCAATGAAGAAATATGCAGCTTTCACCGTGGCCTTCATTTAATGGTTTTTTGATTATCAGTGAAAGTAAATATTTTTCACATGTGTTAACCAAACATGGTATAATTTATAACTGTCTGTATTCTTTATCTGCTTCTTTATCGATTTGCATCAACTCTTTTTACAGATAAGATGAACCGTTGCCATATTGCTGAAAATTTCAATGCTTTTTTTTTTTAATATTTATATGTTATTAAACTTAGGTGACCAAGTCCATAAATCAGTCTTACGAGATTGTTTTCCCAGAACTTTTAAAGTTAGAGATTCTTATCTTCTTCAAAGATTGGATAAGTATTTTCTTTCTCTCATTTTTTGTTTGTTTGCTTTGGTCTTGTTTTGTTTTTAATGATGGGAGGCTGGTTACTGTTTTTCTTTAGTTTTATACAAGAGATAGTGGCATTAATTATTAAACCCTTCTGGAACTCACATTGGCATATGGTATGTTAGATGAGGCTTAAAGGATTTTCTACAAAATATAGTCAATCTGTAAATTTAGCACAACTTCAATTAAAACATCCCAACAGGTTTGCATGTACCTTGACAAAATCACATACACAAATTTCTGATTTTAAAATTAACACATTGTAAGCGGGCATTTGAGTGATGTGACGAGTTTACTCGTTTCCCACAAACAATGTGTTAATATAGAAAAGGGCCAAGAACAGTCAACAGAGGGAGAGCAGGACTGGGCATTTCAGAGACACTGCAGGGCAGTTGGGAGCAGCCATGGTGCCATAGCCTGCATGGTAATCCACACAAGGAAAGAAGGAAAGAGTGAGAAAACTGCTCTGTCTCCACATCTAAGTGATCGGCATTTGTCTGTAAATAGCATCCCTGAGATGGAAGACTTCTAAATCCCCATTTCCTGCATGGTTCCAAGGATATCTATACCTTTTGTTTACAGTCCAAATCAACATCTCATTACACACCCCTAGAATATGCTAGCATTACGGGTTATAGCTGATTTTCTGATAAACTGTGTGTTCCCACGTCCCCGCCTTGCTCATCCCTTCTCTTCAGCAGGCGCTACTGAGGTCCAAGTCCCACTCCAGTCCCAGGAAAGTTAAAAAGTCTTATCTACCACAAGTGCCTTGCATACACAGGAAAGTCAACTATGCCTTGGCTTTAAAGAAGGCATTCTTTTCAAATAACTGAAAGTAAAATAACAAATCACAAGTGCATTTGGTTTTTAAGTCAGTTTTTCTAATTCACATATGATGCTCATAGTCATAACATTTTCCTGTATGCATTTAAAAAAAAATTGTTAAGGAATAATCTGTGTCTTACCAGCAATTCTTGTCTGAGAAAGAGAACAGGGCTCCTGCACGCATTCCTTCAGTGCTCTAGGCACTTCTCTGCACACCTATAGCGTCAGGCCAAAGAGAAACAGAAGAGCACTACATAAACAAAAGGATATATTTACAAAAGAGGAAGTGTTCCTCTAATTGACAGCTCTGCTGCCTTTCTTCCTCCTCCACGCCTAAGCTTCCTCCTCCAAGCCTTCACTACCCGCATCATCTTGTGTGAGTCCCCACTCCACTGATGTGACTATCAAGTCCTTAGCTGGCCTGGCCCTTTGCAACATTTAATGCTGTCACTCCCCTTCCCGTTAATTCTGTGAATTGTGCACTCCTGACTTGACTCCTCCCTCTCTGACTGATCTGTGTCTTTCACCAGCCCGGTCTCCTCTGCCCGTTCATCAAACGCTAACTTCTACAGGGTAGGTTTTCTGTTCTATTGACCACTGACTCAGGCCTCTCTCCCTGGATCCTGGTTTCTAATGGTGTTATTTACCACACCGAGTTTTAAGAGGCTGACTCCCTAAAATATATCTTTAGTCTGGCTCTCTGTCAGACATGTCCAAATCTGGATTCATCAGCAGTCTCCCTGACTGACAACCCTTTCACAAAGTTGTCTAATGATTCATTGATCTTTCCAGATCAGTTATCCTGATATGGACAGTGGGCTTTGGTCAGAGGAGTTACTTGATATCCTGATAGCCTATGGATATCCAGCCTTAGGATCACTCCATCCATCTCTACAGTTCAACTACAGTGTGTGCTTTCAAAACGTAATTTTCTCCTGCTTAAAGCCCATCAGTAACTAACCACCACCCTCAAGGTGGTGAACTGTTCTGAAGATGGGGCTCAAATTGCTTGTGATGCATGGTGAGGCCTCTAGGACATGGATTCCACAAGCAATTCTCGTCCTTTCAGTTCATATTGAGCTCCTTCCAGGACCCACATGCACTGTGCTCATTCATCTCCCCTAGTCCCTTTCACTTGCTCCTTCTTCCCCCTGCAGTGCCCTTCCCTCATTTTTTCATCTGACCAAGTCTTATCCATCCTTTATAAATTAGCTAGGATATGACCTCCTCCACAAAATCTTCCATGGTTACCCTCCAAAGCCAGCTAGGAACCCTACTTTTATGTTCCCCCAGATACTTCTGTTATCATTGCTTTTCTACTTATCTCACCACGATAGACTCCTTGGGCTAGAAATAGTGACATGCTCTTCGCTGTATTCCTAGTTCTTAAAATGGTGCCTGGCATAAAGTGAGAATCCAACCGAAACCTATTATTGAGTGAATGAATACATGAATGAAAGAAATGCCCCTGAGAAGTATTTCCCAAAGTGTGTTTGTTGAAATTCTCTGCAAGCATTGCTTGGTCTTGGACATTCATAATTCACCCAGGTAGAAATATATTAAGCCCTGGGACTAGGGAAGGGTTGGGTTTATCTCATGTACTGCTCCCCAAGTGTCCACCACGCCCTATTCTACATGATACCCAGTGGCACCCTTTGTGTTAAATAAATACGTGCACTCTGACTGAATACGCACAAGCCAAACCTGGCATGTTGGACACGGGGCCAACATGTCTGGAAAGAGTGTAAGGGTGAGACAGTAGCAGATGCAGTCAGAGAAGGAGCAGGAAGCCAAAACATGCGAGGCTTTTACTCTGAGTGAGGCAGAACATCATTAGTGGGTTTTCACGCAGCGGAGTTTACTTGATCTGAATTCTGTTTTAATAAATACTTTTGCTGCTTTGTTGAGAAGAGATTAATAAAGGGCAAAGGAGGAAATGGGGGGATCTGTGGAAACACCTTTGCAGTGGGCAACACAAGAAATGATGGAGGCTTGAAACCAGTTGGTGAAATAGGGGTAGTGAGGAGCAGTCAAATTTATGACATGTTCCTAACCTATGAAAAGTTGAAACAACTGCAGGAACACCCACGTGCCACCCAATATCTACAACTGTTAAAATTGTGCTACGTTTGCTTTATCATGTATCTAGTTATCTAGCCATCCATCAAATAGGTATGTATCTTGAAGGAGAAGATGATAACAGTGACTGCAACATTTGGGTATTTTGCAGGGGGGTTTTAAATTGAAATATAAGTCGCATACCATAAGATTGAGTCCAAGGTTCTAGGCCTAAACAAGAAGGATATAATTACCAATAGCTGAGGAGGGAGAAGTATATTAATGCACAGGAGGGAGGTGGAGAGCAGGAGTTCAGCTTCAGACGCCACTTTGAGATGCCTGAGCAGACATCCAAGTAGGGCTGCTGAGCAGGCAGATGTACGTGCCAGGCCAGAGCGTGAAGACAGGTGCAGGAGACACACAGGTGTGAGTCATCAAGACAGAAGTTCCAATCAGAGAGGCCAGATCAATAAAGCACCTACATCATTAGATACAGGTTGGTGGCCACCATTTTTAGAGGAGCAAGGGGGCGAAAACAATAGATCTGAGGTCCATCCAAACCAGGGCACAGACATATCCATTCAATGTCCCGGACAGAACTCATACTCAGGTATGGTATGGCCCAAACGAAAATAAATAGAAATCTATGATTTTATCTGCCTGTTACTCTTCATTTCAACTACAAAGAAAGTAATAATAGTATGAGAAAAAGGACCTTATTTTAGTCCTATTTGTAGCCACATGCCATTACATTCCACATGGAACCTAGTAAGTGTATGCTGAATGAATGAAATCATTCAAAATAAACATACATATACAAAAGGTCAAGTGCAACATCAGGAAGTAGAAATGTGTTCATTTTCAGAGTGTAATTATTTGCTTTTTATTGCCTAATTCCAATACATATTCATTATTTAATGTAGTATATAACATATAAATCCCCTAGGCCAAAAAAGTACATGTGAAATAAAAAGCATTCTTTAAAAATATATGCTTCTGTCCATGAGAGATGCAAAAAACGAATAATTATAAGCATTAGTAAGCATTAGTAAAATGTGTCCATATTTCAATAGCCTTAAAACAGTTACATGATCCCACTTCTTTGGAAACAAAAACAATAAACATGAGAAAGGTATCACAGTAATTCTGAAGGCACACCTTATTCCACGTCGAATTTATAGTTCTCAAGTTTTCTGAAATATTTTCTCTTTCGTGTAAACTCAGACTTTTATCTGAAAGCATTTCCAGTTCAGTTCTATTCAGCCATTTGAGTTTTTCACCTTGTAGGTCCATCTCCTGGGTTAAGCACTAAGGTGTCAGAAGAGAGGTGTGGTTAGAAGGCAGTCATTATGGGGAAAGCTCAAGAACTATATTAGAAAACAACACAGTTTGGGAAAGTATTCTTACAAACGTGGGCATTTAATTTTTTAAGTGGAAAATAGACTTATAAGAAGCCTAGGCTTATGTCAACAAACTGTAACATATCAGTTACAGTTTGTTGACTGTGCCTAGTGCTCCCAATCCCCACCCCTGGCTCTTAGCAGGGTCATACTGCATCATATTTACATCCATAAATACATTCTATTCGTAGATAATGAAAACGATGTCTGTTCTAATGAAAGACAAAAAGAAGAAACGGCAGGTGCATTTTATGCATCTGTCTCTACCTTACCTCTACCTACCCTAATACTGCCCCACCCTCTGTGACTGCCTCCAAATTGTTTACAAAAGGGATGTTCCAAGTACTAACGAAATTTTTAGTTAAAACTAGGAACAAGCTTATTAGATATTTTGAAATATCTAATATCTAGACATTTTGAAAAAAACTTAATAATTGTTTACCACATATTTTTCATCATTACTAACAGTTTCTTTCCCAAAATGCCCCAATCATACTTCTTTAGACAAAATCTCTTATCAAATCAGTGGGTATCATTTTAGGCATACTTTGATGCATACCTGTGTATATATGCACACACAATTTATTTTTTTAAATAAAAATATAAAGCCATTATGCTTATTGTTCTGCAACAAGTATTTTAATTCTTAACACATAAAGTATATAATTTATGGATATAAAAATGTATGGATATTTGGGTATGTTTACATATCTATATATTAATAGGTATTTTTACATATAGTATACATATAAACTACAAACAATTCTTGTTGGTTGCAGATCAACGACAACAAAAAAAATTTCATTAATACATTTCATTAATACTTCACATAAACCCAGAGTAACCTGTAGTGGGTTACTCTAACATCACTTAAGAGTTTTATTGAGTTTCTATAAAATTCAATTTTATAGATAGTAATCAGTAATTATCTTCTAAACCTAAAAGCAAAAACTGTACTTCACAGCAATATTACATTCTAAAATGATGAAGTCAGTTTAAAATAGCCTAAAAACTTTTGGTCTAATACTAAAACCACGTGATTTATCTTCTTTATGTGAGTGCAGCCTTACCTCTGCATGAACAAAATTATAGCTGCTTAAAAAAAAAAAAAAAAAAAAAAAAAAGATATTCCTCTTTTCTTAAAGGTCACCACATATGCCACAAAGTACATACAGTTTCTTCCCCTTTTCTTCTTCTAATAGTTGATCTTATTTTTTCATGCAAATGTTCAAGCATTTAAAAGCGTTGGCAAATACAGAGAAAACTACTTACTGTTAATTCTTTCAGGTTGTCTTCCAGCTCAGTGGTGGGCCTCATTAGCACAGCTTTCTCAGCCTTGGTTAACCAACAGATAAGCTCATCTAGTCTTTTTCTATATTCCATCACCTGCTTACTTTCTCCTTTTAGCCTAAAAGAATGTATTATTTTAAAATACTGAGAAAATTATTCAGGTTAAGTAGAACATGATATATTTACTTTGTATATCTGGATTAAATACATCACAAAAGAAGCAACTCCTAATAATTATTTTAAATATGTATTAAATGTGTTAATAATAATGTATACATTCTGCAATACCAAAGGTTATCAGATAATGTAAGAAGAATTCTTCCTTCATTAAATTCAAAAAGATTGCAACTAAAGAATGTTATCTTCTTTCATTATGAAAAATTATACAGAAATTTGATAGAAAAGATGGTTTTGAAAGCTAGACACCACTGTACAACACAATGGACTTAAAATAACATGAAAAAATGTCTGTATCTAAAATAATAAGGAAAAACACATAATTCTCTTTGCGTATTCTTTGGAGACATCATTATGTAACATATTATTCATATTGGTGGCAAATATTACTCTACTTTATTCATAAGAAATAAAGAATAAGAACAGGGAAAGATACGAGAATGGAAAAATTTTACAAGTATTAGAAAATACAAGAAAAATGGAAATTTGGACAGTTCATTAAAATAAGTATTATTTATGAATATAGCCAGCTATAAAAAGAGCTCTAGAAAATACAAAGCAAAAGTTTTAAAGGATTTAAGAAAACAAATAATCTTAGGGGTATAAAAAAGAAACTCTTAATTAAATGTTGTAAGAATAACATTTATAAGTGTATAAACCATCTGTCAGAAGATAAGGATATGAATTCATATGACAAACCAGATCATGTATTTTTAAGAAAGGGTTTGAAGGCTATTCAGAGCTTGGTGGTGGTATCATTATTTTTATAGCTCCTACTACTAGCTACTGATGTAAAAATAGAATATAATTCTTTTTTTTTTGAGGACAATGTCACTGGCTCTCATATGTGGGATCCAAACCGGGACCACTGGTGTCCCAAGCCAGCTCTTAACCACAGTGCCAATCGGCTGGCCCTAGAATACAATTTTTAATGAATTATATTGTGTCACCCTTAATAAGAATTTAAATTTTTATGTCTATGACTTTGTCTTTTTAATCACAAAAAGGCCTAAATCATGGCATATATATATAAGAAAGTGCAAAATAAACACATATATTTAATAGAGAACCAGTAATATTTGAAGGAGAGCATTTTAATGTTTAAAAAACTAATGAAAATCACTGGAAAATCACGTTTTCATTTGTAAGTATCCATCAGGAAACAACACTGCTTCAAATTTCAAAACATAAGTAAGTCAAGCAATAGTGCTAATTATTAAGACTACCTATACCAAAGCAGGTAATTCACCCTTTGTATCCAAGAGTATTTAAGTAAAATAACTTTAGAAACCACCTAAAATACTATTACGTATCTTATGTTTCAAAAAAAAATAAATGTTGTAATTTGAAGTTCCCATGTTTCATAATGATGACTTAGTATTTTGAAAATATATCTATGAAGGAAACTGACTTTATCAAGTAATTTCAATAAGACATATTTGAGTCACACAAGATTTTCATCTGCAAACTAGCTAGATAACATCTACATTTCCAAATGTTATCCCTAAGAGTAAAAACAAGTTGTAAATTCATTTTCAAACAGTGGATAGCAATTGCTCATTAAGGAATAAGACCAGGAGTTGCTGAACTGTGCAAGTATTTAACTACAGGCAGTCCACACAAAAGCAGATGGAACCGTGTACGCTTTCTCTGTGGCTCTGATAACAGTGCACATATCATCTCTTAAAGTTCCAAGGTGGCCCCAATTTATAAGTGACAACATGAAGGGAAATTAAACATAAACTTAAGAACACAAATATTGCTTTAGTTAAAACATAAGATGTCAGAGAAGAGATTCATTATTTTTTTCTCTTCTAAAAAAAAGAGTAAAATATGTATTGGTTTCACATTATTAGTCTGTGAGCAATAATTACCGCACTCCACAGAGATCCATTGGAAAATCTTTAGGGGAATTTCTACATTTATTGCTAACATCATGTCAGCGGGTACATCTTTTTCCTTATGAAGACCTGGGAGATAGATCCTTTTCAAGCTAGAAGGATTCTCCATGCCAACTCATTAGCATGGCAGAGAAAATCCTAAGTGACCTCAGTTTCCAATCCTGCCCTGGTCCCTGAAATTTCCTCTCCATCTAACCTTTGCACATCTCTTACTTGGCCATACTATTTCTGCCTCCCACCTTTGCCTGTTCTTGTTTTCCCTGGAAGACCCTCCCTAGGAGGAATGTATGGAAAACAACTATAAATGCTTCAAAACTCACTTTCAAGCTCCCTCCCCTGAGATGCCTAAATTCCACAGCCCATCACCCCTACCTCTGACAACACTGTATCTTCTTAACAATGTGCTCTTTAATCACACCATAGCATTTTTTTCTTTTAATTCTTTTCTTTTCTTTTTTTTTTTTTAAGATTTTATTGGGGGAATTGGGGAAAGGGATCAGTGTTGATGAATTGGGGAAGGGGAACAGCCAACTTGTTGTCATTTAGTCATAGTTGCAGAGGACGCAGCTAGCTCAGCTCCCAAGTCCAGTTACCATCTGGCCGCCCATTGGCAGCTTGTGGTCACTCAGCTCAAGATGCCGTGTTCAATCTTAGTTGCAGGTGGGCAAGGCCCACCATCCCATGAGGGAATCGAACCAGAAACCTTGTTGTTAGGAGCACATGCTCTCATCAGCTGAGCTATCCTGCACCTGCTGGCAGCTCAGTGGCAGCTCACCGGCCCACGTGGGACTCGAACCAGCAACCCTGTTGCTCAGAGCTCATGCTCTTAACCAACTGAGCCACTCGGCCTGCCCTCCTTTAATTATTTTCTTCTTCTTAGTCCTTAGTTATATTGGGTTGTGGGAAAAGTCATGACATATTTTTTCTATGTTTTTTGTTGCAAAAATGCGTCCAACAACCCAATATTTGCATCCCCAGTGCTAAACACAAGACTCAATAAATATTGATCAAATCATTCAATAAATCATTGGCAAAACGCAGCAATAGCATGCTTGGAGAATAAGTTCTAGGTTCACTTACTACTATAAGAACTAGATATTTTAAGTGTTTCCTATGAATAGTTAGGGGATTATACTTTTTACAAACACTATTTTATTTCACCTTCATGACAGTCCTTTGAGAAGATATCACAGTTCTCATTTACAGAGGAAGAAACTCAGCCAGGGAGCTCTGTAGTCTTCCCAAGTTTGTACAGCACAGTATTTGAGAGCATAAGCGCCATCACTAACTTTCTGTGAGAGGCTGAACAAGTTACCTAGCCTCTCCTTTCTGAGCGTCAGCTTCCAAAGCACTTCAACGGGCCTCACAATCCTCTCAGACAGTAGCTGTGAGGATTAAATGAGGTAAATGAATGCAAGGTGCCAAACACTGTCTCTGTCCCACGGCAATCTCTCAACCAAAGCACACTAAGTATTATTTGCCTCTTACCAAAACACAAAATAATAGATGATGTTATTTTATAAAAAACAGCTGAAGGTCAAATATTCATACTTGAATAGCTTATGTTATAATATAGGCACACCTCATTTTATTGTGCTTCACTTTAATGTGTTTCACAGATATTGCATTTTATTAAAAATGGAAGGTAAGACCCTCCCCCAGCAAAAACGTTATGACCCACTGAAGGCTTAGATTGGGAATAAAGTATTTTCTAGTTAAGGTACATAAGTTTTTTGGTGTTTTTTTTTTTGACATAATGGTACTTCACAGTTACACTATAGTATAGTGTAAATATAACTTTTATATGCACTGGGAAACCAAAAAATTGCATGACTCGTTTTATTACAATATTCGCTTTTTTTGTAGTGGTCTGGAATGGAACCCACACTATCCCCAAGGTATGCCTATACTGGACTTGAAAAAGGTTAGCCTTTAACAAAACAATAGCTTATCACTAAAACAATACAACATCTATAGAGTTAAAATCAGGAAGAAAAAAAATACCTGGGACTTTTTAACCAAAAACTACCATTAACCCACCAAAAAAGGTCTTGTATGAGACAGAATGCATTACGTAAAGTAGAAATGATCCATTAAATATTGACCATCTCAAAAAAATAACTTCAAATAATTTTAAAGTAATATGTAAAATAATATATATAATATAGAGTATTATATTTACTGGTAAACATGTTGGTAAACATGTTTACAACCAGAAGACACCCTAATAAAATCTGGGGCATTGTAACATAATTTGACATAAAAACAAACAATTGTACATCACATTTATTATATTGCCTAGAAGAGAAACTGTATTGTCTACAAAGTACTGACATTGGATATGGGTACAACGCAGCCTGTAACACTAATAGTGACCTAGTGAAGACCGTAAGGCCCAGTCAGGAAATTAACAAATGCAAGGTCTGACCCTGAACCTTTCAGTCTTCAGACTGAAAGTCCAGAACATTCTTTCAATTACTTCAAGTTCCTGCCACAAGGTCACCATATCACAATAAACAGAAATAAAAGGAATAAGGCATTTTTTTTTAACACATAGGATACCTGCATAGAAAAGTGAGACCTTATGGACAGCCTGAAAATAAAAAACAGTGCTCTAAAAATGCAGAACACAGACAGTGGAGGTCTTAAGTGACAGTAGAACTCCTATTATAATATGAGACAATAAATGAATTTTGAACTCATCCGAGCGTATCTTAACAAGGCTCTGCCCAAAATAATTTTACCCGTGCCTTTCAGTTATTGTGGCATAATCACCTTGGCCGTCGAGTCTTCGCTTCTGCAATGATGGCACTCCAGCGTTCATTTAAACCTGCCAGCTTGTCCTTCAAGAAGCTTCCATCAGTGGGTGAGAGTTTCTGGACAATCATGTCCCCAGTTCTGTTTAGTGCTGCAAAACTGGGCTGGTGGCTGCTGATTCCCTCTTCAAGTTCCTGTAACAGAGTACAACCCAAGATTAATTCTACTGCTTAATTAAACTGTTTTAAGGCAATGGATTCTGTGCCCCCCAGGTACCATGGCATCAACTTAAGAGTGACCAACAAAGTCCTGGAAGGATATTTTATGTTTATAAAAGAAGGCATTTTAAAACAACTTAATTACACTTCAATGAACACACAAAATAAAATGTATTTTGAAATTTAACCTACACTCATAACTGTCATAAGTCAAAATACAGTGAAATACAACAGACAAATAACATAAAATAAATAACAGCTGTTTACAACATTGAAGCATAAGCATCAATCATGTTTGATTAAAGCGTGTTCTTATCTTGGAATATGTGCTTGAAAGCACCTCTTAAAAAGAAAAACAGGGCCGGCCAAGTGGCGTGGTGGTTAAGAGCTGGTTTGGGAAGCCAGCGGCCCCAGTTCGGGTCCCACATATGAGGGCCAGTGACACTGCCCTCAAAAAAAAAAAAAGAAAAAGAAAAACAAACCTATCCACCCTTAAGTCTTACTGCATATAAGTAAACCTCAGTGTGCATTTTATCGCAACATTGCTTCACGGGTCTATAAATTTTTAAGTAGAAGATTTAAAAGAGAGTATTTTAAAGTACCATCTAAACACTTTTCTATAACTCGAAAAATGCATTAACAAGTATATGAGAAAAATAAAAGCATTCACTTACTCTTCATGAACCTCTACATTAAATTTATTTTCAAATTTAATAAAAGAGGAAATATTTTTTAACAATGGTAAATTGAAATTTTTCCTGCTTTCCATCATTATTTTTAAAGACCTGATTTAATTGCTGTGTTACATTTTCCAAGACTGAATTAGACTTACATGAGCAGCTTCCCTGATACAACTCAAGAATAATCTACTCTTTTGACAATTATCAATAATATAAAGAGGAAATAAGATGCTTAAATGTTTATGTACAGAAAACAGAGGTATGCTGATATGTTTCTGTCCTTGATATAGTTTGGGCACAAAATTTTACAAATGTTATTCTGAATATAAAATTTTAAAAATAAAATTGTTTTTTTGTTTTAGCCACTAAACAGTATTTTTAATTTAAGTTTCTTTAAAATCCTAATTAAAAATTATAAATAAGCAATTTTTCTTATACCTTTGAAGCTAGACACTAGAACTGAACACAAATTACAGATTGTCTATATACTTCTGAAAAATTAATATGTTAGCCTCTGCTTTCGAAATCTGTCTTTAATGCCACATACTAAGTAAACAGGCCACCATTTCAGCAGACCCCGTCCTCTGATGGGAAGCACTCACCTTCTGATGTATCCTGGCTTTCTCCAAGTCCAGGCCACCATCTGGAGCAAAAGTATCGGCCAGTAACTCTTCGGCGTCTGTTATCCACTGTGTGAGCTCATTAAGGTCACAATGGAACTGCCTCCATTCTTCCACAGCCCTATCAAAATAACTAGAGGAAATAAACACAATAACACAGGTTTCCAAACTTTCCAGGGCTGTCTAGAAGCAATTTTTCTAAGAAGGAAATTCAAATATCATTTAAACGGAGAGCCTGCAAAGGAGTGAATTCACAGCTCACTGCTCTACAGGATTAGTTTTTGTAGTGGATTCCTGTTAATGATTCCTTTTAGAGAAGCATGTATCATACCAAGCATAAAACAACCAGCACACACAGTCCATCCCACCTCCCTCTCTCTCACCTACATGCCTGCACATACTAGGCAGCTTATTAACTGAAAAGACAGCCTTGTCATGCTTGGAAAATCAAGATTGATTAGCTGTAGGCTGTTAACCCACCCAGCTTTAAACACTTAACATTTCAAATTCCACAAAATGTAAAATATGACTCATGACTCTGTTCTCTTAAGAAAAATCTGGTATTTTACTTCCAGAACACTTAGTTCCCAGATAGAACAAAACCTAAAAGGCCAAAACGCTTCGAAGTTTCCTTTCACTTCATTATCTTTGTGTGATGGGCTGAACTGTGTCCCCCCGCCCCCAAATTCCTATGTTAAAGCCCTAACCCCACAAAGTGACTGCATTTGGAGACAGGGCCGTTTAGGGAGATAATTTTTTAAATGAGGTCATGTGGGTGGGGCCCTAACCCCCAGGATTATTGTCCTAATGAGAAGAGGAAGAGACACCAGAGATGTTATCTCTGATTACTTTTCAAAGTTGAATTCAATTACAGTAACAATGTGTAGTATGACTTTCGCTCAAAAGATAGCATTAATCAAATGAATGTTAACGTCATTAATTGTATTATAATTTTAATACAGTTTTTTCTTTCCTTAAAATGTGTACACATTTTTTTGGCACCTTCTGATTTCTCTGTGTCTGTGCAAGGAAAGGCCATGTGAGGACACGGAGAGAAGGCGGCCATCTGCAAGTCAGTAAGAGAGGCCTCACCACAAATTCACCCTGCTGGCACCTTGCTTTTGGACTTCCAGCCTCTAGAACTGAGTGAGAGTAAATGTTGTTTAAGCAATCCTGTCTGTGGTAGCTTAATTATGGCAGCCCTAGCAGACTAACACATCCTGTGCAATGTAGACACAATCCAGAGTGTCCCATGTATCTAAACATAGCACAGTATGGAAGTACCTACAAAGCCCAGGTTAGGCAATGAGACAAAGGACTATCGAGATGTCTGATTAAACCTAACTCCTTTATTTTTTTTTATTTATTAAGTTTATTGGGGTGGCATATGTAAGTTTCAGGTGTACAATTCTGTAATACATCACCAGTATATTGCATTGTGTGCTCACCACCCAATGTCCAGTTTCCCTCCATCAGCATAAATTTGACCCTCTTCACCCTCTTCGTGCTCCCCCCACCACCCTCCCCTCTGGTAACCACCATACTATTGTTTTTGTGAATTGGTGTTTTTGTTTATTCATTTATTGCTTTCTGTTTTATACCCCACATACGAATGACATCATATGGTTCTTGTCCTTTTCTGTCTGACTTATTTCACTTAGCATGATACTCTCAAGATCCATTTAAACCTAACTCCTTTAGGAATAAGATGAAGTCCAACTCCAGTACTTGTCACATTTGGAACAAAAAATAAGTCTAAAAAGGAAAAGGTTTGCTGGATTAGGATTCTAAAGAATTTCCTTCTGTCCTTTGTTTAGACTAGTGGTGCTGGATTTAATGAAATCTTTATTTTCTATAATAAAAAGATTATTTTTTTTTTTTAATAATAAAATGGTCCCTAACATTTCTAACTCCTAAATATTGTTTATTTTTGCTTCCTCCATGAAAATCACTTTGAAAATTCAGTTAATATTTGTTGAGTGCCCACAGGGAAGCAACATTCTACTGGGCATGAAAAATATAGGAGCACTTCAAACAAAACAAAACACTGAGAAAATATTAAGACAATCCATTATTGCTTGCAAAAATGTGCAATAATTAAATAACAAACACAAATTTTGACTTCTGAGATGCTGCAATAATGAATAGAAAATGTTGCTAGAAAGGCTGCTCCAAAAATCTAGACTTTGAGAAGTTTCACATTAACCTTATTGAATATCATTGTCAAAACAGAACATAAATTTCAAGTAAATATAAGCAGTATAGCTTATAGCTTTAGATCAAATAGAAAAGAGTTGTAAAATTTTTTTAAAAACTTTTAAAGAAACAGAGAGCCATGTTCAGGTAGACTTTGCAAAGCCATCAACTCCTCTCTGAATCCAGCCAGCTCATATGGGAGGCAGCACAGAAATGTGAAGGGCTATGGACTGCCAGAGAGTCAAAGGACTCAAAGTCCAAGCCTTACACCAACCTTGGTTTGGATTTGAACTAGAAACATGTAAATTTGCTGTCTCTAATATTCCGGCTGGCATTGCTACAAAGCTCCCCGACAAACTCATCTCACCACCTAGGTTCCCAGTCTCTAGCAGGTGTGCCTATCTAGGTCCTCACGCCAAAGACTCAGGGTTCATTTTTTTACCCTTCCTTCTTCCTTACTCCAACACACCACCAATCTCACATTTTATTGATTCAACTATTTAATTCTCAATTTTCCCCCTAGTTTCCACTTCCATAGCAACTTTTCTAATCAAGTTACCATCATATGTCAAGAACAAATGGGTCTCCCAGCTCTCAGTTTTGCTCTCTACCAATCCATTCTACAATCAGCAAACTGTCATCCCCTTGTTAAAATACTGCAATGGCTCCCTGATGTTCTCAGAGTAAAATACAAGGTCCTTCCAATATGATCCCTTTCTGGTTTTATCTCTCTGCTATGAGTTCAAGATCTATTGGACTATTTTCAATTCCACGGAAACACCATACTCTCTCTTACCTAGGACCTTATGCAATGTTGCATTCCCTCTTTTCCTTCACCTGACTAACTTCACAATCTCCAAAAAACCTTCCCTCTCAGGGTCCCTAACAGGGCTTCCTGCACTGTCCCCATCATAGCACTATGCACTGTCTACTTTTTTCTACTATATAACTTTGGACCTTGATAAATGGGTCTGAAGTCTTCTTATGATAAAATTGAATCTCAAAAACTTGTTAAATGATGGAAAAAGAATGCCTCATAAAATTAAGAAGGAAAACTATTCTGGTAAATGATGCAATTCTGATTAAGAATCAGAAACCGGGACAGTACAGAAAGCAAGAAAATTTTGATCAAGTTTATATGAAATGAATGAAGAAAGCTTGTTTTGAACAATATGTACAAAATATTAGAATTTAGGCCATCTGGAGTACACTGTTAAAAAGCTTCTAAGCGCAAGATGAGAAGTCTGAACTTTGTTCACACAGCAGTGAGGGCCACCAAAGAAGATACAGAGGATAAACACCTGAGGAGATGCTCTTAGGAGGGAAGACACACGAGGATCCAAGGATCCAAGACAAAAAGGAAGAAATAATGGGCTTAAAGAAAGAGAAGAACTCTGAGAGGGAAAAAGGAGCTCTATTATCTGTCTAGCATGGCTCTAAAATTGCTTATTTGGAAAAATACGACAGCTTATGCCATGAACCACTGCAAAGTAGGCATAAAGGAGTTCTCAAAGAGAGATGATCTGTTTTATTTTCATGGTATTATCTTACTTGTACTATCGGCCAACAAAGCTTGAAAAGTTTTACAGGCAAAACAGCACATTTACCATGGCCTTGATGCTTTATGAGAAGAACAGAATAGAAAGCAACTTACTGCTTGGAAAAAGTACATAAATAGGGATGGAGAAAAATAAACATTTTAGGATAGGTACTAAGGTTGGAAGAGAAAAACAAAGCAAAACTTAGGGATACGAATACAAACAAAATAAATGAATATATCCAAGTGCCGGGACAAACAGAATAAGAGAGATAAACTTCTCTCAAATGTAACGAAGTAAACAAAGAACACAAAATAATAAACTAAAAGAAATGATAAAGGGGACTTTTCTAACATAAGAGAATATAGTCATGTGCTAAGAAATTTGAAAATTCCCATCCAATATATTATTTTCTAAAAGATAACATTTTTATAAACAACAAAATGTCATGAATGTCTGCAATTCAACAGTGTTCTTAAAGTTCTATCACATTAGCCAGAAGCATATGTGCAAATAGGATAACTTTTTTAAAAAGAAAAATTTATCATCAGATACAAATGTGTAATTATCTAAGAAAGGCTAATTAAATGCATTTTACACACATACACACACACACACACACACACACACACACACACACACACACACAGTGCAGAAGAAAGCTACCATACACCAACTCTACAATAACAAACAAGAGAAGCACAAAACTACCAAGAGTAATAGTCCTTTGGAAAAAGGTGTAGACAAACCTTCAAAACTCTACTGAGGGCACAGAGAAAGACCCAATTAATGAGAGAAAGACTTCATTACAAATTGATCATTTTTTTACAAAGTGATTGAAATGACTAGAATGTTATTGGAAGAACAAATACAGAAAAAGAGTATGAATTTTAGAATAAGATAAAACTTACTCTACTGGATGAAAAAATTATATAAGGATACTTTAATATTAAAATATTATATTATTAGATGAAAACTAATGACTTGATAAGACAGAATCAGAAAAATTAAATAAATATAAGATAGGATTGCATTAAAATGATGACAAAGGAAGTATTACCAACAATAGGAAGGAAATACATTATTCAACCAAAACTATTGAGAAAACTGGTTGTTCATTTAAGAAGCATAAAGTAAAATAGAAAAAATTAGTGTCTCTTAACTCAGGCTGCACAAAAAAAATGATCTGAGGAGTGTTTAAAAAGTAGAGATGCATGAACCCTACTACTGATACTGAAGAGTCAGTGTATAGAACCCCAGATACAAAATACACATTAAAATAAAATTCAAGTGGTTTAGGGCCTGCCGAGTGGCGCGGTGGTTAAGCGCTGGCTTGGGAAGCCAGCGGCCCCGGTTCAGGTCCCACATATGAGGGCCAGTGACACTGCCCTCAAAAAAAAAAAAAACATTCAGGTGGCTTAGTTATTAAATGTAAATTTTAAATCAAACAAAATTATGTTTAAAAAAGACAAATATTTAAATAATCTCACAGTTAAAAGGTAATTTATATGCATATAAACATGAACTCACAAAGGAAAAGGCTTATAAGATATAATTATATAAAATTACAACTTCTAGACATCAAAAACACCAATAACAAAATTAAAGGGCACATGAAAAGCTGTGAACAAATAAGCAATAAACAAAATATGAATGGTTAATATCCTTAATGTACAAAAAAGCTTTTGCAAACTAATAAGTAAATCATAATACCATTATGGAAAAGGGAGCAAAGAACAGGACCCAACAATTGACCGAAGAAATAACACTGAGGCCAATAACCATACGTAAGAATGCTGAAATCTCACTGATAATCAAAAAAATGAAAGTAAAATTTATATGTAATCCATCACTATACAATTGGCAAAGGTCTTATAAAAAATGACCTGTGGAAAGGCTCATCATCACTAATCATCAGAGAAATGCAAATCAAAACCACAATGAGATATCACCTCATACCAGTTAGAATGGCTATCATCAACAAGACAAATTAATAACAAGTGTTGGAGAGGCTGTGGAGTAAAAGGAACCCTCATACACTGCTGGTGGGAATGCAGATTGGTGCAGCCACTATGGAAGGCAGTGTGGAGGTTCCTCAGAAAATTACAAATAGAATTACCATATGACCCAGCAATTCCTCTTCTGGGTATCTACCCCAAAAAATCTGAAAACATTTACCAGTAAAGATATATGTGCTCTGATGTTCATTGCAGCTTTATTTACGGTGGCCAAGACATGGAAACAACCAGAGTGTCCCTCGATAGATGATTAGATAAAGAAGATGTGGTATATATACACAATGGAATACTACTCTGCCATAAGAAAAGATGAAATAGTGCCATTTGCGACAACATGGATGGCTCTTGAGATTATGCTAAGCGAAATAAGTCAGACAGAAAAAGTCACGAACCATATGATTTCACTGTATGTGGGATATAAAACTGAAAGCAACAAAGGAACAGGACAAACAATAAAGAAACAAAAACTCATAGACACAGCCTGGAGGGTAAGGAGGCAGGGAGCTCTGGATGAGGGTAAAGGGGGTTAACTATATGGTGATGGAAGAACTGCCTCTGGGTGGTAAGCACACAATGTGATATATAGATGATGTATTACAGAATTCTACACTTGAAACCTATGAAATTTTACTAACCATTGTCACCCCAATAAATTTTAATGGGAAAAAAACTAAAAGAAACAAATAAATAAAAACTAAAAAAATGACCTGACAATGTTAACAAGGGTTCAGTAAGAAGGATACTTCCACATATATTGATATACTGCTATCAAGGGTATAATAAACAACTTCATGATGCAATACAGAGCCTTAAAATTTAATTTTGCAAGAATTTAGTCTTCATCTAATAAACAAATCTAATTCAAGTCATAAGTATGCAAAAAGATATACAGAAAATGATATTCTCTAGATGTATAGAGATAAATTTAAAAATCCATACAAAGGAATATACCAAAAGACCATTAAAAGTTATCTTTTCGAGGATAGTATAATCACATAAAATATGTAAGCTAAAACAAAAACAAAGGAACAAAAAGATGAAGAACATGATGACTAGTTGTTGTGTGTATGTCTCTAAGGTTTACCAACTTGTTGTTCTGTGCTAACTTTCCTCTTACGTGGTACTTTACATTGGGGTATTTCACATCTTATTTGCCTTTCCACTATATACCAAGTAAGTTGCAAAAATCTTATCATTTTTTTATGTCTATTAATAGACCTGGTCAAAATCTAGAAAGAAGAAGGCTCAAAAACCTTCTATTAAACAGAAGGTTATTTTTAAACAGGGCTTGGGGTTATACAAGAGTTTCAATTATCGAACCTGTCTCTGTTCTCCATGCACATTAATCATCCAGTGCATAGACAAAGTGACCATGAATGAAAATCCTTTTTAAGTTTTTTTAAAAAAAATACACACTATTTAGATATTAAAAATTAAAGGTGTTCCTTTAATTATTAAGATATTGTGTTGCAAATGATCGTCTATATGTGATCTCTTTCCTCTTTCTTTAAGGAACTACACTCATCAAATTGATTACACAGGGCTTATTACAAGGATGTTAAACATATTCTCATTAATCTTAATGGAATGACCTTTGTCATGGCCCTTTTTTTAATTAAGTATTAATTTAATTTATACTTACCCTTTACGATCATTGTACATTCTATTAATTCTGTCCCACTTTGCATTCAGCTGAGAAAGTGTATCCCTGATCTGAATGGCTTCAGGTCCAGAGGCTTCAAGGATAACATCTGGTTGTTTTTCATGAATGACTGCAATCTGCTCTCCGAGTTTGTCCAATTGGTCTTTGATATTCTACAAATACATTGTCAAGCATTAACAAAATCCAGCAAAGAGATATAAAGAATGAAATTACAAGGCGAAAAAAAAAAAAAACTATGTTGTATAACATTTATTTAAAATATACTGAGACATAATAATTGTTTATCAAAACTAGACACTGCATAGACGAAAGCATAAGTCCTAAACTTACGGACCTTGAGTTCAAAGAGGATTTTATGAATTTGACCTCAAACAAGGGAAGTAAAAGCAAAAATAAAGAAATGGGACGACATCAAACTAAAAAACTTCTGCACAGCAATAGAAGCCATCAACAAAAAAAGAGACAACCAGCCAGATGGGAGAAGACATTTGCAAACAACGCCTCCAATAATGGGCTAATATCCAAAATAAATAAAAAACTCACACAACTCAACAACAAAAAAACCTAGAAACTTAAAAAATAACAATAATACCCCGTGTTGGCCAAGGCGTGAGAAATGCTACATAATATCCCAATGGTGTAAAAATATTATCACAGGTGTTCCAAGTGGCATTTGTACTTGATGTATAAAAAGCTTCAACAATATTCTGTAATGGTAATGAAGTATTTGAAGCTAAAATTATTTATATTTTCAAATATCTAATAATGCTAATTAAAATGACAGAAATGAGCTACCGAACAATCAAAGCTATCAAATCTGTCAGCAATTTTATCGTGACTTTATTCATAAGAGCCATCAGATTACATGAAAAAGCCTTGATGATACTTAATAGTTTTGTGAATTAATTTAAAACTTCCAGATCCCTAATTAACTTACAATCAGCATAACATCCAATACCCCAACCATTGGCCAATCTTAAAACATTATAGGTGGCAAGGTTAATGCTGACATTACACATCAACTGACAAGTTTATGAGAAAGGAATATGGTTTGTGCATGTGTTTGATTAACAAAATGTCTCTAATGGTGCGAAGAATTAATAACCACCCACTTGAAAATCATACCTACTTTTAAAAAATTAAATTTTTAAAAAAATAATATTTCATTGGTGGATACAGGAAAGGTTTGTTATTCATACACATTATTAACTCTTTGGCACAAATTTTAAGTTATATATCATATCAGTAGGCACACCAATGAAGTCCTTGCTTTATTTCCACTTCAACTGGCTATTCAAAAGCACTGCCTGGAGATTTACCTTCAAAGAGTCTTCCTGAAAGGAGAAGTCTTCATAGACAGCAGTGCTTAGCTCTGGGATATTAAGTGATAATTCAACATCATCCATGGAAAGTAGAACTTTGTTAATTTCAACCAAATAATCTGTAGGGAGAGGTGATGATTTAATTCCAGAAGCTAGTTGGCCTGTTCTCCTCGGTAGAATAGGGACTGCCTGTAAAAATATTAAAAATAATAATAATAATAATAATAATAATAATAATGAACACCTCTTAAAATATCCCCACAAGGAAAATGAAAAACAAAACAACAAACAAACAAACAAACAAAACATAAAACTGTTTTGTACAGAAGTTCAGTACCCTAAACCCAAATTTCAAAACTAAGTTTAAATTTTTCTATTTTTGTCCTGGTTTGTTATATATAAACCCTTAACAATCTCTATTCTAATTTTTATCTGTATCCTGCTCTTTAAAAGCATAAATAAATGCTTGAGAGGTTTCACTTATGCCACTTAAATTCATTTAGCAAACAGGGAAACATAACATGTCCTTTTCTATTTTACTGGGCAAATGAGAATTGCTGCAAATCATAAAGTTCTGTATAAAATAAAACATTTTAATACCATTATTATTTCACCCATTTCTAAAATCTCACAGATTAAACACTTTGGGGCCTCACTGCTGAAACATAAATAAATTAAACATGTATCTGTAACATATGAAATTCAATGGGAATTTTAATATAATCTTAACCTTTGAGAACAATATTACAGAACATGAATATCCAAAATAAGACAATGGGTCCCAACATGCTAAATTCAGATAAAATTAAGCTAGTCTGAGTGGACTGCTTATTTGCCCTAATAATAATATTTTCCGTATCCTAATCAGAGCATTCTAAATAATAAAGTGTTCTCTGGAATGGGCCACTAGTTCTCAAGGAGTTAAGACTTTTACTCCTAGAGGGCTATAATTTAATAAATACTGTCTACCACTTGCAATTAACCACAACTCATCTACTAACGAATTAAGGTAGCTTCCTTGACACTTTCACTATGAGGTGTCATCAAAACATACGGTGAACGTTTAAGTAAAAAAAAAAAAAAAGTATTACAGTAAAAGACACAGATTAATCCTCCTCAAACTACTCTCCCTCTCTTTGAACACACTTATCCCATTGTCCTTGCCACTTTCTGAAGCATTTCTGGAAGTCCTCTTTAGTGAGTGTCTTTACTTCATCATCATGAAAATGTTCTGTGTCACAAATTGCTTCTAGTACAGCAATTTCTGTCAAATGAAAACATTACGGTGTGTCTTCATCCACCTTATTCATCGGATCTGGCACCGTGCTACTTCTGGCTCTTCCTCAAAGTCAAAATGACCATGAAAGGAAAATGTTTTGAATTGACTCAGGACACTGAGGCAGTCATGACAGCGCAACTAAAGACACTCATGAAAGAGGACTTCCAGAACTGCTTCTGAAAGTGGCAAGAATGATGGGTTAAGTGTGTTCGAAGTGAGGGGTAGTATTTTGAGGGGGGTAAATGGCAATGTGTCTTGTACTGTAATAATTTTTTTTATTCTAACATTCACCATATCTTTTGATCACACCTCGTATATCCCTACATTGAAAATTATATTCTAAAAGATGACTTTCCTCTGTAAATTTAAAGGTGATAGTGAAATGACCATAAATACATGTTCCCTGAGTTAATGATCATGAAAACAGTTACAATTCCTAAACGAAACCAAGACTCAAGACTAGAATCATTGAGTGAATAACATGGCGTTTAATCTAGATGTCTGCATTTATTTATAACAAGAACAGACTTCTGGGGAAAACCAGCACATTTAGAATGCAGCTGGGAAGATGGCCACTGAAAAGGGATCTGGTAGCGAATCTTTTTCTAGAATCTAAATCATAGTTTATCAATTTCACAAATTTGGCTATTTGTGAACTAGAATTATTTTTGATGTGATCAAGACTTCTGCATATAAAATATAGACCCGAAGGAGCAAGCCACTCCCAAAAGGGATAGTTCCCTGTTAAGGTTTAGTACACTATCAGAAAACCAAAAGAGACATCCAACAATAATGTTTTATGTTACTAGGTTTTTTTTGATGCTTGCCCCATCCAAAAATATAAACATATTTAGCAATACATACTACAAAGGAGAAAGGAGAAGGAGATAGTATTCCAACAGGTTGGTTTTGGGGTGTCCATGAATACAACAACGAACATCTGCATGGGGTGAGCAGTTATTGACGTAAGTGGACAGAGAGTCTCCCATGCTAATACCTTAGTTTTGTTGTATCTTGTATGCAAAAGTAATAACTGCAAACGGATTTTTTCTTTCTTATTATCCTCCATGGGCTGATGTAACATCTGTTCTCCTCTTTGTAAAACTTCCTCAATCTGGGCTCTCTCCTCATCCATCTGAATGTTTAAAAGAAAAAAATGTGCTCAAAAGAAAAATGCATAGGGTCACTTACTATCAGTACCCAAGGAGCAGAACTAAGCTATAAAGTATAAATCAAGATATGTTCATCTGAATTATATACAATAAAAATTCATATTTCATCTTAACATATTTTATATTTGAACTTAAAATATCTCATAAAGAATGCTAGTTTAGCAGAAGTTAGATAGCATTACTCAGAAAGCACAATGTCTCTTTTTTAAAGCATCATGTAAATCATGTAGCAAATCTTACATTGACACTCATCAGGAATTCACATTTGGATCTGTTCTATTATGTGTAGCAGATATTTGGATAAAAAACATTAATGTAAAAATATAATTAACACAGGAGAAAAATGAGTACACCATAGTTTTAAAAATCTCCTTGAACGAACCTTTTCATCTTCATTACTGGTTTCCAAGTGTTTTTCCATAACTTGTAGCATATTTTCTATGTCATTTTCTAATTTTTCCAAGTCAGAGAAAGGCACATCAGTTTCAAATGTTTCAGTGGTGACCAGACATTGGTATGATAATGGTTCTTGGCCAATTAGCAACTGTAAAAGAAAAAGTATTCTTTGAAATGATATTCTTAACTTGACCTTCTGTCATAAGAGGGATGGTGTGTCAAGAGAGAACTAGAATTTCTTTGAATTGACTTTAATTTAATTTATTCATATAGCAATGATTTCACCAATGTGGGCTTCTCTGAATTACCCATTTTCCTCAAACTCCAAGAAAAGGATGTGAAGTAGTATGCAAATGACTGTGGTGACCTCAAATGCTATGTGAAGAATTCTAAGACCCTATGTGAGCACAGGACAAAATGCTGCTTTGATCCAAAAACCATCCCTGCCATGACCACAGACAAGAAGAGAGGCCACCACCTAGTACAGATACATCCCAAAGAAAGTCTTTCAGAATTCCCCTTGGATTTTGATGCCCAAAATTCAAAGAAGTACATATTTCTCAATGCAGTATTTTCAGACAATATATATTTAAAAAGACTTTACATTTATGTGACTAAACTCAATGTAAGAACTTTAATAAAACCAAATAGCCGGCAGGAGAATGACATGCAATATTGGCTGAACATGGGAACACTAGCACTCTGACACTCTCATTGTGAAAGAATAAACTGGCCCAAACTTTTTGTAGGACTCGCTCTTTGGAAAATCTATTTAACAGTATTTATATACACAACTTATGCAACAGTTTCAAGGAATTCTAAGAATTGATCCTAAGGGTATATTAAGAGATGAACAAAAAGACCTGCCTATAAGAGATTATATAATGGAATACACCATAGCCTTTAAAAACCATGTCAAAGGAGACTATATACAACAACATAAAATTTGTGGTATTTTAATATCACATACATGTGAGTAAGAATAGACATGTATGCCGAAAAGTTAACAGGGGCTATTTATGGAGACAATAACAATTCTGTTTCTTTGTACTTCCTCTCATTCCATCCCTATGTCTCGTGTACTATTCTTTTACGCCAAGAAAAATTTCCCATAGATCTATTGAAAAAAATAAATGAGCACAGGTCAGGAGATAAGGAGGTAAGGTCAAGGCTAAGGAAGACAAAAGTTAAAGCAAGATTTTTGTTTCTCTTAAGTTGTGACTACTCTAAGTATATTCATACACTATCAAAGATAGGTTGACCTATTATGTCATATTTCAAATTAAAGCCGAGTTAGACAATATTTACTCCCTTCAAAAAAGAGGATCATTCCTCCTAAATAATTTCAATACACAACTCTCTAGAGGTGGAATTAGCTGAATACTCAAAAATGCCGGCCTATGGTCATAGTTGAGATCCTAAAAAACTCAAAATCCTCTGTCAGAATGAACACCTGTGGTTTGAATAACTTCCAATGTCAGCTATGTGGTTTGGTTTTGTTTGGTTTTCCCCCAGAAAATCTTCTAAATGTTTTCATGAAATAAAAACATTATTACTGAGCACTAACCATAGGCCAGGCCTTGAGAACACCATGTAATAAAATATTTTGTTTCTTCCCCTCATGAAACAAGAGTAAGAAAAAAGAGAATGAGAAAGATATACACATGGAGAAAAATTATAATATGGAAGCATAAATAAACACTGTCTTTTAAGAACACTCTTACTTATCATCCTCTTATTTATATTTATAAGGCCCTTTTTCAAACTTATAAAACCAGGTAGTAGCTTTCAGCATTAAGTCTAAATCATGAAATTAATTGTAATGCATCAACATGTAAAACACTAATACAAGTTCACAAGGGTATGGTGTACACAAATATATCTATAAAGTATATCTATAAAATACCGAGTTTAATATTCACGTCTAGCTTGAAAATTAGTCTCATTATTTTACAGTCAATTTTAACATTCAGTTGAGACTCTGAAAACTTTTCTTGAATAGGTTGTGTCCTTCAATACTCATTTTATATCTTCTCTCCTTCACATGCGTAATCAGAAATAAGAACAAATGCTTCATTCAAAAAACAAATTTAATTTTAAAATTTTTGATGTATATGCCACATAATCAATCATCTATCATTTAGACACACAATTATATGAAAAATCGCTTTATATAAACAGATAATTACTCACTTTGGCACTATTGATGTGTTGAGACACCTTTTCAAAGTTTCTATCCAGTTCAGCTAATTTGGGCTCCACAAGCTCCCTGCTTGAGCCTCCACGAGCATTCATCAAAACAATGGCTTGATCGCGGACTTTCTCAACTTGAAGGCTGGCATCATCCAACTCAGAGAGTAAACGCTAATGGTAAGAAAACACAAAATTATCACATGGGACACTTCAAAACCAGACATGAGTGCAATGCTAAGTCAGAATTAAAAGTAGTTTTTTTAGGGCCGGCTGAGTGGCGCGGTGGTTAAGCGCTGGCCTGGGAAGCCAGCGGCCCTGGTTCAGTCCCACATGAGGGCCAGTGACACTGCCCTCAAAAAAAAAAAAAAAAAATAAAAAGAATTAAAGGTAGTTTTAAATAAAGGTCTGTGATTCTTAATAAAGGGTTTCATATGTGAAGACTCATTCAGAACTTCAGTTTCTTCCTCCAATATAAAAGGTAATGCATCTACTGCATGGGAAGAATATGTGCATGGTAACCTGACGCATTCCACAGGAGAAAAGACTACAGCAAAACCTTCTACTCCCAGAGTGGTAGTGAGCTCCACATTTAATACCTTCACGATTTCTTCCTGTTTACTTGCTGCTTTCTTTTCAATCTCATCCAACAGAGCTTCAGCTTGATAAAGCCAGGTACTTATGTGAGCAACATTTCCATCAAATATTTCCAACTGGTTCTGATGAGTCTAGAAAGGAATAAAACACTGATACAATCATATGAAATATTTAAGCGATAGTCTGAAGAGATTTAAAAGGCCTTCAAAGAGCTAACTGTATGCTGAATTTAAAGGGTTTCCACCTTACTGCAAATCTCCCCAGTGAATAAATCTCATTCCTAAAAATGCACAGCTATGGTGAAGTACTCTTTAAATTTACTTGATTTAGACCTCAGTATAAAAAAAAGTTGAAAAATAATAAAAGGCGAAAGTTCCTTTTTCAATTTCGTTTTGTCTTCCTTATTCCTCATTCCTATGTTACAAGTAATCTCATTTGCCCCACTTGATCATATCTGTTAAAAATTCACTTAAGGATGCAATAATATAAAATAATATAAAAGAATGATTAAAAACTAAATTGAATAATATTCGCCCTGCTCAAAAGACTATAACTGCTTGGAGGGCAGGGTCTGTGTCTTTTCACCTCCGTTTTATAGACATTTAATATTACACCTGGCACAGACCTCAGTAATATTTCTCGAAGTAGGATATAAAACGTCATCGAGATAATAAATTTGAATACAGAATCAAACAGTTAAGCTGAGTAAAACTGGGCAAAAATGCTGAGGTTAAAGCAAGAGTTTAGAACTTGATCAAAAGGAGTGGGGGAGCCTTATGATAAAATTAACAGGATAAAGGAAACTAGGAAGAAAAAACTTAGAAGTGTTTAAAAGACAAGGAAATAGATTATTAATCAATAATATGGGAAACTAGTTGAAAAAATAAAATGAGAACTAATAAATGAATGAGAAAAGTTCAGACAATGATCTGGGTTCCAAGTAAGAACTGACGGCAACAGACTGTTTACCCCGATGATGTAGGTAAATCAAATGTTCTAATAGGACTAGAAGGATACTATTTGAAAGGAGATACTATTTGGAAGATACATACTGAAGCATACAGAAGTAAGGAACATGAACACGTGGAATAAATCTAGTCATAACAAAAATGAACAGGTAAAATATTTAATGAACATATTCTATAAGCCAAGGTTTTCACATTCATTATTCAACATTTAACAACTCTGTTAGTATATTCTTTTATTCCCGTTTTATATATTGGGAAATTAAAGCTTAGTGACATTAAGTAATTTACACAAGGTTATGCAGATAATAAGTCATGGATAGACTCTCGATACGAAATCTGACAGATCATGATGTAAGCCCATGAACTTCAATGCCCTACATATTTGATTGATCTTAATAAATTCTCAAACACACAATGATTTATTTTTCTCTGTCTCTGTCCATTAGCTAATAGTTCTACAAATTTGAAAGAAGTCCTATCTAAGATACATAAGAGCAAAATAATAATTTATGATAATTCCCTCTAAGAGAGGGAAGGGTGACATTGCCATATATTCACTGTTAGTGTAAGAGGGACAGAAAATCACTATGAAAATTAAATGGTCAAAATTCTATAAAATAATTAACAGTGTAGTGGTATAACCAAAGGCTAACAACATACGATATTTAACAATTATCATAATCATCATAATATCTAAAATTGGTTGTTTTAAGTATAGTTATATAAGAGCACTACATTTTTTATGTCGTATAAACATCACAAAAACTGTATGAGGTAGATATGATAATAATGCCCATTGAAGGAAACTGAGATTTAGAGAGCATTTAAGTAATTTGACCAATGTCTCCCAGCTAATAGTTAAAATTTGTAGTTAGGCCATCAGATACTAGAGTGTGTGCTCTTAACTAGTACACCAATATTATAGCACTATAAATATTATATATGTTGTTTATAATTATATGAAAGTTAAATACAACATTGTCACTAAAATATAAAAAATAAGGTATATTCACTAAGATGTTAAAGTACATATTTCTATGTATATCATAAATGGTTTAGTCCTTAATAGAGTCATTTTGAACTCTAGTATCTTTTCAAAGGAAAAAATAAAATGTAGTTTAATGAAATTAATTCACAAGCAAAACATTATGTGACACATGGAAAATAGGATTTAGAATTCTAATCAAAACTGTATTCATTTTTAAATAATTAAAGGAGAGAAGATTTCATCATTAAATTTTTCCCGAAACATACCATTAAGGTATTGCACCAATCTTCGGTCCAGGTGCGAACTCGGCTCCACCCGGCGTTAAGGACACAGAGCCTCTCTTCTAAAAGAGGCTCACTGCCTTCTACCAAGTTCTGGAGGGCAGCACTACTCTCTGTGATGTTGTTTAAATCAGCTTTTCTCTTTTCCAGATCCTTCAGAATATTCTAGAAAATAAAAATACCAGAACCCACTTCAGCTTTCAGAACATTATAAAAGTTTCTACCACCTTAATTTTTTAAAAACTTTTCTTCCACTCACAGTAGTCTATGACTCCCTAGATAACGTACAATTGCCAAAGGTTTACAAAACTTCATAACTTATTAATACCTGAGAGTTCTTAAGGAGCTAATAAAAATTAAAGTATTTAATTATGGGGCTGGCCGAGTGGCTCAGTTGGTTAAGAGTTGGCTTAGAGTACATGCTCTGAGCAACAGGGCTGCCGGTTCGATTCCCACATGGGCCAGTGGACTCTGAGCCCTAGCTGAGCTGTTGTTGAGTTGCCAACAGGTAGCAGGATGGCTCAGCTGGTGTAACAAGATTGCCTGTTCAATGGCGGGGTATGCCCACCCACAACTAAAGACTGAACTCAGCACCTTGAGCTGAGCTGCCACCTAGATGGCTCAGTGGATAGGGCATGTGCTCTTAACAATAGGGCTGCTGGTTCAACTCCCACATGGGATGGTGGCTATGCCTACCCGCAACTTAGACTGAACTCGGCACCTTGAGCTGAGCTGCTGCCCAGATGACTCAGTGGCTACAGCATGCGCTCTTAACAACAAGGCTGCTGGTTCGACTCCCGCATGGGACGGTGGCTACACTCACCCACAAAAGACTGAATACAGCACCTTGAGCTTAGAGGCCATGAGCTGCGGAAGGGAAGCCAGATGGCCACTGGCGCCCTCCACCATGAAGATTAAAGAACAACAACTTGGCTGGTCCCCTCCCCCAATTCCCCAACACTGTTTCCCTCTCCGAATTTCCCAATAAAATCTTTAAAAAATAAATAAAAATAAAATAAAAGAGGTCTTGGTTGATAGGCTTTAAAAAAAATTAATTATGCAAATACCACAGAGTGTATTAAATTCAGATGTGGTAATTATTTTAAGTATAAATTCCATTTGTCACACACAAACATGCATTGTCTTCATCATAACTCTAGATGTGAAGAATCATTTTCATTTTCTATAACTACAAGTCAGCAAAGCAGAACTATCCCAGAATTCGCCATGCTAAAAAATTCATAGTGAATTTATCTCCTTGAGTACTACAGAAGACACATGATGTGTACTATATTTACTTGCAAGGATTACATCCTGTAACTAGATAACGTAACATATCATCTGTTGTACTGTATAAGCACTACAAAAACATTTCATATTAAGTAAAGCGTAGGAGAACTAGCAGATTTAAGCTTTCGTCTTACGATCATCATAATATGCAAAGGTAATACTCTGGATGGTATGATGATAACTTGATTCTCAGGTTCACAGGTTTTACTTGGCAAGGATTGCAGTCAGAGAGTGATAGAGAAAACGTTGGGTTCCAAAATTAAAACTACAAAGTTCTTTCAATCAAAGAGTGACATGCGCATATCTACCCTACTGCTGCTGTGCCTTTTGAAACAAATCATTTAAAGGAGCTCAATTTTATATTTAATCTCACATCATTAAATCACATTTTGGAAGGCATAAAAGTTGCAAATTCCGGGCCAGCCGAGTGGCTCAGTTGGTTAAGAGCTCACTCAAGAGTGTAAGCTGAGCTCTGGGCAACAGCTGTTTGAGGCCAGCCTGAGCTGAGTTGCCGTTGAGCTGCCAACAGGTGGCAGGATGGCTCAGCTTAAAAAAAATAAAAATAAAAAGATTGCAAATTCACCAGTGAATGAAGATTGAAACACTTACTTGGCATGTCAATTCCTGGTATTTATAAAGGCACTAAAATATTTCTCTCAAGTATTCTTCTCCAGCAGGAAGGAAACACAAAAAAATAGACTAGCCATGCTCTGAAGTTAAGACTTTCAGCTTTCCTTCAGTGGTTATGTACTGACTGAGTAGGGCAGGGATCGGCAAACTTTTGAGACAGAAGAGCCGCCATGGGTCAGCAAAGTACAGCTCGCGAGCCACATGCGGCTCTTTGGGTACATACATGTGGCTCTAAAGTAAAATTGAAAATGAAAATAAAACTATCATAGTTTTCATTTATAAAATTTTTAAAGGATATTATTCACATAATGGTGATTATGTAACAATATATTTATGGCTCTCAAATAATTTTTAAATTGTTGGGAGGGACAGGATTGGCTCTTCCATGGGTCTGCAAACTTTTGAGATGGAAAGGACCCAAAGAGCCGGATATGGCTCGCGAGCCAAAGTTTGCCGACCTCTGGACTAGGGTAGTCTTTAAGAACTATAAAAAATAACTATAAGAAACTAACTACAAGTAATTAAATTGAAATAGTATACCTACTATCGATGCTAATAGATTTTATTGTAAAGAAAATGATTACATTGAAAATAATGATATTTAAGCTATGGAATAAAAACCACTAAGTTCAGGGTGAAAATGCTCTTTAAATTTTGCAGTGAAAATAAGGGTACATTATTTTTAATTGTAAATACATTAAAATGTGAAACATGCGTGTTTCTTAAATCTGAAAATAAAACGTTGAAAAAATGGGTGATTATGTTACATACTGATGTCTACTTTGATTTACTCTAGTGAACAGAATTTGCTGTGAACTCATGATTTGTATATACCATCTTCATTATTTCAAATCTGATATAAGATTAAATTGGAACTTAAGAGCAGTTAGTTCCAGAAGAGACAAACTTATTATTTGCAGTCTTTACCGAAAGAAAGAAAGAAAGAAAGAAAGAAAGAAAGAAAGAAAGAAAGAAAGAAAGAAAGAAAGAAAGAAAGAAAGAAAGAAAGACTGCCCGAGTGGCTCAGTTGGCTAAGAGCTTGCTGAAGAGTGTGACCTCTAAGCAACAGGGTTGTAGGTTTGATTCCCACATGGGCCAGTGACACTGCGCCCCAAGCTGAGGGCAGGATGGCTCAGCTGGTGAGAGCACGTGCTCCTACTAACAAGGTTGCCAATTTGAATAGTGAGCTAAGCCCAACAGCAACTGAAGACTGAATTCAGAACCTTGAGCTGAGCTGCCACCTGGGTGGCTCAGGGAATAGAGTATGCGCTCTTAACAACCAAGGCTGCTGGTTCGACTCCCACATGGAATGGTGGCTATACCCACCAGCAACTAAAGGAACACAGCACCTTGAGCTGAGCATCGCAACTGGACTTGGAGCTGAGCTAGCTGCGCCCTCCACAACTAAGATTGAAGGTCAACAACTTGGCTGTTCCCCTTCTCCAATTCCCCAACACTGTTCCCCTCCCCCAACTCCCCAAAAAAATCTTTAACAAAAAAAATTGAGAATCGACTGAAAAAACTAATTGAATTTATGTGTATAAAAAGATGAATGAACAAAAATATGCAAAAATTGATATCATCTATGTATCAGCTTTAAGCAATTAGTAAAAAAGAGAAAAGGCGTACTTTTACAGTATATAAAATATGTATATATACACTTCTTTACACATATACATAATGTTTATGAAGAAAAGAAGCAAAGCATTACATAGAGATGTAAAGAATTGGAGAGGTGAGCAGGGGTTGTGGAATGAGACATACCATATAACAACAAAAAAGAATTAATATAACAAAGATGTCAATATCCCTCAAAACAAATCTATAAATTTAAGGCAATTTAAATCAAAATTTCTAACAGCATTAGAGCATAATAATTCTAAAGTTCATATGAAATGTATACAAAAAAAAAAAAGAAGTGTAAAGAGAGGGAATCCATTAAATACATGTTAAAAGAAATCATAAAGCCTCATAATTAAACAGCTAAAGAACATTTCAGAGAGTCTGATCAGTGAAGCAGAAAAAAAAGAAATCAACAGGCAAAAAAGAATAAATGAAGTCAGCATATCAAATGAGTGCATGCTCTGTGGAGATAACAGTTGAATGCAAGTCAAGATATTTATTAGGCACCAGAAAGAATGTTCTCAATTTAGAAAATAGCTCACGAAAAGCATGCTTATGCCATGGGCTGGGTGAAGTGAAAAGGGATGTATAAAGGAAATAAAGACTGTTGGAGTTTATGGGTCTCTTGTGGATGAATGCAAAGCATCCACTTCCCACCGGCCCATACCCGTAGACGATGTCAAAACTGATCCTATGACTTGATATAGATTTCTGTTACAGTACTGACCATCTCTAGTACACATGCTTCTTAGGAAATAAAGTTGGGAAATGAGACCGCCTAGGTAAAAAAATCTCCTTTATGTTCCATTCAATTCTTTGTCCATTTCAAAAGAGAACTGGCAAATCAACTCTGAAATCTCTGTGATTTCAAAATAACTACAGGGCTAAAGAAAACTCTTGGATCCTTTATTGATTTTTTTTTTAGAGGGCAGTGTCACTGGACCTCATACGTGGGATCCGAACCGGGGCCGCTGGCCTCTTAAACCAGCTCTTAACCACCGTGCCACTCGGCCAGCCCGATTTGTTTTTTTGTGTTTTCTTTTAATTCTGATCCTATGCTCTTTATATCAGCTAGTTTGCAATAGAAAGATTAGTGACTGTACAAAAGTTATTATAGAAGAATTAAACAAATTCAACACAGTACTTTGTGAAGAATGAATACTCAATGTCGCCAATTTCGAAAGTAATAATTGTAATGTTTTCATTATAAGCACAATGCCTATGAAGGTCCTGTTGATGATCCATAAGAGTTCAACACTTTTGGAATCAAGATAAAAACAACTTCTTAACAGGTTTTTTTAAAAAATATTCTTATCGTTGTTGTTGGTTTTTTTTCCTTAGGACAGAGGAGTGGGAAAAGTAATGGAAAACAGAAAAGTCTATATTTCATACGAAATGGCAAGAAATGACATCCACCCAGACTGCCCTGACCCGAATGTCACAGGTCACAGTGGCATAATAGTGGAACTACAACTTACTTTAGCCCAGGAAATTTCTGTATCCAGGTCGCCAAGCAAACCTTCGGAAGTGGATTTCTGTACCAATTCAGCTTCAGTCACAGAAAGCCATTCAGAGAGAGAAGCAGCCTCTTTCTTCATTTTCCGGGCCAGCTGGGATGCTCTCTCCAGATCCTGTTTTCCCTCTGTCACCTAAAGAGAAGGGAGGGAGAGAGACGTGAACATGAATGGAAATGAATCAGCATAGAAACTGAGGATCCACCCTGACTCACATTTAACCCCTAAGACATACATAACCTTTATCTCTAGCACCTAGACTCACTCAATTCTTGCACTTCCTATACCATAGTAGTTAAGTGATGGGCAACCCTAGGTTTTCATCTTATCTCTATCACTTACTTTGTAAGTGTCCCTGATAGAGTATGGATAGCCCTCAAAAGGTTGTTATGAGTTTTAAATGATAAAAATACATACACAAAGGACTTCTCCCAGTCCTTCACAAAATTAAGAGATCAATAAATAGTATCTTTTATCATTTTGAACAGGTGCCTTAGAATCCTCTCTATGAAAGACTCTATGTAAACACACACACACACACACACACACACACACACACACACTATATTCCAGCAATTTGAGGAGAAATAGTATGATTTTCACAATCATGTGGTTTACAATTAACCACTTAATTTAAAAGACAGTATATGACTACGCAACACAAACTTTTATTATTATTTTGCTCTTACTGTTGTTGACAGAAAGCAAACTGAAACAAACTAACATTGACCAGCCTTTTAATAAAGCTCCCAGATCATGTTAAGGAACAACAGACTCTGTAATAGGCACTACTCTTTCTTTCTATTTTACAGAACAGAACAGTGAAGCTTCAAAAGGTTAAGGCCAAGACCAGGGCCGCGTGGCCATCAGATTGAGCCTGGTCTGATCCTTTATATTACATGAAGGCACTCTCAAACTAAACAACCATTCACAATTCCAAGTCGAGATAACACTGTAAAGACATCACAGCACAATAAACATAAAAACATGTTCTTCCTTCCATGTGCACATACGTATAGACAATAAAATTACCTCAGTAGTACAGTGATATGTCATGTATGAGATGAAATTCTCTGAGATGATATAAAATGATATAAAGACTGAGGTTTCTCAAATAATATGGGATTACATTTCTTTTTTCTAGTCTCCTAGATTCAGTTTTACTCTTTCACACCTCAAAGATTGATGATTTTTAATAATTCCTTCTAAAAGTGAAATTTTTTTCAACAGCTTTAATTAAAATTCATGACTCTAAATTAACAGCACCTCAATGCAGACTTTAGGAGACAAGTAAGTGAATTAGATTAAAAGATAGCATGTATTCAAATGAAACTTCTCTGACTTTGACATGCTAGGCAGATACATAATCATCATAAAACTTAATGCTACCAAAGATTTGTGTTTACCGGGAAGAAAATAATTTAAAGTTCATCTTATAACAATTTACATTCTTCTCAGTCTAATCAATATGTTTTAAGATGTACTGCATGTTGAATTAGGCAGTTGTAAATCTTTTACCTAACCATCATCTTTTCTCCCTCTTGAATAGTCAACCATTCTCTCTCAACAGCATCATTTTCATAAGGTATGAAACACACACAAGTCTCTCTTGCACACGCACACACACACACTCCCTTCTGTGACCCAGGTCCCTTCAAGACCTTCCTCTCTCCTACCCTTCCATTCAAACACTCAAGACCATTTTCTTACCTCCCACACATATTTCATGCCATACCATTCCGGCTTTTACCCCCATCACGCCACAGAAATTATCTTGGCTCAATTCAATAATGACTCCAATGGCAACAGATCTAACAGACATTTTGAAGTGGATGCCCTATTTAACTTTTGATAATATTCAAATAGCTGGCTGTACTCATTCTTCAAATGCCTTCTTCCGCTAGCTTCCCAGACCTAGCACTCTCCGAACGTGCCATCACTTCTTGATGCTTGCTATAGTTTTATATATACAATGTGATTTTTAAGGTATACAATGTGAAAATTTTATGTACATGTATATTGTGAAATGATTACGACAATCAAGTTAATTAACATATCCATGATCTCACATTGGGGAGAACAGTTAAGATCTACTCTCTCAGCAGATTTCGAGTATACAGTTATGGAAAACAGTATGGAGGGTCTTCAAAAATATTAAAAATAGAAGGGCTGTCCGAGTGACACGGTGGTTAAGCGCTGGCTTGGGAAGCCAGCGGCCCCGGTTTGGGTCCCACATATGAGGACCAGTGACACTGACCTCAAAAAAAAAAAAAAAAAAATAGAACTATCATGTAATCCAGCAATCCTACTTCTGAGTATCAATCCAAAAGAAATGAAATCAAAATCTGGAAGAGATAGCTGCACTCCCATGTTCACTGCAGCATCATTTACAATAGCCAAGATATGGAAACAACCTAAGTGTCCACTGATGGATGAATGATAAAGAAAATGTGAGATATATATATATATATATATATATATATATATATATATATATATATCAATCACTGTACTATTAACACATACACGTAAAGAAATATACTAAAAATTACTGGAATAATTGAAAGCATATATTATTAATGTCATAAAATTTAAACATGCTGCTGTCCTCACCTGGGCCCCCAAGTCGTTGTAGAGAACCTTCAGCGAAGTCAGTTGTTCATCCATCCCCTTGGGGTTGTCAGTTTGCTGCTTCTGGACAATATGCCTCCCTGTTTTGATTACAGTCTCCACTTCAAGCTTGACTTCACTTAAAGTTTTGTAGAGTTTCTTAAAAATAAAGTAAGGCAAATTTTATATATCACAGTGAAAACCTACTAACTGGAATACTTTGAGATCGACAGCTATGAACTAACTATGGAGATCAAAGGGCTTTATCTTCCCCGGATTTCAATTCAAGGGATGAGAGTAAAATGAATCAAGATTGTAATAACTTTTTAAAATCAGAGAAGAAAATAAACAAAGAGATTATACTTATTTTTTTTTAAAAAACTGAGATGTGTATTTTAAAAGTTTATGAACATTTTTCCTACATAAAGTGGGAAAATATTAGGACGAAAAATTGAATCTCTATCACTTTTAAAATTACATTTAAAAAAATCCTAAATGCTATTACAAAAGAACAACAAAAAAAAAAAAAACAAAAGCCAACACTGGCTATATTTCTGGCTGTTGGAAGTTGGAAGTATCAACATTCATTTTTTTTTCTTACAATCCTCTAAAGTACAAAGTCTACCACCATCAGTACATATTACTTATATAATGAAAAATTGCATGATAACTCAATATTTGAAAGTAGATATGACTAGAAGAAATCAGAGTTCTGTAAGTCAAATTCAGAGCTATCTTCATCCTAGTTACCTAAAACAAAAAAAAGCTTTATTTTGTGCAGGTTCTCTTGTCTCTTTCATAGTGATCCTCACCTGAACCATATCACATGGCTCTGTCGCATAACAACAGACAAATGGACTAAGTTACATAAGGTCAAGGACAGGACTTACTTTGTGATCTCCATATCTCAGTAAATAAATAAGTTCTTACATATATCCACGAGTACATGCATGCATGTCTGTGGACACTCTTATCTATAAAAATTTCTGCTGTTTGTTCATTCTGTAACCCATTCCAACTTTTGAGTAATCAAACAACCTTTGGTATATAACAGAAATGTGGAGATCACGGTTTTGAAAAGTGCAAAGAACTCGTCCCAGACTTTTCTTGTCTTAACAAGTGTCATCATCAGCTTCTTCATGATTCTTTTCAAGCAAAACACTAATTCTAAGATTGTGTATGCTGAGCCACACTATTTTTAAATTTCTGTGCAACTGAATTTTAAAGTTCAAGACTCAATCATAATAAGGCCTTTCAAATAATTTCTTCTTTCACATCTTAGGCTTAAACTTTGATTTAAAATTAATTTTCCTAGAGAATGATTTTTTTATGCAATAATATTCCTGACATCTATTCTAAGTATAATTTCTCCTTTCATATTTAGGCTTAAACTTTATAAATTAAAATTAAAATTTTACTTTCCTTAAGAATGATTTTTTTTTTTTGCATTGTAACATTCCTAACATCCATTCTATATGTGTGATTCTCCTAGCTAACTCAAATTTGTCCTTTAAAAGTTAGCTTATTAGTCACATTGTGCCAAAGCCTTCCCTAACTTCATATTATGATTAAGATGTGTTTCCTTTGTTTTTATATTATGTTCCGTACTTGTCTTATCCTAGTTTCCTTATCTCATTGCACTGTAAAAGTTTATTTTACTCTCTCCTAGCTATCTCTCCTATCTCTCCTTCGAGGAAAGGACTACACTTCTTATTTTTTAACCTGTTTTTCATCACCGATCGCTATTCTTAGCACGCTGTAAACAAATAATGATTGAACAAACCGTGTACGTAAGTAAGCACCAGAGGAAGCCATATTGGCTGCCTGAAAACCCACTGGACACACTGGCCTCACCACACAATGGCCTCACCATACACTTGTCCAGGTGGGTCTGGATAACGTCCGGGTCCACATCCTTCACGCTCAGAACATGAAGTCCTGCTTTCACACCATCCAGCACACGTTTGCAGTCAAGCATGCGCTGCTCGAAGTTAGCAGGCTTCTGGAAAAGCTGGAACTTTGTCGATACCTCTCGAAGTTTTCTCTGTTTGGAGAAATGAAAATAATATGCAATTCATATCCAGATAATCACCTCCCTCAGCAGATGGTATTAGTAAAACACACACTGCTAAGAAGCTGCAAAACAAAGCACACATTCCTTAAAAAAAAACTCAGAGAGGTTACTGGTCACCTGAGTGAACCGTCCAATGTCATGAATGGCTTGACACTCAGTGTCTGGGTCTTCAATATAATAAAAAACTAAGCTGGCCTCACTGGAATTAAAATTTCATTCATTTTCTTACCTGTTTGAAAAAACATAAGTCAGGGACCTAGAACTCAAAGTGCTCTTTGTGATGAGCTCAGAGTGAAAGTCAATGTCACATCCACCATTAAGGGGCGACATGGTGCTGCATCCCATGAGCTCAGCCTGCCCAGCATATCAGCCACACTAGAGCTGACAGAGGCTCTGCACTAAGGAGAAAGACTCTATAAAGCTAACTTCCAAATCTAGCTCACTATCTCTTCTCAGCTCAATCATAAAAATCAGACTCAATGTTTTCCATGCATGCAACACTTTGTTTCTGCTGCCCTGACTGGGAGGCAACGTGCCTCCATACATCATTCCCATCTCACTGTGTCCATCATACAGAAGACCCGAGGCATCTGAGTAATCAGCTCGTCCTCATTCTCTTTTGATGCCCAACACACTGCAAAGGAAAAGGAAGCTGTTCCGCCTCTTCACCTGCAGCACATCCATCTGACTTCCTCTAGCAGTCCTGCCTTCCGGGGAAGGTGGAGGCTGAGAACGGGTAGTTCTTCTCAACTCCTCCAGGGTAAGCTCATGGGCTGAGATTTCTGCTTGGATTTTCTACAAAGAGATTAGAAGGGGGAAAGAATGACTTTTTTACAAAAATTCCATATAGACATACAATACATAAGAATATGTTGAGCCTGACACAAGCTTTAATTCATTTGCAGTACAGTATAATAATAATATGGCCCATCAATATTGTAGGACTACCGTGTGCTGTGCACACTGTCTGTATTTTTTGGCATTTCTAACATTCACCAATTATTTACAAAGAAAGGTTTTTCCCAATGGCATAGCTAAGAGAGCTATATAATTTTTAAATGGTGGCCGTTTACCAGAGTCTCACATAAAGACCAAGAGACCTTCAGCACCCACATGCTGCCCTGTACGTAAGGTCGACCGTTCTCATGACTGTAGCATTGGGATGGCAGAAGGGGCTGGCTCTCTTGCAGGCGAGGAGGCAATTACATGTGCTCTTTTTACGACTCAAACACCTCCAATCCATGGCAGTACCTGAGCTTCCTGGGGCACTTGGAAGGCATCTATCCTATCAGTCAGGTATGTGGTGAGCTGCGTGTCCAGCTCCCCTAAGCTCTCCTGCAAGACTTCAAGCATGTGATCGGTTTCCCGCAGGACCTGGAGTTGCTTTTCCAGAGAAATCTGCTTGCTCTCTGCCTACACAGGGGATGAAATTGAATCATTAGTCACTCAGCAGAAATGAAAACAGCTGAATATAAGAAAGCCGTTATGTTCTGGCTACCAGGAAAAGAAATAGAAGCACTAGTTCAAGACTTTGGCCTGCAGTACAAATAAATAACAGGTAGCAATGATAACAGTGAAAACAGTCCTTCTAGAATCTTATGTATCTTGCAGTGAATTACTAATTTTTACTTCTCTCTACATACAATGACAATATATAAAATGTAAAGATTTCCGAATTAACATATTAAGCAGAGAATAAAAATTTGTCACGTATTATAAGTTCAGGGCACTTTTAGGAATCAGCAATAAGCCTATCAACAAGAATACAAAATATAACATGACTATCAACAGAGTGATATATAAATCTCTGTTTTCTGAAGTCTAAAACAAGTTGTACAGAAGTGCGTATGTGTTGAACGACTGTTGGCAGCACGTTTGAATTAAGCTTAATTCTATTCATAATCTAAGCATCAACAGCTATTATTTAATATGTGTTTGAAAACATCTAATGTCCACCCAACCACTCTATAAAAAAACAGTCTCCTTTCTCTACTTACTGATATGAACACACATGCCAGGATAGACTGCAGACATGCATCTAAGAGAATTTGGCTCTTAAGTCAAATTCGGATGGTCCTAATATTTACTAGGATAATATGAGTCATTATTCTTACATACAGCTAAAATATGATCCTTAAAGGAAATTAAATAGTTCGTAAGTAGACACCATCTCAAAGATAGATTTTTTTGAATCATGACGTCCTGTCTGCCTTAGAACTATTAGGCCTACTCTTCCCCAGCTGGTTTCAAAGCCCTCAACACCCCCATTAATGTTGGTTATCACCCTCTCCCCTTGGTCAAAGTTCTGAAAGGCAGCTCCATATCACGAACACTCATGCCTGTCCCAGCTCTTACCTGGTGACTCAGTTCTTCGTACCGACTGTTGAAAGCCTCCAGTTTCTCACTGATTATGTCATCAAGGATCCCTCCATCAATTAGAGTCTGGCCCAGTTCCCGAATCTGAGTACGATTATCCGCTGGATGTCGCAAAACAGATTCTAGAGACTGGATAGGGATGGGGGGCGAAAATAATGCATTTATTGAGACAAAATATATCAAAGCCTAAAAACGTCCACTTTTTAAACAAGCAATTCCATTTTCTAGGAATCTCCCAAGGAACAAGAACAGAAATGATTAATTCACAAAAATATCCATTATGGTATTAAAAAAATACATAAAACTGAGAATGAATGATGATATATGACAATATATCTTCATGAAGGATGATATATGATAATTTAATTCTGTAAAATAATTTCAATAATTATTAATTACACGGGAAAATTTTCATGGCATAAATACAAAGTTTAAAAGCAGAAAACAATGCTATACAAGCAAAATTATCTCAAACTGTTATTATGTTACTAAAAATAGGTACTCATTTTTCTATAAAATACATGGAAGACTAAGAACTGCTTCATATACACACTTTATCTATACATAAATATAGAACCACAAGGGTTAAATATGATTCCCATATAACAGATGCAAAAACTGAAGTTCAGAGAGGTTAAGTAATCTACCTATCTACACACAGTATAAAGGAGGGCTAAGATTCCAACTTGATTCCAAAGCCTCTGATCTAGTTACTATAATGTGCTCCCTTCCAGCATGTATATGCTAAAAAATAATAATAATGAGTAAGAAAAAGAAAACAACTGCTTATCTTACAATTTGCTTTATATTTTTCTCCATTTTTTATATTTCTAGAATGCACATGCTGTATCTCTCATGTTAAGAAAATATGTGTCTTTAAGGTAAGTTTTTCACATTTTTGTTAATGCTCTCAATCTCTCATTCTGCTATTTTATTTTAGAAGTGACATCTTTTCTCCAGCAGAGCGTCTGGCTCCTGGATCTTAGGTACCACATTTGACTTACTTCTGACTTTCAATTCAGTCATCTTCTTAATTATCACAGCATGTACCTACAATTTGAAAATCATATCTACCCTGTTACTGCTCCTAAAAAAAAAAAAAAAAGCAAATCTATTCTCTTCACATTTTACAGAAACAGTTATTATGTCATCATGTACCACAGGCTGTGCTGGTACCTGGGGAACAAGGGAAAACCAGGTACATTTCTTGGTCTCAAGAAGCTCCAGTCCAGGCATGGGGATGAGCTGAGAGGATCCCACGCCTCTAACTGTGGCCTCCCCAACCTGCCCTCCAACTTTTCATGTCTGAAGATTACAGAGTTGGAGCCATTGTAAACACAGTCACTGCCCTATGTACTGAACAAAAATAACTTTATGAAAAAACAAGAGACCAATAAACAAGCCAGGGTTTTATCAAGGACTGGTTTAAAAAACAAAAACAAAAAAGAAAAAAAACCAAGCTGGAAAATCAGGAGAGTGCTTTTACAATGTCCAAAATACACTAATTAGCAAATGACAAACCATCTCAGGAGGCTGAGTTAGCGGGTCACCAATAGTCAAAATATACATCCCTGTATAAATATTCAGGCAACAGAAGACCACACAAGTTGCACTGAAAATTCCTGAGGAAGCAAACGCATCTGCTGGCATATGGCATTCTGCTCCCCATTTTAATACGCATCTGTCTTCAGGGCCCCAAGAAGAAATCCCCACCTCCAGGGCTTGGCTGAGGGCATCTGCCTTCTCGGGCAGGGACTCTGCGCTCCTCGTCCGCTCTTCCAGGGTGTTCAGCCAGGTGGTTTCGAGATCCAAATAGTGAAGCAGTTCAATCCAGCAAGACCACACCTCCTAAAGGAGGTGACCAAAAAAAAGCGAAATTGGCTAAGAAGCCCTTTAAAGACGCATGTACCTCCCGTGCTACACAGGCTCTCTGATCAGCCATCATTTCATTTATATAGGAGTATATATGTGGATTTAGAGACTGATGAGGCTGGAATGTCAAATAAGTGGAATAAAATCGAATTCTTCAATAAATCACATTAGAACAATTGGAGGATGCCGGGGGGGGGGGGGGGAGCGGAGGGGGGGGCAAAGAGGAATGAGCTGCCTCACTCTTTACATGAAAATAAATTTGAAGGATCTGTTTACATGTCAAAAATAAAATTATCTAATTGGTAGAAGAAACCAGGAGGGAAACGTGATCAGTCTGTTTTCTAAAAAGAAGGGTAAAAGTTCTTAAATTGCAACATGCTTTCTAAAATTATATAGGAAATTCGAATTCCCTGGGGTCTACCTTATTCCAACTCAAGGCTAATGGATGCAACAATTTGCTGTATACGCTTTCCAACTTTTTTCTAAATTCATATTAATGTGTCTATATATGCAGCAAACCACATTTTACCCAAAATGGAGTTATACTATCGTTACTGTACTACTATAGTTGCAATCACATATTCCCCATTCCTATGGGGAGTTTCAGGAGTGGGGAAAGGGGTATAAATTTATACTCTCCACTATCCAGGAGCAAATTATGGGAGGAATGGTGTCTTCCCCATATAGGAGAAGCCTATTTGATTGAAAAATTTAGGAGAAAGAGTTCAGCATGGAGCCTCCTGGGGTGATTTTCTCTCTGATTCACCCACTGAGAGAAGGTACATTCTGGCCTGTGCTCTGTATGAGGTCTGTTTATCAGGTCAGAGGTCAACAAATTTTTCTATAAAAGCCCAAGTAGTTAATATGTTAAGTTTTACAAACCACATCTGGTCTCTGCCAGATTCTTCTGTTTATTTTGTGTGTATGTTTTGTTTTTGTTTTTGACAACCCTTGAAAAATTAAAAATATACAAGTTATTTTTAGCTGATAGGCCATACAGAAAAAGACCACAAACCAGAGTTGCCCCTGAGGTAGTAATGTGCCAACCCCTGAATAGGACTAAAGGAGAAAAGATGTGTCTGGTCCCTCAAATTTCTGCTTTTTCTGTGGAAAGCAGGCTGAGAAATGTATTCAAATGCAAGCAGAGCCCTGTTTCTTAGGGGAATGGAAGGCTGGCTCTCAGAGACCTCCCAAGCAGCAGCACTGGCCCCTTATCAAACAACAGTCTCTGCCCCTGGAGTAGAGGGCCCTGATGTCACATACCTGGCTAGATTTCAGAACTACATACTATTATTAGATTTCATAGTAACTATTAAAAGTGACTATTTACCTTCCACTGCCTCAACTTTTTTGAATGTCCGCTATGGTTTTCCTGTTCCTGTCTCACCATTGTATGTTGGATATATTGCCCAGGTCACCATATCAAAAGGTGCCATACCCAAACACCTGCTCCTGGAGAAACTGCCCCAAGGAGCCACATTTGCATTTGGAATTGACACAGGTCACAAGATGCTGAATTTCAAGCTCGATACTGTATTGGATAAGACTTTGAAAGGCCCTGGGAGGGCACTACATGCATTTTGCAGGTGGGAGGAATGTAACTAATTGATGACCAGAGAGTGAACTACAGCAGTTTACCAGTGGCCACACATTTTTTTACTGCTACTCCCATTAAGCGATTACCTTGTTTTCTCCTCCCCTAAAATGGGGGCTGGCCTTGTGACTTGCTCACACCAAAAGAATGCTACAGAGCTGACACTCTGCCAAACTGCAGACCTAGCCTGTAAGAGGACTGGCAGCTTCTGGCTCCCTCTTAGAAGTCAGCTGCCATGCTATAGAGAAGCTGTAAAACTGAGAGGCCTCGTGGACAGAGAGCTAGAGGATGACAGGCCACCGTAAATGTCCCAGCGGAGGTCCCAGTGAATGCAGCTTCCTCATGCACCACAGGGAGCAGAAGAGCCAACCAGCTGAGCCAAATCAATCCAGAGAATCATGGGAAATACGCTGTTGTGCTTGTAAGCCATTACATTTCAGTGGGGTTTGTTACATACCAATTGATAGCTGAAACGTAAGTATATATGTTAAAAATATGAAAACATGGTTGGGAAGAATATACACCAACATCAGATAATGATACTTCAGGAGAGGGATCAAGAGGTGGTATGGGATGGAAAAGAAGGAAACAGCTCCTGTGATAGTAATTTATTTTAACATTAGTTATATCTGAAAGATGTGCATATAGGTATTATTAGTGTTACTTCTACTCTTCTATGAGTCTGAAATAGTTCATGATTTAAACATTTTTAAGGGGTCTAAAAATAATCAAAGTACTAAAATTGGACTCTTCCAAAGAAAGTCATTGTTACCCTAATTTAGAAATCTGGGCTATTTCTGCCCAAGATCCCTTGGTAACCTGTGATATAATTTCAAAAGCATTTATATTTGCAAACCTCTTTTTCCTTCTTTTCATTTCCCATTTCAAAGATAACAAGGCCTCATCTTTTCTCTTTTAGCTATATCATTTTTTTCTTCCATTTTTCCTTCTCTTCTCTCAAAGTAATTCTCTCAAACTAATTCCAAAGGAATTCTCCAAGTAATTCCAAACCCTCAGAACATTTATTTCATTCCTCATGCTGAAATTGTCACCTCTGGGTCAAAAAGACAGCTTGAAGAAATAACACAGACTACCACCATCTTTTGTTAGCTTGGGGTAATTCAGGGACCCCATTCATTATGTAAATGTATTATGAGTTGTTATCTTGGCTATAAACAATTAGGAAATGAAAACAGAACAAAGTCAAAGGTCATTATGACAGAGAAGAAAACATGGATAAGACTATAGTAAAGTTCAATTCCAAGATCATTCACCTGGAGTTAAGATTAGGCATACATAATATTGTATCTTCTATTTACAGAATTCTAATTTCTCGAATGAGTAACCTCAGATGTTTCATGTTAGACAACATATGAATATTAAAGAATGATGTTTTTGTTTGAATTGCAGCTTTCCTATTAACTAGTCTCAATTATCCATATTTATCTTAGCACAAAATAGATTCAGAACAAGCAAGTAAGCAAGTAATGAGTGAATTTAATTTAAATATTGTAGCTGTGGTGGCTTACCATTTTAGATTTACCACAATACAATTATTTGTTTTAGGTTAAACTGAATTGAAATGAAATTATTATAAATTGAAATGCTTCTTAAATTTTTAAGATATAACAAAAGTCACCGTAATATAAAAACAAACAAGCAAAAACTTAATTTTATTTTTAAAAAAACCTCATGGAATCACCTACATCTTAAACCCAATGGCTGGGGGGCAGGGGGGAGGGGGGGAAGACGGCCCAGCAAAATACCAGCGTATTCAAGTTCTGCTGTCTTTCAGGTTATTCTAACTTTAGACACTAAATAAATAACCTCAATTCATCTATCTGTACTAATCAGGCAAAACAAAGCAAAAGAGGTGCTCAAAGAATATTGTTCTAGAAGTTTGGGATTGGAATAGACTGTACAAATCCTGTTATATGAAAATCTTGATTTCACATGCAAAAAAAATGTAAAGTCTGAAGATATTAAATGGCTCTCCCAAGAACTTTCCACTAACTGGGGACAGATCTCGGTCTCCTATTTTTTTTATCCATTTCACTTTATCAACCTACTATCCAAGAACTACTGTTCCTTTATGATCCAATATTTGCAAAGAAAAGTGGAATTTTTTCCAAGATATGGAAATGGTCAGCACATTCCAGAGTTTGAATCTCAGAAATGCAATCTCAGAAATGCATCCCTGAAAAAAATAGCATACCTCTAGCGTGTGGCACTTCCCTCGAATTCTATTACAAAGAAGCTGGTAATTCTCCAGCACGACGTTCAGCTCCGACGTCAATTCCTGGCCACCAGAGGGCGCTTTTGCAGCCAATAACTTGATGTTGTCCTTCAGAATCTTCACTCTCACCTCCTTCTGCAACACATCCTCTTTCGCCCTCTGTTCCGAGAGAGGATGAACTTGAAAAATGTCTCACTTTTTCAGTAAGCAATGTCTTTCTTTTTCTTTTTTTAAATAACTAACCCAAAGTTAAAACGTCGGCATGGTTCTGCCTACCTAATTTGGGTAGGTAATCACTACAGAGACTGCTTTGAAATAAGAACGCTAACTATTAAATCTCACTCATTATATGCCCCAGAGTACAGTGCCACACATACATTTTCATTTAATAATAAGCAATGTTAACATCTAAGTTATCCTAAGTTTTGTTTACTGACTGACAAGAAGTAGTTTCAAAGTCTGGTACCAAGATTTTCAATTCATTTTAATTGACCACCAGAGGTTTGAGTATATTCGATTGAAACAAGGAAATTTTCACAAAAAAATTAGATGCACCATGGTAGAAGTATCCTTTAAAAGTTATTCAAACATATTTTTTTCTCCTGTAACATGGGTATCTCCATCCTTCTGATAATTAAAAGCATTTCAAAGATGATAAAGTTACACTAGAAAGATCTGATCTGAACAGATTTTTTTTTCCTGATTCTCACTCCGTGCTTAGGATAAAGTCTCACTTTCCGGGAAATCAACCCAAAACAGCTTTTCAGGTTCTCTTTTAATTTTCTTTACTGCTTCATGGTTTTGAACTTCCCTAGGCTGGGTAAAATACTTAAGGGCAGTGGTTTTTAAAATCCTCGTGGTTGTTTGGAAAAATAAAAATAAATGATGTTTCCCACTCAGGGGTGTTAATCTTATTTTTCTAAACTCTCATCCCTAGTGACTTTTAGAAACCACGAAACTACAATACCAATAGTGTAGAGAAAGAGAATAAATGAAATAACATGGTTCTTAACAGGGTAGGCTACCTTTAAAATACCTTATATACTGAATAGTTTAAAAGCTTTCTTAAAAAGCCATAGTAAAAAATATTTGTCAATGAAAATATTACAACTACAATAAAAGCCTCCTGTCACATTTATTTTTATTCATATCCAATAATATATCAATGAAATATCTTTTTTAAAAATATCTGCACAGAGATTTTTGCCTTAGTTACACTTTTAGGCAAGTTAACACTAGCATAAAACATTCAATGTGTTGCTTAATCTTAATTTTAAAAATAGCCTTTAATTACTATTTCTTTTGGCTTAAACACTGAAGGAGACTTAAAGCAGTGTTAGAGATTTGGGAATGATGCCCACTTCTTTTATTATATAAAAAAGACAGCATTCAAGACTATTGACACAGGAATATGAATTTACGGGAAAATACCCCAAACGATATTAAATCCCTTGACAATGATCCTATTGCGACTCTTACCTGCTCTAACGAAATTTTTATATTTATGTATGCCCCATGTATTAACTGGAAAAACACATTGGATGAAGTCAGGATAAACCCCAACCGAATAGGACAGTCTCTGCTATTTCTGACATAAATAATTCTTCCCGAAAATTTGTGGAAATGGTGGTGATGGTTGCACAACACTGGTTGCACACATCTATTGCACAACATTGTGAGTGTGACTGATGCCACTGGCTCTGAGTCATCCTCTGCGGCTCCCCAGGGTTCTAACGTAATAAAACATCTCAGGGGCCTTCATGGACCCAACTCATGGGCCAAGTTGAACAAGGGAGACTTGGCTTCCTTTCCCTACCAAAAATCAGAGTAGCTACTCTTCCATTTTTTTAAAGGAAAACTTGAAATCATACTATGAAAGATTACATGTACAGCTGACCCTTGAACAACACAGGGCTTTGGGGTGCTGATCCCCTGATCAGTCAAAAACCCACAAGTAGCTTTTGACTTCCCAAAAACTTAACTATTAATACCCTACCATTGACTAGAAGCCTTACCAATAACATAAACAGTCAATTACCACATATTTTGTATATGTATTATATACTGCATGCTTACAATTAAGTAAGCTAGAGAAAAGGAAATGTTACTAAAAAAGTCATAAGGAAGCAAAAATAGATTTACAGTATTGATTGAAAAAGTCCATGTATAAGTGGACCCTCACAGTGCAAGGGTCAACTGTACATAAGATACTTCACAGCTAAAGAGATGATCAATTGACCAGTTGATCTTTTAACGAGAAGACGGGAGCTATGAGCCTGTTGACACTGACTGTCGGGCCTCACCTTCATTTCTTCCACAGCACTCTCAAGTTCTTCTGGTGACTTGTACTCAAAATCTCTCTCCAGGTATTCTTCTTCCGCCTGGGTCATCCATTCCTGCATCTCTGCCAAGTCTTTCTTCAGATTCACTGCTTTTTCCTGACTTTCAGACAACCTATTCTTTTGAATAGCAATCTGGAAAAGAAAAGCCATTTACCCAAGCAAATAAATGTTAATACATTAAATGTCAAGTTCTAGTGTCTAATAGCTAAAGACATGGTGATAACTTATCGCAAAGAGTCTTATGTTTCAAAATTCAGGTCAAGGCCTTTATACATTTTGTGCTGGTATTGTGAAATGTGAGCAATAAGAAAAACAATAATTATAACTGGCATCATATGCCACATTTTGGATATTCATCTAATCTGGAAATATCTATTATAATTTTGAAAATGCATAACTTTGGACACAGTAATCCCAAATGAAGGAATCTAAGCCTACAGCAACAAGAGAATATATTTCAAGGAAATTTACCGTAGCATTCTTTATTATAAAAAAAGAAAATTAAAAAAAAAACTGAAAGCAACCAAAATGTCCATTTTCTCCTTGTTAACAGGATTCTCTGTTAAGAATTCACTTTTAAAAGCACAGAAGCGGAGGATGGTATTAAAGATGTCCATAAAACACTGTTTCATGATATTTTGCTTTTGAGAATTTACTTGTATAATCCACACAGACACAAAACAAGTTACATTAGAAAATAAGTATTTTTCTGAATCTGGTTCAAGAACTCAGTGAGATATTTCGGAGAAGCCCAAAATACTTTCAGAAAGATCCTCTCTCTACACACTGGCTCCACTGTGGGAGAGAATTCCATCCCACAGAGAACATCCATCGCTCACTTCCCTATTTAACCTCCTGCTCAAATTCAATCTTGCGAGCACTGGTCACCTTGCCAGGGTTTGCTTGGCTACAAGCTGATGGTGACCAGAGGCCAGAACAGGAATAGGACGGCTCTCACGAGAGTAAAGGACAATGCTTAGTGACTATCCTGCTCACCAGTCAGGATCACAGCCATAAAAATAGACAGAGACCAAACAGGAGCTTTGATTTCACTGTGCCACACGGTACCGTAGGACCTGCTCCCAGCAGTATCTTCAGCCCTGGGTCCCAGGACGGGCTGATCAACAGTTTAACCTCCTCAGCTTTTTTTCAAAATACATACAAATACAGGTTCCTTGGGCCCCCCCCTTCCAGAAAATTCTCTTTACTAATAGTTTCTGGACACTACTTAGTTATAGATTTTTCATGGATCCATCGAGATATGAGGAAAATAGAAGAAACTGCAACAAACTTGCAAAAAAAAAGAAAAGCTCGAAATTATGATGACCCTTAAATTATACACTTTCTATATTTTTGGCATTAAAATGTTTTCCTTTCATAATTTCATGGATAGAATAGCTGAGATGGGCTGTTTTTGTTGGTTGGTTGGTTATATGTCCATCCTTTATTGGCAAAATAAAAATGTGACAGCATTATGTTTGTCTAAAACTTCTTCAACCTTTTTACTACTCAGTGTTATACAAGTGGAACTGCTCTAGATAATTACACACAACATGTGTAGCCTCCTGGCTGAGGACACTTAAAAATGCCCCATCCATTTATTCCCATGCTTTGAATCAGTAATAATTCACAGTTAATCCTACAATGTCATGTGGGTGCTATATATACATGTAGATAGAGAGAGAAATGCATACATATAGACATAGATAGATAGATAGATAGATAGATAGATAGATAGATAAACAGATATATATATATGTGTGTGTGTGTGTGTATATATATATAGACATACATCTATCTATTGCCTTTCTTGCTCCCTCCCCGTTGCCACTTCCAAACCACTTCCCCTATATAGTTCCTTAAACCCACTGCAAGCACATGCCATTAGATTACGGCACACTTAGAGAAATTTGAATTTGGCTAAATTATTAGATATTATGAAAAACTTTCTTAAGTGTGACAATGGTGTGGCAGTTTTGTGGAAGAGTGTCCTCAGCCAGGGGAGAAGCATGCTAAAGTATTGAAGAGTGAAGTTTCATGATATGTTCAACTTCCTGTCAAAAGTACATTTTTAGTCAAAAAAAAAGTACATATGAATGTAGATTAAAGAGAACAAGGGAGAGAATGAGAAAGCAAACATGGTAAAACAGTAACAATTGGCAAATTTAGAAATGGATAGATGGGTGTTCCCTGTACCTTTATTTCAACTTTCCTTTAATTTTGAATGTGTTCAAAATAAGGAATTTGGGGGATAACAATAAAAACAAACTACTCAAAAATGCAGAAACACATTTTTCCTCTACAAACATTAACCAAAAAACATTGTGTTGAGAGATATGTACTATCTTGGGACTGTCTGTGATGTATTCCTGTATTTCACATTTTCTCCTTTCATTTTTCACCGTTTCTCACTTTTGCTATACGTAACCTCACTATTGTTTCACTAACAAAATAGAAGCAATCAAAAGAATATACACTATATTCATAGCGTACCCATAGTTGCTTTCCCTTCCTTCCTTCCATCACCATGGAGAAACTATCTAACAGCAACTCTTTCACTTAGAGACTTCACTTCAGAAATTATTTCCTCTCAAGCTCTTCACATCATTATTTTCTCCTTCTAGGTGAGGTCCTTCTTTCTGGCACACAAACATCCTATAATATTTCTTATTTTAAAAAATTACAAAACCACCTCTTTGAATCCCCGTGTTCCTTCACCCACCCCATTTCTCTGCTCCCTTGAATACAGAAATTTCTTGAAGTTGCTTGTGCTTGTTATCATCCCAGTTCCTCACTTCCCATTCTTTCCTCAACATTCTCCAATGTGCCTTTTTTCCCCACGACTCCACTGGAATCACTTTCTCAGGGTCTTTAAAAGCTTCCATTGGTCAAATCTAACGCTTGCTTTTCAGTTCCGACTGGCCGCAGCGATCCTCAGCACTGGGACTGGGCAAAGCTTTCTCCACCTGGCTCCAGGACCGCACATTCCCCTGATCTCTCTCCTCTGGCTGAGCTTTCCTTCTTAGCATCCTTCCGTCCCTTCCTCTTTCTAGAGGTAAACCGCCAAAGAGCCCCATCTGCATGTCCAATAAGGATCTCGAGTTTAACCCTTCTAGAATGGAAATCATTTCACCTGCTCCCACAAAAGCTTCTCCTTGAGTCTTCATCATTTCTGTAAATAACACCACAATTCACAAAAAAGGGGAAGATTTGCAAAAATCCTGACCTGTCCTCGACTTTGACTTTTTTATATCACACATCCAATCCATTACTAGACTCTCATCTCTACGTACAATGTATAATTCAAACCTAACATTTCTTATGACCGCTACCACTATCTCCCTAGTCGAAGAAGCCACCCTCTGTCTCCAACACACTGCAATAACCTCATAAGTATATTTTCATTCTTCCCTTCCAGAGCAAATTATCCAGCTGGAATCCAGAATGATCTTAAAAGATCTATCACGTGTCACGTCCCTGCTCAAAACTCTAAAATTGCTTTCTGTGTGAAGTCATACTTGAAATAAAATTCACAGACTTTTCCTCCAAGGCCCTATATAATCCATCTCCACCTACCTTCGGACTTCAAATCTTACCATTCTCCAACCCACTAACTCCTTTCTTCACTCTATTCCAGCTACAATTGCTTTTCTTGTTCTTTATTAAACATGTCAAACTCATTCCCACTAAAGAGCCCAAAATGCACAGTTAGTACCCTTTGTTAATTTTTTTAAAATGATCCATTTCCTACCCCAACCTGCCACTCATGTTGCCGTTAGTATAAAACACTGTTTTTCAAACTTGATGGGCTATCCAATCATTTTAATCTATCGACCTCTTAAAAACTAGACAGTAAAGTTGAAAAACTTACCTCCTTGCTAAATTTCTCCAGTTGGGTTTGGTACTCAACTAGTTTTGTCTGCACCCGCATTTTGATTCCAGCAAGAGGACAACTTTGAAGGTTAGTCTCTATTTCCTTCATGTCTTTCAGAGACGATTCGATTGTTTCTAGTTCATTGACAAATGCCTGAATACATAAAACAAGCCCTTGTTGAGTTCATTCCCACAGAAATGGTTGCCATAATTATGGACTGTCTGCTTTTATCCCTGCAAATATTATCAGAACAGACTGCTTTGGAGTCAAAAACTTTTAACTACTTCAGAAACATTGTGCCTTAAGGAATTCATTTCTCCTGGGTGCTTCATATAGCCATCTGCCAAAGTAGATTGGAAATACCTGACTTTCAGCAGGAACTAGCACTTTTAATTAATCTAGAGAAGCCTAATGATTTCACGAAATATAAATTGCATACAGCATTACTGGCAAATTTCATTTGTTAAACATGTTTTTCTTAATGTCTCACCATGTGGGACAAGAAGAGCCATATACAACTGGTAATTATGACACTAAGATTGTCATCATTAACATAAAATAGCAGATAGCAGCTTCTAATGAACGAAAGTTGCTCCCTTCTGTATATCTAAAGTTCTATAACTGTGGCCAAAAAATACATAATCAGTCATTTTTTATTAACTATAAAGCCAAAAAAGGTTTATGATGAAAGATATCTAGGTTTATTGTCATGTCATATTGTTACACTGTTAATAATAGCAGCAAATAATAAAGGAAAGAAGAACATGTTGTTTATTACAGTAGGTTCCCTAGATCAGCGCGACTCACCGAGCATTGGTCCAGCTGCCTTTGTAGCCCTTCAGCATCTCCTTGGACTGCCTGCTCTTTCATTAAGAAGTCTTTCACACCATCTATCCACTTCTCAATGACTTTTGAATCAGCCTAAATCGAGCACAATAACAAAGGGGAATATTACTCAGTGACTTTTAACCTACAATGTCTCAAAATCTATTGCTACTGGAAAAAACACAGTTTTTCAAAACTTTGATAGCATCATTTTCATTTACTTTAATTCTTTTTTGAAATCTCCCAACTTTGAAAATATGATTTTCTTCATGATTGATGACAACTTCATAGGATGACAGTTTGATAAGCATTCTAAAACTTCTCCAGTGAACCAAGCTATTTTGTTTAAATGTAAGCAATACCTATGATTAAAAATTCAAATTACAGGAAATAAATGCTTTTCTAGGTATAATTGGCTAAAAGCCTTTTGTCCTCATATAATTTAGAACAAATTTTCTCTGAGTTAGCTACTCTGAGCAGGAATAAATACATAGCATAGTGGAGGGAATGCAATAGATTGTTCTTAGCTCTGCTGTTTGATTCCTTGTTATCTGAGAGCCCACGACAGTCTGCTGCCCAGCTCCATTTCTTCATCCAACATTTACTAGTCACTCACTATAATCTGGTTCTGTATATGGTGCTAGGAGGTCAAAGCCAGATGAGAAAGGAAACATTTTGCAGCAAGAAAGAGACTGCAGAGAGGCAGCAACATGAGAACTGGCCCTTAAAGAATGCACATAAATAGGTTCAACTTGATTTCCAATAGTGGAGTAAAGTAATGGTCATTTTTTGTCCAAGGCCTCCCATTCCATCATTGGTCCCTCTGACTTGTGAATTTCCCTTGTATTAAGCTGAATTTGTTTCCTTGTACCTTCCCCAATTCTTTGCTTTTCCCTATCTCCAGAAACAGAAATAAATGAACTATCTTGTTCAAAAAAATACCTTCAGATTTGAAGGCACCCACCATGTCTTCCATTGGTTAAATATTCCCAAATCCTTCCATGATGGCTCCAGAACATGATATCCAGGTGTTGCACTCACCACTCTGATCAATGCGTTCTCAAAACAGTAACTTTTTTTTTAAGATTTTTTATTGGGGAATTGGGGGAGGGGAACAGACAAGTTGCTGTCCTTTTGTTCTAGTTGTGGAGGATGTCGCTTCACTGGCCCCTGTTGGTATTATCATTGTGCTCTTCCTGGGTGAGGCAGTCATTCGCCAGTCATTGGACGGCCGCTCATTGGGGCTCACAGCAGCTCACGAAAGTGCACACCAGCTGCCAGCCAGCCCCACTGCAAGTCTACGCTGTCACCGGCAACTCACAGCAGCCCAGCTCCAGGTCAAGCTGTTGTTCACCATCTTAGCTGTAGACGGCGCAGCATCACCGGCCCTCATGTGGGATCCCAACTGTGGCCCTGCTTTCAGAGCTGGCGTCCCAAGCCATCTCGTAACCAACGCGCCACTCGGCCAGCCCCAACATCAACGTTTTTAATGTCCTTATAACATGCCACACACAACTAAGTATTCTTATCCTAATAATGTTGGAATCAATGACAACAATGGAATGTAACTGGTTTTTCATGTACAGGTAATTACACTCATAAAAGACCATCTAAAATTAAGTTTTATTTTTCTTATTGTAGGGTGGTTTTTTGTTTCTTTTGTTTTTTGTTTGTTTATAGATATATTATTCATAATATTACAGTTAGCTGAAACTCTAAAATTCCCATAACTACATCAAAATTCCATTTCCCCTATCTCATATTGCTTAATTGACTTCTGTCATAAACTCAGGACTTGATGTTTATAAATATGAAATTTTGTCTTGTTATGCTAACAATAATAGTTAACAATATAATAATAATAAAAAGCCAACAAAATGATTTGAAAGTTTAGTCTCTCTACTTCCCATTGGCTATCCCTCTAAGCTTTTGTTTATCTGCAAATCTGACTGTGATTGAGGTATCCTTTTTCTATTGTGTTTTGTTTTGTTTTGTTTTGTTTTGGGGTGTTTTTTTTGGGGGGGTGAGGATTTGGGATTTTTTCAGGTGAAAAATAAGGCCAATGACAGTGCCTACCTGAGCATTCCCCCATAAGGATACCATGTCATTTATTAACCAACCAACTTCTGGCTTAGTTTCTAAAACAGGGGAATCTACATAATCCTAGCATCTAACTAGACTTCCATGTCCCTCCCATAGAGTTATAAGAGATTTTTGCCAAACATTTTACTGAAACCAAGACTTGCCAAAAATGGCAACTTGTGGCACTGTTTCAACTAAATGAGCATACATGAAATGTGAGATTATGAATCTGTATATGTAACAATCTAGCATTCCTCCTCCAAGTAAATAAAAGAAAGCAGTAGTACTTAAAGGAAATCAGTTTGGGCAAGGCTTATGAGTGTTAGCCATGTTGATTCCTAGTAACCATCACATTCATTTCAAAGCACATATAAGATTGCTGGTTGGTCATTCACCTACAGCCAGAGACTGATATCAATCTTACTTTAGGTCTTTAACTTCTAGAAAATAATGCCACCACCCCTTTAATTAGCACATTCATCCATCTCCGTTTTCCTGGATATTTCTCACAAGATGCATAAATGCGACTTTGAGATCATGGGTTAAAATCTCATGTGACTTGGGATGCAGCTTTAAGCATCTGAAAAATCTGTGTGGGTTTTCTGTCTAACTCAAAGTTCAGGTTCTAAGGCACTCTCACCAACGACCATTCTACACTTTCTAGTTTGTATCCTCTGAGGAGGATGGGAAGCAAAAAGTGCTTATATGGTTAGGCCTTTCTGTCTCTACTAGTATTATACCTCTTTGCACAAGCACTGCCTTATCCCCCTTATACAGCTTTCACAAAGCCCTGTTAGTCCCATTGTGCACTTTCCTCAAGCTTCCTTTCCCTCCGTTCTTTAGCCGGCCTGTCACTATTCTCATAGGCCCATGCTACTCCTACCCTGAAGTATTATTTTAATGGTGACTTATCTCTTCTATGTGTTGGTTCCACAACTCAAAGATCTAATCCCAGAAGGCTGCTTAGGAAGACATGGTCAGTGCAGGGTGGGCTGGGATGTACAAAAAAGAAAAAGTATGAAAATATCTATAGAGTTTGTGAAGCACGTTTTTTAACTGCCATTTAACTTGTCACCACTTTTTGCACATGAATCTCCACTCGGAACTTCTTAAGAATTCAAAGCAGCATTACTGCTGTCTAACTGGGCAATTCATTAAAACTAGTCTTGAATAAGAACACTGATAGAGCCTCCTGGGCCAAGGATCTCTGACATATATATATATGGAAGTATTATACTCCAAGGAAGTTTTCACCACAATCAGCCTTAACTGAAGTCAGCAGTCTCAACAACCCCAGTCGTCAGCATATGAGAGGAAGTTCTGTGGCGTCAACCCCCTTCCTTCCTCCCTCTCTCAGACACACTCGTGTGAGCACACACAATTCACAGGTCCCTGTTTTGTTTCTTTCTTACACTTTCACATGAGAAAAAAAAAAGAGGAAAACAACAGACAAGCCATGGAGAGCAACTGATCACCCCAACAGAAACAAAGAGACAAGAATCTGAAAAGCTGTTTTCGCTACTAAAATCCCTGCCCCTAATCCTGACCATGCTGAGTTCAAGGAGAGGCGCTGTGCCCCATGAAACGAAAGACTGAATTCCAAGCTCAGTACCTTACCAGCCATGAGGCCTTGAGAAAATAATTTCCCTTTGAGCCTCAGAAGCTCATCTATAAAATAAGAATAATTAACAGCCACCCTGCCTGGTGGTTCTGAAAAACAAAGACAATGTTTATACCAGGGCCTGGTACAGAGAGGTACACAATCACTGGGAGCTATTATTACTAAGGTCTACAAGACTAAGTGCTTTACTATCAAGATTAACCCCATAAAAGAGTTACCACTTCGGGGGCTGGTGGGGTGGCTCAGTTGGTTAGAGGGCAAGCTCTGAGCAACAAGGTTGCCGGTTCGATTCCCTCATGGGCCACTGGGCTGCGACCGAGCTGACAACGGGGCGGCCAGATGGCTCAGTTGGTGAGAGCGCGTGCTCCTAACAACAAGGTTGCCGGTTCGACTCCCACATGGAATGGTGGGCTGTGCACCCCTCCACCGCCCAGCAACTAGACTGAAAGCAGCAACTGGACTTGGAGCTGAGCTTGTGCCCTCCACAACTAAGATTGAAGGACAACAACTTGACTTGGAGCTGATGGGTCCTGGAAAAACACAATTTTCCTCTTCCCCAATTCCCCGGTAAAATCTTTTAAAAAAAAAAGTTACTACTTCCAAGTTCTGGTGCTTATTCCCATCAGAGAGTCCATGGGAATCAGCAGCCTGGGTGAGTCCATGTTTGTATAAGTGTAAGCTTAATGTTTTTAATCCCTGCCAACATTAATGCTCGCTCTATCATAGAACTGTTTAAAAATAACTGTTTGAAAGAGCTAGAGCCAAGGTTATTTCTGACTACAGTTGGCTGAATCTAGCTCAGCGGAAGGACCCCAAGTAAATGAGGGAAGGCTGGCAGATTCACATAAAATCCCCACCCTGCAGCCCTACCTTTGGGAAGGGTGACTAGGTCACTAAAATCAATCCTAACTACCACTGGCGTGCAGGAGACAGGGAGCTCTCACCACTCTCTGTATCTCCTTTTTCCTTGGAAGGGAAATATTGTCTCAAGCCACTGTAGCAATGTTTCCTGTGCTTTAAAAAAAAAAAAAAATACCATAAGTCTTGGTTCATCTTTCAGTCAATCATACAGTAAGGAGGTTACAAAGAAAGTGAAAGTGCTCACAGGCAGAGCTTCTCTGTCCATTTAAAAATCACTGAGTTGATGCATTTGTGAGTTTCTAATGTACATTGAGTAATTTTTTCTCCACCTCCATCCATTTACAGAATGAATACATATTAACATGAATATATGAATAGATAGAGATAGAGATAGAGATAGAGATTGGGTCATTTCTAATATTCTATCTTCTTTGGGGGACCTCAGTTCTTTGAAAAAACTATCAATTTCTAAATAAAAATCTGTCATTATTTCACATAAAATAAAAAATAAACTGCAAATACTAATCCAGGGCAGCCATTTCTCTCTCGTATTTATCCTCAAAATTCTCAAACAAATATAAAATGATGCATATGGTAGATTTGAAAAACCAAAGTACCCAATATTCTAGTTGAGATGAGCAAAAATTCTAATTGGCCATTACTGCTCAAAAGCACAGATCTGTAAGCATTTGGGATGGGTAACACCTGCTGTTGGGTCATGGAAAAGGAATGTAAGGTCATTAAAACAATTCTTTTACCCTGTCACAGCCTATCTCCCAGCCCAGCCCCTGAGCTAAAGGTAGAGGAAATCTGAAGCTCTGGATTGAACACAATAAGATTCCAAGGTACATGACTACCTCCCCAGATTTTGTTTACAGCTAAATTCTTGACATTTCATTTTGCTCCTCCCCCATTTGTTGGAATGTCCACAGCTCTTTAAGCAATCGATTTCTCACCCAAGACATAGCAAATGGAATTGTGAAACCAGAATTAAAATAGTAATTTAAGGTAACAGGGTTTCTATTTTGTTTGGTTTTATAATATTCATTAACCTCAAAAACACCCTTTAAATAGTGTTACCTCATTTAGTAGGGAAGGCAAGCAATGACATTGCTACTACATTTCTTTACGTGAAACTAACAGAATTCTGAGGTTTACAAAGCACCAATATTCCCTTTCATGAAGTAAAATGTATTCAAAATGAGTGGGGGAAAAAACCCTTATGGAATAACGGTATCACCTTAAAAGAGTTAAATCAGCCATGCTGCATATTACTCTCTGGGAAAGTATCTACCATTGTGTTTTTACCCTAAAATGCTTTCTGGTAATTTCGAAGCCTAGTCCTGCGTGTCTCACACTCCAGCAGGCCCCTCCCACACTCTGGGTCGGCACAGCACAATGCAGTGTGTGCCTGTGACCCTTCAGCAACTGAAGAGAGGTGTGTGACGACACGCGGGTCCTGCCGTTTAGGACAGCCAGGTGTTCAGATCCTATAGATCCAACCTCACTAGAAGACGTACAGGTGGGTTAGATGTCTGAAGGTGACTTCAGAGCAGTTATATTCACATCCGCTCACTTGCTGTGCTGCCGCAGGAAGTTTCGGACTCAGCGAGAGGGAAGCTCACAGGTCCAGCCATATGAAAGGCTGGCCTGAGGCGGGGTTATGATGAAGCTGTGAAAATCACATAGAATCACAAAGGAGGTGAAATTAGCAGTGAGCAGTGTGGTCAGCTCGGGAAGACTGCTTGCAGCAGACTCTTCCTCTGAAAGGGAGACGAGCGGGGGATGTACATTCCTAATGAGTAAGGGACAGTTCCAAGGAGGCCATAGTCCAGTGTGGTCTTTGTGACCCAGCACACTGTGTCCCCACCCAACTCAGCTCACAGGGGAGAGTGCAGGCGGGGCTTTGGGGCAAGGAAGGGGCAGGAGCTATGAGACATTGGAGAAAACACTTCGTATGACCACGGCAAGGACAACCAGAGCCTTTCCGGAAGTGTCACTGGGGGCACAAGGATGGACGGTGAATTCAAGAGGGAGGAGATTAGCAGCAGCAGACAGGTTTAAAGGGTAATGAGATTGTCAGGCCAAGAGGTTATGTAAAAGTCCAAAGAGGCAGGAGTGGTGGTGAATACAAGACAGATCTGTATGGGCCTTGGGGATGGTTTCATGATTCCATGGTTATACCACACTGCAGGAGATCTTGAAAAGCAGAAAGGAAATAATAGGAAATATCTTGCACTCCCTAAATCCAAAGATACTATTTATGCCTGAGAGGATTTTATAATATTTAATCCCCATAACTCATAAGAAAATCATGTCATTACTGACATGATAAAAAATGGCCTTTTTCATGTATTTTTAAATATTTTGCTGCCTGGAAGAAGTGAGAGGACTTTCCATGAGGTAATTTTAAAAGCACCAATTAACATTTTAATTAAGTACAGGAATTGAGGTCATTACTTTGGCATGGAATAGATAAGAAAGCAAAAAAAGAGCGTATTTGAGCATGATGGCACTGTGATTAAATGTATGCGGATCCTATCTCCACCTGTGTAAAGGGAACCAGAGAGTAGACAAAAGAAATGTAGGCATATAAGGAAAACACTATTTGCCAACAAATAACAAAAAAAAACTAAAATCTGCATACAAATAATACGATCTCCTTACTTGTAGGATGGTAGAAAAAAAGTAAGCATGTAGTTATGAAAATATTTTCAAAGTTTAAATGTACTGGATCAATGAAAGGCATTATTATTTTGAGTAAAGAAAATTCACAGTCTAAACTGATGCATTTTTGAGTATTATCTATTTGAAAGTCCCTCATGGAGTTCTACTATCATTTGTTCTTATCATTGAAAGAAAATGATTAGAATTAGTAATATTCATCAACTTGCCTTTTTCCTGTGAATATGTTAACCTCCAGCAAGCATCACTGTTAATGCTAGTTGCCTTCAGGAAAGGCGGCATTGGGGAAGAAAGGGGAACTCTAAATGCTCACTCTAAATACTTCCCAATCATTCATTTTCTTCAATGAGGGTTATTTATTGCTTATTTAATTGAAAATGCATTTTAATAATAAACAAGTCAACCACTTTATTCCTCAGAAACCTCACCATAAAATGGCACTAAATCAAAAATCTACAGTCCTCGGGCCAGCCGAGTGGCGTATTGGTTACGAGCTGGCTTGGGAGCCAGCAGCCCCGGTTCGGATCCCACATATGAGGGCCAGTGACACTGCCCTCTACAGCTAAGATGGTGAACAACAGCTCCACCTGGAGCTGGGCTGCTGTGATTCCCCAGGATGGCATAGCTGCAGCCCCTGCTGCAGGGGGCTGCCATAGGCTACAGTGAGTGGCCGGCAACCAGCGTGAGTGCCCGGCAGCTGGTGTGAGCTGCCAACAGCCTCCGTGAGCGGCCGTCCAGAAGCCGGTGACCTCACCCAGGAAGAGCGCAATGATAATACCAACATGGGTCAGTGAAGCAACATCCTCCACAACTAGACTGAAGAACAAAAGGACAGCAACTTGTCTGTTCCCCTTCCCTGATTCCCCTACGCTGTTCCCCTCCCCCAATTCCCCAATAAAATCTTTAAAAAAAAAAAATCTATGGTCTTCATGCTTAAAGACAAACAGAACTTAAATGCCTAAAAAAATTATAAATCAGGTCATTAAGGAGGGGAAAACAATGCTAACCTGAAAATGGATATTTATTGTAATTATCTTGGGGGGGGGAGTACGGTAGATTAAAAGTTTTCCTACATGAATTGTAAGTAATTATGTAACAACCAATTCCTTCAAAACAAATAAAGGAGTAAAAGTGTTCTTTCAAATTCAAAAATCTGTATTTCCATAAAGAAGGAGCTCAAGTAGGGAATACAGATACTGTGAGAAATCTTGTAGTTAGGACACAAAAAGTAAACAAAAAATAACTGGACATTATAAACCTGTCATAACAAAAGGAAAAAACCCGAACAATCCAGAGGCACGTGTCTGATGTGGTTTATTTTTAATGGGAATAAATGCGGCTCACACTCCAACTGGCCACGTTAAATGCCTGAGTTTGCTACACTAGTAACAACAACCTACTAAAGCCCAAAGCTGGATCACTGTAACCACAGGACTCTCTTTTGTGTTTTGAAGACTAGTTATTCTCTTTAAATTCCATAGTAAAACATTGGCACACATTTAGCTAACCCTAAAATACACTTTGAAGAGTCAAAAGATTTTGGGCTGGCTGAGTGGCGCGGTGGTTAAGTTGGGACGCCAGCAGCCCAGGTTCGGATCCCACATATGAGAGCCAGTGACACTGCCCTCAATAAATAAATAAATAAATAAATAAATAAATAAATAAATAAAAGATTTCCCTAACTGTATCTCAGATTTAAATTGGAAAACAAAGCAATGATCTTTTGAAAAGACAGGAAATATATAGTTAATCAAGCACTGCTCAACCTTGGCACTTGACATTTTGAGCCAAAAACTTCTTTGATTGTGAGGCTGTTTTGTGCATTGCAGGATGTTTACTTGCTACAGGGCCTGTCCCCACTAGATGCCAATAGCACCATCCCTCCCCCAACAGTTGTCACAACTACAAAAGTTTCCATATATTATCAAATGGGTGGGGGGGCAGTGTCGGGTGGGCGGGGAAGCAAACTGCCTCTGGTTGAGAAGCACTGATAATCTGAAGCTTGGCTCAGAACCAAAAATTTTAGAATCATGCATAAGGATAAGTCTGGTTTTCAAAGTTGGAAAAAATAACAACTAAAAACAGACAAGGGGGAAGTGAATCCACTCACAAACTGAAATGACTCAAAACTACATAGCCACACATAAAACACTCTTCTTCAAAAGTAATGGTTTATTCTAATGAGAGCTCAAGGCAGAACTGCAGCTTATACTTAGAGGAACCACTTCCTGTCAGTACCACAAAGTGTGAACACACACACACACACACATACACACACACACACACACACACCATCTTTACTCTCCTCCTGGTCATTCACTGTCCATGAGCTCCTGGGTGACACACAGAGCTTCCCTCCAAGTTGGGTAGTCACCACTGTCATCTCATCTTTCTGGACCCCTTCACGCTGACCTCTACAGCCTACCCACCCTCTTCTAGCACATCTTTGATTTTGATTTTGAAAAGATCCTTCTCAATAATTTTTTTTTTTCCATTTTCAATCTTTTCACTTTTTTAGCAACATCCTTTACACAAACTCTCCTGGGATCTAGATCCAAATATATAACCTCGTATTTATGTTCTCTTGGGATCTAAATATATACATTTCCTAATCAAAATCTCTGATTACTAATCTCATTTCAGTCATTGAAAAATATCTATTAAGTGCCTTCTCCATGCCAGGCACTGTCCTAAAAGTACATCAGTGCAAAACAACACACACAAATGGCCAAGGTACAGAGGCCTTAGGAGAGCAGGGAGCCTGTGGGGAGGAGGGTAGGGCAGGGGACAGGTTCACTCTTCATTCAGACCTTTCCGATTGGAAAACCAGGTGATTTGGGAACTCCACTTCTCCACCTCCCTCACAGGCAAAGTGTGAAAATCCTGACTGTCTTGCTCACGCTGACTTTTACCCCTTTCTTCTATGTCCTCACATTTATCGTTTCCTCTGGAATTTCATCACGGCTTCATCTGTCAACATTTTCAGATGTACCAAAAGCTCCTGTTTCTGAATTTTCATGCACCTCAAATCACCTGCTTTTCCAATCTGACACTGTTTGTTGATGGCCCAATTCAGATTTTTCAACTCCAAATGTCTAAAACCTTAGAAAAACAGCTTCAAGGACTCAGCTATCTGCTACTCCCTGGGCAACTTCGACCACTCTGAGCTACCAATGCTGCCTAGTCAGCAGTCTGTGTAGCCTCCATGCTTCCCATCCCTGAAACAGTATTTTGACCATTTAAGCAGTTTTCTCTTATCTCTGTGCTCTCCAGCACCCTAAAAGTATGTCTTTGGTAAACAACTTATAAATCCCAAGTTAAGTACATAATAAATGTGGGACTAGGAAGAATGCAAAATACTCAAATCATAGATATTAAAGTCTTGTAGGATAACTATTATTTTACCCTGTAATAAACTTATATTCCTAATGGCCTCTGGGTTTACCTCAAAAGTTCTGAGTTTGGGGGTAATTTCTTCAAGCAAATGCAGATCTTTGGAGATCTTGACCTTTAGTTTGTTCCACTTTCCTTGAACATCGTTAAATTCTTGATTATACATCTTTTCTACGTCTGGAGAAACATTTTCCTCCAAAGCCTTTGTTTCTTCTGCAAGTTTATATAAAGTAGGTTTTTGATTCTCGAGGATTTCATCAAGGGCCTGGAAAAAAACAATTTAAAGATTAAAAGTATGCACAACAATATGCCTGTACATATGTAACAACAGGCCTGCACATAGTCAAAAGTCATTTTTTGAAAGCATTTCATCAAAAAAAACTGTGAAAAACTCATGGGAAAAAATAAAAAGCAAGCATAGTCCAAAATGTGAAGGCTTTCCCTTTATGAATTGTATGTGGGCCAGGCGTAATCCATTCTCTACACTACAAACCCCTGGCACAGCACACCCAGGGAGGGTCCAGTGTGCAGTGCTCACTGGCTGACCTGTCTTATCTCATGAAATGGTTCGGAGCCTATATCCTAAATGCCCAGGGGAGCATTTTTACTCAAAAAGAACATAGGAGCCAGCCGAGTGGCTCAGTTGGTTAAGAGCTCACGCTAGGGTGCAAGCTGAGCTCTGAGCAACAGCAATTCGATGCCCAGCCTGAGCTGAGCTGCCGTTGAGCTGCCAACAGGTGGCAGGATGGCTCAGCTAAAAACAAAAAAAAAAAAAAAAACAAACATAGAAAAAGAACAATACATCCATTCAATTGATATTCTTCATTTTATTAAAGATATTTTAGTAGAGTATGAACAGGTTGAGAATTTTAAGCTCCTTACAATAAGAGGAAATATGGTTTTAGTCTCCTAAAATACTTAATAGAATTATCTTTTTTTTTTTTTTGAACCTTAGGTGCTACATTATAGTAACTAACCTTCAAACTGCAAGGAATTTTTGACCAATTTTGACTAATAGTGGCAAATATTTTTTAAATAGTTGAAAAACATAGTTCCAAATATGTGATGTGATATATTAGACATGATTCTAGATTTCTAAGACCTAAACTACAGAGTACCTTTTTTCCTTGCAGGGCTTTCTCCGCCTTTGCAGAATCGTTCAAGGCATTCAAAGGTGTCTGGGCCTTATTTTCTATATCATTTAGCACATCTTTCAGTGTCTGCAATGTTTCCAAATATGCATGTCCTGGTTGGCTCTTCATTTCTGTTTATTTGAAAATACTTAGTTTGAGAAAACGATATGAAGAACTTAATAGGATCATATATACCATTAATCTTTCTCATATAATAAGTGGATTCCAATACATAAGAAGTTAAACAACATAATTAAAATTTAAAAGCGTCTCTATTAGTTACTAAAATCATTCAGTTGTTATTTCTGACAGTCAGGCAGTGACTTTATTCCTGCAGATGTTGATATTTCAAACATTAACTAACCCACTCTCATTTTTCTTCATTTCATCATGATAAAATGTCTCTCTGAAGATGGTACTACACTGTTCCTTTTGTCTCATATATTCTCTTTTTCCCCAGTAGCTACACAAAGAATAAAAAGAAACAAAGGTCCCTTCAACCAGTCTTCCTCTAAGCTGAAGAAGACAGACAAACTGCTATCTCCAGAGTGGTGAACATTATACAGGAACATCTAGCCAGGCTGCCACCAAGAACTCCATGAAATCCTGACTGCAAAAGCCAGCTGAAAGGATGTTCACCTACAAACATGACAATCGCATACAAGCAACACTGTGTGGAAAGGAAGCAAGCTCATGTGAAGCACAAAGAGATGAAATCAACTAGCAACAGAAGTTAAGAAACTGGCAGCATTATCCACACAGGTAAAAGATGCCAACAACCCAGATATACATCAACAAATGAATGGATCAGCAAAATATGGTCTATATATACAATGGAATATTATTTGGCCTTAAAATGGAAGTAAGTTCTGACACATGCTACAACATGGATAAATTTTGAGGATGTTATGCAAAGTGATATAAGCCAGTCACAAGAAAACACATATTGCACAATTCCACTTATATGAGGAATCTAGAATAGTCAGACTCATTAAAACAGAAAGTAAAATGTGGTTGCCAGGGGCTACAGGGAGGGGGCAAATGGTGGGCTGTTGTTTAATGGGTATGGAGTTTCAGTTTTACAAGAAGAAAAGAGCTCTGGAGATTGGCTGACAACAATGTGAATATATTTAGCATCACTGAACTCCACATCTAAAAGTGGTTAAAGTGGTAAAATTTATGTCATTTTTTTCTATCACGATTAAAAACAAAACAATAATTTTTCAAAAAAAGTTTAAGAAACTAAACATTTAAATTGCCTATTGGTCCTTGTCAAAAATGAAAGCATAAGGGCCGGATGAGTGGCGCGGTGGTTAAGCACTGGCCTGGGAAGCCAGCGGCCCCAGTTCGGTGCCACATATGATGGCCAGTGACACTGCCCTCAAAAAAAAAAAAAAAAACACATGAAAGCATAGTTTGTAACAGTAAATTTCAAAAGAGGTACTCTCGAACATTTCACATTCTAGGTTAACTGAATTCAATGTACTAAGATTCTAGTGTCCAATTGTCTTTCCAGAAGAAAAAAAACATGGCACATTTGTTTACCATGCACACAGACAAATGCTGAAAAGTCAATACACAATCTACAATTGCTGTAACTAAGGGCATGGTTAAATGTACGTCTTTTTTAACATGCACTACCCAACTTTCTAATACATCACAATTCCTGACTTAAACAATAGCAAAGGGGGAAAAAATGTACTATGTGAGTGACAAGCTCTCAAAACTTTTCACAGTTAACTTTCCTAAACCAGGTTTATTCCAAAACTAAAAACTCTAAAATTTTTCAGGTTTCAAAAGAGGAACATGATTTCTCTCAAAAGAACGTGTTACTGCTAAAACTGGAGCCATTTTAAACAAAAGTAAGGGATCATTCTTTTTATCCCGACTAGTAATGATATTAGCCAGCCTTCTCAGCATCCTTTTCAAAAGGCTTAAAAAGCATGATATCCTATTTACACGATTTTAAAACATATGAAAGCTGACCATGTTTTTACAAACAAGTGTGGCGCCCGGAAATAGTCTGAACATACTTTAAGACCTGGCACAGCAGCAGGCGGAGGAAAGCAGTGAGCCTGGGCCACAGCAAGCGAGTACGCCACACGTCTAAAGGCTGGGAGTCGTTTTTAACATTAAGGCACAACAAGAGGAGGAGAGGAGACAGTACCATTCTCTAGCTGTTGTTCACGATCCTCCAAATCCTGTTGCACAGATTGGTAGCGGCCCAGAAAGCGATCAAAGCTCTGCTGGACAAAATCCGGAGCAGAAGGCCTGGATTTCAGGGCTGCACAGCTGGCATGCACCATTTCAATTTGGGGTTGGAGGCCAAGGAGGTGTGTCAGTTCCCTCTACAGAAGAGAAAATATGGTCACATAACTCGCGGAAGATGAACCTCCTCTCTGATGCTCGTGATACAAGTAATAGCATCTCTTTAAATACAGGGGGTCGAATTCTTTCACGGCCCAGGCGGTTGTCTCTTTACCTGACAGGAGTCCTTCAAACGCGGCAAGGACTGCTGGGGAGGCTCTGAAAAGGGCGCGTGTTTAACCCACTCCTCCGTTGTCTTGATGGTTTTTTCAAGCTCATCGAGTTGCTGGAAGTAATCGTTTATATCTTCCTGGAGCTGCATGGTTCTCGCCACATCTTCCAAATGCTGAGACACATTCTTCCACTCTGATAATACCTTCTCCAGAATATTTTTAGTATCTTGAGTAGGAAGACCTTCTACACAGACATGAAAAATAAATAGGCATTTCATTTATTATGACAGAATTGTGAGGAATTTGTTATAAACATTCTAACATGCTCAAACTAAAGGGGCAATGTCACAAATAATGATCACTCCCTAAGTCACTTTCAATACAACCAAAAATTATAGTCATAAAATAGAAATACAAAATAAATAATATACAATAAATATGAAATATGAATTACAATGATGAAATAATGATGATGATGATAACAACAACTGTTCAATTCCTTGACCAAAGTGAGAGTGAGGGGAGCTTGGCACAGAGCTTCAGGGCTTGTTAGACAATCAAGAAAGGCCTATCAGTCGAGCTTGGAACTTCAGCCACTGCCTCTTCTATAGATGTGTTTGCATCCTTGGCACACTCGCTTCTAGTCTGAGCCAGGGAAATAAAATGAACTGTCTGCTGGACTTGGCTGGAGCTCTGACATCAAAAGGTAGACCCTCTTCATCAGAAAAAACAAGACAGCTGGCTAGAAAAACTAGGAGGCAGCTCAAGCTTTTGGTGTCATCTGAATTACAAAATGAAAAGCAAGAATTCCCAGTGCTGGGAGCAACATGGCAACTGGAGGAATACTAAGCCAGCAGCCAGACCCACGCAGTGTCAGCAAGCCTGCTGAGGATGCTACAGACAGACCAGCGAACACCAAAATGGCAATGCAATGGTCAGATTATCTACTTAGAACCATGTCAGTAAAAAGTACCATTGTGTTTATTACTGATGTCTTATAAAGTTATTGTTTAAGTCAGAACTCCCCAACTGTTTTGTCTATTTGTTTTGGTACATTATTACATCCCCAGGGCTTATTTATTTTACATATACTTTTCTTTGTCTTACACTTTTGAGAGGTAGAGAATGTTCATAGAAAAAATAAAGTTATAAATGATAGTAGGTTTATCATAGTCCATACCTTAATATAAAATACCCTCAAATCATGTAAAATTACTACGAAAAAGTATGGGAAATCTGTAAAGAAATCTTTATCTCCTGAGAAGAGCGTACATGGTGGGAAGATGGGCTTAACATTTATTAGTTGAGCAGGAAGGCAATAAAAACAATTGTGCTTTGCAGATATATGCAATTAAAAAGTAATAAGAGCGCTAAGAAAAAAAATGGTAGGTAAAACAGTCACTTATCATCACAAACAATGCAATTGTAAAACTTTCTGTAACATACTGTATCCACTGAAAATTTGAAATGCAAGCATGACATGACATAATTTGTCAGTAAAGTTCACTGGCCACCATCACGCAGGTAATGGAATATTAATTAGACCTAGACAAAACAGTCACACCACAGTCCAAGTTCAATCATCCCTGTTAATGAGGATGATAACAAAACAAGTGACCATTTTCCTGACAAACTATCTGAGGAATGGAGATCTAGCAGTATTTCTGCCAGGTTGTTTCTACTGTAAGTGGGCTAAGAAATAACATCAACCACTTCATTTTCCTGTCAGCAACCTATGCTAAACAAGGAAGAAAATCAAGCTGGTAAATAAAACTTTTCAGATGAAAAATTATCGCTGCTCATCTAGAAAACAGGCAGCAGGCGAAATATCTCCTTCAATTCCTTTTTTATTCACTGACAGTATTTCACAATCCACTTATTTTGCCCTTTCAAACTAATTCTCAAAATTTAAATCTCCTTCCTCTAAGCTTGGGATACGATATATTGGACCAATATCAAGTAATAATTAAAACACAATCTACGTATTATATAAAAGGAAAACTGTACGTTGTCTTTTAAAATAATTGTTTGCCTCCCAGAGACCCAGAGTTATAACTTTTCTATTTCTATAGAACCCCTAACTCTTAGATGACTAATCAAAAGCAAAAATCAATAGTTCATCATTTTACTAATTAACAGGGATAAAGTATAACATATGCCTGCCACTCTCATTTGACTTTATACTTTTCAATCACTAATGGAATCAAGGGAAATGTTTACAAAACATGGGATCACCAAGCCTAGGTATTTTGCCAGTCATAATGAGCACCAGTTCACAAAACTACATCATCCAAACGCCCAACTACTGCATTATATTTGTTGACAATCTCTAGGAACAAGGTAAGTGAAACCAACAAAATCAGGTAGAGCAGCACTCAAATGAAACAGATTATTTCATTTTTAAAACATTTTTATGCTACATGAGATATCATAAAACCTAATTCAGATGCATTCACCAGAAAAGTCCTACCCAGGCTTCACTGTGGTGGGATTTTTGATGGAACTAGTTTGAGGAAACCAGTGACATGCCTATTTGAACATGGGTTTTCCTGAAGTGTTTGATATGTTTTTCTGATTAAACTGAATCATTTATCTGCCTCCTTATCTAGGCAGACTGTGACCAAATTAAACCCTGCGAAAAACGTCCTCTATACTAATTATCGGCATTCTAGGATTTATTTCAAATTTCTAGGGGAGGAGAGAGGGAAATGGAGAGATTTACCCAATTGTGCTTTCATTTCCGTTCAACATTTCTGGTTTTACAGTAGCAGTAGGATTACCAGGACCAACACATGGAGAGAAATAATATGCAATACTGTAAAATTAGAAAATGGATAACATGGGATGACAGTGGGAGAGATTTTAAAACACCATATTTATTATATTTATTCTCTCACTAACAAAAAGCAGGCATCCTCCAAAAAAGGAGAAAATTAAAGCCAGAACATATAGACCCCATTCTGCACAATGCTCCCATTTCACAGCTTCCCACCCCATCCTAAAAAATTTTAATAACAGATATGTTTTTTAAAAATGAACAGAATTAGGGTTCTGTAATAAATGCATTTCCAGCCCTAGCAAAGCTCAAACAAATGGTAATGCAAAATATAAAAGGTTTCTTATGAAATTAAACAAGCATAAATTAGGTCACAAAATCCATTCCCTCATAAAGCCACATATGAATATATTCCCCATGATTGCACTTGATATTTTTCAAACAGCGTTTTCACATAAACTCAATTACCAGTGGGTATATTTTAGGATAGTCTATTCACAGTAGGATTTTATCCAACAAGAGCTATAGTTGAGGAAGCAAAGGGACAAAAGGGTTATATGACAAGGACACAAAACTAGAAGAGGATAGAAGACCCCCAGGTTTCTCATTTCCCAATTCACTGCTATTCTCACTACAAGACATCACCTCTCACCAATTTCTCTCCTGGGTAGTCTTGCCCACCCATCTCAGCGTTCTAATTCTACTACACCGACTAACAGCGGACACAGAACGGAGTGTAAAGTCACTACGCAGGCTCATGAAATCACCAATTGAACAATTTAACAATTCTTAAGGTATCAGGCATTTAGTCTTCCAGACTCTACCTAAAAGCTTTTATCTGTTTAATATAGTCAACCTCAGCACAAGATTTCATTTGAAACAAGATTCTACTGCCAAAATAAATTTTTGAAAACCACTTTTCTAGCAAAGAGGGTTAGAGTGTTAAAAAAAAAATATATATATATATATTTGATTTGTCAAGCTGTAAATAATATTCAATGCCACCACCTAAAAACACATTTAAAGAAAATCAAGGGTCTCACCTTTTCCCATCTGCTCCAAGAGGATTTGTCCAGTTTGGTTTAATTCATCCAGTCTGGGCCTTCTTTCTATCTGTTCTTTTTGTAATCCCTGGAAATAAAATCCCAATATCAAAATACTGCAAACTTTCTTCTCAATGTCATGCTGATGCTACTTTGAGTTTTAATGTTTAATGTCCCTCCCCCAATGTCTTTAGGTGTCACAAAGTTTACCTAAGAGAATACTGCAACACAAAACTGTAATTCCAGGCAACCCTCCAGACACCAGAGATGATTAAATGTTTAACAGGTAAATTCAAAGAAACAATATACAACTTTGGTTTATTTTATAAGGAAAAAATTGTACACCATAACTATGAGTTCCTTTCAAGAGGAAATAAATCAAATTAGTGTTTTAGATCCAGGATATCTATCAACTCACGTATATAGCCACAATATATGCCACAGCATAAAAATAACTGGTAGAGTCAAATGAGTTAAATGGGCTATGACAAGGATCATTGAACAAAAATTAACAAGAAAAGACAAATGTTTTGAATCTTAGTTTATTTTGTTGGTGTTATGTTAAGTCTAGAGTTTATTGTAAACTCTATCACAAGCATAATTCATATAAAAATTTTAAATGATGACAATATGCATTACAGTTCAAACTAATGCATAAGGAGTGGCTCTTAATTTTAATATTTATGCCTCTATGACTTGATATTTTTTCAATTTTTCTTTATCGCAGTCACATAGGAAAATAAACCCTTTCCTGAACTTCTAAGAAAGGGCTGAGTAAAATCATGGGAACACACACGCATGCACAGTCAGTATTTGAAATTTTTCCCACTCTTTAATCCACAATTGATAATTATCTATTCATTAACTCCTCAAATAGTATCCATAATAGTACTATCAACACTTCTAGGCAACCCATATTACTGCAACCAGACAATCCAGAGAAGAATGCCACTTCGAATGTCTACACATGTAAGCACTATCAAGTAAGTTTAGCTATCCTATTTCAATCCACACTTTTTTTGTTGTTGGTGGTGGTTTTTTTTGAGGGCAGTGTCACTGGCCCTCATATGTGGGACCCAAACCGGGGCTGCTGGCTTTCCAAACCAGCGCTTAACCACCGCACCACTCAGCCGGCCCAATCCACACTAACTTTTATATGACTAAGTAAAACAACCATTTTTATAGTCAAAGATCAAGAAAAAGCAAGACAGCCTAAGAAACACCATTTACTTTTGTCAAACTAAGTACTAATGCAAAAAATCACCATCAAACTGGAGAAAACTTATTACCTGCTTTACACAAAATGATTTTTTTCCTCCTTTTACAGTGGTGGTAGATTGGATGTAGATTGGACTAGGGATTCTCCATGTAGGTATTGCACCAGTTGGAACAAGGTATTATTTTACTATAACAAAATTAAGTTGATATTTGCCCAAATTGTAAGAAAAATTAGAGATTAAAGAAACTGTTAAAATTTCTCTATTTTACATTTTTTCCAACCCTTTGGCATCCACTACTACTTACCTAAAACAACAAAATAAAGGAACTTGTAAATATTAAAGGAAAAATATAGGAATTGTCAGGCATGCTTTACATAAGCATACACAATTGTTATTTTTATCCTCCCAAATATTATAGTAACTATTTCTGGAAGTAAATTGTTCTGAGATGTAAGGTGGAATTTAACTTATCAATATTTTGAGGGACTTGTTCTATAAAGATCACATTAACTTCCAAATTCTCTCCATTTTAAGGTCTTTGAGAATGGGTTTGTTAAATGATCATTAATATCATCTATGGGTCTTTCAGAACTGTAAGAAGTTTATGAAATGATGGAATACCGCCTTCACTTCTTGCTCTTCCAACTCCCTATGCTGACGGGCCCTGATAATGGTGCTCCATTCCCCTTGCCCACAGTTAGCATTCCCCACTTCCATAAGCCAAGAACTTCACTGAGTGCTGCAAGTACAGGGTTCAATGGGAAAATTGTCCTCACCTTCTCAGCACTTGCAGCAGGCATATCAACAAATAATAACATCAGTACAATAAGGGCTTTCACAGAGGGTATGGTCAAAGCGATATGGAAGCCAAGATGAATCACGTAAGTCTTCCAAACGAGGCCAAGGTAGGCTTAACTGGAAGAGAGGGCACTTCAGCCACATAGCACAAAGGCTTAATAAAGGGCCATTCTGGAAAAATAGCACATGGTGAAGGCAGAGGAGTGAGAAAAGAGTAGGAGTCAGGAGGGCTGCAGTTCAGGTCGGTGAATAAGCGGTAATAAGGCTATGCTCGAGGAAGGGACGCATACCATCTGGAAGGCCCCTGTATGCTGGGGCACTACGGGCTTTATATTTTATAGCCATTGCAATGGGAAGCCATTAAATGAACTGCAAGCGCTGCACTGGAGCTGCATGGTCAACTTTATATTTCAGAATGGTCATTGGTCACAGAAGTCAAGGGCGATGAGAATTAAAGAAAGGAAGGGTAAACAGTGGAAAACGCTGCAGAGAAAGCAGTTCTGATGAGAATAGAAATCCATCCTTTAGATTTACAAACCAACAGTCAATGGTCACCTCTAAATAAGAGCAGTTACAATGGAATGGCAAGGAGAAATCAGTCTCAACTTCATTCCAACATTCGAAGTTGGCTAGGGTCTCACCCTAACCTGAACTCTCTACTACTTTTACACACACACCTGGCAGAAAACAACTAAGAATTGCTCCAAAGATCACAACACACTAACCCGCTACGTGCCTCTGCTCAGGGGCATCCCCTGCCTAGTGTGCCCTCCCACCAAGGTGTAATCACCCTCTTTCAGTTCAAGCTCAGTGTCACCTCACCCATGGACTTCACCAGCTCACAGAGACAACTGCAAGCTGGCCTCCTCTCAATTTCCATGGTGCCCACCACTTTCCCACTTACATCAGCAAAACTTACACACATCCTGGTTTTTAAACATTCTCCAAACTCTTTACAGACGAACTCCAATAGAAAAGATAGCAACAGAGACTTGCTCTAGATGCACAAATAGCTCATGAAAGGATGTACGCAGACTTAACGAACACCAAGGACATAAATCATTACAATCTCCTGTCACAATGTTAAGGAATACACAGATGGTACAAAGCAGCAGAGTTAAGCATCTGCACAGTTCACCAGTATTTATTTTTAAAAGCTGTATCTCTTCTCTTAATGGATTATACTGAAGAAACGTTGAGACTGGAAATAAAGTAGTCTCACCATATCCTCAGGAGGTATGCTCTAAGACTCCTAGTGGATGCCTGAAACCATGGGTAGTACCAAACCCTGTATACCATTTTTCCTATACATACATACCTAATATAAAATTTAATTCATAAATTAGGCACAATAAAGGATGAACAATAACAAATAATAAAATAGAACAATTATAATAATATACTGTAATAAAAGTTACGTGACTGTGGTCTCACTCTCTCTCAAAATATCTTATTGTACTCTACTAACCTTTTTACTTAAAGGAAGCACTTTATAGCTTCTCTCTGGCATATCCGAATTGCCAACATCACTAGTCTTGTGCTTGGGGCCATCGCTGAGTAAAATAAGGGTTACTTGAACACAGGCACTGCGATACCTGGACAATCGATTTGATACCCAAGACAGCTACTAAGTGACTAACTGGCGGGGATGGAGATGCTGGACAAAGGGCTCGGGACAGGGCACAGGATTTCATCATGCTCCTCAGACTAGCTCACAATCTAAAACTTATGAATTGTTTATTTCTAGAATTTTCCATTCAATATTTTTGGACCGGGGTTGATCATTGGTAACTGCACATAGGGGAGGATGACTGTAGTTTGTTGTATTCAGAAAGCAAAACATCTGCATACACAGTCATAAATCATTAGGTGCCAGACTAAACTCGAATCAAGCTAAAAACAGAAATGTCTGTGTCACCTTGGGAAGTGTTCCTTCCTACACAGCTCAGTGGTTAAGGAAGGAGGGGAAAAAATTCCTCCTCCACATGGGGATCTGACACCAGCCAGGCTGAATCAATTCAAAATTGACTGCACTGCTCTAAAAGCTACATTATGGCTCCATTCATTTTACAGGAAGCTTTTGGATCCCATCACATCTTTATGCCAACAGCAAATCTATCCTGATGAAATATTTTATTCACGAGTATAATTTGTTTTACGTTTTTACCTTCAACTTCTTTTTCATTTCTGAAGTCTCTTGCATCTTCTTATATTCTTTTATCTCTGTGGCCTGAATGGTGGTCTTTGATTTCAAAATCCAGTCCAATAGCTCTGCACTTACAGCATCAAACCTGATGTAAGATTCAGATGTTACCATTGGTAATTCATTGTCTTTCATCGTTTCATTTGGCTCAAGAAAGGGAGCAACCTAAACACCCATCAGGCGTGTCAAAAAATAAAACAACAAAAGGCAATCCGGAAATACAGAAACCACACAAATTAAGACTATACATTTACAATTAAAAGTATGAAAAGTGGAGTAATATTGTAATGCTAATAAATAAAGAAAATAATTAAATAACATTTTTTAAAAACTTTATAAGAAATCACTTGTATTTTTTTATAAACTCGTAGATTATGAAAAACAGATTTCGTTAGATAATAACAGAAAAGAACAAGTAAGGACATTCTAAATTTAATGACTTCTTGAATGCAACATGTTTTCGAGTAGAGCCCACTATATGCCAGACACTGGTCTGGGATTTTGGTAATTCAGATACACTGTTAGCACTCAGGAAGCTTCTGCTCTAATAAGGATGATGGGAACAAAAGGGGAATTACAATAAAAATTTGCTAGGTGCTAATTCCAGGAATTCTCCCTCAATCCAATCAGGGAGGGAATGGCTTCCTGGAGTAGAACAACAGCATTATGCCGGGAGTTTTCCTTGAAAAGGGAGTACAAAGAAAGGAAGGAGCACGCTTGTACACTACAAGTAGTTAGGTCCAGCTGGAATAGTGTGTTGTAGGCAGGGAAGGACCACTGAAAATGTGGCAGATGGCCACACTCACAGGTACTGGAAGGGCCTGCAGGAGAGATTAAGGGGTTCGGGCCTAACCAAAGGGCAACTGAGAGCCAGGGAAGGGTTTATTTTACAGTATAGGGCTGATATGATTATATTGATCTCTCAGTGCTAAGAAGAATGAAGGAAGGTGAGACCAGAGAAAAGGCTGTGGTAGTAACAGGAGCCAGAAGTAAAGCAGTGACAATGGGAAAGAAGAGAGGTGGACAGACTTGAGAGGTACGGAGGAGATCAGTCAAAACCACAGTGAAAAGGAAAAAGAAGAGCAATGTTCCGATTGCTGGCCATACTCTAAGTGTTTTATGCGAATTCTTAACTCAAGGCGCCCTCACAACAACTCTATGAAGTGTATGCTCCTATTATCCCTCTTAATGATGAAGGAAATAAGCTCAGGGAGGTTTTAAAGAACTGACCCAGGTCACAAAGTTAATAAATGGTAGAGCTGGGACTCAAACCAAGGCAGTCTGTCCTCTTCACCAGCACTCGATCCACTGGGCTTCTGAAAACAACTTTTGGATATTCTTAGGTATTTAAGGCAAGCACAGGTTGTCGGTGGTTGTTGCTGATTCTTTTGGGAAAGAATTAAAGTGTTCTAATGAACTATGAATACAGAGGGCGCCAAAAAAATGTATGCACATTTTAAGAAAGGAAAGAACTATATTAAAATTGTAATACAATGGATGACGCTAACTTTCACTTGATTAATGCCATCTTTTGGGTGAATGTCATACTACGCATTGCTGCAATAATTTAACTTTGAAAAGTAATACGTAGATAACATCTCTTAAAATGTGTACATTTTTCTGGCACCCCTGGTATTTGTTTTTTCATCAAAGTAAATTTTCCTTGTAACTTGTAAGGGTTTTTATGACACTCTAAGTAAATAACTGGGTCGGGATGCCATTCAAACAGTGGGACACCTCTCTTATCGTTAACAGCAGATTTCTGTTGACTCTTTCAAAGAAGAGGAGCACCATCCAAAGATGACACATTTAAAATGACCTTGGAGACAGTCTATTCCTGCCCTTATGCGCAATGATGATCTCAGGTCACAATAACGCAATATCCAAATGATTGGAAATGGCCATCCCCAGGGTGGTCAAAACAGCCACGAGCAGTACCACAAGAAGAGAAGTGGAAGTAAACCACCATTTCTGAAGCATGTATTATACGCTGGACTAACCAGTTAGTCAGAGCTCACAGCTCTTTGGACAGCTCACTTTAAGACTAGATAATAATGCTTTCTAAGGGTCTGGAAACAATTTCACACTAGGAATGGTTGAGGAGACTCTGGACTTTAGGACAATGAATAGAAATTTTAATGTGAAACCTATCCTCAAATGCTGAGTAGGTACCATTTTGAAAAGGGGTGGCAGGTCTCCGACTTGTCCCAGAAAGGAGACAGCGCGCGCATGTGGATGGACTGAGAAAGCGCCAACTTTGGGCATAATTTCTACTAATGAGATTTCACTGCCTTCTCTCATAATGAACTAGACATACTCAAGCCTGTTTGTCCAGGAATGAAATAAAGGAATTTCTGCATCAATCAACTTGTAGCCTAGAAGACTGGTCCTCACAGCTGGTTGCCTACCCAGCAAACACCTCCCTCCCCACATTTCTTCCTTGCTGTCCAAGTTCCCCAAAACACAACTCCAGAGACAGCGTCAACCTCACAGAACATGGACAAGTGACAGTCCTGGCCAGTGAGACCTGGGGGAGGACGTCAGCTGCCATCTTCCAGGAAAAGTCTTTCTCCCTGATCAATATCAAGACAAATAAGAAAAAACTGCCCTTCCTGCTTATCGAGCAGGTTATACAATGCTGTTAGGCCCAGGACTGCTGCAGCATCTTGGGACCATGAGAAGACAGCCTGAGGGTGAAAGCCACCATGCTAAGCAAGGCAGACACAAGGTGGCAGGATGTGACGCCACTCTAGCAAATTAATCGAACCTGAGGAGGAGGTTGTGGGAACCTCCAATCTATGGCCAGTAGGTCAGAAGCACAGGTTATAAAGGAGGGTTGAGACTGTCCTCTGAAGGGTGGGGAGCAGCCTTGTAGGATTGCACACTTAACCTGTGGAATCGGATACTGTCTTTCAGTAGGTGTCAGAACTGAACTGAATTTCAGGACAGCCGACTGGTGTACCACGAATTGTTGTAGGTGCAGGGAACCCTCCACACAAACACACATACACAATTAGAATGGTACAAGAACCTGTGTATACACGCTCATCTTTTACAACCTTCCCTGCTTTCCAATGCACAAAGTCAGCACTGCAGAGACACTGCCAGCTATGGATGGCAGAATATAAACACTCAGAAAATGAAAGGTCTATGCTACTATTAACATCAGAAGGCTCTTCCTCATCTGCTGCCTTGGCCCCAAAAGTAAAAGTTCCACAGCAGCTGATGGAAAGTCAGAGGTTCGCTGGCCCTGCAGGAGAGAATAAGGAGGCAGAAACACAGCCCCATTATCAAAATGAAAATCATCTGGCCCACTGGAATCCTGCTTTGGCTGGCAAAAGCAAAACGGGAAATCACATCATTTTGATTCAGGCAAAGCTAACTGCCCTTTTACCCAAGCAGTGGGGTTCTGCTGTGAAAGGGAAAGAATAATATCACTACTTGAGGGCTGTTTTGAGGTTTTACTGCTATAACACCTGTGAGGTACAGTACCCAGGGCACAGCATAGCTGAACAGAGTATCTGACATTGGTAAAAGCTCAATCAATACAGAGTGTGCCAAAAAAAAAAAAAAAATGTATACACATTTTAAGAAAGCAAAAAAATGTATTAAAATTGTAATACTCGAGGGCCGGCCAAGTGGCTCAGTTGGTTAAGAGCTCGCTCAAGAGTGCGAGCTGAGCTCTGTGCAACAGCAGTTCAATGCCCAGCCTGAGCTGAGCTGCTGCTAAGCTGCCAACAGGTGGCAGGATGGCTCAGCTAAAAAAAAAAAAAAAAATTGTTATACTCAATATATACCAATAACAAAAGATGAAGACCAATCACGTGTATACATTTTTTTTGGCACCCTACTCCCCGCTGGTATATGCCAAGTGCAATTATTCCTCTTCTAAAGATCCCAAGTTTACTTTGAATCAATAAGATGAAAAGATATTTTATTCCAAAGATGGATCTTTAAGCCAAACAGGAAGAACCTGCTCATGAATCTGGCCAAGAGTTAACAAAGAAAGAAAATATGAAAAAAAAGAATGGGCAGGGAAAGGAAGAAAAGAGGAGACTTCAAAAGGAATTCCTTCCCTGAATTATTTTTTGATTGTGAGAAGAGGAAGGTGATGCGCAAACAATAAGATGTGTATCTAAAGCAACACTGTCAGAATCGTGGTAATGAAATAAAGAATAAATGAGGAATCATGGACAAATCATATCCTTCCAAGGTAAATGACAGGGAAGGAAGGAAAAAGGGTTGGGGTACACAGCTCAAGTTGAACACAGGATAAATACAACCATCTAAGACAATGTAGCTGCTTAGCCTGTGTGAAGCAGAATATTCAAGACTCAGGGTTAGTGAGTGGTCCTTTAACTTAATTTCCATAACAATAATTATGCCTAAATTTGCATAGGATTAGTGATTAGTATGAAAATACACTGTGTGCTGTACTGGGTTTGGAAAATTTCTCTGTCTTCTCTCACTTTTTCTTAGCTTCCAAATCCATAGGGATCTGTCTCTTCTTGGGCGGTGGAGGAGGAGGCAACTCTTGCTTAGACCTTTTGGTAGTTGCTTGTTCTCTTATGCGAACAGTCTCCAAAAGGTCCTTCTGAGGAATCTGGGACATCCCCAGCTTGGCGACAGCCTGAGTCACCTGAAATAAAATCAGCCAAAGGTTTATTAATGCTTTATTACAGCTTTACAGAGATATAATTCAAGTGCCAGAAAATTCTCCCTTTGAAAATGGACAGTTCAATGGTTATTAGTACTTGTATATCCACAGTTGTGCAACCCTGCCTGCTTTCTAATTCCAGAATAGCTTTATCATCCCAGAAAGAAACCCCATATCCTTGAACAGTCACTTCTCATCCTCCGCCCCCAACCCTTAGCTCCTGGCAACCACTAATCTACTTTCTGTCTCTATGAATTTGCTTATTCTGAATAGTTCATACAGACAGAATCAGTGCATATACTCTTATCACTGGTTCTTTTTACTTAGCATAATGCTGGCAAGGGACATCCATGCTACAGCATATATCAGTACTTTATTTCATTGCCAAAAATATTCCATTCCATAGATATACCACATTTTGTTTATCCATCCATTAATGAACACCTGAGTTGTTTCACTTTTTGACTATTATGAATAATGCTCATTCATGTATAAACCCAACTTTTATTTTTGACCAATTCACTAAAATACTCTTAAACTAATAAAATTATTTAAGATTTAAAGATCATTAATGGATTCATGTCTAACTGTTATCAGTTACTAAGGGTTAAATTACTGGCTATGAATCAGTTCTTTGAAGATCTATTAGAATTTACTTTAGGAAATTAAAGATTTTCACGTCAGTTTTTCAATTTTATAGTAAACCCAATATGAGGAACCAACTTTTTAGTTTAGCTACTACTCTTTTGTTCCATAAAAACTAAAACTAACCTGAATACTTAACTTTTACTTAGTGGCACAACATACTATCCACAGCAAAAGGTACCTGGTTGGAGGAATCTTCTAGTCTCTGCACCAGAGAATCCCACCGCTGAGTCAGTTCCTCGGAGTCGCTGTTGATCTTTCTAGAAGCCTTAGGATTATCAAGTAATTGACCCACATCCTGGCCAATCTCACTCAGCTGATCCAATGCTTGACGTTTCATTTCCATGTCTTCCTTCAAAATCTAGTAGTTCAGATAGTTATTAGGTAACTCCCTTTTACAGGCATTTATTTTCCTGTTCCCCAGTCAGGAAATGTAAATATGTATACTTTAGAGTAAAATGTACCTGCTTTGAAATTCGCTAGTGCTAAAACATAAGGCTCCTGGTTCTAGATCATTACATGGCAGCAGCCCAATGCCGGGTAATAATCTGTACTCACAAAACGGTATTAACCATTGCTATCAAACACTGAAATGTCATGGGCTTACAACACAGATGCTGACAATGACATCACTTACAGCCAGTCGCCGAACACTGACACTTAGTTCCTTTTGGTCTCTGAAGTTGCTTGTCTGGACTTTATTTAAAGCTTCTTCTTTTTCAGTTAGCCAGGCTTTCAACAAGCACTACAAATAATAACAAGAGTTAGAAAGACATTTGGGGAATCATTTGGTAATTCAATAATCGAGTTCCCAAATCTCTAACTTCTATGTTGTTAGAGGCCTCACCCTTATCTTGGGTAACAAGGACTTCAAACACTAAGCCTGAGGCATGAATGACACAGAAAGACATCTTTTTTACAGATATTATCCTTCTCAGACTCAGAACAAATCAACCTGAAATGAGCCTCACACCTGGATAACTAAACCTATTTCTCAGGGAGTAGGTGGATCTAAAACGCTAAACCCAGCTATTCAAGATTCTAAAAGAATCATACTATATGGATCTTTCCTTCTGGAGGCAGAAGATAGCTCAGGGACTGTCTTGTCTCAGCCCCTCATTTTAGGGAGGAAACACAGAGAAGTCAAGTCACGTAGCCGAGATCCCGTGGCTAGTTAATAGAAGAGCCAGATCAAAACCCCATACACCCCACAGCCAATGGTTTTTCCACAGCATCATGGGGAAAGCCACATGAATGCTCCAGGTTCAACAGCAATTATGGTTAGAAGAGAAAGCTTGAGGGTAATCCAAAGCCAACATAAAGATATTGACTTCATTGGCCAACAATATATGCTCTTTTTTTAGGCAGAAGACATTTAGTAATGTAGAGAGATAAACTTGAAGCAGGGGTGGAAAACAACATAGCTGCATTGGGATAGTTCTTCCCAAAATGTAGTGTCTACCACAGAAACCCTTTTGTATAGAGCTGGAAGGGAAAAGATTTTGGTTCTATGTTTGCAATGGAATCCATTTTTTCTCTTTTTTTTTTAATCAGTTTATTATTTAACTACTCCCTGCCTGTGTATTACAGAGAAAGAGAGGGAGAGGGAGAGTGAGAGAGGGAGAGAGACAGAGAGAGGGAGAGGGAGGGACTGGGAGAGAAGGAGGGAGAGAGAGAGGGAGACAGAGTGAGAGGGAGACGGAGAGGGAAAGGGAGAGAGAGAGAGGGAAGAAAAGGGATGGAGAGGGAAGGGGAGGGAGGGGGAGGGAGAGGGAGGGAGAGGAGGAGAGAGACAGAGAGGGAGAGGGAGAGAGAGAGAGAGAGAGAGAGGGAGAGGGAGAGAGAGAGAGAGAGATGAAGATTAAGAACATAAAGACAAATATGGATCCTTCCCTCAAAGTAGTAAGATATGCGCAGGAATAACTATGGCACAAGATTGAAAGTGCAGACACCACAGAAGACATTATTTCTAGTTTAGAGATAGGGGGAGAGGGAAGGGTTTTATAGACAATTTCATGGTCCTTGATGGCTGAGGAGAACTTAAAGATCAAGAGATGAGTTTAAAGGCATTCCTAGGGCCGGCTGAGTGGCTCTCAGTTGGTTAAGAGCTCGCTCAAGAGTGCGAGCTGAGCTCTGAGCAACAGCAGTTCGATGCCCAGCCCAAGCTGAGCTGCCGCCGAGTTGCCAACAGGTGGCAGGATGGCTCAGCTAAAAAAAAAATAATAAATGCATTCCATGGCAGATGCCACACTTTAAATAAAAACAGAGGCTAGAAAACACATGAAACACATCACTCTTTCAAAAAATGAACACAAAAAACATGAGGAATCTACAAGGTGCCATGCATTGAGACACAGAGAAAAAAAACTAGCACCAATTACTCTGGTGGTTTTAGTAGTCGAGGAATGGCCTACAAACTGGGAATTCTGGGTTTAGCACTGGGTACATGGAAGGACAGAGGGAAAATTAAGGTTGGAAAGGTAAGTTGGAGTCCTTTACAGAATACCCTCATGCCGCACTTGAAATTGCGTGCTGTGCTGCAGAAGTTTGGGACTAATTCTCAGAGCCCATTTCTAACCATCTAAAAGCCTCTGCAACTGAGTGCACAATAATCCTTGAAAGGTTTTCTAACTCAGATACAGTTGATTTGGTCTCATTGCCTGCAACAGCAAATTGTCTTTAGATTAAGTACCCATGTTGGCTTCAATCCTACTTTTTCACAAGATTCCTCCTTCCATTTATTAGCAGAAAGCCATTCAGAGGTCAGTTTTTAACAAAAAATGTTGGCCAAAATATGAATATTTTTAACTACCAAATTAAAATTCTTTCCAAATGTTAAATTAGTTTACTTAGTAGAAAAGTAACACAATAATTTTCTCTGGCAATCATTCTCTCCAAATGTCATTATTGAAGTAAAATTTTATCTATTCAATGTGACTCACTGACCTGAATACAAGGGTGTAAGTAAATGTAAATATTTGTAAAGTGAAACGTAAATATTCCAGAAATCAGAATCAGGTCCATTACGTGATGCTTAGTAGGAAAATTCAGACCAATGATTGGGGGCAGGGAGTAGTGATTAACAATTTATATTGGAACAGATTTTGCAGCCTAATTTTTAAGATGTTCTCTCTGCCACCATATTTAATAAACCACAAAACATCATACACTTGTTTTTATATTCTAAAAGAAGTATAGTTCCTTTTTGTGGGTGGAAATGAAATGCATTTAAAAGAATCAAAATGGACACAGAGATATGGGAATAGAGTATCTGCTTATTTCCTAAACCACAACTGTTTGGCGTTTTGAGAGAAAAATTTTGCTTATTCGCATTCTGTTTTGATGACTGTTTTTCTGAAAGAATGGAGGTGGGCCACAACTCTGACTAAACACTTAAGGTGGCAGCTTTGCATCAAAGGTTCATTTGCTGTGGTAATCCTTAATGGAAAAAATATACTATTAACCGAATCTTACATCAATGGCATTGCTAAATAACATTTTCTACTTAAGTTCAGTAGTTAGTCTGTTTAAAAATCAATAAAAATTCTTGTGACCGGCCGAGTGGCACGGTGGTTGAGCACTGGCTTGGGAAGCCAGTAGCCCCGGTTCGGTCCCACATATAAGGGCCAGTTACACTGCCCTCAAAAAAAATAAAAATAAAAAAAATAAAAAAATTCTTGTGATTTAAAGTTTACAAAGTATTGAGTGGATCTGTTTATTTACTGGGCACAAACCACATGCTAGGCACAGCGTTGATACAAGTTCAAATGTACTGTCCAACACAAATGCAATGAAAATTATGTCAAGAGAATCCTGAAAGTAGCATATCTAAATACTAACATTCTAAATAATAAACACAGATCAAATTGTTATTACCAGGGAGCCATATAATATAATCTCTATGTAAAAGCTTCAGGATAAAATGGATACAACTCTAACGTTAAAAATTACAAATATTTGGCCGGCCGAGTGGCGCATTGGTTAAGCGCTGGTTTTGGGATGCCAGCGGCCCCGGTTCGGATCCCACATGAGGGCCAGTGACACTGCCCTCTACAGCTAACAACAGCTCCACCTGGAGCTGGGCTGTGCGAGCCCCGGTGATGGTGTGGGCTGCAGCCCCTGCTGCAGTGGGCTGCCATAGGCTACAGTGAGTGGGCCGCAGCCAGCGTGAGCGGCTGGCAGCCAGCGTGAGCTGCCAATAGCCGCGATGAGCGACATCCAGAGGCCAGCGACCGATCTGCCTCATCCGGGAAGAGCGCAAAGACGATACCAACAGTGAAGCAACATCCTCCGCAACTAAACTGAAGAACAAGAAGACGGCAACTTGTCTGTTCCCCTTCCCCGATTCCCCAACGCTGTTCCCCTCCACCAATTCCCCAATAAAATCTTAAAAAAAAAAAAAAAAAAAAAAAAAAAAAAAAAAATTACAAATATTTGTAAATGTTCCTTTAGAATAAAAGTAAACAAGGTCTTATTTCTAACGCCATCATTAAAGATGAGTTACTTTTCATCACCTGTTTTGACCACTATGGATAACAGTTTCATACCTGTTCTTCCAATAATTCCTGCCACAGTATATTGATTTCTTGTAACCTATTCCAGCGTTCTTCAGTCCATCGGCACACCGCTGTCCAACGTTCACCGAGTTTCTACAAAAGGGAAAAACCATCCTGGGTCAACAGAGCCTTAAGAGATAGTTATTGTGAGGGCCAGCCGAGTGGCGCGGTGGTTAAGCGCTGGCTTGGGAAGCCAGCGGCCCCAGTTCAGTCCCACATATGAGGGCCAGTGACACTGCCCTCAAAAAAAAAAAAGAGAGTTATTGTGATCCTTAAATTCTTGATATCCGTTGTTCTCTCTTCTAGCGTAGCAATTTATAAAAATATATCTTTTATAAAAGTTGCTATAAAATGACACGGACAAATCCTACAAATTTAAAGATGAGAAAAATTAATTCCCATAGAATATAACTAATTGTTTTATAGTAAGTGACTACAAAGTGGCGCCACTAGAACTCTATCCTGTAACTTTTGATTCCAAATTCCTGCTCCTTCATTTTACTGTGGTTTTTATTTGAGAATTTGACATTTTACATAGATCTTCAAAGTACAGCAAACATATCTACTTTCTGTGCTTCAATTTGCTTCAGGCTATAATTATCTTTATAGCAAAATTCAGTGCATCAATAAAGTCTTAACCACTTTTTACATGCCAAGAAATTTTCTTCTGTAGTACAAAAAGTATAAAAAAATTTTTAACTTTATAAGGACTATGTTTTCAATGAGAGAATTCCTATTAAAAAAAATACTTATGTGATTTGTTCTGTTTACATTGCATGATCCATAGAAAAACCCAAAAACTTAGCAACAGAATATTACAAATGTTAGCAATACTAAATAAATTTGATTAAATTCTTAAAAAATCATTCTTCATGATGACTTTCCCAACAAATTATTTTATTTCCATTTTATAAAATAATGAAGAACAAATTTTAAATATTATTTCTACACTACTTACATGTAAACAAGAATTATTTAATTCATGTTATAGTCCTTTGGTATTTAATACCAGCAAAAGCTTGTACAGTGCAAAGGGTAGGAAACTTACAGCTAGAAGACAGATCTCCAGTCACTGTCTATTTAAATCTCACAGGCGTCGCTTCACCTCTCTGAATTTCAGCTTCCTCACTGTTAAGTCAGCTAGATGTGAATGCCTACCTCTCAGGTTACCGCAATAACAAAGTCCTGCGCCAGTCTCAGAACCACTGGCCCACTTTACATGATGATACAAACGATGATATAATTTCATGGGATGAAATTATATTCTGGAAGCTACTAAAAATCATAAACTAGCAACATCATATCTGGTCATTCAAGTATTGTTCACATGAAGTACCAATAAATCTCTTCATAAAGACTTAGAAAGATACACTGTAGCCTTTGTGCAAAAAGGGGAATTTTATTGGGGTTCCCAAAACTGTTGTTGAAATTCACATATCAATCTACCAAGACATAGGGATATTAAACCCTACACGGCTGAAATTCTCAAACTTCAATATGCACGTACATTTTTTTAAAGGGCAGATCCACTGGGCCCTATTCCCGGGAATCCAGGTCTCTGTGGAGCCCAGGAATCTGTGTTTTAACAAATTCCTCAAGTGATTCTGAGCCAGAGGCCTGTGGACCACTTGTTGAGATCAGTTCCTGTGCTTCCCAGTCTCGCTAATATTTCCCACAAGGACCAAGGACTGCAAGCAGCCCCACCCACTTACCCCAAGGACTGAAGTACAGGAAGATACCAAGGTCCTCCTGTAACCCACAGGCCATGGAACCCCAACCGGAATGTTCCATCTAAAGTAGGTTCTTCTACTCTTCTAAATAAACTGTGTCACAGGACATGAGCAGCGAGGCCAACATGTAATTGGGTCTGGAACCACAAGTGCCTTGGGATTATCCTCCTTTTCAGGATCCTTACCTGTAACTGATCTTCTAGAACAGCTGTAGCACTCTCACCACTGTTTTCATCAACAATTACCACCATGTGAGTTAATGAATTTACCTTCACCTGTTCAGCCTCAAGATCATTTTGCAAGCTCTAGGGAAAGAAAATTAGGATATACCATTATTTCTACTCTTTCTCATTTGCCTATTTAAAATCCACTCACTTGTCAATAGTATTTAAGGACATTTAATGAGGCATCGTGTTTAAATTTCCAATCATTACCCTAAGTGTTTTACTAATGAAATAAGCCCGTTATACATATTTACATTTCATTAAGAACCAAAGCAGTTTGAAAATGCAATGTCAGAATAATTGCAAAACGGATGCATTACTTTTATTCCATGTTCTGGTAATAACAACAAAAAAATGTATTATAGCATAAACAAGTTGAGGATCTACACTAGGAATTAAGATAAGAATGTAGAATTGTAAGTCAAAAAAGTCCCAAATTTAACTACACAGAATCAGAGGTCATACTCTTTAGTGAAGCATGGTATAAAGTGAAAGGTAAGTAGATGCTATTTAATAGTCAGAAGCTATTCTGATTAGCTGGCCAGGAAAGCAATTAAGGATACACAGGTGACTTCCATTCTCACCTCTTCTGTGGGAAGGGTATAGCAGGACCTAAAACGTATGTATATAGGTAATTTATTTAAACACTACCAATAGTGTTGTCAAATGCCTCTTGAGTAGTGTTTAAATATCTGTCATTTTATTTATGTGTTATCTAGGTATTTATTGAAAAATCAAATTCTTCAAACAATGTGCAGTGAGGCGATTTACTCCACCTTTCTTTGACTATGAAAAGTCATCTCCTAAATCTGTGACCAAATTAAACTGTCTGCCAAATTTTGATTCTTCACTTAGTGCCTGATACTTTCCTAGCTCAGAAAAGAAGCAGGAGCTTTCCTTAAAGGATTAGGTCAGATAACCCTGAGGGTTTGCTTCTACCCACTCAGGACACTAATGCTAACACACCAAGCTTCTTAGCCACTCCTAGGTCCAAAACAACCCTTGAGGCTCTTATAAAAGCTGTGTATGTTCCTAGGAAAATCATACACAGCCATATCATATTTTACCTGTGCTTTCCTCCCAGGGAAGTCACATCCCCATGGACTCCACCCTCTAAGCTGCTGAATGAAGAACAATGCTGAAGTGTCCCACCTTTGCGCTAACGATAGAAGCCATTGGCCCCCGAGAATGCTAAGAGCTCCTTTTTCATATCTGATTAGGTATAAAAGAAATATGAGCCAGATTTACTTTATGTTCTTCTAGAAGCTTTTGTAGAGATTTTAAATCATCATCCAGGGGACAAGTTTCCATCTTTTGAATGCGCTCTTCGGTGAGTGTTAACCAGGCAGAGAGCTGTTGCAGCTGCTTCTTCTGCAGTTCCATGAGCACGTCATGCAGCCTGTCCGGGGAGGAGCACAGCTTTATTCCCACTGCCTTTTCCCCTTTGCAAAGGCAGATATCCACTCCCGGCAGCAAAGAAAAGGGGCAATGAAATGCATTCCTGTCAAACTGTTTAAAGTAGCACTTAGTCTTTTGATACAGAAACAAGCAAAAACTTATTTTCTTCCTAAATGGAGTCAATTAAATGCATTCAAAGAACGCAAATAACAGTGCTCTGTATTTCAGAATCATATCGGAATCATTGTTTCTTCAATCAGGAATTCCTGTTTATTAAATAGGTGGAAACTGCAATGGAATGCAGTTTGCTCCTTAAAACACAATGCAAGAAAGACAATGAACCATGGAAGGGAAAGTGCTTTAAAAAATGTTACAGAATGGAATTGCAGATAAATACTACATAGTCTTGTTTTCATATTAAGTTAATGATAAGCCAATTTTACTACTGCAAATCGGTAACTGTCCACAGGAAATGCCTTTTCCCTTTTTTGCTGTTTTCTGTACTCTCAACTTTTACCTTTTAACTTGGTAAACACATCAAAAGAGAAACAAAGATCATCAAATTTCCAGCAACATGTCAAAGAGTCAACATTTTACAAGACAAGTTCTATAATTATCTCACATTCACAGGCATGCAGACTTTTACTTGAGCTAAACTGGGCAATGCAATCTACAGAATAAAGTGTTAATGTCTCTGCTTCCACTCACCGGGACTGTCTGTCCATACTCTCCACCCTCAGGGCCTCCCATCTCGCATTCAGCAGAGTCATCTGTTCCTGAATCTCAAACTCCTCCTCATCTGACAGAGTCCCTTGTGTTATCAGTTGGTTTCCTGCCTGCAGGACACTCCCCACGCTACTCTGGTGCGCAGTCAGCTCCATCATAAAAGCCTAGAAAGGGACATCATAATAATTTATGAGTTGCTCATTGCAAAAAAAAAAAATTAATTAATTGTTCATAGCTACATATCAAAGCTACAGAAAAAGGTAGCTATGTAGAGTTTGATCCAACTTTTTAAGCTCTGACTATAGGAAATATGCAGCTGGCCTAAGTAAAAAAGGGAATAAATCAAAGAGGACAATAGTACATCTGATAATACCAGTTATTTTGAAGTAAATGCTGATTATACTGCTGAGAGATTGTGAACATGAAATTATGAGAAAACATAATAAATAAATACATCATGATCACTCAAGAGGAACTGCTTAAAGAATATGATCATTTTTATTGTTTTCAAACCAGAGCAGCAAATAAAGCCTATTAATTAACAGGTCACAAAAAAACGACTTAATCAAAACACAAAAAAATCTCCATATAATCAAGTCACTATACAGTAATATAATACATCCTTGAAATAGAAAATTTCATTATATACAATAAAATTATACAAGAACACTGGATATAACATTGGCTTAATCATACAATAAATAAAAATAATCACGTCCTGGGGAACATTCAAAATATAAAGATTTGGTGTATTGATTGGCCATTTTGTGTTTTAACTATAACAATATGCTTCAGAAACAAGCAGTGCTGTGCACTGGTGTTTTGTCAGTGGCTCCAGAGAATATACAAGCTATGATGAGAAGATTAAAATCTGAAATCTAATTCCAATGCATAGCTAACCACCCACGCCAACTTTCTAACAAAGCCCTATTTCAATATCACAAGTCCTAAAATATGCCATGTGGAGCAGAAAACAATAACCATCAGGGTAGATTCTAATTAAGGCACAGGCACCATGACAGGTAGACCCTGCTCATCAGCCCCAGGTGACTTACTTCATGGGTGGCAAACTGGTCTTTGACTTCTTCAACATCATCAGAAATGTCATCCTGCTCCTGGAAAGTGTCCTCGGCAGAAAGCAGCCAGGTGAGTACTTCCTCCAGGGCTATCTGATAGCTGTCCAGATCCATGTCCACCTCAGTGACAGTGCTGGGCGTTTCGGCGCGTGGGCTACCATGCTCCTCCTCTGGCACTGAGCTCTATCAAAGCAAAGCCAAGAAAACCCCCACAGGCATCATGAAGATGAGAAGGTGTTTGACCAAGACACACTGTGTGGAGAAGCCTCCTGTGTCATGGGCACTCAGCGCATTCTCAGGAGTAGGTGAACAATGCCATGAACTGGTCAGAAAGCATTTATTCAATGTGCTGGGCCAGGAGAGGACAAACGTGGCATGCACACATGGATTCTGTGGTCACGGGGATTCTAACATCGATGGGAAGAGAAAGATAACCCACATGAATCATTTCTGGACAAAAATAAAATGGCTATTAGCAAAGTTATCAATTCTATGGTTCCAATAAGAGATGCTATATGAGTTCAGCAAGGGCTAAAACAGGAACATTTCTTAGAGCATCACCTTGGGCCTGGAAGGGTAAATATAATTTAAAGAAAAAGAGGTAAAGATTAGAGCTCTGCTTTAACCCTAGTTGAACTGCTTTTCCTGAAATGCAGCTTAGCATTTTATTTTAGACACTGAAAGACAGGCCCACATACAGGCTGTTATACGGATGGTATTTTTTTCAAGTCAGGTACCCTCTAACTTTACTTGCTGGTCTTTCTTTTTTGAAAAGCCCATGGGAATACATTTTTCTCAAGCTCTTTCTAAGCAATGGAATATTTTCTGATATACTTCAGAATCTTAACAACCAAATGAACTATTCCATTCATTTGTTCCCTTTCAGAGCAAAACTACTTTAAAATTTGCCTACAGCCTGTCATTCATAGTTTTTATGTATGTCAAACATACAAAAATATACCAAGAACAATATAAGAAACGCTCATGTGTGTAACAGCTACAGCTTGTTAACGTTCCCTTTCAGATTTGATATGGATCCCCACCACTCAACTGAAAAGGCTTTTGCAGATGTCACCAATCACCTTCCCACAGACAAATCCACTGTTCAAGCCTCATCTTTAGGGTGACCACAACCTAGAGCTTTTTTTTTTTTTATAAAAACAGTGCTAGGGCAATACACATATATCAGAACTGTGTTGGGCCGGCCGATTGGTGCAGTGGTTGAGTGCTGGTTTGGGAAGCCAGCAGCCCCGGTTCGGTTCCCACATGTGAGGGCCAGTGACGCTGCCCTCAAAAAAAAAAAAAAAAAAAAGAACTGTGTCCAAGCAACCCCAGAGATGTTGTCATCCTCTGTTTCTCACTTCCCAGCATTCCACCTGGCTGGCCACGCCATGGGAGCTCTCCCCACTCAGTAGCACCACATCAGTTTTCCTCATGGTTCAATAGCATTTGCCAACCTGTAAGTAATGAATCTCCTCAAAATTAAGTCCTGGGCTCTTTTTTCATCTCTCTGCATATTTTGAGTGGTCTCGTTCGTTCCCACTGGATTTAAAGAACCATCCACATCCTGTGGACATTTGCCTTTATATTTCTGATCCCAAACTTCTAACTCCTAAACATCTGTCCAACTACCTAAACATCTTCATTTCAATGTCATCGGCATATCAAACCATGTCTCTATTTACCCTTCATTTTCCCCCAAAACTTGTTCCTCCTTCGCCTTTGCCATTTTAGTAAATGGCTCTTTCATGCGCTTACCACCTCCAGCTAAAAACCAGGGAGCCAACCTTGGTTCCTCTTTCTTTCATCTCTCACATTTAATATGTAAGCAATTCCTACCTTCAAAATGTATCTCCCATCCATCCAGACCTTTCCATCTCCATATCCACCACCATCTGTCCTCAGGAAAATAGCCTGCTAACTGGGATCTTACTTCCCATCGCCACCCACACTTCTACCTCTACAATCCACTTCTCACACAGCTGCCAGAATAATCTGGAAAATGTCATCACATCCCTAAGACTTCCCCACTTAAAATTATTCACTGCTTTCTCAATGTTCTTAGGATACAATGTAAAATTCTTAACATAGTTGACAAAAACGCTGTGACAGCAAGAAACTGAGTGAGTGATTGTGAGTGTGTAAGTGTGTGTAGGGTTGGATTTCAATAGGTTAACCAGGGAAGACTTTTCTGAAAAAGTTCCATTGAAACTGAGGGACCATGGGAAGCTTGCCATGCAGTTAGTGGGAGGAGCATTTCATAGAGAGAAACCCACATGTACAAGAATCTTGGGGAAGGAGAGGAAAAAGTCCACCATGACCACAGAGCAGAGACCTGGGACGTATTGTGGAGGTAGGCTGGGTCTTGTAAACTACAAGACAAGATTAGGTCTTTAATTAGCATGACGGCTGGAACAGAAAGAGAACATATCCCAGAGACATTTTGGAGGAAGAAACAAACAGACCCAGTAAACTGTAGGCAGGCGTTACAAATATGATTCAGTGAGCACACAGATGAAACACTGGATAATCCAGAAAATAGATGGTGCCAAAGACAGAGAAGGGAAAATGAGTTCAGCTCTGAACCTAAAATTCTGAAATTATAGAGTCAAAGTAACCCTGGAGACCACTTAGTACCAAACCTCTATGACCCAATGAGGATATATGAGAGCTAGGAAGTGACCAGCCAAAGGTCACTGAGATAAGCACTAGGATCTGTGAGGTGGGAGATCAAAGGAATTATCTAAATGCAAATGTTCAGATGGTATTAATGAAAACACAAGAGGAAACTTGAGAGTGAGAGATTAATTTAAAGGGAAATGCAGGAATTATTTGCTGACCACCTAATGCTCTGTTTGTAGAAAGAGCAAGAGAAGAAGGCTGGCTATTAGTATTCATTGCAAAGTAGCAGACGGCAAGCTCTATCAGAGATGATTAAAACATGACCACATTTATTTCTTCAATTAACTTAATTCAATCTCTAAGGCACTAATGAAAGCATGCAAATGAAGAGGTTAATGTTAATATACTTGCTCTTCATCAAACAGCAAAAGGATTCGGCAATTCTTATCATGCCACTCTGAGCCCTAAACAGAAGCACGCATTTTATCTACACATCCATCATGAAAGGCAAACGACATTTTCCCTAAGAGAGAGAATGGCCTTAAACTATAAAAAGTAAAATACCCCAGCTTTCTAACAAAAGGAACCCATCTAATAAAGACGTGATTCTGAAACCAAAAAGCAAACTCAGAAGGTTTTCTGAGCCACTTAAAAGGGTGCATCGTTAATGCAGGATAATAACTACACTACTGGAGGGAACTGGTTCTCAGCATTTTTTCAGTCAATTACAAAAAATTACAGCTTTTCTTCAGCATCATTTGATTTTCAAAACTACTAAAAAACAGGCCTAGGTTCACAATCTGGCTCTATCTCTTGCCCTCTTTTCCGCAATAAGATTTTTTTTCTTTTTCTATAAATCATGCTATTTTTGAAATGAACAAATTAAAAGGACTGGTACCTACTACCCCTCCCCCCGCCCCCCCCACGTGCCAAGAAATCTGAAATAATACGTTTTCTGAACCTTGGAGAAAGAAAAATACATGCTATGCCAATTTGAGATCATTATCATTACGTGAGAATTAAGTAACATTTTTTAAAAGGAACTTAAGTGAGAATGAATAACACCAAAACAAACTGAGAAGGAAAAATTATAATAATAATAGCTGCTACTTACTGAGTGCTTATTAATATTATTTTAGCAACTTTGAACTCATTATCTTTATGAAGTGGGTGGTTTTATCCAGATGTTACAGATGAAACTGGTGTAGAAAGGAAGCAACCAACCCAAAACAAGTAGGAACAGGAGTAAAATTTAAGTTTCAACGCCCATGCTTTCTGCCTCTCTAAAATGTATTTCATATTCTGAAATTCATGTGTATCTTTCTTAGTTGCTAAAGTGTTAGATCAAATGACTTTTCAAGGTTTCACTCAACTATTAAGATTCTCTCATTTTATGAATTAAGAGGACTGGTTACACTAAAACAGAATTAAGATAAAATATGGATTGATTCAAGGCAGGAAAATTCAGGAAGAAACATTCATGACTTTTTATCTCCTGGGGGGAAAAAAAAAGAAAGGAAGGAAAACTCATTTATATCATAATAGGTAAAACCATTGTAAGCCTTCAAGTGACAAACTCACCAAGTAGCATATTGTCAATTATTCCTCCTAAATGAAAGGGAAAATAAAGCTTGCATTTTGATAGCCCTTGTGAAAACGTAATGGTAAAAATCCTTTCGTTAGAGGCAAAAAGAAAATTAGTACTTAGAACAAAACTAGGCTGACGTGAGAAAAAACATCTTCAGCACATGATGACAGTAATAAAAGATGGCGACCCAATGATAGAAAATCATCAGTTCTTAAGCATGTCATGAAGCGACAGCATGATCACAGCCCTGGACCCTAACTAACTCCAGCTTTATTTTGTGAAATAAAATATTTTCCTTCTTAATAAAATCAGTTGAGCCATGGTTTTCCATTACATGCATGTGACATGCGACAGTGTGCTAACTGATAGACTGAACTTCTGAGGCTAATGTACACTGACAAACCAAGAGGTGCTCAGGCAAGAAAAAAAAAATCCCCTGAAAGTATTTTTATCTAGTACCTAAGAGGAAAGAAATATGACAAGTCAAACATTTCAATAAAAATTGACTTGTACCTGTATATTAATTTCTCCTTCTTCACATTCTTTCTTGTATTTCCTTGGGAGCGTCTCTACTTCACGGATGGCATCTATAGTGACTTGCTGAGGTAGCACCTCAAACAAAGATGTTAAATACATAATTATGGATTTCTTGTCAGGAAGCTGAACAGCAACATCTGAAAGTGGAAGAAAATAAGGACCAGCTGAAATGAGATGTCAAAAATATGTGAATTGCTCAATAGTAGATATAAAATGCTATCCTTATTACGCATAAAAAATACAATTACATAATCTTGGCAATACCATAGCTCAGTAAGTTTCTATTTCATATATGAGATACAGGCAAAGACAGTTACTTATTTTTGTTCAGTATCCCATTTCTTAAAATTCTTCCCTAAAAGCTTCCCCCAAATGGTAGCTCAAAGACAAGGCACCATTTAAGATAATGACACAGACTTTATTTATATTATGAAAATAAGTCTAGACTTCAACTCCACAACATTTGTAACTAAAATTTTCACATCATATGTAAAAAGCCTACATAAAAATGCATTTTCATGAAATAAAAAAATACTGATTTGTTTATCTAATAATTACATTTTCCTAAAACTTTAAATCTTATACTGGTATCCAATAACTATTCTCCAATGATATAATTAAATTTCTTTCTAAAGTATCCTACAAATTGTTAGGTACAAAAGTACTAATAAATTGTCTGCAGTAAAATGACTTGCACTATACTTCAAAAGGAAAAACACTACTCAATTCTCATAGTTCCTCCTCAAAAGAAAAACACTGCTTTTCAACTAGTCAAAATTGTAAAGCAAAATCAAGGTTGAAACTAAACACTGAACAGTACCTTCAGGATCCAACAGCTTTTCAATTCCCAAATAAGTTTGAGCCTTGCTGAAGGCATGTTCAAGTCTCTCAATTGGGGACATTTTGATAACTCTATCCCAGCTGAAGAGATCAGGTCTGAAATATCGCCATGCAAATAAAATGCAGTGAAAATGAAACATGTGGAAATCAAGTGGTTATTCTTATAATCTAATACATTTCAGTTTTAGATTTTGTGAGTTTAAATTAAAAGTTTAATTTTATATCTCAAAGGCTTTCAAATATATAATATGTTTAACTTACAAATATGAAAACAACAGATAAAACATTCTAAGTTTTTGCATCAGTTAAATACGTCATTTAAAATTTCAGGAGTAACAACTAAAAGACTAGAAATGGTATATAATATTCCATAAATAGTAAAAGAAAAAAAAAAGCGGGGGGGAGGAGAGGAACCTACCCATATAAGACAAGAAAGAAAAAAGATACAGAAAAGGTAAAAGAAATGAAAAGCTCAAAATAACTGGTAAAAATGAACCTAAATGAGGCCGGCTGAGTGTCCTGGTGATTAAACGCTGGCTTGAGACACCAGCAGCCCTGGTTCAGGTCCCACATATGAGAGCTAGTGACACTGCCCTCAAAAAAAAAAAAAAAAGAACCTAAATACATCAATTATACAATCAATGTCAGTGGATTAATTCACCAATTAAAAGACCAAGATGAGCAGAGTAGAAAAATCCAGCTTTGATCTGCTCATAGGATACTCCTAAAACAAAGGCCCTGAGGAAACTGCCCTCCAGTCACCCTCCTCCATTATTACTATTGTCTAGTAGTATTTGATTTCTATCTTAATTTTCTTTTAATCCCACAAACTGGATATTACTGTTGTTTTGACTTGCCAAAAGTTGATCGTTGTTTGGTTTTTTTTTTTTGCACTCTTTCTGTTCTTGCATCTTAGACCCACCTCCCTTCTGGGATTTGCCTCCTCCATCCCCACCCCAGTTCCCTCTCTGACTTCATCTCCTGTTATTCCCCCTACTCATGCCATTGTACCCACTGGCCTCCCACATGCCAGATATCTCCTCCCCTCTTGCCAGATATATTTTGCTTTAGCATGCTTACCACTTCTTTATGCTATACAACTTACATTTTGTTTTTATTATTATTATTATTTATTGTCTGTTTCCCACTGTTTGAAAGTAAACTCAGATAGGGACTTTTGCCTATTTTGTTCTCTGTGTATGTCCTGTGCCTAGCACAGAGAAGGCACTCCACACATACTCATTAAATCAATTAAGTAATCAATGAAAAACATTTTGGCTAAAATTCAAGTTTTCCGACAACATGTCTTAACCAACTAGGAACAAAGGGTAACCTCCCTAAACTGAAAAAGGAAAAGTGAAAGAAGATTGGGTTTGGGGGTTGTTTAACCAGATAAAAAGTATTATCAAAAAAGCTACAGCAAATATCATTCTTATGGTATAACATTAAAATCACTCCTTTCATTATCAAGAAGGAAACCTTCTGCTCATCATCACCAATTCAAATCAACACTGTATTGAAGGACAAGGCACAAATGAAAGGAAAAGAAATGAGTAGAACAGCAAAGAGAAAACAACTATTATAATTCATGGATAGTCTATCAAAAAATTTTTTTCCGTCTACAGAAACAAATTTAAAATTTGTAAAAATTTAACAAGTTTCCAGGTCTAAGCTGTAGAACAGTTAACTGTATTTCTATAGACCAGCAAAGAACATACAGGAAACAAAACTTGAGACAATAAGTAATTTAAAATAGTAATAAAACATATAATAAATTTTGCCTTCACATTGAAATCCTTGCTTCATCTGAAATTTATTTGTGGGTATCGTGAGGTATGGATCCAATTTAATTATGGTAACCAACTGTGCCATACCATCTATTAATCTGAACTATCAGTTCAGTTGTATGTCAGCATAGAGCTATCTGAGAGCTTTATTCTGTTAGGTTGAAGTATATGAAACTACCATTTTTATATGTCAGAGTCAAATATTAACAACTTCATATGGTTCAGCCTATAGTTACATTACTGTATTCATAGCACCACATAGTCTTAATTAACATAGCTGCATAATTAGTTTTGGTTTCTGTTTGAGAAGCACGTCAGCCTGGTTCCTCTTCATGAGTGTACTGGCTTCTCTAGGGTCCTTTGGTCTTTCATATAATTAGAATCTGTTTACCAAGTTCATGAAAAAAAATCATTGTCTATATTTAAGTGGAATTACATTAAATTTATAGAACCTTCCTATTGGTAGGAGATTGATAACTAACACAACTCTTTGTACGTATTACTGGTAAGTGCTGAATGAATGGGGTTAAACTATGGGAATCATTTTACATTTTTTAACTTATGAAGATGTAGAAGGAATCAGGGACACGTTGCATGGTGCCATTTAAGCCCTATAGAAATAAAGACTTGATGGGTAGTTTTCACCCATGATCTGTCTTTTCTTCGTGTTTTGGTAGAGTGTGTACAGAGAGCAGAGTGGTGGTAGTGGGGAAGGGGCTTCAGGAGAAGCAGCAAGGGAGGAGCAGAGGAGGCACAAATTTGGAAAGGCCACATCTGAGTCATGTCTCACTTATGTCGGTGGAGCAAGGCGTTAAAGGCAAGCCCATCTGTCCAGCTCGTGGTAAAGTTCAGGACGTTGACCTGGCTATACGGCCTGGTGGACTGGCGCACCCAGCTCAGCAGGATCTTTTCACTGTTTGTCTGCTGCAGGTCTGACATGATGTCCTTCATGACATCTTTGACCTGTGTAAAGAGAAACCATGCCTGCCTGTAACTTAAACAGTTACTGGAATCAAGTCCTTGAATAAGGACTATTACACTCATTAATCAGTAAGGATAAAGTCATTGGTATTCACTTTATTTCAAATTTTCCTTTACACATTAGAAAGATAAATGCAATTTTTAACAGGGATTATTTTGGGGTACTAGGATTGGGACGTGGTTTTTACATTACCTTTACACATCACAGTATTTTCTATACCTTAAGCAATACCAACATTAGGTTTGATTACAATGAACATTGCTTTCATAGTCACTAAAAAAGTAATATTTTAATACTATACATTTACAAAGACCTTTTAATGGGAATAAATCTTAGTTTTTGTTTTGTACAAAAATGAGGATGCAAGGAAGAACTTTTGACTGACTACAAAATCAAAGACTGCTGTGCCTTTCCTAATTGCAGTAACAATTGTAATCAAGAACTAATATTTTACATTATTAGTCTAAAGTAATATATGTGTTTTAAGTATGTGCTCAAAGAATGTGTGGACATTATCAAAAGGAAACAAGAGCCGACTAGTGGCGCATTGGTTAAGAGCTGGCTTGGGACACCAGCTCTGAGCAGCAGGACCCCAGTTCGGATCTCACATGCAGGCCAGTGACACTGCACCCTCTACAGCTAAGATGGTGAACAACAGCCCAACCTAGAGCTGGGCTGCCGCGAGTCACCAGCGACTGCATAGGCTGCAGTGGGGCTGGCCAGCAGCTGGTGTGCGCTTTCGTGAGCTGCCATGAGCTGCTGTAAGCGGTCATCCAATGGCCGGCAAGTGACTAACTCACCCAGGAAAAGCACAATGATAATACTAACATGGGCCTGTGAAACGATGTCCTCCACAACTAGACTGAGGAACAAAAGGACAGCAACTTGTCTGTTTCCCTTCCCCAATTCCCCAATAAAATCTTTAAAAAAGAAAACAAGAGCTGATTTAAGGTGGATCACATGGTCCAAATCTAGGACATTATGTACATCAAAATAAATAATGGTAGTAAAAAATTATAACCTACTAAATAAGTAAAAATCCCTGTGTGTACACTGATATATGTATGCATGTTTGTATGGATGGATGGATGCATAGATGATTGATAGATGGATCGATAGATAGATAGACATAAACAAGAGATAAGAGAAAGCTATTCCTTACAAGTAGAAAGGTACATAAAATACATAAAATAAAAGGTACATAAAGTACATAAAATAAAATGTAGAAGAAATGACAAAACTAGAACATCACTATTTGCCAAGCATCATAACAGTAACTGATCAGGTAAGAATTATGAATGGATCTTAAAACTAATGGAGAAAGATTTGATAAGTAGCTGAATATTTACACAGTTTCAAAGAATATCCCACAAGATATTTTTTAACAACAATGTCGCATTACAGTGGAGACACCTGCAGGTACATTAACCAAATGATGAAAGTTAACACTGCCAGAAAAAAACCTAATGGACAGCAGGTGCTTCCTGATGTGGTACACTGAGAACTCAACATCACTTTTGTGCATTCATGATAAAAATGAGTAACTTGAATCTAATCATGAGAAATTATCAGCCAAACCAACATGGAGGGCCAGTCTACAAAATAATTGTCCAATATTCTTCAAAAATGGCTTTCCAAATTTGAAACATAAAGAAAGAATCTGGGGCGGCCGGTTAGCTCGGTTGGTTAGAGCACAGTGTTCATAACACCAAGGCTACTGGGTCGATCCCCACATAGGCCACTGAGCTGAGCCCTCCGCAACTAGACTGAAACAACTACTTGACTTGGAGCTGATGGGTCCTGGAAAAACACACTGTTCCCCCAAAATAAAAAATAAATAAATAATTCAAAAAGGAAGGAAGGAAGGAAGGAAGGAAGGAAGGAAGGAAGGAAGGAAGGAAGGAAGGAAGGAAGGAAGGAAGAAGGGGAGGATAATGATTTGCTTTTTAGAAAAGACACACTAATGGGATGGCCGAGTGGCGCATTGGTTAAGAGCTGGCTTGGGATACCAGCGGCCCAGGTTCGGATCCCACATATGAGGACCAGTGACACTGCCCTCTACAGCTAACAACAGCTCCACGTGGAGCTGGGCTGTGTGAGCCCCGGCTTCAGTGCAGGCTGCAGCCCCTGCTGCAGTGGGCTGCCATAGGCTACAGTGAGTGGCCAGCAGCCAGCATGAGCGGCTGGCAGCGGGTGTGAGCTGCCAACAGCCACGGTGAGTGGGGCCGTCCAGAGGCTGGCGACCCATCTGCCTCACCCGAGAAGAGCACAATAATGATACCAACATGGGCCAGTGAAGCAACGTCCTCCACAACTAAACTGAAGAACAAAAAGACAGCAACTTGTCTGTTCCCCTTTCCCAGTTCCCCAACGCTGTTCCCCTCCTCTAATTCCCCAATAAAATCTTAAAAAAAAAAAAGAAAATACACACTGATGTATTTAGGCAAAGAGAAAGTGACAGAACACAGAAATACAGACCATTTGGGGAATCTGAGTCAAAGGTACCTGGGAATACTTTGAGTTATTTTTTTCAACTGAAATTATGTCAATTTTTAAAATTACTATTAAGAAAAGATACTATTTTTCTATGCCAGGAAAATAATCAGTCAATGTCTTTCATTTCAAATTGTTATGATTTGAATTGTGTTCCCCCCAAAATTCATATTTTGAATGAAGTCCTAAACCCCAGTACCTCATAATGTGAATGTATCTGGAGATAGAGTCTTTAAAGAGGTAATTAAGATACACTGAGAGCATATGGCAGAGGGGATAAATCCAGTATGACTGCTTTCTTGGTATAAGAAGCATAGATTAGGATATGGACGCACACAGAGAGAAGAGCACGTGAGGACACGGAGAAGAGGGCCGCGTGCAAGCCAAGGAGAGAGACCTCAGGAGAAACCAACCCAGCTGACACCTTGACCTCAGATTTCTCCAGCACTGTGAGAAAATAAATTTCTGTTATTGAAGCCACTCAGTTTGTGGTACTTTATGATAGCAGCCCTAAGAAACTAATACACAAATGATACATTTTCAATTCTATTAAAAGTGATTGAAAATTTCCCACCTGCCAGTGCAAAATGATGCTCCAAAGCAACCCCAGGGTCAGTTTGTGGTTTCCATCTACAATGTCAGTTCCTCCTATATTCACTAAATCCACCTATGAACATGAAAACAAGACCTTTAAGACAATTTCTCCACAGAAGCCCAGGTTTTTGTTAGCATCTTTGGAAAGCAATACAAGCACATGATGAAAAATTTCTCATTTTAGAGAATCAGGTAAACCTAAATCTCAAAAATGTATGACTTATACACTAGATCAATAAAGCAATCAGAAAAAGCACAACTGTTCCTTCACTCGTAGAAAAGGTTCAATACTTCTCATAAGAAAAATATTTCCAAAAATTAGTTGAGGCCAATGCACAGAGCAGGCGGCTGGTTTCACAATGAATGAAGGAATGAATACTATTCACAATGAATCATTGGGGGGCGCCAGAGACCCCCAAAAGTCACGTGACAAACTTACATTGTTCTGATGTAAAACCTGCAGCACTCTGTTGACATTATTTAAAGCATGTACCCTTGTAGAACCACGTTCCTTCGGCTGGAAAACAAAACACAAAATCAGATGAGACAGTCCCTCCACATCCTCAGACACTGACACTGAGACGAACAAAGAACAGCACTGGTGCCTGCAGCTCCGGCTGCTTTCTCAGGCCATGTGGGGGCCAGTGTCAACAGAACGCAAACTCCCTCTCCAGCAACATCTGAAGACATTAGTGCCCTAGATTGTCTGTACACTGGAATCTCCCAGGGAGCTTCCAGAAATACCAATGCCTCTGTCTGAGCCCATCCTCAAAGACGGTGACATAGTGAGTCTGGGGTGTAGGTCAGGTTTGGAACTTACAGATTTCCCTGGTGATTCTAACGTGCAAACAAGTTTGGGGGCCAAGCTTTTTTTTATCTAAATCGGTCTGGATGCAGAGAGAATTAGAAGTCGTGTCACTGTACTGCACTAGTGTGGACAGGCAGGGGGGATTCAGAAGCTCTATCCCAGGTTCCAGCAAGCATGACAAGGGCCCACTGGGAAGGCAGGAATCGCCACCTGAGGAAAGGTGATCTGGGGAGCTTCTTTCTGCCTCACCAGCCAGGGAATCTTATCTGAGAGGGATCTGCCTCTCCAGCAGGGTCTACCCACCAACTGGAATGCAAAAGGGAGAGTATAACAACCCACAATTTGGCAAGGGATTCATCTCTGGGAGTGCATCTCTCTATGCCTTTTATGGTAATTCCACCAATGGTGTTAAAGTTTGTACCGAGAAAACGCACCCTCTTCATTGCCAGTTATTTCCTTGTGACAGTACAGTATCTTACATGTAAAATAATAGAGTGGAATTTGATGAATACACAAACTCAAAGATAATATTGAAAACCTGGATAAAAATAAATGTCATCGTTTTTAACAACCTTGTTTTCATGTTTGTTAGATAACATTTTACTATGTTTGTCTCTATATTGTCTACCATTCAAAACATTATGCCGTCTTTACATATCCATTCTTCTTTGTGAATCTCTCTCCTGGGCTGTCTGAGAACAATAAACTTTTAAGGTAATTTTTATCTTTGATAAAAATGGAGGGGCGGCTGGTTAGTTCAGTTGGTTAGAGCATGGTGCTAATAACACCAAGGTTGCAGATTTGATCCCCAAATGGGCCACTGTGAGTGCGCCCTTCTTAAAAAAAAAAAAAAAAAAAAGAAAAATTAAATTAAATTGAATCTTAAAAATAAAAAATGGGGCCTTCAAGAATCCTAAATATTGTTCTATCAAAGAATTCGTTTAAAAACTCTTTTTTAATATTCCTATTTTAGCCTTTACATTGTAAGTACCCACAGCGAGTCTTCAGATATCAATAATGATCAGAGACAGACATTCCATTAAGCTGGTTCTCAAATGTTCTCTCACCAGTGATGTTCCCGTGAGGCCTTCTAGAAGATCCAACAGCTTCCTTCCATCTTTGAGGTCTGTGAACATATCACTGATGGGTGGTTTCCCACTCTATATAAGAAACAGGGAAATACCAGTTAATTCAGTAGCAGAAATTCCATACATGCCTGAAACAAATGAAGGGTTTCATTTTTTTCTAATTAAAAATTCTAGATGATCAGCAGACTATTCAAGTTTGCCTTGTATGGAAAGAAAAAGTACAAATACAGCGAGCTTTGAAATCTCCTAAGAAATGTTTTAAGCCGAAAGATTTAAATTGTATTATTTATTAGAAAGGGGGCAAAAACAACTATGGTTAATGTCAATACGACTTGACGATGGTCTACATTCCTGAGAAGAAATGATGAAAACATGTATTACAAATATAAATGAGTAACAACACCTGGGTACAGAGGCCAATGAAAAGTGTGTGGATTCTTATTCCATCACTGCCCTTGACATTCATGGTATGATGATGTTTTTCTGTGCTTCCATTATGGGAGCAGATCATTTCATCATCAATTTCAGCTCTTCGAGGCTAGGTCTATATTTCTAGCTATTAATTTCTGAATGATTAAGACATTTTGGGCTCTGTGCCTAAGCTCAGTACCAGTCCAGTATTTTGAATGACAAAACTTATAGAATTCTTAAACTTTCATCCCTGACTGATAAATAGCATCAGCTTCCACTAATAAACATACTCTAGTGTCTGACACCAGAAGATCCCACGCCTTCCAGGCAGACTCTGACCTGTCTGTGAACATGTGATCTGATGGTATGTGCAACAAGGCAATTATCTCACAGGAAATCAGAAAGCTCAGTTTTAACCATAGTTTGGCCATTAATATACTGGTGAACCTAAGTCAGCTACTTAACTTCTTTCCAAATCACAGGTTATAGCAAAGATCAAATAATTTAATACTATGTGAATATGTCCAGAAAACGATAAAGCACAATGTAATATTGTATCCTTATGCTGTATCAGATTATTCCCTTCTTATATGAAATCTCCAGAGATTAATAATCCTAGGTCCTGTCGATGATAAACACATTTTATAACCAATAATTATTTTATCTTCCATTCTCACTTAAAAAAAAACACAAATAGTTGAATGAAGCAAAATTTTCCTCTGAGCTGGAAATGGAGGAGGGGAAAGGGAGCCATCCTGAGGTGTCCTGAAACTTGGCACTTATCCCTTTTTTCCCCCTCTCCTCTTGATTCATTACACTTTTAATTAAGTATAATGTATAGTCAACTAATGATTTCTAACACGTGGCTTTTCCATAGTCCATATATTCTAAATGAGGTGAAGTATGGTAAAGTTTTCACCATAGACTCGGTAAAAAATAAACTATGACTTATTTGTATTGGAAACAAAGCTGCTTTTCTCTTCTGGGTTGCCATTTTTGTGAGCAGTGATGGTATCAGGGACACACAGATCATCTCCACAGATTGCAATAACCAACAGATTCGCACGAGGCAGGAGACAGGCTCCCGAGGCACATGTCCTTCAGGAGGCGGAGCAAGGGGACACTTCTTGCACAGTAAGGACTTCCTACCTGCTGTCCATGAAAGTACAGGGGGAAACGGCGCTGGTCATCTGCTGCCTCTGACCTTCCCCTCTCTAAACCAACCAAGCTCCACTTCCGCCAAACAGCCACCACGTAACCAGATTCTTTTTCAGAAAGAGCTGCCCAGCCCTGGTCTTACAGCAATAAGACAAGAATATAGGTAAAGTCCATGGGAGACACACACAGGGCTACCTAAGCTCAGAAAGGATCTTAACACATTGAGGATGGCGCATTTAAATATATGGATGCAAATCAGCATCACCAGTCCACAATGTGTTCAGAAACACTGATGACAAGGACAGCTAAATAATGCCCGGGCAGCATTTAATCCTTCTCAAATCTATTATCCATTTTCCAAAAATAAACAAAATAGAATAAAACAGCAGAGTGTAAAATAAAGTCCATGTAAAGATTAGTTCATATTACAAAGAATTATGAAGGTCCATCAAGGACTCACTGCAGACAAGAAGCCTTTTACTTGCTATATAACTTTGGGCAAGTTACTTGGCCTTTCTGTGCCTATTTGCTCATCTATTAAAAACTAGAATGACAGATGTTCAATAAATAGTTGATATCATCATTCATGTCACAAGCACAACTTTAATATTTCTACTGTCATAAAGGTGCCATAAAATTTCAACACTATCTGAAAAGATGGATAAAACAAATAAGCACTCCTACATCCCAAGGAGGACTGTAAAAGCAGGTTGTCAACCCGCGTCCATGTTGGTGTCAGTTCCTAGAGAAAGACCTTCCCAGTCCTGAATGCACTAATATGACAAGCCATAGGGATGCCTCCCATTCAAAAATAGTGAACGCGATACAGGAGCACACCTGTGCTTTAGGTATGCGCCATGAGACAGGGCGTAATTCAGACTCACTGGATTTCTCCTTCAGCTCTGCCACTGCTCAAGGATGAAGTAGGAGGCATTAATTGAGAGGAAGCATCCTTTTTTCTGGATGAGACTCTTTTCATCTTTCTCTTATCCAGCTCATTCACTTGTTTACTGAGCAACAAATCTGGAGAAAGGTTCCCTGTGAAGCATGCAGTTGAAACAAAGATGACCGAGACACAGCCCTGTCTTTCTAGAAGTCAATCATCACTCACTCACACAAAGGTAACCAGTGACTTTATTTTCTTTGAAAACAAAAGCAAAAACCCTAGAGTGACAACAACTCTTTCTTTATTCTGCTTCAACATTTCACAAAATATTGATGGCAAGCAGTAAGAAATAGATTTCATGCTGTGTCCCCTTCCCCCAACACTCTCCCATGCCACCCCTAGTGGAGGTGTTCTCAGGGTGTACTCCCAGCTGGTATCCTCCATGTCCATCTTCAGGATGGATGAAGACAGTAAAACACAGCCAGCCTGTGAACCTCTGCCCTGACAGAGTGAAGGAAGGTACCTGGGCTCCCACAAATACCAAACTGTGGTTTAGAACTTACACAGAAAACAGTGGCACCACATACATGGCCAATCACTACAAAATACTATTGTACATATCCCTGACAAATACAATTTAGGAACATCCCAGAGATTAATGGAAAGAACCAGCCTATGCCAAAGAGCAAGTTCCACCTACGACCCAGGAGAGTAACACCTGTAGGTGTGGTGATTCGTGCTTTGTGCCCTAGCCCAGCAATCAGAAAACTTCTTTTGTAAAGGTCCAGAGAGTACCTAGTTTGTGCACTGCTGGCCAGGTGGGCTCTACTGAAATTACTCTACCCTGTTGTAACTTGAAAGCAGCCACAGATATTAGATAAACGAATAAGCTGATCAGAATGACTGTGTTCCAGTAAAACTTTATTTGCAGACTCTGAAATTTGAATTTCATACAATGTCCATGTGTCATAAAATAGTTTTGTTTTGTTTTTTATCTTTTGCAACCATCTAAGAACATACAAACCATTCTTAGCTCACAGGCCATCCAAAACCAGAGTGGAAACGTGAAATGTTCTTCAACATAGTAATAGCCATCACTCAGCTGTGTTTTAAGAGATTTAGATGTGTTATTTATGTGTATTATTTGTTTCTTTATAATAGTATTTTATTTATTTATTTATTTATTTATTTATTTATTTATTTATTTATTTATTTTTTAGCTGAGCCATCCTGCCACCTGTTGGCAGCTTAGCAACAGCTCAGCTCAGGCTGGGCATCGAACTGTTGTTGCTCAGAGCTCAGTTTGCACTCTTGTGTGAGCTCTTACCCAACTGAGCTACTTGGCCAACCCCATATAAGGAAACAGACCTAGAGGTGACATTACAAGTGAGGGACAGAACCAGGATCAGACACTACAAAAACCGGTTCCAAATCCATGTTCTCAAAGTCTGTGTTAAACTGCTAAAACTAAAATTATAAGGGCACAGGGCTGCAACATGCAGGGCAGAAAAGATCTAACCAGTTGGGTGGTGGGGGGGGAGAACAGAGGGGGTTATAGTTAACGACTTCTCAAAGAGGGCAACAAGATATACGCACATCACATTTACATGAATTCTAAATGAAGGCTATTTTTTTCCAGAGCACACGGTTTTAGAGCATATCTGGTGCTTTTGTATCACAGGCTCTGACTATGGGATCCACCCTGACATACAGTCTGAAAAAGTCAGAAGTCAAGATTTAATAAAAATATAAACTAATTCATCCTAACAGTTAACCTCTTATTTAGATTTTTAAATCTTTACAAAGACGTATTTGCAGAGACTTCTCTGAGAGGGAGAATACAGTTTAATAATTCAATCAGACAAATATTTGGTGAATACCTCCTTTGTGCCTGGCCCTGCAGAAATGCCAAAATCAGGCCTCCCTCCCCATCCACAAGCGAGGATTTCCATAGTTTTCCAATAAACACAGAGTAACACAAATGAACAGTCTTGAACTTAGAGGGCAAATAAGCCTTGGGCTGCATTGAAACTTAAAAAATAAAAAGGCAATCTGAGTCCAGATGACAGACACTGCAGGCGACCGGCCTTGGCTGTTCCTTCCTCTCATCCCCTTTTTCCCTGTATGTCTTTGCTCTCTTAACAGCAGTTCTAAAGCCACAATTGTGAGAACAGGGATCTGCAATAATACCTGCAGCTAGAACACTGACGCTCCTAGATTGAAGTGTCAGGGGACAGAAGGAAATGCCATCACAATGCATGAGAAGCAGCTGGAGTCTGTGGAAGGGCAGGGGCTGCAAATACATGTAACATGTACATGTGATGGTACGAGAATGAAGGAAAGCTGACGGGCCCCACCACGCCTGGAGAATCAGCCAGCTCTCAAGGCTAATGCTTAGTTCCAGCTCACAGTGGCATGTGGGAATTCCAGCCCATTGTCATTCAGACTTCTGAGATTTATCAAAAGAAGCCAGGAATCTGAATTTATACGTATAATCGCCGGATATTTGTCACTTTCTGAAACACTGTGCCAGATACACAAATCATGTCTACAAGCATCTCAGATCATAGGGTGACGGATTAGCAATCTCTGCAGAGAGCACAACCACACACAGATGAAGCATAGATTAGTCAACAGCGAACCTCTGAGGAATTGAGAAACACTGTGGAAAAGACACACACGCCCACACACACACATACACACAAAACACCATCCCCTGGTTGGGCAACATAATTGAAGGCACAATACTTGCTCAGACCAAAAAACAAAGGAATCACGCCAGATTACTTCCCTGTCGCTCAGTCTCCACCTCTCATCTCTACCTCCAAAAACACATTCTCCCCATCATGGCTGCTCCCACTCTAGTCTACTCCTCCAGTACTAGGCTAACTGATCTCTTTGCTTCTGCATAAGAACCAGAACAACTCTGATTTTACGGTGCAGGTCACATGTCATGGTCCTGTTTTAACCTAACAGACTTCCATTATAGGTGAACACAATCCAAACTGCAAACAAAAGATCCTATGTGATCAGGTCTCCATCCTCTCTCTAATCTGATACTACAATATAATATTCTCCCCTTTCCTCAGTACTCGCAAAACACAATTATTTCCATCATAGATCAAGTTTTTCAGCAACAGTAGTAGTAGTAATAGAAAAAAAAAAACCTATAAAAGATAGAATAAGAAAGGAAAATTCAGGAACTACAGTTTGGAGGTCTTCAGAGGGTGACGGGCTAATTCTTTGTACCGACCACAAACCAACCAGCAGTGGAGTTGGATCTTCCATTTGGAAGGCCGACCAGTGCCTCTCTGTGGTGTGCTGTGATGACGCTGACCAGTCGGGCTGACAAATGCAGTCCCTGATTTCAAGGCACTCAGAATCTAAACACAAGCAAACACAGCCAGAACCCATCAAACATGGAGAACACATCAACAGGGACTCATGAACGAGCTTGGTTCTGCCAAATTTGTAGAGACAGAATCTGTCCAATGATTTACCTAATCCCATTACAAGTAATCAAGTGAGGACTGTGTATAATAAAGTGTGAAAAGACAAGCCTGTAAATGCTTTCACAACTAACATGTTTGATGATGGTATCGTACAGACACATAATAAATGTGAGCCCTCTGACACTGGCTATTCTGATATTTATGCCCTGCCTATTTACAAAGAAGGATTCAAGGTGGCCCATGGAATTCAGTTGCTAAACCCACTGTTTACAGTGTGTGTGCATATATGTCATGTACACATACACATATGCATGCAGTATATACACCATAATGTATTTGCATTCTTTTCAGCTTAATCCGAGATTCATCTGATGCCCCAATCAACTGAAAAATGATGCCCCAGCATCTGAATAACATATTGTAAGTTCTATAACAGCACTCTCTCTTTTTTTTGAGTGATTGTTTTTGGCAAGGGGTGGGTTATTTTAAAAATTCAAAAAGAAATGAGTAATTCAATTTAATATTTCTTTTCATATTTTTAGACTCAGAATCTTTAATTTATGACTCCCAAATCTCAGCACTGACACAAATGTAGCACCCTTCCTGGCTCTTGTGATTCTTCATTTTCTCTGAAATAAATAATGCATCAGTGAGAGCACGATGTCCAATCCCATTTTGGTTGATTACAGTGTGTCTACTTGTAAATATATATTTTTAAGTATTTTACAACAAAGAAACATTATACTTTCCTCTTGATAGTAGAATTAAAAGAGGCTAAAAAATTTTTTTTCTTTGGATTTCTTCTATTAACTATACTTTTGTAATGTATATTATTGTGTAAATAAATAACAGCTTTTTTAAAATGATATCTCTAGTCAAGATTATGTAAACTGATCAAATGAGGTTTATCACAGTTTTGAAGTGTGTAGCTTAACCAATGAAATGAAGACTGTATCATCTTCAGCACTACTTTGTGATTTGACCCCATGGGGGAAGATCAAAGGCAGCAAGGTTTTTGACTGAAAGCAGAATGGGTGCTACTAAATGCCCAAATGGGTCTTTAACCCCTTGACAAGGAAACCCAGCACGATGTGCTATAGTCACTGTAAGAATTAGTGCACACACAGCTCTCAGCCATCCTCTTTAAGAATCATGGTGGTCACCAGAAGATCTTAAGAGTTGAATAAGAGTCCACTTAGAAGCTTGCTGGGAGTAAGGAGGGAAGGAGGGAGGGAAGAGGGGAGGGAGAAACGGAGAGTGTGTGGAGAGAAACAGATGGCTCAAGTAATCACACTAGCACCACACAATACCTATAGAGAAATGATTTATGCAGCATTCATATGGGAATCAAATCAATGAATGTTCATTTACCTGAAAAATTACAATATACTATAAAACACAAGCTAAACCCAGTAATATCTTTCAGAGTATCCGAGGTCATACAGCAAGCAACAGAATTTTTACCCTGATTTTGGTAAGCCAAGTCACCGAGATAGTGCCAATAAAACTGGGGTGATCAGGAACCACATGTGGGGCTCACACACCTGGCAGCCAGAGGTAGGGCCACATATATACTCCATGGGCAAATAACCAGGTAAGGTCTGCAGGCTGAATAAACCCAACTCCACATGCACATCAGGCAGGTCTGTAGGCAGGAGACAACACAGCTCATCCCACATGTGCACAACTGACAAAGCAGTGGAAATGTATGAAGGGGCAGTTCCTCAAAAGATAGGCTTCTGCAATGCAAGGCAGTGTGGGGGTTCCTCAAAAAATCAAGAACAGAATTAACATATGACCCAGCAATCTCTCTCCTGGGTATCTACTTAATAAATCTGAAAACATTTATCCATAAAGATATATGTGCTCCCATGTTCACTGCAGCTTTATTTACGGTGGTCAAGACATGGAAACAACCAGTGTCCCTCGACAGATGATTAGATAAAGAAGATGCGGTATATAAACACAATGGAATACTATTCTGCCGTAAGAAAAGATGAAATCATTTCATTTGCAACAACATGGGTGGACCTTGAGATTATTATGCTAAGCGAAATATGTCAGACAGAAAAAGTCAAGAACCATATGATTTCACTTATATGTGGGATATAAAACTGAAAACAACAAAGGAATAAGACAAACAAATGAAGAAACAAAAACTCATAGAGACAGACAACAGTTTAGAGCTTATCAGAGGGTAAGTAGGGAGGAGCGTGTTGAGGATAAAGGGGATCAAATACATGGTGATGGAAGGAGAACTGACTCTGGGTGGTGGGCAAACAATGGGATATATAGATGATGCATTACATAATTGTACACCTGAAAGTGTACACCTGTAATTTTACTAACTATTGTCACCCCAGTAAACTTTAATTTTTTAAAAAAAGATAGGCTTCCATGGGATGAGGGTGAGGCATTCGGTATGGCATTGATAAGGATAATGTAAAGGTAAATAAAGTGGCATTTTCTTTGTTTGATAAAAGAGAGGCAGCCCCTTCCTCCCCCTTAGGGTATCTCCTTATAAACACAAGAGGCCCAACTTTTTGGTCAGGAATTAGATAAATTGTCTCTAATTTTCCAATTCAAGAAAATAAAGACCTCAAATTGGACTCAGGAATCTCTCAGGAGGTGACAGGAGACCCCCACAAGGTGCACCCATTTGTCTCTCCGGGAGATAAGTACCCATTGTTCTTTCTGCTACTTTAAGGTATATTTGCGTGAAATGCTTCCAGACTTTCCAGTCTTCTACCAACTGCCTGCATGCACCCAATCTAATCTGTACTTACAATAATAAATTATGTTTTCTCTGAATTTTATATTGAATAGGGGTCGATTCGTTGGCATAATTTTTTTATTTCACCAACAGGAAAAACAATGTCAGCTACCCCCAACCCTAACCCCAAGTCTGGCTCCCCTCAGGGTTAGCGGGCAGCTACCTGTAGTAACTGGAGCTAAAGGCTTCCTAGGCCCGGTGCAGCTAAAAATGGGTCCAGCATCTCCTAGCTCTGTTTAACAGAAAGAGTTTCTTTTCCCCACAACCACCACCACTTCAACAATCCTCTTTTCATAGCTCACTGGCCCACACTGGTAAGGGTCTACCCATCCCTGCACCAATCAGGGCCCATCTCTGAAGGTGCAAATGCTGGGGTCACACAGCTGAAAGGAGAAGTGTGAGATAGGTGGTTCTGCTCACCCCTTTCTAAGTGAAGGGTGAAAAGTCATTTCCTCTCAGCAGATCAACCCCAAAGTTGATCTTCAACTACAAAGACTCAGCACATGCTACCAAATGTGTTTAGCAATTACAAATACTAATAAGCTCAGTCAGAATCATTTATTAAGTACTCACTTTGTACTTAACACAGCATGTGAAATAATATGTTGGGCTTTTTTTACTTTAACCACAGTTGCCAGGTGAAAGTCATTTTGCAAGTATGTTTGGCACCGCAACAAACAAACAAAAATCAAATTGAATAAAAACAAACAACAGAAAGAAAAAAAAAAGCAAACGTACGTAATATAGCCAAAACCTATTTGGAAGCTGTATAGGAATATGGAATGCATGTTACGGTTTGTCTTTTAGAGGTACAGGTGAATAAATGAGTGGAAACTTCGTAAGGAACCACCTGAATGGTTATGTCCCCTAAAACAATTAGTTGAGTTGCCATACCCATATCCACGAAAATAAATCAATGGTAGACCCTTGTATACGTCTCAAGCTCAAATCTCTGCTGGAGATGCTTTTCAGCATCACACAGGAAGCCTGCGCTATCTCCTTCACAGCACAAAAGAGGCTTGGACACCTGTGGGATGCCTTTGTTGAACGCTCCTCTACAAATCTCCCTGCATATCTTCTCTCACTTCTATTTTTGTGATCATCAACTTCTAATATCAAAAAAAGAGAGAGAGAAAAAAAACAATAGGACACTAAAAGCAATGTCCCACTGTCTCCAAAAGGAACACATTTGAATAGCTCTTCACCTTGAAATCTATAAAAAATGCTCCACCGATTTCCTCTTCTATGTTCTATCAATTGAAATTTCAAGTATGGAACAGTAACTAAATGAAAATTTGGCTCACCTTTGTCTTCAAAAGGGGAGAAGCAGATATCTGATGCCCAAACTCAAGTTCAGCATTTTTAAGTTTGCATATTCTCTACCTAACCTTTAAGTGTTAAAACTCTTTTTGAGAATCACCTCACCAAACTGATAAAAATGCTTCTGCAATTTGTATGTCTCAGCTCTGCCAGATGAGCAACTGTGAAAGTCAGCCAAAGAAAATACAGGCTTAAAGTCAGAACACACTTCCCAACAGGGAAGCAAGAGGACTTCGGGGCCACCCGCAGGAGACCAGCCCGCTAACAAACCAAAGGCTTCAAATCAGAAGAAACAAAACACTCATGCTTCACCCAGCAGGCAATGGAATAAAGTGAGCCTAATGAGTCAATGCTTATTTTTTTCCATTTCTGTTTTAAAATATATGTATATCACAGACCAGGCATACCACAAGTTGGGGGTACCAGATAGGGTTTTAATTTAGCATTCATAATTATGATCGCCCATAATGTTTCACAATAATGCCTCAATATTTCTTAGCAATATCAGGCAAGTAATTTTGATCAAGTGTGTTTCATAGCTAGAGAAATAAAAACTAAATGACCTGAAAAAATTGGCTAATAATTTGCTACAGGTCATAAATAAAAGAGCCACATATCCAGGAAGAAGTGTTTAATTTCCTATCTCTTATCTCCTTTAAATAATCATTTTCTTCTCAGCTCTTCATAACTTTTCAATATCTAGCATGTTTTTCCACATGTGTGACTTCTCAGGATACATAACCTCCAAAGCATTGTGTACTCTGTGAGCTATTAACAAGGTCTTACAGCAAAAAGAATATATATTTACAGTGAATGCTGTCTTAGCTATTGTATTTCTCTACATAAAAATCAAAATAGGGTTTTAGATTCATATTATTCAGCATTCTTAAGGTCTTTATCAAATCCCTTAAGGAATAAATTGTGCCAATTTTAAGTTTTAAATCGCATTTTTCTCTACAGTGAATTTATATGTGGTCCTATTTGAAGAATCCTATCTAGTAAACAAGAAAATCACATTTTAAGTACAAATGACAACTTAAGAATCTTTGCAGCACAACTCTAAGAAAACAGGGAAATATGGAAACTTCACATAGCTGGATTTGTTTGTTTGCTTTTGTGAATAAATGCAACAAAATCCCAGATGTATTCATATCCATGAAATAACATAGTCTATGCCATTTTGTTCTCAGTCCCAGATTCCTATCTCTTTCCAATACAACCACTTCTAAGTGGTTTATGGATATATATAGTATTAGGCATTTAAATGTATGTTTCTGTCATTGTCATGCATTTATTTATTAAGCCTATAAATACTCACTGGGTACTTATTAAATGCTAGAAGTTGTGCCAGTACACAAAATAGATAATTTCTGCACCCATGGAACATACCACTGTTTAGAAGAGGAGAGATAAATATTTTCAGATACAATTATTTAAATTACAACTATGATAAGTGCATCATAGCACTTTAAAGAGTATGGAGCATTCCTACCCTACTCTGGGAGCTCAGAAAAGGTATCCTTGGAAAAGCGGCATATAAATTCAGGCAAGAGGGAAGAGTAGGAGTCTGCCAAGAAAAGATGGAGGAAGGTGCATGTGTGTAAAAGCCATGGGAAGACCCATTGGGGAAGGAGGTGCAGCAATGTGGCTAGAGTATAATTAGGGGGTGGGAGTAAAATGAAATGAAATCAAGTGTTAATCGGGGATGGCGGTAACTATTGAGGGTTTTAAAAGCCAAGTAATAGCAGTGGGCAGCCACTGAAAGATTTTATTGAAAGGAGGTATTTAGGCTTAAGGAGGTATTTAGGCTTAAGGAGGTATTTACACTTTAAGATCCATCCAGCTACTCTGGAGAAAATGGAAGGAAGGGGATAAATAAGGTGAAGAAAGGAAAAGAAGAGCCAGTTGGCAGATTATAAGAGGTCCATGTGCTCAGGGATTCATTTTCAAAAAAGGTAAACTCATGAATCTCATACAAATGTAATATTAGCATGCATCAAAGACTTCAACTAATTAATTAATGAAGGAACCAGTAGGGTGTTACAAATGGTTCAAGGGAGAATTCTAAAAGCTACATGTTTATATGCAATAAAGGAAAACTAATATAAATTTACAATGGATGCAAAATCAGGTCTCTCCAAGGGTAATAATCAACTGCATTCCAAACTACTTTTCATTTTTATGATTACTTATCATCTGCATTATTATCTGTGCCCACAGCTCAGCATTATAGAGCAGCTCCAAGATAATGGAAGGCAGATAACCCAGATGGATGTGCTGGCAGGATTCCCACTAATCTTTTTTTTTTTTTGAGGGCAGTGTCACTGGCCCTCATATGTGGGACCCGAACTGGGGCCGCTGGCTTCCAAAGCCAGCACTTAACCACGGTGCCACTCGGTCGGCCCCCCACTAATCTTTTTGGCTTATCTTAAAGTCCTTCACTATTTTTCCTAACTCAGATAACAGTGACTTGGCAAAAAGATGTCGGTAAAGATGGGTAGAAATGGGCAATGTTGAATATATATACACGGTACTGGAATCAACAAGACTTGGTGTTTGAGACTTTGGCTGGAGAGGGGGCCACAAGGGAAATGTCCAGGGAAGGAATTTAAAACAAATCCCTAAGTGGCAGAAGACGCCATCAGGGTCTGTTTGGATTTCTCAGCACAGGGGCACTATGTCTCTATAGATGGACCCACACTACAGGGAAGCAGCAGACTCAATCAATAATTCTATTTTAAATTCCACCACAATATACCAAAGGACACAGATAAAACAGAAAAGATATAAAACCCTTCAACAGGGTTTTTTTCCTTGAGCTAGTCTCTGGATTACCTAGTAACACCATACCCAAATACAACCTCACACCACCTCAGGGGGCATTAAGTGGTGTTAGGAGTCTAAGAAAATCTCCCAGTCTAGAATGTTTTCCCTTTCCCCATCATTAGTATGGAAGCAATCTGACTTATGGTCCTAAGACAGCCAGAAAAAAGATGAAGTTTGGTGTCACTGCCATTAATCCTCCACCTCATCATATATAACCACTGGTAACTTATTTGACAGATTTGTTCTAGACACAAATGAAAACTTGATTTTGATTTCTTACTAGAAGTCATCTAAAAGGAAATATTTCGAGAGTCAACTCTACTTTTATTCTATTTCTCCAAATAAAACAAGCTTTTTGCTTCTTTGTCAGTTTATATAATTGCAATGGTTACTAAAAATGATAACATTACCTTGTCTTTTCATTGTCTTGGCAATAATTACAAACTTCCTGGAGCAAATAATTCACATGGGAACTAAAGCCCTCACTTAATATTATAAGATAATATATACATATCATAAATGTACAAATTTAAATATCAAATTCATGAAATAAACTATTCTGGTACTTCTGGAAATTCAAAGCACCCAGATGCTACCTGTGCCTCTAGAATAAAAACAAATTTATCAAAAAAAACATCTATGTCTGCTTTGGAATATTCCTACACAGAAAACCAACAATTACGCAAGCATTTCTTTATTCTTGACCTTTCTGTCAAAGTCAGACAGTTTTCACATTCCTTACATTCTCAGAGACAAGATAAAATATTCTTCAACAAGAACTTGCAAAACCTAAAAACACACTGCAATCAAATAAACAACTGTAAATATTGGGAGGTGGAGCAATTTTTAAACTGCACTGCCACTCAAAGTAATCCTAAAACATTCTCATTTGGTTTCAAGGAAATACCAATGCTTACTTTCGTGACCTTTGCAACCTCTCAAATAGAAAATTTTGAAAAAATAATTCTTAATTAAAATAGCTTTCATACTTTTAAAATACCATACTGGTGTTGCCCCTAGAAACGTTTATTTTTCACCTTGCTATCGAGTCATCCTATAACCCATTAACCTGTCAATTCTCCTCCCATCTCAGGCTTAAAAGATAAAAACCCAAAAGCCTCTGGATGACCTAGTGACACCATGAGGGAACCAGTAAGGTTACTGGTTCAATAACCAATGGATAATTGTATTCGAACAAGTTTGAAAATAGCATTGCCAATTCCACTCTTCAGCTTGCTCTGCCTCTAAAAAAAATATCGATCAAAACACTGACTATGATCCAAGTAGTTAGAAATGCTGGGAAAGAACACATCTTTGGGGAAAGGAGTGAAGAGGTTCACAAGATGAGAATCACAGGGCAGGTAAATCTTATTAGCCACATCCATAAGTATGAAAAATCCCTGAACGTTTCTGCCTAGGGTATAATGGCTGCCCAAATGATAATTTGATTTTAACTAGGCCAAATGAAATCATTATCTTTTCAGTGGAGTGGACACACTATTTTCCCAATGATATATTCATTTCCTAAATGTTTCAGGATTCAGAGTCAAAAGCAGCAAATTGTTGGCTTGATATCCCGAGAACGCCGGGTAAAAACAAAGAGCTGTTTACACCGTGAATGTGTTTACACCATGAATGTCCATGTCAAGCTATTTTAGGAGAAAAGAAAGGAAAGATAAATGCATCTGCATGTTTCTGTTAGATCACATTCCATAGGTAGAATTCAATGCACTTCCAACCAAGCTCCATCAATCAGAACACAGCATTTCAATCATCATAACATGTGTGGCAATCTTGATTACCTTGGAAAATCGAGCATTAATCCATTTGGTGAAAGTTTTCTTCTGCACATCATTGTGTTCATCTGTGAGGGGAAAAAGGAGAGAGAAAGTGTGAGATGGTGCACCTTTAGGAAGAGCACTAAGTAAGATCGTCTCCATCCTGGAGAGTTTCAAACAGTCCTGTCAGGAGAGTTCATGAGGCACAAGGATCCACAGCTAAGGAAGGCTGTCATGGCTGATGAGGTCAGCATCTATTAAGGTCGTCACAACATCTCCCTGCCTCTGAGTTCTTATCTGTACAACACAGATAAATGGCACCCAGCTTGTCAGGGCACTGTGAGGACTAGTGAACACGAGTAGAAAATACTCAGCAAAGAGCTGGTGTCCAGTTCTGTTGTTCTTGTTCTTGTTCTAATTATTATAATGTACATGTACACAGAGAAGATAAGCATCCATTTTACCCTTTCTGTTACTTCTAATCATATCCTCTGCAACTGCTTTCCAGTTCTCTATTACAGCCAGCAGGACGTGCTGGCTTAAATCCTACAAAGCAGCATGTGAACAATCTCTAAGTGGTTCTGAAAGCTTCCTGAGGAGTGTTTGGAACAGCACAGAAAGCTGTGGTTTTCTGTATATATACCTTGCTTGTTCCACTGCTGTCCACACTGCCAGGCTGCCTCCCGCATGATAACAGGGAAATAAGAACAGAAAAGGCCCAAGGGTGGTCTGCCTTCCACGCATCCATCTGAAGGTGCTGCCTTCCACACAGACCTCTCCTGTCTCTAATAGCATAATTGGAAGTTCACCCCTTATGTCACCACATCTGTAGTATCTTTGATCCTTACTCTCTTCTGGAAGGAGAGTTTGTCATTAAAAGGCCCTTCCTGGAATAAATATAGCTCAGCTTCAGAAAAGAGTGCACTTCTACAGATCCATAAAAGTAATCGGAGATTGATGCTGAGACACAAAGGGAGCAATGGGATGAAAAACAAAACTGCTCTCTAAGAAACTCCTTGACGTGAACTGGGCAGAGAGGAGGCCTTCCTTCCAGAAAGGACAGTGTAGTCAGCATCATCACCGATTTCAGGCTTTCTGCCATCTGATCAATGCCACATATATCCCATTTCTTAACCAAGAGGACTTGCTTACGCACTCTGAATGCCTCAACCTTAACCATCACACCCAAGACGGACAGACCTGAGATTACACACAGAATATAAGTCAGCCAGACACCAACCTGCAGAGAGCATTACCCCAGCCTGCAGCCATATGAATTCCATGTTAAACATTAGTGTTCGGAGCACCTGGGAAATGCAAGTCTTTGTCCCACTACCTGACAAGGATTTATTTTTATAAATTTTGCCATATCTATGGTTCTTTAATGCTATAAACAAAACTATATATATATATATATATATATAAATAATGATAATTCTCTAAATTTCATAATAACCTTCATACAACTTAAGAATGCTTTATCATAAAAATGGGGAAATTTGTAAGGAATACATATTATTTTTTTTCTTTGAACCTCTTTTATAGGAATTTAGCCTTCTTATTTTCAAAAACATATTAAATTATGTAATACTATACAGTTTCCTCTCCAAGTATAGAGTGGACAAAGAAATGAAATGAGTGCCTGTTACCTTATCAAATGATAAATAAGATCTTTCAATTTTGTCACACATAGAGTGAAATCAAATTTTAAAAATAGATTCCTACCATATAGAGATGTTTACAAAAATCAATATGGTAATGTTTCTATAATTGTCTCTGATCTCTGGATCTAATCAAAGTATGAATATATGAGCCTAAGTAACTGATATTAAATAAAGCATTTGTAAAATATAAATTATTTAACACAAACATTTCAAAAATACTCCAAAATTTATAAAAACTCTTTTATATTCATCTTCCTGATACAGTCAAAGAGGGGGAAAAAAAGGGTTCATATTTTAATAAACACACACCCCACACACAGACACCTCTTATTTTCACCCGACAGGAATTCAGTAAAATAGGAATTAGCCTGCAGCTTTTCAATAATGAGATTAAAAATGAAACAAGGGCCGGCCAAGTGGCAAGGTGGTTAAGCGCTGGCTTTGGAAGCCAGCGGCCCCGGTTCGGGTCCCACATATGAGGGCCAGTGACATTGCCCTCAAAAAAAAAAAAAAAAGGGAGGGGGTGGGTGGATATTAAACCCCTTTCCAATATAAAAAATAAATAAATAAATAAAAATGAAACAAATTTGGAACACTTACTAGTATAGAACAGCTTTCCACACCATAACAATTAAAGTGTCCACCTTGACACAGGTCTCTGTATGAGAGAGGTAAAAGGATACTGCCAAAGTAGTAGCAAGACAACTAAAAATCTAAGTCATGCTATTCTGATCAATCATTTTGCTTCCCTAGAAATTAATACAGAATTTCAAGTCTCAAATTTGTTCAGCTCTTCATTATCAAGGCATTAATTATTTTAATTTCTCCAAAACAAAAAATGTGTGCACAGACAACACAAACTTACACATAGTTCATTTATATATGTATTAAATGAATGAGTATAATTTATGCTCTAAATATATTCTTTCAGGTTTCCAAACAAGAGGGTTTTTTTAGATTTGGAGTTTAGAAAAACATGTAGTTTTCAAAGCCTTTCCTGACGTAGTAAATCTTACCCATTTAACGACCTTTCTCCATTATGGGGACAAACACGAGACTGAATTAGGAGAAGAAAAATGTGTTAAATCCCTTAAGGCTGATTTTACAAATTCTTCCTCTAAATATTTTGCTCTTCTTAAAATGCTTTTGACATGCTCATGCAGATCCAAGAGACTTGGCTGCTGCCTCGCCTGGAATTTTATTTCTGTGATGAGTAAAAGAAATGAAGCAAGAAACATCAACCAAACTGCCTGATAAATCTTCAAGGAAACTAGTTTGAATTTTTTTTCACTTCACCAGCTCAAAGGCATATCAAAAATACTTCAGCAGAACTTAGCCACAAACCTCAATTTAAACTTTAAAATGGAAATGTGGTAAGAGAAATTAGCAGTTGTTTGCCCTATGGAAACACACAGGTCTCAGGAACACGTACACCATCATTAAAACTCCACCATTAGAGAGAAAGCAGGACCCTCTAACATTTTTAAAGCAGTTGAAGAGTGTCCAGCTCTCTGGCAATAACCTGAGTTCCATAAAATACAGAAAAGAAGTCCCTAGACTTTTGACCAAAAAAGAAATGTCCTGTTGGATGATCTCACAAACTTGGATTGACTTTAAAATTCAAGCCTTTTTCATGAAATTTAATACAACTTAGAACGCCAGTTTCTCATTAGCAAAAGAGATGATTTTGGAAGCAAGGAAAGCATTTCAGACCATGCTCCCACTTCTGTTTCTAAGTACCGATTGAATCAACCCCAAAATAAATCTACTACTAAAGCTTAGGCATGTCATTCTCCTCTCTTATTTTCTCAGACCCAATTTTTTGGTCTCTGAAAAACACCAATTCATTTATTCAAAGGATATGTATTAAAGTTTCATATGCAAACATAAATATTATGTAAGGATCTGTAAAATATTACAAATATATAGACAAAGAAACGGAGACAAGAGGAAACAGATCTGTCGCAAGCAGAAAACTTAACCTCGGCGTTCGTTTCAAAATCTGTCATCCTGAGAAGATTTGGGGGAAAACATAAAAATTAAAAATGTGTTTTACAAAAACTGTCAAAACTACCTAAGTGTAAAAGAAGTTGAGATAATTAATATTTCAAACAACATTTTTGTAAGTTTATCGTATTTATACTTTGAGGTAATTAAACCTAAAAATTGCATTTAAAATAGACTTTTGCTTCACTCTGTACAAAGGAAAACACAAGTTGATGGTCTCTTTGGGAGACATGGAGATGGATGGAGTGAGAAATAAGAGGAAACAACTACCCTTTTCAAATGAGAAGTTGAGATTCAGGGACAAATGTTACATGAATCACCCCAGTACCCACCAACAAGTAGTGGAGTCACCAACAAAACCTAACTATCATGACCCATCCACTCTGCTCCAGAACTCATTACAATTATGGAGTCCTTGGGTTCCAGCAAGTCCAGAGCCCCATCTTGACTGAATACAGAATTTCCATCATTTTTATCACTGGAGGAAAATGTATGTCCCAGTTGAGATCCAACCTAATCCTCCCAAATCGCCCCCCAGATTATCGCAGATTCCCAGTGTATAAGATATAAGAGCACCTGATCCAATCCCACCCTGGGATCAAAAATGTCAGAAGCTCATCCCATGCAATGCAGTTAGTTGATGCTATAAATCAAGTCAGGATCCCTCTTCTTACCTAATACTCCTCTTGCTCTCAAGATGACCTTTATTTTCTAATATCTGTATTCAGATATGAGTCACAAACCATATAATTCAGCCATTTAAAGTTTGTTATATTACATTATTAATTCTTTTAATTGTGGTAAAGTGTATATAACATAAAATTTTCCACTATAATTAGATCAAAATGTATGATTCAGTGGCATTAATCACATCCACAGTATTGTGCAACCTTTGCCACTCTCTATTTCCAAAACTTTTTCATAAACGCAAATAGAAACTCCGCTAGGCCCTGGTAACCTCTAATCTTTCCATCTCTATGTATTTGCCTCTTCTAGATATTTCACAGAAGTGGAATCATAAAATATCTGTCCTTCCCTCTCTGGCTTATTTCACTTAGCATGTTTTCAAGGTTCATCAGTGTTGTAGCATGTGTCTGAATCTCATTCCTTTTTACTGCTGAATAATAGTCCGTTGTGTGTAAAAGCCACATTTTGTTTATCCATTCATCTGTTGGTGGACACTTGGGTTGTTTCTATCTTTTGGCTGTTGTGAATAAGACTACAATGAAGACTGGCATACTGGTATCTGTTTAAGTCCCTGCTTTCAGTTCCTTTGCATAAACTATACCTAAGAATGGAACTGCTGGGTCATAGGGTAATTCTATGTTTAGATTTTTGAGGAACTGCCAGGCTGTTTTCCATAACCACTGCACCATTTTGCACTCCCACCAGCAATGTACATGGGTTTCAATTTCTCCACATCCTTGCTAACACTTACTTTCCTCTTTTTACTGTAGCCATCGTAGTAGGTGTGCAATGGTATGTTGTGGTTTGGATTTGCATTTCTCTGATGATTAATGATGCTGACCATAAGACTAAGTTTTGAAAATGCAAAAACTACCAAGCAAAAACCCCCAAACTTTGAGATATCCTGAAGACTTTCTGAAAAGCCCCAGTTCAATAACATGTTACCCCAAAGTAGATAAGTAGCAGAGATAGCTCTTTTGCATTTAATCCACATGAGATTGCAAAATGATTAATCTCTTCCCAAAGATTTATCTTCAAAATTAGATATATCCATTAATTCCTGACCATCTTCTAATTGTAGAGTTTACTTACCTCTTACCTAATTTTTCCTCAAGTTTTATAAACAAATGTATGGGAATACAAGAGGAAATGCGTTCCTACTTAGACTTACTAGAGCTGCTAAACTTAACCTGAAGACTCTGGAAGATGTGTAGGCATCTGGCATTGCTTGAAACCTTTCCTCTGGAAATATCTCTTGGAAAACTCTGAACATCTTTGATATCAACCATATTATATGTGTTGCAAATGCAAAAGAATAAGGACTCAATTTATGAAGATAGAAATTGTAAATTTTACATACAAATACTTCACTTTGGACTTTTGTCCTGGGAATGAGAGTTTTATTATTACAATCACTTGAAATGTCACAGAACAAGGGGAGGTTATTTAGGAGTTACTGAATGAGTCATAAGAATGATGAATCACTGTCATGAAAAGCCAATAGAAATTTTTTTTAGTTATCGACTAAAGTTAGACTTATTTTAAAAATTTCTGTGAAATTTGATTCCTCATTTTATTACTATTAAAGGTCTATTGTGTTCTACAAACTGTCTACAGAAGTCTCAAAAAAGAGTGACTGTTTCATAGACATACATCTCTAGATGTATGAAAAAATTCACTTGTATGAATTTTCATGGGAATGGATAAAATGTTTTTTGAATGTAAAAAACATTCCAGTGACCTGACTTCAGACTTTGTCATGACAAGTCCTACTTTCCAAATAGGAAAAAAATAAATAAACATGTCCTTTCAAGACTACTATTATAAATAGTCACAGTGTTTTTCCAATTTTAATTACTTTATTTTATTTACTTTTTTTATTATTTCTCTGTACTATGAGGAATCTAAGAGATTCTTTTAGATTCCTCATAAACCCATATGATAACACAATAAAAATAACCAAGAAATAGTAATTTTCAAACAAAAAAATTTGTAGAAAATATTGAAAGATAAAGAAAACACTTTCAGCACTCAAATAACTCCCTGCACTCCCATGGAGGAATACTATTATGGTCCATACAGCTCATGCAGAAAGCATTTAACTGTTTACCATGTGTCTTCCGTAATCATGACTTTGGGTCATCACATTCAGATTATACACACACACACACACACACACACACACACACACACACACACTCTCTCTCTTACATTATAAATATACATAAATATATATATGATAATGAGTGAATGAGCATTGTAGATGCCAATGATAATGCTCCAAAGCCAACCACTCCTGTGAATTAAAAGATGTGGCAATAGGGTTTCGCTTCTCTCCTTAGGACTACTTGTGTTTTGCTATCTGTGTGTCAGGGCCCATATAAATACCTTCGGAGAAAGGGAGACCCATAAAACAACAATCCATATAAGCATGAGTACTTCTGTCTTTCAATTAGGCTAAGCAAGAGAGTCCCCAGGTTGCCACAAAGAGCAATGTGACCTCAAGGAATTCAAGGATCAAAGAATAACTATTTATGACTCATCAAGACCCTTGCAATAGTCTAGACAACCTGAGAGGTCAGAGTGAACAGTCCCACAAACAGAGCTACCAGTCTTCTTACGACACCCCAACATTTGGAGGATCACTGGAGCAGGACTCTTCCCTTCTTTGTCTCCTCTTCGTGTTCAGTACCCACCTCTTTCTTCTGCCCACCTCGTTTCTTTGAACATCCAAACCTTCCTCCTCCTGCCTTTCTGAATAATCTTTTTCAACACCCATCCTTGGACCTGCCTTGGCCTAGGTCACCATTTTGGAATTCTCAGCCATAGAGCCTGCCTGCTACCTGCATGGGTCCTGGTGGCTCTGCAACAATCCAAGTGCCATGTGAGTCTGCCTCTTCTATTTCTTTTGTAGAATATCATTTTGCATCTTTTCTCTGTCTTCTTGAAACTTCCTATATGATGTCTATCATACACATTAAAAGATTTCAACACAGAAAGGGTAATGTTGAGTTTATGTTAGTTTAAGTCAGACGCTTCAAACATTTTGTGCTCCCGAACCTCTAAAAGAATTCCCAAGCACATTTTTAAGTGGACAACTAATATTTGTGGTAAACTTAAACAGATAAGAAAATGTAACTTCCAGCATACTGTTAAGGAGTTGCAAATTTAGCTCCTTCAATTAACAGAAAATGTCTCCTCTAGTACCTAATTGGCAAAACTAGTCCTCACTGTCAAACTAATCAGCTAAATCGGACTTAATTTCTGACAAGGGAAGAATGACTTTAGTTTTTATTTAGAAATCATGTTCATACCTATCTCCAGGGCAACAGCTTACTTCAGAATTCTCATTCTAAGATGGGTAGAAGGATGAATGGCTCAAAATGGCAGGCACTAAGCCTTGCCCCAGATGTAGTAAGGCGCTGACCATTTTAATAATTCTTAAGGGAATGTTATTTGCTTTGCATTCCTAAACTGTTCCCTAGTTTGGTGCCTCACAGCAATATCACACAGTAAGATTTGGGAAGGGTGAGAGGTGTTTCTTTCTTTTGTAAAGTGAAGGAAGGGAATCCTAAAACGAAGGATGGGAAGGGTGAGGGCAGGCAGCTCAGAGGCCTCTCCAGTTCCTTAACCACTGGAAAAGCTGGCCCCAGGGCAACATACAGATTCCAGTGTGCAAACCACTCACAGTGGTGCCAATCCAGGATAACACTCCAGAGAAAATTGTGAGCTGCAATTTAACGAGAAAGGCTAAACTCTAGGAGTGGCAACTAGAAAGGCATCAGCTATCTTTGTCACCACTAACACCAGAGACTTTGCTAATTAATTTAATGAATGTAAGAAATGTGTTTTTACTCTAACTTGAGAATTAGCATAATTAGATGGTTAGAAACATTCTCCCGCTGGTGAATTTAGTGTTTTTCAATGAACATGAATTAGCCAAAATATTTTATAGACATCTCCCACCACTGATTAGAATAAAAATCTATCAAGTGTGAGAAGGCTAGATCTTTAAGGCCCCGTGTTCAGCCATTGGCTAAGAGGATTCTAGTTACCTGGTGCTGACTAAATCCTGTACCTAAATCCTCGCTCTAAAACATCATTGTCCAATAGAAATACAATGTGCACCATTTACATGATTTTCACATTTCTAATAGCTCCATGAAAAAAAGAGGTAAAATTAATTTTAGTAATATGTTATTTAACCCAATCTATCCAAAATATTATCATTTCAGCATATACTAAATATTTTATTTACTGACATTTGACATTCTCTTTTCCTTACAAAGTCTTTGAAATCCAGTGTGTATTTCATGTTTACAGCACATTTGAACTCGTAGTAGTCACAGTTCAGGGGGTCAGCAGCCATTGCACCGCATTGCCCAGCTCTAATATATTGTGGCATTTACGTGAACTAAAACCTCCTGTTCAGCAAAAGCACAGAAAGCTTCAGCTCATCAAGCTTACAAAATGGGCTATATGAACTGTGTTGAGCCCACTGGCTAATAATGATCATTCAACAACTGCCAATGTGCCTGACAAGTTTGGCCTGAAGCTTGGATCTATTATAACCTTGATAGTGGGACAATGGGTATCCCCCAGACCCTACCTTTAATTGGGAATTAACATGACTGAGCAAAAAGAAAGCAAAAATCTACAACTGTGCATGACCAAATTTGTTCAAGTCATTTTGTAAGACTTCTGGTCCAATAAATAGACACAATAAGAACTGGAAATATTTCCAACCCTTTCATTACATTCATCACTTAAAGTTTTATACGTCCTACTCATTTAATGAAAATTAGTTGTGCATGTATTATGTGGAAAACACTATACAAAGAAAAAAGAGTAACATTTAGTGAGCACCAGATAATATTTTACCGAATACCTACTGGGTCCAAAAAGAAATCCAGGTGCTGCTTTCAAGAAGCAGGTGGAGGGTGAGATAAGTATCTGGATAATTATAACATATATTAGATACAAATACATTCATAAATTCATAGGAAAAATATTTCTTCTTGATGGGGGTGAGGAGGGGATCATAGAAAGATTCAAGGAATAAGTCACATTTGAATAAGGCCTCGCATTGATATGTTTGAGACATGTAAAAATGGTTGGAAAGGGCAATTATGAAACAGAGAACAGCAGAAGCCAAGTCCAAATGGCATGAAAGGACAGGACACACAGACAAAACTGAGTAGTTTCTCTGGCTGGCTGGTTTTTGGATCAGAGCAGCAACGTCTTGGAAAATAGGCTGCAGCTAGATTGCCGAGGGTTTTGAATATCAAACTAAGAGCCATGTGGGCCACTGATTTTTTTCTGAGCAAAGGAGTGATATGATCATAAGTGTGCTATAGATGAGTAACATGAAAAATAGATTCATGGTGAAAGAGACTGGGAGAAAGGAAGCGAGCTTGAGGCTTATAATAATGGCCCATGCTAGACATGACATCTACAAGTAGAAGAGTTGCAATGAGATCAGAAAGGAATAGTTGGATGAAAGAGGTCTTGACCTATGGAGGTAAGGTTGACAGAACCTGACTACCAAATTATTGCAAGGGTAATGAAGGAGAAAGAGAAGTCAAAAAAAATTCCCAGGCGTTCGGGTAACTTGAAGAATGGTAGTGCCTCTCCATTTGAAGAAACAAAAAAAGCACAGGAAGAATAATTGATTAGGAAAGGAGACAATTCTTCTTTGCCCCAAATGAGTTAGAGGTTAGCAAGATATTCAGGTGAAGATATCAAGCAAGTCCATGAAAATCCAAGACTAGATCAGACAGGAGATGGTCTTCACAGAGGAGAGACTATCTCAGAAGCTTAGAAGGTCAAGTTTTCAAAAGAAAGGCATATTCAACAGTGATAAAGAAAGCAACTGGTGGAGTCGGGGAGGATGAAGCCTGAAAAAAGATAAGTGGATTTGACCGCTAAGGACCAGCTGGCATATGATGTGTGGAGGCACAGGGAAGCTGGTTTGGGGCTGGCAGACATGGGAATTATCACAAGTTTTCCTGGAGCAATACAACAATATTTTAAACAAAAATATTTTAAATTTATATAACCACTTACTCAGAAATTCTGGAAATGTGTCTTAAGGAAATACTTAGACACACAAATATTTAGATAAATGTAAAAGGGTGTTCTTCGAAGCACTTTCCATAATTGCAATAAACTGTAAACAATCGAAATGTCCATTCACGGGGACTGTTTAAATGTATATTTTCATGCATAAATACAGCCCTTAAAAATAACATTATAAGGAAGCCTATTTAAAGACATAAAAGATGAAATATTAAGGAATAAAAGAGCTGGTCATTAAAGAGCATATACAGTGTTTCATTTATATTGATACATTGAGTGCATATAGGACTAGAAAGACAAGAATCAAAATACTGGCAGTCTATTTCTAAGAAGACCCAAAGAGATTCTTATATTCTCATTTTACTAGCTATACATTCTAAGTTTTATAGTACGTATATAATACTTCTATACCACTTTTTTCCTTTAAAACACCCATCCTGCAAAAGGTGTGTTTTTCTCCACTTTCATGTAGGCAAGTAGGAAGGGAAGAGAATGTGGCAGCTAAGAAAATAAATGGTGCCGGGCCGGCCGAGTGGCGTGGTGGTTAAGCGCTGGCTTGGGAAGCCAGCCGCCCCGGTTAGGTCCCACATGAGGGCCAGTGACACTGCCCTCGAAAAGAAAAGAAATGGTGCTGAGAGAAAGTCTGTCTGTCTGCCTGTCTGTCTGCTTTGGAGGGGGATGGCAATAAGGGTGACTTCTGCTTGTCTGTGATTACAGGTAGACAGGAAGGATCTAAGAAGGAGGAAGTGGTTTTGGACGCCAATACTCAGTACACAAAAAGGGCTCTTATGTAAGGAGCCGAACCCCGCAGGATGGGGGAGAAAACTGTATCAGGAGCCACGTTCCTCAACTAGATGTAGTTAAGGTCCCATAGTTCTAAAAATGAAACTCTCCAGGTTAAGTTGCTTTTACTTATATCTGTCTTTCCAGTCAGTAATTAATTAGCCAGATAGAAAATGCCTCTGGAGGTCCATCTCTTCCCATCTTCTAGTCTATTCGCTATGGAAACACTGTCAAAGAGCACGTTGCATCCTTCAAAATACACCTTTTGCAATAAATTCAAGCATTTCTAGGTAAAATGGTTAGGGTACTGATCGGTTGTTAAAATGGGAAGATAAAAAATTGAAGGTTAATGCAAGCCAAATGTCACTAAGAATCACACCAAGCTACCTAGACTTTGTCAAGGCCTTAACATTTCACTCACTTTCAGAAAAAGAACATACACCTGTGGACAAAATAAGTAGTATCTGTTCATTGTTCATATACTTTAATGAAATTCCACCTACTACAAATACAATTTTCAAAATAAGAAAAATCAAGTATGTTAAATGTACTGTTTAAATTTTGTCCGTCTATCTTAGTGTTAAAATGGCAAGCCATGACAAGTTAAGGCAAAGATGTAAGATAATTTTTAAAAGAGGGAGAATCTTTTTAATAATTGAATTTTCAAAATTTCAAGTCCATTAAAATGCAGTCCTTTGTCCAAGATAAATATTTATAATGAGCAGGAAAACAATCCAGAAAAGAAAACTATGTTTCCCTTTGAAAAATTCTGGGGTAAAAAATTTTTCCCATGGACCTCATAGTTAAGAAACTGGTCCATGAAACTTAACACTCTTCAGCTAAAAGCATATAAGCTGAAAGTTAATGAATAAAAAATTTAAATATTTAGTCTCATGTTGAAAAATGCATACTCTCTCATTCTTAATTTACATACCTATGTAAAAAGTTCACGAGCTATTGATATTTTTTACTGAAAAGCTTATTTAGGTAGAGTTGGACAAGGGAGATAGATAAAATCCAGAGATTGAACAAAAATGCAAGAAACCTCATATTCAAGCACCCCCAACATGCCAATATTATCCTCTATGATCATTTATCTTAAGTCACTGCTGAAAAGTAGGAGCCTGCCTCAAGTCAGCATTATCTTTATTTAATAGCCTTCTGTGGGTCTGACATTTGTTTGCCTTTTCTGAAAATTTGTAAATTCAGTCTATGGGTATAGCAAACTTGGTAATTATTTTCTGTGGAAAGCAGTTCTTCTTTTTTTTTTTTTTGTCCTAAATGTACCTCTTTTAAGCATCAAAAAGTCCAGATTAATTTGATTAACTGAGTTGAAGATTAGAAGAACAAGTTCCTGTTTGCTCTTCTGAAATAAATGCTTTCATAGCCAGTAATTATAGCTTCTATCCACTTTTATCATTTTAGACAGAAGAGTCCTAATCACTTCAGCAAGTTTTATAAAAACACAAATCCAAAATTTCGGTACCCTTCACTAGGCTTTTCTCACTGTTAAATCATTTCTTAAGTAAGAGGCCAGAATCTCACAGCATAATCCATGTGCACAGTCAACACAGCTTTGCAATGACAGGATAATGTCCTATATTTTCTTTCTTGGTTCCTTCCTAACGACACCCTACATACTAGGGTCCTTTTGTATTTCAGCAACTCAGTGCTGGCCAGTGTTTTGTGAGAACAGTACAATTACTCCTTCCCTTCCAGGATCCTAGACTATATAAAATATAATTCATGATGACAAGTTTTTCTTGAAGTGAGCAAGACAGTAAATCAAAAAATCTTTCTTCAAAGCTTTAGCACTTCTCTCAGGACAAGGGTAAAACAGCAAACCTAACTCAGTCTGAATTAAAAGAACTGAAAGCAGGATCTTGAAGAAACATCCATATTCACAGCAGCATTGTTTACAATAGATAGAGGTAGAAGTAACCCAAGAGTTCTTGATGGATAGATGGATAAACAAAATGTGGTATATACACACAATGGAATATCACTCAGCATTTAAAAGGGAAGAAGGGGCCGGCCAAGTGGCGCAGTGGTTAAGCGCTGGCTTGGGAAGCCAGCGGCCCCGGTTCGGGTCCCACATATGAGGGCCAGTGACACTGCCCTCAAAAAAAAAACGATGGGCCGGCTGAGTGGCGCATTGGTTAAGCGCTGGTTTGGGATGCCAGCAGCCTCAGTTCGGATCCCACATATGAGGGCCAGTGACACTGCCCTCTACAGCTAACAACAGCTCCACCTGGAGCTGGGCTGTGCCAGCCCCGGCGACGGTGTAGGCTGCAGCCCCTGCTGCAGTGGGCTGCCATAGGCTACAGTGAGTGGCCGGCAGCCAGCGTGAGTGGCTGGTAGTCAGCGTGAGCTGCCAATAGCCCCTATGAGTGACCATCTATTAGTGACCATCCAGAGGCCAGCGACCGATCTGCCTCATCAGGGAAGAATGGAATGATGATACCAACATGGGCCAGTGAACCAACGTCCTCTGCAACTAGACTGAAGAACAAAAAGACAGCAACTTGTCTGTTCCCCTTCGCTGATTCCCCAACACTGTTCCCCTCCCCCAATTCCCCAATAAAAATCTTTTAAAAAAAACGAAAAACAAAAAAAGAAATAAAAGGGAAGAAAATTATGACACATGCTACAACATGGATGAACCTTGAAGACACTTTGCTAAGTGAAATAAGCCAGTCACAAAAAGACAAATACTATATGACTGCATTTATATCAGGTACCTACCATAGTCAAATTTACATAAACAGAAAGAAGTACGGTGGTTACCACAGTCTTGAGAGAGAGGAGAAGTGGGGGTTTGTGTTCAATAGGTACAGAGTTTCCAGTTTGCAAGATGAAGAGTTATGGAGATGGATGGTGGTGATGGTCGCACAACAAAGTAAATGTACTTAATACCACTGAATTGTACACTTAAAAATGGTTAACACAATAAATGTTGTGTAATTACCACAAAAAATATGAAAGAAAGCAAATGCAACACACATTTTTCATTTTCATTTCAACTTGATTTTCAAAGAAGAGATATTTACTATGTCTCAACACATACATTCCCCAAGTCAAAGGGGTAATTTCACTTGATTCCAATTTCATCTTTGAAAACTCTTATTTTCAACATACCATTCTTTTGGAATACGAATGCAGGCATTCTGAATTCTAGAATCAGAGTTGTTTTCACCATGACCAAGTCCTTAGATATATTCCTCAAGAGGGAAATATCTATTCAAACTCATCATGGCAAATACTGTTCCATCCAACACCCTTTCTCCCCTTCTTTCTCACAAGTCTAATCTCATTTTTTTTCTGAAGCTAGGTGGGCAGTTATAATATTAGCTTTTCCTTGAAACTAGAGATAACCATATGGCTCAGTCTTGGCCAATGGTGAGCAAAAGGGTGTTGGTGGAACTTCCAGGCAAGCTATTCTTTCCCTGGCAAAAATTACCAGATTCCACTGGCGTAACATTTTGCCCTTGGCTTTCCACCTTTCTCCAGGAAGACAGAAGCTGCCAGTTTCCCTGAGCAGGTAACCAGCCCTGCATTCCCTACCTACAAACTGAAGGTTACTGAAGAAAAATGAATTCTTCTCAATCAAGCCAGAGTACTAGGGTTTCTCTTACTTGCAGGTAAACTCATTCCTCATTCAATCCGTTACCACTGAGTTAATAAATCTGAGGGAAGAAATTCAGGAATATTTCTAGTCTAGAAGATAGGGTTAGTTATTCTACCTTTGTAAAAGAGACATTGATAAGACTAAAATGTAACAACCCCATATCATATCCCCCATCTGAGAGGTAATGCTAAAAGACAGATGATTAGAATAGTGAGATGAGCACGTGGAGGGTGTTATCAGAGCCTCAATCCACAAATAATAGTTTTTTCTTTGTTTTATTAGTCTCACATGTACAAAACAACATAATGATTAGACATTTATACCCCTCACAAAGTGAAAACCCCACCAAGTCTACTACCTATCAGACACCATACATAGTATTACAATACCATTGACTAATATTCCCTATGCTGTACTTTACATCCCATGACTATATTTTATATATATATTTAATTATAGTTGACATTCAATATTATTTTATATTAGTTTCAGGTATACAGTGCAGTGGTTAGGCATTTAATAATCTATAACGTGATCCCTCCATAAACTCAGTATCCATCTGACATCATATACAGTTTTTAAAACATTTTTTTTTTTAAGATTTTATTGGGGAATCGGGGGAGGGGAACAGACAAGTTGCAGTCCTTTTTTGTTCTTCAGTCTAGTTGTGGAGGACATTGATTCACTGGCCCATGTTGGTATCGTCATTGTGCTCTTCCCGGGTGAGGCAGATCAATCGCCAGCCTCTGGACAGCCGCTCACGGTGGCTCTTGGCAGCTCACGCTGGCTGCCAGCCACTCATTGTAGCCTATGGCAGCCCACTGCAGCAGGGGCTGCAGCCCACACCGTCGTAGGCCATCTTAGCTATAGTGGCAACCAGGTGGAGCTGTTGTTCACCACCTTAGCTATAGAAGGCAGTGTCACTGGCCCTCATATGGGGAATCCGATCCAGGGCCCCGCTGCTCAGAGCTGGCATCCCAAGCCAGTTCCTAACCAACGCGCCACTCAGCCAGCCCAAAACATTATTGATTATATTCTCCATACTGTATTTCACATCCCCGTGATTATTTTGTAACTCACAATTTGTTCTTTCTAATCCCTTCACTTCTCTCACTCATCCCCCCACCCCCTCCCATCTAGCAACTATCAGTTTGTTCTCTGTATTTATGAGTCTATTTCTTTAGATTCCACATATAAGTGAGATCATATGGTATTTGTCTTTCTCAGTCACACTTATTTCATTTAGCATAATATCCTCCAGGTCCATCCATGTTGTCACAAATGGTAAGATTTCATTCTTTTTTATAGCAGAGTAATACTCCATTGTATAAATATACCACAATTTCTTTAATCTATTTATCCAGTAGTCTATTGATGGGCACTTCGGTTGTTTCCATATCTTGGCTATTGTAAATAGCTCTGCAGTAAACTTAGGGGTGCATATATCTTTTCGAATTAAGTGTTTTGGATTTCTTTGGATAAGTACTCAGAAGTGCAATTGCTGGGTCACAAAGGTAGTTCTATTTTGAATTTTTTGAGGAACCTCCATACTGTTTTCCATAGTGGTTGCACCAATTTACATTCCCACCAACAGTGCACCAGGGTTCCCTTTTCTCCATATCCTCACCAACACTTGTTTGTTGATTTATTTTTTTTAAAGATTTTTTTAAATTAGGGAATTGGGAGAGGGGAACAGCACTGGGGAATTGGGGAATTGGGGAAGGGGAACAGACAAGTTGCTGTCTTTTTGTTCTTCAGGCTAGTTGTGGAGGATGTTGCTTCACTGGCCCATGTTGGTATTGTGATCATTGCGCTCTTCCTGGATGAGGCAGTTGGTTGCTGGTCATTGGACGGCCGCTCACAGCTGCTTACAGCAGCTCATGCCAGTTGCTGACTGCTCACGCTGGCTGCCAGCCACTCATGGTAGCTCATGGCAGCCCACTGCAACAGAGGCTGCAGCCTACACCATCACTGGCGACTCACAGGAGCCCAGCTCCAGGTTGAGCTGTTGTTCACCATCTTAGCTGTAGAGGGCGCAGTGTCACTGGCCCTCATGTGGGATCCGAACCCGGGTCCTGCTGCCCAGAGCTGGCATCCCAAGCCATCTCCTAACCAACACACCACTCAGCCAGCCTATTTGTTGATTTTTTGATGATAGCCATTCTGACAGGAATCAGCTAGTTATCTCATTGTGGTCTGTATTTGCAATAGTTTTTCTTAATAAAACTAACATTTATTAAATGTTTACTGAGGCCAGACATAGAGATAACCACTTCGCACACATTTGCTCATTTAATCCCAACAACCTTGCAAGATAGAGCTTGTACGCCCAGCTTTTTGTTAGCTTTGGGCCTTAACTAATTCAGGGTCTCTGATTTTCCTCCAAAGTACAAGAGGGAGAAAAATGCAACATTTAAATGCTTATAGGGAGAATAAAAGATAATATACTCAAAGTATGCAGCAAGGGGCACATGGTTGATTCTCAATAAAAAGGAACTGTTTTCATCATCCTCAAAAAGAATAGTATACTGCACAAATTCTCAGATGTGTGAATTTCCATCTGATGGTTCTAACCATCAGAACCCCCTGGAGAATGTCATCAAAATACAAATTCCTTTACCCCAACCAGGCTTAGTGAGTTGGGGGATGCCTAGTCACACAAAGATGTAGGGACAACTCTGGTCTAAGGGAATACTATCCACTGTTTTCTCAAGATACTATTGTACAATTTTCACCACTTTGTTACACCAAACCATTGGAAAGCGTATATGCCTCAGCCACATAGAGGAATCCGCCCTCTGCCACAAAACTGCCTTCACAGAGCCTACATTTAAAAGTATGCTCTCTGCTTTCTCTAAGATTTAAGAACATCTCTATAGTTTATGTGAAATTGCTTTCCAGGGCAATGTGCATCTCATCCTCTCACTTTGAGGACCAGAAATAAGGCATGCTGTCCTGATAAATCAGAGCTCTGCTTTCTCCTAGACCGCGGTGCTATTTCATACACTCACCACGTCACTTTGTCTTGGTTGTCAGGTTCAGTGCAAAGGTCTGCACTCCAGTTCCCCTCAATCATGTTTTAGGTATCATTAGTATAAGTACTATTTTAAGTCTTTTGCTTTGCTTTGGGAGGACATTTGAAAACACATTATCACAAAATCAATCTACATGTCTTAAGGAAGATTTAGACAAGCAAAAGAAAGAAAATTTAAATCACCCATTTTCCCTCCACGCAGAGATTACCACTATTAACATGTTTGTGTCCATCCTCCTAGACATTTTGAGGTTTTTTTTTTACAAATATTAAATGAAAAAGAAAATACATTGCATTTTATAGCCTTTACTTAAAATACAATATAAGCATGTTTCCATGACAGTCCATACTCTTTCATAATGTCATTTTTAAATCTCCATAGGCATTTTATTAACTGGACATTCAATAACTTATTTACCACTACCACCCTGTTACTGTACATTCTTAATACCTTTCCTGTTTTTAATATTATCAGTATTTCTGTAATAAACATATGTCGAGTTAAAATTTTATACACATACATTATTCATTTACTTATTCATTCATTCATTCAAGGACAAATTCTTAAAAGTGAAAATCAGATAGGTATCTCAGTAGCTCTCCACATCGGCCACTCCCTGCCTCTCAAAACACTCTTTCCTAAGGGTGACCAGTTAGTTCAGTTGGTTAGAGAGCGGTGCTGGTAACACCAAGGTTGCCGGTTTGATTCCCACAAGGGCCACTGTGAGCTGCGCCCTCTCTAAAATAGCCAACTATGCCATTGTAGCATGAAAGCATGTGTGACTAATGACAAACGCTTTCCTTGTCTTTCCAAATTCAGTTTCCTCCTTCTCCTCTTCTCCTCCACAGCAGGTCCTCCAAATGTCAGCTTTCTGAAGCAATCGGTCCCGGGCCTCATCTCAAGTTCTTCATTCTTAGTACATAGTCTCCAGTCAACTCTCATCACTTCAAACACCATCTATGTGCAAAAGTCCCAATGTTGTACTTCCAACCCAAACCTCTCTACTACAATAAATTACAAAATTACATGTAACGGTTTTAAAATATGTTCACAAATGACTTGCTAGTCCACCATTCAAGAGGTAGAGCTTAATTCCCCTCCCCTTTAATGTGGGTTGGCTTTGGTAACTTACTTCTAACAAACAGAATATGGCTCTGAGACTGTAAAAGGCATTACAGTTTCCTGCTTGGCACTGTCTCGCATCACTTGCTCTAGGAAAAGCCAGCTTCCATGGCACAAAGATACTCAGGCAGCCCTATGGAGAGAGTTCCACAGGGTAAGGAACTATGGCCTCCCACCAGCAACAAGGAGGTGAGGCCTTTTGCCAAAAGCCATGAGCACTGCCGTCTTGGAATCAGACTCTGCAGTTTCACTCAAGCCTTCGGAAGACTGCAGCCCTGGCCAACACCTTGCCTGCAACCTCATGGGAGACCTTGAACCACAGTCACCTGGTAAAGCCACTCCCAAGTTCCTGACCCAGGAAACTGCATGAGATAATAAATATTTGTTGTTTTAAGCTGCTACATGTTAGGATAATGTGTTATACACAATAGATTACTACTACAGATTTGCTGCTAAGTTTCAGAGTAATTTGTTATGCGGCAAAAGATAAATCACATAGCATGCACCCAGCCACTGACATTTCCACTGAGATATCTCACAAACTGATTGCAAACTTAATACATTCAAAACTGAACTGTTTGTCTTCTCTAAAACCAATTCTGGCTCCAGTCTTTCTTAACTCAGTATACAGCATTTTCATCCATTCACTTGTGCATGCCAGGACCTTGAAACCAATCCCTGGCATTCCACAATTTAGCTAATACCAGAATCTATCACCAACTCTTGCTGATTCCAATTCCTAAATATACCTCAAATCCATCCACTACTCTTCATCTCCCAGTCATCCCCAAGTCCGAGGTACTGTCATCTCTTGCTTGGAATTCACTAACCTAAAGCCAATAACCTGACACTGTTTCCTAATTTCTGTTCTTGTTCCTTTTTATTCCACTTTCTAAATGGGAGCCAGCTTGACAATGAACTTTAGAACAATTCAATTAGCATGCTTGACAAAGCTCAGAATCATCTGGCCCCTACGACCTACACCAAGTCTCATCTTGCAATGCTCCCCGCTCATCTCAACAGCTCCAGCAACACGGGCCTTTGATAACTCAGATACAGCCAGTCCTTTCCTGCCCCCAGGATATTTGCTCATGCTGCTAGGTCTGCCTATAGTACTCTTCACCCCATTCTCAATCTGCTTAATTCCTATGGCTATTTCAGGTCTAAATATTAAGCATCTTTTTTTCAGAGCTGATTTCTAGACCTCCCCAATGTCTCCAAGCATCCGTTTCCTTTGCACCCTAGTACTTATCTCAATTTGATTATATATTGATATGTATAAGTCAATGAGGGCAAGAAATGCCTACTTTGCTCACCATAGTATGTATATGCAGTTCCAAAAAAAATTGTCATTCAAAGATTGTCAACAAAAAAAAATATTATTACTGAGTTTACCTAATGTGTTCATTAAATCTAAACAAATTGTGCACTGGCCATCATTCAATCTAAAACTCTAACTTGTCCACTTTAGTAAAAAAAAAAAACTTGATTCTGTTATATGTATATGGCCTTTTCATCCTGCAACATTTTTAAACCACCACAATCATCAGGACAACCCACTGATTTTCTTTCTCGTTTCCTCTTTTTCTCATGTTTAAAGACCTTTTTTTCATTGACAAGGAATGAAAAATGTGCCTCTGGAAACATTAAAAAGAAGAAAACCTGGTATAAAAATAGTCCCTAATGGCAGACATAAAAAAGCAATTCTAAAGCTTATTAGAAAACAAAATTGACCCCTGATTCATCTAAAGAGGAACATTTTATCCTGGTGTTTAAAGTTTTGACGAATAATCGTTTGCCCAGTAGATTTGTAAAGGCAGGAGGATCATGACTCTGCTGCACAAGATTTTTTGTTGATGAAGAAATCAGATATCCACTGAAGGAAGAACCAAGAAATACTCATAAGGGCAAGCTAAGGCCCAGAGCATAGCAGCAATGTCCAGTCCCTCCCATCCAGGAAATACTGCGCTGACTTTTAACCAGAGACGGAGTCGGACTGGGAACACACAGGGTGGGTTAGGAGACAAAGCCACACACAGGGAACAGCCCAACAGTAGAGCTGGCAGCAGTTAACCAGAAAAGAAAGTGTGCATGGCACTCATGGTGGAAATAAATACAAAGCACGCTTCAGTCTTTCCACCCACATTCATGCATACAGGCCGTCAACCCAGCACCAACATGCTCAATTCCAAGATCATACAGGTTTATGTGTGAATATAAAATCATGCCAAGCTTCGATATGTGGCATATATATTAACATAATAAATGTCACTACATAGTGATAGAATATGATTAACTTAATTATACATATAAACACATGTATAATATATTACATGTTTGCACACCAAGAAACAAATGTTATTTTAATAGACGAAAAGAATATAATAATCATTGAATTTGAAAAACTATAGCTTTTATCATTCCACTCATTGTGACAAATGAGGTACACATATTTTCCTTATCTGTAACTCAGAGTAGCTAACATTATTAATATTAACATTATGAATACTATGACTTGTTTCTTTTATAAACCAAGTAATAAAGCAAGACCATTTTTACTTGCTTTATTAAACAAGTGAATTTTTCACTTGATTACAAGTGAAATTTTTTAAAAAGAATTTAAACATAGACACCCATGGTGGTTGTATGTATAATTCTTTAATGTACAAATTATCATAACTCACTGATTAAAGTTTTTTCTGAACAATGGAAGTAAAGAAAATAAGCGATATAAATGTTTAGGACATAATAATTATTCTAGAAAAATTCAACTCAACATGACACTGGATATTAAATCAATACCCATATGTAACTTATTCATATATACACAAATAAAATGTTAGTATTAATACTCACATTAAACATACTACAATTTATAAAAAGGTTGCTACCCTTGTGGAAAAAAACAAAAAGTTTGCCACCAAACTGCCATGCAGAAGGTGGCAATTTTTGGAAACCAGCCTGTGACTAGAACAAAAGAGAGTTGTCCCAAAGCAGCACCCAGGCAAGAATTAGGAAACACAGATACCAGCATTTAGGGTCATCAAGGAACACACTCTAACCAGCAAGCAAGACCAAAGCATCCAACTGGCAGGCAATCAGATGGGTCCCCACGAGTAAAGAAAGCGCCAGTGTTAACAGCTTTATCAAAGGTCAAAGTGAAATAGCAAATCAGTAGCAAGGCCAAGCAGAGAGTAGAGATCTATAACTATCAAAGACAAGTCAAACAAGGTCACACATCCAAACAGCCTGACCCAAAAAAAAAAAAAAACCACCATGATGCCCAGCTACATGGAAACTGAAATGATCTTGTCTTGATGATAATCATGGAAACTGAAATGATCTTGTCTTGATAATAATAATGAAACTAGAACACCGTTTAAGCCTGAGGGAGTTCCAGAAATGAAAGTTACAGTCCTAATCAATCTTAGAACCTACAAACCAGGCAAACAATGTGCATTTCCCTTGCCAAAATCAAATAGTCTAATGTGTTAGAAACTATCATTTACTGAAGTTTATACACTTGCATAAATACTGTCTAATCCTTAAAACCATAAAATGCCCCCAGTCTCATCTATCAATAGTTCTAAAAGGATCCCACTGTATAGAATATGGTGCACAATAGTTAGCAGATACCGTTCAAATGTTATTTCAGATAACAGACTAAAGAAAAGAATCTATTTTAGATGTACTTTCTATAAAATGTTTTCAAAAAACAACCAAGTGTATTGTATATACTACTGTAAGTCTCATACTATGCCAGGAATAATAAAAACTCCTTGAACTGCAGGAGGAAAAATATCAAAAGGAAATTTCATCAAGATTAAGGAATTCCTCTAGATTTTCCTATTTTTGGTTTCTCTGCTTTCTCTTGAATGTGTGTTCAATCACATAAATCAAATGAAATAGAGTAAAAAGGAAAAAAAAATCCATAAATGCCATATGACCTGCCAGGAAGTACTTTATTTTATCTAAGACGATGCACTGCAAGCAAATGGGAAAAACACACACACTCACAATAATTCAAAGGCCTTCCATCACAGAACCTGCACACAAACATTTTGCAAGCACTACTTTGCTAGTAGTTGTGTAATTTGGAGAAAACAACTAGAAATAATATAACCACATTACAAGCAATTATCTTTTGATGATGAGGAGGAGGAGGAGGAGGAGGAGGATGACAGCAGTAGAAGTAGCTAAATGTGAAGAAGGCATGGTACCAATAGCCATGCATTAGTTTATCTTTTGTCAATTGATATATAATTCACATGCCGTAAAATCCATCAATTTAAAGTGTACAGTTCAGGGCCGGCCGAGTGGCGCATTGGTTAAGCGCTGGTTTTGGGATGCCAGCAGCCCCGGTTCGGATCCCACATGAGGGCCAGTGACACTGCCCTCTACAGCTAACAACAGCTCCACCTGGAGCTGGGCTGTGCGAGCCCCGGTGATGGTGTGGGCTGCAGCCCCTGCTGCAGTGGGCTGCCATAGGCTACAGTGAGTGGGCCGCAGCCAGCGTGAGCGGCTGGCAGCCAGCGTGAGCTGCCAATAGCCGCGATGAGCGACATCCAGAGGCCAGCGACCGATCTGCCTCATCCGGGAAGAGCGCAATGACGATACCAACAGTGAAGGAACATCCTCCGCAACTGAACTGAAGAACAAAAAGACACCAACTTGTCTGTTCCCCTTCCCCAATTCCCCAACGCTGTTCCCCTCCGCCAATTCCCCAATAAAACCTTTAAAAAAATAAAAAATAAAAAAAAAAATAAAGTGTACAGTTCAGTGGTTTTTAGTATATTTGCAAAGTTGTGCAACGATCATCACTATCTAATTCCAGAATATTTTCATTACCTCCAAAACCCTGTATCCATTAGCAGTCATTCGCCACTCCCGCTCATCATCCCCGCAATCCCTCGGCAACCAATCATCTACGTTCAATGAATTTCCATATTCTAGACATTTCACATAATATGTGGCACTTTTTGCCAGGCTTCTTTCACTTAGCATCACATTTTCAAGGTTCGTGTGTATTGTAGCTTGTATCACTACTACATTTCTTTTTATGTCTGAATAATGTTCCACTGTATTTTTGAAAAGAGTACATTTTGTTGATCCATTCATCAACTTTGGTTGTGTCCACCTTGGCCTATCACGAATAATGCTGCTATGAACATCCGTGGACAATTATTTGTGTGGACATACGTTTTCATTTCTCTTGGGCATATAACTGAGAAGGGAATTGCAGGGTGAGATGATAACATTTAACTTTTAAGGAACTGCCTAACTTTTCCAAAGCCACTGTACTCACTTTACATTTCCACCACCAATGTATGAGGGTTCTAATTTCTTCACATCCTTGTCAACACTTGTTCTTTTCTGTGTTTTTTATTATAGCCCTCCTAGTCGGTGTGAAATGAAATCTGGTTTTGATTTGCATTTCCATAAAGACTAATGATATTGAACATCTTTTCATGGTCTTACTGGCCATTTGTGTATCGTTAGAGACATGTCTGTTCAAATATTTGCCCATTTTTCAATTGGGCTATTTGTCCTTTTATTGTGACTTATAAGGATTCTTTATATATTCTGGATACTAGATTCCTTTTATCAGATTTGCAAATACTTTCTCCCATTCTCTGGGTTATCTTTACACTTGCATTATCTTATTTTAATTCTCACAATAACTATGATATAGTACTATTATGAGTATCCCCCATTTTATAAATGAGGAAGCAGAGTTAATAAACTGGTCTGAAATTTTATAGCTCATAAGAGTTGAAACAGGGATTCTAACCCAAACAAGCTGCCTCCTCTCATCAGTAGGGTGTACTTTCAGAAATACCGAACTGGTTAGGTGCCATAAGAATAGGCACTAAATAAATAACCAGGATTTAAAATAATTAACTTAAAAATAAATAGTATTACTGATGCTTTGCATAGAAATACCAGAGAGACCTCCTCTTGTTTATACCAGTCTTCTTGAGAAGAAAGAGTAGCTTAAAATAAAGCACATTCAGCCTTAAAAGGCAAAACTTGGCCTCTAAACAGTGTCTATTCTTTTCAATTGTAGGAAACTTTCTTTTTTATTGAGTTATGTAGCTGAAACAAAAGAATTTGGAATACAAGTGGTATTTTTGCTGAGACTCAAACATTGTAAATCATCACAGTGGGTGTTCTGTTAGGTGGAGGCTTATTTCTTGGCCAACAACACCCTCTGTTCAAAATGTATGCCTCCTCCAGCCCTACACATCCAACTCTCTGAGAAGATGAACAAAGCAGAGTTTTAGCAGCTCACATGTCATTCCAACCAATTGCTCCTTATTCTCCTCTTATTTCTTCCACCAACCATGTTAGATATAAAAGTCAATCTACACATAATTTTAGAATGTTTGTAAAATAACGTTTACACTAAATCAAGAACAAAATCATGGTTTAAAAGAATATGCTAGAGGGCCCGCCAAGTGGCGCATTGGTTAAGAGATGGTTTGGGACGCCAGCAGCCTCGGTTCAGATCCCACATATGAGGGCCAGTGACACTGCCCTCTACAGCTAACAACAGCTCCACCTGGAGCTGGGCTGTGCGAGCCCCAGCGACGGTGTGGACTGCAGCCCCTGCTGCAGTGGGCTGCCATAGGCTACAGTGAGTGGCCGGCAGCCAGCGTGAGCGGCTGGCAGCCAGCGTGAGCTGCCAATAGCCGCGGTGAGTGACCATCCAGAGGCCAGCGACCGATCCGCCTCATCTGGGAAGAGCACAATGGCGATACCAACATGAGCCAGTGAAGCAATGTCCTCCGCAACTAGACTGAAGAACAAATAAAAAAAAAAAAAAACAGCAACTTGTCTGTTGCCCTTCCCCAATTCCCCAATAAAATTAAAAAAAAAAAAAAAAAAGAATATGCTAGAATATGCTAAACCTACCAATGCTGGCTGGCATGGAAAAGAATTCAAAATGTATACCTTAGGAAAAACATACCTGTAAGGCAATATAAATAATATAATCTTTTATTTACTAAAAATAGGCAATATGAATCCATAGTATAATATATATGTATTAGTATATATACACAAATTTTAAAAACAAAACAACATTCTGCCCTCTGGGAGTAAGGCATAATTTTTATGTGATAAAATATTTGGCTTTTTTATAGATATATAGATATAAAGTATTTTATTTAAAAAAAAATAACAGAGTAACATTCTCTCAGATAACTTTACAAACCTTAAAAGCCACAGAAATGAATAAACAAATATGAATAAAATGAACAAAAGTTTATATTTTGCTCCATATTTGGATAAGTTTTAGTGTTTACAAACTCCTTGAAGTTGTGAGAAAAATTATGTACTTACATATGTGATTTTTGAGTGAGCATAGTATTTCCATAATTTCTATCAATTTTTTACATGACTCTTGACCCAAAAAAAGTTTGAGAACATCTTAAAAGAATGTTTTAAGGTCTCATTTTATGACAGATCAAGACAAATTAAAGGACCAAATAACAAAACAAAATCTCTTAAGCCAAACACAGCAAAGAGATACCTTCTAAAGCATGAAAGAACAATCATTAGCTCTCTCTTAGGTTCTCCTCTGTAATTCTTAGGATGATACTAAAGTAATCTTATTTTTAAGCTTATGATTTATAGTTCTAAATGTTAAAGATATGTGTCTCTTTCCTTTAGATAAACACAAACACCTTTCCTAAAGCAAAAGGAGATAGAAAGGGAGAGAGAAAGAGACTCCACCTTGTAAAAACTAACTTTAACCACATATACAAACAACTTCCTGGGCTCATTCCTTTAAAAACTGTTTATTGAACATCTACTACAAGCCAGACTCATTGCTCTTTAGTTAATGTCATTCTTATTTGTTATATCCCAGGGTTGTCCTTCTTTCTTCTACATGCTGCAGCATAAAGAAACTAATGTAATAAATGTCTAGAATTAGGCATCTTAACTGTCCAGGTGATCATTCCCAGCTGCCTGTACGATGGCACTTTATGGGGAATGCAAAGGACGAGTAGAGGCAAATTTATAGGACCTCACTCCTTAGGTCTCTGAGGGTTATCAGTAATAAAAGAAACACAAACTTCCTCTTATCCAGGGACTTAACATGGCTATATTTTTTCTCTTGACCCTCATCCAACAAGTAACTGTCTCCTCGAAGATACCATATTTTGCCATGTATAATGCACACTTTTTTGCCCAAATTTGTGAGAGAAAAGTAAGGATGTGCATTACACATGAGTAGTACTAATTCTGTATGCATATAAATGTTTTTAATTCTTTTATTTATGTTTATGAGTTAAAAGTATAACTCTAGAAATCAATAACGATATCCATATGTAAAATAATACCCTGGCATATGATAATTGGTTTTAATGAACTTACAACGAGCTTGCAATGACAGAGTTCTTGGCCTTCTATGATGCGTCAACATCATAAATGTTTTACCAGCACATAAAATTTCTTGTACCTTGTATCTGTTCTTGTGTTTTGTAATTATTTGTTACATAAAATTTCTTGTACCATAATGTCAAAAATAAATAAATGCTAAAATTCCTTTACTATACAAAAAAACAAGTACCTCCATATAAACAAATAAAAATTTGAATTAAAAAATGAAAACAAAAGATTTTCTTCCCTGAAAGGTTGGGGCAAAAACATGGATGCACAGTATACAAGAGAGCGCATTATACACGGCAAAATACGGTATGTTTCTTCTTGAAAATAGAAGCTAATCAAATTTGTCACAGGAAAACAAAAGATTTAGGCAGTGTCTAAGCCTGTAGGTTATTAAACGGACATCTATTTGTCTAAAACAAAACCCTACTTTAATTCTAACAGTAACCTGAGTATTTCAGAAATGTACATTTTCTAAAACTTATTCCAAATATTATTATTCTAAAACTTCAAAAGATTATTCAAATTCATGCTAATTTGCTACAAGAAACAAACACCCCCATTCTTCTGCAACGTTTCTCAGTCCTTGATCCCTGCCTGTGAATCACAAACTGATATATAAACTCAGAAGCAGCCACCAACACAAAGCAGCTCCATAGCCATGCACGCCTCTGGCCCTAACCGGGCAAAACACACAGGAAAGCACCTACACACAAAACCCACACAAGGGGCAAAGACACACACACACACACACACACACACACACACACACACAAAGGCATGAAACGTGGCCTAAGCGTCTCCTGCTAACCTTTCAAGGGAAAATAACTTGGAAAAGCACAAATGAGACGGAGCAGACACGGGTCATGCTCAGAGGCAATTAACGCAGGTATCAGTGGAGTCCCTAAACCGGAAACTGTTCCATAAGAGAGAAGAACCTTCCACACACAAGTTCTTTCAGTCCCAGTTACACCTACGAGAAGAGTAAGCTCAGCTGCTGGCAGCAGAATTTTAAATATTAAACACCAGGAAGTGAGCTTTGCCATAACTCAATTTGGTTCTTCAGCAGAGCCAGGATATTCCCAAGCTGCCAGCCTCAAGGTCGTGTTGCTCAGTGTCTGTCCTCCTTCGATGCGTTACAACAACCTCCTATTCTACCATCCTCCTGTTTGCATCCTGAACACCTTCGAAAGATTAATTGTTATGGTCATGAGATTCTGGACACACACAGAAGCTCCCAAACATCAAAATCGGGTACATCTGTATGTTACAGAATCATGGCATTGAGCACGCTTTCCCACAGCCAACCCCTACTAATCAGTGCGTGTCGTCTACCTGCTCTCCATCCCCAGCTCTCCCATCAGTTTCCATGAAGCCTTTGGAAAGAGTGTCCTCCCCCTTCCACCCTCCTATAAGAATTTGTTCTTATAACCAAATATTTGGAGAGTTCAGAGACTTAATATTATATACATGCATGCCCACATTGATCTCCCCTCCTGATGATATTCTTAATTCCCTGAAAAAACTGCTTATTCCCTGGCCTCTCTCATGTGGTTCCTTATACACCATAAATTGACAGTAAGTATTTACTGAATTACCAAAGAAATAACCTGATGATGTTATCCTTGGGGGGGGGGGAATCCTAATCATTCAGAAGGAAGAAATTAAGAGTTAGCCATGTAATAAAACATCTTCTTTAATAGGGATAATTCAACTCCAATTGAATTATAATGTTGTAGAGGGTTTTCTGTTTTGTCTTCAGTTTTGTCTGTTTGCTTTAGGCAGGGAAAAATCCCAATGGCAGCTGTTACGTGAGTAGTTTGTCGTTACCATCTGCAGTTATTCCTACCACACGATCAAATTCCTACCAGTTGACTAACGCCCTAAAGGCTGTCCTAGGAGAGGAGATTTAAGACCGAGCTGGAAAGCAAGCAAGTAATAACACAGGAAGGAACAGGACTCACCCAGGCCCATCATCCCTCAACCATCTCACATAGCACCAGTCCTAGGAAAACCAGGCTTTCAGTGTGACGCTGTCAAAAATGAATTGATCCTTAGGATTTAAAAGTTGTAGCTGCTACATCTTGTGGCATTTCATGATATAAATTGACATATGTATATAAATATATAGCTAAAGGCTGGGGTAGTTTCTTCTCCAAGTGGGAAAAGTAAAAATGGACAGACTAGAAGCCAAACTTTTCCAACCTTCTGACTCAAACACCTAAAAAACACATAGAAAAGACAAGACAAAATATAGTGTGTTTCATGTGCCTTGGTGTCTCTGTTTTTAAATTACTACTGTATTTTTGTCAGTTATTGTGTGACTATGAAATCCTTTTGAAAAAAAATAATAAAATTCAGAGTGTTAAGTACTAATAAACTTCATTCAAAATCCTATTTCAAATAGAGAACCAATACTATGTAAAACTTGAAAATCAAGTTATTAACAAAGTAGGCTTACCTACAACTAATTCTTTACTACATTTCTTGGCACAACAAACTCATTCTGAACGACCTGGCACACTGTAAGTCTCCAATACTCCTTTGTTTTTTGGTTGTTGTGTTTTCTTGTTTGTTGGTTTTTTAACTGAGCCATCCTGCCACCTGTTGGCAGCTCAGCAGCAGCTCAGCTCGGGCTGGGAATCGAACCAACGACCCTGTTGCTCAGAGCTTACACTCTTGAGTAAGCTCTTAACCAACTGAGCCACTCAGCGGCCTCAATACACCTTAGTTTTAAAATGTTACTCATAGTGCAGACTCAGCCTCATAGGTCATCTATTGTATGGATCCAATACATCACTTGACCTAGTTTAAATTAATTTTCATATCATATAAAAAATAATGGTTGTTTTTTTTTTTTCTGTTTCTTTTCTGCCTTGTTTCAAAACTATCCAGGGGTTAATGCAGACCTTTTAACCACATCTTGGCCAAGTTTAATTTGAACAGGCACTTTCTCATGACCTTTAAGCCTGTGTTCCACAATGAAATCATTTGGCTTTATATCCTATTCAGTTATTTATCACAAACAACAAAGGAAGAAATTTCACACGGAAAATGTGAAACCAGTACTGGCCAACATTCCTGGTTGGTCACTCTGGGGTCACTCTACACTCCCAGCTAGGGTCACGGAAGACTCTGTAATGACCTCGGCTTTTTTTTTTTTTTTTTGAGGGCAGTGTCACTGGCCCTCCTATGTGGGACCGAACCGGGGCCGCTGGCTTCCCAAGCCAGCGCTTAACCACTGCGCCACTCGGCCGGCCCTGACCTCGGCTTTTTAAAAACTACATACAACCTGTTGCTGGCAAGAAAGGAAAACAGCTATGTGACTTTAAGCCAAGGGTTCTTGGGGGCATGCAGTCTGAAGAGAGGGCACTGAAAGACCACTGCTGGGTGAAGTGCAGATGGGAGGGTGCCAGAGGCCCAGGGCAACAGATGCCCATGGACATGATCACCTACCCTCCCTGCGAGGGATGTTTCAGGAAATTCCTGAGAGGGAAATTTCTTCCCTGGCACGGGCCACCACATCAGGACCTCGCATTCTGACCCCCGCCATTTAAGGAAATTTAGCCATTCTAATCTAGCCAAATTTGACATTTTAGAAATTAGCTTCATCCATGAGTTGATTTTTTTTCATTAACAAAGCAAATATTTAAAACGCTATTTAGTTTACTCATTTTCTTTGTTTCTAATAATATCATTATTACTAATGTTAATTTGGTCTTTGTTTTTATTCTTTAAATTTGAGTATGGAATTGGCAGCATGATGACAAAAATCCCTGGAGTCAACCTGTGCCTCCAATGTAAACGGCACTTCCTGATCAGCCTTGCAAAGCCCCTTTTAGCATCCAGAAACAGACCCATCGGGTATTCCCTCAACTCCCAGATGGCTTTAACTCAAAACAGCCCTCCAGACTAAAACCAAAATGAAAACTAATATTGCCCTACCTGCCAAACGGGTAGAGCTGCAAGCCAAAAAATTTTCCCCAGGCATTAATAATTATCTCAAAAACAAGGCCAAGGGGGCGGTGGGGTGGCTCAGTCGGTTAGAGGGCATGCTCTGAGCAACATAGTTGCTGGTTCGATTCTCACATAGGCCAGTGAGCTGCACCCTCCACAACTAGACTGAAGACAACGACTTCAGCTGAGCTGCCGGTGGGCAGCCGGATGGCACAGTTGGTTAGAGCGCATGCTCTTAACAAGATTGCCGGTTCGACACCTACATGGGATGGTGGGCTGCAGGGGGACTCCCTCGCCCCCATCCCCACCGACCTCCCAACTAGACTGAAAACAGCGACTAGACTTGGAGGTGAGCTGCGCCCTCCACAACTGAGACTGAAGGACAACAATTTGACTTGGAGCTGATGGGTCCTGGAAAAAACACATTGTTCGCCGCAAAAAACACATTGTTCCTCAATAAAATATAAAATAAAAAAAAGGGTCAAAATTAGGAAAGCGATAGATGAGGATTTGTCTTTCTCCCTAATATTAATCAGTCTCTCTGTGGAGAAAGCCACAAACTGAAAGTTAGTCTTTCTGAAACCCGGCAGGCCCCTGAGTAACTCCATTGTGTGAAAGTCACATCAGGCAGGGACACTAAAACCCACCCTGCCATGCAGGCCAGAGAACTCTTTCTTGAGACACCCTGGGCAGCAGCATAACTACAATATTTACTTGTCCAAATTGTCTCTTGAATCAAGGAGATTAAACTACTCTACTCCTCTATTATTCTGTACAGAAAGGTCTTCAAAAGATTTCTAGGGGCCAGCCGAGTGGCACATTGGTTAAGAGCTGGTTTAGGACACCAGCAGCCCCGGTTCGGATCCCACATATGAGGGCCAATGACATTGCCCTCTATAGCTAACAACAGCTCCACCTGGAGCTGGGCTGTGCGAGCCCCGGCGACGGTGTAGGCTGCAGCCCCTGCTGCAGTGGGCTGCCATAGGCTACAGTGAGTGGCTGGCAGCCAGCGTGAGCTGCCAATAGCCGTGGTGAGCGACCATCCAGAGGCGGGCAACCGTTCTGACTCATCCAAAAAGAGCGCAATGATGATACGGGCCAGTGATGCAACGTCCTCCACAACTAGACTAAAGAACAAAAAGACAGCAACTTGTCTGTTCCCTTCCCCGATTCCCGAATGCTGTTACCCTCCCTCAGTTCCCCAATAAAATCTTTAAAAAAAAAATAAAGATTTCTACGCTCGTGGCCTGATCGTTCCTCTTCTTTCATGAAGGTGGAAGTAACAAGTCAAGATGTGAGTTGACTAACATTTTAGTTTGGTTTCCCCCCAGAAGCAAACGCTGATACGAGGATTTAAGTATATAGTTTATTTTGGAGGTGATCCCATGAAATCCTGATGGGGAGTGAAGAAGTAAGAGAGGAAAGGAAAGGCGGCTGATAAAAAGGTTATTTTCTAGCAAAATACCACTGAATCATAATCCAAATGGAATGTGGAGAACCAGTGTAATATTCATCATCTCAAAGGTAGCTCATCAGATCCTACAGCAGTCACAGGCTTGGGCTGCTGGGGGCTGGCACTTCCTGCTGACCTTGGGGTGAACTTTTCCAGCCAGAGAATTCTCTCAGGCAGAGGAATGCAGGTGCCTGCAGCTAGAAGTCCCCAGCATTGAAACGAGGAAAGCAAGGGTTACAGGTAGTACACCAACAGCCTCTGAGACACCTAGGATTGGGATTATTTCCAAAAGGGTAAACCAGAGGCAACCACGTTTGTTACGTGACCCATGTCACAGAATACAAAGCTGAGTGCTTTTCCAGAAAACTACCCTTCCAAAAGGAGGATGCCACCTTATGTTTAAATCCTGAAAAGTCTTGTATTGTCAATTTACTTATCTTATTTTGAAACAGCAAAGGCTCATATGGGTAGAACGTAATAATCTGAAAGGACTACAACAATGGTCTGCTTGGTCAAGCAAAGAAATTTAATACGGATTTGGTTATTGAAGGTATGACTTTTCAACTCCAAGTGGTAGATGACAAAGCAGTCCAAAACAAAAAACAAAAAAATTGGAAAAGGGTAAACCAACAAAGGCCATTACCAAAATCTTTGATGTCGCATACAAATAAACATAGGAAATGCCTATCTCAACTGGTAATTACAAAAACTGAAAATAAAATAATTTATGGTACTCACAATTGAATGCTGGCTGGATCTCAAAAATATTGATATATTCATATTCAAGTGATGGCATTAACCTCACACAGAAAGAATTTAGTAATATATGAGGTCTGACAATTAAGATTGCCAACTTGTTGCAACGATGTTGCTAACCTTTTTTAATATCAGAAGGATTATTCATTAGGATTTTATACCAATTGAACACACAGTTAACCAAGTTTACTATTTGGAAGTGCTAAAAAGGCTACATAAAAAAGTTAGACAACCTGAACTTTTCACCAACAATTCATGGCTCTTACATCACGACAATGCACCAGCTCACACAGCACTGTCTGTGAGGGAGTTTTTAGCCAGTGAACAAATAACTGTGTTGGAACACCCTCCTGCTCACCTGATCTGGCCCCCAATGACTTCTTTCTTTACCCAAAGATCAAGGAAATATTGAAAGGAAGACATTTTGATATCAAGGGTAATACAACAACAGCTCTGATGGCCATTCCAGAAAAAGAGTTCCAAAATTGCTTTGAAGGGTGGACTAGGCACTGGCATCGGTGCATAGCTTCCCAAGGGGAGTACTTCAAATGTGACTATAGTGATATTCAGCAATGATGTATGTAGCACTTTTTCTAGGATGAGTTCACGAACTTAATTGTTCGACCTCGTATGTCAGAAACCTTAAAATTAAACCTCTTGTCTCAGGAATTCTATTTCTAGGCACTTGTCAGAAGTAAATAACTGAAATGAACAATGATACCAACAACAATAATAACAGTAATAACAAATATTTATGTAGCACTCACTAGGGTAGTGCCAGGCTGTTCTAAGTGTTTTGTGTCAGAGGTTCTCAACTGGGAGTGATTTTAACTGGGAGCAATTTTGCCCCCTAAGTGACACTTAGCACTGTCTAGAGACATTCTGTTTGTTAGAACTGGTGGGTAGAGGCCAGAGATGCTATTAAACATCTACAATGCAAAGGACAGATCCCACAGCAAAGATTTACCTGGATCAAATGGTAATAGAGCCATGGTTGAGAAACCTTGCTTTATATCTCTTCACTTATATAAAACTCACAACAACCCTATAGTAATTATTTTTACTATTGCTATCTTACAGATCAATAAAGACAATTTCTCACTGCACTATTATTCATAATGTTGAAATACTAGGAATAAACTAAATCCCAAAAAACAAGGAAAGAGTTAAATAATTGATAGGATAACTACCTATAGAAACAAACAAAGTATTTATGAAATAATATAAAATTAAAACACCAGGACAAAAATATTAAAAGTATTGGACAATTACAAGTATTTTAAAGTATGAATGTAGAAACCATTGGGTAAATAAGATATGAAAGTTATTATTGTGTTAAGATGGTAAGTATAATAATGGATATTTTTTTTTTTCTAATATTCTTTGATAATAGTGTGGTTTTTAAAAGAAAAAGAGAAAAAAACCTCAAGAATGGAGATAAGAAATTTGGAATTTTCTTTAAAGGAATACATTTTTTATGAAATAAGGAATATCGTATTATAACAACATAAGAATTAAAAGGCTAAGAAGATAGCTAATATCAAGAAATTCAAAATACGATTTGCCATGGAACAGCAGAAATGCTGGTGCTTTAAATTCTGAAGTCATAATACTACTGTTCAGTGTAAGAAAAAATCGTCTCGATTTTAAATCTACCTTTCTTTCTACCTTTTAGCTATTTCATGGCTCACTATCACCTAAAGATAATAGGCAAAAAGAATCAGATTTCAATTCACCTAGGTCTAATTCATTTTAGCAGCCCTATTATATAAGGCAGTTTAAACTATTATTTTAAATGTATTAATAAAAGGAATATTATGTAATAACATTATTACTGTTGCTATTATTAGCAGCATGTGCTGAAGACTTCCTATGTGGATTAATCTACAACCTCATCCCCACAACATCCACAAGAGGTAAATGCTTTTAGGGTCCCCATTTTTCAGAATAGGTCACAGACACTTCAAATTCAGCAACTTGCCTAAATTATACACAGCAAGTACATGGAAGTATCGGAATTGAAATTCGGGCAGTCTGACTCCAAAGCCCAAGTCCTCGAATCAAAGCATCAGAGCGCCTGAGAACAAGATGGGGAAGGAAGAGATAGGCTCTGCCCTTCCTCCTCTCCCTAAGCAATGAACTGATCATATCTGCTACAGAAGATGTAAAACCTGCCTTTTGAAGTATGTTTACTACTTCGAGTAGACATAACAATGATTTAACCAGAAGCATCTCCTATTTTCAATAATTTTATATTACTAAACTTAAATTTGATGATCTCATATTTAAATATTTGAAATAATTATTTTTATAATAAAAAACAGCTGAGTAGATTCAAAGGCGCAAACAAATAAGGCTGTCAGAATTTCCACAGGAAGCCCTGTGATCAATGAGTCCAACATGGGGGATTTTGTCTGATCCTCATACCCAACGGATATGCTGTTCCCGTGGATTTGAGGATTAAAAAAATAAGCCTATATCCTGTTAATAAGAAAATGGATACCTTAGAATAAGTAACAGGGAGCTCTCTGCTTAAACAATTGAAGCATCTGTTCCTACAATGCTGAAGAGGAATGGATGGGAAGGTTAAAAATAAAACACTACTTGTCGATATTAAATTGTTGGGCTTCAGTGTCTCTATTCCAGTCTCACCTTCCCAGAATACATATTACGAAATGAGGTCACTGAAAACAAAATGCTGTGATCTTCTGAGATCCCTGAAGTGCAGATTAGCTTAACAAATAACAGGGATCAGGATGCTAATAACATATCATCATGGGGAAATGAAGGGAATTTGGCATGAGCCAAAAAGTACAGGCTCCTAGCCTGGCTGAGCTGCTATTAGCTCAAAGCAGGCTGCAGGCTGGTGTGGTGGAGGCTGGAGGAACAACTGGTCTCCAAATTCCACACCCACGAGCTATCTTAATGGGCTCTGTTGTCAGGAAGGAAGATGGCAGGTGAGGAAAAATGAGAAAAGCAGGAAAACCTTCTCCATGAATAGAGCTTATATATCTCCCAAATGCCTCTGACAAATGGTGAGTAAATATAACCTTATTTTTAATACATATGGTGATGTCACTATATAAAGAAATCCTGATTTGTCTTTCTTAGCTGTATGCTTTTTATTAGAATAATTGAAATGAAGGACAATAACCATAATTAAAGATAATACCAAAGAGTCATATAGCACTTACAAGGGCAGCATACAGGCTGTTCCAAAGCTTTCTATGAGGGGAGGGGAGGAAAGAATTCCTGGAAAAGGTGCACTTGATAAACCACAGGAGTGAATTGTTGACCATCTAATAGCAGAATAAACTAAAAGGACACACCCAGCTAACAGCGGGGATGGCTCAAGCCCAAGAACATTTACAGTGCTTCCGAAAGGAGCTGAACGCTGGCTTCGGAAGCTGGAAACAAGCAGTGCAGATAGCCTGACTCAGGGCCAGAAAGGGGCTTTGTTTTCATTCATTGCTTCTGACAAAATATGCAAACAGGATTCTGGAGCCTGATTGGATGCTGCCACCTAGAAAACCATGCTGCCTGCCTTCTCTTGCACAGTCCTGCCCACTGAAGAGCTTTCTCAAGTGCTAACTGGTTTTTTCCAATTTTTGCCTATGTTAGTCACAACATATAGCTCCATATGGCCCAGGCCACTTGGCTTTGAGCCTTTTTTTGTGCTGCACTTTATTTTCTCATCTCATCTACAATCAGCAAACCTCATTCCTTGTCATCGTGTCAATTTTCAGTAGCACTCAAGCTCGCTACCCTTCTAATTTACAGCCTTAGATTTAGAAGTTGAATACATAAGTGTGAATCAAGAAAACAATCATTAAATGAGGACCGAAGGCACTTCGCTGATGTCCCCACACTGCACGCTGCAACGGACAAATGTCCATCAGAATCTAAGTGCAGTATGCAGGGCAGACAAAGCGCTCTGGGCTGCTCTGGGCTGAAGGTGAGTAGAACACTAAGTTAAAAAAACAGATTTCAAACACACCAACAACTATAACAGAACAAAGAAAACAGCAGGTCTAAATAAACATCCTTTAGCTCATTTGTTTTGGCTCCTTTTTTTTTTCTTACTTCTAATTCTTAACCTTGTGTGGTGCAGTTGAGGTTGACAGAAAACTGAGCACTACTGTTTTAAGAAACAAAAAGAGATGAGAAATTTTAGAAAATTACCAGGAAATCAACGCTTACTTTCTTCCCAATACAAACCAAATATACTAAGAATTATTCATCCTGAGCCGGGGAGTGGCCCGGTGATTAAGAGCTGGCTTGGGACGCCAGCAGCCCAGGTTTGGGTCCCACATATGAGGGCCGCTGACACTGCCCTCAAAAAAAAAAAAAAGAATTATTCATCCTAAAACACCAGGCAATATTGCCTACTGAATGACTTCCAAATTATGGGAAGTAAATGTCAATTCTTCATTACAGTAATCAAAGGGTAGGTTTACCTTCAACACCCACCATTCATTAATATTTAGATTTTATTACTCAGAGAAATTTTTATAGCATAAAGCCTAGCAACAAATTCAGTGAATGCCCAGAATACAATCTCAAGGACCTTGTTTTAAAAAAAAAAAAAAAAAAAAAAAATAGGGCACAAAAGACATTAGCCACAAAATAAATTCTCATCACAGAACATGATTTTCCTTGTAACAGCAAAAGAAATGGGTAGGAAAGAGGTGGATCAATAAGAAGGGTCCGAGGGTCCCGTGGGACATGGAGGAGGAAAATGAGAACTGTTTTCTCAAACCACTTGCAAAACATCCATAACCTCTCTGTTTAAAATCCATCACTATGAAATGGACCATGATTTGTAAAATGCATATGAACAAAAAGATAGAATGTAATAGCTCTCCTATAAAATTCACAAGGGCAGAGATCAAATATAATAAGTATTTTCATTTCGTGGTATTTTTTTTTTCTCCTCTATTCCTAAATGTCCCATAAATCTCACACACATACACCCCCCAACTATACTTTTCCTCTTCCTCCTGTAACACTAGTGAGTCAGAGTTACACTACAAATATTTATTAACTTACTAAACAGCTCTCAGAGAGTATTGTCAAATTCCAGATTGCAAGGGTGGGTCAGAGTTATCTAAGGAGAAAGTGAATCCACTAGGGAAATAAATTACTTCTGTCAAACACCATCCACGAACTACTAACACCAGAAAGGAAGTTATTCCCTAAGAGTTAACACAGAAGCTAAAGGCAGAGAATCCAGGAGTCAAACAAGAAAACAGGCCAAGTCCAAAGCCAGGAGACTCGTCCTGGCAGCAGATTCCCAGCTAGGGGCTGGCCGGGCCAGGAGAAGAGGGTCAAAGTGAGCATGATAGGAGGAGCTGTTTCTCAGAGGGCCAAGAGGATCACTATCTGATGAGGCATTTCCATTGATGATAATGCAAGTGATCTGGAAGAATTTGTGCAAGATGACTATCTTACAACTGCTGTGCAGCACAGCCTCTCCCAGTATCTGGATCAGTGGCATTAAACTGAACTCTATCATGTTTCCAGACCATTATGACAGCTCTCCTCTATTTGGAGAAATAGTCCTTTCTGCAGACTAAATAAAGCTTTTATATAAGACACCAAAAGGCAAATAGGTCATACAGTCCAGAGTCATATGGGAGGCTGTGTGCCCTTTCCCTCTGCTTGACTTGCTTGCTTGCAAACAATAAAAACCTTTCTGAACAAATGACAGTGAACTTTGAAACCAGCAAAACATTTTGGGCACCCTGCCACAAAGATATTCTCCAAGCAACTGCAGGCCATTTGCTATCCCGTACAGCACTATATTTCTTGCCATGTACTGGATCTGTGGTTAAATGAGCCCAGCATAGAATTACAGCCTCAATGCTTTAATGTGAAAAATCACTAACAGACCCAGACAGCTTGAGGAATGACGATAAATGTCAATTTTCAGCATGATGATGCATAGAAGGCCTCACTCATTTAAGCTAATATCTTCATTTAACATCTAAACTGTATTCTTTTTTTCCTGCGCCAACTTGAAAGTCTCTACAAACAAAAATAGCCACCATTGATTACAATCCTTCCTGCCGTTTGCCAAAGACTGTGCAAAAGATTTTAGATGCACACAACTTTAAAGACTTACAACAAGCCCTTTTATCTCCATTCTGCAAATAAGAAAACTGCAACTCAGGATGGGGCATAACTGGGATTCGACTGTAAATCTCTTCCTGCTAATTCTAACACATTCCATGAATTACATGGAAAATGAGTTATTCTATAATTAACTCTGGGGTTTACCATCCCTATGAAAATAATTTGATAAATTATTTTGAGGGCCGGCCGAGTGGCGTGGTGGTTAAGCACTGGCTTGGGAAGCCAGCGGCCCTGGTTCGGTCCTACATGTAAGGGCCAGTGACACTGCCCTCAAAAAAAAAAAAAGAAAGAAAAAAGAAAAAATTATTTTGAAATAATAATTAGTATGTGAAAACTTACTAAAATAGGGAAGACACCTAAACAATTACCAACTTTGGCATAGTTAGGGAGAATGACAGCTTCAGCACTACCCAAAAGAAAAAAATATAAAATATAAAGACTATAACCCAAGATATCCAAACGTCATGTTTTAAAATGGAAGGTAACTATCAGAACTCAAAAGAAATTCAAATAAGGAGGCATTCAAAATCTGCCATTTTGTAGGAATTTCCTTCAGAATCAGTAAGAGTTTCAAAGTCAAAGATCCATACAACAGAAGAAAATGGGCAATGCACTGGAGGAAAGTTTTCTGAACAGCAATACACATATGCAGAGAAGTTTGATTTCACAAAAAAGGAAATGTAAGTTCAAACAATTATATTCTCCTTTTCACCACTCTACTCTTTGTGGATAGCAATTTCACAATAAAAGCCTATTTGCCCCAGCAATTACCCACATGAACTAAGACATGTATACACAGGTCATAATTTTTAATAATTTTTAAAAATGGGATGGCACTACTACAGGATGGTTTCAACTTGGGTTCAGAAGGTAAAACTGTGACTGTGGAAACTTAAGTAGAAAGCTGTACATTTGTATATTCACAGAAAAAAAAGCGCAGCAGGACAAACACAACTATTCCCAGTGGGGGTGGAGGCGGAGAGGGAATGACAATGTCCCACTTTATATATATATTTTTTTTATTCTGCATTGAATTTTTTTCTAAGAATGAGCCTGACGACTTTTTAAGTTATTTTTTAAGATATTTTAAATACATTATTAAAAATTAGATCAGGGATCAAAGTTTTTTTTACGATAAAATGCATCTTTAACATGAGAGCAACCCCAGATGGGGATCACACTCCTGCCCAGCTCACAATCCAAGTTCCAATACTCTTATGTTTTCGACAGACACTCTATGTGTTCCTTTAGTCCTAGACTAAAATTTCATTTGGGCACAAGGGTAAAACTGGGCTATGACTCATCTTCCTCTGTAAAACAATGGAAGTTCTAGTTCAGTGGGAAAAAACTACTTGAGTTGCCAGTTCACTGAACTGTTCAAATCAAGGTCAAAATATTGGGGCAGGAGCGAGGAGTCACTGTGACCAGATCCTATCTAATTCTTGCCCCAGTCCTCTTAGGGGCCCTCCAGCCAAATCCTGAATCTGCAAAGGGTCAGGATAGGAAGCGCCTGGAGCCGTGGAAATAGAGGTCAGAGAACTCAAATGAAACATGAGATGGCCCCAGGATGAGTGTCATGAGCATACCTTTCAAGTAATGCCAAGGAAAAACACAACTAAAAAGAGGATGAGGTGCCCCATTTCAGATTAAACATTGTAAGTACTACCATGAAAAAAACATACATTTGATTTCCTGTTCCTAGGCTCTAGGTAACAGGCAAAACTCTTTATCCACTGACTAGATTTTTATAATGTTTACAGAACTTATTACCCCTTTTATGATTTTCCTGGAACTGTTACCTGTGGCTTTCAAGGTGACTTAAAAGGTGTTACATCATTAATCCTGACCATGACCCCCCCAGGGAATCCTACTGGTGGGGACACCTGTCTCAGCGGGTCAGTACCTTCCACAGTGGATGACAGGAACTGAGACCCTGCTCCATCCCTTGAACAACTGCCCAGTACTATGTTGCCCATACTTCTCATTTCTCCCCCAAATTCTTTTGTTTCAAACAAATCACTCTATCTCTACCCTTCTTCTCCCAACTTAATCATTTTCTCTCTCAAGCCTCTGTAAATTAGATTCCACCTGGTCTTCCAAACCACCAACTCATTTTCTTTATAAACATGAAGATCAGCTAAAACTTCACAAGCTCTGAGAAATTTCCCCAGGCAAACCTCACCACACTCTGATCTAAATTCTGTGTTCCTTTACTCTGATACAATCACCTGGTGGGCCGGGCAGCCCCTAATATCTGCGAAAGACAATCACATCCCTTGCTTTCAAACTCACCTTGGCACAGGCCATTTCGGGAGAGCCTTCTGGTGCCCCCAGCGGGCCCCACCTCTTCACCCACATATACACACAGACACCCCAGCCCCGAATGAAATTCTTATTCTCAACCTGCCTTGCTTCATCGAGACAGCACCAGCCAGGAGCCTTCTTCTTCTGAGAGGTCTGCTCAGCGTCCCCTAAGACTGCCCTGTTCCCCTGTGACTCTTCCAAGAACTTCTTTCCAAATGACACCTTATCTTCAGACGTGCCATAATCTAATATAACATACTCTCTTACGTCAACACAGGCCGGAAATTAAGAGATCCAGCCCTCTTCCCGCCTTCCTGTCGCTCAGAGGAATGTATTCATCCATTCCACAATCAGACCCTGAGCCTTTCCTGCATGCCAGGCACACGTTTTGATGCTGGGTACCATGGCAACAATGCTTCCTTCCTGTCCGTCTCCTCATGGAGCTTTCAGTCTAGTGGGGAGCAAATAACATGGCCCTGTGCTCTTCCACCTTGAATCTACATTAGAATCACTGTGATATTTTTGAAAAGCTTCAAAGTCAAGGCCTCAGACCAATTAAATCAGGATCTCTGGGTGTGGGGGCTCCAGCACTTTGACAATTCTATAATGTGGAGCCAAGGTTGAGAAGCATTTAACCTGCCCATCTAAAATGGAAAGAGCTGACATAGAAGCCTGTCAGCCAACAGGAAGGCAGGAGGATGGCAAGAAAAGTAGGGCCTCTCAGATGTGGTTTCCTGAGAGGGCAATTTCTAGACATAAGTCATCTGTGCATTAGTGCATGCCTACAAGTCCTATAATGCTTCCAAATAATTTCTTATTTCACATTTATTTTCAAGCCTTTTTTTTTAAAACTTTGGTCTCCCTCAATTAGATTACTTTTAACAGTTGGTCATTTGTACACAGACATCAAAATTAAGAAAAGGAAAGGAAATATTTAACAAAAACTTAGGGTAAATATCTTAAAATAAAAAGATTCTAGGGCCGGCCGAGTGGCGCATTGGTTAAGAGCTGGTTTGGGGATGCCAGCGGCCCCGGTTCGGATCCCACATATGAGGGCCAGTGACACTGCCCTCTACAGCTAACAACAGCTCCACCTGGAGCTGGGCTGTGCGAGCCCTGGCGATGGTGTGCGCTGCAGCCCCTGCTGCAGTGCGCTGCCATAGGCTACAATGAGTGGCTGGCAGCCAGCATGAGTGGCTGGCAGCCAGTGTGAGCTGCCAATAGCCCCTATGAGTGACCATCTAGAGGCCGGCGACCGATCTGCCTCATCCTGGAAGAACGGAATGACAATACCAACATGGGCCAGTGAAGCAACGTCCTCTGCAACTAGACTGAAGAACAAAAAGACAGCAACTTGTCTGTTCCCCTCCGCTAATTCCCCAATTTAAAAAAAAAAAAAAAGATTCTATATCAAAGATAGATAGACAGACAGGCAGATAGATAGATGATAAATGATGATAGATGATTGATAGATAGATAGATAGATAGATAGATAGATAGATAGATAGATAGATAGATACAGATATTCACATTTCACCTTACTCAATTTTTCCCTGTTACATTTCAATGGGTAGCTGAGGCAAACATACCAAATTAGATTTCCACATTCTAGATGACAACATAAAACAAAGGACTGACAAGTTCAAAAATAATAAGGACTAATTTTGAGCAAACATGTATTTTAAATCTAATCCATTGCATTACTTGTTTTATTTAGGTTCTGCAATAGTCATTCGAAATATCAACCTCTGCACTGTCAAAAGTTTAATGCAAAACACTTATGGTTTTCACTTTCTACCTTTCTGTAAATAAAGGATTCATCCCAAAGCTCAATCCATATAGAAGACCAAAAAAGGCCATGTGTTGCAATGAAATAATCCATCCATTAAAATGTATTTTTTTTTATATCTTCATTTCTAACAAGATCACTAAAGAGATCTACCCTGCAGATACAAGGAAATAATCAGTTCGATAATAACTGATGCAAAGAGAGCCTAGGCCCTTATGGAATTTGAAATCATGTACCCATCCGTTTTCTATTTTTATTAAAATAACATGCCCTGGGGGCGGCCGAGTGGTGTGGTGATTGGGCACTGGCTTGGGAGGCCAGCGGCCCGGGTTCGGGTCCCACATATGAGGGCCAGTGACACTGCCCTCAAAAAAAAAAAAAAAAAGAAAAGAACAAAAACAACAAAATAACATGCCCTGAAGAATTTTTTTTTTTAAATGCTTTCTATTTTCCTAAAGCCTCTGGAATGGTCAGAAGGCAAGCAAGAATTCTGTCTAACTGGACCAGAATTCATATTTAAATCTGCAGTCTACCTGTTTTAACGGTTGCTTACTATTTAAAGGTTTGTTTGTGTTTTCTCTTTTAATTGTCATCTGATTTCGACCACCATAGTTACCTGAGACCCTTTGTAGCAAGATAACATGACGCAAGCTAGCAAACTAGGGAGATTATCAGTGCCAGAGAAAGGAGGAAGATTGAATAAGGAGTTAAGAAGTATCTTTGAAAAGCCACAACGCTGCAATTGCTGTGCTAGTGCAAGGGGTTTTAATTCATGTCCCTGAAAGGTCTTTTAATTTTCTGTTGAGACCACATGGTTCCATAAATAAAAGAGAAAAGTAATAGCCAAAAAAGAGAATTACAGCACACTGATCCCCGATTATATTTGGTGTAAAAACCAACTTTACAAGGAAAATATAGGCTGCTCCAGTCATTTCACTTTAAATGCACTCCATAGGGACGTGCGTTTACCACCTCATTCACAGGGACTTAGGAAGGAAAACATTAAGAGGGAAAAAGTAATTCCAAAGGAAAGAGACACATTTTTTGTTATTCTAACCGGCAGAAAAGTTTTCCCATAGTGACAATATTCAACTGTGAAATCAAACAAAACACATCACTTGTTTTTTGTTCGTTTTCCTCAGAAGGCTTACTCCTATATGACCAGTACATGAATATATACATTAAACAAGACAGAGACATCTGAACTCATCGAGAAAACGAGGTCACCCTGGAAGTAAACTTCAGTGATGGAAAAATACAAGGAGCACATCCAACGTCAAATTATGTACTGACGTTTCTCTAGGACAAGACTGCATTAAAACAAAACCCTCTTCACTTAACATTCCTCCCCCGCAAAAAAAATTTAAAAAAGCATCCGATTCTCCCCTTTGTCAGCTCTGAGCTACATATTTTCAAAAGTAAAATCTCTGTTTAACCAACACTATATTCAAATACAATATGGGATAATCTCTATCACTCACACTACAGCACAGAGGAAAACTTTCTTTACAGGACAGTCAACAGTCAACACGTAAGAAGCTGCTTTGAAAATACAGAGAGGTACAGTGATGCACATTTCTCACAACAAATTTATGGTTCCTTGAGTGCCTTTTCCAAATAAGCCAGTATCTGGCAAATGATGGCATTCTGAAGAGAAGGCTGAAGCAGACAGCACTGGTCTCCACTATTTAGAATCCACAATAGCTGTGGCGTCAGGGAGAGCAGCAGGCTGAACTGTTCCTGTCACCAGCCAGGCCCTGCCTTCGGCAGCTTTGTTACTTAACAAGTTGAGCTCAGTAAGTGACTGAGACAGCCTTGTCTCTGTGGATGTCCTCTTTTCAAAACCTCACAGGCGGGAGGAGTAATGCAAGATGACCAACTTACCTGGCAAATGCTTAGAAGCCCGGCGAGCTACTTGCCCTGGCAAATCAAATCTGCACTTTTTCCAAAGAAATGCGGTGGCTGCCGGGCTGCTCATCATCTACATTTGCTTGAATGACGAGGGAAAAGATGCAGAGGAAGTGGACAACAAAAGCAGCTTTCGAACTGCACACTGGGATGTCCTGTGTTCGGGTGGCTTTTCTTTTTCCCATGAGAGGATCTGACTAAACCTAACCCAATCTCCTCTAAATACCAGACAGGAAGTTACACTTAACAGTTAGTGAAAATTCCTTAGGTCATCTGGAGGTTTTTGGTTTGGTTTTTTTTTATTTTTTATTTTCTTGTTTTTTTGGTGTTGTTTTTTTTAATTGTCACAACGAAGAGCCTCTGAATATTTCTGATCTACTACAAAGAGATGATAACTTCCTGTTTTGACAGCATCAGCTGGTAAGGGCCACCTCCACCCACCTCTCTACCCACTACATATATAAATAGAGGTTTCTGGCCCTGGCTATACAACTGAGCAGAAGAGTTTGGTTACATATTAACTAGACTTCAAAGAATAAATTGGACTGGTTATTTCACTTTACTATGCATATATATATATATATATATATATGTCTTGGGGAAATGAAATTCAAAAGGATTTCTTCTGAACTCCTAAGAGATTGCTATTGTGGAAAAAATTAACTTAGCCACACAGATAAGAGGTAACAATTCTCATTCATATTTCCAAAATATCCTATTTTGTGTATTTGCTTTGCTCTCACTTTTGCACGTTATCCATCTACCTACAACAAGCAAGGAAAATCATTCCCATATTACCTTGCCTGTTCTTTTTCTCTCCTGCTTTGAAATAGAAACTTTCCACATATAAGTAAAGATTTTCTAAGAATCTATACCTTTACCAGGAAATACAGCAGTTTAAATTAAAAACTATCTCCTTCCCTGCTGCTGACTAAGGTACAGAAAAGAGTACCTGTCAGTACCTGGCCCACTCTCCTCCTCTGTATTGAGATACAGAAAAATCTTTATCTTTGTATTTTCCTAGATAAGAAACTGCATGACTGGCAAAATACTCTAAGGCTCAGTCTCCAAATGTGTAAAATGGGAGTAGTGACCTCACCTGTAGTCTTGTGAGGAAAGAGAGAAGCATGGTAATACAGATTATGTCACATAATCAAAGCCCAATTAAATTTCTTGGTTAACAGCTTTATTGATTTATAATTAACACTGTATGCAGTTAGCCCATTTAGAGTGCATAATTCAGTAATTATTCATATATTCACAGAACTGTGCACCCATCACCACAATCAATTTTAGAACATTTTCATCACCCCAAAAAGCAGTCATGCTCCATTTCCTTTTCTCACACCCCAACCCCAGGAAAACCACAAAAATCTACTTTTTGCCTCTTCTGGGCATTTCATATAAATAAAATCATAAACTATATGGTCTTTTGTGACTGGCTTCTTACACTCACCGTTTTCAAGGTTCATCCATGTTGTAGCATGTTTCGGTACTTCAGCTCTTTTCATGGCTGAATAATATTCCATTGTATGAACATCCAGCACTTTATTTATTCATTGATCAGTTGATGGGTATTTGGGTTGTTTCTACATTTTGGTTATGAATGATGCTGCCATGAGCACTCGTGCACAAGTGTTTATGTTGACATAAGTTTTCACTTCTCTTGGGTATATACACCCAGCAGTGGAATTGTCGGGTCATATGGTAACTCGATAGTGAATCTCTGGAAGAATAGCCAAACAGTTTTCCAAAGCGATTGTACCTCTTACGTTCCCACTAGCAGTGCATGAAGGTTCCCACTTCTCCGCATCCTCAGCCACACTGATTATCTATCTTTTTTATTATAGTAGTCATCCTATTAGGTATGAAGTGACATCTCATTGTGGCTTGATTTGCAGTTCCTTGATGGTTATCAAAGCCCAATTTTACCAGTAGCCCAAAATGTCTCCACTTTTATAGGCAGGGCTAAATACTCAAAGTATGAAACAACCAGCAAGGCATGGGGACCACTTGATCAGAATTGATCCTGGCTACAGAGCTAAAGCAAGACCTGGAAGTTGTATGGCTTTAATAGTGGCTATTTTCAAACAGACATAAGGGAATGTCAACATTTTTAACTGGTACAGTTCTATGGATCCATAAGAGCTAAATATTGCTGGCCTTCTGGTAAGAAGCTGCTAAAGCATTTGTTCCTTCATGCTCTACCAAAGCACTGCTTAAGAAAACTTATAAAATGATGAAATTCTCAGTGGAAATATGACATTTCAATCACTTATAAACCAGCTATTACCACCTGTCTTCCTGTATGTCTTCTTCTTAAATAGAAACAGGCCCAATTAAAGCAGCCTTTTGTAAATGAATAGCCTAATTATTTACAGGAAGAAATTTTAGACCCGATGTGATTGAAGATTGAAGATCTCACAAATTTTGAAGGTAGCCAAGAGAGTCAACAAATCAGGATCTAGACATTAGCAATATTTTCCCCTTCCCTCTTAAAAATGTGATATTGGAAGAAGGGTAGTAACTATTCTACTTCAAGGGCTTAGCCAACCAAATTCAAAATATCTCATCTAATTCAGAGGGATAATCATTTTTTTTCAGACCTCACGATGCTTGAACAAATTCATATACAATGTTAATTATCTCTTTCCTAAAATATCCTATTTTAGGATTTTAAATTTTTAATCCCTAAAAACACCACACAGAATAAAATCTACATAAAGCATAATTTAAAAAATACAAAATCGCTACAGGCTACAAAAAAATAACTTTTTTTCTTCTTGTCCAATAGAAGGCCTCAGGCCTTGCAACATGTACTAATAGTATGATTCATCCATCTTCTAAGAAATTTTCCACGTCCCAGGCTGCACCATTAAATCCATTGTTTTCATTATTTCTTGGCATACAGCTGACTATGAGACTGACCGCTGAACTTTCCTGTGTCAAAGAGAACTTTCCATTGTGGGAAATTTCTAAAACATTCATATTAAGCTAAGTGGAAATGTCATCATAGTTCAGGAGCAAATATGGTCTGTATCAACCAAGACAGCTTCTAAACTAGATTCTACTCAGAAAAGGCAAACCACTGAACACACACACACATACAAGAGCTTCATTGGAGTTTCATTAAATATTTGACCATGAAGAAAATCAGAAGCAACAGTTAGTTTAGCGAAGTTATCTGAAGGTTCTTCTAAAAAGATCTAAGAGGAGGGCATTTCTGAAAACTGTTCTATAGTTTTCTCCATCCACAAACCCCTTCTTCTGCTACATTACATGGTGGCCCTCATCTCTAGTTCTTGTGAAATCAACAGGCCATTTATGTTGCAAGGATCTGTCTAGGATATGCACTTTCTTATTCAATCTGGTGTTGACAGCAATAATCAAATTTTGTACATACCACTAGCTCCATTATAGCTCCACAGTAACTGGCTGCCAGCCTGTGTCTGCTCTCATCAAAAAGGAAAGAAAGATTGGACTGAAGAGAGAATTACAGAACAAATCAACCGAAACGACAGGAGGTGGTGTAGACGTGTGAGACAGAAGCAAGGTCACTAGGAAATGAATCCTCTCTCTGTTGAGGAGACACACATCCAGCAGCAGCAGCTCAGCCAAGACCAGTTCCATAGATCTTGGCTATTAAATAGGCACATGTTTTCTTCCTTCCGTTATCTGAGAATCCTCTAGACTGTGAGCATCATGTTATAGCTGTCAGTCCTAACTAATGAACCTACCTCTAACCCCGCTGAGCAGCACACAAAAGCTAGGCAAACCATACCCTCCAGTACCAGGGAGACCAAGTACCAGGGAACGCTGGAGTTATGGCACTTCCTGTGACCTCCCCTGACAGGGCTGGTTTCACTTTGTAACTCCTCTGTCTGCACTTAAGCTAGAATCAAGCATTTTTCTCAGAGCAGAAAAATATGAAATTAATCTTATGGTTTTAAAAAAAAAAAAGGTCAGCTTTAAAAAAGAAATGGAGAGGGAGTGGTGGAAAACTTTGAAATTTTACTGGATTTGCATTTTTTTTAAACTTTGAATTCTCCAAGAAAACCACACTCCTGCTAACAGATATTCTCTACTTAAAAGCAGCATAGATGATGCCATTTCCTGGTATAACAAAGCAACTTTTTTTCTCATTTTTTTTTAAACTTGAAATAATTTTAGATATACCAAAAAACTTGTAAAAGTAGTGTATATATACATAGTTCTCCTATTCCCTTCACCCACCCAGCTTCCTTAAATGTCACCATCTTTATGTAACCAGAGTCCAATTATCAAAACCAGAGAATTAGCACTGATGCAATACTATGAACTACTCTACAGATCTTATTCAAATTTCTCCAATTGCCCCCTTTTTCTGCAACATGATCCACTCCAAGATCCTGCATACAAGCAACACTTCAAAAATCCAAAATGCATCCTTTCCAATCATGCACAATCTCATGAACATTTCTATTTCCTTTTATGCTAATGAGGCAGTGTCATCATTAAGTCTCTAGCCTGAGTCTTCCAGGCTAGAAACGTTCCTTTCCTCCATAATTCTCTTCATAGCTACTCTGTCAGTTTTGTCAACCTTATCTGGTAAACATAGCTCAAATAGTTTCCCAGTCCTTCGTCCCAAACCATCGGGTCAGATGTGTTCCTGAATCAGAACTTCTCCCATTTGAGGAAAATTACACAGCACATAGGCCATATATTACATTAAAACTACAACAAAAAGGGCCAGCTGAGTGGCAAGGAGGTTAAGCGCTGGCTTGGGAAGCCAGCGGGCCCGGTTCGGTCCCACATATGAGGGCCAGTGACACTGCCCTCAAAAAAAAAAAAATACTACAACAAAAAAACAACAGTGAAATCCAGGAAATTTCCCCTAATTAAACACATTAATACATCTGCAGCAAATATGTGTATTTTATGAGTGGTGAGTGGGATAAATAAAGATTTTAAAAGCATCCCAGCAGTTCAGGTCAGATGTTGCCACCAACTGGGTTTCGGCCAAACTCAGGTTTTACTGTCCACTGAATTACAAAGAAAATACCTTTTGGTTTCCAGAGTTCTATTCAGCTACGATAGCAGCAAATGAGGGTCTTGGACCTGTACCTATGACATCCATCGCCTCCTGCATCTCCTTCACCGCGCCCTCTTTCACTCCTGCTCCTGGAATAACCTGTGACATCCCCTCTACCTCGAGGCTCTTCCCACTCCAATCCAACACCACCCCACTTCCACTACGTCCCCAGAATGATCTTTCTAAAACACCTACAACTAACTCCCTGGCTTCAAAATGCTTAAAGACTTCCCATGGATGGATGTTGGAATCTAATCTTCATGAGGTTTACATTGCTCTCCACCATCTGAGCCAGCTCCCCTAACTACACAGACAGTCTACACAGCATGACACCCAAGAGGGACACAAAAATGAAAAAGTCATAGTCTCTATCACCAGTATTATTGCAATCTAACTCATTCTCTTTACTATTTTCATCAAAGTATTTTTTGGAATACAACTTCTCCAATATTCAAAGAACATGTCAGGATTTTTAACTCATTTTTTTTTTCTCACTAGGAAATTCTACCTTAGCTCTTGACCATATCAATTAACATTACTACCACATTACTAACAAAATCCCACTTGTTGACCCAAAAAAAGGATTTTTCACATGATTTTAGCAACACATATCTAAAAATACTCACTACGCTAGGGTTGGTATGGTGAAAACAATTACAAAAAGCAAAAGCCAGGAAAACTTTTCTAAAAACAAGCAAACCCAAAAAAGTAACATCAAGGGTGGTATTTAATGGGCTGAGCGATTTCTCATGAGATTGTTTTTCCAAAGCACATGGATATAAATAAAATCTGAAATCAGGCTTTTGTTTCCATATTAGAATATTAATGAAACTGAATGACATTATAATCAACAAAATTATGTTAGAGCGAGTTAAACAAAAATGCCCCCCAACGAAGAGTTTAGAAGAGTTTATCCTCAACCACGAAGACGCTGACCTCAGATGCAGACTATAAGGAATACACCAATGAGACAGGAAAGAAATCATATTTTAGTATTATTGGTTTTATCTTCTAATGTGTAAATGAAACACCTACTTGGAATTATGAATTAAAAGAAAAAAATCCTAGAAGTTGTATTTAACGATCAAATTATAACCTTTCTTACAATTATCTCAGAAAAACTGCACGAAAGTAGTGAGGTTAAGAGTTGAAGGAACAGGGCAGCCAAGTGGCTCAGATGGTTAAAGCTCACTCAGGAGTACAAACTGAGCTCTGAGCAACAGCAGTTCGATGCCCAGCCCAAGCTGAGCTGCCACTAAGCTGCCAATAGGTAGCAGGATGGCTCAGCTAAAAAAATTTAAAAAAAAAAGAGTTGAAGGACAGTATCACCATATCTCTTAATGAGAGAGGTAGAAAGAGGCAGTAGGTACACACAAGAGAGGTGATGAAGGCTCTGAGCAGGGAACCTGGGGTTCCCTCCCACAGTGGCCCTCCTGTGTGTGTGTGTGGATGGGTGGGCGGACATATGCGTGTGTCAGGGGTTCTCACAGGCCAACTTGCTTCCAAACAGACTACCAATTGCCTGGAACCAACTGAGGTGAGGCACCCAGCGGGTGATGCCACTTTGTAGATGCCAGGACCCAATCTGCCAGGGCCCTGGGAGGAACCCTGAGTGCCCACTGCTTATGGTAGGGCACCCTGGGACAGCCACTCCAGCTGCAAACATCTCACTTTAACAGAAGGATGGAAGGTCACTGCCAGAGTTCTTCAGAGAGCAGGAATAGTTATTTACAGAGATAGTAAAAGAAATGAATAAAACACAAACGCTTTAAAGAGGAATTTTAAAACATTATTAAAAAGGAAAGAAAATGGGGGCTGATTTTTCTGAATCTTCTACTTGTTCTGTTTTAATCAATAAGGTGAAAACTAAACATCTTTTCTCATTTTCCTTTGTATTGCCATCCCTTAGCAGAGTGCCTGGCACACTGTGAGGACTTAATAAATGAACATTTACTGAAAGAAGACAGATGAGCTGATATGGAAGACATCAGAGCAGAAGTAACAGTGGACCAGGACAGTGAGAAGAGGCCTGGCCAGCTCACACACCCAAAGAGCACAGCATGCGACACCCCTACCTGAGGCAGTAGGGAGGTGGCATAGTCCATCACAAGAGCAAAGTGAAAAACAACAGCTCTGGGTCAAACTCGGCAGTCCCAATGCTGCAGAAAGGGACTCCGCAGGGGGTTGAAGAGCTGTGGCCAGGTGGGAAGGGCACATCCAGGAATATTAAGGACTAATTTGGGAATAAAAGTCCTGTGAAAGAAGAAGCAATAGCATTGCATTCTGCTGAACTGTGGAGCTAAGGTCAGCAAGTGAGTTTTCTTGAAGTGTAACTGCTGGCCTTGCAAAGAAAACATCTCTACTTTCTAGAGGGTTCTAGAACACTCCAGCTTCACGGGAAGGTGTGAAGAGAGACGCATGGGGGTTGTCCTTTGCTACCAGTGAAAACATCTAGTGGGAGAAATGACCTAAGTGTCCCATAGGGCACACAGCTTGTGGATCAGTGTGTGTCACTCGCAACAAGTTGTCCCTTGCTCACCTGCAGTGACAATCTTAATTCAGTGTCTTTCCCATGGAGTTCTTATGCCCTTAAACAAATCTGAGGACGTTGGCCTCTCAGAAGACAGGGCTATTAACCAGGGTGAGTCACCTATATATTCAGCCTGCAGCAGGGAACACACACAGATAGTCCCATCTGACCACAGGCATGCCCATCCACACTCCCATGTGTCATATTTCTTAACTTGGGAATGAGACATAATCACCTATCATGACAACTTAGGGCTGAGAATGGGAAGGAAAATGAAAGATAGAGGTAATAATTACACAGGACAGATGCCGAGGAACTGACCAGGAGAATTTTAAATCAGTTACGGGATTTCTAAGATGATACAGTTTCCAAGAGGTAACCAGGTGAGGAGCAGAGATTGCAAGTCATGGGCATCATAGGAATTTATAAGCCATAGGACTCAGCAACAAGGTTCCGGACCTAAGGCACAAGGCCCGGCGAGGCAAGCACTTGAAGAAGCCAGTCAGCTAAGTGGTTTGTTTACTGAGCACCTACTCTGTTCCAGGAAGCACAGTGAGGAAAACCAGCTCCCAGGCCAGGCAAAGGGATGCAGCAGCCAGTGCCATAGAAGGGAGTGTTGTGGCACTTGCTTTCGCTGCCTCGGGGACCAGGCTGAAGCACTGAGACAGGCCGGAGCCTGCAAAGAGCAGCAAAGAGAAGACAGAGGGTGGGAAAGAACACAAGGCAAGGAACACACAACCAGCCTACTATTAAAGCACTCTGCGAAGTCACAAAGAACAGGGAGGTAGATGGGAGAGAGGCACTTGGAAACAATACCAGAAGGTACAAAAGAGAAGACAGTGATCCAGAAATCAGGGATAAGCGAAGTCAGGCCCTCTTATTCCAAAGGGGGGGGGGGAGGGAAGGGGGGAGTGCTCGCCGGATGGAGCCATCCCAGAGTTGGCAGGTCAGGACCATTTACGTGCCGTATCACAGAAATCACCACTTTCCATAAAAGTCTCTCCTCCAGAGAATTTCCATGAGTAAATCGGTCTATCTATGAAAGTACACATAAAGTAAATATAACAAACTTGGTTTTAAATTAGGACTTTGGACTAAAATTACTTCCCAGTGGTTGCCAATTCAGGAGAGTGCGGGAACTCCCAATATTCCTATTGGAACATCAGTATGTAATTTGGTTGGTAAAAACTGACCAACTTTAGGGACCTCTGAACTTGAAAGTTCTTTCATATTTATTTTCATTGATGCCTGCAAAATACTTACAAGCTAAGCTCTGTCAGTACCTCAACTCTCATTTGAAAAATGAGGTAACTGAGGTTTGTTCACACGGAGTGAAACCCCAAATTCATGCTGTGGGTATTCTTCACATCAGGACCAGCTCCCAGATCCCAAACCAACAGCCTTCCCTTCCACCATCTCGTGGGACTTCTAGAGCCACTCCCTGCTTTCAACAGCATCATCTGAACCAAGCTGAAGCCCAGAGATCTGAAAGTTCTTTTTCAGAAAGTAAATGATACTATACAATACTTCCTCTCTTCCTTAGTCACAGCCAAAAATCAGGTGACACCAAGAGGAAATGCATGTTCCTCAACAGCAGTAAGGTTCCAGGTATCAGGTAGCAGCAGCAGCGGCTGCTGAAAGCTGGTCCCACCCCACCGCAGCCCCAAGCTGGCACAAGCACAAGCCTCAGAAGCTGAGGCCTCTCAGATGAGGCTTTCAGGAACAGAATGAAAAAAGAACCCCACACTTCCACTCCCGAGGGCATTAAAATCATAGCCCTGAAGGAACAAGGTGGCTACTCTTCACAAGAGTTACTAACCTGACGCCCTCCACACCGGAAAGAGGGGGAGGAAAAGGAAATGAAAGCAAGTGACTCAAGGTTCTGAATTTCATATGCAAGAATAGCCAGCAACAGGTGCAGTGTTCCGGTGAAATGACAACTCTGAAAACGCCTTTCGTCTCCACAGCACAGAACCCAAGCCCAGAAACCCAACACTCGCAATGATGTCAGAAGTTCAAATCATCATGTTCTCACCAGTAGCAATTTTGTAAAAAAAAAAAAAAAAAAAAAAATCAGCCAATGGACCAAACAATATTTTTCTGCTGATACATGACTTCTTTCACAGAGTCCTCTCCTAAAACAGTTTACACTAAAATAATGTAAAAGGTGGTCATTAAAAATATATATATGTTTCGGGCCAACCGAGTGGCGTGGTGATTAAGAGCTGGCCTGGAACGCCAGCGGCCCCAGTTCGGATCCCACATATGAGGGCCAGTGACACTGACCTCTAAAAAAAAAAAATATATATATATATATATACACACACACACACACACACACACACACACACACACACACGTTTTTTAATGCCTAATGACTAGCATAGCAGCTGGCACATCAAAGGTGGGAAATAAATATTTATTGAATGAATGAATGAATGAATGAAACAAACAAGCAGGTAATACAAAGTTGTCTTCACAAATAAAAACAACCGAAATCTTACCTTCAGGGTCATATGTAAGTGTATTTTTTCCCATTGCTCCAAGAAGAGAACAAAAGGTTGGACTCAGAAGCCAAGAGCAAGACATAACCACCAATGAACATATCAGAAGGTGCCAACCACCTACCCTCTGGCTGAAGCCCATTGGGATTAACAAATCTAGGCAGGGAATTCTCACTTGGAGAAGACCAAATGTGAAAAACAGTCATAATCATTTGAGCAATCCACCTTTCTTTCAATATGCCATTTTAGATTTTTCTTTCTTTCAATAAGCCATTTTACCTAACATTCGCCACATGCCATCACTATAGAGTTTACAAAATAAATGTTGTTGTATAATCTTTTCAACATGACAAAAACAATCCACTGATTATATCTTATAGAAAATGTCTTGTGCTATATGTGACATGTATAAGAAAAATATGAGCGTGGATAAGATGGAGTTGAAATGAAGCCATTTTATGAGCTATAAAAACCGACAGCAGGAGTAGGGGGAAATGGCAATGAAATCGAATTCAGAGGTGAAAAATGTCTGTTACATGAATATTGTATTAAATAAAAAGAACATTGTCAGTGTGAGAACATCACTGATTCATATAAGATAAAGGGCTTAAATAATGATATTAATTATAAGAATAAGGTTTCAGAGCACAGATAAGAATATATTATCAAAATTATCAGATGTCAGAGAACTGAGAAGTACAAATAAAAATACAGTGTAATAATTTTACAAAATTACAATGAAGAATAATTCAATTTAATGACAGTCTTCATTCAAATTTCTTTAAATTCATGAATTTCTCTTTTGTTTATAACAGTATTAAGTATCCCAGGTAGAATTTCTCTCATCTCTGTGTGCAGTTTAAAGAATCCTTAGGTTTTTCAAGTCATTCCTTCCAAGATCCAAATAACTCCCACTTTCTTTTACCTCAAGGTAATACCCAAAGGTCTTGAATAAAATCCTTGGCTGAAATTTATTTACCTAGTTAAGAATTAGCTGAAACTTCAAGGAATAGCAAACCCACTGAGTGTTTTCTAAAAACAACCTCTTTCTATTCATTAATTCATTCTCAAGGATCCATCATCTCTATAGGCCAGGGGTTGTGCCAGGCACTACAGACAGAGAAGTAAACAAGAAAATCTTGGTCCCTATACTTTCAGAGATCACAGTCTGGAAACCTATCAACAACAAAGCAAGCAAAGCAATTAGCACTGTGACAACTGTGCTGAAGCAAGCAACAGGAGAGGTGAGTGGTAGGAGAAAAAAGGACAAAATCCACTTCCAACGGGTAGTCAGGACATGAAGAGGTGCAATTTAATGCAATGCCCAATCCCAGAAAGAATAGAATGGACTAGCCAAGAGCTGGAGGGTCCAGTATTCCAGGCAGAGAAAAGAGCCCATAAAGAGGTTGTTCCTGGAGCTACAAGCTAGACACAGATGGGATGATTGGCAGAGTGAGAGGAGGCGCATCATAAATACAAAAATGGCCTCTCCCCATGTGATTCACCCACTGTGCCTTTGGCTTTAAACACACTTTCCCTTCAGCCTGAAATCCCTCCCTTCCACGCTCTCCTCTGCCACCTCAAAGATCCCTCCTCTGAGAAACATTCCCTGACCTTTCAAGGAAGAGCAAACTGCCATGAGTTAATCCCTCCTAAACTCTGGTGCCACATACAGCACCTATTACGTGCCACAGTACCACACTGCACTGAACTGCTGTGTTTAAGGGCCTCTAAGCAGGGATCTTCCCTTGTTTGTCTTTGTTTCCCAGCAGCTTATCATGGAACTTGGCACCAACAGATATGCAGTAAATGGCAAGTGAGTGAGTGAACAAACCAAGACAAGAATGGACAAATTAAGTGAAGGCAGGAGCTCCACCAATGCTAAGTCATTACTCGATGTCGGAGGTTTGGAATAGTACCATGATTACAACTCATTAACCCGTTTACAGTTTTGGGAGCAGGTAATTTCTATCCCCACATGTGTTTCATACAATAAACACTTTGGGCAAAATCTTCTTGTATCACAGAGGAATGAAAGAATAATTTTCAGAGTATCAATAGACACCAGGCCCAATCCATTCATATTGGACAAGCATGCGTTAAGTGCCAGGCCCTGTCCCAGGCTCGGAGGCTGACAGTGACCCTGAAGATCTACAAGTCTAGTAAGGAGAACAAATCTTACCTCCAAAAGGAGGTTAATAACTGATTCTATACATGTGACTTGCTTCTTTCATAATATAAAATGTTTAGTAAAAAATTCCAAGGTCAACCAGAGGCCAAAATCATCTCGAATCTGTTGAGTCATGCCTAGGTTTCCTTTCTACCACCACTGGACAAAAGGTTAAGTAACTACGACATTCTAAGAGAGTCTTCTTTACCTGACTGTGGCTCTCTGACGTCTCCATGTGAGGAATCAGATGTCACTTCCATTTCCCGTTGGCTCAGCATGTCCTCCAAAGGCAGTTGAGAGTCACAAACCAACCATGCATGTTTTCTAAAGTCACAAAGGTATGTACCATTCGGCTGGACGTGCTTTGATGGAGTCAAATTGAAAAACAAAGCGAAACAGTATGGGAACCGTGGAGAGGAGTGCCTCCCAACCGCCCCAACGAGAATGGTGACATTCCTGCTTCTGTGCACACCCAATCCTGGTCTACTCTCTCTGAGCTTCTGCCAAGCCTAGGAGTCTGTCACTTTAAAATCCTGCCGTGTGACAGCACTTATCTGCCTAGGAACACTGAGGTATGCATTTCTACAAACACTGCTGTTCAGATGGCTTAGAATAATATAGAGAAGCCAAGCTCTTCACTTCAGGTTTTTCTTCCATTCAAGCCAAATGAAAATTTGGGTGAGGAAAAATGTTTAGGAATTAAACAACTTCTAAAAATGTTCCTAAATGTCTAGCTCTCGCCAGCAAGCTTGTTCTCATTAATTTTACAATCAATTTTTCAACCTATTATTCCAAACTAATCTCTTAAGTTTTTAGGGAGCCATCCATTAATACACTAAATAATACATGCCATCAAGCTCAAAGGTAAACTGCCTCTTCACCCAGGAGTAAAAAATACTATTGAGTCAAAGGCAAACTGCATCTTTCTGCCAACCTCAACACACAGTCCGCTGCTCACTTCACTCCCAATCACTGCCTTTATTCAGGATTTCCAGTAGGCCAAGCTCTGCCCTACGCAGGGCCTGTACACAGGTTCTGGCCTCCGCCAATGCCCTCTACCCTCTTCTGGTGTTAATTTAAATATGGCTTCTCTCAGGCCTTCCCTCACCATTAGCATCCCTCTCAGGCCAGGTAAAGTTCCCATTAGGATACACTATCCCAGCACCACAGCACATTCATCCCCCAGGCAATTAAGCAACTATTTGCATATTCTACACTTTGATATCTGTGTCTTCTGGACATTTCAGAAGCTGGCATCATGACTGTCGTAGTCATCAATTTTGTTGACTTTGCCCAGTACAGTGCCTGACATATGAGTCACTCAACAAAGAGCCACATCCATTTCAAATTGTTGTCTCTATCCAAATATTCTTCATGGCACACTGCTGCCACTGCCATGAAGTGGCATTTCAAGCCATCAACTTCATCAGGGGTTATTACAATGCAGGGGGGGCCATGAACTTGGACAGGAAAAAAATTAGTTTTCACTAACCTTTAACAGAAATTTGCTTCACAAAGCACACTATCCGCAGTACTTTTGACTGTATCACCAACAAAAACTACATCCATTTTCATATCACATTTCAACTGAAAAAAATCACTTGGCTCATCATCACCTCAGAACAGTATAGCAGCTACTAGGCTCACTGTTGGATCTTGTTGCTGAACACACTAATAAAAAACAAATATTACTCTATCATGGGCTTCTTAAGTATTTTGTAACTAAATTTCTATATAATTGGTTTTCCTTTGTGATGCTATGAGTTTTATTTTATGCATTTTAAAACATTTTTTTTGGGGGGGGTTCATCAAACTGCTAAAGAGGGTCCACGGGTTTTTTAAAAAGGGGGAGGAAGGTGATCAGAAAAAAGAATGAAAACCCCGACCTATACCATCATGAGATATAAACATTTGATGTACCAAGAAACACTTATATTCTGTTTTCTATGGGTTGAACATAATTTTACTCACTGGGAAAAGAAGTAAAAAAATTTCTAAAAGAAAGGTGATTCAAAACAGAATTATTAAATTGAGAAGTCATATTTATAATAAATAAAAATCTTTCTTTCATTAGTTTTAGTACAAAACAACCGTGAAAGAGGAAATTCTTGAGGGGCATTTACAAGTTTAATAAATACTGTATAGTTCAACTATGAAACATTTTTGCCATAGTCCTGACAATGGTCAAAATTCTCCCACTTTTTCCAGAGTCATCTTCGAGCCACTGAGCCCCTGAGGCTTGCAAAGTGCAGCTACGAGGTGGGCAGGATGACAAAATGTATTACACTCCTATTTCTACCTACCCACGGGACCTGCGCCCATCTTCTTTCTGTAACAGCTCTGTGAACACACTACACACCCACCAGGAGGAGTAACAGAGCAATCATTAACACCTTACCGTGAGTGGCTTTACTCAGCCAACCTTCACATCCACAACACTCCAATAAAAAAGGGGCTCTGACAGAGAAGGGAGAGGCCAGGCCTGAATGGAACTAGATGGCCAATGGACAACATCCAGGGGCCGGGTCAGCAGAAAAAAGTTCAGAGATGACACATAAATCAAATTTTGCAGAACCTCAATGGCAGTCAGCAGGCCCCATGTGCACTATGGGGACTGCTCTGGAAGACTAAATACCACAGCTTTTCTCTCACACAAATTCAGACAGTTTCTGGCCAGCTCAGTGTAGTCGCTCCAGTTACGTTCAGAAACACTCTCACTCTCTCCCACCGAAAGGAAAATAACAGGAAAGAAATGGTCCTTGTACCCCTGCTCTGTTCTTCCTCCCATTCCCCCTCCCTGTTTACCCCAAAACTAAAGACTCCAAGCCCAAGGCCCGTCTGTTTGAATCCACAGGTATTAATACATCTCTTTCAGTGTATTAATAAATCCCTCTAAACTTCACACAGTAAATGTAAAATTAAATACCTTCAAGAAATTCACATACCACAAGGGGCCCAGCAGGATATTTCCGGAAGTCTGTGAAAGCATTTCTTTTGAGGCACCAATTCACAAGACAACCATCAGCAACAGAAGGAGATTTGAAGGAAAGTGAGTGGGAAGTTTAATCCTTAAAGTCCAAGAAACCCAGAGCTGCAGGAAGAATAGATACTAAGTTCAGGACGACTATTTAATCTTGGAAAAGTCATTTCTTCCCTCTTTGACTTGAGTTTCCTCAATTAAAGGAAGTTGACTTGATGGTGCCTTAAAGCACCTTCCAGCTCTAAAATTCCGCAAAGGTCCATGTTGCCACAAAAGTCACCCATGGTTTTAAGTGGGAAGGGCAAAAGGAGGCCACTTACCTCTAAAAATGATTTATAAGTCAGATGACACTGGAAAGCGACCCTTTCAGCTTGAAGGTCCGCTCACTCTTGGTACTGATTCGGAATTCTCAGTTCCTTAATTTGTATTTCATCATTAGTGAACTAAAGATACCATAACGTGTGAAATGTCTAACAGAAAATATTCCCATAACCACCAGCAATATAGAAAGTATGTAGCTGTAATGTGAGGAGAATCTTGTCTCAAATTAATTTGGATATTTACAATTCACATGCACATTAAATGACTTCTAAAGCCACAAAGCTTGTCAGGCCTGGCAGAAGGTATAAGAAATGTTAGGAGCCAGCTGAGTGGCACATTAGTTAAGAGCTGGCTTGGGACGCCAGCGGCCCAGGTTCGGATCCCACATATGAGGATCAGTGACACTGCCCTCTACAGCTAAGATGGTGAACAGCAGCTCCACCTGGAGCTGGACTGCTGTGAGTCCCCGGGACAGCATATCTGCAGCCCCTGCTGCAGTGGGCTACCATAGGCTACTGTGAGTGGCTGGCAGCCAGCGTGAGTGGCTGGCAGCCGGTGTGAGCTGCCAAGAGCCGCTGTGAGTGGCTGTCCAGGAAGAGCACAATGATAATACCAACATGGGCCAGTGAAGTGACATCCTCCACAACTAGACTGAAGAATGAAAGGACAGCAACTTGTCTGTTCCCCTTCCCCGGTTCCCCAGTAAAAAATCTTTATAAAAAAGAAAAGACTAGATGATATTACTTCATATTTAAAAAGAAAAAGAAAAAGAAATGTTAGGATAACCGCACCTAACAGCAGCAAGAAATTGGTGCTGAGAAATGACAGTTACTGGAAAATCAGAGGACACCCTATCATTCACAGAGGTTTACTTGATTGCCAAAACTGTCATATTATGCTGCACTTCCTATAATGTCAATAAAAGGTTTCCACAAACTGATTTCCGAAGTAAACCTCCCATTATGTTATTTCTCAATTTTTATCAAAGTCATAAATGCACACAGTTAAAAATGTAGCAGTCCTGCCTCAGTCATGACTTCCAGCAGCTACCCACTTCTGTCAATTATCTATTTATTCTGACATTCATTTATGCATTTCTAAATACTACGCTTATACAATTTCCAGATTATAGGTCAGATATTATTTACAGAATTTTAATCATAGCAATTAAGGGTTTACTTTCCTTAGACCCACTCTTCTAGTCTCTATCCAGTTTTTTGTTTCTAATATCATAATTCTAATTTCCAAGATCTCTTTTTTATTCTCCAAATCTGATTTTTTCTTAATAGCATTCTGTTCTTGTTTCAAAGATGCAATTCTTTTCCCACCTTTTTGAGGATATTTATCATATTATATATCATTTTCCTCCGTTTCACTTACATTCCTTTTTCCTGTTGTTTGTTTGGTAAGGAGGCTTTCCTCAAATGCCTGGCTCCTGGCAGCCCCTCACATTTCAAAAAGAGGCCATGAAACACTCACGTTCTGTGATCTTGGGTGTCACCTGCCAACAGGTGGGCTCAAAATAGGTAAGCCATTTCCATGGTGTAACTACACAGTACTCCCAAAAGCACCCTCTGCCTTAGAGCTGGTCTAGCTTCAGGAATTCTGGGACAAGCCTGATGTTCCTTAATCTTCCTGATGTTAACCCAGAACCTCGCCATCCTCTCTGGGCCAGGGACCCCAAGTCACAGTCCAATTTCCCTAGAGAATAAATAAATTTCTGTTCTCCTGGGCTGACGGGGAAGAAGGGAGTCAATGTGTGCTGTTTACAGATCTCAACCAAACGCCCAGTCTTTAACCCCAAACTTCTCCCACTGCCCACTAATCCAACCTCAGACAGTACTAGTGACTCTAAGTCAGGGGGCTGGCACATTCTGGAAGGTGCAGCACCCCTGCCCTGATCCCCTCAGGAGTAACCACTGCACCACCACCTTGCAACATGTGATGCCTTGCCCATCCCTAGCTATCTCGTCTCCACTTCCCTCTGGCCACGTGACTTTATTCTGTTTTGTTCTTTACCATAATTATAGTGGCATTATGGCAGCAAACAGTGATAAACACATATCCGCTCTACCACTTTGAGCTACAAGTTCTGCTCTCTTCAATTTATCCTTCAGGAGATTCCCAAAATGGTCTCATTACCATGAGCTGGGCACTGACGTCCACAGTGGCAGTGTGCATGCAACACCTGGCCCTCGCAGTCTCGAATTCCTGAAGACAATCTGGCTGAATGCTCTATGGTCAAAACCAGACTTTGTACAGCCACAGTCATAAAACCAGAAGAATCTGTCAGTTAATTATTCTCTTTGTGATTAGATCCAATTTGGAATTTGAATGCAATATGTATAATATGACACCAAGTGATTTCATACGTGGCAAAATTTTACAGTTATAGCATGTTACATTTCCTAGCTTTATCTCCAAATGTGAAATTTTACTTTATATTTAATAATTCAGGACAGCTAAATTACAACTGTAATTTGGGGAACCTCAGTGCACATTCACTTTATGAACTGAAAATACTACATTGCATTAAAACTTTATTAAAAATTCAAATATGTTTTATCTCTAAAAGTGTATACTAAACAAACACAAAAACCCAAAGTTCACTTATACTTACTAAAGGACAAAACTATAGCTGTATCAAGTATAAGAATGAAAAACATACATTGGTATAAACGGTCCTATAACCTGTAACTTACAGAGGAATGCCTATAAGTTTTAAAAACACAAAAAGCAATGCAATTCCCATCTTAGCTGAAAGGGAACACATATGCTTCTGATAGTAACATGCCATAGCGCAGAAATAATTTTTTAAGACTTCCTTTTGGACCAGAAAGCACTTCACAGCTGGATGCCAATAATCCCCCACATAACCTAGCAAAAGTGGCTGTGGCCACCTCAGGAGGGTGGAAACTTCTGAAGCTGATAAAGGTAAGGCTTTCCAACATATTCAGAAAATTGCAAACTTTAGCCCAAATGATGTCGTTTGGTAGCACACATACAGCCAGTTTGATTGAGTCACTGGAAGTCATGGGAGCTCATAAAAAATATTTCACCCAAGTTGTGTTCCATCTTTAATATATCACCAAAAGATACTGAGCAGTGGAGAGAAAGAAAATGAGAACTTTAATATGTTCTTTCCTTTGTCTTCCTATTTCTGCAATAGCTGAAGTGAAAAATAAAGGTAATTACTACTGAGTTCAAATTTAAAGCAAAATAAATATTAATGGTGTGTTCCATGGATTCTGAACCAGGAATATCTAAGACCCCCTAACATTACCAAAACAGAGTATCTCAACAATTTATTTCCTTGCTCTTTTCCGTCACATCACTAAATTGAGCAGGAAGACTGTTCCACTCTCATTTGAATGATAATAATTTAATTAAGTATATTAATCAATTCGACTTGATAAAGGAATGGAGATGAATGACACTTATAACCCACAATTCACTTCGTGGTCATAACAACTGAAGGAAGTACAGGTCATGACAGCCTACTGAAGGAAGTATAATTGATCTAATCATCAAATTTAAGAATTACCAAGTTTCCCGCATCGTTACAAATGTCTTTATTACTTAAATGTGGAAATTAGACCTTGAATTCCTACGGCAGCCAGAAGAGTAACACTCCCCACATTTAAACAGGATTTACCTTCTAAAAAGATCAACATCAAACAATCCCTGCATATTTTCCTGTCCTAAGCTTCAAGTATCCTTTCCGTTCATCCTTTATACATGTATCCAGCCCCTATGTGTCAAGCATTGCTCAAGGCAGTAACAGAAAACGGTCCATGAAATTCTTTTACTTTTTCTCCAATGCTCTGCCCACCAAGATATCAGCCTCATCCAATGGGCCCCTGTGTGGAAAACATTTCTAAGTCAGTGTCTTTAATTTCCACTACCTACTGAGGAAAGACAGAAGCCCTAGGTGATGAATTACAACCCTGAGTTCAGCAGTTGAAATAAATTTCTGGCCCACAAAGTCACCTGCAGAGCAGCCAGGAAAGGCCACTCAGACTTTGGGTGATAAGCTGATACAGGTTCCCAGATGCAAGAGGGTAAATCCAGTGGACACACTCCATCAGTGCTCACTGCAGGGAGTCCTACAGGTCATTTGTCACACAAACATCCAGACATCTAACGTCTTTATAGAACAAACAGAAGCAGCCAAATCCCAAACAAAGGCCCACATGTGCTCAGCAACAGAAACCACGTTTCACTTTAAAAACGACATCATTTTCTTAGAGTGTCTCGTAATAAGATGACTTTGAAGTTATTTACTATAATTATTATTTGCTTGGAGTTACACACTAAGCACTGAGAAGTACTCCAGGGTAGTAATTAAGAAGGTGTTCCAGCTTCTGGGGTTTAGCTCTGCCCCTAGCTACGTGTGCTACTTTGGGTAAGTTACTTAATCACTCTGTGCTTTGGTTTCTTACCTATAAAGTGGGAATGAGAATAGAAGTGCCCCATCCAGAGGACTGTTGTGAGAATTCAATGAATTCGTGTATGTGTGTGTGTCTATGATATGTACATGCAAGTGTGCAAACACATATACACATATATGGGTGGGTGGGTGGGTGGGTGGGTGGGTGGGTGGGTGGGTGGGTGGGTGTAATAGATAATAGTAAAACAGTTCAACAGTAAAGCATGCAGAAACCATTAAGCTACTCTTCTTGTTACTGTAATGCTTCTTATACACCAAATTATTTCGTGTGGGGTTTCAGGGTAAAGTTAAGCAAACACCACACATTTGCAACTGTGTTTACTATGATGAGATAGAGATGATTTAAAACTATCAGCTGATTCCAAACAACTGTGCCCATAAGCACCTCATGCACAGTAAGCTTATCTCCATGCTTTCAGCCAGCACCTTCCCCAGCTCTGTCCCCATTAGCAGGAAAAGGCAATAGGAGAATCTGGTAAACAAAGCACAACTGGAATCTCCGCAATTGGGAAATTACTTGGCTGATTTTTTAAAAAGTTGACTCGGGTGAATGTTCCCAGTATTAAATAAAATAAATAAAGCTTATGTGAGCTCATCATCAACCTGAATTCTACTATTTTCACACCATGACTGAAAGTGAAAAACAGACTGGGTGGGACACGTTTTTTTTATTATTCATGTTTTTACACTAATTTGTTTCTAACATTTTTACTTCTGCAATCCCACTTATGAGAACCCGTCCTTTGCTCCAAAATGCCCCTCTCACCTTAGTGTATAGACTTCTCTCTCCTGCTGCTTTCCTCATTCCCTACTCTGTGAAATTCAGCCAGAATGTCAAATTGTGTATGTCTGAGTATTTGTCAGCCAATTTAGTGGCTGGAAACATGGCTCGGAGTCCATTCAGCCAGACCTGGTAACTTGGGCCAAGAGATATACCCTCTGTCTCCCTCAACAACCTGCAGAAAGTCAAGAGCAAGTGATGCAAAGACGGGAAGGGAGGGTAGGGATGAAGACAAGATGTAACCATAACAACAACAAAGCAAGAGCCTCTGACAATATTAGCCACTCTATGAGTTGCTAACGATAAGCAACTCTCCTTATCGTTATTTTTAGAACCGTTAGTTGTCTTGTATTTCGTCCTCAGAACTTATATTTTTAAAAATTTACCTTAAGTAATTTGGGACCAAAAATTGAAGATACAAACGTACATCTCAGATAAATCTAATGGCACATAGGATTCCACAGGAAAACCTATTAGGCTCTCTTATTTACAGAAATAATGAGAACACAGGAAGCAGAAGGATATTACTGAACCAAATTACTCTTAATCGAAATCCCGAGCACCCAGTCTCGTAAAATAAATAATTTAAAGCGTTTTATCAACAAATCTTTAAGTGTCAAGGTCTCTAGCAGAAAGCACCACGCAAGTATAGAAAGGCTGGTGTACCCAAAAACAGCCCTTCCGGGAAAACGCCAGACCCTCTTCCTGAGCAGCAGACACACTATTTTGAGCTATGACATTAAATGTGGCTTAATTTAGAAAAATATACAAGTGTAATGAAAAAAAAAAAAAACCTAATTAAATATTATAAAACTTTACTTTAACTCAAACAATTTTTTAAAGTTTGCCTTTTTTTATTTTTTTTAATAGATACCGTAAATAATAAACTAAGGAGTACCTCATTTCTTACTACCTTCTAACTAAACCTAAAGGAGTAAGAAAGAAGGACTATACTGAAGAAAGATTTTTTTCCTTAAAAAACTGGGAGTGACAGAGAAGTCCAGGGCACGCATCATTACCAGAATTATTGTACAGCCTCATAACAGTTGCCAAGTACTTTCAGTATACGTTACAGAGTATTTAAAAAAAAAAAAAAATCCTAAAGGCAGAGTACCTAAGCCAAAAGGGAAACTCATAAAAAGAGATAATAGGTCAAAAAAAAAAAATGGTAAGGACTTGAGGTTTGTCCAAAAAATAAATAAATAAATAATCCCATCTGGAAGCTATTTCCAGGAAAGGCAAGAAGGAAAGAACAAACCCAGAAAGAATGCTTCTGTTAAGAATTACTGAGAGTAGACATCTCTACACAACCATGGAAAAAGTACCATAACATATGATCAAATAGCAAAGGGTTTCTTGACAGGGAAGTCTAAGGACCACTTCTTGAAACATTAATTTGTGAAAAGAAAGGTAAGGGTGGGTATTATCCTCATATTACGACAATTAGATAACTTAGGAAGACACCAGAATCATTTAAATTGGTTGCTGATTTAAGGCAAATCACCACAGAAATTCCTCCCATCTGTATTTTTTTAAATGACTTTATAAATTTCCCCCTGGCTGACAATAAAGGGTGTCACAAGTGAGAGTTCTATTAGTCTAAATACCACATAGGGCTGAAAAGATATCTTTCTCCACATTATCACTGTCCCATTATAAAGCTTCAGGGAAAAGGTTTTTTGGAACCTCAGGGCCAAGTTAAAAAAAGAAAACTGTGCTTCACATTAACAAATGTCTTTTTGAAAATTGATGGATAATGTCAACCTTAAAACTAATCACTGTCCTCTTTGCATTGCCTAATGTAACACTTTGAGGCAAATTTGCATCTGAAGTTTAACAATAGGATGGGGAACCACATATAAAATAGGCAGAATTTCTGTGTTCTAAACTCCTCGTGGCCTTATCTTACTAATCAACTCATTTCTTCCCCTTTCTGCACTTTTGATGTTTTGTTTTTCTTTTCCAAATTCTACTTCTTACATGACTTTCTGTAGGAATCTGAAATAAGATGGATTGTAAATCTTTTAAGTATTACAAAAAAGTTACTGTAAGACCTGATTGACAACTCAGATGTATCCTCATCTATAAAACAGAACCAATTACATTTTCCCCATACAATTACTGTAGGAAGCAAATAAAATAATGTATTCCCACAGCACATAAGCTTGGCTCTCTGCCTCTTTCTACTCTTTTAGGAAATACTTCCTCAACCTCAAATTAATTATCCTCCGGTGCTCTGGATTTAGCAAGCAATCAATTAGTTCACACTTTGCTAACTTTTATGGTGTAACTAACTGGTTGCAATTTTAAAAGGTTAATGTATATCCAGATGCTTCCATAAAAAACACTGACTTTGGCTAAAACTCCTGGACCCATACACTACATGAAGTAAAAGTTTAACAAATGATGTTTAATTTTAAACGAGGGTCACATAAATGAAGATACTGCTAACAAAGGGATTATTATAGTATAATAATACTGGGGGTGCCAAAAAATGCATACAAGTGGATACGCTGGTCAATGTTGCTCAAGCAGTAGTTCGCCATAATCAGAAGTGTCTGGATGTTGATGGTAACCACTTTGAGCACCTCTTGTAATTGCAGAAGTCAAACATGACTTGTATTCATCTTTTGTTATTGGTATATATTGAGTATTACAATTTTAATAGCTTTTTCCATTCTTCAAATGTGTATACATTGTTTTGGCACCCTCTATATATTTACCCAGACCATCTCATTTCTGTTTTCTTTTAACATAACTAAATTAACATTTCCCACTTCCAATGGCATCCCAGTGAGCACACTGTAATACAAAGAATACTAACCACATGAATGACAGCCCTAAGATCAGTAAGAGCCACCGATTGTCACTTCAGTCCAAATAGGAATCATTATCAGTCTGTACCGTTCGTTAATATAAAAATGAAAGAAGAGAAGTAGTGAAAGATGAAACATTTGGAGGAAATGGATCCTGAAATCCCTCAGCTATCGCTTTCATTTCGGAGACAGGAAACAGACCAGGATACCAAGGGAGCCATGAGCCATCAAGAGCCACTGACTCTTCAGATGAGTTCAAGCAGCTCACAGGGCCACAGCATTCCCATCTGTCAAATGGCATCACAGCTACTCCACGGGATGATCAGATTCTAAGGACTCTACATGGATAAAGCGCTTTTCAGGCAGATCCTTGCTAATATCACACGACCACATTCCAGTATGAAGTCTGCCCACTGCACAAAGGCACCAGGCCAGAGTGGCCAAGGGGGCTGAAACCCAGCCAGCACAACTCAGAGGGAAAAGAATGCCTTTTTCTTTGCACAAAGTCACAACCTACTAAGTAAGTGTGTCCATCAGAACATTCTCTCTCCAGAGGGACCACCTTCTTCCAACTGTCCACCCAGAGGGGCTGCTTTGACCTAATATTCATAAAGGCAAAATATGGCCAAGCCAAAGTCCTGACTAATATACATGCTAAACTCACCAACTCTCCGATATCTCCTTTTTCTGGAGCACCCATAGCGACCACTATGAAAACAGGAACAGGAGCCTGGGATTGGGCCCGGCCCGACTAGTGTCAGAATCTCTGCCAATTCCCCTATCCCTGACCTCGTCTATCTCCATTTCACCCACATCCAGCGCACACACCCCGACCATCCTGGACCAGCGCCCTGGGCTACTGCCCTGTCAGGCCTGGAGGAGGAACCATACAGCTGCAGGAAGCAGGATGCGCTGCAGACCAGGGCAAGTCGCCGGCCTTGCTTCCTGACCCTGCGGGGGAACTTCAGAGGCATTTTCTCGAGAAACAATGTTATAGGATGATCACCTCCAATGGCACTTTTAGTGCTGGATTGTCTTTCAGCTACCATTAAATGTGAAATAGGATTCCACAAGCCAATTTATATTCCAAAGTTTCAAACAGGCAAATAAGAAATGAGAGGGAGGGGAAGGGAGGAGACAATATCTTTCTCCTCAGTCTGCTGCGAGAACTACAAAATACAATCCGTGCAAGTGTCTGGCGCAGAGAAAACCCTGAGGAAATCGTCACCATTAAACAAGGTACCTGGGGCCGGCCGAGTGGCGCGGTGGTTAAGCACTGGCCTGGGAAGCCAGCGGCCCTGGTTCAGGTCCCACATATGAGGGCCAGTGACACTGCCCTCAAAAAAAAAAAAAGAAAGAAAGAAAAAAAAGAAACAAGGTACATAATCCCATATCCACGATGCCAGCGTCTGAAAAAAAAAAAAGCCCTGAAAACCAAAAGTTGCTTTCATAACCCACTTGGCAGCAAAACATGACCTGAATTGACCTGAGATTATTTATAACCTTATGTGTGTCCCATTTAGTGTGACTATTCAGACATTTTACTACAGAAATATTAATATATTTAATTACAGGTGCTGCCCCAAACTGCCCCAGAGATATTTCATAATATATGGGATATGAACCACACGTTCTCTGAAACCAAAAGTCATTAATTCTGAAGCATACCTGGTTCTGAGGGTTTTGCATAAGGGGTTGAGGGTGTATCATAACCCATTCCTAAACTGAAGGAGGCAGTGGTTTGCTGAATCAACCCCGGTACAGTCTTATATGCTCGATTTCAGCTACATTTCCCATGGGCTAGTTGTCAGAGGTCTGATGCAGCAATGGCTCAGCCTGGGCAAGGTCAGAATCAGTGTTCTGGGCCAAGCTGGGTGAGCACAGCTTCGCGAGGCTGCGCAGAGAGACTGGGAGGCCAGGCCGAGCGCGGGACTCCATGGGCTCTCTCAGGACCCAAGGCACCAGGCACATTCTTAGAACTGTTTGGTCACTTTTTTCTCGATTTTCAAAGTGAGTCTAATTTTCAGTCTCAACACTGGCTCCCTCGAGTCTGGGCAAACTGCCACTGAATCACAAGGGCCACTCAAAGCCTTTTCTTTATCTTCTAGGCTATTGAAACATTACACTGAATAAGAGAATGTACTCCAGCCCCGTCACTGCACGCTTCCCCACCCTTACCATCCATTACAAGGACACTCCATTCATTCCAAAAATATTCTACTCTTAGTGGATTAAATAGATAACACATATGCTATAAATAATAAATATGAGTATTAATGAAGCAGTAGCATGGGGACAGTGGAAAACTTTAAGAACTAAATCAAGTTGATGTCTCTGTTTATAGTACCATCCTTAGACCTAGACACGAGGGCCCCTGCCGCCAACAATGCCTTTTCGAGGGCCCTCTTCCAGCTGCACCCCTCCTCATGGGGACAGAGAGTTCACAGGGCCAAGGACACATGTGCACCCAGAACCCATGCAGCCTCTTCTAAAGCCTACTCTAGGGACCTAGGATCCCAGAAATCCTGCCCAAATGAGCCCTGGGCTCACTTCCCAAAGGTGGGCCACTTCACTGCCTGTGGGATAGGGAGACCACACATGTTTGGCCAGGGGGACCCCCAACTTGTGTGCAATGCCCTTCTCAGTGCAGAATGGAGATGACTTTGGAAAACCAAAGGGTAAGTCTGTGCTGACTCTCCCCTGTCGCCATGTTCTGTCACAGAACTCTGAGGAGATGCAGAATTCAAACCTGGTCCACCAAGTTGCTATAAAAGTGTATTTGGCATTACCCACTCTCCCCTTCTTCATGGTATCGGAAATCCAGCCCTCTCCTGGCTTCCTCTCGGTTTCTGCTCAGCATGTAGCTGCCTGACCACAAACCACATGTCTCAGCCTCCCTTGCAGCTAGGTGAGCCTGGTGATTAAGCTGCAGCCAATGGGAAGGCAAAAGGCATCATGAATGAGGCCTCTGGGTCACACCGTTCAAAAAGGAAACTGCTGATTTTTTTTCTTTAAGTGGTGAAAAAGGAGTTTTTTAGAAGAGATAGTATAGTTCAAAAAAATAGAAGCGGGCCCGAGCAGTACAGAATGGCTCAAGGGCCATTATTAGAAGAGAAAGTACACTCCAAAGGGTTTGGAGCGGGCCAAGCAAAAGAAGGAGCTCCAAAGGCCGGAAACTGCTTATTTTTTATTTCCTCTCTTTCCCTTTTCCTTGGACTAGAACTTGGATATCATGTTGTGGGGCCAGCCTTTACCAAGAAGATGAGACAACACTGAGTAATGGCAGGACAAGAAAGAAGGAACCAGGATCCCTGAGAGACTTTATGGAGTGCAGCCGCCAATGCCACCCACCAACTCTGAACTGTAAGGTTACAGAAAAAATACCTTTAACCTTATTTGAGACACAAAATTTTAAGGTTTCTTCGGTATGCCAGGTTAGCCTCTGTCTAATATATTTTGCAAATGATCTATTCGGTTGTTGGAAATGTCATGATGCTTTCTTGCAAAGAAAAACACAGAAAATATATGTCATGACTTTTCCAACAACCCAATAAATAACCTGATTGTAAATTAAGATTTTTTTCATGGGGGGAGGGTATTTTAACTATACGATAAGCGTCAATTATTGATCCCAGACAAGAAAATGATAGTACCAAACCTTAGCAAGAATTTTAAAAATGGGGGAAAAGAAGACAGATTATATATGAATAGAGTTATTTTTTCAAAAATCCTACCAAAAAAATGCATCCCATATAGAGTTAAACACACAACAAAAAAATAAATAGAAGATTTCCATGTGAGAATTAATCATAGCACCTAAAGGTCTATAAAATGACCTGAAAATGTTCAGTCTATCTTAGAATATCTTCTTAAGAAATATAAAAGAGCAGGTAATTAAAAAAAAAAAAAATTCTAGATATACTTAAGAAATAAAAACACAAACTTTGCTTGTGTGATGTCATTAAAACTATTTTTACATGTTCAATTTAAAAGGTTAGAAAGAATACACCCACATTATAATAGGTATTTGCATGGTAGTGATAGCTAACATTTATTGGGTGCTTCCATGCACCAAAGTGCTTTACATATATTAATTTATTTAATTTCTACAACAACACAACGAAATAGGTACTCTTACTATCACCACTTTATTGATAAGAAAATTGAGGCACGGAGCAGCTTAGCAAATTGCCCAAGTTCACACAGCAAATAGGTGCTCACATTTACATTCAAAAACCATATCATCTAGTAAACATCTGAACCACTCCTTATGGTATCACCATGAGAGTGCTAATAAGAATTTTTAAATGTGTAGGACTGTCTTATTCTGCTTTTCAAATATTGTATAAAATAATAATATTATGCTATACTTGATACCTAACCCACTTTAGAGATAAGATGTTTATCCCCAGTGCCATCCTGTAATCCCTTCTATAATCCCAACAAGATTGCTTTAAAAATCCAAGGGTGCAGAATAATTGGGAAAGTGACAAGATCACTGCAAACAAAACTAATATGACAGCAGTGAGGAGGAAGGTAATAGAACACAACCTTTCGCTAGCATGGCTTTGACAATTAAACGTGAACAATTTGGTTCTCTGGAGCTTCTATAGCGATCAGTGTGAGGTTATCCGTCCAGTCCACACTTCTTACATTACAAATCAATCAATCAAATGTGCAAAGAGGCTGAGTGATTTATTCAAGGTCACAAAGCTGGCTATTTGCAGAACCAAAACTAGAGCCTAACTCTTTTCTGAGACTAACATAAGTTCTTCCTTTTTAACAGGGCACACAGGTTTTCTGGAATTTACCAATGGAAGCCGTGATATTAAATTATGTTCCAAAAACCATGAAGGACCCTCAGGGGCCTGGAATGGACCCACCCCAAACCTTGCTTTATAGAAAACTCTGCTCTGCCTGTCAGCCCTGCATTAAAGAGAGCAGCAATGCATTGTCACATTTCTAAAACTTGTTTTCAGACAGACTGCCAAGGCAAAAGGAAGGAAGGGAGAAAGGGAGAGAGAAAAGAAGGAAAGGAGGGATTCAAATCACCTAAAAGGGGAGGTATTAGGAATCCTTACTTTCAAGAACCCTATACTTGGGCCCTTTTTGGCGTGCTCAATCTGAAGAAAGCTTCCTACAACCAGGATTCATCTCATAGAAAAATGATACCATCATTTCATTAAATGAGCATTTTCATATAAAATTTAAAAATTAATATATTCTCTGAATAAAGGATAATCTCAGAAAAAAGGCAGCTGACAACCTTACACTGACATATACCTACATTACACTGGCCTTAGTCTTCTTATTTCATGTCTGACTGTTGAAAATATCAAATGCTACCAACCAGCATTGGGGAAACACAGTCGTAGGCTAACTTAAAGCTCATCAATCAGTGCAAGAAAGATACAAATAAAGATTAAACTGTTATTTGTCTCAAGGATTACACATTTGTTGAAAGCAACAAAAAACGCAATTTGTTTGCTCACTCAACATGTATTTACTGAGCATACAAGGTCGGACAATTAAGTTCACCCACTTGTTGCAACAATCTTGCTAACCTTTTTTGATATCAGAAGGATTATTCATGAGGAATTTATACCAATTGGACACACAGCTAACCAAGTTTACTATATGGAAGTGCTGAAAAGGCTGAGTGAAAAAGTTACACAAAAACGACCTGAACTTTTCACTAACAATTCATGGCCCTTGCATCATGACAATGCACCAGCTCACATGGCACTGTCTGTGAGGGAGTTTTTAGCCAGTAAATAAATATCTGTATTGGAACACCCTCTCTACTCACCTGATCTAGCCCCCAATGACTTCTTTCTTTACCCGAAGATAAAGGAAATATTGAAAGGAAGACATTTTGATTACATTCGGGACATGAAGGGTCATACGACGACCGCTCTGATGGCCATTCCAGAAAGAGTTCCAAAATTGCTTTGAAGGGTGGACTAGGTGCTGGCATCAGTGCATAGCTTCCAAAGGGGAGTACTTCAAAGGTGTCCATAGTGATATGCAGCAATGAGGTATGGAACACTTTTTCTAGATGAGCTTACGAACTTAACTGTCAAACCGCATATACTATGTGTCAGGTGCTGTTCTAAATACTAGTGATTCAAACAAAAGAACTGCCTTCGTCGAGTTTACATTCTAGAGGAGAGAGACAGTCATCAGCATAGCAAACAAGTAAATGGTGGAGGGTGCTGCCGGGTGAAAAGTGCTATGGGAAAAAATAAAGCCAGTTAAAGGGGTTGGGGAGTGCTGAAGAAGGGAGGGTGTGCAGGTTTAATCAGGTGGTCCAGGAGGTGGCACAGAGGAGAGAGTCAGCCAACCTGAGGGAGGAACACCACAGCAGGGCCACCAGGACAAAGGTTGTGTACAATGAGCAAGGTGAGGCCAGGCAGGGTTGCCCAGGGTGCAGGAGGTCACTGTCTTTCACCTTTATTTAAGTACAATGGAGAGTCACTGCAGAACCGTGAACCTATAATGACCTAGTGCACTTCTGGGTTGAAAAAACTCTCTGTGCTGCTGGTTGCGATGTGCCTCAGTGGGATAAGGGGGGAAGCAGGGAGACCCTTGTGGAGATGACTGCAGAAGTTCAGGCAGCGATGACGGGGGCCTAGACCAGGGGGGTGGGGGGTGGAGGGGGATGGGAAAATATGACCAGATTCTGTATAAACCATATTCGGAAAAGAGAGCCAACAGTGTTTGCTGACGAACTGGGTGTAGTTATAAGAGAAAGAACGAACAACAAGGATGACTCCAAAATTTCTGAGCAACTGGGAGAATCCAATTGCCTTTAAGAGAGATGGGCAAGACTGTGAGATCAGGTATGACTTGGGCGGATAACAGGAGTTCAGATGTGAACACACAAGTGGAAATGTCAAGTGGGCACCTGAAAATGAAAGTATGCAGTTCGGTGGGAGAGATAGAAAACTGAGTCCAGTGTTCAGGTGGCATTTAACCCTCCGTCGGGTGCAACTAATCTCACAGGTTGTTTTGAATTTCTGTTGATTTTTATACTGAATTTATGTAATAAACATATATTGTTTTTACTTTGTGGCAAATTAAAATTTCATTCTGAACAAATAATAAGCATGCTTACACGTTATTTTTATTCACTTGCAGTTTAACTAAATAAATGTCATACACTCATCTAGTAGATGCATTGCACCCAAACTCATAACTTTTGCATTGCATCCGATGGCAGGTTAAACCAGGAGACTGGGGAGATGTCAAAAGAGGTGAGTAGTGATAAAAGGAGATCCAAGGACTATGCCCAGGGCCCTCCAATGTTAGGAAGAAGAATCAGCCAAGGAGAAAGAGAGGCAAACTGGGAGAGTGCGGTGTATCCTAGAAGCCAAGCGAAGAAAGTATTTCCTGGAGGAGGGAATGATCAACTGGGCGAGGCTGCTGAGAAATTAAGTTCAATGAGGACTGAGAACTGACCACTGGACTCAGCTACAGGAAAGCCCCTCATCACTTTGCTAAGAGCAACTGTAGTTGAATGGTAGAAGCTATGCTTGTTTAAAATGGTTTCAAGAGAGAATGACAGGAGAGGAATTGCAACAGCGGGCATATAAAACCCTCTTGAGGAGCTCTTTCATAAAGGCGAAGGGAGATAGCTACAGAGAGAGGTGGAATCAAGAGTGAAGTTTTGTAAAAGAAAAACAATAGTTTGTAGGCTGATGAAAAGGATCCACAAGGCAGGGAAAGAGTAGTGATACAGAAGAGAGGAGGAGATGTCCTTGAGTAAGCAAGAGAAGATGGGCTATCAGTACACAGTGGGGGTGGCCTTGGGCAGGGGTGGTTGGAGGTAGATATGTGGATTCCTCTTCAGTTTACTTCCATTTTCTTAGGACAAGGGTAGGCAAAGTCATCAGCTAAGAGTCATAACAGGGATGAAGGTACAAATGTTTCAGGATAGAGGGGACAGCATGAATTAAGCACCTAGGACCTCTGGAGAGTGATTGCAAGCAGCATTCAGGTCCCACACGTGATCATGAGTTACACTGAGGCAAGGAACCAGGACTGTGTGTTTTTCTCCACCCACGTTTCTCAGCATGGAGGCTAGTATAAAAGAGGTGGAAAGTTCGGTTTAGCCAGGGATGGGCTTTGACACAGCGGTGACAAAGCAAGAAAGGCTAAGGGAATTGCAGACATGAGCAAAGGAGAGATTGCAATGGACCATAGGGTCTCAGTAAAGAGCAAAGAGAGGACATGGAGGGATGGGGATGGCATACTGGTCATAGATCAGTGGACGATGGACCCCACGGGAGTCAGAGATTTGCTAGAGTCATAACACAGGAGGGTGTGAACATGGTGGGCAGAAAGCTCAACACTTAAAATTTAGATTATGGAAGGGCTACAGTCATAAAGGACGACATGGTTGGCCAAGAGAAGTTGGAAAACTGAGAGAGTAGAGTGTTCGAAGGATCATCTCTGCTTACACTGAAATCACTAAAACAGGAATAACTTTTAGAGAGCATGACAGTGAACCAGGAACTAAAATCACAGAGAAAGGAGAGTAATGGTAGGACAGGGTGGCATTTCAACAATGAGGTTGAACTGATGATACAATTAGATAACATGAGAAAAGCTGGGGGGGGGGATTGGGGGGAGGGATCTGGTCTGGATGTGAAATGAGGAGTGAGAAGAACAAACACTACTGGTCTCTCTGGAGTAAGAGACAAGTGGGACAAAAGAGGTACAAGAAAAGCCACTGGAGAGCACGGTCCTAAGAGAACCACAGCTCTTACTCCACGAGTATGGGAGAGACTGACTGGCCTATTTTCAAGTGACAAACCTATCAACATTTTTTTAAAAGAAATTACCTTTGATGTTAGAAAAACTAAAGCATGTGATACCCACTCCACCTGAGTTTGATGAAGCACAAGTTCCACTAATTAAAAAGAAAAATCTGAACCAGACTGTTAATTAGTAATTTGTGTCTGATTATTTGCCACTTTTAGCAACAAAAGGAAGAGATTCGTCAACAAATAAAAATTCGTTATATGCAAAACCGGGTCAAACATTATCAGAAAGTTTGCCCTTCAAACTCTGTGTCTACTCACCCTAATTCTAGCAATCAAGTGTTTTGTTCAAATAGAGACAACAGAGGCAACATAAGGCCTAGAATTTGAGTAGTGTAGCAAGACTGTGGGACCCTAAATTCACGTCAGAGTATCAGAATGCCAATTTCACTTCCATCAGAAAAGACTGAAACACCAGGAGGCACAACCCTAACGAAATTCAACTGTTGGGTGGACTATAGGCCTCCTTTGAGAATATAAAGCAACTGTAAACACTTTTCCCCAGAAATTATACAGAGGCACATCGGTAAAAGATTCGTACACATTGCAGGCATGTCTCAATCACCCCCCTCCCTACCTCCCCAAGCCAACCAGATGAGCTAGAGTGACATCTGCAAGTCAGCCTCCTAGGACTTTTGGACATAAAAACATTAAAAATCAAAAACCACTTCTTAATTCTTCATCTTCCAGAGCTGTAATCTACCATTCTAAATTCCCTTGTCTCCAGATGCTTATTACAGGGTCGGTCAAAAATCTCAGAAAATACAGACAGCAATTAAACAGTTCTTGATGAAATGTTGAGAGATTTTAAGAATGTATTCCAAAGAGCTCCATGGATTAGGGAGGAAAATAGTCAAGACTCCAGCTGCTATTTTTTGAAAGATGTGGTCCCAGCCCAGGCCACCCACTCTCCGGGGATGTATGTCCCATCGCCCCTGCCCCAGCGCCTTCATAGAAAGGCCCTGCCTGCCAGATATTGAGGGCAGAAAGCAGACGTGTTCCCTACCATGATGTCCCTTCTCAGCCGTCTCCTACCTAAAGCTTTCCAACTCTCCCCTCTCCTCCACTCCAACCACCACTGCTTAGTTTACGCCAACCATATCACTTACCCTGGGACAGCGGCCCTCTAGGCCTCCAGTCATGCCCCATCCACCGCCCCAACCCAAATCATCTCTTTTCCTGAAGGACAAATCCGATCAGATCAGCCCTCTGCTCAAAACCTCTTGGAGGCAGCGAGGCCATCCGAAACCGGGTGAGGAAGAGGAAGGCATCTCCAGTCGCCAGAGAAAAACAATCAGTATGTGACTTGATATTAGAATTGGGGTTGATGGGTGGGTGGGTGGGTGGGTGTGGGGGTGGGTGTGTGTGTGTGTGTGTGTGTGTGTGTGTGTGTGTGTTCTGTGTGTGTTGGAGGCGTAATGTGGGAAGTACCTAGAAATTGGAACAGGTTTTTTTGCTTGTTTGTTAGTTTTTTGTTTTTTTTTTATGGTGAGGTTTGAAAAACTATGAAGAGTTTGAAACATGCCAATAGACGACAGTAAAATGACACAGAGCCGTCACTGTGGGTGACGCTGTGGTACACTGGCCTTCCAGAACCAGGCAACACATGCGCTCATTCCCCAGCAGCTGAGAGTGCGGGCAGCTGAGCTTTTGCATTTTCGTATGTATTTATGAATACATAAATATTACATAGTAATTTTCTGTAGGTATTTAGACTTAATATATGGTACCACTCAGTATGTGCTGCAGTTTGATTTTCATTTATATTCAAAATTATTTTCAAGATTTATCTATGCTGACATAATTAGCTCTTTAAAATATAGTCTAGGACCGGGCCAGTGGCTCCCATTGGTTAAGAGTTGGCTTGGGAGCGTGAGCTCTGAGCAGCAGGGCCGCTGGTTCAGATGCCACATAGGCTAGTGATGCTGCGCCCTTTACAGCTAAGATGATGAACGACAGCTCGACCTGGAGCTGGGCTGCCTTGAGTGGTCGGTAATGGCGTAGACTGCAGCAGAGCTGCAGTGGGCTGCCATAAGCTACCATGAGTGGCTGGCAGCCAGCGTGAGTGGCCGGCAGCCAGCATGAGCTGCCAAGAGCCACCGTGAGCAGCCATCCAATGGCCGGTGACGAGAGCCATTCCTGAGAGCTTCTCACCCGGGAAGAGAGCAATGACGATACCAACATGGACAAGTGAAGCGACGTCCTCCACAATTAGACTGAAGAACAAAAGGACAGCAACTTGTCTGTTCCCCTTCCCCGATTCCCCAACGCTGTTCCCGCCCCCAATTCCCCAATAAAATCTTTTTAAAAAAAATAAAATAAAATATGGTTTAAAACACCTATGTCAAAATATTATTAGCTGATAAATTTCAAAGGAGGGCACAACGTATCTGGTATATCATTTCCTGTGCATTTATTTATATTGACTACTTCATTACTTTTTAAAAACATTTTAAAGTTTAAAAAAAACACATTCTTCAGAGTTACCCTGAGGATACCATCCAGATTCCTAATGGTGGCTGACAGCACTCTTCATTAACTGGTTTCAGCTGAACTTTCCAGCCTGCATCTTCCTGCTCAACCACATTGAGTAAGTCACAGTTCTCACCTCCAAACCTCTGATATGCCATGGATTCCCTCAGTCTGAACAGCCCTCCTGCCTCCATTTCCCCACCCTTTCTCTTAACTTGTGTTCATTCTTCAGATCTTAAGGTAGATATCTGTTCCTCTAAGATGCTTTCCTGAGACCCCTAAACATCAGCTATCTACCCCTCCCATGAACTCACACAGCATCCTGTGCTGGTTTCTTTTTAAAGCTGTGTAAACTGCCTGTGTAATCCATTCACTTCAAAACATGTGCAACTGCCCTCCGTAGGTGAGACAGTTGGCAACTGGAACAGGTCTTATTCACCGTGGGCCAATCCCATTGCCTGACACATAGCAGCAGCAAGGTGACAAAATGCTATTCAAAAGGTCTCAGAATAGATAGATAGATAGATAGATAGATAGATAGATAGATAGATAGATAGATAGATGACAGATAGACAAATAAGTCCTTCTCTAATGAGCTTCACTATTTAAGACAGAGCTGAATCTTAAAGAAAGCTAGGTTCACAGCCAAGACAGCCAATTAAACTAGCCAAATCAAAAAATTAGGCATCATTGGGCCAGCCGAGTGGTTCAGCTGGTTAAGAATTGGCTTACTGGGCCGGCCGAGTGGCGCGGTGGTTAAGCGCTGGCTTGGGAAGCCAGCGGCCCCGGTTCAGGTCCCACATGTGAGGGCCAGTGACACTGCCCTCAAAAAACAAGAATTGGCTTACAGCCCAGGCTCTGAGCAAAAGGGCCACCAGTTTGATTCCCACATGGGCCAGTGAACGCTGTGCCTGAGCTGAGCTGTTGCTGAGCTGCCAACAGGTGGCAGGATGGTTCAGCTGGTTTAACAACAAGATTGCCTGTTCAATGGTGGGCTATGCCCACCCGCAACTAAGACTGAACTCAGCACCTTGAGCTGAGCTGCCGACCGGATGGCTCAGTGGATTGGGCGTGCGCTCTTAACAACAAGGCTGCTAGTTCAACTCCCACATGGGATGGTGGCTACACCCACCCACAACTAAGAATGAACAGAACACCTTGAGCTTAGAGGCCACAAGCTGCCAACAGGAAGCCAGATGGCGACTGGTGTCCTCCATGACGAAGATTGAAGAACAATTTGGCTGATCCCCTTCCCCAATTCCCCAACACTGTTCCCCTCCCCCAATTCCCCAATAAACTCTTTTAAAAAAAAATTTAGGCATCCCCAATGCATATATATCCCAGCAATGCAAAGTTTTCAAATAAGATCTTTTTTTTTTCCTTAATGGTCAAGGAAACCACGATTCTGAAGTACTGATTTACATACTAGAATTTAAAGTTAGCCTGCAGAATATAAGGATTTGAAAGATGGAACTTAAAATAAAAACAGTATGACAATAACAGCCTCTTCTTTCTCCTATTCCCCAGACCTCCAAAGCAGAGCCTCACATTAAGAAAAGCATTCTTACTGAATAATTATAATTTCTAAGCATCCCAACTTTATTGACTAAACTCCAATAACCTTTCCACCATATAATTATTCCCTAAATGAAAGGTATTTCTCAACATCTGCTTTTAATTTATTTTTAATCTGTACTATCTCTATCCTATCTGAAGCTGAAATTAGTAATATAGGATGAAATTATATTCACAGCATTACAGAATACATTTTAATCAATTAAAGTCCCTCTGAAATAAGTTTTCCTGGCTCTTTTTCCATATAAATTTTCTTTTAGCAGTCCAAGGTTATTATCTTCACTTTAAGATGAGATTCATATTACCTTTCTTTGCTACCTTTTCAAAGAACTTGTATATTATATTGAGTAAACACAAATAAACTTTCTCTTTTCTCTAATTTTAATTAATCTACTTTTTTCTGAAGCACAACCTTTCTTTCAGAATATATATAGAGAGAGAAAACACAAATGTTATTGAAACTTAATTCAATTTAAATTTTCTTAAATAAACTGAACAAGAGGCAATGAAAGAAAAACAGCAGTAGTGAACTTAGGTAAAACTACCTTTAAGATATTAAGAAATTAATCATGTTAAGAAAATTATTTCTGGAAGAAGAGCTTATAACTGAAAGTGCTGAGAACATGAATCATAACATGACTTGAAAAATTATACACCTGATCTAAAAATATAAAACAAGGGCCGGCCGAGTGGCGCATTGGTTAAGCGCTGGTTTTGGGATGCCAGCGGCCCCGGTTCGGATACCTCATTAGGGCCACTGACACTGTCCTCTACAGCTAACAACAGCTCCACCTGGAGCTGGGCTGTGCGAGCCCCGGTGATGGTGTGGGCTGCAGCCCCTGCTGCAGTGGGCTGCCATAGGCTGCAGTGAGTGGCCCGCAGCCAGCGTGAGCAGCTGGCAGCCAAGCGTGAGCTGCCAATAGCCGCGGTGAGCAACCATCCAGAGGCCAGCGACCGATCTGCCTCATCCGGGAAGAGCGCAATGACGATACCAACAGTGAAGCAACATCCTCCGCAACTAAACTGAAGAACAAAAAGACAGCAACTTGTCTGTTCCCCTTCCCCGATTCCCCAACGCTGTTCCCCTCCGCCAATTCCCCAATAAAATCTTAAAAAAAAAAAAAAAAAAAAAATATATATATATATATACACATATATATATAAAACAAATTCCATGAAGGTGAAGTTGACATTGTAGCTTTATACATGTTGTGACTAACTGCTAACCACCTTTCAAATCCTTTCCCCTACGCCATCTCCACCTGTACCACGCTGGTCCAAGCCCCCATAATCTCTAACCTCTATTATTTTCTCATTTGCTCCCTCAAACTCTGCTCCCTTCTCTATTTATCTTTCATACTGCCATCCAAGTCATCTTGCTGAAAAACAGTACTGAGCCAGTCATTAACCTACTTAACATCCTATAGTGACTCCCTACAGAGAAAAGATGAAATCTCTTAGCCTGCTCCAAAAGAGCTTTCAAAAACTGGCCCCTGCCTCTCCCATCATCCGAAGCACCTGAGCCACACACCCCTACAGACTCCAAATGCACTGTTCTTTTCCACCAACCCAGAATGCCCTTCCCTCACGATCCACATAGCTGCCTCCAATGCATCTCTCAAGGCACACCTCCATTTCCCGGCTCTTTGGGTTCTCTCTTCTCAGCCCCGTCATTCCCACCAAAGGAAGAGCTTGTCCTTCCTCCGTGTTCCCACAGCCTTGTGTACATAGCACTGTTTTTTTTGTGCAGAGATGCCTATTCATGCCTCTCTTCCCACATAGCCTGAAAGCACCTTAGGAACAGAGGCATGTCTTACCTCTGAGCTTATAATCTAGCATCAGGACTGAATGGCAACCATTTGCTGAGTGAATAAGGTGCAGAAGCAAGTCTGATTTTTAAACCATGAAAGTGCACAGTAAGCCTTTCTAGAGCACTTAGTGTTTGTGGAGACTAAGCTACAGGCTGCCATCCGAAAGTCAAATTAGGAAAGCATGTGCCTGTACACAACAAACAAGAGCCCAAAATAGAAATACAGAGTGAACAGGAGGGGGCAGCCTGGTAGCTCAGGTGGTTAGAACACAGGCTCATAGCGCCAAGTATGCCAGTTCAATTCCCACATGGGCCAAGGAGCTGCGCCCTCCACAACTGGATTGAGGATAGCTACTTACTTGACTTGGAGCTGATGGGTCCTGGAAAAACACACTGTTCCCCAATAAAATTTCTTAAAAAAACAAAAAAAGTGAACGGGAGGGAAAGATGGGTATTGGCTTGGTGATCAGAGAATAGAATGTTTTGTGGCATTTATGCTGAAGTCTAAAGGCTGGAGGTTTCAAAACTGGGGTAGGGGGTTGGGGAGGGGGAGAACAATCAAGCCCAGAAACCAAAGCAAGGCTAGAAAAGGACCATGGGCAGGTCCTCACATGGCTCCATTTGCCTCTTTCCCTGGGGAAGGGGGGGAGGGGCTAGAAACACAGGATGACATGGGACTTCCCTAATTGTTCACTTAAACATGCAGGCAAGTGGGTTTTCTTCTCTGACCAATGGGCCTTGATGCCAGGTCCCCTGAATAAGATCTGTCCTACGCTAAATGCTCAATATGGCCAGCCTGAGAAAGGGCAAGAAAGTGCTTCTGGGGGCTCCAAATACCGACACACTCCTAACTTATAACAGGTTACATCTCTTGAAGAAGCTCATGTAAGTTAAAATAATTCAAGTCACTCCGGTTTTTTGTATATTATTGGTATTAAAATGGAATTTAATATATGATTAAGGGTCCCATATGTTACATATTATAGAACTGGCCACTGATACCCATGTAAAAACACAACAGTAAATATCTGCATATTCTGCAGTATGACATTTTTATGAAGGAACTACATAGGGTAACAGAGTAAACTAGAACACACATTGAGTTTTTCTTAAAAGCCACCCAGAAGGTGGCTTTTGGGTAAGGCCAGGAGCTTTCAACACCAAATTCCTTCTCCCAGCTCTGAGTCAATACTTGCATTTAAAATTTTAAAAGATAGTGTGTTATAAACCATAAATCTGATAAGAGGTTATTTTGGTTCACAAACTTGGGAGATGCCTGGGTGAAATTCGAAACTGGCCCTGGTACACGGAAGGTAAGGAAAGACCAAGAAAGAGGCAGACCGCTGCAGATTGGTAGGTGGCAGGTATCATAAGCAAGGGAACTTATAGCCGAGGCTCGTATTGGGCAGCTGCAAAATGAGTAGCTCTCAGCACCCGCCCACAAGAATCTTAAAGAGTTTGTACAAAGCCCTTACCAGGGTTCACTCGCATATACAAGTACAGTCCAGATGGTTTCAATAACACATCAGACTCTCAAGGCTGCATCCCTGAAGTGGCTCCCAGTGCAGGAACAGTGGGTGGAGCATACATTCCAAAACCAGGGGATGGGGAAAGAAGCCTCTGATTGCCTGGGTCCAGCTTGAGGGTCACTTGGAATCCCATCCTGTCATTGACCTCCTCCAACAGATTAATATCCAAAACATATAAAGAACAAATACAACTCAATAACAAAAACAAAAAACAAAAAAAAATCTGATTTTAAAAAAAAGAGGATCTGAATAGACATTTTTCCAAAGAAGACATTCAGATGGTGAATAGGTACATGGAAAGGTACATTACTAAGCACCAAGAAAATGCAAATCAAAACCACAATCAAGGGCCGGCTGAGTGGCGCGGTGGTTAAGCGCTGGCCTTGGAAGCCAGCGGCCCCGGTTCGGTCCCACGTATGAGGGCTAGTAACACTGCCCTAAAAAAAAAAAAAAAAAAAAAAAAACAGATCAAAACAAAACAAAACCACAATCAGATAACACCTCACACCTGTAGAATAGCTATTATCAAAAATACAAGAAATAACAAGCATGGGTGACAATGTGGAGAAAAGGGAACCCTTGTGCACTGTTGGTGAGAATGTAAATTGGTGCAGCCGCTATGGAAAACACATGAAGGTTCAAAAACTTAAAAAAAACTACCATATGACCCAGCAATTCCACTTCTGGATATTCATCTGAAGAAAATGAAAACTCAACTCAAAAAGATACATGCACCCTCATGTTCGTTGCCATGGTCTTTACAATCGCCAAGACATGAGAAACAACCTAAGTGTCCATCAATGGGTAAATGGATAAAGAAAATGTGAGAAAACACACACACACACACACACACACACACACACACACACACACATACACACACACAGAGGAATATTATCCAGCTATAAAAAGGAGGAAATCTTGCCATTGCAATAACATGCATGGACCTTCAGGGCATTATGCTAAGTGAAATAAGTCAGACAGAGAAAGACAAATACCACATGATCTCACCTACATGTGGAATCTAAAAAAACTGAACACACACACACAGAAAACAGATTGGTAATTGTGAGAGGTCATGGGTAAAGGATGAGCAAAATGTGTGAAGAGGGTCAAAAGGTACAAACTCGTTCAGTTATAAAACAAACAAGTCATGTGATGTAATGTACATCATGGTAACTATAGTTAATAATACAGTTTTTCATATTTGGAAGTTGCTAAAAGAATAGATCTTAAAAGTTCTCATCAAAAGAATAATGAATTTTGGTAACTATGGTGACAGATGTCAACTAGACTTACTGTGGTGACCATTTTACAACATATCAAATTATGTTATACACCTAAAATTAATATGTCAATTATATCTCAAGTTTTGAAAAAGCAATATAATTTTAAAACTGAAAATATAGCAATTCACTTTGAAAAATGGATCATTTACAACTTGGAACCAAATTTTGCTTTTAAGTCTATTTGTTTTGGGGTAAATTTTACTTGTTTTAATTTGTGGTCTGTTTGTTTCAAGTAAATATAAAAAGGTTTCCTTCTAAGCAGCTCATTAAAACCCACATTTCCACATGGGCAACCTCTGCACAAAAATCTGTGCAAGTAGAAATTATCATCCCACTCAGGCCTTACCAGGCTGTCCCTTTTTAAGCCTCAATCTTAAAACTGCCTCAGAAACAGGTCCCATTAAATTCTCAGATGTGATCTGAAATTCCACGCAATGACATAAGGAAAAGCAATTACATATCTCAAACTACCCTGAAGCTTGTTTAATCAATGAAGAAATGAAGATCATTTCCTGTATCTTCAAAAGAGGTTAAAGATGAGAGCTCAAAGACATTACTGTAAATAACTCAAGGACTATAAGAGATTGGGAGTTTGGTGTTTGGTTTAGTTTGCTGAAAAAACTATTAGGACATCCCAAGATGTATAGATCTTTGGGGAGCTTGCTATGATGATCCATAAGTAACTGAAATCCTGGTTTAATCACTGTCATAAAAATCATTATTCATCTTTTAAAATTCACCGATTTTAAAACAATGGTAGGCAAATTATCATGTATCAAAAGGAAATGTAGTTACAGTAAATATAAGTTCTAGATATCACCTATTTAAAGTTACAAAACCAGGGAGGCAAATAAATATGTAATCTTCAAGAAGGTAAGAAACCCAGAATAATGTTGTGTTTTATACTTTATAGTATATCTTAGAAATCATCCCATATCGATAAAGAACGAGTGGTTTTTAATTACAAAGTATTCCATTGTATGAATAAATTATAATAACTAAGAAGAAAAAAAAGAAAAACTAGTATAAAGGATGGATGTGAGGGTTTTTTCCACATCGTGAGTCAAAGACACATCTATTTTGGAAATAATTTCTTAGAAAATATACACGGCAAGTTTTAATGATGAATCGTTCAGAGTATTCCATGAAAGAACTCAGCATATGACTTTGGTCTCACAGCAGGAAGAAGTTAAATCTAATAAGGGAAGACCAAGCTCAATGAAGAAATATTTCAGTGCTGAATATTTCAGTATGATCTTCTGACTACATGGGCCATAAGAAATGCACCAAGTTTTGTCACTCTCCTGACCCACTTTCCACAGTTTTACCTTTGTTCAGCACAACCCAAACTATTCAAAATACAAGACAAAAAAACAAAAATGTCTAATACCAAGATATCCTTTACCTTTCTAAATTGTTTAAAGGGAAATGTTTACAAGTAAAAATAATCTTCAAGATTTGACTAGAGCTCTCCTTTTCCTCTGAAATGCATAGACCACTTTCTCTTTCTTTCCAGGGGTCTTAAGCCTGCCTCCTTTGTCCCTAAATCAATGGCACTATACAAAATAACCCATGAAGCTTGTTAAAACTCCAGATGCCCGGGATCCTACCCACATGACTGAATCAGAATCCCAAAGGGTGGTTCCAACATGCAGCCTGGGTTAGGAACTCCATATAAGATGAGCCCAAAGCCTGACTTTCAGACTAAAAGCATATGCATACGTCTATGTAATTACTGAATTAATGTTGACATGATTCACACAGGCCTGTGAGGAGCAAGAGAACCTCAAAATGCTATGCATCCCTCCCATTTTGCTCCAGTCTTCATTACATAAAGATCACGCCAAAGCCTTAATTAGAAAATGGAACAGAAGAAATTTGCAAGTATTAAAACTATGGAATTAGAGACCATCTAAACAAATGATGCTTTTGCAACTACAGTAGCTGTGTTAATTGCAAAGTTGTGCCACTTTAGAGATACAAAGTAATATTCTTTATTGGATTTCCCGGCTACATCAGAAATGTCATTATGTGGTTTTTTCCTGCTCTTTGAAACAAATTTTGTTACATAATTAAAAGCTAAAATTATTGAACTGGATAGAAATCATAATGACTAGCCAGCCATCCACCCACACAAAAAAAAAATGTTCATTCGAAAATATTCACCTATGAAATGTTATTCTCATACTTTACACTTAGAGCTCAACAGCTGTGATAGGATTTTTTTTTTTTTTTTTTTTTTTTTAAGAAACGGAGTTCTGAAAACCGATGTGAGGTTTTAGCACCCAAAACTTAACCTTAGCTGCCAAAAGAGCATGCACAAAATCTTCCCCTTACTAACCAGGCCAGGAGCACAAGCTTTTGATAGAGAAGCCCCACAGGATATAAATGAACTTCAGGCATTTGGCAGTTCAAAGACTACATGGGAGCCTCCTGCAGGTGACGTGTAAATTCAGGGGCAGATGAAGCAAAAGTGAAAGGGCTGAATCTGGCTTAGATTTCTCAGTTCACAAGCTATCAATTCGAGAGCAACATATATGTATTTAAAACCTCTCACCGACTCACATTTCAAACACTGAATTGAGTGTATTTATTATGACACAGTTACGGCATACAAAATAATAATAATATAACAAATATCTCTGCCTCCACACACAGCTTAAGGAGAAAAAAAACAAATCTAGCCAATGCATCTGAAACCCCTGAGTATCCTTTCACAATTAAATTTTAACTAATATTTACAACCGCTTCAGTGACCTTACATGTTCCCTTGTCCCAGCAAGTCATCATATCAGAATCTAATTCAACTTCTGGCCTCCAATAAGGTTCAATAAAATTGAGTTTTCCATTCTGTCTACATAATGAATGTACTTCCATGGCTTAGAATGTTCTTAGCAATTCGCGTTTTCCACTCGTGGATGGATCACCTACCAAGCCTTCACAGCCACAGTAACAAGTCATGAGAATCACATTAGTACAGCAAACTTTTCTATGACTGCACTATTTCAGCATAATGAGGTTAACAACACAGAGAAGATTTTTACATGCATTACAAGAATAGCTGCTCAACTCTGTCCGAGTTGAATTTCCATCAGGGTTACTTGTCCCTCCCCACAAATCCCCAGGGCTCGTGGAAAAAAACCAAACCTGCTCAAAGACCTTCCTTCAAAGCACAGGTATTCCAGCCAAGTAAGCTTCAGAAAAAAAAAAAAGAAGAAGGAGAAGAAGAAGAAGAAATATTTTTCAGTCTCTTACGCTTAGAGAAATCCCCTCACAGATATTTCTTTAAGTGAAAGAGAAAAAAGCTCTCTAAACACAACCAATGGCTCTCTAAATACAACTAAACCACTATCCTTAGTAAAGAAAGGCCTCTGAAAGATAAACAAATAAGGTAATCTTCCTCATAATTCTCATCAAACTGAATCTTGTTAAGAAAGTTTACTTTATTGCAAATATAGCATCTTTTTAGGAAGCCGGCTTTAAATGGAACCAAGTATAATATTCCATCTTAAATAATTCAATTTATTTTTATTTCACTGGCCTCTCTTTTCTTCCCTCCCCCTCCCCCCACCTCTTACCAACTCTTTCAATCCCACAGATACCCATCTGGGCATCAGACCAGGACTTAAAGTGTGCCAAATCGCAGTGCATCTGAAATCCACTACCTTTTTTCATCAGCCAGTGAAAACCCTTGAGCGGCAGTTGGAGGAAAAGAGAAAAGGGAATTCACGTCAGAAACAGATTATCAATTTCGCTCCCTTCCACCCAAAGGACTGCTTGTCCTCTGGTATTTTCCCCTTTGCTGACTCTTGACAGAGGCCAAGGAAGGCCAGCACAGCTCTGGAAGCAGCAGGTCGTGTCTCCTACAATCAGTCCTCCCTAGGCTGAGGCTATGATGCCAACGGGGGGCCTAGACAGTCTCCACCCCACATCCCAGGGTCCCAACCTTGGGAACCATAAAGGAGGAGGCAGAGGGATGTATAATCCAAGGAATACTGTGAAAAATTTGTAAGCAATAGATTTAGGCATAAAATGAAGAAGAATCATCCAACAGCAACGGAATAATCTACCTTGTAAATTAGAAGGCTCAGCACCATGTAGGAGTCAAATGCAGAGTTTCTGGAGCCAGGTCATCTGAGTTCTAACCCCAAATCGGGCACTTTCGAGCTCGGTAGCCTTTTTCATTGACTAAACATTCATTGCTCACCTATTATGAGCTAGGGACTGGGCTTATTACTAGGGACATATTGGTCCCTATGTCTGTGGAATTTAATTCTAGTGGGAAGGTCATTAACAAATACACAAAACAAACCAAGAAAAGTGCCAGATAGCAATACGAACATACACGGAACTGAAATACAGTGATGCAGTTCAGTGTGGCTGGGAGAACTAATTCCAAAATCTTTCTGGGATGATCTCTCAGAAGTGACATTTAAGCCTAGATCTAAATGACAAGAAGGAGCTCATCAGACAAAGACAGAGGTAAGAGGGATGGATAAGGCTCTGAGGTAGGCACAACTGGGCCTTTGGAAAAATAGAAGGAAGGCCAGTGTGGCAAATTACTTCTGAGTGGCTCACGTTTATCACCAGTAAAATAGCGGTTGTGAGGATGAAACTCTTAGGCACCATATCTGCACACAGTCTATGTTCAATAGATGTAAACTGCTAGAACCATTATCAGCATCATCATCACCAGTGAGATCCCACCATTGGGGATGGTCAGGCAGAGGCTGGGTAACCACCTCACAGGTATGACCCAGTTACATGGCCTCTAAGGCTCCCTCAGCAATTAGAGTCCAGGATTGCACAAGATGAAGGTGAAAAAATGATAAAATTGTCCCACTCAGACTTCTTTCCCAAGATCTTTCAAGAACATATTGAATCATGCAACGAAGTGGAGCTAATTCGTTCAACAAATGGCCCTTTCCCATCTGAAAGTCTATGATTCGACTCCCCAAAGTGTCAAATTCCCCACATGTAGGGAGTTGGCACACTGTCATTAGCCATGCGGTCTACCCTCGTTAGAGCCTCTGGGTTAGAATTTACCTTAACAGCACTGAGAAGAACAGAAAAGAATAAGTTGTTCTCTATTAGCTTTGACATGTGTTAGCTACTGGGAGAATGAAGTAGCAAAGAGTATATTCTTTGACTTGATATGCATCACAAGCCATTTGATCATTTCATGTGTAAAATGTTCCAAGCAGAAATTTACACACCATAGATTCCATTGGCAATATAGTTCACTTTTTTAAAAAAAAATCTATTTCTTGGCCTATTCTCTCAAAATATTTACTCACTTGTTAAGATTTCTGAAGCCCACTAATTTGGGCTGTCAAAAATGTAGTCACTGATGACAAATGACTTGTGTCTTTAAGTTAGGGGAGGAAAGTCTCTTTTACCCTACCTCAGGCTCTTAGTCATGAAAGGTCATCTTCTTTCAAGTTCTTTTCTAAAATTCACTCAAATCCAAGACAAATATACTGTAACCATAAAGAAATATATGGCTTTATATATTCATGAAACTATTTTATCACCTATCCTTAATAATTTCATATTTCTGTATAGATGGTGGAAATCACTTTTAAAATTTTTTAAACCTCATGTGCATCATTAATCAAGTTAATACTGAATGAGGGCAATATAAACAATCCCTATAACGTAATGTAAAATGCACAAATACTTTTATTATGCCAGGTTTTTAACCTGTCCAAACTCAGGGAGGGCGGAGAAGAAAAGAACCTTCATAAACTAAGAAATTAAACTTATCAATATACTCTCAACATTAGTTTTTTCCCACCCTAATCTTTGTTCCCTACCCGGTATCCAATCCCTAAAAGGAAGAAACCTAGAAGAGCAGATTAGAATCAAAATTCTCCCACAGGAAAACATTCCTTTAAAACAATGACAAAGCAACTTCAGCACAGAGTGTCCACAGAGGATCTTAGAAAATATGCATTATATGTAGATGATTCCTGTGACTTAATCTGAACTAAAAATCCCTTTTTAATATGTACATTTTGGCATACCATGAAATGTCATCACTGTGTACTAATATTTACCTTAACAGAATCAAAACTGTGCCTTCCAGAAAGCCAAAATTGGGACTAATAGGCCCATTCAAATCCAAATTTATCTACTGGTTTTTGCAACATAATCCAGCCAAAAGAATGTGATTCATATCTCAGCTATGCAACAGCTAACTTTTCAATGTGTTTTGAAGTAAGTGCCACCAAAAAAAAAAAAAAAAAAAAGTAGCAGTCATAGCTTTGGCATTAAAACACTCTAAGCAACTTGAGAATCTTCAGAAATATAAGAACTAAGTAATACAGGCTCATTGAAGAACTTTAGAAAATACATATGAGCAAAAAAAATAATAATAATCCCAAAATGCCAAATGACCACTGCTAACATTTTAGTGTACACCCTGCTAAATTGTTTTGGAAAAATACTTTTCACATAAATGACTTCATATTGCACACATTTACTTAACAATACCAATATTTCTATACTTCTATATACACATCAATAACATTTTTATGAATCTATAATCTTCTACTTTATGGATATAACCTAATTCAATTAACTCCACTGAGATTCTATATGATCTCGTTAGATGCCTTACACTAAAGTTATTTGTCCATGACATTCTTTTTTAATTACACATTAGAACTTAGGCTCTTTTCAAAATACTTTGGGAAACTATGACTTAACTAATCCTCCATATTGGATTTTTATGGTGTTTTCAGTTTTTCTTCTATTGTAAAAATGCTGTGATCAACTTGTTGCTTGTACATTTCTGTGCTTTCCCTAGGAAAAAAACTCTAAAAAGAGAGTTAATGGGCCAATTGGTATACATATGTTAAAAACATGTGATAATTTCTGCCCAACTGTCCCCTGATAGTGTATGAGGATTGTCAGTCTTTTCAAATGGTCATTTTAATTTAAAGAATCATTTGGAAGTTATGAGCACGCATCATACATACCCAGTATTTTTAAACTTATATAATTACTTTTTTTATGGACATGGTTAAAGTGATAGCTCTAAATATCAAAGGCCATACTGTAATTGAGGTTGATTCAGAAAACCATTTAAGAATTTATAGAACATGACAAGCATGGATATGCTGGATTGTCTTGCTTTCATTTTCCTCTGTGTAACAGTTACGTAGTTCTGGATATACATTCTATACTCTTAAGAAGCTATTAATAATCCCTTATATCTACATAGTACTTTATATCACTAAAGCATTTAAAACAAAAAGAATTTCAGCAGAATAAAACATCCTCAGGCCAGTCTTTAAAATGGGATATTAAGCTGTAACCCGTGCCCCCCCCCAAAAAAAAAGATCCTTCAAGCTACACAATAGTAGCTACATATTTAGAATCAAGACAGTAATAACCAAAATCATTACCAATCAACCAATACCAATCTCATGGACAGAAATGCATATCTTACATGTGTATCTCTCTTAATTTAGCACTTATTTTTGGTGCATATTTCTGCAGTTACAAATAATAAAAAAATAAGCTCCTGACATAATATAAAGATGGCTCACAGAGCAAAACAGGCTGTAGGTTCCTTTTTTTTTGTTTTCAAAAGTGACACTGGTTGTAATTTTATACCTCAAAGTAACTCTCAAAGTTACTTAAGTATAGTGCTCACACCCAGGGTGGAGTTCTATGAAATTTTCAGAACTCAGAAAGGCCCTGCCTGCTCAAAAATATCTCCCCTTAGAGCCTGTCTCAGAATCGTATTTGAAGCTTTTCAAAAATACACAAATTTTTATTCAATGTGTCTGGAGAGGGGCCAGTGCATCAGCATTTTTTTTAAAAAGCTCCCCAGTTGATTTATTTGAACCATCAGAGTAGAAAAGCACTCAGTTATAGAAAAGCGATCAGAAAAGACTGGGAAGGGTATCCTTAGGTCCCTAATTTAAATGTCCATACAAAAATCGTTAATCTGTCTTAGTCTAGTTTATTAGATTACCTAGGTGAAACCTGTTCCTTGAGGGGTTCATAGGAAGTTTCAAAAATAGAAGCACAGCTGGGACACCTATTGGCCTAGCTCTGGCCACCAACAGGGATGAGGTAATGAAGCAAAACTCAGGATGGATCTTGCCAGATCCATCCTGCCAGAAACCATGGTACTTCCTACTTGAAGCATACAATCCTTTCAACTTCATAAAATAAGCTGAAAAGAAAAAAAGAAGAAAAAAAAATGCCCAGCTGTATTTCTGTGTTGAAAGCGTAGAGTGTTGCAAACGAACAGCATTCGAATACCAGGCCATCCCAGTCCGCACACGATGCGAGGACATGGGGTGGAGAAATTAAGAGGGGTACTCAGAGACAGTATATTACCTTGTACTATATGATGCTCATTTGTCAGAATTAGGTTTCTCAAAAGAAGCTTGTCTCACAAGAACAGTGGAAAACAAGGCCAAACAACAACAACAACAAAACCTCTGTCTTCTAAGAAAGTTTATGTGTAAAAAGCTGTCATTTTAAGGTTCCATTACATACCAGATCTGGACTTAATGATGTCACTGAATTCGTTCTGCCCATCATCAGACCTGGCTTCATGCTCCCCATACTTGGCCATCTTTGCTGGGTTTTGATATAATCCAAAGACTTTCCTAAATCCTCTTTTTTAAGACTTTCAGTTTTCTATAATGCTCCAGCTTGACACCAATACCTAAAGAAAAAAGAGAAAATACTGACTTGAAAAAGTATTATACATATATTATTTAATATAGTCATATATAATTATATATATTAACCATTCATTCAACAAAGAGTTATTCTGTGCCTACCATCTATAAGGCACTGATCTGAGCAACAGGGATATGACTATCAAAAACAGCCCACAGGTCCTTTGCCATTATGAAATGTATAGACATGAAGCAGTTAGTTACATAATAAATTATTTCTGATATGCTACAACCATACAAAGGAGAAGCATAGGGAAATACCACCATAGAGTACAGGAATCTGACCTGCTCTGGGCAATTAGTGAAGGCTTTCTTGAAGAAATGACATTTGAGTCAAGCCTTCAAGGATGAGAAGAATTTAATTAGGTAATCCTTGATTGAATTCAGAATTTTTAACAATAGATATTTTGGGATAATTTGAAAAACCTGAATTTGGGCTGTATATTAGACAATATTATTCTATCAGTATTAAACTTCTTTAGTGGTTTTGTCATTATGCAAGGAAATGTCTGATTGCAGGAGACACACGATGAAATATTTAGCAATGAATTGTGATAATATCTTCAACTTAAGTTCAAGCAGGACAGCATATACCTCTCATCTGTGCATGTCTATCTGCCTATCTATATCTTTTTATGTACATATGTATGGGGGGAGGGGAGAGAGGGAGAGAGAGAAGGAGAGAAGGAGAGAGGGAGAGAGGGAGAGAGGGAGAGAGGGAGAAAGAGAGGGAACTTTGGAAAACGCTAAGTAGGGAATGTAGTTAAAGAGCTGATCGGTGTTTAGTCTTCTATTCTTCCTAGTGTAATATTACAGGCAGGAAATGATTGTGGCCTAAACAAGGGTATATGGAAAGAAATGGGTGGATATGTGGGATATTTCGATATTAAATAAAGAAGGTCAATAGGATTTGGGAACTGATCAGATATGAGAGGTTCAGGATACTAAGGTACAAAATGACTGCCCAGTTTTCGCGTAGGCAATTGAGTAGGCGGTGAGTCATTCACTGAGCTGGGGGTACTGGAGGATAAGCCACCAGAGGATTCTAATGAATATAGTCTGGATTTGCTGAATTTGAGGTGCCTGAGATATATAAGTGGAAATAACAAAAAGGCAGATGGACAGACAGGTCTGATCTCCGGAATGGTATAAATCTGGAGAGTTATGTTATACCATTGACACATTTTATTCTAGAAGGTACGTCACATGAATTCTGCTGAGTATAGATATCTCTCAATAAAATAATTTTAATCTCTAGTAGTTAATTAGAGCATCTTCAGAATTTAAAGAATTCTATGCCGCAATACTACCTTTTTTTTAAGAATGTCAGAGTACTGCATTGCCCTAATACTTGCTGAAAACACTGCCCCAAAAGCTCAGACAGAATCAGAATTCAATTTTAAGTTCAGGGACTTGACTCTGTCCAAAGTGCCCCTTATGCAGACCCCAAATGCCAATTAAATAAATTAATCCCTTAATTGGGAATATAACAGTCAACACATATAAATAGTAATCTGTGAATAATGGACATTAATTCACATATTACAACATATATCAGAACCAGAGTTTACTGCTAGGTAGAATCAGACAAGTCAATTCTTTAATTCAAGGACACGGCATATGGTATTATTATATTTCATTTTGTATATTTATGTAATATTCAGGGTTTTATGTTTTATGATGCCTAATATTCAAGGAAACACCATATGATGTTATTTTACAATAATACAAATACATGTAATACATAATTATTATTATATTAATTTCCTAACCAGTTGGAAAAAGTGTGTGTTCTAATAATAAAAAGGTCAAAATTACCTTAGAAAAAGGTTTTAAGTGTTAAACAGTTTGAGGCAGATGAAAACTATGGCAGATTTCTAAAACTTTAGGAATAAGTTCCTCTCCAGTAGGGAGGAATATATGGAGTGGATTATCAGTCTGCCAAATGCTATGAGTATAAAAAACTTTTTCATTGTTTATATTGCTCTACTACTGTTAAGACTTTAGGGATTATTATGTGATTAGGTTCTCTTTTGGGGGTACATACCTGTAAAAGATTTACTGAATTCTTAATTGTATTTTATTATATTCAAAAACCAAAAACTTTGTTCAGAAGAATGCATATAAAATTTTATGATGGAAAATCAGGTTTGCCCAATAAAATTCTCTTTGCTGGAACGCAACTATTCCCTTTGAGAGAGATTTTTAATGCTCTCCTTCATAACTGGTCTTAGCCAGAGGTCTTCACTCCAAAGCTTCCCAAAGACTTTTCCCACTCCATAAAAGAGAAAAGTAAAGTGTTTATACAGGACTTTATTCCATTTACACATTAATATTTCTTCATTATATTTTATTTTGCCACTCTCCTTCAGATAATTTCTCAAATTTTCCCTTCTTGATAATCAAAATCCCTTACATACTACAATGATACAGCAGAAAGAGGGGTCAGAGGACAAGGAAAGAATGGGAAGCATAGAGAATCAGAGAGGGCCATTTAAACCGTGGCCACTGACTGCCACTTGTTACATGAATGGCAGGGGACTCCAAGTAGAGTAACATATGGCCAAAAAAAAAAAGATACCTCCTTCTAAATTGCCAAATGCAGCAGCAATTTATAATTGGTTGTCAGGAGATAGAATCAAAGTTTAGTCACTAACAATGTGTTCGGGGTATTCCTCCACATTTACATCTAAGAAACGCAGGGAAGTCCATCTTCCACCCACAGCAAGGTGAGAAACTGCAAATAAATGAATGGGACGTTGCTTTAGTAGCTTCAAGCCCTTTACAATTGTAACTTATTGTTACCACTACTCTAGGTTTCTGTGCCAAAGCTTCGCCAGATCTTTCTCACTGAAACCAATATACTCAGCTCTACCTTCACCACCATTTTCTTCAGATCATTTCTGGCTGGCATGTGGACCTGAAGCCATGAGTGTGTGGCAACAAACCAACTTGGGATGAAAGGACAGGAGACGACCTTTTAAAAGGAAAGCACAAGTTTTTAACTTTAAAATAAAATGGGAATTAACAACGTAAGAATGCAAATAGGTTCAACAATATACAGTTATGGAAATGCAATGCTGGTCCTTGGGCAAAAACTATTTCTTTAACACTAGAAACCAAAACCTAGCTAGAGAGTGGAAAGGAAAACCAAAGGGTGCATGCAAGAGTTTGCTGCTCCGCTTGAAACACTGTAAAAGACACCGCCCAGTGCCAAGAACTGCCATTCACTCTGACGAGCTCCCAGGGAAGGTTAATGCTACAATGATTAATACTGTTTACTGGGGCCATAAATTGTAGGTAAACACCCAAAGGAGAGTTAAAGAGCGGTCTCATCGGTCCCACAAATATGGGGAGAGGGGGCAGGGAATGACTCCACGTCCACCTTGGCCCTCGCCGCCTGGAACTCTGGAGGCTGAAGCGCCCAGGAGCTCCGCATTCCTCCAGCTCTCGCCAGGTCCGCAGTGGTATCTGCGGGATGCGTCCCTCACGCCTACCAGCAATCAGCCGGGAGCGGCCAACCCCACTTCCTGAGGCCTGTGTAAGTTACAAAGCAATGGATGCGGTGCCTGCCGCAGGTCCGAGTCCGCGAGCGCCGGCCGGGACCTGGGGAGTCGGATCCCCGAACTCCGTGCGCTCCTGCCGCGGCAACCGCCGCACCGACTTTACCAAGCGCGACACGGGGAACGGACCCGCGAAGCCCTGGTGACCCAGGTGACCTGAAGGCTGGGAAAGAGGAAGCTCTCCCCCGGACATTCCAGAAAGCGGAGCCCTTAGACCCAGGGTAGACCCCGAGCTCAGTGTAAAACAAATTGCAGGTCCCTGACTCTTGAAGGTCGGGCACGTTTTCGACTTCCCTAGAACAACTCCCTTTCCGCAGCCTGGGGGAAGAAAAAGTCTCTTTTAACAGCGTGCCTTCTAAAAGTTGCACAGCCTAAAATTAGTTTTGTAAGTGCCTTTGGGCAATCAGAGCCTCGGACCTGGGGCCAAATGTGGGGCATGAGTTCCCTTACCAGTTGCAGCAAGCGATGCCAAGAGTCAGGAAAACCAGAAGAAGCGAGTGCACTGGACCGCGCACCGACTGGGCTCCCGCGCCCCCTTTCCGGAGCCCCACCCTCCCGAACAGCAGGGGCCCGGAGGTCGACCACGTTTCCTGCCAGGAGGATGGCTGGGAACTGCTCCCCTGCCCGGCTACCACGGCCACCCTTTCCTTGCGGACACCTCCAGGGCCCCGCCTTCCGAAGCCGGGGCGTGTGTGACAGGCCCTCCAGGGAAGCCACGTCCCCCGTTGGAGATCACGGGCCCAGCGCCTCTCCCTGCGCGAGGCACAGATGCGCGACTCTCACACCGCGGCCGGGAGGAAGATCGCGGGGAGCCACAGGGCAGCCCCGCATCCGTCCGAGGCGTTGGATCATTCTCAGCTGTACGGATTCCTAGAACCTCCTCCTTTTTCCTAGTTCCTGGCATGCCCTCGCGCGCGCCTGTTGCAGCTGAACTCAGCTCCGAGGAAAGTGCACGCAGAAGTTGTTGGTTGCATCTGAGACCCATTCTTGGGAAGGAGCTGGGGACACTGATCCTGGGCTCAGGAGCCGCAGGGAAGCCCATGCTCGGCGCCGCGCACGCCCCGTTTCCCCGGGACTGTGCTCACAGTCCCCGGCCCGGGGCTTCAATAATGCATGGACTTACCTGCTCCCGTGACCCGCGGGCCCGCCTCGCCTGCCAGGCGCCGCCGCCGTGTTCCCCGCGGCCAAGGGCTCCCGTCTGGGTGGGTTTGGGTCGTGGTGCCCGCGGAGGGGTGCAGGGGTGGGCTATGCGAGCGTGCGTGCTGGGGTGCGACGGCCTTTAAACACGAAATGTGCAAAGCTAGACAAGGTCCCAAAGAAAAGAGGATTTTTTTTTTTTGACACCCGATTCAAAACGCCTCTGACTTGTGCAATCTTCCTGCCCGGTAGTTCCGCCAAAAAAAAAAAAACAACAACAACAACAGTCCTAGTGCAAACCTGGAGCAGGCGCGCAGGCACCAAGTTTGCCAAACACTAGTTTTCCGTCTGCAGAAATGACCCAAAAGAAGGGGGAGCAGCGCTCCCGGTGATTCCCCAATCGGCTTCGGGAGCCGCAGGCTCCTCCTCGCCCCGCGGCGGGAGAAAGCCCGCGGCAGGCTGCGGCCGCCCGCACCCCGCCTCCGAGGCACGGCGACGGCGACTCCCCAAGTGGGTGCGCCAGCCGCCCGCCCCGCCGGCCCCGCCGGCCCCGCCCCCGCCCCGCCCCCCGGCCGGCCGGCCCCGCCCCCGCCCCCCGGCCGGCCGGCCCCTTTGTTGGAGCGCAGCCCCCGAGGCCCAGGCGGGCGGCGCGCTGCCGGTCCCCTGGGAACCGGGGTCCGCGCTCTCGGGGAAGTGGAGGCCGCGCCGCTCCGCTCCGCCTGCCCCCGCCCCCCAACTTTGTTCCGGGAGATGAGCCCCTCTCTGGTCCCGGTGCGGCCCCGGCCGGGCCCAAGCGCCCCCGCCGGCCGCGCTCCGGTAACGTGGCGCTCCGGGTCACCTGACCGCGCGCCCCGTCAATCAGCGCCCGCCCCGCGCTGCCTCCCTGTCCCCCGCGGCCGGCCCTAGCGGCTCCGGGAGTCCGGGGCTAGAACGGGTGGATGCCTCGAACAAACACCATCCCCTTTATTCAGATGATCCCACAATGAGACACGCCCCCAACTCCAGGCAGACCGGGTAGTTAGGGTGATGTTTTTGTTTTTTTCCTTTAGAGATATATTTCCATGTGCCCCTCCACTCACCCCCATCTGTTCGCTGGTGTGGCTGATTTTTGGTCCTAGTTCCAAGGGTGTATTTATATAGTTTTCTGAGTGTCAATATTTCAATATTAAGACAAACTTGAAATTTCGTTTCATATTCATGCACACCTAAAAATAGTGTTTGCGCTGACCTTATTTTTCAATTTTTCCAAGACACACACACACACACACACACACACACACACACACACACCTATTATAGAGCCTGTCTCAAGGCTGAGGGGTTGGTCAAAAAATACCTGAGAAGAAATGAGTTTCTTATTTACATCTTTCCCCCTGTGTTTCTGTGATTCTTTTACTTGATCATTACACTTGGGAGGGGAAAGACAAAAACATACATATATCTATTATAGAGCCTGTCTCAAGGCTGAGGGGTTGGTCAAAAAATACCTGAGAAGACATGCGTGTTTCTTATTTACATATTGCCCCCTGTGTTTCTGAGATTCCTTTACTTGATCATTACACTTGGGAGGGGAAAGAAAAAAAACAGCAACCAAGGTTTCTAGTTCCTATAAACAAAGAGGATATGGCGATTGATAAGCAAGCTCTGGCTTATTGCTGGTTTACTATTTGAGAATTAATTTATGAGTTAGTAAAGATAAACCACTAGGGGACTTAAATGAATTTTTCAGAAAGAATTCACTAGCCTTTTATTAATTACAAAGTGAAAGCTTCCCCAGCCACTAAATGCTCTGGGAGGGTAGGAGGCCCTGAAAGATAGTGTTTCTTATAGTCTTTATTAAGCTTCCTTCCTTGAGAGTTTTTCTTCATATAATCTAAATAAAACCCACAGGACTGACTTGAAATGGTTATGATTTATTCATTCGCTTTCATTCATTCATTCGACAAACACCAATTTGGGGCCTGCCAGGTCTCCTGGCACTGTGAATGATACAAATAAAAATCCCATAGAGAACTTACCTTACAAAATTTCAAATCTAGTGAGATAAGGAACGTAAACAAGAATATGAAAAATCAGCAGTAAGTATCTTAAGAAAATGACAGATGAAGTGCTACTTGAGTCTGGTTATATCAAGGGAAATTGAGATTTCTTTGAACTGATCATTCTGCAGACCCTTAAAGCTGCTTCATGCACTGTATCCTGTTGAGCTGATGGAAACTCAGATTTCCTTCTTTAAAATGAAACCACATTGGAGTGTTTGAGGATTTCGTTAGTTAAAACGTAAGTGGAAAGCACTTTGCAAATGGCAAAGTGTTACACAAATATTAATTCATTTAACTGGAAGTTTTTGAAAACCACAGTCATTTGGAGACCTAGAATTTCTGAGTTTTTAAGCTCTGAGGAAATGTTTAGTTAAGCTTCTCCATAGGCCATAAGGAAAAGAAAGGGCCGTTAGAGACAACAGCCACCATCATGAGTCCGCTCCACACCCCAGCTTCAGTGGCTTATGGGAACTGTGCTCTCTTTCTAGCCCTTCTCCCCTCATACCTGGACTGATAATCTCTGTAGGCCATGGGAGAGAGAGAGAGAGAGAGAGAGAGAGAACAAAGAACTTAAGAACTTCTGTCAATGGGATGGATGACCAAGAGGTCCCAAGCTAGTGCTACCCCATTTCCTTTGTAAGTGGGGAAACCACATTTAGTGGATGATTTTGACCACAGAGGGCCATGTTTCCATAGAGCATACCATGTGGCCTTCCTTCCAAGCCTGAGAATCGCGTTGCCGGAAAAGTGAAGACAGACCACCAGGAGGTGGACAGCTGTCAGTGCACCTGCAACCAGCATTCCACCTGCAGTTCACACAGCAGGTTCATGGGCCCATAATGACAGTGCTCAGTGGGGTTTTGTCTGCCCTCTCCAAAGATCGATGTGGAGCATCAGGAGGAAGTGATAGGCCCTGGGTCTACCATTAACCCAAACTCTGAATTGCCTGACTCCCACAGAACCGTGAAAATTTAAGAAAATTGAACTGCTGTCATTGGTATAAAGCCCATGACATAAGAGAAAATATCATGATATATGAGTAGTACAGATATAGATTCATAAAGACATTTGCATGTGTATGTATATATAATATAGAGAGACATGATTCCACATAGATATTGTTCCTATACAGGCAATTGCATCATAAGAGCCAAAAATAAAAATGTATATACTGCAGGAGTATATACATGCAGTTTCTCTATAAACAGCTGAAACATGGGGAAAAACACAATGTATGAAAAAGCAAGACACTCATTCAGTTTTACCCTCGGTGTTGACTGAATAAAGCCCTACATGGAAGCATTTAAGAGAAGAATAAAGGTTAGGGAATTTACCCTTCCTTACTTCTTTCAGGTCAAGAAAGTGTAGATACAGATCTGTGGCTTTTATATTAATAAATACTAGAAGGTTTGCTGAAATTGCTGCTGAATTCTTCAAATATCTAGTACTTATTCTGCAAGTTGAAGATAGATATAAATAAAATCCTTTGTGACACAATTAAGAAAATAATAATGATGATAATGAAAATAATTAGCACAAAGGTAGAACTTCTTGCAATGTACTGAGCTTAAGAATCACCAAGGAGTATATTTTAAATTCAGATTGCCTTCCAGCTGCCAGCAATTCTGATTTACTAGGTCTTGTGGAGCCCAGAAAGCTGCAGTTTTAACAAGCAACCCATGAGGTTAGATCAGGATGGTTGGAGAATTGCACTTTGAGCCACTGTTTCCCAGGGGCCTCAAACAGGCCACTTTGGATGATTGGAGAGGGGTCTAGAAATGTCCCTTTTAACAGAAAAAAAAAAAAAATCCATACGGGATCAATCATAATTTCAAAATACCCACCATTAGCCTTATCTCTTTGAATTCAAGTGTTTCATTCAGTTGTGATCACCTTTGAGGTTAGCGAGGGTCATTAACACCTCAGGAGCATTCTGGGCAATTCACCCTGCTCTGAAGTACAAAGCCTGGCCTGGTCCTGATGAGATGCTCTGAAGATCTGATGGCAGGAGGGCAGGGAGGAGAGGACTGTTGAGGCTAAGGGGACTTAAATTCAGGGTCCAAAGAAGCCTAGGACAAAATAAAAGGACTAAGCTGTTGGGGAGAAAAGAGCAACTGATAGAATAAAAGAGAAGCATAAAGGAGGCCCCGAAAGAGAAGAAAGACAAGCAGAGAGAGTAGAGGGTGTCTGCCCGCTGAGAACCAGAAAGCTTTCTTGAATCAAGCAGGTGCCTTGTGTTGGGGTCATCACACTTGCTACTTTTATTTGGTTTCATTTACTTTATAATTTTATAATGTTGGTACTGGAAAGTATTTTTCAGAGCCTCTCCTATACCCCTCTAATTTTGTGGATAAAGAAATAAATGAAAGATGCGAAACAGGCTAGAGCGTGTACTTGGGTAAAATAAAACCATCTATTAGGGGGAAATGTTGAAACCACTAAGTAAAAGAGAGCATCCCTATGTTATATCAGTTCATTGTTAACCAGGAGGAGAAGGAGGCAGGAGTGGGGAGGACAGGGATAGTGGAGCTGAAAGATAACAAGGCTGGATTTAAGTCACCTAGTTGCTAGTTATTATACAGACAGATATTAGCTGTATGATCTTGTGGAACTTGCTTGACCTTTAGCTTCCTGTCTGTAAAACAGAAAGAATACCCCTCTGAAGTGTTGTTGTGAGAATCAAATGAGTTACTTAACATACAGCATTTATCACAGTGCCTGGTACTTTTTTTACTTTCCTTATGTTCCTTCTCCTTTCTCTTAATGCAAGAGGATCTGCTGCCATTTTGTGATCATTTTCATTTATTTTATTGAAAATATTCATCAAACTCCCGTTATGATAATAAGTAAATAATAATAAAGTATTATAAGTAATACATAAATAACCAATAATAATAAAAGTATATAAAGACATATAACAATATATAATATAATATGTATCCTATATAATAATATAAAATAAGCCACAGTGGTTGTCTTCCCAAAGCTCATTGTCTAGTGACAGAGACTAACACATAAATAGACAATTATAAATTAACATGGGTACACCAGTACTGCCAAGAGGTAACATGAGCCAGGAAAGGGACACATAACCCAATAGGAAGAGGACAGAGACAAGGGGGTATCAAGAAGTGACACCTGAGTTGAGCCTTAATGGATGAATAGGAATCATAAAAGACATCTGTTGTCTGGCCTCTGCCCCGCATCTTTTTCCAGCCATGTGGACCTGAGGAAGAGCCCAAAGATCCCATCACAATAAAAGGATAAAATATTTGGTATTTTATTGGTCTTTATTGGTATTATCCATATAATTTTAAATAGTGTTTATTCTGATAAACTATTTTGTTTTACAAAATTAGGACCAACTGCTTTTTGGTGTGGTTACAATCACCACACACTTCAAACCAGTGGCTGCCTGTATTAGCATGAAATCATGTTACTATGTAAAATGTACCCTCACTCCAATAAGCACCTTTATTTGGAGATCTGCTGTTTGCAAAGATAAGCAAGGGAAAGGTGTTTCTCATTTCTGTAGTTTTACACAGGTACACATTCTGTCCCTGCTGTGTCACAGAAGTCCCCTCAGCCAAGGGGGCATCCCAGTGGCCTAAGGACCTAAGGGGGTTATCAATCAACTCATATGTGCAGCCAGAGCTTTCCTCAGAGAATATTTCTAAATTAAAATAAAGGCCAAATTCTTATTTGCATTTGTAATCCCCTTGGCATGATGAAGTGCTATCTTATTTGTTAGAGACTAACATAAAAAAGACAAACTCACACTCAATAGACTGAAGATGTATTCTTGATAAATGATGCCCATATGATAACAAATCTTGCCATTTGAAAAAAGGTTCCCTTGTATCTCAAATTCAAAGAGATGGGTGCATTTGGGTAGCATATGAATGATGGACTTAAAAGAACCCTTGACACAGCATATTTATATTTAGAGTAGCAATTTAGCTCCATTAAAATAACATCTGTCACATTAAATTTATGTTGTTAATTTGGATGAAATATGTGATTTTGTTATATTGTTAGTTTTTTTTGCTTTTGCTTAAATGCGTAAGATCTATAAGCATAAATAGTCCATTATAATTATGTTTGTACACATTTAAGTAACATTATAAAAATAATGTAACTTAGTGCCAGAGTCTATAGATTTTATTTTTTTTTAAATAGGGTAAGAACATTTCTCAAGTTAGCAAAATATTGGGGTTAACACAATAGCTGTGTTAAGATTGGTCATTGTGACCACAGATTTGTATAAAATATTATCAGAAATGTTAAAAGTCCCATAAATCATGTATGTGTATAAAAAGCTAAATACTTCAAACTCTGTATAGACAAAAACTCAATTGCAGTGACTTCCAGGTAAACATAGGGATTAAAAACACCATTGAATCTTCCTTCCTCCCAAACACCACTGAAACTATACCGGAAAGACTTATTTTAAGGTGTAAGACCACATGAAGATGACAATGATAACACGTTTGAAGCAGGCAAGTAGATGGTCAAGTAGAAATTGACTTTGCAGGCCTGAAAAAACCTAACCCTAAGTCAGCCGTGGAGTAGCTGAGAATAAATCTAATTTCCACTGAAGTGCTGGCCCAAAGCCCAGCAATTGAAAACACCAGGTACCCTGAAGAGAAGAAGATGAGAGGGAGATGATGATACAGGTTTCGTTGGAAGAAGTAATTAGATTCCTCAATTCCTTCATTATCCCTACATAGCTGGGCAATCTCCTCTCCCTACCCCAGCAGAAGATCAGAAATGTATTCTCTGGGCCTGGGAAACCAGAGAATCTCTGGACCTAGGGATCAAGTCAGGGGTAGGGGAACTATACCCACAACAGGGGGGACTGAGTATGAATATTAAGTGCTGATAACCCCAGCCTCCTCTCTTGACTGACTCCCAGAATACAGGCTGCCATGTCTTTGTCCTCTACACGGGGGCATTCCACGGGGAATCTCAACAGCCCAAGATGAAACACTTAAAGATACATGATAGAGGTTCCAAGAGAAACAGCTGAGCCATATCATCTGCATCATAGAGCAATGAAATTCACCCCGGCACTGAGATTTCCCACTCAGCTTTTCATTCTAACACCCTTAATCATGAACAGACAATTAAGAATTATCAGACATCTGAGGATAATCCCTCACATAAATGTTGGAATAAAATGTAAAAACAGAACAAGGGAACGTGAGGGAAATAATGATTAGGCTGGCAGGAAATTTTTTTTCCAATTACTATTAATATCTACATAAGATAGTAGAAGATTTTGAATTACTGAAACAAAAACAGTGACTCCAAAAAAATAAAGTTAGAGAGAAAAAAAATAAAACATGGCTATAGAAATAGAAGCTTAAAAAATGTGTTAGAAGATAAACTAGAAGAAATCTCACAGAAAGAAGACAAAAAGAAAAAACAGAAAAAATAGAAGGAAAAGCATAAACAAGTTAAAAGACTAGTCTAGGAAAAATTCCTCAAAGAGAGAACTCGAGAAAGCCATTATTTCATCAATGAAATAATTTCTGATTTCTGAAAATGTCATGATATATAGTTCCAGTGTGCAAGGGCTCACTGAGTATCTGGCAATGAAAATAGACCTACACCAAGACACATCATAGAGATATTTCAGAACACAGGGATCAAGAAGATTCTATAAGCTTCCAGAAAGATGGGGAAAAAAACAAATCACATGCAAAGTAACAGGGAACAAAACAGCCCTGAACTTTTCAACAGCAACACAGGATATTAAAAGAAAATGGAGCAATGCATCCAAATTTCTGAAGGGAAATGACTTCTAACCAATATTAATTATTTAGCCAACTTTCCACCTAAGTGTGAGGGTAAAGATCTTTCAGTGAAAAACTTGAGCCTTCCTACACACACACACACACACACACACACACACACACACCATTCTCAGAGAGCTACTGAAGGATATGTACAACCAAAACAATGAATTAAGTCAAGAGAAAGGAAGGCATGATTATGGGATAAAACGGAGCCAACACATAACAAATGCAAAAGGAATTCTCACACCCAAGATGACGCAGCAAGCAAAGGGGCAACCCATCTGGACTCATGCAAGCCTAAATGCTCCAGAAGAGACTTAAGAAGATAAAATTGATCTAATACCCAATACAAATAAATGCATCAAGAAGATATCTAAACATCTGGTGGATATGTGTACATAGAAATGGTAAATGCATAGAAACCTAGGCAAAAAATAAGACAATTCTTTTTTTTTTTTTTTTTTTTTTTAAAGATTTTATTGGGGAATTGGGGGAGGGGAACAGCGTTGGGGAATCGGGGAAGGGGAACAGACAAGTTGCTGTCTTCTTGTTCTTCAGTTTAGTTGGGGAGGATGTTGCTTCACTGTTGGTATCGTCATTGCGCTCTTCCCGGATGAGGCAGATCGGTCGCTGGCCTCTGGATGTCGCTCATCGCGGCTATTGGCAGCTCACGCTTGGCTGCCAGCCGCTCACGCTGGCTGCGGGCCACTCACTGCAGCCTACGGCAGCCCACACCATCACCGGGGCTCGCACAGCCCAGCTCCAGGTGGAGCTGTTGTTAGCTGTAGAGGGCAGTGTCACTGGCCCTCATGTGGGATCCGAACCGGGGCCGCTGGCATCCCAAAACCAGCGCTTAACCAATGCGCCACTCGGCCGGCCCCAAAGACAATTCTTAACTGAAGGAAAACTACAAGTTGTGCAGTAAAGGAAAAATAATCATAGTTTAGGGCCGGCCAAGTGGCGCATTGGTTAAGAGCTGGTTTTGGGATGCCAGCGGCCCCGGTTCGGATCCCACATGAGGGCCAGTGACACTGCCCTCTACAGCTAACAACAGCTCCACCTGGAGCTGGGCTGTGAGCCTCGGTGATGGTGTGGGCTGCAGCCCCTGCTTCAGTGGGCTGCCATAGGCTACAGTGAGTAGCCAGCAGCCAGCGTGAGCGGCTGACCAGCGTGAGCTGCCAATAGCCGCGGTGAGCGACATCCAGAAGCCGTGGACCAATCTAACTCATCTGGGAAGAGCGCAATGACGATACCAACATGGGCCAGTGAAGCAACATCCTCTGCAACTAGACTGAAGAACAAAAGGAGAGCAACTTGTCTGTTCCCCTTCCCCCATTCCCCAATGCTGTTCCCCTCCCCCAATTCCCCAATAAAATCTTTAAAAAAAATAATAATAATAATCATAGTTTATTATATGACTCCACAGTAAATAGCTTACAGAGTCATGATAGTGTAAACCCTGAACACTGAGTCAATAATAATTATAATAACCTTCAGTCAGGAGCATGACCAGCTGAAAAGTGTTTATGACAGGGTCTGGTAGTAGTGGAGGAGACAAGATATCCAATCCTCTTCTTCATGTTGGAAAGTCAATAGATGATACCTAAGCCTGAAAAAAACAAACGAGAAATAACATTGCAAGCTTGTTTTTTTTTAAAGATATAGAGGAAATAACAGAAGTTGATTTAAAAGTTCAAAGGAGGTGCTTCTGGGAAATGGGTTTTGGAGAAAAGGTTTTGGGGACTGGTATTTGTCTTTGCAAACTTTGTAGAACTAGCTGATTCTAGTTCTACATGTGCGCATTTAACTAATAAGTATAAAATAGCAGGCCCACAGAATTCCTCAGTTCATGCAGAATAGTACAAAAACAATGGTTTATGATTAGAACTGGAGACCAGATCTTAGCACAGGAGGGAGGCCGCATTATGACTTTCATGGGTCTTAAGCACTTTTGCTTTTGTGGGCACCTATACTATACTATCAATATTTAAAACCATTTATGATATAATTTTAGTTTTCACCTGCATCTTTGAAAACAAAGTGTTGATTGCCTCAACCAATTGAAATGGGAATGATTAAGCTCATCACAATGAATGACATACTCTTCATACGGAAGTATAAAGATTGTAACTCAAAGGCAAATATCAGGTTCACTTTACAATAATGCAGAGAGAATTGGAGAGCTAAAAGCCTTTTAATATGCTATTCAGTTGGAAATAAGCCTATGGAAAATTGAAAAATACATCCAAGTTTAATGTTGGTTTACATAAAGCTTCTGAGCTCAAGCATTTCAACATGATATAATTGCTATGAAATAAATTTAGAAAATCAGGAGAAAATATTGTGTAAAGTAGCTTTGTACTAACAGTGCTGAGATCAGAGCAAATAAAGTTTTATTGTTTATAAACATTTTGAGTAATGATACCTCATAGTTTTGACATTTCTCCAAGTACTTTCTCTTTTCTAATTACATGTCTTTCTATCATTTCCATGTCAGCATATCTACAACTGAACTTCCCTTTAATATTATCTCCCTCTCTTGACTTACCCAATCTATTCAATTGGTACCACAATTCAGGTCACTCTAGCTTGAACCTAGGATTCCTGCCTCTTCTCCCTGCTCTCAATATCTAATTGGTTAATAAGCTCTATTGATTCTTCCTTTGCAATATTTCACATATCTGTGTTACCCATTCCCAGCCCTATCACCCCTTCTCTGTATTTGAACTTTTGTAATGGCCTCCTTAACTGCCTCACTCATCCAACTCTTCCTCCTTCAATCCATTCTACATTTTGCCATCACACCAACTTGTTAACATGGTAATCATATTACTCAAGAGTCTTCAACAGCTCCCAATTGCCTACAGGATAAAACCAGCCATACGAGTCAGGTAGCATAATGTACTTTTGCTACACCTAGACTTTTCTATCCACTTTTTGTTTAAAAAGTCTTTTTTGTAAAAAAAAAAAAAAAAAAGAAAGAAAGAAAAGAAAAAGAAAAGCCCACTCTCATGGTTTTCGTCACTCTATACTTTCGAGTATCCTCTGTGACTTCTCCTCCCCTTTTATTGTGGCTCAAGTCCATGTTCTCTTTTCTTGAATACTCATACCATAATAATAATTGTGTCCTTTGGTTTCTTAACACTTATTGCCACTACCATTCATTTAAACTGTATCATATACTGTCTTTTATGGTTAATTATAGCTTCCAATTTACTAATTTTGTTGCCTGAACAAATTATAAGTTCAAGGGAGCCGTTGGTCACATAGTATGTGTCCATTCATTAATTGATAGATAAGGGGAAAATATTTGGGCTGACCTTTTCAATTTCCATGTAGAGATAGATAGATAGATAGATAGATAGATAGATAGATAGATAGATAGATAGATGTATTACCACTGAACTGCCCACTTAAAATCATTACAATGTAAATTTTATGTTACATATATTTTATTGCAATTAAAAGTAGATAGATAGATATCAAAGTCCATGTTTTACATATCTTCAAGTTATATCTGAAAATTTTAGTGTATTCTCATCTACTTGGCTTATTAAATATAGATGAGTTGGAAGAAAAACACTGGGTTCGAGTCCTAGGTCTATCAGATACCAACTAAGTAACAGCCTTGGGCAAATGCCTTAACATTTGGAGCTTCTATTGACTGGTCTATAAAACGAATGGATGGGTTCACAAGATAATCTCCAAAGGCCCACTTCTATGAGTCTGTAACTTTGCATCTCTCCAGAGAGCACACATCATGTCCAGAATTATGGGAGAAAGCTCTCTGGCTCCCTTCCCAGATTCACAAACCAAACTATACTAAGTGAGCGTAACCTATTCCACTCTCAACCGTGCAGATTCTAAAAACAGTTTGGGAAAATGATAGCAGCTGTGAGTTTGAAGGACTGTGCTTCTGCCCCACCCAGGCTGCACCTCTTTTTTGGGAATTCTGGTCAGGCTTGTACTCAACCAGCATCCTGTCTTGGTATCACTCACGGTACCCAACCCAACTGGGAGGGAATAAACCTCTCCCTGTGGTCGCCCCTTGCCAGACCTCTAGCTCCTCCTGCGGGGTGGGGGAGGGGTGGGGAAAAGAGCCTTTTCTTCCCTCAACTACGAACATCATCAGGAAGTGCTTGGGGAAAGAGGTCTTATTAATGAACTTAGCAATACTTTTGAAGAGACATTAACTTCACATTTTAAGTGGTGGGACTTTTGTCTGTTTTGCGGTTGCAAAATCCTTTAATGTACATATATATTTTTAAATTTTCCCATTGGGGGGAAGAATGCTGTTCTGATGGATGTCCCTTGAAATTAATTATGGATGTTGAGTCTTTGGGTTTGTTTGTTTTTTGGTGTTTTTTGTTTTCCAAAGTAATAGTAGGTTTTGTTTGAATTTGCAAAAATCTCTAGTTCATCTTTTGGCTCAAGTAAGTTACAATATAAATCTGTCAACCAAAAAGGCAATAATATTAACAGTCTTTAACAGTGTGAGCACGTTGTAAAATTCGAAAGGTTCAATTTATACATGCAAAGCTTGGACAGAAGAGAGAGGGGGGATTATCATCGGAATTGTAGATCACTCCCCTACCCTGATTTACCAGGAGTCCAGAACAAAGGGTAAAGCCAAATACTTTAGGCTTGAGATCACCAGACTGACAACCCATTTTTGTTTAAGAGAAAGACAGAGAGAGAGAGAGGGGGGGGGAGGGATGGAGGGAGGGAGGGAGGGAGGGAGAGAGAGAGAGAGAGAGAGAGAGAGAGAGAGAGAGAGAGAGAGAGAGGATTTATTGCTGTCACTGCCTTAATAAGTAATTACTTAGTGACCTGCTGATTTCTCTATGGGATTTAAGGTTATTTATATAACAATTAAATAAAATTGAAACGAAGTGGATGAGGAAAGCTGGGCCAAATTTTAAGTATAGGTTGGAACGATAAGATAGGTCAGGAAAGAGGTTTAAAGATACATGAGTAAATTTTCGCTGATTCCTTGATGTTGTGCCATAATCACTGTGAATAGCAATCCCTGTTTAATTATCACAAAATGTTATTTGTTACGAGGCCATTTCTAGTCAAACCTCCACGAGCTCTTCCATCAAGGGGCTCAATCCAGCTGCACCAGAACCCTATATGTTTGGCTTATCTTCTTTGTGCTAATGGGGTGGTTTGTTCGGTATTAACTTGAGGGGGTCGCTGCATCAGCAACTTTCTGGAGTAAACTTCTTTAAATTCTGGAAGTTTTAGTGTTCATTTTGCTGTCTTTGTGATAAACTGCCTCGCGTTGGCTGGATGAATCCTGTGGTTTCTCTGTGGCACCTCCCTGAACCCTATCTCAAGCTTTTCCAGTGGCTACGGTGAGTAGCTGAGTGTTTGGATTCTGCCAAATACAGTGATTCAGTGGTTAGATTCCTTTTTCCGGTTATGTTGGAAAAGAGGCTTTTTCTGTCAGTACTTTTGTTTCTAATACCAGTTGTGTGGTTTTGTGATTACACTGTAGTTTCTTCGGAAAATTTCAATACTATTTTAATTTTTTTTTCCTCCAAGAATTTCATAACCAACATACTTTTTTAAATATTAAAAATGTTTTAATCTAGAAATTGGTCCTAAAAAAGGAAAGGCAATCCCAGTTTGTTTATCAGTTTCCCTGAAAATGAAGCTTTTCTATCTTTAACAAAGATATTCAGCCTACAGGCTGGTCTGGAGGTGGAAAAGGTCACAGAATTCTTTCAGAGGAGAGATTAAAAATGTTTCTACACTGCTTTGGTGATTCAACGACAGAAAATGAGGGGCTGGGTGACAGCTCATGCACTAAAGAATTCTAGAGCTAGACAAGAATGTTGCCCTCAGGCTAATAATTTCAGAGCTATATTTCTCCCTTCCAAGTTGGCCATGGGTAATAGATGTCATAAGTGGAGGATGGGAGGAAGAGAGGGAATATATACAGCTTTTTTGTATGTCAATCATAAATCAAAAAAAAAAAAATCAAGATACATGATCTTTCAGTGGGATACAATGGCCAGAAAGGAATCTAGGAATCAAGGTCTCTTTTTTCCCTCTATCTTCCTCTTTTTTAAATAAGAACATTTATTATAAGATCTATCCTATTGATAAAGTTTTAAGTATACAATGCAGAATTGTTAACTATAGGCACTATGCTATGCAGTAGATCTCAAGGATTTACTCATTTCGTGTTCTTAAAACTGTGCACCCTTTGACCTATTATCTTCCTGATACCCCCTCCCCACGTATCCTGATTTTTAGTCAGAACATAAGGTCATCATAAAAAGAAAAGGACTGAATTCTCTCCTTCTGAAGCTCATAGTAAATGTTCTTGTAACCTCAGAACTCTTAAGTAAAAATACTCATTTAGATTTATTTCATGAAAAATTTTAAATAACACACACTCCTGTCTAACCAGAAGCAGCACTACCTCAGAGCATACGCTGTGGTTCCATTCCCAGCTCTGCCACTTACCAGTTCTGACTTCAGGAAAATATTTAACCTCTCGGCTTCCTCACCTATAAAATAGCAATAGTAAGACGTACCTCATGAGGGTGTTATGAAGGATTCAATAACTACAATGTATAAATGCATTTAGTATAGTTCTGAAACACATGGTATTCAATAAATGCTAATTATTCTTTAGATTTTATTCAACAGTGCCTGATATATGGTCAAAACAATTTTTTTTTTTTAGTGCTTTACTATGGTTTTATTACGAGACTAAGCAAAAGCCTTGTAAAAATCTTACTTCATTCTCAAACCTTATGAATAGGTATAATATATATTTTGCAGATAAAGAAATGGAAACTTAATTCTATGGGTTGAATGTTTGTGTCCCCCTAATATTCATAGATTGATGCCCTAATCCCCCCAGTGTGACAGTATTTGAAGGAGGGACTTTTGGGAGGTAATAAGGTTTGGAAGAAGTCATGAGGGCGGGGACCCCACAATGGGTTTGGTGCCCTTTTAAGAAGAGGGAGAGGCCAGATATCTCTTTATCTCTCTCTGTCTCTCTCCCAAATGAGGATACAAGAAGATGGCTTTCTAAAAATCAGGAAGAACTCTCTCACCAGGAGTCGAATTGGCAAGTACCTTGATCTTGGATATCCCAATCTCCAGATCTGTTGTTTAAGCCACCAAGTCTATGGTATTTTGTTATAGCAGCCCAATGTGACCAAGACATTTAGCAAAGCTAAGTAAGGTCACGCAAGATCATACAGCTAGACAGTAGCTGCACCAGAATTTGAATATGTGTTTGACACCAAAAGCCTGGGCTTTTTCCATAAAACCACGATGCCACCCAATGTAAGAGGGAAGCTACTTGGGTTTCTTCAGACCAAAAGTTGCCCTGAGCCAGCCTGAATCTACTTGGTACACTTTGTTATCTGTGTTACCATATGTAAGTTACTTGACTTCTCCTTGCCTTGGTTTCTTCATCTGTAAAATGGGGATAATAGTATTACACTATCTCAAAGTTGTTGAGAAAACTATATGAAGACATATGAAGTGTTTAGGACAGTGTCTGGCATGTAGCCAAGAGGTGATGGGATTTTCCCCAAGGTTTAGGGCTCTTTCTCCTATAGGATGCTAACATTCATGCAGGCCTATTGCCAGGATAATGGTTTGTCTTTGTAAGCCCAAAGAATTATACACTCAACAGGAATGCTGACCTAGTCTCACACACCCACCCTTGCACACCTGGGATGTTAGGAAGCTGAGGTTTGGGGGAAGACTTGAGTGGCAGGTACCAAAGCTCCTCTACTATCTTCTGTGAACTAGGGTGACAAACATGGAGAAAAAGTAATTCACTTAAGCAGGCTTGGATTCTGGACCTGGCTTAGAAACTATAGGATTCTGCATGTAAACATGTCATTTATCTTCTGTTTGGCTTAGCCCTGGTTGAACGATAATCCTAGGTTAGCCTTTTGGAAGCACCTTATCTCTCTTGTATTTTTAACCAGACATGACCCTCTTTCTCTGTCGTTTCGGCTGCTATTGACACTGGGATTACCGTCAGACCCACGGGTCTTTTGGGAGATGCCTGAGTTGTTCATTTACTTACTTTCTGACAAGCTTAACTCTCCTTGTAGATCCACCAAATGGTTTTCATACCAAAAATGTTTCTGTACTGTTGACTTGCAAACATAGCACTTAAGTCAACAGTCTTTTCTCTGAGAGCTCCCATGTATTTCAAGAAATCTAAGACAAAAGAAAAAAAAAAAATCTCTTCAAGGCTCCCATGAAACCAATTTATAGGTATAGTCTAACAACTGCCTTCACTATTATTTAAAAATACGGGAATGCAATCTTTTTTTCTTTTTTTTTTTGAGGGTAGTTTCTAAGTACCTCCCAGGCAGGTATACTTATAAAATGTGGGGAACAGCTTAATCACCAAGAGAAAACTAGAAGTCTTATAAATATCTAGTCTTACCCAGTCAGCAGGAAAGCTGGAAGTATGCCTATTGCTAAGAAGGATGTTTCTACCTTACTAAAAAGGGAAAAAAAAAAATTAGTCATAGGAACTTGTTTTTACTTCTTGATACTGATACTCCCTATGTGGAATCTTTCCTTTAGGTTGCCAGGAGCAGGAAGTTGGAGGGAATATAGAGAATTCTTTAACCTGCTGGTTTTTCCTCCTGAAACCCAGAGGAAAAAGGAATTTCCCCATAGTAAACACCTGTACTTTCTTTATTGTTACACACATCAGTCATATAATTGCTTGTTTCATATGTGTCTTCCAATTAAACAACAAATTCCAATAGATGGACTATGTTTTTCTTATTTGCTACTTGTCTTTGATATAGAGCCCTGGCACATACTTTCATATTCAATAAATAGCTTTTGAATAAAATGGTTATTAAATTATGTTAAAGCCATAGTCTTCAACAGGGATGATTAGAGTAAGATTTCAATTGTAGATTAAGCCACTATGCTGAGTTGCTGTATGTGTACAAGGTGGTGGTGATATAATGGAATTAATTAAATGTAAAAGGGGGAATTTCTGAGTTTGAAAGCAAAAACAGGAAATAACCTTGTGATTACATTAAATGTGGTGTGATTACATTCATAACCATTAGGAATCAAAGAGAAAAATGCCAAACTGCACCAATCAATGTCTGGCTATCTTGAAACATTATTCATCTGTTATATAGCACGTACTAGTGTTTTAAGTTCAGTTTGTTTTAACAATGAGGGGTTTTAGATTTTTTTAAAGCACTAGTGTAAAAGTAGTCACATCTGTGGTTTAAACTGTATAATTTCAACAGCACAATTAACATCTTAAAAGCTCTTGAAAAATAAATATTCAAAGTTAAACATATAAAGAGTCAGCAATAATATCATAAATGTTACCTGCTTGAAAAAAATTACGAGAATAATATTATTTTATAGAAAAGACCTCTCAATGGCATAGGTATTCATCTGAAAACACGATAATGATAGAGTCTAATTGAAAAATGATTGAGAGCATATCTCTTCATTAAATTTCATTCTTTTGATAGTGCAGCTTCTTCTGAAGAAAATTAAGATGAATGGACTGAGAATTGTAATAGCAGATCAGGATCAAAATCGGAGAGCTATGACCATGACAAATTTACTCATACAGGCTTTTCAGTTATAAATTTTGAATAGATTTTACTTAAAAAAAACCACTTAGAATAATGTATGCCTGGATATTAAAATATTTGACTTATTATAAGAAAATTTGCAGTTTTAGCTTTATTGAGGTATAATGACACAAAAACCTACATATGCGCTAAGTGCACAATTTGATAAGTTTTGACATATGTTTATATCTGTGAAATCATCAGCACAATCACTAAAATCTATCTGCCTCAAAAGTTTCCTCATAACCCTTCATAATTCCTCACACCTGTACCTAACCCTGGTCAGACAAACTGATCTGCTCTTTCTCTCTCTCTCTCTTTTTTTTTAATTAAAAGTACTTTTAGGGCAGGCCCAGTGGCGCATTGGTTAACAGCTGGCTTGGGATGCCAGCAGCCCCGGTTCAGATCCCACATATGAGGGCCAGTGACACTGCCTCTACAGCTAAGATGGTAAACAACAGCTCCACCTGGAGCTGGGCTGCTGTAAGTCCCTGGGGACAGCACAGCTGCAGCCCCTGCTGCAGTGGCCAGCCATAGACTACAGTGAGTGGCCGGCAGCCAGTGCGAGAGGCTGGCAGCCAGTGTAAGCTGCCAAGAGCCGCTGTGAGCGGCCGTCCAGAGGCCGGCGACCAATCTGACTCATCTGGGAAGAGCACAATGGTGATACCAACATGGGCCAGTGAAGCAATGTCGTCCACAATTAAACTGAAGAACAAAAGAACAACAACTTGTCTGTTCCCCTTCCCCAATTCCCCAATGCTGTTCCCTGCCCCTAATTCCCCAAGAAAATCTTTAAAAAAAAAAAAAGTATTTTTAAATTGGGGTAAAAAAACACAACATAAAATTTACCATATTAAGGTAATAACAGAGAGTAGAACAGAGATTAATGAAATTGAAGACAGAAAAAAAAAATCAACAGTGCTAAGAGTTGAGGTTTTTGAAAAGATCAATAAAGTTGAGAAATCCTTAATTAGATTAGATAAGGAAAAAAGAGAGAAAACTCAAATAAGTAGAATAAGAAATGAAAGAAGGATCCTTTCAACCAATGTCACAGACATAAAAAGAATTATAAGAGAATACTATGAACAACTGTGTGACAACAAACCTAGAAGAAATAGTAAAATTCCTAGGAACACACAGCCCACTAAAACTGAATCCTGAAGAAAAAGAAAATCTGCACAGAACAATACTTAGTAAGGAGAGTGAATCAGTAAACAAAACCTCCTAACGGATCCCCTGGTTCATAGATAGATGTCTGGTCTAGAGCATCAGGAAAAGACTAAAGATTAGATTGTTAGAAAAAAATAGAAGCCATGTTTCAAAGACCTGTATTACAGGCATTTCATCAGTTTATAAGACATGAGTCTGAAATACCCAGCAATTTGGTTCTCAAGAGGTCTATTAATTGTGTGTAGTTACTTGGACAAGTGGGTCTGGATTCTGTCAAAAGATACACGGAAGGAAAATATCCAGTCACAATATTTTCTCTAACAACAAATGAGATGTGATGATCAGGGAAAGTGAGGTATACGAAATGAGCAATGTCCGTCAAAAGACATAGCACAGACTGTTAGTATTCTGACCTAGCCTCAGAGATTTGGTATATCAATATGTGGAATGGAATGTAGACTCAGGTGAATGCACAGATAAAAATAATTAGAAGTGACAAGCAACATTAATCATAGCTGATAACCTTACATGTCTGAGTGACTAAACAAAAGGCATGGAATGGATGATTCTTCTTTGGCCATTGTTTGGTACATTTTCATTTGCAAGTCATATATAATCTCTATAGTTTCTAAGAACAAGGATATATATATATATTTATTTATTTTTAACTTCCCGACAAAGGAAACTCCAAGACAAGATGGCATCACTAATCTACCAAAAATTAAAAGAAGAGTTAACTCCAGTCATCCTCAAACTCTTTCAAAAAAGTGAAGACAAGAAAACACATCCAATTCATTCTATGAAGCCATCATTACCCTGATACCAAAGCCAGACACTACAAGAAAAGAAAACTTTTCTTGTAGTGTCTGGATCAACAGACACTAGTAAATAGTTGGATCAACAACCCTAGTAAATAGTGATGCAAAAATTCTGAATAACATACTAGCAAACTGAATTCAATCGCACATTAAAAGGATTATGCACCATGACCAAGTAGGATTTATTCCTGGAATGCGAGGATGGTTCAACATATGAAAATCAATCAATCACCACATTAACAGAAAGAAGGACAAAAAACCACATGATCTTCTCAATTGATGCAGAGGAAGCACTTGACAATATCTAACCTTTGTCATGGTAAAAAAATCATTCTGCAAAGTAGGAATATAAGGACACTATTTTCATAATAAACTACCAACGTGATAAAAGTCATATATGAATAGCCCACAGCTAATATTATGCTCAGTGTTGAAAAACTGGAAAACTTTTCCTCTAAGATCAGGAACAAGACCAAGATGCCCACTCCCATTATCTCTGTTCAACACAGTATTAGAAGTTCTATCCATGTAAGTAAGCCAGAAAAAAAAAGAAATAAAAGGTATCCAAATTAAAAAGGTAGAAGTAAAACTATCTCTATTTACAAATTACATAATTTTTTAGTAGAACACCCTATGTTTAATGTGATTCCAAACACAAAACAATGTTAATACTAATAAAGAAATTCAGCAAAGTTGCAGGATACAAAATCAACAAACAAAAAATTAGTTGCATTTCTATAGAGTAAAAATTATTAATTGGAAAATAGTTCTACTTACAACAACATCAAAAAAGAATAAAATACTTAGGAATAAACCTTATCAAGAAGGCAAAAGATTTGTACACATGAAACTACAAAATGCTGATGAAACAAATCAAAGAAGACATGGAAAGAAATGGAAAGACACCCCACGTTCATGGATTGGAAGACTTAATACCTATCCTTAAGACTTAATCACTACAAAAAGTGATCTACAGATTCAATACAATTCCTATTAAAATCTCAATGAATTTTTTTTTCAAAAATAGATCAAAATCATCCTAAAATCCATATGGAATCTCAAGGGACTCCCAAATAGCCAAAACAACTTTGGAAAAGAAGAACAAAGTAGGAAGACTCACACATACTGACTTAAAAACATATTACAAAACTACAGTAATCAAAAGTGTGGTACTGGCATAAAGATAGCCAAAAGACTAATGATATAGAATAGAGAGCCTGGAAATAAACCTTCAAGTATATGCTCAAATGATCTTTGACAAGTATGACAAGACTACTCAATGGGGAAAGGAATTCCTTCAACAAAGGTGTTGAGGAAACTGGATATTCGCATGCAGAAGAAAGAAGTTGGGCCTTTATTTTACACCATATACAAAACTTTACTCAAAATGGGTTAAAGACCTAAACATAAGATCTATAACTCTAAAACTCCTAGGAGAAAACATAGAGGAAAAGCCTCATACATTGAATTTGGAATTCGTTTCATCTATATGACACCAAAGCATAGGCAACAAAGGTCTAAACAGACAAATGGGACTACCTCAAATTTAAAGGTGTGTTCATTAAAAGACATAATTGAGGCTGAGTGGCTCAGTTGATTAAGAGCTTGCTCAAGAATATGAGCTCTGAGCAACAGGGTCATTGGTTCAATTCCCAGCCTGAGCTGAGCTGCCAACAGGTGGCAAGATGGCTCAGCTATAATAAATAAATAAATAAATAAATAAATAAATAAATAAATAAATAAATAAAAATTTTAAAAAGACATAATTGACAGGGGAAAAGGTAACCTATGGAATGTAAGAAAATCTTTGAATATTTTATATCTGATAATGGGTTAATATCCAGAATATATAAAGAGCTCCTATAACTCAACACAAAAAACAACAACCTGTTACCCAATTTAAAAATGGACAGAGTACTTGAAGAAACGTTTCTCCAAAATAATACACAAATACCAACAACCATATATGAAAAAATGCTCAGTATCACTAATCATCAGAGAATGCAAATCAAAACCTCAATGGAATATCACCTCATACTCTTTAAGATGGCAACTATCAAAAAAAGAAAAAAGAAAAAGAAAAGAATAAGTGCTGACAGGGATGTTGAGAAGTCGGAACTTTTATGCATTGTTGGTGAGATTTTTAAACGGTGGAACCATCTTGGAAAATATTATGTCAGTTCCTCATACTATTTTTAATTACTGTTAATTGCTCAATTAGTTACTCAAAATTAAATACTAATTTAAATACTCATACCATTTTAAGTTAAACAGAACTACCATATGATCTAGCAATTCCACTTCTGGATATAGATATATATATATATATATATATATATATAAAAGAATTGAAAGCATGGTCTGGAAGAAATGTTTTCACATCCATGTTCATAGCCGCACTATTCACAATAGCCAAACTGTGAAAGCGACACAAATTTCCATCAACAGACGAATGGCTAAAAAAATATGGTATAGGTACACGAGTACAGTAGAATACTATGATTCATTAAAAAGAATGGAAATCTGGTCACATGCTACAAAATTGATGAATCTTGAGGACATTATGCTAAGTGAAATTATCCAGTCACAAAAGGACAAATATTGTACACTTCCACTTACATAAGGTATCTCAGGTAGTCAAATTCTTATAGACAGAAGGTAGGATGGTGTTGCCAGGGGCTGGGAGGAGAGGGCAAAGGGAAGTTTTTGTTTAATGGGTATAGAGTTTCAGTTCTGCATGGTGAAAACATTGTGAAGAGGTTTCACAACAATGTAACTATACTTAACACTATTGAACTGTACACTTAATAGTTAAAACGGGGCCGGCCAAGTGGCGCATTGGTTAAGCGCTGGTTTTGGGATGCCAGCGGCCCCGGTTCGGATCCCTCATGAGGGCCAGTGACACTGCCCTCTACAGCTAACAACAGCTCCACCTGGAGCTGGGCTGTGCAAGCCCCGGTGATGGTGTGGGCTGCAGCCCCTGCTGCAGTGGGCTGCCATAGGCTACAGTGAGTGGCCCGCAGCCAGCGTGAGCGGCTGGCAGCCAAGCGTGAGCTGCCAATAGCCACAGTGAGCGACATCCAGAGGCCAGAGACCGATGTGCCTCATCTGGGAAGAGCGCTATGACGATACCAACTGTGAAGCAACATCCTCCGCAACTAGACTGAAGAACAAAAAGACAGCAACTTGTCTGTTCCCCTTCCCCGATTCCCCAACGCTGTTCCCCTCCGCCAATTCCCCAATAAATAAAAAAAATTGTTAAAACGGCCAGTTTTATGATTTTTAAATCACAAGCTTTAAAGAAATTTGGTAAATAAACGAACTGATCATACCAGGTTTTGATGAGGATGGTAGGAACTGGAACTCTCATACACTGCTAGTAGGAATATCAACTGGTACAAACACTTTGGAAAACATTCTGGCAGCTTCTTAAAAAACTAAACATATCTCTGGTTCCACTCTAGGTATTTACCCAAGAGAAATTAAAGCATAAGTCTATACAAACACTTGGGAAATGATGTTCATAACAGCAGCTATTTGTAATAGTCAAAAGCCGGAAACAACCCAAACGTATGTCAACCATGAATAAATCCATTATGTATATCCATACAATGAAATATTACTTACAAAGTAGGTATACTTTTTAGATCGCATTTATTGAATTTTTATTATGTAACAAGCACTGTGCCAAAAGTGTTAAACATGTAGTCTCAATTCTAGAAACACAGGGTTACACAGCCAAGCTATGTCAAAGCCAGGGTTTGTACTTAAGCCTAGAGTAATGCCAAAGCTGGACACCGTATTTCTTCAATTTATCAGGAATAATACGCAGGGTAGCTGAAAGTAAGCATCTCAGTTGAAGAATTCCTTAGAAAAGGGACTCTCTGGCTGTTCCCCAGTCCGGTTAACTGACATAGCACAATGGTTGAGAATGTGGGCTGTAAATGTGAACAGCCCAGGTGTGAATTCCCATGCCTACCTTTTCCCAGTGGTGTGAGTTATTTAATCTCTCTGTTCCTTTATCTTAAAAATGGAAATAATAGAATCTACCTCATTCCCTGATTGTACTTAGAACAGTTCCTGGCATATAGTAAAACACTACCCATCTTTATTTAACTTCTTAAATTTAACTTTGAATGCTTCCTCTCTCTGTTGAGAGATAAGCAACTTTAAACAACTACAACAACAACAAAACTGCATTCAATTAAATGTATTAAAACCTGCTCTGTGCAGTGCTCTTGGCTAAGCATTGCTGGGGATAAAAACTGAGTCAGATGAGCAAATTCCCCTTTTCAGGAATTCTGCAATCTATTGAACAAAAGCCATAATTGGCCTATTCAGGATTCTTAATATTTACACGCCCTCTGCTCTATGATTGGTTGGACTTTATATTTAAAATTTTGACTTTGCAACATCCTAACCTATTTTGCACTATGAAGTACTTTGTATAGGGCCATTCCCATTTAAGGCTTTCTAAATGACCAGCCCCACTTCTTTGATTGCAATATAACCTTTTGATAATAATATTTCATTTCTTTTTACTGCTGAAACTGATTGAAACGTACTAAGTTAAACCCACGTTGAAATAATACAGTTCAAGTATTTTACATATTATCGGACATAATTTAGGTATCAGAGTCTTATATACAGGAATCTCCTCACCCGTGCAGTGAGGGCCAGAGGGAATCACAGGTTACCATACCTTAAAGCAGACTGTGTTTTTGGTGCTATGTCGGTGAATTCTTTTGCTTACATGAAAGACTAACATTGGTGCCAAGTTGACTGAATACGTTGAAGATCAAAGCTAAAACCAGGCTTGGTTTTGTCACAATTAAACTGTTTAAATTGGTCATTTGACCCCTCTGTACTGTGGATTTTAGGAAAGGGCACCAGGACAACGACTTCAAGTTTTCTGGTTTAGGGATCAGCATTGTGATGGGAACTATGCAGTAGAAACGTGCTGTCAGTTGAATGGTGTCTTTAAAATTTCATATGTCGAAGTTTTCACCCTTAGGACCACAGAATGTGACCTTATTTGGAAATGGGATTCTTGCACGTGTAGTACTTTAAGGTGAGGTCAGTGAGATGGGCCCTTAATGCAGTATGATTGGTGTTCTTATAAAACGGGAAATGTGGGCAGAGAGATTTACGCACACTGGAGAATAAATACCGTGTGAAGATTGGAGTTAGGCTGCCATAAGCCAAAGAACTACCAGCAGCTGGGAGACCCAGGTCAGATTCTTTCCTGGCGCCTTCACAGGGAGCACGGCCCTGCTGACTCCTTGATCTTAGACTTCTAGCCTCCAGAACTGGGAGACAATAATTTTTTGCTGTTCAAACCACTCGGTTTGTGGTATTCTGCTTTGGCAACCCCGGCAAACTAATACAAGATGGGAGGGGATTTTGTTGTCTTTTGCTTTGTTTTTTCTCCTTCGTGTTACACAAATGCCAGGGCTTTTCAGCAACTTGGTTTTTTTTTTTTTTTTAATTTAAGGATACGAAGATAAATGGTCACTTCCCTCATGTTGCTTAAGATCTGCTTTGGAGGTCAAACAGATCATCTGGGAGGGCACAGTTTGAATGTCAGCTCTGTCATTTGTTTGTTGTGTGAGTTTGGGCAAGGTACTTAGCTTCTCAAAGTTTCAGTTTCTTTATTTATGACAGGGAGATAATGAGATCCTCTGCCAGTGTTGCTGACTTATTAGAAATTGTGTATGTAAACTAATACTGTGCAGTCACGAAATACAGCCATTATTATTGCAGAACGACTACAGTTTAAGGCAGAATGATCAAGAAAAGATCCTAGATATAGCAGATTCTTTGAGAACTAAAAAATCTAAGATCAAGGTGCCAGCAGATTCAGGTCAGCTTCCTGGCTTCTCACTGTGTCCTCACATAGTGGAAACAAGGAGGTAGCTTTGTGAGGTCTCTTTAATAAGGGTTCTAACTCCATTCTGGAGGGCTCCATCCTTATGACCTACTTACCTCCCAAAGCCCCCACTTCCAAATACCATATCAGGAGTTAGGTTTCTACATATGAATTTGGGAAACACAAACATTCAGTCTATAGCATATCCTTAAGATATCTACCCACTGTTTTGCTTCTTCTAGGCTGAGTAGAGAATTGAGCTAATGTACTTTGAAGTAATAGGAGTCCTTAAGCAGAAATCAGAGATATAAATATTCCCACTCTATTTGGTGCCTATAGATAGATCTCAGCCTCAACCATGAGAGTTCCTTAAAATTGCAACACACAAGTAGTCTTTTAAACAGCAGTTATTTTGAGACATTCCAGCCTGAAGCCAAAAATGATCTACCACCCAAGAAAGGAACTCAAAAGACCAACTCCAGTGACAGTAAATCACCACAATTAGAAAGAAAGGGAAAAAATGACCATGCAGAACACACACATACAAATAAACTCAGAGAAATAATCTGTCCATTTAGGAAAATACTGAAGTCTGTTTGTGGGGGAAATGTTTAGGATACAAACAGAGGACTAAAGGAGTCGAAAAAGACCAAAATCTAATGAATCATGGACTCTGTAAACTAATATCAGATGTTCTCTAGTCATAGAGCCATGCGAGATTTCAAATTCTTCCAAATAAGGAAGCCCCAGCCAAAGCTACCGCTCATAAAGACAACAATTTCCTCTTACCTGATTGTCTACGTTGTTTAGAATGAACTGATTGTTTTCAGAACTAATGCATTTATACATACAAGATTAGGACTGTGAAGAGGTTTTCTTTACACACACACACACACACACACACCACACACACACACACACACACACACACACACACACACACACACACACCATTCTTACTGAGTCAGACTTTCCATTGTATCAGCTGGAAGAAAGGGTAGCATTAATCTAAGAGGAAAAGCTGCCTTTGGTTTCATTTGGTGGTCAGGGAGCAAACGGGGTTTCTTTTCCCATGCTAACATAGTGACTTGATTTCAGTGCTGCTCCTCTATCATATGCATAAAGAGAGATGCCAAATACCTCACAAGAGAATTTTCCAGAAGGTGCAGAGATGGTCCTTAGCCTGTCTATGAGCTCTCAGACATACACACAAAAAGTAACTACTTAAAGCTGAGTGTTTGAATTCAAGAAACTTAAAGAGTCAGACAATTCCAACTGTTGACAATAATGTGAACAAACTGGAAATCTCATACATGGCTGGTGGGAACTTAACATGGTGCAGCCACTTTATTCGGCCAGGGAAAGGAATGGGTTCTTACCATCTGTGGCAGCATGGATGGACCTGGAGGGTACTGCGCTGAGTGGAGTGTCAGACAGAGAAAGACAGGTGCAATGTGATTTCTTTTCTATGTGGAATCTAAAGAACAAAATAAACAAACAAACAAAACAGAAATAAACTCATACATAAAGAGAACATTTTGATGGTTGCCAGATGGGTGGGGGCTTGGAGGTAGGTGAAAAAGGGGAAGGGATTAAGAAGTGCAAATTAGTTGTTACAAAGTAGTCATGGGATGTAGGGTGTAGCATAAGGAATATAATCAATAATATTGTAGTAACTATGCATAGTGTCAGATAGGTACTAGATTTATTGGAATGATAGATGGGAGGGTGTTGGGAGCAGGGTGAAAAAAGTGAAGGGATGAAGAAGTACAAATTGGTAGTTACAAAATAGTCATGGGGATGAAAAGAAAAGCATAAGGAATATAGTCAATAATATGGTAATAACTATGTATAGTGCTAGGTGGGTACTAGATTAGTCCGGGGGATCATTTCTTAAATTATATAATTGTTTAACCACTATGCTATACATCTGAAATGAATATAAAATAATATTGAATGTCAACTGTAATTAAAAAAATAAAGGGAGGGAAAGTGAAGGGCAATAAGCGGTCCAAATTTTCAATATAAAACAAATAAGTCATGGGGCTATAATGTACAGCATAGGGAATACGCGTATAGTCAATAATGTGATAGTGTGATATGGTGTTAGGTGGTTGCTGGAGTTATCATAGTGATCACTTCTTTAAGTATATAAATGTTGAATAGCTAGGGTGTGCACCTGAAACTAATATAATATTGCATGTTAGCTATATTTTTAATTAAAAAAAATATTTTTAAAAAATAAATAAATAAAATGGTGCAGCCACTTTTGAAACGAATTTGACAATTTCTTAAAATGTTAAATATAAATTTACTATATAGTACAGCAGTTTTATATCTAGGTATCTACCCTCCCAAAAATGAATAATATGTCCATGCAAAGGCTTGCACAATAATGTTCACAGCATCGTTACTCAAAATTGCCAAAAAAAAAAAAAAAAAAAAGGGAGAACCATCGAGACTTTCATCAAATGATGAATGGATAAATAAAATGCAATATATCCAAACAATGGAAGAGTGTTCTGTAATAAAAAGCAACAAAGTACAAAGTGCTAATACTACAACACGGATGAGCCTCAAAAACATTATGCTAAGTGAAAAAAGCCAGTAACAAAAGATCAAATCTCATATGGTTCCATTTCCATGAAATGTCTTGATAGGCAACGCTCTAGAGACAGAAAATAAACTAGTGGTAGCGGGAGCTGGAGGTATGGATGGGGACTGACTGCACATGGGCCTGAGGGATTGATACAAACTGATAGAAATGCTCTAAAATTGGGTCGTGATGATGGGTGTACAATTCCACATATTTGATAACGATCATTGAATTGGGCACTTAGAGTGGGTGAATTTTTTATGTAAATTATACCCCACTAGATGAATTTTATTTATTTATTTATTTATTTATTTTATTTTTTGAGGGCAGTGTCACTGGCCCTCATATGTGGGACCCGAACCAGGGCCACTGACGTCCCAAGCCAGCTCTTAACCACCGTGCCACTCGGCCAGCCCAACTAGATGAATTTTGAAAACCCAGATTACTCACAGCGACCCAGAAACAACCTTTGTAAGTAAAGAAAATACAATTTTGTTCCAATTAGATGGTGGGATTATGAATGACTTTTATGTTTTTATGTACTTTCCAATGGGGAAAAAAAATGCATTTTCAAATCAGAAGAAAAAAATAAGGATAATTTTTAAAATTATCCTTTGAGAGTCAAACATAAAAACACTATACGATGAACCAGAGGAGAGCTATATAAAGTCACCTTGATAAGAGACAGAATGGCTCTCAGGACAGAAAGATTTGGAGTCACCTGATTAAAGTTAATAACACATCTAAAGAAAGAAGAATCAATCAGCAGAGAACATTGATAAATAAAGAAAGCAAAGAGAGGGGACAGCTGCAGAGACAATCATCGCAGGACCTAACTAATGCTGTGCAGCAAGGCTGAAGGCTGGTCATTGAGCAAGTGCATCCAACACCAAGGTGGAGAAGGGACTCCATAAATCAATTAGAGCTTCAGGCCGTTAGGAATCCTAAGTGTGGTTCAACTGATTTGACTTGCTTTCACTGCATGCTCACCATGTGCCATTTTTCTACAATTTTTTCCCCCAAGTAATTTTATGTATAGAGAAAGCCTAGTCATATTGATAGATTAGGAATTAACACATATTCTGGTTTATATACTCCAGACTCCTGAAGTTTACTCATTGTGAGTCAGCTTGTCCAAGTTGAAGCAATTGTAGAGTAGTGGCAAGAAGGAAACTATGCACCTGGAAAGCTGAAAGAGACCGTGGACTGTCTCTTTGAAGTGAAGGCATCAGGATAAAGGCCAATTTGTGATACTTCTTGGAAGCCAGCCACTTAACCTTTCTCAGTGACAACCCAATTTTGACCAGAGCTTCTCATTCAGACTTCAATATCAAGAAATCCAAGACACCAAGGCATATTGAAATTACAGTATATTCAGCATATTTTTTTTTTAAGAAGCCACTTATGGGAAGAATTTTAATTATTTAAATGTTGTACTTACTGACTTCAGATTGACCCAGCCATGGCAATGATAATTCTGGCACCAGCTGGTTCAATTCCACCCTCATCATAAAACGAGTTCTGGTTAGATAGGGAACTTCTTTCCAATGACTTTTGGTGATGGTGATGCTGGAGAGAGTCTGTGGCTCTGTACCAAAGTCCTCTGCTTCTGGGGACAACAGAGCTTATTTGTTAGTGCACTGAGCTATAGTGTCCCATAATACGTAGGCACTTTGCCTAACTGACCTTCGTCCTGGTTCATAATTTCTACTCTTATTCCCTTATGGGTCTTTGAGGCCATGCCTCTCTCCCTCATTCCTGTCTTCCTTCTACCTTCTTCTATACCTACCTCACCCCTCCTTCTAGTTGGACCCTGGTAGTATCCCCGACCTGACCTAGATGGACAATTTGATTCTGGCATTCAATGCTCTGAACCACCTTTTCCTAGGATAGTGGTTCTCAAATAATACTCAAAGAAGTTCTGCAAATATTACAACTCAATTCTGAAGCTAACCAACCACAGTTAGCATCAGATTCCACAGGTTTAAGGGAAATCCCCAAAAAGATTTCATGTCAGGCACTTCAAATTTGGGAGTTCCTACTATCCCTTCAGGTTTAATCATTGCTAGAAAGACTTTTAGAACTCAGAAAAGCTTGTGATTACAGTTTCACTGTAAAGGATACAAATTGGGACCAGACCAATGAAGAGGCACATAGGGTGAGGTCCGGGAGGGTCCCAAATATGGAGTTTCCGTGCCCTCACCATGGAATCAGGACACGTAAACCTCCTAGCACGTCTATGTGTTCATCAACCAGGAAGCCCTCCAAAAGCCTCTGTGTCCAGAGTTTTTGTTGGGGTTTCATTATGTAGGCGTGATGGATTGAATCATTGGCCAGGTGAGAGAACTCAATCCCCACTCCTCTTCCTCTTCCTGGAAGTTGAGAGGTTGCGCTAATATCACTGTGGCTCAAAGACTCAATCATCTGATCACATGGTTGGTCTTTTGGTCATGACCAGTTTCCACTCTGAATCATCTCCTTAGCATAAACTCAGATGTGGTCCAAGGGCCACCGTGAATAACAAAGACACCACTGTCACTGACGAAATTCCAAGAATTTAGAGTCTCCACTCAAGAAACTGGGGACAGGGGCTGGCCGAGTGGTGTGGTGGTTAAGAGCTGAGGGACACCAGTGGCCCGAGTTCAAATCCCACATATGAGGGCCAGTGACACTGCCCTCTAAAAAAAAAAAAAGAAACTGGGGACAAATGCCAGTCAATTTTTTTTTTTTCTGAGAGCACTGTCACTGGCCCTCATATGTGGGACCAAACTGGGGCCGCTGGCTTCCCAAGCCAGTGCTTAATCACCACGCCACTTGGCCAGCCCTCAAATTTTTTATTATACAACAGTTGGATATTGCAGTCACCTAAGAAGCTTTTTTTAAAAATGTTCATGCCTAGATCACACCAAAAATTCTCATTTAATTGGCCTGGGGTGTAACCTGAATATAAGGATTTTTAAATTCTCCAGATGATGCTAACAGTACAGGCTGTGCTATTGGCCTTTATCTCCTTTGTTTGAACTTCTAGGATATGTGTGTTCTTCCAAATTAGTCTGGAGTTGCTGTTCTAATTACTGGAGCTGTCAACATCCTACAGGGCTGGGGCCAAACATACCATGATCTAGTTCTGGTCGAGGGTCTCTGTGTCTCACAACTTCAAGTGGCCCATGCATAGCATAGTCTTTGTGAATTGCACTGCTAGATTAATGCAGCATACACACTACTCCACAGGGCGGCCATGTCTTAACCTAGTCACCACACATCAAGTTCGCATCAAGCAAATTTTCCAAATGACCAAATCGCAGATTTATCAGTTTTACTGACTTATTAATTAGTTTTACAGGAATATTTTCACATCTCTATCAGTTTTAAATTTTAATTTCAAATTTAAAACCATCTAAAAGAAATCAGAATTTAGCTAAAACAATCCTGTATATTAAGAAATAAGTATGGGCCGGCCAAGTGGCTCAGTTGGTTAACAGCACAAGCTCTGAGCAACAGGGTCATCAGTTCCATTCCCACATGGGCCAGCAAGCTGCGCCTGAGCTGAGCTGCCCATGGGCAGCCGGATAGCTCAGTGGTTAGAGTGTGCGCTCTTAGCAACAAGGTTTCTGGTTTGACTCCCACATGGGATGATGGGTTACACCCATTCACAAACTAAGATTGAACACGGCACCTTGAACTGAGGGGCCTCTTGCTGTCAATGGGCGGCTAGATGGTGACTGGACTTGGAGCTGAGCTAGCTGCAGCCTCCACAACTAAGACTGAAGGACAACAACTTGGCTGTTCCCCTTCCCCAGTTCCCCAACACTGTTCCCCTTCCCCAATTCCCTAATAAAAAAATCTAAAAAAAATAAAATAAAAATAAAGAAAAAAGAAATAAGTATAGACTAAAAAATTCCCATATGAAATACTGGAAATCTGAGAAATGACACATTTTATAAAAGCAAACAGCAAATTTGATATATCAATTTACTCTATAAATTAGCTACTAGAATTAGAATTCTGCAAGTTATTTTCTTGGTTTCTGCTTACAATTAGCTTCCATCCTCTAAACATTTGCTTTTGTGAGAATGAGTTAAACCCTAAGACATTCCACTGAGCAAAATTCAACTTGTAAATTTGAAGATTCAATTGTTTTATTAAGCAATTCATAAATCAGTCAATATCTCATCTAGCAACTAGAAGAGTGATCAAAGGGGTTGTACAAAATGGGAGATTTTTTATAGGAAGAAGGAAGGATGGGGCAAGGGAACTAATACAAAAGAAGAGAAATGATTTTTTTTTTTTTTAGGACATCTTTTCTTTGGGAGAAGAGAACAGGAAGGAATGGAGATTGCTTCTGCTTTCTATGGGGAACAGGAGAGGGCCCAAGTGACAGATCGCCTTACTGGTGCTTGACCAGAAAATTCCAGACTGGTTGATTAAGATTTTGTTTATGGGGAGGTGAAATTGCAATTAGATCAGGCATTACATCTAAGTTTGGATTCATGGGCTTTTAGGGTGAGTGATGCCATTTTGGGCTCCTGGTTTTCTCTTCACCACCACCACCATTTCCTTGTGTAGCACGCAATTAAGAGAGTGCATTTTGAAAGTGTTTAAAATAGAAACAGCAGGGGTACAGATGAGAAAAACCTGAACCATTTCTGATGAGCCAAGTTTTTTCCCAAGAGCCTGGGAAGTACTTGTGAACAATGAACCAAGAAATTTTTGCAGTAGAAAAATAAATATATATATATTTTTTAGCAGATCTTGGCAGCTAATGTTGGGGAAGAAGTGTATTTGACATTAAGGCCCTGATGCCGGTGCATTTCCTGAATGAAAACAGTAATTGCCTTTATGCATATTATACTTACAGAGTCAGTTCAAGGTACATATGTGGACCATTTTTTGTCCATCCACCTGAGGAAAAATAATTTCAGAAAAACCTCTCTTTACCTCAGACTGGACTGGAAATGATTTTTAGCGAACTTCTTTTTCTGACACCATGAAGGTTAGGAGATTCGAATTCGTAATTATGATTGCATTTTAAGTTACCTAAGACAATTGCTAGTGAGGTAAAAATGCCTTCTAAAAACAAACCAAATCAACTGAATAAAAATTTCCCTAGCCTTAGCTTTGAAGGTTCACTCTGAATTTCAAATCTCTAGTTTTCAGTTTATTTCTGAGTTTGTTGATGAGCTAACCAACCCTGAGGTTTAACCCTGTAAGACTCAATAAAAATCCTTATAAATATGTAGCTATGGTTGGCAGTCTTTGAAAATTAAGTGAAAATCTTTCAACTCATTCCACAATCCTTAATTATCTGATACTGTTAGAGGATCTAGAAATACGAAGTCGAAGTTTAGGGTTCTGAGCAGTCGGTTTCCAAAATGTCATTCGGGTGGGTTAAAGGTGCATATTAGTTTGGCTTTTACACCTCCTGCTCCTTTTCAAGAGAATAAATAATTACAGTGATTTATCTTTGAAAAGTGCAGCTTAGAGTTGGATGTAGAGAAGTCAAATAATAGTGTCAGCGCTTCAGCCCAAAGTAAATAAAATGGTGAAATATATTTAGCGAGCGATTACACAAGGCACTGAAAAACAGAGATAAAAAAGAAGAAACTGTCTTTACATGATCAGAGAACTTTACGAACTACCAACCTTTTTCAAAAAGGATATAATTATAGAAAATTCAAACAGTGGGAAAAAACAGAGATTCTTCCAACTTCCAAATTTCCATCCTAATTCTAGCCCCCCAAAAGGCAGGTCAGTTTCTCAAGCACTTGGCCTAGGTGTCTTCTCTTCCAGGGTTCAGCTTCCCTCTTTATGATAAGTGCTCAATTTTGGATACAGTAGAACAGATGCTTAGCTCTTTAATGCCTCTGGAGGCTAATGTGAATATTCAGGCTAGTGGCGCCCATTAGTTGTTCCCTGCCTTTCCCAGGTGCCCATAAGAGAGGAAATTTTACCCTCCAAGAAAGACTGCTTTCCAGTTTTCTCATTCTTGTAACATAGGCTGGGTTTGCACACAAATATTAATTGGCTTCAAAGGACTTGAAAAAGTCCAATCTATCAACAACTGCCTTTTGAACTGACTTTGCCATTGAACACAAACAAAAAAGCAGCCAAATTAGTTTGTGTACTGGACATAGCCTTGGATAGTCTACACACAGAATTTTGGCCCCTCCTCCTGCCTGAACCCCTCCCCAGCTCCCATCCTTGCCACCTGAAACTGCCTTTGTATCAGCCATCATCAATGACGTCCTAGTTGCTAGATCCAAGTAACCTATCAATTCATATCTTATTTCCCAGATCGTAAGAAGTTGATACTGTTTACCAGTTTATCAAAAAAAGACATTGATGATAATTTTTTTTTCTTTAGTATCTCTTACCACTCCTTCACAGTCTTCATTGGGGGTTCTCTTTCTCTACCTGTGGTGTAAAGGTGAACTCTCTGCAGTAATTCATCAAAGACCCTCTTCTCACTCATCTCCTTAGTCTTGAATAATTGTATTATTCAGTCCTTTGCTTTCATTACCGCCTCTAGGTTGCTGACTCCCATCATATATCTCTAGCCTGTCTGTCTCCGGTGTTCTCATCTCATATACCTGAGGATCATTACAGAAGCAGAGAATGGGGAGACCCAGAGAGGAGGAACATATTAATGGGACCAATGCCTTCAATTTCATAAACTCTTTTCACGCTTTTGTGCCCTGAAGATACTTTGCCGGGCACCTTATATTAGTTTATTGTAATTTCACTTAGAAGCGAAAGAATTAAGCATGTGAGCTTTTTTTTTCTTTTCCTACATCAATATTCAGATAGATAAGTTGAAAACCTGATCATTCCCTTGAACTGTATGTCAGTTTTTTAGAGCAGGATAGAGAGGACATGTGATAAAAAGAAAAAGCTCAAGTGTTAGTATGGGAAGATAAGCATTGAGTTCTTTCCTGTATTTCTTATACTAATACTAATATTTATACTAATTTATACTAATATCAGGTAGGACTACCTTGGCTGCAGATAAAAAAGCCTTCCCCAGAAAATGTTTATGTCAGTCCTCATGGAAGTCTGAATGTCAGTAGTCCAGAGTTGGGGTGGTGGCTTGGCTTTATAAAGACTTCAGGGAAAACCTTTTTTCTAGCTCTCTTCTAGCCCTAAGCTGTGATCACAATCCTCATGGTCCAATACAATGGTTGAGGCATCAGTCATCAAATCCAAGTTCCCAGGAGCAGGCAAAGGGCCTGCCACAAAGTCTCCCCCCGCACCCCCTCACTTCCTCCCACCCCCTGAGCAACTGTTCTCAGTCTAGTTGTGGAGGACGCTGCTCACTGGCCTGGCTGAGGCAGTCGGTCGCCAGTCGTTGGACAGCTGCCAGCCACTCACGACAGCCCAGCTCTAGGTCAAGCTGTTGTTCACAATCTTAGCTGTAGAAGGTGCAGCTTACTGGCACAGCTCACTGGCCCATGTGGGAATTGAACTGGCAGCCCTGTTGTTCAGAGCTTGTGCACCTACCAACTGAGCTATCTGGCAGCCCCACCACAGTCCTTTAAGGATGTTTTCCTCGAAGCTTTCCAGTAACACTTTTACTTATAAGTCATTGGATAAATCTTAGTCACATTGCTTCTTGCAGCTAAGAGAAAAGCTGGACAATGTTATTAGTATTTATTACAGGAAGCCCTGTGTCCTATCAAACACTGTACTTCAATATCTTTGGATGAAGTAGAGAATAGATTGGGGGAGAGAGGCAGCTAGCAGTCTCAGCAACATTGTTTTCTTAACAATGACTAAAACCAGAAGAAACTATCTAGATTTATTTGATGACAACAGGAGATGGAAATACTACTTTTGTATAAAGATTTTGTAGAGAAAAAAAGGTATTTTTATCAAGTTATTGATTTTATCCATATTTTTTCCCAAGGGTCCTTCCTCATGCCTGCTCAGCTTCAGGTTCAGTGCAGCGTTGGTGGGCATCCTGTCCACCAAAGGGACTTAGGCACCAAGGGCCATCTTCCTGAGAGCTGGTTGACAGGGAGCCCTTACCCCAGAAGCTCTGAGAGCCACAGAGCCACAAGTGACTAAGTCTTGGTGGGTGGACTTGCCTGAGCAGCTGCCGGCTTGGGACTGCTCCCCACAGAAGTGTCTCTGTTATCTCATGCAGTTCATTTCCAAGTGGTCCAAGGAGGGCTCCTTGGACCACTTCTCTTGAATTTAAAGACTCCTCTGTGGGGATTTTCTAGTCAACTTAAATCTTCCTTTGTTCAGAACCTTTCTCTTCCTCTGTTCTTACACCTTCAACATGACCACAACCTCAAGAATGTGATCTTTGCACACAACATTCTACCCAGTCCAGCAAAACATCCTCTGTGGACTACTCCTAGTACTTAAGGAGATTTTTGTTTCCTCTTCTTTTTTTTTATAATGATTTGATATTTGTATATATTGTGAAATGATCACCACACTAAGCCTAGTTAACATTGTCACCATATATAGTTACACAATTTTTTTTCTTGTGATGAGGACTTTATTTATTTATTTTATTTTTATTTTTTTTGACGGCAGTGTCACTGGCTCTCATATGTGGGATCCGAACCGGGGCCGCTGGCTTCCCAAGCCAGCACTTAACCACTGTGCCACTCGGCCGGCCCTCCTCTTCTTTTTTATGTCTAGCAAAGCCACCTTCATCAGGTAGCCGGGTATGTCTTTCATAGCTTTTGTGGCATTTCTAAGTAATGAGGAGCCTTAGATTTAAAGGTGTTAAGAAAGAAGAAAATGACAACAACCAAATTCTTCACTTTCCTTACACTAAAAAGCTGCATAGAAATCCATAATCCTTGAAATATAGATATTAGGAGAGAGAAAATAATCTTGGGTAAATATTTCACATGTAGAAATAATTTCATAATTGTGTTTTAGAAATGTTTGCTCTTCATTAAAGAAACTCATGCCTGCTTTCCTAAGTTTTAATCAAATGGGCAAGTCAGTAGGACATCCTGGGAAAAGCTCCAAGAAACTGTGAAGAATGGCTGCCTATATACATCCAGGGATCTAAGGCAGTAGTAAATCTTGGGCCTACCAAGACAAGTCAACCCTTGTCTTGCCCTTGGGTACACCTATGGGCCAACACTTGCACTCTGACAATATTTCATTAAAGCAACATAATGTAAAATCAGAGAGAGGAGGTCCTTTCTACATCCCCATGTAAACAGATAGAGGTGTTATAAAACAGCAAGGTATTCATGACATACCAGCCTGGGTTCAAATTCCAGGATTTCACTTAGTAGCAATCCTTGGAGCAAGTTACTTAACCCCTTTGATAAGAAAGTAATGAGCAATAGAGACCAGCATGGGTTCACTGATTTCATATTTTATAAGGTCACTCTACTATGCACAGACAGAATGTATGGTAATTTGGGCACACTATTAGAAAACGTACCTCAAGATATCTTGTGGTCACAATGAATAAATGCAGACTAAATAGTCCTTAAAATTTAGTTTGGAGCTGGTTAAACTACAACTTAAAAACAGTGTGTATTAATGTATCAATTCCACCCGTAAAGAATATTTCTAATAAGAGGAAATTTTCCCCACTGTTATGCTCAAAATCTTATCAACCTGAATAAAAATGCATTAAATGCTTAGGTAGCTTCAAAAGTAGAAAGGACAGCAAATGCATTGGATGACAGAATCAAAACTCAAAATGATCTCAATAGCCTAAAAAAATAACTGAAATGAAGCCTGTTGAAACAGCTGTGTCAAGTTCAGCATTTAGATTCATAGCTTCTTGGGATATGAGTATGGCCCAGGGCTAGGGATGCTAGCAGGTCAGCATGACCAAGCAGACTGGACCCACTTGCTGGCATGTATGGAGAGAGCCAGGGAAAAAAAATGAGCAGCTTGAAGGGGATACCATTGGCCAATCTGGGGAAATTTGAACAGCCAAATTTTAGTTAGTGATGATATGGATTATAACTAATTGAATGAAATATGAATCCATGAGCCCATATTGATATACAAGTAAATGAATTAATATGTGAGGGAGAAAAGATTCTCTTATAGTAGAATGCCAGCTAAGAAATGTAGAGGAAATAGTGAACATAGAAAAAAAAATCACCATTTGTCAAAAATCATAGTGATAATAGTTTTGAACAAAAATCATCAATGGAGGCTAATATTAGTGGTTGGAAGTACAAAATACTTAGTAATTAACAGTGGAGAAAACTGTTCAATATTACCTTATCTAAGTTGTAAAAGTCAGCATCACCAAAAATAGGACAAATTGATATCATATGCCTCCTGATGTGATGTACTAAGAAGAACATGGCATCACATTTAAGATATTCCTGTCAAATATGAATAGCCTGGATCTAATATTGAGGAAATATAAGACAAATGTAAACTGAGGAGCATTCTATCAAAATAACTAATCTGTACTTTCAAAGGGGTCAAGGTCACAGAGGTGAAAAAAAAAGACTAATGAGCCTAGACTAGAGATATGGACCAAAAAGGAAAGGATGTATATCAAGACACTACTGAGTAAATCAATGCAATTTAAATGGTAATATACTAATATCAGTGTCCTAATTTTGATGTTTATACTACAATGATATGGGAGAATATCCTTGTGTTTTAGGAAACATATAGAAGTAATGGGGCATCATACCTATAACTTTCTATCAAAGGATTTAGAAAATGAGAGAGAGAGAGAGAGAGAATGGAAAAAGGAGAAGTGAAACAAATGTGGCGAATCTTAACAACTGAAGGATCTGAGTAAAGGATGTACCATTTCTGCAGCCTTTCAGTAAGTTTTAAACTATTTGAAATGAAAGCTTTTAAAAATCAACTACATAAGTTCAAATAAGACATGTGAATTAGCAAAGCATTGGAGGAGACATTTAAACCTTAGAATAGCTCAGGGCTTTCTCTCCTTGACTCTCACTTCTTGAGGAGCTGGTGCTGGCATGGCCAGGTCCAAGACAACCTCCTGTGTCAGGGGTCATTCCATCACAAGTACAGGCAGCAGAGCATTCAGCCAGGCCTCCTGAAGTCTGGAACTTGAGTTAGACAATCCACTGGGACTCAAAGCAGCTGCTCACTTAGTGTCTTTTTCTCTTGTTGGCTGCAGGGTCACTCATCTTTGCTTTTGTCTGTGTGTTTGCCGCATTCTTTTCTCTCTCCACACATCTGATTGTCTTGCTTCTCTGTACACATAGCAGAATATGACCTTATGTGTCCTTGCAGTAAATTTATCATTCAAATCGTTGGGAGAGAACGTTGGCCTTGTTGATTCAGGTGCCCATCCGCAGCCCGGTCTACTGTGGCAAGAAGGCTGGGCTGATGCAGTCCTGCCCACTCCACCTCAGTAGGGTTTGGGAAGCAGAGATTCCAGGAAAGGGCATGTGCTGGGAGCCGTCAGCACCCCAATATATGACAAGGTTTCATGGTCGGTTATAGTCTCCATGCCTATGAATCCATGTGCCTTTTCTCTACATCAGATTCTATAGGAGACAGTACTTTCACTGTATTTATGGCAAGTTCTTGTGGTACCCCAATGAGATAACTATGCAGCCAATGACGGGTAAGATCTCCTAGAAAAGAGGGGAGACAACCTAAGCCAGGCGGTAGTTCTGTGGGGACCCCAGGACTAAGAAATAGGGGACTCAAGCCCCTTAGAAACAGGCCCAGACCCCTGGACACATAAGCCAAAAAGCCTGGCTGTGAGTAACTGATAATAACATCAATCCGTTAAGCTCATTTGCCTAAGATAATCACAGTGAAAAGTCTCCTTGGAGACTAAAAGTCTCTAGGCCATGAGAATTCCGATAAGGGACAACTTGCTGACCATGAGCTATGTTAACACATTGTTTGTGGGAAACGAGTAAACTCGTCATATGGCTCAAATGCCCGCATACAATGTGTTAATCTATAGCCTTAATTGGATTCTTTGCCTTATACATTGTTGTAGCAACAGACACTGAAGCTTTAGCTCAAATATATGCTGTGTGAGTCTTACTGCTGGACTAGATAGTCAAGGTAATCATGGTAACCATTCTTCAGGTGATATGTAGAAACTGAGTCTGGGTCATAAAGAGATTATCATAGAAGAGATTATCCTTAAACGTAGAAAAGGTCACAGTGTGCCCTGGGGAGAACAATTATAAGGAAATAAAGACTAAAAGTCTTAAGAAAGAAAACTACATCAAAACTTTGTGGAACTTAAACTTGTGATTGGATAATGGTCAAAAGTCCCTATAAAAAGGACATGTTATTGCAATAAAGTGTGACACTTTTTTCTCTTTCTCTTTAACTCCCCCGGTGTCTCCACTGTCTCCCTTCTTTATTTTCTTCCCCCGCTGACACCGTCTCCACCTGAGGGAAACCCTGGTCAGCGGAGGCTGGCTCCCCACAGGCATGAGCAGGCAAGCTGTGCCAATCTCAACAAAGGAACACATGAGTCAGTGTTGGGATGAAAAGCCCACTTGGATGAACAAGGAGGTTGAAGACGTCTGGTTATACATGATATCTCAATATGTTTGTGCTAGAGCGTGACTCTAGAAAACAGAGCCCAGCAAATCATCAGTAACACCCCTCCAGGCGCGTGCCGACGCAGGTGTGTTGAACCAGTCATGTCAGTACCACCACTGCTTTTGATGTGAGTGATGTGAGCTTTCCAACGCTGGAAAGTAACTCTTGATGAAATTCTGAATAAAACAAAGTACAATTTTCTTTAGTTCGCATGATAGTTGTGGACTTGGAAAATTCACTGCATATTGAAAGCTTGCAAAAACCATTTTGTGTTTAATATAAAAAATGGAGTTAAGTTGTGGGTTCTGATAAACAGGCTTTTTTTAAATAAAAAAAAATTTATTGGGGGGTTGGGGAAAGGGAACAGTGTTGGGGAATTGGGGAAGGGGACCAGCGAAGTTGTCATCCTTCAGTCTTAGTTGTGGAGAACACAGCTAGCTCGGCTCCAAGTCCAGTTGCCATCCAGCCACCCACAGTCACTCAACTCAAGGTGCCGTGTTCAATCTTAGTTGCAAGTGGGCGTAGCCCAATATCCCATGTGAGAGTCAAACCAAAAACCTTGCTGTTAGGAGCACATGCTCTCACCAGCTAAGCTGTCCTGTCACCTGTTGGTAGCTCAGAGCAGCTCAGCTTGGGCACAACTCACTGGCCCGTGTGGGAATTGAACCAGCGACCCTGTTGCTCAGAGCTCATGCTTTTAACTAACTGAGCCATTTGGCCTGTGCTAAGCAAGCTTTTAATCTACAGGAATATCCTGCTGTATATCCCAGAATTTTGTAGGCTGAAGGGTAATTCTATATGGTGGGACGCCCATACATTTCAGCATGCTTAGCATTCCTTTCCCCTCCCTAATATCAGTAGACCCCATAAATTATTATGACCAGCCAAATAGGCCCGACATTCTTCCAGAATGTTCCCCAGGGCCAGTGTCATTACTATTAAGGACCACTGGATTAGAGACTAGTTTACCTCTGTCAGGAGTGGTCAGTGATTTATGTTGCCTTATTGGAAGCTCTAAGTCAACCTCTTCCAACTCTAGCATTCAACAAGCCCATGATTAAATCTCATGATGCCATTAGTTGTTCCCCTTCTGAAGCCTTTCAATTTTTTTCCTCCTTTGATATTCAAGAAGATACCTAACTTTACACCAATACTGAAAAGCCATGTCAGCCAGGACTCTTATAGCTTCAAATAACAAAAAGCCAATACAAACTTGTGTCCATTCACACACAAAAGAGGAATTTACTGTCTTAACTTGGAAACACAAGTGTGGAGTTGAATCCAAAACAACTGGATCCAAGAATTCAAGTCAGGTTTTGAAGACTGTCTCCTTCCCTCCCTCTCTTTTTTTTCCCTCCTTCCTTCCTTCACTCTCTCTCTCTCTCTTCTTTCTCTCCCTACCCCTTCTTTTCCCTCTCTTCCTCCCTCCTTTCCTTCCTTCCTCTGTTTCTTTCTTCCTTCCTTCCTTCTCTCTCTCTCTTTTTCTTTCCCTACCACTTCTTTTCCCGCCCTCCCTCCCTTCTTCTCTCCATTTCTTTCTCTCTTTTCTTTCTCTCTTTCTGCAGCCTGAGTCAGTCTCTCTCCTAGTGGTGAGCATATGACCACTCCATTCACATTCCATCCATTCTATGAAAAGTTCACTGTTTCTCCTCTCCTCCTCTGAACTGTCCCCGGGAGTTCTAGGAGAAAACCATTACAATGAAAAAATTAATGTCATGATTAGTTGTTTAATGCCTGTATTCTCTAATCAAATGTAAAGTGTATGAGGACGAAACTTAGTCTTTCTTACTCATTGCTGTATCCCAGCCACCAGCATGGCATTGCCCATTTCTAGTCACTTAAAAAAATACTGAGTGATGGGGCTGGCCGAGTGGCGCATTGGTTAAGCGCTGGTTTTGGGATGCCAGCGGCCCCGGTTCGGATCCCACATGAGGGCCAGTGACACTGCCCTCTACAGCTAACAACAGCTCCACCTGGAGCTGGGCTGTGCGAGCCCCGGTGATGGTGTGGGCTGCAGCCCCTGCTGCAGTGGGCTACAGTGAGTGGCCCGCAGCCAGCGTGAGTGGCTGGCAGCCAAGCATGAGCTGCCAATGGCCGCGGTGAGTGACATCCAGAGGCCAGCGACCGGTCTGCCTCATCCGGGAAGAGCGCAATGACGATACCAACAGTGAAGCAACATCCTCCGCAACTAAACTGAAGAACAAAAAGACAGCAACTTGTCTGTTCCCCTTCCCCGATTCCCCAAAGCTGTTCCCCTCCGCCAATTTCCCAATAAAATCTTTAAAAAAAAAAATACTGAGTGAATGAATTGCTCAGTTAATATTAGAGGTTGCCCAGCTTTCAGTGCTGGTATATCCCTACAAAACTTTCTAGACATTTTGAAAACATGGGCAAAAGGCAGCAGTAGCCTTGTGTTCTATGAGCAGGCTTATGACTTATGGTGCTGAGATGTAGAAGTAGAACAGAAAGATCCAGTGGGGGGATCCTTTTCACACTAGATGCACCCAGGGGGTTTCTCCGCCCAGAGTTATCCAAGTTTATCCACATCTCACTTTGGTCTGAGGACTGTTCATAAAAGACTAAAATCAGCATTAAAGGAACTGACTAATTGATTCAATCAGTATATTATTGAGGTCATTTCAATTCATTAGGCCCCTTCAAAATTGCATTGTAGTTCCATCATACACTTCCAAGGTTGTTCTTTGCAATGCGCTAATAGGATTAAGCATTATACTGAATCACAATAAAACAGGTCTCCTGCATAATAATAGACTTCAATGCCAGTCTATGCTCTATGAAGCACTTTCCACACTTACAAACATTACATTATACACTATTTTACACGTCTTCTAAGTGATAGGGGTTTCTTATTTTTCTTCTGTGTAATAAAACAAAATTAAACCTAATTGCACCTAAAATTGAAGCTGAACTGGGTGGGTCAGAATGGCTAGTGTTTAAAAAATGTGAACAACATCTTAACATAGTTACTTGTGACTAAGCCAATGGGTGTGACACCCAGGGGAAAACAGTTAGTGCATTTATCATGAATTGGAAAAGTTAAGAGTTTGAACTCTGTGCTTTTTTCACGTACAAATTATTCAAGGAATTACCCAGCAATTCGTTTAAGAAGGGATTTTTGATGATGGAAAATTAGGCACTTAAAGACTTTAAAGTGGAAAAAAAAACTTAATGAACAAAACAGAAGGGTGCAGTCTATGCCTCTCTCCCAAATATCATGTCTTTAAAAGAGTATATCTTTTGCTGACAATCATACTTTACTACAAGTACTATCACAAGTACAATGTATATCCAACAGCAGAATCAATTCCATGGACAACTTTTACCTTTATAGTAAAACTGGTCTCATAGTCAATCCATAGGTATACGTTACAAGAATCACTAACATAGAACAGTAGATTAATCTTGATCATTGTATATGCCAGGCACTTTCTAAGCACTTTATCAACATCACACTTAGTTCTCACAACAAATTGTTTGATAGGTACTTTCATTACAGTACCCATTTTACAGGTGATAAAATAAGACTTGGAGAAGATATATATAATAACCAGTCCAAAGCCACATAGTTAATAAGGGTTGGAAACAGGATTAAAACTTGGGCTGGCTGAATTCTAATCACAGTTCTGTGTGGCCTATTAGGATCTATGCTGTGTATTTCACAATATATAAAAGAGATTGTCAAATTGAGACAAATACTATTCTTTTTTTATTATTAGTTTCAGGTGTACAAAACAATGTAATAGACATTTCACCCCTCACAAGGTGATAATACTCTTCTTTAAAATCCATCTTTCAATGCAGTTTTTAAAATTACCTTATGCACCGAGTGGCACGGTGGTTAAGTGCTGGCCTGGGAAGCCAGCGGCCCCGGTTCGGTCCCACATATAAGGGCCAGTGACACTGCCCTCAAAAAAAAAATAATAATAATAATAAATACAAAATTACCTTATGCAGTGATTGCTAGCCTCACTACACTATAGCAATGAATAAAATGGCTGAAAATAGAACCTAAGCCCAAAGATAAATTTGAGACTTGAATGTCTAACATACCCAAATCGAAATGACTCACAATCTACTTACATGTTTGCTTTTTTGAACTTCTGAATCTTGAGTCTCCTAATTAGATAAGGTTCACCTTAGTTGAAGAAGAAAGAAAAGAAAAAGAAGTGTAAGAATGCCTGAATCCGTTCTATATTAACTATATTCTCTTTTTTTTTTTTTTTTTTAGGCCATGTTACTGGCCCTTATATGTGGGACCGAACCGGGGCCGCTGCCTTTACCAAGCGAGCACTTAACCACCACACCACTCGGCCGGCCCTTAAGTGTGTTTCCTTAATTACCGTATTCTTAATGCTCTGGCCTCTGGGTCCTTGCTGACCGGGAGAAACTGCCCCTCCCAGGTTTAGCTAATTTCTAGAGAACTCAGGACAGCTCCTATGCCAAGTTCCTGCTGAAATTATTCACACTAGCCAATCTAAACCTGCTTATTCTGCCTTGCCAGTTCTTTCCTATGAAAACCACTGAATAGTTTCTTGCCCATGCTTCCCCCTCATTCCTTCTTCCTCTTGACTGACGCTTGTGTTTCCCAAGTGACCCTACAAGGTGTGCTGTGATCCTTGTTTCTAGAGACCTGTAAATATAAAATTCTTCCCTCATACGTCCTTTCCATGTCATATGTCTCATCATACCTGAGTATATTTTAAACACATATCCTAAATGAGGATTACTATATGTATAATAAATAGAATGAACTGTGAAATATACTTAAGTTTATTCATTTATTCAACAGGCATTTATACTGTGTGTGTAATGTGCTAAGAGACATTCCCTCTGCCAGGCACAGTTCCCATTTCACTGCAGTAAGCATGCAGTGCAATCATTGCTTCTCTATCAGGGACTCTGAAAAGTGGTTCAGAGACATCAAAATCTATTTAGATGAAAATGAAACCAGGTGGTTCCCAATGAACCACATGTTATGCAGTGGCCCTCTATCCAGCAGTAGAGTAACCGTGAGGAGCCTGGAATCATGTTCCCTGACTCTTATATGGCATCTTTGTAACTGAACGGACTCATTAAAACTTGGGGAATTATCATTCATTTCATTTGAACAAATAACAAATGTGTGATATGCATTCAAGCTGTTCACTAATTAGCTGCAATTGTCTCCAAAAACAAAAAGTAAAACAAAGGGAATAATTAAGATCTCCAAATGAACTTGCTACTTGAGGACAAGAGGAAGCTACTTGTTCAGGATTTCTCAAACTGGACATGACTTCTGTGTTGTAAAGCTGATGTCTAATCCAAGTTTCTATTATTCTTTAACTTCATAGTCATTTTTTTTGGAGTTTGAAAATATATATTGTATTGAAACAAACAAAGATGATGGATATGATGTGATGAAGACCCTATTCAAACAATTAAAATATTAGCTCACGCAAGTTGTGTCAGTGATTTGGGATTGTTTTCAATAACAGGTTTATCATTAATGATTGAAAGAGCAAAAAAGAAAGTCAACTTACTGGTTGGATTTAACACAGCCTTAATGTGCACTTAAAAAGTAACTGTAGGATAGAGTGCGGCGGCTGGAAGCTGGTGGGGCACAGCCGCGATGTTCCGTATCGAGGGCCTTGCGCCCAAGCTGGACCCCGAGGAGATGAAACAGAAGATGCGCGAAGATGTGATCGCCTCCATACAGAACTTCCTTATCTACGTGGCCCTGCTGCGAGTCACTCTTTTTATCTTAAAGAAATTGGACAGCATATAAAGATTGGACATCACATGTGAACGCATGATACGAAGACTCTGGTTACAGTTTCTTTTTTTCTTTTTTTTTTTTAAGACCTTTCAGTTATAACTTTTTTGGATCATTTGATTTGTTTTTGTTTTTTTTAGATTTTTTTTTTTTTAATTGGGGAATTGGTGGAGGGGAACAGCGTTGGGGAATTGGGGAAGGGGAACAGACAAGTTGCTGTCTTCTTGTTCTTCAGTTTAGTTGCGGAGGATGTTGCTTCACTGTTGGTATCATCATTGCGCTCTTCCCTGATGAGGCAGATCGGTCGCTGGCCTCTGGATGTCGCTCATCGCGTCTATTGGCAGCTCACGCTTGGCTGCCAGCTGCTCACGCTCGCTGCGGGCCACTCACTGTAGCCTATGGCAGCCCACTGCAGCAGGGGCTGCAGCCCACACCATCACTCGGGCTCGCACAGCCCAGCTCCAGGTGGAGCTGTTGTTAGCTGTAGAGGGCAGTGTCACTGGCCCTCATGTGGGATCCAAACCGGGGCCGCTGGCATCCCAAAACCAGCGCTTAACCAATGCGCCACTCGGCCGGCCCTGGTTACAGTTTCTACTCTGCAAATGAATAGGCCCAGAAAGATGCGAGAGACTCTTTGACTGAATGGACATAAAATTCTACTTGTTAAGAACAAGTTTGGCTCTGCTAATGACCTTCATAGCTAAAATATAAAAACTATTTGGGAAGTATGAAAGATGTTTTACGGCCATCATATGTCCTTAATACCTGTGATATTCAGCCTCCATGAATGTTGGTGTAATTGTAAATAACGTCAAACTCCATTTTCTAGCAAATATTAATTATAACAGGGAATTATGTCTGCAGTGGCCCAGTCTTGTCAGTCATTTCTGTGTACCTTTTTACTTCTGTCTGGAATATATTTGGCGAAGGGCTCCTTATGATTAGTTACGTTTTGTGGAAGCCAGCACGCAAACAACCACAACAACATTTAAGCACAGGACCATTAGTCTATATTTTTAATAAATGTACCAATTAAGAAAAAAAAAAGTAACTGTGGGCCTTCAGGTCAAGATGGCAGAGTAGGTAAATGCTGTGCTCCCCCTCTCCCATGACCATATAAAAATTACAACTAAACTACAGAAACCATCATTGACAACCATCTGTAGACTAGCTGAACAGAAGACGTATAAATAAGAACATACAGAAGAAGCCATGTGGAGACTGGTAGAAAAAGGTGGAGATGCTGAACTGGCTGGTACCATACCCACATATGGCAGATAAAAATCAGGAGGGATATCCCAGCTGCAGAGATCCGCCCTGAGGAGCAAGGGGTCCCAGAACCACACCAGACTCCCCAGCCCAGGGTTCCAGTATTCGGAAGAGAAGTCCCCATAACTTCTGGCTATGAAAACCAGCAGAAATTGTGGCTGAGTGAGATGAAGGGCTACTGGAGTCCCATGCATGCCTCTTAAAGGGCCCACACACAGACTTACTTGCTAATGGACTCAGTCGCTCTGAGCTCCAGCACTGGGGCAGCAGCTAGAAAGATATCACAGACATATGAGGAGGAACTGAGTTGTCTAGCTTCAGGGCGAGGGCTGGAGGAGCAACTTTCTCCCAGACAAAAGTACCAGCAGATGCCATTTCCTTTTGTTGAGCCCTCCCCAACCCAACTGCAGCACAGGTGGTTGCCATACCTGAGTCTCCAACAACCTAGCTAACACCATCAGCCCCACCCTCGTGATTTCCTGAGAATCCACCCCACCTAACTTGTGGGCCCACCCAAGTCACTTCCAGAGGCTTTTCCATACAAACGCCCTGTCTCAGGTCATGCTTTGGACTTTTCTAAAACCTCTCAAAGGTTCACAAACCCCAAACAAGCAGCAACTGGCCTCGGTGTGCCCCATGCCTCTTGCTAAATGGACCGAAATGGCGGCCAGCCTCAGTCAGCAGCTTAGCCTCTCCCAGGCACCACCAAGTCCAGGACAAGTGGCAAACATCTGCAGATCACTTTATAACTCATACCAGGTGGCCCTAGACCAGGCACAGGCAAAAGTTGACCTTGGTTTGCATCAGAGCCCCTCCAAAGGGGCCCCAGAACCAACACACCTGGTGGCCAGCTTCAGACCACACCAGAGCACCACCCAACAATCTTCACAAATGACATACCCAAAGGGCAGACTCAGCAAGCACCAGAGATCTGCTAAAGCGAATCCTGCTCCATGGGGTCAGCCCCTGCACAACAGCTTCTTCTTGTAGTCATGGCCAGTCCTCACAACCAACCAGCCTTAGGATCATCCCAAACCACTGATGAGCAAACAACAATCAAAGCTCAACTACAACAGGAGGGCACACACAATTCACACAAGGGACACTCTTGGAGCACCTGACTCAGGTGACCAGGGAGATTGTATTACTGGGCCACACAGGACACCTACACATAAGGCCACTCTACTAAGATGAGGACACATAGCAGCTCTCCCTAATAAATGCAAACACACACAGGGAGACAGCCAAAATCAGGAGGCAAACATGTCCCAAATGAAAGAACAGAATAAAACTCCAGAAAATGGAAACAAGCAATCTACCAGATACAGAGTTCAAAACACTGGTTATAAGGATGCTCAGTGAACTTAGGAGGAAAATAGCTGAACTCAGTGAGAACTTTAACAGAGGGATAGGAAACATAAAAATAGAGATAGAAAGCATAAAAAAGAACCAATCAGAAATGAAGACCACAATAACTGAAATGAAGAACACATTACAGGGAATCAACGTGGGTTAGATGAAGCAGGCAATCAAATCAGCTATTTAAAAGACATCATAGTGGAAAACATCCAACCAGAACAGCAAAAAGAAAAAAGAATCCCCCAAAAAGGAAGATGATTTAAAGGGCCTCTGGGACAATATCAAGCATACCAACATTTGCATTGTATGGTACTAGACGGAAAAGGGAGAAAGCAAGGGACTGAAAACTTATTTGAAGAAATAGTAACCGAAAAATAATAATAATAAATACAGAAAACTTCCATAAGCTGGTAAAGGAAATAGACATACATATTCAGGGAGTGCAGAGAGTCCCAAATAAAATGAACCCAAAGAGGTCCACACCACGACACATTAAAATACCAAAGGTTAAAGACAGAGAGAGTCTTAAAAGCAGCAAGAGAAAAGCAGTTAGTTACTTACAAGGGAGCTCTCATAGGACTGTCAGCTGATTTCTCAACAGACACTTTGGAGGCCAAAAGGGACCGGCATGAAATATTCAAAGTGATGAAAAGCAAGGACCTACAATCGAGATTATTCCACCCAACAAAGCTATCAGAATTGAAGGAGAAATAAAGAGCTTCCCAGACAAGAAAAAGTTAAAGGAGTTCATCACCATCAAACCAGCATTACAAGAAATGTTAGACGGACTTCTTTAAGGCAAAAGATAAAAAATTTGAATAATAAAATGGTAATAACTACATTCTTATCAATAATTACTTTAAATGTAAATGGATTAAATGCTCCAATCAAAAGATGTAGAGTGCTGAATGGATAAGAAAACAAGACCTATACATAGGCTGCCTACACAAGACCCACTTCAGATATCAAGACACACACAGACTGAAATAAAGGGATGGAAAAAGATATTTCATGCAAATGGAAACAAACAAAAAAGCTGGAGTAGCAATACTTATATCAGACAAAATAGACTTTAAAACAAAAACTATAACAAGAGACAAAGAAGGACTCAGCAATTCTACTTCTGGGTATTTATCTGAAGAAAACCAAAGCATTAGTTCAAAAAGACATATGAACCTCCTATGTTCACTGCAGCATTATTTACAATAGCCAAGATATGGAAGCAACTTGAGTGTCCATTGATATACAAATGGATAAAGAATGGCGGGGGAGGGCCAGCCAAGTGACGCGGTGGTTAAGAGCTGGCTTGGGACACCAGCAGCCCCAGTGCGGATCCCACATATGAGAGCCAGTGACACTGGCCTCTACAGCTAAGATGGTGAACAACAGCTCCACCTGGAGCTGGGCTGCTGTAAGTCCCCAGGGCGGCATAGCTGCAACCCCTGCTGCAGTGGGCTGCCATAGGCTACAGTGAGTGGCTGGCAGCTGGTGTGAGCTGCCAAGAGCCGCTGTGAGCAACTGTCCAGAGGCCAGTGACTGATCTGCCTCACCCAGGAAGAGCGCAATGACAATACCAACATGGGCCAGTGAAGCAACGTCCTCCACAACTAGACTGAAGAACAAAGGAACAGCAACTTGTCTGTTCCCCTTCCCCAGTTTCCCAACACTGTTCCCCTCCCCCAATTCCCCAATAAAATCTTTAAAAAAAAAAAAAAAAGAAGAGGGGGTACATATATACAATGGAATATTACTCAGCCATGAAAAAAATTAAATTTTGCCATTCGCAACAACATGGACTTAGAGGGTGTTATACTGAGTGAAATAGATCAGACAAGGAAAGGCAAATACCATATGATTTCACTTAAATGTGGAATCTAATAAACAAAATAAAATCAAACAAAACAGAAACAAACTCATAGATACAGAGAACATTTTGATGGTTGCCAGCTGGGAGGAGGGTTGAAGGGAGTGGATGAAAAAGGGGAAGGGATTAAGATGTGAAAACTGCTAGTTATAAAAACTCATGAGGCTATAAAGTACAGCATAGGAAATATATATTATAAATATATATTATATTATATATATTATATCAATAATATTGTGATAACTGTGTATGAGGTCAGATGGGTACTAGACGTATCCTAAGTTATATAAATGTCTAATCACTATGTCGTATATCTGAAACTAATATAATATGGCATGTCAACTGTAATTGAAAAAAGGACAAAATTATTCTTTAAAACACAGTAACTGTGGAATAACACATTATCTGGATTGTATAGTCAGATAAAGCAGACAGAATTTAACAAATAAATTTACCTCAAATGAACCAGTAGGTGTCACTGTTTAAATGTATTGGCAACACTTTCTGCAGTTCTTCAGAAAGTCCTATAGAAAATTTCGAACAATTTTGAATAACTTACAACTAGTTCAAACCCAGAATAAGAATGTTTATAAATCCACACTCTTAATTTTTAATTCAAAGTAGTGACTTAATTTCTTATTGTTAAAGTAATCATTGGAAAATCATTCTAAGCTTAACAGTGGTATACATACAAATGATTCAAATTTAAATACAAAATATTTTAAGAAGTTTGAAAAATAAAGATTCTAATTTAACATGTCTACTTTTCAAAGAAAAGCAAAGATTCTGATACATATTAGGACAGGATTTCAATTTTTAAGAACTGATATCATCTGGCTCTATATATTGGGTCATTAGGAAAGTCATAACATATTTTTCTATGTTTTTCAATGCAAAAATGCATCATGACTTTCCCAATGACCTAATAATTTTAAGTGAAAGAAAAATACTTTTTAATAGTATTAAAGAAAATTGTGTCAAATTGTGCCTATCACCTAGACACAATGAGTCTGGGTGTGTATGATCTTATCTTGTCTGTTAATGGAGATTGTGAATGTAAAAGTATTTTGAAAACTGCCAAGTTGATCTACTCACGCAGTGTTGGTCTACTGCACTTCCCACCAAAGATGGCTCTAGAAAAGGGAAGGGATCTCAGTTACAAAACACTGACCCTCATATGTGGGACCTGAACTGGGGCCTCTGGTTTCCCAAGCCAGTGCTTATCCACTGTACCACTCGGCCAGTCCAACACCTGCTTTTTCAAGAAGAGAGTTATAGGGCTGCCTAAGTGGTGCAGTAGTTAAGTGCTGGCTTGGGATGCCAGCGGCCCCGGTTCAGATCCCACATATGAGGGCTAGTGACACTGCTCTAAAAAAAAAAGAGTTACAGCCTCATAACCATTCTTCAGAGGTAAATATTATTTTCCTATTTGCAAAAGACTGGTAACCTGGGAAAGCTGGTTAACCTGTCTGACCCTAAAGTCTGAATTCTTTCTATTGAGTCACCTTGTGATTTAAACTTTTATAAACTGAATCAAATTCTTAAACTGTGCTGCATTACATTAAGTTCACTCAAAGAATCCTGCTAATCAGAGGAAATCAAGAAATCATTTTGTAGAGGATACAATAAAGCAAAAGATCCCATCTAAATTAGCTTGTTAAGACTATTATAATTAAGTAGGCCATGTATGTGTATAGAGCAATAGAAAACATATGGTTCAGTGCCCTAGGATCTATCTTTTAGATGCTCTTGTTCTAGACCAGGGTCATTTCACCCCTCTTTGTGGCATCTCAGTGATCTGTTGGCCAGATTTTCAACAAGCTCAAGAATACTATCTAGTCTTTTACCATCTGTGCTAAAGCATAGCCACAGGTTACTACTGACTAGAAGTTTGATCTACAATATAGTTTTAAAGTAACAAAGTAAAATCCACATTAGTGGATTGCCTATTCTTGGTAGTATCATTCCATACCTGCACCTGCACTTATTAATACAACCATTTAAATTAGCATGAGCTGGAAGGGCTTCACATCAGGATCGTTCCTCCCTTTGCTCAGGTTTTAAGGGGGGAAAGGGATAGACTGAGTTGAGTCTAACTGGGTATTGACTGAATTAAACAAATTCCTGCCCCCCCGCCAAAAAAAAAATATTTTTTGCCAATTCAACATGCCCACTCTCCCAAGCCTATGGAGGCTGATCAAGAGTTTCTACATCAATAGATATAGATGCTTCCAACTGCAACATTAATCAGGTTGCTTCTTGCTTTGAATACTTCAGTGGACTCCAGACACCAAACTTATCATGGTTTCGTGGTGGCTTCCCCCACCTGTATCTCTCTCCCTTTCCTCCCTGCCCCTCCTGGAGCCCTGTTCTTCTTCCTTCAGTTCTCAACTAAAGCTGACTCTCTGGAAAGAGTTAGGGCTTCCAACACTGCTCCTTTAGCACCTTGGGCATAATTCATTTTTTCTCATTATAAATGTGGTTCATTAAAATCTCTCTCTCACTATCTACGCTCCTTGAGGCAGATGCTTGGTTACTTGTCTGTATATCCCCAGTGTCTAACAGTGATTGGCTCATAGCCATTTCTCAGTGTTGGCAGGATGCTTATTTCCTTCCCTTTCTTTCTTGAACAATTCAATTTTAAATCTATTAGATGGGTCCAAATAAGGTAGATGTTATACTTGGGGGCGGGGGGTAGGGAATTATAAATATGGATAGAAAACTAAATAAAATCTGTAGTGTTTAATCAGAAGGGGAGGTATTGGTATGAACTCCTAGATATAAATTAGCTAGAAGATAGATAGATAGATAGATAGATAGATAGATAGATAGATAGATAGATACACATATTCCCTAATTCTGTGCACTGAGAGGGGCTGGGACCAGAAACACATCAAAAGCAATAAGCACACCTAGTGCTGAAATCTTGGCTTCTAAATACCATCTTCCACTAAAGGAAACCAGGGATCTTTTGAAAATGACTCGTTCTAGAGCTGGGTCAGGGAAAATACAATGTAAGTATGCAATATGTTGGCCGAGAAAGTAAGGGAGTGCTAACGTACGATGGAGACCTCAAAAGTCAGCTTGAATGGACTCGCATTGACCAAATCTGGAACACTGAGCATCAAAAAAAAAAAAAAAAAATCAAATGGATTGTAACTCTTAATTAAAATAGGACACCATAAATACATACTTACATTATTTATGACTCCATAAATACTTGAATAAAATGTAAAGTCTGATGAGTAATTGGATATTTACATAGCTTTAAAGCACTTCTCCTCAAAATATGTATTAATCACAAAGGAAAAAAGAGCAACTTTATAATGGAGAAGCCTGGCAGAGCAGCTTAATCAAGTTAATTAAGTTAATATCAATAACAGGCCACATCAAAACCATACCACCTCAGAGGATGCAATGAGAACACAGGATCACTTCTGCAATACTCCTGCTAAAGATGCATAACCTTAATCGAATCACCAGAACACATCAGACAAACTCAAATTGGCAAAGGGATGTTCTACATACGATTGGCCTGTCATCCTCAGAAGAGTCAAGATCAAGAAAGTCAGAAGACTGAGGAATCCTTACTGATTGAAGAAGCCTGCGGAGATGTGACAAGTAAATGCAATGCCTTATTCTGAACAGGACGAGCCTTTTACTATAAAAGACAACTGGTGATTAAATGGGGTCTGGGGTTAGATGGTAAGAAATTATCAGGGTGAATGTCCTGATTTTAATGGTTGTAGTGCAGCGTCTAGTGTACCTTCCTCTCAAATGATTTCAAATAAAGGGCTCTTTGCACTGTACTTTTTTTCCGCTAGGGTTTAAATTATTTTCTAAACATTAAAAAAAAAAAAAAGAAAAAAAATCAAAAACGACCATGCCATTTATATTTTTTAAATGTACGCCCAATACAAGGTAGAACTATGATGCATGCATATAATTAATTTTAGCGGAAAAAAAAGAAAGACAAGATAAAAGGTAGTGCAGAGGCAGTTTTCTAACCACCCTGCCCTAGCACCAGCGCCCTCGCCACCCCGCTGGCTCCCGCAGCTGGGGAGCAGAGCCTGGCTGCGCTGGCCGCCGCCGAGTCCCGGCCCCGCCGGTAGGAGACGCGGGGCAGCCCGGGCCCGGGAGGCGCCCGCCGCAACCCCAGGCCGCCGGCCGCGCCCCACGCCCAGCCCGCTCGCTGCCGGGTCTCGGGGTCTCGGGGAAGCGCGATTCTTGAGTCCAAGGCGTGGTGCTCGGTGAGATGGACATTTTAAAAGTATATAAAATATTTAAAGGAAAAAAAATGCGATTACCAGGAGTGGGGTTCGAACCCACGCGGACATATGTCCATTGGATCTTAAGTCCAACGCCTTAACCACTCGGCCATCCTGGTGCAGGCGAAGGGTGTTCCTTTCGCTCTTCCTACAAGGCCTACTCCACAGTCCGCACGCCCTCCTCCAGAAACCCTTAGCTTTTGCTGCTGTTTTTTTTCAGTTTTCCCAACCGGAGCTGCAGTGGCCTTCCCGCCAGAGCCCCTGTTTCCCACCGCCGCAGCTCGCTGTTGCCCCCGGGCCGCCACGGCTGCGGGTTCAACTGCAGCCGAGCTTGGCGCGCTTTCGGCGACCGCGGCACCATCAGGTCCCAGCCCATTTTGCTTTCGGTTTCGAGGTGCGCGGGCGCGGCAAACAAACACTTGTAAACGGCTGGATTCCCAGCAACAGGTTTTGGAGGCGCCCGCGTCTCACTGGGGTGCAGGGACAGAGCCCAGAATGCGGTGTTTGCCTTGTTTTACTCCAAATCGCACAAACTTAAAGAAATGAGTTGCATGGGCAGCGGGAGAGTTCTTGGACCCCTGTACCGGTGGGTCGCTTTTCTTCGTTGCATGTGTCACACGGGAACAAAGCTGGGTAGACATACGTGTGTATATTTTACCATGGCACATGCAGGGTGGTGTGGCACTAGTTACCCTTCCTGCCGGCGGCAGGCACCGCCTCACTGGCAGTTCGGTGGCCTCCACCCTGCTCCCACGACCCAGCCGTACACTTGGATGCTTACGTTCCCTGATCTTCACTGTTCAGCAATGCTGTCTTTCCTTTCTGCGCGTAGAAGATTCAGTTTGCTGTCAACTCCTTTTCCAGGATTTCCATTCCAGTGCTTCATTTCCATGGGCAAATAAAAATGTTATTGTTTTGTGCCACTAAGTTATTTTTTGTGAATAAAGCCATAGATTAAAATTTTGAGACTGATCAGCTACTAGAATATTGTAATGGAGCCCCAGGAGCACTGTATAGAGAGACGGGATACCTGAGAATAAAGCCAAAGCAGGGGAAAGCAGAGCCCTCAGATGAAGAGCCCAAGGTCTGGTTCCAGCATTGATTAGAGTTCTTTCCTCCATTCTTACTGGATTCCGGGCCATGCTGCTCTTTTCCAAATTCACATCTTATATGACACTGTCTAAGAAGAAGAACACAAGTTCTATGCCTAGGTCCTAGCTGCAAGGGAAGCTAGGAAGCAAAGTTCTGGCTTCTCCCTTAGGAAGCAGGCCTCAAAAATGGAGGAAATTCCCCAAACATAGGAATGGTATTCAAAAGATTTTGGCAACTGCAAGGCATGACAAATATCCACTTGAGTGTTGGAACAAAATGTGAAAGTACTGCATAGTGACATTTGTTATAACTGACAGTATTAGAGAGAAAATGACAATATTAAGACAGCTTTTGTAACGCTGAAATGGTTCATGTTCAGGAATTGCATTTGACACACTTCTTAAGAGACATGTTTCACTCTGTTTAAATTGTTTTTCTGTGTGTGTGTGTGTGTGTGTGTGTGTGTGTAAGCCATGATAGTCTTTGTGCATTCTGTGGTGGTTTAAAAAATATGTCCATAAATTCTATGATACACCTCCCTTCAAGAGATAGAGCCTAATTCCCTTCCCCTTCCATGTTGGCTGGACCTAGTGTCTCATTTCTAGTGAATAGTATAAAACAAGACACTAGATCATCAGGGAGGAACACTGCTGCTATCATCTGGGTTGCTCTCTCTCAGATCATGCCCTCTGGAGGAAACCAGCTGTTATGTCATGAGCAGCCCTTCGAGAGGCCCATGTGAAGAACAACCAAGAAGGAACTGAGGTTCCCACATGAGTTAGCTTGGGAACAGATCCTCCAACCCAGTCAAGCCTTCAGATGTCTGTAACCCTGGACAACATCTTGACTACAACCTCATGAGAGACCCTGAACCAGAAAGACCCACCATATGCTGATTTCATAGGAAACTATGTAAGATAATAAATATTTATTGTTTTAACCTGCTAAGTTTTGTGCTATTTCTATGGAGCTATGTATAACTACTACACATACTGGTTAGAGTTAGTTTCTCTAGCTTTGATGATATATTCATAGGCATGTGCTTTGTTTCCACACATATATTTTAAAAGAGTAATCTTGCTGACCCCTTTGCTAACTTGCCTTCTTCCATTTGTTTTCAAACTCTTGAATGGGTTGCCCATACTTTCCAAATCCACTCACTTTCAGTTTTCCCCCCAAATCCTTTGATGTGTGGATTCTGCACTTACTTTTCTTCCTCTTTATCCTTTTAGAATGAAAATATCTTTACTAAAACAGATTCAAGTTGCACAAGTTGTATAAAATGCAAACAATATAAAACTGAATAAAGTAGAATGTGAAACCCCATAAATTGGGACCCCCATTCCTTAAAGATGCTATGCCATTTTCTATCTCTTTCCGGCTTTTTCCCATGCTGTTTTTCTTTGCCTAACTGTCCTTCAAAGCCCAGCATAAATCCTACCTTCCCACCACACATACAATTGTAAAGTGAAATGAGTAAGCATAAGTTAGACTTACGTGCAATTACGAGTATACAAAACTTGGGAAGTTCCAAATTAAACTTTAGAAGTGTCCTTCTCACTCTGCCTGATCTCATTTATTATAATAAAAATTAAAGCATGTGATATTATTAGAAAAACATTATTCTTAGTGCTAGAATTTTTATTTACTTATAGAATTTAAATTTTTGTTTCAAATCTTATGAAATATAGTATACATATGTCCTATATAGTAAGCAGGAAATAAACCATCCTTTTTGTCCATAATTGAGGGTTGCCATCATGATAGCATCAATTTTTCTACACTATAGATAAAGCAAGAGGTAGCAGGACCATAATGTAAAGTATAGGCACACCTCATTTTATTGCGCCTCACTTTATTGTGCCTCCAGGTGATTCACGTTTTGTACAAATTGAAGGCAAGACCCTCCCCCAGCAAAAAGATTACGACTCACTTTATTGCAATACTCTTCATTATTGAGGTGGTCTGGAACAGAAACCATGCTATCTAGGAGGTATGCCTGTATTGTTTAGACAGTAGAGTCAATAGACCTAGTTCAAACTGTAATTTTTTTCCCCTAGCTGTGTAAGCAATATCCTCTTCAAGTCAGTTGCCTCATCTGTAAAATGGGAATAATAATACGTAGCTATCTCAGAGAAACGTTGTGAGAATTAAATGATGTATATAAAATATGGAGCACAGTGCCTGTCTCAAGGTAAGTCCCTGTGGTAGCCACTACGTGTTGCTTTTCCAACAGCTATTCCCAATTTGACTTCAGGGAAGGTAGACTCCTCCCCTTTCCCCAAGGGTTTAATCATTATTTGCTTAAACTGGTCATTTTCATGTCATCTTTTTTGCCAGTAATTGATCTGGGGTGGGCATGTGATCCAGTTCTGGCCCAGGGAAATACAGGAAGGTAGCCAGGAGGTTCTGGAAAAATATTTCTTTCTGAATGAAAACCCAGCCTCAGGAAGAGAAAGCTTGTGCTATTCCTTCCCTGTTTCTTCCTGCCTTCAGTGGGGTGGTGTGAAAATGTAATTCTTGGGGCTGTTAGCCATCCTGTGATCACAAGGGAACAAGCCTGTGGACAAGGAGCTGCTAACACCCAAAGATTTCAGGACAGTAAACCAGAAAGAGACTCTGACCTCAAAGAACTCAGTGAGCCGCAGGCAACCGGAAACCACTGACCTCAGAGCTGCTTGTCTTACGAGATAATTAACACGCCTTTAAATGTAAGCCAGTGGTTTTCAGGGCATCAGAATCACCTGGGAACTTGCAGGAAATGCATCTTCTTGATCCCCGCCCCTAACTGCTTGAATCCTCATCTCAGAGTTGTTGATTCGGAGACAAGCTCAAGCGTTAGTCCTTGTTAACACAGTGGGGTCCTGCATGCCTTCCCGGGTGCTCACACAGTGTGCACAGAGCACATGAAGGCCTCTACGACATGCCCTCCAAGCTGCTTCCTCAATGGAACTCCCATTAGTGGCATGATTTCTTACATTTACCTCTTTCTCCTAAGTAAGCCTATCTCTGGAGGGTGCACTTGCTGTCTTTCTGTGTATGAATAGATACATAAATTATTGTGGGGAGCCCTAAAGCTGCCTTTTCCTAAGATTTTTCTTGTCCTTGACAGAATCTTCACTTCCCCTTTACCAGAAACCTCTCACTTCCTAGCATCATTCTCACACCCTTTTATTTCCTCATCAGCTAAGTGCTTCCGCCTCCAGGTGACCTCTCAACTCATTCTTTATCTCAACTACATTATGAAGAAATACAGCCAAAGCAGACTTTCAAAGCCTTATCACTAGACACTATCATCATTAGGACACATTTTCTCACCCAGGGGTGAGAAGGGGAAGCCATCTGCCTACTTACACTGGGGATGACCAGATACTTTTCAGGCACTCAGAGACACCTGTGCACGCTTTTCTTCTGGATTCCAAAGAACAGGGTGGGAGGCTGAGCACGGGAGGTGGACCAACCCCAAATCTCTGCCAGAACTGTTTGCGATGAGGCTCTTTCTGACAGCTCTGGTCCATAGATACCATAAAGAGATGTGAGGTTGCTGGGGACATGGAATGAGGTGCAGGGGTGAGGGAGGTTTGCATTACCCAGACACTTGTGAAAGAAAGACTATTAAAAAATAGTGCTGGGACGCGCCAGCTGAGTGGCTTAGTTGGTCAAGTTGCTCACAAGCTCTGAACAACTGTCGCTGGTTCGATTCTCTCATGGGCCAGTGAGCTTCGCCAGAGCTAAGCCAGAGCTGAGCTGCCCCTGAACTGCCAACAGGTGGCAGGATGGCTCAGCTGGTGAGAGCACATGCTCCTAATGACAAGATTGCCTGTTCGATGGTGGGCTATGCCCACCCACGGCTGACACTGAACTCTGCACCTTGAGCTGAGCTGCTGACAGGATGGCTCAGTGGATGAGCATGTGCTCTTAACAGCAAAGTTGCCAGTTCGAGTCTCGCATGAAAACAAAAAAATTAGTGCTGGGACAATAGGCTTGCAAGAACCCAGTCTCAGGCAACTTACACATGTAAAAGAAATGTATATGCCAGTTTAAACAAAAATTAGTATCAGCTCTGTACCTAACAGACGTTTATTGAATGAACAATCATATTAAGGATTATATAAATTTAAATGTAAATCGAAGCACAATTCCTGATGTGTGACACACTTTCTTGTTGGGTCCATTAGGAAAAAACGAGACAGGAAATTGTAGTTGCTTTCACAGCTCAAGTACCTGGTGTACGTTTTGGATAATATTAACCACACAATAGCTCACAACTATTGTAATTTTTGTTTTAAAGTATCAACAGCAATTCTTTAATTTCACTTAGCTGTGGACAGAGAGGATAGAACTGAATGAAGGTCATTCTGGTGTTTTGCCTCTAGATCTGGGAGGATAATGATCCCATTAACTGAAGGAGGGCCACAGGAGGAAGAACAGTCTGCCTGAGGCGCCTAGGGGACCTTCACGAAGAGAGGTCAAGTAGACAGGATATAAAAACCTGGAGTTTAGGGGACAAGTCTAGGCTAAAGGTATAGGTTGTTGAGTGAATGGTTCAGGCAAATGCCACAGGTGCCACAGGATGCCGGCCAGAATCGCGTAGCTATGTGGTGTTACAGGTACAGCTATGGAGAAGGCGAATACTGCAAACAAGCCCACACCAGGTAGGTGGTCTTTGGCAAATTCAGCTCCTTTTTTCTGTCACATAAATCAGAGGAGTAGGTAATATAAATCATGAATGCTTCCTTTCCTTTTGTTTTGTTTTTGCAGTATACTTTTAAGGAGGCAATTCAGTTGTCCAGTAGCAACATGATATATTGAAAATTGAAATATATATATACATATATATATATATATATATCCAAAAAAAATGTATACACATCTTAAGAAAAAAACTGTACTAAAATTGTAATCTCAGTATATATATATATATATATATATATCAATATATATATATATATATATATATATACTGATAACAAAAAATGAATACAAGTCACTTTTGACTTCTGCAATTAGAAGAGGTGTTCAAAGTAGTTACTATAAGCGTAATTTTAATACAGTTTTTTCCTTTCTCAAAACGGGGGGCCGGTCGAGGGTCACGGTGGTTAAGCACTGGCTTGGGAAGCCAGCAGCCCCAATTCGGGTCCCACATATGAGGGCCAGTGACAATGCCCTCAAAAAAAATAAAAAATAAATAAAAATAACAACCAAGCGAGGAAATAATAGATTAAATGGAATTAATTGCATCATTCTCTCCAGTTTATTTTTTAAATAGTAGGATGAAGAGAGGAGTGGAAATTATATTTTACCAAACTGTGAGAAAAGGCAGATCTTTTTATTGTTTTAACAAAAAAAGTAAAAGGTTGGGCTGGCCGAGTGGTGCGGTGGTTAGGTGCTGTCTTAGGAAGCCAGCGGCCCCGGTTCAGGTCCCACATATAAGGGCCAGTGACAATGCCCTCAAAAAAAAAAAAAAAAAAAAAAGGAAAATAAATTAATATGCAAATGAATATAAAGGCTTTGCGTTATCCAAAATCTATAAAAAGGAGTTTCAGAGTTAGGAGAAATTTCCAAAATTTTCATCCCACTTACCACATTGAATTTAAGCCCAAACAAAATTATATCATAGAATACCATAAAACATAATTTTATGAAATTATACTCACAGGGCATACACAGAGATAAGAACACCTAGTAACTTTATTTATTTACAGCATTTTCAGTTTCCCCATTCTGCATTTTCATCCACTTTACTATGTCCCGTAATCCAATTCTGTCTTTCTGGGTGTCCAGAGTTATCTTGCTTCCTGACCTACCTTGTATCTAAAAATATAGATTATTGATTATTATATATAGGTCATTTTATAGTATTTACACAATAATAATTATAGATTATTATGTAGGTCATTCTTTTTTCTTCCTTTTTAAAAATTTTCAGTCTCCAGTACATTCACACTACTGGATCATTCCTTCCAAAAATATTAATTTAAGCCTCTTGTCTCTTATCAAGAAGGAAAGGATTTCTCGTCATCATTTTCATGTCCCCTACTATGTCTTGCCAATCCAATTTTTTTAATTCTTTTATTGTGAAATAAACATTTTTTTTAATTAGCTTCAGGTGTACAACACAGTGCAATAGTTATACTTTTTACCTCTCAAAGTGACAATGCCCTCCCCCAATTCGCCACCCCACTCCCCCCCCATATCATACATACCTATTACAATTCCTTTGACTCCCTTCCACAGTATACTTTACATCCCGTGACTATCTATATATTCAATTACAGTTGATATACAATATTACACAACATCAATTTCAGGTATACAGTGCAGTGATCAAGCCTCTACTCCATCCATGAAATGGTCTCCCTAACAAGACATGTGACCATCTGACACCCCACAAAATATTTACATTATTAATTATATTCCCCGAATTGTCTTTCGTATCCCTGTGGCAATATTGTAGTTACCTATTTATGCTGTCTAATCCCTTCCCCTTCTCCCTCATCCCCACCCCCCTCCCAACTAGCAACCCTCAGTTTTTCCTCTATGAGACTGTTCCTGTTTACTTTGCTCATTCATTCAGTTTTTCAGATTCCACATATAAGTGAGATCATATGGTATTTGTCTTTCTCCAACTGACTTATTTCACTTAACATCATAGTCTCCAGGTCCATCCATATCGTTGCAAATGGTACGATTTCATTCTTCTTTATAGCGGAGTAATACTCCATTGTATAAATGTACCACAGTTTCTTAATCCAGTCATCTACTGATGGGCATTTCGGTTGTTTCCAAGTCTTGGCTATTGTAAATAGCACTGCAATAAACATAGGGGTGCATATTTTTTTTTTTGGAATTAGCGTCTTAGATTCTTCTAGGTAGATACCAAGAGTGGAATTGCTGGGTTATATGGTAGTTCTGTTTCCAGTTTTTTGAGATACCTCCATACTGATTTCCATAATGGCTGCACCAATTTGCAGTCCCACCAACAGTGCACCAGGGTTCCCTTTTTCCACATCCTCGCCAGCACTTGTTGTAAAAATATGGAACGCTTCACGAATTTGGATGTCATCCTTGCGCAGGGGCCATGCTAATCTCTGTATCTTTCCAATTTTAGTATATGTGCTGCCAAAGCAAGCACTTGCCAATCCATTTTTAATGTATCACTGAAACTCTTAGTGAGAAGAGATGCAACTTTGGCTAATAAAGCTGTGATTTCATTTTGGACATGAGAACTTTTTGCAAAGTTACTTCAAATATTGATCATGGCTAATGCAGGTACCAAACACAAGAAACTGCCCTGCGGTTGAGTTCCAGCATTAAAAGAACAGATACTTTCTTTCAGTTCACCAGAAGTTTTACTTTCTCCTGGGTAAGTGCATGTTTTAACATCTTGCCACTTAGTAACATTTCTTGTTGGACAGGTTTCTTCCATGAACCAGATGACGAAGTGCAGTTGAAGATTATGAAGAGAATCTATGTTACCTCATCTATGACCTTTTAAAGCAGTACTAGACCAGGGTAAAACCACAGGGCAGGGCTGAATAAACTAGCTAAACATTCCTGGCCACCAGAGAAATTCCTGACGTTGTCACATGGAGACTAATTTTTTTTATTTTTTTTATCAAGGGTAACATTCCATGTACATCCTTTCTACCCACTGCAGATTCTCTTCTTGATTTGGTCCATAGCCATGTTTTGAGAGTTGGAACACCAGCTGCTGGCAGCTGGCTGGGAGGCACCTGGGGCCACACAACAGTAGGTCTGCCTGGTCAGTTTCAGCTGGGAGAGAGCTGGGGCCTTGCAGCCCTGCTGAGCTCACAGCTCAAAGGAATAGCAGGTTGGGGTTGGCCAGCTGAGTGGCGCGGTGGTTAAGCGCTGGCTTGGGAAGCCAGCGGCCCCGGTTCGGTCCCACAGATGAGGGCCAGTGACACTGCCCTGAAAAAAATAAAATAAAATAAAAATAAAAATAAAAAAATAGCAGGGTAGGGTACTTCAGTCTCTCCTCCGTCTTCAACTCCTACAGGGGAAGAAATGGTCTTGCAGTTATTTCTCTGCACAATACACATGCAATGGAATATTTTTGTATTGAATAAGCATTATGACCCCTAAGGAGCCTGTATTGTGTGTGGAGGGGGAGGGGTAGCCCTACATACTTGGGAGAATGGACAGGGCATCCTCCTATATAGAGACCTCAGTGATTGAGGAGAGTTTAGGGCTGAGGCCCAAAGTCACCGCCCTGAAACACAGCCTTTATGACTAGGAGCAGGTCACTTTATGACAAGTGACCCTATTAAATGCTGTGATATATATATATATATATATATATATATATATATATATATATATATATCCCAAGCCAATGCATTTTGTCCAAAAATTTTAAAAATAATCTTTATTTTACATGGCTGGAAGAATAAAAAGAAAAGAAAACCCTCTCCAGATAAAACTTAGGTTTACAGCTTTTTTTTGTATCCAACATGAGTAATAAGGTAGAGAGTAGTCTTGCTTGCAGGTCAGTCATGCTGGCTTCAGATCCTGTGACTCAGACCTTCATTCTCTCGCTGTGAGGCCTTTTCAGACTGACCATTCTCTTGGATGATCTGCTTCTCCCCTAGCAGCTTTTTCTCCAATCTCATCTCTATTTCTCTCATCAAGTCCCACCCCTGGGTCATGTCCCCTGCCCCCACTCTGGGCCCAGCACCCAGCACAGACCCTAGACTGTGATGGGAGACTAGATATTGGGCTTTTATGCTGTAAAACAAACATTTAAAAATGTATACAAAAAGTCACTCATAAGAGAAAAAAAAAACTTCTGAATATCTCTTTCTGCATTTAAACCACAAACATTTGAATACCTTTGAAATAAAAGATACTATGCAAAATGTTAAGATCAAAAAACCAAATAAGATGCTATTAGTTGCCCTTAAAAATCAAAAACCAGTCTAGCAGAAGCAGCATAGGTTGCTTAATGAAAAGAGAGAAGATGCTGGCCTGGAGAAGGCACATCACCATGGGACCAGCATAACTGAGGGGTGGGTGCTGCACTCTGAAATCCATCCATGTCCATGGAGACGACACTTCCCATAGGCTTTCCCCACCAAACACTGAACTCATCAGGGACACTGAGGCAGACCTATCCCAGGGAGACACTGGAGCCTCTGAAGGCTGACTTTGCCTTAAGGACCTCCCCATGGCTTTGCAAAATCCTTTTAGATTGCACAGCAGTTTAGAAGGCTTCCAATCTTCCTCATCTTTCACCTACACTGGTGTCAGCCATGCCCAGATCAGACTGCTCTTAGCCTGAACAGGCTCCCTCCCCATTTTCTATCACAGGCATTTACCCTAATAAAATCTTCACACTGTTAAGTCTCTTCCTAGTTGGCTTCTCAGAGGACCCAGACTAACAAGGAGACAAGTCCTGGGAGGTGGCCCAGGTAGAGAAATAGCCTGAAGGAATGGCCAGAGAGGAACAAGAAAGAGCACACAATGAAGAGTAGGAGGGATGAGGCAGAAGAAGCAGGTGGGACCCTGGTCAAACTCACTGAGGAGCTGGCCTGTTATCCCAGCAGCAATGGGTAACCATCAGAGGTTTTTAGCAGATGAATGACATGACCGGATGAATGGATAAACAAAATGTGGTATCTACATAAGCAATGTAATATCATTCAGCCTTCAAAAAGAAGGAAATCCTGTCCCATACTACACCTGGGTTACTATGAGGACATTATGCTGAGTGAAATAAGCCAGTGACAAAAAAGACAAACACTATATGAGTTTACTTGTATAAGGTATGTAGTCAAACTCACAGAGACAGAAAGTAGAATGATGGTTGCCGGGGCTGAGGGGAGGGGGGAATGGGGAGTTGTTTAATGAGTAAAGAGTTTCAGGGCCAGCCGAGTGGTCGGCGGTTAAGCGCTGGCTTGGGAAGCCAGTGGCCCCGGTTCGGGTCCCACTTATGAGGGCCAGGGACACTGCCCTCAAAAAAAAAAAAAAAAAAAGAAAAAAAAAAAGAGTTTCAGTTTTGCACGATGAAAAGAGTTCTAGAGGTTGGTTGCACAACAATGCGAATACCAAACTATATACTTTAAAATGGTTAAGATGGTAACTTTCATATTATGTATACTTTACCAAAATTTTAAAAAAAATTGTAATGGCAAAAAAAGAAAGAAAGAAAGATCACTTATGACTACAGGATAGAGATTGGATTAGAGGGACAAGACTAGAGGACAGAGACCAGTTGGAAGTTGCTGAAATAATGGAGGCAAGAGAGGATGATATGAGCTGGGGAAGTGACAATGGGGGTGAGAGAAGTGCACAACTCTCAGGAGAGGCGAGGTGGGATAGAGGCAGGAGGCTGCAGCAAGGGTGCTGCTTTGGCCAGTGGGGTAGGCAGTGGTGGGTGATCCCATTTACAAGACACAGTAAACAGGAGTTGCTGGGTGGGGGAGATGATGGGTTCCATAGCATTAGAAGCGCTGGTGGGCCTCAGCATGTGAGCTTCGGTATATGCGGATATTTACTTTTTCCTCTTTTCCTTCTTTCCCTGACTTGCTCCATAATAGATATATGGTGGTTTAGAACAACTCCCCAAGTGTGGGTAACCTACAATCTGCAGGATGTAACAGGGAACAGGGGCACAAAACTGGAGGCCATATTGACGGAAAAATACAAGATCCTGGCATAGAAACAGTAACACATACATTAATGTGCTTTGCTGTTTGGGATAGCTAGACTGGGCATATGAAAATAGCTGGGCCTATTGAAAAAAATAATAATAATTAAAAATATATATATTTATGGGCCGGCCAAGTGGCTCCTTGGTAGGTGCTGGCCTGGGATGCCAGTGGCCCCAGTTCGGATCCCACATATGATGGCCAGTGACACTGGCCTCTACAGCTAAGATGGTGAACAACAGCTCCACCTGGAGCTGGGCTGCTGTGAGTCCCCAGGACGGCATAGCTGCAGCCCCTGCTGCAGTGGGCTGCCATAGGCTACAGTGAGTGGCTGGCAGCCAGCGTGAGCTGCCAAGAGCCGCTGTGAGCGGCCGTGCAGAGGACAGCAACCGATCTGCCTCACCTGAGAAGAGCACAATGATGATAACAACATGTGCCAGTGAAGCAACGTCCTCCACAACTAGACTGAAGAACAAAAGGACAGCAACTTGTATGTTCTCCTTCCCCGGTTCCCCAATGCTGTTACCCTCCCCCAATTCCCAATAAAATCTTTAAATTAAAAATATATATATATATATTCTTATCTCATATATATACATCTTCTTTTTTTTTTTTTTTTTTTGAGGGCAGTGTTACTGGCCCTCATGTGGGACCGAACTGGGGCCGCTGGCTTCCCAAGCCAGCACTTAACCTCCGCGCCACTCGGCCGGCCCTTATACATCTTCTTATACACACACACATATATGCATATGTGTGTGTGTGTGTGTGTGTGTGTGTATATATATATATGTATAAATAAAATATTTGTGTGTGCTGCTATTTTTACCCACTATAAAATATTATGGGATGCTGGAATACAGAGGGAGGAATATGGAATATGGCTAAAGAGTTGGCTATAGGACCATGAAAATGTGGAGATATAGATTAGGAAAAATGGAAGAGGTCCAAGAAATAGCTAAGGATGCTTGCAATTAAAATGGGGTATAAAGAATAATTTAAAAATCAACACCAAGAATTAAAAAATGATAGTGTTGGGACTGGTCTCTCACTCATTTCAGGGTGTCACTGGTTTTAAAGCATTCTACGTAGTCTTACCCAGATGATCAGGTTAGAAAGCCTTCTTTCTTACCAGTAAATACATCATCTTTACAACAAAAACCTCCAGCGTATAAAGACTTGTCTATTCTTTTTTTTTTTTTTTTTAAATATTTTATTGGGGAATTGGCGGAGGGGAACAGCGTTGGGGAATCGGGGAAGGGGAACAGACAAGTTGCCGTCTTTTTTTGTTCTTCAGTTTAGTTGTGGAGGATGTTGCTTCACTGTTGGTATCGTTGTTGCGCTCTTCCCGGATGAGGCAGATCGGTCGCTGGCCTCTGGATGTCGCTCACCGCAGCTATTGGCAGCTCACGTTTGGCTGCCAGCCGCTCACTCTGGCTGCGGGCCACTCACTGTAGCCTATGGCAGCCCACTGCAGCAGGGGCTGCAGCCCACACCGTCACTGGGGCTCGCACAGCCCAGCTCCAGGTGGAGCTGTTGTTAGCTGTAGAGGGCAGTGTCACTGGCCCTCATGTGGGATCCGAACCGGGGCCGCTGGCATCCCAAAACCAGCACTTAACCAATGCGCCACTCGGCCGGCCCAAAGACTTGTCTATTCTTTATAACACATGTTAGTTTAAAGATACTCAATAGCTATATGTTGGTGAAGTTACTTTCTAGATCCTATTCATTTTCCATTTCTAAAGCCCCATTAATTGCAATGATTTTCAATTTTGCTATCAAAAGCAAGTAAACAGTGATTCTGATGACAACTGGAATTTTCAAACTATCACCTTGATTACAAATAAGTGAATTGCATGCCGCAGATGGAGATCCCTTCCTTATTTCAAGGAGAGGAGTAGAAATATGTCTGATAGTAAAAATAGAATGGAGATTTATACATAAAACTTAAGACTACAGTTACCCTACTTTATTATTTTTAAGCTATACACTATCTTCAGTGGTTCCTGTCAAGATGAGAACTTTATATTGTAGATCCTGAAAAATATTTGCATATGACATTTAACTGACTTTAAACTATAAGGCATTGGGACAGTTTTTAAATAAATATAAAGCACTGGTACAAGAACACTGTTCTTTTTCTAAGTTCTTATCTTGAAAGGACATAAACTTACTCTCATGATGTCACAGTTCAAACACTTTTAAATTATTGATCGGCTTTTTAAAAATTGTAAATCGGATTATCCTGGATACTGATGCCACCAAGGTGAGCATCTTTCCTACTCTGGTATTTCTGGAATTATCACCCCCTATCTGCTGTGGTTGTGGCTGTAAGCTTTGGCATTTGGCTAGCTGGAAGTAGTCACTGCATATGTTGAAATGGGTTTAAAAGATTTCCACCTTGGGCTGGCCGCGTAGCACAGTTGGTCAAGAACGCGAACTCTGAGCAACAGGGCCACCGGTTCAACTCCCAAATGGGCCAGTGAGCTGAGCTGCCAATGGGTGGCCAGATGGCTCAGCTGGTGAGAGTGCATGCTCTTAACAACAAGGTTGGGCCGGCCGAGTGGCGCATTGGTTAAGCGCTGGTTTTGGGATGCCAGCGGCCCCGGTTCGGATCCCACATGAGGGCCAGTGACACTGCCCTCTACAGCTAACAACAGCTCCACCTGGAGCTGGGCTGTGCGAGCCCCGGTGATGGTGTGGGCTGCAGCCCCTGCTGCAGTGGGCTGCCAAAGGCTGCAGTGAGTGGCCCGCAGCCAGCGTGAGCGGCTGGCAGCCAAGCGTGAGCTGCCAATAGCCGCGATGAGCGACATCCAGAGGCCAGCGACAGATCTGCCTCATCCGGGAAGAGCGCAATGACCATACCAACAGTGAAGCAACATCCTCCGCAACTAAACTGAAGAACAAGAAGACGGCAACTTGTCTGTTCCCCTTCCCCGATTCCCCAACGCTGTTCCCCTCCACCAATTCCCCAATAAAATCTTTAAAAAAAAAAAAAAAAAAAAAAAAAAAAAAACAACAAGGTTGCCGGTTCCACTCCTGCATGGGATGGTAGGCTGCGCCCTGCCGCAACTAGATTGAACGTGGAAACTGGACGGGGGGGGGCTGAGTTTGCCCCCTCTGAAACTAAGATTGAAGTTCAACAACTTGACTTAGAGCTGATGGGTCCTGGAAAAACACAATGTTCCCCTTCCGCAATTCCCCAACATTGTTCCCTTCCCCAATTGCCCAATAAAATCTTAAAAAAAGGAAGAAAAAAAAAAAAGATCTCCACCTTCAGCTCCTGAAGTCTCTCTTGTTCTTTGTGGTGGGTTCTTTTATTTCATACACTAAATGACTAAGTGACATTAATGTATGAATTTTGCATATGTGCCACAAACTCTTGTTGCCCAAAATCACTCTTCCGAGTTTGCCAAGTGAGCATTATGGGGTTGGGTACAGCAAACTCGACAGTATCTCTTGGTGGCGCTAGAGAACTCTTTCCTAAAGAAAAAGCCCGCGTGGTCACCCACACTGTGGCAGTTGGAGCCAAGAAGGGCTTTGGGGAAACAGAGCAGGATATGGGAAAAGCCAACCGATCCCTTCCCTTGGGTCTGTTGTGGCCCAGCCTCCACAACTGACCTACTTCTGGGCTTCCTGACTCACAGCTTGGGAAGAATCAGGGGAAAGCACTTGCCAAATTGAGCCGAACAGCTGCTTCCTGCTTAAGTGTTTTTTGAATGGAACATCTCATTTCTTTTTTTCAGAACATGTTTGGCTGTAAGAAGAAATAGAAAATGCCATGGTGAAAATAGTTTTTCATTGTAGGAGGAAAAAAGCCCTAATAGTCAAAGAAGATAGGGGCTTGGTTTCTTTATTCCATTTATTAAAGACCATTAACAGAAAAATAAGCATTTATTTTCTTCAGAAGTTAACAACTATTCATTTACTTAAGTCAGTAGCAGCTCTCTCAGTCGACAAGAAAGTTATATAATAGCAATAAGGAACATAGTACTTAGCATGTGCCAGGTGCTGTTCTTTTACATATTAGTCATTTCCTACTTAAAACAACTCTGTGAGGTAGGTCCTATTGTATCCATTTTACAGATGAGGAAACTGAGGCACTGACAGGTTAAGTAGCATGCCAAGTCATACAGCTAGCATGAGGCAGAGTCAGGATTTAAACCAGGGGAGTGGGGTTCTGAATCTGTGCTCTTCGCCACTATAACACACCTGGATGTTTACTAAAAAGCAGGAAGAAAAATCCTTGCATTTTCACAGGCAGATATTCACTAATCTCTAAGTATATTAAAATACAGTTTTTACCTAATTCTCCAATGTGAAATATGGGAAATTAAAAAATACACAGAGCCTGCAAACTTGTTTACTTTTGTGAATGGTTCTAAGCAAAGAAAATGTTTTATGGGTTTAAACAAGTCAAATGCATGAACTGTTCTGTCTTGCGGAAACTTGCTGGTGGTCTGTATGTACAATATTTCTTCTCTACCAGGAAAACATAGCAATGAAGCTGTGTGAAGACTTTTGTTTGTTTGTTTGCTAGGAAAAGGGAATTAGGTCAAATTATTGGATTGTCGGAATAGTCATGACATATTTTTTCTATGTTTTTCATTGCAAAAATGCATGACTTTTCCGGCAACCCAATAGATCAAAGGTGAAACATCTCTGGAGTTAGCTGAGAAAGAAATTGGGAGAAATATGAGAAGAACCCAATGGGACTTGGTTTCCACAATTCTCATATTTAACCATGAAATTAAAATTAGGTGCATGACAAGATTTTCATGGTCATAAGCAGATTAGTCAGTGCATTCCATAGAGTTCACACACTCTTCTTTCTACTCCCTTTAAAATTTCACTGTCTGAAGGAAGTGAGAATTATGACCGCTGAATAAATTCACTCATTTATTAAATAATGGGTAGAAAGGGTTCTGTATTGACTCAGAAGAAAGACCGGAAACATGGTAAATGTGGGTAAAGGCATTACAAAGTTTGCAAATGAAACCAAATATCCAAAACACGATGATTTTGCTAAACTATTGTAACTAAGAAGAGAAAGGAAGACACCCACCCCCATGTAATTTTTGTCATTTTTTTTCTTCTCTATTCAGATTCCATCCAGATGTTTTGCAGCCGTAAGCAGCCAGTAGAATTTTTTAAAACAATAATTGAAAAAGTAAACTGAGCAAGACATAAAAGGAATATTTATAATGTAACATTTATTAAACTAACTTGAAAAACAGGATTATTTTAAATTGCTCCATTTCAATGCATGAAGGTGATGGTCCACAGTAAAACAAAAGTAATATTTCCAGGAATGTTATTTTGTCATCTCTAGTTCTGTAGGCATTTTCAGCCTTTGACATTTGTCATTATCACCACAGCCAACAAAGTTGTTCAAAATAAAGTTCTGACTCAAACTGGACTGGAGATATAGATGGGAGTGAGATAAACTCAAAACCAGAAAACCAACACTAACAACCAGTAAAAGTGTTTTTCTTGACATTTATATACTACATTTACAAAAGTAAATCTAAAACCAATTAGTCATTATATACATGCTTAGTTAATATTAGTATTTTATATTTACATATATATGTGCATTCATAATAATCAAATTAAAAAGATAAATTTTAAATTATTTTTATTTATGAAAAAAATATAAAATGTGACTGACACATACCTCCAATGCTCGTTCAATATTCAGTGCTTAAAAATATTTGGAAAATAATTCCAAAATATATTTTGATGGAAGATATTATAAGTGAAGACATAAGGAAATAATGAGTGTTAGATGTGATTTTAATAAGTAGGGGAGGTGAGCGGAAAGAAGTTATACATCTAGACGGGAATCACATGGTATACACCAGATAAAGAATCAGAGATGAAAGACGTACAATTTTTCCCAAGATCAATTTTATGTGAAACTGAACAGAACCAAGATACTTCCAGGATAGCGTAAATGAATTTAAGGTTCGATAATGAGTTCATACTAGTAGCCAATGCGGAACTGACTTCCTCCCAGAGTATCATTAGAAAACATGCCTTGGACATGTATCCTACATCAGTTGTCTATTTGGCTTCCGTTCAGGATGCAAGGGCACAAGCGCAATACGCCGTACAATGACCTCACACAACTTCAGTGGGTATCTGCCCATACTGAAGAAACATCGTTATGGCATCAACCATTTTCCCAAACATGGACTGGGTTGAAATTAGTGGACCTTGGGTTTCTTCTTTCTCTAAAGGCTTAGGTTCACAGGGATTGGGACAACTCGCCCCGATGACAAGGGCCCCCAAATCTTTCCCCAGTGCATTCCCCCTGGGATGGCGCGGGATGGCCCCGGCCAGCCTGCTAGTTGACGCAGGGGCAGCAGAAGCAGCAGATGGTCCGGCAGGGGTTCTTCTTCTTGTACTCCACAGCTTTGCGCATCTGCTTCTTGGCCTGGCCTGTGTAGTTGAGGGTCTTCTCCACGTTGAACTCGATGACGTTCAGGGTTTCGGCCTGCTCCTCCACGATGATGGCCATCTGCAGGAAGAGGTCGTGAACGTCGCGGATGCGATTCTCCAGCCGCAGCAGCTCGCGGTGCCGGCTCTCGATCTCGTTGAGGGCGGCCCGCGCGCCCTTCACGTCGGCCAGCAGGTTCTCGGAGAACACGTCCCACTTGCCCTGCTCGAACATGTCCTCGATCTGGTCGCCCGAGACGTCCTTGCCCATGATCTCCAGCTGGCGCTGGATGCGGATCTTGCAGTTGTCCCGCTGCTTCATCTCGGCCTGGTTGTACTCGTGCATGGCGCGCTGGAAGTGGCGGGTGAGCGCGCTGTACTGGGAGCGCGCGATGCGCGCCACCGCCGAGTGCGGGCCATGCTGCGCCTCGGCCTCCTCGCTCAGCGCCTTCATGGCGCGCAGCTTGCGGTGGATGCTCTCCCCGCGAGCCTTGATGTCCTTGGCAATGGAGTTGGTGTCTCGCTTGATGCTACTGAGACGCCGCATGGACGTGAGGAAGCGGGCGTTTTGCTTTCCCATCCGCTTCACGTCAATCATGAGCTGTTGGTTTTCATACTGAAGGTCCTGGATATCGCGGTACAAGGACTCCAGGATGTGGTCCGTCTCAAACACGATGTCCTCGTGGGGAGAGTCAGGCTCATCATCCCCGTCTGGGAATTGCTGGTCATGCTGCTTGGATAACTCCAGAAGGTCTGATAGCCGGTCCTTCATTTTGACTGCAAGCAGAGATACAGAGGTTAGATTCCTCTAGTGAGAGTCAAATATTTGCACCGAGGGAACTGAAGCTTAAAATAAAGAAACACTCGGCTAGCCGCTCCCCATTCTTTAGTCCTGGCTGTAGGTAATAAATGCACTAAAGGAGCTAAATGTTCTATGACAATTTGCTTACGAGCAAAGGACTAATGTGACTAACAGTCATGAATGCAGTCGTATTTCATAGCCTGTAGGCTCCTGCAATTCAATATTACAGGTGCCCAAAACTCAATCAGCAATTAAAAGTTTTAGACTGCACTGGGAACCAATCTCTCTTCCTTGCTTCAAGTTCTCCAATAATCACAAATCAAGACAGACAGAAAAATGAAAAAAAAAATAGAAAAGACTTGCAAAGATAAAGATTTTTAATAAAGTCAATTTTCAAGGCTTTGAGGTCAACTCTATTGTATTGTCTATTTTATGAGGTGTGATCAAACAATACAGTGCATGTTTACAACAACAACAACAAAATTACTGGGGCATCCGGGTGGCTCAGTTGGTTAGAGTGCATGCTCTGAACAACAAGGTTGCCGATCTGATTCCTGCATGTGATGGTGGGCTGTGACCCCACAACTAGGGTTGTCGGAAAAGTCATGACACATTTTTGCAATGAAAAACACAGAAAAAATACATCACGATTTTTCCAACAACCAAATATTGAAAATGGCGGCTGGATTTAGAGCTGAGCTGTGCCCTCCACAACTAGACTGAAGGACAGCGACTTGACTTGGAGCTGATGGAACCTGGAAAAAACACAGTTACCCAATAAAAAAGTTTTTCAAAGAATTTATTACAGTAAAAGACACATTGCCATTAATTCTCCCTTAAAATACTTCCCCTCACTTTGAATTCTCCCTGACTTCAAATACACTTATCCCATCATTCTTGCCACTTTCTGAAGCAGCTCTGGAGTCTTCTTTTGTGAGTGTCTTTAGTTGCATTGTGGTGGCTGCCTCGGTGTCCTGAATCATTTTGACTTTGAGGAAAAGCCAGGAGTCCCGCAGTGCCAGATCTGGTGACTAAGGGGGATGAGGACAGAAATTGCCACGTACCAGAAGCAATGTGTGAAATGGAGAGTTGTCATGATGGAGGATGATTTATGGCACACTTTAAAACACACCTTCTCTCAACTATAGCTCACACCTGAATGACTGAACCGAACAAGTTGAAACTTGTCACACACTGTTACTAAGGTTCAACGTACCACTTCCTGTATTGAAGATCTGGGCCTTTCTGTTGGATGGCACTCAGCAGCAGCATTCACCATATTTTGTGATCACAACGAAAAGGCTCCGTGTCACACCTCACTTCTGGTGTATGGCAATTTCTGTCAAATAAAAAAATTATGTGTCCTTATCCACCTTATTCAGCAGATTCTGGCTCTTCCCCAAACTCAAAATGACCAGGAAAGGTTTTGAATCAATTTAGGACATTGAGGCAGCCATGACAGCACAACTAAAGACATTCATGGAAGAGGACTTGGAAAACTGTTTCAGAAAGTGGCAAGCATCTCAGTCCTGTACATCATAACAGTTCTTAAAACAGTTAACATATAAATCGTGGTTTAATTTTTTTCTTAAAAATGTTAGAAAAGGGCCGGCCGAGTGGCACATTGGTTAAGCGCTGGTTTTGGGATGCCAGCGGCCCCGGTTCGGATCCCACATGAGGGCCAGTGACACTGCCCTCTACAGCTAACAACAGCTCCACCTGGAGCTGGGCTGTGCGAGCCCCGGTGATGGTGCCATAGGCTACAGTGAGTGGCCCGCAGCCAGTGTGAGCGGCTGGCAGCCAAGTGTGAGCTGCCAATAGCCGCGGTGAGCGACATCCAGAGGCCAGCGACCGATCTGCCTCATCCAGGAAGAGCGCAATGACGATACCAACAGTGAAGCAACATCCTCCACAATTAAACTGAAGAACAAAAAGACAGCAACTTGTCTGTTCCCCTTCCCCGATTCCCCAACGCTGTTCCCCTCCGCCAATTCCCCAATAAAATCTTTAAAAAAAAAAAAATGTTAGAAAAGTAAAACATGCTTGAAGTACAACAAAATACATAAAGACAAAAATCTAGAAAGGAAGTATAAAATCTGGAAGTTGAAATCTCCTTTCTCCTCTGCTCAGTATCACTGATACATACGTACTTTAGTTTGACTGCTTGTTCAGTACTCAATGCTCACAAATGTTTGAGGAAAAAAACAAGATGTATTCTAATAGAAGATATTAAATGAAAGGGATAAAGAAATAGTTGTGTTTGATGTAATTTTAATAAGTAGGAGAGATGAGAAGATATACACCTAGGCAGCAATCACATAGCATAACTCAGATAAAGAATCATAAATGAAAAATGAACAGTTTTCCCCAAAGTGCCTAGTGGTAAGCATCGATAAGAAAGCTGCTTTAAAAAAATTTTTTTATATGGAAAATTTCAATCATACACAAGCCTAGTAGAAATAATATAACACACTCCCATTTATCCATCACACAAGCAGCTATATTTGCCCACTTTTAATGGCTTTTTGAAATAAGTTGGCAGCTTAAGTAGAATTTCCATGTTTTTATAAGGGTGGTTATAATTTCCCTGCCAAGAAAGGCAAAATAATGTTCTCTATGTCCATATTTTTTCCATAATATGTATCAGGTGCTTACTGTAATGCCAGTAACCAATTTCAAGGCACTTCTCATGTGACACCCTCTTTAACCTTCATACAGACTCCATGAAGCGGGTATTGTCATTATCAGAGTTCGTGAGCATAGGAAAATTAAGGAACTTACCCAAGGTCACCAGTAAGTGAGCAGCATTTGGGCTCCAGAGTACCCCACTAATCACTCAACTATCTTCCACAAATATAAAAGGGAGTCATGAAGGGCTTCACTGTTAAACAAGTAAATATAAATTATACCACTGATAACATTTTTTTTTTTGCCCTCCAAGTTGGCAGGAATTTCTTAATTTATCTTTAATTATTGCTGACAGACAATATTATATTATTTCCAGGTGTACAAAATAGTGATTCGACATGTACATACCTTCCATAGTGCACTATAAGTCTAGTAACCATCTGTCACCATACATAATTATTATGACTATTGACTATATTTCCTATGCTGTACATTACACCCCAATGACTTGTTTTATAACTCACAGTCTGTATTTCTTAATCCCCTTCATATTTTTTGCCCAACCTCCCACCACCCTGCCATCTGGCAACCATGAATTTGTTCCCTGTATCTATGGGCTTGTTTCTGTCTTATTCTGTTTGTTCATTTGTTGTTTTTTAGATTCCACATATAAGTAAAATCATACAGATTTTGCCATTCTCTATCTGACTCATTTCACTTAGCATAATACCTCCTAGGTGCAACCATGTTGTCACAAATAGCAAGATTACATTTTCTTTATGGCTAAGTAAATATTTCATTGTATATATACCACATATTCTTTATTTATTTATGAATTGCCACCTAGGTTGCTCCCATATCTTGACTACTGTAAATAAAGCTGTGATGAACATAGAGATATATATACCTTTTTGAATTAGTGTTTTCGATTTCTTTGGATAAATACCCAGAAGTGGAATTGCTGGGTCATATGGTAGTTCTATTTTTAACTTTTTGAGAAATTTCCATACTGTTTTCAATAGTGGCTGCACCAGTTTACTCTCCCAACAGTACATGAGGGTTCCCTTTTCTCCACTTCCTCACCAACATTTATTCTTTGTTGTCTTTATAATAATAGCCATTTTGACAGGTGTGAGGTGGTATCTCATTGTAGTTTTGATTTGCATTTCCCTGATGATTAGTAACACTGAACATCTTTTCATGTGTCTATTGGCTATTTATATGTCTTCTTTGGAGAAATGTCTATTCAGTTCCTCTGCCCATTTTTAAAATTGGATTGTTTGTTTTTCTGATGTTGAGTTGTATGAGTTTTTTATATATTTTGGATATTAAACATTTATCAGATATATCATCTGCAAATATCTTCTCCCTTTCAGTAGGCATTATTTTTGTTTTGTTGATGGTTTCCTTCACAGTGCAAAAACTTCGTAGTTTGATGTAGTCCCATTTGTTTATTTTTGCTTTTGTTGACTTTGTCCTAGGAGACATATCCAAAAAAATATTGCTAAGACCAATGTCAAAGAGTTTACTGTCCATATTTTCTTCTAGGAGTTTTATGGTGGCAGGTCTTATATTTAACTCTTTAATCCATTTTGAGTTTATTTTTGTATATGGCGTTAAGAAAGTGGTCTAGTTTCACTCTTTACCATGTGGTTGTCCAATTTTTCCAATACCATTTATTGGAGAGACTGTCTTTACCCCATTGTATATTCTTGCCTTCTTTGTCATAGACTAATTGACCATATAAGCACAGGTTTTTTTTCTGGGCTTTCTATTCTGTTCACTTGATCTATTGTCTGTTTTTTGTACCCATGTCATACTATTCTGATTACTATAACTTTGTAGTGTAGTTTGAAATCAGGGAGCATGATACTTCCCACTTTGTTCTCTCTCAATATTGCTTTTGCTATTCAGGGTCTTTGTGACTGCAAACGAATTTTACAATTATTTGTTCTAGTCCTTTGAAAAAATACAACTGCAATTTTGATAGTGATTGCACTGAATCTGTACATTGCTTGTATGTTGATTCTTCCACTAATAATGTTGATTCTTCCAATCCATCCAGGAAATGTCTTTCCATTTATTTGTGAGATTTTTTTCTTTTCTCTATTTTATTTTTACTTCTGGCTTTTTCTTTTCTGCTCAAAGAAGTCCCTTTAATATTTTTCATAGCACTGGCTTAGTGGTGATAAACTCCTTTAGCTTTTGCTTACCTGGGAAACTATTTCTCCTCCAGTTCTGAATGATGACTTATTTTTGGTTGTAGGTTTTTTCCTTTCATCACTTTCAATATATCAGGGCATTAGTTTCTGGCGGGCAGTTTCTGTTGAAAAATCAGTTGATAATCTTATGGGGGCATCCTTTGTATGTAACTAGTGGCTTTTCTCTGCTACTTCTAAGATTATCTTTTTATCTTTATTTATTATTATTATTATTATTATTATTATTATTATTTTGTTGTTGTTGTTAGCTGAGCCATCCTGCCACCTGTTGGCAGCTCAGTGGCATCTCAGCTCGGGCTGGGCTTTGAACTGCTGTTGTTCAGAGCTCAGCTCACACTCTTGAGCAAGCTCTTAACCAACTGAGCCACTCGGCCAGCCCTTATCTTTAACTTTTGGAGTTTTAAGTATGATGTTTCCTGGTGTGGACCTCTTTGGGTTCATCTTGTTTGGGGACTCTCTGTTCAGCCTGTCTTCAGGTGGTTATCAATGATGGTTGTTCTGCAGTTTATATGTAATTTTTGATGTGGTCATGGGAGGAAGGGAGCACAGCATTTACCTACTCCACCATCTTTTTTTAAAAATTAATTAATTTATTTTTATTAGTTTCAGATGAACAACACAATGCAATATTTATACTCTTTACCCCCCAAAGTGACAACCCCCTTTCTCCAGTTCGCCACCCCACTCCCCCCCCCATATCATACATATCCATCGCAACTCCCCTGACTCCCCTCCATAGTATACTCCACATCCCGTGACCATCCACATATTCAGTTACAGTTGGCATACAATACTATACAACATCAGTTTCAGGTGTACAGTACAGTGATCAAGCCTCTACTCCATCCATGAAGTGATCTCCCTAACAAGACATGTGACTATCTGACACGCCACAAAATTTTTACAACATTATTATATTCCCTGAACTGTGTTTCATATTCCTGTGGCAATATTGTAGTTGTCTATTTATGCTGTCTAAACCCTTCCCCTTCACCCCAATCCCCACCCCCCTCCCAACTAGCCACCCTCAGTTTTTCCTCTACATCTACGAGTCTGTTTACTTTGATCGTTCACTCAGCTCTTCAGACTCCACACACTAGTGAGATCACATGGTACCTGTCCTTCTCCGACTGACTTATTTCACACAACATAATAGTCTCTTCACAACATTATCAATCACATTCCCAGAACTGCCCCCATCTCCCTGCAGCAACATTGTAGTCCCATCTATACTGTCCAAAACCTTCCCCCTCTCCCTCTTCCCCACTCCCTCCCACCCAACAACCATCAGTTTTTTCTTTATATCAACTCTTTCTGTGTTGATTTTCTGTCTAAAGGGTCTGTCCATTGGTGACAATGGTGTTGAAGTCCCCTACTATGATAGTGTTACTGTTGATCTCTGTCTTTATGTCTGTTAAAATCTGTTATATGTAATTAGGAGTTTCTATGTTGGGTGCATAGATGTTTATTAGGGTTATAGTGCCCTTCTTTGTCTTTTATTGTAGTCATTTTAAAGTCTACTTTGTCCAAAATAAGTATTGGTACTCCAGCTTTTTTTTTCTTCTCATTTCCATTTGCATGAAATATCTTATTCTGTCTGTAAACAGCATATACATGTGTCCTATTTTCTTATCCACTCAGCCACTCTCTGTCTTTTGATTGCAGCATTTAGCCCATTCACATTTAAAACGATTATTGATAGGTGCATATGTATTGCCATTTTGTTATTTGTATTCCTGGTCTTCCTGGGTTAGCTTGTTTACCCCTTTCTTTTGTTTAAAAAAACCCTTTTAACATTTCTTGCAGTGCTGGCTTGGTGGTAATGAATTCCTTAAGCTTATTCTTTCCTGAGAAGCTCTTTATTTCTCCTTCAATTTTGAGTGATAGCCGTGCTGGGTAGAGCAATCTTGGTTGTAAGCCTTTATTTTGGGTCACTTTGAGTATCTCCTGCCACTCCCTTCTGGCCTGCAGTTTCTGTAGACAAGTCAGCTGTTAGTCTAATAGGAGTTCCTTTGTATGTCACCTGCTGTCTTTCTCTTGCAGCCTCTAGGATTCTGTCTCTGTCTTTAACCTTTGCCATTTTAACTATGATGTGTCTTGGTGTGGACCTGTTTGGGTTCAGCTTGTTTGGAACCCTCTGCACTTCCTGGGCATGTATGTTGATTTCCTTCACCAGGGTAGGGAAGTTTTCAGTCATTATTTTTTCAAATACATTTCGACCCCTTGCTTCTTCTCTTCTCCTTCTGGTATCTCTATGATTCGTAGGTGGTTGCGCTTCACCTTGTCCCATAGGGCTCTTAAACTATTTTCATTGTTTTTTATTCTTTGGTCTTTTTGCTGTGCCAACTGGGTGATTTCTGCTATTTTACCTTCCAAATCGCTGATCCGCTCCTCTGCTTCATCTACTCTACTGGTGATTCCTTCGAGTGTGTTCTTCATTTCAGTTATTGTATTCTTTAGTTCTAACAGGTTGTTTTTTATGGTTTCCCTATCCTTCTTTATGTCCTCGCTAAGTTCCTTAAACATTCTTATCATCAGTGTTCTAAACTGTGTCTCTGAAAGGTTGGCTCCCTCTGTTTCATTTAGTTCCATTTCTAGCCTACTCCACCATCTTGACCAGAAGTCTGACAGTTACTGTGTTTAACTGCACATTATGGCTGTGTTAAATCCAGCCGGTATATTGACTTTCTTTTCCCACTTTCAATCATTAATGATAAATCTACCATTGAAAAGAATCCCAAATTACTGACACAACTTGCATGAGCTATGATTTTAATTGTTTGAGTAGGGCCTTCATCATATCATATCCATCATCTTTGTTTGTATCAATATTTTTTCTTTTTCTTTCTTTCTTTCTTTCTTTTTTTTTTTTTGAGGGCAGTGTCACTGGCCCTCATATGTGGGAGTGAACCGGCGCCGCTGGCTTCCCAAGCCAGCGCTTAACCACCATGCCGCTTGGCCGGCCCAATATTTTTTCTTCAAACTCCAAAACTGACTATGGAGTTGAAGAATAATAGAAATTTGGATTAGCCACCAGCTTTACAACACAGAAGTCATGTCCAGTTTGAAAAATCCTGAACAAATAGCTTTCTTTTGTCCTTAGTGGCAAGTTCAAATTTGGAGATCTTAATTACTCCCTTTGCTTTATTTTTTTGCTTTTAGATACAATTGCAGTTAATTAGTGAACAACTTGAATGCACATCACACATTTGTTAATTGTTCAAATGATATAAATGATAATGCCCCAAATTTTAATGAGTCTGTTCAGTTACAAAGATGCCACATAGGAGTCAGGGAACATGATTCCAGGTTCCTCAAATCTACTCTACTGCTGGATAGAGGGCCATTGTATACTACCTGGTTCATTGGGAACCATCAGGCTAGGCTGCCTGTTGGGTGTGTCAGTTGTGGAGCTGCTTGGGTGGGGCTCTGGTGTGGGCTAAGGCTAGTTACCAGGTGTGTCAGGTCTGGGGCCTCTGGGAGGAGCTCTAGAGTAGGCTAAGGCTGGCTGCTGCTTGTGCTGGGCTTGGGGCCACTTGGTAGGAGCTATGGAGCAAGCCAAGTTCAGCTGGCCCTTGTGCCAGGCTTATAGCTTATTGGGAAAGGCTGCAATGTGAGCTGAGGCCAGTTGCCACTTGTGCTGGCCTTGGAGCTGCTTGGTAGGAGCTACAATGTGAGCCAAGGCTGGCCACTGTTTGTGCTGGCTTGAGTGTGCTTGGGAAAGACTGCGGTGTGAGCCAAGGCTGGCCTCGGCTTGTGTGAAGGGTCTGGTGCATGTCTGGGATTCACTCCAGCCAGAGCAAATTGGTTGGGCAGTGCGGGACCTCAGAAGAACACTGGAGCAGGGCTAACGCTGCTAGCCAGGTTAATGGTGAGTGACAGATTTGGCACCTGCCTGCACTGGGCCAGCCAGGTGGAAGGACAGTGCAAACCATGGAAGAATGGCCCTTGTCAACACTTCCATCCCTAGAGTTACCACTGATCCCTGCCCCTCCAGCCCTCACCCTAAAATTAGTCAATTAAATTCCTCCCTGTATGACCCAGGAGCTTCTCGAACTGCTGCCTCTGCACTGCAGCCTGGAGTGAGGTTGTGGGTGAGCCCTTTAAGAAGAGTGTCTCAGTCTTCCACAGTCCTTTGTCTCTCTCAGATATAATCCTCACTGTTTTTCAAAGCCAGATGTTATAGGGACTCCTCTTCCAGCACAGGTCTCCTGAGCTGGGGAGCCTAGTGTAGGGCCCGCATGCATTACAACCAAGTTACCACCTTATGCAACCTGGGGAAAGTACATTAGTTAGCCAGTATGGAGTTGAGCTGTATCTATATGCTTAATTTAGTAACAATTTATTCTACTATGCAACCGGTAGATGGGACAGAGAATGGACAAATTTTGACGAACAAAGGAAGAAGAGGTGATACACTCCCCTTCCTTGCATCTTGGCTAAGACCTAGGAGGCACAACAATGGAAGATAACAGGGTGGTTAAGGGCCAGCACCACACACCAGAACATTCGGGGTCTGCTCGTTGGTTTCCCACTAGTCCTAGACAGTTCCCATGCTCTGGATTGCTTTCCACAAGCCATGAAAAAGCTACTTAGGGGAATCATCTCATTCACAATATGAAGAGAAAGTCACACTTCAATTATACAGAACATAGCCTTGGAAGCTGATGTTCAGGGATGGTCATTCTTCCTTAAGACCTAATAACCATAAAGTCATGAAGGCCTAAGCTCCTGTGAAGGTTCACGTCTATAACCTGGTGAGGAGACAGAAAGGAAGAGTGTGTGGAATTGAAGATTCTCTATGGAGGTGTAGACAAGAGGATGGTTTTACTTCACTTTCCTGCCCACCTTTCCTGGCCAAGTCTATCCCCAGAGGAGTTGGTCCCACTGACCCAGAAAGTCTCCTGGTTGCCAAGGAGCAAGCATCAGGAAGACTACCACAGAAAGTCAACCAAGAGGCTGCTATTTCTAAGAATGTCCCCCAAAAGTTTAAGATCTATTCGTTACTGCAGTTATATCAAAATATAGAAAGTAGGCACAGAAAAAACATCAAATTAATCTACACATCCAGGAGCTTGATTCTGAACTGTGAGATTCTAAAAAGGGAACTACGGTAAAAGAGGAAGAAAAACTAAACAAGTTTATTGACCTTCCTGTGTCATAGTAATAAAGAATAATGCAATAAACTTTAATAAATTGTACTCATAAAGTTGCTAAAATAAGTCTCCCTATGATTCACACGGAGATGAAAACTTCCCAAGAAAATTTACAACCAACTACCAGAAATCTGCTTCTGCTTTTGAATTTTCTTTTCAGGCACACACCTCACCTGTCCTGAGAACTAGATCCCAGAGGGAAGGAAGGGGCAATTGCACAAGCCCTGCCTTCTTTCATTGGGCAATAAGGTTTTATGTAAGAAAAACTAAAGGCACAGGCAGGAGATGGTAGCTCAGTGGCCCTCAGACTTTAGGAGGCAATAGAATCTTCTGGAGAGCTGCCTGGGCCCCTAGAGTTTCTGATTCAGGGGGTGTAGGATAATCTCTAGGTGACCGTAATGCATGCTCTGATTTGTGACCCATTCCATAGATACTTATCATGGCAGCTTTTATTCATCAACATCATGCAGGTCCTGAAACTTATAGTAGTTCCCAGGTTGGGGCATCTTGATGAGCAAATAATCGATAGGGAAAGATTCAGAAACATAAGGAAAGAAAGCTTTGAAAAGCAGGTTTGTACTATCTCAGAAGATTACTGAGTGGGGTTCATTACATAAATAACCCACACCCTGGGTGCTACAAAGACCAGCCATGAAAGTCATCACTCCCTACTTGCTTCTAAGGGAACTAGTTATAAACAAAATGCACAGTCATATTTCTGATCATAAAAGAGAGGCTTTTTGCCGACTGAAAGGGGAACAAGAACAAAATTGTTCATACAGAGGTATGGGCCAAACTGCACCCCTCCCCAAATTCATATGTTTAAGCCCTAACCCCAGTCCCTCAGAATGTAATAGTATTTGGAGATATGGTCTTCAAAGAGAGAATTAAGTGAAAAGGAGGTCTCTGTACACTCCACGCATTGTTTTACATTAAGCAAATTTTGCCTACTGCCAAGAAACAGAATCTTTCCCTGTCTCACAGCAAAATGTTAAAGTACGTTTACAAGTTGGGAGAAACTTCAGACATGGAGACACACAGTGCAGAGCAGGGCAATGTGCAATTATGTGAGGTTTATTATGATGATGAACTTGTAGATTATAGGAGGGGCACCAATCCAAAAGTTTCCTTCCTGTGTTTATGACAAAGAAATGTTCTAGAGACTACTCCTCTGTCATGTGAGTTCAGAAAGTTTAGTGCTCGTTTCAATAGGAACTAACGTACATGTTTGAACACACACACACACACTTCCACTATTAGTGAAACTAAAGAGATGTTACCCCAAAATATATGTTCCAAATGAGGACTTGTGAGTAGTGACCCCCGCCCCCCGCACCTCAGGAATGAAGTACCCAATGTTTTGAGTTTCAGATTTTATCATCTATATCTCCTATGTCCTGGTTGTTTTTTTTAAATTTATTGGGGAGACAATGGTTAGTAAAATTACATGGGTTTCAAGTGTGCATTTCTATAATACATTATCTATGTCACATTGTGTGCTCACCACCCAGAGTCAGTTCTCCTTCTATCACCATATATTTGACCCTGTTTACAGTCTTCTACCACCCACCCCCCCAACCCCTTACCCTCTGGTAACCACTAAACTGTTGTCTGTGTCTATGATTTTTTTTGTTTCTTTGTTTGTCTTGTTTCTTTGTGGCTTTCAGTTTTATATCTCACATACAATGAAGTCATATGGGTCTCGACTTTTTCTGTCTGACTGACTTCTCTTAGCATAATAATCTCAAGATTCATCCATGTTGCCTGATTTTTATACCATTGTTTTTAAGTCTTCTTAAAAGAACATGATGATTGCAAATCTGAAAGTGTCTTCATGCCTAGGTCTACCCAGGTCCATATGGCGCCTTCACGAGTCTTAGAAGGGACCATATGACACCTCTGTGAAAGCTAGAAGAGTGCCCCTTCCTCCAGGTGGATGCACCCCTGCTCCAGGTCATAGAGCCTGGTGAACTGGGCCTAGCCCTCCTCATCCTTGTGGCCAGGCACAGCCCTGTGTGGCCACCTTGCATACACCTTTCCCGACTACCTCATCCAGTCCCTCCTGCCAAGCATCATCACAGACAACAGGCAGGGCCAGGAAATCCCACAGGCCCTGTGTCACAGAAGTTTGGCAGTTACTTTTTAGGACATGCCATAGTAACAAAATCCTTAAAGAGTAATGAGTGTACTTTTCTAAAGGTTGATTCAGACCCATAAATAGTCATTTCATTCAACTGAGTAAAACCCACTGTTCTGCTCCATTTCTCAATTAAAAAAAAAATAACACCTCTAAGACAGGGTAAGCATTCTTTGAGTTTCTAAAACTCATATGCCAAAAAAAAGGTTTTATCTTCTTGCTGCTCTAAAGTTAATTAAAAAACAAAATTAAAACTGGTATTGGATCTAAAGTACATTGGCAAGAACACATTACGTAGACGCGCTCTACAGAAACCCACTGTAAGTCAAAGCAGCTACTCCTGTATTAGATCCATACATTCTGTTCAACAGCTAACATTTACTAGGCATGTGCAATGTGCCAAGCATTGTGCAGCCTCCTATAAGGGGAATTCGCCTCATCCCCATTTTCTAGGTGAGGAAACTTGACACCTAAAGAGTTTAAGCAACTGGCTTAAAGTCACACAGTAAGTGTGGGTCTGAGATCTGAATCCAGAAATTCTGATTTGAGAGCCTGCCTGTAAACCACAAAGCTACACTGGCTTGCTTTACCTGAGGGTCCCCCAAAAAGGTTTCTGAAGTCTTTACTCTTATGGGAAACTTATTTCCATCTAAGTCCATTTGAGCTGCTATCACAACATACCACAGATTGGGTAGTTTATAAAAAACAGAAATTTCTTTTCACATTTCTGGAGGCTGGCGGTCTGAGAAGAGGGTGCCACCATGGCCAGGTTCTGGGTCTAGTGAGGGCCCACGTCCTGGTTCGTAAATGTCCATCATCTTGGTGTAACCTCACATGGCAGAGGGGCAAGCACGCTCTCTGGGGTCTCTTTTAAGGGCACTACTCCCACTCAAGAGGGCTCCACCCTCATGACCTAATCATCAAAGACCTTACCTCCCCATACCATCACCTTGGGGGTTAGGATTTCACCATATGAAACTTGGGGGACACAAACAGACCACAGCACTCCATAATCGAGGTCTTATATTTGGAACAATTGTTAGATCTGGATGAATGCATGGAATTTTTTTCACCATTTAAGACCATTACCTTTTTTCCCAGAATAATTTCTTCCTTCATATTCAAGTTTTCTCAACACTGTGATGCTTTCAGTTCTTAGAGCACTCAATCAAGCAACTCATCACAACTTTCCAAAAGTCCACGGAAGTATTCAAACTCACAGATAATTCTCTTACAATAAAGATTCGCTGTGATTACAACTTACCCAAGACTGTTGAAATATCAAAGCACTGATATTATACTTGGAGATAGAAGTTTTACAGTTAGGGGCACAGAAGTGATAACTGAGGGAAAGCTAGAAGATGAGCTTGCTAAGGGGAGAGGGTAAAGAGAAGGGCGCTCCAGGGCCAAGGATCAAATCATCTATTCAAGTTTTTCCCCTCTCATCTGCATTAGCATTTACAAATGAAAACGGTGGTTGCTGTATCTTACATCTGATTGGGCTTTGGCCCTGGAATGTGAAGTAAGCTCGTGGCTGGAAAATATAAAAGAAATCTACGTAAAAAGAGAAAATGACAAAGACTTAATTTGGGGTCCAGTTTTAAAATGTGTATCTTTCATCATGGAAGGAAAGACTAATTTCAGTGATGAACTCAGTGTCCAGGGTGAGCCAGTCTTTGTATTGGACAGTGGATATATATAATTCATCAACATTCTCAGTAACTTTGTGAGAAGGGTAACATACTTTGCAATTGACTAATAGCTGGATCCCAATAAAGTTAAGTTCTTATCCAATCCATCCCAGTCGTAAGACAGGAGGCTGGGAACTCAGGTCACACCTGTCCAGATCCTATACTGATGTTCTGCCCACTCAGTCCTGCATTGACACTGAAGAATGGAGGGTACGTGGTGTAGTGTTGTTAAGAAGAAACATTTTTTTCCCACTCTGACATTTCCTTCCTGTTTTTGCCTTTCTCTTCCTCCTCCTGCCAATGGGCATGGATTCCTTTTCTGACTGGTGATTCTGGAAGGAAAAATTGTCCATGATAGGCCAGCCTCTTCTTCCCTCTTTCTCTTGGAGGTGGGCTCACCAGAGAAAACCCATGTTCTCCTCTGCTCTGCTCCCAGGAGGGAATGGAAGAGGTCAGGTACTGGAGAGGGTAAGTCCATCTAATGCTGGGTTCAGGAAGATAAAGCACAGTTCCCACCCCTGACGAGGCCACGTCCTCCGACCTTGTCTTTATTGGTAACAAAGGTAACACTTTGGCCTCTGATCACTTTTTCCTTCTATATTTCAACTGGTGTAGAAATGAAGTGGGTAAAGGAAAGCTACTTATTGTGTTCCTTCCTCAATCGATCTAATAATTATGTTAAGTAAAATAAGAGAAGCAGAAAAGGAAACTTTAATGGTTATCTTGTGCAGTGGCTTAATTTTAAAGATGAGGAAAGAGAAGCTCACTGTATTTAAGTAACCTATGCATAGTGATGGAAAGAGGGTTATTATTAGAAAGAGGAAAAATACCTCTTATGGAATAAATAGACATTTCCATTTATAGCAATAACATTCTAATATGTGTAAGGCATTTATTTCATGATCCCGGAATATATTAGAACCTCAATAAGTGATTGCTATTAATTTTACTATGTTAGTACTGGATGGTATCTGAGCTGTGAAAGCATCAAATTGTTAGATTATTTCCATGATATGACAACCATCAATTCACATTCTACTTTCCTGACCTAACCTGACCTCCGAAGTGCTCCATTCTTTGCCCTCAAAATTTGTATATACTTTTTTGTGGGGGGTTGAAAAAAAGCTTACTACACATTCTTTGCAGCTTCTCCAATCAAGAAGTGTAGACTATTTATCAATTCCTCGAATGTGAGTGCAGCCATGAGACTGGGACTTGTTTTGGCCAATGGGACATTACGTTAGTAAACACGATACAAGCAGAGGCTTGAAAAACACTGTGCAGGGCCGGCCGAGTGGCGCATTGGTTAAGCGCTGGTTTTGGGATGCCAGCGGCCCCGGTTCGGATCCCACATGAGGGCCAGTGACACTGCCCTCTACAGCTAACAAAAGCTCCACCTGGAGCTGGGCTGTGCGAGCCCCGGTGATGGTGTGGGCTGCAGCTCCTGCTGCAGTGGGCTGCCATAGGCTACAGTGAGTGGCCCGCAGCCAGCGTGAGCGGCTGGCAGCCAAGCGTGAGCTGCCAATAGCCGCGATGAGCGACATCCAGAGGCCAGCGACCGATCTGCCTCATCCGGGAAAAGCGCAATGACGATACCAACATGGGCCAGTGAAGCAACATCCTCCGCAACTAGACTGAAGAACAAAAAGACAGCAACTTGTCTGTTCCCCTTCCCAGATTCCCCAACGCTGTTCCCCTCTGCCAATTCCCCAATAAAAATCTTAAAAAAAAAAAAAAAAAAAAGAAAAACACTGTGCACAAGCGCTTGCTACTGGCAACCCTGATGCCACCACACGAAGAAGCCTGGGCTTCCTGCAGGAGGATGAGGCCCCACAGTCAGTAATCCCAGCTGCATCCAGCCCCCAGCCCACCCATCAACTAAATGTAGGTTCATGAGCCCAGGAGATACCAACAGAAGACAGCTTAGCCAATTAGCAGAATTGTGAGAAATAACACATTATTGCTGTTTAAACCACTAAGATTTGTAGCAGTGTCTTACACAGCAAAAACTAACTGGTACAGAAATTGGTACCTAGAAGTAGCACGCTGCTATAATAAAAAAAAAAAACCTAAAACATGCAATATCAGCTTTGGGATCAGGCAGCAGGTGAAAAGCAGGGAGAAAACTATTAACAAATGCTGGGGAAATGGTATGCAAACTGCTAGGGGAGGCTGGAAAAAGTGATGAGGAAATTGTACAGCAGTCAGGAAAACGGGCAGTCGGGAAAACTGCTGCCTGGGGCAGCATGACAGACTGAAGTGTACACAGGAATTTTGGATCTAGCTGCCAAGATCTCCAGGCAAAATGTTGCAAGTGTTCACTGAATGCTTCTAGCTGTATGAAAGGTTCTGCAATAGAGAAATGAGCTTAAAAATGAACTACCTAATTAATAAGCATTATTTAGAGAAAACAGAGACGAATCAGAACTCACAGGATTATAGAATAAAACCTTTTGTCTCTCCAGTGTCTGCAGCTGGAAGAAAAGATTCTGATAGTAAGAAATGGCCTCAGAGTGAAGACCTTTGTAACATTGAATGTGGTGCCTCAGAGACCCTCTCACCTGGTCCAAAGGGGCTCTAGGGCTCATCAAGGTGTGTCTCATAGCAGCCTGACCCTCAACCCAAAGGAGAGAGATCCGCGCGTGGCTTGAAAAAAACACAATTGTGGATGCGGGTTTGAGGGCTATGGATCCTCTAGGATTCTTAGGAAATCCACAGAGTTTTTAAAGAATTGTACTGACAGGCACAAGAGCATGACCTAAAGAGACAGAGTCCAAAGGGAAAAGGGGCCTCTGGAGACGAGGCCTAGGAAGCTATTTAGAAGCAAGAATAAGCCATTTCTTATGAGAAAGGAGAAGGTTTCAAAGGTGGAGCCACGAGCAGTGGGAACTACAAAGCAGTGAGCCACTTCTGAGGAGAACTGGGTCCCAGGCAGGGAACATTCCCCGGCCCAGGAGTCAGGGGACCTGCCAACGTGGACTTGGATAGAGTGTGGACCAGTCACTGCTAACTGCATCCTGTTCATATGTCTGCTTGTTTTTTAATGGATTACATATTTTGGTTATCCTTTGCCTATTTCAGCATTTATGTTGGGAGCGTATGGGGAGACAATTTGTCTTTTTTATTTACTGTCTCAGGACCAACAGGATCCTCATCTGAAGAGCTGTATCTGACATTTCTTATCTGTATCCAGGAGTCATGACATCATGAAGAAGCCTCTGGACTTGGAGGCTGATGCTCTAATGGGATGAGGCTTCTGGGAACGCTAGGATGGGGACGAGCATATTTTTCTTGTAAGAGGAATGTGAATAAATTTTACCAGAGATCGACTCTACTTGATTGCAAAAAATGGCCACAAATTCTTAGCAGTACCTCTGATCAAGAAGTTGCATCAATTTCTCCACCTTCTGAATCTGGATGGCCAAGAGACATGCTTTGACCAACAGGACAGTAGAAAAGATGACGCCAGCAAAGGCTGAACAGCAGCAGCGCATCAGGGCTTGTCTTCTCTTCCTTGTGGGAACACTGAAACCACTATGTGAAGAAGCTCGGGCTAGCCCCCTGGACGATGATGACCACATGGGGAGAAAGGACAACCCCCAGGTGACCCACCACTGCAGCTGGATGACTGAGCCCAGGTGAGCCCAGTGAAAGAACCACCAAGCACTTTCTTGCTGTCACATACTGTCGCAGAAGCTTTATATGGATTATCGCATTTAATCCTCAGAACCATGAGAAATAACAATAGGATTTGATGGTGGTCTGTTATACCAATAAAGTTAACTGAGATATTCCTCCTTAGGTTTCTCTATCTCCCATAATGTGTACTCTTCTTTAAACAGAACCTAGGAGGATGCCATGAATCACAGATAAATCCTAATTTTTGGAAAATAAATGCTCATGCATTCAAAACAAAAGCTTATTGCTACAATTTTAGAGCACAAACATAAGCATCACATACCAAACCATTGTCCTGATAATGTATGTCACCCACTTGATGATCACAGCCTAATTATGTACCTTGATTTTAATGCAGTATAAATTTACAATATTCTCTCCATGTTATAGACAAACATTACTATAAACTATAACATACAAGGAGCAAGTGTTTCTCAACATGTCTGAGGATAGCCTTCCTCTCCTTTTGAGGATTGTGGTCATAACCACACTAAGGGAAAGAAAAAAAAAACAATGCTAAGATTATCTCGCATACACATGAGCTCTGCAGAAGAGCTCTGCAGACACTGCACGATAATAAAGTGTGCTAAAGAGGAGCAGTGGGGGCAGGACAGCATGCAGACACCGGGCAGTTTTAACCTTGGCTGAATTTCAGTCTGATAAGAGGTTCTGAAAACTTGAAGAGCCAGTTTTGACATGGAGGTAGATAGCTTGAAGTATATCACCAGTCTATGGTTCAGATTGCCAAAATAAAGAACCCTGGGCAGGCAAAATGCAACTGCCAAACATGACTCCACTGCCATAATCCAAACTTTCCTCTGTCATCCAAAACTGGACCACAGACGCTTTTTGCTATTATACTGAAAAGCATAAGAATCCGTGGGATGGGAACAAGGTTTCTAAGAAGCATCAGAAGTTGATTATGGCGCTCTTCATCTTTCAGAGTGGGAAAGGCAGTCAGGATGCTTTTTTCAGAGCTGCAGAATCTGCTAAGAATTCCACATCCACTTAGAGAATTTTAAGAGAGCAGTCAGGTGTTGAGCCTCGGAAGATATTCAAATCCGAACTCTGTCACCACTGGGCCTAGCCTGGGTTATCCTACTGGTTTCAGGGTTCCCATCAGTAAGAGAGGGCAATTCCTAATAGATGAGTGCTTTTCAAATCTCTGTTTATGTCACATTTCTTTGTAGTCACCTTTTTCATACCTTACCCTCCCCAAGCATAATACCTACTGCTGGAATAGTAGAGAGAATTAAATGAGATAATCCATGTAAAGCTCTTAGAACAGTGCCTGGCAGAGTAAGCAATTTGTGTATGCTACTGATTATTTATTCTGTGATTTTAATTCACTTAAAAAGCTAATGTAGATTCACTAAATAGTGTGTTTGCTAATATACTAGTAACAGTTTATTACCCATCTCATCTATAATCATAAGTGAAGGCTAACACCAGTGCATTACTATATTATTTGGGGTTTTCAATCATTTTTGTTCCAGTTCTTTCATTGTAAATCTTTTTTTTCTGGGTATAAAAGCAATACATGCTCTTCGGGGGAAAAAAGAAATGGAGAAGAAGAAATCAAATGATACAGAACTGTTTCACATTCAAAGTAAAAATTTCACATCATCTACTACCACTATATATAATAACTATATAAAATAACCAATGACCAAGTCTAATACATATTCTTCCAAACTCTTTTCTAGCCTAGAAGGTTGTCAATGCTTAAGAGACAGCGTTGTTGAGAAGAACTTCTCTTGGCACTATGAAATGTAGAACATTTCCTTGGTAAACCACAGGAGTTCGCTGGGGTTTCTCCCTGCCAGGGGCATCTCTCAGGGATGCAGGGACATAGGGCTGGTCCCACTGTATTTTAAACCACCAACAGTTGGTGCAGGTGAATTCAGGTAAAAAGGAACACCAAAGGCAACCTGGAAAGGAAAGGGGATTCTAAGCTGCAAGAGAATCTTCCTGTTTAAGAATCTCAAGATGGTCACCCCAATTCCACGCACCCCAGAGACTGTGAAAGAGTCTGGAAGTGACTAAGCTGGCCAGAGGACTGCTATCGTCAAAATTCAGTGTTTAAAAAAGTCAGTGGCTAGGTTTTCTATGGGGAGCAGATGAACAATTTTAATTCAGTAAACATCCATCAAACATCTCCCTCATAAATGTCTCATGAAGGCAAGCCCCCTTCCCCACCCCACCCCAGCGGTTAGGTTTTGTTGTTAATGATGGTGGGGTTTGGTATATTTTCTAGTCAGATACAGGAACACATAGGGAAGAAGTCTCGCTCCTCAGTTAAATGACATGATTCCTGAATGCAAATGGGGCGTGGGAGTAGGTGCAACTACTTCCTAAGAAACATGTGCAGACCACGCGATCTACACGTGATCCTAAAAACCAAACCACCACTCTATTATCAGTTCCTATATTATTCCTATTACTCAAGGGACAGAACATCCATGCCCTATATTCACTCAGAACCTCAGGAAAGTATGAGTTAAATGCCTTGCATCTACTGTATAAAAAAGGGCCAAGGAGGGCAGGCCGAGTGGCGCGGTGGTTAAGCGCTGGCTTGGGAAGCCAGCAGCCCCGGTTCGGTCCCACATAAGAGGGCCAGTAACACTGCCCTCAAAAAAAAAAAAAGTAGGCACTAAAAAAGGGCCAAGGAAACTAACTCACTTAACATAATGAACTTTTTAATTTCAAAGTGAATGTGTCATGAAGGTGGTTCGAGATGGAGGCATAGGAAGGTCCTGAATTAACCTCCTTCCATATACACACCAAATCTACCCCTACATATGGGCCTATTCCCTCTGAAAAGTATCGGAAAACTAGCTGAACAGCTTCACCACAACAAAGGACAAAAGGAACACACTGATATGTGTCAGTGGGGCAGAGACGAGGTCTTGCCAAAAAACCCACGCCTGGTGTGCTGACTCACAATCAGGATGGATTTCACAAAAGAGGGCATCTCCCCAAAGGGCAATGGATTCATGCCCCATGTCATGCCTTATGACAAAGCATCAAGAATAAATATACAATAGGGAAAGAACAATTTCTCAATAAATGGTGTGGGGGAAAACTAGACAACGACATGCAAAAGAACAAAAGTAGATGATTATTTTATACCATACAGAAAAATTAACTTAAAATGGATTAAAAACTGGGGTTAAAGACTTGAAACAAAAAAACGTTAGAAGAAAACATAGGCAGTAAGCTCCTTGACATTGATCTTGGTGTTGAATTTTTGGATCTGACTTGAAAAGCAAAAACAACAAAAGCAAAAAATAACAAGTGGGATTACATCAAACTAAAGAGCTTCTGCACAGCAAAGGAAACCATCAACAAAACAAAGAGGCAACCTACTGAATGGGAGAAGATATTTGAAAATCATATACCTGATAAGGGTTTCTATCCAAGACATAAAAAGAATTAAAAGAACTCAAAAGCAAAAAAACAAATAATCCAATTAAAAAATGGGTAAAGGATCTAAACAGACATTTCTCCAAAGAAGACATACAGATGGCCAATAGGAACATGACAAGATGTTCAACATAACTATTATTAGAGAAATGCAAATCAAAACCACTATGAGATATCCTTACACATGTTAAGATGAGTATTATCAAAAAGAAAAAACAAGTGTTGTTTGAAAAAACAAGGATGTAGAAAAAAGGAAACCCTCTGGGCCAGCCAAGTGGCGCACTGGTTGAGAGCTGGTTTGGGGATGCCAGCAGCCCCAGTTTGGATCCCACATGTGAGGGCCAGTGACACTGCCCTCCACAGCTAACAACAGCTCCACCTGGAGCTGGACTGTGAGAGCCCCGGCAACGGTGTAGGTTGCAGCCCCTGCTGCAGTGGGCTGCCATAGGCTACAGTGAGTGGCCGGCAGCCAGCGTGAGCTGCCAATAGCCACGGTGTGCGACATCCAGAGGCCAGCGACCAATCTGCCTCATCTGGGAAGAGCGCAATGACGATACCAACATGGGCCAGTGAAGCAACATCCTCCACAACTAGACTGAAGAACAAAAAGACAGCAACTTGTCTGTTTTCCTTCCCTGATTCCCCAGCGCTGTTCCCCTCCCCCAGTTCCCCAATAAAATCTTTAAAAAAGAAAGAAAAAAGGAAACCCTCATACATTGTAGGTAGGAATGTAAAATGGGGCAGCCACTACAGAAAATAGTATGGAGGTTCCTCAAAATTTAAAAACAGAACTACCATATGACCCAGCTATTCTACTTCTGGGTATTTACTTGAAGAAAACAAAAACACTTTTGAAAAGGTATATGCACTTCTATGTTCAACACAGCTTTATTTACAATAGCCAAAATATGGAAACAACCTAAGTGCCTATTGATAAATGAATGGATAAGCATATGTGGTACATATATATGATGGAATATTACTCAGCCATAAAAAGAATGAAATCTTACCATTTGCAAAAACATGGATGGAACTTGAGGGCATTGTGCTAGGTGAAATAAGTCAGAGAAAGACAAATACCATATAATTTTACTTAATATGTAGAATCTAAAAAAACAAAAACAAATGAACATGTAAAACGAAAGTTATAGATACAGAGACCAGATTGGTGGTTATCAGAGGCAGAAGAGGTTTGATGTTGGGTAAAATGGATAAAAGGGGTCAACTGTATGGTGATGGATGGTAATTAGACTGATTACAGTGATTGCTTTGTGGTGTATACCAAGATCAAATTATTAGGTTGTATAACTGAAACTAATATAATGTTACATACCAATTTTACCTCAATTAAAAAAGCAAATATCTGGGGCAGCTGGTTGGCTCAGGTGGTTAGAGCGCAGGCTCATAACACCAAGGTTGTGGGTTCGATTCCCACATGGGCCACTGAGATGCGCCCTCCACAACTAGATTGAAGACAGCTACTTGACTTGGAGCTAATGGGTCCTGGAAAAACACACACTTTCCCAATAAAATTTATTTATTTATTTTTTGAAAAACAAATATTGGGGCCCACCAAGTGGCACGGTGGTTAAGCGCTGGCTTGGGAAGCCAGCGGCCCTGGTTCGAGTCCCATATATGAGGGCCAGTGACACTGCCCTCAAAAAAATAAAAAATAAAAATAAATAAAAAATAAAAAAACAAATATCTTACATTATACCTATCGAAGAACATAAAAAACTCTTTTCAAAACAAAACTAATAAACCAAAAAACAGGAGCTGACCAAGTTTCTTACACATTTAACCCAACATAAATGGTTCCATATAGCTGCTGTGCTGGTTAGTACTATGTAAAATTAACATCAACCTCAAGGGGTACTTGGTAAGGTGACTGACGCACAGTGAGTGAATTCTCAACAAGTGCAATCCTTATGGTTTTACTCATGTTAGTAAACATACACACTCTTTATGAATATCCACAAGAAAATTTGTAGGTGATATCCAAATTATTTACATTCTACTTACTGCCTTCAATCTGTCCTGTCCTAAAGCAACTCCACTACGACCACAAACTCCTCCTTCTAGACATACCCTCCATCCAGAGATATCTCTCCCTTCCCCCTCTCCTACCAAATTCAAACTTGCCCACTTAAACATCCCAGGCCTATGCTCCATCCTCAACTTTTTAAGGCAATAACGAGCTTAAAAATAGAAATATTTTGGTGGATATATCTGCTCTTACACACTAGTCACTTAATATACTACTCAATCCAGAAAACACATCTGTATTTTTAAAAATGGCTTCTATATTCTGGGTAAAATAGCAAAGGGAGCATTACTTTTGCTCCCTTTCAACAGCCTACTAAAGGAACTTTCAAAAAGGCATTCGCTAATTAGCATTAAGAATAGGAAACAAGAGGGCAGCAACAAAATTTTAGAAGTTGTACAGCAAATGGACAAATGATAATTAGCCTATCAGATATAAGAAAGTTGGATCTTAATCTAATGTTAAAGAAGGCCAAGAAACAACCTAAGTTACACCATAAATACCCAAAGGCTCTGGAAACAGAAGTAAAGGCTGAGTACCTATGGAAAAGGGGGGAGATGGTGGGCTAACAAGAAATAGCATTTGGTTAGAAGCCTTTTTAAGAAGTGAGAATATCCACTATCCCCTGTGCTACCCTGGCAGGACAGAAGGCAGGATACACCTGAATCTAGGCTGGGTTAGAGATCCCAACTGTAAAGTGGAAGATTAAGTGAATGTTTTAAAGAACGGTGAACTTCTAAACTCTCTCCCTTCACCTATTGTCCAGCACACTGACTTATATCCTACATCCTACAAGCTGGAGAACAGAAGATGCTTTTCCATAAGAAAGGAAGGGATAGCAGGGAGGGAGGGAGAGAGGGAGGGAGGGAAGGAGAGAGGGACGGAGGAAAAGGAGATGAAAAATAACAGAAACGATGAAGAACTTAGAGGTCCAGTCCTTTAAGTTCAAATTCCAGATAACAGAATTCCAGAGAGAGGACATCAGATAAACTTAGAGAAAGAGAGAGGCAAAGACAGAGAAAGAGGGAGAAAAGGATCACCTACAAATCAGAGTCAAAATGCTTTGGACTTCTAAATAGCAACAATGGAAACTAAAAATGATGGAATGATATATTTAAAATATCTTTAAACTTTTGAGGAAAATGTACTTCTAACCCAGAATTCTATTCTTGGCAATTCTATACTCATCAATCATATGTGACAGTAAAATAAAGATGATTTTAGATATACAAAGTCTCAAAATTTTTCTCTCATGTTCTCTTTCTCAGGAAGATTCGGGAATGCATTCCAACAAAACAAGGAAGAAGAAAAAAAAGATACAGAATATAAAACTCTAACATGAGATCAAACGAGGAGAGAAGGAAAGGGCATCCTACGATGATGGCAAAGGGAAACTCTAAAATGATAGTTGTGAACTTGAGTAAAAGGACCATCTGTCTAGATTAGGTGAGTAAGGTGTGGGTGAGATTTTTTCAGAAAGATAAAACTGATAGAATTCTTGATAGGTCAAATTTCTTTAGAGAAGATGTGGACAATTTGCGGTAGTATAGGTTGTTGTTAAGTATAAATAAAACTAATCTAACAACAACAAAAACCAGACAATGAACTTCCAGGGGTGCAAAAAAATATATAGTTAAGGGAAAGTAATCATGACATATGTTTCAGGTGTGATTAGTGTTTTCATAACCATAAAAATATAGCCACTAAATATTTATCTCACTCAAATTATGATATAGCTGCATTGGGAAGATGGGTAGGACAACAAGAAGGGTGCATGTCTGTCAGAGGAAGGGGTGAAAATGAGCTAAAACATCATCTACCCCAGAGAAAAGGCAATAGATAATGTCTAAAATGAAAAAATCAAGAAAGCAACACACTAAAAGAAATGTGTTATATAGAGATATGAGTATAAATACCAAAAGAATCAGCAGAAGTGGTTGAAAGTAGATACCTTTGTGGCGAAATGGAATTTCCATTAGAAAAATGAAATTTCCATTTTTCCATTAGACTTTCATGTATCATTAGTTTTAAAGAACTTGTTGACCCTTTAATTAAATATGTATGTATGATAAAATTAACAACTAGAAAAAGGAAGGGAGGGAAGGAGGGAGGGAGTGGGGAGGGAGTGAGGATAGACTTTCTGAAAACCCAAAACGGTAATCAGAAGTGCAATGCTGTGAATTTTGACTTGGGTCTAATCAAGAACTCTAGGAACCCTCTGTCTTGCCTGATTATTTGTCTCTCTTTCTCCCGTAAATATCTCTTTGCAGATTCCACTTTAGAATTAACACTTACACACACTTATAAGTGGAATCTGAACTTCTCCCCAAGTTAGTTTTTTGACTACACTAAATGCAAAATTCCCACCAGGTGTAAAAAAACATTTTTTGAAAAAGAAAATGATTCTAAAATAAAGTGATTAAAATTTTTTATAAATTAAAAAGAATGCAGCACTGGGGATATGGGAGCATAGCAGACATTACCACCTATCATAAGAAAAAAATGAAATCATAGTACTTTTGCAAACCTAAAATTTAGATAAGTGGAAATGAATAAAATGTTAAGAAACAGACCAGCTGTACATAAAATATAAGTATATGAAAAAGCTATCAAAAATATTAGAAGAGGAAAATACTGAAGCAACCAGGTTAATATAACTGAATAGGGAGAATTCATTTCTCTCTATTCCTTAACATAGATGCCATAACATGCCTCCGGGACATCAAAGAATGAAAAATGCAAGATCAATAACAAACATTAATAGAAAGTAAAGCTGAATATTTATCAGTATTCTGGAATAATGATAACTTTCTATGAAATTTGAGACTGTGGAAGCAATTTCAAAGAAAAAGAGAACAAATTTTGACTAAATAAAATTTGAAATTTCTGTGCAAAAGAGACTAGCAAATATTAAGAATTAAAGAGACCAGAAGAAAATAATTGCACACAACATAATAGCACTATGTAGGTCTCAATATTATGTGAAGTGGAACCCCAACTGATAAGAAAATAACATGACAATAAATCACTGAGCAAAATATATAGAAAGACCAGTCACAGGAGATAAAATATTTTCAATAAAAATATTAAACAATATTCATTGTTGGGTATTTAGGAAAAATTACAAATGTAAAATAAAATACTAATTTAAACTTATTATCTTAGCCAAAATGAGGGTAATGGGAGGGGGAAATCAGATTTATCTATCCTTTAGTTACTAGACTAAATGGAAAGAATAAAAATGAAAATACTTATTGTGTGTTTATGCTGCTATCAGTGGTAGGTATAGGTATCTAGGTATCAACAGAAAGGAGCAAATGTGTATAGCACTCTGTTCCAGCAAAGGGCAATTAATAACTTGACAAATTTACCAATTAAAGGATAACATAATTATGCTGATTAAATGGGTTTTCCTCTACCAATCATTAATCTTTTCAGATGAGTTGACACTGCTACAATTTTGATTCTTTAAGGAAGAAGCTTCATTTCTACAGACTGCTACATTTTCTTTTTGAGGGCAGTGTCACTGGCCCTCATATGTGGGACCTGAACCAGGGCCGCTGGCTTCCCAGGCTAGCGCTTAACCACCGCGCCACTTGGCCAGCCCTCAGCCTGCTACCTTTTTAAAAGGATAAACTATTTCATTTCACCACCACCGGCTTTTATTTTAAAATTCCAATTCTTAATTAAAATATAAAAGTTCAACTTATTTACAATTAACAAGCATTCCACTGGATTCCCAGTGACTAAACTCATTACCTACACTGCTGCAATAAACCAAGCTTGAAATATACAAAATAGAAAGTGGAAGAAAAAATGTCTTGAATTATTTCCTTTACCATATATATAATCATAATATACAATATTTACAGTGAATGTGTCAAACCTCCTCCTAAGCCAGAATCATCGGATTCTTAAAATTCACTTTTAAAAAAGCTGTGCTACAGGCTCATGATTTTCCGAGCTTGAAGTTTATTTTCTTTTACTGTGTATTACATATTGAAATATTAACTTTAGCAATTGCACATTGAATGAGACATGCAAAAATGTCCCTCTCTGTTCTTGCTACTTATTTTACTCATCCAAGGAAGCAGTCACTTTCTTGTTCTCTCTTTGCCAATGCCTGTGCCCACAAATGGACACACACCCACAGGATTGGTCAGTGTTGAATTAAATAGACCAAAAGATCTTCCTTTGTTAAAAAGAGGTCCCATGTCTTGTAACCAAAGCCAGTCTTATAGCTTCTATTTTTATATAAATTATATTTCATAAGAATAGGAAAGTTTCTCTGCCCTTAGGCAGGCTGGCTGCCGGCTCTATGATCTCACACGGTCCAGTGCTTCCTCTTGTGAGTACTCACTATGTTCAATTACTGGCCTTACTGCCTATCTTACCCACAAGCTCCATGCGGTCAGTCTGCACGTGTCCACCCTGTCCCACAGCAGCCGGTGCAGGAAAGCCTTAACAAATATTTGTTAAAGAACTATGCTTGCCCCAGTGGTGATTTCTTTCAATCATGTTTGAGGAGGGCAGGTCTCTGGGACACAAACATGAAAAAGACGGTTCTGGACCTTGAGGTTCTTCCAGGCTGATAGGAAGAATAAAGGTAATAATCAAAGGATATGGGCGTACTTTCTGAGCTCAGCGGAGGGTGGCCAACTCTATCTGGGAAAGGGGAACGGAAAACTTCCTAGAGAAGATGGTGTGTAAGCTGATTCCAGATGGTTTAACAGGAATTAGATAAGCCAGAGGAAGGGAACCCAGGCAGAGACAATCTGAGCGAAGGCAAGAAGCACTAAAAGTATAGGAACTGTAGCAATCTTTTTGGAGTGAACAAAACCCTATCAAAATGTCTTAGGAATTTTACTTTATCCATTAGGTGACTACTATGACCTGACTCAAAATTGGTAGATTTAAATGTGCTTTTCCCTTTGAAGAAAAAGAATTTCTCCCTATTTCAATGAATCAGATATGTTATATTCTCCTGTCAGTTACCTCTCTCATCCTACTGGATAGTCATTTAAGGTTTTAAGACAGCACCTCAAAGCTTCCTCTGGCATAGGATTTCCTGGAACCTTCTTCTTCTCCTAGAAAAGTTTACTGATCCCTATAATTTCACCAACCCAACCCCAATCTACAGCTATTCAAGGAATCTGGCAACTCTCACCCAGCTATCTAAGACACAGAGTAAACAAGTATTCTATCTTCTTGTAACAATGCATGTCTCACCTGGCTTTATTTCTAATTTCCTATTACATGCATGGGTGTACTGATTAGTAAAAGACCCAGCCAGAGACATCTCTCTCTTCAGCTACTTTGCTCAGACGCCAGCCAAGGAATTTCAGCTGGGCTCTCTGCTGGCTCTACCAGAAAGGTGCGATGACAGACAAGGGATGACTGCCACCGCATCTAGCCCACTGGGAATAAGGCTGAAGTGTTCCTCTGTTGTCCCATGGTTCCCATGGCTTCTGGCTAATCTGAAAAGACCAACAGTCTTGGTTACCATCAAGGGCATCAGGTTAATGGTTCTGAAACTATAATATGTCTCAAAATTATCTGGGGAAAATTTGTTTAAAAATGTCCATTTATGGGCTTCACACCCAAAGATTCTGCTCCAGTAGATCTTGCATGTGAGCCTGGATTTTCTGTTTTCTTTTGTTGTTCTTGTTTTTTGGTGGCTGGGGGAGGGGTGTATGTAAAGTAAATACCCCAGGTAATAATACTGATGCTTATAATATACAGGATACACAATGAGATTTACTGGACTGGTTTGGGGCCTTTCAAAGGCTTAGAAAAAAGAGAAAGGGGAGGAGGGAGAGAAGAAACAGAAAATGCAGCCTAATATCACAAAACTGTTTACGATTTAACAATGTTAAAGCCTAGAATTATAGCAAAGACCGGCACGCATTACACTTTTGTTCTGGGTCTGGACAGCCCAGGTTTTGTCAGTCTTCCCCATTGCGCATCACTCTTCCTCTTGTCCTCTGCTTACCCTCTTCTGGCTCTTCTGCGGCTCATCGTCTTGGGATGAAGGCTACTGTCTGCTTGCAGACTGATCAGTGACTCTAAATCCTTAAGGCCTTGGACAAAAATGCCAACTTTCAGGCTCCACTCAGCAGGGTGAAGGTCTGGGTCAGAAAGACACAGCAAGTCCACACAGAGGGGAATTCTCTCTTCCACACAAAGTCAGTGGGTGATGGAGTCTCGGCTCACTTTGGAACCACGGCCCTCCTTCCCCTAGTTCTCAGTAATGCTGGGGCCAAGGGCTCACAGCTCCAGGATCTGCCCTTGACTGAAGGAAGCTGGTCAGCCCAAGATGACACTTTCTGCCTCTGTGCAGCCCACCTAGTCCAGTGACTAGTTGATATGAAGGATACAATGACCAGCTCCCTTGCTTTGAGGCGGCAGAAAATTCTGAAGGGCCATCCCAGCTCCAAAGTTCCCCCTGCTGAGGCCAGCATTGTATATGCTCGGTGGCTCAATTTCTCCCTCTGCGTAAACCTGCTAAACCTGCTGACTGGTCTCCCTGTCAAGTGTTGTTCCCAGGGTTCCTCCCAATAAACCTCCTATATGCAAATCTCAGTCTATTTCCGGTCAAGCCCAGTGTGTACTGGGCCTCGGTATCTTATTTCATGGGTAATGGTGGGTGGTCACTTAATCTCTCCAAATGTCTCCTTCTTCTATAGAATTCAGATACAGGCAACAACACTACTACTACTTATTGTTTCTATTTTGCCAGGCTTTTATTAGAATTACAAGAGACAATATATATGAGAGTTCTTTGTAAATACTGATGAGCTATACCATACTGTCAGCTAGCATCACTATATGTTGGTTTATCAGGCAGTAACTAGGGAAGAGAGGAGCAAGAAGGAGGATATCTACTAATACTATCCAATTCAGCTTATACACTGTGTCCCACTTTATCTCAAACAAGAGATTTGTGTCTCTAATCAATAATACACCCACACACATAACTGAAAATTAGAAATAAAACCATGAGGCGACACATGCATTGCTACAATCTTGAAACTGAAACAGAAGACGAAGCGATATTTATTCACTGTTTCCTTTTGAAGATAGCAACAGAGCAATTTCCACTATTCTGTAAAGTCAGAATTTACATTGTTACCCAACAAGTTATGCAATGAGTAATGGAATGTCATTTTACATCTCTGAACAGAGAAACAAGTAAAAGAGCTGGATACACAAAATGGGGAATACTTTTCTGGTCAATTTAATATCTTTTAGATTACCCTGATAATGTATCCACTAAAAAGAAAGAAAATAGTACACAAATTAAGTTGAAAACATATCAAGAAGGATAATTGGAAATTACTAATTCCAAATGACCAAAACTCCGCTTCATACTAAAATTACCAAATTGTTCAGCCTTGCAAAGAACTTGAATGAATGCACAACTAATGTCTGGTACCCACAGACCCAGAAGGAGTGACTAACAAATGATTTACTCTGACAAATGGTTTCCTTATCAGCAAGAGTCAAAGAATGGTTAGAACTGGGAGGGCCTTACAGACCTACCAGAGCCCCCAACTCTAATGGTTCTTTGTTTCAGGGAAACCACAGCCGAATTGAAGAGACAAGGTAAATCCACATGAAACATTAACCAAAATCTTAGATGAGCACAGAATGAATGACAGACAGGGCAATAGGGACTCAGCCCAGGCATCATCTATACATGGTCTGGATCATTCCAGAAGGCTTCACGTCAGTCTCAAATAATGGGCAACTATAAATCAATATCTTGATTTCCTGGTAAATCTGAAGAAATGCTAAATGAAACCTTTCCCACATGTGTGGAGAAAACATTCAAGAACTTCAAGTTTTAGAAATTTGACCATTCTAAAACTTCAAACTTAAGACAAGTTTGCTCCTTCAGCTTAGGTGCAACATTAGTTCTGTGCTTCTCATCCTTACAAGATCCAAAGGAGAGGTCTCTGAGGAAAAGATAATTAGACCCTGCTTGCTGAACAAAAATCAGAGTATTAACCCAAGTAAGGGTAGGATGAATCATAAAACAATGAAAATAGTGAAGGGTTGGGGCCAATTTGAGGGGTGGGGGGAGGGGCTGTCAGTCAAAAATACCTTTATCAGGACCAAAGGAATATCTTCCTGGATGCTGCAAACAGAAAGCCAGGCCTGAACCCTGGAAACATGGGCCATTTTGCCCAGCCAAAATCAAGAGGGCAGAGAACACAGCAGGCCAGCTTCACTTAGTAAGATTCTGGACGTTAACGGTGGGAGGAGGCAGGTAAGCACCTGCTTCAGGGTTAAACTAGAACAACATTGTCCCCGGAAGGCCAATCACAAACCAGGAGTGTAAGATCTACTGCTGGTAGACCTGCCTGCGTTTGTTAGTGATTCTTCCTCCATCGGAGGCTGCTCTGCAGTTCACAGCCCCCAGACCAACCTTTCTGCTTCCCCACAGGTGGGATACCACAGGTTTTAGCAACAAAGCTGAGTGCACCTAAGAAAAACACAGCTCAACTGTCCAGTGCTTGGGAAGCGAGGTAACCAAGGCGGCTCCAAGGACACAGGTGTTGAAGCTCTGGGAAGCTTCAGTCACTGTGAGTCTCCATTAAACTGTTTAGAATTTCTAATTCTTCTAGGTTTAATCCTGGATCAACCAGGTATATCTTGGGTGGAGCTAGGGGCAGTGATGTCAGGCAACACAAGAGGGTGACTGGGGGCCCATCTTATGTATGGGGCTCTGGATGAGGGAAAATTGTTGGGGTCAGGACAATGACTCCAATTTCAGTATGTCACTGAATCTGGGACTTCATTCATTCATTCATGGAAATAGCAAACCATAGCAGTGTGGTTCAGAACGCAAGCTCTGGAGACAAGTGCTTGGGATTAATTCCTGGTTCCATCTAGTATTAACATTGCACTTTATTCACCGGTCAAAAGCAGTCAATTACAGTACATATCTCACAGGATTGCAGTGAGGAGTAAAAGACTGAATTCACATCATGAGCCTAGAATAGTGCCTGGCACTAATAAGCACTCAATAAATTTTACTTATTATTATTATTATTAATTCATTCAAAAATGTTTAATGGTTGCTAATTATAGTCAAGCACTGTATGAGGTCCTCATTATCCTTTAGCACAAACCCACCCTTCAACTTCTGTTCCTCTCCTAGTTATTAATTAGGCATGTGGGCATTATCCTAAACTCCTCCCTCTCCCTTCCTGCCCACTTCTAAAGAGGGCCAGGTTCTGCCTATTAACCATCTGTCAGGTCTTTCCATCTTTTTCCATTCCTCACTACCCATGCGTGAGTCGTCTTCTTTCATTTCTCTTTTCAAAGATTACAGTCATCTCTTCTGCGTCTCCCTAGGCTTAGTGTCACTCTCATCCAATGTATTCTCCATCTTGATTCAAATTGTCTTTTTAAAATACATATCTCACAATATCATTCACTTGCTTCAAGTCCTCTATAAGATACACTCACAGCTCTCACACAGCATATAGGCCTTCGTCCTCTGGCCCAGCCTCACCCTAAACAGGCTCGAGTAACCTGACTATATCATGCTGGTCCTGCTGCTGAGCCATTTCTCCATCTGCCTGACAACTCCTCTTACATTAAGGCTCACTATTTAATCCATAACTACTTCCTAACACCTATCAGGTGTAAAGCCGGTGCCAAGCTCAGGGAGTATGATGAACACATTCAATCCTTTCTTTCTCATTAAAAAAAAAAAAAAGTGACTTGGAGGCTCTTGAGGGAGAAATGAAGTATATAAATTCAGGTAAAATTGTCTTAAATTTAGCACTGTTGCCCTCACTAGTTGGATAGCTTCTGGAATTAGAGAAATTGAATATATTTGGGCATCAAGCCCAAAAGCACCTCAGCAGATTTCAATCCAAACAGTAAACCGCCACTGCAGATCTACTCATTTTGTCCCACAGCTATAAGGTGTTAGAAGAGATTGATTTAAACTATAAAAACAATGATCAGCAAGTTGCTTCAAAATGGTGCTACAGTTACAAGCCATTAATTAGTCACTATGTTTTTTAAAAGGTAACAAAGTTCCTGCAATTGTCTAGGGGTCATAACAGGCCGCGTTTATTTTTACATGGTTATTTTTCCTGAAATATGGTTAATTCAAACAACTTTCAAAATAATGCCTTTCTAATTAATATAGTTTTACATCCCTTATATTGAATGAAATGCTTACTGAATAAGCACGATAGGCTGCCTACGAAGACGAGTAGATGATAACATGCAAAACCTTCCTCGTTCTTCCAGCAATGACAACCCAGCCCTGCAGAAATGCTGGCCATACATATTGGGACAGCAGCCCAGCTCTGGGGATAGATGATGTGTCACAGCACTCCTCTTCTGTGGGGTTTTCCAGTGGTTTCTGGCCTTCCGCACTAGTCTTCAGGGCCCTTGTCGGCAGGTTCCTGTCTTATCCGTGGTTAAACACACAGAGCTCAGTGAGGAATATGGCACAGAGAAGGGACTGGATGACTATCTGGTGGGCTGAACCCAGCTCGGCTCAGCTCCAATAGAAATGCCCTTGCTCTTCTCTATTGTCTTTTGAGATAAGGTACAGTTTGTTTCTAAGAGCTACTTACTACCCAGCTGCAATAAGGCCACTCAGCTTAAACATTTTAATTTTTCAGCTCCAACTGTTATACACCTTCTTCAAAAATGTTCATGCAGTTTTAGCACGAATTTACTAAAGACAAACCATCCGAAATATTTTGATTCAGAGAGTGACACACAGGCACTCTCTGCGTCTGTGTAGAAAATGACATTTCTACCATACCATACCAGTGAAAGGAATAACAAACCGGTTCTTCAATAATGAAATTAAATTTCTCTTGGGCCACCATAGTAAAGCGCATGATTTTAATGGTTATCTTACATCAATCAGCCTAGTGACCCTAGCTGGTATGTTGTACCATCAGGCGCTTTAGGAAACTGAAAACTTAACTGTTACTTCCTATACCACCCGCCCCAGTTGAGCAGTGTACCCATTTCATTCATAGCTTAGTCTTATTTTCAATACAGTCAGAGCAAACCTCACTTTTCAAAAGTTCATTAACAAGTTTCACCATGAAGAGCGGCCCTGTGACTCATTTTTGGATACCCATGTGGAAATAACAACTCCTCCCTTTGCTGAGAAACGCTTCAACAAGTGCATGAGAACGACAGGAAGTAATAATACAGGTCTCAGCGGGGTACAGAACTCCCTCTATGGACAGCGTGGTTCGCATAGACGCTGCCACTCCTTCTTGTCTCCCTTCTTCCCAAAATAAGTTTCCTGTGGGCTTGGAAGGAGCTGTGTGAAAGCTGCATCCGTTTCTCCGTATTTCCTGGCTCCTGAGTCATACTGTCAAGAAGTACCCATTCTGGTATTTTTGAGAAAGTGCAACCTAATAGGAAGTGAAGAGGCGATCACACCGAACTAATGCCCCCCACAATTCAAAGAAGAACAACAACAAAAAACTAAAAAACCCTCCAGGCTTTCCACTTAAAGCAAAAGTAGCCTCAGGCGGAATGTCATGGGAAGCCTCTCAACAGGTGTCTCTGAAATCATTTCTAGGAGCCCTGGATGCATTGCAACCCCTTGCCCAGTGGGAGAAAGACGCACTCCGCTCCGTAGGACCAACCCAATGCCGCGTCCCCTGAGATGCCAAGGGCACAGACCCGAAATCCCGCCCGAGGCTTCCCTCGTGTCCCCGAGCCAGCCAGCGCCCTCACCCTAGACGCCCATCCCCACGGCTTTCCGCGCAAAGCCTCGCGTGGGCGCGTCCTCGCTCGTGGGGCGGTTAAGGAGAGAAAAAGAGACATCAGGAGGGAAACACCAACCGGGAACGGGCCGGAGCGTGCGGGCCGAGGAGGCCTGTCCTGCGCGGGCGCGGGTCCCACGCCGGGCACCGTCGGGAGAAGGAAACCTGCTGCGCGGCTCCCGGCGCGTCGGGCGGCAACTTCCCCGCGGCCTGAGCTCCGCGCGGCCGCCGCCGCATCTAGGCGCTTTCGGCCCTGCCCTGTCGGCGTCGGAAGCGCCCACAGCTGGGGACCAGGCCCCGCCCCGGGAAGACAGCGCCGGGTCCCCGCGCGTCCCCGCCCCGCCTGCAGTCCGTGCGCTCCTGACCGCGGGGAGTCGGGCGGGTGCGCTCCGGCCTCTTCCCCTCCCCGCGCGCCCCAGACGCTCCCCGGGAGGCGCCGGCGAGCGCTGCCCCGGAGGCACGTTACCCCCATCCCCGTCTCCCTCCTTCGCGCCCCCCGCGCGGGCAGGTGGCCGGGAGGCGCCGGGGAGCGCTGCCCCGGAGGCACGTTACCCCCTCCCCGTCTCCCTCCTTCGCGCCCCCCGCGCGGGCAGGTGGCCGGGAGGCGCCGGGGAGCGCTGCCCCGGAGGCACGTTACCCCCTCCCCGTCTCCCTCCTTCGCGCCCCCCGCGCGGGCAGGTGGCCCGGAGGCGCCGGACTTTCCCCGGGAGTCTCCGCGGCGCTGGTGACGTTGGCCGGCGCCTGAGCCCGGCGGGGACGCTCCCAGCCGGGGCTGAGTGTAGGTGTGACCGACCGCGAGAGGCGGCGGCGGGCCCCACACCTGCGGCGACCCTCGAGCGAGCGGCGCCCGGAAGGCTGCGGGTCACCTGCGGTCGAGCACCCTGAGCCTTCCGGGAACTCACCAGGACGCGCCCCTCTCAAGGGGGCCAACCACCAGCTGCATTCAGTCATTCATGCAGCACCCACTCAGTCTACTCAGTGCTGGGGATACCGCAAGGCCCTCCAGGACCTGGCATTCCGGTGGGGAAAGATGAACAGATAAAATGTTTATTATGTGAGGTATGAGATGGGAGGTCTGTTATGTGGCAGGTATCTTGAAAAACAAGGCTGAGGCTTAAAAGTTAGGAAGTGCTCAAAAAAGAAAAAAGCCCTGCCCCGGTGGGGGATGGCAAGGAAATGCAGGAGCCAGCCGAAGGGCTCCTGATGGACAATGCTGGAGCAATTGGAGCTACAAAATAAGGTAATACTGGATTACAACCCAAAGGAAATAAAGAAATCCATGAGTCTGTTGCCGGCCAACTGAGCAGCACCAACCCCCACCACTGAAAAACTTTAAAGTTTTCTTTCCTATAGAAATGTTAAGTATAAAAATGTTAAGTCTCCTCCCTAGTTCTTTAGTTTCTTGGCTCTTGGGCCTTGATTGCTTTTCTGAGGGAAGATCCCCCTTGCTTCTTAATTGCTTTGTAAATTAGTTCCTGAATCTGAAACAATAGAAATCTCCTAGCCCTGCTTCAGATAACTATTTGAAAGCCAGAGACTTCCTAATATCCCCCAGGCAAGGAAGCTAAATGTCAAACCCATTCTGTGTCCGGACAACTGACACCACCTGAGTGATGGACTGAATAGCCACAAGTTTCATAAGAACTAACAGATTTATATTTTTGTCCTCATTCAGGAGCCTTGAGGATACAGGGGATACCCCAACAAGCAAGAAGCCAACACGGTCTTCCAGGTGGAGCTTGAGACCCCTTCCTCTCATCTGAGATCAGCTAGGGCGAGAGTTCCATGAACCCCAATAGGCAAGGACAGCTCTACGCCCCTGCCCAGCAGGAAGCAGATACAGAAGAAGAGACCTCCTGTCCCTCAGCTTCCCATAGAGATTTTACGGGGATCACGTCTCTCAAGGAAAACCTAGGCAGGTAGTTAGAGGCAGGCATTGGGTCTCAGCATTCCTGCACGTCCCATAGTGTGACCACCTGGGGACATCCCCTCTCCACCCAAAACTCCTCTTTGTATTGTAATTACCTACCCCTGCGGGAAGAGCAAATGGGCGCAAAATATCCAACTAGATCAGACCAGTCACTCACACCTACACAGTACCTCTTGTTAATCACAGGGGCCAATCAAGTGGTCCTACGCCCAGGAAGAACAGCCCATCCTGGAGAAAAAGGATAAAAACCCCAAGTCCTGGGAGGGAAGCGCGCGGCTGCTACTGCTACTTCTTCTCTTTAGCCTCACCTTTGCATATGCCCCCTCTACACTCTTTGGTAATGGGCCCTTAGTCCATCCTCTAGTCTGGATGTACTATCTTTTCTAATAAACTACTTATTTTACTGCTTTACTCTGGTATCTCGTTCAATTCTTTGCTCGAGTTGCCAAGGACCTGGACTCTGCGCCGAGAAAGGCCCACTCTCCGACAACAAGTCCATAATGATATAAGTAAATGGTCGAATAAATAAATAAATGGTGGAGAAGAAATAAGTCTCCCCTGCAGAAGAATTCCTAATAATTTATGTAATCATCTAATAATCGTATATGCTCGGCCCTCAAGGAGAAGCAGACTTCCCACTCCTTAATTATGGGCTGCTCATGGCGACTCTCTCCCCAAAAGTACGGTATGAAATAGGGGGAAAGAGTAACTGTACAATGGAGACACCTAAAAAACACCATCTCAGCCAGATGATCAAGGTCAACTTTAATAGTCACGAATCATATTGATACTGTGTATCTTGAATAGGACATAGTGAAAATGACACTTTGACTCTGTGATCTTCCTCCCCAAAACCCATAACCCCACTCTAATGAGAATCACATCAAACATTCCAATAGTGGGACATTCTACACAACACCTGACCAATATTCTTCAAAGCTGCCAATGTCACTAAAAACAAAAGAAGTCTGAAAAACTGGCCACGTCTAGAGGAGCGTAAGGAAACATGAAAACTAAATGTAATGTAGTATAGTGGATGGGGTCGTGGGACAGAAAAATGTTATTAGGTTAAAAACTAAGGAAATCTGAATAAAGTAGGGACTTCCATTAGTAGTAAAGGATCAAGATAGGTTCATTAGTTGTGATGATGTCCCATACTAATGGAAGATGCTCATCACAGGGGCAAATGGGAACAGGGTTTATGTTATCTTCGCAATTTTTATGTAAATCTAAAATCATTCCCAAAAAATAAAGTTTATTTTAAAAAATAAAGCAAAATAAGAAAGATGAGGGGTTATAATGAACGTGTGTGTGTGTGTATGTGTGTGTGTGTGTGTATTGCAAAGGCTTCTAAGATGAGAAAACACTTGGAGGCAACAATGTGGACATTTGGGTTAAGACCACTTCAAGCTGGAGGGATCTGCAGATGTAAAGGCCCTAAGGCAGAAGCATGCTTGACTTCTTGGAGTCATATCAGTGTGGGTGGAACAGAATGAGTCAGAGAGTGACAGTTAGAGGGGAATGGAATATGTAAGGCCTTGGTGGTCATGATCATTTTTAAGTTTTTCTTTGATTGAAAATAGAAGACATTGGAGAATTTTTAGCAGAGGAGTGACACGTGTTTTTTTGTTTTGTTTTTCAGTCCACTGTTGTGTTGACGATAGATTCGGGGATAAAGATAGGAGAACAGGCCAACCAGTTAGGAAGCTATGATGGTTAACTTTATGTGCCAGCTAGACTGGGTCACAGGGTGCTCAGGTAGTTTGTTAAATGTTATTTTGGGTGTGTCCGGATGAGATTAAATTTCAATCAGAAGACTGAGTAAAACAGATTGCACTCTGCAATGTGTATGGGCCTCATCAATCTGGTGAAAGCCTGAATAGAACAAAAAGCTGGATAAGGGAGAAGTTTTTCTCTCTTGTCTTTAATTTGGGACATCAGTTTTCTCCTACTTTCAACTTGCCTTCAAACTGGAACTTAACACCATTTGTTCTCCTGCTTCTCAGACCTTCGGACTCAGACTGGAATTAGATCACCAGTTTTCTGATGATTTGCAACAACTGCAAATCTTGGGACTTATCAGCCTCCATAATCACGTGAGCCAATTCCTTATAACAAATCTCTCTTGGACTGGCCGAGTGGCGCGGTGGTTAAGCGCTGGCCTTGGAAGCCAGCGGCCCCGGTTCGGTCCCACATGAGGGCCAGTGACACTGCCCTCAAAAAAAAACAACAACAACAAATCTCTCTCTCTCTCTCTCTCTCTCTCTCTCTCTCTCTCTCTCTCTCTCTCTCTCTCTCTTGCTCTCGCTCTCGCTGTCACTCTCCCTTTCTCCTTCTCTCCATATCTATCAATCAATTGATCAATCAATAGAGATATTTTCTATTGGTTCTGTTTCTCTGATATAGATACAAAGACATAGCAATGGAGCTGGGAGAAATGGGCAGGTTCTGGATATGTTCACAAGGAGGGGCTGACAGGACTGGCAGATTCATTGGATGTGGGAAGTGAGAAAGGGGAGTCAAGGACAAGTCAAAGTTTTTACTTGGAGCAGCTAGAAGAAAAGAGGTTCCTTATGCTGAGATGAGGAAGACTGCCTGAGAAGCAAATTTTTGGGGTGGGAGGGAAAGAGGATTGCTGGGATTAAGAGTTCAATTTTGGACACTTAAAGTTTGGAGTTGTCAAACTATCAAAAAGGCAGTTGGATAGATGAGCCTGGGATGATGATATCAATTTGGAAGTCTTCAGCACATAAAGGGTTTGCAGGTAGCACTAGATGTCTGAAGTCTGAGTCCTGGGGCACTCCAAAGTTCAGAAATCAGGAAGATGGAGAATCAAGAAAGGAGAATGAGAAGAAATAATCAGAGACAGGAGGTAAACTAACAAAGAATGGTGTTGCAGAAGACAGATGAAAAATGTTTCAAGAATGAGCAACTTGATCAAATGCTTCATTTTAGGATAAAATTAGGACTGAAAATTGAGCAATAGTCTTGGCCATATAAAGTCAATGGCAAACTTCTTTTTTTTTTTTTTTCAGCTGAGCCATCCTGCCACCTGTTGGCAGCTCAATGGCAGCTGAGCTTGGGCTGGGCATCGAACTGCTGTTGCTCGCTCAGCTTGCACTCTTGAGCGAATGGCAAACTTAATCAGAGTTTTGGTGGTGTGTGGTGATCACAGCCTCTTTGGAGGGGGCCCGGAGAGAGAGAAAAAAAAATAGAGAGAGTAAATGGAGATAGAAAGATGGGGCCATAGCTGGAAGGAAATGTATGGTCAAGGGAGAGATTTTTTAAAATTAGAAGATGTACATATTTATATGTTTATGGACTAGCCAAAAGGGAAAGAAAAAGTGATGATGTGGGAGAAAAAAGGGATAATGGCTGGTGCAGTGGCCTTGAGTAGATGAGCAGAGATGGGATCCAATGCACAAATGGAAAGTTGGGGTATATTGAAAATAGACTTCTTTCCTGGTAATAGGAGGGGAGGCACAATGATGGGTGCAGATGCTGGTGAATGTGGGGGTAGGGACATGGTTTATCAGTGAAGAAGTAAGGTCCTTAGCTGAAAGTGAGGAGTAAAGAGGAAGTTTGAGAAGAGAAGAGAAAATATGAAATAGCATTGAGAGAACAGTGAGAGATTAAATTGATTTTGAAAGGATAGTCAAATTGTTGGGTAGTACTAAGGGGTCATTTGAATTCAGGGATCATGAATATAAAGGGAGGCCAGCCTGTACAGTTGTATGTTCTTACCAGCCTCCTTTGCCTACTTGGGTGCAAATAAAACCAGACAGGGGTCCAGATATAACCAGAGTTTGGAGTTGCCAGGTGAATATGCTGGTGGAGAAAGGGACAAGAGTGTTGAGGGTCCATGCAAGGGAATGGTTATAATGAAGGACTGTGGCATGTAAACTGAGTAAGGAAAGAAGAGAGGACATGAATGATGGTGTTGAGGCTGAGTAGAAGGTGTTAGGTAAATGGATTGGAGGTTCCGGGGCACCAAGAAATTGTTGCAGTTGAGGGGTTGGAGATTCAGTTGGAAAAATACAAATTAGTCATCAGAGAATTGTGGGGGACCAGCCTCCGCTGACCAGGGTTTCCCTCAGGTGTAATCAGCATCGGCGGGGGAGGAAAATAAAGAAGGGAGACAGTGGAGACACACGGGAGTCAAAGAGAAAAAAGTGTCACACTTTATTGCCAGAGCATGTTCTTTTTATAGGTACTCTTGACCATTACCTCAATCACGAGTTTGGCGGTTTCTATTTCCCAGGATTTACTCAGTCTTTACTTCCCTGTAATTGTTCTAGGGTACACTGGCCTCTTCTATGTTAAGGATTACCTATCTCTACATATCGCCTAAAGAGTGGTTACCATGACTACCTAACCATTATCCCAAATACCAGCAGCTAGACTCAGAGGGCGTATACTAGGAGTGGCCGTGTTTAGGGTAAAACCATCTAAATCTATTTCTATGTAAATACAATACTTAACATCTTTTGTCCTAGGAGGGCTACATATGTACAATAGAGGGTAGCTTCTGTTTCTCAGTCAAAGCTTCAGTATCTGTCAAAGAATTTAAACAAAGTTGTTAATTAACATACCCTATGGTCAGCAAGTTACCTCCTACCGGAACTCTCATGGCCTGAAGACTTGTAATCTTCAAGGAGACCATTCACAGCAGGGCCCTTAGGCCACAGGCAGGCTTCTTGGCCTATGTGCTGTGCCTCAGTTTCCAAGGGGCTTGAATCCCCAATATCTCAGTTCAGGGGTCCCCTTGGGTTGTAGCCTGTTTTAGGGAGTTTCCTTCTCTTTAGGAAATCTTGCCCCATCATTGACTTACACAACCAGCTATCATCAGGGTACCACAGGAACTTGTCACAAATGCAGTGAGTGTATTGTCTCCTATAGGAGGAAAAGCACATGGGTTCATAGAGGCAGGAGATAGTACATGACCAACCATAAGGCAGTACCCCAGACATCCAGTGCTGAGCAGGGCAATGTGACCTTGTCAGACACTGAGAGACTGTCGGCTCTCAGCAGAGAATGGGATCTTTGAGACTTGGATTATGAAAGGATGCAGATATTGATAATGACAAGGTCGAAACTGACCTGGATTCTCTGCAATTGAACTGCCCACCTTTGGCTAAACTCCCAGGTAAGTTCTAGGTTTTATACATTTTTCTGGAGAAATTGGCTCTTACCTCCAGCCTGAGCCATGAGGACTGATGAGAACTTTAGGGCAAAGCCCAGATAACGTAGGACAAGTATTTGGAGATGGGCATGGCTGCCACATAAAGACTTGTCCCCTGTATACATCATCTTCTATACTGCTGCCATCCCAATTTGAAGGGCTCACAAACCCATTGAATCTCAGAGTTGGAAGGTCCTCTAGTCCAGTTAACCCCTCAGGTACACCCCCATAGCCCTCAGCTAAATAGCCATTTTATATCCCCACACAGGGTAGGAATCACCAACCACCATTTCTCTTTTCCATGCTGTTAATTTGCAAACTCCCTGAGGATGTGTGTTTAACCTATTTTTTTCTTTATAGTGATAAAATATATGTGACATAAAATTTACCATGATAACCATTTTAAAGTGTACAACTCAGTTGCATTAAGTACATTGTTTTGCAACCATCACCATCATTTCCAGAACTTTTTCATCTTCCCCAACTGACAACTCTGTTCCCATTTAACGCTAACTCCCCTTGCCTCCTTTCTCCAGCCCCTGGCACCTATCTGCTTTCTGGCTTTTTGAATTTGACTACACCATATAACTCATACAAGTGGTATCATACAATATCTGTCCTTTTGTAACTGGCTTATTGCACTCAGTGTAATGGCTTCAAGGTTTACCCATATTAGAGCATATATCAAAATCTCCTCCCCTTTTCAGGCTGAATAATAACCCCCTTTCAGTCTTTGCTTTTATTTTTTCTGGAGTATATACTCGGAAGTGGAATGGCTAGATCATATCATAATCCTATATGCAATTTTTGGTGGTGTCATCATACTGTTTCCACAGGGGCTGCACCATTTTACATCCACACCAGCAACGCACGGGGGGGGGGGGGGGGGTTCCAATTTCTCTACCTCCTTGCCAACACTTTTTATTTTCATATAACCTATGTTTGATGTCCTCTCTATTTGACACCCTGCTGGGCACGTGATGTTGCTGTATGAGGACATGAATACCTGCTATTAACCTTCTCAAAAAAGGGAAATGAGGTTAAACGAATGAACATATATTCAATGAGCCCCACCTTATACATCTCTTTCTAGATCTGCACTGTGTATTATGGCTATTTAAATTTAAATTAAAAGAAAATTTTCAGTGCAGTCCCTCAGGCTCATTAGTGACATTTCACATGTGCTGTAGCAGCCCCCATAACTAGTGGTTGTTAGTGCCAATATGGTGGACAGTGCAGAATGGGACGTTTCCATTATTGCAGAGAGTTCTTTGGACAAAACTTTCTAGATCCTGATAGGCAACTATGCGTTGTCTCACAAATCATATTTTGATAAGCTTTTCCAGAAATGGATAGCTTAAAATTTAAGACAAAGATCCTTCTTTTAGGAGAGAGGAAATATGCCGCCTAGAAACTCTGTGGCTCTTTAGCACAAAAATGGCTGCTCTGTGAGTTCTCAGATTGTTATGTTTAAACATTGTATTTGGACCTGTAGTGATCATGTGGTCCTGCAGTTCTTGGTGATTACCTTTAGGAACACAGACTTCCATTCCTGTGGGAGCCACAGGATGGAGAGGAGCGTGGCCGGCTCCTGTCCCCAAAGTGGCGTGTGCTCGTCCACTGACTTCAGTGCACTCTGCAAAGGGGTGATCCTCCAGCAAAAATGCCAATTTGCCTCAGAGGTGACTAAGTCATGAAAATGGTGCCCTGAGGAATGGGATTGGTGCCTCTGTAACTGAGACCCTATAAGAGCCCCCTTCTGAGATGTGAAGGCACAGAGAGAAGAGGCCATCTGATCAGGAAGCGAGCCCTTCCAGACACAGAGTCGGCCAGAGCCTTAATCCTAGCTTTCCCAGTCTCTACAACTGTGAGAAATAAATTCCTATAGTTTATAAGCTACTTAGTCAGACACAGTTTTGTTAGAGCAGGTAGCCCAAATGAACTAAGATACTCTTGAAGCCCAAGATTTAAATGTACAATTATTAGCAAACATCAGATCATTAAAAAATATAAACCCCAGAAAGCCAATACCAGCATTAAAGATAACCAGTACTTTGGTTACAATGTGCCAAGCACTGTTTTGACATTTTCAAATATTATTTCACTTAATTCTCATCAGAAATGTATGAGGTGTGCACATCTCAACCCCATATGATAGAGGACGAAATGAGACTTAAAGCCTCCTGTCCACGCACCCAACACCAGCAAGCGAAGGACCCTGGATTCAAATCCTCGTGTCCAACACAAAAGTCCAAGTTCTTAAATACCAATAAAGTTTCCAAGAACAACATCATAGACCACAGAAGAACCAAAAAATAAGAACTTTTCAAAGCAAATGATTTCCTTTATGCTGTTACCTACACTCAAAGAGCAATGTCAAAATCTAAATAAGCTTAGAAAAATTACTAAAAGAAAAAAGAATGCAACAGATAACTCTCATAGAAAAGCAAATTTTGTGTTGTTCAATAAGCTTATGTTTCTGTGCATGGTATGCCAGGAGGAGTAGAAATTATGTGGTGAAAATTGTACTATTTTGGCATTAAATTTTTTCCTGCCTATACTTCCTGTTGCGTTCTTATGTTAACCTAAATTGCAATTAAGTGAAAACTTTCCTCTGACATATTGGCATATATTGACCTGAAGTTTAGGATGTACTGGCTGTTTTATGCATACAAATAGAACATTTTCTGTAAAAAGAAATTAGGCTAAAAGAAACCTGATCTAGAAATAGTAGAATTGATATGCTTAATAGCTCTTAAGGGAAACCAATTTTTCTGCAACTGTGATTTTGCATAACAAGTTGCAAAAGTATTTGAAGATGAGGCTGTTACTCAATACTCATTTCTGGTAAACCCCATTTTTGCACCACGGCCCTGTCCTGCAGAACTGATAAAAGTGAAACAAAAGCATCAATAGAAGGTAACCAACCAATAAGCCTTGACTTTCACAGATGATAGTTTAGTCAAAAGCCTTTAATTATTGGTTTTGAATTTGAATCATTAAATTAGTTCTCAACAAGTGCAATTTTCACAAATAGGCTAAAGAGTTTTACATCCATATGATTTGTGCTCTTTTTAGAAACTATTTCTACTCCCAAAAGCCTTACTTTGGGGCTGAGACACCGTTTTCTTCTCGTTCTCCTCCTCTTCATCCATTTCGTCCTCTTGCTGCAGCTCCATGTCTCTGTCTGTCTTATGTTTCCCTTTAACACACTGTTCCGATGGATTGAGTCCTTGCTTAAATACGGTTTATAGTTTCTGTAAGTTCATGGACCACAGCCAGCATCCCTCCGGGACCCTAAAGAGAATTAAAAGTACAGTATCAGCACCACAATAAAACAAGCATGTTTCTAATGATAAAGATGCTCTTTAAGATGAACTTACTGACAGTAACCGTGAAAGCAGGTTGCAATCTGAGCAGTGAACTCACAAATTCAATACACAAAGCCTTTCCTTGAGCATACCTGCCTTGGGGATGATGATGTTGGTTTGAGGAGAACCGGCAGAAGCTGACAACTGTTCCTCTCAGTTCACAGCCCTTTCTTGCTTGTGTGCCCTGAGGGCGAGGGGAAATCTTTGCTAGAGCTGACATTGCCTTGCATCACTAGCTCTGCATGTTGAAAGCAGGCCACTCCAGCTGATGATTTCTTTAAACCCTATTTTCTACAAGGTGGTGATGGGCAAAGGTGAATTATGAAATAGGAACTTTTGCCACAACTCTACCTCCCTAGTCACAAAGAAACATTTACAAAACAAATCCCCTTGCAAATCAAAATTGATTACAATGCAAATGTCTGTGGGGGACATAATCTATTCGCACCTTATTTTTTCATGGTCCTAGTATATCATCTCTCCAAGTTAGGTAATGAGTGGACCCCTCTTCAGGAAAAAGAATATAGGGCACCCAGTATTGACAAATTATTTCTACTCTAATGTTACCGGAGTATAATATGTATACAATGCTATTTACAGACACATGGTATAAATGTCTATGGCTACAGAATATAAAATCCAAACCAATCTACACATTAAAAGTATAAAATTAATAATATTAAAATAAACATTTATTTGATGTTGTTTTGATGAAGTAAAACCAAAAAAATAGAAAAGTGCATTGGGATATTTTGTATTTCGCTTATTATGTATATTCTCTTTTTTTTTTTTGAGGACAATAGATACTCATTTGATTGATCCTCGTCATTATTATGACATTTTCTTTTAAAATATACATTCATGTCGAATTATCAATCCATGGATTTTTTTCAGCTTTATTGAGATATACTTAACAAATAAAATTGTGAGATGTTTAAAATGTGTAAAGTGTGCAAGTGATATATGTATACATTGTGAAAAGATTCCCACCATCTAATTAACACATCCATCACCTCCCATATTTATCTTCTTTTGTGTGTGAGAACATTTAAGTTTTACTCTCGGAGCAAATTTCAATTATATGATACAGTGTTAACTATAGTCACTATGTTTACATTAGCCCCTCAGACCTTATTCATTTTACAGCTAAGCACTTGTATGTTTTTACCAACCTCTTACTACTTCCCCCACCCTAGCTCCTGGCAATCAGTTTTCAACGGTTTCTATGAGTTTGACTTTTTTTTTTTTTTAAGTCCACATATAAGGAATACCATGCAGTGTTTCTCTTTCTCTGTCTGGCTTATTTCACTTAGCATAATGTCCTCAAGTTCCATCCATGTTGTTGCAAATGGCAGGATTACCTTTCTTTATTCATTCCTTTGTTGATGGACATTTAGGTTATTTACATATGTTAGCTATTGTGAATAATGCTGCATTGAACATAGGAGAGCATGTATCTTTCAACTTACTGTTTTCATTTTCTTCAATTTTTTTTTTTTTTTTGAGGGCAGTGTCACTGGCCCTCACATTTGGGACCGAACTGGGGCCACCGGCTTCCCAAGCCAGCGCTCAACCATAGTGCCACTCGGCCAGCCCTCATTTTCTTCAGATAAATACCCAGAAGTGGGATTGCTGGATCATAAGGCAGTTCTAGTTTTAATTTTTTGAGGAACCTCCATACTGTTTTCCATAGTAGCTGCACCAATTTGCAATCCCACCAACAGTGCATAAGAGTTCCCTTTTCTCCACATTTGTGGCTAGCACCTATTATGCCCTGTCTTTTTGATGATGGACATTCTAACAGGTGTGAGGTAATAACTCATTGAGGTTTTATTGCATGTCCCTGATGATTAGTGACATTGAGCACCTTTTCATGTACCTGTTGGGCATTTGTATGTCTTCTTTAGTGCGGATGAAAAAGACAAGCTGACAAGCTCAGGGGAGGTCAGCATGGTGAGTCCTATAAACTCAGAGACTAAAATTAACCACATGAGATGATCTGAACATAAAAACTCCTAACTAAAAGTGGGTCATGGCAGGTTGTCACATTCTTGACCTGTAGCTTCTTTGGCAAAGATCACTCTTGACCTTAAGCGAGTCTGTCTATTGTCTTTTTTGCATTTAAAAATAACATACCCTTGGAATGTCAGAGTAAACCCTTTTTCCAAAAGTACCCCTCACAACGCAGATAACTTCACCACAGCCAATTTGGCTGAAATAATTAAAATTATTAAATTATAAAATTATTAAAATTCTCTACAGATTTGGACATTTCTTATGTCAACATTAGAAAATGTCTGTTCAGTTCCTCTGCACATTTTTTTAATCAGATTTTTTTTTCTTTTGCTATTGAGTTGTATGAGTTCTTTATATATTTTTGATATTCGCCCCCTATTGGATATAGGATTTGCAAATATTTTCTCCCATTCGATAGGTTGTCTTTACATTTTGCTGATGGTTTTCTTTGAAGTTCTAAAGGTTTTTAGTTTGATGTAGTCCCTCTTGTTTATTTTTTCTTTTGTTGTTTTTGCTTTTGGTGTCAAATCCAAAAAATTGTTGTCAAGACCGATATCAAGGAGATTACCCTGTGTTTTCTTCTAGGAGTTTTATGGTTTCAGGTTTTATTTTCAAGTATCTAACCCATTTAGAGTTGATTTGGGGGCATGGTGTAATATAGGGGTTCAGTTTCATTGTTTTGCATGTGGCTGTCCAGTTTTCCCAACACCATTTATTGAAGAGACTATCCTTTCCTCATTGTATATTCTTGGCTTTGTCCTAAATTAATTGACCATTGATGCATATGTATATTTCTCTGCTTTCTATTCCGTTTCATTGATGTATGTGTCTGTTTTTATGCCAATAACATGTTTTGATTACGATAGCTTTGTGAAATAGTTTGAAATCAGGAAATGTGATGCCTCCATCTTTGTTCTTTCTCAAGATTTCTTTAGCTGTTCGAGTTTTTTTGTGGTTTCATGCTGTCACGAGCACCTGGAAGGGCAGTCGCCACATTTGAGTCTCTTGCTGAAAGTGAAGGGGACATTAACCCCTCAGCAGGGCCCTACGTCCCTGCATGGTACTCGTGACTTGAGTGGGGAACCCAGTCCCGATACACAGGGTCGGATTGAGCGAGTAACACAGCTTTATTTGGGAACCAATGCCCCTCCAGAGGCAATTGCTCTGGTAAGTGCAGAGGGTTCTACAGAATAGAATAGAATTTAATAACAAACCAAGTCCCAGAGTCAATCAAGATGGAGAAGGTCCCTGGTCCGGGAGAGACCACTGGGCCCACAAAGGGTCTGAGCCAAGCTGGTCTTGCAAGGAAGGACTTTGGAGAGTCCCGGAGTATCACAGCTTGTACCTCACAGTGGGGGTCTTAGCAGGAGCACCCAGTCAGACTGCTCATGGCACTGCTCTTGACCTCTACTTTTATCCTCTTTTCCTTGGACTTGTTTACCTCTTAGCTAATAACAAGAAGTTGTTTTGGTGAACGTGTTTACCACTCAATTTTGTTATGCGCAGTTTCACACAAAAACATAAACATGTTTTCTTTCACTTCACTCTTAGTCTCACACCTACTAGAAAACAACTTGTTTTGCAAGCCTCAATCCAAAAACAACCTGGTTTGTAAACAACTGGTAAACAAGCCTCAATCCAGTAACAACCTTATTTATAGTATATTTTATATGCTCTATACACATACAAATTTTGAAATTATTTGTTCAATTTCGGTGTAATATGTTGTTTGAGCTTGCTGCTTTTAAGATTCTCTCTCTGTCTTTAATTTTTGACAGCTTAATTACAATGTCTCTCAGTGTAGCTCTCTTTGGATTCAGCCCAGTCCTGTTACCCTAGGCAGAAAGAATAGCACTGTGGGGAGAGGAGGTGAGATAAAGGAAGGAGATGAGATCATTCTTAAGAAAACATGCAATTACAGCTAAAGGTAACAGATTACAATACTATCAACATTGCAGGCAGGGAAAAATCTCCACCGCTTATGTCACCATGAAAGTTCCAAAAAGGGCAAAATAAAAACTAGGGAACCCCACCTCCTGACAGGAAGGAATGGTCAGCAAGGACAGCAGGGACCCACCCTGAGAATGCTGGTGATACCACCCCTAAAACTTGACTGTTTCATGCCCTCATTCAAATAAAACCCTAAGCCTCTTTGTTTTTTGGTGCCATTGTCCTCCTCCTGACCGGCCCACTCCCGTTATTTTGGGAGTATACTTTTTTTCTTTAAAAAATACACTGATTGCTTGGCTTTGTTCTCATGACTCATTTAATACATCCTTGAATTTCTTCCTGGGACAATACAAGAACCCCATTTTTTTTTCCAGTAACATATGCTTATAATGAATCAATAATTTTAAAGCTCTTCTTGTAATAAAATACCAAAATATAAGTTTAATTTAATGAAAATGTCTTTCTTGACTATTGATGATCATATTTAGTGCTCATAAAATACTGTATGTGATACATTCCTCCCACATGTGAATGTGGTGATAACTGGAGGCACAGATGGGAAACACACAAGGTGAGCCCTGTTTGTCCCAGGTTATCGCTTTGAGAGCGTTTCCAGCACATGGCACAGGGAAGAAGAAACCAGGCCGATTCCCTGGGTTGAGAAGATGAAGATAAATTTCCAGGGAAACCAAGGTGACTAAGATTCAAAGGAGGGAGGGATGGAGGGAGAGAGGAAGAGAGAGAGATCCCAGGAGATCTGCACAGAGTCCCCCTCGAGTATTCAACAGAGGGTTTATCAATGCAGGCAGGCCAGAAAACTACCTGGAGCTGGACGCAAAACCACCTCAAAAGATTGGAGGGAACCGTAACTGTTGCTGACACAGGCCATAAATAATGCCTACGCCCACTAGCCATACTGGAAAACCTCATAATTCACTGGGTAGCATGGTCAGAAGAATTTTGCCTCAGTCGGATAAAACTGTTTTCAACTAATTTAACAGAACAGAGTTCAAGAATACTTACGAAAATACAAAAATATCCAGCACCCAACAAGGTGTAACACACAATCTATGGCATCCACTCAAAAATTACCAGGTGTGTTAAAGAGCAGGAAAATTCAGTCCATAATAAGGAGAAAATCAACCAAGCAGAACTGTCAAAAATATTAAGATTAGCAGGCAAGTTTGTTAAAACAGTTATTATAATTGAATTCATATGTTCAAAAAGTTGAGACACAGAAAATATAAAAAAGACCCAAATGAACTTCTATAGATAAAAGATACAGTGTCTGAGATTAAAAATACACTAGTTGAATTATGGCAGATTAAGCATGCAGAAGGAAAGATTAGTGGGTTTGAAGGACACACAATAAAACTAGCCAGAATGAAGCACAGAAAGAAATAAAAAATTAATAATACATCAGTGAGCTTTGATAAAACTTCAATTGACTATACTCGTATAACATCCCTTGAAAGCAGATTGTGATAAGTTAATGAGGTATACTAGAAACCCAAAAGCAAATAAAATGACAAAACAGAGTTATAATTAACATGCCAGCAAAGGAGAAAAAACAATGAATCAGTTAAAGTACTCAATTGATCCAAAAGAAAATAGAAAGAGAGAATGAAGAATAGAAGGAACAAATAGAAAACAAAAACCAAGATGTTCGATTTCTATCTAATACATAATAATCACATTAAATGTAAGTATTCTAATCACTTCCAATGAAAAGCCAGGATGGGCAGATTGGATAAAAAAGCAAAATGCAACTGTATGCTGCCTAAAAGAAAGGCACTAACTGTTAAATATAAAGACACAAATAGGTTGAAAGCAATAGGATGGAAAAGATGCTAATATAAATTTTAAAAAAGCAAGAGTAACTATATTAATGCCAGACAAATACATTTCAGAACAGAAATATTCAGAGGGATAAAGAAAGTCATTTCATAATGATAAAGAGATAAATCAGTCAGGAAGAGAAAACATTCCAAAAAGTTTGTGTCCTAATATATTTATATTAGAATTCACTCTTTATGTTGTATATTCTTTGATGTGTGTGTGTGTGTTTGTGTGTGTGATTTTTCTCTAATTAGGTTTTGACAAATGTATCCATATGTATCTACCAGTACAGTATCATACTGAATGGTTTCACTGCTTTAAAAAATTCTTGTGCTCCACCTCTTCAACCCATCCTCTCTCCCCTGAAACCCTGACAACCTCTGATCTTTTTTATTCTATTCATAGTTTTGCTTTTTCCAAAATGTCATATACTTGGCATCATACAGTAGGTAGCCTTTTCAGATTGGCTTCTTTCACTTAGCAATATGCATTTAAAGTTCCTCCATATCTTTTCATGGCTTGATAATTCAATGTTTTTGTTGTTGAATAATATTCCATCAATATTCCATGAATATACTCAGTTCATTTATCCACTCACCTATTGAAGGGCGTGATTGCCAGATCATATGATAAGAGTGTGTTTAGTTTTTAGTTTTTAAGAAAATGCCAAACTGTTTTCCAAAGCAGCTGTACCATTTTGCATTCCCACAGCAACAAATAAGAAGAGCTTTTGTCAGTTCACATCCTCACCAGCGTTTGGTGTTGTCAGTGTGTTTTGGATTTTAGCCATTCTAATAGGTATGTAGTAATATCTCATTGTTATTTTAATTACTTTTTAATTTTAATAGATAAATTTTAACATATTGTTTAATATGTTGAGGTTTTTTATTTACATTGATTTACATTTTTATATAAATTCAAAGTAAAATTTGAATATCATTACTATCCATTTTAAAAGTCATTTAGATCATTACTGTCAATAGAACAAAATTATATGAAATCTTATGACAATGTTTTGCTGAAATGAAGGCAAGAAAAACAAATTATATGAAATAAATTGCTATAATGTATGAATTATATTTTCTTATTTATCAAAACATTGATCCATCAACACTCAAAACATGCTTGATAAAATTAAATCTAGTCACTTTTGATATTTTGTCAACTTTTAGTCACATGGTTTTCAGTTTTGTTATTCTGAGGCTATGTTTGCCAAGATAGGGTGAAGAGCATCTTTTATTTAAAAGTTTAACTTCACTTATAGTTTTTAAATATTTAGACATATGGACTAGTCACCTCTACTTGGACTGTGGCAGTCTCGTTGGGCACTCTACTAGTACCTATGGCTTCTGTTCTGGAAGAAGGTGACAGATGAATGATAGTACATCTAAGTGGAAGCTGGTGTAGGCCCCGGGCCAGGGTGAGATGTACAGGTTAAGAGTCAGACTGCTGGGCTCAGAGCCTGGCTCTGCTGAGACTGGGATCCTGGCTGGGTGACCTGGGCCAAGTTACCTAAACTCCCTCCACCTGCTTCATTATCTGCATCTACCTCAGAGGGTCCATTAGAAGGACTAAGTGAGTATACTATGTAAAGATCCAAGAAGAGTTGTTTGGCAAGTAGTAAGAACCCAATAAATACTATTATTATCATTGTGAATGGGGGGAAAGTGGCAAGTGAGAGTAGACTTTCTTGAAAATATGTGTCCGAGAAAACCTTACCCTCTACCCTGAATTCTACAATGCTTATTGAAGAAGAGTAAATTGACACACACAGATTTTGGCAGGACTCCTCTTTCGAGCTGATTTAAGGAGCTGGTTATGTACATTTCAGGTGCATTTGATGACTTCTGGACCAATAACCAATTATCAGGGCCGGCCAAGTGGCGAGGAGGTTAAGCGCTACCTTGGGAAGCCAGCGGCCCCGGTTCGGTCTCACATATGAGGGCCAGTAACACTGCCCTCAAAAAAAAAAAAATAATAATAATAATAATAATAATAACAATAACCAATTATCTCCTGACCTAAAGAGTGGTTTTGAAAGGTCACTACACCCACTTGCATTTTTAAATCGCTGTGGAGCTGATACGTTTGCAAAGAGGCTTTAAAAATAAAAATGGCTTTTCCATAAGGTTGTATTAACACATCTCATCCCTCTAGCAAGGCAGGGCATTCATAAGCATGAAGTCAGAAAACTGATTTTTAGGATGACAGGTCATAGAAAGTATAGATTACAGAGTCAGCAATCACGTAAATGGACTTTTAAGTTACAAAGTATTAAAGTAGGGAGTGTTTGGAAGCAGGTTATCCGCTTTTTTTTTTCTTTTTTTTTTTCTTTGTTTTATTTTTCATTGTGTTGAACTTTATTTATTTTTTATTTTCTTAGGTTATCTGCATTTTATTCTATGGGCTGTACCTTTCCTAGCTGGATGGAGTGAGCAAGCTATTTGAAATTCCTGGGCCTCAATTTCATCATCTGCATTATGGGGATCATACCTCTTTTCAGGATTAAATAAGACAGTGTACATGAAAGTGCTTGAAAAGAAAGGAAGGAAGGAAGGAAGGAAGGAGGGAAGGAAGGAAGGAAGGAAGGAAAGAAAGAAGGGAGGGAGGGAAGGAGGGAAGGAAGGAGGAAGGGAAGGATGAAAAGGAGGGAGGGAGGGTAAGCCCCAAATGTAGTCAAAAAAATAGCCAGAGATTTATGCTTGACTTTTTAAATTTATATTTAAGGTAAGAGAGCACTTGAGGAGTATTTTGTCATGGCATTGACTTTATGAGCTTAAATCCACTAACTTTTAGTTTTAAAATTAAGTGCATTGAGTGCTTTGACTTTGTTGACCTGCTTGCTCTCTGCTGTTATTACTTGAATGGCATACTCATCTTAACCCGTTACACACTTTCACCTTTAGAATAAGTGAATTGCATCTCAACACCTGACCATGAGCGATTGTGATTCAGGACACTTATGAAAGTTGATTACACACAGGAATTTTATGAGAAGCAGAGTGAGAACATGGCAGATTTCTATAAATCACTTTTATTAAGAGTTGAGTCACTCTTTGCTCTGAAAATAATTTATGTTCCATTTGAGGAAAAATGAAAATTAATGGCATTTGTCAAGATGGGTTTCAACACCCGTGGAAAAGAGCAAGTTTCACAGAAAATGTAAACCCTACGCCACATTATTTATCGTCATAACTATTTCAGACTCGTAAAATGTTAGGCAGTTTGGCTGAATTAGATATCATTCACTGTGCTAGCCACTCCCCGTGTGTCCTCCCGTGTTCAGCCATTCCTTCTGCTGCTCTGGGCCCCAGGAGGCTTTGGCAGGAGCCCCAAAGGCAGGCAGAGACCGGGTCAGGATACTGCATCTCCACCCCTTCTGAGTGAGCCAGGTTCTGGCGGTAGCTGCTTCCTTGGCCACCACAGCAACCCTGGAGCTCCAGCTGTGAGGAGTTAAGGCTTCCTGCCACTGCTTGTTGTGGATGCCTCAGTTTTCCTTCTAGGTTCTCTGCACCCTGCCCTCACCTATGTTAATTTAATAGATTCTCATCAAAATCCCACCCAAAAGGGACTTATTTTCTGCTTGGGGCCTAACCAGCTATATTCTCCATTAAGCAAAGTTTATAAAACTTTCTAGGGTGTGGAGCCCACAATAAACTAGATCTCAATCTACCAAATATACATGCTGCTTTTTCCACATGATTTTCAAATATCTTTATCACCATGTCCACTTTATTAAAATTTTGCTGAAATAGCATATGCATTTCCCAGAATTCCTCTTCCTGTATGTTTCTGATTAGGGAGGGCTATAGGAGAGAGTCTTGTGTGAGATTCAGAGGAAATTTTTGTAGCTCACGCACATTATTGTTTATCTGCTGGACGACCTCTCTGGTTTGAGGCAGTAGCTGGGCCTCCAACTGCTTCACCTGCCCCAGGATTCCCCTTTTCTGGCTCTTAAGCCAGATTGTGCAATTAGCTCCATCACAAGAACCTCGGATTCTGTAGGACACTCATCCCATCAAGATCTGAAGGGTGGCCGGTTAGCTCAGGTGGTTAGAGCGCAGTGCTCATAACACCAAGTTTGCCAGTTCGATCCCCACATGGGCCACTGAGATGTACCCTCCACAACTAGATTGAAACAACTACTTGGAGCTAATGGGTCCTGGAAAACTCACTGTTCCCCAATTTAAAAAAAAAAAAATCTAAAGCAATAGGAACTGATGAGGTTTCACTCTGTCCTTGTGAACTCCACCTTGTTCTTGTTCTCCCCCACTTCACATACATCTTCCTTTCTTGTTTGCTTGTCCACTTCCTGTTTGCCCATCCACTTCCTACCTGCCCATCCTCTTCCTGTATTCTGGACTTAAAGCTCCAGTGTGAGCATTACAGAGTCTGCTTAACCAACAAGCCAGCTGTGTAAGGTCAAACTCCCTTTGTGTGTGTGCGTGTGTGTAGATAGATACATGAAATTAAAATATTAATTTTTCTTTTTGTACTTTTCCTTTCAGTACTTTACAGTCTGTATTTAATATACTTTTTCTCTTAGCTCCTTTAAGATTTTTCTCTATAGCACTGACTTTCAATAGATTATGATGTACCTCCTTTTCTTTTTCTTTCTTTTTTTGTGTTCTTTGGGACAGGGCTAGGCAAGAAGTTCTTAGATATGACACCAAAGTTATGATCATTAAAAGAAGAAATTTGTAAATTACAAAAATTGAAAATTTTGCTGTGAAAAACCTTGCAAAGAGAATGCAGGATTTGCAAGCCATGTATCTGACAAAGGCCTTATAGCTCCAATATACAAAGAGCCCTCAAAAATTAATAGTAAACAATCCAGTTATAAAATAAGAAAAAGACATGAATAAATACTTCACCAAAAAGGAGAATTAGGATTTAATATATGAATTGGGGTGGGGGTGGGGCAAACATTCAGTTTATAGCACCATATTCTAACCATCAGAAATGAAAAAAAAATGAAGAGGAAACCTCTTCCTTTAATGTAATTCCACAGAAGTTCCACAGGCTGTTTCCACTTATATCCATTGACCAGACCTTAGACATATGGTCCCATCTAACTGCAATGGAGACAGGGATTAATCTTTACTCAAAGGAAGAAGGGGGAAATGGATACTGGGAGACAATAAGCTGTCTTTCGCAAGGGTGCCTAACATTTCAAGGCTCTCCAAAATTTGACCTCATTTTCCACCTAGATTACTATCATAGCCACCTAACTGGTCTGTCTGTCTCCACTTTCAAATTCTCCTAGGTCACTGTCATTAGTCATCAATTCAAAGCAGTTTTAATTAAATTACTCTCTTGTCCCTAATCTTCAATGTGTCCCCATTACTTGCAGATTAGGTCCAAATCCTTTTACTTAAAATGATGTGAATTTCCTCCATAATACCATTTCATCATAATCACTCTCTTCTTTCCTACCTTTCTTTATTCCTCTTAACTGGCCATTTCCTGAATACAACATGAACTTTCAGTTCTCCCTGACTTTTCTCACGATAGAATGATCTTCCTAAAAGCCTTCACCAACTTTTGAAACATAGCACATACTTCCAAGCGTATCCTAAATGATATTTCTTTTCTAAACTCATTTTCATCACTTCTATTAAAAATAACCTACCTGTTCTCTGAATTGTCAGTTTTTATGCTGCCTTCCATTATAATAAATTATAAATGTTCATATTCATAACCATGATTATATTGTAACTTACATAATATTCACTACAGATTATAATATTTCACCTTTGTGGTCCTGGGAACTCTAGTCTCCAAATTTTTACCAAACAGCTGCATAACACATATTTATTAAATGGAATTGGTATATATAAGCACTGAATTTATTGAAGGAAAGAGGAAAACCTCAGGTCACTTCTCTCTGGATAAAGCACTCATTTAAACTAGATTAAAAGCTTCATCAACAATTTAGTATTATTCATTACATAATTCTGTCTAAGTCTATATGTACTCATTTGAAATTGTTCTGAGTGATTTGTGCTAATATACAAAGCTTAATATGGATTTGCATCAGGGAGAACAACTTGCAAGTGCTATTTTCAGCTCTAAGAAGGAAGTGACAGTTTTTCAATTTTTAGCAGAAGTGTTATAACTTATCTCAGTCAAACACTTGCTCGGTCATTTAGTATGTCACTTATGTTACTTTCTATTTTAACTCTCAGGCCTATTCAGAAATAATAAAAGAAAATTTTAGTTTTGATTGCTTCTAATTTTCTTACAACTAAAGGTAGAAATAAAATAGTCTCAATGTTAAATTCTCTGTGTGTTAAAGTATGACCACAACACCTATTTCATATTAATCTTTTGTCCATGTTGGCCAATTTATTAGCTCTTTATTAGGTTCAGGCAGGAAAAATATAGCTACAGGATTTAAAAGAAACAACAAATTCCCAATTAAGATTAATAAATTATTTGAAAAGCAACTCCAGATTGGACTTATAATGACACCTCTTCCTGAAAAATAGGATTTCAAATGAACTTTTTTGTACTTTTATGTCATTTGTCCCTCTCTCTATCCCTCTTCTGTGCCATCTCTGACCTCTTTTTATGTCCATAGTTATTGTTTCTAATCTGAGTAGAACTATTTCATGCACTCTGTGTTAACTGGTCATATGGGAAGAATTGGCACACTGATCAGAGCTCAGGATCCCACATCACTCCAGCTGAATCTTAAGCTAGAAGAAGGCTTAGGGAAGTATGTGGGCAGATTGGAAATAAACTATGAGGCTAATATTTTTAGTTCTAACTCCATATCCAATGTTGAGTCATTTTGTAACACAAAGAAAGTCAGTTAACTTTCTAGGGCAGCGAAAAACAAAACAAAAGAAAAGTCATTCGGGCAGTGACTCATAGAATCATTCAGGTGCAATTAATGCCTCAGAGCTGCCACAGATTCAGGCTGCAGTGAGTCTCCAGCTGAGACTACATCCTTGCTTAGCCCTTTCCCTGCCCTATTCCTCTTCCCTCACTCTCCTTCTGAGAGCACTCTTTCAATAAAACGCTTGCCCAAGAGTCCTGGTCTGAAGCTCTGCTACTAGGAATCGCAACCTAAGACAATTAATTGGTCATGGAATTAATCCTAAGGAGAAGATACTAGAAGGAGGTTCTGGAGTTGATTCAGTTGCTGGTCAGATGGCAGTGGTATCCCTCCCCATCACTAGTAGTAGGTGGAGTACTGGTAGCTCCGGGAATGCTGTAGAGATGAGATTGCTAAGACCTTTACCTGTGGTGAATTTGATGGTTTATAAAAGGAAAGAGATACCCCAGCTAGATGCACTGTCTCTGTAGTTTGAGAATCATGGGAGAAACAGTATAAACTAGGGAATTGGGAGCCTGTTGCTAAGTGCCACTGATATAACAAAGAGAGAAAAATAACAAGGTCTGTATATTAATCAGCAATTTAGAGCAAAGTATGAGAGTCAGAAGACTTCCTTGGCAGCATTTAAAGAGATCTTCATCTCCTGCAGCCAGGAGGAGATAGAACATAAGATTTAACTGTAAGAGGAACAAAACTTCAGAGAAGGCTGAATTCACAGCCTGGGCAATCTTCCTACTTCAGACTCAGAGCCCTCATAGGAAAGGAACAGGACCCTAGCACTCAGGATGGAGATTTCTTGGTGGACACACCTGAGTGCCTTGGACTGTGGTCAGCTGCCTCATTGGAAAGTCATGATCTCTTATACATTTTTCAAACCTGAGCCAGTTTTCAAACCTATCACAGGATATCTCCATCAACTGAAAGAGAGGCCAGTTCCTCATGAAGAAGGACCTTGCAACACCATGTCAAGTGCATAAAGTAGTGACTCACCCAGTTCCTGAAAGGAGCTTATGGCTACATACTAGAGTAGCCGGCACTGGAGATTGGACTACATGGCTCTTTTAAGGACTGTTAGGTACATTGTCTGAGTTGATGCTAATATTCAGAGACCCAAACAACTTTTGACTCCTTTGTTAAAATAGAAGTATGTAAGGGTCAGGTACTAATGGCATCCTAGCCAGGCTTTTGTGTCCACAGATCCACAGATTCATGAGATCATATCCCCAGTTTCTGAAATGTATAATTGGAACAGACGTATTAGGATTTTACAAAACCTTCATATTAGTTCTTTGATTTGTAGAGTCAGAGTTATTGTAGCAGGAAAGGCCAGTAGAAGTTCATGAAACTACAATACATCCCCAGCATTCAGCCAAGACTGTAAATCAAAACCAATGCTACAATATATCTCAGGAGTGAAATGGCAGAGGTTAAAATGATTGAAAGGGTGTAGAGGTTTGGGGTCTCATTATCTCCCTCATCTAATTCACCATTCTGGCCTAACAAAACCTGGTGAATCAGGGGGCATGATATTGGACTTTTCCTAGTAGTCACCTCACTTGCACCTGCCATATTAAACACAGTATGTTTACTATAGCAGATTTAACACAGCCTCTGGTTTGCGGCTATGTGATCTGCTTTCTTTTCAATATGTCTCAGAAAAAAAGATTAGAAACAATTTGCTGTCACATGGGATGAATAATAGTATACATTACGGTCTTGGCCCAATACTATGTTAGTTCTCTAATTCTCTGCTGTGCTAGTCCCAAGGGATCTGAGCCATCTGGACATTGCATACAACTTCACTTTGGTCTACTAACTGGATGACATATTATTTGGACCTTATAAACAAGAAGTGGCAATTACTCTGGATGCCTTGTTAAGACTTGCAATCCAAATGGTGGAAGATAAACTCTACAAATATTGGGTGGCCTGACATTTCAATAAAGTTTTTAGGAGTCAACACTCTGGAATGCCAAGACATACCTTCCCAAGTATAGGACAAATTATTTCATTTTACACCTTACTTTATAGGCCACTTTGGGTTTGGGAGGCAGAGTATACTGCACTTGGGAATACCTTTCCAACCCATTGATTGAAATATTAGAAAACTGCTAGTTTTGATTTGGACCTAAAGCAAAAAAAAAAAAAAGAGTCTGGGCAGGTTTCAGCTGTGCTACAAGCAGCTCTGTTACTTGGGTTCATCAGTATAAACTCCTCAACCTACTGCTGCTGCTGATTGCCTGACCCTCCAGCAAGGGACTAATCCTGAGCCCCTTATGGTGTCATTCTTTTTTTTTGGGGGGGGGGCGGGAATCGGGGAAGGGGACCAGACAAGTTGCTGTCTTTTTGTTCTTCAGTCTAGTTGCGGAGAATGTTGCTTCACTGTTGGCATCGCCATTGCGCTCTTCCCCGATGAGGCAGATCGGTCGCTGGCCTCTGGATGTCACTCACCGCGGCTATTGGCAGCTCACGCTGGCTGCCGGCCACTCACTGTAGCCTATGGCAGCCCACTGCAGCAGGGGCTGCAGCCTACACCATCGCCGGGGCTCGCACAGCCCAGCTCCAGGTGGAGCTGTTGTTAGCTGTAGAGGGTAGTGTCACTGGCCCTCATACGTGGGATCCGAACCGGGGCTGCTGGCATCCCAAAACCAGCTCTTAACCAATGCGCCACTCGGCCGGCCCTGGTGTCATTCTTTGAGGTGACTAACCTGAGGCTTAGTGGCATGTTACTTATACCAGTCCCCTTCAACTCTGAAAGAGAAATATTTTATCTTGAGTGGGATTGACACTTATTCTGTATTGGATTTGCCTTTTCTGTTTCTGGTGCCTCAGCTAATACCACTGTGTGAAGGCTCATAAAGTAGGATACCCTGACGTGGGATCACACCTAACATTGTCTTTGGACCAAGGGACCTTCTTTGTAAGCAAAGGAAGTATAGCATTGGGCATATGATTGCGGGTCATGCATTATCTAGAAACTACCAGACTGAAAGAGCAGTGAAGCAGCCTCTTGAAAGTACAGCTAAAGAACCGGCGTGGAGGGCCGGCCGAGTGGCGTGGTGGTTAAGCGCTGGTTTGGGAAGCCAGCGGCCCCGGTTCGGGTCGCACATACAAGGGCCAGTGACACTGCCCTCAAGAAAATATAAAAATAAATAAATAAATAAAAGAGAATTAAAAAAAAAAAAAGAACCGGCATGGAGATGATACCCTGCGAAGGATGGGGCACTATCCTTCAGGATGCAGAATATACCTTAAACCGTCAGCCACTGTGTGGTGCTGTGCCCCAGTAAGTGGAATATGTGGGTCTGGCAATGAACCAGTGAAAGTTGGAATGGTTCCACCATCAGTCTCAATGACCCATTTGGGGAAATTATGCTTCTTATTCTCACAACTTCAGGCTTTATGCGTCTAACGGTCCTGGTTCTCAGAGGGGAAATGCTTCCACACAGTAAGAGAACCACTAAACTTAAAGCTATGGCTGCTGTAGACCAGCCAACAAAGAAAGGAGTTGCCATACTGTTGGGGTTAGTTAACCCTGCTCATCATAAGGAGCTGGTATATTTGGCACTGGTGTATTCCACTGGAGTGTCCCTTAGTTTTTTTATACCATGCTTTAACTATGAATGAGTCAGCACAGCAACCACAGCCCATTAAGAGCAGGGTAGCCCGTAGCGAACCTCTACAAGATGAAAGTTGGCATCACCCTATCAGGCTGCTCACCTAGACCAACATAGGAGTACACTGTGGGTGGAATGGGGAGATGATAAGTATCAGTTGCAAACTTGAGACCAATTGCAATGTTGGGGAAGCTTGATTTTGATCAACTAACCCTTCTCTTGTTAGTTTTCCCAGAAATTGCAAGCAACCAAAAACCTGGTGAAAAGGAAGTGGAGCTGAGTGGGAGCAAAGGAGTGGCCTGTGGTGGAGGCCTTGTTTTCCAGATATCCCTAATGAGGTCAGTGCACTCATTTCTTGCCTCTGAGTATTGACTGCTAAAGACCCACAGGTGTCTCCTTTCCTGGGGAACTGACCTTGGCCAAGCAGAAGTCCTCTTGTGTAGGAGGCTATCTCTGCTAGGGTGGATAGCCCATTCCAAAAACTGACTGATGGGGAATACTGAATGTGGACCTCCTGCCTCCAGCTGAAATGAATTGTGTGATGCAATCTAGACCCTCAGTGCCTGTGGGATCAGCCGCAGCTGAGCTTATTTCTCCTGCCTTAACTTGCCTCATTCTCCCCTTCTCCTGAGGCTATTTCTTTAACATCACTGCTTCTGAGGGGACCTGACCTGAGAAGTGCACATTTCCTTAGATCAGACAGCTATTCAGGTATAGAGCTGCTATTATTTAAAAAAAAAAAAAGTCTGTCTCCAAATACTTTCCTCTTTCACTAAATCACACTAGGTTCCAGCACGAACCAATACATACTGAAAGGAAGCTTTATTTTCTTTTTTTTCTTTTTGAGGGCAGTGTTACTGGCCCTCATATATGGGACCGAACCGGGGCCACTGGCTTCCCAAGCCAGCGCTTAACCACCGCACCACTCGGCCAGCCCCCTGAAAGGAAGCTTTAATGTGCTATCCATCACCATTTGCTGACCCTCTATCACTGACATTTGTTTTTTAATCAAACAACAGGTATAGAATGTAACACTCTATTAATAGTGTTTGAGATGTGGATTGCTTCTACCAATCCACAACAGAGGCAACTACTTGAAATAACTAGTTTACAAAGATTAGATGAAAAATATGAAAAAGTGCCAGTGAAATAATAGAAATAATACACTCATAAGGCAGCTCTAGGGAATTTTGTCATCCCTACTCCCATTGGGACAGGTTCCAAATATGCAGTTGGATCTGGGCTGCTCAGCATCTTAACCCAGCCCACTCCTATGCCAAACCTTCATAACTCTTTCCTCATGCCACCTAACCCAGCCACCCTTTTTCTCTGCATGTGATGCTGATTCCTAATAACAAAGAAAAGAGAGGCTCTTGTGTATGAATAAACTTATTCAATTCCTCTTATTCTCTCCCAATAAAATTTCTACATTCTTTCTCCAGTCTTTTAGAAAAAGGAGCATCTCTTTCCCTCCTCAGTTAACATCCCCATTTAGATTTTATCTGAACTGCAACTGATTCCATGAAACTGTTCTCCTCTCTTTTGACTTCAGCCTTTTCCCTTCCACTTGTTCCCAACTCTCAGTTTATAAACTTGTGTCAGTTGGTCCCAAGTTTAAAATAAATTTACCGTTTACATCCCCGTGACTATAGGGAATATAATAAATAACGCTGTAAAGATTCTGTAGGGTGACAGATGGGCACTGGACTTATGGAGGGGTCACTTCATAGACTATATAGATGCCTGACCACTGCACTGTACACCTGAAGCTGAAGTAGAATAAATAATATTAAATGTCAATGATAATTAAATATACATACAGTAATACCTCAGTTTGCGAGCATAATTCATTCCAGAAACAAACTACTCGTATTGCAAGACATTATTCGTTTACCAAGTTAAAATGTATTATTAGGTTGGTGCAAAACCAACCTAATAGAAATGTTTGCTTGTCTTGCAGAACACTCGCAACCCAAGTTATTCGCAATCCAAGGTTTCAATGTATATATATATATATATATATATATATAGTTATGGGATGTAAAGTATAGCATAGGGAATATAGTCAATGTTATTGTAACAGCTATATATGATGTCAGAGGGGTAGTCGACTTGGGGGTGATTATCACTTTGTGAGGAGCGTAAATGTCTAATCATAATGTTGTTTTGTACACGTGAAACTTATATAAAAAATAAAATTTAAAAAAATGTAAATTTACCATTCTACTAACAGTGGACATTTAGGTTGTTTACATTTGGATATCTGTTATGAATAATGCTGCTATGAACATTCTTATTTATGTATTGTATGTATACATATATACAATATTATCTAAGAGAGAGCTTCTCAACTTCAGTTTGTGTCAGAATCATCTAGATGGCTTGTTAAAACATAGCTTTCTGGGTCCCATCCTTTATTTCTGATTCAGTAGAGCTGATATAGGACCCAGGAATTTGCATTTTTAAAATGTTCCCAGATGCTGTTGATGCTGCTGATCCAGGAACCCTACTTTGAGAACCACTTTTTTCAGGGGTGTATCCAGGAGTGGAACTGCTTGGACATATGGTAGAGCTATTATATCTTCAACTTAGATAATACCAAACTGTTTTCCAAAGTGGCTGTACAATTAATAGTACATCCCCACCAAGCATTAGAATTCCTCACCAATATGTAGTATTATGAAACTTTTAAAAGTTTGTCAATATGGTGGGCATGTAGTGGCATCTCATTGTTTTAATGAACATTTCTCTGTTTACTAATTATATAAAGAACATTTTCAATGTTTGCTAGCCATCTGGATCTATATTGTGAAATAAATAGTCATTTATCTACTTCTCTATTGGGTTTTCTGACTTTTTCTTTTCAAATTTTAAGTTTTTATATATTTCAAAAGAAGTTTTTTGTTGTTATGGTTCGGTTACATAAGCAGCAAATACCTTCTCCCAACCTATGGCTTCTATGTTTATTTCTTTAATGGTATTTTTTGATGAACAGAAGTGTTTTCTTTAAGGTGATTAATGTAACAATATTTCTTTTTTTAGTATATGATTGCTAAGTTTAATTCAGATGTTACACCCAATCCTGTCTTGTAAAAATAACAAAATATCCCTGTCAAAATTACATTGTGATATGAGTACAGGTTTGTTGTTTTCTTTTTTTGTTTGTTTGTTTTTGCTACAACTCTAGAAGAAAACTTGGTACCATATGTCTTTAAAAAAAAAATTAAGGCTGAATAAAAATACAGAGAGTAAAAATTTCTCAGTGCAGCTTAGAGGCTGAGAAAAGGATGCTAAGAGTTTTTGAATCTTCCAAATACAGACAGTACCCAATGTATGGCACATTTTCCAAGTAGATAGGCAGCAAATATCTTCTCCCAGGCTTGTAGTTATTTTTTTAATGGTATTTTTTGATGAACAGAAGTGTTTTCTTTATGGTGATTAACGCACCCACCCCCATGGGGCTCACATGTGCAGAAACTCCTTTGCTGCTTCTCGCAGTGACCACTGACTACCCAGGCACTCATGGAGGGAAAGGAAGAAGATGGGAGACAGCAAGGCAGGGAGCTCTGTCGCTGTCGCCTAGGGGCTCTTGCTGTAGTTCATGTTTTCCTCATTCCATAAGGCCTCTATTCCCACCTCTAGTTCCCCCCATTCCACCCCAGAAATCTCTGCCAGTGGATAGAACTAGAGGGCTTTCCCTCTCATTTGGCTAACAGCAGGGGGTGGGGGAGGGAGCTAGACCACAAGGGCCAGCACTACAACGTTAGGGTTCTTCTTGGCAACCCAATTTGGAATTCACAAGTCATTTTCTACTGTGTTAAACAAAATAGTTATAAATGATAATTCATTTCTACTATTTCAACATTTTATTGTAAGTTAAACAAGTTAGTGTGTTTAGGCTTAGAACAGCTAACCACAATTTATGACATTGCTTAATGTAGGGGAAAATGCTCTGAATTCCAAGTAACTTTCTTATAAGGGCTTTTGAACCACAAATCGTTTACAAGATAGACTGAAAGTACTTGATAGATGTACGTGGAATGAGTGTTTCTTGGCTCCAAAGTCAGCAAGGCAACTGAAGGGAAAAACTGCCTTTGGCTGATGAAGCCCCTTGCAGGTCTCAATGTGCTGGGTATAAAAAGTGGAGATTGGCAGGTAGTGCCTACAGGCACTCAGGTTGGACCAATGGGAGTGTAACTAAATGCAATTGTTTCTTTTCTAAATGTTAATAATGATGAAGATATTTCTAGCACCCAAACACTCTCCTCTGTTAACAGTTGGTCCAACATGAGTGACGTTTGGGAATTGAGCCTGTAGCTCTTTAGGGGCCAACTGGGAGAAACTGTTGCCTGACAGATGAAAGCAACATGATTCTTGCGAGCCCCTTATCTTTGCTGGCATAGATCATGGAATTGGCCAGTTGAGACTTTGCTGCTGAACTACTTAATCTTCTGGCCTAAGTAAGATCTCCAAGTTTCTTCTGAAAATTGTTCATGAATATGGTTCCGATGTTCGGCAAAGCTCTAAAGGGTGGCCTAAATGAACTTTTTTTTCTCTTTGGTGTACCTAAGCAACTGACTTTTTTCTGTAAAGATGTCAGAAACAGGCCAGAGTCAATAGTCATTTATATGGAACTGGTGTTTTAAAATAGCTTTCTAGGTTTTATTAAAGAATTCCAACCCCAAGGTTCTGGAGCATGGCTTCTCCTCACTGTGAACAGGAATAAAGTAATACACCCCAAGGATTTAACCCCACTACCTGGATACATCTGGATAAATTCTTAGTCTTTCAGAAGGCAGTGTACTGATAGGAAGAACTGTAGCCTGTGAAGGAAACTGTCCACATCATTGGTGAAGAGGTAAACAGAGAAGTAAGGCTGATAAAAGCAAAAAGAAACAACCTGCAAGCAAAACTGGCCTGTAAAGAGCCTAAAACCAGCCTCTTGTGAATGAAAGGCAGCGATTCCTCTGTAAGATCTGGCCAAGGTTTTAAATGGCAGAAACGGGGCACCTTGGAAGATCAGGGTACAGACGCTCCCCATAAAGCATAAGACTAAGAACAACTTTGGGGATTTTGTTGACGACTGCTGAGGAAAGGCAATCAAGATGTTTCAAGAAAAGACTGCAGAACAATACGCTGGGGATAAATGCAAAGGAGACACTGGGATTTAGCAGGCGTAGTTTCAGGGACTGAAATCGAGGCTATTAAGGGAAAATGGCATTAAGACATCAAGCGGGGTGGCTGGGTTTCCAGAGACCTCCTACACCGTTGCTTCCTACACCGTTGTTTTTCTCTCCATAGCTTTAAACTCTGTTACAATTTTAGTCATATCTAGATACCTAATTAGCCAGCAGGTCGCTGATGGAACAAGGAGGTGGAAAGTGCCACTGATTCATCAAGGTTCACTGCGCCTTTACACCACCTCCCCACACGCTGTCCCTCCCCTGAAGTCACAGAGGGCGATGGGACCTCTGTGCAGCTGCCTTCAGCCCTGAGCCTTTGGGCTAAACGAAACTGTAATATTTGACACCCTATCCCTTGAGTTTCTTGTCTGGCTGTGGGGAAGCAGTGTCTTCTCTTAGTAGCAGGACATGCTGGACTTGGCTGTGAGGGTGTCTCCAGGCTGTCAGTCTGGGAATTGGACTGGGCTTCTCTGCCTGGGCCACCTCCTTCCAGCCACTTTTCTTCTCACCTGGCTTGTCTCTGAGAGAGGTGCTCCTTGCAGCTTTCAGGCCTGATTCTGGGCCTTCTTCACATAATAAAACGTGACCCTTTGGTTTGTTTGGGTGTAACAAGGGTGAAGTGGCAGTGATTAAGGACCCAAAACCATCACTAGTCTTCCCACCAAGTGGGTTCAGATGCCATCCACTTGCGTCAGAGATAGATACCACTTCCTCTCCCCCGGGGAGGTTTGTCCTTTTAGGTTTATTCTGAGGTGGTTAAAGTTGATACAAAAAAATATTAGATGCCATCCTATTGGGCCTACTGGAAAGTGGCCTACTGGACGTACAAAAGTGTTGCTTGATACTTCCATTCCCTTCCAGAGGCTTTGTGACCCTGGAGCCAGCCGGCCACCCTCTCAGGCCCTGAACACGCTGCTCGGAACCTCCCTCAGCCCTCCTAGTCTTTACTTTTATGGTTAGTGCATTTCGTGTCTCATTTAGGAAACCTTTCTCTATTCCAAGGTCATGAAGATGTTCTGCTATATTAATCATTAAGTAGCTTTATAATTTGTCTCATGTTAGTGTGAATTAGGAGCCCAATTTCATATCTTCCCACATGGTACACAGTTATCCAGCTCCACTATTGGAAAGATTGTTTTTTCTCCCACTTTCCTGCAGTATCTCTGTCATGTATCAAGTGTCTATTTGTGTGTGGGCCATTTATTTTCTTGTTGCTGGAATACAGAAACACCATTACTTTTTTTTTTTAAGTGTTGTTATGTAGTTTATAGAGTGTGGTTGTTGTTTTTTTGGTTGTTTTTTTTAGGGCAGTGTCACTGACCCTCACATGCGGGACCCAAACCGGGGCCGCTGGCCTCTCAAGCCAGCACCCAACCACCGTGCCACTCGGCCGGCCCAACACCATTACTTTTTTTAGTATCGATCTTGTATCCAGCAACCTCCCTTAAGTATTTTAAACTGTATTAATGGGTTTAATGTGTTCAGTTTACTTCTAAGCATTCTTCATGCCTGACCAAGCAAGCACATGCTCCCAGTAAGAAAAACTTTCAAAGCATTTCAAAGGCTCTTGTAAATCTTAGTTTAACTTATAAGTTTGGTGAATCCATTTCTCTTAAATATTAGAATACCACTTACACACTTGCTCATGTTCTTTTAATTTGAAATATAAGTCAATGATACATATTAAATAAATGGAATCACAAATTAATCTGTCAGACAGTCTAAAATAAGAAAGTCTTTTAAATTACAAAGACTTTAAATAACATACATAAATAGATTATTCCTAAACTTAATATGAAAGTATTTATACTAATGGTATGATTTATCATCTTTGTATTACAAATCTTTCTCTGATTGAAAAGTCTCTCACCTTCTAAATGAAGCAGTTTTGACATTGAAGGTGACCAGAAGTTCCATTTCAGGAGGTCTGAGGTCACCACCCAGAACAAGTCATTCTTACCAAGTATATAATTTATGACCTTAGGATTACTTACCATTAAGAAATTTGAGACTGGATGGGGACCTGGGGGAAGTTTAAGTACAGGGTCATTTTCTGAACTTCTAAAAATTATTTCTAAGCTAAGAGTCGCCTCTGAGCCCAAACCCTACAGATGGAATTTCTCAGCCTGCCTCTCTGAGTTCACAAGGAAACACTCCACCAGTAGCCATTCTGTGGGCACGCTATAGGCCTAGAGGAATACACATCAGCAGCAAGTCAGCCGTTGGGAGGACGGACCCAGGGAAGAAGCCTGCACAGGCCCTGGGAGGGGGCTTAGAGCCGTTTGTACTTGGAATTTGTGTTTCAAAGCTTAGTCTGTGTGTGTTTGAGCCCTACAGTTTGTGTGTGGGGTTTGGGGAGTGGGAGCGTGGATGGGTGTGTCCCCTTGACCCATGGACTTTTCAGCTCATAGGAGAGTGCAGGTAGTGGGGAGCCATAGCAGGACCCTCTACAGTGAGGGGGCCCAGGGCAAGGCCTACTCTGTCTTGGTCTAGGGGCAGAATGGCACTAAAACTGGGAGAGAACTGCAGGGGCTTTTCTTACCACTTTAACTAACGCTATCAGCTCAAATATAAAGATTAGCCTAGCAAATTAAGGGACACAAAAGTAGATATGAAAGGGTATGCCAACAGCATTTTGCTATCTGGAGGGCTCCATCGATGAGACTTTAACTAAAAATATTCTTATAGTTCTACAGAACACATCAGTTCCTTTAGCAACTAAAGCAGTTAACTCACTGAAACTTATTACTAAAGAAGTCCCCGCAGCTGTCATACTAGAATTTCTTTATAAAAGAGATTTAGAGGCAGATTATCTAGTTGGAAATGGGGAGACTTGAAACTGTGTTTGCACAGTGGTTTACATAAGCTGAAGAAAATGTGGAAAGAACAGGTGGGAAAATGGCATCACTGGTACTTTGCCACAGCCATGTGTGCCAATCTGTTCTACCCCCAAATTCCTCTTGGCCTTAAACTACCATAAACAAATTAACAGCATTAAAATTATTAGACTTCCTTCTGTGTCCTTTTCTTTGGGGGCCATTAGATACAGCATATCAGCACAGATCCTTTGGGGTCCTTTAAGTTAGGTAACACTCATAGGTGACCTAGGAAGGCGATACAATACAAATGAATAAAATCACAAAAATATGCACATAGAATTTGAAACATGGTTCTGTTTTATGAAAGAAAGTACAACTTTTGAAAAGTGAAAGAAGCCATAGTCCGATAAGGATATCATCACTTCTCTTCTATACACATACCTGTTCTAAAAAGTAAAGGTGAAACAACTTCCCCATGTTGATTTAAAACCGAGAGCCATTAAGCAGTCCTAGGAACTAGATGACTCTTACACTTGCTCGAATTCAAATCAAAGGGAAGTTGTAAGTCAGCTCCTTTACTATAGGTTCACCTGTGACTTTTACTACAGGCAAACTATACGGAATCACATGTCTAATTAGATACCTGAACTGCTGCATAGAAGGCAAGTCCCATTCATTTCACTTCCTGTTTTTAGATTTCTAATGTGTGACTACTGCTGATCAAGGACCTCAGCTGAACTGGCTCTGCTATGAAAAACCGTTCCATGCAATCCTTTTATTTCTTTTTTTTTTTGAGGGCAGTGTTACTGGCCCTCATATGTGGGACCGAACCGGGGCCGCTGGCTTCCTAAGCTATCACTTAACCACTGTGCCACTCAGCCGGCCCCATGCAATCCTTTTAGATTACTAATCGAAGCAACTCGAAAACAATTACAATTTAATGTATTCATAATTCTGTAAAGCCTCATCATGGCTCTTTTTCTCTGACATTAACTCCCTAGAAAAAATTGTTCCTTCCCGCACCGCCCCCACCAATCCACATCTCTTAGGCTTAGGGTAAAAGATGGTGACTTTGAAGTGGCTAGTTCCAACTACTAAAGGATGCTTTGAGATTTTGGAGATTTCCCTGCCTAATCCAGTGTGAACAAAATATTCTAATTCAACAAGCATTTATTGAGTATTGACGATGGATAAGTCATTATGCTAATATAATAAAGGAATAAGTGACATATTTCAAAGACACTTACATTCAAATGAGATATGCCATTTGTAGCCAGATTACACCATGATTTGTGTAATTATTCCTTTATTGTTGGCACTAAAGTTGTTTTCAATCCTTTGCTATCACTCAAAATGCTGTCATGAACATGCATTCATTCATTGATTCAATAGATATTTAGTACCTTTGGTATGTCAATCATCAATCTTCCTGTTGCAAGATTTCATATTACTACAATGAAAGGAACATGTGTATAATAACCTAAAAGTTCCTTTGTGAAGTTTCTGCTATAAGAAATCTTTGTTCAGGGCCGGCCAAGTGGCACGTTGGTTAAGAGCTGGCTTGGGATGCCAGCGGCCCTGGTTCAGATCCCACATGTGAGGGCCAGTGACATTGCCCTGTACAGCTAAGATGGTGAACAGCAGCTCCACCTGGAGCTGGGCTGCTGTGAGTCCCGGGCGGCATAGCTGCAGCCCCTGCTGCAGTGGGCTGCCATACACTACAGTGAGTGGCAGGCAGCCAACATGAGTGACAGGCAGCTGGTGTGAGCTGCCAAGAGCCACTGTGAGCGGCTGTCCAGAGGCCGGCAACCGATATACCTCACCCAAGATGAGTGCAATGATGATACCAACATGGGCCAGTGAAGCAATGTCCTCCACAACTAGACTGAAGAACAAAAATAGACAGCAACTTGTCTATTCTCCTTCCTCGTTTTCCCAATGCTGTTCCCCTCCCCCAATTCCCCAATAAAAAATCTTTTTAAAAAAAGAAATCTTTGTTCAGAAATTGCACCAGCTCGTGATTTATTGTTGTCACGAAAGAAGAGAGCTATTGAATCTCAAATGAGGAGTAACAGAATGATTGCCCATGGCAATAATATCTGCCCCCATCAGAGATTATCAAAAGATACAGGACCCTTTATCCTTTTGAAGTATGTGCCCAATGAGAGACAAAACCCTCCAAACTTTCAGAGTTGTAGATTTGCTCAAATATATGAATGCCAGGATGGATGGAAAAAAGAGAAGCTGAAGCTGAAAGTTCGTTTTAACCACAGAAAAATAAGATCATGTGGAGCAAACTACTTTTTATAAATTCCCTAAGTTCCTTACAACCTACATTCCACATCACCACTTAATCCAATGAAAATATAAAGCCCCAAAGTAGAAGTTGTGATGAAAAGGGAACGATTGCTTGCTTTTCTTTTAAATTATCAAAGTCTTAGTTGCTTTAAAAATAGAGCAAACCAAATTTTTGTCTTCAGCATTTCAGTTACAAGGTACTGTTCCTCCTTACTGTGGATGAGAAATGCAAGGTGCCTAATTATAAATGTTCCCAACCACTAGTGTATTTGTTGGTGTTAAATACTGTTTTGGCGACCTCTAGTGTGAAATATGGTATCAATACCTGTGCAATGTAAAAAGTCCTTTTAATATTTTAAAATTTGCTTACGGACAAAAGTGGCATCTAAACTAATTTTTCAGCAAAAGAAATGTGACTGTAGTTCATTTCAATTTGAAGTTCATATTTTTCCGCAATAATAATAAAAGTTAAATGTAATTTCTGGATACTTGGCAACCAATAAGAGGGTAACCACCTTCTTCTTTAGAGTATGCTACACCCATGCAATGGAATATTACACAGCTGTAAAACAGGACAAAAAATCAGGAAGCTCTTTATATACTCATATGGGATGATTTCCATTATATGTCAAAGAAATTAAAACAAAAAGTGAACAAAAATCAAAGTAGAGAATTATGGTGAGCATTTTGCTACCATCTGAATTTTAGAAGGGCTAAAAATGTCATATATATTTGTAAGTGTTTATACATCCATTAAAAATCCCTCTGAAAGGACACACGGATACACAGAGCAATGGTTACTTACTGAGGGTGGGGTGGGAAATGGGCAGATATTGGAAGCTGCTTTCCTTTGTTTACTTTTTTGTTATGAATGATCCCTTGACTAATCAAAAATATTTAATGACTTTTTAAAAAAAGTTAAAGCCAACAGCACAAGAATAAGAAAGATAAAAACAGAAAATGTTGCCTTGCACTTCCAGACTTAAGAAACAGACTAGTCAATCTATAATTTTCTGCCTCAAAACATGTTTTTTTATAAAATTTTAATTCTGTATCTTTTTCCAGTGGAATCTTTTCTTGCATTTTTTTTTCTCTACTTAAATGCCAAATTTAAGACAGCATTTGATAGTTACACAGAAACAACCTAACAGTCAGGATTGACTTGAGGTTATATCTTGGGGCATGAAATAGTAACAGCTGTCCTGGCATGTCTTGACAAGTTCACTGGTTCCAGCACAAAATTCTCTATTCGCAATAAGTGTAAAGAAATTATGATACTCCTTACTAGGTAACAATCTAAGACTCAAAGAAACATCTATAAGTATAAACATCAGATACTCAGGGATACGTCTAACAAAAGATGTGAAAGACCCATATGGAGAAAATTATACAAGCTTTATTTAAACTCAAAAAAAAAGTATACATAAATAAATGGAAATACATACTATGTGCATAGATGAGAAAACTCAATATAGTTAAGATGAAAATTCTCCCCAAATATGCTTATAAATTCAATGTAATTACAATTAAAATTGAAGTAGAATTTTTGGTGCCTTTGAGAATCATTTGGGAGGATGTAGAAAGTACTACACAGAGATTTGGGTTTGAAAAGTTAATATTCAATTTATTAAAGTTATAAATCAAAAAAACTACCTTTTTCCTTAAGCTTATAAGTTCAGCTAAAAATCCTAAACTATAGTCTAGCAAATTTTCACAATCACTTTTAAGGGGCATTTGAATAACATTGAATTCCACTCCAAATTTTAACTCTTAAACATTTTAAGCCATACTTATTAATAATGTAATACATTTTATTGTCCTTGTAAATATTGCAATTGTCTGTTTTAACAAAATCTTTTCACATACTTATTTTCACAAATCTAATTCAATTTACAAATACGTAAAAAGAAACAAGTTTTCTTACATATTCTACAGCTGAATTGTGTCCCCTCAAAATTCATATGTTAGAGTCCTAACCCCCGGTAACTCAGAATGTGACTGTATTTGGAGATAGAAGCTATAAAGAAGTAATTAAGGCAAACTGAGGTCACATGGGAGGACTCTTATCCAAAACAACTGGGTCTTTATAAGAACAGGGGGCTTGGACAGAGACACACACAGAGGGAAGACCATGTGCAGACACAGAAGACTGCCATTGGCAAGCCCAGGAGAGAGACCTCAGAATGAAACCAAATCTGCCATCACCTTGATCTTGTACTTCTGCCTCCAGAATTGTGAAGAAATAAGTTTCTACTGTATAAGCCACCCAGTCTGTGGTAGTTTGTTTTGGGAGCCCTAGCAAATGAATACACATTGGCTCTTAATTAATCCATATAAATGTATTTTCCATTTAGCTCTAAAGGCCTTTAAATTTGAGGGATTCTTTCATATCCTTAGAATCATTCTTAATAATATAGAAATAATATTAATTTCCATGGTTTGGTTTGACTACTAAATCACAATTTCAGTAAGGGTTTTACTGACAATTCTAAATTCATGTAGAAGAGCAAATGATCAAGAATAGTTAAAACATTTATAAAAGAAGAAAACTGTATAGGCTTTCACCCTGTCAGATATCAACACTTACTATAAAGGTACAATAATTAAGATCTTGTGTTATTAGTGTGGAATTGGACTCAGAAACTGATAGAATACCCAGAAACAGGCCTATGAGTAGGGAAAGGTTGTATTCAATGAATGATTGGTTAACACTGGGAACTAATTAGCCATATAGGAAAGTATTTAAAAATTAGATCCCTAAAGCAAAACAAACCATAACAAAAACTTCCAGGTGAATTAAAGTTCTAAATATGAAAAACCAAAATTCTAAAACTTTTAGAAGGAAACTCTTTTTATGGCCTCAGGGCAGAAAAGAGTTTTGCTTGATTTCAATTTTTAAACCAAATGCAAAAGGCACAACTATAAAGAAAGGCTGATACATTTGACTACTTTAAACTTAACTTGTGTTCAATAAAAGATACCCATAGAGGAAGGGTCAAGATAAGCCACAGACTGTAAAAAACTATTTTCATTGCATTCTAACTGACAAGCCTAGTATACGGAATATATAAAGATCTCCTAGAAAATTAGTAAGAAAAAAGACAAACATCCCAATAGAAAATGGGCAAAGTATATGAATATGTAACTCATAGAAGCAGAGATATAATAATAGGCCAATAAACACATAAAAAAAGCTCAGTCTCTCTAGTAAGTAGGAATATGCTAATTAAAGGCTCAATGAAATTCCATTCCACCCATCTGATTTGAAAAATTTTTAAATGTCTGAGGACAGCAAGTTTGGAAAAGGATGCAGATCAAAAGGAATTCTCATTTTGCTGGTGAAAGATCCAATTGATACAGTCCATTTGGAGAGCAATTTGGCAATATGAGGCAAAGCTTGAAGACACTCATCCCTATATCTCAACAACTTTATGCCTATATATGTTCTCCAAAGAAACTGCTTCACATGTATTAGAATGTGTGTACAAGAATATTTTTTTTTGTTGTTTTTTTGTTTTTAGCTAAGCCATCCTGCCACCTGTTGGGAGCTCAGCGGCAGCTCAGCTAGGGCTGGGCATCGAACTTCTGTTGCTCAAAGCTCAGCTCACACTCTTGAGTGAGCTCTTAACCAACTGAGCCACTGGGCCCTAGGAATGTATCTTGAAGCATTGGATCTTACAGTAAAAATGTGAAATTAAATGTCCATTATTGAGAAAAGGGACATGTTATGATATGTTAATTCAGTAGCATAGGAAAGATCTGACAATTAAGTTTGCGAACTTTCCACTGTGCGCTTATGCGGTGGAAAGTTCACGCATTTAATTATCTGATGCTTTCTTCGTACTACACAACAGTAAAAATGAACCAAAGCTACATATATCAACATGGATTCTGATGAGGGGGGTTAAAAAGCAACTTTCATAACAATACATACAGGGTGTCATTTATATAAAGCATACATAACACTAACACCTATTGTTTATGAATGCACAAACTATCAGCAATCAAAAAAAACCCAGGCTCAGGAATGACTATCTCTAAATTCAAGATAGAATCCTGAAGTGAATAGATTAAGGAGGGGAACACAGAACTTCAAGTTTATTTGTACAATTTCATATCTTTGAAATTTTGAAAAGCCCAAAACAAAACAACAAAGTTGGGAACAAAAACGGCAAAAAGTCAGGGTTTGATATATCTGGATGGTGAATCCACAGGTATGCCTTATAATAATCCCTACATTTTAAGAATGAAATGTTTGTTAAAGTTTAAACTTAAGAATATTTTTTATTTTTTCATTTTTGGTACAGGCATTTGATCTCATGAAAAATATTTTTGTCGTTTTCTTTTTTCAATCTTTTTTAAAACTAAAAATTGTATATATTTAAGGTTTGTGACATGATTTGATATGCATATACATGAAATGATTACTACAGGCAAGGTAATTAACATATCCATCTCCTGCCATAGGACCCTGTTTTTCGTGTGTGTGGAGAGAGCCTCTGAAATCTCCTTAGAACATTTCCAGTATTCAGTACAATATTAGTTATAGTCTGCAACTTTGTATTAGAATAAAATTAGTTTAAAATTATCTTTCTCCCAGGAAAGAGTTCTATTTGACTGTCCACACAGTTGTTTATCCATGCATCAAATGTTTCTTGAGAAGACAATCCCCGCCAGGCTAGGAGGATATCATAAAAACAAAAACAAACAAAAAAAACCCATAAAAGACACCTCCAAAAAAGTAAACTTTCTCAAGTAGTTTGTAAAGTTCGCGTGAGAAAAATTCTTCAACCAAAAATTATCTAAAGCAATACCAAAGAGACGACGTACAAAATGCAAAGAGGAAGGACCATTTACATCTGTCTGGATTAGCCAAAGCCGATTTCAAGGAGATGCTTTTGAGCTGACTTAAAGGGAGAAGTGTTTGCCAAGGGTACAAAGGCATTCCAAGCCGAGGGAACAGCTTGTACAAAGAGCTGGAGAGGCGAGCAGCAAGGAACGCAGAGCAGTTCAGGCTGGGCGGGTAGGGTGGGGGGATGAGCTGGAGGGAGGATATCAAAATAAGCTCGAGGGGAAGGAGGGGCTTGCTGTGGAAGCCGGGGCGTGCTGGAACTGGCAGTGTGTACTGATCGCCGTGCAGGAAACGGCGAAAGAACGTTCACGCCACACCACTTGTAAGAGACCTAGCTGGGACCAGAATTCGTGTCTCCATGCACTGCAGGGTGATCTACTCCTAGTTGCTAAGTGTCTACCGCCACGTTAGCTCCAAAATCAAACTTATACTGAGTTCTTTTTCCCCAGTTAGTTGCCTATAGCCCTGTCCTACTGGAATTTCCCATGTCTTGTCAGCCCCAAACCGCGCAAGGACAATAACCACCCCCCCACAAACCGTCCCCCATTCGGCCGCCTAAGGCCTCTTAAACCGCGAGGAGGAATCCCAGAAGCACGCCTGCACGAGGCCTCCGAGACCACAAGTCCCAGCATGCAAAGCTCCCTGGTGGAAAAAGGGCCACTAAATGAACCATCATGCAACGGTCTCCGCAGGGGCAGGGCTCTCTATAGGGCGACTTGTAGCGTCGCCTAGGCAACTCCAATACCATGACAGAATACACTTCCGCTTCCGCCTCTGAGAGCCTCCGCCGGGAGTACACGCAGCTTCGACGCTGTGACGACATTCGCCTGCGACTGCACCGGTTCGGAGGTTCCGTGGCGCCGCGCCTCGCCTGTGTCCTCTGACCTGAGAGCCCCCGAGAAAGCGGCGAGATGACGGACCGCTATACCATCCACAGCCAGCTGGAGCATCTGCAGTCCAAGTACATCGGCACGGGCCACGCGGACACCACCAAGTGGGAGTGGCTAGTGAACCAGCACCGCGACTCCTACTGCTCCTACATGGGCCACTTCGATCTGCTCAATTACTTCGCCATCGCGGAGAATGAGAGCAAAGCCCGAGTCCGCTTCAACTTGATGGAGAAGATGCTGCAGCCTTGCGGACCGCCAGCCGACAAGCCCGAGGAGAACTGAGACCGCCGCCTTGCCGCCGCCGTGCGGGAGCGCCTCCGTCCCTGCCTTCTCACCGTGTGCCGTCGCTCCCGCGTGCTCCTGCCCCAGGTGGGCCGATTACCCCCGACCCCCTTGGCACAGCAGCGCGGCCCCGGGGCATCTCGCCCGGCCTGCTGACGCGTCGGAACACGGCATGGGGAGACCCGCAAGATCCCCGAGAACTGGGACCGTGGAGACCCTACCGCCAGCCAAGGCTATAGGGGACTTCGCACTGGAGTGGGACGGAATTTGGAAGCTCTTTTTTGGGGGGCCAGTGTAAACGTTTAACATGAAACTTAAAAATTTTCAGTCTCTTAGTGTGGGCCACTTGTTTTCCGGTGGAGGGGTCCGTGGATTGTGGGGCTCGTGGTTTCGTGGGAGGCCAAGCGGGAAACCGGGTTGGGGGGTGGGGGCGCAGCCTTCGTTGCCATTCACTGAAATCCACCCTACACGACCTCAAAATAGTCTCCCACCCTGACTTCCCAAGAGCCTTTTCCAGGCACATAACGCCGTCAGTATTGAGGTTTGTGATCCTTGTATCCCGCCTCTTTTTTTTTTTCCCATTCAAAACATCTGTCATTGCCCTCTCTAAATTGCATTCTGTCTTTCTCTTGGCACTCTGTGACCATGTCATGAAAAATGACAAGCTGTCAAATGAGCTTTTACATTCATTCAACATTTAACAAGTATATGTGAAGCCCTAGGTGGTGGGCATTTTCCCAAGATTTGGGGGGCTTATGCTAGTGGAGGAAGGAGGGTGCCACACAAACTATAAACAAAATGTTAGCAGGTGCTGTAAAGGATGGGAGAAGCGGTAGGGTTGTAATTTTAAATAGGATGCTCACGTTAGACTGTTGAGATGGTGACCTTTGAGCAAAGATTAAGTCAGTGATGGGAAAAGCCATGCAGAAAAATGGGGAAATCGTTTTCCAGGCAAAGAGAACTACCAGTGCAATGGTTCTAACACTGGTACTGTGCCTCGCTTATGGGAGGAAGAGCAAAAGGCAAGCAAGGAAGGAGAGAATGAGGGAGAGGTGGAAAAAGAGACAAGAGTCTATCTAGTAGGCCAGTGTAAGGACTTGGAGCTTAGGGAGATGGGGAGCCTTTGGAAAATTATTAAGTGATATGATCTGACATGTTTTGGATCAGTGCTTCTCAAAAATTTTGGCCTTGGGATTCCATTATATTCTTAAAAATTCTTGAAGATCCCACAGAGCCTTTTGTACATGAGATTTCTAGCTTTCGATATTCATCAAATTAGAAATTAAAACAATTTAAAAATATTTAGTAATTCATTTAAAAATAAACCATTACATGTTAGCAAAAACACTTTTTTTTTTTTTAAAGATTTTATTGGGGAATTGGTGGAGGGGAACAGCGTTGGGGAATCGTGGAAGGGGAACAGACAAGTTGCCGTCTTCTTGTTCTTCAGTTTAGTTGCGGAGGATGTTGCTTCACTGTTGGTATCGTCATTGCGCTCTTCCCGGATGAGGCAGATCGGTCGCTGGCCTCTGGATGTCGCTCATCGCGGCTATTGGCAGCTCACGCTGGCTGCCAGCCACTCACGCTGGCTGCGGACCACTCACTGTAGCCTATGGCAGCCCACTGCAGCAGGGGCTGCAGCCCACACCATCGCCGGGGCTCGCACAGCCCAGCTCCAGGTGGAGCTGTTGTTAGCTGTAGAGGGCAGTGTCACTGGCCCTCATGTGGGATCCGAACCGGGGCCGCTGGCATCCCAAAACCAGCGCTTAACCAATGCGCCACTCGGCCGGCCCGCAAAAACACTTTTTATAAAAAACAAAAACAAAAAAAACTGCTTTTTAAAAAAACAATTTTGCAGATATCTTCAATGTTTAGCTTAGTAGAATACAGCTGGATTCTCCTTGGGAGAATCTCAAGCTGCATTCAAACTTGAGATATGAAGTTCTGGTTGAACAATTAAAAAAAATCTACTTCATATAAATAGTAAGAAGTATTTTTCTAGCCTTTTCAAATAACTGGGATATTCTTTGATACCATAGCAAAACCCAACAAGTAGTTATTTCTTTTTTTAAAAAAAGATTTTATTGGGGATTTGGGGGAGGGGAACAGCACCGGGGAACCGGGGAAGGGGAACAGACAAGTTGCTGTCCTTTTGTTCTTCAGTCTAGTTGTGGAGGATGTTGCTTCACTGGCCCATGTTGGTATCATCATTGCGCTCTTCCTGGGTGAGGCTTCTGGACGGCCGCTCACTGCGGCGCTTGGCCGCTCACGCTGGCTGCCGGCCACTCACTGTAGCCTATGGCAGCCCACTGCAGCAGGGGCTGCAGCCCACACCTTCACCAGCCATCTTAGCTATAGATGCAACCAGGTGGAGCTGTTGGTCCACGCCTTAGCTGTAGAGGGCAGTGTCACTGACCCTCATATGTGGGTTCTGAACCAGGTCCCGCTGCTCAGAGCTGGCGTCCAAAGCTAGTTCCTAACCAGCGCACCACTTGGCTGGCCCCAGTAGTTATTTCTTAAAAGTTAGTTACAACATGGAAAGTGATCAATGGACTTTTATTCTTTACTACATTAAAATTCATTCGTCTTGAACTTTGAAGGTATCTTTTACCCATATGTGATTTTGTAACATGCATCAGTTGTTTGGAAAGTATTGGCTCACTGAGTTATACACAACTTCCAAATGTTGACACATTTCATTATACATATCAAAAAATCACGTTTATTAATATCACAACTCATTTGGAAAGTCTTATTGGGATGATGAAAAACAGTGATAGTGTAAGTTTTTCACAATTTTAAGTTTTTGATAGTCTAAATTTGATCACTGGTAGCAAATACTCTTGTTTTCCTTGAAGTAACAAGTCCATTTGGTTCATTTGTGATAAAATGTCTGCCAGATATGCAGTTCTAAATAACTATAGTTTGTCATGCTTCAAGTGAAAGTGGTGTTCCTTTAGAAAAAAAAACTCAATTTGCAACTCAAATAATAACACGTGTTTTTCCTTGAGAAAAACCATTGTCTTTTGGTGGCATCAGAAATGCTTCATGCTACTACCAGTTTTGTCACATGAAAAACTTAAAAAGATGTATCCTCAAGGGCTAAGATGTCATAAAATTAATACTTATTATTGTTTCATTGAGAACAGTTTTAAGTGAAACGGAGTTGGTGTTTTGATTGGTTTTATTGAGAAATGTATGGTAGTGGAGAACACAATGACTGCTGGTAGTTTGGTGCCACGACCTTTCTTCATGCTAAGTACCAATAGTTTTGACTATTGCTTTTATGCCATCTGGAAAAATGTTTATGCAGTGGAAATGGCAAATGAAAGCTTAGTATTATGAAAATATTGGGTTGTCGGAAAAGTCATGACACATTTTTGCAACGAAAAACATAGAAAAAATATGTCATGACTTTTCCAACAACCCAATAGTGTTGACTACAGGGATTTCCTGAAATTCCTTTCCCACCATTTTTAATTGAAAAAAAAAAAAAAAGGATAGACATAGTAGACTGAACTGTGGCTATTTAGAGTTCAGTATTTGGCAGTCATTTTCTCCAAAAAATGAATGAAATGGGCCATCACTTCACAAAACACAACTGAACTGTTTCAGAGGATCCTGCTGGCTGCTATGTTGAGAATAGACTACTAGATTAAATAAACGGATCGACACTAGTGCTTTTTTCCACCTTAAAGAGTAGGAAGGAGAGGGGCAAGCTGTGAATCCCCATCCTTATAAAACTTGATAAAGGTATACTAAGTGGCATGAGAGTGATCCCCTGTCTCTAGTTGGACGCTGTAGCAGTAGACCAGGAGAGATGACTTACCTGCACTGGAGATAGGGAGCAAGGCACTGGATATATAGTATAGGATATCTTAAAGAGTCAAATGAGTAATGGGGACAGTAAGAACTGCAAGATTTTACAAGGAAGTTAATAACTTAGAGAAAGACCTCCATGAACTGGCTGGGATTTACATTGTTATATTTCACAGGGCAAGGGTTTGGGTCGAGCATGGTGCCTGGCACATCACAAGTGTTCAGTAAATGCTGAGTGTTGAATATGGGAAGATAGGACTTAGTCCAGATAACATGCTGAGCCCAGACTAATTCATGTTCTCAGGTGGCCTTCAACTTCACTAAAATAACTAATACCAAAGAAAAGATGTTTGAAAACATGCTTCCTAGATAGCAATAATAGCTAACATATTGACAGCTTTTATGGTGTGCTAAGCATTTTATCTTAAGTGATGTTTGGGAGGTATTATCTTTGTTTTGCAGATGAAATAGGTTCAGGTAAGTAATTTGCACAAGGGTCACACAATTACTATGTGACTAAGCCAGGATTTGAACCAGGTCTTTCTAGTTCCAAAGTACAAAGTCTTAAATTTACCATCGCCCAAGTAGGTCTAGTATGTAAAAGTCATATTAGAACTATTTAAAATCAGTTACTGTCCAAGATAAAAAATAGAAATATTTAAAAAGTTTCATAGATTATATTGTAGCAATATCAGCCCCATATAAAAATTCCTATCGTAGAACCCCAAGTAGAAATGTAACTTGAAATATGTTGAATAAAGGTTATTTGTGTGAAAAAAATTCCATTCAAGGATCTGAAAGTAAACAAAGTACAGTCCAAATAAACTTAATTGAGCCAGTTATTCTTTTTTTGTTCTGGTATAAAATTTTATTTGTATCAAACACAGGAGGGCAGCAGATGATGCTGATAGAAATGACTTTTGGAAAGAGCTCTAAATTTGTAGATTCCTGTTAACCTAGGAGAAAATCAACTCTATATTTTTTTAGTGATGTAATTAGAAAGCCACTTTGTGAACTATAAAGTGATGAACGTGTTTTTGCTTGAAAAATATCTAGCAAATACTACAGATGACTGTGTTATGCTTACAAGGGTGGGGATAACATATGGACTCTACCCTTAAAAGGATGCCAGTTATGGAAATAAATAGAGCAGCACATAAATGACCCCAGATCTGTAGCAGCAAGTGCTAAGTGCAAAAGAATGGTTTAGAAAAGAAGGCTCTCGAGTTTACAAGAAGAGATCATTGCAAATGGCCTTTGAGGGAGTGGATGAAGACATTGTTGAGGAAGAGTCTTGAGTAGGACCTTGAGTGATAAGCAGGATTTACATGTGTGAAGACAAGGGCGAGGCCTGAACCACTGGGGATGATGTTGCCAGCTGCCCTAGGAAGGGCAGGAGAATTCAAGCAACTCATGCCTACTTAAAACCTGTCCATTAACTTCCAATTTCTTCTTATGGTTTATAGGGTCCTCCACTCTAGGGCTCCTGCTTTCTTCATAAAGCTGGAAAAGCAAGTTAAGGTCTAAATCCTAGGATAACAATATTAATCTACACAACAACCCTAAGAAGGTTATTATCTCATTCTGCCAATCTGCAAACACACATAGGAAACATTAAGTTTTTTCTTTTTTTTTTTTTTTTTTTTTTTTTTTTTTCAATTTGAAAAAAACATTTTTATTGTATAAAAAAAAAAAAAATTGCCACAATAGATGCTATTCTCTCATTTCCCCATCTTCTTCCTCTTCTTCAACACCCCTGATATAAAGGACATTATTACACCTTATTAAAACTTCACCCAGATGTCCGGACAATGCTCCATCTATGTATTCTTCTGTGTTTGCAAGCTGCATGTTCATATAGCCATCTACAGATACCAGGTAGCCTTTGTACTCCATTCCCCACTTAAGTTTCACCATTACTGGCTTTCCTGTTAATCCATTGAGGAAAGGTTTGGGATTGAGAGGCAAACTCATCGTGACGACGGGCAAACGCTGCAAGTGACGAGCCCCGGACCCTGCTGTCGTTCGTCCCTCGTGGCTGGAGCACCTACAGCAGGGCCGGAATCACGGTACTCCAGGAGAAATGGCCGCCAAAAAAAAAAAAAAAAAAAAACAAGTTTTTTCTTAATATCACTCAGCTAGTACGATGGGGACTTACACTCAGGACTGATTCCAGTGTCCAGGCTCTCCATATGGTAGGTCAAGGTTTCCAAAACTATTTCACAGAATTCTAATTCCATGAAAAGTTTTAGATGGGTGGCTTTTCTTTTGGGGAGGGAGGGGGGAGGAGTAAAGAGAACCTTGATTAAATAAGTTTCAGGAATGCCCCACACCTTAGAAAAATTATGCTTTAGGTTAGAGTTCTAAAGTTCTGCAGTAAGAAATTTTGCTTAACTCATTTCCAAACTTTTTGATCTTGGAGTTCCTTTTCTCAAGAAATACCTACCAAGATAATTTTGAGAAATTTTTTGGGGGGGAATACAGCTTTTGACAATGAAACAAATTTGCATAGCGAAATGATATATTCAGCTCTAGGCTTGACGAAAACAAATTTGATGTCAGTGTGTAGGTGGAACCCATAACCACAGGTACTTTTTCTTTTCTCCTTAGATTGTAATGCCCTCAGCTGAAAATGAATACCTTTGTGAGAGGAGAATTCATTGTTCTCAGCTCTGATGCCTTTCATCTTTCCAAGACCAGCAAAAATATTAGGAAGAAAAGAGACAATTACATTGCACAAAAGTTATGAAGCTATCTAAGGCTCATTCTTTTCCAAATCAAGGGCATGAATAAAAAAACAATGTTATTGAGGACTCTGGACATTTTTTTTTTTTTTTTAAGATTTTATTGGGGAATTGGGGGAGGGGAACAGCATTGGGGAATCAGGAAAGGGGAACAGACAAGTTGCTGTCCTTTTGTTCTTCAGTGTAGTTGTGGAGGACGTCGCTTCACTGACCCATGTTGGTATTATCATTGCTCTCTTCCTGGGTGAGGCAGTCACTCGCTGGCCATTGGACGGCTGCTCCTGGCAGTTCACAGCAGCTCACAAAAGCGCACACCAGCTGCTGGCCAGTCCCACTGCAGCCCACACCATTGCTCATGGCAGCCCAGCTCCAGGTTGAGCTGTTGTTCACCATCTTAGCTGTAGAGGGCACAGCGTCACTGGTCCTCATGTGGGATCAGAACAGGAGCCCTGCTGCTCAGAGCTGGCATCCCAAGCCAACTCCTAACCAACGTGCCACTCGGCCAGTCCCACTCTGGACATTTTTGTTCACTAATTGTATTAGCATCTGGAGGATTATACTAATAAAGCCTCAGCAGTGAATGATCTGGCAGCCAACAGTTGTTCTACTTCAGAGAGATGACAATTTGTTGTTAATTGAACTGGCTTCTTATTTCATATCCTAAATTCCTTTCAGGTTCCCCATGTCCTTCATTTTCCTTACCTGTAATACACACATCGCATATACCTGCCCACTCAGTTGGAAACAATGAAAAATGGGAAGGAGTGATGGGTGCTGGTAAGAAACCAAGAAACAGAAGACTCCATCTCATCTCTTACATTGCAGTCAGCTACAAATGGCCCTTTGGAGCTCTCTGTCTCTGTGATCTGTGTTACCCCATAATTCTTCCTTTTCTCCACTTCCCTTATTTCCTGTGCACTGTTCTTAGTTGTTAATCTTGTCCCTGAGCCTTCCCTTTTACCACTCTATGCTGCAGCCTGAAAGAATGGTGTCCTTAATTCCTCCATGTCCTCACAAATTCAGTGCCCTTCAAATCAAAACTGTCTCATACCATTAAAAATGGGGAAAAATGGGTAATTTTAAGAGTTGGGATACAGAGCATCAAAGAGATTAGGATGGGGGCGGCCGATTAGCTCAGGCGGTTAGAGTGCAGGCTCGTAACACGAAGGTTACGGGTTCGATCCCCAGATGGGCCACTGAGATGCGCCCTCCACAACTAGATTGAAACAACTACTTGACTTGGAGCTGATGGGTCCTGGAAAAACACACTGTTTCCCAATTAAAAAAAAAAAAAAAAGAGATTAGGGTGTTCACCTCCTCAGCCTGCCTCTTTGTCCAAGCCCTCAATGAGCAGACAATTCTCTGGTTCTGGTCCAGCACTGTTTATTTCAGAATCCTGCCCTTACAATGAGTATAATATCACAGTCCTACCTCCATCAGTTTTGACATGAGGATCAAATGATATGTACTTTTAAGAAAAATTTTGTCTAATTAAAAAAATTAGAAAGGTACAAAGAATAATATAACGTTCCTTCTACCTCAAATTAACAACTGTTTATATTTTGTCAAATTTGCTTCCTTCTTTGCTATTTTTGAAATAATTTTGCAAATAATATATGTATAGGTAGCCCTTCTAAAGAATGAAAGTTTTACAGATAAAACTACCATTTCCGGGGCCGGCTGAGTGGCGCGGTGGGTAAGCGCTGGCTTGGGAAGCCAGCGGACCCGGTTCGGGTCCCACATATGAGGGCCAGTGACATTGCCCTCAAAAAAAAACAAAACCTACCATTTCCTTTGACTACTCCCAGCCTACTTTTTCCTCTCTCCTCATGTCTATCCCATTCTTCACAACAAAATAATACCTTCTATGATTGTTCTTCCAGGATACCCATTAGCCCAAACATATATGTGTATGCATATATGATTTATAAGTATATACATATATATGTAGAAGTATATTGTGTTTTTAAAAATATATAAATGAAACTGGCTTTTTCTCGAAAGGCTAAACATATAATTACCGTCTGACCCAGCAATTCCATTCCTAAGTATATCCCAAAAGAGTTGAAAGCAAGAACTCAAACAAATATTTGTACATCAATGTTCATAGCAGCATTATTCAGAATTGCCAAAAGATAGAAACAATCCAAGTGTCCATCAACAAATGAATGAATAAACAAAATATGGTATGTACATAAAATGGAATATCCTTCAATCATAAAAAGTAATGAAGTTCTGATACATGCTCAACCATAGATGAACCTGGAAGATATTATGTTAAATGAAATAAGCAAAACACAAGAAGACAAGAATTGTATGATTCCATTTGTATGAGGTATCTAGAATAGGTAAATTCATAGAGGCTGAAAGTTGATTAGTGATTACCAGGAGCTGTGGGGAGGCACAGTGGGGAGTTATTGCTTAATAGTTATAGATTTTTTTTCCTATTTATTTATTTATTTATTTATTTATTTATATTTTTCAACTACAGTTGACATTCGATATTATATTAGTTTCAGGTGTACAGCACAGTGGTTGGACTTTTATATAACTTAAGAGGTGATCCCCCTGATAAATCTAGAACCCGCCAGACACTATACATAATTTTTACAATATTATTGAGTATATTCTGTATGCTATACTCAGGATTTTTGTTTAGGGTAATGAAAAAGGTTTGGAAAGGATAGTGGTGATGGCAGTACAACATTGTGAATATAATGAATGCTACTGAATTATACACTTAAAGTTACTAAAATGGCAAATTTTATGTCATGTATTTTACCAAATTAAAAAAATTAATAATGTAATATATGAAACCCAATGAATCGTACACTTTAAATGAGTGAATTGTATGGTATGTGAATTATGTCTCAATAAAGTTGTATACATGTATATGCATATACACTGTTTTATCGAGACATAATACATAGTATTATATTGTACATATAATTCTGTGCTTTTTTCCACATATTATATTTTTGCGATCTATCCTGATTGAGAGACACAGATATGTAGTTACATTCTTTTTAATGCCACACATGGGAATATATCACAATTTATGTATCCATTCCCTGATTAAGAACACTTAGTTCCAGCGTTTCACTATTTCAAACAATGCTGCAATGAGCATCCTCATACCTGTCCCCTCAGGTGTGAGCAAGGTGTCCTCCTCAAGGTGTATGTAGCATGTGTTTTGAAAGGTAGAAAGTGTCATATAAAAGTAAGGTTCTTATTTTCAGAACCTTTACTATCAGCCATTTATTTAATGAATGTTTATTGAACCTGCATCAAGGAAAACAGGGTCACAGCCTTTGTGGATCTTCTAGTCCAAGGGGAAGAAGACAAGTAAACAATTGATTAGGATAAGGGGCGACTAACTTATGAACATCTCAGGCTCTGTAAGGCAGCTCCTTCTGTTCTGTAGTTTTCATCTGGAAACACCTCCGCATCTCACTCTTCCTTCCCTCTACTCATCCCCTTTCCCACTCCCTGTTTCCATTTGATATAAACCCCTAGCCAGCATTTTAATCATCCCAACCTCTCTTTCAATAATCCTTCCTTTATCCTTACTTATTCCATCCCACCTTGGAAAAAAGTATGTAAGACTTTGAAGAATTTTTTTCTAAAAATTCATTTAAAAGAAAGAACCAAGTGTATATTTTCCATAAAATTTTGAACTTGAACATCTCTTGTTACTTGTGTATTTCTGCTAGGTATACTCAAACTTTGGATGATAAAATGTTATTAAGCAAGGAGAATGATTTCAGTGGATGTTGTCCATTTTTTAGCTTAGCATTTAACACACTATAGCTGCTTTAAAAATATTTGTTGACCAACAACACTGCTAGGGTCCATCATCAGAACATGGGAAGAACAATCTTAGGCACTGAAGAGCCATAAAGATGATAAAAGTAAGGTTAAAATTTAAAAAGAAAACATAGTATGCCAATAGAGTTCCGACTTCAAGAATAGTGAGCACTCAATAACTGTATTTGTTAAATGATGAATAAGTGAATGAATAAACAAACGAGCAAATGCACAAGAAGCAATGGGACTAGGTAAAGTTGAGATGCGCACAGAAAATGCTGACCATAGATTGATTATGGATCTTTCCACCCTTAGGCTTAAAAGAGAACTCTGAGGTTTTGTGATGTGTTAAAAACCTCACCTAAGTGATTTTGGTCCTATCAAGTATGATAAACACAATAGTTTTGTTTTTTAGCCTCATCATCTTCAAAGAAATGCACGCTTGTTCCTATCACTTGACATGTTAATAAGAAATGTGAAAAATATCAAATACACAAATAACTTGACAATTTCACATAAAATGGGAGTTTTAAGCTACATAAATGTCAAAATATGTATTTGATTGAATAAGCAATTTCACAACATTCATTTTTATAGGATCAGATGGGAATTCTTAGTTTCTTGGGGAAAGGATATTTTGCTAAAAACAAGGTATCTCCCACACACAATAGAAAATAACTATTGATGTGGAAAATGAAATCCGAGATAAATACATCTCAGTAAGGACCTACTTTGGGGATGATGATGAATATAATGGTGGTAGCACAAGACTAAATATGCTCCTTGTTTTCCAGTTAGTTTAAATAAGCCTGTAATTATTAGAATATGAATTGTCAAAAATCAGTATATTTACACTAATGGTTGTAAGCTGACCTAACATTCATTTTTCCCTCTATCTCTTCAGTATTCTCTCTGGCTTTTCTTCTGTTACCCTTCCCATTTATCTCCTTTTGACACTTGCTGTTCTGTGATAAGAAAGCTAACAGATAATTAGTGCAGTGAAACCATCACATCTTTAATCTTGTCTCTGAGCCCTAGAACAACTTTAGAATTCACATATTAAGACGTGTAGTGCGAATTAAATTTCACGCACTCTGAAGCTTGTCATACAGACACAAATTTTTAAGGTAATAACTAAGCCATATTTGTGTGAAGGATCCCACAGTTTGACAGCAAACATTTATTTTTATAAAATAAGTATTATAAATGAAATCGAATGCCAAATAATATTTATGTATTTTTATGGGTGGGTAGTAGAAGACTTAGGTTGTAGGGGTATTTGTTTGTATTAGGAGCACTTCAGTATATTTAATGTACTAATTATATTTGAGCTGGTTATTCATGCTTCTGTATCAAAATCTCTGAAAAAAAACATTTAAGGGCAATTAATTTTTTGAAAAGTATTCAATAGTTATAGGTTTGAGACAATAGTTGTGGGTTTATTCACTGCGTAAGCCAGTCACTTTGCTCATTACAAATTCTATAATGAGATATAAACTACAACCCGACCCAGGCCACGACTCTTGAAAATGTTTCCAGAGGAAAGGCAGGTAGAACTGTCTGAGTGCTGTTCCTGGAGAGACATCTAAAGGGCGTGTCCTTCCAATAGCATCATATAAGATATAACAGGCCAGTGTGCATCCTAATGGTCACTCTGAGGCAAAGTTTGGGGATAGTAGTTATTGTTTTTGTCTTTCTAAATTATTTTAATTTTGAGAAGATAGATAGATATAGATAAACACAGAAAGAGGAATACAGTTGACCCCTGAACAACATGTAGATTAGGGCCACCGACCCCCACGCAGTCAAAAACCTGAGTATAACTTATGACTTCCCCAAAATTTAACTATTAATAGCCTACCGTTGACTGAAAGCCTTAGTGTTAACACAGCTGATTAACACATACTTTATATGTTTTATGTGTATGTATTTTATACTTTATTCTTACAATAAAGTAAGCTAGAGAAAAGAAGTTATTAAAAAAATCATAAAAAAGAGAAATTTACAGTGTTTATTGTAAAAAAAAGCCACATAAGTGAAACCATGCAGTTCAAACCCATGTCATTCAAGGGTCAACTGTAGATACAGATATAGGTATCACCATACAGAAATTCTCTTTGATATTCAAAACCTGTAAAATTACCTCAAATTTGTACTTTGACTTATTAGGGTTACCTCATGCCTCCATGAAAGTTATATTTATAGGTATCAATTTACCCTTACTTTATAAATGAGTAGTTTGCCCTACATCTAGGTAATTTTGAGGATCTTTAAGGTCCCTTTCAATTCTAATGCATGATTTCTAATTTATATAAAAACCGAGTTTTGCCTCAGACACAAGATCCTAGGCAATTACCAAGGTAAAAACTGGCTCTCTGTGCATGTTCATTTTTAAGTTTCAAGTACTAATATAATACATGTATAGATTTCTACTGAAAAACTGTGCTTCCACTTAGCCTTTGCTGTTTAAAATTCCTATTAGTATTAATAATAACTAGCTCATTTTTTTCAAGTATGCATATAACACTGATTTTTTTGTGAGCTGTAAGTATAATTTCTTCTGACTAGCTCTAAATTGCTGAAATCTTTCAGCATCAGACTATTTGTGGGAATGCTAAAATGCAATTTTATATGCCCAACTTGTTAATCATCAACATCCATTGGCTTATCTCTGTCATGTTAAGCATTGAAGTGAATATGGCATTTATTTGTACACCAAGTGCTGTACCCAGAATGGCATTTTTCTTTGTTCTTCAGCCTAATCCGCCGAATATTTTCTGTCCCTGATTTCCACCAAGTAACTGAACCTTGAATATCAGTAGTGCTTGGCACATAAACCTTAAAAGGATTTAATTCAAACTACCTTCTAATTTCTGTGTGGGTATCTTTAGTAACAGCTTCCTTGAAACAACACTGCTGTTTCAAGAGATAATGTTAAATTGGTATTCTAAATTGGTGTCATGGCTTAATTTGTGTAATGGTTTTCAAAGGATAGAATATACCACAAATATGTGGTGAATAAATGTCTAAATTATATGTAATACAGTGTACTTACATGAATTCCTCCTGATGGAGCCATTTGTATGAAAGCCATAGTTATCATGTTTAGGGTGGACAAAAGTGTCCAGGTAGAATATCACACTAACCTGCGCACAGCTCGTAAAGGACTTTCCTTTCCTACCTAAGAGGAGCTTGAAGGGAGAGCTCAATTTTACTCAATTTTAGCACAGGGCTGGGATACAGTAAGCATGCTGCAAATATTTGCTGAATGTGTCTTTATGCCTAAGGATTGTCTTCCATAGTCTAAGTCAGGATTATTTCAGTTGTCAAAAAAAAAAAAAAAAGGATATTGAAATCCATATTGTCTGAAGGAAAAACAGAACTTAGGGGTTCATGTCACTGACTACCCAAGTCCTCCTGTCTTGGTGCTTCACAATCCAGGTCTCAAATATGTGACTGTAGCTATGTTTTTCTGTCTTAATTTCTTATATCTGATTCCTAAGTGCTGCCTCTGTTTTCTGAAGGCTTCCAATAGCCCCAGGGCCTATATACTTCCTGGTTCAAATCCCACTTTCCCTGAACCAATCATTCTGGCCAGAGATGATAATAAATTGACTAATTTAGCCTTGGGCATTGACCTTGATTACACGTGGGGTCAATGCTTCCAGAAGTACCTGAGAATCAACCCATTGAGAGAAATAGAGGACGGTTATTAGGAGAAGATTAAATGGACAATAACAAGTGTTGGCCATGGGTGTGGAGAAAAGGGAACCCTGGTGCACTGTTGAAAACAGAATGGAGTTTTCTCAACAAATTAAGAATAGAATAAACTTTTATTGTGTAATTCACCCAGTTTATGGTACTACGAGGTCTGACAATTAGGTTTGTGAACTTGTTGCAACGATATTGCTAACCTTTTTTGATATCGGAGGGATTATTCACTATGAATTTATAAATGAGTGTAAATCTGTACCAACTGAACAAACAGTTAACCAAGTTTACTATTTGGAAGAGCTGAAAAGATTGTGAAAAAGTTAGATGACCTGAACTTTTCACTAATAATTCATGTCTCTTGCATCACGACAATGCACCAGCTCACACGGCGCTCTCTGGGAGGGAGTTTTTAGCCAGTAAACAAATAACTGTAGTATTGAAACACCCTCCCTATTCACCTGATCTGGCCCCCAATGACTTCTTTCTTTACCCAAAGATAAAGGAAATATTGAAAGGAAGATATTTTGATGATATTCAGGACATGAAGGGTAATACGACGACAGCTCTGATGACCATTCCAGAAAAAGAGTTCCAAAATTGCTTTGAAGGGTGGACTAGGCAGTGGTGTAGGTGGATAGCTTCCCTAGGGGAATACTTTGAAGGTGACCTTAGTGATATTCAGCAATGAGGGATGTAGCACTTTTTCTAGGGTGAGTTCTCGAACTTCACTGTCCTATCTTGTATGTTACAGCAGTTTTAGGAAAGTAATACAAATAGTTTTAACAGGGATTTTCTAGGTTGTGTCACATAGTGTCAGATACATAGAGGGGGTTTTGCAATAAAACAAAACAAAGCGCAACCGAACCAAACCAATTGCAACTATAATACAATGTCTTTCTTTTTCCTAGAAAGGCTTTTTCTTTTTTACAGAAGACTTTGAAGACCTAAAGTGAAGTATTCAGCATGAAGGATAAAAAGGCATGGATAACAAGCAAGTTTTCGTGTAAGTCTGTCTGTTCCCTCAGAACTGATCTTCAAAATGCAAACTCCCCTCCCCCCAGTGTTCTTGGAAGGCATGGTGGATGTAAGCATGGATCTGTGGTCTTCCACAGACTGGGTCTGTATTCCTCCAAAGGTTCACATATTCACTTCTCTCGTAACCCACTAGTCTCTGACTAGCTCTGTCAGAAATAACAGAAAAAAAAAAAAGAAGAGACAGGAAGGGAAATCACTAGTGTTTCAATGGCTGGGGCTTTCCAATGCAGTCCAGCAGGGTTCTCAGATCCATCTGGCACTGCTTTATTTGGATGGGGATTCCCTGAAGCCCCTCTGAAACTGGAGAAGTCCTCAGGAGCCATGAGGGAAGTGGGCACTGGCCTGTACAGGCTGAGAACTAATTAGTGACTTCCGCCTCACTCCCAGCTTAGGCTGCTTTAATACAGGCTTTGTACTGCATGGGGGTTAAGGATCTAAGGCTCAGGATCAGGCCTCTAAGGATCAAGGGGTTAAGCTGCCCAGGTTTAAATCCTGTCTCTGTCACTTACTGGCTGTAAGAAAAAACTTGGAAAAGCAACCTAATTGGTTTCTGCTTCTGATTCCTCATTCATTAAATAAGAATAATTCTAGAACCGATTCATAGGGTTGTCCCAAAGCCTAAATGGTTTATTACACATAGAATGAAAAGTAATAACTGGCACATTGTAGGTACCTGGTAAATGTAAGTAATTATAATTGTATCATATCCTTTATGAAATTTCCATAATATTGAAAAATTATGAAGCCTAGAGAAAATATTTAGAAACTATATACTTATGGAAAACATATATATATATGTATATGTGTGTGTGTGTGTGTGTGTGTGTGTATATATATACACACATATATATGATAAAATATACAAACATATCTCAGACATATTGTGAGTTTAGTTCTAGACTAACTCAATAAAGCAAACATCACAATGAAATGAGTTACACAAATTTTTTAGTTTCCAAATGCATATAAAAGTTATATTTACGCCATACTGTGATCTATTAAGTGTGCAATAGCATTATGTTTTAAAAAAACAAAGTACATACCTTAAAAAATACCTTATTGGGCCAGCCAAGTGGTGCGGTGGTTAAGAGCTGGCTTGGGACGCCAGCAGCCCTGGTTCGGATCCCACATATGAGGGCCAGTGACACTGCCCTCTACAGCTAAGATGGTGAACAACAGCTCCACCTACAGCTGGGCTGCTGTGAGTTTCCGGCAATGGCATAGCTGCAGCCCCTGCTGCAGTGGGCTGCCATACGCTACAGTGAGTGGCTGGTAGCTAGCGTGAGCGGCTGGCAGCCAGTGTGAGCTGTCAAGAGCCTCTGTGAGCGGCCATCCAGAAGCCGGTGACCAATCTGCCTCACCTGAGAAGAGCACAATGATGATACCAACATGGGCCAGTGAAGTGCCATCCTCCACAACTAGACTGAAGAACAAAAGGACAGCAACTTGTCTGTTCCCCTTCCCCCCCTTCCCCAATAAAATCTTAAAAAAACAAAGAACAAAACAAAAAAAAACCTTATTGCTAAAAAATGCTAACCATCATCTGAGTCTTCAGTGAGTTGTCATCTTTTTTGCTAGTGGAAGGTCTTACCTTCAATCAATAAAAAAAAAAAAATGCAACATCCGCGACAATAAAGTGAAGTGCAATAAAATGAAGTATGCCTGTGTAACTACAATATCTATGTATACCTGGCAGAGACACTTCACCTCCCTGAGTTCTGGTCACTAATCTATAAAACACAAGATTCCCCACATACACTACTAAGAATAGCTTAGGCTAAATCCCTCCAGTTATTTGTGGCCTGACCACTGCAGTGTGCAGCTGAAGCTGCCGCTGAATAATATTATATGTCAACTATAATTTAACACATATATAGTCATGGGATGTGGAATATAGTGCAGGGATGTAGTCAATGGAATTGTAATGGATATGTATGATATCGGGGGTAGGGGGCAGGGGAGAGGGCAGGGGGGAGTCACTTTGTAAGGGGTGAAAAAGATAACTATTGCATTGTTTTGTACATCTATAACTACTACTACTACTACTAATAATAATAATAAAGTTAAAATAAATAAATAAAAATTAGCTACCAAAGCCAAAAATAATAATAATAATAATAATAATAATTGCTTCTATAAATAAAAATTAGCTACCAAAGCCAAAAATAATAATAATTGCTTCTATTCCCATACAAACTCCAAAACCCAGCCCTCATAATCAAGAAAGATAATTGATGTGTGGCTGTATTTTGTTTCTTTTAAAATAGGTAATTTTTTTTCTATTTTTATTGTTGAAGTGAAATTCACATAATATGCAATTAACCATTTTTAAAATATATAGTTCAGTAACATCTAATGGGCTAGCAGTTTTATAATTTTTAATTTATTTTATTTTCAGGGGTACACCACTATAATTTGACATCTATGCACTACAGCATGCTAACCACACAAAGTCTAGTTCATCTGTCACCATACAACATACCCCCTTTACCCATTTTGTCCTTTCCTCACCCTTTCCCCCTCTGGTAACCCAATCTGTTGTCTGCATCTATGAGTATGTTTTCATTTGTTTGTTCTTTTGTTTTGTTGTTTGTTTTTTTATTCCACATATGAGTGAAGTCATATGGTATTTTTTTCTCCATCTGACTTATTTCACTTAGCATGATACCATCAAGGCCTATTCATGTTGTCGAAAACATGATTTCATCTTTTTTCCAGCTGAGTAGTATACCACATCATCTTTATTCATCCATTGATGGACAGCGTTGGTAGAAAGACCAAATGGAATATTAAAGCAGCACATTAAATTACTAACAGGTGAAACCACCTTGGCCAGGCAGACTAAAGTAGATTAAAGCCCAGGGTAGATTAAAGCCCAGACATTAATACATTTGAATAATCAACCAGTACACCCTGTTGCCCCACTGGGGACTCCTGCTAAGACACCAAATACCACGAAGGCATGGAAGTTGCAGGAAACAGTCATTGCCCTGATTCTCACCATGGTCATGGTTGTGCTGTGCTGCTGAGAACACCAAGCCCCATCATGCCTGGGAAAGAAGTTATCTACTGGAATTTGTAATGGGATGGGTGAGTTACTTTGCACCCCTGGGTGACAGGGAGCTACTCAGTCTCCACTGGGATCCTATTATCCTGCTTGAAATGAACTATGCCTAGAATGGAACATGCACCACTGAAAGATGGGAGAAGATAGGGGGTCCTGGGATGGCGTATCCCATCCCCAGTACACCTCCTCATACCTGACAGTGCTGCTTCCCTGGCAATATATACGGTATACACAACCAGGTCAAGTTCCTGAGGCTGCCAACCTCTGTCTCCTCAAGGCCAGGGGGCAGGTTCTCTTTTCTGCTGGTACAATCACTTGGCCACCATCTTTGTCCCTCCATCAGCCTAGAGGACATTACAGCACACTTAGAAGTCCTTACTAAATTCACCCACCAAGGCTTCAATGAAAATCAGCAAAACCTGTCCTCACTGAACCCCAAAATGTCTCCAAGGAGAAAAGCCATCCTTCAAATAGAATGGCCTTGGACATTATTACTGCCTGGCAAAGAGGCACCTGTGCCATTATCCAAACAGAATGTTGTGTGTTCATACTTGATACGTCTGCGAATGCATCATTCTATTAAATCAAATGAGGGCACAAGTACCTTCCCTCAATGATGCAATCCCCAGCCTAGGTGACTTAATAAATCAGTGGTTCAGATCATGGGGCTTTTGGTGGAAAAAAATTGTTTTGGGAATCATTATCTTAATCTGTGTTTTCCCTTGCATGTGCCTATGTTGTTGTGGTACCTGCCTCAAATGCAGCCAGATAGCTGCCCAACAAGACACATCCATGCTAGTGAACCTCTTGTTGACTGCTCAGGGCACATTGTGGAGCAGGAGAGTATGTGAGATTGTAAAAGCCAGTCACAATGGGCGGAGTGTTGGAGGAGTTCATCTAGATATGACTGCTGGTTGACCCTCAATTTGGACCCACACAATAGAAATCTCCTCACCTTTTCTCGTTTTTGGAATGCACACCCTATCTATTGATCCCACAGTGGAAGCCATTTTCAAAGACATAGTCTTGAGAGAGAGAGAGTAAGGTGTTGTTGAGACAATCTAGACTGTGTACTTTTACACAGCTCTATATAAACTTTCAAGATTCTGGTGGGAGGTGTGGGCATCTACTCATCTTGCAATCCCTCAAGCAAGGCAAGCCTGGTACATAATCAAAGACCTGATAAAGACAACATGAAGCACAGGAAATGATTTTGATAAAGCATAGAATTCTTGTTTTCTAGGCAGATTACTTAAAAGGAGAAGGAAAAACCTTTCACAATCCCATTAAGAACAAACCAACAGCCCAAGAAAACTTTATCCATTTAGCGAATGAAAGAAAATTAAGTTTCAATCTTACATAAGTACACTATTGATATTAAACTTTAGGTTTCTTTAAGCCAATTAAATAGAGCTTTCATACAAATTAATGTTGGCAATACCCTCCAGAGATAGAAAAATATCACATATACATAATATATATCCATAGACATAAATAAAGACACAGACAAACACAAACAGGGACCCGACAGCTTTCATCCCAAATCTTTATCCATGAATTGGATACAGTAATATAAAACTCACTAGTTTATAAAACAATTGAGTCCAAATTCATCTCTGGCAGACAGAACAAGTTAGTGTTATCCCCTCACATGGCTAAAGCTTTTTACTAATATTTGTGGAGAAGACTTTTGAGATTTGTATTTACCTTTTACCAGAAATCTTATAATCTCCATAATCTTATGGAGGCTGTTGACTAGATTTTGGGTGAAGGAGCTTTGATAGCAGTCTGTGTTTTAAAAAGCATGCCCCACACACACCTCCCCCTACTCTCCACCCGCTGCTCCACCACCACCACCACCACACACACTTTGTTTTTCAGTCTCCAACAATCGTGGACACTGTTTACATTGCAAAGACATGGTAAGATTTACAATTTCAAGGGACATGGGAAAACAATTGAAAGCTTTTCTTCTAGGAGTTTTGGGGTATATTTCTCTATTATTAGAAGAGGCGGGTAATTACTATTTAAATGTTTTCCTTTGTATTAGGGGTCTGATGGCCTGGGACCATTTCAATGTCAATTACCACAACATCCTCCCCTTCATTCTCCTCACTTTCCCAGGAATTTCACCTTTTAGCATCCTAATCTGGCTTTGTCACAAACACCAGAATCTTAATTTGTGGTAGTTTGAGCCTTCCTACCTTTGGAAAAAGATATGCTAATACTCCTATTTGTTATTCTGCTCTCCCACCTTGTCTGCTTGAAGCTAGCAGAGTAGTGGACAACCGCACATCTGTCTCAACCTCAGCTCTTCCACCTTTCCGACTGGAGCTTCAGCCTCTAGCTGGGCATCTGTGCCTAGCCGACTGTCCACAGTAGAGTCCAGCCCACTGCAGGAGCCATTCCTTTCTTTCCTTTGCCACAGTGCACTATGTGTTGTTTCTCAAACAAATGCATTAAAGCAATTGGCATTTTGGGGGTGTCCCTGTACTCACATGGAGGTCCACAAACATCTGACCTATGGGCCACCGCTCTCCACATAGAGGTGAAGGGCCACCTCAGGATTTCCCCTGTGGTCCAGTCTTTTGGCAGGCTTGCTAACTGTTGGCTCATACCTCAGGAGCCCCTGGATGTAATCTGAAACTGGCTCCCATACTCACAAAAGGCAGGGAGAGACTGAAGAAAGCAGCAGGCCACTCCAGATTGATAGGTGGCAGCTTTAATAAGCCAGGGCTTGCTTTGGGCAGCTGTAACACAAGTAGATCCCCACACCTGCCAGCCAGATCTTCAAAATTTATAGAGTCCTTAACTGGTTCAATCACATACTCAGTCCACATGGTCTCAATGATACTATGTCCTTGAAAATGGCTCCCACTGTGGGAACAATGGGAGGAGCATATATTCCAGGGAAAGGGGAGGGGTGAGGAGCCTTGGATTGCTGGGGTCCAGCTCACAGATCAACTGTCACATCCTCTCCATGACCTTCTCCAGCAAGTAGTGTTTGCCAACTTTTCCTTAAATGTCCACCATTTTTGGCATTTTCTATTTTGATGTAATTTTAATAGAGTTCTGTGATAATTTTGATATAATAAAAAAGGTGTAATACTTTAAGGTATATTGTATGATGACCTTCACTCTTGAAACCAGTGAGTAGACACAAATATCCTTTTTAACTCTTCTTTCTTTTCCCTCTCTTGCTTTTTCAGTAATACATGTATGGTTTGGGCCTTGTTAGAGAATTTTACAATAAGCAAATGATTTGTTATTAATCTATTAAAAGTACAGAAGGATAATTGAAAAAAAAATTTCAGTTGCTGAGCATCAAACCTGATCTTGTAGAACAAAAGTTATTTTGTGTTGGTATGCTTAATATGTTTATTCATTCATGAATTCTATGTATGCATTATGATAAAAATGCCAGGTTAAAAATACTAAATAATATTGAAAAAAAGTTGAATGAGTGAAGTCAATTCTGTATTCTAGTTTTTTCTGAGATGTTTCTAATTGCCGTTCAGCCAGCATATTCATTCACTCAAGAGATGCTTTTTGTTTATTTATTTATCTATTTATTTATTTAACCTTTTGACTCCCTTTACCCATTTCCTTAAACTTTGCTTTAAACTTCAGGCTCAAGAACCTCACATCTTCTGCAAGTCATTTAATAAAGCACCTGGAGTTCCTTTTTCCTGTCATTTTCTGTTCTCCATCCTGCCATAGCTAGCCCAAATGGCCTAATGTGCTCTACTCAGCTGTGCTTGACAGTATGGGCTAAAGAGCATGCACTTGGCAGTCAGCTTGCTTGTGTAAACATTAAAATGTTAGCTGTGGGGCCGGCCGAGTGGCGCATTGGTTAAGCGCTGGTTTTGGGATGCCAGCGGCCCTGGTTCGGATCCCACATGAGGGCCAGTGACACTGCCCTCTACAGCTAACAACAGCTCCACCTGGAGCTGGGCTGTGCAAGCCCCGGTGATGGTGTGGGCTGCAGCCCCTGCTGCAGTGGGCTGCCATAGGCTACAGTGAGTGGCCCGCAGCCAGCGTGAGCGGCTGGCAGCCAGCGTGAGCTGCCAATAGCTGCGGTGAGCGACATCCAGAGGCCATCGACCGATCTGCCTCATCCGGGAAGAGCGCAATGACGATACCAACAGTGAAGCAACATCCTCCGCAACTAAAACTGAAGAACAAAAAGACAGCAACTTGTCTGTTCCCCTTCCCCGATTCCCCAACGCTGTTCCCCTCCGCCAATTCCCCAATAAAATCTTTAAAAAAAAAAAAAATAAAAAAATAAAATGTTAGCTGTGATTCCCTTTATTAGAGCCACCATCTCATCCCACTTCTTCAGAATATCTGAAAAATCACCTATTCCTTGAAAATTGCTTGTATGCCCTCTTTTCTCACTTCCTTTATTGAATTTGTTTTTGAAAGTTCACTTCCTGCATGAATGCTTCTCCACCTAAGGGAGAGGTAGTGAACTTGCTTTCTTTATCTAGACATGCGACCTCCCACCCCCGGACCTCATTCAAAGCCAGATTGCTTAGATGCAAGTTTTATTTTGTTTTAACAAAATAAATTTTCACACTAATACAATAAAAATAAAACTATGGCTTCAATTTCACAATGTAGTTTGAGGATTTTATGTACTTTTGAATTTCTTTTTCATAATTTTCGCAGATATAAAATGTTTTTCCCTCTGAGAAGCTGGCAAGGAAAAGGATGTCCCTTCTCATTGTCCTTTCCCCTCCCCCTCGTGCCTTTGGTCCTTTGATTCTTTGCTGTTCTTTCCTTCTTCCTTTTGCTCCCTCTTAAAATTGGATTTGCCCATTTCATTGGCCCATCGTGACCCGAGTGGATACGATGAGAAAAAATAGAGGGGCAAAAAAACTCTTTGCTATACTGTCATTTTACAAGAATCATGTCTATTCGAAGGTTGTGAGTTAATAGGCACCACCAAGTAACATTTACTAATTCTTTTATGAACTAATTTAGCAAATATACTGTTATGTGCCTGGCACTATGCTAGGCACTTGTCCTTTCTCACTTTAGAAAACCTAATTGTTTATGTTAGTTCTCCTGCTATAGACATTTAATTTAAGAAATTAACCACTAGAGTTTGATATTTTCTTTCCCTCCACTTTGCAAGACATACATGACTTCATGTATTTTTGCTAGTTTCTTCTATTCAACCCAAGGTGTATAAAAGAGAGCACAAATTTAGGATCCAAGCAAAATGAAGTTTAAATCCTGGCCATCTGTATGAATTTAGACTACTTAATATTCTTTTGAGTTTTCGTTAGCTAATGGAGAGTAACTACAATTACAGTAAAGAGATATGGAGATTCAAGGAGAAAAAGTATGTATAGTGCCTTACTCAAGGAAAGTTCCTTTCTTTGTGGTATGTTATTGTTTGTCTTGGTTTATCAGCCCTTTGGGGATAGATTATAAACCTATTAATCTAAATTGCAGTAGTATTAATAATCAATAGAAAAAGTAAACACATAGGGCTGGCAGAGCAAGCAAATGTGTAACCTGAACACATTAAAGCCATTTATTGATTTTGCAGCTGGGTGATTCACACGCAGGGGGTGTAGTTTCAAGGGCAACCCACTTGCTATTGTACTGAGCTGGAGGAAATTTGCAGAAAATTCAGAAATGCAGATATTTCTGACATACTTTGTTCTCGCATGAGGGAATTTTCTTGCTTAAATAACCAGTCATAATAATATATTCATATGTTAATATTTATGGAGTGGAATTGTGGAAAAACCGGGCACTTGTAATGTAGCAGAATCGGATTCTGTGTGACCCTGAGCAAGCTATATGACTTCTCTGGGCCTGCGGTTTTTGAACTGTAAAATTGGCAAAACGTCTGTGCATGAATTAAGTTCCACATGTATTTAAAACACCTGACACATAATTGACAGTGTTATTTCCTTCCTTCCTAGGTCCACCTGACCAGTGACAAGGAAATCATCCCCATAAACAACACCTGATGAGTATGCCAGGACCCATTCTAGGCGTTTAAATGGGGGTTCACCTCATTTAATGCTCACAGCAGGCTTGCAAAGAGCGTTACAGAGGCACTTGACGCTTAAAGCTAACGAAGTTTCATCTTCAGGCCTCCTTGTTTGTATAAGTCCCTTCCAAATCCTTGAATCTCATTTTGTATTTTCCTCTTAAGAAGGCTATCCCACACCTTGTTTAAGGTTCGGGCTCCCACAGCATCTGGATTCGCCCTAGATGAATACCATTCTTTTCCTCACTTTGCAGAGACGGGTCAAGTGAGTTGCCTAAGGTTACACACTTGGAAGTAGTGGAGTAAGATCTGAACCGAAATGGCCTGTCCCCAGACTCTTAGCCACCGGAGGTAATGACAATGGCGTCGTTGGGACAGAGACTGCGTTGCCAACTCTGGGGAGTAAGGTCAGCGCATGGTCCCTCATTGCAGCCACCGCGGGCAGGCTGGGGTCGGAGGGGATCGCCCCGCGAGGCTCCCCGCCCCTTCCTCCCCTTCCCCTTCTCCTTTTCCGCGCAGCCGACTCGGAGCCGCGCTCCTCGCCCGCTGGCCACGCAACCAGTCCGTTTCCCCACCCCAGTTGTGGGCTCCGGGCCGTGGGGTCCCGACGGAGAACTTTCCAAGGCTGAGAAACTAGACCGAATCAGGAGGACCAGAAGGTGACGCGCGGGGCGGGGCTGCCGCGGGAGGCCGGCCTTTAGGGGCGCGGCGCTCCCGGGGGCGCGGGGCCTGTTGGCTGCGGGGCTGCAGGTGCCCAGGGCCGGGCGGGGCGGGGTTAGCGCGGGGCTCAAGACCCTCCTACAGCGGAGGCCGCGGAGTGTGCTGGGGGCTCCCTGGCCGCTGGCTGGCCGCCTTTGTGCGGCGCGGGGCGCGCTGCCCCTTTGCGCGCAGTCTGCTGCTTCTCGCGCCCGGCGCTGGGCAGGGCGGGGGCGTGCGACCGAGAGCGGGGGGCGCAGGCGCTGTCCCCGGCCAGGCGGGGCGGGCGCGCAGGAGGCTCGGCTCGCCCGATCCGGATTCTGAGTGCACAGAGGGTGGGGAGCGGAGCGCACGGAGATGCCTGCGTTGACCGCAGCGTCATTTCTGAACCACCCAAAACGTGGGAATCTCAAGTTCACGCGTAGCCAGTTCCCCGAGACGGAGTTGATGGGAAGAAAATGACCAAGTGGCGGCGGGGGAAGTCCCTGCAGACTTCGGGAGAAAAGAGACCCGGGGGGAGGGGGCAGGAGGTGGGAAGGGGCGTGCCGTCTCCAGAACCCTAGGGGACGCACAGAGAAGAATCATGGGGGCCGGGTGTCCTTGGTGGGTAGCGGGCGGCAGACTGCCCGCGGCTGTGGCCCCGGTAGCTTTTGCAGGTGCGCGGCTGTGTTTTGGTATCAGCGACAGCTCCCGTACTTCAGCGTGTATGATTGTGTGTGTGTGTGTGTGGGCGAGGGCGGGGGGTGGGGATTCACCGAGGGAAAGTGACCCCCTGGTGCTGGTTTTGTTTACTCTGAAGAGATCCATTGTTTGGCTACTTTGAATGAAAGAAGAAATAATTCCGAAGTGTTCAAGGAATTCATGGGCTATTACAAGATTTGTGTTGCCCGTGTCCTGTTGTCTAATCCGTGGCACCTCCTAGAAGCATCTAGAGAGTTTTTCAAAGTACACCTGTTGGGTCCACCCCCAAAGGTCCTGAATCAGGAGTGATGGAGCTGAAGCCCTGGCCTGTGCATTTTTGTAAAAAACCTCCCCCCCCCCCGCCACCCCGGGGGATTTTACTGGGGGCGCCTGGTTAAGAATCAGGAGCTAGAAGAACTGGGTTCTACAACGTGTGACCGTTAAACAAATTTTAAGCAGTGTTTCCTCACCTGTAAACTGACCCCTATGAACTTGTTATAAAGATCAGCTAGCATAGGATGTGTGGGTTGAAAAGGGAGAAATGCATGCAGTGGCAACCAAAAGACAGCAGGCTTTGATTCAGAAGTGCTGTTTGAATTAAGAGAGAGGGGAGTGGAAGAACCTTGCCAGGGGAAAGGAAAGGAGGGTTTGTTTTCAGGTGATCAGATCTGTAACAGTGTTGGTGTCAAACTAACTCAGAAAATCAGTATCATCTGGATGAAAAGGAAGCAAGCTGCAGCCCCCCTCATCTGTGGATGATGGTTCAAAAAATGCACCATGTGTATTTCCTCTTCTCAAGCACCAAAGGCTTCAGATTATTTTCATTTAGGCAAATTAAGAGCCAGTAATCACCAATGTGTCCTGCATTGTGATAACCCCAGTCTGTCTGAAGGCTGCATTGTTTTCCAGCTAAATGTGAATTTTTGTTCCATTATTCAACAGATCTGCCTTGAGGATCTTAATGTACTTGGCATCCTTGAAATACAAAGATGAATAAAATGCTCTTTTTTTTTTTTTTTTTTTTTGCCCTAGCCATCTTTATCTAGTGGAGGAGACCGATGTGAAAACGTCACAATATGACCTGGTTACGATGATAATAAGGGTATAGAATGAACAAAGTACCATGTGGCCCAGAGGACACAGTAGCTCCGTCAGCCTCAAGGGGAGGGCATCAGTAAGAGGTGACATTGGAGTTGGGTAGACAGCGCTCTTTTGTAAAAAGCTTTGAGAATGTAAGAGTCTGTGTGAAGTCAAATCAATGGTCTTAGTTTTCAATCTGATAAAATTCTAGTGTAATCATATGCTGACAATCTAAAGTAGAAATGACTTTTGGTTTCATGATGACTCTTAAAATTTACTAGGCTTTCTGTTTTCTTTATAAAATGCCTAAAGTTAATGCATGAAAGGGGTTGAAAGAAAACAAACCAGAAGAAAAAATTTTTAAATGTGTCCTGCATTCTTACTATTTAGTTTCATTTAAAATATAATATTCAGATAAAGTCTTAACTACATACACTTTAAAAGTTGTGATTTCTTTGGTGGATCTCATTGCATTCATTACAAAAGCTTAAAATGATTTAATAGAGGGGAGGGCCACAAAAGGAAAACAGTGAGAGGAATAAAAAAGGAGAGGGAGATGGAGAGGAGAAAAGAGTTTGATGAAAATTGGTGGAGGAATGGGGCAGAAGTAAGCATTTATTGGTACTAACCTAAAAATAAAAGGCTTTTCAACAGAAGAGGCAGCAGGCATTTATTGAGATCAATCAGAATAACTATCCTGGAATCATCAATTCAGGCAGAAGCCCAAATAATGGTCTGATTAGGAGACAAAGGCAAGAGGTATAAGCAATGGAAGGGAAACAATTACATCAATAGAAGGAAGGCTTTTCTAAAGGTGCAGATAACATGACATAGTGATGTTAACTCTAAACAATGTTTTTCGTTTTCAGTCTAGTAGTCATCAGTTCAGTAGTCATAATAACTGCTTTATGTTATCTTTGCAAACAGTTCTTTGAGAAACAGGTTATTTAGGCCAAGTCCAAAGGTCATTTTGCCCCATCTTAACATTCCAAGGTTTGGGACAGAAGATGTCTGGCATGGCAGCTTCTGTTCCGTTTTAAAGTGGCTGCATTTATATTATTGTGTACGTTAGGAAGGGAGAGTGAAAAAGAAATGGGTAAATCAAACATGACTGCCGGCTTCTTCAGGGATCTATGGTCTTACACATTTTGATTAGTTTTATAGACTCTTAGTTTTCAAAGTTATTTCACACATATTTAGAGGGAGGCTGTATAATGTGGTAGTTACAGCATGGGCTCAACAGCCCTGAGCTGGAATAACTTTCTAAGCTGGTGACCTTGGGCAAGGGTCTTAACAAGATTTGTCTGCTCATTTGTGAAATGAGGATACTAATATCTCCTGGAGATTTGTGAGGAATAACAGCTACGAGGCTTAGGAGGCACCTGGTAGCGATAAACCCTCATTCAGTAGTGGCCTCTGCTCTTGTTCTTATCTCACTTTACTAGATACTAGTGGAAGTACTGGTCAGCTAGACAGATAATGCTATCCTTCTGGAATTGAAAGATGCTGACTTGCTAAGGTCATAAAGCTGAACTGAAGTGAGAAGCTATGACGTTTGCAGTTTAGCCCTGTGCATTTCTCCTGCTCCTTGCCCTTGTTGCTTCTGTTTTGGCTGAGGTGGACTTTACCTGGAGTTTAAAGGGGCAAAGGCTATATTCATGGGTGTCTGTTACAACTCTTCCACTCACAGCATCACCCAGTGACTCTGCACTTCTTATTGTTGGTTTCTATGAAAATTACGTTTTTCTTTCTGAAGCTTATGGATGGGAGTCCATTTCTGCTGAGGGGTGGGGTGGGATGGGGAGACCTTGGGAAAGCCATAAGGAAGTCCTATATGGATGAGCTTCATAAGGGGGAATCCCTCTCTTCAACTCCCAGTACTATGTTGTAATATTACTAGAAAAAATAGTTTTATTGCTCAGCTACTTAACTGCTTTCATCTGCAGCTGATACTGTTGGTGCAAAATTAATATTTCCTAGCATTATCCCCTTTCACATATGTCTGGTCCCTGGAGAGGTGGAGGACTGGATCATGGTTCTGTACAGAGAGCTCATGGATTTTGGTCAGATTTTAATTAGAATGTTAATTAGTAATTTGCAATGGAAAAGTATGACCAAGAATCTCTTCACTGTAAAACAAGGACACAGGAAAGTATAAAGGAAGAATGTTTTTGAGAATAGCCCAAAGTGCTGATCTGTTTTTTCTTATGAAGTATCCTCCTTAATCTCCATAGATCACCTTTTTACTTTTAGATACAGGTGGCCCCAAATTCAGATCTCTCAATTCAGTATTTTTAAGTTTCTCAAACAATCAAAAAATGTATGTGCCCAGATAGTGTTGGGTACTATATAGGTGAAGGTAGAAAGTAAACATTTAGCCTAGGGAGCAATGAATTTAAATGCTGCATGGGCCTGCCACAGCCTCCTGAAAGAAAGGGACCTGAAGGCTCTGAAAAGCTTTGAGAAAGCTTCCTGGAGGAGGGCGAGGGGACACGCCCTTGCTGCAGCCTTGAGAATGCCAGTTCAGATTTTGTTCACCTGGGGATGCAGGAACTTTGGGTGGCCTTAGAGATAGAGATGAAAGAGTAAAGGTACAAATAACCGGGACCTTGAAGCTGATTCCCCAACACTGCCTCAGGTATCCTGAAAGACTGAAGCAAGTTTACTTGCTGGGGATATAAGTGGCAAGGCAAAACTTTCTCTGTCAGACCCCATAAAATTCACAAGATGTGATAGGAAATTCAATGAGTGTTATAATAGGCAGTATCTATTTGTTCAATACATTTGCTAAATATATAAAATACTGGGGGGTGCCAAAATAATGTATACAAGTGGACTCTTTGGTCAACGTTGCTCAAGCAGTAGTTTGCCATAATCAGAAATGTCTGGGGCTGGCCGAGGGACGCAGTGGTTAAGCGCTGGCTTGGGAAGCCAGTGGCCCTGGCTTGGTCCCACATATATGAGGACCAGTGACACTGCCCTCAAAAAAAAAAAAAGAAAAAAACAGTGTCTGGACGCTGATGGTAACCACTTTGAGCATCTCTTGTAATTGCAGAAGTCAAACATGACTTGTATTCATCTTTTGTTATCAGTATATATTGAATATTACAATTGTAATACAGTTTTCCTTTCTTAAAATGTGTGTACATTTTTTTGGCACCCTCTGTAAATAGGCAGTATCACTTTGTGAGGGGTGTAAATATCTGTTACATTGTTTTGTACATCTGAAACTAATATATATATATATATATATATATGCTCAAACTGGTTTTCTAGAGTCCTAGGGTTCCTCAGGTGTGCCCCAAAATAGGTGTGGATTGGGAGAAGAGATGAGGGAAAAAGAAAGTGAATATTCTTTTACCATGCTGCTGTTTCAAGTCATCTGTTGTTATTTTTCTGTTTTCTATGTTGAGCTTCTGATATGATATCATTATGGAAAAGAGTGTATCTGCTTTTAAAAGTAAGAACACCGCTATTGTATGTGCTTTCAAAGGTAACATTTTAGCCTGAATTGTAGGGCTGCCATGTATTTATTTGGAACATGAATCTACCTCTGTGAATATAGTACTTAAATCAAGACGTTGGCTGTGTAATCCTTTGTGGGGATCAGATTCTTTGTCTCAGGCCTGGTTACCATTAATAATGGAAATGTACCTTTGGCTTTCCTAAACGCACCTGTGCTTATGATTTGTCTCTCTGACAACCATGGCTCCCAATCCGGAGATGAGCACGTTCACGGTTCACGTTTTTGAGCCTCAGGACTTTGCTAACGATGAATATGAAGGGCAGGGTTCTGGGCAGAGAGCAGATGGGCCAGCGGGAAGAGGGCAGCCCATGGAAGAGACTGTAGAATCCAGCCTGGAGCCAGGAGAAAGAATCCCAGGCTTGGGGGTCCTGGGATAGGGGCATCAGGGCGCTGAGGAGCATGATTCAGGGACAAAGGCAATTGTATTTAAACTATTAAACCTCATCCATAAAATACCACTCCTCACGTTAAAGAATGGTGAGGCCGTGTGGTTTTGTATAGCAAGCACAGCAAGACACCATGAGTTGTGGCTGTGGCTGCCTCAGTTCTTGGCTTTGTGACCTTTGAGTCAGCTTCCTTATATGTAAAATGAAAGCGTTATACTAAGCATTCTGCAAGCTTCCTCCTCTGCTGAACAACCTGTTTCAGAGCAGGTGTTTTTCATGAATATCTATGGATATGAATATCTATGGATGTTCCTGTCAGAGCTCATTCTCATATTTCTCATATAACAAGAAATTGGATAGTTCTTTTTTAATATATGTAGTACCACCATATGTTAAAGATGTTTTTCAATTGAAAGTTTCATTTATTTGAGCTTTAGCAACATTTGGGTGGAATATTTCATTGTAATGATTCATGGTGACAGAGCACTGGGTATTAATGCATTTTCCCCTTGTTTTATGTTGACACTCAGTTGTGTTAAATGTAAAATAAAATGGCATTAAAACAAAATAAAATTGCATTAAGTTTTGCATTATGATTCATCTATTATTTAAATACTTATTTCATTTACAAATTTAAAATTTGCTAGAAATATTTTGATAAAGAAAGTAGCCCTAATGCAACTCACACATTGAATACACACACACCCACACACCCACACACACTTCTTTTTTCTTGTATAAATATAAAGGAAGTTTGGAAAAGCATTCATCAAACTTTATCATGATTACCTCTGAATGGATGATTAGAGGATCTGGTAAACTTCTAATTTTGACATTGTTACAATGAACATATATTAATTTTTATAATTTCATGTATGTGATTTATTACAGAATGAGCCTTCTATAAAGTATCTTTATTGATTTGTAGATACAATCACCACTGGACAGAAGTAATTTAAGACTAAAGTTAAATAGCATCATTTTATAAGACCACACAAAGAAACAAATACCTCTTCCTTGATGGATTTTGGAGTTGAAAGTGTTCCTTTTGTTGTGTGCTTGGAAAGGATTCATGTGATAATTAATGTAAAAAAGACTTTTTCCAACCACTTAGGAGCTCAGAGATGAAAAATAAGTTTAACTGTATTTGGTTGTGGCTTCCTAGAGGGATGAGTTGAGTGGGTTCTCAAGGTCATGGCTGTGTGCACTGGGCCAGTGTACCATGATCAGTAGCTGGCCAGACATAGGTACTAAAGGATGAGGAAAATGGCTGATCATTTACCATGTATTTGCTATCCCTGAAGTCTAGAATTTTAGGTGGTAAGTTTCTTTATGAAGGTAAATATTTCTTTTGGTCCATATCTCTTAAGGACTGTAATCTTTATTATACTTAATTGGATAATATTTTGCGTAGTTAGTGGACAGTTTCATGATAAATCATGTTAAGATTGCGAGGACTGGAACCTTTTGTATTCCTTATAGAAGCTGGCATGATATAATGCCTAAAAGAACTACTCAAGAATTAAGGACTAATGAAATAAATGACTAATTCGTTTATTGTGGTAATGTAAGGTTATAAGTAACAAGAATAACCCAATATCATCGAGCATCAATTAAGATAAATGTATCCTTATCAAAGTAATTACCAGTATTGATGTTAACCTGAGCAATTGGGCACTATGGCTTGTAATTTCGGTCTGTGACCCTCTTCAGTCATCGGTTTATGATCCCAAGAAAGAGTTAAATGGCTTAGATGCATGAAGAATGAGTAGCTCAATTTTTACATTTGTGGTTTACATGGGCTCCAATGTTGCATATCTGCTGGATGTGGAGAGAAGGGTACACATAGCCTTTATTTTCATAAGGACTAGATGTTGTAAAGGAAAAATACAAAGTCCCCCCTCCCTTTTTTCCTTGGGGAAAAAAAAAAAAAAAGCAAAACACTTAATCAAAATGATTCATAGGATAGTGTGAAGCTGCCAGCATATTGGGACTCCAATTATTTCAGACTGAATTTAAAAACAAAATCATGCATTTGAATGACATCCTGCTACAACCATATGACCAAGATATTTATTCATCCATTTATGCCAAGCCCTGTTCCAGACTCTGGGAATAGAGTAGTAGACAAGAGCCTGAGCCCCTGCCCCACATTATACATTACAGATGAGAATATTCAGTCTCTACAAAGTGTCTTGCCCAACATTGTAGAATTGGGACTTAATTCTAAAGTCAGTGTTGTATCCTACACACCTCATAATTTTGGAGGAACCTGATTAAATATCAGCAGGATAGTTCTGTCTGCCTTTTCTTTGCTCTTCCCTCGGTGGTGGTCCACTTTTTTCCATCCTATGTAGTGTGGTATGGACACCGAGAGGTATAATTTCCATGAGTGCCACTTATACCTTTTTCTGGTCCTAGGGCAAAACATATTCAATTTCTAAAACAAGCAATCTAGGATCATGTTATTAAAAATAATATGAGGGTGGCCAGTTAGCTCAGTTGGTTAGAGTGTGATGCTGATAATACCAAGGTTACCGGTTCGATCCCTACATGGGCCACTTGTGATCTGAGCCTTCCTTTAAAAAAAAGTAATAATAATAATCATTAGGATACTATGGAGTAAAATAATTTGAGCAGCATTTTTCCAAACTCTTGAGTTTTAATTTGGTAGAATAGAGCCAGCATTTAAAAAAAAGAATTAAAAAATCTTGAAGAGTACATTGCAATTAGTAAGGTAAATATTATGTCAAATTGTATTCCATGAATATATATTTGTATTAGGTTGCAACATGAATATTTTCCATACTGTTGGTTGTGGTCAAAATCTTTTGAAACATATTGGTTTATAGAGCTTCAGAGAAGATATTGTTTATGACAAAATTAGAGGTATATGGTTATCCTTAGCTATCATTTGAGTGTGTGAGTTCTTTACCTAAAGAGTTCATAGCAATAAAATGGAATTTGTGTGATGAAAGTACCAGTGGAAGTTATTTGGCATCTGAATATATGCCTGAACAGATTGTTTTTTCATTAAACACACGTGTTGTAGTTATTGCGTTCCTTGTGTCCTGTACTTTTGCTTATTGTGGTTTCCTGTATTGAGTGGTTTCATTATTTTTTTGAAGTATACTTATTTTGAAATTTAATTGCATGGTATATAGACAAATTTTGGGAAATAAATTACCTAATTGAGGCAATATCCTATACATCTGATTATGATAAAGTCTACAGCTGATTAGACTTTAATATAAGCTGTGGATATTACATGCTAACTTATTTTAAAACTGATTTAATATATTATTTTTCATTTAATTTCTACATGTCAGTGGATTTTACCTGAAGACTTTATTTGTAATAAAAGGGTAAGAGATACAGTTTTCTAAATTGAGGTTTTTCATAGACTATAGGAAAATATCATTAATTTGGAATTTGTGATAATTTGGGCAAGAATTGGACTAATACTCTGGAAAGACGAGAGTTTGTTGCTAAAAACACAAACTGTGCAAATAGATTTTAATAGTTTTAAATCTGTATTAAAATGCATTTTTGGAAGCACATTTAAAAAATCTACTTTTCTATGTTGTAATTTATTTCAGAGATACATGTAGAATGTCAATTGTTGAGATGGCCAGGACAGAGATGTACTTCAATATTACATGCATTTTTTTTGCAAGGTAAGAATTTACTCCCTAGAATAAGTTTATAATCTAATTATGGAGACAGAAATGTTGAAGAAAAGCTAGCCTTGAAAGAATGTAGAGATGTTTTTCTCTACAGACAGAAGGGACAGGAGCACAACATACAAGAGATAAATTTCATGGTGAAAGGTTCTGGCCAGGAAAGCTGAGCGAGCTCTGGTTGCTGGTATCAAAGACCTTCCAGTGGAATTGCATTATGGGCACATTTCATTTACTTGAGTTCAAACAGTCAAAGTCAAGAGAAAGAGAAGAACAAACTAACCAGTTCAGGAGGTACCTGGCATTTCATGCACTTGGTTGTATGTCCTGGGAGAGTATATCATGGGGAATGTGAATCTTTTCTTCCTTTGGTTGGTCTTCATTCTATTCAGCTCTCACCAGACCATAAATATTTTTTAGCTCAACCCAGCCTGTATCCCACTTACTCTGAGGAAACAACCTGATCTCCTACATCATGAAAAAAAGAAAAAAAAAATGGCGGCTGTGATCTACTTTCCCATTTACCCTTCCCCACCTCCTGCCATTTATCCTACTCTTCTCCAGCCTCAGAGGTATCTCTTTTAGTCAAGACCTGTCTTCTCTCCTCCATGACTTGGCTCCCTCAGTTACATTCTCCCCTCCTAATCAGAGGTTCACAGCAGAGGACAAAAATCCTGGCTCTGGAGCCATTCGGCCAGTTTGGAATATGGTTTTGTACTTTCTAAATGTGTGGCCATGGGCATGTTGCTTAACCTCTCTGCTTCAGTGTTTCCAGGGGAGAGCTTGGAACAGTATCTGGCACAAGGTCTTAGTGAATATTAGTTTCTTTTTATTTTTTAGAGGGCAGTGTCACTGGCCCTCATATGTGGGATCTGAACCAGGGCCGCTGGTGTCCCAAGCCAGCTCTTAACCACCGTGCCACTTGGCCGGCCTATTGAATATTAGTTTCTACCATTCCTACTACTACCATTGTTAAGCTACTAATCTCTATTGTTTTTCACCTCTTAGCCCATATGTTTGCTGAGCCATTTCCTATTCTGGAAAAGAATAAAGCCAAATCTTCTCTTGACCCTGGACCCCTTCTAACCACTGTTTCTCTCTCCCCTTCCTACCCAAGTGCTTTAAAGATTATTCAAAGTTTTCTTCACCTCCAGTTAGCTTCTATTTTCTTTTTAGAAAAAGTTTAATGAGATATTGAATATATACAAAAATTACAAAATATTTTCTATTTTGAGTACTCTGAAAATTTAGGTATCTACTACTGACTGTTAACTTTAGATTTTCATGTGACCTCCCTGCTAAATCCTGAGCTCATTTCCCTTTCAGTGTTATCACTATGCAGATTTCTATGTTTATCATTCCCTTACTTTCTTCATAGGTTTACCAAATATTTGTGAATATTTAATTTTTCATATTGTTGAACTTCCTAAGTAGAATGATATGATATAAATTATCTGCAGGCTTGCTTTTTTGAATCTAACTATAATTTCATTCATTTTTATTGACATGAAGGATGTTATTATATGCCACAATTTATTCATTTTTCTGTTGATAGGCCTTTGGCCATTATAACAGGTTTGCTGTGAACATTGTACATATATCCTGGTGTACACATACTCAGGTATTTCTAGGATTCATACCAAGGAGTAGAATTTGTGGGACATTTAATATATACCCTGTTGTATTCATTGAATATTACAAATTGGTGGTCAAAGTGGTTATGCTACTTGATACACCCATCAGAAATGTAAATTCTCTGGTCAGACTTTTTAGTTTAGAGTGTGAAATGGTATCTGACATTTTAAAATTACATTATCTGATTACTGATGAAGTCAACCACGTTTTCACTTGTTTCTTGAGCATTTTGGTTTATTCTTCAGTAAAATCCCTCTTTATATGTTTTGTTCAGTTTTCTTTCAGGTTGTTTATCTTTCCCTTTTATTTATTTGGCAGTTCCTTATAATTCTGGGATAATAAGCCTGTCTCCAAATGTGGGCTTTGTCTTTTTACTTTCCTTATGTCCTTTCTCTCTCCCCCAGCTGCTTTAGAATATTTTTCTTTTTCACTTGTTTGCAGCAATTTGATTATAATGTGCCTTGATGTAGTTTTCTTCTCTTTTTAAAAACTTACTGAGATATAATTCATATATCATAGCATTTATTCATTTAAAGTGTACAGTTCTATAGACTTTAGTATAATCATACTTTGTGTATCTATCACCATAATCAATTCTAGAATGTTTTCATTACCCAAAAAAGAAACCTTATTCCCCGATCTTTCCATCTCACCAGCCCTAGGCAAAGACCAATCTGCTTTCTATCTATCTGTTTGCCAAATCTGGGCGTTTCGTATAAATGGAATCATATAATATGTGGTCTTTTGTGACTGATTTTTTTCACATAGCATAATGTTTTCAAAGGTTATCCATGTTGTAGTATGTATCAGTACTTCATTTCTTTTTGTTGCCAAGTAATATTTCTTTATATGGCTATATCATATTTTATTTATCCATTTGTTGGAAAGAATATTCTTTTCCCTATTGAATTATCTTTGCACTTTTTCTAAAAAATCAACTGGCCATAGGTGCCCGAGTTTATTTTTGGACTTTCAGTTCTATTCCATTGACCTACATCTATTCCATATGAGTCCTACATTGTCTCTCTTTTTTTAAACATTTAAGTATTTATTGATAGACCCACTATTTTACATGTATCTTTATGGACTGTACAAAGGCAGTTTTAGTACTCCTCAGACTCCTGAAAATTTTAAATGATCCAAGCAACTCCTGTAAGGATCAAGTTTTCAAACTCTTCACCAAGTACATCCTTAGGTCACCTTTGTGTTCCCAGGTATTCAGCTAGCAGCAGTCTATGCTTCAAGCAGCCATCTTTACCTTCAGAGCTTGTGATACTTATTCAATTTTTGTTAAGTTCTGCACCTTGAAACAGTTGTCAGGATCTAAACCTTGAATGGCACTTTATTTCACACTGTAATAGGATAGGCATACGTGCAGTTATACGGTCAGGCTTTTCCCTTCACATGAAAGAAATCCTCACTTATATTAAAAACTTCCTGGCAAAAGGTCGATGACCAGTAAACTTAAATGCTCTCAAACCGATTTCCCCAGTTCCTGGCATGGGAACGCAGACTGGGGGCCATTTGGGGGTCTCCTGAGTTTCCACGGATAACATGGTGGAGATTAAGGCTAGGCCACTGCCACCACACATTCAGGGCCCAGGACCTCTGAACCGAGAGAGCCACCAGAGGCATGTCGCTAGGCTCAGGGCGGCTGCATGACCCTGTCTGGCACCTCAGCATGCAGAGGCCACGAGACCACACCCAGAGCCATCTGCTATCCTGGAACCCCACAAGCAGCACCGAATACCACACTGTCTTGGTTACCGTGGCTTTATAGTAAATTTTGAAATTGGGAAGGATGAGCCCTCCAACTTTGATCTTATTTTTTAGGGTTGTTTTAGTTATCCTGGTTCCCTCGAATTTCCATATGAATTTTAAGAGCAACTTCTTAATTTTTGCAGAGAAGTTAGCTGGAATTTTGATAAAGATTGTATTGCACTTGTAGATCAATTTCAGGTGTGGCTTTCTTTATTTCTAGTATCATGTTCTTCATTTCTTTCTGAGTCCTCACTAGTAGCACCTTTAAGGTCCATGTTTCTACTAATTGTTCAAGGAAATGTCAGTTTTTTTCCTATCATGTTTCTCAAAACTTTTTACCCACTGCCCAATGACAAGGCTATTCAATATTTTTAGATATTTGTTATAACAGCCTACTACTTCCAGGCACCCAAGTTTATATTTGTTTCCTATTGCTGCTATAACAAATTAGCATACACTTAGTGGTTTAAAACACTTATAACTTCACAGATCTGTAGGTCACAAGTCTGAGCGGAGCCTTCCATAGCTCTTTAGCATTATCTCCCACCATTTCCCTGTATATTCTAGGCTCTAGTGATAACAGGCAGCTGGTAGGTCCCTGTAGATATCATGCCATTTACATATCTGTGCACTTCTTGTGCCCTTTATCTCGTGTCTTAGTCAGTTTGTACTGTTGTAACAGAACACCATAGATTGGTGGCTTAAACACACATTTATTTCTCACAGTTCTGTAAGCTGGAAGTCCAAGATCAAGATGCCACTATAGCTGGGTTCTTGATGCTGGCCCTCTTACGGGTTACATGCGCACACAGCCTTTCCTAAGCACTTGCATCCAGAGAGTAAGAGAGCTCTAGTGACATTATCCCCTTATTATTTTGTGATAATCCCATCATGGAGCTCTACCTTCATGATCTCATCTAAACCTAATCATCTTGCAAAGGTCCCCCCTCCAAATACTGTCATTTTGGGGGTTAGGCCATCAACATATGCATTTTGGGAGGATCCAAACATTTAGTCCATAACATTCCACCCCCATCCCCCAAAATTCATGTCCTTCCCACCTGCAAATACATTTATTCCATCCCAATAGCTCCAAAAGGCTTAACTCATTCCAGCATCAACTTTAAAGTCCAAAGTCCCATCTCAATATCATCTAAATCAGTTATTGGTGAGGCTTGAAGTATGGTTCATTCTGAGGCAAAATTGCTCTCTAGCTGTGAACCTGTGAAAACAAGTTATGTGCTTCTAAACGACAATGGTGGGAGGGACATAAGATAGACATTCCCATTCCAAAAGGGAGAAATAGGAAAGAAGGAAGGGATGGTGGGTCTCAAGCAAGTCCATAACCTATCAAGACAAACTCCATTGGACTTTAAGTTTTGAGACTAATCTTCTTTGGCTGGAAGTTCTACCTTCAGGACCACTGGGCAACTGTCTTGACTCTTGGATCTGCCAGGTGGGGGTCCTGTCTCCATCTCTCTGGGCAGCCCCACCTACACAACACCACTTAGCAGTGGTTCCACCCTTTAAAACCAAGGTCGGGGCAGCCTCCCCTCCCCCCGCATGGACTCATGCACTCTGGGTCTGTGGTGGGGATGGCAGCCCTGATCTCTAAATCTATGAATCTTCAGTGTCATTCTTCCTTTGTCTTGAAGAATAGCTCATGTTTGCAACCAAATAACTTCAAGGTCGGGCCCTGTAGGGCCTGAGAAGTCCGATAGCCTTCCTTCACTTTATTCCTTCTCTGCTCCCTTCAGATCAAACTCTCAGCCACCCCTTCTAGGGTGGCTGATTAGGTCCATGGTTCACACCATACTAATCTCCTTATTAAATGGTTGGTCAGCCCCACCCTTGATATTCTCCCCTAAACACGCTTTCTCGTTATTTGCAATATGGGTAAGCTAAGTATTTCCTAAACCTTTAAGTTCTGGTTCCTTTTTTGCTTAACAATTCTTTCTTCAATTCATTTCTCTGTTTCTTATTTCACTCTAAGCCATTGGGAGAAACCGAGCAGCTCCTTTAAAACTTTGCATAGAAATCTCTTCAGCAAAATATCCAATTTCATTGCTTGGAGGTTCTATCTTCCACAAAACACTAGAACATGAACACAATTCAGCCAAGTTCTTGGCCACTTTATAACAAGGATAGCCTATCTTTTCTCCATTTAGCATGTTCCTCGTCTTCATCTGAGACTTCATGAGGATGGCTTTCACCATGTTTCTACCAACATTCTGTACCTGATTACTTATGTATTCTCTAGGAAGCAGGACAAAGGCTCTCCCTACAATTCTCTTCTTTTTTGAGCTCTCGCAGAATCGCCTTTAAAAATGTCTTCATAGCAATACCCGCTTTTCTAGCATGTATCTGAAAATGCTTCCAACCTCTACCCAAAGGCCCCTTCCATATTTTTCAAGATATGGACATTCCAAAGCCCCTGCCAAATTTTGTTAGGAATTTGTTATAGCAGTACTGCACTTCTCAGTACCAGTCTCTGCTTTGTCAGTATGAGTTGCTATAACAAAGTACGATAGACCAGGTGGCTTCAACAACAATATTTATTTCTCCCAGTTTTGGAGACTGGAAGTCTGAGATCAGGGTGTCAGCATAGTGGGGTTTGTAGTGAGGGCCCTCTTCCTACTTATGACTTCACATTGCCTTTTCTTGGTATTTGCAGGCTCTGGTTTCATCATGCCCTTTTAAGGACCCATAATCTAAGCTCAGGACTTCATTTAAACCTAACTATCTCCCAAGGCCCTATCTTCAAATACCATCCTATTGGGGATTAAGACTTCAACATATGAATATTATGGGGGACACAGACATTCAGTCCATAGCACCTAGCATTCTCATCCCATGCTAGGGGTTGTTAATTGGCTGATGTCTTTATTTTCTGAATTGATCTATAGAATAATCTCTTCTAGAAACTTGGACTCTGCCGCCAAGTTGAGCTAAGTGGCCAGACTTTGTGTGTCCATATACATGTGTTCCTTCATCTTCACTTACCATGTTGTATCAGAATTACCTGTCACACGCAAGTCACCCCTATAGACTGTGTCTCTCAACTGTAGTTCTAGGGCTTAATAATTGCCTGGTACATAGTACCAAGCAAAAAAATGCTTACAATTAAAGTAGATTCAGGAAATTATGACTATAACTGAGCACCCGAGAAGTTAAAACTTCTGTCAAATAGCAAAAAATTACAAGGCAGATAAAAACTGATTTTAAAGAAGTTGCAGGGAGAAGGTTGATGTATAGGATAATGTATTTTAGGGAAAACATTGTCCCAAATAAGTCAAGAGGAAAAGGTCATGACTGGGTAAGATTAAATATAAAGAGCTTTCAAAGCATGAAAAATGCTCAAAGTGACTAGTAATCAAGATATGTAAATAAAAATGCCGTTTTCCTAATCATTTTATCAAATATAAAGATCTTTTGTTGTCTGTAATACCTGTAAAAGACACTCACAAATTGGTACCAGAAATAAAATTTGGTAAATCCTTTGGGAAAGTAATTCCACAGTGAAGGGTTTTGCAATGCTTATACTCTGACGGGATGATTCTACGTCTAGATGGACGTAGATATCTCTTAGATATCTATCCTAAAAGAAAAATTCAAATTTTATTATTCTACTAGAAATACATTCACGTTTTTCAATTCGAAAGGCACTAAAGGGAGGATAGTATTTGTTAAAAAAACAAACAAAAAGAACAAAAAAACCCTGGTGTATCTTTTCAGAGGTTGTTATATTGTGCATTATTCATCCAAATCCCTGTGTGTGTGTGTGTGTGTGTGTGTGTGTGTGTGTGTGTGTGTGTGTTCCCTTTCTCTATACTCCTACAGGTAACATGCTACCTAAACTGGTAAGCATTTTGCTCTTTTACTTAGTAATGCCTTGGAAATTGTTATATGAAGAGCTTCCTCTTTTTAAAAACTTTTTTTATCAGTTACATGTCAGAACGTGAAGAGCTTCCTCCTTTTTTTTTTTATCAGCTGCATCCTATTTCATTGTGTGAATGTATGAAAGATATATTTTATTATTGGGCTTTTGCTATTATAAATAATGCTTTAATTCCTAACCTAGTAATAATAGCACGTTAGTTTATCTATAGGGTATATCCTTTAAAATGGAATTGTGCAATGAAAAGGTACACACATTTATACTTTCTTTTTTTTTTCAAGGGCAGTGTCACTGGCCCTCATGTGGGATCCGAACTGGGGCCGCTGGTGTCCCAAGCCAGCTCTTAACCAATGCGCCACTCAGCCGGCCCCACACATTTATACTTTTGATAGATATTGCCCAATTATCATCTATAGGGCTGTATTAATTCATAGTCCCGCTAGCACCCTAGCAATACATGAGGGATGAGAGTGGCTTTCTCCCAAATCTTGACAGCACAGTATGTGTTAGAATTTCAGAATCTTAGCCAATCTGGTAAGTGAAAAATCTTAGTTTTAATCTGCATTTCTCTTATGATAAGGAGTATCTTTTAATAGATTTAAGAGCTCTCTCTACAGTGTTCACTAAATGAACTCTGTGTGTTCATAACCTTTGCTCATTTTTCTTTTCTTTTTGTTTTTTTAAAGATTTTATTGGGGAATTGGGGGAGGGGACAGTGTTGGGGAATTGGGGAAAGGGAACAGACAAGTTGCTGTCCTTTTGTTCTTCAGTCTAGTTGTGGAGGACGTTGCTTCACTGGCCCATGTTGGTATTGTGATCATTGTGCTCTTCCTGGGGGAGGCAGTCGCTTGCTGGCCATTGGATGGCCTCTCACAGCAGCTCACGCCGGCTGCTGGCTGCTCACGCAGGCTGCTAGCCATTCACTGCAGCTCATGGCAGCCCACTGCAGACTATGCTGTCGCCAGCGACTCACAACAGCCCAGCTCCAGGTCGAGCTGTTGTTCACCATCTTAGCTGTAGAGGGTGCAGCGTCACTGGCCCTCTATGTGGGATCCGAACTGGGGCCCTGCTGCTCAGAGCTGGCATCCCAAGCCAACTCTTAACCAATGCACCACTTGGCCGGCCCCTTTGCTCATTTTTCTATTGAGTTGTTGCTGGTCTTTTCCTTACTGATCCATAGAAGCTCCATATTAAGGAAGTTAGCCCCTTGACATGAGTCACAATTCATCCCTCCCCAGTTAAAAGTTGTCTTTTAACTGTGCTTATGGTGTGTTTGTCATGCAGAAAATTTGATTTTGTTATATTGTTGAATTTATCAGTTTTTTCCCTTCATGGGTTTTGGAATTTGTGTCAAAATTAGGAATGCTTTGCTTACCTCAGGAAATAATTTTAAATATATTGAAAGCTTTATACATAAATGTGTTGATTGCATTCTTTGTAAATTAAAAAAAAAGATAACAATATAGAAGTTCAGTAATTGGAAAATGGTTTTGCTTTGATTGTGATATAGCTATCTAATGGATTACTATGCAACCTGTATAAATAACATTCCAGGAAGTTCTTCATATGTTTACAAATGAACGTTAGGGGAAGATTTTGTGTTCAGGTTGAGATCAGAACCCAGACTGTATTCATTTCAGATCATCTCAATAATATGAAACATGGAGAGCAGAAAATGGAAGGTATATTCTAATTGTAAATGGATGGTGAGGTAATGACGGTGGTGATGATTTTAAATGTCATCCAATTCTTGATAAAATTCTAAAAGGAGCATGTGTTTTTATAATGAGAAAAAAAAACACACAACATGAATGGTACCGTAGTTCCACATGCATCATGTACTATGTGCTTTGCAGGATCCACTTGCTGTGGCTACTTGACATTCTCCACACCCTCAGCGGCCCAGAAGTTGGGCAAAGAAAACAGATGGTTGCTTGTCTAAAATAGAGCTAGTTTATCCAGATTTTCTTCTTTTTTTCTTCTATTGTCAGATATCAGGATTTCAGGGAATGTTCTCTTCTATGTCTTTCACTGCACTAGGGAAGGTGCAGGTCAAATTACAATGGTACCCTAAAATCAGCACGTAATTGTGAATTTTTTATTTCTCACTTTTAAGTTCTTCCTCCTAAAGTGGTCTGGCTTTCTTTTTAAATTAAGCCAATTTTTTTTTTCTATTTTGCTCTCTACATCCTCATAACCCATGGTAGAGTCATTTTTTTTCTTACTGGCTTTTTTGAGTTATAATTTCCAAACAATAAAATGCAAACAATCTCAATGTACAGCTTGAGTTCTGACAAACGTGTTTGCCCTTAGAACTGCCACCACAACTAAGATAGGACATTTATTTGCATCAAGAGACTACAGAGACCTGATTTTTTAAAAATATAATTTAAAAGATATAATGTGTTTTATACTAATACATTGTGGAACATTTACAAGAATAACAGTTAAATTTAGAGTATTCAAAAGAGGTAAAGATGTTTGAAAAGTTAATGGCTTATACAGTAACTGTATATAGTTCAATAATTAACTTTGCAAAAGAACTCTGCTTTGGTTATAGCATAAAATTGTAATAAGTAAACGCGATAAAGGACCATATGAGCCATTAGCTGAATTCTTTCAGGGGCTGAGACTTTAAAGGGACAGTCCTAGGCATTTTTGGAGTTTTGATTTCTTTGTATTTCCTTGTCTTCTGCTTTTGTTAAAATACTGTAAGGCATTTATTTATTCTCATATCAAAATGAATGACACTCTGAAGCCATTGGGGAGCATCAGCAAAATCCTTTCTTTAAGATCTTATTATATGTGAATCTGTACACATATTAGCGAGACTGGAGAAATTGAAGACAATTAGAATGAATATATAGTATATAATAGTGCTTTCAGCAAACATGATTTAGATTTCCCCAACAGAGCAAAGTGTCTCCCAATTTCTTTAAAAGACATTTAAAAGAGACTGTTTTAAATATCTAACCTCATTTCAAAAGAGGAACATTTAAAGAAGCTTTCATCTGTTGGAGCAAGAGGTTATATAGGTATAAATTCAACCATTGTACAATCTCAGAATCTGAATGTGGCACTTTTATAGATTCTTTTCATTAGTTGATCAGAATATCAGATTCTTTTCATCAGTATAGTTGATGCTGGAGCTCTGTGGGAATGGGGATCAGTGCTGCCCTTTTGACTGTTTTCCTTTTATTCCCTCACGTTTGAGTGGTTTGTGCATCCTCTTGTCCACTCCACCCATTAACTACTTCTCCCCTATTCCTTCTGAGTATTCTTGTGCACTATTTTCTCTTCCTCTCTAGCCTCTTTTCTCGAAAATGTGGAAGAAGCCAAAAGGAGGCCGTCACTCTTAATTTCACTTTTTATTCTGAATACTTAGATTTAACTTTTTTAAAACTTTGTGCTTCAGATTGTTTTATTAATATACTTGATTTGCATTTGAGAAGCCTGAGGTGAATTGGTCCAACCTGGAAATCTGAAATTGAAAAGTTGGTTTTTCAGTCTTTAAATAGAAAACTTTTGACCTGCTTGCCAGTAGTTACAATGGTTTGCAGAGCATCCAAAAGCTTAAATACTAATTGATCTTAAACATCGCTGTGTGCTTGTGGAAATGATCTAGAGAACAGAAATGTGTGTATATTCTAACTCAAAATAACAGCTAAACAAGCTTAGTAAGCAAATCAGAGTCGGGGTATATTGAATTATTGGAAAATCATAGATGTTTGGATTTCTATAAAAATATCACATCAGACAGTTTTTAGGCCATTGTAGAGAAAATTTGTACAGCAGTTGAGTGTCAGTTCTCTAAATTCCATAGCCTGGATGACTCTCTTAGCTGGTTGGCTGCCTTAAATTCCTTTTGGAGGTATAGTGGTGTATGTGTCTGCTAGAGGTGCCCTAACAAAATACCACAGACTGGGTGGCTTAAACAACAGAAATATATTTTCTCACAGTCTGGAGGCTAGGAGTCCACGATCAAGGTGCCATCAGGGTTGGTGTCTGGTGAGAACTGTCTTCTTGGCTTGTAGATGGCTGCCTTCTCACTCTGCCCTCCCATGGCCTCTTCTCCATGGGTGTGGAAAGGGAGAGAGCTCCAAAGGCTCTTTCTCTTTCTATAAGGACACCAGTTCTATTGGATTACAAACCTAGCCTTATAACCTCATTTAACCTTAATTACCTCCTTAATGGCTCTGTTTTCAAATACAGTCACATTTGGTGTTAAGGCTTCAATATATGTATTTGGAGGGGGACACAGTTCAGTCAGTAACAGGTAGAACAAATGATAATTAAATAATTATAAATAATACATGGAAACAACCAAAGTGCCCTTCTATAGATGACTGGATAAAGAAGATGTGGTACATGTATACAATGGAATATTACTTGGCCATAAGAAAAGATGAAATCCTGCCATTTGTGACAACATGAATGGACCTTGAGATCATCATGCCAAGACAGAAAAAGTTGAGAATATATGACCTCACTCATATGTGGGATATAGAACTGAAGACAACAAATGAATAAGACAAACTAACAAACAAATGAAACCTCATAGACACAGACAACAGTTTAGTGTTTACCAGAGTGTACAGGGTAGGGGGAGTGGTAGAAGAGGGAAAAGGGGGTCAATAGAAGGTGATGGAAGGAGGACTCTGGGTGGTGAACACAATGCAATATATAGACTATGTATATTAGAAATGTATGAGGCCTTCCAATTAAGTTTGCCAACTCATCCTAGAAAAAGTGCTACATACTTCATTGCTGAATATTACTACAGTCACCTTGGAAATACTCCCCTTGGGAAGCTATGCACTAACACCAGTGTCTAGTCCACCCTTCAAAGCAATTTTGGAACTCTTTTTCTGAATGGCTATCAGAGCTGTCATCCTATTACCCTTGATGTCCTGAATGTCATCAAAATGTCTTCCTGGGGTGACTGGTTAGCTCACTTGGTTACAGCATGATGCTGATAACACCAAGGTTGCCTGTTTGATTTCCGTGTGGGCCACTGTGAGCTGTGCTTTCCTTAAAAGAGTCAACTATGCCACTGTAGCATGAAAGCAATGTGTAACCAATGACCATGGTGGTTCCCCAATAAAATTTTTTAAAAAATGTCTTCCTTTCAATATTTTCTTTATCTTCGGGTAAAGAAAGAAGTCATTGGAGGCCAAATCATGTGAGTAGGGAGGGTGATCCAATACAGTTATTTGTTGACTGGCTAAAAACTCTCACAGACAGTGCCGTGTGAGCTGGTGCATTGTCATGATGGAAAAGCCATGAATTGTTGGGGAAAAGCTCAGGTCATCTAACTTTTTCACACAGCCTTTTCATGACTTCCAAATAGTAAACTTGGTTAACTGTTTGTCTAGTTGGTACAAATTCATAATGAATAATCCCACTGATATCAAAAAAGGTTAGTAACATCATTGCAGCAAGTTTGCGAACTTAATTGTCAGACCCCGAACACTTGAAACCTATGCGTATGTAATTTTACTAACTAATGTCATCCCAATAAATTTAATAAAACTTAATTAAAAAATAATAATTAGAAACATGCAGTGATACTACTTAGGGTAAGATTGTGTGCATTGGTTAGAATTGTACTTTTTTTTTAAATAAATTCAGCTGTGCACTAATTGTGCACTGTTTGGTTTCCTTATTTTATTTTATTTATTTTTTTGAGGGCACTGGCCCTCATATGTGGAACTCGAACCGGGGCCGCTGGCGTCCCAAGCCAGCTCTTAACCACCCAGCCACTCAGCCGGCCCATTATTTTTTTTCTTATTATTTTTGTTTGTTTGTTTGTTTGTTTTTAGCTGAGCCATCTTGCCACCTGTTGGCAACTCAACGGCAACTCAGTTTGGGCTCGCATCGAACCGCCGTTGCTCAGAGCTCAGCTTGCACTCTTGAGCGAGCTCTTAACCAACTGAGCCACTTGGCCGGCCCCATTTTTTTTTTTTTTATTATTAATCATAGAAAACAGTTTCATTACGCTATAATTGAAAAAAATGTGTTTTTTCCAAGATTTACTTGTCTCTTTTCTTCTAGTAAATTTAAGCAACTTGAGGCCAGGGACATAATTTAGTGCAGTAGGTTTCGAGTTCTTTTGACTTTAATCTGCATTAAGAAATGCATTTTTGTCACAATCTAAGACAAACACACTCAAAATAATTTCCCAAAGTAAAACCTTATTATGTAAATTGTATTCTGATTTTTTTCATCCTTTTATTTCATTAGGGAAAAAATGCTGGATGTGACCCACTAGGTTGATGTTATGACCCACTAATAGTTGTGTGACCCACTGTTTCGAAAACATTGGTTTTGATTCACAGTACCTTGCAGAGTTCCTGGCAGATGGTAGGCCTTCTGTAAATGTTTATCAAACATATGATTGATTGAATTAAGTGAGTAATAAGGAGCTGGGATAAACTGCAGAAATTCTTTAGAGGTAGATTTGTTTATTGCATGTTGTCCATTACTTAGTAGTATTATGTGTTAGCTTCTATTCATGGCGGTGTTTCCAGCCTGACTAAATCCAGATCTCTTCAGGTGGAGCTCAGACAAGTAGGTTTTAATTTTCTTTTAAACAAAAAGTTATTTTAGAGTCATTTTCGATTTATAAAAAAGTTGCTCAGGTAGTAGAGACAGTTCCCAGTTTCCCCCTTTGTTAATCACTTCTGTTTCTATTGTGTATTTATCACAAATAATGAGCGAATCATGATGGATTATTATTAACTAAACTCCATACTTTATTTAGATTTCACTAGTTTTCCCCTACTGTTCCTTCTGTGTCCCAGGATCCCACTGAGGATAGCACATTGTATTTAGTCCTAATGTCTCTTTAGCCACCTGTTGGCAGTGACAGTATCTCACATTTTCCTTTTTTTGATGTCCTTGACAGTCCAAAAGTACTGGTTAGGTATTTTGTGGAAAGTCCCTCAGTTTGGGTTCCTCTAATATTTTTCTTATGGTTAACTGAAGTTTTGGACAAGAAGGCCATAGAGGTAAAGGGAAAGGGTATATGCTGGGAATATGACTTATCACTGTTGAGGTTGACCTTGGTCATCCAGCTGAGGTGGTGTTTGTCAGGTTTCTCCTTTTTCCCCTTTCCATAAATACACTTTGGAAAGAAGTTGCTGTGTGCAGCCCACCCTCACCTAGGGAATGGGGGAGTGGGAAGACAGTTGTGCTCCACCTTCTTGAGGGTAAAGTATATACACAAATGGTTTGGAATTCTCCAGCACAGGACTTGTAGCTTCTTATTTATTTGCTTGCTTGTTTATTTATTTAATCATTGATATGAGTCCATACTGATATAAATACTGATATTTATTTTAGACCTTGGTTTGGTCATTGGTAACTCTTTCAGGTTAACTCCTGTGTCTCTTTGAGATGCTGCCGTTATTGTTTTGTTTTTTGAGCACTCCTTTCCTTTCTGACTTAGAAGAGGCTCCAGGTTTATCATGTATATTCTGTGCCCCAGCCCTGGAATCAGCAATTTCGTCAAGGTAGCTGGTTCCTGGTGATTTTGATCCATTTTTCATCTCTACAATATTCCTTTTTCCAAAATGCCATGTGAATGGAATCACACACTACATAGCATTTTGAAGCTGTATCCTTTCACTTAGCAAAGTGCATTTAAAATTCTTTCATGTTGTTGCATAAATTAGTAGCTCATTCCTTTTGACTGCTGAATAATATTCTATAATGTGGACATCTCATAGTTTGTTCATCCATTAAACTATTGAAGGCTTTCTTGGTTGCTCCCAGTTTTTGGTGATGATGAATATAACAGTCATAAACTTGACATGCAGGTTTTTGTGTAGATGTATGTTTTCCAGTCACTTGAGTAAATATCAAAGAGGGTGATTACTGGATGGTATGGTATGTTTATGTTTAAATTTGCTATTAACTGCCAAATTGTCTTCCAATGTGCTGTACCATTTCACATTCCCACAAGCAATGGTGCATTGTTGTTGGATCCTTACCAGAATTTGGAATTGTCAGATTTTTGGCCTTTATCTGTTCTAATAAATTTATAGTAGTAGCTTGTTGTCTTAATTTGCATTTCCCTAATAACAAATGATGTTGAGAACCTTTTCATACACTTATATACCATCTGTATATCTCCTTTGACAAGTGGTCTCTTCAGATTTATTTCCCATTTTTTAATTGGGTTTGTTTTGTTGTTGTTTCATTTTAAGTACTCTTTGTATATCTAAACACAAGTCCTTTATCAGATATGTGATTTGCAAATATTTTCTCCCAGCCTGTGGCTTGTTGTGGGCATGTGGGTTTTTAAATTTCTGTGGGTGATTCTGAACCTCTGGTTCAAAGCCCCAGATCTGATAGAGATAGGAGAGTTGAATCACCTCTACCTTCTCGTCTCCCTTTCCATTTCTTACTAGTCAGCCTCTCTGGCTCTTTATGGCTTCATCTGTAAAATGTGGACTATTAAGTTACCTTCCAGAGAGCAGGTATCTTTCAATTTTCAGTTCTATGATTCCATGACCATCTGACCTTTTGAAACCCTCCTGGAATGCTACCAATATACAGTTAGATCTCCTTACCTTTCTAATTGCTTTCACAAAGGAAAAGAACTGCATGATCCAGACATTAAGAGTCTTTAATTTCTTTGTGGAATTTTATTACTCCCACTGCCTAAAAGCTCAACTGTTATGATGGCATGCCAGAGTGAAATGAATCTGTCAGTAACGTTAAAACAACAATAGGACAAAAATCTACTGGATCATGTCTCAGAGGTTCTGCTCACAGAAATGACCCCCATGTTTACCATGTATTACAGACTTGGTACATTTGTAGGCAGGTGAGAAAACAATTTGGCAGTTTAGAATTTCTGTATATCCTCCCTCTATGTAGTTACTCCATCATTAAAAAGCAGACTCCAATTTCTATAAAAACTGTTTTTTTTTTCTTTGCAAAAATGTCCCTTGAATGGCAGAACAGGAAAGCAACTACAGGACACTAGACTCACAAAGAGTGAAGGTACCTTAAAGACTACCTACAGGTGGAATACTTTTAAAAAAGATATTAGTAAACCTTAGAACAGTAACACACAAAGTACAGTAATAATTGCTAAGTTTTCCTAACAAAATAGAACATGTACAGGCTCTTACTCCATCATGTGGTGTTATTAAATAAATGCAGAACATGAAGCCCTTTTTCAACTTCAATTTTAATGTAATGTTTTGTGGACTCACTCAAACCTCATAGTAAGAATGGCCTATCACCCATTTAGTTTCTGTTTCTTTTGCCTTTATGCTCGTGTTTTCTTAATGCTTTTGTGGGAGTCTCATAGCACAGCCTCTGGAATAAAAAAAATAAAAAATAAAAAAAAAGAGAGAGAGAGCTTTAAACTTCATTTCTTACTAACAGAGATTTTTTTTTTAAATATTTTATTGGGGAATTGGGGGACGGGAACAGGGTTGGGGAATTGGGGAAGGGGAACAGATAAGTTGCTGTCTTTTTGTTCTTCAGTCTAGTTGCAGAGGACGTTGCTTCACTGGCCCATGTTGGTATCATCATTGCGCTCTTCCCGGATGAGGCAGATCGGTCGCTGGCCTCTGGATGTCGCTCACCGCGGCTATTGGCGGCTCATGCTGGCTGCCAGCCGCTCACGCTGGTTGCCGGCCACTCACTGTAGCCTATGACAGCCCACTGCAGCAGGGGCTGCAGCCTACACTGTCGCCGGGGCTCGCACAGTCCAACTCCAGGTGGAGCTGTTGTTAGCTGTAAAGGGCAGTGTCACTGGCCCTCATATGTGGGATCCGAACTGGGGCAGCTGGCATCCCCAAACCAGCTCTTAACCAATGCGCCACTCGGCCAGCCCCTAACAGAGATTTTTGATAAGTTCCTTAACCCACCTAAACTTCATTTCCTGATGTGTACCATGTAGATAATAATAGTACCTACTTGGATATCTCTGTCAAAGAAACTAATAAAATTAAAGGATGCTTAGCACAGTGCCTGGCATATATTTGTTGCTGCTGCTGCTACTACTACTATTTGTTTAAATGAAGTCACCTGAGTGTTATGTTTTGAGAACACCAGAGGGCCAAGGACATTTCAGGATCCTGTAATAGAGAATGTTGTTGAAACTCCCTGGCAAAATTAACTCTTGTAAAGACTCTTACCTTGTCCAAGGGGTTCAGAAAGATTGAGTGAGAGCAGGAAGAGAAAAGCCTTAGCTGTGGAGGGCGCAGCCAGCTCAGCTCCAGGTCCAATCACCATCTGGCTGCCCATCGGCAGCTCGCAGCCATTCAGCTCCAGGTGCCGTGTACAATCTTAGTTGCGGATGGGTATAGCCCACCATCCCTTGCGGGAGTCAAACTGGAAACCTTGTTGTTAGGATCACATGCTCTCACCAGCCGAGCCATCCTGCCACCTGTTGGCAGCTCAGCTCAGGCACAGCTCATGGCCCATGTGGGAATCAAACTGGCGACTCTGTTGCTCAGAGCTCTGACTCTTAACCAACTGAACCACTGGGCCAGCTCTGGATCACATTTTCTTTTTTTTTGAAGAGTTGGGAGAGCATGAGAATTCACAGGGAAATTGGAGAAGTTACTTTCAGGAAAAAGAGGCAAGATAGGTGATACAGACAAGCTTATAGGTAGTGGAAAAGAGAGGAAATTAATAATCTTAGCTTCCCAGGAAGTAGGAAGGTGGTGAGGGTGTTTGAGATAATTTGAGGAGAGGGATGATGGTTAAGAAAAGCTACCCAGCAAATGGGATGTGTGTCGACTAGGTAATATGGGCATAGCTTGTCTTCATTTGATGTACTTCCCTCCCCCCGCACTCCTTACAGCCGGGGCTCACTGACCCATGTTGGTATTATGATCATTGTGCTGCAGTTGATCACTGGCCGGCGGCTCACAGCAGCCCACCTCCAGGTCAAGCCCTTGTTCACAATGTTAGCTGTAGAGGGCTCAGCTCACTAGCCCATGTGGGAATCCAACCAACAGCCCTGTTGTTCAGAGTTCGCACTCTAACCAAATGAGCTGTCCAGCTGCCCCCACTTGGTGTTCTTAACAGCCTGAATATGATAGCATCATAATCAGATGGTTGAATTTGACCTGGAGTTTTTTTTTATATTTTTTTTGTGGTTTTGAGGCTTTTCAAAATAGAAAGTTGAAAGAATGAAGTTCTCTATACCCTTCATTAGATTCACCAACTGTTAACATTTGCCACATTTGCTTTATCGCTTTCATAGATATAATACTTAATGTTGTTGAGCCATTTGAGAGTGAGTTAGACTTTCATTGTTTGTGTCTTCTGCATAACCACAGTACAATGATTACACCCAATAAATTGAACATCATCATAATACTATTGTTGAATGCAGAGTCCATATTCAGGTTTCCAATTGTCTCAATATTTTTATAGCTTAAAAGAATCCAGAATTTTTAGGATTGAGCATTGGATTCAATGTAGTATTTTTAATCATAGTTAATCTGAAAGAGTTTTTCAGCTTTTCTTTGTCTTCCATAACACTAATGTTTTTAAAGCATACAGTCTAGTCATTTTTTTTTGGAATGTTCATCATTTTGGTTTATCTAACTATTTATTGTAAAACTTGGGTTCTATGTTTTTAGCAGTAATACTACATAAGTAATGTTATGTCTTTATCAATGCATTACAGTAAGAGGCACATGTCAACTTGTCCCATTATTGATGATACTAACTTTGATCACTTGGTTGAGGTGACATGTGCTAGTTTTTTCACTATACGTTCACTGTTTTCACCTTTTTAACTAATAAGTAATTTGTGGGGAGCTAGATGCATGGGAACTATATAGATTATGTAAATATCCTATTCTTAAATTTTCACCCAGTAGTTTTAGCATCCATTGATGATTCTTGTATGTATCAATTATTATGATGGTTATAAAATGCAACAATCCTAAATTATTCCTTGTACACTTATCGGTTGGCTGAGCTGGAACTTTGGAGTTTGGTTTGATGCAAAAACGGTGTTGAGATGAAGATAACGGTGAGATAATCTGTGCAGTCTAGGTTGGCTGGGGAGTAAACTGAAACCAGAGGAAACCGGGGTGTTACTACAGAGTAAATATTCTGGGAGTGAAAGAGTGAGAGACCTGAAAGGGCAAGAAGCTATGATCCAGAGTGGGGTTCTGGAGTGTAAGATTTCTAGGGCAGAGAGCTGTTCCTCACTATTGAAGTCTAGGGGACTGCCATGGATTCACAGGTTTACTTGGGTGGAGAGGTTTTTCTATTAGGAAGCGAAGGAATTCTAAGACTACAGTATTGAATAATTCACCCATATAGATGTCAAACTGGCCCAGGTGGATGAATCAACTAGAGGAGAAATTTTACTAGCCAAGTGCCAAAGCCCTCCATTGTGTAGGATCCATTGTGAATCCATGGGTGATAGTGACATGGGTTTGGAAGAAAGAGAAGGAGCCAGATACCACCGGCCCCCAAGGGCAATGTTTTCATATGTAAGTAAAGGAGCAATGACTTAAAAGTGGGGATGGGGGGTGGTAGGAATAATGTTGTCTTTTTCATCTCTCCCAGGGTTGAGGGGGCATATGCCATTGAACCTCCTCCAGCCAGGAGGCCCTTAGATGCGGGGTATCTTTACCTAGAGCCAGGCTTTTGAGTAAAGGCAAAGAGCTGGAGCAATCTCTGAAAAGGAGCAGGGAGAAGCATGGATGAGCTACTGTGAATCAATAAATGGCATAGGGGGAAGGGCTGTAGGACAGACAGCCATAGGAATAGAGAGTAAAAGGAGAGGGGGAAGCTCAGGCTAGTCCCGGGATGAGAACACTCCGAAGGATAATTGAGGATCGGAAGGCAAATGAAGAAAAGAAACAAGAGACAGGGAAGTTAGAGCTAATATCAGGATTGTGCTTGGACCTCTAGGGCACGGGTCAGCCTTTTTTTCTGTAAAGTACTGGCTAATAAATATTTTCAGTTCTGTGGGCCATACATCCCTGCCATTGTAGCATGAAAGCAGCCATAGATAATATGTAAATGAATCAGTGGCTCTGTGTTCCAATACAACTTTAATTATGGCCACTGAAATTTAACTTCATATAATTTTTACATGCTACCAAATATTCTTGTTTTGATTTCCCTCCTTCCCCAGGCCCAACTATCTAAACAGTGTAAAACTCATTCTTAGCCCACAGGCTATACAAAAAGAGACATCTGGCTAGATTTGGCCCATGGGCTGGAGTTTGCTAACCCCTGCTTTAGGGTATTAAAGGGGTAGGAGTTGATGTTAAAGCAGAGGCTTAAGAGTCACTGGAGACATTTTGGGAGGGGAAGTAAAATACATCCTCTGATAATCAAAAGTAACTCTTAGTAAAGTCTGTGGACCAAGAGTTCAGGCTATCAGATTACTAACTCCAAAAAGGAAAGGAAAAATTTAAGATGAACAATAAAGAATATGATGAAGCAGATATACAATTAGAGCAAAGTTCGTTGTTATTTTACCTTTAAAAAATATTTTTTATAATTTTAATAAAACAAGTATGACAGATTTAAAGCCAAATAATATATGATGCCCAGTTCAGGGGTGTGTGTGTGTAGTAAATTTTTTTTTTTAACTTATTGGGGTAACATTGGTTAATTACATTATAGAAAACTATATATTGCATTGTATATTGAGTTGTATGGTCACCACCCAAAGTCTAGTCTCCTTCTGTCATCATATATTTGACCCTCTTTACCCTCTTCAACCTCCCTCCACTGCTGTCCCCCTCTGGTAATCACCATATTGTTGTCTGGGTCTATGAATTTGTTTTATTTGTTCATTGTTGCTTTCTGTTTTATATCCCACATATGAGTGAAATCACATGGTTCTTGTCCTTTCCCATCTGACGTATTTCACTTGGCATGATACTTTCAAGATCCATTCATGTTGTTGTCAATGGCAATATTTCATCGTTTTTATGATTGAGTAGTATTCCATTGTACCATATCTTCTTTATCCAATTATCCATCGAAGGACACTTAGGTTGTCTTCATGTCTTGGCTATTGTGAATCATGCTGCAATGAACATGGTATGCATATATCTTTATGAATAAGTACTTTCAAATTCGGGGGGGGTATATACCCAGAAGAAGGATTGCTGAGTCATATGGCAGCTCTACTCTTAATTTTCTGAGGATACTCCATATTATTATCCATAGTGGCTATACCAATTTACCTTCCCACCAACAGTGTACAAGGGTTCCCTTTTGTCTACACCCTCTCCAATACTTACTTCTTGTCTTATTGATAGCAGCCATTCTAACAGGTGTAAGGTGGTACTACTCATTGTGGTTTTGATTTGCATTTCCCTCACAGCTAGTGAAGTTGAAAGTCTTTTCATATATCTTTTGGCCATCTGTATGTGTTCTTAGGAAAAGTGACTGTTCAGGTCTTCTGCCCATTTTTTTAGGATTTTATGGGGTTTTTCTGTTGTTGTTGAGTTGTATGAGTTCTTTATTTATTTTGGATATTAGCCCATTATCAGAGGTGTTGTTTGCAAATATCTTCTCCCATTTGGTTGGCTGCCTCTTTGTCTTGTCGATGGTTTCTTTTGCTGTGCAGAAGCTTTTTAGTTCGATGTGGTCCCATTCATTTATTTTTGCTTTTACTTCCCATGCCTTTGGGGTCAAGTTCACAATATCCTCTCTGAGACCAAGGTCCATAAGTTTAGTGCCTATGTTTCATCTATGTATTTTGTTTCAGGTCTTACATTCAAGTCTTTAATCTATTTTGAGTTAATTTTTATATATGGTGTCAGATTGCAGTCTATTTTCATTCTTTTGCACATGGCTTTTCCATTTTCTCAACTCCATTTATTGAAGAAACTTTCCTTTGTCCATTGTATGTTTTGACTCCTTTGTTGAAACTTAGTTGCCCATATGTGTGTGGGCCTAATTCAGGCTTTAGATGTTCAGTACTTCTCCTGTTTTAATCTTCTTACCTATGGATCTCTTAGTCTGCATCTTTCTTATTATAGCTGTTTATCCAAATAATAACTCTCTAGTTTCCTCTAGGGTGGAGGAGGTGTGGTCGTCTGGCTACCTAGGGTACCAGAAGTGACCTGGTCGCCCAATTGCTCTGTATGCAAATTAAGTCTTTCAACTGACACTTTTCTGAAAGCTCTACACTTGGACTTCTTGCACCTTGGTACCACTGAGTGTCCAGCTCTTAGGAGGGTACTTCTTCGACTCTTAAGTCAGTTAGCAGTCCTGCATTTGCTTTTCGTCTTTCAAAATCCATTGAACTCTCTGAACTGGGGCTCATGTCTCTCCTCTGAAGTCCTTTGTTTGGTGGAGGCCTGGAAAGGAGAGAAGATAAATAAGCATAGTCAGCCTACAATGCCCTTTTACTTTAAAATGAATGGCTGGCATTCTAAAACTATGAAAAACCTGTACCACCTTCATTACTTCTTGTATCTTCTTGTCCTATTGCTGTCAAATTTTCTGCCAAAATTTTAATTATAGTAGAGAGAAAAATAGAATATCAATATTTAGCATTTGTGTACTGCTTTTATTTCTGTACTCCTAAGCCTAGCATTTGGTCAATCATGGTCAACTTGGTTTGTTTCATGATACATGAAACAGGAATGAAAATTGATGCCATTGATTCTATTTTAAATCACTTCTGACTGGTTTGGGTTGTTTATTAATAAAAGGTAAAAGTTTGAGTGTCCCCACCCCCACCCCTCCCGCTTCCCCACATTTCAAGTGGTATCTTCATTGCAAGCTAGACAGTGAATTTTCCTACTTAAAAATTTTAAATCCATATCGGCACTTTGTATAATTTGAATTACATCAGTACATTTTACTAAAAAGAAACAGAAAACACATAGCTGCTTAAATCAATGGGCCATTCTCACTGACTTCCTTTGGGAGCCACAAGTGGGTGTGTTCTCACATACCATCTTGGTCCTTGGTATACAGCTAAGCAACATGATTGTTTTTATTATATAGTATATGTATATAACTTTCCAACATGCATGTGACAAAAAAACTTTACTACATAATGTAAAAAGTGTCTGTAGAGGAACTTTATACCAAATATCACCATGAGACATTACTGTGTTCACCAAATGTCCTTTGAAGATAGAAATGGACATTAGTCTGTTTTTCTTTAGAAAAAAATTTTTAAAAAAGTTTTCATGGGAGATGTGTTTGAGGAAGTGATACCTGGATGGAGAAGTCATTACAAATAGTGACAAGAGAAGGGAAGAGGGGAGGAATCCTGTGAGCCAAGAATTACAGCCTCTAAAAAGAAGGAGAAGGGACTTGGAGATTGAGAGAGGCCCGCATAAGGCCTGTGAGAGGTAGTTTGGCCAGGAGTCACCGGCCGCAGAAGAGTTATATGTTTAGATAGGATTTAAAGTGTTACTTATATTTTGGTTAGAGAAAGTTAAACCTAGGCATTTATTGAATATTTGTTGAGTTGAAATCACGAAAAGATTTTTTCAGGTTGTTATGGTTGAAATCTGTTAAGCAAATGTAAATTGTGTAATGTGGTTGCTCCTTATGCTTGCTACTGTGAAAAAACACCAGATGAGAAGTCAGGAAAGACTTGGGTTTGAGTTTCATCTCAGCCACCTAAACTCTCACAAGTGAAAAATGAAATGATAATGTACAAGGGAGTGTTAATGAAAAAGTTAATACTGGGTAAAAATTCTGCTTGGGGTGAACTGAATCAGGTGAAGTTTCAGAGAAGCAGGGGGCGCGTGCAGAGGGGAAGTGGAAGTCAGAGGGCCAGACCGGGGTCATGTTAGCAGAGGATCATCTGGTTAGGCAGGAGCAGCTGGCAGAGTTGCTCTCTGGGGTTTTGCTTTCAGACCCTCCAAGAAAGAAAAAGAGTTAACAATAAAAAAACAGAAGGTAAATTTCAAACTGTGGATGAAGATAAAAACAGTCATATAATTTATTTCTCCCCATTCCAGCAAGCAAGAACAGAACAATTTTAATGAACTTCACTGAGGTTTAATTTACATACAACAAAATGTACTTATTGTAAGTGCATAATTCAGTGAGGCATGACAAATATATAAATCCATGTAATTGTCTCCCTGATCAGGATATAGAACATTTCTATTACTCTACATAGTTCCCTCATGCTCTGCGCCCCCCTCCCCAACCATTCCAGGATAGTGACAAAGATTAGATTCCCCTGCCCAAATTTCATATAAATGGAATCATACGAGGTGTGATAAGAAAAATAAGGTGAATGCTGCTGCGGAATGCCATCCAATGGAAAGGCAGGGATCTTCAATATAGGAAGCAGCACATCGAACCTTAATTAGTAACAGTGTGTGACAAGTTTCAACTTGTTGGGTACAGTCAGGAAGGTGTGAGCTACGGTTGAGAGAAGGAGTGTTTTAAAGTGTGCCGTAAATCATGGATCATGAACAACACATTAAAATGAGATGGTCAAATGATTTTATCCTCCATCATGACAATGCTCTGTGTCACACATTGCTTCTGGTACGGCAATTTCTGTCAAGTAAAAACATTCCATTATGTCCTCATCCACCTTATTTACCAAATCTGGCCCCGTGAGACTTCTGGCCCTTCCCCAAAGTCAAAATGACCAGGAAGGTAAATGTTTTGAATCAATTCAGAATGTCGAGGCAGCCACGACAGCACAACTAAAGACACTCACAGAAGAGGACTTCCAGAACTGCTTCAGAAAGTGGCAAGGATGATAGGATAAGTGTATTTGAAGCAAGGGGGAGTGTTTGGAGGGGATTAATGGCAATGTGTCTTTTACTATAATACATTTTTTATTTAAACATTCACTGTATGTTTTGATCATACCTCATGTAGTATGTCTTCTTTTATGTATGTCTTCTTTTACTTAGCATGATGTCTTTTAGATTAGTCTCTGAGATGATCATCAGTTTGCTCATTTAGTACTTATATTTGTTTCCGGTTCAGGGGCTAATATGAATATTGGTGTGTGAGTCTTTGTGTAGAGACATTGTTAATTCTCTTGCATCAACATCTAGGAGTTGGATTGCTGGGACATATAGCAAGTGTATGTTTCACATTATAAAAAACTTTGTTCTACAGCGTGGCTGTGTTATTTTATATTCCCACCAACAATGTTTGTGAGTTCTAGTTTTCCCGTATGGTTGGCAACACTTGGTATTGTTCACCTTTTAAACTTTAGCCATCCCAGTGGTCTTTCATTGGCATTTTAATTTGCACTTTGCATTCCCCAATAATGTCATTGAGGAAACGATGTTGAGTATCATTCATGTACTTATTGGCCATTCATATATCTTCTTTGGTGAAGTGTCTTTTCATTTGTATTGCACTATTTATCATGTTATTGAGTTGTATGGGTTCTTTAAATATTCTGATACAAGTCCTATGTCAGATATATGTATTGTGAATATTTTTCTGCCAGTATGTGGCTTGACTTTTCAATCCCTTAATGGTTTCTTTTGAAGAACACAAGGTTTTATTTTTTATAAAATCCAATTACCTTTTTATTCTTTTATGGTCATTGCTTTTTGTGCCTTACCCAAGCAATCTTTGCCTGTTCCTAGATTTTCTTCTAGAACAGTGCTGTTAAATAGAAGTATTATGTCAGCCATATATGTAATTTTAAGTTTTCTAGTAGCCACACTAAAAAGTAAAAAACAATTGAAATTTATTTAAATCATATATTCTGTTCTATTTAAACCAATATATTATCATTTCAACATGCAATCAATATACAAACTATTAATGAGCTATTTTACATTCTTTTTCTAACCTAAGTCTTTGAAAGCTGGAATATAGTTTATATTTATAGCACATTTCAGTTTGGACTAGCCATATTTCAAGTGCTCAATAGCATGGCTATTGGCTACCATATTTGACAGGGCAGTTCTAGAAGTTTTAAAATCCGTGCTTTTTATTTAGGTCTGTGATCTAATGTGATTTAATTTTTGTGTACGATGTGATGTAGAAGTGTAAGTTTATCATTTTTTTCTACAGATAGCCAGCTCCCACACCATTTATCTTTTTCCAGTGGAATTACGTTGTATCTTTGTCCACAATTGATAGATCATAGGTGTGGCCTAATTTCTGGACTCAATATATTGTTCCACTTATCCTTATGCCAGTACCATCCTGATTTGATTATTGTAGCTTTAGAGTAGTAGGCCTTAAAATCAGGCGTGTAAGTCTTCCAACTTGGTTTGTCTTTTGCATTGTTGCTGTTCTAGGTTCCTTTCATTTGTATATAAAGTTTAGAATCTGCTTGTCAATTCCCACAACAATGCTCACTGGGATTTTCTCCATTACAGAAGATTGAAAAATTGCCCTCCCCACCCCCTCCCACCCCACCCCAAATATATGTCCATGTCTTAATTCCCTAAACTATGAATGTGACCTATTTGGAAACAAGGGTCTTTGCAGATGTAATCAAGTCAAGGATCTTGAGGTGGGGAGATAATTCTGAGTTATTCAGATGCATCGTAAATCCAATGACCAGTATACTTTTCACATAGATGTACGGAGGAGAAAACGCATGACACACAGAGGAGAAGGCAATGTAAACATGGAGGCAGAGGTTGGAGTGATGTGGCCAGAAGCCAAGGAGGCCAAAGAATGCTACCAGCCACCAAAAGCTGCAAGAGGCAAGGGAGGATTCTCCTCCAGAGCCACTAGAGGGAGTGAAGCCTCACTGACACCTTGATTCTGGACTTCTGGCCTTCAGGATTGTGAGAGAAAATGTTTCTTGTTTTAACCACAAACTTGTGCTAATTGATTGCAGCAGCCATAGGAAACAAATACACCTACTGTCAGGTTAAAGAAGTTACATATTTTTTTCCAAGAATGGGTTTTTGATTTTGTCAGATACCTTTTCTGCATCAATTGAAAAATATTTTCTGATATTTTGTGAATGTGGTCATAATCCATATAAACTCTCTGCTCACATGGTATTAATTTTAGCTTGATCATAGCCATTACCCCTAGCAACACCTGTTGGGGAAAGTCTTGAGTCCTGACATGTATCAAATTGTAAATATGTCAACATGTTATCTTCTTGCTTTATATTTGCTAAAGGCATTTTAAGGAGTCATTGAAGAGTCTGCAGAACAAAACGGTATCTCAGAATACTTGGACAGAAGAGAAAAACAGTGATCATGGGCTTTACCTTGAACGTGAGTGGTACCTTAACAGGTGCCACATTGGTAACCGTTGGGTCTAGTATGGCCTCGAGAGATACTTCATTTGGCTACAATAGTGTTTCTGAAATTAGGAAATTTTATATTGAAACACTAAGTATCATTATATAAATTTGGCAACACTGCCCTGAATTCCAACATGGCAGCAACTGGCCTGAGCTGTCCAGCGCCTGCCCCTTACACGAAGAATGTTCTTTTCACTTTATCATAATCCCATTCCTCATTGTTTTAAACATCATAGAGATTTGAGTTTGCAGCCTTTGCCCTAGTACCTTTGCAGGGGCACATTGTAATGCCACGGCATGTGTTACTGAGGGAAGTCTTAGGGAAAAGGAGGGTGTCACAGTTACCATGTCAACATACTCATGTTCAAAGAGAACTCTGTGGAAATAAAGATAAAAAAGGATTCTCATATAATTGATTATCAATGAAGACAGTCTGAGCAACTGACTTACGAATAAAGATGACACAAGGAAGCATTACAAAATGAAAATTAAAACCCTAAACCACTCAAAGAAAGCAGCAAAACCAAAACCAAACAAAAAACCTCACCTGCTGCAATAAGAGAAAGAAAGAAGTACAACTTTATCATGTATGTGAGAAGTGATGGCAAAGCAAAGGTACCCAAGATTCTGTTGATGTGTGGCGTGTCTACAACCCTCCCCACCCCTGCAGACATACTGAGGAAAAAAGATGATCAAACCAAATTCTGAGAATTTTCACAAATGTCCTCCAGTTGGGAAAAAAGTCAGTGGCATCCCTGTGAAACATCAGGGAACTTATCTACTACTGTTCGATCTTGTCAGAAACAGGAAAGCTTGCCGCCTTCTAGGACACTGTGCAGAATTGGGCAAATGAGCTGAAGCTCATAGGTGTGGGAGAATCTCTGGGCTGGCTTGAAGATGGGCTGGTGAGGACTTAAAGGAACCTCGGAAGGAATGGCTGACTTCCCCCAGCCAGCTCTATACTCAGTTTCAAACTGAATTGCACCATCTTCCATCACCTCTCCTCCCATCCTAAAATGCTCAGGTCACGGGAAAAGTAGAAACAACACTCAGCCTGAAAACTGAAGCTGAGGGTAGGGAAGACAGACACGTCTTGGGAATTTACTTGCAGTATATTAGTGCAAATACAAGGTCTGTTGTTAACTTTTAAGGATAAGCAGGATACAAGATATGACACAGCTGTTATGCAAACATGCTATAACATGGGAGATGGGAATGTGAAGCAAGGAAAACAGCATGCAGAAGACAAAGAACCAAGTCTGGAAGAAGACATAACCAAGGAAAAGGCATTTATATTCCTAATGTGTGTTTCATGCTACAGAAAAAAAAGAATACCCAGTTCTCAAAATAGCTCAAGGACTCCATAAGATGAAATGGGGAAATTGTACAGCTAAGAAAATTGAGATTCACAACAACATGGCTTTTAAAATCCAGTAAACTGGAAAAACCAATGCACTGAATATTTTGAGAGAATGAGCGTGAGTACCAATCAAAGGAAGACGAATGTGGAAGACAAAGATCAAGTATAAGGATAACCGGTGACTCTGAAATAGAAAATCCAACCAATGAAAGATATCACGTAGGATTCAGATCTCGCCACAGAAATTCTGTGTCAAAAATCAGGGAAGCAATTGCCTTCTGGTTCTGTTACGCTTTGAAGGAGGAGGTGTGAATCCAACATAGTTACCCCAGTCTGTCTGTCTTGATGTATAGAGATTTTAAAAAGATAAGATCATTAAGGGACGCCATCGCGCTCTTTTAGAACATTACCAAGAACTAAATAAAAGTAAAGAATTGGGGAACGGTTACGGTATCATGAACATGGAATTCATTTCAATGTAGAGTTTAGACTGAATGTCTGGGAGAATCAAGGCGGTGGAGCGCTTGTACATGTTCAAAGTGCCGGGAGGCCAAAAGTCACATAGGCAGTGACACTGGGAGACTGCGGCGAAGGTGGACGGACGTGGGACGTCCTATGAACCTCGTATTTCAAAGCTAGGAGCCTCTTGAACTGTGTCGTGAACTCCGTATGCTTCTGTATCCTTTTACTTAGTGTTACAGGCCTCTTTTAGGAATGTGTGTATCTGGTGAGGAAGACAGCAGGCGCTGGAGATGTGCTTCAGTTTCCTTTTTTCTGAAATTCAACAACATGGACACATTGTCAAGTCCTTCCAGCGTGCATGGTGCTGATTCCGTAGCTATGAGATTATTTGCATCTCCTCTCTGTGTGCCTTCATCTGTGCGGATGGGGAACACCGTGCCTCTCGCAGGGCTGTGGCGAGGAGCACGTTCGTCTCCCCGGGAAGGGCTTAGCAGGGCGCCTGGCCCGCGGTCCGTGGTCCCCCCCCCAGGCTGCCATGACTGCACCCCTGCACCAGCAGGAGGTCAGCGAGCTCGGCCTAGGGCCGCGCTCGGCTAGCATCGGTCGCGTTGCTCCTGTAGGATCGCGCTCAGGGCGGCTCATCCTGGTGGTGACTTGAGAGAACCGTCTTCGAGACCCTACGGGGCTTCGGGCCGCTGCGGGTCTACCTGCGCCCGCCCCGCACCTGGGCGACCTTGGCGTTGCCCGCACGGATGAGTCAGCCGGCCCGGCGTCTGGGCGCCTGTCCTGTGCCTCCGCCCAGGCCGCCGACCCCCCGGCTCCCCAGCGGGGCCTCCTCCTGCCACGTGACGCCCCCGCCAGGGGCCCCAGCGCCCTCCTCGCGGACGCGCCGTTCCGGCTCCCGGGCTCCGCCTGTGCGCGGCCTCCTCGGCGCAGCCATCCTCGCGGCTGCCGAGGGCGGCAAAGCCCACGGCATCTGCCATTTGTCATTCAGCCCGTCGGCACCGCCCCGAGCCTTGATGTAGACACGTCTGGGGCGGATTCTGGCCTCACTCGCCTGGCGGACGGTCCGACGAGCGGACGGGGCGGCTCTCCTCGCAGCGCGGCGGACCGCGGGGCCTGGGCGCGCGGGGCGCTTCCCCGGGTCGCCGTCATGGCCGCGGAGGCGGCGCGCCCGGCTCGCCGCGCCTGAGTTCCGGGGGGCGGCGGACCCCGCAGGGTAGGTGGCGGGGCGGGGGGCGGGGGGGGCGGCCCGCGGCCGGGCTCTGCGGCCGCGGGGCCCGGCGTGGGCCTGGGGGGCGGCGGCGCGGCCGCGGAGCGTGCCGTGCTCCGTGCCGCGCCGGGGCGGGTGCGCCGGGGCGGGCGCGCCGCGGACGTGACGGGGGTCCGGGCGCCTCGGGACGGAGCGTGAAACTCCGACAGGGTCCGCGGGCGCCGGCGCGGTCGGCGGGACACGCACACGCTCGCGCGGCGGGGCCGCTGTCCCCAGCGTTCGCGGCGGTTGGGCGGGCAGTGCAGGGAGACTCGAGGTTTTTGAAACCTGGGCACTCGAACCTTGCCCAAAAGGCCAAGAAAAAAAACAAAACAAAACAAAACAGAAAAAGTCTGTTCAAAGCACTAACGTGACGAAACGCGACATGTTTGCGTTAGATGCGTGATGGAAAATGTGATGCGTCTCGTGCTGGACGCCTATGGATCCTATCAGAGAGACTCGGAAAACTGTTGTTAACAATGTGGGCTCCGAACAAGTTTCTAGAGGAAGATAACTGATAGTGCAACTTTGGTGATTTAGCCTCAGCATCAGACTTTGAAGGACTGGTGGTGGGGAGGTTTCCTTCTTCATAAATAGACTCCTGTAATTTTGGACTACCTCCCTCCCCCCGACACCCCCACTCCCGATACCCAAATGTGTTACTTTTATGTTTTAGGAAACCAATAAAAAGTAAAAATAGAAACTCAGCTGAGGTCCTCCTTCTTCCAGGAATCCTTCCCTAACCCCTCCCTCCCCAGGCAGGACCCGAGGCCCCTCCTGTGCGCTTTCGGGGGGCCTCGCTGGGGTCCTGGTCCCTAAACTCGTCCCCACCCCACCCCCCACCCAGTGTATTAACCCATCAGCCTCGCTCGCAGCCCAGTGGATCCTTACTTAGCACATGGTAAGTGATTAATACTGTTCAACCACCGAAGAAAAAAGATAAAACGGTTTGATGTTTCACAGTTTTAGCTCTAAAGTTATAGAGTGGTAAATTTAGATAAGACTATTTGTTTAAAAGTTAAGGATCTAGACAAGTTGGCAACGTGCGATGTCCCTGTTCCACGTTCTAGCAGTTAACACTCTTTAGGTTATTTATCCTCTAGAGCGATGTTGTTCCAAAGTTTGAGCCCCATTTTAGTGGGTTGTGAAATCAGTTCAGTGGATCATGATCCGGATTTGGAAAACACGAACTCACAGAATAGAAAAATTTCAGAATGCATCTCAGGTCGTAGGGTATTTGGCTTCGTGAAACTTTTTTTTTTTCTCTCCGTTTTATACACACACAGATGTGTGTCATGATGTAAAACGTCATTCCTTAGTATGAGTCATGGTCAAAAAAGTTTGAAAGCCACTGCCCTAGATAAATTTTCATACATATACACAAGCAGACGTGTCCAAGGAGGTTTAATGTGGTTATTTGTCATACCCCAAAGCTGGAAGCAACTTTCATATCTGATAGGAGGAAGGTAAATTATACCCGAGTCATAAAATGAAACCCACCCAGTGCAGTGGTGAATGAAATAGTTCTGTGTTTTAACAGAAATGAGTCTCAATGTTGAGCCAAAAAAAAAAAAAACAAAACAAGTTGATGAAGAACACTGTATGATATCATCTATGTGATAGTCAGAACTTGGTGAAATAAAGTTGTTGCTGAGGATGCATACATAGGCATTAAAAGTAATAGAGAAAAACTGTAAAGAAATGAAAACCATAAAAGTCAAGTTAGTGGTCATCTCCTGGGGGAGTGAAGGGGGGCTGTGAATGTGAAAGGACACACTGGGGGCTTTTGGGATGCTGGAAGTGCTTTATCTTCTGACCTGAGCAATGGTTACATGGGTGTTTGCTTTATAACTCTTTGTTAAATGGTACATATGTCTGCATATTAAATTTCCCCCAAAATATATTAAAATATGGGCATCTCAAAATGAAGAAACCTGAAGCCAAGGCTTTAGTCTATTATTCATATTTTCCAGCTGTTCTTTAAAAAAAAAAAAAGAAAAGTTGTGATTAGGGAGAGGTACCTAGGGAATTTAAACAATATCAGTAATATTTTATTTCATAAATTCTATGGTCGTTACATCAGTGCTCATTAAATTCTCTATATGGTTTTATATTCTAAATAATATATAATTTTAAAAATACTTAGAATAAAATTAAAATTATTCACAGATAATAATGTGAACATTTTGGATGTGTTTATTTTCTAAAATACAACTTTTGTGTATTTTTTTACAAAACTGAAATGATATTTCATATAGTGATTTAAGCTAAAATGAAAGTTTTATGAAAAATTAAATACTGAAAAGCATATAAAAACATAATAGACCTTCATCAGGGCTTTTAAAATGCTAACATGCTGTTATATTGACTTCAACAATTTCAGCTCCTCAGTCACTCTAGGCCACATTTCAAGTGCTCATATGTGACTAGTGGTTATTATATTTTACTTTATTATTTTATATTATATTATATTGTATAACAGAACATTTCCATCATTGCAGAAATTCCTGTTAGAAAACATTGTTCAAGATATAAATCCTTTGTTGGTTATGTAAACTGCAGACAATCTTTCCTTTGTGCTTTTGTGTCTTAAGATATTCTTCTCTACTATTAAGGTAATATTTTGTGATTTTTTTTTTCCTAAAAGTTTTGAAGTTTGTATTTTTTACGTATTTAGTTCTTCAATTTACCCGACATGGGTGTGTGTGTGTGTATATATATATAAATTTATATTTTATTTATGTTGTGAGATTATGATTAATTTGTTTTCTTTTTCCTGTGTGGAGCCGTAATTCTCCCAGCACCAGGGATTTGCAGTGCCACCTCTGTCATAAACATATTCCCAGATATGCTTGGGCTCGTTTCTGGGTGCTTAACTCTGGTCATTGACTTGTCTCAGCAAATTCTACAGATTTTTATTTACTGTTGCTTTATATGAGGCATATTTTTCAGTTCTAAGAATTAACATTTTTTTCATTATGATACATTTTCTTTCCCTATGACATTTTTAGAAGTATTTTCTAGTTCTAAACATGGACGGTTTTGTGAGATATCCTTTTGTTACTGATTTCTAACATGCATTGTAGTGAGCAATTGAAGGCTCTATGCTACAGATTCTTTGAAATTTGAGAATTGCTTTGTGGTTACTTTTTCAACTGCTCCTTGAATGATTGAGACTACATACTCAAGACTTTTGGGGCAACGTAGGTGTGTGTGTATATACACACACATATACATATAGACACACATGTATATATACACACATATATACCTGTGTGTCTGTGTGTGTGTATATATAAATATATATATATATATATATACACACAACCCATACATACATATATACACATATCCATATATACATTTGTCTTAGATCAAGCATAAGAATTGTCGCACTCAAATCTTTTTTAACCATACCAATTTTTTGGTTTATGTGATCTATCACTTACCGAGTAAGTGAAATAAAAATATCACAATAAAATAGTACATTTTTTCAATTTCTTCTTGTAATCCTGTCAACTTTGCTTTATAAAAGTTGAAAGTCTATACAAGTTTGGGATGGCTGTCTTCCCTGTGAGTTGGACCTTTTGTCATTCTATAGTGATGTTCTATTCCGTCTCCCCCAGATGTCTTTTACTTTAAAATCCATTTCGTTTTATAATACAGTAATCACACCTTTCTCTTAGTTAGCACTGTTTTAGACTATCTCTTTCAAATAGCCAAAACCTGATTAGTTTCTAATCTACTCTGACAATCTTTGTCCTTCAACTGGAGCTCTCAGCCCAATTAAGTTTAATATAATTACTGATATATTTAGGATTAAATTTAGCATCTGTTTTATGGTTGTTTTTATCCTGTCTTTTTTTTTTTCTTCCCCTTTTCTCTGCCATCTTTTGGATTTTTTCTTAGTCCATTTTCCTTCCTCTCAGCTAGTATGAACATTGTTTGATTTCTTTCTTTTGATAGTTTCCTTTAAAATTGTAATGAATTAACGTAATGTGAAGTTTATTAATTTTGTTCCTCTTCCAAATAATTCAAGAAACCTAGTTGCTTTGACGCGAGTTAATCTGGCTTACATGTTATTGTCATCCAGAGTCTCAGTTCTGTCTGGATTTTTTTCTCCTATAAACTTAACATTACTATTTTTTTATGTATCCTTTGTCATTCCTTTTTGCATCTCAGATCTATTTATTTTAGAAGTTTGTTTATTACAGGACTGTTGAAGCAAACTTTATTTGAAAATGTCTTTATTTTGCCTTCATTCTTGAATGATAGTTTCGTTTGGTATACGATTCCAGGTTAATAGATTCTTTCTTGGCCCTTTGAAGGTATCATTTCATTGACTTCTAGTTTCAATGTTACAATTCATTCAAATAACTGTGATTTGTTGGTAATCTGTCCTTTTTTTTTTTTTTGCCTGATTTTAAGATCTCTTTTCTCTTGTGTTCTACAGTTTTACGACGGAGCGTGTCTAGGTGTCGACATTTCATTTATCCTGGATTGATTGTGTTTCCTGTTTCTAAGGTTAGTCTTTCATCAGTTCTTGAAAGTTTTATCCTTTATCTCTTTCAGTGTTGTTTTTCCTCAATTTTTTCTGTTCATTCCTTTAAAAACTCTGATTCAACTTGTTAATGCTTTCTCATTCTATCATCCACGTCTTTGAATTTTAATCTATCTTTTATATATATTATACATATATAAAACATTGTGTATATATATATACATATATATATATGTATATATATATATATATTAGAGAGAGTCCATGTTAAATTCTACATAATCTTTTCCGATTTATTTTGATCGTTGTCTAATTTTTGTTTTCTTCTCCAAAAAAGAATTATAATTTGCATACAATAAAAAATAAAGTGTATGGCTTGATGAAATTTATATATGTATACATGCCTATGCGATCACCACCCAGGTAAGATATAAAACATTTTCATCCCAGCAAATATTCCCTCCTGTTTTTTCCTATCAGTAGAGCCACTCAACTCCCTCAGTCAACTACGCTCCTGACTTGTATCACCATGGATTATTTTCCAGTGTTCTTGAACTTCATATGAATGCAATCATATAGTTTATTCCTTTTATGTTGGTTTTCTTTTGTTCAAACAATATTGTGAGATTCATCCATGTTGCATATATAAGTCGTTTTTTGTTCGTTTGTTTGTTTTTGCTTTATAGTAAGAAGTGGCAAACTATGACTTGCCGGCCAAGTCCAGCCCGCAGTATGTTTTATTAAAACGTTATTGGACATAACCATATTCATTCAGCAGAGTTGAGCAGTTAAAACAGAGATCATATAACACACGAAGCCTAAACTATTTACTATTTGGCCCCTTACAGAAAAAGTTTGCTGACATCTCTTCTATAGTATTGCATTATATGGCTATACCAGAATTCATTTATCCTTTCTCTTGTTGATGAACATACGAGTTGTTTACAGTTTTTGGCCATTATAAATAAAATTGCTAAGGATGTTTTTGACACTGCCATTGGTGGACATATATTCATCTCTTGGATATATCCCAAGGAGCTGAATTGGTGGTCTTTGGGTAAGTTGGTTGCATTTCCATGAATATTAATAACGTTGAACATCTTTTTATATCTTTATTGGGCATTCCAATGTCTTTTGTGAAGTGCCTGTTTAAATCTTTTGCTTACTTTTTTTTCGTCAGGTTATCATTTGGTTAGTGATTTTTAGTTCCTTATGTACTATGAATAGGAAACCTTTTTCAGATACATGTTTACAAATATTTTCCACTTGTCTGAATTTTGCTAGTTCTCTTAATGGTACTTCTGGATGTGCAGATTTATTTTTATGAAGTCCAGTTTATCATAAATTTTTGGGGGGGATGGGGAGAAGGATTAGTGCTTTTCTGTACCCTGCCAACAAAATTTTCTCCCACCCTTATTTTTGCCCTTCTTTGAGATCCTAAAGTGGTTTCCTCCAGAAGCTTTATGGTTTCAGTCCTCACAGTTGGGTTTTTGATTTATCTCCTGTTGATTTTCGTGTATAGTGAGAGGTGGGGGAGTGAAAATTTATTTTCCATATGGATGGACATCCAGCTGTTCTACACATTTATTGAAAAGACCTTTCTTTTCCCATTTCATTGCAGTAGGACCTTTATTAAAAATGAATGATCATATACAAATTTTGGTCTACTTCTGGATTGTATTCTGTTCCACTTGAAGTATTTATCAACTCTTCCATCAGTACCACAATTTCTTAATTACTGTAATTTATAATATAAGTCTTCACATCCAGTAGTATAAACACTTCAATTGTGTCCTTCTTAACACTTTGTAAGCAGGCATTTGAGCTATATGACGAGTTTACTCGTTTCCTGCAAAAAATGTGTTAAGGATTGTTTTAGCTGTTTAAGTGCTTTGCATTTCTATGTAAATTTTAGAATGAGCTAGTTATCATCTGTTAAAAAAATCTACTAGACATTTGATTGGGATTGCATTGACTCCGCAGAACAAATTTAGGAGAATGGACATTTTAACAGAATCTTCCAAAATGGTATATCGTTCCACTGAATAAGTTCAATTATTTCCAGCATTGTTTTGTGTTTTCCATTATAGGGACTTCCACATTATTAAATTTATTTCTAGGCATTTTATTTTTTTTAATAGTGTTTTAAATTATACCTTTTTCTCAATTTTATTTTCCAACCATCTTTCTAGTGTATAGAAATACAATTCATTTTTGTATATCAAGCATTATTTTGTGACCTTGCTAAATTTGCTTTTCAGTTCTGGCAGTTTGTGGCTTGTTGAGTATTTTCTAAATGAACAATTATGTCATCTGAAAAATAAATCTTTAATTTGCCTTTCTAATTTCTATTCCTTTTTCCTTTTTCTTGCCTTATTGCACTGGCTAGAAACACCGGAACAATATTTAACACAAGTGTTAAAATGGATGCCCCTGCTTTTTCCTAATCTTAAGGGAAGACACCTCAATATTTCACTATTAAGGATGATGTTTACTATATTTCTTTTCTTGTAGATGCCTTTTACCAGATTGAGGAAATTTTCTTCTATTCTTGGTTTACTCTGACATTTGTTTTCACAGAGGAGCATTACATTTTTAAAAACGTACTAAATCAGTCTAGAGTTACAGAAAAGTTGTAAAGATAGTGTAGAGTTCCTATATGCCCTTCACCCAGTTTCCTGTAATGTGAACATCATACATAACATGGTACCTTTACCAAAATTAAGAAATTAACATTGATGCACTTTATTCAGATTTCCCCAGTTTTTCCACCAATGCCCTTTTTCTGTTCTAGGATCTAATCCATATACCACATAGCATTTACTTGTCTTGTCTCCCTACTCTACTCTGTGACAGTTTTTTAGTTTTTACTTGTTTTTCGTGACCTTGCTGCTTTTGAAGAGTACTGGTTATGTATTTTGTACAATGTCCCTCAATTTCAGTTTGTCCTATGTTTTTTTACAGTTAGTCTGAGATTATGGGCTTAGAGGGAAGAATGCCACAGAGATGTTGTGTCCTTCGGTTGCATCGTCTCTGGGGGCACATGATATCCACATCAACATTTTAACCTTGATCCTATAGTTTAGATGGTGTCTGCCAGGTTTCTCCATTGTAACAGTACTACTTTTCACTTTCTATCCTCTGTTTTGTTAGAACCAAGTCCATATGCAAGGGAATAAGAGGGAAATGTTTCAAATGATCTGTGGATATATGTTAAAACTACCATGATAATTAATAAATATTTTGACGGTGGGTGAACATCTCATTTCTCCTTTAAATCTGCCCACGAATTTGAGCATTCAGCTCATCTTGGCCGTATCAGTTATTGTTGTGGCATTCTAATGGTGATTTTCCATTTCCTTCATTCTTTCTACATTTATTAACTGGAATTCTGACTGGAGCCAGACTGCCTGGGTTCCATTCCTAGGTCTGTCCCTTTCTGCTCTACAATGTAATCTTGGACAGTTATTTAACTTCTCTCTATTTCAATATTCTCATCTATAAAATGAAGATAACAAGTCTCAACCGCAGGTTGTTTAAATGATCCGATACATCAAAAGGGCTAAGAATTGTGCTTGGTTCCTTGGGAAATACTCATTTTGTTTCCTTTCTGTATTTCTTAATGTGGTAAGTTATTTTAATTTTAATTATTTTAATAATTATATAAATTATTAAATAATCATATTTATATGATCTGGATTTTACTTACTGTTTAATGTTTTTGTGTGTAATATTCATGAGTCTTACAATGGCTGTTCTTTTGCCATGGCAAAAGACATAATGAATGATAGATTCCTAAAAAAATATATATTACATAAGAGCTTAGTAACTGAGGTGGCAACGTTCCCAACTTTCTAGAGCGATTTATATCTGAGTCTTTGGGTAGAGATGGAGATCAAGATAGCTTTTGCAAATAAGTCTTTTTAAATATTGAGTTGAGCAAATTCAAAACTTGGCATATATTGTGAAAAATGGCCCCTCAACAGGAAGGAAAAATAATTTTAGTTTTTCTACATGTTTCACCTTAAACATTATATTATTGTACAGATTTCAGTATTTGGCATATTTTAAAGATTCACTTGCCAACAGTATGTAGCGAGCACTTTCGTTGCGCCAATTAATGTGTTTTGCTGGTTTGGGATTTTTTCTTTGCTCTTGAGGAGCTTATGTGCCAGTCAGGATCATTTTAAAAGTTGAAGGTAGGCCACTGGAATCATTCAGGGAAATTTAATGTCTTCATTTTTTCAAAATGGATAAAATTGAACTCTGGTATTCTTTCTGTCTGTTTCTTTCACTCCTCTCAGCATCTTGGATAGGCCCTTATCATCCTATGCTATTTCTCTCTGTATCAAGGTTTTTCCTTCCCTTCCTATCATGTGTAATGACCGCTGGGATCAATTCCCTAAAAAAATTCTTTAGGAAACATCCCAAAACAGGATCTTGACTTCTTGGCCTGACAGCGGTCTTTTTGTCTAGCCCCAGCTTTACGAGCCATATAGTCTTGCTCATCAGAACTAGTCTAGTGGCACAGTTGGTCTTAACTACTCATAAGAATCAAGTCACAGCACTGTGTTTGCCGCTGTGCTTTTTACTCATGCCGTTTCCTCTGCTTTAAGTGGATTTTCCAAAAATTTTCCAGGCTCTGTTCAGAGGATACTCACTCCGCAATCCTACGAGGTAGATAGAAACCCTATAATTTGTAATCTGTAGCCCTTGTTAAAGTCTTACCTTTCATCACCAATCTTTATATCTAAATGTCATTTCCAGTTGGTCAGGTTCTTAGAGATAGGGTTCCAGCACCTACCATGGTACTTTGCATACAAAGAGCTATTGCCAAATAGCTACTTCTTAAGTACCTACTATAATTGTGCTACAGTTTTGCAAAGTAAGTATTATTGTCTGTTTTAAATTGTGAAGAAACTCAGTATCAAAGAGATTAAGAAACTTGCCCAACACCTTATAGTTAGTAAGTGGCAAAACTGGTTTGTCTGATTCAAAAACTCTTGCTATTTCTTCTATGCCATGCTGCCTTGGTACTAAAAATAAATAGTTAAATAAAAATTTTTTTTGTATTTTTTTTTTTTTTTTTTTGAGGACAGTGTCACTGGCCCTCATATGTGGGACCAAACCGGGGCCGGCCGCTTCCCAAGCCAGCACTGAACCACCGCGCCACTAGGCCGGCCCCAATAAAATTATTAAACAGATGTATTTATGATAAAAGACACTACTGAAATTGCTTCACTTCTTCACCAGTATTCTACTTGGAGTCTTCGTTTCAGTGACCAAGCTACTTGCTGTGTGGACTGGCCGATATACTCCTATTTTCTGTGGATTTTCCTTCTAAGTTTTTTTAAATTTTATTTTATAGTAATGGATAAGGTTTGAATAGTCAAATTTTGGCTTATTTTGGGGTCAGTGAAATAGTTAGAAACTTAAGCACAATTTGGTCACTATTGTTAAGTCACCCAGTGTTTCATCATTATATGACATAGTTGCCATCATCACAGTTGGGGTAATGAAACCCTAAATCGAGAAAAAGCTAAAGAAAGATGTGGTTCAGCAGGTCTCATAATAGAGTGGACCATGGTGGGAGGGAGACCAAATGAAACATCTTCTGGTCTGGGTAGCTGTTAAACATCCCTCAGCTTTTCTATTTTGGAAAATAGAGGTCTAGTTTCCAGTTCTTCTATTTGTTTTAATTTTACTGTTGATTACCATTAATGTAGTCAGCGATGTCAATTTTTTGTCACAAATGTTTACTATTACTAGACCTGGAAACAGGTCTTGTTTGAACGTCTGCCCTCTGGCCCCAGGCTGCTAGGCAGTGGCTCCATCCTCGTCATTTTTTGTGTGGCTCTGCCTCTGAGGCACCGGGTCCGAGTGGAGGGGAGGCAGGGGGCGGGAGGTGGGGAGGAGCAGCCTGGCTCACTGAAACTGAGGAGAAAACAGCCTTAATCTGTGGGACCTTCGGGGGAGTAGAATACTGATGATCTCTGAATTGCCTTTGGGGTCATTCTTGCCTTTTCTCGAAGAATAAAGCAAGTTTGCAGCCAAATAGCTCTATGGTGTGGTCCTATTCAGTCTCAGAAGTCCAAAAGCCTTCTTTTATTTCATCCCGTCTATGTTCCCTTTGGTCCAAACTGGCATTGTCTTTGCTGGCATAATCCCATCGCTATTCCTGGCTTCTGCTGACTTGGCTGATTAACTCCAAGCGTAATCCCATTATGGAGTGATTATCCAGCCACACCCGTGGTGTTCTCTCCAGGGTATGCTTTCTCATTTCTTTGCAATATGGGCAGATGGAGAACTTTTCCAGATCTGCAAGTTCTCATTCCTTTTTGCTTAAGGATGTCTTCAATTTATCTCTCTCCTCTCACATTTTACTGTAAGTAATAAGGAGAAGCCAGATCACACCTTCAACACTTTGGTTAGAAATCTCTTCAACTAAATATCCAGTGTCATCTCTTGTAAGTTCTTCCTTCCACTAAACACAGTTCAGCCAAATCCTTTGCGAGCTTATAACAAGGATCATCCTTCCTCCACTTTACACTAGCATTCATTTCCACCTGAGTTCTCACTACAGTCACCTTTACCACTCATATTTCTACCAACAGTCTCTTCAAGGCAGCCTAGACTTTTTCTAGCATACATCTCAACACTGTGTCAGCCTCAACCCGTTATTCAGTTCTAAGCCACCTCTACATTTTCAGCATTTGTTACAGCAGCACCCCACTTCACAGTACCAAATCTGTATTCATTTGCTTAGGCTGCTGTAACAGAATTCCCCAGATTGGGTGGCTAAGTAACAGAAATTTATTTTTTCACAATTCCGGAGGCTAGAAGTCCAAGATCAAGGTGCCAGCAAATTCAGTTTCTGATAAGGCCCCTCTTCTGGCTTGCAGACAGCTGCTTTTTTGCTGTGTCTTCATGTGGCCTTTTCTTGGTGCATGCATGCGTGCATGTAGAGAGTGGTCTGCATCTCCATGTAAGCACCAGTCCTTTTGGGTTAGGTCTCCACCCTAACCCTCACTTAATCATAGTTACCTCCCTAAAGGCCCTATCTTCAAGTAGTCACATTGGGGGTTAGGGCTCTAGCATCCAAATTTTGAGAGACACACTTGAATCCATAAGAGTGGGTTTTGTAGAAATGCATGTAGCAGTAAAATATTGGGACTGAATATAGCTGCTTTAGTGTTCATACTATTCTGACTCGCTGCCATGTATATGTGTGTGTGTGTGTGTGTGTGTGTGTATATATATATATATATATATTTTTTTTTTTGAGTACTATTAGTAGCATTTACAATGCAACTAGTTTAGCTGCTGCTGGAGATTTTGAGAGCTTGTGTGAAATAGAGCTATTATGTTAAACTCTGTCTGCACTTCTGTGAAGCGTGAAGTCAGTGTCATGTTTTAAGGGTAATACCTTGTCGCATTCAAAGAGATGTTTAAAAATGCATTCTATAAAATTGCTTTTAAACAGCTGGGGAAAGATGTTCATATTCTCAGAGGACATGATTTAGAAAATCATTCATGGTGAGGTTTTAAAATCTACAGTATATAGGAAAATCGTTGATGTTTCTGACACTTCAGGGATTATTAATATAATATAGACCCAGACATATCTTTGGATATTGTAAATTATAAATTTTTTCCAGTACATTTGAGGGTTTTTGTTTTTGGTAGTGATTTACCTGTTTTTGTTAATCCCAGTTTTCCCCCCACAGCATTGGAGAAGATAATAGGAAATACTAATTTAAAGCATGAATGTGTTACTCAGATTTTTAACAGTTAGAGTAGATGGTACTGTTTGTGTGTATACAAAACAAGAAGGAGTATTTAGTTTTTTTCTATTAGGCTGACAACTCAAATATGTTGTAGTTCCCTAAAGTCACTGAATTTCCTTGCCCCCTCTTCTGCTGGCTTGGGTTAAAATAGGAGGAAAGAAGAGGAAGAGACTAGGTTGATCCACAAGATTGGGATATTTTGGAAAAGAGGATTGGTCAGAGGTTATATGTATTGAAGACCACGTTGATTTCATAAATCTTCTCTTAAAAGCTTTCAGCTGTTTAGAAGCCAGCATCCCGGTTTCTGTAGTTGTTTTGACAGGGGGAGGTAGTGGTGTAGTCTTTTCTGTCTCTTGCCCAGCTCTTTTGTCCTGAATTACCTATATGTGTTGTTTTAAAATGAGAAATGTCAAACTTCACTGGCAAATAGAATCCAAAATCTTTGTGGGGGACTTAGGAAGTGCTAATGCAGAGCTAACTGTAGTAAAGGTAACATCTGACCTCCCTTTTTAGAGCACAGGCTGATGTATAACAGTTCCTCCTGAGCTGTCACTTCTGGTCCCCATTTGTAATGGGGAAATGAAGTGAAGTAAGTAGAAAATGTTTCCAAATGAAAAGGAGATCATAAATCTGTCAAAAGCGGGTGGCTGCAGTAAAAACACAAATACAGACACTATATGGTGGCAATAGTGAGGCGCTCTAGAACAAGCAAAAAATCAACATATAATAGAAGAAATCTGATGTAAGCATAAATCGTTTCTAAAAAGCATAGCCTTGTTTTAGATCAGAAAGGAAGAACAGAATTTGACAGCTAAAGCTTATAAATACTATTCACATAATTAAAGACTGTATAAACTGGATAAGTTTTGTCAACAAGAGATTCGATGGCATTGTTAATATGCCAAGGGAGAAAAAGGTCTCATGGACAAAAAAGACTGTTGGGTCCCCCAATACCTGCATTACTGTGGTGTAGAGTGTGGTAAAGTTGGTTCTTCTGACTGTCAACAATTGATACCACTGTCCATTAAGGTCATTTAACTAACTTACCTTGTTTGAATTCTATTCCACTAAGAAAGCTGTGTATCGGGAGAGACTAGGTTATGCTGTAGAACAAACAGCTCCAAAAGCTCAGTATGGTTTAACACAACAGAAATTATTAGTTTACTGTTGGCCCGTGCTACAAGTCCAGAGTAGATTGGTGGGGTGTGTGTGTGGGGGGAATGTCTCTGTTTTACACAAGCACTCAACGACCTCATACCTTGTATCTTTGTGATCTGAAACACATGGCAGTGACACACTGCTTTCTATCATACAGGAAGGGACTATTAGAGGATTCATGCTGTTAATTAAATACTTGGGTTTGGAATACGTGCTGTTTCTGCTCACAGCCCATTAGCTAAAACAAATCACATAGCTCCCACTAACTGTAATGGAGTGAGAAAATGCACTTATCTCATGTGCATCGAGACTGGAAATTTTAACCAAGTCAGCCCTTGTGCTCAGTAAATATCTAGTTCACTTTTCTTCCCAATACAGAATATACTAACTCCCTCCCCAAGGGGTACAAACTGACTTTCTATCCAGTTACTGCATCTATACCCAGTGTCTAGGATTTCTGGGTTATGTGCAGTAATCTCTATATTAAGTCTAGATAAGGCTTCTCTTGACTAGGAGACCTGTGAAATAAAAATGCAAGTTGTTTGCGTGCACACATGCACCTCACTTGCCACCACACAGTCCTAGTATATACAGGTAGACTAGTTAAACACAGTAAACTGTCTTGTCTAGAAAAGGGACACATGGTAGACACTTGGGAGCCAATGATCTGTAGCAATTCTCAAACTCCTCACAACGGATATTGGAACACCCTGGGGAGCAAACTATTTCTTGACGAGGGCCTGATGCTACTTTGTTCTTGCTTTCGTAGGCCCTGGTTCTACCCCCTGGGGGGGGTGTCTTCCCTTTATTTTCCTTAGCTACTATGTGTGGAGTGGAGAATTGGCTGCATTTGGGAACTAGGCAACTCTTTCTGCCACTTCTTCCATATACAAGGGTTGGGAGCCAAAGGGTCATTTTAAGACTCCAGCTGATAGGCTAGTTCCCTTTAGCAGCACAATTCTGTCCCAAATCCAGGTTTCTTATCTGTTTGTTTCCAGTCAGTTCTATGTGCTAGTAGTACTAGTAAACACACCCCTGTTTTTTCCTTTTGTTTTAAAACCTGGTTCTCAGATCTGCTACATTGATTTGCTTGCTTACTGCTATAGGTCTCTTTCTGGACCTAAAGAAAGCTATTTTGGGACTGGCTGGCTTCTGTTGGAAACAGTACCCCTTATCTTATCTTTCCCTCAGTCACTTTATTCAAATACAATGATTTAATGGATACATTATATGTTCCTACCCTGAGGCAATTTAATTTTTTAATAAAAGGTTTTTCTGGGCTTATGACCTTCAAAGGCTTTAACTATTAGTATGGGTGTTGAGCAGTAATTAGCTCCTGCAACACTGCAAATCTGAAATGTCTGGAATCTGTCCATTCCCCTTCACTTATTCTTGAAAGCTGGATAGTTCTTTTCTGAGCTCATCTCTCTGTTGAATACCTTGTCCAGTGCAGCCAGTAATAACCAATGTACATTGCAAATGTTTTGTTTTCTTATCTCTCCTGGAGCTGCACGTTCATTAGGCAGGTGATCTGTCTCCTGAGGCACCAGAAGCAAATGCATTACCAAATATTTTGCCAGCATATAAAATGCATCATTATCTTTCCAGCCCTTAAGCTCGGTTTCCTCACTGCTCCCTGACCACTAAACCAAGGTCATATGTTTTAGGGTTTTGCTGGAGAAGGCGTCCTACTTCTGGTACCAGTACTATGTAGTCATTATGGGTTAAAGTTATGCTGTGCTAACAAGCCATCCCCAAAGCTCAGTGGTTTCACTGAAGGATGTTTCATGTTTCGCTCACATCTCTTGTGGATTTGTGGGAGACTCCACTGCATACAGTCAGACTCAAGCCTCTGGGTGCACCACCATCTTATAGCTCTTTGCTCGCTGAAACACTTGGTCCTCTTGATGCCATAGTAGGGAAAGAAAACATTCAGTGGTCCTGCACCAGTAGTGAACTGTTTATTAGCAGCCTGTAACTAGTCACATGTCCCTGACTAACTGTAAGAGGGTAGAGAACTGTAAGAGGGTAGAGAAGTTCAAGCAGGGCTTGTACCATACATCTAAATAGTTAAAATTTACGAGTTAAGTTAAAACTAACTGTAAAATATACACCATCATTCCTTGAAAAATTAATCTCATTAATCTCAAACCTGGAAAACCAGGTTTGAATGTGGAATTCTTGAGGATTTTCCATGTCTCTGGAATCTGACAGTGTAGGGAGAGCTGGCCTACCTTCTCTTCTTATGTTCTAGGCCCAGTTCTGCACCATAAAGGACACACATTTGAGCTTTGTTCGTACCTCTGCAAACAGTCATCCCTTAGCCACCTCTTGGGCCTGGGGTTGCATACACAGTGGCACAGTCTACCCTCAAAAACATAGATCTGGGAAAGAAGATTGTGCAGTCCCTGGTAGCAAGCTTGAGGCTCTCTGGACAAGGAATTCCATGGTTCCAGGAACATAGTGTAGGAGGGGAGTCACAGAGCTGGTGTAATGTCTGCAAAATGAGAATAGGAGATGGGTGAGCATACAAATCTGTGTCATACCTGCTGCTTCTAATTTAGCTTCCCAGATAGAGCTAGAGAGAGCGAATGTCCTGATCACCAAAGTGGAGTATCATGGCTTAACAATTATAATTCTCATTATGAAGTCACATTATAATATATAAATCAGTTTCTTATGTGTTTGCTCATAGCAAATTTTCATCAACCCTAGGTTTTCCGACCATGTGGCAGAGGTATTGGGACTAGGTCACATCCCCCTGAGTAATGCCCTTACCTTGTTACCCTGTAATAGGAACAAACAACTAAGACACTAGAAGGTCTAAGCATGATGAAGGGCAGGAAGCCTGGGTACAGAATCCACATGATCAGGTTAAATGCTGGCTCTACTAGTTCCTAACTGTCTGATATAGGGAAAGGTTTTATTCCTTCTTTGCCAAAATCTTATTTGTTCAAAGGGGATAAAGCCTCCTATTCTCAGGTTGTTGTGAAAATTAAATAGAGTAGTATACATTAAGTGCTATATAGAAAACATTAATAGGTCAAGCAAAGTCCCTTTACTCACTTAAAATGATGAAAAACAATGAGATGTTGCCAGGAGTAAGTCTGAGATTTAATGCAGGGAGGATGACGTAAGGGAGGAAAGAGTAGGACCCCTGGAAGATGAAGTCTTTAGTCTAATATCCTGAAAAGAGTGCTTTGGGGCAGCCTTGGGCTCCTGCTTATCTCCTAGGGAAGGTATGTCTTTGCTATCTCAACCTAGTAATCTCTCTTGAGTTTCAGTATACTTATTTTTTAAGTGAGTATAGTAAGAACTGCTTTGTTGACCTTGATAAGGATCCTTTGATAGAGTGGTGGAGATAAGAGCTGGGGAAATGGATTGGAAAGTGAAAAGGAAATGGGGATTATTTGAGTTCTTAATTCTTTTCAGGAGTTAATCTGAGGAAGTTAGTCTGGGAAGACAGTGGGAGGAATTGAAGGGTAAAGTGAAGTCAGTGAAGGTTTTGTTTATTAAAGGTTAGGAAATAGCAGAGCATCTATGTTGAAGAGAAGTATCTCTAGTAGAAAGAGAAAGGAAGATAATGCAGAGGAAACTGAATGGAGAGGTATGGTTGACCTTTGGTGCTAGGAAGGGAAGTAGGTTTAGTGTTGGAAAGATGAGGTGATCTATCCAATAGCTTTTTTGTTTCTCAGTGAAGGATGAAGTGAGGACCTTAACAGAGGGATGTATGTATAAGTGTTGGAAATGAGGAGGTCATTTGGCAGATAGAAGAGGAAGTGGGAAATAACAGGAGTGGGGAAATGTCCTGGGATTCTTAGGCAGCCTCTAGAACCCAAATGAGTCTGAGTTGACAGGGTTAGAGTGAAGTCACTCCCCCTGGTTGAGGCCCCATCTCCTGAACCCTCCCCTCTCTATTTCTGCTACAGTAGTCTTTCCACTCTATTGTTTCTGTGCATATTTAATGTCCCCTGAGACACTCTCCAGTCACACTGAGCTGCCTCCCTGGGCTGTCCAAGTTATCTCCAAAGCACTCATTATTTGGTTAATTCTCTGATTACAAAATTGCAGTTTTGAGTAGTCTACCCTGATTCTCTCCCCTAGTTCTTGTTATTTTTGGAATCAGATTTTGTAGAGTGAGGTCTTTCAGAAATGACTGGATTATCTTCATCTCTATATAAGGTCATTGCAATGGACTGAACATTTATGTACTCCTAAGGTTTATATGTTGAAATCCTAACCTCTAGAATTTGAAAACCCTTTAATGTAGGTTAATAAGCTATATTATTTTCCTGGCAGGTAAATGAGATTTAAAGCAAAGTACCCAAAATATACCCCGATACTGGGTCCTGCTTTTTCAGTGAAGGTCTTATTTCCCTTCTCATCTCTGGATCCGGGTTCCTGGAAACCAGAAACCCTAAAAAGGTCCACTCTGCCATTGTGTTTACTGTGATTGTGCCCAACAAGGCATCTCTTAGATATTTGTGCATGTCTGTTCTTTGCAAACCTAATCAATACAGATATTGCTTCTATTGCTAAGAATTTCATAATATAAGCAAAACAGTGAAGATGAGCGTAGATGTTGTAGCTGTGGTAACATGCAAACAAAACAAACATGAAAAATTCGATTTGGTAGAATGTTTTAGAATGAACAACTGAAGAACAATATGAGTTTTCTGCTTTCACAGTATACGCCAAAGTGACTGTGTTTAGCAATAGAGTGAGTAAGAGGGTAATTAGTGCTTAGGAGTGATCACTATTACTTACCAAGTCTTACCTGGAAAACTTTCATTGTTTGTCGTAGAAACCAGTGGTGACACAAAGTGACTTGATTTCATCATCATAGGTTTCTTTGAGGGACAGTATAGCCCAGATGCTAAGAATCTGGACTCAGGTGTCATGATCAGCCATTTGCTAGTTGTGTCACCTTGTGCAGCTTACTAAACCTCTTGGTATCTGAGTTTCCTCATGGCCAAAAAGGAATAATAATGGTGTGTACCTCACAGAGTTGTTATGAGGATTAACACTTTGTAAGAGGGCATAAAAAGCTATATGACGAGTTTACTCGTTTCCCGCAAAAAAATGTGTTAAATGAGATTGTGTGTGTGTGTGTGTGTGTGTGTGTGTGTACACCCACATGTATATAATATATACATATTATTATACATATTTTTATACCATAATAAACACTCAGAAGTTTCCTGTCAGAAGAATATTGAAAATAGCCTCTATTAGAAATGGACAGATCCAGTAGACTGAAAATCAGTAGGACGTGGCTAGACATAACACCCATCAATCAATTAGATGTAATTGACATCTATAGACTACTTCATCCAACAACAGCAGAATATACATTCTTCTGAAACCCATGTGGAGCATTCACCAAGATACACCACATTCTGGGCCATAAAACACACTTTAACAAATTCAAAAGAATATAAATCATACAGTGTCTGCTCTCAGACCACAATGGAATTAAACAAGTAATCAATAATAGACAATTAGAGAACCTCAAAATACATAGAGATTAAACAATACACTTATAAATAACACATAGGTCAGAGAAGAAATCAAATGAGAAATTTTAATATATTTTGAATTAAAAGAAAATGAAAACAACTTATCAAAATGTGTCAGATGCAGAGAAAGCAGTCCTTAGAGGGAAATGTATAACATTGAATGCATATATTAGAAAAGAAGAAAGATCTAAAATCAATAATCTAAGTTTCCACCTTAGGAATCTAGAAAAGAAGAGCAAACTAAGTCTAAAGTAAGCAGGAGAAAAAATTTAAGAATTAGAGCAGAAATCAATGACCAAAAACAAGAAATCAGAGAAAAGCAGTGAAACCTAAAGCTGGTTCTTTGAAAAGATTAATAAAATTGATAAGCCTCTAGTGAGGCTCAGAAAAGAAGAGGGAGGATACAAATTACTAAAATTGAAGAGGGGATATCACTTCAGATACCTTGGACATTAAAAGGATAATAAAAGAATGCTATGAACAACTCAGTTCCCACAGATTTAATAACCTAGATGAAATGGACCAACTCCCTAAAAGACACAATCTGCCAAAACACACAAGAAGAAATGGGCAATTTGAATAGACCATTATCTATTAAATAAATTCCTAATTACCTTCCAAAACAGAAAGCACCAGGCCCAGATGAGTTTAATGGTGAATTCTGCCAAACATTTAAGAAAGAAATCATGCCAATTCTCTACATTCACTTTCAGAAGATAAAGCAGACTGAATACTTCCTAATTCATTTTATGAGACCAACATTACCCTAATAGCAAAACCAGATAAAGATATTACAAGGAAAGAAAACTACAGATCAATATCTCTCATGAACTTAGATTCAAAATTCCTCACAAAATATTAGCGATCACATCCAACAATGTATAAAAGAAATTATACACTGTGACCTAATGGGATTTAGCCCAGGTATGCAAGGCTGGTTCAACATTTGAAAAATCAATTAATGTAATCCATTATATCAAAGGCTAAGGAAGAAAAATCACAATCATGTCAATAGATGCAAAAAGACCATTTGACAAAATCCAACACCCATTCATGGTTAAAGAAAACAACAACAAAAGAACCCCAAAACACCTCTCAGTAAACTAGGAATAGAGGGGAACTTTCTCAACTTGATAAAGGATAATTACAAAAAATCTACAACTAACATCATACTTAATGGCCAGAAAGTACAAGCTCTCCTACTAAGATCAGAAACAAGGCAAGGATATTATCCCCTCTCATCCCTCCTTTACAGCATCACACTGGAAGTCCTAGCTAATGCAATAAGACAAGAAAAGCATGGGGTGGGGGTAGGGGGGAGTATACATATTGAGAAAAAAGATAAAGAACTGTCTTCACAGATGACATGATCATCTATTTAGAAAATCTGAAAGAATTGACAAAAACTCAAGGAACTAATAAGCAGTTATATAGCAAGTTTGCATTACGCAAGGTTAATAGACAAAAGTCAATTGCTTTCCTATATAGCAGCAGTGAACAAGTGGGATTTGAAAGTAAAACATCTTCCCCTCAATTCTGCTGTGAACCTAAAACTGCTCTTTAAAAGAAGTCTTTTAAAACATACATTGAAAATATGGAATCTGTGAGTTCAGACAATACTTTTAGTTTACTGTTCTCCTTTTGAGTTTTGAAGTAAGTAGTCTATGTGATGGTAACAATGAGAAAAAACTCTCCAGAGAATTTGTTCCTTAAACTAAACTTAACTCTCTAATGCAGAAAAATAGTTCTTTATTCATGATTTGACATGGAACCAGGGAGTCGTCTCTTATGGACTATACTTATTGTTCACAAATGGATGTTATTTTAATGGTAAAAATAGATGTGCATGAGTTAGGAATGAAGGGAGAAAGAGGTGGGTGTGCTTATAAAGGGGCAACATGAGGTTCAGACTTGACTGTGGTGGTAGATATGTGAGCCTGCAGGTGATAAAATTCTATTGAACTAAATACACATACACACAAACAAGTATAATGAGACTGGGGAAATCTCAAAAGACCAATGGGTTGTATTAATATAAATATAATGATTGTAATAATTTTACTTCAGTTTTGTGAAATGTTCCCATTGGAGAAACTGAGTAAACCGCATGAGGATCTGCAGTTACCTTAATGAAGTTTTAAAATGCATGTGAAACTACTACATAAAACCAATAATGTTTATTTTCCATTTTATTTTGCTTTTAGGTTGTTCCTGCCTAATTGATAACAGTCATCACTGGCTTTTGTAAGTTGATGTTTTAATTTTTTTATCTCTCCCCTCGACATTTTGCATTTTCTAATTATATGAGAGTACTGTTTTACAGAGCCTGGAGCAAAAATTGAAGCAGAGCTTTTTTATTATTTGGTTCTTCTAATATTTTGAGGCCTGTTTTACTTTTCCTGATAGCATTAGGTGATAAATAGTTATTTTGAGGAACGTTGAATTACACAGCTTCTGCAAGGGCCATCTGTTTCTTTGGAGTGACTTCCTATCAGGTTTATGATTAGTGGGAGCAAAGTGCTATCTGGGGAGCTGATGTTGTACATACATACGTCCTGTTGGACATCAGAGTCTTCCCTCAGACATCTTTGTGACAGATGGTAAGAGGGACACATTACCCTGGGCTAAAGCCACGCGTGTGAGCCGTGTGACTAGTGAGGTGAAACGAATTCTGTTTCATTTACCTGTGAAAGTCGGGCAATTAGATGAAATGAGAGATGGATTCCAGATTGGAAAAATTTGGCTTCTTTCCCGTTTGATCATTTGGAGTAGCTGTATTTCTGCTCCATAACTTTTTCTTTGTAGTATATTGGAAAAAATATAGAACTCCTGTTTTAGTAATGGGTAGTTTTTTGTTTTTTTTTAATTCGGTGAAATACAAACTTTTGAAATAGTGTGATCATGTTACTCTCTGGTAACTCCAGTGCCTTTCTTTACAGAAGTTTATCAACTTCTACATGGTGTGGGCCCCGTTACCACTGCCCCAACCTTTTACTGCTCCCCCCACTCACTGCTTTCGCCATGCCAATACTTCTGCTCCTACACTGGGGTTTTGCAGTTACTCTTTCCACAGGTAGCCACATGACTTGCCTCTTTACCTCCTTCAGATCTTCACTAAATTGTCCTCTCCTCACTCAGGCCGTCCCTGATCAGCCCATTTCAAATGGCCACAGTTTCTTCCTGCCTTACCTTCCAGCACTTTCTGTCTCTTCATTACTTATCTTTTTAGTCACCATCTGATATACATTTTACCTCTTTGTCTCTCCTTCAATTGAAGATGAGCTCCATGAGGGTATAGATTTTTGTGTGTTTGGTTCACAAATACTGGAATGTGGGATGGGGAAAGGGATGGTTACGACTTTGCCTAACACGGCCTTCTCTTCTTGCTGCATCCTAGCCACAGAGACGGGTAAGTGACTCAAGCTGAGGCGACCTTTGTGTCCTGTCCTCCTGCCTTCTGGCCTCCTTGTCATGGGTGGGCATGCGATCCAAGCCAGGCCAACTGGACTTTTTCCCTGGGACTCTGATTTTTCTGACTGGAGGTGGCAGTAGAGAAATAACTCATCTCTTATCATGGACCTCTTAGCTGTTACCAGACCATTAGACAAGATAAACACAGCCATATACTATAATGACATAAGGGAAAAGTGCATAATACAGGCATACGCTATAATAATATGAAGAATAAGACGATCACTGTTAGAATTCTAATCTCAGAGTATTGAACATACCTAGTTATTAATGCCTTGTGACAAAAATTAATACAAAAAGAACATGAGAGCACATAAAGAGGATAATCAGAAAATTTTAACAGAATACTATATAAAGTTCTACATAGATAAACTTTTGGTGTGTAAGACACTAAGGAAGGTTATTTTAATCCAGTTTTGCTTCTCTGTTTCACTGATACATTGTTCCTAACAGTTATGCATTAATTACTTCCATGCTATATAACTTTCATAGCTCATAAAGATAAAGTAGATATATTTAAGAGGCTTATATAACCTTCATTAAAACCTAATAGCCAGCTCAAAAATTTTTAAAATATTTACTGTTAGTTATGAAAATAAATGTAAAAATCTGCAAATAAGATTTTATAAAGAACTATGTACTGTGACCAAACAGGACTTACCCTCAAGAGTACAAAGATTATTCAATATTTGGGAATCTTATGTATAAACTATATGATATCAATAATTTTTTTAAAGTTTGAACTCAGAGTTTCATGGAACATTTGAATTTAATAACATTGAGCACCTATTTCTGGTAATCTCTTAGTACTACTTTGTTATAGAGGTACCAAATATTTGTTTTCAACAGTAACACATTTCTAATTAACAGCAAAACCCACAAACATTTACACCAAAATCAGGAATAGTGACATGATATTTGCTAACATGGTTGTTAAAAAAAGGTGTTAATACTAAAATTTTATAGGTAATATGATGATACTATCCTGAAAATCAATTATAGAACTCTTAGAATTAATACAATTCCATAAAGTACTCATATAAATGATAAACATACATTCAGTGGCAATAACTGGGAGCTTAAGATAATAGGTTCATTTTCTATGGCTAGAAAGAAACTAACATACCAAGAATAATTCAAAGAACAAATGCATATTTTCAGATTTTTCTACAGTAAATATATATAACATTGTTACCAGAAAATAAGAAGATCTTAAGGAAACAGAATGTAAGTTTTTAATACTTAGATGTAAGAAAAATTTAGTGCTAGAGCTCAAGCTCAGCTGAATTTTGTCAGTCGTAGGCTTTCCCAGATAACTCAGTAAGGAAGTTTGAATGCTTGATTTGAGAACTTTAATTAGATTACATGATTAAAAAGCAACTGAAATCTCAACCACCTATATAGTTCTAAGTATTGCTGGAAGAAAAACTAGGTTTGAAATTTCTTCTGGGAATATACTTCATTTTCTTTTTCATTGCTCATTTGATTACAAGTTTTTGTAATCAAGAAAATGAATAGATCTTGATAACATTAGTAAATGATTCCTAATACCGTTTTGTCATTGAGGACTTGGAATGTTCTACTAGAATTTAGTTCCAGAAGTGCTCTCTTTAAGAGCTATAAATTAGGGAGCAGATAGTATGGTGAAGAGCACAAGTTTTAGAACTAAGCACAACCTGACTTGAATTCTGGCTGTAATGCCAGTAAGTACATGAAGGAGCAAGTTAATGAACCTTTCTTAAGCCAGTTTGTCATTTATAAAATTGAAATAATAATAGCCGTGAGGTTTATGAGGATTAATTGAGGTGATAGACTTGGCCATTAGCAACATTCAGTAACTATTAAGCTTTTAGCTAATTCTATATTGCTTAGTATTATAAGCTCAAGATACAAGTAATGAATAATTTTACAATGTACTATATAAAGAAGACCATCTTTTATGTATATTGTCATATATAGTAAATTTTGAAAAATTATATATTTTTATGGAAGAGAACATGACTAGGAGACATGGGCTGCTCTGTAATGTGACCCAACAAGCCATTCTTTGCATTTTTTGAGCTTTTAGGTGATCTCTACATCTTAGCAAAGTGGACAAAATGAAATGAGATAATGTAGATTTATCAGTACTTACCTCTAAATATAAAGCACTAATGCAAATGTAAGGACATGGAACTTGATACTGAGGGTATTTCTAGCCATAATGTAGTAAAAGGGACTTGCCTTATTCTCTTGCCTTGAACAGTCAAAAACATAAAGGAAGAGAAGGAGAGGGAGATGGAGCAATATCTTTAAAGTCATAAAAGAAAAACTGTCAACCTAGAAATCTATAGCTAATAAAAGTACATTTCAAAAAAGATAGTGAAATAAAGACTTTTTCAAGCATACAAAAGCTAAAAGAATACATCACCATTAGACCCACACTACAGAAGATGTTAAAGGAAGACCTTAGGAAGAAGGATAATAATTCCAGGTGGAAATAAAGAGCACCAGAAATTGTAGCCATCTAGGTAAATGTATAAGATTTTTTAAAATTTAAATCTTTTAAGGAATATAATTGGTTGTTTAAACATAAATAGTAACAATGTAGTTGAGCTTTATAACATGTGAAATGTGTGACAATAATTGCTCCAAGGTCAGGAGGAGAAAAAATTGAAATACAAAATCATGACTTTTTATACTACATTTTGAGAGGTATAATAGTCCTTGAAGGTACATTGTATTAAAAATATGATTATAATCACTAAATCAACTGCTAAAACATTAAACCACAGAGTTATAAGACAAAAGAGATATATTTAAGAAAAAAACCTAATCAGTCCAAAAGAAGGCAGAAAAAGAAAAGGAAAGGGGGAATAGAGAACAGATGGGACAAATACAAAACAAATAGCAAGATGCTACATTTCAGTCTAACCATGTCAATATCACATTGAGTATAAATGGTCTGAATACTCGAAAGACAAATGTCATATTTTTTTGAAAAAAACAAGAATTAACTATATGCTGCCTGCAAAAAAATGTTCTTCACCTATATAAATACACAAATAAGTTATAAGCTAAAAGATGGAAAACAATATATATTTTAGCACTGATTTGGGGGGAGCGGCAAGCCTGGAATGGCTATATTAACATCAGACAAAGTAGAAAGTAGAAATTAGAGCAAAGAGTATTGCCAGGAATAAAGAAGGTTCTTACATAGTGATAAAGTAATAAAGTCACCTGGAGGACATAATCTTAAATGTTCATGCACCTAATAATAGAGTTTCAGTATCCACAAGGAGAACTAGACAAATTCACTATTATAGTGATATTTCCACACCCTTCTATCAATAGATGATAGATCAAGTAAATAGACTATCACTAGAGATACAGAAGACTTGAACAGCACCGCCAACCAACTGGATCTAATTGATATAGAACATTCTACCCAACGACAGCAGAATACACATTCTTTTCAAGTGCACCCAGGACATTTATCAAAATAGACCATATTCTGGATAAGAAAACAAGTCAATTAATTTAAAAGGATTTAAATCATACAAAGAATGTTCCCTCACCATAATGGAATTAAATTAGAACAGAAAGATATCTGGGAAAATATCTTATAACTGAACAATGCACTTTCAACTAAACAATGCAGAGGCACATCCTAGGCCATGCAAATAACCTTAAATTTAAAAGGATAGAAATCATACAAAATATATTCTCAGACTATAAGAGAATTAAACTGGAAATCAATAACAAAAAGATAGCTGGAAATTTCTCATATTTGGAAATTAAACAACCCATGGGTCAAAGAAGTTTTTCATGGAAAAATTAAAATTTTAAACAAAATGAAAATACAGTTTATGAAAATGAGTGGGATGCAGCTAAAACAGTGCTTCAAGGGAAATTTATAGTATTAAATTTATGTATTAGAAAAGAAAATCTAAAATCATTAACTGAAGTTTCCACCTTATGAAATTAGAGATAGAAGAGCAAATTAAACCTAAAGCAAGCAGAAGAAAGTAAATAACAAAAATTAGAGAAGTCAACAGAATTGAAAATAGGAAAACAATAGAGAGATTCAGCCAAACAAAAAGCTGGTTCTTTGAAAAGATCAGTAAAATAATAAACCTCGAGCCAGACTAAGCAAGAAAAAGAGAAGACATAGAATACCAATATCAGGAACTCATGGATATTACAGGGATAATTATGGTACACTACCAACAACCTCTGCCCACTGATCTGATCATTTTGATGAGATGGACCAATTCCCAGAAAGATATAAACAAAATACCAAAACTCACTTGAGAAATATATTACATGAACAGCCTTATATCTATTAAAAAAATGAAATTAATAGTAAAACAAAACAACAGCACGAACAAAACTTTTAAAAAAAGAAAACACTAGGCCCAAATGGTTGCACCAGTGAATTTTACCAAATAACCCATGTGACAAAAAAATTGAAAAGGGAAATTAGAAAGTATTTTGAACTGAATGAAAATGAAAACGTATTTCCAGCTGACTAGAATACAACTATAGCAGTGCCTAGAGGGAAATGTATAGCACTATGTACCTATATTATAAAAGAACAGTCTCAAATTAATAGTTCAGGATAAGGGCTTGGTAAAATTGTCTTCAAATATCTGAATGTCTTTTGTTAAAAAACGTATTTGTTTCATGTTATTGGAAAAGACCATTAGGGGTGGTTATAAAAGGGCAACTGTTAGCTCTTCATAGGAAAGAAATAACCATCAGACTTCCTCAGCTACAGGCTGAGTTTCTTTAGCAAGACATGTTCCCCTAGATATTCTCTTTTTTTTTTTTTTTTTTTTGAGGGCAGTGTTACTGGCCCTCATATGTGGGACCTGAACCGGGGCCGCTGGCTTCCCAAGCCAGCACTTAACCACTGCGCCACTCGGCCGGCCCCCACTAGATATTCTTAAGGTTTCTTTCCAACTGTGAATTTCTGAGAGTTGTTAATGAAGGGAAAAAAAAATATTTTGCCTGTTAAGAGGATATAGGTTTACACACATTTAAAATGATGTATTTTATAGCATATAATGCAGTATAACAATAAGCAGTATTTTTAAAGTCAGAGAACCATAGACTTGGAAGCAGCCTTAAGTGGTGTTTAGTCAAACAGAAGTGGGCTTTACTCTTTAATAACAACTTTTTGAAGGGGGATTCATTTCCCAAGTTTGCAAATCAACAGAAGCATTGAAGGAAAAGTAAATCACTGAATGACAGTCAGCATTCAGCTAAAAATCTCGTCATACTCAGACAACCAGAATGTTGTAGATGTGCTTCCTGCACTAGGCAAAAGGTTGGATAAAGTCGCCTCTCCAAAGCCTTTCCTGGCTCCCTCAGACCTCGTGGCCTCTGTCTCTGTCTTTTCACAGTATTCCATATACTGTACTGTGTCTTCTCTGTACCACCACCTATCAATCAAAGGATGTTACGAACGATGAAACAAGGAGTGAAAAATAAGGTTTGCCGTTTATCACTGGCAGTCTTTTCTTGTTCTAGAAAGTTCATCTATTTTCTCCTATGCAGTACGGTGAGGGTCAGGTGAAGTAAGATACGTATTAGTTCTTTGAAAACTTTAAAGCACTAGCTAGATGCTACAAATATTCCCATTCGGCATTTTTCTCTTCATGTGGCAGGAGTCTGCGAATTTCTGCCTAGCACCAGTACTTTTCTACTTAAAATGGTTAAATGGCAAGAAGTAAAGTTGATTGTACAGACAAGCCCCATTACTGCTTTATAGCAACCAGGGATTTGCCAAAATTAGATTTTTTAAAGACAGTTCAATTAGTGTTTCTATTTGGTATAGTAGTTTATCTTTTATGACAGTTTGATGTTGGTTTATTAGTTGGCCTCATAAAATCCTGGACTCAAGTGCTAAATTTTTAGCACTAGAGAGGATCATGTAATCCAGAGACTGAAAATTGCATTTTATGTCTTTTTATTGAAAAGGAAGCATTTTTCCCATTTTAACAAGTTTTTTATTGGTTTGATTTTCAACATCAATGGTAACAGCTACCGTTATTGAGCGTTTATTACATGCTAACACTGCGCAGGAGCTTTATACAGGTTATCTAATTTTATCCTTCACAAACCTTATATTATTCTTATTTCATAAATGAGGAAACTGAGGTTCTTCTGAAAATATTTAATTGCTTAATTTACAAAACTACTAAAAGGTAACATTAAATTTTAAATATGGATCTATCTGACACCAAAGTCCATATACTACCTCCTGGAGTGAGTGCTGCAATGCATTGGGTTTAGAAATAGGTTATGATTAGTTATTTAATATAGCGATGGTGGGAGATCCTCAGTGAATAATTATCTGCACACACAGTAGCTCTGTACAATGGAAACAGCATGAGATTTAGACACAAAACTTGAAGTTTACTGTGCTACTTATTCTGTGACTGGCCAATTACTTTATTACCTCTCGAGCCTATTTTCCTCATTCAAAACCAGAAATTAATAAAACCCATGTCAGCTGGTTGCTGGTTCTGTCTCTATTTTGGAAGAGTAGGAAGACAGAGAGGCCCAAAGTGGACCAGTGCCAGAGTCAGCTTTAAGGTTCCTGCTATGACGGTCCCACTGCACCTACTAAGAAGCGACATTTTCTGCGCAGCTTGGAGTTCTGTATTTTCCAAGTTCATTTCTGTCCCAGCTTGAGGGCTGTTCAGCATGTTCTTCAAAATGGTGTCTTTGGCTGTCAAATGGTGACTGGAGCCTCCAGGTCAGGCCTGAAGCTCAAAAGATCGGCACATTGGGAGGTTATAGTCTATGTCAAGGAATGAGTTCTCCATACCTTTCATTCCAATATTGTTTATTTTCTTTTTGGTTTAGGAATTTTGAAACTTAACCCATCTAATTCCCATGTTGATTCAGGATTAGTAACAGAAACGGAGTGGAGCACAATAAAATGAACACATTTTGTTACAGGTTTTCATGGAGGTCATGTCAGAGCAGTTCAGAATTCAGTGGAGACCTTGGAAAAATTTTAATTATATCTGTTCAGTGTACGTAACCAATCAGGGTAATCCATTTTCTGTCCTAGCCCCTCCTCGCTTCCCTCCTCACTCCCACAAACACACACAGCTCATTCACACACAGACTGTCATTTACGAGCTTGGATTACCAGTTTGGGTGATTACCTAGCTGAAATCAAAAAGCTAACTGTTCTATCTCTGGTCACGGTTTTGTTTTGCAAACAGAACTTACGCAAACGGACTCTTTCTTTAGGTCTTTAGGTAGAGCGGCCTTCCCTGGAGATCAGCCCCAAGGGTAGCCCTAGGAATCACAGCTCTAAATTCATCGCACCTTCTAGTTCACTGGGTGGGAGCCAATAAGGGCTGCACCCACAGCCACACTCCTCTCATCAGGACAACTATTAGACTGAGAAGCAAGTGTCCCGGTAGTTGGGGCACGGTGACAGGAAAGAAATGGCAGATTAAGTGAGACCATCACTTGTGGGATTGCAGGATGGGAAAAGAAAGGGAGAGTGAACAAGCGAAGTTTATTTATGGAATGTCAGGGGGCTATTGAGGCTCAGCAGGCCCTAGAAGCGGAGGACTTCCCTCGGTGCTTGTTTTCTCCCTCTGACCTTGGATGAACTAGCGCGCAGTATATTATGCCGGGCGATTGTGCTGGTTTGTCATGGTTAGCATTCTGGACTGTCACTGGAATGTAGGAAACGGATGAATTTGAATTGAACCATGAGGTGGTCTCCGGGCCCTCTCCTTGTCTCAAGGAAACCTGTCGCTGTTTGTCTGGGCCTGGCCTAATGAAAGCAATGGAGGGAAAGAGAGGTGGGCCTTTGATCTCTTTGTTGCAGCTGCTCCCTGGGAACTCGCTGAAATCAATGCCCTGTTTTCCTGAAGGAATGAATGGCTCTGCCTAACTAGCTTTGTGAAGCCGTTGGGGAATTCACTGCCTCTGTTTATTGACAGCTGAAAAGGAGCACATGGGGTGGAATGGACCTTCTTGTGAAAACCAGGCACAAGGAAAATTAGACCTCAATTTAACACAGAGGAATTTGGAAATTCACCCCAAAGGAGACGGTGGTTTCTCATGCTTACATTAGAATTACTCAAGTTTGGGGCTAGTGTGTAATGAACAGTGGAGGTTCTGTCACAACTATGTTATAAGTAGGAATATGGTATGCATAATAAATGATGTTAAGTAGAAGTTGATTCAACACCCTCCTTCTTTTTTTAAACACAGAAGTAGAGAAAGACAAATATTAACCATGATATAATCAGGTGATTCTTTTATTTTTGCCTTAAGAAAAAAGTGATATTTAAAATAAGCATTATTCATATAATAATACTAAGTCTTAGAGTTGTGTCTTTCACTTATGTTTCAAAATGCCTTTGAAGTTTGTATCTAAGTTTCACGAATGCTAGTTATTCATGTCGTTCTGGACGGTGTGTGTTGCATGGGACTATTACAATAATACATTTATTTTTTTTAAATTATCTTCTTGGGATATTTTAACTGAAAGTCTGTATCAAACATGAATGAAACTGGCTAGTAGACCAATATAACACTTGCAGTTAGAACAGTTCATAAATCCTAAAATTATTGTCTTACTTTTGAGAACAAAGTAAAGAAAAAGTCTTGAGTTTATCGTAAGGAAACATCACCATCCCTTCTTTCCCATCTCCCCTCACTTGCTTGGTTTCCCAGGAAGAATTTATGGCTCCTTCCTTTGGCCTCCAGCCCTTTGTACACACCTCTATTACCGCACTTAACACATTGCCCCGAAGATCTTTGTTTAGGTGTATTCTTTTAGTTGGAAGTAAAGCAGCTGTGTCGTATTCATTTTTATATGTCCAAGCCCAGAAAAGCTCTTGGCTCAGTGAATGGGTGCTGAATGAATGGGGATTGATAGCTCTCTGTACATTACTGTGAATGTAATTACTTATCCAGGCTTCAACTGCAAATACCACATTTTAGGAAAACCTTATTGATCTATTGTTACCTGATTGGTACCATAGCTTTAAAAAAAAAAATCCTTTATGGAGAATTATTAAACAGGTTTTTTTGTTTTCTGGTTTTTTTATTTGGCAAGTTTGCAGGGCAGTTCATCAGCCTCTGATCAGGAGGCATAAAAAGTGCATGGCATTGTCCTTTTCAAAGCCAAGGTCTCCTCTCTAATATTCCTTCCTAAAAATAAATCTCAACACAGTGTTTAGATATTTTCAGTAAGAAGATGAAAAAGCTTTTAATGTAGTTTTGTAGACTTTCACTTAACCAGATTTAGTAATTGAGATGGATAAAGCTTCCATTTCACATGATTTAATTCTATAATTTAATATTAAATAATGCAAAAGAAAACATCCTTTGATAATTTCTTTAACCAGATTTACCGCCACTGTGTGTTCTGAACCCCTTATCAGAGGAAGCAAACAAACACCTTCACTTCTCACTGAAAAGTGTAAAGGCAGTTTCGATTCTAAAGGACCATCTACTGTGGTTTCACAGGACCCCGGGACGTGCCCAAATTCTGAGCTATTTTCAACTTAAAACCTATTTCTTTTTAAACCTGAACTTTAAGTGGGAAATAGTTGTCAACATTCTTTGGGAAAATAGCATCTTAAAATTATAATGGAAAATTTTAGAAAATGCGGAGGGGGAAGGTAAGTAAGCACACAAGTATAGGAACTTGCTAATATTTTACTCTCCGTGTGACTTTTGTTTCATTTTTACCACCAAGATTACTTTTAAAGAAATCTGTGGTTTCTGTTTTGATTAAAGATAGGGATGAAATTTATATGCAGGTTTACAAAGCTGTGAGTCGCAGTAGCAGTCTTGTGGAGGAAGGGGCATTTACTTGGCTCCTATAAACGCAGGGGATTCAACAGGTTGTGATTCTCTGGATTGCTCCCGAAACAGGAAAATTACCGTGGCCTTGATCATTGACAAACTCTCGCCCCCCATCAGTATTAGGTTGTAGATAAGAAAGCATGGCACTTAGGTTTTATAATTTGACTCCTCAGACCTCCCAGTTTCTGGAAGTAATTTCATGTGACATCATACCAAAGCAGGGAGGGGCAAGGGGTGGAAGGAAAAGAAATCAAACCACACTTTTCCATTTGATGTTTCAGCTCTTAGAGGTGAGGCATATCTTTGTCTGCATTGATAGAAGGAACTACATGCAGGCCAAGGAAGTGACTGCAGTTAAAAACCGTGCTCTTGCTATGTTTACAGAATCAGGTAATTTCAACTACATGGTCCTCCATCAAAGAGACTTTTTCTCAGGACTGATAAGACTGCTGTGATAGCCAAGAAGAATTTAAGTCAAGTCCTCAAAATAAATAGATTTAGAGATCAACATATATTAGGTCTCTGTATTTATGTGTATTTATTTTTTCCCATAAACAATCTTCCTAGTAGAAAGATACCAGATACTTCCCTCCTTAGAAGGCTTCCCGTCCACCCAGACTGAGCGCATAAAGCAACTCCCAGTGAAAGCTTCTCTAGACACTGACAGGGAGACATCCTCCTTATGGATTAGGCTAAATGGCAAGGAAGACTCTTCTGAAATAATTGATCTTTACCTTTATTGGGTATGCTTACTGTCAATAAGTTCTGCCCTCTGGGCTTCTCCTTTTAGTAGTAGCCTTGTTTTTGAGGGGGGAAAAAATTGGAGTTAAGCAGAGGTGTTTTTGCTTTGGAGGCCTTTTCGTTTGTTTTTCTTTGTGTTTTGGGGACTTGTCTTTGCTCCTTCGAATCCCTCTCCCCTCATTCCCACTTCACCCTCAGCTCTGCTGAGGTATTCATTTCCTTTTCCCAAAGGGTAGTGTTCTTATTGACACTTTTTAAGAAAAGGTCTATCATTTGATTTCTGCTCGAGGCTGTGAGGCATTTTCACTTGAATCGGGGTCTCTGGACAATAATTGCAGATCCGTGGGTGCTCCTTGATTTCCGGGCACAGTGTTAAGCACTTCCCTCACTTTAACTCGTTTAATCCTCAGAAGGCTCCATTATTGTCTCCATTTTACCGACAAGGAAGCTGAGGCAGAGCAAGATTAACAAATTGCATGAGGTTTCTAAGTGGCTCCGGGTGGCACCTGGATTAGAGTGGAGGCATTCTGGCACCATAGCCCCTGCTGCTCTTAACCGCATCACTGTACGCCCTCTCTAAAACTAAAAATCCTTTAAGAACTTAAAGGTGTGCCTCTGGAATGTTGGAATATGCCACTATGGCATGTTGACGGAGAGAAAGTTTTGATCCTGGCATTCCTGAACTCATATTCTGTATATAAATGTCTACTTACACAGTACCAATGTGGTTTTTCTCAATGCCATTTTTTTAACCTTTTGATTTTTTTTCCTCTCTAGGATTGCTCTCACGTCTGATGTGGCCTCTGTTTCATGTCACATCTAAAACTCCTCTGTACCTCAAACTTAGAAAGGTAAGTATGTCTCTGCTAGACCGTCTGTCTGACTTCTGCCCAGTCTGCTCTCCCGTGGTCAGTGGTGAGTCTGGTCTCGTTCTCTCGGCCTTAAGGAGGGCCCACCAAGGCCTCTGCCCCTTGCCCAGCACAGAGGGTGGCATTCCAGAAAACACTTGCTCTCAGAGAATTTGCATTTGAGGAACTTCAGGCCTTGAGGGAAGAATAGGGCTGGGGGACGTGAAAACCCATTTTTCACTCTTTGGAAAAATCCAGAGAAGGTGCTAAGAACTGTCCCTGATATTTATTCACATTAGTTTAGAAATAAGGGGTTCTGTACAGTTGACTTACTTATCATGACTTGCTTACTAGATACTTTGTGATTTCCCTTCTTTACATTTTAAAAAGATGTTTTAAACTTGTTTTATCTTAAAAACAAATACCAGGAAAAAATGAGGGGTATTATCCTCCATTGACAGTCACATTTAATATGATTCTAAGTCTCTAAATCATGTTCCTAAAATCATAATATGAGGTGATTCTCAATTTGCATATGTTCTGTCCAAATTTCCTAAAATTACGAAATAAATATTATGAAATAAGTGCCCCTAAATCCAGTGTTTATTTGAGGGAACTCATGGTTGGCAGGATCCACAATACTTATCAGAAACTTTTATTCTTATCGTTCTCCACCATACATTTGGAGATTATGATTTGTTCTAAATGCCTATTTCAAAATACTGGTTCCAGCCTTAAATTTCATATTCAGCATTTTGGTTGTTTTTCCCCCATAACATGCATTAGGTCTCTGTTGAAGCCCATTGCCTTCTTCACCCTAAACCCTCCCCCTGTTTTGCAGCTTTAGTGCTAACAGTGTTGCTTAACCATAATGCTTGGCCTCTCTCCACACTTTTTTTTTAACAAAATATCCTTGACTGTAATGTGCCATAATTTTTTTTTCTTACATTTCATCTTATGCTTGAATTGCTTTTTTCTAAACCTCTCACTAAATAAACCACTTCCAAATTTATTTTGCTCTTGGGGCTGACTTCTAGAAAAGCTATCCACAGCTGCCCCAGGTGGAAGGCCAAAGTGATGTGTGTGTTTACATCCCTGCCTCCAAATGATTCTAATGGAAACGAGTCCTCTTCCCCACCAACATATTCAAAAGGAAAATTCTAGCAAAATCCAAAAATTGTCAAATCACTCCTGTATATCACTTGAGTAACTTGGTGATACTGGTAAGACCAGTTCATCCTAGACCCTTTTGTGATTGTTTTCTCTAGTTAAATGTGGGATTGCCATTAAAAGTACAGCTAATAATATTATACTTCATAATAATTTAGAAATCTTTCAAATTTATGACATACGAAACCTTGAAACATGCTGGAAATAATTACAAATTTCTTTTACAAGTACATGTTAGGAAATGGAATTACAGTGATCCAAATTAAAGATGATTGAAGTGAATCAGTAATTTATACTTTTTCTGTTATATTGTATTCTGAATAATGTTATTAATGTTTTCTAATTGTGAACTTGCCCTGTGTGTAAAATCGTTCTTGATACTTAACAGGCCACATCTACTTTGTACATATACTTTAGACTCTGCACCAGTCATTGTGCCTCCATTTGTACATATATCATGTATAATCTTTTTAACAACTCTGCATGGTAGAGAGTTGGCACCATAAAGAGAAGTTGTGCATTCAAACCTAGGGCCATGTGACTCCAAAGCCCGTGCTCTTTCCGCTCTGCCACCCCATCTTTCTTAGATTGCACAGACATACCTCATTTTATTGCACTTCCCTTTAATGTTGCTTCGTAGATGGTGCGTTTTTTACAAATTGAAGGCAAGCCCCTTCCACCAGCAAAAAGATTATGACTCACTTTATTGTGATACTTGCTTTATTGCAGTGGTCTGGAACTTGACCTGCAGTATCTGCAAGGTATACCTGTATCTAGCAGAATACTATCATTTGGTTAACATTTTTAAACTATCTATAGGAACATAACCTAGTTAGTATTAAGTAGAGTGTGCATCTCACATAGTGGAATAAAGGAAAGTAAAACATTTTAGGTAATAAAAGTTACCAAGAAATACCATTAAAATTTCTTTACTTCGTGACTCCCTAAACAAATAAGTTAAAATGAAGGCACTTGGGGGTCATAAGATAAGAGAATGTTAAATATTATTGTTAAAATTAGTAAATAAAGCACATTTCTCCATGTGTTTAAAACACTGGTGGAGTTATGTATGTTTATATTACAACAAAGTGCACTTTATTTGGAGAAATAATTGATCCATTGTATAGCATTTACCAAGGTAATGTTTTCTTTTTTTGTTTGAGCATAGGGATTAAAAGTTATTCATAAAACAGACACACACACAATCAACGTGTAAATTAGAACCACATTAGAGGATCATTTTATAGTGTTTCCCTAAAACGGTTCTCATTTACCCTGCATATTCAACTCAAAGTGTCTAAGAGTGTTGTTAGTTCCAATTCAGGGAAGATTTAGAACTAACTCTCTGTGAAGAGTTTTATAGCAAAATTTCAGTGTTCAGTTATTGCATTTGTTCTTTTTTGTGCACCTTTTTTTGTGGGTTTTTTTCCAAGGAATTACCATTTTACTGATTTTAATGTATATAATGGGCAAATCCAGGAGCATAATCTGTATGTCTGCTGTCTGAGGCCTCTTTTGGTAACAAAAGCCTGAGCACATTTCTCTCCTGATTAAAAACTTTCAGTGATTCTGATTAGTCAGGACTCTTGGTTGCAATTGACAGAAACTAATGGGACCATTGAAGAATTCCAAACAGCCAAGTGACAGGAGCATATTTGCATGTTAGAAGAATCACTGTGACAGCAGCATTGTAATGAGGATGAAGGAGAGCCAGTCTGCAAACAGAGAGAGACTGGGCAGCCAGTATGGGCCTCAGTCTCCAGGATGTAGAAATGTCCCTTTACACTGACCTGACTGGACTCCAAACTCCCTCCTCACCAGGCTGGTAGTAGGTTTAAAGGAAGCCACATGAAAATTGAGTGTTGGCCAATCGAATGGGCTGGCCCTCCATTCTCCAGCATACCCCACCCCTGCCATCCCCCACCCTCACTGAATTTTTTGGGTACCACAGATTGGAAAATAATGTCCTGTACATGGTTGCCCATGTCAGGTGGTGGGGGTTAGGGAGGGGCCATATGAGTGGCCATTAACTGCCTCCTCTCTCTTCCTTTTTGGGCTTCACCTGTCTGCTGTGAGAAAGGAGGCGAGTTTCAACAGAGGCCAGACCCCTGTGAGACTAGAGTGGCCCCATGTTCTGGTTGCTCTGGTTTTCTGCCTACTGGCTTAACACACCCTCGCTTCCATGTTCCCTGCAAGTTCTCTTCTTGGGTACAATTTTGTACGAAAGACTCATCTTCCTAATAACTAAAACAGAGGGGCACCATCTTGGTGTACTCTGCGTCCACAACAGGGCACTCGGTCCCAGGTACTGCCTCTCCCATGCCAGGCAGAATTAGTGGGTGCCTGAGTGTCAGGAAAGCGGGGTTCCCTGTTGCTCATTCTTATACATCTGAAGTTCTTCCTGCCTGAGGTCTCTATTCTAAAAGTTCTGATCCCTGCATAATGGCTGCTGTATCTTGGCTTGCCTAGAGCTCTCCAGTTTTCAGCAGGGTCTTCATGAGCCTCACCTGAAGGTTTCAGACATTCAGCCACAGAACTGAAATGGAATTGGCTTTGAGGACATGACTGACCTCAAAGTCTGAACCCCCTTAGACATGTATTTAACTTGATACCACAAGTACCTACCGTTACTGCAACATCTGTGAATCAACAAATTTGTCACATAAAGGTTTTCTATCCTTTCTCCTAGGGCGGGACTCCCCTCCCCCAAACCACCTCCGTTTCCAGCGCTATCATTTCCATCTTATGGAAATCCACAACCCCACTCTCTGTCCCAGATTGCTGGTCTGGGAGGCACATCCAGGCTTGGGAAGCCGGGCTGTCCTGTGCCTCAATACTAGCAGCAGTGGCCTCTCTTTCCTCTTCCTGGTAGACTTCCACTTTTTTTCCTTTGGTTTTTAAGCAATTTGGAGTTTAAGATCAAGGCCTTAAAGATAACTTTGTCTGCCTCTCCCTTTCTAGGTATTTGCATAGGAATCAGAGGAATTAATCTTGTGAGTAAACTCTTAACATCTGCTTGTTTCCTTCTCTACCTGCCTTGGGGTCCTAAAGCACACAGTGTCCCCCCAGGCCACCAGTGCCTTTGCAGAGTCCACTTCCTCTGCAACAGGGGGGGAGGGGGAACATTTTTGCAAAGTAATCTGGCTCCAGTTCCAGCAGTTGAAGCTTGTCTATAGCACAGGCGTGCACTAGTCAAGGATCCTTTAGCACCTTATTGAGGCAGCCTGCAAATCTGCATCTCACTCCACAACTTCAAGTGTGCAGAAAAGATCCCCCATTTTATTTCCCATATCTTTTTTCCTACTCCAGCCCCCATTCGGGCAGCTTTGAGGGGAATGTCATTGCAGTCATTTTTAGATGTCTTCCTCACTGACTCTTCCCTAGGACCTGGAGATTTCCTGGCACCTGGCAGGTGAGGGACTTGCGTCTGGCCCTCAGCACAACACAGTGGTGGTGTCTGAAAGGCCTGAGCTCTCTGCCTCAAGGCCGCCCTGAGGACACCCCCCCCAGCTGTCCTCTCGAGGGAAACAGCTGTGCAAGGGCCCCCCTTTTCCTTTCCAGGTCAGGGGGCAGGAGGACTGGAGGGGAGAGTGTCTTTTTCTCACCCTCTTACCCGCTCTCTCCTTCTCCCGTCCCAGAAGTTGAGCAGAATCTCCTCATTGGGTTTAGATGTTGAAGATACACTGCTTCAGCCATCATCTGGGCTAAAATACAAGGAATTACAAACCCTGCCACCCGTTTTAAATGAGCTTGAAAGGAAACTGTTGGGAGGACAAAGTTAAAGTTCCAGAGCTGTCCTGCCATGCCGGTTCGGAGGTCATAATGAAGGCAAAACATCACCCAAACAGTGGTAACTATACACATTAAGAAAAAGAGACAGATCTGAGAGAGTAAGCCCGTAGATCCTTGAGTCAGTGAGAAAAATCTAGCATGACCCAGACTTTCTGACTTTGGAGAGGCTAGGCCGTGACAAGGTGAGGAGACTGATGTTAGTAACAGGGACTCTCGAATCTCACACATCCAGATGCAGATCCCAGCTCAGCTGCTGGCTGTGTGACCATGGGCAAGTTAACGTAACTTCTAAGCCTCAGTTTTCCAACAAGTGAAATGGGGTCCATACCTCCTACTCATGTGGTTGTTGAGTAATGTGATGAAAACAGTGGCCGTCACCTGTGAGCATCCCATACATGGTAGCTGTTGGTGCCACTCACTAGAGGAGCAGTGAGTCTGGAGTTAGCCATGCGGAGCCCCTGCTTTATAACAGGTGACATTCAGGGGCGCTGGGACACATCAAGTTGAGAGGCAGGTAGTTGGACTTGTCTGGAATTTGAAAGAAAATTCAGGATTGAAGATAGGTATTCGGGAGGCCTGTGATCCCCAGTAGTTGAAACCTTGGGTTATGAACGAGGTCTCCCAGGGATTGTGCTACCAGGGTAGAAGGCTAGGTGCCAGGCCCGCAAATCTCGTCGCATTTCCAATGACCCTTTGCAACATGCCCTTGAAGTAGGAATAGCCTACTTAAGGTCTCCACCTCAGAGATGTAATCTCATTGTTCCCTGTGGTCCGCTTCACTGAAATAAGATTTAGTTGTCCATAATCTACCATCTTTGGTGGGCTCTTGCATCTGGAATTAGACTTGAGAAAATCAAATTAAAAAACTTATTTGAGAGGCTTTTCAAAAACAAACCTGGTACATCTTCAGCCTTGGGGAACCTTTCACTGAAAACCAAGGCAAAATTCCCAGTGTTTGGGGCTTGCCCAGTTCTTTCCCACTCAAATCATTAGAAATAAAAAAGTCAGCCTGAAGCATTTACTTAAGCAAAAGCAGGAGCAGCTAGAGGTGAATGAGCTGAAACTGAAGGGAAATCCCTTTGTTCAACTCGGGTTTCAGTGAATGCTCAGCAGGCGGCCAAACCAGTTCATTAACAGAGAAAGACGCGTTCTTCAACGCTGCTCCCAGAAGCACATGCCTAGAAAAACATATTGGGACAACAAAGAGGTGCATTCTAGAAATCATACGCTCCAGATTCATGAAACTTTAGTTTTTGTCATCAGTGAAGAAACAGATCATTTCCCCCCAGATATTTTCCCATTTATTTAAAACAATTAACTACAACTAACCTGCCTACTGGGTCCCAATCCCCATTCCACGAAAAATGTGGTTCTTCTTGCTACCCCAGAGCTCAGAGACATCTATAGTTAGGAACATTGAATACTACAGGGTCATTTTTTTCCTACCATATACATTTTCTAATATAGTTGACATATCAAAACCTTTTTCTCAGATTTTGAAATTTTAATTCAGACCTGAAAAGCTGTCTGCATCCCGCCAGACTTAGCTATTTTTCCTCACTGCCTCTCCTCTGCTTTATTAATTGTCCTAGATTGCATAGGATTTTCCCCCAGGGCCAAGCATGCTTTCAGGTTCTCTGTTGCCTTGTTAACTATTTAAGCATTAAACGGGTGCTGAGATGGCAGGTGGGAAAGGCGGACGGACTTGATCTCTTCCCTGCCTGAGTTCTCCTCTTTCACTAGTGCTGCTTACATTGAACAGCTTAAGAATAAGCTCCTGTGTGAGCCCTCGGAGGCCAAGGAGTATTGTTGAATTCAGAAAGGAATCGCTTTCTTTTAGTGATAATTTGAATATTTTGACAATGAAGCTGAGCTACTCCACTGCCTGGTTTGCGTACTTCATGTCATGCGCACCCTTTCTAGGGAAGCACTCGAGCCCCCGCCTCTCCGAATTCATAAATTGGTATTGTCTGTTGGTGAGATGGGTAGGAGCAAACGAAGAATCATCCAGAAGAATTTCGCTCCCTTGCTTTAATGTGTTCTAATGCCCTTAAAAAAAAAAACCCACAAAATTAATACAGGCCTTCGGAGACCACACTAAATGTTGAGTATTTTGAGAAGAGAGATGTACCATGAAGATGATTTGTGAAGTGTTTATACATGCAAAGCAAGGAATACATTTAAAACAAATTCTCTGGATGATTCAGATGAAGAACCTACTCACCTCCAGTTTTTTTCCTGCATTTTGATGGGTGATTTTAAAGTTTTAGTTGTCTAAGATGATCTTTCTTAATTTTTCCATTTTTAACTTAAAAGGGTGTTCTTACGCAAAATAAATGGACATAGCCTTTTTGATCAAATTAAGAGAAAGAAAACAGGCAACCAAATGAAAAAAATCACTTAGGTGAGATATAATTGGCTTTGTTTCATAATAGATTTACCTTTGTACTGGGTAAGAAAATCCTGAAAAGCTTTTCCCCTAAGAGGATCAACTGGTTGCAATAGTCTGAGTTGGGAGAAGCCAAGCTTTATAATTAATTGGTGAGCAGAGATACTGGATTCCCAGTGCTCACCAGTGGTGCAAAGCTGGCTGCACACCCGGCCCTGAAGACTCGGCGAAAACATAAATTCTCAGGGCCCCAGTGACGCTGTGTCAGTCTGTACAAAACATTTTCCTGGTATTCTGATGCATAGTCAGGTTCAGTACCCGCTGAATTGTCTACTCAATTTGGAGCCTTCAGCCTTTTCACCCTGCCCGTTTGATAAATCTATACGTTTATATGAAGCTTTTGTTGAAAGTGAATGCCCACTGGTTATTGCTGACTTTCTTCAATTCATAATTTGTTTCAGGTTCTGTTATTGCATAGATTTGCATGCCTGTTTTATGGTATTCTAATACTGTTGATTTAAAAAAATTCCATTTCCTCTGAGTGCTATTTTGAATATTTTATATAAGCAATTGCATGGTTTATGTTTTTTTTTCTACTTGCAGAAATCAGGGGAAAATTTCAGGTTTTTTTCTAATCCAGTTACAAGTAGGGCAAAGGATATAATAGAAATACTTAAAGCTCTTCTTGAGCAAGATTATATGAAATATTGAAACTCCGTTAAGTTACAACATAATGAACACTGTCACACTTTTTAGATATGAGATGATCTAAATGTTTAAGACTTTTGCCATGGGGTATATCTGAAATATTTTAAAATTAAGGGTGGTAGGTCTCCTGAGGTATTACATACAGGATTTTAACATTTTAAAGTGATCTGTTATTTATTCAAAAGCATGAAAAAGCAACAGAAAATCTCTTCTACACTATCAGTGGTGTGTGCTCTTGGAGTGAAGCCCCAGTTGCAGGATAAAGGGGCTGGGGGCTGGGAGGGCTTTCCTGGCTTCATTCACTGAAGATGTGCAAGGTCTGCTCTTACAGGTTTGAATCCTCAAACTGATTCCTGTGAGGACTCCATGACCACCTGGAAGCTGACGTTTCCTGTCGTCGAGTAGGTATCAAGTGATGGTACCTTTTTAGGGTTATTTCTCTCTGGCGTGTTTATGAATAAGTGCTTGGAAACAGTAATATTAGTCAAGGACGCGAGGGAGGTTCCAGGTACTTCAAAAAGAGGTTCTGGTGCAGAATAAATAAACATTTCTCCCTCAGACTGCAAAACTACCTCAGAACAGAATTCGCAAACATTTTCTTTTTTCTTTTTTTCTTTTTTTCGCTGAGCCATCGTGCTACCTGTTGGCAGCTCAGCAGCTGCTCAGCTCAGGTTGGGAATCCAACCGGCAACCCTGTTGCTCAAAGCCCGCACTCTTCAGCGAGCTCTTAACCAACTGAGCCACTCAGCCGGCCCTTGAACATTCTCTTTTTTACTTTTTTTTTTTTGAGGGCAGTGTCACTGGCCCTCATATGTGGGACCCGAACCGGGGCCGCTGGCTTCCCAAGCCAGCGCTTAACCACCGCGCCACTCGGCTGGCCCGAACATTCTCTTTTTAAAAAAGCATCCGTAAACTCTCCATTTCAGGGAATCAGAGGATGCACTTCGCAACTTTTCATCGCCTCTGCTGCCCCGCATCCACAGCCCCGTAGAATCTGGAGGCCTGTGGGATTTTCTGCCGACAGCCCTGTCAGTGCAGAAGCTTTAAAGCTGTCCTGACCGCACTCCTAACCATGTACGCAGAGGATGTAAAGTTGCCCTCCCTTTACGGCGGGTGGTGACTGATAAGCTACGGAAGATGCTGCTCACATACCAGTCTGCTAGAGAATCCCGCTACAGGCTCTGAGGCTTCATTGGAAAATACCACAGTAAGAGCTCCTGCCCGTCTGCTGCTCTCTGCTGCTCGTGCAGACAGCTTGGCTAGGGGGATGGCAAGGTGTAAGTGGAAAGAGCACTTGGCTTAGCTCACAACACCTGGGTTTGGCCCCTGGCCACTGTCGTGGTCATCAGTAATATCAACAAAAGCTGACACTTTGGGGGCACGTACTGTGTGCTGGGCACTTGGCTTTGTACCGCTCAGTACTTGCAGGATCTTATTCATCAGTGCCTCTGGGTAGAGACCCAAAGTCTCTGAACCTGGGTTTCCTCATCTGTTAGCTGGGGATAAAAATGCCTTTCTGCCTGTCTCACAGGGCTGGCACATGGAAATTATTAAGCAAAATAGCATGAGAGGCCTTCATGAGCTCAACTGAAATACATTATTGTTTTGCTACATATTATTTTAGTTCCCTTTGAAATATAATGTTACTAAATAATATTTTGATTTATTGGCCAAGAAATTGAAATTCATCCCAACATGCCAGCCTATCTCCTGGGAACTGAGAAAGGCTCTAGCAGTTCCAGTTGGGTGGGGGAGGGGGTCTTGCCATTGTATCTCCTGTTTCCTGTCTGATTGACATTAGAAGACGGGGCCTGATAACCAGTAAGATCCTGGAATGTGTCTGCCCAGTAGTGGGTGGTGAGTCTGTGGGCTGAAGACTGGTAGGGGGCGGCCAACACACCAGGCAGCATCAGTCTGAGGAGCAGGACGGGCAGGACCATCGCTAAGCAAGCAGGAAAGGAAGCCCAACTTGAGACATCGCTATAGGCTACTGGGAAGGAGCAGCAAGCATGCGGCAGTGGGAAATTGGGGCTTATTGTAAGCAAGGTGCCCGGCCTCCGGCCTCCAGGGCGCCAGGAGCACAGAGCAGCACATTGAAGCCGCCTGTGGATGGGCTGAGGGATGGACCACACATGTGGATTGCCAGGACAGCTACTTAGAGAGTGCGCATTCCTCCCATTGAACTGGGTATAATTGTAATGGTTTGTTAAACAAACAAAGGACCTAAAGCTGTGAATGGGGGAGAGAAAAGACGTAAGGTGGAAAGGAGAGGAGGCCCCTGCCTGCTTGTGTCCCACTCTTTTTAAGCTTTCTCCCTGTTTCCTTGACATCCCTTCTCCTTTGAGAGAAGCCAGTGTGGGACCTTGCAAAAGTTGCCTTGTCTCTCTAGTGTCATTTCCTTTTAAGATGGAAACCTGATGAAATCTTTATCATCTTCAAAAGGAAAAGTGAAACACTGGGGTCATCCTAAAGGACCAGTGATAAATCTTTTGCTATTTCAAATCATTTCTGGATGAACAATTTGCTTTGCATCATTTCAATTTATTGGAGGTGACATGGGAAGGCAAAGAGGACATTCCCACTCAGGCATCATGTAGTATTGTGTCGAATAAGTCAGGCATGCGGCCTCTGAGGCGGGCAGAGGAGAGGGAGTGAGCCCTGGACCGGAGGCAGCAGTCGCACTTTCTCCTGTAACTGTGTACACAGTTTATAGTAAAGTGAGTTCCAAATGCTCATCCAGTGAAAAGGCTTGGAAAAAAAAAAACACAACATGCATAAGTTGTCACTTAAAACTGCCAATTACATTTGTGTCCATTTGGGTAATCAGATTTGGTCTCAGGCTCACCTTGCGTAAAAAGAACCATTTAGAGTTTCAAAACAGCACATTTCATCTGGCAGTGCCCTCAGGGTAATGAAGCTATCCATGGGGAGGCATAAGTGATTACTTGTCAGTGTTTTCCTGTGTAAAGCAATCTGTTGATGAGCCGTCCTCACTTTCACTAGCTCCTGCTTCTGAACTATAGGATAACCCCAGATTCCTCAGCCTGGTTCCTGGGACTGTTGGTGATTGGGGTACTGCCTCCTCTCCAGGCCCGTCTCCTGCCCTGCTTATACGCACACCTGCGTTCCAGCCAGACTGAACCCCCAGGATACCTGCTACCCCGTGCTGCTTCCTGCCTCTGCTTTTCTGTGTTCCTCCCTCTGCCTGAAATACACCGCCTCCTTTTTGTCCACCTGATACACTCCTAGTCTCAACCTAAGTAGCCATTATCAAAATTTAGGTAGTACCAATATTCAAAAAGGAAAAACAAAAGTCACCTCGGATTCCACCCCCTGGAGAAACTCTGCTGACATATTGTTACTTGTACTTTCAGGCCTTGCTCTGTTTAAGTGGAGCTATTGTTGTTTTAGGATCAAACAGTCCACCCACGCCTTGAGCGTCCTTCCCACATCTCATATAGTTTTTAAGTTTCTTTCAAGAGATGTTTACCTCATGAGTCTGGCTCCCTGTCACCAGTGTGACCAGTCTGCTGCTCTTGTTTCTTTTCTCAGTTGAGCCTTTACCCTCACACACTTCCTGGGAAGGCCCCAGGCTTTTCTTTTCCCTAGAATGGTAGTGTACTAGGACAATAGGCTCTGTCACTAATTAGGTAGTTTTGGTTCCTCCATGCCCTGCTCTTAGAGGCCCAGGAAAAGAGATCACGGCTGTCAGCTATAGAAGCCTATCCTAAAAGGGCCTAAAGCCAGTCGCTGAGGATTTGCTGGGAGGGGTGAGAGGGATGTATTTTCAGCCATCACAAAGGAATAGTACCCATCACTGACTGTAATGACTAGAAAATTTTGTAATACCAGAGGCTCTTGTCAGGGTTTCAGGACGCCTCTCCACCCCTCACTCCCACCATGCTCCCTCAAGTTCCTTAATAGTCTCCTTACAGCAAGGTCCATTCCATGTCAGCTGGAGAACCTATCCTGGACTTCACACTTGCCTCTCTGCAAATGCTTGTTTGTAGACATTTGATATTTCTTCCTAAGTGTTTGTATTTTAAAATACCATGCATGTGGTGGGGAGAGGAGGAGTGTGGACGATTTAAGAATCCGTGAATGTTTCCTTCCCTCCTTCCTCCCAGAGGTATTTATTATGTGGAACGATCCATTCCATGGAAGCTCTTCGGCCTTGTCTGGGGACGGCCGGGCCGAGCTGTGCAAGCCGCTGGCTTCCACTCCGTCCAGGTGAGGGGAGGGGCCCGGGCACTCCCAGACCTCTCAGGCTTCTGTGGCTTTTTGCGGCTCATGTTCCTGGGCTTCGGCCTTTTCCATTGCTGCTTAGGCCTTCCTCCCATCCAGCAGAGACAAGCTCTGTGGGCATTCCTACCTGCTTCTGCCTCTCCTCTTCCTACCTCCATATAGACCAGAGTGGCTAGCCTCAACTAGTAAATAGGTTAGGCATTATCGTCAATTTGCTAAACATACAGCAAAGAAAGGGTCCTGCCTGTGAAAGCCTCCCTTCTTTTAGGATAGCGGGCAGCCAGTCATGGATTTTGAGCTATTAGGTCTTGTTTTACACTCTCACCAGTTAGAAATCATTTTGGAACAGCTTAGCAAGTTTTTCTAGCGTAAACTTAATTCTCATTTTGCTTATTTGTATCACCATAGACTTGTCACTACACTGTCTTACCCAAAAGGAACTGGGAGAATTGAGAGGCAAGAGGCTTCTTCTGTCCTCGGAGCCTCTGAGAATTGCATGTCCCCACAAGCCTGCTTCCACCCTGTTCCACAATGCAGAATGGATATCCTAAGGGAGGAGCAGTCTAGCTGCAGCCTGCCGTAAAGAAAACAAATTCCTCCTCAGCCCCAGGACAACCTGCTTCACCAAACCACTCGGGAAGGACAGACACTGGTGAGCAAGGTTGATCGTGTGAGCTCAGTGACGGCATCTGAGGCCACCCATGTAGAGCTCAAGAGTAATTTATAAAGTCACTCATAGAAGCCAGCCTCACAAGGGTGCCTCCTTCCCTGGAGCCCAAGAGTATCATTTGCCCACACCTCAGCCCTTCCCTCCTGCTATGGTCTCCTTGCTGGACGGAAGGCCCATAGTGCACCTTCAACTCAGCACGTCTAAAACTAAACTCCTAACGCCAATGCTTTGCTAGATTTTTCATCTGGGACTCATCTCCACTTTCCCTGTCTGCCACCACTGTCATCTCTTTGACCTAACCTAACCTTAGTCCTAATCTAACTGGTCTGTTTACAAAATGTCACTTCGACCTGCCCTCTCTTCCTTTCCAGGCCACTGTTATCTCTAATGAGATATGGCGAAAGCCAAATTGGTCTCACTAGCCCTGGTCCCACGACTCTCGGTATCTAACATGTCCCTGCCATAATTCTTGTAAGTGATAATCCTTTGCTTATGACGGATTCCCGTTGCCCAGCTGCTGGTCATCAGTTTTGGCCGTCCTTGCGCCTTGTAGTGTGGCTCCTCTAGTCTTCTGTGGCTCTTGGCGGCTTAGAGTCCTGTGCTTATTCCTTTCCCGTTGCTCCTCATCTCCCTGAGTTGGCATTCTCTACCTGCTTTTGCTTCTCTCCCCACCTCCCTGATGCCTTGACTAAGTAGGTTAGACGGTCTACTAAAACATTACAACAAAAAAAGCCCAGCTGGTGGAATGGGGCAGCACATCGCTGACCCTTTGTCGCTGGTCCTTGTCTCTCCCTTCAGCCTGCTTGTCCACAGGGCCCCATATTTGCTTCATATTCCAGTCATACTGAGCTACTACTTTTCAAGTGTCCAGTGTCGATTCATTCTCTTGGCCTGAACGTAGCCACTTCTCCCTTGAACACCAGGTAGACCCGCAGGCTCAGCTTTAACTCTGGCTTCTCCATGAAACCTCTCTTGATCCCCTAAGCAAGAGATGATCACTCTCAGCAAGGAATACACCGCTGTATTCCTTACCCACCTTGAATTTTAGTAATTATTTTAAGTTTTTTCATGCGTTTAATTGTAGCATATCTGTTCATTCCTAAGGAAGAGCATCTTTAAAGACCCATGTCCTGTTCACGACTCTAGTCTTATGTATTGCCTCTTTCCATTATTTGGTTTTGCCTGACTTTCTATTTTTGCCAATCTGGTTGGCTTATCATTGAATTTCACTGCATTGTGTTTGTTTGGGTAGATGGGGGTGGACATTAAGAACTAAAACAGAAAATGTCAGATGTGTAAGTGCATGAAAAATAAAAAAAAAGGCAGGGAATGGGGGCATAAGGAAGATTTGGGTTGGGGTTGAGGTTGATCAGGGATTAAATAGGTTAATGAGGATTTGAGTGTTGCCAGCCAAGTACAATGAAGAGAAAAGGCCCACAGAGTAGAAAGTATAAGGGAAGTGATTTTAATGATGGACCAAGAAATCTAACCTGGGTAATATTGTGCTTATTTTCATTTGTTTGCTAGCTGAGTTTCCCCTTCTGTGAAATGCCTTTGTATTTTTATTTTTGTTCTTCCATAAAGTTTTCAAGTTTCATTTTAAACATTAAGCCTGTGATCTGGAATTAATTTAATATGTGATGTGTGATAGGAATCCAGTTTCCTCATTTTCCATAGGGATAACAAATTATTAAGTAGTCCAGTCTTCCCCCAATGATTGCAAAGCCAGCCCGTCATGTATTTTCTATACAAGAGTGGGTCAGTTTCTTGGCTGTTCATTCTCCTCCTTGGCTATTATTGGTCCACTTGTCTAATCCTATGCCTGTATCATACTGCCTTACTTACTGTAGCTCTTCAAAAAAAAAATTTTTATCTGTCTTTCACCTTTTTCTTCTCTGAGAGAAATCAGGGTCTGTTTGTGTGATGCTGAGAATGATCCAATAGAACTGGGAATGAGTTGGCTGTTCTTGAACATTTTGTTCTCCATATAAAATTTAGAATGATCCTTGTCAGGTTCCAACAAAGAACCCTGTTGAATTTTTATTAGAACGTCATTGAAATAATACATAAATATGGAGAGAACTGACAATATTACAATAATTCTTCGTATTTCCCTATCCATGAACATAGCATGCTTCTCCAGTCAATTTAGGTCTTCTCCAATGTCTTTCAGTATAGTTTTATAATTACTCCATAAATATTTTGTACATCTTTGGTTAGATTTATTTCTAGATATCTTTGTTTTGTGGTAATGTATATAGTATTTTATATCATATTTTTATTTGCTTGCATTTAGAAATACAGTTGATTTTGTATTTTGATTTTTATAACTAAATATCTTGCCAAACTTTCTAATTCTAATATTCTATGTGTGGATTCTCTGGAGTTTTCTATGTAGAAAGTCATCTATAAATAATGAAAGATTTATGCCATTCCAATTTTAGATCTTTTGTTTCTTTTTAATGCTTTATTGTATGGTACACAACTTCTAGTACAAATGTTTAACAAGGAGATAACAAGACAATAGGTACTTAGATCATCTGAGGAAGGTTTCATTAATTTAAAAATTATCTCCGTATTCCTGTTTCTTAGTCTGACAGTGCATATGTTAAACCATTTAACTTATGAATGTTTTTACTGTTAATTAGTCTCTGGGCTCTATTAGCTGGATGATAAAACTTTGCTTGCTCCATGGCATTCACCACCATTGAGCACCAGGATAGCAAACATGTGAAAATAGCAGATAACCCCAGAAGAAGCTACACTGGCAAGCATATGGTGCCTAAGCATCACCAGGGGAGTTTATTACACATGCAGATCTCAAATGCTAACCTGGCGAGTTTGACTCCCCCACAGGTCCCTGGGCTTTGGCATTAGCTGCGGCCTTTTTGGTTGTTGTTTCTTAAAAATAAAAATAAAAATCCTGTTCTTTTAGGGATTTCTTTCTCTCTCTAGGATATTAATGGTAATTGTTTCTCAAGTTTTCTTCTCTATCAGTAGAGGTTTTTTTTTCTTTATCCTAGTTGGTTTTTTTTTTTTTTTTGGTTTGTTCTGTGTTAGTTTTTCCTATGAGATGCTTTCTTCTGATTTCTGGTGATCCTCTGCTGCCTGCTGATTTGTAAGTGGGCTATTAAGAGCTGATGGAAGCTTGGTGTATTTAGATAAGGTGTGTAGGCTTCCTTGTAGGTTAATGCAGGTAAAGCCTGGGGACTGCCCTTGTCCTTTTCTTTAGCTCTTTTCTCTTGAGCTGGTCAACTTTCCCAGAGAAGACTGCTTCAGTCTCCTGCCTTGGAGGCTGCAGGCTGGTCCCCGGTGTTCTGATAGCCAAACAGGGCAAGTGTACAAGGCCCCACTTAATTCATCCTGTGCCAGCACAGTACCCTGTCTCATGCCCCCACGGGGAGCGTGTCAGAGGGCTGAGCGCTTCACTAACAGACTTTAACCACTCTGCTTTTATGCCCACTTTCACCCCACTTCCAGAGGTGCCTGATGCCCACATTTCTGAGACTTTCAATGGGTTCTATAAGGTAAATCAGGTTGCTTCATAGCTTTTTATTCTCTTTTTTTTTTTTTTTTTTTTTTTAGCTGAGCCAACCTGCCGCCTGTTGGCAGCTTAGTGGCAGCTCAGCTCGGGCTGGGCATCGAACTGCTGTTGCTCAGAGCTCAGCTCGCACTCTTGAGCGAGCTCTTAACCCACTGAGCCACTCGGCCGGCTCTCATAGCTTTTTAGTAATGGCTTAGAATTAGCTTTCTTAGGACGCTAAGGCAGACTCTGCTTGTTCACCTGCCCTCCAGCTTCCACAGTTTTGTTGCAGTTGCTCCCTTTCCTGTTACCTTAGGCTGTAGTTTTGAAAATTCTTACTAACACTATTATAAGAGTTTCAAGAGAGACTGGAGCTACATACTTTCATTCAGTTTGCCATTTATAAGTCAATATTACACAGTTTGTAAATAGCAAGTTAACACTCTGGGCTTTTGTTTTCTAAGTCTAGTGCATACATTTGATCTGTGCTGTAATCAACTAGACAGTAATCAACTTATAATTTTCTCTTTGAATATTAGACAAATAGCTCACCTTGACTTTCTTGCTTATTTTAGGCGTCGTTTCTAAGAAAATAAGAGTGTAGTCCTAACCAGGTTAACAAAATGAAGTCTCTCAAGGTGACAATTAAGAGTCAGTAGGCAGCTCACCCGAGTGTTCAGGAGGCAGTGGGGGGATGCGTGGCCAGCTGTGAGGCGGTGCTCCCCAGAGCAGAACAGGGGGGCAGGCGCAGTCGGGCTTCCCACCCACAGGTACAAATGGGGCAAATAGTCCCAGTCATGTTAAAGTGGGGATGTCTACCTGGCCATTGAATGGACAGTTCTGGGGGAACACAGAAGCGTTTTTGTGCAGGCAGGGTCTCACCAGACACATTTTTCTGTTCCTAAGTTAGCCCTGGTGTTTAGTGATCTACTTTTATCTCCACCACAACCATCTTAGCCCAAGCGCCTGGGGTCTCCCCTGGGCTGTTATAATCACTTCCTCAGTGGGCTCCCAGTTTTATTCCTTCACCAGGAGGAGAAGGTGCTCATTCCTCTGCCTGGGAGGGTGTGACCGGCGGAAGTAGGAGGGTTGCAGGACATTCCAGGATGGGACATAGTACGGAAAATACAGAAGCCTGAGAATTACGGACATAGCAAGTGGACTGCTCTGTGGCCTTGGAGGCCTTTGAGATGCTGAGGGAGAGAGGTCCGCAGACACAGCAGGGCAATAGGCCTTGTGCATCCAGCTTAAGAGTTCATCCCAGACAAGAGCCTCTTTTCAAGTGGTGTGTCAGATCAGATATCTTAGTTCTTCATTGAATATATACATTTTAATAAATGAATTTTAGAGATGCTGACAAATTGATCCCTATGATATGGAAGCAACTTGTATTTTTACTTTAACCTGATTGAGGCACAAGAGTCAAAGTGAGTTGTTGATACCAAGAGGGATTGTCTCTTTTTTCATCTAAGTCAGTGTCCTTTAACCAGGTTGAATCTAGGACCCCTTAGAAAATCTGAAGAAAGTTGTGGTCTCTCTTCCCATAAGAATTCCAACACACATGCCTCCTAATGTTGCATAGAATTTCAGAGAATTGATAGCCACGAGCCGCGGAAGTCAGCTATGGCCCCACTTAGGAAGCCCTGCTCTAAGTTAAAGCTGAAAGCCCAGCCACAGCCATCTGGTAAGGTGCTCATCAGGCCTCACATCTGTAATCTTCACCAGGTGAGCCCATGAGCACCTGTTTGGCTGATTAGACATCTAATGAGCCCCAACTCTTACAGCATTGTACTTGCTTGCATACGACATCTAACAAATTTTATGACTCGTGTGCATAATAAAAAACAAGCAGTAACAATTACTAGGTTCTGAGTAGCTTTTTTGTGCTCCTGCTGATGTTTCTGGATAGTTTTTTCATTGATGATCCTTGCTACCACAGCCCCTCAAAGAACTGAGGGATGCACCCTCTCTAGAAATGCCCGAGAGCCAAGTAAGCAATGAATTTCCATCTACCCCGCTTCACGACTGGCTGTTTATTTTGTGAATATAAGAAGAAACAGAAACTTGTTAGAGGCTCTTTTTAAATTGGCCTTCAATGTAAAACAATCCTAGGTTTTGGGAGTATGAAAGAGGGGGTAAGTTTGGAAGAGAATCTTATCTACAAGGCATGGTAATGAATGGAATAAAAAAAAGAATGTAGAGTGCCCAAGGTGGAAGACTAAAATACGGCAATTCAGTTTCCTCTCAGAAATGGGCCTTGCATTATGTCACTGGGGACAATGGAAATAGAAGGCAGGAGTCATAGTTTATTTTGAGAATGTTGTAAAACATTTGTCCCCCATTAGATGATTGTGTTATGCGGCATTGGGGACGTCCTGGAACTCCAGCTGTGCTCTGACCCCTCCCCCACCGTCGTATACCATCGGCCCTCAGGGAACACAGTCCTTCCTGGCTGTTGCCATATATATATGTTCTTACTCCAATCTGATCCTCTCTCATCCCTAAAATAATCAGCATGAACAGAATGAAGCAGATGGCACAAGCCTTCTTTGGCATACTGGCAGATCTGTATCACTCACTCAGTATTTTTAGAATCAAGGGGATTGAAAATTATGTCCTGAGATGTTTTGGGGGAAGACTTACTATCTTCCTAGGGTGACAGGTGTTGAAATGTTACCGTATTTAAGACTCGAATGCAATCTGCATGTCAACTCACAGAATGGACTGATTATCTATCATCAGGACCATCCCTTTGTCAGTTCTGCTAGGATTGTTGGTGGTTTGCCAGATAATAGAAAGTTAATCACAAGTCTGTTTTAAGGATGTGGCCAGAAAGCGCGTCAGGTTTCCACCAAAGATTGGAATCAGCAGCAGCTAGCCAGCACTGGTCAAGTACGTGTGATGGGAGATGTTGTATTAGCCTCACGGTTTATTTTTTAAAAATAGCTGAGCTTTGATCCTTGGCCACAGTGACTTTATAGTCCGTTAGGAAAGACTATTTTTATAGAAGTTTGTGATTATACCATGAAAACCGTGCAAATATTTATATTTGAAGGTTCATATTAATGAAATACACAGTTACAGTGAATGAAATATTATAACCATTTGTAAACTTCAATTCATCATTAAAAAAGACTTACTGAAGAAATTAAAAGAATGCTTAAACTGTCATATAATTATTTTAGTTCAATATTTGAGGACCAACTTTCCACTTAGCATTGGGTTAGGTGTATTTCACACAGATGTAAAACTCAAAGAGATAAAGTTGTGGGGAAAGACAACTTTATGAAATAAGTTAAATAAGTATCAAAATGTTTAAGTGACTTTACTTTTTGTTGTTGTTGTTCTTTGTTAGAAAGTTTGATGGGTAACAAAGAGTTAGAGGAAATGTGCCTCACAATTAAATAAACTATGGCCATATCTGAAACTCCTTGGTTATATACCAGCCATCTTTGAAGGCCCAAGAGCAGTGTAGATGATAATGTCCTTGAGCTAGACTTCTGAATCAAAGGAAGTGGACAGAGATTAGATCTGGGAAAGCTTTATTAATGCTCAAGGGCAGGCACCTTTTCTTTTTAATTGTATAAATCTCATTTTTCCTTTGTATTCTTGATGTGTCGGGAAGCAGTCAGTCACAGTTGATGGCTGTTGAGAAACAAAGAATATGCAGGCTTATTTTTACTTGAGCCCTCACATATCCTTTCTGCGTGTGTAAGCACGTGGAGTAGCCAGACTACGCGTTCCTCCCAGTGTGAATAATGGTGAATTATACGTAGGGAGAGAACATGTCTTTTTCCTGTTGTATCCATAGCTGAGTGGTTGGAACGCTGTGCCAACTGATGGTTTCTACTTTCTATCCCCATGTTTCATAAATACCACATATTTGTATAGTGTGTTTTTAGATTACAAAGTGCTTTCAGATCCATCTTGTGTCACTCAGTTGTCCCCGACAGCCCATGCATCAGGTAGATATCACAAGTGAGGACGCTGAAACTCAGCACTTAGCTAACAAGTGGGGAAGCTGGAGTTTGAACTGGGGGATCTCCCCACTTTATTCACAGAACAGGTGACTGGATCTTCATCAGTTCCCCCACACTGCAGGGAATCACCTGAGTGGGGGTCAGCAGCACGGTGTGTCGGAAGGAAAGCATAGCCTCGCCTCCATCTCTTCTGGCAGTGAAGCTACGAGCCTGCCTGTGCTGCCCAGGGCAGTGGCCATTAGCCACATGTGGCTCCTTAACACATTTTTTGCGGGAAACGAGTAAACTCGTCATATAGCTCAAATGCCCGATTACAAAGTGTTAAATTAAGTAAAAATCTCGGTTTCTTTGCATCACACTCTGAGTGTTTAATAGCCATCATATACCGGGGCTGCCAAAAAATGTATACATTTTAAGACATGTTATCTATGTATTACCTTTTAAAGTTGAATTGAATTATGGTAGCAATGTGTAGTATAATGTTCGCTCAAAAGATGGCGTTACTCATATGAGTGCTAGCGTCCTTCATTGTATTACAATTTTAATACAGTTTTTTCCTTTCTTAAAATGTGTATACATTTTTTTGGCACCCCCGTACATGACATTTCCATCATCATAGTTCTATTGGACATGCTAGTTATCCTTCCTAAAGTAGACTTGGGAAGAATGAACTCAGTGAGACCAGTTGAAAAAAAGAACATATGGCAGGGACTGGTGTCGCTGAGAGAAATATATGGTCCTCACCCCCAAACCAGCTCCTGCTGAGTGACTAGTGCTACTTTGAGTTCGCCTGTGAAGCGAACAAGAACATGAATTTCCAACTTCACATTGTGTGTATATTTTAATCTTTTCTGGCAGACCAGGGAAGAACACAGAGCCATTTCAAATGAATGAGTGTATTTAAAGATGATGATAAATTCTATGCCTTTTATAGCTGGGCCAGCATTAGCCAGACTTCGGCTGGAGAAGAAGTAGGACACATCATGAGACCTGGCAGCCGAAACTCGGCCACACAGGGTAGAATTCCTGGAAGGAACTGTTTTGTTTGTGGCCAGGGTTGTTGGGGATGCCTCAGCATAGGGAACTGGATCGCTGTGAGGGACAGGGAGCCGGGGAGAGGGATTTGGACAGAGGCAGGACAGGGGGTTCAGTTTAAGTTCACCACACGTAGTCCCAGGGGAACAAGGTATGTGCGAGCTGCCACCAGAAAGAAGGTTTGGTGCCAAGATACTGGCTGCACAGGCCCGTGTGCCTGGTTTAGGCTTGGTGCCGAAGCTTCAGGTCAGAGTGCGCACGACAGCTCTGAAGGATGCGAGCAGGTGGGCAGGGCGCTGAGGGGGTCCGCCTGGGGCCGGCTCCTTGGGAACTCCTGCAAACATCTGAACTACTTGATGAGGAACTCAAGAAGTTTGCTGCAATTTTTGCCCGTTAGGAAAGGAATGTATGTTTATGTACATGTGCTAATACTGATATTTAAAGATGCTTGAATTGTTATAATAAAATTTCATCTAGCTAGATTCCAGCTTTCCGATCCGAAAGTAACCGACAAGGTAAGTAAAACTGAACTTTTCACAGTAAAGAGCAACTCCAAAGACTTGGCAGTAAGTGAGTAACTGCAGAGAACAGATTCCTTGCAGAGCTACCTGCTGCGATTGGTCAGTTTACCATGAGTGCGCTGCTTACTTAACATAGAACAGAGAAGGCTGGCCTGTGTGCTACTCCGGTGTGTTGAACGGAAGCATACAGTACCCTGGTAGGCACTTGAAAAGTTAGCATGCACCCGCCTGAGAATTATTCCCTCTACAGCAGCACAGATAGCCAGGGCTTTTCTCCGATGTTCATGACGCTGCCTCAGACTCTTATGGCTCCTCGAGTGGGGTCCACAGGTAGAAAAGGAAGAGCCTGGTGCTTGATGACTTTGCCGGGGTTGGAAGGGTGGTAATAACTTGGGTTTGAGACAGTTGAGGTTGAAGAGTCCGCAGGCCCACCTCCTAGAAGTGGCCCACCCCCAGATGGCTGGATTGGCCCTCCGGGCGGGGGGGGGACTGGGAAATGAAGAAATGTCCCCGTAAACGAAAGGGGAAGAGATTAGCGCAACAGTTTCCTAGAGGACCGTGCCTACACATTTAGTTGAGGGCTGAGCCGCCCCCACCCCCATCAGTTTTGTTTCCACGGGAGTATTTTGTCTCCCCTCCAGTGAACTAAACCAGCTTTGTTCACATTTTGTTTACATCAGAGAGTTGAGTTCTTCTACACAGTAACCTTACAAGCAAATTAACTTAGATGTATACAAATTATTTCATCTCATCCCCTGGAAGTTTAAACAGGTGTGATAAACAATGTATGTTATGCTAACAGCGAGTGAAGAGGAAGAGCCCATGGTTTGAATAAGCAGGGTGGTTTCTGTTTCTGTACCAGTGAGACGAACACACTGAGGAGTTGTGTTTTGTTTTGTTTTTCTCCCAGTTGGTCACTGAGCCTCACTGGCCTGAGACTGTGGTTTGAAGTAGATAATACCGAGTCTGTGGAAATGGCTGGCTCTGTTCTAAGGAGAGTGTGCCTGCCTCCTCGCCTCTCGGGAGAAGCACCCACAGCTGGATTCACATGCCGAAGGGCCTCTTAGAGCACCCAGGGAGGATGGAGAAATGCGCTGCATTAGGCCATTTACAGGAACATGCTGACTCTGGGGAGCTGACTGAACTGGTGGGGGAGAAAAGCATTGTTTTCAAATGGCTAATGCAAGACAACGGTTTCTCTTCTCTCCACAGACAGTCTGGTGACCCAGGACATGCCCCAGCTCTAGTGATGCAGGTTACCTTTCTGCTCCTGGAATCGCATCTGTGCCTCAGACTCTCCTCCCAGCCTGAGACTGCACAGTAACTAGGATGTGGGACAGCAGGAAGCAGAGCTAGTGGTTCCTAGAGGCCCATGTCTGGGGAGAGCCAGGCCCAGGACCGCAGCGCTGCCTGTCCCCTGGCCTGGCGTTCGTCTGTGGTGGCTCTGCTGATGTGCTCAGCACCATCCTTCCATTTGTGCTTAAATGGCACAGCATTTGGTCAGCGCATCTGAAAAGGAAGGTGTGAGAAGCAAAGCCCATGGCCACCTACCCCTGCCAATTATGCGGCAAAACGTTCCTCACCCTGGAGAAGTTCACTGTCCACAGTTATTCCCACTCCAGGGAGCGGCCTTACAAGTGCTTGCAGCCAGACTGTGGCAAAGCCTTCATTTCCAGATATAAATTAATGAGGTGAGAGGCTTTAGAGAAGGTATGTACTGTTACATATGCCTTTCAATGGCTTTGCAAGTCCTCAGACCGAACCCTGCAGGGAAAAGGGACACAGCATGTGGCTGCATTTTAGCTTTAAAGCTCCATCTCCAGTCATGACTAGTTTTCTATGACAGTTGTGCTGTGCAGCGTCAGTTCATTCTTCCATCAAATATTTCTTGTGTTCCTACAATACGTCAGGCCTAAGAACAGAAAGATGAAAAGACCCGTGGCTGGGGAGATAGTCGTGCAGACACATTTAAAATGCAGTCTGAGTGCTTTGCCAGAGCTGTGCAGGCGGAGGAAGTTGGTCTCCACTGCTTGATGAGATCCGGGAAGGCGTCTCAGAAAGGTAGAACCTTAGGCTGTGCGTGAAGAAGGAACAGGAGGCGGACAGCCGGGAGGCTCTGGGGCGGCCCTCAGCTCGGCCTTAGACGTGTACGGAGGGGCGTTTTGGAGCAGGGACAGGCTGAGGCGCAAAGCGAAGGCAGGAAGGCAGCAGCTCTCAGCAGGCCTGTCCACTGTGGGTGGTTTCATTCTCGTGAGTTGAAGTAGCCAAGAACATGATTTCATTAGGACAGTGGAAAGGTGACTGCTCGTAATTGGAGAAGAGAGACGAGGCAGGTAGACCAACTTGAAATCTGTTGTAATAGTCCAGGTGTGAAATGCCAAGGGCTCGTCCTGGTCCTGGCAGTGGGGGGCGGGGGGTGTGGAGGGAACACCTCCCCGTGTGAGCTTTGGGAGCAGCGTCTCAACTTAGCTCTCAAAGCCGCCCGAACAAGGGGACTTCTGCTGATTCTCAGGCATCCAGATACAAGAAAGGATAAAAATCAGTTTTAGCAGATGAGTCCTTTAAAAACAACAACGGCGTTTAGTCTAAATTATTTCTTGAGTGCCTGTTGGGAATTTCCATGAGAGACATGGATAGATGAGATGTAGCTTCTGCCTCCAAAGGGTTTTTATATCATAGAAGACAAAATACAGAATCAGTGCAAGCCGCGCTTAGTGTATTGACAGCGAATGAGTTCCTGCGGTCCCCTCAGAGCCACACACGCAGAACTCCCACTCACGTGCTGCTTTTGCTGCCTGCTTAAGGGAATTGTGTCATTTGCCTCTCATCTTCATGAAATGAACTTTAAAGCTTCAACTTTCAGACTATTCACATATAAATACATAGCTGATTGTCAGAATTTAGCAAGACAGGATTTACATGGTTTAACATGGACACATTTTTATTAAAGCTTAGAGTGCCCCTGGAGCAAGGCACTTGAAAGAGTTCAAAAAAAAAAAAAGAAAGATATTATGTTCCTGGTCCTTCGGAACACCAGTTATACACCTCCTGTAATATAATAAGCTGACTTTTAAAATAAGCCCATGGATGCCTAGGTGTTTTAAAATTCCAGTGTATTCTGTACCCAGGCCCATCTCTAGTCACCATAATGTAAGTATTGAGTGCCTGCTGTGTGCACCAGCTTTGTTGCAAAGGCTTCCTGTTGTGCAATAAGCTTCTTGTGTGTGCACAGTAAGGATCCTTGCTCGAACACTGAAAGCGGCGTTCGCTGCACTTCAACCACAGTGAGGACATTCTGTGGATAAAGACCAAACCACACAGGAGAGGCAGTGGAGCTAACCGAGCATCAGAATGGCAGAATGAGGTGGGGCTGCTGTGGTCAGTGCACCGAAGACGGTGCCCGGAGCAGTATTTCGGAGGTGGTGGTTTTGAACCTCAGTAATGAGTGTGAAGTGAGGCAAAAAAGGGAAGCAGGGTACTTGGTGCAAGAGCCGCCTGCCCTGCCACAGCCACCACCATTGCTTGCCTCTGGTGTGAAGCGGTGATCTAATAGGGGGCTAGGAGAGCGGGGAGAGGGCAGGAGGCTTTAGGATTTGCCTTTTTTTTTTTTTAAAGGGAGGGGGCAGCATTCCATGCCATTTCCCTCAGTTGCAATATGCGCGTAACATGCGCCCCATTTTCTAAGCAGAGGTTGAGGGAGAGAATAACTGACTTGCTTAACTAGAAAAGAAAACACAGGTCCCAGGACAGCAAACAAGGAGAGCAGTTAGATGGAGACAGCGAAGGGTGAGGAGAGAGATGGTCTAGCGGCAGATGGAAGCCCCCGTTAGAGGTCCTAACATGAGCAGGTCCCTCTGAAGAACTGATGCCATGCAGGTGACACACACAGGCGACGGTGTTTGGTGTGGACCAGAGGACAGACTGAAACCGGTGGTTTCATGGGTTGTGAGATAAGAGAGGTTGAGAGAAGGAAACACGTTGTTGAAGTAATTTCAGCTATAAGATGATTATGTCTTAAATTGGGACTATTGCATGAGTAAGTAAGGGATAAAGTAAAAGGGAACAGGATGGCAGGCAAAAGAAAGAATCAAAAAGTTCAGAGGGATGGGTGCGGGCGCTGGCGAAATGTGCGAAGTGCTATTATTGCTCAGGTGCTAATGGTGTCACCCCTCATAGTGGGACAGGGCAGGACAGCAGGGTCGTGGTGGTGGCGGGAAATCCCAGGCCCAGATCGTTAACTTGGCATTCATCCACTCCTGGGTGGTACGTGAAATCGAAGCAGATACAAATCCTCTACAAAGAAAAGCGGAGAGAGGCAAAACTAGAAGACCCAGGACAGCTGTGGGGTCCTGCTTACTAGTTTGGACCAAGCAGGAAATTGTTTAAATGCCAGGCTTGTAAACCAGTCCCCCTCACATCTATTCTGATGCTTTATCTCTAGATATCTTGTGTAAGAACATGGTTATTTGCCCTCTAACCGATTTTTAAAAACCCTTTCTGCTACTTTCAAGTGTATTTTAATACATACGGCACGTGCAGACACCGGCCTCATTTCAGATCTTGCAAACCCCTGTTCCTCCGCATTGTTTATACCTGTCTTCAGAACCCACACTGTACCCTGTCCCTTTGCATGCCCAGCTCTGGTGTCCTGGAGGGAAGGGGTGGAGCTTATCCTCTTTCTCTCCCCGCCCGCCCTCCACAGGGAGAGAGGAAGGAGGGAGATACGTGGTTTTGGCTCTTTTTTATATTTAAGAAAATGACAAATTAGACTCAGATCAGCTTTATGTTTTTGCACTGGTGTCCGGTCTTCGTCCTAGAAGGAACCACCACTGTGTCTAAACCGCCTTTGCTGTAGATCCCTTACCAACTCTACTTCTATAATAGAGAAGGACCAGGAATGGAGAATGGACAACAGAAGGTAGAAGGTTGGGTGAAAGGTATTATTAGTACACTTTGACTTACACTGTCTAAAGAAATTCCATCTTTTTTATAGAATGAGTTGTTTGAAATGCTTTTGTATCCAAAGTCAATAAGCTCAACTGCATTGAAATTGTCAGGAGGACAAGTTTTAGCTCCTAAAGACAAAATACCTAAAAGAGTTAACTCAAAAGGGACATGAAGCAACCTGTGTTGTCTCTGGAAGCCACAAGTTATAATTAAGGGTGCTGTTTTGTAAGAAATACACATAGGACTTGGTGTTTTATATGATACATTTGGTTATTAAAATCAACCTTTTTAAAGTTTTATGGATGACAAACTCAGGGGTTCCCTTATAACATTTGAGTTTTTAAACACGAACAGTTTAGATTTTAGGAATTCAGTGGAACTGTGATAGAAACGGAATTGTGATAGTTTTCCAAAACTAATTTGGGCTTTACAAATACAAATATAAAATAGCTATTTTGAAACTCGATGTTGGCTAGGGTGGCAATGGCTTGTCCGTGAAGCTCAGTTAAAGAAAAACTTACAACTGCTGTTAGGAGTAATAGTTTAGTCCTTCTACAAAAAGTCATTCGGAATTTTGCCAATGGAATTACCAGTGACCTTCAGGAAGGGTTAAAGAGTTCTAAGAGGGCTCTTGAAGAAATGGAGACAGCGGCTGCACACATCTGAGATGATAGCTGATAGGACAGAATTAAATGGAAGAAACCAAGATACAGGCATAAAGGTCTCCCTGGAGGACGAGGTGGTGGAGTCCAATTAGATGCACGCCCTGAGGTTAAGGATGATCGGCCTCTTACTGTTAATGGCTGTGGCCTGAGCTTCTGGTCTCACTCAAGACCCAGCAGAGATTGTATCAAGAATAGTAACGTAAAAGGAGGGTATGCAGAGGGTTCCGTGTAGAAGACAAATTGAGTCACTTTTGGAAACTCAGTAATCTTCAGAGTATAGAATACCCATTTAACCCCTTCTTGAAAAGTCGTTTCCATGATCACATATATTTTTAAATAATTTGTATACATTTAGAAATCTCTTTAGGAAAATGTGTTAGGAAATACATTAGGAAAATACTTTCTCCAAGCATATTCTTCACAGGTGTGAAAATTGCATTATGTCTTTAGTTGTGCCTGCTTTTTTTATTATGAAGTTTTATGTATTTTTAGAATCTGGACAATATAGAAAAGTATTTTAAAACTGAAAATGATTTCTTATGCCACCACCTAGAGAAAACTATTAACATTTTAATTGTTTCTGTACCTTTGCTCTGCGCTTAAAAGACTGAGTCTTTTGTGACATTTCCCTCCCGCCCGTAGGCACATGGCTACCCATTCACCCCAGAAGTCTCACCAGTGTGCTCACTGTGAGAAGACATTCAACCGGAAAGACCACCTGAAAAACCACCTCCAAACTCATGACCCCAACAAAATGGCCTTTGGGTGTGAGGAGTGTGGGAAGAAGTACAACACCATGCTGGGCTACAAGAGGCACCTGGCCCTGCACGCGGCCAGCAGCGGCGACCTCACCTGCGGGGTCTGTGCCCTGGAGCTCGGGAGCACGGAGGTGCTGCTGGACCACCTCAAAGCCCACGCTGAAGAGAAGCCCCCTAGTGGCACCAAGGAGAAGAAGCACCAGTGCGACCACTGTGAAAGATGCTTCTACACCCGGAAAGACGTGCGGCGCCACCTGGTGGTCCACACAGGCTGCAAGGACTTCCTGTGTCAGTTTTGTGCCCAGAGATTTGGGCGCAAAGACCACCTCACGCGACATACCAAGAAGACACATTCACAGGAGCTGATGAAAGAGAGCTTGCAGGCAGGAGACCTTCTGAACACCTTCCACTCCATGTCTCCCCAGTTTCAGCTGAAGGGTGCCACGCTGTCGCCTTTCCCTCTAGGGGCGCCTGCACAGAATGGGCTTGCGAGTGGCTTGCCAGCCGAGGTGCACAGCCACCCCCACAATCCCTCAGAGCAGACCTGCCAGCCTATCCCGCCGCTGCCAGAGCCCCTGGTCCCCCTCCCCCCGGTAGCACCCCCCAGCTCCCCCCCTCCGCCCCTCCAGAATCACAAGTACAACACCGCCTCTACCTCATACCCCCCACTTGCAAGCCTGACCCTCAAAGCAGATACTAAAGGGTTTTGCAATATCAATTTGCTTGAGGACTTGCCTCTGCAAGAGCCTCAGTCACCTCACAAGCTCACCCCAGGTTTTGATCTGGCCAAGGGAAGTGCTGGTAAAGTCAGCTTGCCCAAGGAGCTATCTGCAGATGCTGTGAACCTAACAATACCTGCCTCTCTGGACATTTCCCCTCTGTTGGGCTTCTGGCAGCTGCCCCCTCCTGCTACCCAAAATGCCTTTGGGAATAGCACCCTCACCCTGGGGCCGGGGGACTCTCTGCCCCACAGGCTAAGCTGCCTGGGGCAGCAGCAGCAAGACCCCACACTAGCCATGAGCCTGGGCCAGCTCCCCCTCCCACCCATCCCCCACGTTTTCCCAGCTGGCACTGGCTCTGCCATCCTGCCTCATTTCCATCATGCATTCAGATGACTGGTTTTTAAAGTGTACTTTTCTTATTCTGGAAGATGTTTTAAGAAGCATTTTAACCGTCAGTTATAATACAAGGAAAGATTTGGAAAGCAGAAACTTGGAATGTGGCTTATTCAGTGATGACTGGCTTGAGATAAAGTTCTCGAACTGCATGTATCGTGCCAACCTGTCCTGAGTGTTCATGCTTTGTACCAAATTTAATAAGCAAGTATTCTTTAATGGAACTGCAACTATTGTCATAACCGACATCCAAACGAGGGCTGCTATATATAGGTGTTTGTCAAATTGAGTTTAATCGTAAGCCATGGTCATAATAATGTTAACTAAATAACTTTATGTGGCACTGCCTAGTAAGGGAACTTTGGAAAGGTTTGGATTTCTCCACAATGGGAGAATTTTTTCAATAAGAAAATAACCTTTATATTGCATATTATAACTAGGCTGTGTATTTCTTTTCAGGGATTTTTCTACCTTCAGGGTTGGATGTAGTTTAGTTACTATTGCCATAGCCAACCTATAGTTTTACAGAAACAATTTCTTGTGGAATAATAGACGTCTCCATTTTAAACAAGCATTTTAAATGTAGTTTGAATATTGTCCACAAGATGCTACAATGTGAGTTATCACTTCATGTATCTTAAAGACTAAACTGGTTGTCAGTTACATCTGACAGAAAAAAAAAATCACTGTGTAACCAGGTTAAGTGGTAAAATAATCCAGGCGTCAGTCAAAAAAAAAAAAAAGCATTTTGCTGACTTTAATATTGATTATATTTTTAACAGGAATTTAAGAAAATATTACTGGAATTTTAAATATATATATATATATATTAAACAAGAATTTTCTTTGCTCTGTCTGGCTTAAAATACTACTCTGCTTAAGTATTTTTAATCACCAATAAATAAATGCATTTTAAATTCATCATTTAAGTCAATATTAGTTTTATTCAAAAAGTATAACATTTTGCAATGTAACTATAATCTATCTCTTGAATTTGGTATCTAATGAGTTTTAAAAATATGAAACCTAACCTTTTTTAAAGCTCCTTTGTCTTTTGTGTTTAGAGGCTTTCTATATGAAGATATATCTTACATATAATAAACTCTACAAATCCTGAACGTGGTGTGATTGATTTTTTTACGCAGAGCTGCAGCGCGTGACCGACCAGATGGAGACACAAAACATTGCCAGCTCCCTCATGCCCCCTCCTGGCCATCACTTCCCCCGCAGAAACTACTATTCTGACCTCTAGTCGGCATCTACTAGAAACCAACTTTTTTTGAGTAAAATTAGGATTTAATGTAGAAGCTTATATGCTTCAGTTAAATTCACAGCACCAAAGCCTATTTCTAAAAATTACTGTATACATCCTGAATCCTTCTATATTATGTAATTTGTTTCTGATATATAGGTCACAATACTAAACTAGCTGAAGTTGAGTCTACCCTGGGCCCGTGTTACAATGATTTCTAGTATAAATTAGAAATTTACTTTCCTTATGGGGATTTCTTCAGAAAGTATTTTCCCCCCCAGAATCTGACAAGTCCATATTTGTTTGTTTTTACCTCTAGCTCAAGTGAGGGTAGGTAGAGAGAACAAAGTCTTGAGTTCACGTGCCCATTGAAGAAGCCTATTACCCAAATGTGAGAAACCTTGGCCCACAGACCTTTCCACTAATGCTGATGGTAGTAAAGGGCCGGAGGCATCCCAGGCAAGTTACCCAAGCAGGCTGGCACTAGTGGGACTGACACAGCAGAGCCTTCAACTACAGTTTGACATGGGGGTAGGAGATAAGACAAAGGGACATGCGTTACCTTGTCAGTACAAATCCACTGCTCTACGATGTCTAAAAGCAGTTCCCCAACCCCCTCTACCTCTTGGGGGGAAGGCAGTCTCCCTGGGCCAGAGGAGAGTGGAGTGGCTCGCTCACCCCAGCCTCCCAAGGCTCATTCACGGAAGCTTCTGCAAACATTTTTATATGGCCTGGTTGTCTTCAGTCAGTTCCAGGACACATAGCTGATTTGCCCTGAGCATGAAACAGCACCTGATCCCCCAAATGCACATCAGAAGCATTTCAGATGTTGTGTTTGCTGCACTACAAGTGGGAGCCGCCTGAGCTTCTCCTACTCAGACAGGAAGAATGGCTTTTAATGAATTCCTAATTAAAATTCCCCTTGTTTAAGGAAAAATAAAACCTATTAGATTAAAAAGCCTGAGTGAAGTACAAATAACCCTACAAAAAGAGTTTATTAACCCTTAAAGCAACACAGAAAAAGATAGGATATCACCTCCCAACAGAGCTGTATAAACCAGTGGTGAGATGAGCAGTTGACTTCAGATAAGGGCTTGGGGCCCCATACAACTCCTTCCCACCCAGGTTATTGAAACCTGTACCCCCTCACGGTAGTGTTTTTCTCCAAAAACCAACTGTGTGCATGGTGTATGAGAGACAATTCTACCCGCTGTGTACAGATGGACATTTAAAATAGAGGAGTCATTACTAATTATAGTTTAATGCTTATTAGGAGTGAATAGCAAAGCTGGGCATTTCGTGGCTACTATGTAGACAAGCTAGGTAAAAAAACAATTTGCCTAATGAGTAAATAATGCTCGCTAACACTCCCAAGACTAGTTCACTAAAAGTTTCCAATATCAGAGCAACACTTTCTTTAAAAGCCTATTAAGTACCCAATTAAAAAAATGCTTTAAGTGAATCTTTAAATCAAACATTGGCATGCAGGTTAATGTTTAACGATTTTGTTTTGAATATTTTGAAGGAAGTAAATAAGGAAATTGGAAGTTAGTTTTTACTCGTTGTACATGATATCTCAAGAGGAATCATAGGCATATAAATAGACGTCTACCGTTCCTTCCCCTAAGGTGGCATTCCTCTGGATACACAGCCACCCAGGCTGATGAGTTTCGGAGAGCCAATCTGAAAGCAGAAAGAAAAGGCAGGCACTAGAACTTCATTGTTTCCACACTGAGAATGTTAAATAATATAGGCCTCTTTAAATGTCTAGTTATTTTTAATAAGAAATTTACAACAAAAAAACCTGTCCAACTTCATACCAATCCTATTTCACGTCAATCTCAGGAACTGTCCCTTTGTGGGAACAATGTGTTTGGTAAAAGGGACCAGGGCAGAAGCCTTCCAGGTCAAAATGAAGACCCATTTTGCTTTCCAGTTAATTCAAGAACCATTTTCGAACTATATGTTTAACAAAGAGTAAGTTTCTAGAGCACCCATTTTATTAACCTAATTTCGGGCTTCCGCACATTTCTCTTTGGTTTGCCTGCTATGGATTCATCCTCTGAAAGGCCCATTAACTGTTATCTTGCACCTTAGAGGATCAGCAACGCCTGGCTTAGAGGTTTAATTGTTTTCCTTACCTGGCCTTGAGGAGTTAATCTTTTTTAGAAGATTTAGTAACCCCTTGTCTGAGTTTCGCTCCAGAAGCAGGGTCCAATGCTAATCCTTTGCAGACATAAACAGATTTGTTATTACGTAAAAGCAAACAATAGCAAGAAGAAAAAAAAGGGGGAAATGATTATGAAATCCTCACATTGGATTCAAAGTCTCTGTTTTGTTTTGTTTTGTAGCTATAGAAAACTACTCAGTCTCCACTCTGGGCCAAATAATAAGGAAAAGCAGGGACTGTCTCAAGAGCGTTCTCTCCCCTGCCACCTAGCCCTTCACTTACCTGTGGATGGGCCCTCTGGACCATCACCCAGGCGGCCCACCATTTATACAAACTGACTCAACACCTTGCCCCACTACTGCTTCGGCTTTCCAAATGTACCTTGAGTATTTCACATCTTCACAATTCTTTGTCCTCTGTCAGGCTACAAAAGGTTTGATAAGTCGTATGGAAGCATGAGCTGCCGTCCCTCCCAGGAGTTATTGACATACCTGTGGAATGGACTCATTCCACAAACATGATTCTTGCCCTTAGGTCCAGCAGTGCTGTTAGGTACAGAGAGGTAGGAGTTTATGGATACAGGCACACCACAGTCTGTTTTGCATCACATTGTATGGGGCAGGATGTTCAGAGAAACCATGGTCTGTAAAAAGGAATAAGCCCCATCTCTCCTAGAGGCGTCCATTCTAATCAGTGTTGTACAAAGGGGTGTCACCAAACAACCCAAAGAAACTGTGAACCAATCTATCAGTGGACATCGGAATGGAGAGAGCTTTCGTGTTCGTTTTACCCAACGATCTACAAGTTTTATTTCTTACAAAGAATCAGCAACCGACCTTCCAAGCTCCTTACATTCACTCCAGAATTAGGGAAGGAGGGGATACTCATGCAGTGAAGATGCTTAACTTGATCAAACCCCCTGGTCCCAGAAATAAAATAGAGCCCACCCAACACAGCTGTAACATGCAGTTCACTAAGTATATGCACCAGCACAGCCCCAGATCCCAGGACACACTTTTCCAGTGGCCGTCGTCTCTGTGGAAAGGCGCTGGAGAAGCTGGTGCTCGGAGGCACCTTCCCTGCAAATCAGTCACTCTTACATCAAAACCCTTGAGCAAATAGCCACCAGGAGATATCTGCTGACGAGGCTATACGCTCGTTTCTTATCTGAACGTTAGAATTTTTGTGGGAATAAAGGAAGAGCCATACATTTTTTTCTAAAGTAATTTCTTAATATATATAATTATATATATTTATAAGTATAAATATAAATTACAATATATGTATTTTTAAAATATATAATAACTATCTCCTTAATGTCTATATTTTTTTTTCCAGTTTTTCCAAACCAGACAAAGGTTTGGTTGGCTGTACCATTTCTAATTAAATTACTTGGTGCAAACTGCTTCACCTCTCTGTGCTTTCCTCACATAGAAACTAGGGATATGCATAATATGTGGACCCCCTTATATTATTGTGAAGCTTAATGATGATTAATAAATTAAGTGCTCAGAAGAGTGTACAATAAAGTGTGGACTGCTGTCCACGAAGAAAGGAGTTATTTACTACAGCAAAATAAGTGGAAAAAAGCTACCTGCTCAACATCAGGAAAATAGCTAAACTACACTGCATTTTTGTGCTATGACACTGTTTTCAAGGAAACTCTTGCCATAGGGAAATATTCAAACTTCATTAGTGAAAAAAAAATCAGGGTGTGCACATGGACTATGATCCTGACTTTCATAAAAGGAAAACTGAAAAAAAGGAGGATTATAAGTAAGAAAAAAAAATGGAAAAAAATATCAGTGTTCACAGTGGTCATGTCAGGGTCTGGAATTATGGATAATTTTTTTCTTTATACTTTTTCTTCATGTTCCAATATTTTCTACAGTAAGCATTAATTTCTGACATGATAATTTTTGAAAATGCTCTTTCTCAAAAGAAATGTTTGCAGCCTAACTTTAAGTAGCCCCAGCAAGAATTTCCTTGGTCATCATAACTAACTTTCACAGCAAGGGGCAGGTGCCTCACCAAACAATGATGACCCTCCTTGCTCTAGGGCCTTCCTCTCTCATTTCTCTTCACAACCCAACTCTTCTCTATGCTTTGGCCAAATGGGCCACTTGTTTCCACAGTTTGTCCTTCTACATTTTCATTTTCACATCTCTGTGCATGGTTTTTGCAACTTTTCTCCATTGGCCAAAACCCAGCTTATCCTGAAAGCTCATCTGAAATGCCTCCACCTCCACAGTTTCCCCTCTTTCAGACAGTCACCAGTGCTATAAAGCCGCCTGGGCAAAGTCGATCTCTTTCTTGTAAGCCCTAGGACTTTTACATCCCACTGTTAAATATTGACAGCTCTCCCCTTAGACTTTTAAGAATCCATGGGCAGAAGAAACAAGCATGGCAGCTGTGTAAAAGTATCAACTCCGTGTAATATCACATGGATTTTCCTGCACAATTTTCTTTATTGTCTCATAAGGCTCTTGGATGGATAAGGATTGTGACTTGTATACATGTATCGTCCCTGACTGTGAATTTAGAACAAAATATTATACATGGGAGATACTCAGTGCATATTTTACTCAAGAGAGTTGAAGAACGAAAGTCACAGTTTTGGGGGGTTAACTACCAGCTAGATGAAAGACAATAAATAATAGGATTTAGTGTGGAAGGCAGGTGACACTAAGTGACCTAAACTACCAATTGTTGATCTAGATAGAGCAAAGCTGAATGACATTTAAAAAAAAAAAAAGGGCCGGCTGAGTGGCGCATTGGTTGGGAGCAGGCTTGGGAAAGCCAGCTCTGAGCTTCAGGGCCCTGGTTTGGCTCCCACATGAGGGCCAGTGACACTGCCCTCTACAGCTAAGATGGTGAACAACAGTTCTCCCTGGAGCTGGGCTCCCATGAGTTGCTGGCGACTTGTGTAGGCTGCAGCCCCTGCTGCAGTGGGCTGCCATGAGCTGCCATGAGTGGCCAGTAGCCAGCGTGAACTGCTGGCAGCCAGTGTGAGCTGCCAAGAGCCACCGTGAGTGGCTGTTCGGGGGCCAACGAGTGATCTGCCTCAGCCGGGAAGAGCGCAATGATGATACCAACATGGGCCAGTGAAGCAATGTCCTCCACAACTAGACTAAGGAACAAATGGACAGCAACTTGTCTGCTCCCCTCCCCCAATTCCCCAACGCTGTTCCCCTCCCCCAATTCCCCCATAAAATCTTAAAAAAAAAAAAAAAGCTTTTATATCACATTTTAATACTGACCAGAATAAAAACAATGGATAGTAGATGCAAATCTGATTCACACAATGGCCTGTTTTATTAACAAAAGGCAGTCAATGGAATTGTAATATATATATATATATATACAGAGGAGCAATAGATTGGGGTAGAGCGGTTATCACTTTGTGAGTGGTGAAATGTATAACTATGACATACATTGTTTTGTACTCTTGAAACTAATTTTTTTTAAAAAGGGCGCTCAGTGCTTTTCTGCAAACCTTACACATTTCTGAGAATTCAACACCCCCTACCCCAACATACTTTTGCATCCTTCCCAGAATGGCTCTGAATGAAATGTAACTAATTTAAAAGCTCACTAACCCTGGTGGGTTTTGTTTTAAATGTAAGCAGGTGAGGCCACAGGCAAGAATGAGAAATTAAACTGAAAATGCACCTTAAGTCTCAAATCAGAAAGCTATCTCTTAACACTAATTAACATGACAATTCTATTTATATGCCAGTGACTTAAGTGAGAAATTATAGAATCAAGATATGTACTTTCTTTCATCATTTCATTCAAAAAGTATTTACCAAGCACCTCACATGTCATGAACAATTCTAACAGGCAGGGATATAGCAGTGCAATAAAAAACAGACAAAGTAGATGCCTGGCTTCTTACAACTTACATTCTTTTTGGGGGGGGTTGGGGGATGGGGAACAAAAAAATATATATTAAATATTAGATGGCGATAAGTGCTATTAAAAAAAAAACTACAGAGGGAATTATTGAGGACTTCATTTTAAATACAGAAGTTGAGGGTTCTCACTGTGAAGCCAGCAAAGATCTGGAGGGAGTACAGTGAGAAGTGTAGGCTTGTGGGGGAGTGTTTTGGTTTTCAGCAGAGAGAGCAGCCAGTGCAAAGGCCCTGAACCAGGGGTATGCAGGCCCATTATGTTCAAGGGAAGCCACTGGAGCTGGATTGAGAGGAAACAGTGGGAGGCGAGCTCAGGTGCTGGTATATGAAGACCCCAGTGTGGTCCATCTTAAGAACTTGACTTTTCGCTTAGCAACATCACAGTGGATGTAAACCACCACTAACGAGTCACAAGCAAATACAATGCTATTTGCTTAGATCTACCAGCCCACTCTTCTATTTTCTAATATCAGAATGGCATCTTTACAACGTTCTGCTTAACGCACCGAGACATGGGCTTCTGAGTCCTCACTTAGGACCTTGCCAGTCATGCCTTACTGCTGCTTTAAGGAAATCATTTATTTCAAGGAAGGAGACTCTATTTTCAACACCCCACCTGACGTGCTGTCCTCTCCCATTCCCACTCTCTTTCCGACTTCATAGACCAGGGAACGAAGGTCCTAGGCCCCATTGCTATTCTCGGATTGGAATTGCACATTGTCAGAATTATCTAATCCTAATGAATTCAGAAATATTCCCTCTTGGCAAACAAGCTTTGACCTCCAACTCAAAGGAGTGCTGTTCACTAGAAGGGAAACATTATAATACATTCTTTGAAAAAAAAGAATATATAAAAAAGTTGCCTTTTCTGAAGGATACTAATCATTATACTTTAGAAAAACTTGTTTTACCAAATGAATATATATGTTCATTTATATAATTCATATATATTCAACATATATTCTTATATATTCAATATATATATATATTTTGAATTATTTGTGTGTGTATGTGTGAAAACCCACCTCTCATTGATAAGTTTTCACAGATTAGGAAAAAAACACTAATGACTTGGCTATGGGGAAATTTTAAACTAGCAATTCAATGTTTAGTCCCTCATAAGCAACTCATGAGGAATTTAAGAATGACAATAAACTTTTGTAGGTTGTTAATTTATGGACTGGCTGTTCCTACTCTGGTTCTGATAATGTTTTCCAAACAAGACTCCTGGTCAGAGGTGCCGTGTGGTTGTGAATTAGTTCATATTGCCTTCATGCTGCACGTTGATCAGAGAGAAGAATGCCACGTTTATGAATGCAGTTCCGTAAAGAGGAAGAGCACAGGAGGTATTTAATCCACAGGTTTCCCACAGGAGGTAAATTTGCTATTTACCAGTCGTGTGCTTTGAAAAAATAACCTATCTTCTCTAAGCCTCAGTTTCCCTTTATGCAAATTAAAACATTTGGAGGATTATTGTGAGGATTAAATGAAATCGGTCTAAAATATAGTAAGTATTGCGATGGTTGTGACTTTCTGAAACTTTGAAGAAATTACTTAGTTCTAGAAAGGTAACTCTCCCTTGTTTTTCTTTTTTCCCCCAGCCTATTGTGATAGAATGAAATGTAACATTGTATAAGGTATACAATATGATGATTTGATATACAAATATATTCTGAAATGATGACCACAATAAAATAGTTAATACCCAGCACCTCACATAGCTACCTTTTATGTGTGCGGTGGTAAGAATAGCTAAGATTTGCTCTCTTAGCAACTTTCAAGTATGTAATCCAGTATTGTTAACTGCAGTCGCCATGCTGTACATTCGATCCTCAGAGCTTATTCATCTTCTAATTGGAAGTTTGTATCCATTGAACGTCTCCCCATTTATCCCACCACACCCCTACCCCTGGAAACCACCATTCTAGTCTCTGTTTTTATGAATTTGACTTTTTTAGATTCCACATATAAGTGAGATCATACAATATGTGTCTTTCTCTGCCTGACTTATCTCACTTAGCATAAGTGTCCATCTATGTTGTCACAGATGGCAGATTTCCTTCTTTTATATGCCTGAATAGTATTCCACTGTGTATATATACCACATCTTTATCCATTCATTCATCAATGGACACTTAGGTTGTTTCTGTATCTTGGCTATTTGAAAATGATAGTTCTAGACCCTGCTGCTGTAATCAGATATGACTTTGCATATTGTCAAAGATATCTAATCCTGATAAATTAGGAAATATTCCCTTTTGGCAGTAAGCTTTAACCGCAAACAAACCCACATGTCTTTATATCCAAAAGCAACGTTAGATGCTATAGATTTTGCCAGCTTCTGACAGATCCCAGAGCCAACAGTGGTCCCCTCTGACCCAGTCCTTTGGTGGTTGAGATGCCCACTTTGACTCACCTGGCCTGGTTGGGGCCACACTTGTGGCCTCCAGGGCCCTGTTCTGTAGCAGAGCTCCCACGGCACTGGTCACGGTCAGTTCTTTTCTGGGACTCATCTGTGCCCTGCCCTACAGAGAGACGGAGCGGGGGAGCAATTCTGTAACCTCAGGTAGCACACGGGAGTGAAGCTGTTTCCACTTAACCAGCAGCCACTGGAGTCGCCTCCGGTGACCTGCTGCGACCATGGGAAGGGGACACGCACACCCTGCACCTCAGTTAACCTGGTTCTCATCCTTCCTGTCTGGGGTTTGGAGCTTCCACTCCATAATCAAGCCTTCGTGGTAATTATGAGACGTTAATCCTGTAAAATTCGTTATATGGAGACATAAGAAATCACTTAATGTCAATAAGGATAGTTATGGAACATTTTAGTTTTTCAGTACACTTGAAGATGATTTTGTTTTTAAACACATGAACAGAGAAGAAAAACAGACATTGGCAGGCAGCAAATGTTTTAAGCATGGAATTCCAACGTCCCCACACCACACCCCGGCCGAATGAGCAGCAGCAGCAGAATAGTTACAGGAGCATGGAATCCGGACCGGACCGAAAGGTTCCTGGAGGGCTCCTTTTGACCTTGCTACCCCGCTCCCACCAACGTCTCCATGGGAACTACATCAAGATAACCTGTTACCCTGACTGAGAGTTCTCCCTGGGGCAAGGGGAACCATGAGATGGGTAGCAAGCCGCTCATCCCCATCCAAACAGAGAAAGCTACTTTCAGAGGCCCATATTGCACTCTTTTGGTTAAGGGTATAACACTTTTTAAAAGTTGATTACGTTTAAAATAGGAACACATGTCAGCTCTGCTGTTAACAGTCCTTCCGAACTGCAAAGCCCCCTCCCTTTTTGTTCCACTTCTGAATAAGCTTCACTATGAGGCAGCCCCCCCATTCCCCCACCCGCACTCCCCCGCCCCCCGGAGCTGTGAAGCTGGCACCGGGGAAACAAGCGCGGCCGTTCAGATACACTCGACAGTGAGTTTACTCAGAAAGCAAGCAATTCAGAAAGCAAGCAATTTTTCTTCTGTGCTCCCAATCACCACTTCGTTCTGGAAAACAAGGCGAGGAACAGGGCCAAGTCACTGGTTACACTCAGGACAGCCAGCTGGCCTCCTTCAGGGATAAAAAGCACTTCCGTTGCTGCTTCCCAGTACTCCCTTTGGCCCCACACTAAATCCCCACTAACTTCGTGGACTGGTCAGAAGAATCATTCGAAGAAATGTACCGCGCCCTTTACTGCTTTAGAAAGTTTAAGGAGAGTTATGCTTGGAAAACCTTTCCAAAATGAAATTGAATTCAAGCCCAAAGCAGTCGTATCCCCTCAAAATTGTGGTGTCTACCCCACCCACAGGAAAGGACTTCCCAGAGAGGGGGAGGAGAGTGGGGTAACCGGGAAAGAGGAAAGGTGGAGGAACCCCTGTGGGAAGGCACTTATATTATCTCTAGTCCTCCCAACAAGTCGACAAGGTATGCATTCAAGTGTCTCAAAGAATTTAAGTAACTTGTCCAAGTTTACCTACAGATAGTAAACTGTAGCGCTGAAAGTCAAACCCTGACTACCGATTGCAGAATCCGGTCTCTTTCCACATGGCACTGCTTCCCATACTATTTCAGGTGTAAAGATTGAATCTCTACAACTATATTTATCATAACCACCCTGCCTGCTCCAGCAACACACCACCCCTCCCTCCTGTGTGCCTTTATCTAGATGCATAGTGTTATTATCTGCCTAGGCTTTGGAGCTTTCTTGCCGACCTGGATCCTCTTTTACCCTATATCCAATCCTATTTTCAGTCCCATCAATTATTTCTTAAATTCTGCCACACACCCACCATCAGTCCTCTTACTCCAGGCCCTCATTCTTTTTTCCCTGTTGCCATGGCTCCTAGCTGTTCTCTCGCCAATCCATCTTGAACACTAAATGCAAGGGTGATCTTTCTAAAAAGAATCAATTCCATGTCATTTCAGTCTACACTGTCCCACCAACCTACACTGCCTATAGAATGACATGTGAAGGTAATCCTAGGCGATTGGACAGGAAAGCCAAGAAAGTCAGGGTGCAGAGAGACAGGGAAGCAGAGGGTGGTGGGGAGGAGAGATGAGATGGGAAGCTGGAAAGGACTTGCTGGGCCCCAGGGACTTGACACTTCCTGCTTCCAGGCCCTCAGCTGGCTGCCTTCAGATTTGAGGGCATCTCTCTCCCCCAAATTCCAGCTTGAGCTAAAGTCTTTGTAGATCTGACGTCCTCCTTACCTATCCCATTCCGTCCCTCTCCCACAGGCACTCTATGCTTTAGCCTTGTGTGCTGGATTCCTGAGGCCACAAGCTGGAAGCTTTGTGCATAATGTCCTTCTCAGCTCCAGCTCTAAGAGGCTGGTGAACCCATCTGATACTTAAAGGGAGAGCGTTCGCCCCTGTTTGAAGCCACCTGTCAAACCCCGGGGCCTCTTCCTCTGCTGTGCTCCTATGTATTAATATGTCACCTGCTACACCTTCCTACTGCGTTGTTTCCAAGGCCTTGCCCTCCTTTGAATTACAAACCCTCGATCAGCCAGCACGGAGCACAGTGCCTGGTACAGAGAAGATTTTCAATAACTGTCTAATGTATATGGAGACAGAGCTCGGAAGCCATAGTCTAGGGGATGCTATTAGTGGAGAGGGTTTCAACCTCATTAGATACTGGATTTCACAGAAATCTTTTTCAACATGTTTCATACTCTTAAGTATTCAGACCAACTTAATCTTTTCTTGGTGTCTGAGCCATGTTGATAGAACTAACAGTTTTTATGCGATCCTGTAAGTTATGTTCCTGGGTCCTTTGATGTTTATGGAGCTGTTTGCTGACTCTAGGTCTGTCTGTTTTTATAAATCTTTGTCTTCCTGGTCAAGTTGACAGCTTACTTATTTGTACTTATTTATAACAGTTGCTTCCATTTGTCCACTTTAACCTCCTGACTCTGTGGCTTTAAACAAAAGGCTGAAGACCCCTCTTCTATAGCGCAAACCATGTAGCCTGTTGGAGGGACCGCTTCCCCGACTCAAGCCAGTTTCACTTCAGGTTCACAGTTCTTTTCTGTGTGGTTAAGGCTGATAACCACGTCTGGATAGAGTTTTACCATAATACTACAGAAACACTGCTTATATATTCAAGTCTTCATCCTAAGAAGATGCAAGCACTTTTTAGAAATATTTTTTGCTACAACACCCAAAGGTGTTGTAAGTTGGAAACTCAAAAGGAACCAACTCCCATGAGGATGAGTGACAGTGGCCAGCTATCATGATCCTTATGTTTCTTAGGATGGGTCGATTTAGGTTTCACATCAAACTCGACCTGCTTGTCCCAGGCATGTAAGAGCACAAGATCCAACACCTGGGGAGAGATATTTACCTGCCCTTTGGATGCCAATTTGGCTGCTGTCTGAGCTGGATTGAAGACTCGACGAGAAGATTGATCCTTGCAGAAATTAATATGTCGATTGGCTGCATTTTCATTAAACCTCCTCATACAATATGGGCATTGAATATAATCTGAGTGTAAAGATAATAACAAAAGGCAATTAGCATTTCAAAAACAACTCTGAAATGAAATAAATCGGATATGAACTCTGCTCCAAAATGAAAGAACAAGGTCCCAAGCTCTGGTTTGAGACAGCCTATTTCAGAGCAAGTGCTCAAATAAAGGACATGGCAGGGGAAAATGTTCTACCTGTGTACTTATTTCAATTAAGAGCGTGCCCTTCAAATGTTTTCATGATATATTTTTTAGAAAATTAATTATACTTAGGAACTTCCCAATTAAATGAATTTTTTAGTGAACCTTCATGTAAAAAAGGAGTCCTGGAATCACAGGAAGTTAGCCTTGATGACACTCAGAAGGGCAGAGAAAATTGCAAAGCCCAGCCTGTGGTACTGGGTGGGACAGAAAGTCATACAGGAATTAAGGGGGTTCAGAGGGAGAGAAGATGCTTCAAAATGTGGGTGTGAGGGATGGAATTTGAAGCCCATGTCACTGGCAGAAAGACCTTACTTTTGCAGTGCTGGATTTTTTTCACTGAACTCTGAAGTGAGCAGGAAAATCATACATTCAAGAAGCAGGTAGCAAAAGGAAAAAAAAAGAGAAAAGGGAAAGGAGGGATGATCAGAAACAGCTCCAGTGTCCAGTTCAAACGTCCCAGGCAAGCTCTGTGGGCACCAGGCCCTCTGTAGTCCTGTGAAATACCCAGTTGTCTCAGTTTGGCTCTGGTTTGCAATTACTAGACAGTGAGAGAAATGTGAAGCGAGGAAGATCCCAGGTCTTCTTTGAACGTGGAGATGCTCACAGCAAAGCCAGGTTGGAGCCTACCTCTCCAAAGCATGCAGACGCATGGGTGTTGTTTTATTTTGTTTTAGGCATCTTTCCTTAAAGGCTGATAAAGTGGATATGAGCAACATAAGACAATAACTTTCTATCCCAGAAGGATCAGAGACAGCACCGACCTTAAACTCTGTATGAAATTTGGGTTAGTGTTTAGTCAAGATTCCTGCATGTCTGGATGGATAGCTAAGGCAGTGATTTCTTCAAAGTTAACAGTCTTTGAAGGCAGCTTTTTTTAGGCAGTTTGGGGAATTTCCTATTTAAAATAATAATAATAATTTCCTAAAATGAATACTCATATAATGTAAGAATTGGGAGAAACTGGAATGTAATGAAAGATTAGCCAAACCTTGTGATTTACACTCTGGAAGGCAGTACATAATCATTAATTCAGTATGTATTGAACATCTGTGATGTGCCAGGCACTGTTTTATACCTGAGGATGCAATGACTCTGTAACCAAGGACTAGGCATTCTAATACAGAAACATTTTCCCACAGTGATAAATTCCTTGAAAAAAATAAAATAGGACAGCATTGGGAAATGATGAAGCCTCTGCAACCTGTCAGACTGGTTTTGGGCCCCAGCTCTTCACTTACTATGTGTGTGAACTTGGGCAAGTTACTCAACTTCCTGAAGCTTCAATTTCCCCAGTGCCTGGGTATCACCTATTTCATCGGTTGGTTGTGAAAGTTAACTAAAATAATCCACACTTGGGTTTGGCACAGTGGGAGGGGAGGACATGCTAGTACTATAAGGAAACAGGTCCAGCAGGTTGTGTTTGCAACGGCCACACAAGAGTGAAACTGCTTAGAAAAAGTATAATAGAAAGTGCCACTACCGTGCAGAGCTCACAATGTGTAGGAAACCATCTAGACCTTGGCTCTTGGCTCAATGGGCATTTCTTCAGTTCTATCAGCTGCAAGGCCAAGGTTTATGTCAAAAATGCTGCTGCCATGAACCCTGCTTAGTTCAGGAAAAGACACTGCTTATGGCAATGACTGTCCTTTCTTACTCTCACTCGTTCATTCGTTCATCGCTGCCCATCTGTGGGTTTGGCACTATTTGCCACCATGGAGACAACAAAGTTGAAACGTATGCTCCCACCAAAAAAACCCTTCAGAGATGGCGAGGCAAAGGAATAGACGATTCCCATTCCGTGGGGTAAGTTGTGAAAGGAGGAAACACCAGGCCCTCCGGGAGCCCAAAGGACAGACATGAACACAGCATGACTGAACCACGGGTTCGACTCTTGTCTTAATCCGAGTCACCTCTTCCTCTTTCAATAGCGATGTCATAAAAATCACTATGTACAATTTATTTCAGCAGATAATGGTTTTTAAAAGTTGGACGACAGGGCCGGCCGAGTGGCGCATTGGTTAAGCGCTGGTTTTGGGATGCCAGCGGCCCCGGTTCGGATCCCACATGAGGGCCAGTGACACTGCCCTCTACAGCTAACATCAGCTCCACCTGGAGCTGGGCTGTGCGAGCCCCGGTGATGGTGTGGGCTGCAGCCCCTGCTGCAGTGGGCTGCCATAGGCTACAGTGAGTGGCCCGCAGCCAGCGTGAGCGGCTGGCAGCCAAGCGTGAGCTGCCAATAGCCGTGATGAGCGACATCCAGAAACCAGCGACCGATCTGCCTCATCCGGGAAGAGCGCAATGACGATACCAACAGTGAAGCAACATCCTCCGCAACTAAACTGAAGAACAAAAAGACAGCAACTTGTCTGTTCCCCTTCCCCGATTCCCCAACGCTGTTCCCCTCTGCCAATTCCCCAATAAAATCTTTAAAAAAAAAAAAAAAAAAAAAAAAGTTGGACGACAAATGGATTCTTATGAGAACTATGGGGAAGATGTCGGATTTCATAAAAAATTAAAGTAGAAAAACAAGCCTCATTTTAAAATGCCAGCGTTTTGTTGAGGAACCCTGGGAAATGGTGACCAAATGTCCCAGGCCTCACAGAAAATCCCAGTTATAAATGTTATATTGCTTTCCCCATAAACTGTCACAATGACCTGAAAGTGAGTGATTCACAGGCTTACTTAACTCACTAAGAATTAGAACAAATATATTCATGTCACCAAAACTCAGTCATGAAGTAGGGAATTATGCTGGGGGGAAAAAAAGAAAATTATCGCAATCTTGTGCATTTGCTAGGTGATATTATATATGACTCTAGTTGTGTCTCTATGCATTTTCTAGTATTTGAGCCTAAGAATATATGGGCTAATATGAAATCCCTGAACAATCAGAATAATTGAATAGTAATGAAAATGTGCTGTTATATAGAACCATTTTTCTTGGTGCATAAAATGATAACAAGGGCATCAGAAAGAACTTAATTTATAAAGCTATATTTTAGCATAAAATGTAAAGGGCAGAGAAATAAATTGTATGTTTGATAAGACCTTACAAGGGGATTTATTTAAAGGAACAATAATCCCCACATTTTAAATCCAGCATGAAAATGACAGAAATTCATATCGCAGGACATCTGACATACTTATTCAACTAAAGAACCATAAGGTAGCCATTCAACCTTGTAGCTTCTGCTATTAAAATGAAGTATTTCCCATAAAAGATGTATTTGTTATATGATGCTTGTTGCCAAGTTATTATCAAAAGCACAGCTATAATTTTTTCTACTGAACATCTTAAGACAACACATTATTTTAACTACATTTTCATTAGCACCCAGCAAAAGTGAAGCACTTACTAAAATTACTTTCTAGTATGAAAGTTTAGCTGATATATTTTTCAGATCAGTGGTTTCTGGTTTTCTTTTTTGTTTTTTTTTTTTAAAGATTTTATTGGGGAATTGGTGGAGGGGAACAGCGTTGGGGAATCGGGGAAGGGGAACAGACAAGTTGCTGTCTTTTTGTTCTTCAGTTTAGTTGCGGAGGATGTTGCTTCACTGTTGGTATCATCATTGCGCTCTTCCGGGATGAGGCAGATCAGTCGCTGGCCTCTGGATGTCGCTCACCACGGCTATTGGCAGCTCACGCTTGGCTGCCAGCCTCTCACGCTGGCTGCGGGCCACTCACTGTAGCCTATGGCAGCCCACTGCAGCAGGGGCTGCAGCCCACACCATCACCGGGGCTCGCACAGCCCAGCTCCAGGTGGAGCTGTTGTTAGCTGTAGAGGGCAGTGTCACTGGCCCTCATGTGGGATCCGAACCGGGACCGCTGGCATCCCAAAACCAGCGCTTAACCAATGCGCCACTCGGCCGGCCCTGTTTTTGTGGGTTTTTTTTGAACTGCTAAAAACGAATTTTGAGGACTAATTTACCTGCAATAAAATGCACTTATTTTGAATGTACAGTTCAATAACTTCTGACAAGTGTATACATTTGTGTAACTACCCCAATTAAATATAAGACAATTTTATCATCAGAAAAAGTTTCCTTGTGCCCCTTTGAATCAATATTCCTCCAAACCCAGTCTCAAGGAACCAAAGATCTAGTTTCCTATCATTAAAGATAAGTTATGTCTGGTCTATAATTTAATATAATAGTCATGGTGTTGCATGTGTAGTAGCAACTTCTTCTTACTGCTGAGTTGTATTCCATTTTGTAAATATTCCACAATTTGTTCGTCCATTCACTTGTTGATGGACATTTTCAGTTGTTTCCAATTTATGCTATATAATTAAAGCTGCTATGAACATTAATTTTGAAGGACATGTTTTCAGTTTTTTTGCATAAATACCTAGGATTGGACTTGCTATATAGTTAAATCTATGTTTAAGGAAGCATCAGTGCAAAGCAGCTGTACTATTTTGTACTCCCATCAGCAGTGTGTGAGACCTCCAGTTGTTCCACATCCAGCCATCTTGTATTGTCAGTCTTTCATTTTAGCCATGCAAGTGGGTATGTCATGGTATCTCATTGTGGTTTTAATTTACATTTTCCTGATGAAAATAATGTTGAATATCTGTTCATGTGCTTATTGGCCATTAGCTTTTGATGTGTCTGTTCAAATATATATCTTGCCTTTTTCCTATTGGATTGTTTGTCTTGTTGAATTGTAAGAGTTCTTTTTCTATTCTTGATATGAGTCTTTTGTCAGATGTATTATGAATATTTTCTCCCAGCTTGAGGCTTGCCCTTGTACTCTCTGTGTCTGTCAAAACGGAATTTTTAAATTTTGGTGAAGCCCAACTTATCAATTTTCTTTTTTATAATTGTTAGTGCATTTTGTATCTTGCGTAAGAATTCTTGACCCTTAGATCAAAGTTTTTTTTTCCTAGAAATTTTATAGTTGTAGAGCTTATGTAAGTCAATGATCCATTTGAATTAAGTTTTGTATATGGCGTAAGGCTCAAGGTTCATTTTTCCCACATTGACATCCAGCTATCCCAGCATCATTTGTTGACAAATCTGTCCTTTCCAACTTTGAATTATCTTTGTCAAATATCAGTGGCCCCTGGATGGGGGGTTATGTTTAGAGTCTCTTTTCTGTTCAATTGATATACCAATACCAAGTTGTCATGATTACTGTAACTTCATAGTAAGTCCTGGCATCAGGCAGTCTCAGTCCTCTGAGTGTAATAAGAAATTATCTTGGCTATTTCAGATACTTTGAATTTCCATATAATTTGAAAATCAGCTGGTCAATAACGACTGGGAAAAGAAAACTTGCAGGGATTTTTATTGGAATTATATTGAGCCCATAGATCAATTTGGAGAGAATTGATATCATAACACAATACTGAAGTCTTCCAAACCATGAAAATGATAAATTTTTGCATGTATTTTTTATCCTCTTTAAGTAATGCTTTATGATTTTTATTTGATAGGTCTAACGCATGTTTTGTTAAATATAGACCTATGTATTTAATGTTTTTTACATTATTGTAAGTGGTATTTTTAATTTCATTTTTTAATTGTTTATGCCTAGTATGTGGAAATACAATTCGCTTGTTAGTATATTGATCTTAATCCTGAAAACTTGTTAATTTGCTTTAATTTCAGTAGCTTCTTTATAGTTTCCTAAGATTTTCTACATTTACTCATTCATGATCATGTTATCTGTGAATAAAGATAGTTTTACTTCTTCCTCTTCAATCTTTGAATGATATATAGCATACACACACACACACACACACACACACACACACACACGGTCTGACAATTAAGTATGCAAACCTGTTGCACCCATGTTGTTAACCTTTTTTCATAACAGAGGGATGATTATTCATTATGAATTTGTACCCACTGAACAGTTAACCAAGTTTACCATTTGGAAGTGCTGAAAAGGCTGCATGAAAAAGGTAGACGACCTGAATTTTTTTTCTATCAATTCATGACTCTTGCATCACAACAATACACCAGCTCACATGGCACCATCTGTGAGGTTGTTTTTAGCCAGTAAACATATAACTGTATTGGAACATCTTCCCTACTTACCTGATCTGTTCCCCAGTGATGTCTTTCTTTACCTGAAGATAAAGGAAATATTGGCAGGAAGATATTTTGATGACATTCAGGACATCAAGGGTAATATGACAACAGTTCTGATGGCCATTCCAGAAAGAGTTCCAAAATTGCTTTGAAGGGTAGACTAGATGCTGGCATTGGTGCATAGCTTCCCAAGGGGAGTATTTCAAAGGTTACCATAGTGATATTCAGCAATGAGATATGTAGCACCTTTTCTAGGATGAGTTCGCAAACTTAATTGTCAGACCATGTGCGTGCGTGTGTGTATTGCACTGTATGTATTACACTGGGTACTGGCTACTATCTCTAGTACAGTGTTGAATAGAAGTGGTCAGAAAATCCTTATTATTTTTCCTGAACAGTGGGAATGTGTTTAGCTTTTCACCATTAAGTGTGATGTTAGCTACAGATTTTTTTAATAGTTTAAAAATTTTTTTATTACAGTTGACATACAATATTATATTAGTTTCAAATGTACAACATAGTGATTAGACATTTATGAACCTACAAGATGTTCACCCTGAGAAATGTATTGGGTTGTCGGAAAAGTCATGGTGTATTTTTTCTGTTTTTCATTGCAAAAATGCGTCAGAACTTTTCTGACAACCCAATAGTACCCATCTGACACTTATTATTGACTATATTCCTTATGCTATACTTTACATCCCCATGACTATGTTGTAACTACCAATTTGTACTTCTTAATCCCTTCCCCTTTTTTCACCCATCTCTCCAACTCCCTTCTCATCTGGTAACCCTCAAAATGTTCTCTGTACCTATGAGTTTGTTTCTGTTTTGTTTGTTTATTTGTTCTTTGGATTCAACATATAAGTGAAATTAAATGGCATTTTTCCTTCTGTGTCTGACTTACTCCACTCATCATAATACCCTCTAGGTCCATCCATGTTGTTGCAGATGGCAAGATCTCATTATTTTTTATAGCTAATATTCCATTGTCTAGATATACCACCACTTCTTTATCCATTGATGGAAACCCAAGTTGCCTCCTTCTTGGCTATTGTACATGTAAATAATGCTGCAATGAACATATGGATCCACATGTCCCTTCAAAGTAGTGTTTTGGGTTCCTTTGGATAAATGCCCAGAAGTGGGATTACTGAGTCTTTTGTCTCTTTTTATAGCTTTTGTTTTAAAGTCTGTTTTGTCTGGTATAAGTATCACTACCCTAGCTTTTTTTGTTGTTGTTTCAATTTTCATGAAATATCTTTTTCCATCTCTATAAGTCTGTGTGTTTTTGATCTGAAGTGAGTCATCTAAGGGTCTTGTTTTCTTATCCATTCAGCCATCCTATGTCTTTTGATTGAAGCATTTAATCCATTTATATTTAAAGTAGTTGTTGATAGATATGTAGTTATTGCCATTTTGTTATTCATATTTTTTATCTTGTTTTTTGTTTTGTTTTATTTTGTTGTCCTTAAAGAAATCCCTTTAACATTTTTTGTGATACTGGTTTGGTGGTAATGAAGTTCTTTTGCTTTTTCTTGTCTGGGAAGCTCTTTATTTGTCCTTTGATTCTAAATGATAGCTTTCCTAGGTAAAGTAATCTTGGTTGTATGTCCTTGGTTTTCATCACTTTGAATATTTCCTGCCAATCACTTCTGGCCTGCAAAATTTCTGTTGAGAAATCAGCTGATGGTCTTATGGGAGCTCCCTTGAAGGTTACTAACTGCTTTTCTCTTGCTGCCTTTTTGGTTTTGTTTTGTTTTGTTTTTACCTTTGGCATTTTAATTATATGTCTTTTTTTTTTTTTTTTTTGAGGGTAGTGTCACTGGCCCTCATATGTGGGATCCGAACCAGGGCCGCTGGCGTCCCAAGCCAGCGCTTACCCACTGCGCCACTCGGCCGGCCCTTAATTATATGTCTTGGTGTGAGCCTCTTTGGGTTTCACCTTGTTTGGGACTCTCTGTGTTTCCTGGGCGTGTATGTCTATTTCCTTCACTAGGTTAGGGAAGTTTTCAGTCATTATTTCTTCAAATAGGTTTTCAATTCCTTGCTGTCTCTCTTCTCCTTCTGGTACCCCAATCATGTGAATGTTGGTATACATGGTATTGTCCCCATGGCCCATTAAACTATCCTCATTCTTTTGGATTTTTTTTTTTTTTTTTTTGCTGTTCCGACTGGGTGTTTTATGCTACCTTTTATTCTAAATCGCAGATCTGATGCTCTACTTCATCTAATCTACTGTTGATTCCCTCTAATGTATTCTTTCAGTTTTTGTATTTTTCATTTCTGACTGGTTCCTTTTTGCTTTCTATCTCCATTTTTATGTTTTCTGTCACTTTGTTGAAGTTCTCACTGAGATAATTGAGCATCCTTATAACTAGTGTTTTGAACTCTGCATCTGGTAGATTGCTTGTCTCCATATTGTTTAGTTCTTTTTCTGTAGATTTGTTCTGTTCTTTTATTTAGGACATGTTTCTTTGTCTCCCCATTTGGGCTGCCTCTGTGTGTTTGTTTCTATATATTAGGTAGAACTGCAACATCTCCTAGTCTTAGTAGAATGGCCTTATTATGCAATAGGTGTCCATTGGGGCCCAGTGGTGCAGTCTCCCTGTTACCTGAGTCGGGTGCTGCAGGTGTGTCCCTGTGTGGGTTGTGTGTGCCCTCCTGTTGAATTGAGCCTTGGTTGCTGTTGGCACATCAGTGAGAGGAATTGACCCTCTGGCTAATTGGTTCTGAGGAATGGCTGTGACTATAGGGAAGGAGCTGTTGTGCAGGGGCTGACTCTATGGAGCAGGATTTACTTTAGCAGGGCTCTGGTGCCTGCCTAGTCTGCCCTTTAGGTGTGTTGTCCATGGAGGCAGCCAGGTGGTGCTTTAGCTTGAACCAAAGCCAGAGACTGGTTGTGTGGGCCTGGGGCCTCTTGAGAGGGGCCTCGCTAAGTTCAGCCCCAGACTGTGCCCTGTCTTGGGCCACCTGCAATGAGCCACAAAGCAATCTGCAGAAGGCCACCACCTGCCATGGGTTTGGAGGTACCTGAAAAAGCCTAAGCTGTGAAACAAGGCAGACTGCTGCTGATGCTGGGCTTGGGGCTGCTTAGCAAGTGCTATGAAGCACACTGAGGCCAAAAGCTCCTTGTTTGGGGGTGAATCTCAGGTAGATTTTGGGAAAGTCTACAACAAGAGCCAAGACAGTTCATGGGTATGGAAAAGGTTTGAGTGGGCCTGCAATGTGGGTGGGGCAGGGTCTCAGAGCATCACTAGGGCTGGCGGTGCTATCTAGGTTGATGGAGACTCGGATATGGAGCTACAGGTGAGGAGGGGGTTTGGGCTCATCAAAGAAATAATGGATTCTGCTAGCACTTCGGTCTGGGAGAAAGCTGCCCCTCCAGCCCATGCCCTGAAGTCAGACAATTCAGTTCCTCTCTGTATGTTCCTGGCTCCTTTCAAGCTGCTGGCCCAGTGATGGAGCTCAGAGTAAGTGAGTCTGTCAGCAAATAAGTCCATGTGTGGGCCCTTCATGAGAAACTCCTGGGACTCCTGCCTCCCTCTGTCTCACCCAGCCATAATGTCCGCTGGTTTTCACAGCCAGAAGTTATAAGGACTTCTCTCTCCAGCACTGACACCCTGGGCTAGGGAGCCTGGTGTGGGGCTGGGACCCCTTGCTCCTCCAGGGGTATCTCCACAGCCCAGATATCCCTCCTGATTTTTAACTGCCACACACAGACATGGGACCAGCCCATTCCACGTCTCCTACCAGTCTTGACAAGGCTATTTCTGTATGTCTTTAGTTATAGGATTTCTGTTCAGCTAGACTTCCAGCAATTCTCAATAATGGTTGTTCTGTAATTTAGTTGTAATTCTGATGTGGTCATGAGAGGAGGCAAGCACAATGTCTATTTACTCTGCCATCTTGATCCAGCTATAGATTTTTCAAAGATGTCCTTTATTGTAAAAGTTCTCTTCTATTTCTACCTAAGTATTTTCTTTTTTAAACATGTATGGATGTTGCATTTTGTCACAGGCTTTGCTTATATCTATTGAGATGATCTTATGCTTTTAAAAATAAAAATATTTAAAAATATTTTAACAAATTTTAATTTTAACAAAATCAATGATGAATTACATTTATTATTTTCTTGTGTGTTACGTGCTGTTGCATTGGCTCTGACTCCTGGTGACCCTATGAGTGAGTGATGTCCACAATGTCCTGTCCTTAGCCCTGCTCAGCTTCTGTAGACTCATGCTTATGACTTCTTTTATGGAAATCCGTCTCACATTTGGTCTTCCTCTTTTCCTGCTGCCTTCTATTTTTTGCCAGCATTATTGTCTTTTCCAAAGTACCCTGCTTTCTCATGATGTGCCTGAAGTAGACAGCTTCCATTTCGTCATTTTTTGCTTCCAGTGATGTTTCAGACTTAATTTGCTCTATGACTCACTTGTTCGACTTTCTGATGATTCAGGGTATCCACAGAGCTCTCCTCCAACACCACATTTCAAATGAACCAACTTTTTTCTTGTCAGCATTTTTCACTGTCCAACTCTCACATCCATGCATAGTAATTGGGAATACGAGGGTGTGGATGATCTTAGCCTTGCTCTCTAATGACACGTCTTAGCCCTTGGTGATCTTTCCTAATTCTTCCATTGCTGCCCTTCCAAGTCTCATCCTTCTCTTGATTTCTTGGCTAGAGCCTCCATTTGAATTGATGACTGAAGCAAGATAAGCAAAGTCTTTAACAATTTTGATGTCTTCATTATCTACTTGATGTCTTAACTGAAGTTGTATATTTCCTCTGTGGTCATGATTTTTGTCTTCTAGATGTTCAAATGCCATCCTGCTTTGGCACTTTCTTCTTTCACTTTCATCAGAAGTTGTTTCAAATCATTGCTGCTATCTGCCAGTAAGATGGTATCATCTGCATATCTTAAGTTATTGATATTTCTTCTACCAATTTTCATTCCTCCTTCTTAAGCCTAGCCCAGTTTTTCATGTGATATACTCTGCATACAGATTAAACAAATAGGGAGATAAAATGCAATCTTGTCTGACACCTCTGCAGATAGGAAGTTATTTTCTTCTTTCTACTTAAAACTATTTTCTTCTTTCCACTTAATTTAGGTGTTATTTTTTCTTTTTCTAACTTTTTAAAGAAGAAATGTAAGGTAAGGTAATTGATTTAAACCTTTCTCCTTTTCTAATATAAGCATTTAAAGCTATAAACTTTTTTCTAGGCCCTGCTTTAGCTGAAACCCAAACATTTTGATATGTATTCATTACCATTCATTTCCAAATATTTTCTAATTTCTCGGGTAATTTCTTCTTAGATCTATGGGTTATTTTGAAGTGAGTTGTTTATTTTCAAATATTCAGGAAATTTCTAAATATATATTTATCATTAATTTATCATTTATTTCTATTGTTGTCAAATAACATAGCCTATGTGATTTCAATCCTTTCAGATTTATTGAGACCCACTTTGTGGTCCTGCACCCGGTCTATCTTGGGTGAATGTTCTGTATGTACCTGAGAAGAATTGTATTCTGCTGTTGCTGTGTGTCACATTATAGTTACCAAGGTCAATCAGGTCAAACTGGCTGACACTGTTCAAGTTGTCTACATCCCTGCTGATTTTCCTGCTGCCTATTTTATCAGTTACTAAAAGAGGAATGATAAAATCTCCAAATATAATTGCGAATTCGTGGTCTACTTTTCTTCCCAGTTTGGTCAGTTTTTGTTTCACGTTCTTTGAAGCTCTGCCAGTAGATACATAAACATTCAGGACTGATAGGTCTTCCCGATGAATGTATCTTTTTAATCATCATTTCTGTTAATAATACTTGCCCTAGGGCAGGCCGAGTGGCGCATTGGTTAAGAGCTGGTTTTGGGATGCCAGTGGCTCCGGTTCGGATCTCACGTATGAGGGCCAGTGACACTGCCCTCTACAGCTAACAACAGCTCCACCTGGAGCTGGGCTGTGCGAGCCCCGGCGACGGTGTGGGCTGCAGCCCCTGCTGCAGTGGGCTGCCATAGGCTACAGTGAGTGGCCGGCAACCAGCGTGAGCGGCTGGCAGCCAGTGTGAGTTGCCAATAGCGGCGATGAGCGACATCTAGAGGCTGGCGACCCATCTGCCTTATCCCAGAAGAGCACAATGATAATACCAACATGGGCCAGTGAAGCAACGTCCTCCGCAACTAGACTGAAGAACAGAAGGACGGCAACTTGTCTGTTCCCCTTCCCTGATTCCCCAACGCTGTTCCCCTCCCCCAATTCCCCAATAAAATCTTTAAAAAGTATATAATACTTGCCCTAAAGTTTACTTTACCTGGTATTACCATTAGCCACTTCCGTGTTATGATTATTTGTATGTGTATCTTTTTCTATGCTCTCAACATGCTGCTGTGTTTTCCTCTTTTTACCTTTTTATCCGAGTATGTGGCTCCATGAAATGTTCACAAACTGCACACACCCATGTAACCAGCCGAAATCAAAACACAATATTTCAGGGTAGCCAGATAGATCAGTTGGTAAGAGCGCAAGCTTTGAACAACAGGGCTGCCGGTTCGATTCCCACATGGGCCAGTAAGCTGCGCCAGTAAGCTGCACCCTCTCCAGCTAAGATTGTGAATAATGGCTCGGCCTGGAGCTGGGCTGCCATGAGTGGCAGGTGGCTGGCGTGAGCTGCCGTGGGGCTACCATGAGCTGCAGCAGTAACAGGCATGAGTGGCTGGCAGTCAGCGTGAGTGGCCGGCAGCTGGTGAGAGCTGCCGTAAGCGGCAGTCTGATGACATGTGACTGACTGCCTCAGCCGGGAAGAACGCAATGATCACAATACCAACATGGGCCAGGGAGCGGTGTCCTTCACAATTAAACTGAGAACAACGGCTTGGAGGGGAGAAGGGAAGGGAAAAAAACAACAAAACACAATGTTCCCAGCTGCTCCCTGGTGTCCCCTTCTGGTTTTCCTCACCCTACCAAGGAAAATCAGTGCCTGACTTCTAACCTAAGATTCAAACTTGAAGATTCTAAAAAATTGAGTTTCTGATATTTATAAATCAGGAAATCTGCATTTCTGCCATCCTTTGAGAGATTAGACCCAGCAATCCTGGATGTGTGGTCTTTTGAGGCACCAGGCTGCTGAAGCAGGAGCAAGGATCCCTTGGGAAGGGTGTCACCTCTCCAGACCTACACAGCCCACCTCCTCATTCTGTCTGTGCTTGGCCCGCTTATTTGTCTTTATATTTAAAGTATGTTTCTTCTAAAAAGTAAATAATTGGACCTTGCTTTGTTATTCAGTTCGACAATCTCTGCCTTTTATTGAAGTGTTTAGGTCATTTCTATGCAACTGTCCATATAATTAGGTTTAAGTCTACCATTTCGCTGTTTTTCTTTGTCCTATCTGTTATTTGTTCCTTTTTTCCTCTTTTCCTGTCTTTTTTTTGGAATGATTTTTTTTCCATTTTATCTCCATTCCATATATTGTCTTATTAGTTATATGTTAATATTTTCAAGTATTTACCCTAGGCTTTATAAAGCCGTCTTTACTATATAACACTCCACCTTCAAATAATCTGTTCCTATTCAAGTATAATGTGAACCTTTCAACAATATATGTCCATTTTCCTTCACCTTGTCCTACTGTTTTCATACATTTCACTTTCACATGCTTTAATTCTCATAATATGCTATGATTTATGCTCAAATAGTCAAATATAACCTTTGGCTAACAAGGATGTCTTCTTTTACCAATTCTACTCAACATAGTATTGGAAGCTCCAGCCAGAATATTTAGACACAAGAAATAAAAGACATACAAATTAGGGAGGAAGGAGTAAAATTATCTCTGTTCACAAATGATGTAATCTTATATGTAGAAAATCCTAAAGACCACACTCCAAAAACAATTGTTAGAGCTAATAAACAAAATTCAATGAAGTTGAAATATACAAAATCAACAATTAAAATTACTTGCATTTCTATATAGTAAGAATGAACAATCTGAAAAGGAAGTTAACAACTCATTTTACAATAACATTAAAAAAAATAAAATACTTAGGAATTGCAAGGAATCACAATTGCAAGGATGTGGAAGATTTGTACACTGAAAACTAGAAAACATTGCTAATGGAAATTAAAGAGAACATAAATAAATGCAAACTCATCCCCTATTCATGGATTGGAGGACTATATTGTTAAGATGACAACAGTATGCAAATTATGTAAAGATTCAATGCAATCCCTTCAAAAACTACAATGGCATTTTAAGAAAGCCGAAAAAGAATCTTAAAAATTCATGTGGAATCTCGAAGTTCCCTAAATAGCCAAAACAATCTTGAGGGACTCACACTTCCTGCTTTCGAAACTTGCTATAAAGCTACAATAATCAAAACTGTGGGAGTAGCATAAGGACAGATTTATAGACAAATGGAATAGAACAGAGAGCCCAGAAACAAACCCTCTCACTTACGGTAAAACTGACTTTTGATAAATGTGCCAAGACCATTCAATGGGTAAAAAATAGTCTTTTCAACAAAAAGTGCTGAGAAAACTAGATAACCACATACAAAACTAGATACCCAACTTTCAGCGAAGTTGGGATCTTACTTTACTCCACATACAAAAGTTAACTCAACCTGGATCAAAGACCTAAGTGTAAGAGCTAAAATTATAAAACTGTTAGAAGAAAACAGAGGGGAAAGGCTTTATGACATTGGATTTTGCAATGATTTGAGGGGCTGGGCAACAGCAAGAAAGATAAATTGGACTTGATCAAAATTAAAACCTTTTTGCATCAAAAGGTACACCATCAAGAGAGTGAAAAGATAGTTCACTGAATGGGAGAAAATACTGAAAATCCAAATCTGATATGGGATTAATATTAATATTAATCTAATTGAGTTTCTAGTTCTAATTTCTAATTTACAGAAAGATGAGCGGATAAAGGAACATGTTAAACACTAATATGGTTAAAAATACAGACATTTAGAATGAGACATTCTAAGAGATAATTGTCCTGGTGGGGGTATTGTGTGGGATCAAAAGAGACTAAAGAGACAAAAAAAGACAATGCATAAAGCTTGACTGAATCTTAGATTGTGGCTGGGGGTTGAGAAGAGAGCTTTAAAAGACATTCTTCAGATAATTGGGAAAATATGAGTCTATATATACAGTGTGACAATAGTATTGTGGTTATTCAGGAAAATGTATTTATGCTTAAGAAATGCATACTGAAATAGTTAAAGTGTTATGAATTTTGAAACTTACTTTTAAATAGTTCTGCCAAAAAGAACAAGAGAAAGAGAGATAGAAAAATATGACAGCAATGTCAGCAACTGTCAAATTTCAGTGGAAGATACATGAGTGATCATTGTACTATTTCCTCCTCTTTTCTATAGATTTGGAAATTTTCAAAATAAAAAGTTTAGGGTAAAACAGCTGTGGGCCACTAAACTATTCAACTTAAAATGGCTAAAGTGGCGAAGTTTATATTATGGGAATTTTATCTCAAAAAAAAAAAAAAAGAGAGAACCGTAGGTATCTGACACTACGGAGCTATTATAGAATTGCTGAAACTGCTCTGTTCTCATAAACCATGATGTGAATGGTGTCCCCTGGAGGTAGGTAATGCTATGAACTGGGCACAGTGATGTTTTCATGCTGAGATAGAGTTAGAAGGAAATACAGCATCTTTTTGCAGAACTGGAAAAAAAAATAAGATAAATTTTATAATAAAATTACTTTTATATAATTTAATGGCTATTGTTTAATTTTAGATTGCATAGGAGGGAGCAAGGCATGATCATTTGGCTAAAAATCAAGCATAGCCTCAATGGGTTAAGAGTAAATATCAAAAGCAAACCAAACTGGACACACACCTGGGTTGATAGACGGAGGGGGTGGAGGTTGGAGAGGCTGGCCTTCTTTAATGGCTAGTGTGCACTGCTTTGCTGATCGAATTGCATTAATGAAGTCTTCATGCTGTTGTCTCCAGTTAGCTTTCCTCACAGGTTGAGCCTACAAAAAACAAAAACAAAAACCCAACATACTATATACTAGACTATATATCTCTCCATTGGAATTTTTTTTTTAAGCTGAGACTTGAATTTACAGGAAACAGGACTGTGACATTGGGAGAGAAAGGAGAATTTGTTTTTCAAAAGTACTAAAAGGGGTTTGGAAAATACAGTAATAAAAGTCACAAGTCACAGTAGTAAAGGAAAACACAAAATAACCAGATAAACAAAGTAACTACAAAACTTTAAAGGAAGACTTGAATGTAAGATTAAAAGTGACTTTCTTCCAAGTTAATTGCTAGATTTAACGCTACTCCAATGAAAATATAAACAAGATTCTTTTTTGCTGCATCTGGAAAGTATCTGAAATACATTTGGAAATCGAAGTGAGCATGATTAAAAAGAAAACAGTAAAGGTGGATTATACTTACATGACATTACACTGTACTATCAAGCAAAAATGAAACCAGAGTGCCAGAAAGAGGCTTTAATGTACTTAGGGGTGTAATCATGAACAATAAGGGAGATATGGATAATACCTTGGACTGAGGAGCCCTTCTCACAGTGGGAATGTCAGTGCCTTGTAATCTTTGCTTTAAGGAATTGAAAGGTTTACGCTTTTTGTTGAGCAGTTTTCTACATATTGGTCCATGCCTTTCCTAGAAGAGAAAGAGTGGGGGTTAAATTTTTTTTAAAATAGACAATCGCAAAGTTTGGAATGCCACAGTGTACTCAGGCAGCCCCCACTCCAGTGACTGGGTTGCACCTTCAGAGCCAAGTTCATTCTCTAACTCTCAAATCACAGCAGAGCAAATCCATCTGGCTCCTCTCACCCCTGCTACACATAACTAGATGTGGTGTTTGGTCAAGGTCAGTAAAAGGCCTCTACAGCTAAAGAGGCTACTTCAAATGTGCTTTTACATATTTAACCCTACCGCTTGGGCTGGATGAAAGGTTTTAAGTGTTAAATAATGTTGAAAATACACACTTTTTGTTTAAATTGAAATAAATATTTCTGATATTGAGCTATTTTCAGGTACTCACTGAAACCAATGAAGTTTTATCAGTTACTTCTTCTATTCTGTTTCCTGCCTTCACTGTTTCTAAATTCCAAGAGCAAGTCATTCAGTCATATAGCTGGAAATTCGAACCCCAACAAGCTTAATATTCAGTTTTCCATCCTTTTGAAATGGTCCTTTGCGTACAGCAAGGGGTAACTGAGCCTCCTACCAGTGGAGCCTTTTCAGAAAAACTCTCCTTACCACTCAGCATCTCAAAATTGAGCATAACTGGGCCACTTTTCTATTGTACATACAGCCAATTAAACCACTTACCTCCTGAACAGGAGTGGAGAGGTTTCAAAGAAATATTTGAGAACATCTGCAAAAAACAACTAGGACAACCATACCAATAAATGAAGAGCACACCGAATCCATTTAAGCTATGAAGGCATTTTCCTTTAATGTCCCCAAACATTTCACATTCATGAAGTCATTTATTTCAGAGCAAATCTATGCTTATCATCTTAAATTTTAAAATATTACAGTTTCTGCAAGATGGCCAGCAGGGAAAACACACTTTACTCCAGCCAGTAGTCCTTTAAGTACTCAGTTTCTGGGACAAAAACCAGGGAACCAACACATAGAGCTCTGCCTGTGTCCCAGCTTTATAAAGTCTGTTACTGTACCACTGTGGGATTGGAACACCTTTGCCTTCTATTCTAAATCCTCTTCCTCGGGGGTATGTAACTCCTAATAGCCATCACTGACATGGTTGCTTTATCCAAACCCAACAAAATACAGACTCTGTGAACATCAATGCACCTGGCTATGAACAAGTCACACCATTTTATTTTATTATTTATTTATTTTTTAGAGGGCAGTGTCACTGACCCTCATATGTGGGATCCGAACCTGGGCTGCTGGCATCCCAAACCAGCTCTTAGCCACCTCGCCACTCCGCCGGCCACAAGCCACACCATTTTAAACTACAGAAGAGAGAGAGGGACAAGGAGGGAGGGAGGGAGGGATGAAAGGGGGAGGGGGAGGGAGGGAGGGAGTGAAGGGGGGAGAGAGAGAGAGAGAGAGAGAGAGAGAGAGAGAGAGAGAGAGAGAGAGAGAGAGATCAGTTGATCAAATGCTCTCTGTAGCCTAGAGATAGGCCTCGGAAGTAAAACTCAAGAGCATCTACGGCGTGCTGCACATTGAGTGACCCCTCTTCAAGTGGAACCTCCTAGGTCTCCAATCCCTTCCTATGGGCACAGCCCCAGGCTGGCCAAGGCATCAGACCCGTGGGTTGCCAAGCCACAAGAGACCCTGTGAGCTCCCCTTCTAGATTCAGGCAGTTAATTAAATGAACAGCTATTTCATTTTTTAAATTCCCCGGAGAAATAAAACCTACATCCTCATTTTGCAGTCTTTTGCCCCAAAGGTAGTCAGGCTTGTCATCCAAATCCTTGAAGTTCAATGTAAGTCTCCTTGATCTAAAATGTCCCAACTAACAACTGCATTATCATCTTAATTTTTTTAAATCATTTTTCTTGGGAATCCCTTCATAATATAGAGGCCTAATACCTGTTGGACTCTCTAATTTTGAAATAAATCAGGCTTTTATTCCACTTTATAGACATCAATCAGGAAACTTGATATACAGTTAGCTTGAAAATGGTTTAACAATTAAATCTTGGAAAAAGTCTTATATCCATTTTGTTCAAATTACATAAAACCCTTGAAATTGGAGGGGTCTGTCTTTATACGTGGCAAAGCAGGAAACAGAGGGAGGTTAAAGGACTTGTCAGGATTAGTGACAAATTTGAGGCTAAAAGCCAAGTTTCCAGATGCTCCAAATTCAATGTTCATTCCTCTTGACTAGCTAATTTCCCTGGTGCTTTGGCCTTAAAATTTGAATTTCTGATGCTTATAGAAAAGGCAAAAGAGCCAAAGCCTCTCAAGAGACAATCAGCTGTGCCAAGACACTTTTATCTGGCTTTCTTTCAGTAAGAAGGCCACGTTTAATAAGTGCCCTTTGGAATGGGGCAGCATCGATCTGCCTCAGTGTCCTCCGGGCCTGCCAACCACAGGGTATGTGCTTCTCTTCCCTTGCTTTCCCTCCACATCTGTCTTTAATCTTTGCCACTGCGGCCTCCTCACTAACTTGACAGTTCATTTAACTCCAATGAAACACATCTACAAAACGTCTTTATGTTTACCAGAACATCTGCTGCAAAGCGTCTTCCACAGACTTCACAGGGAAATAATTCCTGATTGCCATCTGTATAAGATCCAAGAGCACATTATGTTAGTTTCATGGAATTGCCTGCCTGAGAAGAAATAACTAACTGGAGGAGACCTCAATAGCTTAATATCCTCACTCTCTTTTTCCCTCCCCACCAGCTACTTCCTTCTCTTAGAAAGATCCTCTGTGAACTTACCTGTGTTTTCTTCTCCTAATAAACTTCTCACTTCGCTAAACAAGTAAATTTCATATCCTTCAGGAAACCAGAGTATATTTAATGTTTAATATAGTCTTAAACAAAGTGCCTGATAGCTTTGGTGTACATGTAAATACTAATACCTTAGCATAAAGTCAGAAATAATCCGATGGTAACACCTTGAGGATTCCACTAGAATGGGAGGGTTATCTGTGTGCTAAATAGAGGCATGCCAATTTATCAGAGGCTACCTGAAAAAGGTCACTTAATCACTGAATTTAAGGTAACTTTCCTGACAATGACTTTTTGTGTCTCAATATACTCCCTTTGCTGGAATAAACTCCCACCTGACAGGAAGTAGAAGAGACTGATGAAATGAACCAAGCAGAACTCGTAGGCTTGGATCCCAATCAGGAAAGAGGCACCATTACACGTGAGAAGCATATGAGGATGGGGACCATCTTCCTTGGGGTGGCGTTCGGGGTCAGACCTCTTCATGGGGCCAGTGAAGAACACTGCTGTCATTTTATCCGCAGTAGTGAGTGCATGAAAGCTTATACTCATCATATGTTCACTACTTGCTATTGTTTTGGTGTTAGTATTCAAGCATAGCAGTGTTTTAAAAGTTAAAAAAGAAAAAACTCAAATATAAAAGAAACAAAAAAGGCTGAAGCTGTGCCTACTATATCCCAATGCCTCAAAGAATCTGACCCATAGTAAGGGCTCCATAAATATTTGTTGAATGTCTGGGCCAAACAAGAATGGAGTTTCTACCCCAGGACCAATCATTCATTCAATAAATATCTGCTATATGCAACTCTGTGGGAATGGAGAGAAACCATACATGGGTCCCGCATAGAAAAGGAGAGCAAGTATGCACATAAATTACTTTAAATGAAGTTAGAAAAGTGTCTCAAGGAAAACATCATGGAATTCCAAAAAAAAAAATAAAGTTCCACTTCATATTAGTTCCTTTCCCTTCATCTGGTTGAGTATATGGATTTTAAAAGTTTGATCACTGAGAAGATTTTATATTTGAATAACAATCTGGGCTTTTTCCTACAAACAAGGGGAGCAATCAACAACACCGAGGAGGAAGAAGCTGAAAAGAGCTGCAGAAGACACAAGGTGACAAAGGTGAGGAGGAAGGCAGGGCCGGTGGTGGGGAGGGCAGAGAGGATTTTAGTTAAGGAGCGAAAGGGCTGGGCCTGACAAGGAAAGAAGAAATGGAAGACACTGTGGGCAAAGAATCAACCACACGACTAGACTTGGGGGGCACTTGGGTGGTGGCAAAGGGAGAAGGACTGAGAAGATGGTAGGAACAGAATTAAAGAATTTGAAAAGAAGGGCCATTTTAGTAAGAAAAATGACCTCAGCTTTGGAAATACTGAGTTTGAAATAGAGTTATCCAGCCAGCAGGATGGAAATGAGGGAGGTCGGGGCTAGAGACACAGATGTAGGCTTTGTTTGGAGAGTGATGTAAAGGCATGATATTGCCAGGGAAGAGGTCATGGAAAGAGAAGTACAGGGATGATCCCCAGGGAGCTCCACATTTAAGGGCCAAGAAGATGATGGTGATAAGCCAGAAGGAGAAGCACTAGAGAACGGGGTCATGGAAACCCAGGGAAGACAGTTTGAAAAAGGAAGGCCTGATTAACAGGAATCAGATGGTAGCTCATTACACACATTGTTGATTTAAATGATTTCTTCTCACATCTGCCAGATGGTATTGTATTTGCAACACAGGTCATCCATTACAGCATACAGAATTACCACTCTTCCTCCCTGTTCTTTTGGCCTTTTTCTAACTCTGTAAAACAGGGTCTTATTTTTTTTTTTTTTCCTCAGCAAGGATCTCACACCCGTCCACACACTTACTTGTTAAGAAAAGCTACTCATTCTATAAAACTGCTTTTTCTAAAACACTAATGAAGGTTTATTTATTTTTATGAATTTACATTTACGTAACATTTGTATGGTGTTTTCCTGTTCCCCCAAATGCTTTTCCTGTGTAATCTCATTTGTTCCTCACAGCAATCCTGTGAGACAGGGCTGGGTACTATTTGCTTCTTTATTTATTTTACAGATAAGAAAACAAAGGTTCAAGGTTGGGTGACTTCTCGAAGACCACAGGTCATAAGTGGTCACACTGAGACTTGAACTGGAGTCTCTACAAGTCTTAGGACTATTTATTCAACTATCACCATAAATATGATGTCAGTACTAGCCTGCAAAGCAAATGGAAGTCCCTGGAGAAACAGTGGCCTGTCGTTTAAATCAGTGAGTTTTAATGAGTGCAATCAATTTAAAATAATGATAGATACAATATGATTCAATTGAACACCTGAAATGCATGGACTACCACATTCTGAACCATATTCAACCTGGATGCTTGACTATAAGGAAAGGAGGAAATACGTGCCTGTCAGTTCAACCAAACATGGAGGTCAATAAGGTCTACAGTGTTTGTTACAGAATGCTGAATCACATGGAATATATACGGTCACCAGAACCTTAAAGGAATTCGTTGAAATAACTACAATGCCCTTCAATAGGTGAATGATCAAACAAACTATTATGTCCATACCCTGGAATACTACTCATCAGTAGAAAGAAATACTTTGGATACATGCAACAACTGGATGGATCTCAATGCTGAGTGAAAGTTCATCTCAAAAGGTCACATACTACATGATTCCACTTGTACAAGATTCTCAAAAATAGCAAAATTATAGAGATGGAAAATAGATGGGTGATTGCCAAGAAGTAGGGATGGCCAGGGAGGGACGTGGTTGTGACCATGCAGGGGTAAAATGAGGAAGCTCTTTGGGTGACTGAGACAGTTCTGCATTTTTCCTGTGGTGGCAGTCACCCATGTGTACAGTGATATAGGACTATAAACACAATTGCACCAATGTGTATTTCTTGGTTTTGATGTTGTGCTGTAGTTATTTAAGATGTAATTTGGGGGAAACTGGGTAATGGGTGCATGGGATCTCTCTGTACTATTTTGCAACTTTGTTATGTCTACATAAAAAGTTTTCTAAAATATGTAGGGGTTGGCAAATTGTGGCCAGTGGGGCAAATCTGGTACTGCATGTTTTTGTTTGTTTGTTTGTTTTAAAGATTTTATTGGGGAATTGGGGGAGGGGAAGAACAGCATTGGGGAATCAGGGAAGAGGAACAGACAAGTTGCTGTCCTTTTGTTCCTCAGTCTAGTTGTGGAGGATGTTGCTTCACTGGCCCACGTTGGTGTCATCATTCACTGGCCCATGTTGGTATTATCATTGCGTTCTTCCTGGGTGAGGCAGATCACTCGCCAGCCATTGGACAGCCGCTCACAGCAGCTCACGGTAGCTCCCGAAAGCGCATGCCAGCCCCACTGCAGCCTACGCCGTCGTTGGTGATTACAACAGCCCAGCTTCAGGTCGAGCTGCTGTTCACTATCTTAGCTGTAGAGGGCGCAGCGTCACTGGCCCTCATATGTGGGATCCAAACCAGGGCCCTGCTGCTCAGAGCTGGTGTCCCAAGCCAACTCTTGACCAACGTGCCACTTGGCTGGCCCTGCATGTTTTTGTAAATAAATTTTTATTGGTAAACAGTCATGCTCATTTGTTACTTTATATAATATACATGGCTGCTTTCACACAACAGCAGAGTTGAGTACTTGTAACAGAAACCGTATTACTTTAATTATACTTTTCAGCCCTTACAGAAAAAGGTCACTAACCAGTAAGTGACAATATAGTAATTAAAGATGATTTGTGGGAGAAAAACATGGAAAATATTAATGATACATTACATTTACAAATAAAGACTGGAAGGAATATATGTATGTATATATGTGTGAGTGTGAGTGTGTGTGTGATCTGTGTGTATGTATATATATATATATATATACAGTAATGACCTTGAGTGGTAAGAATAAAGGTGATTATCTCTTTATTTTCCTGCATTTTCAATATATCCACAAAGATTATACATCAGTTTTAAAAATCAGAATGAAATAACATTAAAAAAAATCTTTTGACAAAAGATTCTAAAACAATTAGTATCAATCTAGCTATTATTTCTATCTTTACCCTCTCTAACCAGAGTCTTACTTAATAGACTTTTAGCTATTATTTTTGTACATTGGTTTAAAATCTTAGTTGATTTTTATAACGAGGAAAGGAAAGTGGTCTGGAAGTGATCAGCAGTTTTGTTTAGTATGCTAACAGTGAAAAATAAGCATTAAAAAGATCTCAGTTCAAAAATTTTATAAGAAGCCTGGAGAGGATTATGGTTGTAATGAAATTGGAAAAAATTCTAGTTGTGACTAGACATTCTTTTCCTAAGCTGGAGGAATGCTTTGTAAAGATACCTACTAATTCACATTTCCTTATAAAGCCATGATAGAGAAGGAAAAATGGAAGATGTTTTCTCATTCCACTGTCTGTAAGTCAAAGAACTCTTAAATCCTTTACAATCCAGATCATGCAAACATTAGCAGTTTCAACATCTTCCAGGGCCATGTGGCAAAGGTGGTGGCATGCTGACCTCAACGTATTAACTTATCTCAGAAACATGAGTCACGAAACAAGAAAAAGAAATTAAGACTAATGAGTTAGGATGGCAGAGAGAACACCCCATCAATTTTTGCTTTCTCCCAAAGCCCCAAAATTCTACAGGAAAGGGATAAGCAGACGTAGAGACATAGAAAAACACATGGGCAGGGAGGAAAGAAGACAACAATAAAAAAAAAAAAAGTTGGAATCTGGAAAGATGATGGACATAACAAACTCAGAAAGACCTAAAGCTACATCAAAACCCACTTCCCAGGTTGATGGTAGGGAGACTGAGAATCCTTTGATTTGTACTGCAGAATCCTTCAAAGTCACAGGAACCTCTGAGCAGCATAACCATGTGCAGCTGAGATAGAATAAGGAGGAAGAGACTGCCAAAATATGGAAGATCAGGGTGAAAGTTTCCTGAAAAGAAGATTCCTAGATCACCTCCCTCTCTCTATGCCCATTGGTTGATTGCCCTTCTCCAACTCTAGCAGAAGCCTATTCTCCAGAGAAAGAATGTAAGAGGAGGTCTGTCCAAGAGGCAACATGAACACAGCTGAAGGCATGGGTAGGTAGACAGATATTAACATATATACACATATGGTTGATTTTCAGTATTTGTGGTAGTGATGTCCCATAAAATCTCTGTAAGCATTAAATGAGCAAAAGCGGACTCGTTACTCTGATGGGAAATACAGGATTCAATTCCTGTGAGTTTCTGGTCACATTTTTATCAACCTATCAACACATACCTTGTTTTATGTAATTCTGTTTAAAGACTTTCAGTATTGTTCATTGAACAACACTGAAATCATGGCCAACAAACATGCTAATTCTTGCCTGCAGGAAGCTCATGTAACAGACATATTTGCTCCATAAGGCACATCACAGCTTTCCTGCACTTAGAAACACTAGACAACACTTCAATGATATTCTTGGGGGACATTTTAAACAGTAAAATCACCAAGAGAAAGTGAAAAAATATGAAAAATGTAGCACTAGGTAGGCTGTGAAAAGGACACTTGTTTACAGTATGAGAGCCCAAACTAGAAGGCAGAACCTCACTGTCCTACTTTAACTGGGAACATGCATATGTCAGGTGACTCAACTTTTTAACTGCCATGTGGATGGCCATGAAAGTGCCATGACTGTTGATTTTAGGGTTACAAGTTTTAGCAGGTAGGCAAATTTTCAAATATGGACTCCATGATTAATGAGGATTAACTTTATAGGTATGTGTATGTATATAATCTAGTAATTAATCTCATGAATAGTGATGTTCAAAATACAGAATACCCTCACACCTACCTTCCTCGACTTGGGTCACAGGATTCGACCTGCTAGTCCCTTATTCCAAAAGCAGAATGAAACTTCCCTGGAAATATAACTATTCCACGAGGAAATTAAAGATACTGACATTGGGAAGATTCCCAAACAACTCACTTAGACCGCCCTACAATAAAGCTCAAAATCATCAAATGATACTCATCCATTTAGACTTTTCAGTGTTTTCTTCCTCCAACCTTAATGATGGACAGGAATTTCCAAAGATCTGGGAAATGTCTCTAGCATTAAAGCCCAAAATAAACAAAGAAGCATTTCAAGGAAAATTAAAACTCTTGGAAGTTAAAAGTCTTAAAGGAGAAATGAAAAACTCAATAGAAGGTTGGAAGACAAAACTGAGGAACTATCCCAGAGAGTAAAATGACATAGAAATGGGTAAGGCACATAAGTGAATTATAGAGTACCTGTCAGGAAGGTCCTACTCCAAAAAGAAGGAATTCAAGCGAGAAAAGAGAAAACACAAGGAAGAAAATAAACACAATTCTTAACAATTTGCACAAGTGAAAGGACATGAACATTCTGATTGATAGGAGCCAGCACAATGGATGAAAATAGATCTTTAACAAAAAACATCATTGTGAAATTTTAGAACACTGGAGACAGAAGTTCTAGTGACTTCAAGAAAAACAAAAGACAAAACAGTAACATATAGTGTTAGGAATCAGAATGGCTTCAAATTCCAAACAGTAAAAATGGAAATAAATGGGAAAAATCCCTTATAAATTTCTGAGGGAAAATAATCTACAACCTACAGTGTTATACCTAGCCAAGCTATCAATCAAATATGGAGGTAGAGAGCAAACAAAACATAGACTCATACAGAAAATAACTGATGGTTGCTAGACAGGAGAGAGGTTGAGGGATGAGGGAGAGGTGAAAGGATTAGAAAGTACAAATTAGTAGTCACAAAGTAGTCACGAGGATGTGAAATACCGCATGGGGAATACAATCAATAATGTTATGAAGACTATGGAGGGTGTCAGGTGGGTACTGGACTTATTGGGGGATCACTTCATAGATTATATAAATGCCTACCCACTGCACATACACCTGAAACTAATATATTGAATGTCAACTACTATATATATATACACACACACACACACAAATACATATAGTCACGGGATGTCAAGCACAGCATAGGGAATATAGTCAATGTGATTGTAATAACTATGTATAGTGTCAGACAGGTAGACTTGGTGGGGTTATCATTTTGTGAGAGGTGTAAATGTCTAATCATTGTTTGGTACACCTGAAACTAATACAACAAAATAAAAATATGGGGGTAGAATACATTTCCAGACATGCAGTTTCAAAAAGTTTACATCCTGTGACCCGCCTCAAGAATTACTGAGGGATGTGCTCTGCAACAAGGTGAGTGAAAAGGAAATCCAACACAGGAGGAAAGAAGAGAATTCGAGGATAACAGCTAGGCACTGGAACTAGGGAGCTGCCAAAGTCCAGAGTGGAAGTGTGTGATTCAAAACCCAGACATGCTGGAGGCTTTCAAGCTATTCACTGCCTTGGTAATCTGAGCCGCGTGTCCCAGTAGATCTGGCTCCATTCTGTTCTATACTTGGCTTGTTTGACCATGTCCCAATGAAGTGCCTGCTCTCCCCTTCATATTCTAATGTCTAAAGAGCCGAGGATGCTCATTTCATTCCATGAGAGGTTCTTGAGAGAGGTAGGTCATGGTGAACTTAGATGCAGAAAATATACACCATGCATACAGCCTCTGAGCGTATTTCTGCAGGGGATTCAGGATGCTCCAATGGCAGTGTCTTATGCTCTCCAGAACAATCATCACCTGGCTGACACCTCCACATGGGGCTCTAGTAAACTCTAGAAGCTGAAATCAGACTCAGAGGCTATTCAGCTCATTTTCTCAAGGATGCCTTCATCAAAACATAGCAAACATTGCCTTCATAGAGCTAGATTTATGCTTCTTAATTATTCAAAACTATACAAGATACTGTATTTAGGAGTACCACACAGATGATACAGCCTAGATAGTATGTAAGAGATACCTGAAGGGAAAGAGTGAAAGAAACAAAATTGAGGATGGACCCACAGGTGGCTTCAGTGTTCTATTTCTTTACTTGAAGAGTGGTTACCTGTTTGTTTTATTATACATTCTCCTGTAAGTTTCACCGTTAAAAATGTAAGGCCATTAGAGTTTTTACCTTCTCCTGACCTTTAACTGGAAAAACAAGCGAGCTAAAACATACTATGTCAACACACAGAATAAGCAACGTGTTAATAATGTAACAGCGAAGTTACAGGATGGCGAGAGTTCTGTTCTTCACCTGAGGTGATCTGATGACATCACAATAGAGATGTGGATACAGTGTATCACAGGCAATATACCCAAATGGTAATAGCTCCTGATACTTCAGTTTGATTTGTAAAATAACAGTTCTGAAATATCTGAAAAAGTGATTTTATACCACTGATGGACAATGTTTAAACAAAATAGATCATGATTTTGCCCCCTACCTGGAATGCCTTAGGACTTCTCTCCTTATTAACATTAGGTTAAGTCTAGGTCCCATTGTTCCCTTCACATTTAAGCAATTCTGTTCTGAAATGTCTTTCCCAACTATCCATTCATTTATATACTGTACTTCTTAGTGATCACTTACCAAATGCCAGGCACTGTTCTAGACCCTGGGGATAAAGTGGTAAAAACTCCCCACCCTGTTTGTTTCACTGAGAGGAGACTGAAAATCAGGATACATCTCAGACGCCAGTAGGTGCTATGAAGAAAAAGTGGGGAAGGGGCATGAAGGATGCAGGGATGTGTGTGCTATTTTAAAATAGAAGATTGGGGAGAAGTTTATGGGGAGGTGGTGACTGGGCACAACCTTGAAGGATGTATATTTGCAGTAAGGGCACTTCAGGCAGGGAGCAGAACAAGCACCCAGCTTCTCATTTCAAGTGGAACTTACCACAATGATGTGGCTTTGCTAGTTGTATTTTGTGGCACACACCCTGCCTCCTCAGATAACACAGTCCTTGAAGGCAAAATCCCCCTTATCGCTTTGGACTCCCAACATTTAGCATGGAGCTTAAGTTCCCAAACATTTTTTATAGGCCAAAGCATAGATATCCCAAAGTGTTACAAAACAATTCAAAATATCGTGTAAGAATTTGTGCCCCAGGATAAATTTAAGATCTTTAAATCTGGAAGATAATCAACCTAAATCACAATATTGCAAAATATGTAATGTGCAGTTTTTTTCTTTTTTTTAAGATTTTAATTGGGGAATTGGGGGAGGGGAACAGCGTTGGGGAATTGGGAAGGGGAACAGACAAGTTGCTGTCTTTTTGTTCTAGTTGTGGAGGACATTGCTTCACTGGCCCATGTTGGTATCATTATTGCGCTCTTCCCGGATGAGGCAGATCGGTCGCCGGCCTCTGGATGGTCACTCACCGTGGCTATTGGCAGCTCACGCTGGCTGCTGGCCACTCACTGCAGCCTATGGCAGCCCATTGCAGCAGGGGCTACAGCCTACACCGTCGCTGGGGCTACCACAGCCCAGCTCCAGGTGGAGCTGTTGTTAGCTGCAGAGGGCAGTGTCACTGGCCCTCATATGTGGGATCCAAACCGGGGCCGCTGGCGTCCCAAGCCAGCTCTTAACCAATGTGCCATTCGGCCGGCCCTGTAATGTGCAGTTTTAAACCCTTTGGGTGAGGTGCAGTGAAAATTAGCTCATAAAATGGAATCTGAATAGCACGAAGTCAAAATGACATTCCATGTCTGTAAGATTCCTGCTGGGTATGAGACCCTCCAATGGAGATAGTTACCAAAAAAGTGGTTGCCCTTTAAGGATCGAACACGTTCCCAATACTGCCATAAACCATCACCTGACCCTTTGCTTCCACAGGCTGGCATGCAAATACACACTGTCCAGTAGTCTACTCCTGTAATGCCAAGCTCTTAGCCATGTTTTTTTTTCATGTTAAAGTTGGTAGAGTACCTAATGCTGCTGTTTCTCACAACTCTTCTAAAGCTCCTACAATAATTACTTGGATTTAGAATTGGTAACACATATAACAAGATAATCCTAGCTTTGGGAAAACATAATCAAATGAATTACAGATGAAGATGCTTCCTAACCACGTAGATAGTAAATGCAGCTCACCTGCTAAAAATGGTTGTGCCCTAGCCATTCCATTCCCAACTCAGAGCAGCAGTGTCCGGATGCCTTTTCCACAACAGTCCAGATAACACATTAGTCATGGACGCATGAACAAAGGTCACTAATAACTTGTCTACTGCAAGGAAGTCACAGTTTACCAAATAATTAACAATTGTGATGGTGTCATTGCTTCAGCCTTGAGGAGGTTTAAAGAAATAAAACAAACAAACAAAGAAAACCTCATCAAAAAGCAGTTTTCAACTATGTATTTTAATCAAATATGAATGGTTCCAAGAATTAAATAATGTTGAAAAGACAAGCTTTCTAGTTTAAATTGAAGTGAATATTTCTGATTTTGAGCCAGGTACTCACTGCGGCCAAGGAAGTTTTCTTGATTATTTCTTCTTCTGTTTCCTGTCTTCACTGTTCCTAAATTCCAAAAAGCAAGTCATCCAGTAATTGAGTCCCAACAAGTTTAATATTCAGTTTTACCATCCTTTTGAAATAACCTTTACATACAACAACAGAAACAGCTTCCTACCAGTGGAACCTTCTCAGAAAAGCTCTTCTTACCACTCAGTATCTCAAAATTAAGCATAACTGGGCCACTTTTCTATTGTACATACAGCCAATTAAACCACTTAACTCCTGAACAGGAGTGAAGAGGTTTCAAAGAATATTTGAGAACATCTGCAAAACACAGCTGGGACAACCACACAAAAATAAATGAAAAAACACACCAAGTCCATTTAAGTTATGAAGACATTTACCTTTAATTTACTCGCACATTTCATATTCATGAAGTTGTTTATTTCAGAGCAAATCTAAGCTTATATTAAATTTAAAAATATTACAGTATTTACAAACTTGCTAGTATAAATACAAATATTGTACTGCCAATAAAAATGGCAGGTCAGCTTTGTCTCTGAAGATCCTTGTTCATTCTTGAACATGAGGAGTCCCTCAGAGGAACGTGCCTTACCCTTAATGTTCCACTATTAAAGCTTTAGCCCCTCAACATTCTTCTTCAAGTTTAACAGCTCCTTTTCCTGCCTTCTTTTTTCCAGCTTGAAGGCTAATTTGTTAGCCTTTTTCTCTACTCTCCGCTCCTGCACAAGAATACATTCACATTAGTCAACTCTTCCAACTGGTGCAGTTTTACAAAGACCCCCATGACCTCCCTGCCCGCTGGCTCTTTGTAAACCTCCCGTCTGAGAAACGGACTGTACCTTGCGCTCTTCTTTGATAGCTTGCTTTCTTGCTCTTTTATCGTCTTTGCTCTCAGTTTTGGAGCGAGGCTGTGTGGACGCCTTGGGGAGGTCACTGTTGTTAATCATCTGCATTCGCTCGGCTTGCTTTGCTGTGAAGCCTTTCTTAGGTAAGACATTGAGAGGTATGCCTGTTTTAGAAGATATTCGGATTTGTTTGGGCTGAAATAAAGACAAAAATAGCATTAGGGTTATTTCCCATTCCTACTGAAAAACAGCTCTTTTATGATACACTGTTGCTGCTTTTCCTAATGGTGTTGGTAGCCACTAAAGTCACCATAAGAAAGTAATTTGTACACTTCATTTCCTGCATTGCATATTTCGAATAGCTCAAGACATCAGGATTTACCTTTGGTTGATACTTGATAAGTTGTGGATGGTTATATAAATTGGAGTATGTGCCTAAAAAAAAAAAAATCATAAATAAGTACACTTTCAGTTCAGCAAAACACTAATTTCCTACTATTTTCCCAATTGTGGTGTCTTCATAGTTCACAATAACAATGGAATCTCTCTTAAAAATAGGAATATTTCTTTTTCCAAGTTATTTTCATAAAATATGTACCTTTTCAAAAAGGTGATGTATTTAATACTTTAAAATTACTGTAGTACTTTTATGGACATCAAGATACTTACTACAAATGGATTCACAATCCCACTTCTCTTTGACTTCCTCAAGAACCACAGTAACAATCTCTTCCTCCTCAGACCCATCATGTTCATTCATTGGCAGGTCCTGGTCCTCCAAGGGTTCAAGAGTAGTCAGTTTCACACAACTTTTGAATGAGTTTTCAAAAATGGAGGCAGAGGAAGGGAAAATAAGAACACCACCCAATATGACATATGTCAAACTGCACTTAAAGAACTATGGAAACAACAGCATTTTTAAAAACTCACATACTCATATGATCTGTCTTTCAGTACCTCTCAAAATTAGCTGTATCTAGCCCTACCTCTCCCTTTCAGCAGGTTTTGGATGCTCATTCTGCTGACAGGAAGGAAAAAATCTGTCTGCATCTTTGCAAGGATGTAACACATTAAACAAAATAGCAGCTTTCCTAAAACAATCTTGTTCAAAGCTTCAAAAAGCATTAGCCCATCTGTCTCTCCAAAGTATTCAAATAATTCACTTAAAGTATGCAGCCTTTATCCTGCTGTAGGATCTGCATATGACAGTGATCGTGGAATGTCAGTCCTTCCTAGCAGATGTAAACATCTCATTACATATCCCAGATAAATCACCTTAATGTGGGTGATGATTCACCAAATTATTTGGCTGGAAAGCTATACTAATCTGGCTGGAGAGACAAACTCTTATCTTTCTATAAGTCATAAATATCTACTTCTCAGAACGCCTGGCATGTCAGGAAAATTAAAAGTATATACACTTAGAAATCAGAGTAATTTCTCAGTCCAAGAGGCTGGGAGCGTCATCTCATTCTTAAGCGGAATGTGACCTTGAACTTCCCATTGTAACCCTCAGCTCTCCCATCATGATTCTGAGGACCAAGTTTTAGAGAAAGTGGTTCTCAGTATGTCCCCACCAACTTTTATATTCAGCTTCAGAGCTCTTAATATAAAAATGTGAACCAAAGGTTACAGAAAATGTACTATCTTCTTAATATGGATTCTGACTGGGTGATGCAGTTCACTTGTACAATTACAGACTTTATTTGAAAACGAAAAAAAGCAGATAAACAAGGAAAAGTCACCGTACTTCTCTGCCTTCTCTTTGTAGTAGTCATGCAGAACTTCCTCTAAGCGACTGCTGTCTACTTGAATGGAACCTTCCAATTCAGCATTATCCAGAGCTCCAATTTCATCATCATCATACTGCTCATAAAACTTGAATATAAAGAGACAAAATACCATGAAAATGAATATATTCATTACGACTGCAGCATTTACATTAGCTTTATTCCTACATAACATAAGCACAGCCATGAGATCACATCTACCATTAAAATATTAGACAGGACTTAGCACCATAAAAACATGATGTGGAAGACATTGTCCCCAGCACTTTAAGACTTACATTCAGAATGAAAATGGGCTGCATTTAATATGACAATGAAAGGCAGTTATTCTGTTCAGCTAGGAGAGCAAAATGCTAGGCAGAAATCTTTACCTCAGAGTATTTTACAAATACTTTCAAACTCACTGGTTATGCAAACTAATGTACAAATTTCATTTTTGTTTAGATGACGTTTTCTTTTATTCAAATGCTATTTATACTGTCAGACTTTGTAAGAGTAGGTAGGGGGTGATGTAACTCCTGAAGTGAGGGTATTTGTGGTAACAGTTTGCCTAGTTCTTTCGGAGAAGAGGGAAATTAGTACTTACTTAAAAAACAGCAAAGTTAGAACCTTTCCGTTAGATTCACCTTGAAGAAAGCCATCCATCCATCCATCCATCCATCCATCCATCCATCCATCCATCCGCCCATCATTTACTGAACAGTTCACAGTTTAAAGTCCTACCAAATACCAGACACCACTTTGGGCCTGGGAATATATCAGTGAGCAAAATACATACACACAAAACTGAAAGAAATGGAATTTTGTTTATGCTTAAGCCAATGCTTGAGGGAAACAGCATAATCTTGGGGACTGTGACTGGAGAGATGTGGAGTCAAAATGTCAGCATTCTAAGAGCAAAGTCAGGAGGTTTGATAAGCTATGTTGTGAACTGTATACATTCTTTCCAGAATTAAAATTAGGGTGGTTTTACGGTCTGTTTTAATAAAAGAGGCTGTTTCTAATGCTGAAAGTTCTAGCTTTGGATTCCAATGTCCTATAAAATTTACTAAGAACTAGTGTTAAAGGGCCCCTAAATGGGGACCTTACCTTCTCAAACCTCTCGTCATGCAGGGTCAGCTGTTCATTCCTCCTCATGACTGAGGAGGTCATAGAATACTCAGTAAAGCGACTTTTCGTTTCCTCTTCCCAGAACAAGTGGTGTTCTAAAGCCCCAGGAGCCTTTGCAGGGACAGACATATCCTCATCTGATAATGAGCCCGCGGAGTCATAGTCGTCGTCGTCGTCATCATCATCATCATCATCATCATCACTACCTCCTTCCTTCTCGTCTGCCACATCGTCCCACTCACTGCCATCTTCAGCCTCAGATTTCCTAAAGTCAGTCATAAATTGTCAAAACAACTTGAAAAACAACAGAATCCAATGACTTTACACAAGTGAAATTTGAGGGTATTTGAGGGAGGATTATTGTTTAGGCAGGAACAGCTGTGCTGCTTGACCGTCTGGTACGTTTGGAAAAGGAATGAACAAGCGGTCAGGCAACTTGCACTTTAGCCCCACCTGCTGATGGTTTGTAAAGACCTCAAGTCTCACATTTTCTGCTCTGAAATACAGAACTCTCAGACTAAATGCTCTCAAAAGTCTCTTTCAGCTGTAACGTTCTATGGTTACTCTATTAGAGAATCAACAGTCAGGTCATTCCTGCTTCAAAACAAACCACACATACCGTCTATCCATTCCCTCTTTCTCTTCTGTGGGCTTATTGGCCTGAAGGATAAAATCATCTTCAAGCAGATTATCTGGATTACCAAAGTCAAAATCATCATCAAGAGCTGCGACAATGTCAGGATCAAAATCCAGCCGAGGTCCTAGAGAGAAAAGAGAGATTGAATAACAATTCCCAAGAAAGCCTCCTTCTTTCACTTAACATAATCTTAGTACCTATTATACTAGTATGCCAGATTCTATGTATTGAGCATGAAAGAATGATTAAGAACTTGAAGAAGTTCAGTCTAAGTGCAAGAAATAGAGATGGATGACTACAAGAAAATAAAAAAGGAAAAGAAATCCCTCCGGTTTCAATAAGCACTGGTGAAAACCCTTCCATTATGGATCTACAATATTAAACTGTGACTGTTGAGCAAAATTCAAAGCTTTGATTTGCAGGAAGAAACTGGGCTTCAAATTCACCTGTTAGAATTAACTCTTAGCAGTTAGAAGTACCTGAAATTAAGTATTTGTAGCCTATTAAACCTTATTTTTTCAGACTATAACATTTTAGTACATCCCAACCTATTTCTTCAGCTATGTTCGTCTACAAGTAACAATACTGCAGAGCCCAAGAAAACGTTTTAGGTTGAAACCTGTATACTGACATGGCTTCCAACAGCCTTATGACGTGGCCACTGCTTGATTCTTGAGCCTCATCTCATAGTAATCTTTCCCCTTCATTTCGGGTATGCTAAAATGTGTTTCCTACATTCATGTTCTGCTTTGCCACACTGTCCTCTGTCGGGAGCATCCACTCCTTCCCACCCCACCCTCCTTCATCCACCTGCTTAACTTCGACCTGAGAAATCAACCTAGACATCATTTTCTCTAGGACACCTTGCCTAGCACCCCAAGGTTGGTTTGATGCCTCATCATTTATTTATTTGTACTGTAATTGTAATTTCCCATTTATTGTCTATCTTTCCCAACTGATAGTAAATTCCTTTAGGTTAGCGATCATGCTTTATTTTGGTTTAACTCAAGATCCTGTCACATGCTTTGAGTGGCAACTCAAAGATCTGTAGAATTAATAAATAAATGTATGGCAAGTGTAACTCAATAATTAAGGCAACTTAGGAGAAAATACCAAACATCACTTCTGTGGACTTTTGTGTTTATTCTAAAATACAATGTTGGTATTGAAAAAAGAAGAGGTAATTTTTCAATGTATTTGGAGTAAATGGTAGAATTGGATTTCTGTATACTACTTCCATATTCTTGGAAGAACTTCTAAAAGCTAACATAGTAACATTTTCAAGATTATACTATATGGTGGGCCAGCAAAGTGGCTCAGTTGGTTAAGAACTCGCTCAAGAGTGCGAGCTGAGCTCTGAGCAACAGAGTTGCCGGTTGGATGCCCGGCCTGAGCTGAGCAGCCGCTGAGCTGCCAACAGGTGGCAGGATGGCTCAGCTAAAGAAACAAAAAAATTATACGTACGTAAGGCTTACTGAGAGGTTAGGTCAAGGTTCAAATTCCCCTACTAAATCACCAAAAATAATTTTCCCGCTTTCTTCTCCAAATAGGAACTTCAAAGACTAAGAATTTGATGGCGATAAAAGAAAAGGATGCCCATCACATTCATCCCTTTCTAATGATCTCAATCTGAATTCAGACACATCTCAATTGTTTCAATACTTTATCAGGAAACAACGAAACTCTGTATCATTGCTGTTTCTTTTTGTAAAATAATTCTATTCACTTGAAAAGGCAAAGAAATGAAACACACCTGAAACAGGAGCTGCTTTATTTAACAATCCAACATCTTCCTCAAACTCTGATGCAAACACTGATGAAGGCAACTTAATTCCAGTGGTCTTGAAAAAGAAATTACACAATGGTTAGGTTTTTATTTAGCAATACTTCCGAACTGCTAGGCTGGGTTGAAAAGTGTCCCCCCAGAATTCATGTCTGCCCAGCTCAGAATGTGGCCTTATTTGGAAATAGGATCCCTGTAGATGTAATTAGTTATGGAGAGGTGATACAGGATGCTGGTGGGCTCTAATCCAGCGACTGGTATGTTCTTGTAAGAAGGCCATGTGAACACATGAAGACACACAGGTGAGAATGGTACATGAAGAGATGGAGAAAATCAGAGTGATGTATCTACAAACCAAGGAACACCAAGGATTGCCAGCAGTCATCAAAAGCTAGGAGACAGGCACGGAACAGGTTCTTCCTGAGCCCCTAAGACCGAACCAGACCTGTCAAAAGCTTTAAAAAGATTTCAGACTTCTGGCCTCCAGAATCGTAAGAATATATTTCTATCATCTTAAGCCACCAGTGGGAATCTGTGGTCAATTGTTCCGGCAATCCTAGGGAACTGGTACAACTGCTTTCTGGGTTCCCTCTCATGTGTGCTACAGTTTTAACTTTTGAAGTATCTCTATATTCCATCATCATTTCAAAAGCAACTTTCCTGCAACACTTCACAAAATTCTCTCCAGGATATTACTCCACTGCATCCTCACAACTCCTTGAGGAATCAGCATGTTTTAGGGAGACAAAAGCTATGAAACATTAAATGGACTGCCTGCCTGAAATTGGTTAAGTGAGGTTTGGGGATTCAAATCCAGGTCATGCAACGCCACTCTCAAGTTCCAAAACAAAATTTTTTCCCTCTTAGACAGAGATAATGTCCTAATCTCTGTAATGGTACAGCCGTTCTGTGAATTAGTTGTCATAAATCCTAGGGTGGTCATAAAACATTCCTTTCCATCCCTATATCCCTTTGAACTCGCTTGTAAACAGTGATTTCATATCAGTCTTTTGGGCACCGTCTTACACATGGTTAATCAGGGCATAGATTACTGCAATCACTGCTTAGCTTGTCTACACCTAATCCAACCTTCATATCACTAGCAGATTAAACTCCTTTGATATTTATGTGATCTTGCAGAATTTTTAAGACTCTGTAAAATCAAAGCCTACTCTATGTATCCAAATGTCTTACTGTAACTCAGTAACAGGACCTCTATGTAAATCAAGTCCAGCTCCTCAAATCATACACTGATTCAGAGCAATTTATGGAACACACATGTGCCGGACACTACGATTCACAATACTACCTGCTGTCCTTTCTGGCTGGAATTTCCTTCCCCTCTCTTGGATAGAACCCACCCTTCAGTGGCCAGCTCAGTGCCTCCTGCCTCCATGAAGCTCTCCTTGATTACTGTCCTAGAACATGGTGTGAACTCCCCCCATTCTTCACACCACACAATCGACTTCAGTGTGTGCTGGCACGTATTTTCTGACTGGTCCTTATACTTTAGTTTCATCTTTTCAACCAAATAGTTAATAATGTGAGGGTCACCACCCATGTTACCATTTCTGTGTGCCTCACCATCCACTCCCAATCCTCAGGTGAGTAGCAGGTGTGAAGCTGAGATGTACCCTATTACTGGCTCAGACAGAGCACACAGAATTGGAAGGCTAGCATGAGTAGGGCCCGCCAAGTGGCACGTTGGTTAAGAGCAGCCTTGGGATGCCAGCTCTGAGCAGCAGGGCTCCGGTTTGGATCCCACATATGAGGGCCAGTGACACTGCCCTCTACAGCTAAGATGGTGAACAACAGCTCAAACTGGAGCTGGGCTGCTGTGAGTCGCCAATAACGGCGTAGCTGCAGCTCCTGCTGCAGTGGGCTGCCATAAGCTACAGTGAGTGCCCGGCAGCCAGACTGAGCAGCCGGCAGCCAGAGTGAGCAGCTGGCAGCCAGTGTGAGCTGCCAAGAGCCACAGTGAGCGGCCGTCCAGAGGCTGGCGACTAATCTGCCTCACCCAGGAAGAGCGCAATGATAATATACCAACATGGGCCAATGAAGCGACATCCTCTACAACTAGACTGAAGAACAAAAGGACAGCAACTTGTCTGTTCCCTTCCCCCAATTCCCCAATAAAATCTTAAAAAAAGAGCATGAGTAAAGGTTACATATGGGAATGCACACCTAGCAAGCTGTTAAGGCTTCCAAAGTGAGTTTCTTGGCGGCATAAACATAGGCAAAGATCTGTTTATCTGCTGTGAGTCCTTTTTGTTTAAAAAAACAAATAGGTTTACCACAGATAATTCACACATTTAAAGTGCATAATTTAATGATTTTGGGCATATTACATTATTAATTTTTAAAAACTGTGGTAAAATATATATGTGGTCTTTTTTAAAAGATCGTTTTGTGATTATTAATCCTTGGAATTTAAGGGTTAAAAAAGGGGAGGATTACCTTGTATTTAGTGAATTTACCTTTGGAGACTGTTTTCAAATCTTGAGAAACAAAGAAGCATACAGAATTAGAGTTTAGAGAGCGATTCCTTTTTTTGAAAAGAGGAATGTTAATTCTTTTTATTGGATACAGTAGTTACTAAATATATTGAGTTTGCCCAGCTGCTTTATACTATGACAGCACCTGCCTTCCTTGTGAAAATCAGGGACTGCTCAGGCAGTACTAATTTTTTGAACTGCCTTTCTACACTGCTTTACTTTCTGTTTTTAGGGCATATTCAAATTTTCTGGTTTATTCCATTTTGGTGGTTACATGTTACTGTAAGGTTTAAAAAAAAAAGCACATGGAACTCATTTAGATTTTTGCATCACGCTACTGAAAACCAAAGGAAATTTTGTTTTTAAACATAATTCACTCATCTTTATAAACATCACTGAAGTGTCCAGTTAAGAGCTTTATTCTGTTAAAAAGCCAATCAGATAGCGATTACTGTCACACAAAATGCATTAAGGAATAAAAGCTAATCTTGTACTGTCAATACAATTCAGCCAGAAGAATGTTAGGACTTATATTAAGTCTTTCCTCTGTAAGATCAAGAAGTTGAGCCACTACTGGAACCCCTCTCCCCATCCCCTGCACCCATTCCTCCATTGGTTGTAGAAGGAAGTGAGTCAATAAGTACCGTTCTATTGATCTCACAGCCTTGGGGAAGAAGGAGTACATTGGTTTAGGGATGTGGTAGGGGGTGTGTGGCCTTAAGAGAGAGCTATGGCCTGGTGAGCAAACAGCTGCAGTTATTACCTCTTTTGAGATGATACTCTAAAATATAACCCTTTTAACTCTCCTTAAGCAACAAGCTATGGATTGGAGGATCTATGATCACATCTTCACTGGGGGGAAAACCGTCTGGACCATGGCAGGACTGGAGGATGAGGAGGAGGGAAACTTGGTGCCGTTTCTCTCTTCCCTTTCGTCAATAAACCAGATAAGTGACTGTCTCCTTTTTTTAAGTGCCAGGTGATATAAAAGTTTCACAGAGAAATTTATACTAATACTAAATAACACGAAAACAAAGGCATGCAACATATGGGTGTCCTTAACATAAATGGGGAAAAACAGAATTTAAATCGGTAGCACTAACTTCATGTAAATATGTGCTTTTATATGTACTGAGAAGATTCAAGTATTGAAAGTATTCAAGTGAACTGCATTTTTGTTCAGACATTTCATTATAACTACTGCGTCTATTCTCTCTGATGATGATTAGCGTGCAGCTTTTCAGTGTTAAAGATCTGAACATTCCACAAAAGTTAAGTTCTATTTTAGAACAGCTTATATAAGGCTGCAACAGTTAAGCTGTTTACATATGGAACATCAGTTGCTTTTCTTCTACTGAAAAGACCTATCTAACATGACTACATCTATCAAAAATTCTCACTCTATTAAAGGCTGTTATTTTTGACAATTGCCACCGGAGAACAGGTGGTCTACTCTCCGACTGTACACGCGTATGTGTGCACACACGTACAACTTTCAGTGGGGGCCTGGCCTATCTGTGCTCCTCAGACTGACACTATTTCCTGCCACAAACAGTTACATTGATTTAAAAACAGTGGGTTGTGTTTTTTTCACTCACCCCCACCCATTCTCTCTTACACTTAAATTGTTGAAAAGTCTTACCGAAATTACTGAAGTTTCTTCGCTTTCATCTTCCCTGTTGGGTCCACCGAAGGTACCCGTGGGAATTAGCTCCGAGGGCCCAGAGGGTTCCCTCAGGTGCTGCAGGTAGTCATAGTCATCATCAAAGAACACCCCATACTTCCTCTGTTCTGCTCGCCTTTCTTCATCGTTTATCTAGGAAAATCCACAAAAGCGAATCAGTACCTCCTTCAAGGATAAGGCATAGGACCCTTCCAGTGAGCATGGCTTTCAGAACAGGAGGTAGATGGCACATGAATACTCTGCTGATAGGAATGAGACAACGCATTCTTGACAAACTCAAGGAACACAGAGCTGCTAAACCATTGTGCCACATAAAATTAAGATGGAAAGAAAACAATTCTTCCTTCCACTAGACATTTCTGTGCAACAATGAAAGCCAAGACACACAATTTGTTTTATTGTGTACTTGGAGGGTTAGAAAAAAAGACTAGGGGGCCTTGAAAGGTTAAGTACAATTTCTTGTATTTATATACAAAGAAACTTCTCAACACAACACAAGCTTACTCTACTGAAAAACAAAATAGGGCCAATGTTCCCCAACACTGCCTTTCACATTACCCACACTTAGCAGGTATCCTGTCTGATATATTACCAAATCAACCTTTTGAAGGTTCCCTGGCACTTGCTAAAGCTAACTCATGAATTTCAATGTTTTACATTTCATGAGATGAGTGACCAGGAGGCAAAATGCAGGTTGTGGTTATGAAATTAAAGAATCTTTGGGAAAGCAGAGATTGAGCAATTGGTTGTACCCTAAATAACATCATCCAGTGTTTGGCTGATGGTTGAGTAAATATTTACCATTTACTCACTTAAACATCTCAAATGAAGATGCTTTATCCTTTCAATCAAAATAAATACACAGGGCTGCCGAGTGGCTCAGTTGGTTAAGAGTGCAAGCTCTGAGCAACAGGGTTGCAGGTTCGAGTCCCAAATGGGGCCAGTGAGCTGTGCCTGAGCTGAGCTGCTGTTGAGCTGCCAAGAGATGGCAGGATGGCTCAGCTGGTGAGAGCTCCTGACAACAAGGTTGCCGGTTTGAATCCTGCATGGGATGGTGGGCTGTGCCCACCCGCAACTAAGATTGAACATGGCACCTTGAGCTGAGCGGCCATGAGCTGCCAAGGGGTGGCCAGATGGCGACTGGACTTGGAGCTGAGCTAGCTGCATCCTCCAAAACTCAGACTATAGGACAACAACGAGGCTGTTCCCCTTTCCCAATAAAATCTTAAAAAAAAAATAAAAAATAGGGCCGGCCGAGTGGCTCGTTGGTTTCAGTGTTGGCTTGGGAGCGCAACCTCTGAGCAGCAGGGCTACCGGTTCGGATCCCACATGGGCCAGTGACCTTGCACCCTCTACAGCTAAGATTGGGAACAATAGTTCAACCTGGAGCTAGGCTGCTGTGTGTCGCTGGTGATGGTGTAGGCTGCAGCGGGGCTGAAGTGGGCTGCCGTGAAGCTATCATTAGTGGTTCGCAGCCGGCATGAGTTGCCATGCACGGCCATCCAATAGCTAGTGGCCGATCTGCCTCAGACGGAAAGAGCGCAATGAAGCCATGTCCTCCACAACTAGACTGAAGAACAAAAGGACAGAAACTTGTCTGTTCCCCTTCCCCGATTCCCCAATGCTATTCCCTCCCTCAATTCCCCAGTAAAATCTTAAAAAGTAAAATACATAAATACGCGTATGCATAGTGTAAAAATCAGCACATTTACTGAAAATTAAGTCATCAATTGTTTCCCAGATCAGTTATCTGAGAATGGCAACTCGTTAATTTAATTTATTAAAACTACCAACAGTGCACCTATAAACTTATTGGCTAAAGAACAGGACCTACTTTCTGTGTAGGCAACAGAACCCTCTGGGGTGCAGTCTCATCTGCTACTAAAGGATCTCGCTGGCTCCGATGGACCAGGTGAAACGACACGGCTTTCTTCTTTTCTATAAAGGGCTTTTTCTTCCTGTGAGGCTTCAAAGGACAGAATCAGAACAAGCCATTAAAACAGAACCAAAAAAAAACAGTGAACAGTATCATAGTCCATGTAAGGCATCTTCAATACGTTAGGTGACAGATCAACAGATTTTTGAAACCTACACTTCTAGGGAAGGCAACAGCGGCTGCGTGTTATGTGCTAGAAAATCGATACTTACCTTCCTCCAACTAACATTTGTGGGCACCCAGTCTGTAGGTAGACCTGGTTAGGGGTGCTGGGGATATGCCACTGGGGAAGTCAGACAAGTCCCCATTCTTCTCAAATTAAAAAAAAAAGGTTGCAGGAGAAAGGAAATAAAACAAAACACAGTGATGTGCAAATGGTTCAGGATGAACTTTAGACTGGGTGCTCAGAGAAGGTCCCTGAGAGGCTGACTCAGAATGACAAGGAGCCTCCCACCAGAAAATCTGGGGCAGCCAGGGGCAAGCGGAGTACACGCTTCCCGTACCAACTACTATTCGAAACCATGACGCTTCAGCTAAAAATTAAGATTCATCATCCCTTTCTGGATGTTTATTTGGCTCCACTGAGAGAGCATCATTCCAGTTGCATAAGCCACCTTGCTTTGGGCCAAAACGTTGACTCTCCCTTTAGCCCCCTAACCCAGAGCCACCAGATGGGCAGGCACCTGTCACTCTAACATCTGGAAAACCCTGGGCCAATCCCCTCTCCACCCGACCGCAGGAAGCACAGCGCGGCTTCAGAACCCGTGTCACTCGGGACAAAGAGGCGGCCATTCTCTCTGGTCCCCAGGAAGGCGCTGGGTGGGGGGAGACCTCCTCTAACCCGCAAAGGATGCCGGGGTGCCGAGGGTCGCCCATACGGGACACTGCGCAGCACGCCGCCTCCCCGCACCTCCGGACAAGCCCTCCCAGCCCCAGGCCCTAAGGAACCAGCCTCGCTTCTGCAAACCCAGAGCGCCCCCGAGACGAGCATCGCTCACCATGTCGCAGCCGCGGGGCGCTCAACGCAAACAGTGGTGGCTGCACTCCCGGGGTCCCGGGGGAGGTGACACCTTGAGTCTTGAGCGCCACCAAGACACAGCGCCCGGCGGAGCCTTGAGGCCGCAACACACGTGCAAGCCGAGGACCCGGGACGGAAGTGACGCAGCGCAGGCCGCGGACACGGACCAATCACCGAAGCGCTGGAGGGTCGCGGCCGGAAGTTACGCGACGTTCACGCAGTCGCAGCGATCGCGAGAAGCTCTCGGACGGCGGGGCTGGTCCCACCCCCTGGGGGGCGGGGCTTGATCAAGGAATCCCAGGCGCGAGAGGGGTGGCTGTCTGTGCCAGAATTTGCTTTTACAGCGCCCTCTACCGAGAACAGAGGCGACGGACTTAGCATCCCCATGGACCATTGTAGATCCAGCTTGTTCCCGACTGTAAAACAAAACAAACACACACATACAAAAAAACGTACCCAGAAGGAAGTTGGCCACATTCTTCCCAGGTTACTGAGGTTTCAGGTTCCCTCTTTTCTTGGCGGGGCGCGGAGCCGGTTGCCTTAGCAACAGAGGATGCCAGGGCCTTACCCTTCTAGGCTGGACCAGGCTTACTCAGGCCGTTAGGTTACACCATTCAATGAGCTGTGCGTTGAAATGTCCAGTTACCAAAACCGCTGAGGCTTTGACAGTAGAGGCATGTGAACGAATATATTCAGAGTCTGTTCGGTGTTTGCATCCCTTATCAGGTGGAAACTAATGTTTATTCTCTCCCAAGCCTTTCCGCAGATGGTTTAACGTGCTTTAAGTACATAGGCTATCAGCACACCTCAGCAAGACTTCAGGCAGATGCGAGCACACTCATAGCTTTCCCTGCACCAAAGAGGCTGGTAAGGCACTCAAAGTTTTATCAGTAGACCTCATCTCACATTTGTGTTTCCCTTCCCAATTTCTGGCGTCTTTCCAATGTCTGAGTTATCTTGGATTGCGTCTTTATGTCCTATTACCATCCCATGTCTTCATGGATTATTTGTGATTACAATAAAATTTATAGAAACAACTTAGATTAAGACCACAGAACTTGTGTCGGGATATGCTTTGTAGTAGAGATAATACATAACACATTTTTATGTACCAGACATGCATTATAGTTAAGCGCCATAAGGGCAGGTTTCAATTTTGTTTTGATCTACAACAGATCAAAAATACAACATTTACTACTTTGTCTATCCTTGGTGCCTAAACTAGTGCCTGGCACATATACTGAATCAATATTTGTTTAAATAAATTAATGTTTGGTAGTTTATCTGAATTATCTCATGTTTTTCTTATACTACAACATTTTCTTATACTACTACAGCTATTAATCTTCAGTATCATACAAATACCAAAACTGAGGCATAAGAAAATTAAGTGAGTGGCAGAGCAGGAACTTTTAAACCCAAATCTAAGGGCCGGCCGAGTGGCGCGGTGGTTAAGCGCTGGCTTGGGAAGCCAGCGGCCCCGGTTCGGTCCCACATATAAGGGCCAGTGACACTGCCCTCAAAAAAAAAAAAAAGTAAATAAAAATAAACCCAAGTCTAACTAGAGACTGGCTACTTAACTACATTGCTTGATTTTTTTTTAAGTAATATTTTATTTATTTACACACACACACACACACACGTCTAATATTAACACTAAACACACTGCACTATGCACTTTGTATTCATTATGTCGTTCAATTCCTTTGATAAGCCTGTTAAGTACAATTAGAAAACATTAAAGCTATCTTATAGATTAGAGCCTGAGGTTCAGAGAATTGAAGTGACTTGTCTAAGATCACACAGAAAGTGGATGTATAGCCCATTAGTCTGGTTCAGGAAGACCACACTCTTAACCATATGCTACACTGTCTCCCTAAGGCAGTCAGCCAGCAATTTCTGTCCATTCTACCTTCTAAATATTCAAATGTATCCCTTCTTTACCCCATTTATTAAATTTATCATTTTTAATACTCTAATCCAATCATGCCATTCCCCTGTATAAAACTTTCAAGTGTCCACCCTCTGGACTCAGGATAAAGTCCAAACTCTTTCACATAACAGGCAAGACTTTGTCATCTGATCTCTACGTATCAATTTAGCATTATGTCCCTTTATTTCCCCACATACCACTGTGTGACCCACTCCTATCAAACTGTTTGTAATTCCCAAATGTACCTAAAAGAGATTGGCTTTCGCGTGCCCACCTAAAAGGCTCCTCCTCTTTACTCCCTGTTCTTTAAGTGTTAGCTTAGTTATTTCTGCCACTAAGAAAATTATACAGGCATACCTTGAAGATATTGTTTGTTTGGTTCCAGACCACTGCAATAAAGCGAGTTGAAATCTTTTTGTTGGTGGAGGGTCTTGCCTTCAATTTGTAAAAACACAATTTGTGTGAAGCACAATAAAAATGCAGCACAATACAATGAGGTAAATCTGTGTTCTTCAAAACTAGATCCTATTTCAAATGTTTTCACTGTATCCGGTGATTACACTACTCTACTCAGTTACACTAAATTGAAAATCCCAATTATTTTCATCTGTCTTTAGAATCAGACTGCAGTAACCTAGTTGAGGGCAAAGATTTTTGTCTTGTCAACTTTACTTCCAGAGTATAGCATAGTAAGGACTCAATAATAATTACAGAGTTTAAGGCACTTTACATACATTCTCATATTAAATTCTTACACAAGGATTTAAGGAGATATACTGTTATTATCCTTTTATTTTACAGAGTACAGATTGAGGAGCAGAAAGTTATTTTTGCTCAAGGGCCCTGAACCACAAGTGAAGAAACCAAAGTGTGAACCCAGGTATAGCTTGAGAATCACAGCATTAAAATATACCCCATTTCAAAAAGCCAACACATAGGGTGAGCTTACAGGTGTCAAAAAACTGTTCTGGGTTCTGTATATAAGCTCATCGGGTATTTATTGAATAAAATATCTAGCAGAGTGCATTCATTAAATTTATTAAACTGTGCCTTAGTACAGGCCCTGGGGCTTGCCCGAGGTGCTCTTGATGTAGAAAGCCCAAATTTGCTGCCAGTGCTTTCTGAGCAGTGACACCAGGACATTGACAGCTAAGTGGATACTGAAGCAGTACCTAGGAATTATAAATTACATGCTTGACAATATTAATAGAGCTTATGGAGGTACTTAATTTATAAAAAGCGTTAAGTGCATCAAGATGGATGCACCAGGATAGTAGTCACTGTAGCACCGTTTGTAAGAGAAAAAAATTAAAATTCCATTAGTATCGGATTAAACAAAAACATTCATATCATGGTCTATTGTGAGGCTGTTATGAGGAAGAGGCAGATTGACATGGACGGTCACTTATTAAGTTGGAGAAAAAGCAGTTTGCATAATGCTATGGTAAATGGTATTTTTTTGGTTAAAAATTATAAATAGAAAAACCATTTTACAAAGGAATATGACAGAACAAACACAGAAGAACATCTGCTTGACTATACACCCAACTGCTCACAGCAATTACCATGAGGAGCTGGGGTTGCAGGAAACTTTCAATTTCTATTTGAGATATTTCTTTATTATTTTCATGTTTGCAGTGAAGATTTGAAGTACTACATTTGTATAAAAATAAAGATACTTAAATACAAAAACCAAAGAGGAGGCAGGTTAGATTCTAATATAATCTGGTTCAATATTGTTAAAGGAGAATTTTTTTAATGGTAGAATTATGACATATATATGTATATGTCATATGTATAATATATACATATATATGTCATATGTATAATATATACATATATATAAAGTGAGCACATGTTAGAGATTCTATTTAATACATTATTAGGAGGGAACCAGTTAAGATGTTACAACTAGTTCAGGAGACAATTCAAAGAACAGAAACAGTTATAGAGCAGGAATATGGAGAAGAATGTGCAAATGGAGACAAAACTAGCATCTTCCCTAGTGACAAGAATTATTTTACATTGCTGTCAGCTTTCTGTAACTTAAAAAATTGTAAAAAAGCTCAAAAGCAAGGAAAAGTGCAAAGCTCTTTTGATTCTATATAAAGTCAGAATTGGGAGGGTGTGCTTGTCTAAAACGTGCATCACTTTCCACAGAAGCACAAAACTTTCCCTATAATATTAAATAACAGTGGTATGCTTGGTATATATACTATCTGAACTTAGTTTCTGGGTTTTATTTCACTCTTATTGTATAACCTGAGGCAAGGGGGCTTCTGTTTACCCACTTCAGTGTAAAATGGGAATGTCAATATCATTAATCCTCACTTGGAGGTTTGTTGTTGGATTAAATGAGAACGTGTGTGAAATGCTTGGCCCCGTGCCTGGCTGGTGATCAGTGCTCAGCGGAAATGAGTGATTGTCCTCTTCACATCTGGGTGTAGCTACCCACCTAATTTCATTGTTGCCTCAGGATGGCCATCTCCTGCAACCAACACCTCCGCAATATCTGGGATTTGTCAGGGAATGTGCTTTGCCTCAAATCAGGTTCACATCCTGGGAATCTTGTCAGCTTGCATCTTGACCCAACTTGTCAGCTTCCTAGAACCCAGTCCTTTTGCTTTCCCTCAATTTCTGGTACCTTTCACATCCTTTATATTACACAGTTAGATTCTTTTACTTGCTTCTAATCCCTTTAAAATTCTTTTTAACTACACAAATTTGATGTTGGTTGGCTTTCTGTTCACAGGCTCCTTTCTTAAGCATCAAAAATACATATGTTTCACTGGTGAATACTCTTTGGAAATAGTAATCCAAATTAATTTTCTTTACCGTGCTTTTTAAATTATAAAATGAATTTTGAGTATTCTTTGGTGTATTTCTGTTGCAGTCATTCTAGCTTTAAGTTATAAAAAAACTCACAAATCATTATCAGTCCCCTTTCATTTAAGTGACAAAGACACTATTGAAACATGAAAACTTTTTAAAAACATGGATAATTAGATCATGCATGCCTTATGAATTTAACTCTATGCCTTCACCTAGTTGCCCAAATCAAATACATGGGTATAGTCTTTACTTTTCTATTTCCCTCAATTCCCTTATGCAACAGTCACTTCAAATGTCCCTTGAATTCATTATGCCACTTCACTCCAATAGTTAATACCTTAGTTGAGGCCACCATCACCTCCAAGCAAAATTATGGTAATAGTAATCCAATCCAGTCTACATTGTGGGCAGCATGATTTGGGCAGATCTGAGGGTGTAGCCTCTGAGTTTAAGTAAAATACTTCAGTGGATCCCTCTTGTCTTAAGAATAAATTCCAAACGCCTTTAGAAGGTTTCCAAGGACCTTCAAGATTTATCCATTGTTATGCTCTTTAGTTTTCTATCTCTTTAGCTGCCATCTTCAGTTCAGCTTTCATACTTAAATTGCACCATCCTGAACACAACTCTACAGTTTGTTTAGGATGGAGTTCTAATCTGGTTTAACCCTTAAAGTTATCAGATTGAAAAATGGTTCTGAATATGTCTCTGTGGTTCAAACTGATTCTTCTGAAAAGTAGGAAGCCCATAGGATGTATTTCTCAGTCATGGATTTTTGACCATTAAGCAAATGGTGAATTGTCAAACCAGTAACTGCAGCTTGCCTCAATATTTGAAATCTGCTTTCTTAGTTCCTGGAAACATTTAGAATTAAATGTGGATATTAAATCAAAGCTAAAAGTAGTATTTTTGTGTTGTTTGTTTTGTAATTATTGAGACAGTCTACATGTACTTGGTATTAAAGTATTTGTAATCTTTTTAAAGCCTGGAATATTGTAGAATTGGACCAATTAGCTATACAATTCCAATTTAAACTACCTAATTTTAGACTTGTAAAGTTGAAAAGGCTAAACATTTTAGATTTGTAAATAATACTGAAATGTTTAAGAAAATATGATTTACTATACTTACAAATAGATTTGAAAGTGTTAACATGCTTGTTATAGTCACATTTGGTCATTCAAAGTACATATTAAAGAAAATCTGTTAAATTTATATATGCTATTTAACACTTTAAAGAATCTATAATGCAATAGCTGGAAGAGACATGTGAGTCCTTCCTAGGAGGATGGGTGGGGTTTTAATAAATAGAAAAGAATTCCAGTTGGAGAGAAAGGCATACAAACAGTTGTAATGTTGGAAGAGTGCATAATTGTGTTTGGGGAAAAATGAGTATCATTTGATTTGGCCCAAGTGAGAAATAAAAGGAGAGTAATTTGGAACCGTGGTCTGTGATGTAACTATAAATTGTGAGGGTAAGATTAAGCACCTGGGAGTCATTTGGTAGGCAGCGGGCCTCACTGGAACATTCTGAGTAGGAATACTATGAGAGTTGTCCTTCAGGAAGAATAACATGGTAGCTGAAAATGAATTGGCTGGGAAAGACTCAGAGAGGTAATGACCAAGATATCAAAGGGAATCAGAGACTGAACTAATGGTGTAACAAACAAACTGTGGGCAAAAATGATTTATAGCTGAAGTTTGAACTGTTGAGTACACCTACGTGAAAAATTCAGGGCAAGTTCTTTGCTCTCTATTCAATTGTGTGACCTGGGCCAACCAAGGTCAAAAGTCCATCCAGGAACAAATCTTAGGTCCTTAAGTATTGAAAATACCTGTTCTCTCCTCCCTAGGATATTAATCGAATTATGAAAAGTTACCACCTCACAGCTTTTTTTTCTCCCCTTAAAAATGCTAGAAATGGTACCTGTTTTTAGCTAAGGAGTAAAAAACCTTCACAGAAATTTTAGGTTCTTAGACTTTCACTAGAGTTTTATGTTCTCTGCTGCAGTGACCACCTTTTAAAGAGCAGAGTTCAAAGCTCATGAACTGATAAGGGCTTGTCTTGTCTATGGACAGCAGCCAAGGAGCAGCGACTTCATGCAGATGCCTGAGCTGAGGTCCTGCGGAGAGTTCAATCACAATAAATCTGATGCCATCAAAACACTGTGTAAAAGGAAAACATTGTCCATTTCTTTCTTCCACGGGGTTTTAAAAAGTAATATTTCCATGTAGAACTTGCTTTAGTATGAGCAAAAATGAAAAGTGGTTGTTGAATTACTGCACCTCCCTTTAGGATGTACCACTAATTTTTTTTTTTTTTTAGGAGCATGCAGATCAAAGTGGTCCATGCAGAGATTAAACTGGCAACCTTGTTGTTCAGAGCATGTGCTCTAACCAACTAAGCCACCCAGCCGCCCCTGTACCACTAATTTTTAATATCTGGGGCCAATTTTTCAAACCTACTTTTAATTTCCTGGTCCTAACCTCATCATATGTATTCTGTCTAGAATAGTAGTACCCAAATTGCTTTCTGACTTTCTTCTCATACCTTTGCCCTTGTCCTGGAGTTGAGGGAGGCTCAGTTGCCATTTGTAAGCACTGTGGAAAAACATGAAAAGTATATTCTAATTCCTTTTCTGATCAAAATATGTCCCCAACCTCTCTCTTTGCTTATAATACATTAAATAGTAAGCATAATGAGGAAGTCTGTTTATTTTCTATATTATAAACTCTAGAGGGACTATCTTTTATTTTTATACATAACAATGCCAATATAAACATCAATATCAATTATCCTCAGGTATAAAAAGACAGCAAGTTTTAAAAATATATACTGTAAGTTGCTGTTTAAAGCAGTAATTCTTAGACTGATATTTTCAATAAAAGGTACAAATCACAAGGCCTTACATACAAAAAAAATTTCAGTTAGATGGAGTTGAAATAACAGGCAATTAGAAAAGCTGTTTTATTCTTGTTTTACTGGTGAGAATTCTGTGAGCTTCTAACTTAAAAAGACTGAGCACTGTCTGAATACAATAGAAATTGGAACAAACTAAAGCTGGGCATTTCCCAATTATTTTATTGAGGTAACTTTTCCCAATTTTATACATATTTGCATTATATATACTTAAGTAAGCTAAACAATGTTCTAAGGCACTTGGAATTGTGCACAGCAAAGTATCCTATAATATTATACAACTAAATAGAGCATAATTTTGCTTCTTAAATAACACAAACACCAGTACAGAATAAAAAAGATAATACATAGTCTTTCAGGTTACAATAGTGGAATACATATACATATGTGTGTATACTCGCAGATATTTATACCCACATACTATAATACAGTACAGATCAAGAATTACAACAATGAAAAAGAGAAACTGTCATGTTAATCAGTATACAGTTCCAGTTATGGACACTCACAGATATTATACCTGTGTAATATGCAGGAGTAGGTTACTCATTGGAAATCAGTCAGTCAGTCTGATAATGATCACAGCTTACCCCCCTTATCACTTTAACCAAAGCTTGACATAGAAAAGAACGAATAGAGTTCTTCATTTAAAAATGATGGTTACATAGAGAAAAAGGTCTAGCTTGAATTTTTGGTAGGTACCAAATCTGGTGAAATCGGTACAGAAGCGTTTGAACACATTGGCACATTTCTAAGCCACTGAAGAAATATTTTAAAATATCAAAAAAAAATTAGTGCCTATATTTTAAGTAATGAAAGTGGTTTGACCCTAGATTCATGCAGAATGTTTTCTAACACTAGTTAGCATTGTAATGGCAACTTCTCCTTGTGTAGGTTCTCTAAGCGATGCAATGATATGAACTCTAACAAAAGCATTCAGTATGGGAAAAGCCCCCCAAATTGGCAAGTGGCACAAATATTATTGGCATTTCAACATACCATAAAATTGACCTGAGGGTGGAGTGGCATTCTGCCTCATTGACTCCCTTCAATTTATTCTTAAAAAACAAAAACAAAACACTGGTATTTATAATAAGACACAAATTCTTAAGCACCATCGAAAAGTTCACAATATAACCTCCTTTATCAACTTTGAGTTGCTCTGTCTCAAAAAAGATATTTAGAAATTTGAGTCTTTTATAAAATTATAGTGGCTACATTAATTCCATTCTATTTGCCACAATTCATCCACATCATTTCAAGACACATGTACCATTCAATTTTGGTGATAAAAAGCGACAAAGAGAGTAAGTATGTTTATGCATTGTTAGTATAATCATGTTGCGCCTAGGTAAAACTCATCTTGTTTTGTGCATGGTGATCACTGAAGTATAAAAACAATGGGCATGAAATCCACAGTTAATCCACATACCCTTCACAATAGTCACAAATCTTAAAAAAGTTGAACCAGGCTTCTATTTACACAGGGGGAATTCAAACATTTGCATCATTTGCATGTGGATTAAATGCCATTTTTTTTTTTTTTTTTGAGGGCAGTGTCACTGGCCCTCATATGTGGGACCCGAACCAGGGCCGCTGGCTTCCCAAGCCAGCGCTTAACCATTGCGCCACTCGGCCGGCCTTAAATGCTTCTTTAATAGGATAAACAGGTAACTATTTTGGAACTCATGGAATGCACCTTACCAGGTTAAATCGAATGGCGATGCTCATAGGTCACAGGTTTTGTTTATGTAGATTGTCAGCCATCACGTTTGTGGTTAAGCCATGCACGATCCTCATGACATTGATAAAGATTATGAGCAACAGTGTAGGTCTGAAGTAAAATCGTGAGGCCAAAAAAAGAAAAGGTTTGCTTCCTGTGACATCTCTCCTGTAAGTACATGCAGGGAATGGCCCAGTGATTCTGCCCCTTAGAGCTGCCATGGTGACCCAGTAACCTCCGCACTGAAGAACTCGCAAATAAAAGCTGCATTGAAGCAGAAGGCTCAAAATGAAGGGGGAAGAAACGACTCAGAGCCCAAAGAAATGCAAGGCAAGCCGAGATGATGTTTTGACAGGCGTTTTTTCCTGTGTGTCCTCAAATTGCAACAGACAATGGTATTGAAGGGAGGTGGTACTTGCTCTCCCAGGAGGGCACTTGAACCTGGGGGATGTTGGGGAGGGCTTTTTGTTTGGTTTTTACAATGACTGGTCATGCTACTGGCATTTAGTCAGCAGGGGCTGGTACAGCAAACAGCTTATAAGGTGTGACATTTCTGTACAACAAAGAATTGCCCAGTTCCAAATACCAACAGCATCCCCATTGGTGAGAAACACCAATCCACAGTGCTTTGCTCTTATGCACAGCTGTGCTAGCAATCTGACAAGCTAAATTTTATATATATATATATATATATATATATATATATATATATATATATATATAGAGAGAGAGAGAGAGAGAGAGAGAGAGAGAGAGAGATGCAAATCCTAGCATAGTTAAAAATGATCCTTGCCTAGGGTTGGCTTTCGGTGGGAATAGCTGCCACAGGACACTCCATTTTTCTTTCATTCTTTTTTTTTTTTGCCAGAAATCTTACAGCATATACAATGGGATTTGTGAATTTGAAAAAGCCTAAGTGGACTATGAAAAAGCTTAAGTGGACTATGTTTTGGTTGTTTTCTAGAAATGTTAATGGTGGTTTACATTTCCATACAGACTAAAGCTTAATGATTGACAAAAAAAAAAAATGAAAATGGTTTGGAAGTATCCTAACTTTGTTCTCACCACCCTTTGGTCACGGTCAAATTACAGTTGAGCCCCATGCTGCTCTTTGAAACTTGAGTTTGAACTATTTGGAGATGTGCTTTCTCTCAGGAAATGGTCCCATTAATTTGATGATTATTTTTGCCATTACATTCCCCTCTAGAACATATTTCAGTTCTAGAAGTTTATTCTGCTTTGTCAAATAAAACGGTGTGATACAGCCCACCAATAAGTACAGAGCAAATACTCAATAGTGGAAGATTAACTATTTCAAAAGGCCAAAAGACAACTGTAAATAAATTGCATCTAAGTGGTTCCGTAGTATTCACAGTATACTCTAATGATGTGATGAAATTAATTTTTGTCTCAAAGTATATACTTTTACTAGTAAGTTAGGCTTAAAAATATGATTGGAATTTAGGAGTGCTTAAGCTACCATGCTGATGAAGTGACATAGATTTATATATCTTGTACTAGTTTGATTATCTCTCATCTACTCTGAGGGAGAGCTCTCACTTTGTGAAATGTGCTGCTGGGACCATGTGAAAAATGACTGAATGAAGGATATTTTGAGGAAGAAAGGGGGAAAAGAAAGCTTTCACTGTTAAAACTGGGCATACTACTATGTGGTAGACAAGACTGCCTTTTCCTATTGTGACTAGAGTACAATTTTTAGAGGTTGTGTCAGTTTGACTCCATTAAGTATTAAAAAAGTGGTATGTATCAGGATATTCAGTGTTAATCCAGATTTTTCTCTCTTTTAAGCTACTGTTGTTTTTTTTTTAAGTGCCAATGCAGCACTGAATTGATTGCAGAGTGTAAATCTCAAATTATGGGTTTTAAGGACTTCTCTCTCATTTTCAATATTAGATCATTTTTGAAGGGTGTATTTAATTCCTTTACTTTATTACATAGATCTTCATTTAAATTTCAGAACTTTCTACTTACAGAATATATTTACGAACACCAGAGAAAGATGACTGAAAAATCATTATGTTAATAAAGGATATAAAAATGAAACCAGAAAGTCAGTTTTTCTGGGTAAATCAAAGAGATGGATGAGTTTACTTTTCCCTCCTTTTAAAATAGCTATTGAGATACCCAAAATCGGTCTCTGAATATTATAGATTTCACTTAAATAATTTAAGGAATTAACATAAGGGTGAACTATATTGGCCATAATAAATGCAAGACCTTTCACATACACAGAAAATTATCAGGTGGGCCACCTTAAATTAACGCTGATCACCAGAGATTTAATTGGTAATGACCATGAAGATGCTGATAAAGCCCATGGTATCTTCTTACTACCTTAATGTTCATTTTCCTTCTTTCCATTTTAAGAAAAATGGAAACTACGTTGGGTTTTACAGTCTGTCTAGTTCTTTCCTGCCTGGGACCTTCCTGGAGACAGGTTTGTTTTTTTCCCTTCACCATACCTTGGGGACTCAGGAAAACCCACATACTTCCTCTCTGCTGGCCTAATGTTGCCCTTTAAATAGGGAAAGCCCTGGAGCTATGTTACAACAACGCGATTCACACACATTTATTTTCTTTATAGAACTGCAACTTATTGGCTGGCTTGTAGGAATGCTCAGACAGAGGCATAATTATGTGGAGGGGGGTCCACGCCTTCCCAACCTTTCAGGGCTGCCAGGCCAGAGACGTTCTGGATGGGCTGCTGGGGTGGATGTGCAATGTTTCTGCCTTTTAGAATTAGCTATTAAAATAGAGCCTTATTCTGCAAAATACATCTTAGTTCATAATACTTTGAGTCTTTCCACAGCTTTTTATTTAAAGAATCAATCTGATAAAGTAACTGATGGTTCCAATTCTTAAATATTAGACTAGCAGTGGTTACATTTTTTTTTTTACTTTTAAACTTCTCTCTTTTAAAATTTTCTCTAAGCATGTAAGTCAGTATGAATGAAAAGTATGGACAGTTCATAAAGCTGACATATCATACAAGAAAAACTATGTATTGAGGGACCAAATTCTCATTTTTGTACTGGGTGGATCTCATTGTGGGGATAAAAAAAACTGCATCACACACACTAGTGGGAAAAAATTGTTCCTTTTATCAACCAAACAGAGGCTTTCTTCGGCATGTATCTTGAGTGATAAAATGGTGATGTCTCACATTTTCCATTTTTATGTGGATGAGGCCTTGTGATGAGAAATCAAAACAATATTCAAAGATCATATGTATAGAAAATTAAAATAACATTACATTCCTTGATATTTTTCCCAAGACAATATAACAAAATAAGGATGAGGATGACTTCAGCCCCAAATTAGAACATAGTTAATGTCTATGGCTGGATTTAAAAACTATGAAATGGACAAAAACCTCAGCCAGAGAAAGACACGTGGGCATGTCGAACATTTTTTCAAATCAAAAATGGGTCTTATCTTATTAATGAAATGACAACAGTATATAAATCTAGGTTTATTTTATTAATGCAGATAGCTCAGAGTAGCAAAGGTGCAACAATTATGGTTAACTTTAGTTAAAAATGTTCCTGACTTTTTGGAATAGGCTAATTGGGGCAAAAATTTTTATTTTTAAGCAACATCATCCAATTTCAAGTGGTTTTTTAAAGAATCAATAAATGGCAGGATCCAAGTTTGTCCACCAGATGAAATGGTTGCTTTTTGCTTGAAATTAGAAATTACAGTCTTCCATATTATGAACCAGAATCATTTCAGAAAATTCTAGGCCAAGCTGTGAGAATAAAATAAAGTCTATTTAGGTCTTGTCTTGTTATTACACATCTCATGTGTTTTTAACAAAAGGGGAACAAAACAATTGTGAAAGAACAATTAAATGCAAGGTCATATTTACAGATGGTCATTTGGACTTGGGACCAGAAGCTGGGCTGTGCCTGGGACTCGGTGGAAAATAGCAAGATGACAAAAAGGGCTTCTTAATGTAAACAATACTGACTGTGGGCTCCGGGAAACCTTCCATGACTTGAACTCACTGATTTTTTTTTTGTACTGAAAGTCAATGCTATATTTACGGATGCAATCTGCAGACTGTTAAAGTACAAAATGGGGCTCTCCTCACTCTCAACTCAGCAGAAAATGTCTGTGTTCTTTTCAGCTTTTGGGTTGTTTTTTTTTTTTTGATCCATGTGTTTTATCTTTTTCATAGCAGCGATCCAACTTTATGCAGCACTGAAAATACGCAGTCCTTTGCATTCACACTCAGAGCTAACTGCTGGCAGAACACTTGCATTTTGCTTAAGTTTTAACTTTGGATTCAGATTTTTTTTAAAAGATGTGATTGTCAATATCATCTTCCTTAGATAGAGGATGGTTGTTTTGACTTTGGAGATCGTCAAGCTAGGGAAAGACCAAAATCTTTATTTCTAAAGCTTGCTACAGATTTATTGGGTCATATCACATCTGACTCTATTCCCAGTCCTGTATCCTTTGGAAGGTTGGTACACTAGGTAAGGAGTATAAAAAGAAATGGAAAGTGTGGACAGCTATGCTACTTAAAGCATGCAACAAAATTTGGGTAAGCATGCTTGTTACGAGTCAGGTAAAGCCTTCTGCATTTAAGAAAAAGATGCATGAAAACACGGACTTATTTCTGGCAATTGGGTTCACTGGCACAATATAAATACTGGTACTAAACTGTACCAACATAACGGTGAAACAAGAATATTCTTCTAGGGTCAGGTCTTTAAGGAATCCATGTTGAGTGATTAAACTCTCCAAATCCCTTAATAAAGTCTCAGCTATCAAAAGCCTACTTCAAAAATACATTATGCTTCAATTCTCTCTTTTCTTCATTAACATAATGAAGTATTTCTCTTTCTTTCTGATTTTTGACCTCCACCCCTTTCTAGGACCCAGCCATTCTAATCCTCAATTTTTTTTTTTTTAAACCCGCACTCTAAAATTTGGCTTTCTGATAACAGGGAGCCAGCGATTGTCTTCTGCTCATCTTCACTGATTAAAACCCCTGATGAAGAATAACTGGTGGAACCAATGGTGTCCCTTACCATCAATACACATGCTGGACAGCAGGGTCACTGCACCTGTCCCTTTGCTTGTTGGCCCCATCTAGGCTGTACAGGTGGGGAGCACTTTTTACATGCTTCCTTCACCACAAGTCAAACGGAAACACACACATTCAAATCCCAGTGCAATACCAGCTGTTCGGGAAGTCATGCTTCCCCCAAAGGTGGTCAGTCTATGTTTCCAGGGTCTCGCACTCCATTATGGACGATGAAACCTGAAATAAGAAATGGGAGACTCTGTGAGTCGGTGGTATAGAAGCACAGTCCGCACTCAGTGAACTGAGTAAGGTATGGTAATGTTTGTAATGACAAGTGGTCCTAGACATCTCCCACCTGAATTACTGTTATTATAGATTACTGTCATAAGCGGATACTGTTACACACGTTATGCTGGAAAGCAGAGACAGCCCCTGTACAAAAGACATTGGTTATACCATCCAGGATACAGAGCAATCAATATACAAAACATCACTCTCCTGGGGGGTCATGTTCTGACCTGAATTGAGCACTGTGAGATTGTTTCATAAAGGATTTGGTTACACCTGGTTTGTAGTCATAAAAGGAAAACATCAACAAATAGTCACTGTTTCTTTAGCTTCAGCCTCTCATCACCTCCCATCGATGGCTCCAAATCTACTTTCTACACCTGAATTTCCAAGTGCTTGCTGGCATTTCCTTCTAAACATTCCACAGGCAACATACAAAACATAAGCATGTGGTTTTGAACACACTATTCCCTAATACTACAATTCCCCTATTTTCCATCAATGTTTTCATATTCAAGATCAAGTTCAAACATCATTTTCTGCATAAGGTCTTATCTGGTCTACCTCTTCAGCCTACTTCTGTGATTCCACATTTATGCAACTCTAATCAGCATTTTGTCTTATATAATCTAATGTTCATGTGTCCTAGTAAACCACTCTCCAAATTCATTTCCCTGCCCCAAACCCATAGATTTGGAGACCAGTTCTATGCTCCATACAAGTCACTAGCACCACTATCATAAATACTCATTTAATTATCCCAGTTCTTTGCTAATATCATTGTATTGTTCTCCATTCCCTATAAAATAAAATTTACATTTTTTAAGAGTGGTGATTGAGGCCTTTCAGGCCCAACCCACATTTCTAGGTATATCTCCCTAACTAGTCCCAAAATACCCTAAGTTCCAATCATTTGTCCCCTAATGCTCTCTAGATTTATGCTCACGCACAAGAACAAGTGAAACGAGATTGGCCATAAATTTATAATTAGAGAAGCTGCATGATGGATGCATAGAGCTTCTTATACAACTTTTGCATGTTTGACTTTCCAAAAGTCAACATAAAAATAAGATACACCCAAGCTTTCCAAAACATGTGACTCAAGTAGAAATGTGTCCACTTGGAGTTCAATTCTTAACTTTACCCCAACCATAACCTTGGGCAGGTGTGTGAACACTGAATGCTCCACATGTGTTAAATGGAGACAATATTACTGTTTGTCACCTGGGTCTGATCATGTAAAATTCTTTCCCACCTCAGGACCTCTGTCCCAGCTCTTCCCTCTCATTTAGTTGACCCCCTTTGTGGATGGAACGCTTTCCTCTCTTTCAAGAGTGCTGATGGATCCTCCGTTTAAATCAAGGAATAACTTTTATTTCCTCAGGAGACCCCTTTCTTGGCCATCCTAAACTATACCCACCCTCGTTCCTTCCCACAACATCCTGTTCCATTTTCTTCACAATACTTAGCACAATTTGATATTATCACATTGCTTGTTTACTTGTTAATGGTTTTTCTTCCTCACTAGAACGTAACCATGTGACAGTGAGGATCTAAGGACCAGGACTTTATCTGACATGTTCTAAATTCTGGCTTACTCTGTGTGCTCAAAAAATATTTACTGAACTCATTCTCTCTCTCTCTCTCTCTCTCTCTCTCTCTATATATATATATATATATATATATATATATATATATATATATATATATATAGAAAGTTTTTAACTTTTTCTATAAATAATTCTATATAACTGAAGAATCCAATTGTTAGCCCACTAAAATTAATTACAATTAAGTGTATGCTCATCCATGATAACCCATCTGATAGGACATTCCATGCTTTCTAGGAAATCAACCATAACTTTAAGAAAAATATAAAAATTCTATAAAAATATTTCAAGAGTAATTGAAAACCTCTTAAATCAAACTTTTTATATAAAATGTGAGAGGCAGATAATAATTGTAATGATAGTTAATATTTACTAATGTTTATTATGTGCCCAGCACAAGTTCAAGGGCTATACACAAATTACCTACATTAATCCTGAAAATAATCCTATGAGGTAGGTACTCCTGAACAGATGTGGAAACTGAGGCACAGGGATGCTAAGTCATGTACCCAAGGCACAGAGCTGGTAAGTGGAGGTGCCAGGCTCCACATTCTGTATTCTTAACCTACACTAGACAATGAGATCAAAACATGTCTTCATCCACACTTTCATTCAAAGGGTTTTTTGGTGTCCTGTGGGTAGAATGGAATGGAAAAGGTGACCAGTTGAATTTCTACATTTGCCAATTTTGATCCATTTTGATCAGGGAAAAGTCCTGTTACACAGCCTCAGATTATACTTTGATTGCTACAGTTGTCTCAGAAACATCTGCTTTTTGTCACAGAGGGGACTAGATGAGAATGGGCTTTAGCACAAACTTTTTTGCAATTCCTAGAAAAGAGAGTCCAGTGATGTCCTTGGGTTTCAAGGAGCAGCATCAGTTCCCTCTAGGTAGGAAACACAAGCCCTGCCCACAGCACATTAGAGGGAGCAGGGGCCCTGGAGGCCCTGACAGCACAGACAAATACGGTGCCCCTGCAGGGTCTTTGCACCAGGAGCTACCAAAGGTCCCTCTTTGTTAGGCTCAGCTTTTCCAGGAATTACTACAATCTCATGTAATTTAGCGATTATTTTAGCTCTGTCCTAGTTTGCTGGGTTTTGTCCATCAAACATTCCACAATGTCCTAAGATTCATTTGGTCCTGGATTTAAAGGACAAGTTTGGGTTTGGAAACACGACATAAGAGGTTTTTTCTTCCCATTGGGAATGTCTGTGCGACGAAGACGGTAAATTAAAAATTGGGTTGGGGAACAAAGTGAGTAGTTGCTGGACTTGAAGAGATTTAGAACCACCTACAGCCCAGCATTTGCCTGGAAAAGCGTCTTGCTTTTAATTTCCAAAAATTTCTGCAGACACTATTTGCCCATGGATTCTATTATAGAGTTCCACAGTCTGGGTCGCTTGGAAGGTCACAAACCATCAGCATAGCTTCAAGGGCTGGCTAAGAGAGGAAGGGTGACCAACCAGTAGTGTGGATGCAAGACTACGCTGATAAAGCCAGGGGTCAGAAATGTACCCTCTCTTCATACTGACTGCCTATATCTGATAAAACAAAACCCAAAAAAACCTCATATATTTTCTTGCACTTTCCAATCAGAAAGAGACATTTATAATCCTGTTGAAATGAGGCATCTTATCTTCAAATTCAGCTCTAAAATTTTATGGTTAGAGGTACTGAAAATGCAAATTTTTCTTCGGTTTGTTACTACTGAGTGGTTTGCATTCATTTTGAAACATGAGAAGTTCAGCTTTTCTTCCAGAGACGTTCACCTACCTGACAGAATGACAGTTTTGGCTTTAGGCTTCAAGTGGATGGAGCCATAAATACATGAACTATGTGCTAAGGATACTTAAGTTTTTCATCGGCTCTTTTTTCCAGAACTTTCCTGAGATGCAAATTCAAAGTTATCTATATTTTCTTCTTCTTGTTAAAAATCGCAATATGTTTTTCCTATTTCCATACTGTTGAGAGTGAGTAAATAGGAGGAAAAGCTATTTTTAAGTTATGGAATTCAGGAGAAAAGAATTATTTTCCATAAAGATGGTTCTTTTATAATTAAATTTTAAAAATTTACTCCTGTAAATTCATTAAAATAATATAAAATATAAAGTTATTCACAAATGTAAAATATTACTTTCCCATGCTTCCCTATTTGATATATACAGAAATCCTGAAGAATTCATTTCCCCTTTATTTAAAAGGGGTTAATTGTCCCGGCACATAACTTGTACACTTATAAATAAATGAGGATATTCTCCTAAAACACAGCTCCTTGTTCTACTTGAGAACCTGACAGCATTTTATTATTTCAAATGCTGAACCAAGCTTTCAACTCAGGTGGTTAAAGCAGCATTTTGCAACTCTTTAGTTTCTGTCCAGGTAGCAAGTAAATGGAGAACCAATGGTACAAAAGTACCATTGCAGAAGCAGCCTTCTCATTCCTCTGTGCAGGACTCTTAATTTTTATTTAAGTCACGTGTGTAGTTCCTGCCATTTCACATTTTGTCAGTGTATCTAGAAGCTGAAAGAGTAGTTTACTTTATTTATAAATCTACATAAGATAGTAATACCTTAAGATGGTATAGAATGAGATAATTGCTTTAAATATACACACACATACACACACCCCATAACCACATTAAGAAAATTTGAAAAGTAAGGAAAAAAATCAAGACAAAAAAAACTATACCCTACTTTATAACAAACCATTAAGGGTTTCTGATGTCACTTCTTCATTTTTTTCTATGAATCTCAATTTTTTTTGTAAAGATTTTTTATTGGGGAATTGCGGGAGGGAACAGCATTGGGGAATCAGGAAAGGGGAACAGACAAGTTGCTGTCCTTTTGTTCTTCAATCTAGTTGTGGAGGACGTTGTTTCACTGGCCCATGTTGGTATTGTGATCATTGCACTCTTCCCAGGTGAGGCAGTCGCTTGCCAGCCATTGGACAGCCGCTCACGGCAGCTCACACCAGCTGCTGGCCAGCCCCGGTGCAGCCCATGCCATCGCGGCGACTCACAGGAGCCCAGCTCCAGGTCGAGCTGCTGTTCACCATCTTAGCTGTTGAGGGCGCAGCATCACTGGCCCTCATGTGGGATCCGAACCGGGGCCCTGCTGCTCAGAGCTGGGGTCCCAAGTCAACTCCTAACAAATGTGCCACTCAGCCGGCCCAATGCATCTCAATTTTAAATAAAGCATACCACTGCTATGTATACATTTAGTCAGTATCTTGATATTTCTACTTAACATTATGTCAATGAGCTCTTGAGGCCCATTTTCACTCTAAAAGCATCATTTGAATGATTTGACGAGTCTTTGATAATATCCCTTAATATAAGTACTACCTTGCACACTCTAAAAAAAGTTCGTGTTGGGCTGGCCGAGTGGCTCGTTGGTTAAGAGTTGGCTTGGGAGCACGAGCTATGAACAGCAGGGATGTCGGTTCGGTTTCCACATGGGCTAGTGAAGCTGCGTCCTCTACAGCAAAGATGGTGAACAACAGCTCGACCTGAAGCTGGGCTGCCGTGAGTCCTGGCGATGGCATAGGCTGCAGTGGGCTGCCATGAGCTACCGGGAGTGACCGGGAGCTGGTGTGTGCTGCCCTGAGCCGCCGTGAGTGGCCATCCAACGACCAGCGACCGACTGCCTCAGCCGGGAAGAGTGCAATGATCACAATACCAACATGGGCCAGTGGAAGCCACGTCCTCCACAACTAGCCTGAAGGACAGAAGCACAGCAACTTGTCTGTTCCCCTCTCCCAATTCCCCAATAAAAGTCTTTTAAAAAAAGTTTGTGTTTACAAAATTCAAAGTTTATTTTTTAAAAGTAATACTCCCTCTTGATTATAAATCTGATACGTTTCCATTAAAAAAAATTAGAAAACAGAATTTCCAGAACAAAAATACAAATACCCATGATCTTACCACTCAGCTTGTAACCACTTTAAAGTTTAGTTTTTAAGTAAAACTTGATTTTTCATACAATATACTTTTATAATTTAGAGAATTATATTGTAGAAATGCCATTTACTATGGGAAGGGAAGTGGCTCTTCCTTGCTATGGATCTCCTTCCAAAATGCAATGGCTGTATTTAATGGTACATAGCCTTTCAAATGTTTTTTTTTGTATTTGGAACAGTCATGTGAGTGGGCTGCTGCTGGGGAAGAAAATATACGATGTGGCCAGACAAGCATCAAGTGTTCTAAGCAACTAAGGTTAAAGCTTGGAACCTCTCAGGCCACAGGATGAATTCTTGCAGGGACCACTTGTCCTCCCCCTTGTGACATGGCCCTAGAATACATTCCAATTTCAGGGAGCCTTCTGGAAAATACTGGGACAAACTGGGAGAATTAGATGAAAGGATGGATCACTCCAACTATTACCACTACAGACCAAACATGTTACAGGATGTATTCCATGATGGAGGTCTCCTAGGTGACTTCTTGGTACACCAACATCAAGTGTCACCATTAATATTAGTGCCAGTACATGATTCAAGAAAAGCCAGCATGATGAAATCCTCATTCATAGAAAGGGTAGGGAATAGATCCTTTATTTTTTCTTTTAAATGTTTGTGTTTGACAAGGTAATCAATTCTTTTTTTTTTTTTTTTGAGGGCAGTATCACTGGCCCTCATACGTGGGACCCGAACCGGGGCCGCTGGCTTCCCAAGCCAGCGCTTAACCACCACGCCACTCGGCCAGCCCCTGGTAATCAATTCTTAAGTTTCAAAAATTCAAAAGGTTCAAAAGGGTGAACAGTGAAAAGAATCCCTCCCATGTCTGCCCCTAGTCATCCAATTCCCCTCCCCAGAGGCAACCAATATTATCTGCTTTGTGTTTCTCTCTTCAGAGACACAGAAGCAAAGGAAGCTATATATGGGAATGGATCCTTCCAGTGTTGACTGATACCTCACTGTGTGGGAGATTATCTCTGGATAAAGAGGTGCCTAGGCAGAGGAAGCAGGGCTGTTTCAATCGTTTTAACCACCCTAAATGCACTTAGGAATTTAATAGATTTAGGTTTTAAAGGGAAGGCTTACTGAATATAAGGAGATAATGTCTGGCGCTAATAAGAAGAGCTAATAAGTGGGCTGCTCTCTTTCTAGGTTGCATTTAAAGAGCTAGGTAATGATCCATAGCATGTTTATTTCCTCCAAGGGTGGCTGGTGCTAAGAGCACTGTTATCTTTCACACGAGCAATTTTCTAAATGTAAAACATTATATTTTTGTATTATTTTGATTAGACACAGCAGTGTTTACCAAAACCTTTTCTTCTTAAAAGAAATACTGAAAACAATTTGAAAATCATAAGCATGATTTTTGTAAGTCTCAGGGCCAAAATATTTCTGTACTGGAATGCAAGTCTAATGATGTAATATAAATTAATGGAAAAATAGCAGTAGACATTTGCTTTACTGCCAAGTTTTTAAGAATACTTAAGCAAGCCATATTTATCTTGGTGATATGAATATTTAATTTTTCCATATCTGAAAAGACATTTTAAAGAGTGTTAATCAATATTTTTTTTGGAAAACTTTTAAAGCTTACCCTTGATATCAGCTATTACAGAAAAGAAAGTCTGTAATTTTCTTTTGAAATGCAGCTATTCCTATTTGCATCTATTAATATTTACTTAAACAATGAAAGTATCTATAGACTTTATGGAACACAAGAAGCATACTCTAAATTTCTATACATCAGTTAATACAGAAACGTAGCCAATAGACTTTTGAAGGTGAGCAAATACACTTTCGGATATAAAAATATGTTACAAGCCAATTTTAATTATGCAGTATGATAAGTGCAAGGACAGACAATAGCTTGTTTGAGCTCATAAAGAATCTGGAAATTGACCCATGTGTATATTAAAGGAAGAATCTTACATCAAGAGGGAAATAAGTGGATTGGGACAATTAACTATTGGTTTAGAATAAAGTAAAGTTAGTTTACTCTCTTGAATCACACCTACAAATAAATGCCCAATGGATGAAAGATCTAAGAGTAAAAAAAAGCATATATAAAATTGAAGATAATACTTTTATAATCTTGACCTTCCTCCACAAGACACAAAACAATGAAGTAAAAATAACAATACAAATTCGAACATGCAAACACTTAAAAAAAAACACCATTTAAAAAGATAAAATAACAATAAAATGGAGGAAAGTATCATGACATGCAGCAAAGGACTGATATCCACAATATCTGAGTTTTTACTAATCCAAATGAAAAGGACAAACAACTCAAAAGAAAATTAGTCAAGGCAAATAAAAAATAAGTGGTCAACAAAAGTATGTAAAGCTGACTAGCCTTACAGAAATAAAATATTAACATTCATCTTTTAGAATACAGATGCCTCACCACCAACATCACCCCAAATGTGATATGAGTGAGTAGACCGGGCATGCTAGTAGACTGTAGGTCTCAGAACGGTGTCTCTTCAAAACGTAAAAAATGTATATCCAGTGACCTAGCAAATCCACTTATGGGACTACTATAAAAATACTGGTGTGTGTGCACAAAGATACATTTATAAAGAAAGTCAAGGTGGCATTGTTTTACTAATGAAAAACTGAAAATTCCATACACACCTATCAATAGAATAATTGTTCAATAACTTATGGAACATTTTCCATGAAATGCTATGGAGTCATTCAAATGAATGAGACATGCACTAATATGGAAAGATTTTCTAGATGTTATTTTGTGTGTGACTGAGAAGGTGTACATAAATGCAAATGTGTACACACACACACACACACACACACATTTGTAAGTGCACAGAAAAAAACATCTGGAAGGATCTATACTGACTTTTACCAGTGGTTACCCGTGAGAATGGGAATGAAGTTGGGAAAAGGAGTGAAGGGAGTTTTCATTACTTGATAGATTTTCGTACTGTTTTGAATGCTTAATTAGACTATATTATTTGTACACATATACATAAAAATACATATATAAAAAAGAAATGACCTTTACACCTTCCTGCATCCTATTTTCTTTTTACTTTTTCATAATATATAACAGAAAAGAACCTCTTTCAGTATAAATGTTTATTTCTCATAAAATGAGGACTTCCATAAAAAGGAATTTTAAAATTTTGATTATTTTTAGGGCCGGCTGAGTGGTGCAGTCGTTAAGCGCTGGCTTGGGAAACCAGCAGCCCCAGTTCGGTCCCACATATGAGGGCCAGTAACACTGCCCTCAAAAAAACAAAAAATAAAATAAAATAAAATTTTGATTATTTTTTATTGTAATATATTCTTCATATAATACTATCAAGTGAGATAATCAGATACTACAATTTTTAGGAAAGTTACTCAGAAGTAAAACTATCCTGAATAACGAACACTGGGTTGAGTGCATCTCAGGAGACAGGATTCAATGACACAAAACATGCCATCTTCCTAGGTGCCCAGAGGTCCCAGCCAGCTTGATGTCCAGCCACCTTATTATGATCAACTTTACTAGAGAAGTGTGACCAGAGGTGTCAGATATTAATATGAACTTTTCCTGACCAGAAGTGGAAGGGAAAAAAATAGAGAACAAATAGGTCTGGCTTGATATGGGCATGTGATGATGGGTCCAAGAAGAGATTAAGAAGACTTCAAACAAAGAAAAAACCTATACATTTAAGATGTCCTAAAGTACTCCGTGCATTTACAAATTAACAGGATATAGGAGAAAACAACTAAGAAATATCCCTAGGAAAAAGGGGGGTGTCTTGTGCAGACCAGGCATTAATATTATAGGAGCAATAGCTATGGAGCAATGCAAGCCCCATGCATTTCAAGGAAGAGGTTTGCTATTAACTCAGGAAGTTATGCCATTGCTTCTTTTTTTTTTTTTTTTTTTTTTTTAAGGGCAGTGTCACTGGCCCTCATATGTGGGACCCAAACCGGAGCCGCTGGCTTCCCAAGCCAGCTCTTTACCACCATGCCACTCGGCCAGCCCTGCCATTGCTTCTTTAACCATGTGACATGCTTCCCAGTATGAAACTCCACCATGAACCACTGCTGAAATCACTGCTGAAAAAGTAGTACTATAATGTACAGCTGCCTTACAAAGGCTGTTTCCAGCCTAGGGGATCAGTATTTGTTTACCAGAAAGACCTACCATGGTCTTCTTCATGTAATCCTCTGTCCTGTATGTTTTTTTAACAATTCAATTTTTAAAGATTTGATTGGCCTGCAAATTTCTAGGAACACATCTGTTATATAAAGGCAAAGCATGTGAACCTGTGAGAAATACACAATCTGAAGCCTGGGGCTCAGACCACATAATCACTCAGGACTCTTCCGGTTTTAGCAGCCCGTGAAACCGAATCGCGCTGGGAGGAAAAATGGGAGGACTATAATGAAGTTCCATGTCACCAGTACAAATTGGATTCCTATTCTAAGTTATGTCTTCTGCAAATTGAGTTTCTATCTTAAGTTATAACCACTGTGAGTTCAAAGCAGACACATATGTGCCCACGCTGGCTCTCACCATCTGTTCTGGGCATAAAACTTCAACTAGAGTCTCTTCAAGAACAGAATAATGTTGCTGGCACTTGTCTTCTGGCCTAGAAAATAAAGCTAAGAAAGAAACCAGAACAGCACCCTTTACAATGATTCAGTGTTTATTAGATGGTATTATGCTAACATGTATTTTATTAAATTTTGGGGTGACATTAGTTAATAACTATTATATAAGTTTTAAGTGTACAGTTTGATAATACATCATCTGTATATTGCTTTGTGTGCTCTCCACCCGAAGTCTGGTCTCATTCTGTCATCATAGATGTGACCCCCTTTACCCTCACCATACTGTTGTCTGTTCTAAACCGTATTTTTTAAAAAAAAACTTTAATTGTGGTAAAATACACATAACATAAAATTTACCATCTTAATAATTGATGAGACAAGTAAAAAGTTAACAGGAGCGGGCTTGTGAGCTGGAAGGATGAGACAGGCAGAGTTAACAGGAGTGAGCTTGTGAGCTAACAGGAATGAGCTAAACAGTAACCACTTGGCTCTGAAACCCCTGGCTAGTACTGCACCTACAAGCTGACAAGCCCTTACATCCATCATAGGTGGGAACAGAACAGTCCCCAACCACAAAGGCAACCCCTTGCAAGCTGACATCCATCATAGATGGGAACAGGACAGGTCCCAGGAGAAGACAATTGTAATGGCAACCCCCATGCAAACTGACAGGCACCTGACATCCTGCTTGGAAAAATATAAAACCACAGCATTCTTTCTCATCGGTGCAGCTGTCTCTATCATACTTTGCCCTGGCAAACTTCTGCCTTACCCCTCTGTCTCCGCAGTTGTAATGGTTGGCCTCTGCCCTGGCAAAACTTCTCTTTGCCAGAACTCTCTCTCTCTTTTTGATTTCAATAAATCTTTTCTTACTCTCGTAGAGTCTCATAAGTTCTTGTACATTCTGTGAACGACCAGGTGTAATTCTATGCCAAGACAATCATTTTTTTTTTTTTTTTTAGCTGAGACATCCTCAACGGCAACTCAGCTCGGGCTGGCATCGAACCGCCGTTGCTCAGAGCTCAGCTCGCACTCTTGAGTGAGCTCTTAACCAACTGAGCCACTCTGCCGGCCCTAAGACAATCATTTTTAATATGTTAAACTTCATTTTGAGTACTTACCTTGTAAACTGTCGACTCTCTTCATGAACTTCCATTTCTGTGCTTTTAAACTCATTTAGTTCTTTCCTTATTGCTGCCTAAATAGGAAAAATTAGATAAAAAGAATTGTTACTCAGCTCACATATTTCCTGGGCATATTCTGCATCAATGAAGCAGGCCTTCTTTCAAGAAATGTCTTGGAGAAAGGGATTCCTAAATTCAACTAGGTAAAAGTATGATAAATGTAGTATCATGTTATAGCCAAACTAAAACCAGGATAGATTTCCTTCAAGTATCACTGACAAGGTGGAGAGGGGCCTTTGCTAAACTCATCCTGGGGTCTGATTGATGAGTTACCCCCATCCCCCTCCACACACACACACACACACACACACACACACACACACACACACCCTCAATGACCACAAGGATAGTGCAGGTCATGAAATTTTCTGGGAAACAATATCATCCTCCTATTAAACTTCTGCATTTAATACCACCCACAGCAACATAGCTCTGACTAGGTGCCACAGAGCTACTGAGAAGACAGTTGTTATTCATTCTTTAATACTGAAACTAAAGACAATTAGAATTTAAAATTCTAGCACAGCACTTAAAATCACTCAAAGAAAATATCAAATAGAATGCTCTTACTATTACTATTTAACGAACACATAATCCATGTCATGTAAGTGTTGGGGCTTGAAGAGATGCTTATGTCCATCAGGTTGAAAAGTTGAGATACTCAACAAGATGCTAACATGAGTTATTTATTAACAATAGTGGCTGTATCATGGATGGCTTTTGGTTTCAACTTTGTGCTTATCTTTATTTCCTATTTTTTCTAAAAAAAAAAATAGTTTCCTCATGTAAATTTAAAAATACTAATTAAAGCAGCTCCATAATCTCTTTGAAAAATGGACTCTTCAGCCAAAACACAGAATGCCATTACAAACCACAGGGAATCACTCCACTGAGTGGTAAGAAAATCTACTTTGTGAAGGGAAAATGATTAATATTAAAAAAGGAAAAAGACAGAGGTAAGCCCTGAGACCTCTGTCTGCTTTCTTCCATTACTAGCTGTGACCCTGCAATACACAAGCTTTTCTCTAAACACCCTTTTCAACGTTATATTTAAATCCTGTTGTCACAGATTGCCTCGTCTCCTCAAATATATTCCTGAGCCCCTGTAGTTTCTATGGGAAACCTGTGGCTGCAAACCGTGGCAAAAATTCTTGCTACTGATTTTTGGAAGAGATGAACCAAGCAGAGAGATAGACGCTTGTGGCCTGAGTCTCCTGTGATAAGACTATACATATTGCCACACAAGTGTGATCAACAGTGAGGATACACATTGTTTTTTTAATCACTGTTAAAAATTGGTAGCTACAACCAGGAGCAGAAATAGCAAAGATGCTCTATACCAATGGCCCAGTGACATTTATCAAAAAGTCTTCTTTGAAAGGAGGTATTTTAATATGGATTGTGGCAGAGAATCTTATCTCTATGTTCATTTGAAAATTTCTCCTCCGAATGGAAGGTTTTGGCAGAGAAAATGGAAAGTCGTCCACTCAGAGTCAGAAGTCATGGGTCCTAGTCTTCACCTACGCCTTCCCTAGCAGTGTGACCCTCAGGGAGTCACTTTACTTCAAAACCTGTTTTCACATCTGGAAAATGGGGATAATTCCTTACAACAGTACTATGGAATCAATTAAGAGCATATTTGAAAATGCTTTGTACACTGTACACTGTAAGTATTCATAAATGTGACTATTGTGAGGCTTTCAAAAAATGAATTGAATTTTAGTTTGTAAGTGTGACGGACAAGTCTTTCATTTTTATTTATAGAGAGTATACTATGTGCAAGCAGAAAATGTCACTGAAGGAGACTCAAAGACAAATAGGCAAAGTCCTTATTCTTAATAGTAGGTTGGCTGCAGATCTAAAAGTCTGGCAAAAATCAATGAAAGCATTCTTTGAGAATCAATTGGGATATGGAATCTACAAAAAAAATGTACTGTATAGTTTATTTCTAATTGTATGCTACACGTCTTTTATACTAGTGACATTTACAATTCACTTAACGAACATGTACATGTACATACACTTTTTCGGAGACAGCCAGTTCAATATTTATGGGCACATCCCACATGCTCATCTGCAATGTAACCTTGCCATTCCTTTTTCAAGAGATGGAGTCTATCTTTCCAACTGTGGATCTGGGTGAGTCCTGTGACTGCTTTGAACAACAGAACACAGCAGAAGTGAGGCTGTGCCAATCCCGAATGTAGCCATTAGCTGGCCAAGCATCTTTCGCTTCCTTCTCCTTGAATCCAGCAGCCATGTAAAAAATGTGCCTACCTTCAGGAAGCCATACTGTGAGAGACCAAAGGTATAAGTAGAGGGGCTGGAGAGTGAGATGCCATGTGGATACCGAGAGAGGCCAAGGAGCAGCAAGGTGAAGACATGTTAGTGAAGAAGCCATTTTGGAAGCAGATCCTCTAAACCCAGGCGCCATCTTACTCAATGCCGTATGGATCAGAAATAAACCGCCAAGCTGAGCCCTTCCCAAATTCCTAACTCACCAAATTGTGAGCAAAATAAGATGGTTGTCTTAAGTCATTAAGCTTTGGGGTAGTTTCTTACAAAGCATTTGATAACCTGAACACTATTCCAAGACTTTCATCTTACATATGATAATATGGAGGTGGAGTGACTTGCTAGATATCAAATGGACATTAAAGGACAAAGATGGGGCTTTTGCATAGGCCTTCTTACTTCAAGACCTCTACTCTTTCCAATAAAATGAGCTTCAGAGCCTAAGTCATACAGATAAATGTCTCAGATCTCCATGTTGGATTGAAACGATGAGTCAGTTACAGGCAATGAATGGGTTGTGAAATTATACAACTAGTTGCTTGAAGAAATATATCAGCAAGTTGTAAATACAGTAATACCTTGGTTTGTGAACATAATTCATTCTGGAAACAAACTACTCGTATTGCAAGACACCGCTCGTTTACCACGTTAAAATGTATTAGAAATGGTTGTTCATCTTGGGGAACACTCGCAAACCACGGCACTTGCAATCCAAGGTTTACTGTATAGGCTTTTTTTTTTTTTTGAGGGCCGTGTGGGCTGCTGGCTTCCCAAGCCAGCGCTTAACCACCGTTACACTCCGTCAGCCCTACTGCATAGGCAATTAAAGAAATACAATATTCATTTTAAAAATTAACTGAAGAATGATCATACTTTCATTTCAAGAGTTACTTCCCTTTATTTATCTAAAGAAAAGGTTTTCTGAGAGTGTTATGAGAAGAAAAAAAGTAAATAAGACCCTTTAGTTAGTGATAAACATGTACAGTCATCTTAACTCTCTTCTATATAAAGAAGACCAGATTTCTGGCCTAATAACTCTTCATGTAACTGTAAATGGGACTGATTTTGTTGAAAGATGTGGGATAGAAAGGTAGGTTAATGGAGCGGGATTAGAGCCCAAATGGTGTTGGGTTGGAACAATTGGAAGTAACAGAACTGAAACCAGGTATTTCTAAAATTGAAACAAAACAAACCCCCAGGAGGTAGCACTGAGACCACTATATAGTATTTTTTGGTACCATGAGAATTATAGAGCGGGAAAAAGGAAACAAAAAGAACTGAAAGTAAGTTTAAAACTGACTAGTGATGAGTAGTGATGAAAGGTCTGCTTAATTCCTCCCACTCAGCTCAGGGGTTACCCTGGCCAGATGCAACAGATGATTTGTTAAAAATATGGGCCCTGGAAGTACCTATGACTCAGCAATTCCACTCCTAGGTATTTATCCAGAGAAACCCAAGACACTAATTCAAAAAAATATATGCACCCCTATGTTCACTGCAGCGCTATTTACAATAGCCAAGACTTGGAAACAAGTGAAATGCCCATCGGTAGATGACTGGATTAAGAAACTGTGGTTCATTTATACAATGGAGTATTACACAGCTATAAAGAAGAATGAAATCGTACCATTTGCAACGATATGAATGGACCTAGAGAACATTATGTTAAGTGAAATAGTCAGAGAAAGACAAATACCATATGATCTCACTTATATGTTGAATCTAAAGAACTGAATACATGAGCAAAGTAAACAGAAATAGTCTCAGAGATACAGAGGAAAAACTGATGGTTGCTAGGTGGGAGGGAGGTGGGGATGAGAGAAAAGGGGAAGGGGTGAGAGAACATAAATTGGTAACTACAATATTGCCGCAGGGATATGACAGACAGTTTGGGGAGTATAATCGATAATGTTGTAAGTATTTTTTAGAGGGTCAGATGGACTCATGTCTTGTTAGGGAGACCACTCATGGATGGTATAGAGGCCTGACCACTGCACTGTACATCTGAAGCTGCCATTGAATAACATTGTATGTAAACTAAGATTTGATATATATGTGGTCAAGCGATGTGGAGTACAGTGCGGGGAGTAGAGTTGATGGAATTGTGATAGATATGTTTAGTATGGGGTGACGGTTGATTGGGGGAGGGGGATGGTCACTTTGTGAGGAGTGAAAAGTATAACTATTGAATTGTTTTGTACACCTAAAACTAATAATAATAAAAAATAATTAAAAAAAATATGGGCCCTGTTGCCTTCTCAAATAACATGAGTTGCGAAGCCAGGATTAATTAGAATTTCCAACATTTTGATGTCATTGTTTATTTCTTTGATAAAATCTGATGGAAAAGAAGAGGGGATGCTTGACTACTCAAGCTCAATGGCATGGGTAGGTAAGTGTACTCTCCTGCTGCCAGAGCAACCATGAACAGGCCAAAGAATATCTTCATATAGAATTAAAACCTCAGTCTTTTCTGGGACCCGTTTAGACAGGTGTTCCTGGGAGGATAATATGTTCTATTCATCTTTATGGCCACTGTATCTAGGACAAAACTTAATATATTGTAAGGATTTTAATAAATGATTACTGAGTAACCTGTTGGACAACTCCAAGGAGCATGTCAAAATTTTGGATTCTCTTTCATTGGATAATTTTATTTATTTATTTATTTATTTATTTATTTATTTATTTATTTATTTATTGAGGGCAGTGTCACTGGCCCTCATATGTGGGACTCGAACCAGGGCCGCTGGCTTCCGAAGCTAGCGCTTAACCACAGCGCCACTCGGCCGGCCCTCATTGGGTAATTTTAGACTGGATTGTAAACTGAGGCTTCAATGAATAGTGAGAATGTCACCAATGGGGAACAAAGCTTAGATTATCAAGACTGACTATGAATGTAATACTGGTAAGAGCTACCATTTATTGATGAGCTGGAACTCTACAGATATTTCACCTTATTTTCAAGATAGATATAATTGGCTCCACTTTATTAGTATGAAAACTCAGGTTAAATGACTTGGCCAAGATCAAGTAACTACCCAGTGGCCAAGTCTGGAGTCAAACCCATAAGGAACTATTCCAAAGCCTCCTCTCCCCTCTCTATCATGGAGCTTCCATAGCCTACTGCAGGGAAATAGCAACTGCGGTGTGAGCCACAGTCTTCAGGCCAAGTTGAGGGCTTTCTCTAACTCCACCTGTCAACATAGGGCTCTTTCTCTACTGCAGCATAGATATAGATATAGGGCATCTATATCTTACTCTATGTGTATCTGTTTCTAGTGTTCTATCCAAGCACATACATTCTAAAATTGAAAATTGTATTTTAAAGGTTAATCAAATAATTAAATTAATTAAAGGTTAAGCTCAATCAAATTCACAATGAATAAGGCATTTCTACCACAACGTCACTTTCCCAATTTGGGTAGTTTAACAAGACTACCAGATCTGTGAGATTCCCCACAGCACCCAGCACAGTGTTTTCATAGAATGGGGCACTGATTGGCTACTGATCATCTTCTTTATGATTGAAGTTCAAAAGACTTTTTAAAAGGCAATGTGGTATCTTAGTGGGGCTAAGAAAATAGAACTAAGCAAAGAGAGAGAAGGGATGACTCCTTTAGGCTATCAGAAAGTTCATTGTTTATTTTGACAGCAGACGTAGAAATATGTACTTTCAATTGTTTTTTTTTTAAATGGGATATACAGTTCAAAGGTTAAAAAAATAAAACTTTTTACCATGAAAGTTAAATTGCAAATTTTTATACCAATTAACTTAACAAAATACATTACAAGGTTTGAATATGATCGGTATAAAATATGAAGTGTTTTATTTTAAGGTAAAAAGAAACAGAAATCTAGAATGCTTCTTATAATAATGATAATTAGCATGTTATTTTCATTCTAAAATAAAATATATATTAGGACCATTAATAGTTTTAGTATCTATGGGCAACGAGTAACATTTCATTATGCTCATCTTTTAACATCTAGAGGAAACTATTTTTTCACCGTTAGGTAGAAAACAATATTTTTAGAAATTTTAAAAAATACCATGCGTTACAATTCTTATTTTCTTTTTATGTTCTTGAATATTCTGATTTTTGTCAATGAACATGTGTCACTTGTGTACGTGCAATTATACATTAACAGCATTTTAAATTGTTGTATTTTTTCTATTTTTTATCTTAAAAAGTACACATTTTTTTCACCCTAAAAGAAATTATTCTTATTTTTCTTCAAAGGAAAAAAAATAATATGACACCAATCCAGTTCTAAAAATGCCATTCTGTAGACCTTAATAAGTCTCAGGAGAAAGGAGACAATGTTGGAGGGAGAGAATGAGCCTCCTATTTGAGTAGGAAAGGACTCTGCCTGTGCTCTGGGGCTCAGGGTTTGACCTGCAGGGGAGACGGCGAAAGTCATGTGCTTTCAAAGTACTTGTGAACAGACACTAAGCCCGCAGAAGAAAATCTGATCATGTACATCTCCCCTGTAGCCTAGAAATCCAGCACAAGAATCTATTTTTGTTTCAATATAAAATTCAAAAAAAAAATCATCTCTGTTATAGCTAGAGATGGATAAGCTTTACCTTCCAACAACAGACAAGACTTACGAAGGACTAGTTCTAGGGTAGGGAAAATTCAGTGTCCATATGAGGGTGTTAATCATTTTGACTTTCACGGCTTGCATACTTTGTACCTGCTGTGATTTTTATTCATGTACCTGGCCACCTCTACCTGCCTTTCTGATGTTCAACATTTGAGGTAATAAGACAGCTGAGAAAGGTGGGAGAGGCAAATTTTATTTTCCAAAGATGGCAGCAATAATACTTCTAGCTCACATTGTTCTTCCACAACATAACCTTGCCATGCACTATCAAGAGGTAGAAAATAATTTCCCTCTCCAGGTTCTGGGCTGACTTTATGACCTGCCTGTAACTAATAGAATGTCGTGGAAGTGAGGTTCGGCGCCTTCTGAAGCTGGGTCAGAAAAGGCCATGCATCTTTTACCGGTTCTCTCGGGGGACTTGTCCGGGGAAAGCCAGCCACCATGTAAGAATTCTGACAACTCTGATGCCACTGTGCTGAAGAGGCCACATATATATGCTTTGGTGGCCAGCCCGCCCAAGCTAAATCCAGCCTCGGAGCCATCTCCACCAAGACACCAGACATATGAAGAAGCCATCTTAGATACTCCAGAGCAGCCTATTTGTCAGGTGAGTAACACTGAGGGACCTAGTCAACCTCATGAAGAGCAGAAGAATTGCCTAGCTGTGCCCTGACTAAATCCTCACTCTACAAAATCAGTAAGGTCTAAACAAAAGAGTTGTTTTGGAATGGTTCACTGCACAGAAACGGTGACTGGAGTACGGTAAACTAGGACTCACTAAATGAGAGGTGTGTGACTAAAAGTCTATATATAACTGAAAGGAAAGGAGGATGGAGAAAGCTTGCATAAAGATGTGTACTATGATTTGCAAAATGGTACACCAGGTACCTTGACTAGTCCTTCTATTGAAAAATAACTAAAATGCTGAACTTAACATTTAAAAATCATCTTAAAAACAAAAATCATCTTCAATGTATTGATCAGCTGGTAAAAAGAAAACAAAATACTTGGACAAAAAAGAATAGATGAAGATGAAGCCCAGAGACATAAGGTAAGCAGAGCGCTGAAACTGGCTTTGACATTGAGGGCAACTGTTGTGTTGAATCTGGTGACTTCAAGCAGTCATTTTCATAGCCTGGTGAGATACTGAAGACCAGGGACAAAACTTGCCCAAGGTGGAAAGTCTAATAAATGATCCTCCTGCTATAACATGGGACTCACATGGTATATTCTCACTGTAAGGGTGAACTAGAGTTTCTGACCCCCGAAGTATAGTAAAAAAATACGCACGTTGGTACTTAATGGATGAAGGAGAGAGGATGAAATTTACCCGGAGAATATGAATCCATAAGTCAGTCCTCAAATGAGTTTATAGCCTGAATCATAGTACTACGGTGGTTTAAAATAACTCACCTTGATAATCTAGTTTTAAAATAATATTAGGTAATACAGGCTTTACAACCCAAAGCATTTCCCAAAAGAGTCTCATAATAAAGATTTCATCAGGAACATGTAATTATTCTAAACATATATATATATCTATTGACACAATCTCAGAATTTATGAAGTAAAATTATAAGGAAAAGGAAAAAACCCCATAAATGTAGTGGGTGATTTAAAATATTTTTCTTGGGCTGGCTGAGTGGCGTGGTGGTTAAGAGCTGGCTTGGGACGCAAGTGGCCCTAGTTCGGATCCCACATATGAGTGCCAGTGACACTGCCCTCAAAAAAAAAAAAATATCTTTCTTGGTACCTGATAGGTTAAGCAACAGACAAAAAAAACAAACAAGCAAACAAACAAACAAACAAAAACCCCAAAACATCCCACAATAAATGAGTAAGGATACAGAAATCTGAATGAGATTTACAAGTTTGATCTCTCAGCATATTTAGACTATCATACCCTAGAACTGTAGAATACACACTGTTTTCAAGGATATATGGGACATTTATAATTATTGACCACATACAATAAAAATTCCAATGCATAAAGGTCACACCCCAAACCAACTAAATCAGGATCTTTGGAGGTGAGACCCAGAAATCAGCATTTTTAAACCTCCTCTGGTGATTGCAATGTGTAGCCAAAATTGAGAACTACTGACACACAGGGTTATTAAAGCCTTCAGTGCTTACATTAGAAAATAAGAAAGGGTAAAAGTTAATGATCTAGGGCAGTCCATCTCACATTAGAAAAGAACAGCCAACGAAAGTTTAAAAAATTGGGAGGAAAAGATCAAAGAGCAAATAACAACACAGAAAACAAACATATACTAGAGATGGTCAGCAAAGCTAAAGGCATATCTCATACTTTCTAGAAGTGTCAATTCTAGATAAATTAAGAAAAACAGGATAGGGGAATACATTTACGATTTTGGTATGGGAAGAATTTTTTTAAATACACAAAATCAAAAGCTTGAGGTCATTGTGCTAAGTGTAATAAGACAGAGAAAGAGAAAGACAAATACTATATGATCTTACTTATATATGGAAAAAAAACTCACAGAAAAAGAGATCATATTTGTAGTTACCAGATTTGGGTATAGAGGGAATACCAAAATATGCAGAAGATTCTACCATGGGGAAAGACTAATTATTTTATGAGTATTATCGTTCCATAGCCTAAGAATTTTGCCAACCGTTAGTTTTTAAATTCTTCACTTTAGAATCCCAAAAAATGATTTCTAATACCCAAACATATTGCAGCACATTATTATGTACTGCAACATAATAAAGGCCATATATTAAAAACCCACAGCTAACATATTTAATGGTGAAAAGCTTTTTCTCTAAGATCAGGAACAAGATAAAATATCTACTCTCACCGCTTTTATTCAACACTGTATTGGAAGTCCTAGCCAGAGAAATTAGGCAAGAAAATGACACAGAAGGCACCCAAACTGGAAAGGAAGAAATAAAACTGTCACCATTTTCACATAACATGATATTATATATAAGAAGCTTTAAACACTCCACCAAAAAATTGTTAGAACTGATAAATTCACTAAAGTTGTAGGGTACAAAATCAATATATACAAATCTGTTGTGTTTCTATACACTAATAACAAACTGTCAGAAAGAGAATTAAGAAAACAATACTACTTACGATTGCACCAAAGAGAATAATATACCAAAAGAATAAATTTAACCAAGGACCAGAAAGACCTGTACACTGAAAATTACAGGGCATTAATGAAAGAAACTGAAGAATACACACATAAATGGAAAGATGTGTGCTTGACACATAGTAGGTGTTTTACAGAATGAAGCCTCCTCTGAGAAAGTGCCAGCACAGAGTATAATTAAATACCTCGTTCTGGTATTAAGACTGGGTATGGCATGAATTTATTCAACATAGAATTTTGTTTGGAGACAAAAATTAGAAATCATTGTTTTGGGATCCTAAAGTGAAGAACAAATGGTTTATTATAAACCATTTAAAAACAAATGGTTGGCAAAATTCTTTGGCTATGGACCGACAGCACTCAAAATAATTAGTCTTTCTCCACAGTAGAATCCCGTACATATTACAGTTTTTCTGAACTGTAAGCCATGATACAGTTTAGATGTTGGTAAACCATGACCCACAGACCAAATCTGACTCATCATCTGTTTTCCTAAGTAAAGTTCATCCATTTACCTAATAGTGTCTATGGCTGCTTTCATACTACAGTGGCAGAGCTGAGACACTGCAACAAAGACTCCATGGCTCACTAAGGCTAAAATAGTTACTCTCTGATCATTTATAGAAAATGTGTGCCTGCCTTGATATAGATCAATACCTTTCCCATTGTTAACATAACCCTTTAAAAAAATACCCAGGTATAAGTTATATTTTCTAAGAGTAAGGATAAATCATGGCTGAGGGAAAGCCCTACTCTACCACTCCGTTCCCCCCATATTCAGGTTTGAATGCTGGCAGGTTACATAGTAACTAAGAACTAGTTTTTTTCTGAGACTTAGTTGAAAGAACTACATGCATATTACTAAATCTATCACGTAAGTGGCTTAAATAATCAGATAAAAAACTGTTGGGATATTTGGTACTATCTAGCCTCCTATAACGACTGAGCGGGGATAAGTGAGTATTGGAGCTTTCAGAAAAGCAAGAAAATATAAATAAATGAAACCGTGACTAGAGCCACTAGAGTTCTTGCCTTGTCTGCAGGTGTCAGCCTGGCCCAGGGTTTGTCAGCCCGACGATCGTAGTCGGGAGAATCAGTCACTTCCACATACTCGTTAAACCGGAGGATCCGTCGAGCTTGTAACTCTGCCACTGTGGGTCTCAGGCTGAGCTGAAGATGAATAGGGACAAAAGGGCAAGTTCAGAAATCACTGACAGCCTCATGGTGGCAAGTTTTCTACAGAGAAATTCAAAGTTATGGTTAAATAAGGTCACTTACAGATATTTAAAAAAAAAAAAAGAAAAAAGAGAAAAGGCAGCAGCATCTTGGGAGGTTCCAATGAGATCTAGGAAGCAGTGTGCCCTAATTCTGAGACTATAAAAATCATCATTGTTAGATAGGTCACAGACTTCAGCAACCATGGGTATTATGCTATTTTCCCTAACTTGTCTGTTGTGATAAAGGCATGCCATCCCTGATGCCAGGAATGTGAAGCAACACAGACACAATAGAAATCCAGATATAGGACGGCTGGTTTGGGGATTGCATTAGCAAGATAAAATCCCTGCAACTTTCAGAAATGAGAAAAAAAGATCGCGTTTCCTATTTTATTAAACGTGTATATTCAGAAATGAACAAAGGTATCACAAAGAAATGATCCAGTGAAGGGTATGCCTACAGCAGTCTTTCATGACAGGCTCAGAACTCATGCCCAGATTTGATATTTACACTTGGCCAGAAAAGCTGATATGCAAGAACAAAGAGGGGATGGAGAAATGTACTTTGGTGGGGCCCTAACCACTTAAAATCAGCTGTAACCTTGAAGGCACTTCTAATAATGTGGATTCCTCCAGTGGTCTTTGTCAAATTCAAATTCACAGTTACATTTAATCTACCCAGCCCTGGGTGTATTTGCTTTCCTTTCTCGGTCCTTTCTCAAGCCCAAGAATGAGACAGAGATGGTTCTGAGAGACCAAAGAAACATGTCGCCCTGGTTGACAGGCATCACCTACTCTTTGTTATGGAGGTTCATGCTTTTGTGACCTTTCTCAGTTGGGAGGTGTCTACCTATTGTCAGATAGGTAGACCCAGGCCTCTGATTTACCCATGGGGTCCATTTTAGTATCTTTTCTCTCCATATGTGTACTCTGTAGATAGCCAGACAATCCATTATCTAAGTGGTCCTCCTTGAAGGTGTTCCTCATTTGTATAGGCTCAATTTTTGAGAAAATTAAACACAATCACAAAAAATGTTTTTGTAGTCACAAACACACCCATTCTTGGGCCTCAGTTTCCTCTTAAAACCAGAGGCTGAACTAAGTCAATGTTCTAACATTTAAGGCATTCAAAGCCTCTTAAAAGGCCTGGGTCTACACCCTGAGGCCACATGAGCTAGGATATGGCAACTGCAGCTCCTTCTAGCTTCATGAAGTGTTGGTACATAATGAACTAAGAATAATCTAAGTGGTTCCATTATGCTCTCAGTTGCTCTCCAAGCTACACTGCTAGCTTCTTACTGCCTCTCCAGGGCAGGTGGGGTTAAGGCAGTAGAGAAACACTTGCCTCTGGGGACTGGCCAAAAAGGAAATGATAGATCGTCACAGGTCAGAAATTCTCAATCCAGCCTTGCCCTTCAGGACCACGCCAGGCACAAGATAGATAGTAGTGCTACAGGCTGTCCTGCACCTATGGCAGGGCGCTTTGTAGAGTGGGGACAAATGGGGACAGGAGGAAGGACAGGCTCTGTTGCCTCCTGGAGCAACTCAACTGGATTGAGGAAAGACCACATAAATGCATAGCAGGGGTCAGCCTGGAGCAATGAGACGGGGACTACTGCTTAGCTGGAAACCTAACAGTCATTGAAGACTCGAAGAGGCACCTGTAAAAATTCAGTTTACAGAGTCCTCTTCAGCTGGATCATTATTTGATATTTAGGGTCTTTGGGATAGAAGAGGATGCATTAAGGGTCTTTTTTTCCACTAAAAATCAAAAATAAAAACTCAAAATACAGTCTCCAACTTTTCCACGGATACAGAGTGTTTCTTCTACCTGCCTTAGAATGCTTTTGCTGTGAACTCTCCAGCCAGCCCAGATAAATATGGGTCAGGTCCCACACTTCACTGCAGATGTCATACGTACTTTAACTCATCCTGCCTTATCCAGATGTGAAAGGTATTACTGAAGAATTACTGAACAAGGTTTTATAATGAAACATAAACTGTGATAGTGCTTCATTTTTTCCAAAGACAATTATTATTTTGACACTTACAGAAAAAAGAGGTAGCCCTGGTATTATTTATATTTTCAAAATGGGTGGAAACAACAGGTAAGTCTTTTGTCAATTTGGGCAGCACTACAGTAGACAAGCTGGATGACCAAGTTCATATAAAAAATTACTCACCCAGCTCAGCTATGGAATAGTGACAAATCTTTGCATTTAATGATTTTTTCAAACAGGTTATTTTCATAATCATTAAATGCACTTTAAAACTTCGATTGTTAACATCAAAATTAACATATGCAATTATAAATAGAAACATAATTTATACTGTAGGTAGGCATTACATTGATTTTCATGTCTAAATCAGTTAGTAGACTAATAGAAAGACATAATTATTCCTGAGTATCAGATTTACATGGAGAGCTGATTTGCATTTAAAAAATGAAGTGTATCTCAAAACACAATGATCATCAACAGTCACAGTTTCATCACCTTTCTGCTGAGTCTGCGTTTAAGTTCCATTTTTGCTTCTTGTTCTTCTTCTTCATTCTTTTCTGTTTATTAATGAGGGGGAGGGGAGGCATGAGACAGTTACTATAAATGATTTCATAATCAGAAAAGTAGATCAAGCCACAATTGTTTGACTCTAGCAGTTATTGATCAAACATTCCACCAACATCTTTAAAAAAAGCTTTCGCAGAAAGATCAATTGTTATGTGTATGTATGTATGTATGTGTGTGTGCACGTGTAATTTTTTTCCTTATAGGACTGGCTTGTTTACTAATTGTAAACTTTTTTGCTTCTTGACTGCTTATTCTATTCTGAAAAAAACCATAAGAGTGCCCATATTCTGGTGAAAGCCATTCATTGTCGATCATCTCATGGGCTTATAAACCCAGTTTAACAGAATGCAGATACAAATTTACTTCTGGATTTGGCCTTCATGTGAAAACCTGAGACACATCAAAAAGAACAAATCAGCAGCATCTGATGCATGTCTGAGCTGCTGTCCACAGAAGCAGAAGGTAATAATATCTGTGGAATTGGCTTTCAAACCAGAATATTCTGAATGGGGTTATGGTATACTGTTAATGAAGGTGATTTATTTTCTTGTGACTTGGATTTTCTAAAATCTTCTTGTTCTCTAGCACTTCACCAAGTTGTGCAATTTAATGGCCAACTTAAATGAATGCTGTCCAACAGATGGGACTAAGAAAAATGTACAGAATTTTAAAAGAAATAAACACCCTTTCCAGGTTTCAATGGTTGCTCATTTCGTGAACTTTTCGCTGTTGCTTCCTATAGCTCACATCCTTTGTTTGGTAAGTGAGCATAGATTTTACTCATTGGGTACCAATGCTTATGAAAAAGTGTCTTTTAGAGACTGCTATTATGAAGTCTATTGAAGGAAAAAATTCACTCTATAAAGGCTCAACCAAAATGGTGAAAAGAAAAGTCTCCTTTATGACATGACAATTATTTTTAAAATTCAAATAGACTTCTTACCACTAAAATTATTTTTGTCATGAATAAAATACCAGCATATGCAATATTTGCAACATTTATATTTGTTAGGTGATCATGCTAAATGTCTATTAATTTTCCTTATCTGGACAGAGGAAAGTTGGTATGTTCTTCTGATTATTTAGACAAAGAATGAACATAAACTGAAATTACCCTGCAGAACAAGAAATAACTAGTTAGCATGCTTTCATTAAGTTCCTGTGAGCATCAAACAAATTTGCTTATAATTTAGACTCCTTTCTATGAAAATACTGTAGGTATCATTTGATATCCTTAAACTACACCGCTAGGGTCAAATAATTACCTTATATTAACTGGATAAGGTATTTGTAAATTTATACATAGCAGACAAACACTAAACTTGTGGTTCATGTGATTCAAAGTAGGGCTTTACAAGCTCAGGCTTTGGATGATATTACTAATAAAAAAGAAAAATATAATCCTCAAAACATTTCAGTCAAGGTTTTTGTACAGTGATTATGCTATATTTTTAAAGGTACTTTTAAAAGACAAAAAAAATGGCTATTTAATACGACTCAGCTTACAAACGCTCCAATTTTCTTGAAGTACACAAAATCTCACTTTCTCGAAGGGAATATTAGATATTTTTGCCTTATTAAAATAAGCATATTGTACAACTAAGTGACAGCCAGTGATGCTAAAAAAAAAAAAAAAAAATGGGCTGGCCGAGTGGAGCGGTGGTTAAGTGCTGGCTTGGGAAGCCAGCGGCCCCGGTTCAGTCCCACATATGAGGGCCAGTGACAGTGCCCTCAATTAAAAAAAAAAAAAAAGGAGGGCCAGTTGCAGTTAGGGGAGCAAAACAAACAGGTTTTTACCATTTAGGAATTCTTTTTTTAACAGCAGAAGCTGGCTTCCTTACATTTTCCACTTTTGAAATTGTGCTTCTAAAGAAGCTAGAGGAAAGCCAATGTGACTGTTCTTCTGAACCTTTTTATTCATTTTGTAAAATCTCTAACAAAGAGTCAAGATTAAACCTTAACTCAATTTCAAAAAAAATTCACTGAGTTTCTTGAATGTTTCTTTCTTTTTTTGGGATTTATTAGAAGGCTAATTATAAAGTAGGATGTAAACCTTTCTGGTCAGTTTAAACAGACTAGAGGAGTATTCATAAAGGGAGGGACGCGACTCATTGACAAATCTTGCCCTCAGTTACTCTCATCAGAGCAGAGAGAAGTGGATATTTCAGAATAGCCACAGGAAGCATTTGCCATAAACACACAAGCAATGCATGAGATTTGACAGGGTGTGCACTACAGGAAAAGGGCCTGGCTGGAGAACATTGCCCTAAGCATTTTGTGGCTGAGCTAAAAGAAGGGGGGAAAAAAGCACTGAAAGACCAACCAACTAGAGAGTTATATTGTTGAATCATAAATTCAGATAAAATGGGGTTAAAAAAGCCCAAACGTTATTTGTGGGTTCCTCTCTTTTTGTTGTTTTACATGTTTCCGGATGGGTGATTTTAACAAATGAAAATACATTTATAAACCTACTTTGAAATGCACCCCTCCTCCAAAAAATAAGATGGATCAATGGAGGGACAGATATGTGATAAAGCAAGATGTGATAAAATAGATGTTAATGGTTGAATATAGATAGTTGAGTGTTTAAAATTCTTGCAACTTTTACGTAGGTTAAAAAATTTCATAATAAAATGTTGGCGAAAAATACATGCAGAACTCAATGGCCTAATACATTTTTTCCCTATAGAAGATATGGCTGGAATTACAGTCACAGCTAAATAGTACGAGAGGATCCTTGTCTTTCATACCTGCCCTGAAAAAAAATATTCCATATACATCACTTTTCCTGATAAGCAAAAGTTGATCTTTCAAGCGCCAATACTGGCTTTCTATTTTAACAATTTTAAGGAACTGGTTTTAAAATGCACAGCTGAATATGAATTTTTATGTATTTTAAAATGCTAGATGTACTAAAATAGGAAGAAATCAAGTAAGTTGTGATACTGGGGATGATACTAAGAAATAAAATTTCTCCTGTGGTCTCCAATTAAAGCTAGGAGCTATGAGCATTGACTGCCGTCTGACTCACGTGTATTAAACTAGTGATGGGCGGGGGTTTAAAAACTGCTGAGTATTTAATGCTGTGAATAATTTCCCTAATTTCTCGAGGAAAGATGACCTGGTTAAAGTAAGTGCCGTTAAAAAAACCATACCATGTCACATATAGACTTTCCTACAAATAGACAATCATATTGCTTTTGAACAAAAACTGGCGATGAAATACACAAACACACAAGAGCAATCGATATGGAAGAAGCCAGAGGCAAAAGGGGGCTGAATAAAGTGTCACAAGCTATGCCATTCATTTCCCTGGTCGATAGAATGCTCTGGTTGGCCTCCACCAGCTCTTGTTTCTGCTTCCCTTGGCCATACAATATTATGTTAGGGGATCCTAAGCCAGTTATCTGCCTCCCCAGACTGGAAATGTGTCTTTTGTTTCCAGAAAAAGCATGCTTAAACAAACTGAAAAGGAAGTAAAAAAGGGCTGAAGTCAAATTTGAAGTTGACTTTGGCATTTCATGCTTTCCTGATCCTCCAGGAAAATGGGGTATGAAAGCCAGCACAGCACTTAAGATCAATGTGTGATAAATTTCTAGATCTATGAAACAGTTCCTCAAATAACCAAACACCAACAATGTTGGTTTAGTACTATTTGTCTCAAAGGAGAAGGAAAGAATGACCCAGAATTTGCTCTTCCTTTTTTTTCCAGGTATTGCATCAGACATCCAATAAGAAATAATCTATCTTTTAAGAGCTTATGGTATGCATTTGAGCTTATCTACAAGTTAAATCAACAAATATTTTCCGGGAACCTATTATCAAAAGCCATGAGCCTTTTTTGGTTTTGTTTGGTTGTCAAAATTAGATCCCATTTTAGATAGCTAAAACATTTTTTTTTCTTTTCTAGCTATGACATTCTTCCCTCTCCAAAGTGGCACCTGTACCCACTGATACACATGGATGGTCACTTAAGTCCTTTCTTGGGTTCCAGTTATGATCACAAATAGAAAAAAATATTCTAAGGGAAAAAAATCCCCTAGATTGGCAATTCCTCTCACTGTTCAGTCGTCATTGTTGGGTTGTTATAGTAATAGCAATCGTAGTATAATATAAATATGCTATTAAAACCCTTCTTTCCTTTAGGAAGGAAAAACAACTCAGATTGGAGTACAGAGATCACCCAGACAAATCAACTTGGTTCTCAAAGCTTGGCTGAAAAAGATTTCTCGCACACCAGTTGGTCATGACTATTGTAGGATTATCCAGCATTCTGCACATCTCTGCTCCCTGATATTTCATACAACAAAAAGCTCTTGTGAAACTGGGGTTAATAATATATAAAACTACAGTGGCTCAACTTAAAACTATCCATTACTTAACTCACTGTGGTTAGTAACCACCCTGATACACTGTAGCATGACAAACTGTGTTTCCATTAATTTTATAGCTTTAATATATGAACTTCAATAATTTTAATATGTCTGGAATGGTGAATGAAAAGTAAATTCAAAGGAAATAGAGGGAAACACAGAATGGGAAAATAAAGTTAGGAAAATGAATGGAGAACTCCGTTCGTGCTGAGAAATTAAAAATAATATAAACTCAAGAGGGAAGCAGAGCTATAATAACAAAGGAAAATGAAATGGACTGAAAAATTCCTTTTACTCTAATTCTGTTTTAAATCAAATCATTTGTTAAACCTGGCAACAAACTGCATTATTAATAATAATATAGGGACGTTTGATTTATTTCTTTGTGTATTCTCTGGCCTTTTCTTTGACATGTATTTGCAAGCAGACAAGAGCATTTTTCTTTTATTTAGTATCTGGGTGAAAGAATACATGGAATATATTTCATCTTTTTAAAAAACAATTGTCACAGCCATGACTGGTCTGGAGGATATTAGGCTCAAAGCCATAAAATGAAATACAAACTTCTAGAAACTATTTTTTAAATTACATAAATGATGACATTAAAAATGTGATCTAAATGGGCCATATCAATCATTTGTGAATAAACAGATTATGGTTTTGTACTGATAAATAGATCATCTCTAGAGGGAGCTAGTTAATGGTTACACAAGGAATCACAAGATACTCACGTTTTAGGATATTTCTTTGTTCTAATTCTTCAGTTGTGGGCCTCTGGCTAAGTCTCCTATGATGACAAAAAGGATGTACTGCAGGTTACAAACAAGATACCCTTAGTGGGGGACACAAAATAAAATAAACAAAGCTATATTTTTTCATGTTTTGAGAAAGAAAAACCTACAAAATAAAAAGTCTCCGTTAGTTTGGAGACTAGAGACTGTGGCTGACACTGCCAACTACCCCCTACTACCTACTTTCCCTTCTTCAAGGAACAGCACCCCCTGAGCATTAGCTGTAGCCCCACCAGACACAGACTTCTGCCTCTCGAGCAGTAAGGTGTGGCTGTAGTGGTGTTTGTAACTTTCACTTTGTCCCCTTAAAATGACTGGAGGTATGTTTCCTTCTCTATCTGTCCTTCCTCCGTAGGCCAGCACTTAAACATGGTCATGTGGGCCAGCATGGATCATGTAGGTGAGAATATCTATGGGGATGAAAGAGCCACAAGACAGAAGGAACCTGGATGCCTGACTGACTGCAAGGAACTCTGCCCAGCCATGCTGGACAGCCCACCTGCCTTTGCACTGAAAAAGAAATAAACATGTGACAGGGCCAGTTTGGACTACTGTACTTTTTTAGTCTCTGTTAAAACAGCTTCGCCTTTTCCCTCATTAATATGTAGTCATTAGGATCTGAAAAAAGGCTGCTGCTCGATAGTTCATATCAACTCAGGAGATGATCCATCTACACTGCATAGTGTTTTAGGTGAAATACTGCTTTTGTCACCTCAAATGAATTTCCAATATATAAAGATTTGAGATACACACGGCCCTGCCCATCTGCCTTCAAGACAAGCCTGGCTCGTTTGTGAGCTAACTATTTGTACACAATAGCTGAATATCCTAATAACCCTTTATAACTTTGTTATTGGACTTATTTACATTATTCATTTGCAGTTAATCACAGACCAAAACTTCCTCTGGATATGGGCTGAGTTTGTGCAAATTAAATAGACATGAAAAGTAATTTTAACATGGATACTATCAATTCTAAATTTTTAAGGCTGTGACAGAAATGTTAGAAGAATTGAAATCAACGACATTTTAAATACCTCATTAAAATTTTTGTTAAAGTTTAATCTTCATCTGAGCTACACTGAGATTAACTTAAGTAATTTAATCTACAGAAGAACCCAGAACATCTATGCCATCTAGATTTTACCATCATGTACCCAGGTATGCTGTATTATGTATCTGTAATATGTCATCCCCCAAAGACATCATCCTTCCTTTGTTTATGGAGAGTCTTCCCTCTAGATGCACTGGAGTTTCTCCCCGCCAGCACTGATATCTTCCAAATGATTAAAAGAGTACCTTAAAGGTAGGTGTTTGACTTGTCCTGCAAGTGAGAATTAAAGGCTCCTGGTTCTTTGCCCCCATACAGTAGTTATATATATAGATAGAGATTATACACCTTCTAAAGCACTTACCACACAGATAATTATAAAGATAATAATCATAGCTCTCAGAGCTAATACTTTTAAAAGTCCCAGGTAGTGTGCTAGGTGCTTAACTTACATTATCTTGAATTCCTCAGGACAATTCGCCAAGGTGGCAATCAGTTTCCATTTTACAGATGAGGAAATGAGAGATTAATTCACTTGCCTTTGATAAAATGCTACTACTGACTGCTAGGGCCAGGATTCATACCTAATTCACTTGACTGAGAACTCTGTGCTTGCCACGTGACCCTATCATGCACTATAATGTCTCTTTCACTTGACATGGATTTCTCTAAGGTAGAAGAGTGGGTGATTTATCTTTGAATGACAGTGATTAGATGTGTTATGTTGGTAGGAAAACAATTCTGTAAAATTTACATATTTATAACCCAAAAAACCCAGCTCTGTTACATTTTTTATGTATGTACTTACAGACTTTGGGAGGTTGGGGTGGAATCTTATTTAAAACAGACAGAAGAGGTGCTGACCATGTTGGATGGTTAGGATCCCACCCCCACAACATCCACACTTCCCCACAGAAGCCCAAGTATCACCTCCTTGTGATACACCTCTGAGTATCCAATCCTTGATGAAGCTGTTAGACAACCACTGCCCTGTGGTTGTTTCATGGTATCAACTTCTCACAGCATTCTTCATCAGTTCCCTGTTTTTGAACCTGTGGTTTGTTTTAATTTGTCAATGCTATAAATAGCCTAAAATAAACACCTTTGTAAAGTATAGGGTTTTCTTTTTCCCCTTTTGGATTATTTCCCTCTTGTATATGCTCCCAAACAGAATTACCATGTAAAGAAATAGACTGCTTTATAATTCTTTTTTTCATATTAAGTTGTTCTTCAGAAACACTGAACAAGAGCAATCTACTATATGTGTCCCATTTTCTCATAAAGTTGCCAACATTGGGTTAATTTTTAAAAGTGTTTTTACTAGTTTGATTATAATGATTTAAATTAGTACTAAAAAATGTAATTGCATCTAATGCTTGCTATGATCCCAGCCCGAAAGTGCCTTCAGAGTATCATCTCATGTAATCTGTACAAGCGCCTGCTTGGCCCCATCTGTAACACAGACAATGGCCTCTGTGGCCCCCACCCATCAACCCTGAAGGTGCACTGCAGTCATAGAAGTCTCCCACTTCCAAGCAAGGGCATTTCATCCCACCTCCAAATCCTGCTCTGATATTCCAAACCATTCCCTTTTCCAATTTATGTACCCTGCTCTATGTGCAGAATGAGAGAAGTCAACACAATAACTAATACTTAAACATGCTTAAGCTGATAATAAACAATGAGAGCTTCAGGACTCATTTCTATGAAAACCATCAGTTCAATGGACTTGCAAAGTCACTAGTGGTAAAAGTAGAAATCCAACAATGGCTGGAGGCAGGAAGGGAAGTCAGATGACCCTTTATTTGAAGTTAAAACGGGGACCTTTCATTGTGAGGGCTATGATATCTTTTTTTTTTTTTTTTGACGGCAGTGTCACTAGCCCTCATAAATGGGACCCGAACTGGGGCCGCTGGCTTCCCAAGCCAGCGCTTAACCGCCGCGCCACTCGGCCAGCCCATGGGCTATGATATCTTGATGTGGACAGAGCTGGTCCTTGAAGCTAGCTAATATTTTTACAGTCTCATAGCCCACAGGGCAGAACCTCCTGGAAATTATAGGAATGCTAGTCAGTCCATAAACTCAGCCTGCCACCTTCTTTGATGAATAACTTTTTGCTGGCCCACGGCCACACTCAGATGTTTATGGATGATTTATGGCTGCTTTCATGCTACAAGAGCACAGATGAGTAGCTGCAACAGAGATCTCTTGCCGGTGAAACCCAAACTATTTTATTTATTAACAGGTGCTTTATAGAAAAACTGTTGACCATTGGATCAGGCTTTGGCGACCTCAAAGCTACTGACTAGCTGGACCAAAGGGCAGGTTCTTTGAGTGGGTCACTATCCAGGACCAACTTTAAAAGACCAGGTAGGCCAGGTGTGCTCTGACACAAGGCATTCACAATTACCTCAGGTAGGAAACTACAGAAGGGAGAAAAGTATGCGTTTGTCAGTGCTGTGCTAACATTTCAGCAATTACCTGACTAGCTTGGTTCCAATTTGTTGTCGGATTTCCTGCCTCTCTTCTTCAGATGTACGCTGCAAGATGTTTTTGTCCTCTAATTCTTTCTTAGATGGTCTGTTGCCAAGTTTGATAGCAAGAGTATCCCTTCGTCGGATTTTACTTGCCAAAGCACCTGAGGATTGGAAAAGGCAGAAATGCAGAGAAAGAGGCTTTTAGCAAGAGGCACTCAGGTTACAGGTGGCATGGACTTTCAATAGAGTCCAGACCAAATTCTTTGTCCACATGCAAGAGTGGAATTTTAATTAACCTAAGGGAAAAGAAAGGTTTTAGTTGGACGTAGTTCATTTTGGAAAACTGGAGGACTATTTTAAAAAATGTTCTGAAAAATGGTAGGGCACCATGAAAAACTTGTAAGTATCACCTCTTCATTTGGAAAGTGGTATTTGAAGTTTATTTTGCTGTGATGGCACATCAGGATTGCATAACGTCCTTTCTTTCTTTTCTTTTTCAAGTCTTAATAACTTCGCTCCTTTACCTATACTGTGCAGTAAATCCTTGTCTTCCCTTTTCCTCTACTCAGAAACCACACTGGCAAAAGTCCACCTTTGATACTAATATTTTAATCCTAAATTACCCTAGAATGATGACATCTCCACAGATAACAATTAATGCAAGATGGATAATAATGATTTTCTGTTGTTTTTCATTTCAAACTGATGCTTACGCATTAATATACTAATAACTTTTCATAATCTATAAATTCCACAGTGTATTCCTCCCAAGTCATCCTGCTCAGATTTTTTAAAAATACAGCACTTTACAGTTCCTTAAGCTATACATAAACAGTTGGCTTTATCCACTTTACTATCTTTCCTTCCTAGAGGGCATACTTGTTGTAGATGAGTGATTAATTCTTAAAAGGTTTTTGTCCTTCTTGACAAATTTGCACCCCCATTTCTTTAAACCCCAGCATAAAAATAAGGGAAACTTTAAAATGTCTCCAATGAGTAATTCAGGAATCCTGCTTTGATGCTCTTTATTCAAGAAAGGTCCTAAGGGAGAGGCCATTGTTGATCATCTGAGAAAAGCCTGTCATTAGAAAGCTTTGACTCTGTATAAATACAAATACACCTATCTGCCGCATAGATGAAGGGCTGCGTTCCCCGACCACTCATCTTTGGAATGGCCTGTCATCAAAAGGTAAACACTTAGAATATACACATTTCTAATTTGAGAAGGAATATGAGAGTAAAGAGACCATCCGATTATCTGGTTTCTGATGAGGCTTTTGTTCTTCACAAAATGCAACTGCTTTTGTCCATCCGCCCACTTTCCTCCCTACCTCTTGGAAAAAAATCTTACTTTCTCCACTGCCATCCTCATCCTCCTCCTCGTCATCATCTGTATACAAGACCGGCCCGTCAGAGTCAGAGTCATTGGCCTGGTACTCCCTTTGGCCTTCATCCTCCTGCGCACTGAAGGATTCTGAAGAGTCTCCCATCAGCCCAGGGACCAGTAGCTGCGGTGCTGCCTTTCCCAGCTCCTCTTTGGTTGCGAAACTGTTAAAGGGACAGAAACAGGGGTGAGGTGAAAAGCCCAGGGCAACCCTCTGGGGTAACACCAACACCATGAGAAGTGCTCCTTTCCCCAGCATCCTTGAGGCTGATGAAAAGAGAAAGCAGATATGGGCCAGCTAAATGGAAGAGCAGGACTATGTGGCTTAATTCTCAGTTTTAGATTCATCACCTGTAAAATGATAAGGATTAGACGGTGACTGATATATTTAGTACATGAATATGGTAAAACTATATTTTGCATTTATTTTTCTGTACCAATGGGGGTTCAGTGGAAAGAACAATGGGCTAGAAGCTCCTGAATATCTATCTGACTTCGTCCTTTTTCTTTGACCTATAACTCCTACTTATCTGTCAAGTCTCAGCAAAAGCTTCAGCTCCCTCAGGGATCTGTCACAGGCCTTCAAACTTGCTCCTTGCCCCATCGCTCTGCTCCCACAATGACCAGAAGAAAACCCCTTTGTGCAGTTGACACACTGCCTTTCAGCCACCATTTACTTGTCTGCCTTCCCAACCCCCCAAGTTCCTGGAAAAGTAGGACTCATACTGTTTTGTAGCCCAACAGCTAGGAAGGTAGTGACATGGAAAAGTACATCTTCTTTAATTGACATACGAATTAATCCTATTTTCATCACAGTCCATGTGTTAACAGTAAAAAAATCATGTATCCTCTCAGGGCTTATGTTCTCCCATTTGTAAACCTGCTTGTCAAAGAACATAAAAATAATATAAGATGGAAAGTGTGAAAGTTAAATGGACTCTTTAGAAGAAAAGTCATGTGTAAGGATGCAGACATTTTCTATTCGTTAGCTTGGTAAGAGTCTCTGGTTTAAAGTTACTATAAATATACAAAACTTGTTAATTCTCAAAGACTAAATTAAAAAATATACATAAAATCACATTATATCAAAAACAATATAATCTTCATTTTAAAATACAGAAGATCCTTAAATAGCTTTCTGATGTAAACAGAAGAATCTAAATTTGGATATCACGGTTCTGAAGGAGTGTTCAGTGCAAAACATGTGCTCGCTCTTCTCACTAACTAAAAAAAGCCAAAAACCAGTTCTTTGTATTAAAAAAAGAAAAAAAAAGGTAAATTTTGTTAGAATCTGAGGTACTGAAAACTCTACTTTGTGCTTACAAGCCCAAGTGCTCTCAAAATTCTCCGTTTTTCACATATTAGAAAAATCCAACAGCCAGAATTATTTTCAGAAGGGGAATTATGAAATTTTACTTTTTATTGTGTAAAATATATATAGCATAAAACTTACCATTTTCATCATTTTTAAGTGTATAGTTCAATGGCATTAAGTATATTCACGATGCTGTGCAGTCATCACCACCATCTATCTCCGGAACTTTTTCAGCTTCCCAACTCTGTACCCATTAAACAACAACTCCTCAGTCTTCCTCCCACAGTCTTGGCAGCTACCATTCTACTTTCTGTGTTTATGACTTTTACTATTAGGTTGTGGGACAAATCATGACGTATTTTTTTCTATGCTTTTCATTGCAAAAATGTGTCATGACTTTTCTGACAACCCAATATTTTAGGTATTTCATATAAGGGAAATTATACATTTGTCCTTTTGTGTCTGACCTACTTCACTTAGCATGTCTTCAAGGTTCATCCATGGTGTAGCATGTGCCAGAATTCTTTCCTTTTTAAGCTTGAATAATATTCTACTGTATGTAGATGCCATATTTTATTTATCCATTTAACAGTTGAAGGACACTTGGATTGTTTCCACCTCTTGGTTATTGTGAATAACACTCCTATGAATATCAGGTACAAATATCTGTTCCAGTATCTTTCATTTTTATGGGCTCTATATACACAGAAGTGGAACTGCAGGGTCATATGGCTACTCCATGTTTAATTTTTTGAGGAACCTCCATATGGTTTCCACGGTGTGAAATTTCATTTTAAAAATGAGAAGATCTATTTTATGAAAAAACGTTTCCAGTCTGGATTTCTAGTCGATTGCCACAAGAGGCCATGCTGGTGTGAATAGCTTCCCACTGTGGGTGACCACAGCGTGTTTCAAAGACATGCCAATTAATAACACATTCCGAAGAACAGAACAAAAGACACTTAAGGTGAAGACATTTAGTTGTGCATGTCACTGCTCATTCATCAATTATCAATTATTATTTTAATCACATCATTTGTATTTTCTAATGTTTTGTGGTTTTCTAAGACTTTTGCCTACATTTACAACTTACAATTGCCCAATAGAATAAGGAGGGCAGATAATTTATAGCCGTGGAACCCGGGAAGCCATGAGTTGCCCCACCATGGAAGCAAGTCCAGTCTAGAATCCAGACTTAAGACTCTTAGTTTACCTATTAAATGTTATGCTATATTTTATTGATACTCGATATTATAAGTCATATTAATATTATAACATGTGTTGTATTTAATGGTAAATATTATACTCCAAATTTTTATCAATTAATTCACGACTTGTCTGTTATACTTCTCCCAGGTTCCAGGGCACACTGGACAACACAGTGCACTCCATCGATGTCTGTAGAAATGGACTAAACAGAGTCAAGTCCCTTTTAGATATGGGCTCTAGATGGGCTTATTAGTTTCTGCCTTAAATTATACTAGACGTACACGTTACTGATGAGGCCGCCAATAAACGGAAATCTACCAAATCGTTACTACCCTGTAATATGCAAATAGAGGTTGATATTTTTGCACATGGCCACTTGTCTTCTTTAAAGTTTTTTATTCTAAACAGAAGACTTTTCATAAGATGAAAGGATTTTCACATATTAGTTGACTAAACATCAATGGGGGAGTGTTCTAAGTAAAGCAAGTGACGAAGAGTTAGAAATTTGAATTCAAATATCCACTTAAAAACAGAAGAAAAGGATTTGGAAGGAAATTTGAGACTACTTATTCCAGGCTCATTAATTCAAGACCAAACACACACACACCATCCCTATGGGATGAACTGCAATTTAAACTTTTTATTTTGAAGAATATACAGAGAAGCAAATTTCTATGCCTTCTTCTAGGAAAGCATGCTAGTTACCCTGAGTGACAGGAAAATCTATTATAAATACCTCAGTGTCTAATTATGTCCTAAGTGCTCTCTCTCTGATCACAGTCCCAGTGGAAATGGAGGACAGATGCTCACCTCTTTTGTCTGACAATCCTGCACATCCTTGGGCTGAAAACTGATATTTAGCTTTCAGCACACTGCATGGTGCTTAGCACAATTGGCCTCCTCTCTAAATGTTTGTGGAAGTGGACTGGACAGAGTGAGATCACGTTGGATATGGGCTCTCTCTGTGCTTAAGACCATCTAAGGAATCACTTTGTACGTTGCATCTTGTCCTTTAGCATATTCAACAAAAATCCATATATTCAACCTATTAAATTCAGGCCTATCTTAAACATTTATACTTCCTGAGCACATTGGACATTATTTTGATTAAAAACTAATGTTAACTATAACGTCTTGCTCAGTTTTTATCTTTGGTGCTTAGTACAGCACCCAGAACACAGATGGCAAGCAAAAATATATGCTGGAAGAATGACTGTTTAGGTCCAAAGCATAGAATTGATCGCATGCTGGAAAACACGCACTATAAACAAATGAAGATATTTGCTATGAGCTGGAAGTATGAGGGTACTATAACCATTTCATTTTTACTTATTACATTTATTGGGGTGACACTGGTTAATGAAATTATATAGGTTTCAAGTGTACATTTCTATAATACATCACCATATATTTGACCCCCTTTTCCCTCTTCTACTCACCCCCATCCTCTTTCCCTCTGGTAGCCACTAAACTGTTGCCTGTGTCTATGAGTTTTTGTTTGTTTATTTGTTTGTCTTGTTCCTTTGTTGCGTTCAGCTTTATGTCCCACAGATGAGTGAAGTCATATGTATAACCATTCATTTTAATATCTTCTTTTCCCATAGTGTTCAATAAAATGTCAAACAAATAAAGTAATTTGCAATTTAATATCTATTTACCTGTCCTTGGCTTTCCTTCGAATGATGGTGCTCAAGATGATAAACACACACACACACACACACACACAGAAAACCCAGGAAACAAACACAGAAGAAATCACAGAAGTGGAAGAAGCAACTACTTTGGCAATTTGTAAAATTAGAGCATAGAATTTGGTGGACAATTTGTGTCTGCATCTTGGCTCTGCCACATACTAAATGGGTAATCTTGGGCAAACTACTTTACCTTTCTCAGCGTCCATTTTCTCATCTATTAAACAGAAATATTTCAGGGAAGACTTATGTGAGTTAAATAACTGGCAGTTCTTGACATTAAGCAAGTATTTAATAAAAGAAGGTTATTATTCTCAGCAATTGAATAATTAAAGTTGATATTTTAGTCTCTTGATCCAGATCAATTAAGGTGCCAGATTTTTTTTGTGCTAAATTTTTTAAGTCTAATATGACAAAGTTTTTTTGAAAGAGGAAATATTAAATTAAATGATTTGAAAAGTGAATTGGTTTTATTCTTAGAAACAGGAGATAAGAGGTTGCATTTAGAGGTCTAAGCCTCCCCTAGATAGAACCGGTTACAGAGGCTACTATACTCTGACAGCCCTCCCCTCCTACCTGTGGGACAGGAAAGATAACATGGCTCATATTTATAGGACTTCGTGAACGATGAGGTACAGGGCATGAAGGAGAGTGAGGATCGTAGGATGAATTACAGGTTTCTGACTTGGGCAACTAGATAATAGCATGCCTGTGGCATTCCACCTTCTGTATTGGTTGCTGGGGATGACGAGGAAAATAAGACATGTTGGTTAGTTTTGTCCCTTAGGGAGGAAAAAAAGGCTGTCAGAGTATAGTGGATGCAATTACCAATTCTGTCTCGATGAACACTGAAAGGTTTCACAGAGGAGAAAATAGAACTGATGAAGCAAGAAAGGGAGCCCCTCTCAGGCTGGAGGAAAGAAGTTGAAATTTGAAACAGCTCTTTCCTGATGGTATTTTCCTGGGGAAGGAGAAGGCTAAATAACTGGCTGAGATGAAGGTAGCAGGAGTGGGTGAGCAATCTGGACACAAGTGGTAAAGACTTAACATAACCACTCTAAGGAAAGAGAAGGGAACCGTCTGGAGAAATGAAAAAGGACTGCTGAGCAGGGATGGAGGAGGCTGTAAACGTACTGGAAAGCCATAGATCTGAAGTGGGTCTATCAGCAGGACCAACGTCATTCTCTCCAGGAGCCCGTGGAATTCCTGGGGCAGGGCTATGAAAAACCAATGGTTGGATGACATGTGTATTGATCTAAGAGTCAGTAGATTATAAAAACGAAGTAGGTTCCTTCATTTCTAAGAGTGTGATTTAGTGATCTTTAGTACTCAGCTTCACATGGAATGCAGAAAGGAAAATGGGGTTTGGACCCCAACTCACCATTTTGCATTTTCTCTGTTGACACTTAAGCCAGTGCCTGAGTGGACAGTGGTTGTGTTTGTCGGCTCTTCAGTCCAGAGAAGCTGACTTGGGTCTAAGGCAGGGTCAGGCAGGTCGGCTCCATTGCTGACCAGGACAATAGGAGTATCTGAGGCAACGATGCACTGCTCCTCCAGAGCAAAGGGAGGGGCAAGGGGAGGAGGGGGAGGGGCTACAGGAGGTGGAGGGACTGCAGGCTTGGGCTTGCCTGTGGTCAGCCCCTGGGTCCCAGGGACAGTCTGCTCTGTTTGGAGGCTCTCCCCGCTGGTCTCCGAAGGCTCAGACGTGCCAGAAGTGGTTGCATCTGAGGACGGTTGAGACGTTGGCTGCTTGCCAGTTTTTTTCTTGCCCTTTGTGATTCCCACCGTCCCGGTTTTGTTAGAAACTGTCTCCTTTGAAGCTTTGAGACGAGATGAGGTGGAGGAAGTAGATGGCGAAGCTGATGCTTTGGAGCCAGTTGTTTTTTTTGAATGAGAGGAACCAGCTAAAATAGAGATATTTTTGCATTAAAAGTCAAAGACAACACTTTCAAAATAAATTAGCCAACTTGCAATTACCAATGACAATGTTCCCTTTAAAATTTTCAAATATGTTGAATAAATGAATAAGTAAAATAAGCTAATAATGAAAATGGTTTTGTTTTCTGCCCCATCCCTGCCTCCAATCTAGGAAGAGGCAAATGATGTTTGAAGCAAAACCCTAAGGGACAAGAGTCCTCGGTCTTCTCCCTCCAGACTTTAGGGAGAAGACAAAGGGAAATGCTCGGCTCCTTGTCTGATGGGTCACCTGGAAAAGTCCCTGTGCTCCAAAGAAGGGACATTATCTTATGTACAGGACAGACATAGGCAGCTCTATGGGGATAGTACGAGGTTGGGTTCATCACAAGTTCTACGCTGACTTCCTAGAAACGTAGTGGCCCACATTCAGAAGAGGCCAGGGTACGATACCACCAGCAACTTTCTGGGTCCAAAGCAAATCTACTCATCTTACTGCTAAAAGAATGAACTCCAAATCAGCTGTCCCCATGGATCCAGAGAGAGCAGTTTGCCATGCTGGCTCATACCTCCATCTGTAGTGGCTCTGGGGCAGAGGGAAAACACATGGCCACATCTACAAGACAAGTCCCCTTCAAAACATCAAAAGGCAGAAAACATTCTTTTCTATAAAAAAATGTCTAAATGGGTACTATTTGATAATTTGAAGGGGAAGAGTATCATTCTCAGATATTCTGACAATGGCTTCTGTTCATAGAAGGTCTTCATCTGAAGGTGATGGCATATTTGCCTACTTCTGGATAGGGCTGGCTTCACCCAAACCATTTTCAGAAAAAAAAAGGTTAGCTCTCCTTTTCTTTATATCATCTTAGAAAATTCATCCAAACTCTTATGAGAATACACTTTTGTTTCATGACCTATGAATTTCTTCTAATCGTATGTTCCTTCTTTTTCCATGAGGGGTTTAACGATCTTCCACAGAGCTATCAGAAATTATCTTGTTAGTATTGGGAAGCCATTCTACAATGCATACAGATGTCATTGTAACTTACCCCTGGTTATAAATTTATTGAAGTCAGTTGTGGGGGTCAAGAGATGAAAAAGCAATAAGGAATAGATAATGAGATGTAAGACTTCATCAAGTCTAATATATTACAAGCCAGTCTCACTTCGTGACAAGATCCAGGCTTAGAAAAACTCTCTATAGCTTGGGACTTTATCATTTTAGGTATATACAATAACTAGAATTCTCCTCCTGAAAGTCTGGGCCTGTTAATATAACTCTTTTTTTCACAGTTCTCTCTTTATAGACTCTGGTTCTAGGAACGGCTTGCCTATGGCCAGCTGGGGTTAATACTACTTTTCTGAAGTTAACAATCTTCACTTGCTTAGAAGACAAACGTATTAAGCTTATAGTCTAAGTCCATGCAAAACTTATTTTTCCCAATGAAGATACTAAGGATTTTATGTCTAAATGTGTTCAATTATTTTCTTAATAAATTGAACAGAATTCCTTCCACATATTAATTCTAATATGTATGTATAATCTTTTTTTTTTAGAAAATTCTTTTCTGACAACAACGTTAACTTTGGCCTGGCTTAAGGGAAAAGACTAGTTTTTTCAAAGCCTGGAGTGCAAATCCAAGCCATGTTATTGCAATTTTCTTGAAGTATTTTCTAAGATGACAGGACTTTGCTAAAATCAACCATGTTGCTGAAGTCACCTTGAATTAAAACCATGACTAAGTAAGAAATGTCTCCTCTCCTCAGTTAAGTGCTTTTGTTGTTAATGTAATGCATAATTAACATGGTATAAGAAAAAAAAATGTATATAGGAGATTTTTGCCTTATTTCACTGGCAAAGCAGTGGAATGTGCTGTACAGATATCTGGTTGTCTGGCGGTCTATACTAATTAAGTAATGGAGGAAGAATCGTTTTAAAGGCTAGAGTTTTTTTTTTTTTTAGAAGAACTTAAAACATCTGACTGAAAAATAAGGGCTGCATTTGAAGTAACTTTTCCAGAAGGTCAACATTATTCAAATGAAACATTACCATGCAGAAAGCTCTAAATGGTTACAAATGGATTATCATTTGGATTCTGATGGAGTGTTATCAATATTTGATAAAAGGATCCTTGCACAATGGGCTTGTTGGTATACTTCAATGCAACCCGTTTTTCTGGGGTGGCCTCGAGCCTGGCAATATTCTTATTAAACACACTACGGGCCAGTCAGGCCTCTTTTAATACAATTAATAACAGGACTGGAGTATTAGGAACATCATGAGTCTATAAATAAATCTTCAAGTAAAATATCTGGAAATAACTCAAAAGTCTTTCATGGAAATTGTACTCTGCCCTGGCATTAATCAGCTCTTTCTTCTGAGAGAAGAAAGACAAGAGTCCAAGCCCAGTCAACAGTGAGCCGCTATCACGTGGGACATGGGAGCGGGAAAGTCTGTGCAAGGCAGGGTCTAAATTCCCAAGGACAGGGGGATAGTTTGGGGCTTTTCTTTAAGAAGCGGATCAGCACCTGCCTCACTTTAAGCACTGATTCTAGGGTGTCCTAGATGGCCTGGGAAAAACACAAACACTGACAAGAATGGACACTGACAGATGAGAGCAGTTGGTCTCTGATGAAATGACCCAACGGCACTGTTCTCACAGCACTCTGAGACATTTCACTTTAGACTTTGTTAGGAGAGACCCAGACACTCACGGCCAAAGGCAGAAGAGAGGAACACGGGCGAGAGACAGCTGTTTACATTCAGAGGTCTGTCATAAGCCAGTCTCTAAATTTGAGCATTACAGATATGGAAAAGATCAATACCAAGGCAAACCCTGGGAGTCAACTGTGAGAAAGCTGCTGCTGATTTTAGGGGAAATAAGGTTTGCTATAACACAAGAGAATTTTCACACACATGTTAATGGAAAAAAGCCACCTAGCATGTGTACTTTGATTAATGTCCTTTAAAAGCTGGGCGACATGGTACGTTTCTTCATTCCACTTCCCTGGAAGAATGGGGGCTCTCCTTTGTGTTAAGCGTATCTGATTTGACAGGAAAGCTGGATATACATTACTTGCAGATATTGTAAGTCACCAAAACATCCCTTGGTGATTTGCAATAATGAACCTATAACCACACCAATAGGATGCTTTGCCTTATTGGTCTTTTGTTTGTGGGGACACAGGGAACACTGAGTATGTAACTTTCAACTCTGCTGAAACAGTAGTGACTCGAAAGAGATTGGTGGGGTGGAGCTGAACCAAGTGATGTGAATCCTCTGTCATTTATCAGTAGAGAAATGACTAGGTATGTGGACAGACTTAAGACATTAAGATCCAGCACATATGTCAAAGATATAAATGTCACATTCTTATGTGCAAACTTAAGACATTTTGAAAGAAAACCCAAGCCCAAAAGCTACCCATCAACTCCAAGAGGCAGAAGGCTAGTCGATGCCTCAACAATATCGTATCAGATCCTTGTCATTCATCAGCACACTACTCCCTGTTTTTTTCTCCTGATTCTTCTGCAGATCATGGATACTCAGGATGAAAGAGGTCTATTCACCCAAAACTAACGAGGTCAACTAATCAACTGGTTGCCTTTCCTTTGGTAGAGATAGCAACAAAGGATCCTCCTGGGCATTCTCTGTGTCAAAGCTGAATCCACTGGTGCTACATCCTAAGACACCAGACACCAAAACGATGACCATGCCTAGAAGCAATTAGCGTCCCCTCTCCCCACCCCAGAGCCGTGCATCCTAGACCCGGGGGGCATACTCACCAGCCTCTCGGGACGTGTTTCGGCTTGTTGGCTTGGGTGGAGGGATGGGGGCCTGCTTACCAGGAGCCTTGGTATGTTTTTTAATAGGAGGCACTTCGTCACCCTTAGGGCTAGACCCAGCAGCAGTCCCTTTTGGAAGCACGGGTGGTTTTTTGGGCTTAGGTTTGGGTTTAGGCTTAGGAAGAGCTGAAGGAGGTGGAGCAGGAGCTGTCGGTGTTTCAGAGTGGTTTTCAGTGTTCTCTACAAATGAGAAAGTGAACAGAGGCAGACTGATACAGACACACACCATATAAACAGAAGGAGCGAGACATACGGCGACAGCGATATACAAACATGCGACTCTTTGGCCCCTGGGAACCAGTGTGGGGCTCTGCACCAGAGAGAGAACAAAGTGTGGGGTAAAAACAAAAAGGCCGAAAGCCAAACTGGGGTGTGCTGTCTGGGTACACTAACCACTCCTGAGATACAACGGGGCTGCACAAGTTACTTTGATGAAGATGTGCTGAGGATGAGTTTAAATGCCCACTGTCAGGGACTGGCACCAGCCTGGAAAGGGTGGTTGCTGAACGATGACATGGGCATGAGTGCCAAATTGAATTTAACAAAACTGACGGGCTCTTGAGAGCGGCCGATCAGCAATTCACACACACCCATGGGGTGACCGGGTTCAGTTACCTTCATCCTCTCTGCTAAGGGACTTTCTCTGAAGAGAGCGCAAACCCTGTCAACCTGAAAGGGATCTGTGCTCTGTCTCTTTGCGGTCAAAAATCGTAATTTTCTAAGTTAAGGGAGATTCTGCAGAATCTCTTACAAGCAGCACAATGCACTTCAGGGTAAACTCTTAGAATTTTCTCCCAGTGCTGTAGGATACCATCCTGTTTTCCAGTAACTTCCTCTGACCGCTTCAGTGTCACAACTGTAGGTACAGAGGGCACAGAGTTTAACAATATATATATACTAAACTTGTTTTGTAATGTAAACATCAGTAACAATTTTGAAAAGACAAAGGTTAAAATTCAGTTTTTTAAAAATTCACATCTAAGAATAGAAACCTCTCACAAGGTTTGACCCAAGTGGAAGAGAAATAGTATTAGTCTCTGAAAGTGGGGATGATGAATGTTCATTCATATCATCACATCCGTATTTTTTTCTAATAGTGGCTGATTGAAATTAAAATAAATTAAAATACAGTTCTGGTCCAAAGAGCTAAGCAGCTTTTCTTCAAAAACGGAGCACAATAGAAAAATATAAGACAGTGTTAAGACAACACTAAGTTTTCACTGGATGTATACTCCCATTATTGAATGACCAAGAAAGGGTTTTAATGTTAGAATGTATCACATTTTATTATTCCTTTATTTCATTTCTTATCCTACTCAATGTGAAATGAGGACTTCGCTTTTGTTTTGTTTTTTGTTTTACATCTCTTTCAATTCACATATACAGAGGGTGCCCATAAAATGTAGACACATTAAGAAAGGAAAAAACTGTATTAAAATTATAATATTCAATATACACCAATAATAAAATATGAATACAAGTCATGTGTATACATTTTTTTGGCACCCCCGGTATAACCACCATAAAAATGATTTAAGTTATGATAGGTAACCAAAAAAACTTTTCTTTTATCCTCTCTCAGTCATGAAACCCACCCCAGTCACTGTAGCCCAAGTTGATCCCTCTTGTATCAGAACTCAATTGTAGCTACTGATCCAACATGGATCAGAGGCAAATTTGCATGTTTGCCTTTCGGTTTATACATCGTGTCCCCCTAAGTAAGCAGTGACTCTCCTAAGCTACCTGGTTTTAACCCCAGAAAGCCAGTTAATGACAAGTCATTTAGGGTCGAGAGCAATATAAATCAATGCACACCTAAAACATTTTAACATAAAACATATAAATACACATTGATGTACGAGTCTTTTGATGTAGGGCAGAGTCTATTCTTTAAATAACTCTTCCTAATATTCTTGGTGAGATTAGCCCCTAGCATAATACCATGTGTGGAGATCAACCCCATCAGCAGTGTCCATGCTGAGCCAGTGAGGCTGAATAGCAACACTTGCTATCTTTATTCTCCTTCACATTTACAAACCCTCACCGGTCTCATCTTCTGCCTTCATGGCATATCACTAAGGGATCTTTTTTCCGTTCTGCCTAAGGTTTGAAATTCTACAGTTACACCCCAAAGAATCCAGCTTCTGGGTTTGGGAAGGAGAAGGTTGAAAATGAACACACTTGCATGCAAACCCTCGGCTGGGTCTTGGAGAAGCATGCTCCACTCATTTCTCTAACTCTACCAATGATCTGTGTGTGTTTGCAACATGGCCAGTGTCTACGTTTACTGTGTGGTGATTCCTAAGGGGTGTGCTTTTCTGACTAAATTATAAACTCCTGTTGTCTGGAATTTTATATCCCATCAAGCACAATGCTCTAAACATTATGGCTAGTCAACGAATATGGGAGATTGGCAACACTTATTACCAACACCCATTAGTAGAAAACAAACTCTTTCCTTTTATCTGGGAGGTAATGAATTCAGTCAAATTATATTTTTTTATTATTACCATATGATCTGAAGACATAAACTGGTAATGTCTATGAGTATTATCTTTCCAAGAGGAGGTTATTCACTCTGGCTTAATAGCAACACTGTGTATTTCACACAATAGTCTGGAGGATGGCTGTTTACTATGCTTCCGGGTTTGGCTCCTTCCATCACATGGGGAGTTTAGTTCAACAACACTTAAAGCAAACCTGAGGACTGCATGAATCTTCGCCTTGCTCAGCACGCACATGGGCCCCGAGTCCTCCTTCACCTGATTGCCTCCTTCTTGTCACCTTCAATCAGTTTGGAAGTATCTTCCTCTAAGACCCAGTTTTGGTCCCCAGGGAACTGCAATCTCCCTGGCTTGTCCCACCCAGGCCTTCCAGAGCACTTGGCTTCCTTTATGGCACTGCCTTCTGCATAGGTCCTGATCTGCTGGACAGCAGAGGCCATTTCTCATTCACCACTCTTTTCCTGGCCCCCATTCGAGTCTTCCCCATGGTAGACCTTCACTAGTATGTGTGGGTCAAATGCATGAAGTCACTTGTTACTTCACTGCAAGTCCTCAGCAATAACTCAGCAGCAATAATGTTAAATCATTTTCAGGTTTCTCATATTCAATGCCAAGTTCTACGTAACAGATCACAGATCAGTTTTTCTGCCTCTTATATGCTGAAGGGCACTCACTGAGCTAAAATAAGGGGAGACAAGGAGGCCTTAGGGCCTGATGGGAAACGATTCCAGTGTTGGGGCAGAGAGGCCCAGGACCACTGTCCTAACCACAGAACCAGGTGCCTTCAGGAGCCCTTTAGGTGGGGCCTACCCCAAGAGCAATGTGGAGGCTACTTGCCATTTGTTCAATTTTCTTTGACACTGATGCTTCAAATACTAAAGTACTGACACACTGTCTTAAAAAGAGATACAAGCATCTGGGACTTTAAAGGCGGGATGTAGTTTAACAAATATAACCAATGAATAGATGAAATAACGCTCTTGGATAAGTTTGCTTAATGCAAAACAAAAGGGAGCACTGCATCCCACAATAAAGGGTGAATTAAGAACACAGATGGTGGATCTGCACAGTAAGTAGTAAGCTCCGACAAGAAGTGAGATCAGAAGAGCACAGGTAAAAGTGAATCTTGGGGTGTTTTTCTTTTGAATTAAATGGTATCTTTCCAGAGAAATGAATGGTTACCTTTGGTCAAAAGCTATTTTCTATTTAACATAATACTGTGTGATGTGAGTTATGAGTGATGTTCTTCTTACTCCCCGGACGCGGCTTCCCTACTGGAAGCTTCCGCTCAGTCTCAGTGTGGCTCTAGCGGGTGCACTGTCCACAGGCCTCTCTGTCTCGTTAGTGTGTGGCAGCACGTCCAGTGTTTCCATCTCAAGTACACACTAGCCAAGCAAGATGCTATCTTGGACCTTATTTGACCAAAAAGAACTGAATGTACTAAATCTAAGTAAAGAATAAGAAAACAAAAACATCTCTCAAATATTCATGGACCTCTGAGGCCTGCCATCATCGTTTAGAACATCAAGGCCTGCTGCTTTAATTAACATAAAGCTGTCAGCAACTTTTTATTAGGTTGATAAGGGACACACTTCCTTTGAAGTCTGGCCAATCCATTGACTGACACCCCACACAGACCAGACAAGCACTAGACGTGGCACTGTTACATAATGAAGGATGTGACTCTTGAATGTGAAAAGGGTATACAAGGCACAGACCACAAAATGGATTTGAAATTTAACAGTTTGGTGAGACAGCACAGTTGGACTAAAACATTAAAAAAAAGAAAGAAAAAAGAAAAGAACTACCTGCATGAATCCTTTCAACTGAATCACCTTAAGCTCTATTTAGGTGTGTTTCTCTTTATATTCCAGGAATATTATCATTAAAAATATTAGTCAATTTCTTGTAATCAGTATTCATGAGCTTAGCCAGAATCCTTCAATGGAACAAGGCTAAGTAAGCCCCATAACACTGCACTTAATACTGAATAGAGCAAAATAATAAACCTCCAACAAATTATTAATAGAGGCTTCTAAAATTTTTAAAGGCTAATTTATATGCAAATAATAAGGGGTTATGGACTTCCAGAGTAGGTAATTTTAAGTTACAATGTCTATAAAATGCTCTTTTGTTCCCTTTGTCTTTGAAGTATTTGGACCAAGAACAGAGGAAGAGAAGTTTGCTTCCAGCAGTTTCTAAGAGTTCTCAAAATGACTACAGAACCCAAACTAGGTCTGACAAATTTTTGCCATCCAACTCTGAGGTAGACATTATAGAACAGGAAATAGCCTATTTCCTGAGGACTCATTTCTATGCTGCATGGAATCATCTAGAATCTCCCAACAAAGCCTTACTTTGTGGGAGTTTCAGTTCAGGTTTGCAGAAGTATGTGCAGGTTTCTGCTCATAATAGCAACAGTGTGTAGATACATTCATTCAGTGATCATGAACTTGCGAATATTCTGGTGGTTTTTGACAGACGTGTATTTTGCAATTATGCAATCTACCATAGCATATCCACTCTAGAAACCGAGATCTCTAAAGAAGCCTTCAGGGAATGGTATAATTGCCTCTGGTACATTTTGAAATTTCCAATTGCACAGACAAATCATGGAGTGCAGGCTATGGCCAATATAGCAACCAAAATCACCAGCATCTCTGGGGACTCTTCCTGTGTCACTCTCAGGAATGTCTAGAACCTGAACTAGAATCTACAGTTTTGGGCATGTGCATGCCACCAGCTAAGTTCCCACAGCTGGAGAGACAGTGCTGGGCTGAAAGAGTCACCTTGTTTGATACTGCTCCACGCTGAGATGCCCACGGGGGCCACTTCTAACCAGCAGAGCAAGATATCTGACTGCTGGCATTTTTTTTTTCCAAAGAAGATACTGAGAAAAAGCTCCTGAGGAAAAGGATAATATTCCCAGACATCTCTAATGATCGAAGAGGCCATCCCTTCTGATTCTTACCGTTAATTAACCCTCTTTAATAAAAAATCAAATGATGTGCTTATAAAATGGATGCATCTACCTGAGGAAATCATCCAATTTTTCTTCGCTGCTTATCATTTCTCTCCTTTTTGTGTTCACAAATCCTTTCTCTACTGGTCTTAAGGTCACTATGTGGAGCCTAAGAACTGACTCTCAACATTGAGCTGCATGGAAGCAAAAGAACAAGGGGTTTCTCTTGATTTTACCTGTCTTATCTTCTGCCTTTTCCTCCAGAGGTGGTGCTTTTTCAGCTACAGAGCCATTACCTTCTTCAGATTTTACTACATTTTCCTCTCGGGTAGATTCCTCTCCGATGGGGATCATGTGCCCGTTTGAATTTTCAAAGTTAACTGTTACATCTCCATCTAAAATAGGGAAAGAAACACCTAGATGTCTAATTTGATGGCTTTCTTAAAACCCAGTTTTCCAGTTACTAGGACTACAGAGTTCAGGCTCATGTTTCAGGCCCTGGGAAACAAATACATCCTGTACTGTTTCACTGTGTTTTACTAAATAAGTCATTCAAACGAAAGAGCTAGAAAATCCTTCATCTTAGGGGAAAGTAGCTATGGAAGAGATATCCAGGTGCCATTTCAACACAGTAGGAATGATTATCCTAATTATGAAATATCCCCAACAGCCGAGTCCCTCTCTTCTTGTGTTTAGGTTTTGCTGAAGTCAGTATTTAGGAGTCTCTGAGTGGGAAAGGAGTAATCTGAAAAATGGAATAAACATTTTAACAAGCACCAAAAACACAAGGTGAATGCAGGTACACAAATAACATGAAATGTAATTACACACACAAATGATTAATGGGAAAATATGAAAATTTCCAAGCACCATCGTCTCCAAAATGTTACTTCTATGCTATGCTAACTTTACACATTAATATAACTGCTACTCTACATTCAGGGAAAGATGGTAGCAAAGTTAATTGTATTTTAGTTTTCTTATATATGGAAAGATTAAAATGTACTCAGGAAATTGTTATATATAACTGACCAAAGAGTCTTTAAGGTGATCTAAAAATAATCTGAAAACATTAGGGTAAACAGCATGTAGAACACAGTTATTACAGAGGAAGTTTCAAAAATTACAACTGAAAATAAAATTTCTAATATATTATTTAAATCATAAATAACTAATTTTAGCCCTTGAACTTTCATACTTCTTAGGAGTTTCTAAAATGAAAGATTTTGCAGAAAATCTTACTGCAACAATCAAAATGCTTGAAAAGATTAACCCTAGCTCATATATGGAAAATTTTAAGAGGTTTTGCTACCATTGTGTAAGAAAACTTAATAAAGTGAAGTTTTTACTTAGCAAACTTGGAGAAATGCAAAATTAGAGCTGTTACATACAATTTTGATCAACCTTATTTTGGCAACCATTATAAAACAGAGACTATCTTCAAAATTTTCATTAAATATGATTGTATGGCTTTGGATCAATAATAAAATCCACTGGCCTTCTTGACAAAAAACAAGCATGACAATTTAATAAGTAAAATATTATATATGTATAATTATATCATACTCAAAATGCAAAAGCATTTGTTGCTTAGACATATAACTTTCAAGCACCTATAATCTGATTCCCGTATAAAACGAAAATAGACAATAATTGAAGGCAATGTCATTACAAGTATATCTTAAGTATTTAAATAAAATTAAAGTAATACTTTTTAAAAGCATATATGTCAAACTAAAAGAAACCAAATATTCTTAGTTCTTATTAATGGATCCCAAGAAATTTGCTATTAAAAAAAAAAAAGAGTGAGGAGAGATACAATATAATGTGCAGATATTAGACTCAGGAAAATAGAAAATCTAATGTAACAATGGAAAATTCCAACAAAATACAAAACCACTTCTTTACCTAAAAATTCTCAGTTTTTAGGTACCCAAATATAAATTTATCTTGGTTTTCTATGACGTCAGTTGGTAATAAAAATATGTAGAAGTCATGGTAATGACAATTTAATTCTATTTTAACCATTATTATATTAAAACTCTTTAGTAGGTTAAGTGACTTCTAAATTTCAGAAAACAGCTAGAGAGAAAAATATTTGAGGCACAAAAGAAATTGGATTATCACATGATAGAGATAACAGTTGACAATGTGAAAAGATACTTTGAGGTATGAAATAGTACATATAAAAATAACTGCAGAAAAAGGAAACATTTTGTAATAATAAATATGGAATCCAAGAATAAAACAGGAGAACTGGTTCCTAATAGTTCATTATGATGTGACTGAGAGGGTTTTCTAGTTTTGTATATCACTTTAGAATTAAACAAGTTAAATCCTTGATATAGTTTAAGTATGTAAGTAAAATATAAGCTCAGCAAAGGAAGGCAAAAGAAAGTGCTGAGCTAGACTGCAGGTTACGTAGCAAGAGGCCCAGGCTAAGTCTTATAGGAGCATTTGCATGCAAAGAAAAAACTCAGAAAAGGTGAGTTTAAAGCAAACCAGGAGATACAGCACGTGCAGAAATAAGTGGTTTAATAAGGAGCATGAGATCTTTCGAGGGGTTTCCCTCTTTCTCGCAAACAGGTGTATCTGCAATATAGTTAACACAGGAACAGAGATGAGGAGAAAAGCATGTATGAACAAAAGGTGAGTGAGTCATCAGAAGGTTAAAAAGTACCCCAAAAAAGAAAAGGAAAGGAGACTGGCGGGCAGGCAAAAACTTCTAGGTGCCCTCATGTTTAAGTTAAGGGAAAAGATGGAAGGAAAGAACCAGAATAAAAGGATTGAACTTGGACTAAACTACAGAATTCTCAGAAGGGAAGACCAATTGCTGAACTTTTAGACTGAAGTTAGGCCTTGGTATGAAAAAACATAATCTGAAAGGAAAAATAATAATAGCTAGGAGGGAGGGTAAGGGGGAGATGAAATGAGGTCAAACCCAGGGTAGCGGGAGAGATTTAAAAAGTTTACCTGGTTCCCTGAATAAAGGGCATAATTGACAAGCATTGTCAAGAGCTAAGGCAAGGTTAAGAAGATCAAAGCAAAGAATGAATCCCCATTGGCAGAAGAGAGGAGGTTGTCACCAAGCACAGCAGCTTCCAGTCTCTGGGCAGAGCCGAAAACAGACCAAAATTCTCAAGATAATTGTTCTTGGAAAAATGACAGAAAAATATTTTCCCCAGCCCTTGGCTGAAAAGGGGGAAGGACTCTAATGACAGCAGGTGTCCTTGGGACCTTCTAAGTATTAGGTAATTTCTATAGTTGTTTATAGGGACCATGCAAAAGGTGGAAGGCAAAATTCACTAACTTGTGACTTCCCAAATATTAAACCTATTACATTATATTTAGGTTAAAAAGTTGTTTTGTCCTTTTATGTTTTAAAGCCTTTAATGTTAGTCTGCAAAAGTTAAATGAAAAGGTCAAATAGGTCAGATTTTTGGGAAACAAGTATATGAAATTGTAGCCCATTATGCAAATAGTTTAAACAGGATTAGACAGAATAAAAATGAAGCAATACTAAGCATTTCTTTACAGTGACAATTGTCACTTATTTTTAGAATATTTAAACTCTTTTTTAGCTACAATTTTTAATTGGATAAAAAGGGGCCCTTTAATCTCTATCTTGATTACTCATTAACAGTTTCAATCATAAATTTCCTCATTTTTACCCCCTTATTTAAAATATTTCCAAATAAGGGAAACCAAAGAAGTGCACTGGCCCATCCCGTAAAGGTGACTATGCAGCATTCCGTTTTCAGTGGATGTGTAATATCTCTGGTGCCTCCAGAGAGATTATAGAGGAGACAGTTTAATACTGCAAGCTGACCTTCAAGTAAAAAAAAAAGAAAAATGTTAGGGATGTGCATTTTTTATTTTTAAAAGTTCCAGATAGGAAATAAATAGCTTCAAGGTAATAGAAAATTAGGGAAGACATAAAATTTATTCATCAAATGGAGTGAGAAAAATATAATAGGCCGGAAAGTGGAGTAAAACACCTGAAATTATGAGGGCTCAAGAAAAATGGTGGTATTCACTCCAGACTTCTTTGTTTACTTTGAAGCAGGAGTAAAATAGTTAAAGCATTTCCTAGCTCCATTCTGGAATTATTCACATGTTGGAAAAAGGGTATCATTTGACTTAGAAGTAATGAATAGTAGTGGGGGCAATGAAAGTTATTTGGTATTATTTATTTGCAGAAATAACCAATCTTGGTGTCTTCTTTTGAGAGTCTATCTCAGTTTCCACCCAATCCTTATCTTTTGAGCAGATTCTCCTTTGGGAGGATAAAGGAAAAAAGGGAAGAAGATTAGAGGTAGGAAAAAGAAATAACTTGGAAATACTAAGTGTTAGTGAAAAGATGAGAGACAACTAGATTCAAAAAAATAAAAAGAAAACAATATTGGGAAAATTACTTGAGAGACTGCATAAAGCAGATTAATTTAATTTGCCCACTCATGCCTTATTGATTGCATTTTTGGATGTATTATAAAGGACGAGAGAGGAACATTGTCTCTCTTTTCTTTTACTGGTAGTCTTAAGAAACCAAAGGCAGGAGCCAAGCTAAAGCTTTGCATTTACTCAAGCAACTGAATTAACTTGTATTGTACAGAAACACTGAAGCTCAAGAACAGAGGCATCGTGGAAGCATTTGCATCTTATCTGTATCTTTAGCTACAGTGTACCTTTGTAGAGCTTTAGGTTTAGAGTGACATGCGGTGAAGGACTCACCAAAAAAAGGTCACTGAAATTCTTTTCGAGAAGACCTTAGATTCTCTGCAGCACACAAAGGCATTCTGAATTAAAAGCAAGATTCTCGGAGTGCAGTACTCACAGCTTTATTTCCCAAAGATCACGATCATCTTAAATTTCAAAAGAAAATGAAAGAGCAAAGAATGAAGGATCAAATTATTTTAAATGTATAATTAATTTCCTCACCTTGATCAGGCAATTCCTTAAGAACTCCCCTTCTTATCAGCTCCTCTCTACTTTGTCTTGTGGATATCTTCCTTTCTAATACTTTTAAAAAGAACAAGCACAAGTAAGAATCAAGTCATTGCTTAAAATAGTTACGTAAAACATTCCACGTAGAACTGAGCATATTCATTCTGTTTACTCGAGGGCTCAAACCCCAGTATTTCTTGTTGTCTAGTAAATCATGTAATTAGAGTCAACACAATTAGGACAAGGACAATGACTCAAACCCCATGTTCTGAAACCCCAGACACTGTGCCTGGTCTTTCAAATGATGATGTTTGGCCAAGAATCCAGACAAATTATTTCACATCAACTATAGAATACAAGGTACTTCTGACCTTGAAATATCCCTTTCTTTAGTAACGATGCATTCTAAAACATAGGTTTCTACCAACATGAAATGTGGGTAGAGGATATGTATGTTTACATTAAAAACAAACAAATTTTCAGTAAGTATTCAGGTAACCCAGAGAGAAGGAACTACTTTTCCTGTGTTTTCTCTCTCACACCATGTATTACAAAAGCCCAACACATCAGATTTCTGTAACTGTTTTCTTTTTGCCATTCTCGAAAATTTTAGAGTGTTCTGAAATATCCTCTGATATATCCCAAGTCTTAGGAGAATGGAGTCAATTCATGCTTTCACAGGCATATAAAGGGATGGGAATCTCAACACTGCTTCTTCTTTCTTCTGAAAGAATCTAAACTCCAGTTACAACTTCAGAATGGAGCTTAGGAGCTCAGAGCAGGGCTTTTGTATTCACTGTATATGTGTATAATATTAGTTCCTGAACTCTACATGTCTGTGTAACTGCAAACTCCATTCCCCACTTCCAAGGCCCAAAAAGGGGTGTGAAATTAATACATGGTCATGTCATCTACTAATCCTTGGAGCCGACATTCCCCAAAGTGCATTCTGCAGTATTTTCTTCCTTCCGGACGCCCTGTTCAAAAGAACCACCTTGACACAGCAACAAAGGGCCAGAGAAAGGAGTTAGGGTTATTTGGGGAGAAAGAAAAGTACACTGGTGGAGACAGGGTAGCCACTGCACGACTGGATTCTGACTCTTCCTACAACTCCTGTCCTCATAATCTGCAAATCATAGAGATGCCCTGGACAACATAATTTCGAGACCCAAATTAAACCCCATTACCAACCCATGCCCTGACACATACAAACAGAGATCATGGTAACACTAAGAACATGTTTTTTTCTTGGGGGGGAGGGGTGCTTCAGGTGGCCTGAAGCAAGGACACTTTGAAGACAGAGAGCAAGAGAAGGGGTGTTCTGGGGCCCAGAGCTTTGTCTTAAGCACCGGAAAGTCCTCTCGAAGTGTTTGGTAATGCCATGAGCCCCAGAATTGCAACACTTAGTCTCTCTTGAAGCAGCTGGAATTTTTTTCCCTTTCAGATAACTAGGAATTGTAGATTTCATTTTCAATCCTGGTGACCAGAAGGATCAGAATAAAACTTAATAGTTCACACAGATTTTCTATGACAATTCACCGGCAAAATCGGTTTCACCCCTCTCAGCAACCTGACTTCATTTTTATTTTATTTCCAGCATATGTTCTCTTTGTTCTAAGTTTAATCAAACATTTTTCTTTTTTTGGGATAGAATCAGAATGTAAACAAACAAGAAAATGAATGAATAAGTGAGAAGAGTCAAAAGAATGATAATTAACATCTTATTGGTTCAAATGGAGAGACACCCAGAAAACCCTCTCCTCTTCCGTTGGACTACGTACTGACTCTCGCTGTCCATCCTCCTAACAGAGGCAAGTAACAAGATCTCACTTAAATGCCGGTGATTTCAATGGACAAAGTTTAACTGGGTGTTTGTGTGGGGGCAGGGACAGTAGGAGCTATTCTCTCCTGGGAGTTCTTTTATGTAAAAAGAATGCTGTTATTTAAACACAGTTTCAATTTGTTTAGGTTTTTGCCAAAGAGGAGCGAGCCCCTATCAGCACAGGAAGCTAAACAACAACGCCCACAATGACACTGTGGGGCAAAGCTGAGACTGTCCGGCAGGTGGTTACAAGGACCAACCCTGACCACTGCAATCTCCCCAGCACTATCCGAATCCATTCACGCTTGACGAGGAGCAGCTCGAAGGAGAGGCAGGCCTCTTACAACCATCGGCTCAGCCTCCCCTCCTGGAGCTGGGCTCAGAGTCTGCAGGCTGCGCTGCCCTAAGTTTGAGGATGCAGGTGACAATGGCAAGAGCAAGTGCCACTGTCTCTGGGGGCACATTCTGGGAAACCGAATGCCTGGCCGACTCAGAATACAGTCCTTGTGGCTGTCTGCCCCTTGCTCTTAGGAAATAGAACTTTCTCTTGTTTGCTGTTTCTGTAATGGGGCCGAAAACACAAAATGGTTGTCAGCAGTCCTGGATTCTAGTCCCAGAATTTCCACAACCATTGGTGTCACAACCGGGCAGTCTCTTCCAGTTCCAGGGCTTCTGATCCATTATCTATCAGTGGAGGGACGCCATTCAATGATTCCTAAAAGGACGGCTCATCCAGCTCAAATGCTGTGTGATCCTGTATCATCAATCAAGGCCAGCCTGTAATCTCTGCTTTGGGAACCTCTAAAAGTTTTCATTTGCACAAAAGAAATCATTGGAGAGCCCAGAATATATCCTGTTTCTGCTTTTGCCTTTCCATCCCAGATCCCGGAGGATGCTTTAATTTAATTTTAAATTTTCTGTTGCTTTAATTCTAACTTCATCTCAGCTGAAAAATCCTTCCTCTTTCTTCCCTGTAGATCCTGGAGCTCTGAAGCTGCAGCTTGGCTTCCTGACAAGCCTCAAAACCAACAGCTTTGTTCTTTGGCTCTACCTCCTACAAATGGGCCCTGATAGGAAAATGCCTTTGACTATTTGTTTGGTCTTTGGCTGAGCGCATTTTTCACACATAAAGCAGATAACTGTGTGCAGGGCCAATGAGAACATACTGCAGGCGACTGAGCATGGAAGGTATGTTGTTCGGGCACAAAGTTCCAACCACCGCTCTCCCAGAAGAACAAGTATTTCACTCTTCATCATTTAAAATATTTGCCTCCTGTTTATATAGTGTCTGTATGTTTGCAGAGCGCATTCACTGGACACTTTTCATAGGCTCAGAAGGGTTTTGCGTTGGCGTGACTCTGAGAGGTTATTCTAGTCCAACATGCCACACAAAGCAAGAGTCATTTCAGGAACGTTCCTGAGATGTGCTCACCTGCTTGCAAACATTTAGAGGCAGGATGGTTGCGATGGCACAGCCCATTCCAAGTATTCATCACCCTCGTTTTTAGGAAGGTATTTCTCCTAAGGAGTCGAAGTTGCACTCCATGTAATTTATGCTCCTTCATGGAGCCCACGTTTCCCATAGCTCTAGACTAGACTAAGTTGTCTGTGAGGGGGAAAACAGCCAGAGCTGGCTCTGTGTTTACTGAGAGCAAAACAGGTTCTTGAAGCCTCCTATACTCTGACCCCAAGGACCCCACCAGCTGCTCTTTAACTGTGAAGCTCACACAGATCTGTGCAGGAAGAGTAGTAATGCTGGGGTGCCTCACCCACAGCTGTAGCACAACCGAAATACTGCCCAGGAAGAGACTTAGCTGAGCACAGATCACTGGGCGCAGGAGCTAGCTCTATCTGTGAATAGTATTCTCACCAGCTGAGTAAATGGCTCATGGTTACTCACTTCTATCTCAACCAAAAAGGCATATGGGATTTTTACACCAAGATCAAGCAAAACTGGGATCTCTCTTTCACTCCCTGCATTGGCTGAACTGAAGTTCTGACAGTTCAATCCTGACTCTAACAGCACACACATTCTTCTCGAAGACATGAAGGAAGCATGGTCCCATTTTCCTGACTTCATGCTTCTACTCTGGTTTGTTGAGTATTTGAAAAGGATCACCCTCGAAAATCTGCCAATAGCTGTTCATCTCACTTTCAGTGATCTCAACTCCGTGGCATGGTCTCCGAATGACCCCTAGGCTGGCCCTCCCCCAGCTGACTTCTCTCTTTACCACTGTCTCCCGGCTCTCTCTGCCCCAGCCCCACCACTCCCAGCAGCTTCTCACCTAAGACAGGCACCTACATGGCAGCCTCAGTCCTGACCTGGGATGTGATTTTCCCAGAACCCGCATGGCTTATTCCATCATTTCCTTCAAGTCTCTACTCAAAGGTCACCTTATGAGAAATCCCTTTCCTGCACACCCAGTGTAGAATTACTTGTTCCCCTTCCTGTTTTTATGCATCTTCTTACCCTGCAAAATATGTCATCACCCTCTGACATAGGACCTACTACTCCGTGTGTCATTTTGATGAGAACCAAAACTCTATTTTGTTTACTGTTGTACCCCCACCAGTGCCTCCCAGGGTGTTGGCACTCAGAAAATATGTGTATTTGTTGAATACATGAATAAAAGAAATAGGCTAATAACGATAATGATCTTGTTTTCTGTCTCTCTCCCCCCTCCAATCTAGGAGAAAGCAAGTGAGGCTTGTGGCAAAACTCTAAGAACAAGAGTCTCCTGTCTTCTCCCTCCTGTAGTCCTTGGCTGGGCCAGCCACACGGAAAATGCTCGGCTCTCTGTCCGACAGCTCATCTGTAAAAGCCCCTGTATGCTCTGAAGAAGGGAGGTCACAGTGTGTCAAGGACAGGCACCAGCCAATGAGCAGGGCGTAGCACACAATTGGGCTCATCATAAATTACAAATGATTTACGATGTCCTTTTAGGCATGAAGCCTGCAGTCAGGAGAGGAAGCTGGGGCATATGCCACCGGCTCCTTTCTGAGGATGCACAGCCAAGATTTTATATTACTCTGGAAGTATCTGTGCGTGTAAATCTTGCAGTCAACAAGCCACTTGTGTTTTCTTTTTGGCCAGAAAAGAGAGTCCTAATTCTCAATTCTCACACCGTGTAACGACGGAACCAAATAGAAGACGATTAAATAAGCGTGCCATGTTATCTTCTTGGTGCTGAGTCTGAATGGCCTTACTGTGAAACTGTGACAGAAACAGAGAACGGCTTGTCTTGTGTTGAAAGTGTTCTATAAGAGCCTGGCTTTGCTTTACCTCCCCTCAACAGTAGTTACAGAAAACAGAATGTCAAGAAATGGTCTCCTTTTTCATAGACCCTTCACTAAGGAGTAGCTCAGTCATTTAAAGAAATCACTACCAGAACGCCACCCAACGGGACATGTGCAAAAACCTTCCAAAACATCTCAAGAATGCTAAGGCAGAAAAATAAAGCCAACATCCCCACCTAAGAACAGTCAGAAGTCTGGACATTTTCTTGTTTATCTATGCCACTCCCTTACTCCCAAATCTACAGACAAGGACAAAGTCAAACTCTCAGAACAGCATCCAGGCTTTACAACGGGTACCAACGAGCCTTTCTTCTTCTCACTTTGTGTTTCATCGCTTTTTTTCACAAGCCTAATGTTAGTCAAACTTCACTTCTTGCCATTTCTTAATTAGCTCCGCTCTTTCTTTCATTGTTTCCTCCTCCTAGAATTAGACTGTTTTCCTGTTGCTCTCTGGTAAAATCTTCCATAGAATTTTAAGTCCTCTTCAAATAGCACCCCCTGCGTGGGGTCTCACTATCTGTGCTAGCTATCATGAATAATAACACTCTATGCTCCTCAAGCACTTTTAAGTAACTAACTTCTCTGTGCCTCAGCTTCTTCATCTGCAAAATGGAATAATAGCTGCTGCCTTTCTGGTTCTTTCGGTGATTAAATAAGTTAAAACAAGTAAAATGCTTAGACTAGCACCCAGAATCTAGAAAGGTTTCTACTGTTATTATTATTTCTGTTAGGGCACTTACTATATTTTTCATGGTTACATGTGTATATAGTAGCATGATCACATGACTCTAGTCTAAGCCCTATGAGGGATGTCTTATTATTCATCCTCATAGTGCCCCAAATAATTTATTACAGAGTAGATACTGTGCCCTTAAAGTATTTTCTTTCAGTGTGTAGGGGCTGGGAAGGAAGGCATGTCTAGTGTCCTCTTTTGGAAACTTCTTTTAGAAACAGCCCTCTTGAATTTTAGCCTTTGAGGGACCACCTTCACCCTTTCTTAGTCCACATCTTTGTCTGAAGCTAACCCCATCGCTGGGCTCTAGGACTCCCAGGCTTATCCAATCAGAGCCCAGATCTCCCTGGAACCAGCGCTTGGTTCAGAGAGGGGCACTGCCCAAGTTGCACTAATGAGATCCAGGCCCAAGAATTTTGTTGGAACACTAAAAGCGAAGGATTTCTCTTTCCTCTGGAATGGTTAAAACTAGCTGAATATAAGCGTAGAGCAGCTAGTGGTCACTCTGCATCCACAGTGTGAGAGCCAAACTGGAAAAAAAAAAAAAAGGAAGCACAAAATTAAGACACAGATTCTTAATCATAGCTTCTAAGCACCTGGATCCAACCATGCCTGAAGGTTGTTGTCCCTAGGTTTTTCAGTTACATGAATCAACAAATTCCCTGTTTGTTAGGCCTGTTATTATTCATCAGCAGAAAAGAGCTGTGGCTACATCAGTGATGCTTTTTTAAATTGAATTTTCTTCCAGCAGCAGCTAAAGATTCTCTAGGTTTCCAAGGCAGAAATATGAAAGAACTACATGGACCCTCTTTTTCCTCCATGAAGAGTTTGAAACTTGAGCAGGCTTTAAGAAAGAGGAAGATCGAGCTGGCCAAGTGGCGCAGTGGTTAAGCACTGGCTTGGGAAGCCAGCGGCCCCGGTTCGGGTCGCACATATGAGGGCCAGTGACACTGCCCTCAAACCGCTCCCCCCCCCAAAAAAAAAAAGTCGGGCTGGCCAAGTGGCGCACTGGTTAAGAGCTGGTTTTGGGATGCCAGTGGCCCCGGTTGGGATCCCACATATGAGGGCCAGTGACACTGCCCTCTACAGCTAACAAGAGCTCCACCTGGAGCTGGGCTGTGCGAGCCCCAGCGACAGTGTAGGCTGCAGCCCCTGCTGCAGTGGGCTGCCATAGGCTACCCAGTGAGTGGCCGGCAGCCAGTGTGAGCGGCTGGGCAGCCAGTGTGAGCTGCCAATAGCCACGGTGAGCGACCATCCAGAGGACGGCGACTGATCTGCCTCATCTGGGAAGAGCGCAATGACGATACCAACGTGGGCCAGTGAAGCAACGTCCTCCGCAACTAGACTGAAGAACAAAAAGAGGGCAACTTGTCTGTTCCCCTTCCCCACTTTCCCAACGCTGTTCCCCTCCCCCAATTCCCCAATAAAATCTTTTTTAAAAAAAAGAAAGAGGAAGATCGAGAGATCTACGTCTCTTCCTTCTCTTGGGAAATTGGTGTCACAGCTTCCTCCCCAAACCTGATGGTAATCATTAATTTATTTGGTGCTTAGATAGCATTTTCATATTTATTTTCTCATCAATCTTCCCAGTATTTCTGAAAGATAGACTAAATAATTATTATGATTTCCTTAGAATAAGTAAGAATATTGAAACTTAAAGAGACCAAACACATTTTCCAGTCACATCTGGTTGAACCCAGATATGTTTAACCAAAAGCCTACCACTTGCATTTTTCAATCTGAGTTGATAATTACAAAGATTTCAACTTGCTGAATGAGAGGTACAAGGCTTTCCACTTTTCCTTCGAGACGTGAGGCACAAGGACAAATTTTAAAAGTTAACTTTAAACGGGCAATTTTTAGATGGTGGTACACTCTCATAATTCAAATTACACAAGGATACAGTAAAAATTCTCACTCTCACTCTGCACCCCAATAGCTCTCACTTTGTTCCCCACCTATTGAAACTGAATCCCAGCCTTACTCCATACGCCAATAACCACTTTTGTTCATTTCTTATGAATCCTTCCAGACTTTCTTAGGCAAATTCAAAGATTCATTTTAATTTTTCCCTTTTTTACATAAAATGTGGGATGTTTTACAAACTGTTCAACATCATACTTCTTTGCTGAATGATGTATGTAATACTTTTAAAATTTCAGGTGACAGAAAATGGCAGTGGGAGGAGAAAAGGGGTGATGCTCTTTGTCCAGTGCAAATAGCAGCAGCTGAAATCATTGTGTTTCCAGGGGGTGAGCTGGGAACAGCCGTGGTAGATCAAACCAAGGGGCCTTGTGGTTTTTGCTCCCAAAGACTGTTTAGGATTAGAACAATGAGCAAGTCCCTGCTCCCAGATGGGCCAGGAAGTACAAGTAATCTCAGGAGAATAATTAGAGGCCAGGATTTGTGAACTACGTGAAACACTGCTTGTCCTTCTTTCTTCTACCCCGATTCTCATAAACTCATGAGAAACACAAATGCATAAGACAGGTGCTTTTGGATGAATCCAGTTCAATGAAAGTTTCCACTTCTTGTTTGTTTCCATTTCTTGTTTCTTAACAAAAGATACTAAACCAAAGACAGGGTGAGACCACAAAAGGGACAGGTGTTTAAAATTAAGATAAAGATAACTGTCCTTAGAGCAATTAAATTCTAACTTCACACTAAGAACAAGCTAGAGAACTGATACCAAAATGAGTCTTAGCTTCAAATGGTGAAGAGGTTTTTTTAAACTAGAAGATCATAATATCCATTACAGAAAAAACTCCTAGAGGGTCTAAGTTTCTAATTCTGACACCTACCTTCCCCATGATCGACTCTAGGACAATCTTACACATGACAGGACTCAACAATGTTGAGATGGGATAGTATCCAATTTCATCTTTGATCAGGCAGTCAAATGACAAGCAAGAGGGAATATGAAAGAGACCTTAGTAAGACTAAGCGCTCCTATTAAGACATTCTCATTCATTTAAACATCAAATTCTGTTAACCAGGATTAAAGGCATCTGAAATTATTCCTATCTTAGGTGAAATTTTTTGAGGAGGTAAATGTACAATCTTTAACAGCCTATTTTATTTAGTTAACCTATGAACAATAGATATTAAAACATGACCAACTCAGACTAATGAGTGTGAGTAATGAGAAGCGATGTCCTCCATAACTAGAGTGAAGAACAAAAGAACAGCAACTTGTATGTTCCCCTCCCCCAGTTTCCCAATAAAATCTTTAAAACAAAAAAAAAGCTAGAACACAGGAAATGGATCAGGCATTACACAGTGTAGCCCTTCTTTTTTTTCTTTTTTTAGCTGAGCCATCCTGCCACCTTTTGGCAGCTCAGTGGCAGCTCAGCTTGGGCTGGGCATCGAACTGCTGTTGCTCAGAGCTCAGCTCACACTCTTGAGCGAGCTCTTAACCAACTGAGCCACTCGGCCGGCCCCAGTGTAGCCCTTTTAAGAAGACATATTGAATTCAAAACCAGACCTTACAGCATATTAGCAGGTGACTGTAGTAGGCAAGCTCCTAAACTCCTTCTTGCCTTTGTTCCTCATAGGAAAATCGAGGTAGGCAAACCTAATTTGGGCAGACATTCGGATGCCCAAAACATCTTATAAACTGTCAGACACAAAGTAGGGGCCACATAAATATTACTTTTTTGCTCTCCAACTTTCCATTTTCTCCTGTCTACAAATGTATACCCTTTGATAATATTATATTGATATTTTTACATTATGCTATTGATCTAGAAGGCAGCATTGTACAGGGGTTAAGAACGAAGATTCAAGCCAAGCTTCAGAGGTTCAAATATGGGCTATGCTGTTTACAGGTCCTGGAACTTAGAGCAAGTTTTTTAACTTTTCTGTGTCAGTTTATTCATTAGTGATATGGGGATTATAATAGCAGCCTACTTCATAGAGTAACTGGGAAGATTACAAGCATTGAAAATAGCATCTGGCACACAAGTAAAACTCAACAAGGGTTAATAATAATTATTATTAATATCCACATATTTTATTCTTATTTTTTTAACTTTAATCCCAAATATAACTTCAAATGTTGGTATCATCATTGCACTCTTCCCGGATGAGGCAGATCGGTGGCCGGCCTCTGGATAGTCACTCACCGTGGCTATTGGCAGCTCACGCTGGCTGCCGGCCACTCATTGTAGCCTGTGGCAGCCCACTGCAGCAGGGGCTGCAGCCTACACCGTTTCCGGGGCTCGCACAGCCCAGCTCCAGGTGGAGCTGTTGTTAGCTGTAGAGGGCAGTGTCACTGGCCCTCATATGTGGGATCCGAACCGGGGCTGCTGGCGTCCCAAGCCAGCTCTTAATCAATGTGCCACTCGGCTGGCCCCTAATATTTTCTTTAAAAACAAATTACAGGGATGAGGGGGAGGAAATGGGTGACTGATTAAATCAGTAAAGAGTTTAAGCTTAGCAAGATGAAAATGTTATTGAGATTGGTTGCAGCTCAGTAGCACATTTCAGTTTAAGGCATTTAAAATAGTTAAGATGGTCATTTTTATGTTATGTGTTTTCTACCACAATTTAAAAATTAAATTATAAGATATTTTTGGACTACATTAATGCAGAGAGCCATATGTCTAAAATGAAAAATAGATCAGAAGGATTTTTCAAAGAACGTTAACCACACTGACGTATAATTGTTCATGAACTATTTTTCAGTCTTCTCTCCTAACCATGCTTTTCATTCGCTTATATTTCTCTCGCATAGCTTCTCATGCCCTGTCTTGTAAAAGGTACTAAGGAAACACTTATACTTTGGAATAAAGACACTTCAAGAGTATCCGTTTCAAACCTAGAGAGTCTGGGTTTGGGAAAGCAGCTGAAGAGAACTTAAGCTGAAAAAAATGTACGCCTAGAGGAGTGAACTCCTTTCACCTAACAAAAGGAAATAAGAATTAAAACTACAATTTATATTCCAAGTGGGAAACAAATCAGGAAAATGTCTAAGCCAAAAAGCAGTCACTTTCCAGGACTTAGCCCTTAGTGATAAAGACCGGATTCGTATCACAGGATGAGACAAAACAAAACAAAACAAAACCACAAAGGGAAATAATATGCAAAGGAAATAAAATAATGGACTTTCCTGACATGAGCTCTCTGACCCAGGCCAGAAGGAACTCTGTAGTACCTTTAGAAGTGTTTAAAAGTGGTACCACCCCCAAAGGAAAATGAAATTAGGAAATTATCCACCCAAGTAAGGCATATAAACAATCAGATCCTCTCTTAAAGCAATACAAACTCACTAAGTCTCGTGCCAATGGAAACCTTTTTTGTTAAGAGATCAATGGGAACAATTCTCCTTTTCTCCACATCCAGCTTAGGAATTAAATGTGGAAAAAAACCACAAAAAAACGCAAGTTAATTCTACATTTCATTCTAGTGGGTGTGACTCTTTTAAAAAATGTCATTTATAATCAGAAATCAGCCAAGTCTATAGTATCCATGGCTCTTTGGAGAATGTTTTCATAGACTGCTCAATGAAAATGCCCTGCTTATCTGAGTTCACTTGCCCTAGAAGAACCTAAGTCCCCCTGGGAAGGCTGGAAGCCTGACATTCTAGCCAGCTCTACGGCTCAACAAATTTATACTTAAAGCTCAGTGTGGATTAAACAAACAATGTCACGTTTTCTAGAACGTACAGGAAGCTGGGGAGTCTCAACTCCATTTAGAAAAAAGATTTTATGGTTTATGTTTATATATCTGTAGAAGGTGGGTCCTCACGGCTTGGCCATTCATTGTGCAGCTGGCTATTTTAAACCAGTGATGGAAGGTTTCAATATTTATGAAACCACTAATTTCAATTATGACAAATACACAGAAAGTTAGCACTCATATTACCCTTTCCGATAAATGGGTTTTACCCCTATAATGAATAATAAATGCTCCATAAATAAAGAAGTACGGGTGTAATGATTCTTTCCATTCACTGTGTGCAGAAAGATTGAATCAAGAAAAAATTCACTCTACTGGGAGAAAAATATTGAAGAAGAATATGTGATTCCCTTCATATTTAATGCATATAGAAGTAATTTGTTTTAATACCATCATATGTATGTATTTAGGAAAACAGAATCAAAGAATTTCAAGAAAGTATGTATGATAAAATTATTATATATTATCTCGCTTAGCTATAGAATTTCTAACGCTCGTTTGGTCTGATTAGGGTCAGTTACAAAGTACACAGGTACACAAATGGTTGAACTGAAACACAACCCCATCTTGCCTCCTTTTTGGGTCAATGCCTCCACATTGACCTTTAAAAGGTTGCTGCCATACAGAGCAGACAGTAACAGTTACTCAAATTCATTATTCACTCATGAGGGAATGAACTCCCAACCTGTCCATTCAATTTTGTGAAATATTCATTTTGTCTGTTTTGACTGTTCAGGATTCCTTAAGACTCTTATGCAGTATTCAATGATATGAACACAAAGAAAGAATTGAAAACAGGTATGGTCTTTCTTTTACTCCCTCCAAAATTCCAGAACTTTCCAAATTACATTCACTTGCAAACATCCATTGCATATATGGGATAAGACAAGATCCATTGAAGGCCTTTCATTAATTCATCTATTCAACAAACATTTACTGAATGCTTAACATAAGCCAAGTACTACTTATTCTAGTTTATTTGGGATTTTATCACAAAACAAAAATCACTTTTCTCGTGGAATTTGTCATCTAGTGGGATGGAGGACCAGATAATAAACAATAGAAATAATTTACCATGGGTTGAAAGGAAAATCTACTATGGAAAATGAAAAAAAAGGACAGAAAAAGAGGAACCAACAGTGCTAGGGAACCTACTCTATACCTACCAGGATGGCAATAATAAAAAAAGACAGATAATAACAAATGTTGCCCAGAGTGTGGAGAAATTGGAACCTTCACACACTTCTGGTGGGAATGTAAAATCGTGCATCTGCTTTGGAAAACAGTCTTGGCAGTTCCACAAAATGTTAAATATTGAATTACCATATGACTCAGCAATTCCATTTCTAGGTATATAACCACGAGAAGTGAAAACATATGTCTACACAAAAACTTGTAAACAAATGTTCATAACAGAATTATTCCTAATAGCCAAAAGTAGAAACAACTCAAATGACCATAGGCTGATAGATAGATAAATAAAGTATGGTATACTCATCTAACAGAATATTATTCAACAATAAAAAGAACTTAAGTAGTGATACATGTTACATAAATGAACCTTGAAAGTATTATGCTATGTGAAAGGAACCAGTCACAAAAGATCTCATATCTATCATATCATTCCATTTCTATGAAACATCAGAATAGGCAAGCCTATAGAGACAGAAAATGGAACTGGGGACTTTGCAGGGAAATGGAGACTGACTGCTAATGGGACAGAATTTCTTTTTAGGATGATGAAAATGTATAATGTTGACTGTGGTAAAGGTTGAATTTATTATTTATGACTAATACTTAAAAACCATTCAATTACCCACGTTAAGTGGGTGAATTGTTTGTATATCTTAAAAAAGCTGTTAAAAAAAAACGTGCTGGGGCCGGCCGAGTGGTGCGGTGGTTAAGCACTGGCTTGGGAAGCCAGCAGCCCATGTTCGGGTCCCACATATGAGGGCCAGTAACACTGCCCTAAAATAAATACATACATACATACATACATACATACATAAAAATGGGCAGGTAGATAGACATTTAAAAAAAAGTGCTCTAGGTAAATATAGGATGACCAAGGTATTCCTAAAATAACACTAACCTATAGTAAAAGTAGAAATGCACAAAATACATAGAGATAGAGCCCAGATACTCACAGAGTTCAAAGTGATGAGTGTGATGAGCTTGATGCTGAGTGTGCTTCCCAGGGGAGGAGTTTGGTAGGGCCACTCTCACTGCTGGGGGTGCCTTGCCTCTATAAGGGCTTGTGCAAAACAAACGCTAGGTGCTATTTTCACTTTTTGCTCTTTTCCATAAAAGCAAAAATCTCTTTGAATTTCTTTCAGTTAGCAAAAACAGAGACAGTGTGAAGTGGCGTAAAGCAAATTTTCGACAGCAGTTGGCTACAAGCACAAGAGGGTGCCAAAAAGACGTATACGAATTTTAAGAAAGGAAAAAACTGTATTAAAATTGTAATACTAGATATATACCGATAACAAATGATGAATAAAAGTCATGTGTATACATTTTTTTGGCACCCGCACCCCGGTATAGACAGACATACATATTATGCAGTCTTAAAAAGGAAAGAAATGCTTTCACATGCTTCAAGATGAATGAGCCTTGAGGACATTATGTTAAGTGAAATAAAAGTTATACTAGGACAACTTCTGTATGATTCCACTCTTATGAAGTATCTAATGTAGTCCAAGCATAGCTATGGAAAGTGGAATGGTGTTCAGGGATTGAGGAGATGGGGCAAAGAGGGGCTGTTTACCAGGTATAGAGCTTCAGTTCTGTAAGATGAAAAAGCTCTGGAGATCTGCTTCACAACAATGTAAATATTCTTTACGCTACTGTACTGTACATTTTGAAATGGTTGACACAGTGATTTTTAAGATATGTGTTTTGTTTTGTTTTACCACAATTTAAAACATCACAACAATATCAAGTGCTAACAAGGATGTGGAGAAACTGGAACTTTCTTATATTGCCGATAGAAATGGAAAATGTTGGGAAATAGTTTGGTAGCTGCTTATAAACACGAATGTAACGTAGGACCCAAAAGCTCACCCCTCCATTATTTTCACTAGAGAAATGATAACATTTGTTCACACAAAAACCTTTACAGAATGTTTACAGCAGCTCTATTCATAATTACCCCAAACTGGAACAGCCCACATGTCCTTCAACAGGTGAATGGATACACAAACTATGGTACATCCATGCCACAGAATACTACCTACCAATCAAAAGGAATGACTGATACATGAAATAATCTGCGTGAATCTAAAAGTGATATGCTAAGTAAAAGAAGCTAGTCTTGATTAAAAGATTTCACGCTGAATGATTATAATTTTTATGACATTCTTGAAACAACAAAAGGCTAGTGAAGAAAAACAGAGCAGTGGGTGCCAGAGGTGAGGAGATGGGGTTGGGGGTGGTGGTGATGGGGAGGCAGGTGTGACATAAGCGATAGCGCAAGGATGAGTTTGGGAGTGATGGAACTGTGGTATATCCTGATTATAATGGCATTCACACAAAACTATACATATATTAAAATTCATAGAACTGGAGAGAGAGAGAGAGAGAGAGAGAGAGAGAGAGAGAGAGAGAGAGAGAGAGAGAGAGAGAACACAAACCAGAATGATGAGTGACCAAGAAAATGAGCTCTTTGGAGAAAGTCATGATCACAAATGCAGTGATAGAGTGTGAACTAATTAGTGGTTCCTTTGTATATCTGCCTCCCACGTAAGCCAACCACAGCTACTTCTAAGAAAATCTCAGGAGTCTACCTTTAGAGTGGTCAGGAAGAATAAGTACTTCCTCCTGTGGACTACAGGCTCATTGGCTCATGTCCACAGTCAAAAAGAAAGGAAAGGCAGGGAAAAGTTTTGGAAAAATCAAAAACCTATTTGCGTTTTCTGCACGAACTAAGGTTTGACATAGCAAGCGCAAACCGGTGCTCAGCGAAAAGCCTCATTCCCAGGGGCCCAGTTTGCTGGCGAAGTTTACAGGAAATGTTTCCCACAGGGGCTGCCAAAAAGAGACGACAGGTAACCTTGGGACCTGAGTTCTGGACTGTGTAGAAACCATTCCAGTGATCTCTTAGCTGGGACCTTTGCTTTTCTTCCTTGGAGAGAAAGCACCCATAGGTAAGCTATAAATATAAACCAGTTCTAACACTAACAGGGAAGGTCAAAGGAGTTGGGGAACCTATCCCTTTGCTCTGGTCTGGAAAAGGTGAAAGATACACAGAAGGAATAGAAAAATAATATAGTTACAGAAGTCACAAAGAGAAATGCTCTGAGGAAGAGGAAGCAAAACTATGGTAAAGAGGTTGACAGGAGGAAAAAGGTAACACAGAGGAGAGGGAAAAGGCTGATGCTCTGTGTGGGTTGGGAGCTGGACGGCAGGTAAGAGAGACAGGCGAAAAGAGTGGTACACCACAAAGGCCAAGAGCAAAGGACAAAAGCTCATGAGCCCAGAACTTTCCCCCATTTGCTATGGTATTCCTGTGCAGACAACAGACCTGAGCTCAAGGTAGGAGATTAGTGAACATTCGCTATATGAATGAACAACAAGGAAAATTCTTCAGAGCTGGCAGGAAGAGTCAAACAGTGGTTACTGAGGAGCTCTGACTGAAGACTGAGGAGCTGTGACCTATGTGGCGCATCAGAAGGAATGACATCTTCTCCTAATGTGTTTCTTAGACATGAAGGAGGACACACCAAGATGATTCAAACACTCTTCTTTGATTTTTCAAATCAGAAGACCCAGGAATAACCTGGGTCAGCTGGTTAGCTCAGCTGGTTAGAGCGCAGTGCTCCTAACACCCAGGTTGCTGGTTTGATCCCCACATGGGCCACTGAGATGCGCCCTCCACAACTAGATTGAAAACAACTACTTGACTTGGAGGAATAACTTCCCTAGAAGCAATCAGACAGCCCATTAAGTCAGAAGTCCTGAGTGGGAAACAGAGAGGCGTGGATGGCTGGGTATAGTTCTCATTCCTTCTTTAAAGATCATGATACACAAAGAGTGGACAAAGGAAGTGAATAGCCATTGGAACTGATGGTGTCAAAGGCAAGGTCTGATTTTTCTGGACTATAACATTACAATAAATCTAGGCCTGTCAAGACATGGGGTCCAGTCAGTGAAAATAGAAATGATATGCTGGGTGGAGACTGACTGAACTTGAATTAGAGAGGGAGGAAAAGCACCCAGATAATAGTATAAAATCAGGTATCATGGAGGATAGCAGTAAAGACAGCGGTGGAAACTTCTGGAGCTTTCAGGGAAAATAGTATCCAAGAAGTGTGGGTACAATATGAATGGGTACAGAGACAAAAAAGAGTAATAAATGCGACCTGAGGTGTCAACACGGAAAGTAACTCTTTGAAATGGGAATTCCTGACAACTAAAAAGACACAGATTTTATACAAAGGGGAGGTCTAATGTCAGGCAGGAGAATGCCTATCTGGACACTGTAGGGAAACACACAGAACCTGGCGGGGACATGTGCCAGAGAATAAGTACAGGTTGTATGTAGAAAGAACATATAACACGTTGCTATAAGGCGGTAAAACAAATCACCCCGCTAGAAGGACCTAGGTGGTGTTTTTCTATATAAAGAACATTAAATGGGAAAAAATGTAACATAAATTATCAGTGGGGAACTTTCACTCCTCTAGACATTTATAAGATAATTCCTACTGATAAATTCTTATTATTTTCTTTTTTTTTTTTTTTTTTTTGAGGGCAGTGTCACTGGCCCTCATATGTGGGACCCAAGCCAGCGCTTAATCACCGCGCCACTCGACGGGCCCCAAATTCTTATAATTTTAATAACAAGATGAATTCTTGTATTGGATGTGATTCCAAAGAGTAAAAACATGGTTGGTGAAGTGAAATAATAAGAATTTTGGGGAAAGTCATCACATTATCTTAGCATTCAAAATAGCCAAGAATGGGAACGTGAAGTATGGCCAGGTCCACAGGCCCCCTGTGGGCTCCAGGATAGCAGGGACCTCATCAGGCTTGTCCTTCGCTGTGTCCCTGGCACATGTTGCCCTAGGTCTGATACTCAATAAAAACTAACTCAATAATCTAGACAATTTAGTGTGGTCCCATGGTAAGAAACTCTATAAATTGAAAACAGAGCAAGGGGATAAAAGAACTTTAAGAAAAGATGGAGGGATCATCATGTAACAATGGAATCAGGAGGCATATATGTATATACACATATACATACACACACACCGAGGACGGGGGATAGGGGGGGTGCAAAAAAATGTCCACAAGTGGACACTGGCCAGCGTTGCTCAAGCAGCAGTTCGCCGTAATAAGTGTCTGGACGCCGACTGTAACCACTTTAAGCACCTCTTGTAATTGTATTGGGTTGTCGGAAAAGTCATGACGTATTTTTTTCTATGTTTCTCGTTACAAAAATGCATCATGACTTTTCCGACAACCCAACAGAAGTCAAACGTGACTTGTATTCGTCTTTTGGTATTGGTATATATTGAGTATTACAGTTTCAGTAGTTTTTTTTTCCTTTCTTAAAATGTGTATACATTGTTTTGGCAGCCTCTGTATATGTATTAGTACTAGGGGATAGTTAGAAAAATTAGAGAGAACTTGTTTCAGGTCAATATAAAACTTCCCTACTAATTAGAGCTAGGAATTGGGAGTTTAGGAAGAAGCTGAATGACTATATGTTGTCAGGGTTGCTCGAGACGGAGAATCCTGCCCTGGAGATGGATCACGTGGCTGGTGAGGTCCTTTACAACCTGAAAATTCTCAATGTCAATAACTCAGACAGTGGGTTACTACAGTAACAATAAATAGTGTTTGGCTGTATTTGGACTAGTCTAAATAGTATCAGGCTTCAGCCATATTGGGAATTAAACTGACTTTTGTAAATAATTTTGGTACATTCTCATCATTCCAAATAATCTGACAACGCAGTACTGGGGACACCACTAGTGTTGAAGTTAAGGACTCTTAGAAGACAGAAGCAATAATGCATTAGTATTTCAATGCACAAATGCATTTTCTGTTGGATCCACCAAAAAACACCACCCTAGTACGCACCATAAACTTGGACTCTGTGAAGCTGGCTTTCTGACGTCATATCAGAATCTGGCTCTTTGATTCGAGTTTAAGAAAGGAAGCCGTAACAAAACACTTATATTACAGAGCTAAATCCCTTTCCTGGATTTCTGCTCCTCTTCTAATAGACTAGCATAGAGTACAATCACATGATTTGCTAGGAGCCTTCATGCCAGCAACAGGTCAAAGTTAACAACCATGAGGTTCATGAATGTGGGGCATTTTCACTGTTAAATTACTGGATAGAGAAAAGTTTTTAATGGACTACATTCACAGTGTATTAATGCCATTATTAGACAGAAGGAATTGCATGTGATTACTTAACAGGATTTCTCTGCGTGTTTTTCCTTCCCTCCTTCTCTTTGTTTAAATGTTACTTCCCTGATAGTTTCCTTAATCCTTCTATTTTAACCCATAACTTCCTTCCCACATTCCATAGTCCTTGCTGTAGTTTTGCTCTTCTCACTTTCTAACATACCATCTCACTTCCTGGGTTCACTTTTTGCCTCCCACCCCTACAGGCATGTAAGCGCCCAAAGGAAAGGCAGTTCTGTCTCGTTCCCTGCTGTATCACTACAGTCTATAGCAGGGCCTGATATACGGATGTTGATGCTCAATAAACACCTGAGAGGACACGAGTGCTGTCTAACATGTCAACAAGGAGCTCTGTGTAGACCTGGTCTTCAGTAGGTTATGTAACTTCTCTCACTATACAAAATGGGAAACAGGAAAGATTCCCCTCTCTTCCACCAATATGGTGTCAGGGTGAATGATACACGAAAACAGTTTTATCTCCTCAGTGCAATGAGATAGATACAGTCAAAATGATGTCATTTATTAATGCAGCTAGACCAGTCCTTAACAAGTATCACACTGGGCAACTCCTCTACCTTTGCTCTACTTTCTAGACGTAGAAAACAGTCTCTGGCAGCAACATTATGCCTCTATGGTTACAGAGAATAGTGGCTTAATAAGACCAAACATAATTTTGATCCTTACCAACCATTTTTCTATGTGTACACTGTGGACATCAGGCCAGACAAGAAGAATCAAACTAATTCTTGAGACCAAATCCTTCTTACAGTAAAAACTGTAATATACGAAGCAAACCCATGCATTCAGGTCACCTTTCAATGAGCAATCCTTACTGACCTGGGTATGCAGTTATCTTCTAGAGACTATACATAGCGTGATGGTCAGAACTATTGGCTATGGTTCCATATTGCTTAGGTTCAAATATTGCCGCTGCCTCCTGCCAGGTAGGTTTCCTTGGGCAATTCACTTGAATTTTCTAGTCTTAGTAGTATCTTCATGAGTAAAACTGGAACAATAGTAGCACTTAAAGTGCATACGTTTTGATGGTTAAATGAGTTAATGTGAATATAGTTCTTGGAGCAGGACCTGACACATAACAGCATTCAATAAAAATTAGCCTTTGTTATTAATAGGGAATGCAGAGTTCCTTCAGCAAATTAAACTTTTTACCGTAGGATTCTCTACAAGTTACTCTGATTCGTAGATAGCTGCTAACTTACAACATTATCTAAATATCTAGACTGGCATTCCTTCCCCATTACTAGCAAAACAACAGTCATGATTTTAATGAAGATAAGTTGTCTTGATTTTTTTTTTTTTAAATTTTGGAGTATAACTTATTTTTAAAACGAGGGCAAAAGATAGGAAAGGGGAAATTTCCCTAATTATTTTATCAGCTTCTTATCGTATATGGTTGTAATTGTGAGTACAGATGTTTTTGGTTGGTTGGTATTTTAATTATTTACTTTTTTTTTGAGGACAGTGTCACTGGTCCTCATATGTAGGACCGAACCGGGGCCGCTGGCTTCCCAAGCCAGCGCTTCACCACTGCGCCACTTGGCCGGACCAGTTGGTTGGTATTTTAAATTACTGTCTTTTCCTTTTCCATTATGATTTTTCAATCTGTAATATCTTTTATAAAGTTCTAAAGCACCCAGTGCTGTATTTTTAGTTCTAGTGGATATTCAATAAGGAAGCAATTCGAGGCACATTTAAATGCACATACCATGTACAAATGATTATATAAAGCAACTGAAGTGGGGCAAAGAAGAGTGAGATAGTCTTGCCCTTAAATACTTTACATAGTAAATTAGGAGCAGACATAGAAACTAGACGAGAAGTCAAAGTATACATGTCATAATGACAGTGCAAGCAAAGCGGGGGAGGGCCCTATCCAGCTGACGCAGAATCAAGGCCAAGGGTATCTTCGGAAAGAGACATGTTACAGCCCTTGCTTGGGTGGTAGTATTTTCTCAGGTGTGGCTGTGGAAAGAAGGTGCTCAGAGGAAGACATAAGAGCAAGAAGAAGGGAAGGGCCTGAGGACAAGCAGCTTTAGGGCACGCTCCGTGAGTGACGCTGTGTGACTTAAGTCCAAGGCTTGTGACTAACAGAGAGAGGTATGACAGAAAAAGGCACTTTGGGTTTCTCTGAGGAGAGCTGGGGAGTCCGGCCTTCATTTAGGAAACGAAGTGGGCTCAGTCTCACTTTTTGAATAAGACATGGCAGGACCCAAGTCCTCCTGTGGAAGGTTCCTTTGCAATGAGTGGTATCAGGGTGATCTTCAGGAGAGAGATGGGTGCTCGGCCTACCTTTCTCCCCAAATCTACGACCTCTGCTCTCTCTTCCCACCCAGCTCTTGGGCTGTGCCATTCTAGCAACAGGAACTTCAACAACGGAGGTTTGGAGTCTGAGGAGGTGACTCTCACAGAGCCACTTTACACAGTCAGTGTCTGTCCTGAATCATTTGGTAACTTCCTGTCCTGGTTCAGCTCTATTCCTTGATTCCTTAAAAAAAAAAAAAAAAACACGCCAAAAAGAAAAAGAGAGGCTGGGAACCCTATGTGAATCTTTCAGATTCCTTTAACCTGGCACCACCTGCCCATGAACACTACCCCTCCATAAAGAACACCCTGGTTACCACGGCCTGCCTGGATTTCCCAACCTCACTCACCTGAACGCTCTGTTATTCTACCCTACCTGGTGGAACATGTGTGAGGTACCCACTGCTACATTTGTCTGGCCTGAGACCTGGAAAATTGTTATCTTGCTTATTCTGGGGTTCCTGACAGCCTGAAGGTGCCATCCTGGACCTTGTGAGTCAGCCTCGGCAGTTAGGTCAGGTTCCCCTTGTAGGCTTACTGCCAGAACCCAGCCTCTCCCTGCCATCTCTAGCATTTAATAGCTTTCTGTAGCTACTACAGCTAATACCAGGCTACAGCAAAGAGGTTACCTGCAATAATTGAGACAGAGAGTGTTAAGGACCAGACAATGGGGACTGAGTGGAAAAGCTAACATTAGAGGTCTGCACTAGGAGGAAATAAATGAATGGGTTTTAGGAACTAACCAAACAGAGACGATGGAAACAGGCAAGGAAGCATCAAAAAGGACTCCATGGTTCTTTGACTCGATGCCAAAGAAAGCCATGTCTGCAATATCAAGGATTGCTGGGGTTGGCAAGGGATCTGTTTTGGTTTGGAACATGTTTGTACGTAGTACTTTTCCACTCCCTCATCCCTCACTCTGTGTGCTCATTCATAGCATGTATCAGTACCTTACCTCTCTAGAATGAAAGCTTCATGAGGACAGGAACCTTGCTCACTTATTCACGGCAGAATACCTGGCTCTAGCACAGTGCCTGCCAAGTACAATATTTTCAATGAGATATATGTATATTGTATAAGTAGATTTTGCATTAACATGCAGTCCCCAGGCAGTGCTGCCCATCAGGTGCTTGGGCAAAAGTGCCTGGGCTGTTGTGGGAGCCTGGATTTAAGAGATGTGATTACTAAGGGGATGTAAGGTACAGCATAGAGAATATAGTCAATAATATTGTGATAGCATGGTACGGTGTCAAATGGTTGCTCGACTTATCATGGTGATCCCTTCTTTAGGTATAGAAATGTTGAATAAGCACCCCTGAAACTAATATAATATTGCATGTTAGCTATATTTTAATAACAATCTTTTTTTAAAAAGAGATACGGGCACTGAGAAGAGAGGGTGTGCTGAAGAAGGGCACATTCAGAGAAAGACTTAGGGGAGATGAAAAGGGGAAGACAGTGGGCAAAGAGAAAGAAAAGTGAAAGACAAGATAATGAAACCTTTTGTAAATCAAGGAAGGACTAATCAGTAATGGCAGGTGCTGTGGAGGTTGAAATTAATGAAAATGAGAGAAGACTAAATTTCATGAGGAGGAGGCTTGGAGTAGCCTCAGGGGGAGTACTAGATGCCAGGTGATTGCAGTTGGATAAGGAATGAGAGTGTGGAGAGAAAGTGGAGCAGCAGATACAGGTTTGGTCTGGATGGTAACAGGCTGTGCAGAAGTTGGAGGAATATCTATGATAGGATGTATGTGTTCTTAGCTTTGGGGAGGTGACAGCATATTTAAAGATACATAGAGAGGAACTTCAGCAACCCCTGGTCCTCCCCCGCCTCCCAAAAGAAGGGGAAGAAATGATTATGTAAGGGGAAAAAGTGTAAATCATATTTGAAGTTCTAGAAGAAAGGAAGGGGTAGACCCTAGAGATTACGTGGGATAAATGGAGAAGGAAAGAAGAGAGGCATCTGGGGAAAGTAAATGGAAAAGGGGCTACTCCCCTGCCCTAGAACCTAACAGCCTATGCACCAACCTAAACCAGAGGCAAAGACACAGGCAACTTTCTGCTCTAAAACGAGGCCAGAGAACTTGAAGTTGGGGCACAGGCCCAGCCTGCCTTACAGGGGAAGATAGCTTTCCAAAATACAGTTGGCTCAAGGACCACCACAGCAGGCTGAGGACAGGACCCCTCTCAGCCTCTACCACCACAGTAAACGTGTGATTACAATGGCAATTATTACAATGGCATTAATACATCAGCACTGCATCCTATCTACCAGCCATTAAAAATTCCTACAGCAGGGAACCTAGACCAGGAAAAGTGGTGTTAATCACTCTGGAGTGGAACACAGAAAGTCACATGTCCGTGTGACTCTAAAGCCAGGAGTTTAAGGGAAGGAAAAACAGAAGAGTTACTTTTCTTGGAAGGAATTCATCTTCTTTCATTTCCCAAGACATTGTGGGTCTTGCCTAAGGTGTACTTTGTAGTTTGCCAGGTAGCACATGGCCTTGGTCATACCCAAACAGCTAGATTTCCCTGTGGCTGAGATAGTTTATTAAAGAAGAAAACACCTTTCTCTTGGTTATTTCCAACTGCATCGGTTTTCCTCTAGATGTCACACCTTTCCTCAATGTGCAAAAACACATGATCTACCATTTTGTGCTTCCCTTTATTTGAGACTTTATACTTTTATACACTCCACAAAGCTCAGCAGAAACTCAAGCCTTAAAATAAACATTCATTTAAGGTGATGATGAAATACTTTAAAATGGTACACTTGATAACCTCTTATAAAACTCAAGTAAAACAATAGTAATATGGGTTTAAAAAGAAGTCATGCAAGTAAATGTAGGCGGCAAATTCACAAAGAATTGTTAACACATCTATGTGGCTTGTTTTTATTCTGTCAGGTCACAATTTTGATAAAAAAAAACCCAAACAGGCATCTAATAATTCTCTCAGCTTTTAGTGTAGTTTGGTAGTCTTAAGAAACTTGGGATATAGTATTCACCAATAACTTCTTGGAGCTAAAGTTTATACAAAATCCTGGGCGAATTTGAAAAGGAAAAAGAGAACCCAAAGACGGCCAGGCTATCCTCAGTAAATATGGGATAACGTAAAACAACTGTTAAGGCTGTTTAAAATGACTTTTCCTAAATACTCAGGGTGGGCAGAAATATGTTACAGCCTCCTTACTATTAAAATAATTAAAAAGAGGTGAGAAGGAAAGATGAAGGAGCATTTCTTTGTAGCTGTCTTTTCTATTTTAGAGAGAGAAGTTAGCAGTCCGGTTTCGGGTAAAAGGCAGGAAAAACAACTGAAGAGGCATCCATTCTCTCTAGTCAGTATCTTAATGGTAACTGGCAGGAGCCCTATTCCCATCTTGGGTAGCCACAGTGACCTGAAGAGCCCGAGTCTCCCCATACTTTGGGAAACGTGACAGGAGGCACTTAGGATGGCCAGCGTGGTTCCATTCACAACTGAAGAACAAGGTGCCCAGCAGGGGTTGGAAGAAGTCAAGGACCTGAAAGCACCTTGTACTTGAACTGACTCAGCGCTGACCTGACGTGCTCAAGGTGACACAGCACCTTGGCAGCAAACACTCTGCTAGAACCCAGAAGTCCTCACTCAGCACAGCATTCTGTCCACCACTTCCCACTGCTCGTAATCTGAGAAGCCAATTAGGAACTAAAGAGGACTCAATAACCAAGTTATCATTATTTCCCTCTAAGCCAAGTCTCTTTTCTATCTTTTTATTATGGAAATTTTCCAATATCTATAAGTAGAGAAATGAGAATAACAAACCCCAAGTACCCAACACTTAGTTTAAGCAATTACCAACTCGAGGCCAATCTTTCATCTATATTCACCCCTCTTTCAGGATTATTTTGAAACAAATCCCAGACATAGTATCATAATTTCTTTTTATTTTTTTTTTGTGTTCTTTTTTGAGGGCAGTGTCACTAACCCTCATATGTGGGAACCGAACTGGGGCCGCTGGCATCCCAAGCCAGCTCTTAACCACTGTGCCACTCGGCCGGCCCTCATGATATCTTTTTAAATATTAAATGCCCAAAGAAATTACGTAGCTGAAAATGCATCAGAGACAATTTTCTTTAGGAAGCAGTGGTGTACCCATTCCATATCCTGTGCTACTTGTGGTATTATCTATCTTATTTCACAGCTCTAGAGCTAACGGCCAGCTCTTATCTCAGCACAGACCAATAAGACATGCTGTGTGACCCTTCACATACAGTCACAACATTAGACTGGGGTGCAACAAGGAATTCTGATGGAGAGGCTATGCTGGATTATGAGCATGGAAAATCTGAACTTATGTCAATACATATTAACAAAATACCGCTGATACTGAACACTAGTTTAAATCAGGCTTAATTCTGGCCTGAGATTGGAAGCCAGCTTCCACCATGAGTCCACATGAAAGGTACTCAATAACATCATTCTTAAGGGTTAACAAATCCATAAAATAAAATAACAATAAAAAATGTTCACACCAATGGAGTTATGACTCCCCTAGGACAGAGACCAGTTACTTGTTCTAAAGACATGAAGGAAATTAAAATTAAACAATAAATATAGCAACACTTTTATATTGTCATTCAAATTTTGCCCACAGAACACATCCAAAAAGGACATTAAAAAAATTTTTAATTAACAAATGGGATTTTGCTACTGAAAGTATACACACACAAATAGTGTGTGTATTTGTGTGTGTGTGTGTGTGTATAAACGGATAATTGCAGCTACAATATTGACAAGTAACATTTCCACTTCTCATTTTCTATTACACCTCCCCCTCAGTATTTTATAGGAATTGACAAATATATATATATATATATATTATATATATATATTTATTTATTTAAAATCAAGCATATATTTGAAAGCCAAAGTGAGTTGGAAAAAAAGGCAAATCAGAACTCTACGTTGTTTCATCCTTAAATGAAATAATTTCATTTCAAATATGGATTAGTTTTCTGAAGAAAAAAACCCAACAACCCTGCAAGACACAATTTTTTTTACCTTTCGAAGAATTTAACAATTGATCTCTTGTAACATAGCTATAATATTCGTACCTGCTGAGGTTTCTCTAAATTTGTCACTGGTCTTCTTTTTCCTCCATTTCCAAGGCTTAAAGATTTTACCAATGGTGGAGAGCTTCCCCTTTCTCTTGAAGGGAGGTGTTTGGGAACCTGGTGTTGGGCCATCTGAGTTTGCTATAGAAGCTTTATCCAGTCCGTCAACTGCATGGAGAAAAATAAAGTCAGACAAAAGCTGTAATGAAAGGGAGAAACATCATGGCTTCCTGCACTGTCCATAGTGAACATGCCCATTTTAATTGGAATCTTACAGAAAGTTCTTTTGCCCCATTTCCCAGCTGGTCGAACTCCCCTGATATCGATCAATCAATCAATCAATCAGAAATCATGGTCCCCTTAGATAATCATTTGGGGAAATAGAAAATAAGTCAGAGACTTATACAATAGGTATGACCAGACAAAGAAGGGTCGGTGAAACACAGCTGAATCCATCTGAAACAACTGCATCAATATTTTGTGCAGGAATAAAATATTCTAAGTATTTCAGAAATAGGATGCTCATCTAGAGGCTAGTGTGGCATTTTTATTAATGAAAAATTCATTTATGGTGTAGTAAAACTATGTTGTTACCAAATAAAATTTAGTGCCAAGAAGCTAAACTCTAATTTTTACAATGCTAAAAATATCTTTTGCTTCTATTACAAATACATTTTCAGCTTCAAATAAACTGATTGCTATCACGACTGACAATATATGGAAAACGTGAATATTGTGTAAGGTAGAACGTATCTTTATGTGCCTTAATCATTTAATTAGTCAGAAGAAAGGAGCCAACTCGTAAGTTGCCTTGCACTATATTCAAAATAGAAGGAAGACAGTGATGACTTATATAACCCCAACTGTCAAATTTTAATGGCAAAAAATGGAAGCAGCCCAGCATGGATAAACTATAGTATTATTCATGTAGTGAAAGAGCACTCAGCATTTTTTAAAAATGAGCCACTAATACATACAACAACATAAATGCACCTCAAAAACATTATGCTAGAAAAAAAAAGCGACAAAACTGTGTGGTTCTATTTATATGTTCTAGAAGGGGCAAAATGAATTTATGGCAAAACAAACAAACAAACAAAAAGAAGAAACAAAAAAATTCAGAACAGTAGTTACTTCTTGGGGTGAGATGGAGGTAGGAATTGATTGAGAAGAGGTATAAGGGAACTCTCTGGGATGATGGAAATTATCTCAATAAGAGATGGATTATACAAAACACATCAAATGGTAATTAGGATATTGTGCATTTCACTTTATGTAAAATTTGCCTTTAAAGAAAAACCCATAAATAAGTAGTGAAGTTCAATTAATGATGCATGCTGAAGTGTTTAGGGGTGAAGTATACTGATGTCCACCAAAAAATAATAAATGGATGGAGCAATGGAATGGACAAATAAACATATAATGAAGTAAAATATAGCAAAATGTTAAGTGTTGAGTCTAGGTGGTGGATATGTGACAGTTAACTGTGTAAGTCTTTTATCTTCACAACTTTTTAAACAAAATATTAGGAAAAACAAAATAAAACAAATTGGAATGGCAAAGACGTCTGCTTGCAGAAAGATGGAGCAGGCTTAATTTTTTCCTATTCTCCCTGTTAAATACAACTAAAAACATCCTGGGTGTTATATATAAAATCAGCACAAGACAACTCTGCAAGGTGTAAAGAAAGTAGAGCAGCCCGGGACCCCAGGACCCAAGAAACAACATGGTGGTAAGATCTCTGGGTTTTCTTTTTGTCTCATATCCCAGACTTATAGCTGAAGCAGTCACCATGGAAAGACCAATGGTCATGGACGGAAAAGGGCCTCAACAAAAGCCTCTCTCTTTAGCTAAAGGAGCAGGAAAGGAAGAGCCTAGCAAGACAGCAAACTTTTAAAGAAATAAGTGCTCTACTGCAGCCAAACACCACAAAGGCATGGGGAGACTAGACTTCTACCCTTATGATGCTCTAACAAGGAGCTTGATGTCAGAGAAGGCCAAGGAGGGCCCTTATAACTGCCAGCTGGTAATGAAGCATCCTCTACAGTATCAGTGAAAATCATGTAGGAGCTTGGACATCCAACCCTATCTGGCAGTAATAAGGTATCTCTCTTCTTTCCTTCCCCTTAACATTGGGTAGCATCAAGCCACTGCCCAGTGGAATCAAGACCACCTCTACTCACTGTGGTGTCAGTGGAGACCACATGGATATCTGGAAATCCCATCATGCCCAACAGTAATAAGGAATCGCCACCACCCCCATTTCTGCCACCAGGTATCAACAGAAGATGAGTGGGGAACCTGGATTTTCCTCTCTACCTGGCAGTAATGAGGTGGCATGCCTCACTTCACTTTCTGGAGAGATGTCAGACAAAGCCAGTTCAAACAAAAGTTTGAGTAAAACTGAGAATCTCACATAATACAAAAATGTGTTTCAATCAAAAATTACTTGACATACCAAGAACCAGGAAAATCTTAAACTGAATGAAAAAAAGACAATCAGTACATGTCAATGCCTAAATCCTTATGAGTACTCCTTCCAAACAAGAATGATGAATCCCATTCCTCCCACTAGCGAGATCTAGCCTGATTTCAGATAGAAATGCAAGTTCTCCTTTGTATGATTCCTAACCCTACTTTACCCTGCCCACGTTGACCACAGTGAAACAGGCATAGAGAGATATGCAACAGACTGATGGTAAACCTAAGCCAGAGTAAAAACGTGAAATCCTTATTTATTTCACTTCCACTTCTGTCCAACTGCCTGCCTTAAACTAGGGGAAAACCCAGGGAGGAACTAAGTATATATGGTGTTTCTTCTTCATTGAGGCTCTATGCTGAAGAACTTAATTTTGAACAGTTTAAATGTTGTGAAACATAAGAGGGTTGACTATTACAAACATAGGAAGTAAAGTTTCCATCTCAAAATCACCTCTGTGGCTAGAGACACACATCTAGTTCTCACTTTTTCTCAACTCATATATATAGTTCCTTGACACGTCATAAAAATTCTGCTTTGGACCTGAACCATTTAAGAACAGTCCATTTTTCTCCTGAAAACAAAAATAAACAAGGAAAAACAAAAATTAAATAATTCCCTAGGTGACAGATGGGGAGATTGAGGTAGTTGATGAGTGAAAAATAAAAGCCTTAATGTTAAATTCATAGCTGCATAATAAATTAACGTCCATTATCTTTCTTTATTATGCATTTACAATGCTAGTCTTTATCTCTACTCTGGAAAGGGCCTGCCTGGGCCAATGCCAAAGACCACAGCAGCGCGCGCGCGCGCACACACACACACACACACACACACACACACACACACACTTTTTCCTAAATGAATGAGTCCACCTGTAATTTTCTAATTGTTGGGCTATTATAATAAACCACACTTGCAATTAGAAACCATATGTTGGCACAAATTGCATTGTAATTGTCTTACATCATGAACATAAAAGGGACTGTCACCTGCTTTTGAGTAATATAAACACAACGTTAACTCTCTCCTCCAAACACCTAAGGTACTGCCAGTGTCACCGATATTTCTCTAATTTTTTTTTTGGACCAATTTACCATTTAAATTAGTTTGAAACTTTCTAAAAAACATTTTTTCACAAATCTAGTGAATTTTGCATTCACATGCAGCTAAAACAAATTGCCAGGTAAATCCCAGATGAAAGTCTAAACTTAATGACTGTTTTAAATGTTAATTTTTATCCACTATCATGATAATAAGAATGACCTGTCATTTATCAAAACCCTCCCTTTCACACTTGAGATCAGCATTTTGAAATATTTAAAGCATTATTGAAATACAGTAAAGAAAAACATAGGCATTTGTTCAAATGTATACAATTTAAAGACACAGCTCAATCTAATTTCCCTAGGTAAGCTCACTCACCTAACAAGACATCCCCATGCCACAAACTGATCAGAATTCAGAGATTACATGCAGGTTTTATTTTTCATTTCAACAGAAATTTATCAATTAAGCAGTCCCACTGCAAATGTGACCATACAAACCAAAAATAGATGTAGCTAGATAATTACCATATAAAACAAATTATAGGTTTGGATAGTCTTCCCTTTGAGATATGAGAACTGAATGACAAGGATTCTTAGAAAAATAAATCTAATATGAGAGCTTGTAGTATTTTTGTAATATTAGATGGTTATGTGATATTTTAGATATTTTAGATTTTTCTCCATGCATAATTACGTTAGTCACTGAGGAAGTGACGCAAATACAGCAGAGTATTCTACCTCTCACAATTCTGTAGGTGAAACTTCATTTAGAAAAGAAATCTCAATGAAAGAACTCCTGGTACTGATTGTGTACACACCGATAACCACTCTGTGCAAAAGCAGGTGACAAAGATGGTCTCAGCTTTCCTTTAAATATCCCTAACTATCTGAAGGTTAATGAGACTACATCTGTGAAGTCCAATAACAACAAAAACAATTAGAGAGAAATGATATGTGGTCAAAATGCTTTGACAATACTCTGCTGTGCTAAGTACATGCTTACAATATTATGCATAGTGATTTTATTGTACTGAAGAAAAATATACCCATTAAAAGGGCATTATACAAAAATATCTGACATTTAAAAATCAAGAACTAAAGAACGCAAAAAACAAAAAACAAAAACACGAGCAAACCAACCTTTATTTCCTTAAAATATGGTTCCTAGGCTATTTTATTTTTTATTTTGAAATAAAAAGTTTAATTAAATATTAAAAGGGTGAAATGTAATCATATATATATATAGCATTCAGTAAATATAATAAAAAATAAAACATCAATATCAAATAGTGATTATTCTAGAAATTGAAGGCTGATTCAATATTTTAAGAATGAATGCAATTCATTATATTACAAATTTAAGAAAAACAATATGACTGTCTCAACAGATGCAGGAAAAGGACAGGGCAAAATTCCACATCCAATCATCATGTGTACTCTTATTATAGCAGAAATAGGGGAACTTATATAAGCTGATAAAGGGAATTCCAATAAAGATTACAGCTTAACAGCACACTTCATGATAAAAGACAGCCTCCCCCTGCGAGCTGGCACTTGATAAGGATACTCTCACCACACCCAAGCCAGGGATGCTTCTAGTTGTGGCCCAGGAGAGTGAGGGGAGAAGGTGACCACCAAGAGGACATTTGAAAGGACTGTGAGCTAGGCAATGAATGGTCCAGGAGGCCACCATTCAGAGGACACGGGCATCCCAGGGATGCCGCAGCACACATTTTCTTTGTGCCTTTGTCATTTATTATGCTTACATAAAATTATCATTCTATTTTCAATTGACAGATCTTATGTTTCCAGTATAATTCTGTCTCTGTCCCATTCAAGCACCACAGGACATATAGCAAAGAAGCATTAGAGCAGCACTTTGGGAAGATTTAACTTTATTTCCTACATTTACATGAGGCTTCTCTCTCAACTGACACAATGACGCGGTATATGTGTTGTCACACACAAGGACATATATATACAATTTCTGGGCACAGGATCAAGGAGACAACAAGGTCAGAGTAAACTGATGCTAGGAGCCGTCGCAGATGAGACTGAATAATGGTTTCTAAGGAAATCAAGTGGCTATCCTTGTTTTGAGTGGTCTAAGGGAAATCTTTGCTTTCTTGCTAATCAGATTTTATATTGGGTTTGATCAAATCTCTTCCTTTTGGGGGTAAGAAAAATGACTAGTGGAAGGGAGGAGAAAAGGCACAGAAAAATCACAGGGTATATATGAGTTAACAATTCTGAAAGTGCTCTGCATGTATACTGGGATGAAATAAATGGAGCAAATGGACAGTGGATGTGGGGAACCAGGCTTCTCTCACTCTTGGAAAGGAAGATTACAGATAAGCAAGGGGGGAAGGTAGAGGGACCATGTGACACTGCATTAGAATGCGACTGTTTGGTCACATAGACAAAGAGATTAGATAGATGATAGATAGATACATAGGTAGGTAGGTAGACAGATAGATAGATAGATAGATAGATAGATAGATAAATGTCTGTACATATGGCTCAGTATATACACATATGTATTTCCCAGCTCTGTTCGTTCAGAAAGCCTAGAAGCAATGATACCCCAGTGAGCACACAAGCATTCAAGTCTTGGTTTCTAATAGCAATCTTCAATAAAATAAATCAGATCTCCTTACAGAAATGGCTGCTTCCAGGGCTGGAGGCAGGAAAATACTAGATGAGCCTGGGGCATCTTGTAGTGCCGGAAAGTAGGCAAGTGCTCAAAAAACATACTGATGGGAGTATATCAAAGTCACACAGGAACCAACTGAAGGAGTCCCAAGGGCCAAAGCTGGAACAATTTGAGCAATAAAATAAATAATGCTGTATTAGATTATAATCCAAAGTACAAAATAAATATGCATGAGTCCACACTGATATAAATATTGAGTAAATAAATAAACGTGGGAGAACAGACAAATCCAAATCTGTACACAAGGATTACAAATAATTTATATAAATAATATAAATACTCCCCGCTCCTTAAATGTGGGCTACACATGGTGACTTCCTTTCAAAGAGTGCAATATGTGAAGGGGGGGGGAGTGACTTACAGTAGAAGAAACCTAACAAACACTCCCTCAGCCAAGTGATTTGGATTAACTTCCTCAATGATAAATCATGTTGATAGCATCTACCCTTGATACCATGGGATGAGAATCATACTTCAAAACCCCTAACACCATTGTTACCATGAGAGAAACATCAGACAAAACCAAATTAGGGGACATTTACAAATTACCAGACCTATACACCTCAGAACTGTCAAGGTCATTAAAAACAAGTAAAGTCTGAGAAACTGTCACAGACCAGAAAAGGCTAAGGAGACATGAAAATAAATATAACTTTAATAGTAATGCACCAATGCTCCCTGAATGTAACAAATGTACCTCACTGATATGAGATGAACAACAGAAGAAACTAAGTTGGGGGTATATGAGAACGCTCTACTATCTTTGCAACTTTTCTGCAAATCTAAACCTATTCTAAAAGGAAGGTTTCATTTCTTCAAATGTGGCATTAGCTAGCATGGAGGTCAATGAGGATGAGGATTTGGTAGAGTCTTAGAGGAGAGGATATCAGCTCTAGTGAGACTTCTGAGAACACTATCTTTACAACAGTAAAGATTTCTTCTCCAAGAAGTTTTGGAAAGTAATATGCTTTGGAATTGCCCATCTTTCTCTCCAAAATCTCCCTATACTTTGAATTCCCAGTATTTTATTACTTAAAGGATATTTACAAGTCATCAAACTGCTGTTTCAATATTTTTTAGCACACAATAGACCCAAACAGGGTAAGTTGTGTTTGACAGCTTGCTACACAGTAGACAATGGGCCCAGTTACAGAATGGCAGCAGGAAGTACTCCTCCAGTTACTGAGAACCCTTACAGAGAAGAGAACCAAACTTACCACCCAACACACACACACACACACACACACACACACACACACACACACATACACCCGTGATGGAATTAAGCATCATGTATTGTTAATATAAAATGACAAATTTGGAAATAAAACTTTTAAAGTTCTCTGTACTTCATTTTTTTTTTCTTCTTTTTGTTAAATTGCAGAATTGGGGGAGGGGAACAGCATTGGGGAATTGGGGGAGGGGAACAGACAAGTTGCTGTCTTTTTGTTCTTCAGACTAGTTGCAGAGGATGTTGCTTCACTGGCCATGTTGGCATCGTCACCGCGCTCTTCCCGGATGAGGCAGATGGGTCGCCAGCCTCTGGATGGTCGCTCACCGAGACAACTGGCAGCTCACTCCAGCTGCCAGCCGCTCAGGCTGGCTGCCGGCCACCACTGTAGCCTATGGCAGCCCACTGCAGCAGGGTCTGCAGCCAACATCGTCGCCGCGGCTCGCACAGCCCAGCTCCAGGTGGAGCTGTTGTTAGCTGTAGAGGGCAGTGTCACTGGCCCTCATATGTGGGATCCGAACCAGGGCCGCTGGCATCCCAAAACCAGCTCTTAACCACTGCGCTACTCGGTTGGCCCTCTGCACTTTATTTTTAAATCACTGAAACTGAACCGCTTTTAATTTGAGAGTCAAAAGGAAGTGTAAAGGACTTATTTATTCATGACCATTGAGAACGCATATTCTAGCTCATCCATGTATTTTGTTTGTTTGTTTTTTCTGGGACCTTGTGGGGATGGGAGAAGGGTAGCACAATTCAGAAACAGAAAGCCCATAGCTCATGCGGCTGTGAAAGGTCTGACGAGCAGTCCCCAACTCTGAACTAGTCACAGACCTACCTTGGGTCTCATTCTCTCCTGAAAGTGGAAATGAGTAAGCACTTTATTAATAGCAGAATTAATAATCACTAATATTTCCTGAGTACTTATTGTGTGCTCACAATAAATACCGCATTAGTGCGTGCTAATTCTCACAATAGCCTTGAGATAAGGAGCATTATTAGTCCCATTTATGAGATGAGAGAAGCAAGATTCACAGGGACTAAGCATCTAATTCAGTGTCAGGGACAGTGTGTGTGTGTGTGTGTGTGTGTTTGTGTGTGTGTCTACATTCATATAAAGAAAGAATAAACAAATATGTATTGATTAAATTATATGATTGAATAAAGAATACATGTTTCCTCAAGGGACACACTAAGTATGCGGCAGAGCTCGGATCAGAAGTCAAGTCTGTATGCCTCCAGGGATGGTCCCCTTAACCACTGAACTGCAAGGCCCACTTCACCTTGGAGCTATGAGTCCCCCTGTAAGGCCCAGGGCCATCAGAGACAGTAAGACAGGATTCTTGTCCTTAAGCTCACAGTATGGTGGGAAGCAGACATGTTCAGTCGTCACTGATGCCAGCCAAGTGGGGAGGCACTGGAACAAAAGGGAAAAGCAAAGCAGCCCAGAAGGGAGCAGTCAATGAAGGCTGGGGGCGGGGCTTGGGAACACTGCACAGGGACTGGGAGACTTGGACTGTGACCTCCAAGATGAGCAGCTTTTCCTGAGGAAATCAAGGAGGGAATGGCCTGAAAGTGAACAAATCGAGGACGGCTGACCTTTTAAAGTAATGCCAAGAAAAATGTTTTCATTATCACAGTGCTGTGCTCATCATAGACAGATGAGACATATTTATGAAAAAAGGTAAAAACTAACTTATAAAGTCATGTCATGTCCCTCAACATGTAGAATGGTTAAAAGTGACAAATTTAAAAAGGAATCAGAGAATTTCTGAACTTTTTATGTAGAAAGTATCTATCACTACTTATAAATCTGAGAACAGAATTTTAGAGCTAGAAAAGATCTTAGCTGGCACAGAAGAAAATTGCTTTCCATCAGCTGATAGTTCCTTTAAAAAAAAAATAGTCAACATTAAAGCAATAAGCACAGCTAAAAATATTTTTAAAATTATTTAGTCATCATCTTTATAAAATCCAGCAAGAGTAAGAAAAAGAAAAAAGTAGAACGTAAACAAGAAATTAAAGAAAAAGAATAGCATGTGAAAAATGTTGCTATTATAAAAGAGTTCAATGAATAGAGTCAAATGAAGGAATTTTACTCTGCCTGGAGGAAGCCTGCTCTTATAACTTGCCTCCAAATTTGCTGTTTTCCATTCTTCTGTCACTTGAAAGAAACTATAAAAAGTTCTCTAAAGGGACTGACGGGATAAGATCAGCACTTTTCACTGTCATTAAAATTAGTAACATGGAACTTATTCAAAATAATTTTTGAGGTATAACACACATACAGGAATTAAACGACTTTGTACATGCAATGCCCATCCCGATCAAAGTGTAGTTCATGTCCAGGCCAAGAAGCTTCCTTGTGCTTCTTCCCAGTCAATACCCACCCTCTCCCATCCACTCCCCAAATAACCATTATTCTGACTATCATCACTGATTTGTTTTACCTGATCTTCAACTTCAACTTCATGGAATGACATAGCAACCCTTTTTTGTCTGTCTTCTTTCACAGAACATTCTGTGAGGCTCACCTAAATACATGAGCATTTCAAAGTGAAGCTACCTAGTTACAAAATGAGACATACGCTATCTTAGTAAGACCTCAGATGATAAGAGTACTTGGAAATGATGAGTTTTATTCACAGCTCTTCTTTTGAGAAAGGGTATTATTACCACTTTCTTTACCTGGAAAATGTAAATAAATCTCCTTTACCTTATTAGGTTTCTGGGAGAGCTAATCACTCTTCTACCATCTTTTGAGGTTGCCCTGAAGCCGTGCTAAATTAGAAGCAAGATTCAAGTAGAGAAGTTTATTTTCTGTAAATAATGACAGCTTCATGTTTATTTTTACTCTGCAGAGTAGAGCAGGAAGCAGTTTTGGAACTGCTGTGTTTAAACAATTGTGTTTAACTGGAGTTTTACATTATCATACATATACATACATACATACGTGTGTGTGTGTGTGTGTGTGTATGCTCTATATATGAGGAAACTGAGACTTAACACTTTGTAAGCGGGCATAAAAGGCTATATGACGAGTTTACTCGTTTCCCGCAAAAAATGTGTTAACAAGGCTATGTGACTTTCTAAATCATTAAGTCGCGGCAGTGACATGGCCAAGGTCACCTGATATTGATCAAGGCTTTTCCCCCCACTCTACAAAGCTGTCCTCATTGGAATATGATAGCTGAACTCATGGTAAACCAGCAGCACCTCCTAGTAACTCTAAAAGAGCAGTATGACTGTTTGTAGAACAAAAAGCAAAGAAGACATTGTATAATCAGGACAGGCAATAAATCTCAGTTAATGTTCTGGGTTTTGACCACCTGATTGGGATGGTCAACTATTAGCCAAGAAGAGAGCTGAGTCCCAGACCCAGCTCTGCTACTTAACTAGCCCTGTGACCTTGTACAAAGACCCTAATATTTCACTGTTGAAATTAGGAGAGTAGGTCAAATGATCTCTAGGCTCCTTTCCAACTTTAAAAATTCTATGATTCTCATGCTGCTCTGTGCTGAGTATATCAATCTCATAGATCACATTCAGACCTCTTGTAAGTGCTTTATGAATATTGCCTCATTAATTGTCACTACAGCCCTATGAAGTAGGTGCTATTGGTATTTGCATTTATTTTATAAATGAGGAAGCTGAAGCGCAGAGAGACCAAGCAACTTGGCCAAGGTCACAGAATAAGTGTGATTTAAACTCAATAATTTGACTCCAGAGTGCCCTTTGTACAAAATAGATCAGAGGGTCATGAGTAGGAATAGGGCTCTATTTTAAGAGAAGACAAGACATAAACCCTAATGACTAATAACTTAATTCCACCCCCTAACCACTTGCTTGTATTAATCCAAGAGTTGGGGCAGGTACTGTTTTGCTCTGTAAACAACACCCAGTGTCATCACAGTGACGCTCATACTAGCTGCAGGCAGAGTGTACGCTTCACTGGTATGGATGATGGCCATCTGATTGCACAGAATACTTATTTACCACAGTATTAATTTTAGAAATTTGATGTCAGTTTTTTAACTTGTTTTTCTAATGGAGGCAGCCATTATTTTTAAACTCCCAAAGGGAAAAGCTACTAAAGACTTCCATCTGTCTGCAAGCATTGACAGAATTTCAGAGTTTAAACTTGTGGCTGAGAGGCCGGCCGAATGAGTGTGTTTGTGCAGCTGTATGACATCCTGATGCACCGCCATGAACAACATCCCCTAGACCTGCCGCAAGGTATTTAACAGATCAGACAATGCCACTCGTGTCTGGGGTTTAAAGAAACTCTGAGTGAGTAGGACAAGGGTCACTTTGAAAATGGAAAATCAATTTTAATGTGAACAAGAACATCTTCAGTTTTGAATATCACTGTTACCACTACAAGCAAAGGGTTCCGTGAACAGATATGATGGCTGTGCTCAGGAATAGCACGAGTTTGCTACAAAGATGAAAAACAGGAAGGGAACCAACTAACTTTCTGTCTTCCGTCCTTTCTCTAGCCATCTCCTACAGCAATTCGCAGAGTCTAAGGTGGGGAGCAGGTCTTGGTGTGTGGAGGGTGTGCTGTGTTTGTGAAGAGGAAGAAAAAGTCGATACATCTCCAGTAGACAAACTACCAAGTGAGGGAGAATTTCAACTCCTCTGTTAGGATAATGACCCCACGCACACGGGGATGAAACTTTAGGGGAAAGGCTGGCAGACCTTATATATAAATTGTAAAACAGAACCAAATGCAATTTCACAACTTTTAAATAAGTGGCTAAATTTTGCCTCAGACAAAATTATTAAAAATTTCCCATCGAGGATGAATGTAACAGAAGCATTATGAAAATAACACATTAAATCTGGACCAATACTTTTAGGTCAAAAGGCTGAAGGATACATAAAAATCCTGAGAGTCTACATATAAAGTGACTAACCCTGTCTGTAGTCCAAAAGACCCCTGGCAGTCACACCAAGTTCCCAAGGCTGGTATCAGTGAAGACACTGCTGGTCACACATAGAATTCTGGACTCTCTCCCCAAGGTGGCAACTAGTCCCACCAGTTTATACGATGGAAGGCAGGATGCTGGGAGGAGAATTTATGTCAATTAGTTATCAATAGTCCCCAAGGCACTCAGATTTGTATCCTTATCATGCAGTTAAGAGGTGACTACAACAATCCCGGCAACTGATCTTGGATGGGAGCAGTGAAAATGGATTGGAAATGATAGAATATACACAAGGGACATTGAGGAAGACGTGAGGAGATCGAGGAACTGCCCAGGGAAATCAGAGAACGCCATGGCCTGGACTTTTCCGAGGACTTGGTGGGAGATCAAGAAGAGAAAACAACATGGAAGAAAGCCCATGGTTGTGTTCAGGCACCATGACCTTGAGGTGTTGGCAGGACACGGAGGGGAAGATGTTCAGTAGACAGTCAGAAATACATTATTGGCACACTAGCAAGAAGTTGGCATTGACGTTATTTGGAATAATATTCCAAACAAAAGCAGCAGTTGAGGCCCAGAGGCAAACTCTAAGAGAATATTTACATTTAGGAGGCAGCAGGCTTTCCACAATAAAGAACCAGATTTCTTCTGTACTGAGACTCATCAGGTAAAGGAAAACATTTCATTTATTTGTTTTAAATTCACAAGTGTAGAGGGCTCTCAAGCATGTTTTTGGGCTGAGGGGAAAGAGCCTAGAGGGAGGGAGAGAGTGAAGATCCAAGAGAGGACAGACTAGCACACAGGGATGGAATTCCCTCAGGATAATACCACACCTTGGAGTGGAGAGGAACAGTCTGACGTCATCTGGTAAATATGAAAGGTGGCCAGAAAGTCAGGAGATGAGGATAGCAGCAAAGACATGAAGTGACGCTCAGCAGGAGTTTGAATGAAACTCGGCACGTACTTTGAATGAAAATACAGGCACTATTGGAAGCAAAATGGGCAGGAATGACAGTCAGGAGTGGATGGAATGTCAATGGTGAGAGGTGTAGGAGAATAGAGCGTCCATTACAGAGAGTTACAAGGGAAGAACTGACAAGGAAAGGCAGGTTTCAGATAAAATAAGGAAGAGCAAAGAGAAATCCAGCGAAGATGAGGATTTAGACAAAACTGCTTACTGTGGAATGGAGTCATTCACTCATAATTAATTTACTGAGCAACTATTATAAACAAGGTAATGCACTTGGGCTATAATAATGACCCAAAATGGATTGTATCTCTACCTTTAGGAAGCTTACAGTCTATGAGGGAGGCTGACATGATTATTCAAGCAACCATCCATTCCAACATAGAAATAAGGCATGAAATGAGAGCACAGGGGATGTGGGCGACTGTTGGGGCAACTGTGGCAGCTGAGCATTAGTTCCAGTGACAGGCAAAACATAAATCAGTCTCCAAGTTCTGAGGTAAAATTCAGGGTAAAATTGTGGAGGGTTACAGAGAATTAGTCCACTTTCATAATGTTGCCCAAAAGGTAGAAATATCCTGTCCAAATTAAGCAGGGAATTTAAAAATCACTGAAAAGCAAAGGATTAACATTCCTTAGTTTATATATCCAATAAGAGAGAGGGAGGGAGGGAGAGGAGCAATTTCATTTGTTGTTCTTTCAAAAAATAATTTTATAGGAATGATGCCTTTAGGTTTGCTTTTGATTTTTTTCTCCAATATAGTTACTAAGGATATCCCACTTACAAGATGTTTTGTTTCGGTTTCTTTCTTACAAATGACATGTGTGTGAAGCAAGCATTCCCGAGAACGATTTGTACCAGCAGGACTTTTGTCTAACACCACACGGAAAGCCTTGGAATCCAATTGGGCCACCATCAAGCCAACCGGCTTCTTCTAAAATTCTTTCCTGATATAATTTTTATTAAGGTTTTCAATACTGGCCTGAAGGAATGTTGAATGCGAACTAGAATGAAGAAAAAAGCCCATAAGTGAACTTCAGAAGTAGCTAGTTGCAGTATGCCGACTTTTCCAGAAGTTATAAAAATAATTGTTAATTGTTGTTGTTAATGAGTAGGGATAAAAGGTTGCCTCTTCGAGGAGCAAGAATATGAAGAAAAAGTAATAGTCCTCCCAACTAGGAGTCCCATGAGGACAGGGACCAAAAGGGCTTTGTCCCCAGTAGTGCCCCCACCCTGTACCTCAGCCACAGAAGGTACTTAATAAATATTTACAAAATGAATAACTAAGTCATAGACAATGTTTGGCAATAATGTACAAGGCCTGGCCTAACTAGGCTATGATTTATTTTAGCTTAAGACTTTTCACACAGAGGAAATTGTTTCCAACAGTGCCTTCCTGTAGAATTCCAAATATTTTGAAAGATAATATAACAAACACTAAGGTTTGAATTGAGAAAATATCAAAGCCAGAAGGAAGGATGATTAACACTCATAAGAACGGTACAGACATTTTTTGACCAATTTTTCAGGTCAACAAAACTTGCTGCTTATTATGTAATTTTAAAAAGACAACTGATCAAAGACAAAGAACTGAAAAAAACAGTTGAAACAATTTATATGGGAAATAATCTTTTAAGAACTTTCTTTTTTAAGATTAGCAATGAGTGGCAAAAATTAGTTTTTTTCAAGAGCTGCTTCTCCACACACACCACAGTGACATTTCCTTCTTCCTTGTCTAAACACTTGAAACACATTAGGCATCTCACATTTTTCTTCAGTCTTCACCTCTTTCGCCTAACTGGGCAAGTCAGAAACGCAATTTAGTTTCACGGTGTAAAGAAACTGGGAAAGCCAAATTACCGAACTAAATTAGAACTTAATCCAAACTGCTTTGGTGTTTTTTTCCCCATTCTTTTTAGGTCCCATGCATAAGAATTTGAATCTCTCAAAAACCTGAAACCATATAGGAAACTATAAAACCATATTTTTAACCTGAAGTCAAATTCTTCCATAATGACATTATCATGAATGTATTGATACTTGAGACTTTCGATTCACTAAACACATAAGGAACTGGTAGAATTACAAGGCCCTTTGCATAGTAGCCCAGTGTTGTGGTGGCAAATATCTGATTATATAACGTAACATGCTCAATTACTAGGAATCATTCTTTGAAACTGGCAACTAGCAACAAGTTTTTGTTTCAGTCTAAACAGAAAACACTACCGCTTCTATCTCAACTTTCAACTGGGAATCGAATACCTCCTGTTATACCAGTATCTTAAGTGGAGCAAATTTAAATGGAGATATGATTGACACTTGCGTTCTATATTAAAACTTCCAGAGAAGTAAAAAATGTTTTGTTTTGGTTAATCCTTTTGCTGATTTGGCACCCTGGTAACAGTTTGTATAAGTTTTTAAAAAAACAAACAAGCAAACAAATAATTAGTCATTTTAAGTTATATATATAGACCTGTGAGACTTACAGAGGAAAAACATGGGCTTTGGAGCCAGTAAGACTTGAATTTAATAATATCTTCCTCTATGTCCTAGCTGGTAACCTTGGGTAGGTCACTCAACCTTTCAGTCATCTGCCCTCATCCGTAGACTGGGATAATGCAATTTACCACTTGGGTTACTGCTAGGGTTAGCAGAGATCATGTATGTAAAGCATCATACTGCCTCAGCAATAAGAGTTGACTCAAGAAAGGTCAACTTTTTCCACTACCTCTTTTCCTACTCTTCACCAAAGCAAGTGGAAAGAGGGCTGTTAAAAGATTTTGAGGGAGGGCCGGCTGAGTGGCGCATTGGTTAAGAGCTGGTTTTGGGATACCAGCGGCCCCGGTTCGGATCCCACATATGAGGACCAGTGACACTGCCCTCTACAGCTAACAACAGCTCCACCTGGAGCTGGGCTGTGAGAGCCCCAGCAATGGTATAGGCTGCAGCCCCTGCTGCAGTGGGCTGCCATAGGCTACAGTGAGTGGCCGGCAGCCAGCGTGAGCTGCCAATAGCCGCGGTGAGCAACCATCCAGAGGCCGGTGACCCATCTGCCTCATCCGGGAAGAGTGCAATGACGATACTAACATGGGCCAGTGAAGCAACGTCGTCTGCAACTGGACTGAAGAACAAAAAGACAGCAACGTGTCTGTTCCCCTTCCCCAATTCCCCAACACTGTTCCCCTCCTCCAATTCCCCAATAAAATCTTTTTTAAGAAAAAGAAAGATTTTGAGGGAAATAAATGATAGAAGAGGATTATTTATGATCTGGAGCAACTGGGGCAATAGTTTGCAAATATTTTCCTGGTCTTTTAGAAGTCTCCAGGAATCCCCACCTCTCAACAGACTTAGAGCCACCTGGTTCTTCACTGGTCTCAAGACAATTGCTGGGAGCTGCTGAGACCAATTAGCATTGAAGGGAAATCACCATTATCCTACAGCAGAAACGCCCTGGACTAAGGAAGGGATCATAACCCACAAGAATGGGAGTGAGTAGCCAGAACTGAACTTGGCTCCATTTCCCACCAGCTGGGAAGTTGCACAATTTATTTTTACACTTGCACTTGCAAAAGATAAAAAAGTAAAAATACAAACAAATAACAAAACTATTTCATTCAAAAGACTGGTTGCTTACTTGGTGGGTCGTGTTGAAAATTCAGTTTATGGAGCTTTGTACATCTTGTTGGGCTATTAACTTGTTGTTACTTTTGGTTTTTTGAAAAGCCTGAACTATGTAAGATGTGTGGCTACGGCTGCCAAACACAGGAAGTTGCATTTACTCCTGTTTCCAAATAGGCCTAATGTCAAAATATAAAAAGTTCCGTTTCATGAGTCTGTTAACCTCAGTTAACAGTTCAGTCACTTCTAAATGCAACATAAATACCCAGGTCCTGAGGACGCTTGTGTACTGAGAACCTTATCCACTGGACTGGCTAAGAAATCGTTATCAAAGAGACCTCTGTTTATTCTGCACCATTCCTTTTTTGAGATCTAACAGGGACCTTGCGCTCTTTCTCTTCGCCCCTAGAACTGGAGTACTCAGTAATAAAAATAAGGTTGGACAGACATTGCAAGACCACAATTAGTAATTAAATCCTTATCAGCTATTTCCATTGTATATAGTAAGACTGCATTTTTAGGCCTTTGGAGATTGAATTTTAAATCTGAAATATCAGGATTTTGGATCCAAGTGAAGTGCTCTCATTTGGAAGAACACCAATGTTCGGTGACTTTTAATCTTCCTTAGGTTGAGTGTCTAGCAGATTCTAATCTGCAAAATGCCTTAAAAGACTAAAGTGACAGAGTCATCACTAATGGGTGTGGTGGCTTGGCTAAGAATTCCTGCACACCCCTCACTGCCCACCCAACACAATTTGGATTCAGATCAGGACCCAAGAAAACTGAGTTTCTCATATAGCTTTTGGGAATGTTTGTTGTTGGTTTTTTTTGTTTTGTTTTTTTTTTTTTGTAATCTCAGCCATCTCTAGTCTAACTTATTTCTAGGAAATTTCTGGTCCAAAAACATGCCTAAAAAATTAATTTCTGAGGTTACTGGAGCGTTTTTAAATCCCTCTAGGAAACTTCTGGTCCAAGAAAAAGCCTAAAAAATTAAATAATTTCTGAGGTTACTGGAGAGTTTTAAATCCTTTTAAGAGAGGATCTAGGTTTGCTACCTCCTCAAGTACCCATGTCTTGTGTGCTTAAATAACTCGAGGGGTCTGTACCATTTAAAATGAGGAATTCTGAACCTAAGGAAGGTGGGTGTGCTTTTGAAGCCCTATCTTCATGTGTTGCAACAAGGTGATCAAGTCCATCCAATCTATCCAGACCAGTGAAGACTTCCTGAGAAATTTAACAAGAGCTACGAAGCCATCATCGAAAGCCTGCTAGGTGGTTTGCAAAGTGCCTGGGACTTAGTACAAACGTTTTTAGTCACAGGTGAATCACCTTTGAATAACCAACCAGACTCAATGAGGCTGCTGCGTTTTTCTGGCAAGAACATTCTTGTTTTGGCTTTACTTTGACAGGTGTTTAAACACGATCTTTCTTTAGCATTCCTATTCATTTTCTTTCTTATTTTAGCAGCTCTTAGTGAAGGAACATGTCACTCTGCTGGGTATCAAACCCATCGAAGACAATGAAAGTTTACAGAGTAAGAAAAATCAAACACAAAGAAAAGAAATATGTATAATGACATCTGGGAACAAAACATTTCTCTAAATAGAATGCCTCACATTTAAGTAACTCAAGGAAGATATAAAACGAGTCAGGGGGCACATACACAGTTTCAGACCACACTGTGATTAGAACCTTCATAAGCATTTTTGCTTTTGTTTTTTACACTATTAATCAATGGGGTGCTCCAATCACAAGATTATTATCTCATACACAATTACGGCAGAAATATATATAATGTTCGCATAGACCATTTTCTAAATTTACCCGTTATACTCTACACTGTGTGCCTCACTTCCTAAGTGGTGCTGTATGGTGACACTGGCTGATTCTCATTGCTGAAAACTACCTTCAATGCTTCCTCTTACTTAAGTCATAACTACTGAATATATAACATTGTTGGAAGTGAGCAGGGAACAGGCTGTAATCTATTTAAGGAGTAGAACTGAAGAAACCAGAAAAAAGGCAATGGATCCAATGTGCTCATGAGCCATTGTGAATGGATCTGACTTTGTTAACTTGTTTTAAGGACACTGTCATGGGCTGAATTGTGTTCCCCCAAAATTCACATGTTGAAGTCTTTAACCCCCAAAGACTCCAGAAAGCGGCTGTTCCTTGGATATAAGACCTGTAAAGAGGTGATTAAGGTAAAATGAGGTCGTAAGGGTGGCTCCTGATCTAATATGACTGGTGTCCTCATAAGAAAACAAAGCTTAGTCATAGGCATGTGCACGTACAAAAGAAAGACCATGTGAGGACGCAGGGAGAAGGCAGCTGTTTGCAAGCCAAGGAGAGAGAGAGGCCTCAGATGAAACCAAACCTTCCTGCTGGACTTCCTCAGTTCTAAGCCCTAAGTTCTTGGCCTCCAGAACTGTGAGAAAATACATTTCTGTTGTTTAAGCCACCCAGTCTGTGGTCACTTGTTATGGCGGCCCTAGCAAACTAATCCAGGTATTTAATGTCTGTAAAGCCATTTATTCACACATTGAAGGTAGAGTGAAAAATGTCACTCAGCTTTTAACCTCATCTCTACCGCATGCCATCTAGAAGAGGGGAAACGAAAGGTTCTTTAAAGGCTTCTGCTACGACTACTTTATAATGGCTTTATAAATTAAAACATTGCCATTTGAAAAATGAGGTATACATATTTATTCTCTGACATTCTGTGGTTGGATGACTAAAGGGGATTCAGTTTTTACAGAGTACAGCTCTAAATTCATTTAAAATCTCAAGTTCGATTTTATTCTTTTTCTGTTTTCTTGAAAAAATTAGCAGCCAAGGACTTTCCAAGTGACTGAACACGAGTTACGCACATATGTGTACAATTCCACATTAGTAGATTTTAAGAAAATGAAATGTTGCTCAGTTAGGCCCACAGAAACATTCAACAGGAGCTTGGTTAACTCATTTTGGCTTATTCCAAGTTTCCATCCTCAGCCAGCTCCTCCACAGACAGCTTGGCAGGTCGGCACGAGTTAACTTCATAGATATAGAAGAAATTTTGAAAAACACAAAATCTCTTCAGATAGATGAAATCGGCAATGGTAATCCTGAATCCTCTCCGATTGCCCTTCACAGGCCTGTGGGCTACCCAGGTTGTCAGAAACCTTTTCATTCTGGAAGGAAGGCCCAAGGCAATGCCCAGCAGGCCCTCCTCGGAGCCTTAGACAAACAGTGGGCTTCCAGGGGAGGCTGAGGAACTCTTCAGAAACAGCTCGTAGGAGACCCCAATTAGGACTGACTGAAATTTCCCTCCCACTGGGCAAGTAGTGCAAATAGGCACAACATTGAAAGGAAAGACCCCTGAAGGACACACAGGAGAAAATAAAAAGGGCCAAACATTGTCCAAAAAGGAACTATGAAAAGAATTTTTAAATATATGATTACTTCCTTTTGGAGTTTTCAGAATTTGCTGCCCACGTCTAAAAGAGAAATAGGGCTCAGTCTCCTTTTTTGAAATATATTTGACTAAAATCTTTATTGCAGTCCCTGCCGCTTATTATTAAATACCTGTTTTCATGGAATGCCCTGTTCTTTGACTTTGTAATTAGCCTGCAGCTACCTCAGATGAAGTTCATGGGGGGGGGGGGTCCTCCTAAAAAGGCAAAAGGCAAAATTCTGAGACCTTTCCTTAAACATAATTACCATTCTGCTGATAACCTCTTTCCCTTCAAATATAATTACATTAGGTTCAAACCTGGCTATTGTGGGAAATGAATTATTTTGCAGCTTATAATATTAACAAAGTGTATGAGGGAGCAAAAAAAAAATCTCTGCCAATGAGATTTTGCCAAAATTGCACTTGACAATGGGAATACTTGCTTGGGAACAGAACATGTTAATGACCAAATTCATCAAGGAACTAGTATAGAATATCAAGTGTTTTTGAACCGAGCATTTGTTAACTTCTACCTCAAGTCAAGGGAAGATACACATTGTTAGTGAAGAGAAATTTCATCTGAAGTCACCTTTTAAAAACTGCTAATCTCCAGCAGATGTTTCTCACCTTAAGAATCTTCTGCAATGCCTGTTGAAAATCCAGATTCTGACACCCCTCTCCAAAAGACTGATTTTGCTAGTCTAGAATATGGAGCCCAGAAATGAGTATTTTTACCAAGCACCCCAGGTGACTCTCACAATTGGCAACTCTGTGAAATACCAACCTTCAGTTTGTAATACCTTAGGATGCCTTCAGGGCCAGTAGCTTATAAGGATGTGGGCCCTTAAAACAAAATGCACAAAAAGACAGGAAAAGTGCAATTATTCTATACAGATCTTCAACACAAACTTTTTAAAAAATGTTATCAAATTATGTTTAAATAGTCTACTCAGCTATAAAACTTTTAAATTTTCATAAAATATTTTTTAAACTACAACAAAAGCAGGTCAAGTTGAGTTGTATGACAATCATCCAAGGAAGTCTTTCAAAATTAATCAAAAGCTGTTTGCTAAAGGGAAAAGAAAATAGTGTTCTACATAAGGGGGAAAACGTTAATCGTGGTTAATTATAAGTGACTGTGCGTGTTGTATACATTACAGCAATTTTGCTTTGCTACCAGCCAAGTTATCAACCAAGTAGTAAGCCAGAATAAAGGTATTTTGTAATACAAGGTCTCAAAAACAAAAACAAAAAAACCATGCCCCGTGAGCTTTTCTCAAGAAGCTACCTGTGTGTCAAAATAAGGAAATAGACTCATAAAAAAATAAGAGAAGAGGAGAGATTCTCAGGGCAACAGCTGGGCAGGAAGTTTAAAGGAAAACCAGTCCAAAGTGGAACAGGGCAAAGACTACAGATAAACTTAAAAGACGAACTTGAAAGAATAAAGAAATTGTCTAAACAAATCGAGAGATCTATGTAACTGTGAAAACCTTTGGGGATGAGTATATAGTACACTTATCAAGCAAACAAAACACGAGTAGGGAAAGCAAAAGCTATGCAGCAAAAAAAGTGCAATCATGGTTTACACAGGTTAGCGGTCATTAGCTTCTAAGTAGTTACATGGAATACTGATCTCATCAAAAGTACACTGTAAGAATGCTGAGAAGATTAGAGCATAGGAAGATGGGAAATGTGTGATGGGCAGGGCAAAGGTCAGAGAACCTGTGAAAAAGGGAGCCATAGCTTCAATTTCCACACTGTGAGGTCAGTGAGAATGTGTCAAGCTGAACAATCGATAATTATAGCAAGGTAAGCATGCTAGTTAGAAATTAGAGGTAAACACAAAAATCAGTTTAAACAACTCTACGATTCTCAGACGCCATTTAACTTCCCATTCAGTTCCTACCACTCTCTTAATATACCACCTGACCAAACAGGGCGATTCATTTATTCAACAAACAGTTTTCGTGGCAGGCATATATCTAGGAATAATAAGACACATTGGGGAACAAGACTGCTAAGGTTCAGGTGAAAGGGGGCAATGAACAAATAACACAAACAAGATAATCTGAGTGGTAAGTGCAATGCAGGAAGACAGAACTGTGAACGGGCGGGGGATGGGCAGGCTATCCTGGTGAGGGGTGGGCAGGCACAGTTTCTATGAAGCGGGTATTGCTGGAGCTGAAACAAGGAGCCAGCTTCATAAAGAGGCAGGGGAAGAGAGTCCCAGGTGTCCTGGACAAACAGGGAGCAGCAACTGCCAAGGTCACAGGTTAAGAATGAGCCAGGCTTGTCTGATGACTGAAAATGAGACTGAGGCTGGAGCACAGGTATGGGGTGGGGTGGGGGACGAAGTAGGAGAGGGTGGGAATCAGGGATCACAGAGGGTCATGTATGGCCTTGAGGGCTGTAATATAAAATCTGGATTTCATTCTAAGTGCAATGGGAAGAGACAGGAAGGTTTTGAGTAAGGAAGTGTCATGACTTGTGTTTTAAAAAAATTACTTTAGCTGTTGTATGGAAAATGAATTGCGGAAGGTTAAGAACAGACACAACAGACCAGCTCGAGTCCACTGCAGTTGTTCATGCAACGGACGGCAGGGCTCGAATGGTAGCAGTAGAGACAGACAGAAGTGAGTAGACATAAGATATATTTGGGAAGAAAAATAGGATGTGCTGATGGATCAGCGTGGAGGGGACAGGGAAAACCTAAGGATGACACCTAGATTTCTGGCTAGAATAGTGAGTGGCTGGAAGTATCATTTGGTGAAATGTAGGAAGTCAAGCACAAGACAGCTCTGGAGGGGAAAAGCAAGACTTCTGTTCAGTCCTTCATCTGTGAGCCACCCATTATGGATTCAAGCAGACCTGCCAAACAGGTAGCTGCATATTTGAACCCGCAGAAGAAGAAGATGGTAGAGTTGCAGGTACAAGTTTGGGTATCACCCACCCTCCACCTGTTTCTCCAGCTACCTCTCAGGTCAGGCATTCATCTATCCTTGTTGTATTGTTGTTGGCTGCCTCTTGGTTCTGCCTTCAGTCTCCTCCACAAAATCAACATTACATGTGCCAGGCAGATTCACACCCTGGAAGCAAAGCTCTAATCATTTCTCATCTGATAAAAACTGCCAGTGGTTCCTACTACCTGTGTCTTACAGTCTTGCTTTCCACCCCTTTCCATCTCAGAGCCTGAACTCTTGTCCTGCTTTGATACTTTTGGACTTCCTTCGTTTGTCCCCACCGTTCTCTAGAGGTCCCTTCCTTTCTATCCTTATTTCTGCACATCTCCATGTAGCCTTGTGGGCAGGGTCTGTGTCTGATTTGTCTTTGAACCTTCCCGTATGGCCTAGCACAGTACCTCATACATAATTACTTAAGTTTAGGAACTGTTTGTTGGATAAAGGTGCCACTCTTTCTTTCTTAATATCCCCTCACAAAATGAGCGGATTTGAGGGATATACCTGCCAAGCACATACCAGCAGAGCTTTCCAGAATATTCTTAAACAAAATACCACTTCAGTCCTTCCTTTGTCAGCCAAAATTTCCTTAGTGTTAAGGGCTGGAATGTTATACTTGCCAGAAGATTTATATAAAGAAAACCATCCACCCTCTTGAAATGAAAAATAAAAGGTGGGATGGTTTACAAGTACAAATGATAATAATAAGACCAAATTTTTGAATGTAATATTATTTGCCCATTCCCTTCTGGGGAACAAAACCTGTTGTTTTTGTTTTTCATTCCATTTGAAATGCGGGTTGGGGTGATGGGACCAAGATGTGTTTATTTTCTGAAGACTATTTCAATCTCAATATCACTTTTACATAAGTTGAGTCCTCACTAAACATGAATCTTGACTCCGAAGAAGAGAGACTCGAAGTTAAACTGCTACACTGAAGTCCCCTCAGGATAGGAAAACATGTTAGAACTTTACTTCTATTCAAATAAAAGAGACTTAATTAGAAGACCAACAATTTAGGGGTCTTATCTCCTTCCCTACTGCTTTAACTAGGCAAAAGGTAAAGTCTGAGTCATCCGTTGATTGTAATCCTTTCAGACTGCTGAAGCTAAAATAAATTTAAGCTAAAACTATTTGGGATATTACCCACCTAATGAGCTATGGACCAAAGAAAATTAATTGAAGTTCAAATTTTTGCTCACTCTCTTTCTCTCCGAGTGGCATTTGCATTATGATCAAACAAATTAAAAAGAAAATTAAACCTGAAAAGATGGCTATCCTAGAACCTGTATTTTTGTTTTCATTAATGAATTCACAAGAAAGAAAATACAACTGGTTGAGAAACAGCCATTGAACAGAAAACTGAGTCTGAATCCATGACAGCTAGAGAAAAGCTAATACAGTTGCAGGTCAGCCCACAGCTTTAATTCCAGTGGATGTCCAGATGGACACTGGGTCGGAAGCTCTGGCTTTGATCATGTTCAAAGCAGAGGAAAGCCGAGACCGCCACCCTAACTCCACATAAATGAATTTCCTCTCTCTCTCCTTTATGCACATATTTTTAAAATAGGATCATTTACTTTTAAATCTGCCATTTCACAGTTTACCTTATCTATTACAAAAACCAGTTTTCAAAAAAAATTTACATCATTTTTAAAGGGCTTATTCTATTACATGACTATATCCCAATTAATTCAACAAAAACTCTTGCTGTTTGACTGTTAGTTATTTCCAATTTTTGGCTTTGATAAACATTGCTCCAGTGAGCAAATAATTATTTCCTTCACAATATGCTTCTAGAAGTGGAACTGCTGAGTCTGAGTGTATGCACATTTTAAGGTTTTTAATATATATTACCAAGCTGTTCTCCTTTTAGGCTGTACCAATTTAAATTACCACAAGAGAATCATCTCCTGGAAATCATTCCTTTTAATCTTTCCTAAATTTTTAGGTGATGAATGGCATTCTTTTTTTAAAAAAAATATTAATTTACTCGATACACCAATTAGTCACTTATGTTTCTTTTTTGGTTAAGTAATATAGGCTCTTGTGCTTCAGTTATTTTCAAGTTATATTACATAAAAAACTCAAAGTCTAGAGCAGAAAGTATAAAATGCCTTGCTTGTGTTTTGATAATCATATATGAATGAAAACTACCTGGAATTTTTTTAAAAGAAGGTTGTTCACACTGGGTTATAATTGGGAAGGGACTGGGGCTCTAGGAGGGAATAAAACTCATTTTTATCCTGAAACATCATCTTGTAAAGTTTGACTTTTGGCCATGTGCATGTTATTTTCATTAAGGAAAATAAACTATCTATTTTTGCCTTTATGATTTTTTCTTATACAGGGTTTTACAAGGAAATGGGTAAATATCCTGGGCAAGATAAATACAAGGCCCGACTAAAATAAGGAAACCCAGAAACACAGAGAGATATAGCTTCTATCACGACTTAGGTGTGATCCTGCATGTTTTATTCACTTATGTTCCCATGTCTCCTAAAAATGAGAACAGTGGCTCTGTCTGCGCTTCCAGCTCAAGGGCTGAGGTTCAGCAGCCAAAAGCTGGTCTGTGGCACAGTGGGGTAGGGTGGGGCTAAAGACGACTGGAAGAAATATTTCCTAGATTCAGACACCACCCTTCAGGAAACAGCCAAAGTAACATGCAAGTCTTGGAGCAAAAAAAGAATAAAAAATATATATATCTTTCATTCATGTAGTCATTGGCTTTGGCTTAAAGTAGTCAGGCTGTTCATTGAGAATATTTGTTGAGTCATTCATATATTCATATTGTCGTGAAATGTCATTCACTATAAACGTTTATTGTGTCCAATCTACTATGCCCTGTACTTGGCAATGGGAATACCGTAAGTTTCAACCCTTCCAGGGCAAAACCACCCTATTAGGGTGCATAACTATTCAGATTGTGATTAGAAATAATGGATTCATTCCTTAATAAAATATGAGCAAACCAATCCAACAAAATATAAAAAGCATTAGACTTTAATCCAAGAATATAAGGTAGATTATATTCTACCTTATAGACTTTAATCCAAGTAGACTTTAATCCAAGAATATAAGGTCAGTTTAACATCCAAAAAATTAATTAATGTAATATGCTATATTAATAGAATAAGGAACAAAAACCATTTGACAATCTCAATAGAGGCAAAAAAAAAAAAAAAAAAAAAAAAAAAAAAACAACTGACAAAACCCAACACTCTTTCATGATAAAGACACTCAAAAACTAGGGATGGAAGGAAACTTTTTGATAAAGGTCATCTATGAAAAGCCTCCAGCTAATATGACATTTAATGGTGCAAGAATGACTGCTTTCCTGCTTAGATCAGGAACAAGACAAGCATGTTCAAGCTTGCCACTTGTAGTTAACATTATGTATAACGAGTGAGAGCAATTAGAGAAGGAAAAGAAATAAAGGGCATTCAGAGTGGGAAGGAAGAAATAAAATTATCTCTACTTGCACATGACCTTGTATATAGTATGGTCTTGCCCATAGAAATCTGCTAAAAAGAAACTATTAGGACAAAAGAAAATGAGTCCAGCAAGGTTACAGGGCACAACTTTTGTACATTTACACACTAGCAAGGGACATTCTGAAAATGAAAAAATACAACTTCATTTATGATGCATCAAAAAGAAATAAAATCCTTAGGGATAAATTTTAAAAAGGAAGGGCAAGACTTATACACTGAAAACTACATTGTGGAAAGAAATCAAAGAAGATCTGAATAATGGGAAGACATCCATATTTGTGGATTGAAAACTTCATACTGTTAAGGTAGCAATATTACTCAAATAGATATACAAGTTCAACACAATCCCTATCAAAGGCCCAAACTGTCTTTTTTTTTTTTTTTTTTTGCAGAAATTGACAAGCTAATTGTAAAGTTCATATGGAGATGCAAGGAGACCAAAATAGCCAAAAGAATCTTGGGAAAAAAGAGTAGTGTTAGAAGACTTACGCTCTTCTGTTTCAAAACTCACTACAAGGGCTGGCAGAGTGGCTTAGTTGGTTAAGAGCTCGCTCAAGAGTGCGAGCTGAGCTCCGAGCAATGGCGGTTTGATGCCAGCCCGAGCTGAGCTGCCATTGCTCAGCTAAAAATAATAATAATAATAACCTTTCAAAACTCACTACAAAGCTACAATAATCTAAACTGTAAGGCATATTAATAGACATAGGTCAATGGAACAGAATTGGGAGTTCAGAAATAAACCCTTACATTATCCTTGTCACATTATCCTTGTCAATTGATATTTGACAAGGATGCCAACACAATTAAATAAAGAAAGAATAAGTCTTTTCTTCAAATGCTACTGGACAAACTGGATATTCACATGCAAAAGAATGAAACTGGAACCCTACATCACACAACACACAAAAATTAACTTAAAATGTATCATAGACTTACATGTAAAGCTAAAACTATAAAACTCAGGAAAAAAAATATCTGTAATTCTTCTTAATATAGGTTGAGTAATGGTTTCTTAGATATGATACCAAAAATACAAACAAAAGAAAAAATAAACTTGACATAATCAAAATATTAACATTCTGAGCTGCAAACTATAGTATCAAGAAAGTGAAAACACAACCCAGAGAATGGGAGAATATATTTGCAAATCATATATCTGATAAGGAACTTGAATCTAGTATGTAAAGAAATTTTTATAACTCAATAATAGGAAGGCAATTAGCCAATTAATATTGGGCAAAAGCCATGAACAAACATTTTTCCAAAGAAGATAATGGACAATAAGTACATGAAAATATGCTCAATGTCATTAGTAATTAGGGAAACACAAATCAAAACCACAAGGAGATATAACTTCAAACTTGCTAGGACAGCTAAAATCAAAAAGAGAAGTGTTGGCAAAGACGTGGAGAAACTGGAATCTTCAACACTGCTGGGACGAATGTAAAAGGGTACGGCTGCTTTGGAAAACCGTTTGGCAGTTCCTTAAAACGTAACATTGAGTTACCATATGACCCAGCAATTGCATTCCTAGATATATATCCAAGAGAAATGAAAACATATGTTCACCAACAACTTGTACATGAAGTTCACAGCAGCATTAGTCATCACAGCCCCAAAGTGGAACCAACCCAAATAACCATCAAACTGAGGAATGGATAAATAAAATACAGTATATACATACAATAGAATATTATTTGGCAATAAAAAGAAATGAAGTACTGATACATGTACAACATGAATGACCCTTGAAAACATCATGCTAAGTGAAAGAAGCCAGACACAAAAGGCCACATGTTGTATGACTGCATTGATATAAAATGTTCAGAGTAAGCAAATGTACAGAGACGGAAACTAGATTAGTGGTTAATTAGGGGGTGGGCGTTGAGAAGAATGGGAAGAAGGATTGACGGTTGCACAACACTGAGAATATACAAAAAAACAATGAATTTTACACTTTTAATTGGTGACTTTAATGTTATGTTAATTTTATGTCAATAAAGCTCTTTTTAGTAATAGAAATAATGGGTCTAATGGCATGTTTTCAGAAATAATTATGAATGGTCTTCCTAGATCCCAGAGAAAATAGATGCAACCTTGGCCGAAAGGTTCACGAGTCTGAAATCAAGACAGTGAAAAGCAAGCTAACTTGTAGCATATGATGATGATGCCTACAAAACCCAAATTGAAAAAGTATAAACTACTGGACTCTGTGTTACTGATTCCTTAGACACAAACAGATTGTCCCCCATTAAGTATTTAAAATTACAATCATCTTCACCACTGTAATCCCTAGTAGCTACTCTAGGCTTAAACAACTAGTAGATGATTGAAATCAAAGAGAACAAGAATCTTCACACCATTTGTAACACCAGAGTTAAAGAGCTAACAAGGAGTGAACAAAATTCTTGGAAGAGTAGAGAGCCTGACATTCCCAGACTCAGAGAGGAACACCAACATAAATAGAAAACTTAGATATGACAACCAAATGTCCTTTTTTTGTTGTTGCTGGTTTTCATTTTCATTTAGGATCTGATGGCAAAACTTCAGGGAAATGGAGTAATAATAATAGACTTAGGAAACTAAGTGGATATCATGAGAAAATTATTCCACACTTAAAATACCAAAACTTGAGTCATAACCCCTATCATCCCTTAACTAACAAAACAAAATGGGAAAACCCTCTACTCATGACGTCTGGATTGGTCACTTCAATATATACAAACTTTTAAACAACTAAACAGAGGACCTGCAATTTAACACCACTCCATTAACTATTTCTCTGAAATATCTTTTATGATCAAGCATAACTTTCTGTCTAAATTACTTTTTGAATAAATAAACTGTACAATCTCTCGACATGATTAGTCACTTTGTTAGGAATTATAGCAATCTGGGTTATTTTTTGCTGTACTGGGTAAGAGCTAAGACGGTCACTTTTTAAGGTTCTACTGTGCGTCTTAGTCCTCAAGGATTGGGATATTTCTTGACTTTTTTTTTTTTTTTGTAAAAGCAAAATTCACTATTCCAATAATAACCCCGCTAACAATATTTTTTTGGCAAAAGAACTAAATTCAGGGAAGGACTTTGTACTTCATGTACTGGAGTACTGATTTAATTATCTGCTTTGCCAGTGCAGAAATTTAAAAATATAACTCTTCCTTAAAATGAAAGAAATCACACTGCTTTAAACTAAGCCTATTTGCATAAAATGGTTTTCTAAAATTAAGATCCAAACCGACACTCCTTCCTCCAAATCCCCAAAAAGCTAGCAGTATGAGTCTCTGATGCTCTAGAGCCCTGTACAACCTTGTCATTAACAGTAAGGGAAGGCGTGACCTTTTTTGGGATTCTGGTTTCTCTCTTTTGCAGAGGGTTGTTGTCTTGAGGGCATTAGCATAAGCCCCAGCAAAGCTTATGATCTTTCAAGAAGTGAAGCTCAGCAATGTAAACAAACCCATGTGGGGAGAGGTTGAGATGCTAGAACTCTTATCTAGTTAGAGACATCCTGGAGATGATTAAAAATACCTTCATCTGTGCCCTGTCATGTCTTTTCAGCAAGATCCTGTTGATATGTACACAATCAAATATTCTCAAGACTTTTATCGTCAATGCGAAAATATCAAAGTAATACCTTCTGAATTTATTTCATTCTCCAATCACAAGTAACACCACCAAAGTTGTTTATCCCTACAGTGCTGGAGAAACGTCAGACGTACCCTCCTTCCCTTGTTATTTTTGTTTAAGAAAATGTAAAAAAACACAAACTTAAAACAGGCTATTTATAACTCAGACACGTTATGCAGGCTTCCATAAAACGAACTGGAGTCCTCAATACCTGAGTTCAAACATGTCCCCAAAATTTACAGCTTACGTGTCTTACATCAACAAAACAAATATCATTTGAAACAAGCATTTTCTCTTTGTAGTTACTAAGTATCCAGTGTTCTGCCAGGAGAAGAGAAAGGAGGCAATCAGCACTTCTACCACGAAAAACAAACCATAAATCAGTTGAAACGCTTGAAAGAATTCAGTTCTGGTCTGTTCAGAAGCCAAGCGTAAATACAGACAAAAAAAAAAAAAAAAACCTGTTGGCACGTTTCTCTGCCTCTCTAAGGTTCGCGTTTTAACAATACAGTAATATGCAAATGGCGTTTCTGGTACATGTCAGGCTCCGAAGTCCTTCAGATCCAGACCCCAGAGGGGCATCTCGCACCGGAAAAACGGAGCCTGTGCCTTTAAGGTAAAAATCGGCCGGATTCCCAAAAGACATTCCACTTTTCCGCGACAAAGAGTTTGGGGGAGCGCTCCCTCTCGGGTTTCTCCGGGGGACTTGGCGGGTTCGGGCAGAGCCAGACTCGCCGAGGAGCCCAGCGCTGGCCCCGCGCCGCGGGAGCGCATCGCGTGCGCCCGGGACTCACCGCTGCTGGGCTGCGGGGACAGCGCAGAGACCGAGGTCTGGCCCATGTCTGGGGTCGCAGGGCCAGGTCCGGCGATCACGCGGCTCTTTCGGTCCTTCGATCATGGGTCCGCTCGCAGACAGACTTCCAAGCGCTCATTTCCCGGTCGGTGCGGAGCTCCCCGCCGGGTGCCCACACCTCCCCTGCGCGGGTCTCCAAGCCCGGCCGGCCGCAGCCGGCGCGGCGGATCCTGCCCAGCGGATGCCTGTCATTCCTCTATGCAGATTAGCTGGGGTCAGGGGTCACGGAGGAGGAGTGAGGGGGAGAGGGCGAGAGGGAGGGTAGGAGGGAGAAGTAGGGGGCGACGGGGTGGGGAGGGGAGAGGCCGGGGCTGCGCCAGCCGCGCCCGCGGGGGCGCTGAGACCACATGCCCCCACCCACCACCACCACCATCACCACTACCCCGGTCCCCCAGGGTGGTAGAGAGTTCAGGCAACTCCCTTCTAACTTAAAAGGTTCAATGTCAAATGATCCTTTAGGGCTGGAAGAAAAGGAATTAAAGTACTTAGTCACGGTACTTCATTTAAGAAAATTTGTTTCTTTAAAGGTTAGTTCCTTCCTCACGTTCTCTTGCAGTCTTGCAACACTGTTCGATGTCTTTTATGTGTGCATTTTTTTCTTGTTTTAAAAATTATCTTCCTTTGAACACACAGAATTTACAAAGACAGTCTCAGTAAGGTTGGACAATAAATCTGAATGATGACTCTATGTGTGAGATCAATAAAGTATATACTGGGCCTCTACCCCCCAACCGTCTTAAGATGCGCACCTCTCCTATATAGTAAAAGAATCACTGTGAGGACTATGAGACCATGATAAAGTGTTTAAATATACAAAAGGTGAAAACAATAAAAAGAATAGTAATTTGTTTTAGAAGAGAACATTCCCTAAAAGTGAATTAAATTTTACTATAATATCCTAATAAATCTCAGTTTTCTTAAAAATATGAGTATACATAAATACTCTTGGTATTTACAACTGATGATTAGAATGATGAGTAGTCTAGACCATACACATGTATATGTATGTATATGTCATTAGACTGGATGGTGGTTACATAAATGTATTCACTTTATGAAAATTCATTGAGCTGTATACTATGATTTGTATCCTTTTCTGAATATATATGTATTGTATTAAACAGTAAAATAAAAGTGCAATATATTTAGGTCACTTGCCACAGCTTTCACTTTTTTAGATTTTCCTAAATATTCAACTCAAAACTATAAAAAGCTAGATATATATAATCTAAGTTATTTAATACTTTAAACATGTAAATCATTTTTTCCTAAAGTTTGTGTTATTTGCTTTATTTTTTAAAAGACATTTGCTTCTCTGTTTCATCATAGTTAATTAAGTTGCCCTATTTTTTAACACCCAAATAGCCAACCCTCAACTGTGGGAAAGATTTTCCCTGCTAGAATAGTGTGATTGATTAATTATCTACTTCCCTTTGCCAAATTACTCTTAAGAAACTCTGATTTTTTTTTTTTAATGAAATGGAGTACCAAGATGTGAGTTCTAACTGGGAAACCTAAATTAATCCTAACTAAATTTCCTTAAAAATGCAAAAATGTCGTGTTTTGGAAACACATTGCAGCTGGAGGGTTCAGCAGTGAAAATAAACAATTGTAATGGTTTTTCCATTTCTTTGATTTAGGTTGCCTTGAAACAACAAAACAACAACAACAAGCCCAAGTTAAGTGTTCTCTCAACCTAAAATTGAGAGGAGGAAACTTCTCATTCTTTCTTCCATTGGTAGAGCATAATTAATAACAGAGTCCACTGATTAGAGAAAATACATACAAAATTTTGCACATTAAAATACGTAAATTTAATGATTTTTAAAGCTCGACAAATGTTAAACGTTGAGGTACAATATTTTTGCTATCGTTAATTCTATTCCTTGAGAAACAATAATGTCTCTTTTTATTTCTTCTACAAATTCTTATTTCAAACATCAAAAAAGTACTCTATAGTTCTAGTCTTTCAGGATTCACCAACTCCATCTATATTTACCTTATTCAAAACATTTCATGATCTGCTAGTTAATATAATCTTAGCCTCATCTGGTATTCTTATAATCCCCTGATCAGGTTACGCGCTTTTCTCTGAAACTTTTCCAGTTCCATTACATTATCCGTGGAGCATGACAACCAAAGCTGCAGGAAGTGTACACTAAGGTTTCTTTATAAGGGTGGGACAGTTACTCTATTCGATTTCCAGAGCTACTGATGGGGCTTTGCATTGGCACAGCCTTTTTATCACAGCTAACAAGTTACACTAATGAGCATAGAAGAAGTGTGTAGAAATCCCTAAATTTCATTTCTAGGTCATAATATAAAAGTTAAAATTTATCACTAACAAGGGTATTTTAAGATAATCCCCCCCCCTGCCAAATTGCTTTATTCTTGTTTTATTAGAGCTCATCTATTATTTGGCCAACTCACAGTTTTCTAAGAGTTCTGGGTGTTGATTCTATGACTCTATAGTTTAAACTGTGGGAAAGTTGAATGTCATCTGAAAGATGGATATTTCTCTATTACCTCTTTCCAGGGAATTTATAAAAATGCTAACCAAGATTAGTGCCAACAGCTATCTATAATTCTTCAGCATTTGTCCCATTGGTCCTGTTCTGTGATCTATATTTCTAAACCAATCTCTTATCCAGTGATATCCTGGTAAATATTTAACCAGTTTTGTCCGGGGCTAGGTGACAGTACTGAATTGTGATCTGTAATGTTTGCTGGTTTCCATGATGTAAATATTTTTACAATGGCCAATTCAACAAGTGGTCAAATGGCTTGCAAAATTTATGTCAGCTGGACATTTAACAACTCACCTGTATGAACTGACTTCGGCTTTTACCACTACTTTTATCTTTTATAATCCACTGCCACAAAATCATACCATGACTGCATTTGAGGAATGATTTATGTGAAACCTTCCTAAAAATACAGAATGATGGCATCTACTGATTTTTCAACTATTCAGTCTAAATATTTTTTGATCCTTGAAAGAACTTCTGTGAATTATTCATTTAATTCTGGAAAGAAATTAAATTGAGTGGATTAGTTACCTAAAACTTTCCCTTCCTGAAACTGGTTTGTCTTTTGACAAAGAGGTTGTACTTACTGAGATTTGCAAGCATTCCACCCTATAACACCGCTTTCACTGGCTAATCTGATGCAGGAGTCATTGAGCTCACCCATCTGGAGTACCTAGTTACACTTGCACTCCTAATGAATGGACATCACTATGTTTATTATATCTAAAAGCAGACATAAACCTACATTTTGGCATCTATTGGTGGAAAACTCCTTCCCTACTCCGTCCAAGTTGCAGACATAATTTGGTGGCTAGAGAAATGGTTTACAATTACTATAGTCACCGCTATTAAATCCTGTAACTTAGTTCATTGCCAGCCTTTTCTAGGTGGCCAAATCCAACCTTGGAGTGGGGCAGAGAGTGAGGTCTTCCTCCCTGAAAGCACTAATGCTGTGAATCGCTTCCTGGGTGTTTGCTTTGCCCAGATGGTAGGTCACAGCAGGGGTGGCCCAGGAAACAACAGTGGCTGGTGGTGGCCACTTACAAGCAGATGAAAGTTCTTGTACCTGGCACCCTTATTCCTGAATTTAGCCATGGAGGTCCAGCAAATTACTGACCTTTCCCTGAGTAATGGGAATTGGGAATGTGGGAAGGAAAGGGAACTGAGTGATTAACACTTAGTAGTTTATCAAATAGGATCTTTTAAAAATACATGTTTGTTTTCCAGATAGTGGTTAGAACAAACAACAGAAATTCACAGATCATCTAAAGTATCATTTTAGCCAATTATTTTCTTTCTACCTACCATTATCAGATTTATTAAAAGGCAGAACCTTATCTTTTCTCTGTTTCTCTGATGGAGGTGCTAAACGGCAATTTTTATACTTACGGAGTTATTTTAACACAGGAGATTCTAATAATCACATAAAAGAATATATAACTCAAAAACTAAAAACTGATGTGCAATTTTTTTTTTTTTTAAATTGGGGAATTGGGGGAGGGGAACAGTGTTGGGGAACTTGGGCAGGGGACCAATCAAATTGTTGTTCTTCAATCTTAGTTGTGGAGGGTGCCAGTCACCATCTGGCTGCCCGTTGACAGCTCATGGCCTCTAAGTTCAAGGTGCTGTGTTCGGTCTTAGTTGCAGGCAAGTGTAGACCACCATCTAACAGGCAGTCTTGTTGTTAGGAGCACGTGCTCTTACCAGCTGAGCCATCCTGACACCTGTTGGCAACTCAGCTGCAGCTCAGCTGGGGCGCAGCATCACTGGCCCATGTGGGAATCAAACCAGTTCCCCTGTTGCTCAGAGCTCGCTCTCTTAAGCTAACTCTTAACCAACTTAGCCACTTGGCCGGCCCCTGCAAAACTTTTCAAAGTGTTGAGATAGTCTAGTAAAAATCAAAAACAACAAACAAACAAACAAAAAAACCTATCTGCTAGTTTTGAAAAACTTTGTATGACCATAAAACTTGGCTACCTTTTGTGAGAGGCAGTTTACTTAGAAATACATAACTACTAAAAAGCAAATAAAAGTTTTACTATTTCTTATAATTTCAGTTGAAATTCTGTATTATAACTAGTGTTTACTTAAAAAAATGTTACTCATTAGCAATTGCAACCAAATATTTCCTATGCCTTTTATTTGGACAACTCTGAGAGATTTTAGTTTTAACACAATAATATAAACACACAAAGGAGAACTTTGGTTAAGAAAGCAATTACAACTTTGGATATTTTAGTTATATTAAGCATCAGTAGGAGAGAAAAACCACATTCCACAAGTGTTAGAACAGGAAACAAACCTGTAAGACAGGCTTTCCTTTCCTATTGTTCTCATATTTTTATATGATTTATTTCCTGAGTTCTCCTTCTGCTACTTGCTCAAGCTGAAGGGATTAACAAAATACCTTACCCACTGCCTTTGTGCAGAGGGTGTGGTTGTCTCACGTGCGTACTTAGTAGCTGTGCTGGAAGCTGAAAGATTTACTCTGGAAAATAAAGACCTGGAGGGGGTGGTGCTGGATTTCCTCTTCCAAAAACTTTCCCTTACCCCAGGAGAAAAAGTGTGTAATTTGCTGCACTTCATTTCATAAGAAAACAAACACTTGTATATAAAGCTCTGGCAACTTTTATAAAATTAATAACCTTTCATTTACTGAACAAATATCTATACAGAACAGTCCTTGAAGGCATCGTTAATAATGACTGCCCAATTTACAGAAAATGATTGCTTTGAGTAAGGTCAAATCACTGTTTTATTAACCATCACATCCATCCCTAGAATATAGCAAAATATTGGCCATGTAGAGGGCACTTAATACATATGTGGTAAATAAAAGAATAAACATTATGTTAGCTCCTTAATTATAGCAACTTGAAGTATGGATGGGAAAAAAATGTCCATCCAGGAATATGTGTATGATTTTAGTAATGGTATATAAACTCCATAGCAAGACAATATCAAGTCTGACAATGACTGTAAATTTCATTTTATACGTACAAGGTTCTGTATTACCTGTGATTTCAGGCATCCACTACGGGTCTTGGGATGTATGCCTCATGGATAAGGCAGGAGTACTGATATACTCATATATACTATGTTTTCCCCCTGTATATACGTATCTATGATACATTTGATTTCTAAATTAGGCACAGAAAGAGATTAATAACAATAACTAATAATAAAGTAGAACAATTATAACAATATATTGTGATAAAAGTTATGTGAATGGCTTTGGGGCCATTGTTAAGTAAAATAAATGCTACTTGAACACACTGTCTACCACAGTCAATCTGATAATCAAAAGGGGCCACTAAGTAATTACCAGGCAGGGGGTGCTTACAGCCTGTATACACTAAACGAAGGGATGATTTGTGTCCTGGGCAAGACAGAGCAGGACAACGCGAGATTTCATCATGCTACAGAACGGCAGCAATATAAAACTTATGAATTGTTTGTTTCTGGAATTTTCTATTTAATATTTTCAGACCACAGTTGATTGAGGGTAACTGAAATTGTGGAAGGAGAAAGCATGAATGAGGAGAGGGACTATACATGGTGCAGGTGGGTGCTGTGGCTTACAAGGAAATGATTATAACAGTTACGGAGGTCTGTTCCACCAAGAGTTAAGGATGAACACTGGGCTGCCAGAGGGAATTTTATTAATTGCTAAATCCACATCTTTCCAATACAGCGTCAGCAATTCTTTCTGAGGCTGCCTCAGGGCCATGAAGCGCTTCCTAAATCAAATGAAGATCAAATTCTGATAGCATGCTGCCAGTAGTCACTGTATTTATTTATTTATTGCTTACAGCTGTTGAGGGGTAATTTTAAAACCCTAGAATCTACCAGTTTTAAGTAAACAGTTAACTGAATTTTGGTAAATGCATATAGTACAACCGCCTCCACAATCAAATTTTAGAAAACTTTGAGAACCCTAAAAGCTCCATAATGTCCTTCTGTGGCTAATCCCTATCTAGTCCCTTAGCATCAGGCAACTACTGACCTGCTTTTCTTCCCCAAAGTTTTGACTTTTCTAAGATTTCATATAAATGGAATAACACTATATGCAGTTTTTTATATTTGGTGTCTTTCATTTAATGTTTTGGTGTTGATTCATGTTGTTGTATGTATCAGTATTTTTTTCTTTTGTCCTCAGTAGGGCTCCATTGTGTAGCTATACCAAAGTTTGTTTATCCATTTACCAAATAATGGGCATTTGGGTTGCAACTGTATTTCATTGTATTCCTAAAAATACATCATATTCCTGAAAATAGATCTATGAAAATACAGAGGATCTATATTATATTATATTATTATTATATTATATTAATTATATTATATTAATTATATTTATGATAGTTCTGTATAAATCAGAACTCATTTATTGGTTCATCATTCAACTAACAAATATTTATTATGCATCTCCTTTGTACCAGGCTTTGTTCTAGGTACTTGAGATATAGAATTAAACAAGTAAAAATACGACTCGCATAGAACTTACATTTTAAAGAAAAGACAGAAAATAAGCAATGAACATAATAAATCGGTAAATCTTACAGAAATTTAGAAGACGAAAAGTTCTATGAAATAAACAGAGAAGGGTAAGAGAGACTGGATTGGTGTGTGATGATCAAAATAGTCCTCACTGAAAAGGTGACATTTGAGCACAGACTTGAAGGAGGTGATAGAGTTAACTATGTGGCTATCTGGGGGAAGAGTGTTCCAAGCCGAAAAACCAGGAACATAAAGATAGGAACATGCCGTATGTTCAAGGAACTATAAGAGGCCAGTGTGGTTGGAGCTGAGAAAGGGAGATGAGAAGGGGATTATAAACCATGCAGGGATTTGTAAATTGACCATAAGGATTTTGGCTTTTACTACAAGTGAAATGGAAGGCAATGACACTTTTAAACAAAGGAATGACATGATCTGACCTATATTTTAAGATCACCATTGAGTAGAGGATAGAGACAACGTTGGAAGCAGAGAGCCAGGAGACACAACAGGAATAATCCAGGCTGGAAATGACAGTGGCTGAGACCAACTGCAGCAGTGGGACAGGTAGGATGTTCTCGAATTCTGGATACATTTGAAAACTGGAGCCACATTTCTTCATGGGTTGAATGTGGGGAGTTGGAGAAAAGGGATGAAGCAAGGATGACTTCAAAATTTTATCTGAGCAATTAGGAGGACGGAGTTGCCCGTAATCAAAACGGACAATGGGAGGGCCGGCCGAGTGGCGTGGTGGTCCAAGCCAGCGGCCCCGGTTCGGTCCCACATATAAGGGCCAGTGACACTGCCCTCCAAAAAATAAAAAAAATAAAAAACTGGGACGAGTGGAATGGGTTTGGAGTAGTTTGGCAAACATCCAAGTGGAGAATGAAAACAATCCTCCATACCCAGATAAACAATCATTCACTAAATCAAACAATCACTCATTAAAAGTGAATAAGCCTTCAAGGAAATTCTACAGAATATTCCTCAGTAAGAAAGAAAATGAGCCCAGATTTAAGGCGGGGGGGGGGGGGATGCAAGAAACAATAGTTAAAGCACAGAAATGGATAAAATGATAGTGAATTTAATAACCCCTGGCTGTGTAAAATGGAGAAATAGTGAAGGTCTTAATTTTGACTAAAAGAACAGAAAAACTAGAATTTTTTTCTACTTGGTTAGAAAATGTATGGTTTCAAATAATAAGAAAAACACAATAATAAGCTTCCAAATCAGTAATTAAAAGTAAGGGGTATAAAAAAAGTTTCACTAATTCCAAATAATGAAAAAATAAAATGGGAGCAAAAGTTGAAAAAGAGCATGCTAAAAAAGACAAAAATGAAAATAGTGTATGTAAGTCCAAATCAATAATTGCAATAAATATGTAAGGAATATTCTTATCTAATGACAAGAGACTAAGAGATTGGAGGGAGCAGAAATACAATACATCTCTCTATCTGTTAATTTTAGGAGATACAACTAAAACAGCAAAAGCCGAAAGTAAAAGTATGAAAAATAGGGCCGGCCGAGTGGCGTGGTGGTTAAGCGCTGGCTTGGGAGGCCAGCAGCCCCGGTTCGGGTCCCACATATGAGGGCCAGTGACACTGCCCTAAAAAAAAAAAAAAAAAAAAGTATGAAAAATATATACCACGAAAATACTTACTGAAGGAAAACTGGTATACCAATATCAATAACAGATTAATTAAAATCAAATAATAAATAGCATAAAGGGACCTATTATTTAATGGTAAAAAGAATAACAAGAACATAGATGTACAAATTATCAATTAGTATCCTCTACCATCAGAACAGCAAAAACTAATAGAAGGGCAATTTGACAAATTCACAACAATATGGAGAGATTTTAACATTTCATCAAAGTAATAAGATCAAGCAGACTAAACGTTTTTAAGGTTATAGATTTGAACAATCCAATTGAAAAGCTTGATGTAATAGATATATGTAGAGACCTGTACTCAAGAAATCGCAACTATTTATCAAGTAAATACTGAGTCATAAGAGAAATCTCAATCAATTTTAAAGAATTCACTATACAAACCACAACCTCTGACCATAAAGTAATTAAATGTATTGCATTTTCAAAAATCAGTAAGTAAAACAGTTAAAAACAGAAACAAAAACCCTCTCACAAATTTTTGGAAATAACAAGAAAAAATGTACTCCTAAGTGATACAAGGAAATCAGACTATAGCTTAGTAAACGGCTAGAAATAAACAACAATGTACTATACTACATTGTTGTCTTTGTTACAAGGTACTACAGAGCATGTAGAATTGTGCTAATGTGGTAATTAGAGATATAGTTAAAGACTTAATTGTATTTATTTTAAAAATAAGAAAGATTTATTTTGGGAAAAGTTATATACTCAAATTAGGTAAGTATTAAACTGATGGAGCTAAAACAGAAAAGAAAAAAGAAGAAAAAAGAACAAAGGAAGAAAGGGAATAATAAAAATAAAGGTGCAAATGAAATAAGAACTAAAAATCAAGAGAGGCGATTCACAGCTTTGGTATATTCAGTACCTTCGTTCATGCATGTGAAAAGCAAGGGTTGACAATAAATTAAGAGAACACTGCATTTTTGAATGGAAAAAGTAATTGGAATGTACAATAGGTGAAGACAATTCAAGATGAAGGACAGAACGACCAAGTAGTTATAAGAACTGAAACATCACCAGTAGGAAGGTGAATTTAAAACTTATTTTGCATTCAGGGAAAAATACAGATGCATTTTTAGTGTTATTTAAACCACTTCCATCATCAAATAGCTCAGCATTCTATAACTAAAAACAGATGAAGAACTCCCATCCACTGCTTAATTTTGTTTCCTTTAGAGTAAATATCTCCCTGTAATATTTTTTATTTATAGTACCACGGTACCTTTAAAACTTCAAATGACATCTTAAGGGAGTCACAAATAAAATCAGTAGTTTCTCATATTTAACAGGTTTACCTTCAACTGTCCTTTACTTTTGTGCTTCTGGTATTTTAAAAACGGGGTGGGGGAAAGTTATAAGGTTTGTTCCTAAAAACATATTTAGTTTTAATAGAACTTAAATCTGAATCTAAGACATGCCGACAAGTACAACAACCCTCTAGAGAAAGTTGCACATATTGAAGAGGCTTTATAATATAAAATAGATTTCAAAAACGGCAAGTTACTTCTCAATTAAGGAAAGTTGATACATTCTCCAAATAACTGAAAAACATGGGAGCCAAGAAGTGGGGTGAGGCAACTTGCAGGGGTTCAGATTTAATCTTTCATCAAAACAAGATTTATTCAGGGAGAAAACATATAACCACACAGTTAAGTAGTAGACACACAAAATGGGCTTGGAATACAGCCACTTTAAATCTACACACCACTTTCCAAAACAAGGAGGCTCTTTTAACTGAAGGATCTTCATTCCCCAGCTTCTCTAAGCAGAAGAATTTCAATTATAAGAAGACACAAAGGAAATGTTTACAAGTTACAGAGGGGCCCACTATATAATAAGAAACAATCTTTATCTGAAATATTCATTGTTATACTTCAAAAGAGTATTATTATACTATGTATTTACTTGTTTGTTTAGCAGGATAAAATGCTGTGGATTTTGCTTTGCTATAAAGATTCCAAAACCCACACAAAGCCCCCAAGATTTCACTGTTTCTCAGACTATTGGATTTCTTCTTTATAGGTGTGTGTACACTATTGTTTCATGAACCAGTAATACACACAGTGATTTGTTTCTGTAAACTAGTGCTGAATACAAAATTCAGCTACATTTATTAATAAAACAGCCAACATTAATATACATTTCCCACTTGAGTCTGTTGTTTCAGGGTGATAATTTTTGCTTTGTTCTCCAGTTAAATGTTACCCTATTTCAACTAGAGCTTTTCACATTGTGGAAACATACTGTGGGTATTTTGGTGTATTCTATTATTTATGGCAATATAGAAATATCTAGTACCTCACTGTGAAAATGGACATTGCTTGAGATTTTCTTTCACAGCTGGCCAACACTGTACTTAACTAAAAATTCATGGCATATTTTCTTCCCATCTTTTATCTAAACTTTGGTTTTCAAACCTCTATTCATCTTCCTCTTTTATTAACATCTTGAGGACTCATCCTTCCTCGGGTTTTATTTCCTATGTCTACATGGGTTGATTGATTCTCAATATCTGGCCTCCAATTCTCCTATATTTTATTTTAAAAGATGTGTTGGCTTAGATGTCAAATCTTCTGGGACCTACATCTATGTATCTCCACAGCAATCTCCAGCATGGAAATTTATCCCAAGGCTGTCTCCTTGTGTCTCTTCTACACTGAACTGAATGTCATTCAGAGGCAGTGTCTTGTTTACCATTATGAGACCAACACAGAGCCAGCACATGGGTAAGTGCTCAGTAAGCATATATTTTATATATATATATATATATATATATATATATATATATGAATGAATAAATGAATCTGATCTGTATCAATGCACTATTTAAATCTGTGGGTACCAGGGAACTAGGAAAAGGAAATTGAGGATGCATCAAAATACTGTGGGGTTCACTGTTAGGCCTAAGCAGTAGTGTCAATCGAATACTATTTACAGGTGGGTAGTTACATTTTTTGATTCAGTAATGGAGTAAACAGAATCTGCATATTGCCATCATCTACTGAATACATACATTTACGTTTTCAATATCCCCAGTTAAAGCTTTGCTAAATTTCTCCGCTGAGATAACTGGCCTACGTCTTGTCAAAAACTGATTTGGTTAAAACATAGCTGTGCTAAAGCTAAACAGGAAGGCTCATTAACACATGAATCTAGTGGACTACAGGGAGGGTCCTCATTTACTCCGCTTTTGCGGGAAGGAAACATTTGCCTAAACTAAGACCAGACCAGCAATGGTCCTGAACATTGGGGGTGTGGTAGGCAGGCGCTCAGGTGGTTCCGGGTATTCACACTTCTGTAAGCTCCTTCCCATGAGGGTGGAGGGATCTGTGACTGGCTTCTAACCAACAGACGATGGCAAGGATGTACACGATCACGTGCCTGTGATTATGTCATGCACCATTGCAACATCGGTCTTGCTAGGAGACACTCTCTTCCTAGCTTTGAAGAAGCAAGCTGCCATGTGGAGAGGGCCTGAAGGCAAGGAACAGAGGACAAACGCTGGCTCACCGCCTCCAAGAATCTGAGGCCGTCAGTCTGGCATTCTGACGGAATGGGATGCTGCCAGCTGCCACAGGCACGTGGAAGCAGATCCTTCCCCCATCAAACCTTAGGTGAGACCAAAGCCGGGCTGACACCTTGGTTGCAGCTTTGTGATGTCTTGAGACTCATAAGCAGGGAACCCCACAGAGTTGTGCCCTAACTCCTGACACAAAAAAATGAGAAATATGTTGTTTCAAGCTGCTAAAATTTTGGTAATATTGTTATACAGCCATAGGTAATTAAGACAGTGGGAGTATAGATTATTTGACAGGAAGTAGGATCCATGAGAAATTTAATTTGAATTAAAGGAGAGATGTAACATGGCATAGGAAGAGACCTTAGCAGCTGAGGAGAAAGCCAGGTGGTTAAGGTAATACTTTCCCCTCTGATGAGTTCAAAGAGGGACAGAGTGAGCAAAACAGAATACAGATAATAGTTGAAGAGAAATGTCATTTGTATATCAAGATACATAACTTTTCTGAAGCTCTGTGGTATTTCGTTCAAAATATCATACTGGCATAGCTGACCTGTCTACCCCCACCCAGTATATCTGAATTGCAGAAGCAATTTTTAGGAATTCCCTTAAATTGGTTCAAGTCCAAAGTGTGAGTCTGAGCCCCAAGGACTGTGACCTGTGATCAGTTCTGAACCCTCAATTAGCTGGACCCATACCTGCAACTCTTAGACATCCATCTGTGGGTGCCTAGTGTGTAGTATAATGTATAGTAGTATAATAATATAGCATAATGCAGGTCGTATACATTATATCATTCTATCTTTCTAGTTACTATCTCACATTTTTAAAAAATATGGACTGAAAGCCCAAGAAGAGCGAAACTACTCATATTATCTATCTATCTATCTATCTATCTATCTATCATCATCCATCTCCTATCTCCTCCTACTACTGGAGTATAAGCTCCATGAGGAAAAAGATTTAGTTTTGTTTAACACCTTATCCCCTTGCATTTTGGTGGCAGTCAATAAATATTTGTTGAATAAATGAATCATCTCTTTCCTTCCTTGTCATTTCCTCATTGGTAAGATGTGGTGATAATAATAGGCCTTGATAATTTTTTTTTTAGCTGAACCATCCTGCCACCTGTTGGCAGTTCAGCGGCAGCTCAACTCGGGCTGGGCATTGAACTGCTGTTGCTCAGAGTTCGGTTCACATTCTTGAGGGAGCTCTTAACCAACTGAACCATTCGGCCTGCCCTGGGGGTGATAATAATAGTATCTACCTGAATCAGTTGTAAGGATCAACTAATGTAACACATGTGACATGATTAGCATGTAACCTTGTATGTAGAAACTAATCAGCAAAACTTAGCTACTATTACAGCACATTATTTAAATATACTTTATTGAAGCAACCTGTTAGGAAAAAGAACCTGAGCACCATAATTCATTTTCAAATATAGAACCTTACCAGTAAGGAGGTTCAACATGAGATTAAATTTTAAGTTTAACCTGAAATTGAAGAATTTAAACTAATTTTGAAATAAATTTGGATATGGTAGTACACCTCCAAAATAATGAAGGCTTTGGAATCAACAGGTTAAATGTGGTTTTTGCTACAGAAGTTGTGCCTTTTATATATCATAAATTCAGAATTTGTCTAGTCCAAGCTCAAACCCAAGGAGAAATCCCTCTGGCATTCCTATCCAAGTGGTTGGGGAATCTTTTCAAGTCTTTCCCATAATTAAAAAAAAAAAACGGGCCACCAAGTGTTATGAGAACATACAGCAACTGGGACGTTCATTCATTGTTGGTGGGAGTATAAAATGATAATTTAGAATTTGGAAATTTGGTCTGGCAGTTTCTATAAAGTTAAATACACACCTATCCAATGACTCTATTTCTAGGCATTCATCCAAGAGAAATGAAAACATATCCATGAAAAGATGTGTTCAAGAATGTTCATAGCAAATTTATCCATAATAGCCAAAAACTGAAACAGTCACATTTCCATCAATAGGAGAGTGGATAAATATATTGTGTTATATCCATTATTGGACTATTACTCAGCAATGAAACATTGTGACCTGCTTCCCAGAAGCTCCTCAGAAATGCAGGACTTATTCCTATTCTGCTGAGGGTGCTGCTAGACAATAGCCCTTAGCTGTCAGCCCTTTTGGGGGATGGGTGGGTATGTGGGCATTCCTTGGCTGAAATAAACATCCTTGTCCAAAGTACCTTCTTCCTGGAGAAGCAGCCAACATCCATAACGTTTTCAAGGGCCATCCATATTGTAGCATGTATCAGTACTCCCGGTATTTTTATTGCCAAATGATCTTCCATTGTATGTATATACTATATTTTATTTATTCATCAGTTTGATGGGCATTGTTTTCACTTTTTGGCTATTATGAATAATGCTGCTATGAAATTCATGGACAAGTTTTTGGTGATCATATGTTTCATTTCTTTTGTGTATATAACTAGGGGTGGAATTGCTGGTCATATGGCAGCTCTATGATTGTTTGAGGAAATGCCAGACTTTTTCTGAAGTGTCTATACCATTTTACATTCCTACCAGCAGTATATGAGGGTTCCAATTTCCCTACATCCTTGCCAGCACTAGTTATTATCTGTCTCTTTGATTAAATCCATTCCATTTGGAGTGAAGTGGTATCTTATTGTGGTTTTGATTTGCATTTTTCTGATGGCTAATAGCATTGAGCATCTTTTCATCTGTTGATGGGCAATTTGTATATCTTTGGAGAAATGTCTATTCAGATTCTTTGTCCATTTTTTAATTGGGTTGTCTTTATACTGTTGCATTGTAATAGTTCTTTATACATATATTCTGCATACAAGTCCCTTATCAGATAAATGATTTACAAATTTTTTTTCCCATTCTCTGAGTTGTCTTTTCATTTTCTTCATGGTATCCTTTGAAGCACAAATGTTTTTAGTTTGATGATGTCCAAATTATTTATTTTTTCTTTTGTTTCTTTTGGTATCATAGTTAAAAAACCATTGTCTATTCCAAGATCATGAAGATTTACACCTATATTTTCTTCTAAGATTGTTACAGTTTTAGCTCTTACATTTAGATCTTTGGTTAACTTTGAGTTCATTTATTTGCATATGGTGTGAGGTAGGATTCTCACTTCATTCTTTTGCATGTGGATATCCAGTTTCCCCAGCACCATTTGCTGAAAAGACGATTCTTTCCCCTCACTGAATTGTTTTGGCAACTGATTGATCCTTGATGAAAAATCAAATTTCCATAAATGTGAGGGTTTATTTCTGGCTTCTCAATATTCCTCCAGTTATCCCACATATAAACTACTTCCACAAAATAAACTTGGTGTGTGGAAAGCTACATTAATTCTTTCAGGCCATTAGTAAACTCTGATCTCAAAGCATTATAACAAACAGCTTGTTATATCTTCAGTATCTCCATGGACAATAAGGGGCTTGACAATGGCAGTGTGGGAGCATCCCGTTGTCTCACTCCAGGCAAGAAGTTGAAATTCGGGGACAGGAGCTAATGCAGCCTTCATCATCTGAGGGTGAAAAGACCAACTCTCTTTGTAACAGCTTTACCGCCACCTGGAGTGAAACCTCAAAGCACCCTGATTTTCTAAACACAAGTCATCTTCCTAATGTGTCCTGTGACTGGTCCTGTCCCCAAAGGACCAAAGTGTAATTGTCTGGGACACTTCTGAGACAGCTGGATCAGTGGCATCCAGGACAACTGCTCCTGTCGTGAGACAACAATCACACCCCATGCAACCAAGAGTGCTTCTTGGGCTTTGGGAACCTTGCCAATCACAACTTTTACAGGAGAAAAGTCAGACTGCTGCTGGGAACACCTGGTGCTTTTTTATTGTCTGCCAGGAGCTTCCGGCCTAAATCTTGCCGGAAGTAACATGAATGTTCCTCAGATGAGGCTGGGTGCTGTGCCTGCCCAAGGCTTTTAAATGATCCTACTTAGAGTGGCTCCTAAAAAGCAACTGAATCTCACAGTACCATTACAACACACACACACACACACGCACGCACGCACGCACGCACGCACGCACGCACACACTACCAGAGCAAACAAATAGTCTAGGTGAGACAGCCCAGGCTTAGCTCCAGGTGAGCGCTCAGCCTTATTTTAGCTCTTGGGTGTGAATGTCACTGTTTCTGGTAAAACCACCCTCTGCTCTGCTTACCTCACAATAAACTTTCTGTTTACACAGGAATTGTGAGGGCTGTTCACCTTTATCAACAGGAATTACCAGCCTACTTGGATTCCCGATACTCTGAGCTTTGTAATAAGCCCTGAAAACTGACCCAGCTTAGAGGGAATCTCTCTGATGGGGAAACAAAAGCAATGCACATGCGTGTACTCACAATAGGGATAGGTAAATCACAGATCCCACAGGGAGGGACACAGCTTTAGTCCCTGTGCAGAGTTTCATCTGAGAATTGCTGGCTCAAATGCCCTCCCGCTGAGCTAATGCAGCAGATACTGAAAAGCAGCAGGTGCCTCAGTATCCTCCTGTGGCTCAAGGCTGCTAACCCATGCGGTTAGGTAAACTTCCTTTTCCTTGGGAGACCTTTAAAAAAATGTTTTTAATTGGGGATTGTACAATTAATCACCAAAAAACCCAAACAAACTCATCTGTGCTGAACAAATGCATTTCAAGACAGAAGCAATCAGGTCATGGCTTTCATTCCTTTCGGTCAAACATCCTGAAGTTCTGTAGTAAACTCGGCCCTGCCAAAACACACACACACACACACACACACACACACACACACACACACACACACACCTTTAGGTTTGAAGGAGAATTGCAAAAGTCTGCCAACATTTCAAAGCCAAGGCAACAATCTCATTCTTGCACGTCTCAAATGCTCTCTGATTCAGGTCCATGTCACACCCTCCTTACCCCTCCATCCTTCACCCCTTGGATACTGTTTACAAACATACACACAGAAAAAAAAAGGAACAAAGGAAGGAAAAGTAGTTGACTTCGGATAGCGGACGGTCCAGCACAGGCTTTGGAAGCCACGAGGGGAGGTAAGATCTAGTTGGCTTTATTTAGCCACACAGGCACATATGTGTGTGCATGCACACACATGCATGCATACACAGGCATGTGCCCTATTCTGGGGAGGAGAAGCGGTGGCAGAAGGAAGAGCGGATCCCCAGTCTGCCTACCTCAGGGAAATGAGTGCCTTCCACTGTGCTGGTAGCATGGCACATGGAGAATATGAGTGCTTCAGAGCACTTAAAAAATCCACTGGCTCTTTGCTCCTTTTTACCTCAGGCTACTGCCTCAGTGAGCAACTTCCAATGTGTTTACCACTTTGTGTCTCTTGCTTTTCTTTTCTTTTCCCACTGATCACAGCCTTCCCTCTAAATCAGCCCTGCCTGGCTTTTTCTGCGCCTCACCTTCTTCCCCCTCCAATTATTCCCAGTTTACAATCAGATCCATTTATATCCTTTTGTCCTTAGGATTTAATTCTTGTGAGAAATCCATCTAGAATTAGGATGAACTTCTCATTAGTAAGACAAATTAGCGACTTACAGGAGCTCTCAGGGAAATGTACCTGAGGCTGTAACAGCCTTCCCCCATCCCCAAACACCCACCATATCCTGCCTCCCCCAAACAATAGGCAGGAGAGAGCCATGGAAGAATTTGTAACTAACAGTGCAGTTCTTAATCGGATGTTGTCTTTTATTGTTCCACTATCCTGAGTTTTGTCCATGTCCCCATTTAGGTAATAAAACCCCTGAATTCTCAAAATAGACACCAAATGCAATCCCTTGCCAGTCCCTCCACTGCTACTGCTCTCTCTCTCTAGGCCACCACATCTCTCGGGGGCATGGCAGCATCCTCTTAGCTGCACTTCCTATTTCAGCTATGGCCCCTCTACAGTCTATACTCCACACAGCCAGGGTCAATGATATCCTATTTCTCCCAAAGTCCAACCCTTTATTGGGTTCCTATTACATATTAAAACAACAACAACAAACAACTCATAAATCCTTACCATGGTCTACAAAGCCTCCCTGAACAGGCTCTGGCTGGCTCTTTGCCCTCCTTTTCCCCTGTACCCTCCTCAGCCCTCCCCTCTCCATCAACACTGGCCTTCCTTGTGGTCCTCAAACACAAGCATATTCCTGCCTCAGGGCCTTTGCACTTGCTGTCCCTTCTGCAATGAGTGCTCTTCTCCCTATCTATCTGCATCGCTTCTTCCTCCCTCATTCCATCCAAGGTCTCCCATCAGCTAACGAATTCTCAGGAAGGCCGTCCACGCCCCTGCATAAAGTTGTACCTCCCATGACTTTCTGTCTATTTCTCTTTCTTTATTCTCATATCGCTTAATGAATATTAAGCATTTATTTGCTTCAATCTAATGCACACCCACAAGGGTAGAGACCTAGCCTGTCTTCACCACTGTATCCCTAGATACTACATCAGGGCCTAGCATTCTGCGGGTATGAATGAATCCATGAACATGTTAAATTGTTTCCATTGACTGCAGGAATTTTGAAAGGAAAAAAGGTCATTGGTTAATAGAAGCATTTGGAGTCTGGTTGTTCTTGGTTTGAATCTTGCTGTTACTTATTAACTGTGTGACCTTATCAAGTTTTATAACCTCTCTGAATCTCAGTGTCTCATCTGAAAAGCAGAGGTAATATCACCTGTGAGAGAGAAAAAGACATAAAGTGCACATTACAGCAGATATCACTTATTTCGGTTCCATAAGTTGTATTATTTCCAATTATCAGTGGTCACCAGCAACCAGTCCCCATAGAATGTTCTACATTGTAAGTGGGACCTAAAATAATTCTGTTTCGTGTATTTTACCCCCTGAGAGAAATTCAACTATTGACAGCAAAGTAAAGATTCAATCTTTAGAGCCTTGCTAAAAACACCTTTTTGAATTCTTAAGAAGCAACCCCACTGCAGGCACTCAAGAAGTGTTGACTACAGAGAACAACAATAATCACAAGACTGTTATTTTAGCACCGACATTACAAAGAATAGGAAAATGTTGTTCTTTCCTGTTCTGAAGCTAAGCTCTGGCTTATCGCTAGCATGCTGGGCATAACTTCTTGTCAAGAGAGAACAAGCGTTTTCTTGCACAGTTTTTTCAGGCTATTCAGATATTAGTGCTTGGGGGAAAATTCCATGGGAAGTATGTTGACCAGCCTCAAATGCTCGCGTATATTGGGTTAAATTTAAAGCTGAGGTCAGAGTGCATCTGCCCTTCCTGACATCTCAAGCAAAGTAGAATTCTAATTACCTTCTCTACTTGTTCCATGAACACAGGAAAGGGAACTGTAGTTCAATGATGAATCATGCAAAGTAGGACACCTTTCCAGTTGTGTTAGAAGAATAGGTTACGTCTAAGAAGTGACTGTTATATTAAAATACATGTGTTTGCATGTGTCTGCCAAGTAAGGTTAATTAGGTCTCCAAAGCCTGTCACTCGTTATACCATGGATATTTGGAAGCTATTTAATTATTTTAAACAGTCAATCAGTTTTAAGGATCTATGTTTTAACATTAGCTAATGCCTGCTCTATTTACGGATTTTAAAGTGGCATACAGTTTTATAATTTAAAAGTAACCATTTCCTGACCTAGACACTCAAACAATGAAAATGAAAGTACACATTTGGGGCTCTTGGAAGGACCCCATCTGAGTCTAATCTCTCTTGTACCTAGCCTGACTTCAGACAAGTTAGATGCTCAGTTAAATACCTGTTAAAAAACTAAGGTTTAAAAAAGTCTTTATGCCATTGTTTCTGACACGTTTATTTCTGAATAAATATTTCCCCCAGTTTTTAAAAAAATTGTATTTTTCTTATATTGTTTTTCAATTATAGGTACTTAAATCTCTCAATCATTTCTTTTATGGTTTCAGATATTAGTGTTGTATTAAGAAAGACTTTCATAGTCTAATGGTATAAAAATACACTTTTCATATGCTCTTCTGGTACTTATTTTTTACAAGTAAATCTTTAATTCATGTGTAATTTACTTTTGTGTACTATATAAGGTAAGATATATATCATTTCCTCCAAATTGTTAATTACTAATGCCAAACACTACTTATAAAATTTATTTGTTCTCTATTGATTTAAAGGACATTACCATAAATCAAAATGATAATCATGTCACATATCTATATTCTCAAAGGTGGGAAAGATGGAGGCTTATAAATCCTAGCACAATCATCCCAGCACAATACCAGGGGTGCCAAAAAAATGTATACAAGTGGACACTTTGGTCAATGTTGCTCAAGCAGTAGTTTGCCATAATCAGAAGTGTCTGGATGCTGATGGTAACCACTTTGAGCACCTCTTGTAGTTGCAGAAGTCAAAAGTGACTTGTATTTATCTTTTATTATCGGTATATATTGAGTAGTACAATTTTAATACAGTTTTTCTTTCTTAAAATGTGTATAGATTGGCACCCTCTGTATAGTCACTAGAAGATTTCACTTCCAATGGGAAAATTACCCTTCAGAAATAAACTTGCAAAATGCTTTCACTATTCCACATCATTCTTTTAGCTTGGGGATGCTGGACCTATAACATAAAATTAGAAACAGCACTTTCCAACACTAAGTTTAACTTTAAATAAACAACTCATACCTTCTATTATGAAAACAGAAGGAGCCTAAAATACTCACGAGTCCAAGTAAATGACACCAAAAGTAACTGGGGTCTAAATATATTATAATAAAACAGATTGATAACTCTACTATTATGCAAAATTTCAGTGTATTTTATGTATCTTCAGCAAATACATTGACTTTTACTTTCAATGCAATGAAGAATATGCAAATAATAGCTTGACATGTCAACTATTAAACATTTAAGAGGCATTGGTTTCTTAAAATTACATTTTATTTAAAATTCTGTTGAATTACTTTTCTTTAATGAGGATTTTAAAATTTGCAACCATGGGGTAGGCGGATGCTTTTTCTTTGATCTGAAATCATGCTGTCTCTAATCTCTTTTGTTATCTAGAAAGAACATGACCTGAGGTTCTTGTCGAGGCTTGCACAAAGGAGAAACAAGTGCTTTATTTAATATCAATGAATCATGGAAACAGAACACTAAATTGCTGCTTATAAACTAAATGGACATTTCAAGCAAAACGTTTAACATTCTAAAGAACTAGATTAAAGATACCTAGAGGTCTGATTTTAAATGGTAACAAAGGTGGAAACGAAATGTCATTATCTAGACCTGAACTTTATGAGCAGTCTATGGGTACTTCCATTTACCTCGAATGAGACCCCTGCTTTGTGGAACTAAATATCAAAGTTGACTGGCATACATCATATTCTGCCTCAGTCTCTGTGACTTAGATATAGATGAGTTAAACAATTCGTTATAAGCAAGTGTTATAATCAATTGATAGTTAGAACACTGTTATAGTCAGTAACTTAACTCTACAAAGAAATGTTACCAAAATTTATTAAATTCTGAACTGAGCTAATCTGAAATCATATTTTTGAACTATAAATCAACCAATTTGCATAAGTAACCTGTTCACAATACATCACCTATTGTTTTTTAAAATATTTCTAAATTAAGCCACTAAGATATCCTCCAAATAGAAGTGATGTTATTTGTAAATTAGGTTTGAGATTATATCTATGCCAATACAATTCTGAAGCCAATCAAAATCAGTAGATAGATTATTTATGAAATCATTTGCCTTAAAGAAGACCTGTTTAAACAGAAATTTATATTAATATAAGTTGCTCACCAAAGATGTCTGTAAACTAATCATGTATCTGTTATTGTATATGCAACATGTAATATTGTTAATATAGTTAATTCTAAAATTGTTTAGGATGAAATCACCTGAAATATAATCTACATTGAATCTTTTCCTTTCTATTGTCCTGAGCTGCCTTGGAGCTCATGAGCAATTCTCAAGCAAATTAGTAGAGAACCAAATGTACTGTTTGTTTGCTAGAACTCCTGCAGTAAAGTACCACAAATTGAGTAGTTTAAACATCATAAAATTATTGTCTCACAGTTATGGAGGCTGAAAGCCCAAGATCCAGGGGTCCAGTGCCTTCCCCTAACTTCTGGTGGTTTCCTGGCAATCTTGGGTGTTCCTTGGCTTGTAGAAGCATCACTCACTCTCTTTTTTTTTTGGGGGGGGCAGTATCACTGGCCCTCATATGTGGGACTGAACCGGGGCCGCTGGCTTCCCAAGCCAGCGCTTAACCACCGCGCCACTCGGCCGGCCCTACTCACTCTCTGCCTTTACCTTCCCACAGTGTTCTCCCTGTGTGCATTTATCTGTGTCCAAAGGTCCCCTTTATATAAGGACATCAGTCATTTTGGATTAGGGCCCACTCTAATGACCTCATCTTAACTATTACATCTGCAAGGCCCCTATGCCAAATAAGGGCCATTCTCAGGTACTAGGGGCCAGGATGTTCACCTATGACTTTGGAGGGACACAAGTAAATCCATAACACAAATAATCCAATAAACCATGCCCAATCCAGAACCTCAGATTGCAATAGAATTGTGAAGACAAGAAGTTTCGAGCCTTTAATTCAAATGAACTGTTGGTTTTATTCATGGATTTCATTTACTTGTGTAAACATAGTTGTTCATGGCTCTGGCCCTTTTTTTTAGGTTCTCACAGGGCTTCCATAAGAAAGCCTGTCGGCAGTTTGGACAATAAAGAACTGCCCCCTGTCAATGTGGTATAGAAACTAGGTCTAAAAACAATAGGACTTGGATTTAAACACTGTTGGGTTTATAACAGGATTAGTACAATACCCCTGAAGTAGAAAGGACGTTCTGAATCAAGGACCTTGTGACAATCAGAGTGATGCTACAGTACACCTGACCCCAAAGCAGTTAGGTACAACTTGCCATTATGTAGCTTTGGCCACACATGGGTGGAAATAACACAGTTCTCTAGTTCTGTGCATGAACCTCTAGGCCTTTTTTAGCATTGCAAGAAGAAGATGTAAAACATCTTCTTTCATCAAAGCAACTTGTCTTAGTTTCCTGTGGCTTTGTAACAATTGATCACAAACTTGGTAACTTAAAACAGAAGGAATTTCTTGTCTCACAGTTCTGGAGGCCAGAAGTCCAAAATCAAGGTGTTTTCAGGACAGTGCTCATCCTGAAGGCTCGAGGGGTGAGTCCTTCCTTGGCTCTTCCAGCTTCTGGTGGCTCCAGGCGTTCCCTGTCTGTGGCCACAATACTCCCATCTCTGCCTCTGTCTTCGTGTACTTCTCTGTGTGTGCATCTGTCTTCACTTCTGTCTTTCATAAGGACACTTACTCCTGAATTTAGGGCCCATCTTGGTAGTCTAGAAGGATCTCATTTCAAGATCCTTAACTTAATTACATCTACAATGACCTGTTTTTCTAAATGAGGTCACATTCACAGGTTCCGGGGATTAGGACATTGGCATATCTTTTAGGGGGCCACCATTCAACGTACCACACAACTTCCCAAGAATGTCTCTTGTATTTTAAAAAATGCCTTCAATATTTTTCAAATTAAGCTGTGTTATATTAGTGCGTCAGTAGTAGAATATTAGATGACAGAAAACAGAAATGGGAAGTTTGTTCTGGGGCTAAATCAGGAGGAATACAAAATCCATGAAGTTTTTCTGGGATTTGACCAGTGTACTAGGTCTGCTTTACCTTCCAGCCTCCTCCCCTGGCTCCTCTCCTTCCATTTCTGCACTTTGGCTAGACTGTAAGTTGCTCTTTTTGTGTCTCTCATAGATCTTACTCTATTCTGTTAGATTCTGAGTCTCCTGGTTAACTTTGCTTACCTGTCCATCCTTTGGGTTTCAGTCCAAGAGACTAGAAATGTTCCTGACCCAACAATTCTGTGTTCACTGTCTTTCCTATGGGAATTCATAGCACCATGTACTAATCTATCCATACAGATGAATAGGAGAATCAATGGAGTAAAAAGAGGATGTTAATAATAAGTTGTATCCAGTCTAGGAAACCACAACCACATACTATCATTAGGGTAGCCATGTTGACTTCTGATTTAATTCCATCGTAGTCAGAGAATATTTTCTGCATCAAATTAGTCTCCTAAAGTTCGAAAAGTTTCTTTTCTGACTTAGTAAGACATCAATGTTTGTATATGTTCCATGTGTGTTTAAAAGGAATGCATGTGCATCTATCTGATCAGTTAGATCAAGCTTGTCAACCATCCTTACTCATGTTGTAATCCTCTCAATCCATTGACTATGGGAACTCTCTTGCTTTGATTCAGGTTTAATCACCCCGAAACTCAAAGATTTTATCCCCAGAACAATTTGATTCTTTTTGAAGGGGCCAAATATCATTTATCTATTTATTTTTTTAAAAGATTTTATTGGGAATTGGGGGAGGGGAACAGCGTTGGGGAACTGGGGAAGGGTAACAGACAAGTTGCTGTCTTTTTATTCTTCAGTCTAGTTACAGAGGACGTTGCTTCACTGGCCCATGTTGGTATCGTCACTGCGCTCTTCCTGAATGAGGCAGATCAGTTGCTGGCCTCTGGATGGCCACTCACCGCGGCTATTGGCAGCTCACGCTGGCTGCCTGCCATTCACACTGGCTGCCAGTCACTCACTGTAGCCTATGGCAGCCCACTGCAGCAGGGGCTACAGCTATGCTGCCCTGGGGACTCACAGCAGCCTAGCTCCAGGTGGAGCTGTTGTTCACCATCTTAGCTGTAGAGGGCAGTGTCACTGGCCCTCATATGTGGGATCCCAACCAGGGCCGCTGGCTTCCCAAGCCAGCTTCTTAACCAATGCGCCATTTGGCCGGCCCCCAAATATCATTTAGATATCAAAAGTGAAAATAGGTGATCCACACGGGTATAAAACAAAATCTGAATTCAAGATAATAATTCTCTTCTCCTTGTGTCCCTTATAAAGTGGCACTGAATACATTTTTACTTAGGAGTTTTTTTTAATGTTTTGAGCAATAGTAGCCATGTTGACACAAATATAAACTCCCAATGTAATGAAGCTACAGATTAAAACTCTTTTGGCTACATAAAGTTCTGTTATATTTGTTTTAAAATGTTACGCTACTCTAAGCACATCTCAGCCATTAATTTGTTTTGGAAAGACAGATGGTACTTCAGAGCGCTTTGCAGCAATAGTCGTTTGATGAGGCACATCACTGATCACACATAAAAGCAGAAAGATATAATAACTCAAAATTATTCAGTTCAAGAGAGGACACTGTCAAAAAATTCATTTTTAATTATTTAGAGTCAACAGACTTCAACGATCATATAGATTCAATTTCAAGAGGACTTATCAGCCCTCTGCTAAGGCTTCTCATGCTACACAGAATAATTTTATTTCTTGACACCTATACAAAGAGAAAATTATAATTAAGGAGATCGTGTCATTCATGGAGATAGAATAAATTATGTAAACTATGGATTAAGGTCAAATCTGCAAGTGAACAAGAATATGGACAAAGGGATTCATCCAAGCTACTAGAACACACTTGTACTTCCAATGTATAAAAACAGTGTCAATGGATTAGGTATTTTTAATATGTCTGAAGGAAAAGAATGGTGAAACTTCCTGCTAAGTAAACACTCATGTTCTCACTTATCTGGTCATTTTAAAAAGTACTATGCGTTTTGTATTTTTTTCTGGAGCTAATATATATTTCAGAGGATTACTACTTAACATAATTGAAAAATTAACTCAAAATTCGTATAATGATCTTAATCATAATTTTATTTCTGGCATTTGAGATGGGGACTAAAGTACTATATATATATACATATATCTATCTCCCAGAATCCCTGGTGCACATTCTAGTAGTTTTATGGAAGAATCTATTATACTTGTAAATGCACACTATAATCTGGGAGTCTTTTGTTTGTTTCTATCACTTATTATTGTTAGACTCTTATAGAAACGCCTTATCAAAGCATTGCCATGACTTTCCATTCTACTCAGAGTAAAAGTCAAAGGCCTTCCAGTAACTGCAAGCCTTGACATGAATCCCCCACCCTTCATCTTTTAATTTCCACCCTCAGATCTCTGTTCCAGCCTCAGAGGCCTTTTTGCTGTTCTTCAAAGAATGCATCTTCATTCAGACTTTCCACTTGCTATTCCCTTTATCTGTGATGCTCTTTTATTAATAAAATCACCATCATTATCATCATCATCATTATCCTTGTCATTGGTGGTAGGAATGAACTTTTTGCAAATTTCTACCTCAATCACTATAGCCAGATTGATATATTTAGCAATTGGGCACGTTACACATTTAGTAGCTTCCTTAATTTCTGTTTCTGCTTGGTTTATAAATCCAAGCTCGCATATATAGGTCTTTGGGAATGGCAGCAAGTATTTGGAGGCTCTCCAGATGACACTGGATATTCAAAACAATCATAGAGCCAGGAATTTTGAGATGTTAACCTTCAACAAAGCACTGTCATTTGATAATTTTGCCCTTCCTGCTTCCACTTTACCACGTAAATATTCATTATTTTTTTAACAACCCTTTTAATAATAAGCACGAACTATGTGCTATATAATAAGCAAGTCGTTATTCCTACTATTTTTTTCCTCTGCTTCTTTCAGACCATAATAGTGATTACTTGAGGCTATCAAGCTCTCAGAAATATTATGATTTATGTCTCCTTTTGCTACAAGGAGACCTCAGTACCTTTTTCTCCATTGTTACTGGAATAACTCATCAACTATATACTGAAAATAATATATTGACCTTGATCTGGAAACATTTTTTGTTTCCAGAAATGTCATTGTTTTTGTTTGAAATTGACATGAAATCCTGGCTGGCTTTGAATGATTTGTGGTGGACACACGCTAAGGGGGTCTCCATGACAGCTGCTTCCTGGTGGTCACACCTGTGTGTAATCCCCTCCCCTTGAGTATGGGTGGGACCAGTCACTTGCTTCTAATCAATAGAACATGGCAAAGGTGATTGGACGTTACTCCCATGATTATGTTACCTTACATGGCAAAGGTGGTGGGATGTTTCTCCTGTGATCATGTTATGTTGTATAAGACTTCTGCCTTGGAAGCAGATTTGCTTTAGAGACTTGCTCTCTTTGGTGGCTTTGAAGCAGCAAGCTGCCATGACTCCTGCTGCTGCAAAGGACTGAATTCTACTAACAACCTGAGTGAGATGGGAACAGACCCTTCCCCCCACTCAATCCTCCAGAAGTGAACCCAGCCCTGGCTGACGCCTTAATTGCATCCTTGCAGAGGACCCAACGAAATTCTGCCTCAAGAAATGAGGCACAAAAACTGTGATTATAATTAACGTGTGTTTTCAGATGCTAAGTGCGGTTATGTTGCATAGAAATCAAATATATTACTATTTGGCACCATTTCTCACTGAGAACATAATGAGGAGTAGGGATAGATGGATCAACAGCTAACGGCCTAAGAAAATCTAAATATCATTGTTTAATATGTCCTTTTCTTTTTTATTATCCTCTCTTTTTTGGCTACAAATTACAAAAATAGTTAAACAGAAAAGGAATTAATTGGAAGGATGTTGGGTAGCTCATGGATCAAGATTTGGGCAAGAACAACACACAGCAAGGATCCCTCAGAACAACCATCTGTTTAGGACACTGGTGCTTGCAATGCCACCACAGGCCACTGCACTGGTCAGTGATGCTGCTGAACACTGAAGCCCCTGGGCCTTCCCTACCCACCACCGCATGTTCAACTCTGTCCCGGCCACCGTGAAAACGCTCTAACAGACCTTGACTTTATGACAACCTTCAGGGTTGAAAACCTGGAGCTAGTGACACCTTGGCCACACGCCCAAGTGATGACTGACAGGGGGTGATGGCAGAGGCGGTGTCTGCTCCAGTTGCAGGTGGAATCATGTTCCCCCAAATAATAAAGGCACTGAGATATGAGTTTGCCAAAAAAAGACTCAACATTTATATTTTAACAAATTAATTTGGAGGCTTTCATCTATTTTTGTGAATTGAGAACCTATCATAGCCCGATAGACATAAGAAGCAAATTTCATAATGAAAATAATAATACACCAATGACCTCAAAATTCACCGTTTATGACAAAACATACCCTGTTAAACATGCTAGCCAAGAGGAACTAACTCATGCCAATGTTTAAAGACATGACAATGATTAAGAAAGAAACAGGGTTTCCGTGGAAATCAAACTAAATTTATATTTTAAATTTGTGAATAAAATGGTATAATCACACTTTTCTTCGAAACCAACTGCCTGCAGACTGCCTGATAGACTGCAGAGGGCCTTAAGTGATATGACAATTTGAGAAACACAGACCTAAAGCCTTCAGAAATAGTCCAAACATATATGGCAACTAATATACAATAAAGGTGATAGTTCAAATGAGTCATAAAATTGAGTATGGTGTGTAGAAGTACATTTGCAAAAAAATAAATAAATAAATGGAGATCCCTTACTCCTTAAAAACACATTTCATATATATTAATAATGCATACAACATTTCATACAAATAGTAAAATATGTATAATATTTCTTATATGTAATAAACAAAAAATCAGAAAATGCATGGTTCAGTTCTTTAAAAATAAATTAAGAATGAGTAGATCTTCTCTAAATGGGACACAAAACCCAGCAGAAGCCTGAAATTGAAAGAATAATTTTATAAAGGTGATTAAATAGAAATAGAAAAAGTTCTGCATTTGCATAATTTATAAAAAAGTCCTTATAAATCAATAAGAGAAACAGAGTAAAATGGGCAAAAGACAAGAATGATGAAGAGACTGATCACAGAAAAGAAGCACATGTGATCAGGACTAAACAAAAACAAACTAGAACAATAATTACAAATAGTTTTTCACGTTTTGGATTGGCAAGGAATCAAAAGTCTGATAACATTAATTGTTGCTGAGGGTGGGAGAAAAGGCACTCTTACACATATATTGTTTGCAGAAGTGTAAATTGATAGAAATCTTTAGAAGGACAATTTGGCAGTATCTATCAAAATTTTAAAAGCATGTATGTGTTGATCCCACAATTTCACTTGGAGGAATTTGTACTGTAGACATCCTTAGGTAAATAAAGATTTTTGAATATGTGTACTCTGTGTGGCATTTTTTTAATAGAAAACACACACACATACACACACACACACACACACACATACACATCCTAAATGCCACCAACAAAAATATATTTGGGTAAGTCTAAGTAATGGAAGAGTATTTAAAATAGCCATACATGCCACTATGAGTAGTCAGCCAGTGGCTATCGTTAGGTTAAAAATTACTATTACATAACAATATGTATAGTCCAATTTGGGCTAAAAAAAAAAAAAGAAAAAGGTATTATATGTAAGCGAGATAACACTTGCTATCTGCAAATAACAAGCAGGTGGAGAGCATAGATGCCATACGTTGGAATCCATAAGGACTCCGTCCACCATCTTAATGACAAAAGTGAACCTAAGAAAGGTTCAATTTCCTTTAGTAGATAAATGTTCTGTGCATAGAAATTACTTCATTTCTAGAATTATCTAAATTAGCTTTCCTGTCCTAAAAAAAAAAAAAAATGAGGAAAAGGTTTAAAATTTTGGTGCTGATTTTTAAATGTGTAATAACTTGTTACACTGTGGCTCTAAGGTCCCATGGGGACAAGGCCATGTTTTATATCTGCTGCAGTATCTGCTTCCTTTGCCAGCCAGACCCAATGAGCAAAAATCTGTGGCATGCGAATCACTCAGGATTTGCCTGCAGCGATCTGCACGTGCCCAGCTCCAGTCATCAGCTTGACACCTTGTAACACAGATGCTGTAGGCTTTTATCGCCTTTGGCATGGACCCAAGGCTCACTCTCCAATGAAACAGTCAAGAGATAAATCCTCCAACAGTTTCGGGCTTGCTGTCATCAGGCTCCTTTGTTGTGAACATTTAGACAATGAACACAAACAGATCGGTAGTGGGAGCCACAGCTGGCCCCATGACTGAAATGTAAAAATCAGACCATTTCTTCTTCAATAGTCTCTGAGTATGTAAATACCACCTTCAAATAGATAGAACATTATCTATCAAAATGAGAAAAAAAATTACAAGTTTCATTTTCAGCCAAACGGCTCTCTCATCAAATGGACAGGACTAAGTGTCCTCATTGTGGCAAGGAATCAAATAGCGGGAAAATGTATTTGGTATAAGTATATATAGCCTTTGAAGAGAATGGTACATTCTCTTTGAAGAGAATGACTGCGAAGTTCTAGAGGAGAACTTAGAAGGATATTAAGACCTTCCTTGAAAGGGGTTGCGATTCAATAATTATATTGTTATTGTTGGGTTATCTACAAAAAATATTGTTCTTAAAATTAATACCATAGAGTAAGATGAACAGGGGACTTGGAACTTACAATTTTCTAGGCCATTTTCTACATGAGATTATTTTTCTTTCCTAGTGGAGACCTACTGTAGCACAGTAAGAATGCGGTCCATAGAAACATCTACACTGATTAGTGCTTTATAAAAGTAGAATGAAATGTAATTGTCATAGTCATTTCATTATACTGCCTTAATAGATAAAATATTTGTTTCTAGACCAAGACTATTTCTATTTCCATCTTGAACTTATATTTTGTCTTAAAAAGTTCATTTTAAAAATTCATATTAAAAAGAACAACTAGGGCCAGCTGAGTGGCGTGTTGGTTAAGAGCTGGCTTGTGACGCCGCCTCTGGTTCGGATCCCACATGGGAGGGCCAGTGACTCTGCCCTCTACAGCTAAGATGGTGAAAAACAGCTCCACCTGGAGCTGGGCTGCTGTGAGTCCCCAGGACGGCATAGCTGCAGCCCCTGCTGCAATGGGCTGCCATAGGCTGCAGTGAGTGGCTGGCAGCCAGCATGAGTGGCTGGCAGCTGGTATGAGCTGCCAAGAGCCACGGTGAGTGGCCATCCAGAGTCCAGCGACCTATCTGCCTCACCCAGGGAGAGCGCAATGATGATACCAACATAGGCCAGTGAAGCAACGTCCTCCACAACTAGACTGAAGAACAAAAAAAGGACAGCAACTTGTTTGTTTGTTCCCTTTCCCCAGTTTCCCAACAAAATCTTAAAAAAAAAAAAAAGAACAACTAGACATACATATGCAAAAAGAAAAAAAGAATCTAGACACAATCTTACATCCTTCACAAAAATTAACTCAAAATGGATCATGGACCCAAATGTGAAATATAAAACTATAAAACTCCTTGAAGATAGGTGAAAATCTAAAGGACCTTGGGTATAGCAATGAATTTTTAGATACAGCACTGAAGTTATGATCCATAAAAGAAACAATTGATAAGCTAGACTTCATTAAAATTAAAAACTTCTGTTCTGTGAAAGACAATGTCAAGAGAAAGAACATAAGCCACAACCTGGGAGAAAATATCTGCAGAAGATACATCTGATAAAGGACTGCTGTCCAAAATATATAAAGAGCTTGTAAAACTCAATAAGAAAACTAACAACACAATTAAAAAATGGGCAAAATATCTAGCACCTTTCCAAAGAAATACAGATGGCAAGTAAGCATATGAAAAGATGTTCAACAGTATATGTAATTAGGGAAGTGCAAATTAAAACAACAATGAGATACCTTATAGACTTATTAGAATGGTCACAATCCCTAACACTGACAATACCCAATGCTGGCAAGGAAGAGCGGAAACTCATTCATTGTTGGTAGAAGTGCCAAATGGTACAGCCAACTTGGAAGATAGCTTGATCATTTCTTACAAAACTAAACACACATTTATCATATGATCCAGCAATTGTGCACCATGGAATTTACCCGAATGAACTGAAAACTTAAGTCCACACAAAAGCCTGCACAGCAGATGTTTACAGCAGCTTTATTCATAATTGTCAAAATCCGGAAGCAATCAAGATGTCCTTTAATAGGTGAATATATCAACTGTGGTATATCCAGGCAATGGAATATTATTATTCAGTGCTAAAGAGAAATGAACTATCAAGCCATGAAAAGACATGGAGGAAACTTAAATGCACATTACTAAGTTAAAGAAGCCAATCTGAAAAAGCTATTGTATGATTTTAATTATATGAGATTCTGGAAAAGGCTAAACTATGGCGACAGTAAAAAGATTAGTATTTTGCAAGGGTCACAGGGGAGGGAGGGATGAATAGGCAGAGCCCCGAGAATTGTTTGGGCAGTGAAACTATTCCATATGATACTTCAGTGGTGGATACATCCATACCATCACCCACGTGTCCAAACCCATAGAATGGACAGCATCAAGAGTGAACTGTAACGTTAACTATGGACTTTGGGTGATAATGACGTATCAGTGTAGGTTCATGGATTGTAATAAAGGGACCACTCTGGTACAGAATGTCGACAGCAGGGATAGTTGTGCGTGTGTGGAGATGGGTATATGTCCTTTCTGTTTAGTTTTGCTGTGAACCTAAAACCACCCTGAAAACATAAAGTTTATAAATTTATAAAAAGCCAAACATTTGGTTACATTTATAAATTCTAGCTTGCGGGGAGCCAGCCCCCGCAGGTCCAGGGGTTCCCTCAGGTGGGGACGGCATCGGTGAGGAAAAAGAAAGATGGAGACACCGGAAAGAGGTTCACAGGAGTGTCACACTTTATTGTTAAAGTCTGGCCCCTTTTATAGGGGCTTCTAACCATTATCTTAATTACAAAAAATGTTTCACATGACCATGATGTTTTCCCTTACTCAGAACTTTTACTTTTTTGTAACTGCTTTGTCCAGGGTACACTGTGACCTATGTTTAAGGATTCACTTATCGTCTAAAGTGTGGTTACCTTGACTACCTGGTCATTATCTAAATTCCAGCAGCTGAATATAATTGCAAAACTCACAGGGTGCAGACTTAAACTATTACTTAAAAAAAAACTAACAGTGGCTGTGTTTAGGGTAAAACTTATCTAAAGTCCATTGCTACATGATACAATACTTAGTAATAAAATGAAGTCTCAAACCTCTCTTATCCTATAGAGCACTTAATTTTATTTTAATAGAGGTTAACATCTGTTTCTCAGACAAAGCTTCAATATCCTTTGCTACAGCAATGCACAAGGCAAAGAATCAAAACAAGGTTGTTGATATAACATACCCCATGGTCAGTAAGCTGTCTCTTATCAGAACTCTCATGGCCAAAAGACCTTGGTCTGCTGGTCTCCAAGGAGATTTTTTCATAGCTGCACAGGCAAGGACGAATGATAGCACTAGTTTCTCAAAGAGGCTGTCTGTTTCTCACAGACTGGCTTTTTTAGGCCTATGTGGCCAAAGGCCTATGCCTCAGTTTCCAAGGGGCTTGAGTCCCCTATTTCTCAGTCCCGGCGACCCCTCGGACTGTAGCCTGTCTTAGGGAGTTTCCCTTTTTGGGAAATCTAACCCTGTCTTTGACTTACACAGCTATCATCAGGGTACCCCAGGAACTTGCCATGCATGCAGTGAAAGTACTATCTCCTATAGGACCTGATGTGGAGAAAGGGCACATGGGTTCATAGAGACAGGAGATATCACATGACCAACCATAAGGCAGCACCCCAGACATCCAGTGCTGAGGGTGGATCTTTATTTCAATGTGGCTTTGTCAGACACCGGGATCCTGACGGCCCCCGGCACTAGCTAAATTATTTTAGTCAATGGGGGGGTCTAAATTATGTTTGTAATATAACATAAATATTTAAATAAAATATAGATACCCAGGATAAGGTATAAAAACTGACTTGTTCTCCCCAAAATAGAAGCTGTCTAAACAATTTTATGTGGACCTCAAGGAAGTAGCTGCCTCTAGATGAGTTTTAGCCAGTGCTTGAGACAGGGGAAAGAGAACAGCTTAGGTTTCTCCTTTTGCTTCTCCAATTCTGGAAGAATGCTCAGTGAGCATTGGCTTAGCAACAGGTCAAGGAAGGGTCAGGCTAAGGTGGCTTTGGAGTGGGGGTGGGGAGCAGGCTTGGGAAGTGAACCATCTTAGTTCCTTTCCCAGGCTTCAAAGGGCAATCTATGTCAATGTGTTTCCGGCTTAGTTCCATCGCTACTTATTTTCACATGTTAATTTCAATTTCCTAGAATAAATGGCATTGTACCATAACAGAGATAGATTCATAACCCTAGAAATAAAGCAGATTGGATCATAAAAGGCACTGCAGGATAAAGAAAGAATCATTTTTGTTTTTTGTCATCTTTTGTTCTTCTTCCATCATTTTGTTCTACTCACTCTGTCTCTTAATGATGCTTTTTAGAGTGCAGGCACTTTATGAGAAACTCAGTATGTCTAAGATGTACACAAGAACAGTTCCAAGGGCCAGGCTTCAAACTTGCCTTTGCCGCTGAGATCCAGTTTGTGGGGTTTGGAAAGGAAGCTGGACTTTATGGGTAGGGAACCCAGCGAGACTCATGGCCTTGTCTTTTCCCTATGAGAGAGAGACAGTCTTCAACTCAATTTAGCATGTACTCCATGCGTGTGCCATAGGCGCAGATCCACTGCAGGCTATGTGGATGGGGTGAGGAGCGAGGTCTGAGAACCGATTTCCTTGTGGGAGCTTAAATCTCCTTGAAGTGTCACCATACATGGAAAGTTAGATACTATATAAAACCCCTTTCATTAAAGCCTAGCAGAGCTGTTCAATTTTTGTGTGATGTACTTTATTTAATTCCCTGCTTCATGACTTTCAACAAGGGAGGCTGGTGTTGAAGGGAGGAAAGGATTTGTGGTATAATGCATCACTACAGTTTGTGTTGCCTCAATTAACCATTAAAAACATAATTTGTATGAGGCATCGGTTAAGACCTACGAGTAATTTATTGTGAGAGGCGCTCAGTGTAAAAGATCCCTTCATTGCCACCCCAAGAGAATTAGGTATGATACAGGCCTGCTCTATTAAGTTTCAATTAAATAAAGGAATTTACTTTGCTGTGTTAAGAGTATAAATGGAATTTATCTGTATGATCTTTATTTATTTTATAAATAATGTGTCAGTAATGGGGCTGTACAAATACTATTTCATGTAACCTTGTAACAACCCCATGAAGGGTTAATGATAGTTGGTTATGGAGAGAATAATAGTTATTACAAAATTTTAAGTTTATTGTTGAGCCATAATAAAGGCATAGATGTTTCAGATTTGTAATACAATTTGGGCAAAATGAGTCAGAACTGGATATATAGTATTTACAGAAATCCTATCACTGCAATTCATTTAAACGTGTCACCAAATCAAAGATTTGATGTATTATCATCTATTTCTTAAATTTCCTCTAAGAGAAGACAGATAATATGCCTGACTGTGGCTTTCTAAACCTACTTCATTTCCTGAATGCTTGCATCCACACAAAACAAGAGGAATTTTTAAATGGCAGTAAAGACTTTCAATTACTTAATCTTAAAGGAAGAATATTTACAAATAGTATTAGAAGACTCAAGTCCCATTGTTGAAGTTATTTTGGCCACGTGTCCAAGATTTTCATCATCTCCTTGTTACAGAGATTACCTTAACAGAAAATGCAAACCACAAGACAATGACAATGCCTGAGCAGGGGCCGGCCGACTGCTTTGCAGAGGTCAGCTCCCATCATGCCATCTGCCCACTCACGAGGTGTGTGATGCCACATGTTGCTGACGGCGCATTTTACAGGTTGTTCCCAGCAACACATTACAGAGAATGCTCCAGAAGAAGCTGAGCAGTAGCCTGAACTTGCCTTTCATTTGAATTTCATTATCTGACAGCTGAGAATTTCTGTCTTAGAAGAGCATACTGCTTGGTTTTGGGCTCCCTTTCAATAAGAGTCTTCTTGGAATTTTCCCTCCTCTTGGCAGCACACTCAACAAGTAAAAAGCTCCACAGGACTTATATGCAATGACAACACCTAAAGCTAATGGCCACCTACACAGTGGAGCCTACTCATGCCCCCCAAAGGGGCTAGCCAAGTCTTTAGCCTCCAAGGACCCACAGCTCTTACTAAGCTGAATCACCTTCCATCCCAGTATTCAAGGACATTTTGGAGAGAGACCATTATGATGCCAAACTGTATTTCTCCATCACAGAAAGGTACTGGTTACTTTTGGGAGAAAGCCCAAATTACTTAAATTATCATTTAGCTGATTCCTTGCCAAAAGTGGGGCTTGATATAAATTCAAATGCCAGAACTTGTTTTTAAAAATACCACTGGAAGGAAAATTTAGAGTGGGCACCAGAAATATATTCTGCTCTTTTCTGAGATGGTAAAATTCTCTCTCTCAGCAGACATGGGTGGCTACCTTCTACCTTGTTAGTTTTCCAGAGACATATCTGGGGAGAGGGCATATGACCAAAATGATTTTCATATAATAGATCTGTATTCACACTTGGAATTAAAGAATCTTATTATTTCTATGAGAAAACTATAAAATTATACTGTCCCTCATTACATCCTCCCTAATGTAACCACCACCACCATCTTCTCTAAGGACCAAGCATGTGCTTTGACCTCTGTTAGGCATCACGGATGAAGAGATGTCTTCTGCCCTCAAGGGTTTACAGTCCAACAAAATTTTTTTGCATTTAAGCATTTATTTCCTTACCAGAAAGTGAAGGGAGAAAAACCTGAAAAATAAAACCTTCCATAATCAAAATATAGCCTAAAGAGTGTTGGGACCAGCACTGCTAAAGAAATCAAGCTAGAAAGACCACTGTGGTAGGCTGAATAATGCCCCTTCCTCCATGTTCACTTCATAACCCGTGGGACCTGTGAATATGTTACCTAATAGACAGAAGAGTGTTAAGATGAGATTATCCTGGATTATCTGGGTGGACCCATTGGAATCATAAGAGTCTTTAGGAGAGGGAGGCAACAGGGTCAGAAGCAGAGGGAGAAGATGTAAAGGCAGCAGCAGATGTTAGAGATGAGAAGATGCTATGCTGCTGGCTTTGCAGATGGAGAAAGAGGCCGTGTGCCGAGGAATGTAAGGGGCCTCTACAAACCAATAAAGGCAAGAAAATTGATTCTCCCCTAGAGCCTCCAGAAGGAATGCAATCCTGCTGACCCGTTTTAGACTTCTGACCTCCAGAACTGTACGATAAATCTGTGTTGCTTTAATTATAGCAATTTGTTGTAGCAACAATAGGAAATGAATACAGACACCGAAACTAGAAGTTAGACCTGGTTCCCAGTATAGGGCCAGATAAATCTTGCAATTGATCTTGCAAGTCCAAATAAGTCTCCTGCACTCGTCTGTTTCAAGTGGGCTAGTTCTCTGAACTTCTCCCACTCTCCTTTGAAATCATACCACTTCGGCCATGTTGGTCTCCACTCCATCCCTCAAATGGGCAAAGCACGTCCATACATTTTGCTTCCTTGCCCTGATACCCACAGTTTCCTCACGTGTCTGCACTTCCTCAGAGAGGACTCCCATCCTAGACTACCCTTAGCCTTGCCGTGCCCCTTACACTTTGTTTTATTTTGCTTCACAACACTTAACAGCTACCTAATATATGTGTGCATTATTCATCTCCTCTGACAGAATGCAAGCTCTATGTTTTATTCACTGCTATATTCCCAAATCTGAGACAATTCCCACAACATAGCTAATGCTCAATGCATAATTCTTGAATATGCGAAAGTACTCTTGGGGGCACTGGTTGCTACAGCAAATAGTGTTGGGGTCATCGCTCTTTCTCCGGATAAAGAACATTGGCTCTAGGCCTTTCCTCATTCTGAGTGTCTAATCTTTGCATGCCTATGGAGTTATGAAGAAAAATGAGTGACAACTTTCATTGGGAATATTAAAAGATGTATTTCACTTTCTAGAGAGTTTTATTTCCGTGAAGCAATAGAATAAATATGCTTTATTGAATTAGTTGTTGAGTTGAATTGTTGAAATCTAGTTCAATATCCCTCTTTGTCCTAAAACTAACTCTCTCTGTCTCTCTCCATATACACGTATATATATTTAAAAATTCTACACTAGCCAAATATATACATGTATAGTTTCATAAATTCTATATTAGTGAAATATAATTTCTATTTTACTAATATATTTCACTAATATAGAATTTATGAAACTATACCCACAGGCAAAATCGATAACATCTCAAAATGCTATAAAGAAAAGGATAGGTCATATTGAGTAACTTTCTATAAGACCCAAGTTATTACAGAGGATAAGCCAATGCTTATGATTGGGAAGGCACCCATGAGCTCATGACAGTTATGCATAATATAATAAATATAATAACTATAAAATAATAAGATTGGTTTTTAAACAGTCACGCCATAATTTTCTGCCTAATGAGTATTATCTGCCTAAAATCAGACTCTTATGAGGTGCTTCAGATATTTTAACAAGATTATCATTACTCAGAACATTTTGGCCAACAAGAACGTGAAAGAATGCTTAACATCATTAGTCATAAGGGAACTGTAAATCAAAACCACAATGAGATAATACTTCACATCCACTAGGAAGGCTATTATTTAAAAAATGGAAAGTAACAAGTGTTGGTGAGGATGTGATAAATCAGAACGCTTGTGTATTGCTGGTGGGAATGTAAAATGGTGCAGCCACTGTGTAAAACAGTTTGGCAGTTCCTCAAAACGTGAAACAGAGTAATACCATATGATCCAGCAATTGTACTCCTAGGTATATCCTCCAAAAAATTGAAAACAGGCATTCAAACAAATACAAATGTTCATAGCAGCAGTATTCACAGTAGCTAAATGATTGAAACAACCCAAGTGTCCATCAGTGGGTGAATGGATAAACAACATTTGGCACAGCCATCCAATGGAGTGTTATTTGGCCATAAAGAAGGAATAATGCACTGATACATTACATAATGTGGGTGAACCTCAAAAATATTATGTTAAGTAAAAGAAGTGAGACACAAAAACATCATATTTTGTATGATTCAACTTATAGGAAATATCCAGAATAGGTGAATCCATAGAGTCAGAAAGCAGACTTGTGTTTTTAAGGGGCTGGGGGGAAAGGGGAATAGGGTATGACTGCATAATGGGTACAGAGTTTTCTTTCCGCTGATGAAAATATTTTGGAACTAGATAGAAGTAGTAGCTGTACATCATTGTGAATGTATTAAATAATCACTGAATTGTACATTTTAAAATGGTTAATTTTATGTTATGTGAATTTCACCTGAATAAAAAAATTTTTTTTTTTTTAAAGATGGAGAAAGACTCTTGAATTTTCCAAGGCTACCTACACAGTGGCATAGCGTATTGCCTGTGGCTAGGTGCCCAATAAATATCTACGAAATTGAATGGTAGAAAATATTCATGTCTTGCAAGTAAATTTATTTTTTTTAATTAGTTAAGATCATTTCAGGTCATTCAGATGAACAAGATAGGTTATCAAACCGAGTCATGCCATCTTCATTTTGAAAATACTGATGTGTTGGGCCAGCCAAGTGGCACGTTGGTTAGGAGTTGGCTTGGGACACCAGCTCTGAGCAGCAGGGCCTTGGTTCGGATCCCACATGAGGGCCAGTGATGCTGCGCCCTCTACAGCTAAGATGGTGAACAACAGCTCTACCTGAAGCTGGGCTGCTGTGAGTCACCAGTGGGGCTTGCTGGCAGCTGGCCTGTGCTTTCATGAGCCGCTATGAGCGGTTGTCCAATGGCCAGCGACCGACTGCCTCAGTTGAGAACAGCGCAATGATAATACCAACATGGGCCAGTGAAGCGATGTCCTCCACAACTAGACTGAAGAACAAAAGGACAGTAACTTGTCTGTTTCCCTGCCCTGATTCCCCAATGCTGTTCCCCTCTCCCAATTCCCCAATAAATATTTAAGAAAGAAAATAATGATGTGTAAATACAAAGAGAGACTGCTGCCAGAAACTCACATTTACCTCTGCCTAGGAAACTTGAACCTGTTCTTCAAACAGTCCAGACCAAATGCCCCTCCCTTGGAGCTTCCCTACCTTGCCAAGCAGAGCTTCCCTCCTCCTGGTCCTTCCACCTTGAACTGTTCATAGTTATCTAAACACTTTCAGTTCTATAACTTAACTGTCTCCCCACAGCTCAAAATAAAGCAATGGCTCTAATTTATTGAACCACACTAAGAAGCACCATGTTGGCAACAGAAGGATTCACAAATGTGTTGAATGATAGCATGAATGAACCAATGAATAACTGAATAAGTAAAATTTTTATCCAGCTTGTAAAATGGCTCAAAGGGCAACTCTAAAATCAATTCTATATTGTTTTGAGTAATACCAAAATTTTGAAATGAATGTATACTCGTCCAGTGCATTCTTCAAAGAAACTCTCTGACCATTTAAATTCTAACGTCTTTGCTAAAATCCACCCACCCCATTCTTATTTATTATTTTTTTTTGCAGAATGTAGATTTTCTTTCTTTTTTTTTATTATTAGTTTCAGGTATATAAAACAACATAATGACTAGACATTTATACACCTCACAAAGTGATAACCCCAATAGGTCTATTACCCATCTCACTCTGTATGTAGTTATTATAATATTTTATTCCATCCTTCTTTAATTGACACACATTATATACATTCTCCCTGGGATAACTGATGTGCATAGCATAGCCAGGCAGATTCTCTTAAGGGCAATGTTTTTCAGAATAAACACGTGCTAACTTGTTCTCTATAAGGGTAAACAAGTCTTTGTCATTAAGAAAGAAATGTTTTAAAATTTTTGTAATTAAGCTGCCAGCACAATTCTGTCAGGCCTTTATCTCATGGGAACATCCTCTGATAACAATGCAGTTTTGTGCTAAATTTCAAATAAATCTGGGCCACTGCAAGTTTGTCAGGGGTTAGGCCATCGTGTAATTATGGGCCTTCACTCTGTTGTCACACAAAACAAGATGGAATTCTTAGCATTTTCCTTTGACCTTGGGCCACTTCTTGAAACTTGAAACAGCATGAAACTGAATGGATTCCAGTAGGTTGAAATAAGAAAAAATAGCATTCACCTGAAACTACACCAAACTGATAAAAGATTTTAAAAAGCTATGCTTACAAATCTCCCAGGTTTTGAAACCCAGTTCCATTTAGACAGCCAATCATTGGGACACAATGAACATTACCTAAAACAGCACTTCCATCAGCCCTACTCAAGGACTCTGCTTTACTCTTCTTCAGGGTTCTTATTACTACCTGGCATTATGTCATATATTTGTTTATCTATTTATTTTCTGTTTGCCCCAATAAAATGTGAACTCTGTGGTAGCTAGAACTTGATGTATCTTATCACCGTTGTGTTCTCTGCAGCTAGAAGAGCCCCTGACATAGTAGGTCCTCAGTTCATATTCGCAGAATACGTCTTTCATCTAAATTATATTCCAAGTGAAAAAGAAGTCTTTTCAAACAATAAACTTCACCTAGTCATTTTTAACAATTGCAAATTGCACACACTCACTAGTGGAACTAAATCTATTAGAGACACATTGATAAACTATACAAGATGACATAAAACAAAGTGCCAGGCCAACTGAGTGGCTTAGTTGGTTAAGAGTGCGAGCTCTGAGCAACAGGGTCTCAGGTTTGATTCCCACATGGGCCAGTGAGCTGAGCCCGAGCTGAGCTGCCACTGAGCTGCCAATAGGTGGCAGGATAGCTCAGCTGGTGAGAGTACGTGTTCCTAATAACAAGGTTTCCAGTTGGACTCCTGCATGGGATGGTGGGCTACGCCAACCCATAACTAAGACTGAACACGGCACCTGGAGCTGAGCTTCCCTGAACTGCCAACGGGCAGCCGGATGGTGACTGGACTTGGAGCTGAGCTAGCTGCGTCCTCCACAACTAAGATTGAAGGACAACAATTTGGTTAGTCCCCTTCCCCAATTCCCCAACACTGTTCCCCTTCCCCAATTCCCCAATAAAATCTTTAAAAAAAAAAAAAAAGAAAACAAAGTGCCTATATCTCCCTGCATATGGTGAAGTTGAAATCAATATATAGCACAGACTTATCTGATAAGATATCAAATATTATTTGAATGAACTGTCCAAGTAACAGTTTAATTTCTGAGTCACCAAGTAAAACTTTGGTATGTCTCAAAGGAAACACAATTCTGGCACAGAAATGATCCCATTCCATTGTATATGTGCGTGACCATGTTTTTAACATCAGACAAATGATGCACTCTCAAGTATTCATAATGGGAGATCAGGGTACTAGTCCTAGATTTGCTCCAACCATGTTCCTTGACTCCTGCCTTATTACGAAATTGTTTTCATCTCTTGACTGTGGTCACATTCTCCCATTTCCACCACTGCTCTTGACTCTTAGATGTAATGACAAACTCAGCTTTGCCTCCCAGGTCAAGCTGTTACATGCTCCCCCTCTGGCTTCCCGGCTCAGCTCCTTTAGGAAGCATCGCACCTGATTCTGTGCACCCGTGGGGTTCTACCACTGGCCTGCAGCTCCTCAAATGCCCCCTCCCAGACAGACGTAGAGTGGAGTTTACCCATGTGAACACAATTACACGCTATGAAAATAAACTGTTTCCTACAACATTACAAATGATTGGTGACATCGTCCCAAATTGCTTATTTTACCCATACAGCTCACGTCCATTCTCAACATAGGAAGATAGAAGAAAACCCAGTTAAAATGTTCTCACTGGTAAAACTGCACACAAGTTAATCATGTGATCATAAGAATTAACAAGATTTCACAGCTAGTTCTGATCACTAAAAGAGCAAGTTCCATAATAGCTTGTATTGGGGCAGTGTGGGGCATGGGTGGGGAGGTACGACCTTTGAACCATTCACCCCAGGTTACTGTGGGCTTGAGCATCTCTAGTGTTTCCAGGATACGATGCATCTCACATGGTAAGGTGGTAAGTATATGTGCTGCTCTCCAGTTAACTGATGAAAACAATCTATTGGCTTTTGAACATTTCTAAAAGCAGTACATGCTTATTTATTATAAAAGCAAACCCCAAAAGACCTCAAACAAAATAGAAAAGTATGAAGTAAAATATAACAATTCCCCTTTTATTCCCCAGGGACTGAGAACTAACAGCTTGGGGTATACCCTTTCTAGACATTGCTCATGCACATGCAAAACATTTTTATAAAAACAAGACCAACTTTATATGCCATACTCACATTAACTTATTTTCAACAATAATTCAGAATTATTTCTCTCTCAGCTGAGTATTATGAGTGTTATATTTTCCTCTCCACGTATTAAGAACAGAGGATAATTTAAGCATATGATGCGTTTTAGGTATTTTGGAGAAGAATTTCTCTTTCTAGAGAAGGTAACTGGAAATGTTAAAAGAAAATGAATAAAAGATACCTTTAGACTGAGTCTTTTTCAGGTTGAAGGCTGATTCCTGGGACATAATAAAATCCTCCTTGAGAAAAAAAAATTTTCTTTAGGTATATGCTACTTCCTTTATGAGATATCAAATTCAATACACTTGTTACTGTAACTATTATGTCTTCCATCTTCCCCTGCAAGGAATCCTTATAGAAAAATATATACATTTTTAAAATTCTGTTTTTCTTTGTTTTTTTTTTTTTTGAGGGCAGTGTCACTGGCCCTCATATGTGGGACCTGAACCGGGGCTGCTGGCTTCCCAAACCAGCGCTTAACCACGCGCCATTCGGTCTGCCCCATTTTTAAAATTCTAAATTTGGTTTAAGGGCAGCCAAACAGGAAAAAAAAAATCAAGATTCACAAGAACTATTTCCGGATGTATGAGGATTTTACCAACATCATCGAGCTGACAGCCATGTTTTGCATTTTTGCATCCAACTGTTTCCTTCAAATTATCCCTTTCCCCTTAAACTTTTTAAAACTTGCATAATGAGCGTGTATAAATACAGCACTGTGCTACATAATACATTTTGCAGCTTGGTAACAATGGCACAAACAGCGGTCAGCCAGCATGTACTGAGTGCCTACTATGTGCCTTATACTGAGGAAGGCCTTAAGGAAACCAAGGAGAAGATAATTTTGTCCTTTAGCAGTTCCCTTGCTATTGGGGAGAGTGGATGTGAGGGACACATGGCATCACAATGGTATATGTGCCAGGTAAGCTCAAGGAGTAACTAAGCCTGACGGGTGAGGGGAAGGATTTCCAGCTGGTGACAGATAAGCCACATGTCCTAAAAGACAAACAGGAATTCGCCAGGTGAAGAACAGGGAAGGGACAGTGGGTGAGGAGAAGAATATGTAGCAAAGAAGAGAAAGAAGAACGTAGTATCGGGGATGAGATGAAGAGTCTGGGGTGCTGAGGCCCAGCACTGGGAGACTAGAGGTGGGTGATAATGTTGGTGACACAGGTGGGGACCAAGCAGACCAGAGCTTTGTGTGAGATCATGAGTTTTAATTTTATCCTGTGGGCGTGGGCAAGATCATCGAAGATTTTGTTTAGAACTAGGAAATAAACAGAGCTGCCACTTAGTCCAAGAAAAAGTAAAAAGAAAAATTCATGAACTCCAGTCCATACATGTGAACCATAGGAAAACTACCCAGGCCCTCACTGGGGTCTGTGCACTAATATTTGGGCAAAGGATAACAATCTCAATTATCTGGTTTCCCAGACCACAAAAGAGAAGGAACAGCACATGTAAATTTTTTTTTGAATCTATATGAGATGATGGATATTAACTAAAATTACTGGGGTAATCATTTATATATATATATATATATATAGTATATATATATATATATATATATATTTTATCATGTTCTTATGCTGAATACCTTAAGCTTATACAGTGCCCTAGGTCAATTATATCTCAATAAAACTGAAAGAAAAAAAGCAATGGCACATGAAAAAGGAAGGAAATTTCCTTACATGCCAAAAGGATGTAAACTGACAGGAGCAAAAAGGGACAGTTGAGGGTCTGAAGACACAAGATAAGAATGCATGGGGGGGGGCAGGTTGAGGGTGGGCCCTCGTGACCACCTGGGAGGTAACTGTGAGGATTGAATGAGTCAGTATTTGTACAGATTTAAAATTCATGTGGGCCCTCGCCTCATCTGCTAGTAGATTATACTTCCGCCCAGTGCCAAGTACAATGGACCCCATGTTTATTCTTTTTTTTTTTTTTTCAGCTGCGCCATCCTGCCACCTGTTGGCAGTTCAACGGCAACTCAGCTCGGGCTGGCCTCAAACCGCTGTTGCTCAGAGCTCAGCTTGCACTCTTAAGCGAGCTCTTAACCAACTGAGCCATTCGGCCGGCCCTGGACCCCATGTTTAGATGAGGAGCCCGAGGCCCAAGGACACACCAAAGGACCAGTACCCATAAGCATAAGGAGGCTCAGCCGGATATGCATCCACCTTTTCTGACTCTGAGTCTAATGTCTTTGCCTTGTTCCACACTCTTGAACTACTGTAGTATGTTCAATTTGAGAAGGCAGATACATGTGACTCCGTATAAGACTGGCCATGTAAGAATGACTCTCAAGCAAAATATAAATTAAAATAAAATGGTGATGGTTGAAGCATGAGCTTCCTGGTAGCTGCTGCCTGCCTGAGTCTTGTGCTATTCCAGAGAAAGAGGTTGAACTATGGCAACAAACTGCCCTTCTGCACTGAGGGGGCCTGAGGGGACTCGGGGTGTATGGGAACTTGTCCCTCATCACTTGAGTTTTCTTTGTTGCCAGCTCACCTCCACATCGAATAAGCCAGAATGCAACCTGTGCAGTCTTCCCCATGTCTTCTGTCGACTTGTTTCATAAACTAGCATCTGCCTTGGTCTCTCTCTAATCTGCCCAAATTCCCTGCCCAGTATTCCAGCTCTTCCCAGACCTGGAACCGGATCTCCAGGCTCAGTCTCTGTGGGAAAATGCTGCCTTAATCCTCCTATGCTTGTCCTTTCCCTGGGGGTTTGTACTGTCCCCCCATCTGCTCCCTACCTGCCATATAACATATACCCTTGGTATACTTGGTCCCCAAATGAATAAGCCTCTACTGGAATTTCCAGCTGATATCCATTTCCTGATCACCTGATTACATAGCCTAGCACAGACAGTTTCAAGACAACAAATTAGGGCAGTTTTGTTTCGTGGACACTGTGACCAAAGCCATTTGGCTGTGCTCCCCAGAGATCGCCTTTGTAGCTAGGACAAATATAACCACATTTCCCTGAAAAACAATATTGCATGCAACCCGAAGGGTAAATTGTGTTTGACTTTCCTTCTGCATGAAAAGTCAATGGGAATTAGATTTGCTATGACCCATGCCTCATGAGTTGGCACATGGCCAACCATATACTCAACCAGACATGCATTTCCTATGTCAATGCAACGTTTGCCATGTGCAGTTAAGCTGTGCCTGAAGCTGCTCTCTGAAAATAAATAAATAAATAAATAAATAAATAAATAAATACACTTCTGTGCCTTCGTTTCATATATGCAAAAGCAGAGCTGATCATTTGAAATGTTTACAAAATTCACTGGAGAACTGTGAGAAATGAACTATATTTGTAAGCATTTTTGAAGATGAAAGGGATATTACTAAAGAATGTACAGCATTCTTAAAAAAAAACAAAAAAAATCACTTAGTTCTAGTCCTGCATTTAAAACATAGTTTTGTGAGACTTGATTTTGTTTTAAAATAAACCAGGTACCCAAAAGTACATTAGGAGTTTTTATAGTTTTAAGGCTCCATGAAAACTTTCCCTGGAGCTGCAAGGGACAAAGCCATGTCTGTTAGCATAAGAGACACCTTTGTTTACAGAATGTTAGGGTTGTGATAAAAACTGACAAAAGCCAGGAAATTTAAAAGCTGAGGGTGGTGCTTCCTTCTAAATGGATGCTACAGGACCCCTGGATTTCCACAAAGTCTGGATTTTACAGACAAAGTTGGCTTTAATTTTCAATTCTCTGGCTTTTTTCAATTACAGTCATAGTCACACAATTATTTAAGCAAATGTCTTTGAACTTCCTTAATTTAAAGAAGTGACCCTTAGGTTAATGAATGTTGTAAAACGCTTATTGTTTGAGCAGATGAGTTGGCTCCACCTACTTCCCGGTGTTCTGTAAGTACCATAGACAAGCATGGTGGGTGCCTGAAGACTAAAGTTTTACACAGTAAACCTAAGATATTTTCACTCTTACACCATGCTAACCGTTCCATAAAGGTCAGGATTGGCAAGCTTTCCTTTTACCTCCTTATTAAACATGCTCTAAGTTAAGCTGCTTATAAAGATGGATGGTTGTCAAATTTCCATTACTAAGAAAATAATACCCAAGTATATGAAATGCAAACAGAGGCATGCAGCAGTTGACAAATGAAAGGCGAGCTGGGTGGATGAAGTTTTAAGCAAGTCTCAGTTAAGGATATGGAACCTAGGGAGTCCCTCACCACAGAAGGTGAATGAAGAAAATATTCACTACCTCTCCCGTGCACCAGTCTCAATGAGAGATGTTCCTTCATTTATAGGTCAATGCAGGCCTCCAGTGGTATACATCAGAGCATTTTTGTAAATGGCACAAGATCTTTATGATTCTAAATAATGATTGCTTTCATACTGGCAACAATCAATGATCTTAACACACGAAGCAGTAGAAATCTGCTTTGTCTGAGCAGCTTCATTACATGTCCCTTAGATTGACAACAAGTCTCACCAGAAGTGTGCAATAAATCACCTAGGAAACATGTTTTTCAACAATACAGCTATCTCTTGCCCCCCACGGCAGATTCTGAGTTATAGGTCTGCTGTGGGGCTAGGATGGTCATAGATAGATGACAGATAGCTAGATAGACGGATAGACAGACAGACAGACAGAGAGACACATTTTAACTCCACAAGTGATTCTGATAGGCTCCCCACTGCTTGTCTTAAGTGGTATATGGCCACATCACTTGTAAGTATGAGCACACAATAAAAGGTATACATCAGCTTTATTTCAGTCAGTTTATTCACATGCCCTTTTATTGAACACATATCTTCTGCCAGGCCAGGCTGCAGTAAGAGATGAGCTCATGCGGAAGAGAAGGCCCTATCCTTGAGGGGACTGGGGTCTAGTTGAAGCGGCAGACACACAGAATAGCATCACAGTTCACCTGACATGTGCTGGAATAGGGGTAGCAGAGTGTTCTATGGGAGGAGGGGAGAAAGAACACCAATTCCACCCGGAAGAATGACAGAAGTTTCCACAGAGGAGAGGACACTTGAGCTGGGTCTTAGTCCACATGGAGGTTTTTCAAGGAGGCAATGGGAGACGCAGTCACAACCTTCCACGTGGAAGGGTCAGCGTGCTAAAATTATGTGTGTTTCTGGGGTCTACTGAGAAGTGCAGAGTGGCCAGACTATGGTGCATTGTGTGTGAGGGGGGCGGGGAGAAGGAGCAGGAGGGGCAGTTAAGGTGGGGATATGAGGTGCATCAGTGTAGGAGCGACACTATAGGCAAAAACAACAAAACAAAACAAAACAAACAAAGAAAACCAGGATGAGGGTCCCTGGAAGCCTCCCGGGGGGGCTCCACCCCATCCTGCATGCTTCATTTGCAAACACACTTAGAGTTAAAACCCCTCTGTCAATTATATTTTTTCAAATGATCCTGGCGACCATATTAAGTCAAATACTACAAAAGATCTTTTTTGTTTTTTTTTAAATTTTATTGTATCCATGAAAAGGCATACAGTAAGCCTAATATAAAAAGTACACCATTGGGCTGGCCGAGTGGCACATTGGTTAAGAGCTGGCTTGGGATGTCAGCGGCCCTGGTTTGGATCCCACGTATGAGGGCCAGTGACACTGCCCTCTACAGCTAAGATGGTGAACAACAGCTCTGAGCGGGGCTGTGGTGAGTCCCCAGGGACGGCATAGGTGCAGCCCCTGCTGCAGTGGGCTGCCATAGGCTACAGTGAGTGGCCGGCAGCCAGTGTGAGCAGCTGGCAGCTGGCGTGAGCTGCCAAGAACCTCTGTGAGCGGCCCTCCAGAGGCCGGTGACCAATCTGCCTCACCCGAGAAGAGCGCAATGACGATACCAACATGGGCCAGTGAAGCAATGTCCTCCACAACTAGACTGACTAACAAAAGGACAGCAGCTTGTCTGTTCCCCTTCCCTGGTTCCCCAACGCTGTTCCCCCACCCCCAATTCCCCAATAAAATCTTAAAAAAAAAAAAGTACACCATTTACTAAAATACTCAGAAAAGCAAGTTATCAAATCATCCCTATGTTTTAGTATTTAAGTCCACTGTCAGTTCAAAGTGATCTGAAACTCATTCTGAGGGGTGTGTGTGTGTGTGTGTGTGTGTGTGTTGGGGGAAACAGAACCTATTTCTCTACCACTAAAAAGCAGGCTGCCTGTGGTGAGTCACATGGATACAGCAAAATATAGCATCGGTGTCTAATAGTGGCTCTGACCCAGCCACTCGGCACAGATACATGGTTAGCTATGACTAAAGCATAGCAGCGCTATTCGGGGGGTCTAATAATGTATCTGTTCTATTACAGACACTTGACAAGGCATGTTTAGCATCTCTTATTAGTTTAAAACTTTACATGTTAAAGTTTCACCAGAAATAGTTTTTGTCACTGTGATGAATCTTCACTCAATATTTAATTCGCTTAAAAGACAATGGAGGAGAAAACAACCTTCCTGATTAAGAAGTAGGTGACTCAGTCTCCTGACCCTACCTTCTTTTGACCAGGTCCACACACTCCAAAGGGATGGATTGCAGAAAGCCTGGCTTCCATTTACTTTGTTCCTATCCTGATACACTGTCCAGAAACCTCTGATCTTTTATTTTCAGCTTGTTTCCTTGGAGGCCTCATTTAGTCTCACAGCCTCACCTTCCACCTGGAAGCAGACAATTCCCAAGCACAAGTTCTCAGCTAGATTGGCCTATTCAGGGAGAGCGAGAGGGAAGAGCAGAGCACAGGGAGAGAAGCTGAGGGCTTCCTTCCACTAGGTAGCTACACCTGCGTGTCTGTAGCAGTGGCTCCCCCCCTGGCTGCCCGTTAGACTATTCTGGTGAGCTTTTCAACAAATACCAATATCCGAACCCCCTCCAAGGACTCTGATCTAAATAACTTGTGCAGGTTGGGGCTCACAGACTGGGATATTTTAAAAGGTCTCCAGGTGGGCCGGCCGAGTGGCTCAGTTGGTTAAGAGCTCGCTCAAGAGTGCGAGCTGAGCTCTGAGCAACAGCTGTTCGAGGCCAGCCTGAGCTGAGTTGCCGTTGAGCTGCCAACAGGTGGCAGGATGGCTCAGCTAAAAAAATAAAAATAAATAAATAAATATAAAATAAAATAAAAAAATAAAAGGTCTCCAGGTGATTCTAACAGATGGCCAGAGTCAAGAACCACCACTCTAACACTTTAGAGCATACGACAGATCTCTATGATGTGTCAGCTGCCCTCAACATGCTTCAAATGCAGTTGGGAAGAAAAGACTGAAATAGAGGATAATCTCAGACTCCTATTAGGGACAGGTGGTGTGTGATGGTTTCTGTTAGTGCTGAAAGAAAAGGCAGGGCTTCAAGACCAGCCAGGAAGGTGTCATGAAGATGGGATGTGTGCTGGCCCCTAAACAAGGCTGGGTTTTATTAATTAAGTTCCCTCTCCTCATCCACACTGCCAGCCCAATCAAGAACCTTGCAAGGAGATATCATTCTTAGGAGCTTCCATTCTTGCCTCTCTCCCATCCATGCTGCCCATGATTATGCCTTAAAATCATCAGTCTTATGTCACACCTGTTCTTAAAACCTAAGGCTCCCCGAGAGCTCACAGAAGTCCCTTCATGACTGGCCTGAGGCTGCTTGCCCATATGATGCCGATGAATGTTTATGAAAGAAACACTCATATGTCTTCTTACTCATGGACTGACTTCTACCTAATAGTGTATATAGATATGTGATAAGATCATCTTTGACACAGATATTTAAAAATGAATTTCCTTCTGGAAAAACTTCTCTGAATTAATTTAAAAAGCATGTTTGATTTAATTTTAAAAGATATATTATATGGTGAGTACATCCCAGGTACTGTACTCAACTCAGTAGGATGCAAAGATGAACACCCCCCTTCTCAGTATAATGAGAACATAAGAAATGCTGGGTTGAATTTTGCTATTGTCAAAAAGAACTGAATTCCAATTTATAAAGCACTCCTTTATTTTGTGAGCTCTTACTTAGCCTCAGTTTAGCCATGTGTAAGTTGGGGAAAATAATATTTACTTACAGGGTAATAGCAAGAATTAATGATGTGACATGTACAATACTTAAGTTGGTGCCTAAGACATAGTGACATTCAAAACAAAGGAAGCTCCCCTCTTTCTTATATTTAGTTAAATATAATCTGCCTCTAGTCTATATGTTCGTGATGCCTGACTTACAAAACAGAACTTTGAAATGAACTTTTTACTTGTAAAACTCCTATCATCAATTTTTAATAATTCATGTGAAATGTTAGTTTGGGTAAATAAAATCTGTGCGTTAATCCCATAGATGTAATTGAATTCCACTTACTTCCAAAGCAGGTTTAAATCCCAGCTCCCTTTTTCTCTTTCCTGCATTAGATGGTGACACTAGCGACCAATGAAATGCCCCAAAAGCTAGAAACATAACAAGAAGAGGACTCCTAGACATGGATGATACAGGTATTCAATTCCTAAATAATCGAGCTTTGATATTTATGCAAATAAACTGTTTGCTAGCTCCCCAAAATGGCTTTCTATATCTGGAAACAGGAAGTTGAGAAGAATTCAGAAGAAGAGTGAGGTGAAAATGGAAAGCAAAAATGAGAATGAAGCGATTTTAACAGTGTTCTCCAAACCTGAGTTATTCACCTTGTAACTAGGCATTCCCTGGAGAACCAGTGGTTCATATGACTAGGAAATGCTGCATTCCATATCCCATCTTGGGAATTTGCAACAAATATTAGCACAGGCAAAGAATTATATGCTAATTCTATTAGCATGTTAAATAACCTTTTTGACACTGTTAAACTCAGCAATTCCCAAAATTACCTGAACACTAAATTCTGTGTGTGTGTGTGTGTGTGTGTATCTGTGTCTGTGGGAATTAATAGTCTATGTTAATTTTAATATACTATGGAATTATGCAATGGCATATAATTTAGATAATGATGGATTACTGGTTTCTCTTTGCCACCAAAATGCATTCTTGCCAGTTCTCCATATTTTTTCCAATGGTTCTTCTTGATCCAAGCAAGCCACTTCACAAGAATTCCTATTTTAGCTTACAGATGCACAATCACAAGAATTCATTTTGCCTTTGGAAAGATGCGTGGTGACAAAGAAAAGAAAAACATTCAGAACTAATTCCAATGATGGTCTTAAGAAAAAAACACCAAAAAACAAAAAACAAAAACTTTGTTTCAGAAATAGAGATTTTGTCCGCTCCTGTGCACTCCTAAACCAAGTCTGTCGATTTATTCTTAAGAGGTCAAAGTTGTTCCACAACTAGAGTAAAACCTACTAAGAAAATGCAGTGCCACTCACAGATACTTTTATGTTTTAACATGAACCTCTTTTTCCTTTTGGCATTTTTGTTTTAAACTGACAGTGACTTCTATAATACAATCGTCATTTTGAAAACCAATGTTCCTAGAAGCAGAATAGCAAATTTTGGTCTCTCCCTTAGAAAAATATATTTATGTGAATCCTGGGTGCTCACAAATACTTATTTGATGAACCATACAGTGCTACAATAGCACAGTGGGCTTTACAACAAAAGAAAACACTGTAATTACTTCGTAGCTAATAAAATATTCAACAATAGCTGTTTTTGCAATGTAAAAGGCATTTCAGAGAATAAGAATGAATTTCTTTTTTAAGGAAAAAGTCTGCTTTGACTAGCCTATTCCCCCATCTCCTTATCCACTCATCGTGCACTACTGATCCACAGCCACTGCACCTCTCAATCCCATCCCCATTGCACCACCACCCATATCAATGGCAACTGCACTCTTGGGACAGCCACCTGACTGTCCTCTGCTTGTAAACGTTGCCTTGCCAGAGCATCATCACACTGCTAGAGCCATCTAGCTAGAGTATATATTTGTTCGGAAAGCAAGTCTACTTCAATTTTTGAATGGTGCTTTAAATAGCCAAATGCATTGGGTATTACCACACGCCAGCCATTGTACCCAAAGCTTTCAGAGATATAACCTTCTTTTCTCCTCATAATCCTGAGATGGGTACACTTATCATTGTCACTTACAGATGAGAAAGTACATGACTACAGAATTTATATAGCTTGTTCATGGTCACTGGGATGGCAGGTGGCAGAACTGGTTATCATCTCAGATTATTTGATGCTCTTGACCAGTCCATTATCAACCTTTCCTCGACCTGGCTCCCAAAGAATTCTCCATTCTCTTTTGCAGGGAGCTCGTAGTCTGTGAACTTCTCACATTCAGTGATTGTACAACGAGGGTCAAAAGCCTTTAAGTCACTGGGACAGAGGCAAGGTGAGGACACAGAAGCTCTCACAGGTGCCACCTCCCCTCCCAAATGAATGTGTCTCCGATGACCCATGCACAGTAATGGACATACCTTGGTCTCAAGTAAGGAAGCACTAGCCCAACAAATGCTACAGAACTTGTGCTAATACTCTGTCCCTGTAGAACATGGAGCTACATTTTGAAACATTGGGGTTTTTAGATATTAATCACATGCTACTCCTGAGCTTTGCCTCAGCTTCTCTTTCCACATCTCATCCAGGAGAAGTACAATGAAGGCAATGGGGAGAAGCAGCCAACTCTCAGACACGCAGGGACAGAAGAACGTGGGCTGCAGTTGCAGCCATAGGCTAGTTTCATAAAGGACCATCCCTCTGAGTTGTTATAGAGCGTATAAGAAGAAACAGTCATATGAAAAAGGAGAAAAGGTTAGATATTTCTACAACTGCCCTGACAGATTACACACACACAACACTGTTCGATAAATATTTTATTGTTATTCCAGGAAAAGCTTTTAAAGGACTACATAAGCCAGCAATTATGGGGAAGGGATGTCTCCTTCTCAGAGAGAGGAGGAATGTCAGCTTGCGCTGCTAAGAGGGTGGGCTCACACCGGCCAGCTTGCTGAAATGTGCACACAGGCAGCCAAAAAGCCAGAGTCGCAGGTCCCAACTCCTACTTATTTGTTAAAACAGAAAGTATACACAAATATCTCAGATGCAGCCTTTCGGAGTGATTTGAATAAAACAGAGGCACTCGGCTTGTGTGTACCCGCTGTTGTGTTTCTGCCTAACAATTATCCAAACCCCGGCACAGAAAGACCTGACTGAAAGAGGCCTGGCAACTGATGGTCCAATTGTTAGGGCTGGTGCTCAGCTCTAAACTGCCAGCCTCTGCCACCCAGGTCTAAACCCATTTCTGATTGGAAAATATAGGCAGATATTCAGCATCATGATCTTGTTTAAATTAAATTGGAGAAACTGCAGTGCTCCAAGTTACTTGGGAGTCTTGGTAGAATGTTAAAGATATTTTGAGATTTGTTTTTTTCTTTTCTTTTTTTTTTGGGGGGGGGCCACTTACCAGTACTATCTTAAATGCTTTCCTTATAGTCAATACAAGTTATTGAAGTGAGTGTGTGTGTGTGTGTGTGTGTGTATGGGGGGGGCGATGGATGTTCACATTTCCCTGCTATAAGAAAGACTGCTTACACCAGCAAAAAAATTACCATGAAAAGTAATCATCGACAGCCAATTAACCATTATAAAAAAGATGTTACTTCTGAAATATTCAATAATGTAAGTTAAAAGCCTATTATTCCACTCAAAGGTATACATACATACCTACATTTGGGATTTCACCTGAAACTTGAAACGATATAGAAATTGCTACTTTAAGAGCCACTTGACACAGCGCATAAACATTCTTAAATGTGTCAGAAGCAGAGGCATTTATTTATAGCATCTAAAAGTATAAATAAAGTAATTGTGAAAACACTTTTCCCCCTAAGCTACAGTTGGCCAGAAAGTAAATCACACCCCTTAGCATTTTTAAAACCTACAAAAAGGCTGCTGCAGTTTCATTCCTTTTCTTAAATGGCCTTTAAATAAATACATGAGTCAGTTAAGAAAGGCATTTGCTTGAATTAAAGTGATAATTCTGCCAGGATGTCAGTACAATTAATTGTGGGTGGCAGAAGTTTTAAATGAGGCTAAATTAGGGATTCTAGTTTATTTATTTATTTTCTCCTCTCTACTGCTGTAATTAGAAGCTTTGGGTTCATCTTGAAATTGTGCCTTGTCATGGAACATCATACCTACATGCTCTTATGACAAGCCCTATGGCATATTTTTTTAATGACCAAAAATGTGGGGTATAATTCAGGTACATCAATCTAGTCTCCTTCTACTATTACTACTACCACTACACACACACACACACACACACACACACACACACACACACCATCACACTCACACATACATTCACACACTCACACACCATTACACATACACTCATACACACTCACACAAACATTCACACACTCACACTCTTACACACTCACACTCTTTCACACACACACACTCACACTCTCACACACACTCTCCATTATACTTATTTTGTTTCTTCCACAACCCTGAAATTTTCATCCCTAGTACAGTTCTCTTTTATTTCAATACCTTCAATACCAAAGACAAAATTATTTGAGTCACGGAGTTGGATTCTTGGGAAGTTGTTTCATAAAAGAAGTCAAAACACTCCGCCTTCAAAATCTCTGCTTGCCTGAGCTACCTGAACCAAGGCCCGAAATAGCCATCTTTCATAGACTAATATGCTTTGCTAAAAACGGGTGGTCCCGTTGTGTAAAACGTTATAAATGATGCATCCTCCTCGCAGAGCTGACAGTGTCTCCAGGCACTGCCTAGTATTGCTGTGAAACTGCTACCAGCTGAGCAACTGAACTAATGAGTTTCAGGAGACAGAAACCATCACACATTTGGGAGAAATCTGCATTTAGTGTCCCTCACACCAAAATGGGGAATGATCTCCTAAAGTGCAACACAGTAAACAAAAAAGGAAAAGTTCCACATGAGAAGTAATTTTATGCTAGTCATTTAATTGGCATTAGACTACTTCCACAGTCATGTCTGTCTGTCAAGTAAAGATATTACAAATATGTTTTTACAAGGTACTGGATTGTCCACTATTGTCTATACCCTGAAATCAAAATATCAGAGGATATTGAGACACTGTCTCCATTTCACCCTAATATGACGACTAAGCATCAGACACAAGATTCCGTCTGCTATTACACTGTGCACACTGTAACAGCGAAGAAAAAAACAACACTGTGTTCAGCTCATTCACTCCATCTACCTTTTGCCACCTTTTTGCAAGTTGTTTCCTGAACTATATGCATTTTTCACCCACAGTTCTGAGCACAAAAGGATCAAACGGCACACTTCGTGCAGCCTAAATAAAAGAACAGTGGAGTCTTCAAGAAGGTGACTGTGGCATTTATAATCTGCATTCCCAATTCCTGAACTTCAAAATAAACACCGGCTGCCTTGAGGACAATGCAGCAGGGTTAACACATGACATATCTCCCAGTCTTCAACATTTAAGTGCAGAACAAGACCAACACACAGGCAAACCTTCTGCAGAGGAGGAGGCAGATGGCAATCGAGCCCAGAGGGGAGGAAGAATTCATCCTGTTTTACCTACCGGCATTGTCCATGTCTCAGCAGTGGCGAGGCAAGTTCTGTAGCCTGGGAGCTAGGAAGCCCGGCTCTTCTCCTGGCTAACGAAGCACCCTGCCCTTCTGCTGATTATCAGTCCTTGCTGGCACACAGAGCATACTTCATGCACTGTCTGCAGGAGACACCGCCAGGAAATTTATATCTCCAAGGATGACAAACAGCCATTAGCTCCATTACAGGCTGATTAAGAGAGACTGAGCCTATCAAGTGGATACTTGAATCCACTGAGGTTTTCACCTCTGTTCTAAGCAAAAGAGGAAAAAAAAAAAATCACTGCAATGTGGAGAGTATGCACATTTCAGGAAAGAGTGCACAGGCTGTGCAGCACACAGGGCTTTCCCGAAAGATGCGAGGGTAAACGTGAGCAGGCAGAGGCACAGACAATTAAAAGGTAAAAAGGAATCTTTAGAAATACAATCAATTAATCTTTCTTTGGGGCTGGTCTAAATGTGGTCCGCCAGCCTTTATCACTGACATCACTGAATGACTGGGCAACTTTTCAGTTTAAAATTTTACAGTTTTCTTGTTGTTATTGGGGGTGAGCACGGAACCCCAGATAAAACATTTTAAAATAAAGGCAAACTTTAATATTTCTGCTCTAAATAAATGCTGAGAGGCTGAGTACTGCCATTCCATTTTGGTTATGTTTTCATCATGGCTAGTGTTCCCATTTCTGGTCAGAATTTCTGCCAACCTAGCCTAACAGAGAAATGCAAAAGAATTTCACTAAATGTCACTAATCATACAAGAAATAATGGTCAGAAGATGTCGGGGGACTCTATATGATGCTACAATCTGTAGCCATCTCAACAACAGAAATCTGAGGATCAAGAAAAATGTATTTACTAACACAGGAAAGTCCATTTCACTTCTTTTCTTTCATTTGGCAATATAAAGATGACCCCCAAAGATACAGAAAACAGCTCATAAAACCAAGGCACAAGGATGAACAGAGTGCTGAAGAAATCATACGTCATGCTGTGGCTGTTCTGACATTAGAATCTGGGGACAGCATAACTGAATTTTCTGCATTTTCTCAGATACAGTAAAAAAATTCACAATGGCCTCATTTGACCTATGCATGATACAATGAATTCACAGTACAGTAAGACTACAGGTTTTTTACTTTAACAAGTTTTTTTGTTTCTTTGTTTGTTTTTTAAGAAAAACAGTTCTTAGTGTGATTATACTCCCAGGTTGAAAAGCAATTCATTTATTTAGCATTTCTTTATGCCACTGGAATTTCTAGTGACAAACTACCTGTAAATTATTTATAATCTAGTCTTCCAGTTCAAAAGCTTCTAGGTATTTTTGTTTTTTAATGTAATTTCAGGTTTTCCTATAGATTTGAAGTTCCTTGATTGTTTAAGCAAAATACTTCATTTATATCAGTATTAGTACAGAATATTTTCTTAAAAGTTGAATTTCTCAGTGATTTTGCCCTAACATTTTTATCCCCTGTATTTTAATTGTCACAAAAATTTTGAACATGTCATTCTATTAATTTAAAAAACAAAAATCATGTTTTTTAAAAAATGCTTGGATTCCATAAGACTGAAAACACTGTGGCTTCTATGCCTCATCTACTTGTCCTGATTAAGAATGCCAGCTACCCAGAGTGAATGTCATCAGTCGAAATCTAGGGCAAAGTAACTGTCATTTTTAAAGAGAGGAGTTAGGGAAATATGAAATATAAAACAGAGCAAATACATCATAAAATCTGAGATTTCGGTTAGGAGTAGCTAAGAAGTGTCATCTGTTGGCAGTGCACATTGAATAATATGAATATATTTATGTTAGCTTTGTGCACAGTTCAAAATGTGGCTCTGATTATCTTTATTAAAACAGTCAGTCCCCAAATAACAAATGGATTGTGTTGCAAAAGTTTGTTTTGTTGGTCATTTGAAAAACACTTTTCTCATAAACACTGATTGGGTTCCAAGGAGAGACTATTAAATACGACTTAACTCATGATATGATTTATATAAGATCCACAGTCTCTTATACACAATTCTAAAATCCAGAAGGTTCTGAGAATCTTAAGGGGTTTTTGTTTTTCCCCTAAGTTTGGCCCTAAAACGCATCTGTGTCCCAACCTAAGTTGAAGTGATGTGAGGTTATTTAAAAATCTTTACTTATCTCACTTAGAGCAAATAATCATGTTTTGATACAGAAATTTTTATGTTATAGCTTACGGAAATCTGTTCAGACCCTGCTGCTGCTGATACGTAATATGCAGTATATACATTATATTACCTTTCTAAAATGCAAAAATTCTGAATTCTGAAACACTCCTGACCCCAAGGGTTTCAGATGAGGGACTGTGGTCCTTCCGTACATTTTTGCATTTGAAAGGGTAGAAAATAACCTTTTCTACTGCTTGGCCACAGGACCCCCTTCCTTATTTAGGAACTCACTCATTCTCTCCTTCACCTGCTAATACCAGACCCTCTCTAACTACTGATGATATAAGAGATAGACAAGGGATAGACAACATAGAAAGAGGTCTGAAAATAATGGAACTAAAGTTGAGTGTCTATTAGGGGATCCGGATATTTAAAAACTGCATAAATTGCCATGGGCACATCTGCTTTGTGCCTCCCTGCCTTCGCTACCAGCACCACTACTGCCCCTTTCTGGCACCAAAAGAAGCCACTGTAACAGTGAAAAAGCACAGTGAGTGGAACATTTTCCTCAAGCTCCAGGGAGAATCCACTCCTTCCCTTGATTTAATTCAGACCCACAATTAAAATGCTCTTGTTGGGGAATGCCTGAATACAAATGTTCACCAGGCCTTTCTAATTGTCCCAGAGATGCTATGTGGCACAGAAGCAGCATCAATAAGCTTAATGTTCAACACTGTGTTTTAAATATGGGTTTAGTTCCCATTTTTATTAACTTCCCCATATGCTTATTCCTCCGCTGTCTTGGAATCAGGCTAATTTGTTTGGGGCCAATGGTTATTGGAGCACTTGCATCCAAAATACCCTCAGTGCTATTCCACCCACCCCCCCGCCCCGCCCCACCAGAAAGAAGGCTATACCTGTCACTGTCTGAGTTTTTTAAGGATAGCTTGCCTGAGGTTAGTGGTAAGGTGTTTGTGACTCCAAGTCTGACCAGGCGAGGAAGCAAGGGCAAGGCCACCAGTGGTGTCCTTGAAGGCCACCAGTGCCTTCAAATGTATCAGCCAGCACCTGGTGATGACCTGGCCATTATCACAGCTTGCTCCAAAAAGCTATTAGCAACCTTCTCGCTCTCAATTTCAAAGAAGAAGAGAATGCCTTGACTTCCTAGAAAAGCTCTGCTTATTTCACGTTACTTATTAACTTTTCCATGAGACATTTTCATGTGTTGGGGACACAGGGAAGAGCTGGTGAAATGATGCACTGCCTTTTTTGACTAAAATCTGAGCCCAGGTAGACCAAGAGCAGTTCCAATGGATGCGGTGGAGGACAAGGAAGAGCCAGAAACACGTTTCCAAGAGGTGTGGTCACTCCAGAGGCATAGGATACAAATATAATGGTTTGGCTTTCAGGAAACCAACTGGGATCCTTCTCTACAAAACGTAGACTCTGTTCCTTAGAATAGAAAAATGAAAAGAATAAATGGCCCAAGTTATCACATTGCTTGGCCCAGGTAATATCCTGAATACCCAGATCAGCCCATCAGACCTTCTCACTCTCTGATTCACCCAAAGAAACAAAGAAGTGCTGGGATATTGACTACCAATCAGGAAGTAGTGAAGCTCATTCCCAGTTCCTTTGGGAACAGATTTTACTGTAAATCTGTTCTGAAGAGATTTTGGCCACTGCTTTTACAAGAGCAGCTACCGGATACAGATAGTTTCAATGAGCAAAGTGCTTGGATTTATAACTCTCCTAAGTACTAAACCAAATCCCGGAACTATTAAAAAAAAAAAAAAACTTCAGTGGAGGAAGTCTGGCAACAGAGAGTATTTCCAGGAAAATCTGAACAACAACAACAAAAAAAAGACATTTATCTAACGTTCTATTATCTGGATTTTAGGAGGATACTTACCTGATATGCCTGTTTTCAATGATTTCTAACCATTCTCCTTTTGAGGTTTCTCTACTGGTGTCTGAGTGGAGGCGGGGTCTCCTAATGACTCATTCAAGTTTGCTTCTCCTCCTGTGTACACTGTCCTTAGATTATATCTTCTATTCACACAGACTCATCTAACATTTTAGTGCAGGGGCCATGGGCCGTTTCAGCCTCCCCCGAGCTCTGCCTGACGGCTAGACCCTAAGGAAGCTGTGGCCGTTGGACACAGTCTCCCAACATGTTTGGCCTTTTGGTCAAGATGGTTTGGTGAGTGCTTGCTTGGACATCACCCTTCTGCTCCAAACATACAGTGACGATAGATCAAATATTAACTAGGTAAGTCACAGCTGGGCTGGGAAAGCTAGATAACCACTTCTATGGATTAGAAAGGAGCCAAAAGCTTTTGAGTTTTCCACTGAGCACTGAGGGCCTGCTGTACTCAAGGTGCTTTGTGGTGGAGGCTTGAAGGCCAGGCGCTCAGGTCCTAGGGGGTGATGAGTTTAAGAGCCCCGTGGAAGGAGGGGTCAAAGCCAGCTGAGGCTCTTTCTGAATGAATGGGGTTCCCTGACACAAGAAAGGGAATTGGAAAAAAAAAAAAAGGGGCTTTTGACCTATTTGTAGAAGCCATGGCTTTATAAAGGCTAGATGGGTAGTGGGAGGAAAAATCCTCACAACCAAGAATGGACTAAGCTTCACGCTGGTTCCCTCAATACTAGGTCAGAATACCCCCTGACAATAGCAGGAGCCCCAGGATGTCACTGGAAGACCCGAGTCTAGACTGGAGGACCAGAGGGAGAAGGTGGAGGCAACTCCAAACCATAAAGCTATTTGAGAGGGAGAGAGGCAGAGAGTCAAAACCAAACCAAGAAGCAAATACACAAAAAACGACCTCAAAATGAATGCGCAAACTGAATTCCAAAATTTCTTCAGATTGCTAATATTTAAAAAGCAAGTAAATAAAATAGCCCATAAAACATCATTTCAATCTTCATGATGTCAATATCATAGAAGAACCTCATAAAGATTTTTAATAACTGGGTTAACCAAAGAGATAAGTGAAGGCGAGACATCTATCAAAAACAAATAGAAAAATATGAAATAAAAAAGGTGGGTATGAGACAAGAATAAATGGGTATGGAAAATAACTCAAAGAAAATTGTGGAAATGAAAGACAGATAACATTTAGACTAACATAGACTTCTCATTAGCAATCATAGATGCCAGAAGACGAGCTGCTGCATTTAAATATTATTTCTGATGGGAAGCTAAATTATAAATCTATAAATCAGAGCAGAATGATATAGGCTTACTATTATCCAGATCAATTTATTTACTACTTGAAGAATTTTCAAAAATAGCTTTCAGTAACTTTACATACACTTTAGTATGGCCAATGCTCAAAAAATTATTGAGGCAGCAGCAATATAACCAGGTCACCAGAATGGAGAAAGAGGCATTTGTCTGATTTGGTGCTGAGTAACTGGCAAACGAGAGCTCCTAACTCCATCCATCAGCTATAAGTGGGGCCTGTTGCTTGCAGGCAGTTACAGCTGCTTGTGGGTGAGTCTATGATTATAAAACCAGCAAACAAAGGGGAAAACTGGTTCACAGAATCTACTCCAGGATTATAGAGCATGAACAAATTCTCTCCACAAGCCATCATTTAGCTGAAAGCATGATGGGTACCCACCCCAATTAGTTAGCAACTTCCCTTCAACTGACAGATGCTCGACAGGTATATGCTGGCTTGACTGAGGGAATCCTGTCACCCAAACTCACAAAGATGATTGTCTCTGGCAGGCTTTAAGAGAGGGTCAGACGACTGTTTTCTAAGATGAGCAATCAGTTGGCAGTCTAAGCAAATCTGACCCACTAACATGATCATTTGGTCAGGCCAGACCTTGAAAGCTTTAGCCAAGGCATATGCTCTCAATTTGCCCAAATCCCCTCCTCCACTCCCTATTGTCTTACAATGAGTCGCACATACCTATATGACTTGCCTTGCTCCTGAAAGCATTTGTGCCCAAGTCAGCAGAATGGACTGATGACCTCTCAAATCCCTTCCAGACTCATGGTTCTATAAAGAAAGGGTGTGATATTTTAGTTATCTAGATAGCATGGAAAGGGAAAAGGTTTAGGCTGGGTCTTTTTGAGCTGTTCCTATAGGCTGGCAAGGGCAACACGGCTTGGCAACCAGAAAAAGGTCCTTCATGGGATACCTCACTGGGATTCATCAAACAAAAAAGGTCCCGTGGGCTCTGAATGAGTTAAATGGCTAAACATTTCTTGAGTAACAAGAAGTTTCTTAACTTGGATAATTCCTTGTCAAACATGAATTGATTACTCTTGCTACAAGATACAGTCCACAAAAGCAGGGGTCTTCTTGGTCTTCACAACCATTAAGTGCTCAGCAGTTGTTTTTAGAATGATACATGACCAGATAAGTGATGCATGGATAAATAAGGAAACATTGTGGGCCAGGCAAGGCCCATTCTTAATTTCAGCCATTCCACATTTCACCAACTAGGGAATCCCTTTATACCTAAAAAGTACTGGTCACATTTTCACTCATTCATCAATTTCCACCCAATTTCCTTAAATAGTTCAATGAAATTTTAGTTTCCTCCTACAAAAGTACACTTTGCTAGGGCTGGCCAAGTGGCGCATTCGTTAAGAGTTGGCTTGGGATGCCAGCTCTGAGCAGCAGGGCCCCGGTTCGGATCCCACCTGAGGGCTAGTGATGCTGCGCCCTCTACAGCTAAGATGGTGAACAACAGCTCCACCTGGAGCTGGGGTCCCATGAGTCGCCGGTGACAGCATAGGCTGCAGCCCCTGCTGCAGTGGGTTGCCATGAGCTACCGTAAGGGGCTGGCAGCCAGCGTGAGTCACCGGCAGCCAGCATGAGCTACAGTGAACCGCCGTGAGTGGCAGTCCAATGACCGGCGACAGACTGCCTCATCTGGGAAGGGCGCAATGATCACAATACCAACATGGACCAGTGAAGCGACGTCCTCCACAACTAGACTGAAGAACAAAGGAAAGCAACTTGTCTGTTCCCCTCCCCCAGTTCCCCAATAAAATCTTTAAAAAAAAAAAAGTACACTTTGCCATCTATTAGTAAACAATGGGTAAATCCTAATACTTGTTTAGCCTTCAGATGAATTGGAGAAATGGTTCTTTTTCACCGTGCTGCTTTTATCTCCTTCTCCAGCTATTCACTGAAGAAAGAAGTGGGTGGGGGGGGTTACCTGAGTTTTTCACATTAAACCATGACAACATGCTGAGCACACAAGAGGTAATTAGTACATGTCTGACTGATTTAACTGGGGACTAAGTTCTCAGACCTTTCCCACTAAGCCATTGTTCTAAGGAAGTGGGATAAGATCTTATCTATTAATTACTAGGGAGGAATTTCATGTGCTTACTATTCACACCGCTACACTTGGCACAGGTAAAAGTGAGCATCAACACTGGCCATCTAAATGGTTCTGGAAGGACTTGTTGGGGATCAGAGCAAACATCTAGCAACAGTTTTGGAAGGAATATACATGATTCCTCCACGACGGTTGGAGCAACGTTTCTGGGAGCCATGAGGGCAAAAAGAAATAAACATTTGTCTCTGATATGAGGAGCAAGACAAGGAAAGGCGCTGGATAACAATCAGGATTTAGCCAGGTTCTCACATCACAGCAGGGAAACGGGCCAAGCCAGGGACGCCCATGAGGTTGTTCTCAGGGCAGTAATTGTCCGTCCTATGGCTGCTTTCTCTACCTGATTCACAGGCTTGCTTTCTATTTGCTTTTCCCATTGTCTTTTCATTTGCTACCACTGTAACAAATTACCACAAATTTAGTGGCTTATAACAACCTTCATTTATTCTTATAGTTTTAGAGGTCAGAAGTCTGAAATGAGTCATACGGGGCTAAAATCGAGGTGTCAGCAGAGCTGAATTCCTTCTAGAGGCTCCAGGGGAGAATCCATTCCTTGTCTCTTCCAGCTTCTAGAAGCAGCTGGCATTCCTTGGCTGATGGCCATATCACTCCAATTTCTATTTCTGCTGTCACATTGCGTTTTCTTCTTCTGACCTTCCTGCCCATCTCTTGCAAAGGACCCTTGTGATTACACTGAGCTCAAAAGAATAGTCCAGGATAATTTCCCCCACTTAAGATCCTTAACTTCATCACATCTATAAAGTCCCCTTTGCCATGTAAAGTCACAGATTCACAAGTTCTGGAGATTAGGATGTGGACCTCTTTGGGGGGCATTATTCAGCCTACTACATCCTGGTCTTCTCAAACTACATGTCATCAAACAAGTCATCTTCATAAAAGTTCTCTCTCCCTGGGAACTGCTCAAAGATATCCATGTCACCCTGAGTGGACCTGAGATCTTGAGTGTTGGGTAGTAGGTAGAAAATATGGTAGGCGGTGGGAGAAGTATTAGAAAAGGCACCAGTAGTGGGATCTGTGCAGATAACTAAAGAGTATTTAGCAGGAGAAAAAGAGTAGAAGAATTATAAAGAAGAATGTCAATATAATGGGCTTGGGGGACTTCTAAGAATCTAAATACATATGGCATTCAAAAAGCTCGGTCCAGGGTGCCTCAGAGGACATCAACAAAAGTGTTTAGGCCAATCCTGGATTAAGAATTTAAAAACCTTTTAGGAAGGGCACAGATGAAACCATGTGTTATGTGGGGGAGAATGGGGGCATCAAATCCCCCCAATCTCTGTATCACTGGCTCCCTGGCTCCCCATCAGGAAATACAGGCAGCAGAAGAGAAATCTAAGAGTCAGAGCTCTGCAAAGATGACAGATGCAATACATCTTATTCTGACCTTGTATGCCCACACTTGGTGTGTGGATTGTAAGAAGTAGGGATTTCACTTCATTTTTAGGAAGACTTACTGATTGATATAGGATGATAGTCACCTTCAGGAAAAGAAATCATATTTAACCATTTAATGAAAACGCATGAGGACTTCACTACTTGCCTGGAGGCCAGTATTACGACTATTCAAGGTAGAAAAGCAAAGCTACTGAGGTACCCCTGACCTCCACAGCATTCTTTAGAGGAGGGGAGAGCAATCAGCTCCTTAGAGCATGTCTTTCATTTCTGGGAGGCTAGGGTGAATAGCTGTCTTTCTGGAAGTCGTTCCTGTTCCTCTCCTACAACGGGATTTCCTGAGATAAAAATGAATGTGCTTTTCCACAGAATGGGGAGTGAGAACACAGGGGGAAAACCCACGCCAAGAGTAGAAAGGAAGATCAGGAGTAGAGAGCGCAATGACATGGCCTTGATTTGGAAACCAGGGGCAAAAGCAAAGGAAGGAAGAAAGCAGCAGTGAGAACAGCTATGACAGCGATGGGACTTGGTGGTGCAGGACACAGGAGAGACAGAAGGGGTATGTGGGCCAGCTGAGTCCTCAAGGTCAGATGCTGTGCTTCTTAAAGAGGGATTTGGCTTTTCTGTAGACAAAGCATTCACTTGCCGAAAACCTACTGTATTATTCACTTGGAAACATTTGCTGTAAACATTTATTACTGATACTCGGATATAAACATGAATAAGACAGTCTTTTTGCTAGTGAAGCCCAAGTAAGTGGGAGCCTCTGCAACAAGAATAAGCACCAAGAGGTAAACCGTCTGAGAAAAGATGACCAGCTTCGTTGGCCACCCTCAGCTTGGCAAATGGAACATGCTAAAAAGACACGGTATGAAGACTGCGATGAGACAGGGCATTGAGTGATATACAGATCTGTTTTGCTGGGGACAGGGAGGTATTTTCAATGGCCAATTTTGCAGGACGGATGACCAAGATTTAATTATCATTTGCACAGTGCTCTACGGTATCTGTAATTCATTTGAGATAGCTGAATTACTTAATAAGCTTGATGACTACTAAACTGTGTCAACTTTATATCACCTCTGCAAACTGGCTAATTCTCAAATGTGCTCTTATTCTTTAAAGCACTATTCTAAGAGCCTCCAGTAGCTACTGCTTATATAAGAAATAGTATGAACCATGGAAAAACTTAAAAGGACCCTGACAGGAACAAACTCTTCTCTGAGTCTACCTAGAACCCACCTACTCATAGACAGGAAACGAGTAGGAAAAGGTTACTGAATTAATGTTAAAATAGTAACATCAGCATGCAATGATTCACCAGTGTGTTTATCTTTAGAGGGATAAGTAGAACATTCTGGCAACATTCTTTTTCTTTATTCGAACAGCATTCTTTCTCTCTTCAAAAAACAAACAAACAACCAAACAAACTCTAGTCCTTTTCATGGAAGGCTTCACTGGGGACTGGAACTAATGGAGAGCTCAGGTAAAAAGTTTAATTTACAATTTAAAATGTGAACATCCAAATAAAATACATGGCCTGGAACTTTCAGGTAACATCAGTGTATCAAGGCATCCTACAATATTTGCTTTGGGCACATCCTACGGCTTGCTCTGGGCAAGTCTGAAATAAAAATATGTTAGCTCATCAGTCATTTGAGTCTGGAAACATTTAAATAATTAAGCTCCAAACCCAATCAGCAGCACAGAATGCTCATGACCCTGGAGATGTCCCGGGCCTTGTCTGCTCTGCTCAGCAGATCCACAAACGACCCCAGGGCCAAGTCAATGTGGCATCAAACCCTCCCTCCACCTAGTGAATGTGGCATGGACCCCTCCACTTTTGGTTCATGCTAAATAAAGCTAGACAATCAGGAGCTTATCACTTACACTCCTTCCTTTACCTTAGTTCATATATATTTTAGTGACCATCATCTAATTGGACTTCCTAATGAGCAACACCATTCCGTGTCCATCTATATTTTGCACCAAATGCGTCACACCTTATGAAGGTTGCTAAATTTGATCTTACTACACGAGTCTAAAACTGGCTTGCTTCTAAAACCTGAATTGAAAAGGTAACAGAAACACGACTGGCTTTAGGAAACTGTACGTTATTCACCCAATCACTATGCAACAGTACTCATTTCAGAACTTCCCTCAGCTGCTGTGTTTGCAAAGAAACTCTGCTGACACAAAGAAACACAAGCTGACCGGAAGGAGAGAGCCCCTCCAGTGTCCGGCGACATCCCCACAGACCCGATTCACCCCAGCTCACCCCACCGACAGCCTGGTTAATGAGAGCGAAGCAGGGCCAAGCGCTTTGTAGTGGCTCCAGCACACTCTCCGCACATAGCAGCAGACGCCAAGCCCTGCGCGCCCAGAAGCTGCTGGCTGCACACCAGTTGATGGCAAGCTCCCGAGGGTGCCCACATGTCGGCCAACTCGGTCAAGCCAAGGCCAACGCTGAGGCAGAAGCCCAGGCTTGCTCCCTGGACCAGAATCAAGTCAAAGGCTTTTCCTAGTTCACTTCCTTGGAGGCAGCAGCGGCAGCGATGCCCTGTTTTCATTTAGAAGAGAATTAATGCCAACCCCAGTGTATTGTCTCCAAGTTCCACCAGAAGAGCTGTGCTGGTTTAAATGCAAGCAGTTACCCTTTCATGGCTTTTCAAGTGAACAGCTGTCAAAAACACACCTATATTTTACAAATTCATTCCAGCCATGCTCACGGAGCACCAGGCAGGCTGGGCACTGGGCAGAGGGATAGGAACTCAACAGAGAACAGGTCGCTGCTCTGAGACGTCACAGTGGGGCGGAGAGAGCAGACAACTGCAAGTGTACAGATGGAAGGCCACACCCCATATGTCTAAATATTCAGAAGCTATAAAACCAAGCTGACAAACGGCTAATGAAAGAATGTTCTACCCTCCAACCTTAACAAATGCAACTTTATAAGATGTAGAACAGGGCCACGCTGGAAGCCGGCCTCCGGCACGAGGCCCCTGCTTGGCGGACCATCCTCGGTTTGTCCCACACTGTGAGAGCTGCATGCCGGGCTCATGTCAGCATGTACTTTCTGTCACCACATCCCACACGCAGCCACCCCAGGCTTCCCTGGGGTACAAACATTAGCAGTATAGTCTGTCCGCATCCTCATAGAAATGGGTCTAGGTTTGCAGTCCAGGCGGGCCCTAGAAGTGGGCTGAGGGCTGTTTTGGACCAGGAATTCCAGGATCCCAGGTCCCCAAAGTATGGTCTAGGAAAGGGGGTCTGGGTGCCAGGCAGCCCCTTCCTGCCCTGTGACAGAGGTTACCTAGAGGAGGCCCAAGTGGGGCCCAGGGCAGGATCTCCTCGTGCCTGAGCGTAAGGGTAGCACTGAGGCCATCACCTGCTGGCAGAGGCATCCTCTGAGACGTCCTGAATCCCATGGACCTTTAGAGCCTTAGGTCAGAAGCCCACGGAGTTCCCTGCTGTGTCCTGCCTGCTTCCTGAACTTCCACTCCCTCTGGTCTGTGGCCCCACTGGGCCACATTCATGCAGCTCTTGGGCACTTGGAAACAAACATTCTGCTGCTCTCATGTAACTCTGGGCTGGGGAAAAGCCCCTCAGTGCCCTCCTGGTCTCCCAGGCGCGTTCTCTGCTGCGGTGCCACACGGTGGGGCAGCGAAGCTGATGACACGCTCAGGCAGCTGGGTTGGAACACCACGCATACAGATGTTTCTTTTTCTTTCTCAATGTGCTTGATGCAGGGTGGCTCCAGAGAGACCCTAGTGTGTCCGGGTCTGCCTGCCGCCCTCATTATCCTCCAGCAATTCTTTTATCTCATGCCAGGCCTAGGCTGTGGAAACCCAAAAGCCAAAAGCTGGCTTCACTGTTCTCTGCTTTCTGCTCTGTCACCCTTTCCTGAGGAAGTGAATGAGGAATGCCCCAGCTGCTGGGGCTAACGGAGATGTCACACGGTGCAAAGAATTACAGGAAGAAGATCTGTTACTATTTCAAAACGATGTCTCAATAACGTACATAAAATTATTGTAAGAAGCACTGTCATTCATATACAAATCTAATTATACTGGCCCACTGTCAGTGGGATATAAATGGAGAGTTTTTCTGGTAGTGGGTGTTCTAATTCATTCGTGGTGCCAGTCAATCCACCTAGTGACAAGCACAAGCAATGGCAAGATGGCCCTCTGGGCTTGGGGGACAGGATGAGGCCGCACAACAAGAGCCAATTAATCTACCCACATGAAGACATCATAATGGGCTGTTCTTGTGACCTGAATTTCCTCACCACAGTAACCTCAGCTAATAAGACACAAGGCTTTTTCTTTCTTTGATCTTCAGATATAACATATAAGACAGCTTGTTCCTGTTACTAAATAAAAAAATAAACACATGAGAAAATAAATCCCATTTGAAAGTCAAGCTCCTGGAGTGATATTTAAACGTAAAGAGCTTGCAGAATCGTCTGCTGGGTGGGATTTCCTTCCTTTCTTTCCTTTCAATGGCACCCACTTGTGATCCCAAATGCCTATGAGCTTTGTAACCCAGAACACTGTCATTAGCGGTCCAACACCGATTTTATATTAAATAAATAACACGGGGGAGGTGAAACGGTAGGTTCTTCTTGATTCGGTTCTTAAAATAACAGATGTAAGCAGCCACACACTGATAGACTTTTGATCCAAAAGCACATTGAAAGTCGGAGACTGGTGTTCTCCTCTGAACAATCAGAGGGGCTTGGCTGAAAACTATGATGTTTTTATGAACATGGATCCTTCAAGCTTCGGTGGTGAGTTCCTGAAAGGCATCTACCTGCAGCACATGTAAAGTTTTAGCATCTCCCCTAATACAGGGAAGCTATCACAGTAAAAATCAGTTGTATATATTTTTAAAAAACCCTATAGGTTTTAAGGAATGTAAGACCACCCCCAAATTCCAGTTCTTATGTAAATTAAATTTACTTTCAAATAAATACATGTTCTTTAATCACTAAGTACCGGCAAACTAATCCATTTTAAACTCCATCATGATGAATTTTAATTGCTGAGCACAGATTTTAGTGCCTATAATATTCTGTAATAAACTCAGCCTGGGCATGATTATTATATTTTTAAATACACAGTTAGGTTAAGTTACAAACATTTTGTTTAGAAATTTTCTGTCGACTTTTCTAAGTGAGATTTTTCTGTCACTTTCCCTTCTGGCTTTAAAATAGGCTGGATGTGCTTCATCGTTTTCTGTAATATGAAATAGTTTGTGTAGTATTAGTGTTATTTGCTAAATTGTGTTTCCCAAATTCATATGTTGAAGCTTTAACTTCCAGTACCTCAGAATCTGATTGTATTTGGTGGTTGGACCTTTCAAGAAGTGATTAAGTTAAAACAAGGCCCTTAGGGTGTGCCCTAGTCCAACCTGGCTGGTGTCCTCTTCAGAAGAGGAAATTTGAAACACAAAGAGATACCAGGGATGCTCGCTCATAGCGGAGAGACCATGTGAGGATCCAGGAAGGCAGCCACTTGGCAAGCCAAGGTAAGAGGCCTTCAAAGAAATAAAACCCTTGATCTTGGACTTCTAGCTTCCAGAAGTGTGAGAAAATAAGTTTCTGTTAAGCCATCCAATCTGTGGCTATAAGAGCCCTAACAAAGAAATAGAATTAGAATGACTTGTTCCTTGACTGCTGAGTTGAACTCACCAGTAAAATCTTTTGGGTCTGGTGAAACATTTTTATCACTGATTCAAATGTGCTAATAATTACAGGACTTTGCAATTTTCTATTTCTTCCTGAGCAAGTTTTGGTAAGTTAAATTTTTTAGGAACATGTACATTTAATCTATTCTCAAGGTTATAGAAATCAAATTGTTTATAATATCCTCGTGCCATCTTTCAACGCCAGCAACCTCTATAAGTCTGTTCCTTTTCCATTTCTAATAGTGTTTCTTTTTGTTTTTCTTCTCTCTCTCATGGATATTTCCAGGTGTGTATTTCCACAGAAACAACTTTTGGCTTTGTTGTTCCTCATGTATTTGTTTTCTGTTTCATTAATTCTTACATTTTTCTTTATTATTTCCTTCCTCTGCTTTCTTTGGGTTGATTCCAGGAAAGCCTTACTCTGAAGACTGACATTTGGGACATCTAGTGTAAATTAGTGGTTTTCAAACTCTGCTCTGCAAGACCCTATGATATTTCTTAGTGGTATCTCAAATATTGTCTGACTCTCAGTGAGAAAGCTCAGCTGTTTTGATCAAAGCAGCTCTCCTTTGATCAGTTTAAATGTAGGACTCCCATAAAATTTTGGGGAAAAAAATGGTTGCATTTTCTAAAAGTGAACATGTTTTTTAAAATTTGAAGACTACTGAAGGTCTGGGCCAATGAGGTCTATTTCTCCCCAATTATATAACATTAGTGCTTATAGACGCACATATTTCTATTGACAATGTGAGTGACTAAGTACCAATTTATAGCTAGGAAAATCTCTCCACATTTGTCAATGCCAGAACCCTTCTAAACTGGGATCCTGTAATTCTACCTACACTTATAAGATCAATGATCGTAAGTATAAAAGAATTTAGATCTTTCACTGCCAGTAATATTTAGAATTTGTGCTGAGTATTGGACTAAATTTTTACTCTTAATAACCCTTCATGTACAGTTCCTATGGAATGGATGAAAGAATAGTGTTTCTCAATTTCAAAACAACTTGCTTGCTTTCAAATATTTCATTTGATTGTTGAGTGTTTCCATGAACTAGTATCCCAGCTTTCTGTAAACAGGTTCCATCTTTTAATTTAGTGTTGCTTGAGTTGCTAACAGGCTTCTGGTACAATGATTCCATTATAGATCACAGCCATAAACCATTTCATGTTACTGAGAGAAGAGTTAAGAATAACATCAGGTTATATTTTTTTAGTATAAAACTTTGGATAACATTAATTCACATAATATATGCCTTTGATTCCATGAACAGAAATAATTTATGGACTTACTTATATGACTGGGCATGAATAGTCTATAAATGTTTCTTTAGTGTCTGTATTATACTCATTGCCCAAAAGTAAAGTGCAGTTTCTTACAAAAATGATTAAAAACTCAATTGCTATAGAACAGGACTGAGTCTTAGTTACAACTAACTCTCTCTCTCTCTCTCTCTCTCTCTCTCTCTCTCTCTCTCTCTCTCTCCCCTCCTTCCCCCTTTACAATTGCAGCTAAGTAATTTGATTTAAAATTTAGAATAATTATCATGTCTTGCCATCATGGCAAAAAGATGATTATCTGTCTCCATGCAGATGGTATGGATTTGACAAACCAGAGGCAGTTAATTATCTGAAACTGCTAGCTAATTATCATCAGGAAAAAGTGACTCAACAATAACAAAAATTTCAATTGCTGATTTAGACAATCTTTACTGTCAACATATGGTGCTAAACATCATTGACTATGTACATATTTTCAGAACTTTTGAGAAAGAGTTCAGCTAAGGTTGCATGGTGAACCCATGTCAAGTCTACTCACAATCACACAGACGGTTCCTTTGAGCTGTGTGACCAATTGGTACTATTTCCCTTAAAATTATCCAAAGTAAAAACTTCTCGGGCCAGCCAAGTGGCACGTTAAGAGCTGGCTTGGGACGCCAGCAGCCCCGGTTTGGACCCCACATATGAGGGCCAGTGACACTGCCCTCTACAGCTAAAATGGTGAACAACAGCTCAACCTGGATCTGGGCTGCAGTGAGTCCCCGGGGACGGCACAGGTGCAGCCCCTGCTGCAGGGGGCTGCCATAGACTACAGTGAGTGGCCGGCAGCCAGTGTGAGCTGCCAAGAGCCGCTGTGAGCGGCCGTCCAGAGGCTGGCGACTGATCTGCCTCACGCAAGAAGAGCGCAATGATGATACCAACATGGGCCAGTGAAGCAACGTCCTCCACAACTAGACTGAAGAACAAAAGGGCAGCAACTTGTTTGTTCTCCTCCCCCAATTCCCCAATTTAAAAAAAACAAACAAACGAAAAGACTTCTCTTCCACTTTATATGATATAGAAGGCCCATGCCTCATCCCAGAACATTATAATGTGTTTCCAAGGTATATGTGTTTTGTTTTAAAGAAAAAGGAATCTGTTCCTGCCATACCAGCATAGCAGCCCCAGCTTAAAATCCCCTGTTGCTGGGCTCATCCATGCCTCCCAACATTTAGGAGAACATTAATTCTCTGGCCAAATCAACATTTGAAACAAATTACCTAAGAAATCTCCTTCTTCCTCGTCATTGTAAAGGGTTTGGGGGACAGTCACTCATGCAGTTCATTCACTCACAAACATTTTTTGAGCACCTATCAGGTACCAAGCCCACTGATAACCAGTACTCCCAAGACTACAGCATCTGCCTCCTGTATCTCTCCTTGTGTTGCATCCTGCTTGGTAAGAGGCTCTAGCAACCCTGGTTCTGAATCCAATTCCCCATTCCTTAAGCCCTAGTTTAACAGTAAATCTGGTTCCCTATTTCCAATATGTTGTCTTTGTCCTCTCTGCTCTCTCTGTTAAATCAATCTTACCCTGAGACTTACTGTTGGCTTCCAACCCTGTCCTGGCGGCTGGAATCCTGTGCCAATGGACAGACCTGCTTCCGGACACTCCTTAGCTGGGTTTCCAGCATCCGCCCCCACCTATATTCCCTTTCACTGTGCTCCACCTGCGTCTTGCTGCAGACGAGGTTCCCACCCAGCTGAGCCCCACTCCCAGTCCCAGCAGCCTGTTAAGACTCTTCCACCGGTTGCCCTCAGTGTGTAGGCTGAGTGCTGAGCCCTGGTCCTGCCCATCAACCTGCCATAATTGCTGATTACATACTCATGTGCTTCCCCGACCTAAGTTATGACAGGCAATCCTAGAGGGGCGGGTCTTCCTTTATCTGGGCAAGACAACCGGGCTCTTGATATCTAAAGGAGAATGCCAGCACCACTCCCACCATGGCTCCTAGCTGTACATCCTTCTCTCCCCTGGTGCCTGACTCTTAGTCTTTATTACCTGTGCATTATTTTGGTCCCAAAGCAGCTAACGTCTGCCAACTCAGCCACTCCCTCTAACACTATGACAGCAGCGGCAAATATGATCATTCAGTCTCAGTCACTGGGCAAGGTTTTGTTGGTGAAGAGATCACTGTGCTGATAGATAATGCACTTTGGCTCATTTCTTACATCATGCAGTAGAAACTGACCAAGGTTTGCTGAATAACCACATCAAACCCTATACATCATTTGATCCTCCTGAGGTCTTCCAGGATGAAATTCTGCCTTAGGGTCCCCAGGGAATGCCATCATGCAAAGATAGCCTCTTCCGGTGCCATGACTGGAGGTAATGTGATACCTGACTTACATCAGACACTGCTTGTTCCATTCTTCACCATTTTTCCTCCAGAACCGAGGCCACTTGATCCTCCCTTGAAGTAGTAGCTGTACAATGGAGGGATTCAGACAACTAGTCCAACACTCTGAGACTCAACACCAAGCCGCTTTTCCACTGATCTCTGTTCATACCTGAGTCTTCAATTTTTGTCCCAGCTACTCTTTACTGCTTAATTCCAAGAGCTGATCCATCTGGGTCCCAATTCTAATCATTGGCTTCTAAGGTTTTTCTTGATTACCTGCTGACCAGAGTATTTTTCCAGAACAGGTAGTTCAATTTTGCAAGTTCCCCTACTCAAAAGCTTGGAAGCGTTGTCTGGAAGCATATGTACTTGGCACATATTAGATGCAAAACCATCACTGATTGATTGATTGAGAACTACCTGGACTACCTTAATAAGAGTCAGGCATCAGACCCAGCGAGGGGCCTAGAGGAACCAGAATTCCTTCAGAGGAGGTCTTCCATGTTTCTGTGGGTTCCAGAGGGCAGGGAGGGACCGTGTTTTATTAATCACTCCTCCTTCTCTGCCTACCACCACACCCAGAACATTCTCAATAAGAATTTGATAAAGGCATGGATTTGCAAATGGCAGCCGAGGCTCTTCTATCCACTGGAAGAGTATCTCCCTGACAACGCCTATCTCCCTGAATGCCTATTCCCTCTGAGTATCTCCTACCTCAGGATTTCCCACTGCTTTGTTGTACCAAACTGCCCTGACTTTACTACCTCCAGTGAGAAGCCTCATCCTGAAGGGGAAGAAACCTAATCTTCACTGACACCCCCTACTGCTTGCCAGGCCCTTAGCACGGGTGGCTTCATTTAATCCACATTATAATCTCCTCGAAGTCAAGAACCGTGTCTATTAAAAATTTGTATCCAAAGCACTGAGCACAGTGTTTGAAATGTATTAAGGTTCAAATTCAATAAACACTTGTTGAAAGAGTGAATTAAGTTGTATGTCCAGATCTGAACCATCCATTATTTAGTTTAGTTCAAGCTCTTGCCACTGTGACACGCTGCCTTTCAATCAAGACAGAGGTGACTTGCAGCTCTGTTAGTTGTTCTTTGGTATTCATATTCTATAGTTCTTGCCCTACTTTGGTGATTGAGCAAAGTACAAACGTATCATTGTGTCACCTGGCAACTTTAGGCTAAACCTTGGGAGTGTAAAGCAATGTTCTACCAACCTCAAAAGTGAGAAAGGGATTGTGTTTTCTCGGTAGGTGGTTTTGTGCCGAAGACAGCTGCTGGCATATATTTCTGTAATCCATCTCTGTGTGGTATGGAAAGTGCTTTCGTTAACTAAATCTCTGTTTAGTAAAAAATATTGAATCTTCTCAATTCACAGAGGTGGAAAGATTGTGGAGGAGGGCTCTTTACTGTTACTGTGAGTCATGGTGAAGTCACTGGTACAGAAGTGGCCCATATTCTGGCTTTTATGGCATAAAGAGTTGATACATAGCTTCTATTCAAAGACAGAAACAGAAATTTACTAACTCCTAAATTCTCTGAGCAATTGCTATACCCAAAATAGAACGATCCGTATGGTGCTTCTAATGCAAGAATGTGAACGTTGATGGCACGTTTTAAGGGCATCAGAGTTTGAAATTAAAGTCTACCTGTGCTAACTATGATTAATATATCTTCATACTTCAATGCCTTGTAGACTTTTCCCTTTCAGTACAGCTGAATCTTTCAATACAATCTTGGCAAGGCTGTCAATTTTCCTACGCCTTTTCTTCCACCGATTAATACACTGAATGCCTATTTAAAGAGAATAAAATATTTTTGTTTGGCTAAATAATTGGGAAAGCTGGACACTGCCATATTTGACCAAGCAGTTTTGGATCTTGCCCTTATCCCTTAGTGTTACATTGTAAGCACATTCCCATGTCATTAAAACTGTTCATAAATATGAATAATACTTTACAATTTCTATTATTTACTTATTCATTGCCTTATTCTTGGATATGAAGATTGTTTCACAGATTTTCCCTCTATTTGAAGACCTCTCATGATTCTGGGCCACTTCAACATTTCCATAGGTGACCATTCAACATCTTAGCCTCTCAATTATTTGAACTTCTCATGTTTAGTGACCTTTACCTTCACATTCCGTTAGCCACCCACACTATGGGCCTTTTCCACCCCACCAATGGCGCCATGTCTAAAACCTTTTCATTCCATCATGTTACTGTTGGACCACGCTCTTTTATATTTCCAGTTCTCTTATTTAATTACCTCTTTGATATGTCCAGACCATGATTCCTCCATTTTGCGTCTCTATCACCTCCAGTCTTCCCTTTCCTCCATCTCCATTTATACCCTAGAGCCCACACTTCACCGCTCTACTGTCCTTCAGTTGCCCCAGCCTGAACAAAAAACGAACTCTGTGAATCACACCTTCCCCTGAGCGGCTAGGAAAATCCACACAAGCCATGGTGATTGTGCCTCTTATCGTCGAGGTACTTGGTGGCTCTAAACTGCTCAGCAATTCTCTTAAGTCTCCATAGGTAATTCTCTCTTCCGTGATCATTTCAAAACGTCTCCAGCAAACTGCCACTCTCTCCACAGCCCTACACAAAAGAACTGTCCTCCAACCTCCCAGAAGAAAAGGAAACCATCAGAGAACACCTGCTTTCCTGCCACCAGATTCCAACTTAAACACACTAGGGAAGACAGCGTTTACCGATGGTCCCTGCTGGTTCCTCACTTCCTGGTATTCACCCTCCTGTGTGATCCCCTCCCTTTGAACATGGGCTGGACCAGGTGACTCCCTTAGAATGAACAGGCTCCAAGGGTATCGCTTCTGAGATGAGCATACACACACTAGGACTTCCATCTTGCTTGCTGTCCTGCTTTCTCTCTGGCTCCCTCTGCCACGCTGTGACATGTTCTATGGAGAGACCCAAGTGGCAAGAAACTGAGGATGGGCCATGGAAAAACCGCCAGTAAAGAACTGAGGTCCTCAGTGCAACAGCTCACAAAACTCAGAATCCTGCCAACAGCCTTCTGAGTGGGTGGGAAGCAGGTCCTCCCCGAGCTGAGTGTGGGAATGACGACGGCCCCAGCACATATCTTGACTGTAACCTGTGAGCAATTCTCAGTCCGATGACCCAGCTAAGATATACCTGGATGCCTGACCCACATAAATTACCAATGCATTGTTTTAATCAGCTACATTTAAGGTAGTTTGTTACGCAGCAATAGATAATGAACACACACACCCATTCATCCTTTATGCCATTCTTCTCGTCCCGTCAAAAGCAGATTCCACTATCAGCAGAAGGGGTCCCTTCCCCTCTCATCTCCTTAGTCTTACTGTGTCCCTCCCAAACAAGCTTCTCTTCCAAGCACCTGTCTGACTTGTGGGCTCCTTACTGCTTCTCATAACCAACCCTTGTCCACCTGCCTCTTTCCTCATCTCCCTTTATCCCGAGAGAATAAACTAAGTGAAGGCAGGAGCCAGGCTAATCCTGATCACTGTTTTATCCTCAGCTCCTACCATCATTCTCGGAATATAGAAGGCCCTTGATAATAAGATGAATATATCCTGAATGGATACTAAAAACATTTTTTGGAGGTAGTCGAATAAAATTTCTTTGGTATTGGTTCGTATTTGCATCCCCTGCTTGAAATGGTAATGGTAATGAAAACCTAGTTAAAAACTATACAAATAACACCATCATTTGCTGACATTGGTGCTTTGGCTGGGTTTTGTTGTTATTTTCTACTAAAGACTCATCTCCCCTGCCACCAAATGAAAATATTTTCCTTCCTTCAACCAGGAACTCGCTGAGCCAATAAGGCTCCTTGATGCAAAAAATATTTAAAGGGTGCCTTTTCCTCTTGGCAGCTTGCCCAGCTTGGCAAGCAGTGTACAGGCTGGGTTTCAGGCCTTACTCTTTCATGGCCAATGCTCTTGTGTAATGAACAACCTACACATCCTTACACTGTCCCCCTGGTCAACCCTTCTCATGGGGAACACCTAGGGCCAGGTATTTGCTTTCTTGACTTCTGGGCTCTTTTGCCCCCTGAAGAAAGCCAAGAGCTAACATAAGTTAAATTAAACTAAATTATCCGAGGAGAGAAAGGGCAGATGGAAAATGATGCTTGGCATTGAAAAGGGGGACCAAATAAACCTGGGTATGACTTCCCTACCAGAGATTGCGAGGACAGCAGGTCTGGAGGCTCACGTGCAGCAGCCATGGAGCTCCACAGGTAACTGCAATGGATGATGGAGGAGCAACAAAGGGCAGAGAAAGAGGCCCCTTCCCCAGGGCGAGTGCACTGCTGCTGATGTAACCAGGAGGGTAAGGGGCCTGGCAAACTGACTGATGCTGGCAGTCTCACCAGGGTTGGAAAATAAATGAGGGCAGGGGGCGGGGGGGGGGGGAGGTCTTGGGCCAGATTTAGATTCATTTAGAAAGATAAACAGTGAGATCTTCCTTGCACAGTCTGTTACATAATATTGCATCTGTATCCATGTTTCCCTCAGGGTACCTCATTTGCATCCCTTGTCTCTGGCTGAATGCCTTAAACCTTTGCTAAGCCTCTGATTATTTCCTATTTAAGCTACTTAAATAGGTGCTTTATGAATCTCCCTGCATCTCTCCTCTCTCACTCCCCCTCCTCCCCATTAAATTATTGCCATTTTAATCTCTTATAAAGATGACTTTTCAGGATATCACCCTGGTACCAGAACATTTTCAATGGCTCCCCACTAATTAGAGGCTGTAGTTCAAAGTCTTAGCCTGGGGTTCAAGCCCCTTACACAACAGAGTCTGAAGACATCTGCTGGGATCCATCCACCTTCCCCTAACCTGTGACTCCAGCCAAACTGAAAATCCACCGGGAGCTTTTTCATCTCTGTCCAGACCATTTCTTCTGGTTGGAGGTTTTTCCATACTTTTTGTTTGTTTGTTTTTAATTCAAAACCTTACACAACCTTTAACACACTAACAGTTAACACATTAACATTGAAATTCTCCCTGTCTCCCAAAGCCTTTCCTAACTCCTTTTACCCTTCAGTCCTTTTCACATCTTTCATGTTGTTTGTGATTATAATTTGATTTCCCTGTTATGCAATATTTTATTTCAAAATGCGGATGCCCTCGACTGTGAGTTTGTAGGGGCAGGAACCAGACCAAGTTGTCTAATTTGTAGTGTCTTCCACATTGCTTAGCATAGGATTTGCATAAAAACAAACAAAATGATTGATTGATTCTTCCTTTGACCAGAAGATCCACCTTAACAAAATTCTTGGTGGAGTTAAAATATGACTTCTTAAATAAAAAAATATTTTTACATTCCATTCAACTTCTCAAAAACAGTTCACCAACTATAAAGTTTAATCACAAACTCTGAACTGTGCATCTTACCAAAAATTTAAAGGACAGAAATATACAACCTGACATAGACTTTTTTTGCTGTGTGTGTGTTGGGGGTGGGGGGAGTATACATTTTAAGTAGAGTGTACTTGCAATATAAGCTGTGTCATTTATAGAAAATTTGACACTCCTCAAAGAATTTTAGGTTATTGACTTGAAAAAGAACAAATACTACCTCTTTCAACACATGTTTTAAAACTGAAAAGCTAAGTATTACAAATAAACGTTTCACTTGGTGCCCATTTTGGGTAGTAATGAACACTATTCTAAAAGTTCATACATTTAAAATCTGTTAAACATTTTGTTTTCTTATATTTTTTAAGCACAGGTTCCTTCTGAATGAATTCAATTCGGCAACCTTCCCTTTTCAGGAATAGAAAATTATGCTGTAACTTGTAAAATATGTAACCCAGAAATGCAGGAGAGGGGAGCCCTTCCAAGCTATGTCACAAGGGCCTAGTGTCATAGGAGTACAACAGCATCTCTCATGAGTTGCCCCCTGGGCGTTTGTATGACTCAAAGGAAACCAAGAGATTCAGGCTTCGATTTCAAATCCTCTCACAAACAGTAATCTAAAGTGAGGACACCAAGTTTGAAGACGCTCCAAATTTCTAGCCCAGATAAAGAAAACCCTATGGACATATACATTATAACATCTACGTTAGCTCTGTTGGCCATCAATTTAAAACATTCTGTTTAGCCAAGGGCATTGGCTTTCTTGGACGTATCTTGTTCCAGAAATATGGTTATGCTCTATTAGCTGGAAACAGCAACTCCTAAAAAGTTTCTAAAATCTTTCTGAACATTCGTTCACAGACTGGACACAGACTGTTTTTTCTAAATTGAAAACAAATGTCCACTTAGCAACACTTAATGTATTTAGGAATCAATTGTGTTCTGAAAACAATTTACCCCAAGAGGGACTGGAATTTTAGTTAACAAAACAGTCCGATAATGGTTTTAATAGATTGGAAGATAAATAAACAGTAAGTAGTTGAAAACAAAAGGTAATTCATCTAATATTGCTTCTCAGGGACTGTGGTGCTTTACAAGAGAAAACAATTCAAACATCACATTTATAGGTACATCTGTCTTTTGAATAGTCGCTATTAAGTGCAAATCGTCTGTGTCTGACCGGACGTTTGCGGATCAGTGTAACCACTACTCCATCTAGTGGCCAAACTGCAAACAACAGCTAGAGAGAGAGTTTTCTCCAAGTCCATCTTTCTGAATGCCATTTTGTAAACTGGTGTGTTTTAAAAGCAGTCTATTACCAAGAATATAAAAAAACAGATTGTTTATAAATAAACTATTCGCTACCATAATATTTATAAGGGTGTTAGGAAATTAATAGCTGGTGCCTATAAACTGTCACACAAACTATATAATTAAAAAAAAAACCACAGGTAAAGCCAGTGATATGTTAACCAACTTACTTTTTAAGGACTTTTTATAAAAGAGAAAGCAAAGATATATCATCGCATCATGAATTGTGGCTAGGAGTCATGATAGTCAAGGACTATACAAAAAATGGGAGAATGTAATTAGCATATATAAAGTCAAACATAAAAATATCAAAATACATGCAAAAAATAATTTATTGACTGAACATGTTTTCAGAGTTTTTGAGCATTATTTATTTGCCTAATTACAGCTCTTCATTATGTTCTAAATTGCTGTTTTGTTATAACTAACTAGCCAAGTAAGTATTGAGAAATCTATCCTGACAGTCACATCTAGCCATTCTGCATAAAGAAAAATCTGGCCCAATTTCACAGGTCCCTATTAAAAATGCTAATTTTCATATTTGGAAAGGGAGTTTTGTCTGTGTGCGTGTGTGCGTGTGTGTGTTTAACACCATTCTTTAGTGAAAAAACAAATGGCAGAAGGCCAGCTGTTAGATTTAGAATTGAAGTATCTGTAGGAGACAGTGCCTCATCTTTGGTGGTTCTTTTCAATATTGCTAATGAGTGGGTCTTGGTTTGTTTGGAAAATATTTACATCAAACCTCTAATGTAACTAACTCTAGGAGCTGCTGCTTTTTTAATGTCATCAAAAGAACATAAAAATATTTTGAAAATTTAAACATGTCCTCAAGAATCATTTCAAGAGTATTTGTCAAATGATTCAGCCTAAAGAAAATACAGGTATTCAGAAAAAGAAATTTCAAGAAAACTCAATGTCTATCCTGAGCAGATGGAGAAGGGCAGCTTTAATTTTAAAAATCTAATTGAATTCTATGGGAACTAGTAGGTTGAGAGATATAAACCCCACTCGTGAAGCTAAAAGAAGATACTTTAAACATAAGCATTTACGGTAGTATGGAGGATAGACACTAAGGTGACACACCTGATATCCCATCTCCTGATGTCCATGCCTTTGTGTAATGTCTTCTTGACTGCAAATGGGGCCTCTGACTTGCTTTAGCCAATAGAAAGTGGCAAAATGGATGTGCTGTCACACTGCTATTATGTTATACTGTGTAAGACTGTTTCAGCAGACTGGAATGAGAGACTCTGCTTCCTGGCTAAAGGGAGCAGCCATGTTGAAGGAGTCCAGTTAAAAAGCTGGGGCCATCAGCCATACAGCCGTAGGAAATGGATTCTACCAACATGCTGAATGAGTTTAGAGGCAGACAATGCCCCAGTCAAGCCTCCGGATGAGAGCACAGCCCGGCTGATATTCTGACTGCAGCTGGAGAGACCCTGTGTGGAGAGACCCTAAGTAGAGATCCCAGCTGAGTTGTGCCCAAGCTCCTGAACCTGACTCTCAGAAACTGACTTGTTTGAGATATGAAGTTTGTGGCAAAATTGCACGTAGCAATAGAAAGCTAACACAAGTAGTTTGTTAAATAAAATTCACAATTCCAAAAATAGCTAAGAACTAGACCCAGTGCTGGGTCTTGCAGAATGTAGGCCCAGAGTGAAGCTAAATGGATGTGCTATGTCCTCCCAAAGATTGGAAAGGCAGATAAGAGTAATACACAGTTCCAAGGACATCATAATCTATTTGTGGAAAAATGGACACCTAGTTAACTATAATGAGTGATTAAAATAAATGTTAATGTAGGTACAAACAATATCATTAGATGCATAGAAAAGAGTCTGTATCAATAGCAATCTTTGCAAGCTACAGAAAACCAAAATGAAAAGTAATTAGAAAAACAGGGTAGATAAATTCAGTGATTCACAAAACTGAAGTCTGGAGGTAGGGCTGACTTCAGGCTTAGTTGCATCCATCCTTAAGACTCAGAAATTCTTTAGGCTCTTCCCCCCTAAGTATGTCACTTTCCCACTTGGGCAGGATTCCCCCATGTTGACAAATATCACCTCAAGTATCATAATTTACCATCTGAGTGTTTCCATGGAATCAGAAGAAACTTCTCTTCCATGAACCCCAATGGAAGTCTCCATGTATCTCACCGGCTTGAGATGGACCATGTACCCACCCTCCAAACAAGATCCACACTAAGCCTGACTGGCCAAAGCCAATTAGAGCCCAGCTCTGCAGCAAAGAATGTGGATCATTCCTTCTAAACCACATGGAAGATAATGCTGCATAGAGCTGGTTTCCCCACAGGAAAATCTTAGGGTTACTGGTGGAGGTCAAGGGATATCAATGTTAATCTAAGGTGGTCACCAACAGATGTTGACCATAGAGCCCTACTAATCCTGAGTGGGAAGGTCACATGTAATATATAATGAAATATGTACAACATATGAGGAAATTATATATATACTTGAATGAAGGGTATATGAGAACACTAGGTTTCCACTAGTTTTGTAACCATAAAATTATTTCAAATGAAAAGTCAGAAACATTTCATTTCATACTCTGGATTAGATATGACAAAGATGGAACTTTCACAGATTAAAGAAATTAGGTTTTAAAATGTGATAATGAAAAATAGATTTGTAGCAGTAAGATTTGTAAATTCCAAAAGAAAATAAGCCACATTTGGAGCCCAAAAAAATCAATCTCTACAAGAAATTCTCTCTTTCTCTCTCTCTTTCTTTCTGGAAAAAAATATGTGATCGGAATACAGTTGATGGAGGCATTTAGACCTTCTAGTTTCGGCCAAGAAACTTTTTGATCCATTTCGTTGTTGAGCTGTATATATTGATTGAATTGACTAAAAAATGGGTGCAAGGGTCAGAGAAACAGAGAGGCTATACCAGGAATTCAGCAAAGAGCAGGGTGTCAGGATAAAATATAAGGCCAGTAAGGAACTAAATTACAGAAGAGAAATGTCACAGAAAATTTATGTGACAGAGAAAAATTTTTTTTAGCAACAACAAAGTCTAAAAGCAAGGAAAAGTCTAAAAGATATTGACTCTGTGGTCAGAAGCAGAAAAGAAATATAGAACCAAGAAAGAACATAGCAGATCTTTTGGTGAAAACCCTAATTGTGTGGCTTCCCTATTTTTTTTTTTTTACCATATATAACAACATAGAATATGTTTTTTGTAATCTGGTGTTGGTAGACCAATGTGTCATAAGTAATCAAGTACTATAGATGGCAGGAAAATATCTAATATCTTTTACATAAACATCTCCCACAAGGCAAATATTAATTTTCAAAGAATATGAACAGAATGTTAAACATGTAACATTAAAACAATACTGAAATGAGGGCTCCTAGGAGAAATGGCTGATTCCAAGATGAGGGCAGGGAACACAAAATGAGCCTGGGACATCTTCCAGTGCCAGAAAAGAAAGAAGTGCTTTAAAAAAATGGTGGGGGGTTGCGGGTTGCGGCCGGCTGAAGGCTCAGTTGGTTAGAGCATGAACTCTGAGCAACAGAGTGGCCGGTTCGATTCCCACATGGGCCAGTGAGCTGCCCCTGAGCTGAGCTGCCACTGAGCTGGTGAGAGTGCATGCTCTTAACAACAAGGTTGCTGGTTCGACTCCCACATGGGATGGTGGGCTGTGCCCCCCACCCACACACACACACACAACTACAATAGATTGAAAGTGGTGACTGGACTTGGAGCTGAGCTTGCGCCTTCCACAACTAAGACTGAAGACAACAACTTGACTTGGAGCTGATGGGTCCCGGAAAAACACTATGTTCCCCTTCCCCAATTCCCTGACACTGTTCCCCTTCTCAATTCCTCAATTAAAAAAAATACATGGTGGGGGCTAGTCAAAAGGATATAGGAACCAATTTGAATGAGCTCTTGATAACCAAATATACAACAATTTGGGCAACAAAATAGGTAACAATAGTAATGGATTATAACACATACAATAAAATAATTATCCATGAGTCCATACTGATACAAACAATTTGATGAATAATAAATAGCTCTGAAGAGACAGCTCTTTCTTATAGTGGAATTCCAATTAATAAATGTAGAAGGAATAATGGAAATAAATCATTATGTGGCAAGCATCATAATAATTGTTGCAGGCAAGAATTATTTAAGGCCATTAATGGGATAATTGGCTAGATGTGAAAAAGAACTGCAATTTGTAAGTATTTTACCAATGTTCATTTCCTGCTTTCAATAATTGTACTTTGACTTTGTAAGATATTATCATTTGGAAGGGCCGGCCGAGTGGCTCAGTTGGTTAAGGGCTCGCTCAAGAGTGTGAGCTGAGCTCTGAGCAACAGCTGTTCGAGGCCAGATGGAGCTGAGTTGCCGTTGAGCTGCCAACAGGTGGCAGGATGGCTCAGCTAAAAAAAAAAAAAAAAAGATATTATCATTTGGGGAAGCCATGTGAGGGACTATATGAGAACCATGCGTACTAGCTCTGCCACAGTTTCATAAGGATAACCTTATTTATGGTAAATTAGAAAGCTTTTTTAATTATATGAGAAAAAAATATTAACATAACTTGCCTCTCCAGATCTTAGGGTCATTATGATAAACCTCAATCACGACTTTCAGAACAATTGCTTGGGTCAGGAAAATCCGGGCGATGGTCCTGAGCCTGAATTTGGGAAGGAGGGGAGGAGGTCCCAGAAGGGGAGTTGTGGGCTCGGGATGGCAACCAGCACAGCAGCAGAGCTGATTGCCAGCTGCTGGAAGTACTTGAAGTGCCACGTGCTCTGTCGGCGCACAGGTCCTTCTCCCAGAGCAAGCGGATGAATCCCATAACTCCGCCACTTGCATAAGTGCCTCTCTCTGGCCACCAGCTGTGGGGTATTTTTCCATTGTAGGTATCTCTAAAGCCTCTGCTACACTGATCAATCTCCCTAACAATGTGTGGGTGTGGGGTGGGGAAGCAAAGAGGGAGGAGGGAGAAACCTAGGAGAGTGGGAGGGGCTGACAGTCCCAGCGTGAGATGCCTTGGCCTCCTCTGGAGCTGCTCTGGTAACGGTACTAAAAAAAGACCATTAGGGCCAGCCGAGTGGCGCATTGGTTAAGCGCTGGTTTTGGGATGCCAGCGGCCCCGGTTCAGATCCCACATGAGGGCCAGTGACACTGCCCTCTACAGCTAACAACAGCTCCACCTGGAGCTGGGCTGTGCGAGCCCTGGTGATGGTGTAGGCTGCAGCCCCTGCTGCAGTGGGCTGCCATAGGCTACAGTGAGTGGCCGGCAGCCAGCGTGAGCGGCTGGCAGCCAAGAGTGAGCTGCCAATAGCCGTGATGAGCGACATCCAGAGGCCAGCGACGGATCTGCCTCATCCGGGAAGAGCGCAATGACGATACCAACAGTGAAGCAACATCCTCCGCAACTAAACTGAAGAACAAGAAGACAGCAACTTGTCTGTTCCCCTTCCCCGATTCCCCAACACTGTTCCCCTCCACCAAATCCCCAATAAAATCTTTAAAAAAAAAAAACAACCATTAAACTTAACATAATAGTGTCGAGGCCCATCCATATCATTGCAAATGGTACAATTTCATTCGTCTTTATAGCAGAGTAATACTCCATTGCATAAATGTACCACAGTTTTTTTTTTTAATTTTTATTATATTGTATGCCAAATGTAATTGAATATATAGATAGTCACGGGATGTGGATTATACGGTGGAAGGGAGTCAAAGGAATTGTAATAGATAGCACGATATAGGGGGCAGGAGTGGAAGGGAGAATTGGGGGAGAGGGATTGTCAGTTTGAGGGGTGGAAAGTATAACTATTACACTTTGTTGTACACCTGAAGCTAATTAAAATAAAAAAATAAAAAAAAGAAACCACTTTCCAGTTAAAAAAAAAAGACCATTAAAAAGCCACCTGTGGGAAGCTATTCATAGAGCATCTTCTGGGTTACATGTGAAATGAAATACACGTTACCACACAAGATCAATATTCACTGTTCATGTCACTGATAAACATGGAACTACTCATCTCACATCTTATATCCAGCATAGTGAGAGAAATCAAAGTACCAACTAGAGAGTACGTTGATGAATACAAAGCCATTGTGATTGGGGCCCAAGGGATGGCAAAAAGGAGGAAGCAATGGGGTTACACTTGTGACTCCAGTCAGACCAATAGCAACATCCCTTCTGATGATCAGCTCAACAATTCTTTGATTTAAAAATGTCGACTATGCTTACAACGTTTTAAACTTCCTAAATGTCATGATGCCACCAACGCTAACCTTTGGTTAAATCTGACTTGAGGCTAATACACTTACTACAAACAGAACCTCTTAAGAGCATAAGAGAATGAGAAAAACATCACACTGACCTCAAAGAATTGGATTGAGCTGTTATTAAGTTCCTGGATAAAAAAAAATTTTCATAATAGCCACTCATTCCAATACCTTTACTGATTCTAATGCAAAACACCGGGTGTCAAAAATGAAAGTCTCCCTGTCGGGTGCAGAGCTTCTTAAATAGACATTCCATCAAATAATTTACCATATAGTGTTTTGTAAGCCTTCAGTCATTTGGATACCACCTCTCTGATTTTTGCCATATCTGCATGCTGATTATACTTTTTATCTATTGAACATTTCTCTTTAAATCACTTTATTTTTTCCAAGGTTAATTTAAAAGAAATATTTATGAACTACTATAAATGGAAAGTGTGAATCACGTGCCATAAATAGAAGCAAATTATAAATGTGAATAAATATCTAAAATGCAAACAAGTCTATCTGTATCTCACATAAAATTATCTCACATGCCACTAATGGTATGCATGAACTTGAAAAATACTTGATATAATCTAAGAAATACAGACACATCAAAACTTTAAGGGTTTACTACCTGCATACAGGAAAGGCTTGAAAGTCAAAGAACAGGCTGAGGCAATTTTAGAGATGGAATGTGCAGCAGTCAGGATAGACTGGGTTGTGCCACAGTAACAAAAAATCCCGAGATCACATGGAATTGACGCCACCAAAATTTATTTCTCAAATCACAAAAGTTTCTGTGGGGCCAGGTAATAAGGTAACTCCTCAGGCAATGACTGAAGGTCAAGGCTGATGGATGTTTTACCATGATGTTGCTGACATATCCTGAACTTGTGGCCTCCCAGTTGATGATGTGAGGGAAGAAAACCTGGAGAAGTATGCCCAGCTTGTCACTGCCTCAGGTCACAGTGACACACATCTTTCCCTCACAGCCTGCTGGAGCAATTAATCACGCAGCCCTGCCCAACTGACCTTGGGGGCAGGAAAGTACAGTCATTTCTCATGGACATGAGTGAGCACTAAAAGTCTCTACCAAGGATGGGTTGGGACGATTCAGAGACTAGTCCAGAAGAAAACAATCCAGGGAGAAATGCATCTGGGAATAGGAAGAGAGAAATGACTGAGGGAATAGAACTGAATGATAAGAGATTGTCAGACCATATCCACAGCTCTGATTAATAAAACCTAAAAGGTGAATATTGATCTATTATACTGCAGAAATGCTGTAATCACCTCTTTAGTGATTTGAGAAGTGTAAATAACTACCATATTTCATGCATAATTCTCCTCAGCTTTTACCATAATTCAGGTCAACACAGATCTACTGGACTCCTACAGTATGCAAGAAACATGCTACGCTCTAAATACATTCATTCTAAAATACAAAAATAAAATGGCATCTGAAGAAATAGAAGATTTCACAAATCTCCATAAAGTATCAGCAGCCTGTGAGATTCTCAGCTCCATTGATAATCAGAGTAACAATTCTTCCAGTATTTACTGCACTCTGGGTTTAACACTTCATCTATGCTTCAGCAGCTCTCTACTGCTTATGTGCAGCAGGGCAGGGTTGAGGAAGAGTACACCTTCCAGAAAGAGCAGCTTGACAGCTATTCCCTGAGCTGACAACTGGAGTACACTCTGAATGACCGTGTTCTCTCTCCTTAACTGTCAGGCTCTGCTCTCAAGGATTGAGAGAGAATGACCAACGGAGAGATGACCATTACTACAACTTCACTTACTGGATTGAAACTCAGACATGAACATGTTATTTCTGAATATTAATTTAGAGTTTATAAAGGTCCTACAACTTCATTATTTCACTTTATCTCTGTAACAGTCCTGGGAAAGAAGAGATATTGTCCCCATTTAATGGAGGAAAATACTCAGAGATGATAGGGGAAAGACCTTTGCTCATATTTCTAATTAGAGGCAAAGCCAGGCCTGGGACACAGTTCTTCTGACTCCAAATGTCCCTTTTATGACCCAGAAGATTCATCTTTCTACCAAGAAAGAATTCCTTGGACATGATGAATCTTTAAGACATTAAAGTAAAGATGTAATAACAGAAGCGTTTATGATGTCATAGAGTAAAACTACATACATGATTACAATGACCTGAAAAGATACACAGCGACTGCACCAAAATTCTGTCGGTGGCATTGAGAGAGCTGGGGGGACTGCTGAAACCTTCCTAGAGCTAAGGTGTGACCCAGTGCTGCTTTGTGCATATTTGTCAGGCCCCCTTCTTCTCTCCAGCTCTCTTCCCCAGTGTACACCTTACACCTCAAGGGCTCTGAGGGTTACACTGACAGGTCAAAAGCCTATCACACAAACCACAAAGAGGGAAGTTCATTCCTCAGCTCAGCAATTTGTCTGTCTGAGCAAGATCCAGGTGGGCCCACTTCGAGAAGCAAATAGCATTTGAAAATACGTAATAGCATTTGAAAATACAGGTAAAAGCCTCTAGAGAGAAGAGGAGGCGGCGGAAGAACCAAAGTCTTTGTTTTCATTTCCAAATGGGAGAACATGGGAGAGATGGGTCAGTATGACAGTAACACTGAATTTCTAGCTCTTTGGGGATTTTCACAAGCCAAACTCACCTAAACCACATATGCCACTTTCAAAATGACTCCAGAATACTTTCAGTGCCGAACCAACGTGGTGCTTAGTAGCAGCGAATTAAAGAAGTGAAAGTGTTACAGTCACAAGAGGAAGGCATCTGCCCTGGTAGAGACACAATGAAGAGCACAATGAATGGATTACAAGGAACACAGAACTGAGTGTTTGCTAATGGCTTTCAACAAGTAATCTACAGATACGTTTCAGGAGGAAATTCTGAAATGGATCAACCTTGTTTGGATCTGGATTCAAACCATTATTTATGAGACGACTGGGAATATTTGAACACTGAATAGTTAATGATATTCATGTTAAAGTTTTTTTTAGTGAGATATGGTATTGTAGTTTTGTTTTCTTAAAACAGTCTTTATTCATTAGTGTTACATACTAAAATATTTACAGGAAAAACGATGTCTGGAATTTAAACTTCTGAGTTGGGAGAAGGGGAGGAGATAGGCACATAGAAGAACAAGTTGGATTAAGAGTGTTTGTTTCATCTGCATCCCTTTCTCTTTCCTAGACATAGCACGCTCGCGCGTGCACGCGCTCGCTCACACACACACACACACACACACACACACGTACGTTTACTCTAGGGAACTGCCCCTCCTCTTTGTCCATTTGGTTCACTTGAAACCAACACTCACCATCCACAGGAGGGACACCAGAGGCCCCACCCATCTAGTCATGCAACTTAATCAGGGCCCATCAGAGCCCTGTGGGATTGTGTGTGTAGGCCCCATAAGAGAGAAGTTGCCTTTTCTCTGGGGTTTCTCACTAAGATGATTCAACCTGGAGTTGCTAGCTGGCTACCATATGAAACTGCAGTCGCAGAAAATGAACTCACCCAGAGCCAAGAGAATGGGGACAAGCAAGGTGGGGGAGGGGAATAGGGGAAAAGAGCAGGAGGATAAGAGATTTGATGGCTGGTTTTCAATCCCGGGATCCAGTGTCCAATTCCACCCCGTCCTGAGTTATGGAAGCCACTAAACTCTCCCATGCAGGCTTTAAATATCTGACATTTACTTACCAGACTTCAGGCTCAACTTTGCAGATGTGATTAACTTAAGGATTTTGCCAAGGGAAGATTACCTAGGTGGGGCCAATGTAATCATAAGTGTCCTAACAAGAGGAAAACAAGAAGGTCAGAGAAGGAATGGGATGATGAAGCAGAGGTTGGAATGAAGCACCCTGACGATGGCAGAAGGGCCATGAGTCTAGGAATGCAGGTGGCCTCGAGCAGCTGGAAAAGGCAAGGAAACATTCTCCCCTAGACCCTCCAAAGGAGCACAGTCCTGCCAACACCTTGATTTTAGGGCTTCTGAGCTCCCAAACTGGAAGATAATAAATCTGTGGTATTTCAAGCAACTACATTTGTGGTCATTTGTTATAGCAGGAACAGGAAATGAATACACCAACTGTCTACTCCACCCCTCCCCTTCTCAAACTCGATGTGTCCGAAGTGGACTCCTGGTCTTCCCCCCAAACCTGCTGCAACAGCCACTTCCAACCTGAGGCAACTCCATCTTTCCAAGGCTTAAGGGTAAATACCTCAGAGCCAGTCTAGGTTCCTCTCACACGCCCTATTACCTCTGCCAAAAACCATGCTGATCCCATCTTCAAAATATATCCAGACTGGGACCCTTTCTCAGAACACGTACTGCCACCCGCCTGTTTCCCCTGGAACGTGGGAATAGCCTCCTCGCAAGCCTTACGTCTACCTACACTTCTTGTCTCTTCTCAACACAGCCGCAGAGCGAATCCTGTGAAATTGCAGTCCGGTTAGTCACTCCTCTGCTCCGAACCCTGCATGGGCCACCAGAAGTGGAAGAAGCCCACAGGGCCTCTCTCCCCTGCCTGCTCCCCTGCTGGCCCTACATCAACCACACGGCCTGGGATCAACAGAGGGTGTTCCAGTCCTGAGACCTTCACCCCTCCAGGGCCCAGAGGCTCTTCCCCACGGGTCTGCTAACTTCCTGCTCCAGGCCTCTGTCATGTGTCACTGTCTCTATCAAGCTAACCCTGCCCACTCTAATGCAGCCACCTGCCCCCACCCACACACACCCCCCCACACACTTCCATTTGGCACTCGAGTTTCCTTTTCCTGTTCCACCTTTCCCTTTCCTGTAAGACCACTTTCTCACATATTACAATGTACTTATGTATAATGTGTATCCCTTATTTTTTGTCTCCCTCTGCTCAAACATAAGCTCCAGGATGGCAGAGAACTTAGTCTTGATTTGATTCACGGATATATTCCAAGTACCTAGAACAATGTATGTATACAGTAGGCGCTCATTAAGTGTGAGCAGAATGAAAGAAGGAATACGGCAAAGCTGGTTTTAGTTCCATTTCAGCCACTTACAACCAAAAACTCTTCACACACTTCTATTGACTTGACTTGTCATTGCTGCTAGAAGGTTGCCGATGGCGAACAACGTTTTCCACCACCCTCCTTTGGAGAAAAGGGGAGCTCTACTTGTGATTGCTATTCACACATCTGGACAAAAATACCAATCGATTCATTTCCCATTATACTTCCCACATATAAGGACTTTCATTTTGCTGGGGTTGCAGTGGCTATTTTTAGGGCCTGTTACTGTTTGTGACTTTGCCATTTTGGTTCTGCCAAAGCCTGTGCTTCTGATCAGCAGCCCTTCCGAGAACTGCCGTTTGATCAGCCAGTGGCATTTACCAGGCACCTTCTCTGGGCACCGCAACCCTACATGATCCACACACGGCACAGGTCTGGTCAGGAGCGCCAACATGCTCCGTGAGTCCCACACAGCTCACCTCTTCTCCTCTGACTCTTCATGGAAGGAAATTTTAAATACAGGCTTCCCACTGTAAATGAGTGTCCATAAATGTGCATGAGAGTTAAAAATACGAAAGCCTGGGGTGACCGGTTGCTCAGTTGGTTAGAGTGTGGCGCTGATAACACCAAGGTTGCCAGTTTGATCCCCACATGGGCCATGGTGAGCTATGCCCTCCTTAAAAACTAATAATAATACAAAAGCCAAGCAAAAGATTATCTGACATAGCAAAGGGCTCCAATAACCAGGAACATAAAAAAATATATAAAGCCAGTAACCATTTTATAACTGTTTATTTAATTTTCACCTTTGAGTATTATTTGTAGGTGTATAACATTAAAACATAGATTAAAAATTAAAAGTAACCAGTGAAATAAAATTTCTAAGGCATTTATGTCAATGCCCCAACTTTGAGTTCTCTCAGCTTACTTGAAACAAAACTTTGTAGACAGAAGCTTAACTTAATGTTGGGAAAAAGCACTTGCCACTAATTTTGCAGAAGAATAAGAGAATACGATGCTGACATTGATGGAGTCTGACTGAGTTCCTTAAAAATAATGCCAAGAGAAAGAACACAGATTTTATTTTCTTGATGAAGAGTTAGTTGTGTCCAATTTTATTGGTCTTCATACTTCTGAACTACTGTCTACATTTGCGTCTTTGGAACATTTTACTGCTAATTCTTCCATTTATTTCTTCCCTACTCATTCGGTTTTTACTTGGGGTAAAATACAGGTACATCACATAAAATGTTACCGTTTTAACCATATTACATGTACAATTCAGTGGCGTTAAGTACTCCCACTGCTATCTATTTCCAGAGCTTTTCATCAATGCAAACAGAAACTCTGTACCTGTGAAATAACAACTCCTTCATCCCTCTCCCCACAACCCCTAGCAACCTCTATTTTACTTTCCATCTCTATGAGTTTGTCTATTCTAGTACCTCATATAAGTGGAATTATACAATATTTGTCCTTCTGTGCCCAGCTTATTTCACGTAGCATAAAGTTTTGAAGGATCATCCATGTTGTAGCATGAGCCAGAATTATTTTCTTTTAATGGATAATATACATACATTGTATAAACCACATTTTTTTATCCAGTTACACATGGCCTTTTAGAGAAAGCTGTGGGTGGTATGTTTTTCACACTTTGAACATGTTCTTTAATTTTGTTTTTATCTTTCATAACGAGCTATTGTGTGACATGAAAAGGGGATACACACATTTTAAGGCAAGATTATTACCCTTGGAAACTCAGAGTCACATTGAAGAGACACTTGAGGAAACATATTATTCCAACACGGTTACAGGCACTGTGATAAGGCGATGAGACCACCACGGAGAAAGCAAGTTCTGTGGCCAGAGGAGCTAAGAAAGCCTTCAGTGAGGCACTAGCATCTGACCAGGGTTTTGATGGATGAGTAGAAGCTCTCCATGAGAGAAAGAGGACACAAGGGACCTTTGAATCCCAGGGATTTGCACATGTTAAGACATGGGGAGAAAAGAGAGGGCATATTTGGAGAACAGGATGTAATTGAGAGACCAGGGTTTACTCCATGATGACATCAAAGGAAGAGAAAAGATGCCCCTGAACCTCAACCAATTATAGTCTCAATGGAGGTTAACATCAAAAGCAACCTGAATTTCCTTGGACTTCATGAGCCAGAGGTTAAGAGGAAGATCACACGAGCAGTAATAACCCAGCTGTCTCTGGCTCCCTGCCCCACTATTGATGTAGGGTTCCTGGTCCCCAGTAAAGCTGTCCCGTGAACCTGGGAGTCTCCATTCCTGCTCTCCCACCCTCCTCACATATCCTGCCTTCAAGGCTACTTGATGAGCTGTCTCATCACTACACCTGTGGGAATGCAGAGGCCGCGCCAGAGGTCTTCGGGGGCTGGACTCCCCGCCCACCTTTCTGTGTTGGGCATCACTCCTACCCCTGGGACAATGGCAGCCCCTGTAAATCCGGCCCATTTCAGTCTTACAGCTCCTTTCTTCGAAGGGCTGAGACCTTAAGTGGTGTCCACCACGAAATGTCTTCCTGAAAATTCTTCTCCAACAACTTCCTGTATTCAGTTATTCATTCAACAAATAGTAACTGAGCAGCTATATAATATTGTAGGCACTCAAGACAGACATTAAAAGAAGATAGCAGGTCCCTATTCTCATGAAGCTGAGTTTCTAGCATGTGTGTGTGTGTGTGTGTGGAGCGGAATACAAACAAAACTCAGCAAGGTAATATTAGTGAGTGGATTGAGGGTAACTCAACATTTCATTTGTATGAATAGCCTATAAATGTCACTTTCTCAGAATTACAGAATTCATATCAGACCTGAGGTATGAAACATATTTGTAATAGTAACTAGTATTTTTTTTAAAAAAGGTATGCTACATACAAACAACATTCCATGTTCAAATTAAAAAAATTTTTTTCACATTCATTCTTTTTTATCTCCATATGTAATAAAAGCAGTAATATGTGAATAGAAGGAAAACGTTTAAGTTAGTCATTTCCCTTAGGGGCAGCTCCTTCCTTCCTACTCAGTCTGTGTCTGATGTGAGGTCACTAAGTCTTTTTGGACAAGGCCCTGTTGTGGACCAGTCAGTTTGAAGAAGTGGGGATCCATTTTTGTGGTACCCTGGAAATCCAAGGACCCTCTGCTGGTGTTGGAGGGTCTGAGGGTCTTCACACCCACCAAGCTCAGAGGGTTTGTAAGCACCATATGAAGGCCCTGGTTGAACAGCTCTGGCATGGGCCCCCCATTACCGACAAACCACAGCACCCCTGAGTGCTAAGACTGTTGTCACATGGGTAGGAAACCGTGCCAGACCCTCTCGGGACAGGCTGAATGGCTTGCCAGCAAGCGTGCATCAAGGTCAGAAGGAAGTCAATCCTGCTGTGTCCCCTCCTCCTCCAACCCTTGCCTGTGTTGTGAGGGGCGCCGGGCCTGGGCCAGGCTGGCCACCAGCTAAGCCTAACAGGGCTCCAGACTGATTAACCCAGGCTGGCAGGCAGGCTGAGGTTCAGGAGTCTGGCCAGATCATCACTTAAAGTTCCCCGGAGTCCTCAGCCTGGAACGCCTATCAACTCCTGACTTCACCCATCTGCCCCTCCCCTCCCCTCCCCTCCCCTCCCCTCTCCTCCCTCCCTCCTTCCCTCTCTCACATACACACACACACACACACCCCTTGCATTTTATATTCCAACCATACAGAGATCCAGAGGTTTTTACTATTTCCCACCGTCTCTATACTCCCTTTCATCTGTGTACCCACACTGCTCACCTTGCTGGGAACAATTTCTTCTCCCTCACCTGGTTAATGCCTACTTAATACTTCATGATTCAGCTTAGATATCCATCACCTCCTTTGGGTGCCCTCTCCTGACAATTCCAGTCAAGGTCAAGTCTCCTGCCTATGGTAGCCCAAGTCTCCTGCCTATGGTAGCCCATCCACTATGTTGAAATATAATGGAAATGAACTAGTCAGGTCTATTTATGCCATAGAAATAAGCTCCTAGGTATAGGGACTAATGATGTCTTATCTATTTTTGTGCCTCTAGCACTTTCCACATTAGTGGGTTCTCAATCAGAGTTGATCAGATGAGTAAATGGATAAATGGTAAAATCAAATGGTAAGAGAGCTCAAGATAGTTGCCCCAGATTGGATTGGACTCCTGGTCATTTTTAATTGGCTACCAGTCACATGGTTTATGTACCTAATTTAAGATGCAGAATTGAATACTTGCTTCTGTTTCTAATCAATTAATTAATTGATTAGGCCAGTCAAAACTGCGAGATTCTTTTTATAAATACAGAAATTTTGCAACACACTTTTCCCAAAAATCTTTCCTCATAAATAAAGTTATTTAATTAAGAGGTTGATTTTAATTTTTAAAACCCAATGAGTTGGGCTGGCCGAGTCGCTCAGTTGGTTAAGAGTTGGCTTAGAGCGTGAGCACTGAGCAACAGGGCCACTGGTTTGATTCCCACATGAGCCAGTGAACGCTGCGCCCTAGCGCAGCTGGCAGGATGGCTCAGCTGGTGTGACAACAAGATTACCTGTTCAGTGGTGGGCTACGCCCACTCGCAAAATACAAAAAAAAAACACAAAAAGGAACCCAATGAGTTATATTTTAATAAATAATACCATGTAATATTTACTAAAAAAGGTTAAAAAATCAAGTGTTTATTTTCTTCAAACAAGTTCCATATGTACAAGAACTCTACATCTCAATGATGTCTTCAAACAATCCTCATAAAGCCTGTCCTACATTTTTTTTTAAGTATTGGAAAATAACTGGTAACATTTGCTCTACGGCGAAGTAAGAGAGGGAAGAAGAGAAGGGGTTACCTTACATGCTCATAAATGAATTATATCCAATTTCTTCCCCCATTGTCTCTTCCTACTTCAGACCCAGGAAGAATGAGGGGTGGAGGTGGCAGGGGCAGATCTCAGGATAGGGTTACCATTGATATACATAGTATCGCAAACTAATAAATAACTCATAAATCTTCCACTTCTCCCTCTTCTTCCTTTCTCCTGACATTTGCGAAGTAGGATCAGGAACCATTTCCAAACAGGCTGGACTTAGATCCAGGGGATTGTGACTCTGAATTCATAATGGCCTAAGACACGTGGTTAGAGCTGACCCACTTAATCAGGATGCAAATAAAAAGCCGATGCCTGCTATGAGGGTGTTTCAGCCAAGGTCCAAAGTCACCCCCAAAGGAGTCCAGTACAAGGACACTTGTTCTATGGGGACAGTCAATTACATATAATACAGGGATGTCATCACAGACCACTGAAGATCAGGTCCTTGGATTAGATTCCTTCCTTATTTGGCCCAGATGCCCCCACTCACCCCATGTCTGGTAGAAGCCAAAGATGGGCCTGGAGGGGCAGAAACCTACTATTAACTGCTTCTGAATACCAACTGTCCTGTGTGACCCTTTCTTTCATTGGGATTTGTAACAGAGGGAGGCCTAAGCCATAGCCATGCATTCCAGCTGCTCAATCATCATAAAGGAGCTATGCACCATCAAGCTGCCTGATCACCATCACTGGTTCACAGTTTACAGCCAGGTCCTGAAATTTGCTTTCGAGGTGTAACAATCCAAATGTCCTTGCTGACAGAAACAGTTTCCAGTTCAGAAATAAACCATTAAGTAGACTGCATAAGAGGACCACTACCTCTTCATGTTATAAAAGCAGCAGGGACCTACCCTGAGCTTGCAGAATTGACTGACCCTCTTTACCTTCCTCTGCCCAGAATATTACTAAGAAAAATGATAAAGATAAGAATAAGAAAAATAGTGAACTTCCTGATTCCTCCACTATGTGGCCTCAAAGTGAAAATGAACCTGGAAACATTTAACTTGCTTCTTATAATAGATCTGACACTCATGGCTTTTTTTAAAAACCTAGTACTTTTCCTATGTATGAACTTAAGAAATTTCATATTTTTAATGCAGATAAAACAGGTTTATATGGGAAAGGTGAGAGGTAGAATTGAACATTTTGCAGAAAAAAGAGTAGATATCTTTTTTTCTCCCCATAATATTGTTATGTGCAAATAGAGGGAGACTCATTTAAAAAAAAAAAAACACAAAAAAAAACACATTACTACAGTATCATTCCAAACCTAAAAACAATTAATATTAATTCCTTAATATCAGAAAATATAGCAAATAACTTTTTTTGTACAGTTTGTTTGAATAGGAATCCAAATAAAGCCCATACATTTTGATAGTACGATGTTTCTGTTAATTCTCTTTCAATCTACAGGTTCACGATCTGGGGCGAAAATAAAGACACGGGACATGAGGTAACAAGGAAAGAGCACTTGAGGCCGCCCAGGGGTGGACCCAAGGGGAGCTCAGAGGGAAAGCGTTCGTGCTGGTAGGTCTCCTGAAGGTGGTGAGGCTGGATTGGACATGAGGGGCCCTATCCACCCTTCACAGGGGTTTCTGGGGAAGGAGGAAGAAAAACCAAAGCGGCTACATGCAGACTGTACTCACAGAAGAAAGATGGTTCCAGCTTATTCTATGGACTGTGGCCTAAATTTGACCTGTTCAAAAACATGATTGATGTTTCCACTCACACGATGTCACCTCTGCTTCCATCAGAGTTGAGGCAAAAGACACTCCATGTGTCTGTTCCCAAGGTGGCAGCATGCTAACCTGAGGTGGGGGGCAGAATATGTAAAGAATTGGTGCCTCCAGGCATGAGACAAGACCATCTGGAAGGAGAAGTTGACCAAGTTAAACAGCTCGAGTGTGGAGGAGCTGGACCAGGTCTGAGTGGCCAGTCATCCCTGGCAGTGAGAGAACAGTTTCCCCAATGGGCCAATCTCTCACTGCCTACACTGCCTCTGACACCTCCATACCTGTCTCTTTCCTCCTCCTCTAGTCCCAACCAAAGTACCGGTTCCCACAAATGTGGGAATGTAATTAATCTGATTATCTGGTGTGGTGGCAGCAGGCCAGGGTTTGAATTCTGTCTGCCATTCACAGATTGTATAATCCGACCTCAGGCTATTGACCTCCCTTCCTCTCACTTCCCTCATCCCTGCAATGGGGTAAATCAAAGTCAAACTGTGATTCTCAAGGTTATGAGGATCAAATACAATAGCAGTGACCTTCTCTACAATACTATTCTTATGATGATGACATGATTAAAGAACTTACATACATATGAATGTGAATGACCATTTAATGGCCTTTATCCTTTAGGTAATGCTTACCCTTTAAAAGGGAAAATCTAGGGCCCCAGTGGCTCAGTTGGTTAAGAGCTTGCTCAGAGCTCACACTCTTAAGCTAGTTTGATTCCCACATGGACCAGTGAGCTGAGCTGCCACTGAGCTGCCAACAGGTGGCAGGATGGCTCAGTTATCATGCTCCTAACAAGACTGCCTGTTTGAGATGGTGGGCTGCGCCCACCCGCAACTAAAGATTAAACTCAGCACCTTGAGCTGAGTGGCATAACTGGACTTGGAGCTGAGTTTGCTTCTCCCCCCACAACCCCACAACTAAGATTGAAGGACAACAACTTGGCTGTTCCCCTCCCCCAATTCCCCAGTAAAATCTTAAAAAAAAAAAAAAAAAAAGGGAAAGTCTATTAAACCCAGTGAATCTCTTATTGGTGAACTCTGGAGAATGTACTTTTGAGTTGATGCTTGGGCCATTCCTCAGCTCCCTTTAAGTGAGGCTGGGGCTAGCGAGGCCCTTTTGTTCTGGCCTCATTTTTATTTCAGACAAATGTGGTTTCCAGGAGGAAGAAGAGGGGATGTCTCTGGCCACTGTTGGCATCAGCTGCTGGCCCACTTTTATAACCGGGCACCCAGGGGCACTGGACATGCTCAGACCAAAAGTCCATACTGAGTGTCCTGAAATAAAGACATTTAAAAACTAAAGTCCAGAATAACCTGAGGATGAATTATATAGCAGCTGGTGTCACAAAATTCTCTGTGGGAAAATTCTCTAAAGTGGGAGAATTTAGTAATTATCTACAGAGAACAGAAACCTGCCTGAGGTCCCTGAAATATGTTCCTTTATTCATTATTGCTGTAAACATCTTGAGTTTTCACTGCCCTCTCTATTAAGCCTTCAATGTAACATTATAAATAACTACTAAGAGTAAAAGTTTGGTTCTTTTCTCCCTCCCTTCATATTCTTCCTTAGCAAATTGCTTTCTTTTTTATTTCCTTTCTAAAAATTAATTGTGAAATATTAGCTTAAAGACATTAGTTTAAAAAACAATAGTTAAAAAACAAACAAACACTAAATGTCAAAGTGCCCTAAATTCTTTTGTGCCTGTGGTTGTCTTGTATGACAAGAAACAATTCTTAGGTGATAATTAGATTTTATCTGCAAATGGAGGTGGGAGGATTGGCAGTAAGTGGTAGTGTCAACATTTCACCAGAACAACAAGGCAATTCACACGATTAGTTAGGAAAAACAAAAACAAAAAAAACGGACACTCAAACAGGTGGCTGGGGGTCTGTCTATGTGATCCAGTAAATTCTTGACACTCCAGTGAGGTGGTTGTGTATTGAATTTGCCTTTTGATGGCCAGAAATTTAGGAACGCGAACTGGAACAAGAGGAAGACCCGAAAATAAGCTCACACAAGTAATGTAAAGTACCTCTGTTGGTGATCACCATGGTAGAGAAGAGAGCAGCCCAGAAAGACCACCCTTCTTTCCCCCCACGCCACGTGTTTTCACAGATGGTGATAATAGTTGTTCCAGAATATGTCCAAGGGCTAAGAGTTAGAGGCAATGAGATGTAGCAGCCCGTGCTGGTGTTTAAAGCCATAAGGCTTTTGGTTCCAAGTGACACCTTCCGATCTGCACAACAACAGAAACTTGCTTCAGGCAAGGTGGTGTCCCACATTTTAACTCCAAGAAAATATCCTCAATTTCACAGGCGTTCACAGTAATCTGACCTGATTGTAAATAGCTTCTTTTCTCTTTTCCCTCCTAGTTAAATGGAGCTTTACAGGCCCAGCACCAAGGCGCAGAGAGCAGCAAAGCAGGAAGCCTCCCACACTACAAGGGAAGATAAGCATCAGACGCAGGAATGGCTTCCACTGAAGGGCATATCAAAGCAAATATAGACAGACATGGAGGGGTTGTAAGCCCTCTGTCTGTGTCTCTCAGTATGTACTTGCCTGCACACATCAAACCTGGATTTGTTCCTGAACAACCGAAGAGCAGAAAACACATCCAGTGTATACAACAGAATTATTACCCTTAATCCACCAAGGGCTAAGAAAATAGCGCAACAGGAAAGTGAGCAGGGGATATGTACTGGAAGAACACACAGGGTAAGAATATCAGTGGCTAACAGTATCAAGTACTTCCCAAGTTCAACAGTGATCAGAGAAATGTAAAATTAGAGCCACAATGTACACCTCTTTGAGGAGCAAAAGCTAAGATATGTTAATAGGTTTCCATCCTGGCAAGGATGTGGGGAAGTAGACATTCACACACTCTGCTGTAAAGTGTAAATTCGACAGACATTTAGAGAAAAACAGGGCAGTAGCTATTAGATTTCACACACTGATAACCCTTTGATTTGGAAATCTTGTCATGGAAATACACCCACGTATACAGAAATATATACATAGGATGCCAAAAATATGTATACATATTTTTAGAAAGGAAAACTGTATTAAAACTGTAACACTAGAGCTGGCTGAGTGGCTCAGTTGATTAAGAGTTGGCTTAGAGCGCGAGCTCTAAGCAACAGGGCCGCCGGTTCAATTCCCACATGGGCCAGTGACACTGCGCCCTAGCTGAGCTGTCCCTGAGCTGCCAACAGGTGGCAGGTTGGCTCAGCTTGTGTAACAAGATTGCCTGTTCAATGGTGGGCTACGCCCACCCGCAACTAAGACTGAACTCTGCACCTTGAGCTGAGCTGCTGCCTCGATGGCTCAGTGGATGGAGTGTGTGCTCTTAACAACAAGGCTGCTGGTTCGACTCCCACATGGAATGGTGGCTACGCCCACCCTCAACTAAGCACCTTGAGCTTAGAGGCCATAAGTTGCCAACGGGAAGCCAGATGGCGACTGGCGCCCTTCATAACGAAGATTGAAGAGCAACAACTTGGCTGTTCCCCTCCTCAATTCCCCAATAAAATCTTTAAAAAAAAATTGTAACATTCAATATATACTGATAACAAAAGATGAATACAAGTCACATTTGACTCCTGTAATTACAAGAGGTGCTCAAAGTGGTTACCATCAGCGTCCAGACACTTCTGATTACAGTGAACTACTGCTTGAGCAACGTTGACCAAAGTGTCCACTTGTAGACATTTTTTTGGCATCCTCGGTATATGTTCAAGATTCACTAAACATTGTTCATAATATCAAAAGTATAGGGAAGAGATGCAATGTTCATCAACAGGGAAGTTTTTATATAAAATATGATATAGCTAGACTATAAAATTTTCTGCAAACTTTAAAATGAATGAGGTAAAATCACATATATTGACATGAAAAAATGTTTAAGAAATTTTTGAGTAAAAAATGCAATTTGCCTAGCATAATCCCAACTTTGTGAGGGGAAAAAAAATATTCCTCTATATTTATGTGCTTCCATAGAAGTAGTCGGAAAGGACACGAGACAAAGACAAGTGAGGCTGGGAGAATAGAAGAGGAATTACGCTTTTTCTTTCATACATATCTATGGCAGTTGAACTTTTTACATTAAGAATGTAATATTTTAACGATGGGAAAAACATACACTGAGTTTGCCGAAGCTGGAAAAGTAGAGAATTGTTGTTTCAGTCACTCTTCAATTTCAAGGCGAATTGTTAGGTTAGATGAAGGCATTCTGAGAGTTTATTAGCCTAGCTGCTTCACATAAGGTTCACTTTAGTCTCCCCTAATTTCCTAATTACTGTCCATGAACTGAAGGCAGTGGGAAAGAAGAGGCAGACCCCACGTCCTGTCATACCTGTGGATTCACTCTTTTTTTTTTTTTTGAGGGCAGTGTCACTGGCCCTCATATGTGGGACCGAACCGGGGCCGCTGGCTTCCCAAGCCAGCGCTTAACCACTGCGCCACTCGGCCGGCCCTAGGATTCACTCTTAAGTAGTTATTATATCAATGAAGCAGTTATCACCCCAAGTTTGTTTTCTACATTAAGTACATCATAGAACATGACACCCATCTGCCCAAGCCCTCCACGGATGCCATCTCATTCAGAGAGACGCCAGCATCATTACAGTGGTCTACAGAGGCCCATGGCCCTCTCACCTCACTGAACTCACCCCACACGTCAGGCCCCTTTTCTGGTCCTCAGACCCAGAAAACATCCCTTGACCAAACTAGTCCTCTTCTGAGCCCTGTTTCAAGCCCTCTTCTTAATTAGGTCTCGACCTTGGCTTGTCATTGTTTGAAACCACTCACATAGTTTCTAATAGCTCAAGGTCGCACCCGTAGTGTCTGAGAAAACTCAAGGCTGCCAAAATAATTCACTATTTGTTCCAATCAACAGATGAAGATAGGGCCTCTGTCTCCCAGCCTCTGTGGGAGGGAAGGAGCAGTGCTTCAAAAAGCACCAGTGAACAAACCCAGATACATTTCCCAAGGACCAACCTCCCTCTTCCCACTTTGTCTCTTTTTGCACTTCCCTGACTTTACTGAACTCCCATTCACCCCGCTCCCTATTCCTTCCTTTTACCTTTAAAATGCCTTGTCACCTCTGTATAAATTAAAGCTCAGTTCACACTAGACTCTCTCTTCCCTATGTTACAGTCATATATTGCTAATTAAGATCTGATCTTTCCACTTTTAACTAGTGTTCAGCTTCGTTTACCTTTGGATATTCCCCCAGGATAATGGCAGCTCCATGGGCTGGGTTTTGTTTCTCAACTGGCACATAATACAGACTCATTAAATATCTGCTGAGCATCACTGACAGATCGACATTTGTACATGGGTTTTGATCCCTCAGCCACACTTCTGGGCTGGGATAAGCACGTTTAGGCTTGTGCATAAAATATCATTGCTCACTCCATTCCTTAAATACTTGGCAAATGACAGGTGGTTGAATATCACAGAATGTGCCAATCTTCCAAAACTTATCTTCAATTTGTTTTTCACCTTCATAGAGCACCACCTGCTACATGCTTAATATCATCCACAAACATACATGACTGAACGTAGTGTACCACGCTAATGAGACATTCCTCAAAGGTGCTGTATAGAAAGTATGCACCTCACAGGGAAGACTTTGCTAGTTGATGGCTGTTTCCTCCACTCCCCTCCCCTTATTTACATCTGTGACCCTGGCCCTGAAACTCCCCTTTATCTCCAGCTCCCCGAGGTCCTGTCTGGGTTTCCATTCCTGGACTTGGCTGAAAGTGCTTTGGCTGTGAATTCCAGTAGCTTTCTTCAGAGGCAACCCAATGATGTCTTCTCAGCATTTATTCCTTCAGGTCTCTTTGGGGATCACCTCGGTCACCATACTCTTTCTCCCTTATTCTCATTTTTTGATTTCAGCTGTGGCTTCTCACCATGTTTAAGTGACCAGACATAGTCTCAAATATAATCTGTCACTTCCAATAAATGCTTTATAAGCAGCTGCTATGGGTTGAAGCACTATGGGGATTACAAAAATCTAATACTCATGCTGCACTCAAGAAAGGGGATAGTCTATCCTCATATGAAAAGTCACCGTTTACTGCATAGTGGCTGCTTTAATAGCTATTTGTTGGATGAAATGGTTATGTAGGAAAATCCTGGTGATATCCAAGACACAATAGACTGTCACATGATTGATGCATCAATAAGTCAAAGTTCTCCTTTCAGAGCCATAGCCTCGACCTGTTGTTATTTTTCTCACTTCTAAGTGTACCTAGGGTACTGTAACATCAACCACAGCTGACAAAACTAACCTATCTTCTTATTGCATCCTCAAACCTACCCATTTTCCAACAACCTCATAATTATCGGGGACACCACCAACATTCATTCTGATACTCCTGTACATCTGAGTATTTTCAGTACCTTAGAAAAACATCCATGCCCAATCCATCACCACAGTGGTATGTGAGAGCTCCCTTCCTTCTGATGTCAATGATCATAGCCCCGGTATGAGTGTCAATAACCTCAACTCTCCTCTCCTCGGCCTTTCCCTCTTCTGCTCTATAAAAGGCATCACAGACACTGAGAAATGAAGAATTAAAACTTTCAAAAGTGTATATTCATCTTTTACTCTTGTCTTTACATGGTTTGGGTAATGCCATCTTTAAAAATGGATTTGAGTGCTGAGTTTCGAGTGAAGAAAGTGTTTTAATCTTTAGTAAAAGAAAAAAAAATTTCTGGGTGAAGATGGTCCAAAACTATAAACTTCCAGTTATAAGTCCCGGGGATGTAAGGCACAGCTTAGTGACTAAACAATACTGTATTGTATATCTGAAAGTTGCTAAGAAAGTAGATCTTAAAAGTTCTCACCGCAGACACAAAACACTATAAATATATGCAGTGATGGTTCAAATAAATGAACTAAATTTATTGTGGTGATCACTTCGCCATACTTATATCAAATTATGTTGTACACCTAAAACTCATCCAATGTCATATGTCAATTATATCCCCCCCAAAAAAATTGCACCTTCATCTCTCAACCCTACTCTCTCAAAACCCTGTAGACACTAGAGTGTTTCAAGTCCCAGGAACCAGTTCACCTGGGCACTCTTGAAGCAAAATATCCTGCATAGGGGGAGTCCTAAAGACTTCTTTTTCTCTCTTAAATCTTTCAGAGCTTCCGCCTCCTATGAACAATTTATAGTAAGGTTCATCAAACAGGAAAGCAAGAGTAGACTTTAAAACAGGACGGTAGTTTCCATGAATGGAATTGTAAGACATTAGTGCAAAAGGGATCCATCTTGAAAGTAGTTGACAAGCCCAATAAAAGCCATCCTCAGAGGCTGCTCCTCAAAGCAGGACCAGCAGCATCAGCAAAACTTTGAAGCCTGGTAGGAAATACAGAAGCTCCATCTCCACCCCAAACCTACCAAATTTCAACAAGATTCCCAGGTGATTCATGAGCAGGGTAATGTTTGGAAAATGCTACATTGGATAATATAACTCTGCGACCTAAATCAGAGGTGAACTCAGCTGAGAGCTCTGGTCAGCAGGCCACGGCAGTGGATTTGAGCTGTGCACTGATGCACGGAATCATCACCCCTGGTACACATCCAAAAGAAAATGGTAGACTTGGTGCTTTCTGCTGTGGCTGACTAGGGCTCCACTTTTTCTTGCATTGAGGGGTGCTTTTGTTGCCTCTTGACTATGAACAGGGCACTGAGGTGATGATGGCTGAAAAACCACATCCTGGGATTAAGGGCTTCCTTGATGGGACACAGGGACCAGCTGAATCATATCGAGACACCTCCACCCCCAGTCCTCAGTAATACTGTAACACAGGTGAGGGTATAAAAATGAACCTCAAGGGAAGCCATGGGGGGAAGAGGGCTCAAAGGGCAACAGTTGAAGTAGATGTGTGTGGAAGGAGAAGGGAATGTGGAAGACAGGCAGCCCAAACGGGGAAACGGGACGGGCATTTGCACATAGATTTGGATGTACAAGGTAGGTTTTTCCACCACCAGGAAGTGAAAAACACCTCTATCTTCTGCAGCTGCTTGGCCTGTGCAAGGTCCCTCAGGTGTGTTCCTGGACCTAGGTCAACAGCCCCATCTTGCCATGGCCTGAGGCCACAGACTTCTCTCAGATGGCAGGTCTTTGGGAATTTGTCCATTGCTTAAAGAGCAGTCATCCCAGTGAAAAACTGCCAATCTTGATCTGGATAATCACATGTAACCCATTGCCAACTCTAATCCCTTGCTGAGAAATATTTAATCAGATCAGGCTAGAGGAGTGCCGTCCCACAGCCTGGAAAGCCCCAGAAGCCGGGGTCACCATCTGGGAGAACTTTATCCCCAGAGAGCCAGGGTTTGCATCAGCCTCACTACCACAGGGTCCGCTTGGCCCAATCTGCTGTGTGAGGTGCACTATTCATGTCCCTAAAGGAATGGGGAGATCTGGAAAAATGACCACTGAAGGCTAATGGAAATAAAAGGAGCCCAGATGGCACCATGGTCACATGTGCTCTACATCTGGTGTGGTGGTTGCTGGGGAGGAAATTGGGTAGCCATTCCATTGTCAACCGGAAGAGAAGAATGTGTCTTCATGGCCAAAACTTCCCCCTCTATTCTTTATGCACCTCAAGTCATAAGATCCGCTCCCTTGTGACCCACCCCACCAAACAACATGTATCCTCACCCTGCATCCCAGCCAACAACTTCCATCATCCTTGCTATTCCTACCTTGTTGCTCCCTAAGAAAGCCCCTCCCTCTTGCTTCCTTCCCCCAAATTCCATAATACCCAGCTGTGCTACAGATCATCCACTTCATTACAAATGTTTTCTTATTCTATACAATTTTCTTACCCCACCCTTTTTCTTCTTTCTTACTCCTACTTTTACAGGCATTTGGCTTTTCTCAGTGACATTTTTCTATCCCAGAAGCCCAGGAATTCGTCACCTCTCCAGCCCTCTGGTACACTGAGGTGGCAGATACCTTTAGTGTGTTCTCCCTTTCCCTCCATCTCTTGGCTAAGAACTATCCTCTCCACATCTACAAGAGTCCATGCCAGCGGCCTCACTGGCCCCACATAATGGATGCAGCTGGTTACAGGAATGGCTGACTGCCTGGCACAGGCTAGGCATTTGGAATTGAGATCCAAGGGCACTGAGGAGCCTCTCTGCTGGCTTGAACTGAAGATGTAGAAAGTTAGGAACCCTGAGGCAAGCAGGTACCCATAATAGCAGAGAAATCTGGTATGGGTGGGTGGATGGGTGGGTGGGTGGATGGATGATTGATTGATTGATAGATTCCAAGAAAGAAAAATTGATGGAGAGATGGAGAGAGAGTGTCCTCCTTGGCCTCAGGCAACCTAACAGTTCCTGGTTCTAGGCCCTCATGATACTCAACTCTATTGTTTGGTTTGGGGCTACTCTTGTATCCTTATTTTTAAAAACTCTCTTCTTTTACTCAAACAAGGAAATCTTTATCACTGGCTATGAAAATCTGTTCATTTTAATCAAATCCTTGCCATCACTTAGTAGTCCTCTCATATTTTACTAAATTCCTCCCACAAATGTCATAGTAGCCTTCTTGAACTTCTTAACCTCACGGTCATTATGTTAATAGTCCAAACTGACCTGTTTGGCTACATTTGTGGGGGTATGGATATTACTGTAAAGTCATATGGATGACTTAAATATCCAAATGATCATTATTCCCACCCAAAATAATCATGCTGGGAGACCACAAACATATTCCCACAGCATGGCCATTATCCCAGCCACTTCTGGAATGCCACTCCAATCTTCCCCAATGACAGTAAATCCATGTCTGTGAAAGGTAGACATCATTTTTACAAAGAGCTACAATTGTGCTGTGATCAGGGCAAGTGAATAAAATGAGGGCTCAAACATTTTAGTCATAAAACTTTTCTTAAACACTGTTTTACCCAGGATGGTCATAACTGGAATAAGCATCTACTCTTCCAATAGAACAGTTCTAAAAAATATTCATTTGGAGACATAAGTTCTATTACATTTATTATACATAAATTGCGTTCTTTTTTTTAAAGAAGTTTTTATTGGGGAACAGTGTGTTCCTCCAGGACCCATCAGCTCCAAGTCAAGTTGTCTTCAATCTAGTTGTGGAGGTCACAGCTCCCTGGCCCATGTGGGGATCGAACAGGCAACCTTGATGTCATGAACCTGCACTCTAACCACCTGAGCTAACCAGTTGCCTCATAAATCACATTCTTTATCATTATCATGTCTTTCTGTCACCTTCATCTAGGCATCTGAAAGAGAAATCTAGTACTTGTAAATACCTAGTAGGTTGGAGAAAAGGGGTTTAATATGTTTGTTATCAAGGTTTAGGGTACATAGTTATTATTCAGTAGAAAGTATACCTCTAAAGAAGATATGCCAAACATTCAGGTAGGTAAAAACATCCATGAAGACAAAAGAAGATTAAAGACCAACACTGATGACCTGATTCATGGCCATAAATTATATGTTACATGTTTAAAACATGTAAGCCATTGATCCAACATGGAAGCATCAAACCTGTGACATTCTTGCTCTAGCCACAGTGCTGAGCTCTGGACAGAGATAATGTACTTTCTTTAAGTTGCAAGTTTCTTCCTGTTACGAGGGATAAGCAATAGTGACTTTTTCTCAAGCCTTTACAGAAGCATCAAGAAACTGCCAAGTAAGCTATATAAATCTCAAGTTTTAGCCAATAGGTTACAAAGCAAGCTAGATCTCAGAAACCTTTCAAGGCAAGCTGGTGCAACCTACTTCTTTGCAAATTTCAGCTAGTGTGATCAAAGATAATGAGTCACCCAGTATGGTATTTTAAAAACGCTAAAGCTGCTTCAGTGTTTTTTCCTGAGCTTCACTATAACTGAAACTACACTTGTACTTTGAGTTGAGATATGGTTCTTGTGTTGTGAGTTATACACCTGACTCTAAGACTGTGTGGTTTTAGGTCAAAAGAGTGCAACTTACGTAAGGATAATTGAAGTGTGCTAGCCTGTACATACTGGATCCCTGAATCCCATCAAGATCAATCCATATGTGCTGTTTACACTGGAAGCCTGAAGTGTTGGGTGTACCTTGAAATGGACAGACAACTGGCAGGGGCCTTAGAAAGATCTTTTAATGGAAAGAGATATTGTGATGATCTCTCTCATAAGGGCACTTGGCGACTAAAACATGCGATTTCCTCCCTGTTCATGGGGTTCCGTGGGAGTGGTTTCCCGTGCAGGGTGATGAATACACACTGAGTACTGTGCAGTAAGGAAATGAGAGTGAAGTTTGAAGTCATAAGATTTGAGTGTTGGTTCTACCATCTCCCTGCTACCTGTGGGACTTGGGTGGGTTACTCTACCTTCCTGAAGCCAGCTTCCTTATCTACAATGTGGAACTGATAGATACTTCTATCACAGGGTTGCTATAAAGATGAAATGTGATAGCATCGGTAACAAGGCCAGGCCAGACTGGCATGCGAGTTCACTTCCTCTAACCCCTCTCACCTACACTCTTGCATCATGTACCCAGCACTGGCCTCCCAGGGAGGCTGCAGGGCCCCTGTTACTTAGGTTCCATCATCACCAGCCTGAGGCTAGACTGACATTTACCAATTTCCTTTCACAAACTTCTTTACAGGTCACAGTGAGCTTTGCCCCACACCCCCAAAGAAGCTCTAATTATCTCATGAGAGGCTCTTTAAAAACATGTTGATTTTTTATTTTTTATTTTAAAACATTTGGGAATCATAGCTTTTACCCAATCTTCCATTTATGGTTTATCACTTTGCCCATTTTTTGATTCATAGATACTTGATGTCAAAAGAACTGACTTAAGTAATTTATGCACTAATTCTATAAATACCTAGTAAGCACATAGTATATACCACGCCCTGTATTAGGCACTGATAATGTAAACATAAATAAAACATACTTTCTGATCTCAATGATTTTATAATATGAGGAAGGAGACAAACCCATGCATTATTCGGATATACCATAGTAAGTCCTATAATAGAAGCAAAAAGGGGCCACTATTTACATGGTACTTTAAAGTTCAAGGGCACTAGGTCATATGGTAATTCTATTTTTAATTTTTTGAGGAACCTCCATACTGCCTTCCATAGTAGCTCATAGACACAGACAATAGTTCAGTGGTTACCAGAGGGTAAGGAGGGAGGGGGGTTTTAGATGAGGGTAAAGGGGATCAAAGAGATGGTGATGGAAGGAGAACTGACTCTGGGTGACGAACACACAATGTGATCTATAGATGATGTGTTACAGAATTGTACACCTGAAACCTATGTAACTTTATTAACAAGTTTCACCTCAATGTCACCCAAACTTTAATTAAAAAAAAAGTTCAAGAGTGTTTTCATACGTTTCAGCCTCACAAGAATCCCATGAGCTAGGTGTTACTGTCACTAATCATTTCCAGGTCAGACAGAAGGAAGCCAAGCAGAAAGAGGAGAAGTTGATCAAGATCCTATGGATAATGACCATGATTCTGTCTCAAATTTCAATTCTGTCTGTTCTTTCCTTCATTGTCCCTCAGTGTCCACATTGGAATATACTAGAACACATTCATGTTCAACTTGCAAATGCCTTACAAAAGTCACCTCGATTGTGTCTCCCAGGAAGCATTCAGACATGGGAACCTCTCATTCTGTGGCTTTGGCCTAGCACCCTAGCAACTAATTGGATCAAAAAAGAAATCACGGGCCGGCCGAGTAGCTCAGTTGGTTAAGAGCTCGCTCAAGAGTGCGAGCTGAGCTCTGAGCAACAGAAGTTCCAGGCCCAGCTCTCTCCCCGCTCTGATAAAAACCCAAACAAACTCCTGAGTGCTTTCTGATGATGTCGGGTTGTTTCAGGCCTTGGTGATTTTGCGTGTGCTGTTTCCTCTCCTCAAACCCTCCTCCTCCACCTCATCCAAATTCATCTTCTTGTTCCTCCTTCTGCATGGAGATAGTATAGGTTTCACCTCCTCCAGGAAGTCCTTCCTGACTACCCTCCCCCAAGCCATTTCCTATAGCTGAGTCTCCTGGGGCGTCTCCACCCTGTCTCAGGACAGGGCATGAGTCATAGCTCATACTTGATAGCACTGAAGTTGTCAGTCTATCTGCCTGTCTTCCCCCACTAGCTTGTGAGTTCCCTGAGGATGTGTTTGCAGTCTCTGTGTTCAGCCCATTAGTTGTTTGTTGGTTGAATGAAGGAAGGGAAAAAAAAAAATCAAGATACGCTCCCTCACCTAGTGTACCCCCTGCAGTAGATGGAGCTCAAAAGAAATCCACAGCTTTCCCATCAGTCTCAGAGCTAGCATTAGACTACTGATGCAAACTACAGCTTGCCTAGCTCAGGTATAATTAGCATTTGTGCATCCTCTGAAAACAAGCACAAGAACCATCATTAGCATCAGTTATTTTTTTAGCACAATCATTGCAAATAACACTGGCTTTGATCACTAGACACGCTGCTGTATCTGGCCTGCCATATCTTTTCTGCTTTCAGTTTTACCCTCAAATTGCAAAATCATGTCCTTTTACCTTTGTTCCCCCAGTGCCTAGAACAGTGATTGGCACACAGTAGCTCTCACTTCAATAAATATCAGTTGAATGAATGAATGGAAACTGCCCTGGCTCAGTCCTTTCTGAGTGGCCACATTGGTACTGTGTGATGATGTCACCCTCCATGCCACACCTGGTTTGAGTTTGGGTGGGTATCATCAGATCAAGGACAGGCAATCCATAGGCTTCATGGTGACCTCTGACCTATGGCCTGCTATAAAAAGGTGGCTTAAAACAGCAGACCTTTTCTAGGGAATTTGAACTAAGAAATTCGACGAAATTTTTCCTGGTAAATACAGGAACAATAGCTAAGAGGAAGCAAAGGTAAGGATGGAGTAGCATAGGCAGAAGCCATGCTAGGGTGTTTATAAGTAGATGGATGAGGAAGCACCTGTGAGGGAAAATCTGCTCAGATTAGCCACTAAAATGGCTGGTCAGCAGACAGGCCAAAAGCAGCTCAGGTCAGGCAAGTCCTTGCCATCCTTGAGAAAGTGCTAGAGAGAGATAAAAACGTTGGTCTCTAGGGCTGCCTCAGTTCCTGACAACTTCCTAGTTTCAGCTACAGAGAAAGTGCAACGTGACCTAATAGGTACATCCTTATTTAACAGGTGATGTTTTTTAGTGTTCTAGCCTCTGTGGTATCACGTGAAGATGAATTTTAAAATGTGCCAATCTCAGGTGCAGGACCACCATCAGCTTATATGGGTACCTTTGTGAGAATTAGGTAAAAGGCACCCCTTCCAGGATAAAGCCTGACCAATGGTCAGCTCCTAGCTGGATAGAAGCCCATGGCCTTTGGGCAAAGAGAAAGGTTCTTTCTCTTGGGGGAGGGAGAGGACACCCATGTCCACATGAGGATGTGCAGCTTGACCAGAGCTGGACACAGGCTGGACCTGATCCGTCCTTCTCCGCTCTGCCCAGCACCCTTTTGCACTGCCCGGGCTGTCCCGCCTTTCCCTGACAGGGCTGCTTTGCTCTTCTGTGAGTAGGCAGAGACAGAAAGCAAACTTACAGCCAGATGGTCTTTGTTTGGTAAAAAAAAACGCACTGAGTTACGCAAATGGGAAATGAGCCGCATCCATGGTTCCTGGCCTAGGACAGCTCCAGCCCAGCCGTGACTGGGGCCTCTTGGGACCCAGCCACCCTGGCACAGCATTATGCTTTGGAAACAATGGCTGAACACACAAGCATCAACTCCAAGGGTTATAAGCTTGGAGGTCAGTGAGAGGCACTGTGGGCGCACCGGCAAAGTGTGGACATCCCCCAATGGGACATGTGACCATCAACTGAAGAGCTGGTCTTGGACAGCAGCACCCCATGGCAGTGGCCAGGCAGCAGGGGTAAGGAATGATGGAACATCCAAGTTGGTGCGATCTCTCACCCCCTCATCACCGAACACACGAGGGATGAAGGACTCAAGAAAAAGATAACTGGATTCGCAGTTATATACACCTCTATATACCAGGGCAAAAGGATGCTGGGAAGATGAATCAGGGTACCAAACATCTATACATCAAGCTGAATAAGCGATCCATTCACTCCACTCATACCTCCCTTTTTGGAGGTGGCTCGAGTGGTTCTCTGCCCCGTGCAGCCCAATATGCAAGACTGAGTCATCACTTGAAGACAGCGAACACTCCCTGGCCCTCCCTGTGGTCCGAGAGGTCCAGCACAGCACCTGGCACACAGTAGGTACACAGTCAGTGCTTGCTGGAAGCGTACAACAGCAATATGCCCTGGGTTTTGTCCTCAGGTTCTGTGATTCACTGAACATCAGGCTTATCAGAAGAGCACATAGGAACATGCTGAATATATTAGAGTCTCTAATGCAGAAAAAATTGGTCTGAAAATTAAGAGAACACCTGTCCACATACCATGAAAAACTTTTTTCAGGACGTTTTTTTCAAGATAAAATAATCACTTAGGCCAGCCAAGTAGCACGTTGGTTAAGAGCTGGCTTGGGACACCAGGTCTGAGAGCAGGACCCTGGTTTGGATCCCACATGAGGGTCAGTGATGCTGTGCCCTCTACAGCTAAGATGGTGAACAACAGCTCGGCCTGGAGCTGGGCTGCCATGAGTCGCCAGTGATGACCGTAGGCTGCAGCCCCTGCTGCAGTGAGCTGCCAAGAGCCGCCATGAGTGGCTCTCCCTAGGCCAGCAACTGCTCTGCCTCACCCTGGAAGAGTGCAATGAGGATACCAACATGGGCCAGTGAAGTGACGTCCTACAAAACTAGATTGAAGAACAAAAGGACAGCCATTTGTCTGTTCCCCTCCCTCAATTCCCCAATAAAATCTTTAAAAAATAAATAAAAAATAAAAGATCGCTATATTTACAAAGAAATATTGGATTTTAAAAATCCAGAATTTTTGTTGAGTTCCAGAACCGTGAGTTCAAAACCCATGAAGCAAAATCAATCTGGGTTTTTACAAAGCAAAAAAAAAAAAAAAAAAAAAAAATCTCAGTTTTTATAAGCTCAATAAAAGGACTTACAACATCAATTCCAATGTTGTTTAAATTACATTTTAAAATGCACTTACATGAAAATATTTGGTGTTCTTCACATTTTTTGAATGGGTTTTCAAAATACAAAGCAACGCTTTGCTGACAACGCACATGCATTTTTATCAAGTGAAACTATAACTGCTCACATCACAAGTTAAATAAAAGCCACTGAAGTCTGGGGTGCTTTTCTTGGCAAAACTCTAGTAATAAAGCAGAGACTGGGAAAGTGCATTCTCTTGTGATAGCCCCACAGCATCAACTGACACAGCGCCAGCACAGAGCAGGTCTTTAAAAAATACATTTCATATTGGAAGGACTCTTATTGCCATAATTGGCAAGATTTGTGAGGCCAGAGTTCCAAGTTTTTATTTTTCTTTCATGGGAGAAGGGTGGAATGGCAGCCAGGGTAGGAGGTGGGGTGACAGATGGGGGTAGCTGCTAGTGGGCAGCTGTCTCAAAGTGAAGTTCTTTGACAGCCCGTGGGGAATACTTTCCAGTCGCCTCTTCCTTCCCCTCCTCTCCTCCCTGCCAGCCGTGTGTACATCATTGCAAAATGTGATGCCCCTCCCCCCTTCAACGCGCTCCCACCTGGTAATTAACTCATTATTAGAAATTAACCCTTAGGAAGAACTTATTGACAACTAGCTGGAATGAAGAAAGGGACTGAGAAAGGCCACTTGGGGAGTGGTAGTAGCAGGACAGAGTACCCATAGGGATGTAAGAATGTCCTAAAGCTATGTCGTCAACCTTATATTTGCCCAGGCCAACCCTGGCCACAGTATCACAGCACATAATGGCAGCATCTATGCCACAGGAGAGTGGTTGACAAACGTGGCTACACGTTAGAATCACCTAATGGCGGGCTGCACCTGATGCCAATTATATCAGAATCCCTAGGGGTGGAACCCAGCCATAAATTGTTTTGTTGTGGTTGGGTTTTTTGTTTGTTTTTAATTCTCCAAGTGATGTGTAACCAACTTTGACAACAAGTGTCAGAGTCACACTTCTCAAATGTGGATGTGCCTATAAGACAATTCCATTATTTCAGCCCAGTCATCTGACTGAATCTCCATCCATCTGGCATGGCTGCAGAGATTACAAGATTCTGGGAAAGTACCCCACACATGCCAGTGAGGGACAGTTCCCTCTTTTTCTCCGAGTCAAAGAAACGCAGGGAGCTCTTGGTCACGTTCAGCCTGCTTTTAAAGATGTCAAAGGCTCAGCTCTGAAAATGAGACACAGCCACAGGCAATACGTTCCCTCTTTCACATCATCCCGAGGCACAGGGGACAGCTCAGCTGAAAGTTGTCACTTCTTAACATCCCTAAGAGCACACAGAAGACAGAGTTCTTGGAATAAAATAATGTTGTAAAATGAAGCTCCTCATTCACAGGCTGTACATTTTGAATAATCGCATTTAAAAGGTTTTCACTGCCCTTTTTATGCAAACATGCCTTGACTTTCATCTATGAAAATGAAAAATGGTGATAGAAGCTATGCTACTTTTATCTACAGTCACAAATGGTCTCTTTAGAGTCATCTGAACAGTTAATCTTTGGAAAAATCAAGAGCATCCACAGGTAAAGTTCCATTTGGCCAAGAGATAAAAAGCAGGAGGTCAAATACATCCAATTCAATGCTTTTCACAATACGAATTCGGCAGAATCTTCGCACAAATCTCATGACCTACATCCCCATTGTCTGTACTGAACAATTCTGACCAGCTTTACCCAATGTGATCTGCAAAGTCAGTACTTTTGACGTTTTCTAAGCGTACACATTGTCTGGCAAAACAATACTACAAGAATAAGAAAACAGGGCTAGGATGGAAAACAGAGCTGGCCAGCTAGGGTGCAGTCAGAGACAGGGAAATGTGTCTTTTCTGACCGGGAAGGTTGGCTTCAGGTGGAAGGGGGGTTGAGTTAGAGCTAAAAGGCCTAGGCCAGAGCACAAAGCCTGAAGGGGGCACCATCGCAAGCGCCTTTCAAATATATGGGAAGTTTCCATGTGTTTTATTTTCAACTTCCAGCTCCCTAGCCTGCAAAAAAACAAACAAACAAAAAACAATCTGTGGGAACTTACATCCTGTGGACTCTTCAAAACAGTTCTTAGGATGATGCTTTGTCACATAGCATTGGAAAATGATTATTTAATCATTCCATCGAGATATGCGAGACAAGGTTAAGTGATTTGGCCCACATTACACGGCACAGCGCTGGCAGCACCGGCCGTCGGCCGAGTCCCTGGGAGTGGCCGGTGCGCACGCCGAGCGGAGGGGAGCCAGGCGAGCGGCCGGGGCTAACGCCGAGTCGCTGGCTCCGGGTTTCACCCAGCAACAGTGAAGGGCCCGAGGCACAAACAGCCCAGCAATTCTCAGCACCTGCATGGGTTTTCACTGGGAGGGAACACTCACACCCCGAGCCCTCTGACCACAAACCCTGAAAGAACGCTTTATCTCACCAGCATGGGCAGTTGGGAGGGTTTCCAAGACCTGCCTTGGCCCAGCCCCCTGAGAGGACCGCACCCATCGGAGGGACCAAAGTCGCCCTCAAGAAGGTTCCTCTTCCTAATGGCCAGGCCTGAGAACCAGAGCAGCTGGTGCCCTCGGCGCCGCCCCACCACCGGGGCGCTCCGTACGGCGGGGGCTGCACGATCGCCCCGGGGAGACGCGCGCCCACCCGGCGCACCAGCGGCAGCCTGGTTCGAGCATCCCTGGCGGAGGAAGCCAGCCGCAGGCAGCCCAGGAGGGCAGTGTGTGTTTGTGTGTGGGGGTTCAGCTTTGCCTCCCCCACCCCCCTCGCCCCGCCTCGCCCCGCCAGCCTGCGGGGCCAGTGCGCAAGGACGCCCCGGGCTGGCCGAGTCGCCGGCCCCCGCACCTTGCCCGGGCCCCCGCACCTTGCACGGCCCCCCGCACCTTGCCCGGCCCTTACCTGAGCCGGAGATGTGGACCCGGAGCGGGCGGCCCCTGCTCGAGCACGACGACAGGTCGCTCTGGGAGCGGCCGCGGGGGCTCGGGTCCCCGGGCAGCCTGCGCAGCGCCGGCGGCGGGGCGCACGCCTCGGGCTCTGGGGCTCCGGCCGCCACCTGCCCGCCTGGCGCCCCCGGGGACTGCGCGGGGCTCCTGCCCGCCTCGGCCATGGGCTCGGGGCGCCGGGGGCGCCGGGCGCGGAGACGGGGGCCGGGCTCCGAGGGCTGCGCCGAGGGGCGCTCGGCGACCCCGAGGCAGCGCGGGGAGGCTGGACGCCGGGCGCCGAGAAGCCGGGCGGGCGGAGGAAGAGGACAGAAAAGTTTGCACAGGAAGGAGCCGCCTACAGCCTGTTCTCGCTCCCGCCGGCGAAAGCCGCAGGGCTCGGAGCCCGGCCGCCCTGGGTGCCCGCGAACCTGCCCGGCTGCTCCTCCCCCAAGGCCCCGGCCCTGCCCTTTGCAGGGTGGCAGCAGGAGGGTCCCCTCTAGCCGTCACTCCGCCCGCGAACCTCAGATACGTGGCGTTTGGGCTTCAGGTGCTCGGATGCAAGGTCAGGGGTAACAATGCCATTTCCATTTGTTGGGGGGCGCGGGGGCGCGGGGAGGAATGCCATGCACACACATTTCAGCCGCCCTGTGGAAGAACAGCAATGACCACATCCAGTTTATAGATAGGAAACTGCAGGGTCCAAAGGGCCCCGGGCTTCCTGGTAGGTTAGAGGCAGATCCTAGAGTCAAGTCCAATGACCTTCCCGTCTCAGCCCTTACCTTCAAAATCCTTTTCTCCTTCGCACTGTTGCCCACATTCCTGAGTTTCTGTCTGCTGGGTAGACTCAAAGGTCATGTTTAAAAGACTGGTCTTCCAAGAACTGAATAAATAACACCGGTTTGATGTCTGAGTCAGTGTTTTCTAATCGAAGGACAGGTCTCCCAGCTGCGTTGATTGGAAATCTCTTGGTTCACACCATGCCTTGTAGGGGGTTTGCAAAATGGGCCCTGGAGATTTTGCTGGTTCAGCTGGTGATCTTGCAACCTAAACTTTATCAGTTTCATGATTAGGCCCCCAAGTTAGGACTTGCTCGGGATCAAAAAGCTGTAAATCACGCTGAGGAGTCACCATTCCTGAAAGCTGATGGCAATGGACAGACATCCCTGGGGTCACTTGCAGGCCATAGGTGGACAGCAGGCAGAGATGGGTGTGTGTGTGTGTGTGTGGGGGGGAATACTGTTAGCATTTACTGACACACACCCATATTTCAGGTGTTATGTCAGACAGTTTGCATTTATTATATCTTTCTTTTAATAAGAAAACCCAAGCAGAAGAGGTAAGAGAAAGGAGGGACAAAACTAAGGGGTGCAAGCTAGAGAGGCACAGAATACCCGCAAAGGCCTTTGTAGCATCTAGCTCATAATAATAACAGCTCCCCCTTGATAATTTAAAAGGGCTTTCACCTGTAATTCTCACAGCATCTCTGTGGGAGAGGGTATGATTATTCCAGGTTTGCTGTGAAAACTCTCCAAATACAGGTCCAATTGGCACAAAGTTGGCCAGGCACTATTTCCTACTTTCCCACCTCTTTATATGTATGCTACTCCAAATGTTACTTCACTTTCTTAATTATCTTGTGTCGTTTAGGACAGGAAAAAAAAAAGAAGATGTCTCTGCTCCAGAGCATTGACTTGCATTGTTTTAGTAGCCAGGTGACTGACAGGATTGAAAGGGCAATTGGATGGATTTCCCACTTTCCCTGAATAATCAACATTAGATTATAATGATCTTTCTCATCATCACTGGCTCCGTATTGTGTTGCCAGGTGATGCTGTGTGTACCCCCTATGTCCACTTCCTCAGCAGGTAGCTCCACTTTGAAAGCTGCCCTCTATCTGGGGCACTCATTCCTGTTCTCTGCACAGGGGTCTCACCCCACTTTCCTCTCCCCATTGCTCACAACGTGAGGGCTCCCACCATCGTTCTAGGCCTCCTGCTTCTCTCTTCTCTGGTTTATTCTCTATGCCATCTCTTCTGAAGATAAGTAATTAAATACTTCAGAACACATGAAGCCTTACCTGGCTCTTACCCAGTTATTCAGCAATTAAATCCTTCCAACTTTTACTCAATCAATACATATCTGAATGCCTTTCGTGGGCCAGGCACTGTGCTAGGTGCAACAGGCCCTCAAGGAAGTCCTGAGCACTATGTTTATCCATCCATTTTCCCTTCACAATCAAACTTTTATAGAGTAGCACCCACTTGCTAATCCCCTGCTTTTATAGTCCTCCTTCTGCATTCTCTCCTTTACTATCTACAGTATGACTTCTGCTCCCACTTAGCATGGAGCTGGTTTGGCCAAGATCACTTTTGAGCACCTAGTTGCCAAATGACTTATTCTAACCCCCATGGCCACTCTGGACACCGTGGAGCATGTGCTTCTCCTCTGGACTCTACTTCCCTGGTTTCTGGGACATCATCTCACCAGCTCTTCCTCCATCCTCTCCACCTCCTTGTTACCCTCATCTCAGCATCTCTTTATTCCACCTGTTCTGACCAAATGTTCCCCAGGGGTCCAGCATCAGCCCTCTTCTCTTCACATGCGACATATTTTTTTTCCTAGGAAACCTCCCCTTCAGCTTTGAGCAGTGCCACAGGTGACTCCCAAATCTCTACCTCCAGCCCAGACCTCTCTGCGATCTCCAGATCCCAATGTCGAGCTGCTGCTGGGCTTCTCTTCCTGATGTTTCTGTGACACTTGGCAGTCAGCATTCCCAGAGGTGAACTCCTCCTTCATCCTGTTCTGTCTATTCTCCAACTGGAATAAATATCTCCAGAATCGTTTTTTCCCCTGCTCTTCCACTGCCATTTCTTTAGCTTGAAACTTCGTCTCTTCTATTTCCTCTTAAGGAGAGGGACTCTGCCTCTAGGCTCACTTCCTTCCACTCTGCCCCCATCTCATTCCTAGAATAATTTCCAAAATGCTCACAAAACTTTGCTGCTCCTCCTTTACATCCCTTTAAAACAAGTATCCATGACTCATATTCAGGGGTGTAGGGTATATTGCTGCTATTATACATACTCTGCTCTCTGGCATACACATGTATTTGTGGGTTCCCATCCCTCTTCCCATGGCACCTTTGCTCACCCATTTGCTCTGCCTGCACCATCATTCCCCACCTTGCCTAGCTGACCATCACTCATCCTTTGAGCCTCATCCATGAAGCTTTTCTGACATCTGAGATGCAAAGGTACTCCAGGGTGAGGGAGGGTGTCTGCAAGTACACAGGAGCTTGGGGAAGTGGAGCTGATCAGGACATTGTCAAGTCTGGCTGGAGAACAGGAGTCCCTGGTAGGGGTGTGGGGTGGGATGGGGTGGGTTGGGGGGAGCTACATTTTGAGCCTGAAAAGGTTGACAAGAGGTGGACTAGGACTCATTTTTCAAATACCATTATGCTATGCTTGTGTAATCCTAAAATGATTAGACATCATTTTTTACTTGGGGCTTTGTTTATTTCCAGTTCTGTTTAGCCTGCCTAACCCCTGCTGTAAGATTTCCATTTCCGTAGATATGTCCTTTGGCCCTGAGGACAATATTTTGCCCAGCACTTAATCAATGTAAGCTGTTTGACAGACTGACAAAAAGAGAGGCACCATGCTTCAATTTTCCCGAATAAAATGTTTGTCCATGCTATTTGTTTGCTTATTCAGCCATTGTCATTAAACATCCTTTGTGAAGGATTAGAAATAAAAACAATATGAAAAAGGAATTACTTTTAATCACATAGCATTGTAACAGAGATTTAATAAATCAAACAAATAATCTCATTGTTTACCATTTTCTTTCAAATTGTGATTTATGTAAGATGATGAAAGACATAAATGAAAATGTATTAACTCATTTTATTTACCATTCATTTCATGAACGCAGATTTAGTTGGAGCTGCCCATTAGTGCTTAGAGCACTCTGCTTTCAACAGGGACACACGGATGTGGGAGGAAATCTCTCCTCTGTGGCCAGCGCTTCCTCCTGCCTCACTGGGCCAGGTGGGCCGCTCCCAAAGCCACAGCAGACTTGGGGGGCTCCTTGTATATTACAGTTTAACTGATGGAAGAAGTAGTTTTTATTCAAAGACTTTAATGCAGAGTGAAAGATACTGATATAGTTTTAAATTAGACACATTAGGAAGCTGTAGAATATTTTGTAACCAATTGGTATTTCATTGTATGGTAGTCTTTACATGTGAATGGTATGTAAAGCAAACTTCAAGACATTTCTTTCTTTTTTATTTTTTTACTATTAGATGTTTTTTTTTCTTCTTCTTATTGGGGAACAGTGTGTTTTTCCAGGACCCATCAGGTCCAAGTCAAGTAGCTGTTTCAATCTAGGCAGTGGCCCATGCGGAGATCGAACCAGCAACCTTGGTGTTATGAGCGCTGAACTCTAACCAATTGAGCTAACCGGCCAACCAAAAACATTTCTTGAAGATAATACCAATGCCCTTAACTTGGATTACTTTTATAATTATAATTTTATTTTGCTGTCTTCCCTGCCCTTTGTACAAAATTCCATTGATCAGGCTTTATATGTAAAACACACACACATAAATACAGTATAACTGTTTGTTTAGGAAATGTTATTCCAAAGTGCATGGCATTAGAAATGAGTGTCTTTCTGAACAATATTGTTTCTTTAATACAGGTAGATAAAATCACCAGGAGTGAGAGAAGGGGGTCGAAGTAATATTTGAAAAGTATTGAAAAGAGATCAGAATGGATGATACACAATCAAAATGAAATAACAGAAAAGCAAGGATTCAGGTAATAACCAGAGCTCAGTGTCAAAGGAAATGAAGATAATAGGCCTGCAGTTAAGGCCACGCTAAAAAAAGAAAAAGAAAAACAAGGAAACTTGTTTTGATGACCTCTAAGGTTTCATCTGGTCTGAGATTTGATGGTTCTATGAAAATTTGTATTTGTATTCATTTTTAAATTGAAGATGAAATTGTTTTATAAGAGAGGTTAAGCTGGTTCATAGTTTTGAGCCCAAACTAGCATTTCTCTCTATGGCACTAGGCTTCCTTCTTTTCTCCCTCCCTCTCTTCCTTCCCCTTCTCACTCTAAAAACAGTTATTCGATCTTACTATGCCCAGGCGCTATGGTGGGCACAAAGAAAGGAACCTCTCAAAGCTCAGCCTATCCGCCAAGGAGATAGGGGTCCACAAACTCCAGTGGTGAGACAAAGGAGGAAATCATGGGCTCTTTCCAATGAATCAGGGAAAGCTTCAATGGAGAGGACACAGAAGGGGCTCATAAAAGTGAGTAGGAATATAACAGAGGGGGAGACAGGAAAGCTTCTCAGGCCGAGGGAATGCCCGCTCAGGTGCCCAGGGAGGAGCCGGGAGGTGAGGCTGGGGGAGTGGAGGGGTGCGACAGAGAGGGCTGTCACCGGGTTTAAGCACAGTAGTGACATGATCAGAGTCATTATCTTTGCTTCAATTTTGATACCTACATTTGATTCCTAAGTGATGCAGATACTTAACTTGTTGGGTTGTTTTAAGGATCAAAAAATAACGTACATGAAGTGCTGAGTGTAATGATTGGCATAAACTGGGAGCTCGATACACTATTCTACGACATTTGGGAAATACAACATATTTCTTTATTTCTGTAAATCATACCCAGCTCAGCTCCATCTACAAAGGTTGCCCCAAAGACATTTTCCAGAATTCCTTCCTTCTCCTTGGATCAAACAGAAGTTTTAGTACTTAGGGCTCTAGGGAGATGGACTGTCCTAATTCTCAGTCCAGTGGATTCCACGGTCAGCGATAGGGTCTTTCGCCCAGACTTCCAAGGCATCAGCATGTAGCGTCCAGGACACCCAGTCAACACAGAAGCCACCACGTCCATGTCCCGAACCCTCAGAGACTGTCTGTTAGACGGCCTGCTAAGCTACCCATCATTCAGATGTCAAACGTTTGGAGGTGCCCAACACACCAGGGGACTGTGTCCTCCTCGGTTCAGCCTCAACACACTAAACTCAGGTCTGGCAGCAATGCAGAACGGCTCAGCCACTTCAGAAACTACTGTGGCAGTTATTTTTTCAGGTGAAACACATACCTATCCTGTGACTCAACAATCTTATTCATAAGTATTTGCCCAAGGGAAATAAAAATTTATATTTACCCCCAAATCTGAAAGCAAGTGTTTATAACAGTTTTATTCATAATCTTCAAACACTGAAAACACCCCAGGTAAGCGCTTTCATACACTGGAAGACCACTCAGCAATCGAAAGGTTTGAAATACTGATACAGAGAACATGGAAGAGTCTCAAAGGCATAATGCTAAGTAAAAAAGCCAGGCTCAAATGACTTTATGTTATGTTGCTCCACGTCAATGATATTCTGGAAAAGGCAAAAGTCTAGGGACACAGCAGTAGTTGCCAGTTGCTGGGAGTAGAGAGAGGGGGAGACTTTTGGGGCTAATGGAACTGTTCTATGTCGTGATGGTGGTTTGAGTACAAAGTGGTATTTGTCAAAGGAAAAGGAAAAAGAAAAATCCCCACCTAATTGTCCTCCTTTTCCTTCCCTTTAGAGACAATCCAGCCTAATTCCCTGGAATGGCCAAGAAGCTCGGCAGGCCGAGACCTGTGTAGAGATTGTTCTGTGCTTAGAAACGTCTCTGGTTTGGAGGCCTTTGACTCACATATAAAAACATAAAAGATGTTCAAATGCAAAGGTCTACCCTTCTGAAGGGAGACAAAATCATCTTTGGCTCCCTCTTGATGCATCTCCAGCTGCATGGGGGACAAGGGGAGGGAGGTAAACAAACAAACAAAAAAAAACAGAACAGTTTAGGGGTTGTCTTTGGGACTTGGCAATTTCTGGTTTCTTTGTTTTTAAGCTTGAATTCCCAGAAGGGGGAGGAGTAGATTAAAAATTGCCTTTCATTCCTTGTTGAGAGGGCCCTATAGAGAAATAAGACAATGTAACTTCTTGATAAGTTTTCTGCTACATTGTATCTCAGGATAGGAGGCCACCGCAGGATCTATGCTGAAGGCGGGGTCTGTGCAAGTCAGGAGACTGCAGGGGCTCACAGGGAGGGCAGCAGGGGAGACTGAAACAAAGTGGACAAACAAGTCATTTCTTATAGGTATAATTCTCTGAAGAAAATCAATAGGGTGATCTGATAAGAAATTGCTGGAAAAAGGGGTCCTTTAGCTAGGATATGGCCTTTGTACACACCTAAAAAATGAGGCATCGTAAGTACCAACAGCTCAGAGGGCACTGTGACAGGTTGAGGAACCAGCAGATGTGAAAACTGGGAGCCACAGAAAGACAGCTAGGAGGCCCAGATGTAATGAGCAAGGAGAAGCAGGTGGTAGAGGTGACACAGAGAGGGCAGGGAGGGACCAGACACTCCACAGTCCCGGTGCAATGAAGTCAAGGAAAGATTTTAAGCAGGAGAGTGATGTGATCTGAATTACATTTTAAAATATTTTCTTGGGGGTGGGGAATGAAGGAAAACAATGAATCAGGGATCACTCCAAGATTTTTGGCTCAAAAATAGTGGTAAAATTAGCTATTGTTTTTAAAGGAATAGAAATGAGGAAGATGTTTTATTCAATATTTAGAAAATAAGATAGAGCTATAATAATATTTAGAAAATAAGACAGAACTATAATAATATTTAGAAAATAAACAGAGCTATAATACTTAAAACAATGTGGTGCCAGTATACTAATCATTGTTAAAGACTCATTTAACATGTGTAGTATACCAGAAATCACACTAAGTACTTTAGATGTATGACACGATTAATCCTCATAGAAACAGTAAAAGCAAGCACCTATTAGCAGGGATAAAGTTACAGAAAGGATAAATAAAATGTCCTAAGTCCCAGAGCTCATGGGTAGTTTGGCTCCAGAGACCCGTGTCCTAACCACACATTGCTTTGCCTGCAGCTAGGCCAATGGAAGAGAATATGGACTCCCAAAAAGGATTATGTATCTAAAACTTAGCCTATCAAAAAGGCACCATAATAAACCAGGGAGAATTCATCAATAAGCAGTGTTTGAAAATTTTCCAAAGTATTTGGAAACTGTTTTTAAAATCTTCATTTGACACACTCACCAATAAAGATACATCAAGAAAGATGAAAGAATTGAATGTAAAAAAGCCCAAACAAACCATAAAAACTTAGAAGAAGAAACTATGGGATAGAAAAGCATTTTCTAGAAATGAAAGGAATGGAAGAAATCACAAAGAAAAAAATCAATAGGTCTGTCTTCATAAAAATGAAAAAATGATAAAACAATTCAGAAACAAAATGAAAAGTAAATTACTTTTCTGAAATATTATATCCAATTTACATTATGGTTTACAAGATTGTATCAATTCATACCCTCACTTGCAGTATCTGTGAGTACCTTTATATATGGCCAGCATCGGCCATAAAAATTTTAAAAACATTTTCTAGATTGACAAGAAAAAACAGTAAACATTTGTTGTTATAATTAGTATTTTAAAAGCCTGATTACTTTGAACAGCTGTTTGATCTCTTTATTGGCCATTTGTATTTCCTGTTTGTGAAATGGTCTTTTATGCCCTTTCTCTGTGGAGATTTTATCTTATTGATTGGTATGGGTGATTGATAGATCAAGAATACATTTATTTTTATATTTGTGGAAAATGTATTTGCCCAGTTCATTGTTTAGCTTTTTGTTTCTATTTGACATTTTTTTTGTTGCTGTTGTGATTGATTTTTTTTTCTTTCTCAAGTCAGTTGTGTATACAGGAAGGCTATTGATTTTTATATATTTGTAACCTAGTACCTTACTGCACTCTTTTTAGCTCTAAGAGTTTTCAGCTGATTCTCTCTTGGGTTTTGTAAGTCTACAATAATATCATCTACAAAAAGAAGGGAGGAGCTGAGGGAGAGCAGGAGGAAGGGAGCGGGGATGTTTACTCCTCCTTGCTAAAAATAAAACTCTTATTTAGGCTTGGTATGTTATTTTATTTTTTTAGCCAGAATTTGCAGCAAATTTGGCAATAATAAATATCGTAGTTTTTCCCTCCTTATTCTAATGGGACTGTCTCTAGAACTTCACTCTTAAGTGTGAAGTTGGCTCTTGATGTGATATAAATATTAATGTTTATCTTAGTAACCATCTTTCTATTCTAAGGTTTTTGTTTTTTTAAGGCTGTATTGTTGCAGGATATCACTCCTATTTATGAAAGATGATAACAGAAATTAAAGCAAAATTTTAAGCCTCAAGCAGCGAGTACACTAGCAACACCATATCCATTCAGTTTAAGAGAAAAATAAAAAAATCCTCAACTATTTTCTCTGTGTAATGGACAACTTTTCTTTTCTTTAACTAGTCCCTTGATTTTCCTTTGGATAATACTCCTCATCCCTTTAAAAAAAATCAACTTCATTCATTTTTTTAAAGGGATGACTACTCCTCATCCCTTAAAAAAGAAAATCAACTTCAAATAATTATATCTATTTAAATACATAATTTGTATTTAACTACATAATTTTATGAATTTTAACAGGTGGGCACACTGGTGAAACTGCCACAATCTAGATACTGACAGTTTCTATCACCCCAAAAGATTCCTCATGCTTTTTTTTTTTTAAAGATTTTACTGGGGAATTGGGGAAGGGGAACAGACAAGTTGCTGTCCTTTTGTTCTTCAGTCTAGTTGCGGAGGACCCTCATGCTTTTTTGTAGTCCACCCCTCTCTTTGTCCCAGTCAACCACTGATCCGCTTTTTTGTTATGGATTAGTTGGCATTTTCTAGAATTTTATGTAAATGGAACTACTATATGAACTCTTTGTGCCTGGCATCTTTCACTTAATTCTACTCCCACACTTAGGAAGGCAGATGTGGCCCCTTGAAAGGTAAAGAAACTTGGTGCTACTGCAGGTAGCTTTTCCTCCGAATGAGAGAGAGAGGCGCCTAGAAGCACCGGGGATAATCTTTCTTCAGAAAATGAATGCCTAGCTCCAAAGCAGTTATCAGAGGGGTTTAGTTACACCTTTTGTGTTTTGATGGATTACAAGTAAGAGTGTTCCTACTCCTGGTATTGAGTTCCTACTCTCTGGGAAGGAAAGGGGACCAGACATTATTAATCCATCAGGGCTCAGACTCCAGAAACAGTCATGAGCCAGTGCCCCTGAAATTCTGGAGATGGCCATGTTGCATGAACTGCAAGGACTGACCTCAGAGACATGGGTACCCAGGCACTCTTAGAGGTGGCACTTGTGTGAGCCAACATCACTAACCATGGACACCTATCACCTTGAAAATCCAGACATGGACCCCAAGGCCCTCTGGGGGATCACTACATGTGCAAGCAAGATAAAAGGGGTAAGGAGAGCTACTATCTTGAAAGCCCAGGCAAGGGGACCCTGGGAATTCAGGGAGGTCATATGTGTACTAGTTTTTTATTGTTGCTGTAACAAATTACCACAAACGTAGTGGCTGAAAAGAACACAAATGTATTATTTTACAGTTCTAGCGGTTAGAAATCCAAAATGGGTCTCACTGAGCTAAAATTAAGGTGAGCTGTGTTCCTTCTGGAAGCTTTTTTCAGCTTCTAGAACCTGCAAGCATCTTTGCTCATGACTCTCCTCCATCTTCAAAGCCAGCAATGACCAGTCAAATCTTTCTCATGGTGCCATCCTTCTGGTTTTGACTTCTTTTGCATCTTTCTTCTCCATTTAAAGACCTTTATGATGCAGTGGGTTCACCCAGATTATCCAAGCTAATCTCCCTATTTCAAGGTCAGCATATTAGCAACCTTAATTCTACCTGCAATCTAAATTCCCTTTTGCCATGAAACATATTAATATAGGCACAGGTTCTGAGGATTGGGAGTGGACAACCTTGGGGGTAGGGGGACATTATTTTGCCTACCACAGTGTGTAACCTGAAAGAGCTGCCTGCAAAGAGCCACCACTTTGAGAACCCACATACAGGCATCCCGGGGATTCAGTGAGCTAGCCAGCAGAGGGCAGGTGGATCATTGTGAGAACCCATGCACAGTCATCCTGGGCACCCAGGGAGATGCCCACGTGTGGGAAGTAAAGAGTATGGGGACATCCTCCCTCGAAAAACCCAGGAGAGCCAGCCCCAAACCCAAATGTGCCACAGCACAGAACCAGGGTGATCTATTGAACTCCAGAGGGCAGTTGCCAAGAAATTTCACAACCAGCAAGGGGAGCAGCGAGAAGCAAGGCAGTTGTGGACAGCTCAGCACCAATGCTCTGCCCGCAGCTGGAGGTGGAAGTTGGACTTAGTTCTTTTTGAATATCAAGAGCGCCTACAACAGCTAATGTGGAAAGGCGGAAAAATTAAGCTTTTCACCAAGAAGGTAAGTGAGCACTTGAGGCAGAATTAATGAAAACAAAAAGAACATGATGAACATAATATCGAAATTTTAAATATAGACAAGATCAATCCTGCACTTAAGAAAAAAAAAAAAAGAGCTAATGGAAAAACTCCTGTTAATCCTGAGGATGAATCCATACCTGTAAGATTATGTTTCAACCTCCTGGGTAAGTGAGGCAGCCCTGGACGTTCCTCCTCGGTTACGTTGTGCAGAAGCTGATGTATAAGGATTCAGATATGGATCTTGCCTTCAAAAACAAGCAAGAAGATTTCATAGTAGTGTCTAAAAAATTGTAACGCTTGTTCCGTTTTGCTAATTCCATTTTACTTGTTGATGAATAACTGCATGGTTTCAAGTTTAATTTTCTGTGGAGAAAATTGGGAAAACATAAAATATAGACAACAAATCTTACAGAGATTTGAGGGAGTCTTACTTTTTGGAATGAACATCAGAGCAGCCCTGTCATCAGGTAATAATATGGGTTCTACTAATCGTCACTGAATGAATGATGTGCTTTCTGGTAAATTCTCAAGGTGTCAATATCCATGAATGAAGAGACATGTGTTCCCAAGGGAACTGAAACGTGGCCCCCGTCTGGGGGAATTGCAGTCGCATGTATTACACCCCCATCTTTATCCCTTGGTAAGAGATGCTATAGATAATATGAAAAAGGGGTCTCTGCTTGGTGCCAGTCTGTAGGGCATGGCATCTCTTCAGATGAGCCATCACCTCAGCATTGCACGTATCTGCTTGTCTATTTGGACCACTGTGGCACGGTACAACCTTTGATAGCTCTAAAGTCCTCACCTACCATAGCCTCCTATGGGGCTCTGATCATCTTCCGAGATTACAGCCATCTCTTCTTGGGAGACTCCATCTGCGGACTGGCCCTTGATATCCTTCATGTCTTCAGTTACTCCTATGAATAGCCCTGAGGGCTCTAACATGGGTAAGATCCTCTGGACTGCTTGAGGCCTCTCCAGTCTTCCTTATAGGTTTTGCCCTGAGGATGTTGCTTAGGGTAAGATTCCCCTCGCATCGCCCAGATGCCCCGCCAGCTGCAGCACTCCTCCTCTCTGTGGACTCCTTCGCTCTCCACATTGGACTCCGATTCTTGAGGGAAACAGAGCTCTCAGAAACTTATTTAGGGATGATTTTATATGCTGGGCCCCTGACCCATGCTGGAACATGGTTGCTCCCACTGTGTGAATACCTAATTGACACCCTGGAGGTTTTACTTAAAATTTTAATTCCCCAAGGAAGCCTTCTCTGACCCCAAGACTAGCTTGGAGTCCCATGCGGTGTGCTTTCATACTCTTCTGTACTTCATAGCATGTACCCCAGTTTGCAGTATCCTGTTGGGATGGTCGTTTGTTTAATGTCCGTATTCCTTACTAGAGAGCAAGCCACATGAGGGACAGGACTGGGTGTGTTTTGTTGTCATTGCAACTGCTGGTCCCTTTTGTCATTGCAACTGCAGTTAGTACCTGGCAGAGTTGGGCCTGAATAAATATGTTTTGACCTGATCAAGTAAAGGAGTGATGACTAAATGAATGAATGAGTGATTACAGTGTTTTCATTTACATAATAACCAGAGTCCAGGCAGCTTGCCTCAGTTTAGCATGATGGTAAGAGACACGGGGCCTAGTCTGTTTAGGCGAGTTATTTAGCCTACCTGTGTCCTCATTGGTAGAATGGGGGTAATAAAAGTGCCTTGGGAGGATTTAATGAAACTGTACATATGTGCTGTGTATATGTCACCAAACCCTTACAAGAGTGCTCGGCATATGTAGGCACTAAACAGTATATACCAGCCCCTTAAAAACCACCTCTCTGCAATCCTGGGGTTTCCATGATCACCACATTCAACGGCTGCTATTCTAATGCACTTACCCTGGCTCACATTAGTATAAATATTTCATCTAATCTCTTTGTATATTTTTAGTGTTTATTATCCTGTGTCTCTAAGTTCTCCAGGGCCGACTTATCTGTCCAGGCAGCAGGCACAGCGCCCAGGAACCACACTTGGAGAGGCCCACAGAAATGTTTTAATTGCTTCTGACATATAAATGGGGGATAAAAAAAAGAACTTTTAGGTTAAAGAAAATGTTTTAATATGTGATAGTAATATATTTGCCTTTATACCAGCATAGTTATAAAATATACTTTTATATGTGTATATTCCCGCCCTCCCTCCCTCCCTCCCTCCCTCCCTCCCTCCCTTCCTTCCGTCTGTCTGTCCTTGGAAAAAGTGGCCCTACAAGGCAACAGTGTCCGGGACCGTGAGAGCCTGAGCGCAGTCAGGCAGTCCCTACCCTGACGTGGCATCAGAGCCTTCCTTCTACACTTGAAAGAAATGAGAATAAAAAATTCTCAGCTTCCGGGCACCATGTGGATGTTGATGGTCAGGGCAGGCTGCCCACTGAGAAAGGACGTCCCGCAGCAGGTCATCTTTCTCTGCTGCTTGCACCCTGGGAACACACGTGGGCTCCTCGAGCCGCCGTAGGGGGCACCCCACTCCCCTCTCCCTCCCGCTGGTCCCTCAGCCCTCCAGCTTCTCCTCACCCACAGATTTCCTGCCCGCACTCACCTCCTTTCCCGTCTCCCCTGCGTACACCACCGTCCACTCTCCGCCTGGCCCATGGGCACTTAGTCCCTGTTCGTGTTTCTCACACTGCTTCATTTCTGGAGCAGTTCCCTTTGATCTCGCCACTTGCCTTCCTCTCCTCTTTTCCTTCTTTTCACTCGTTATTCTTGTACAGTGTGTGCTTTTCTTTGCCTTGTAGTTTCTTTCTGATTCGAATTTCAGGCACTCTTTGTTCCTCCTGTTATCTTTTATTTTTGTATCAGCTCCATGCTCTTGTAAGTTCTTTTTTAAAAAAATTATTTTATGTCTCCCTTCTCCCTCTTGCCCAGCCCTTTTCAGTCCTCTTAGGTTTCCTCTCCCCGTCCCCTCTTGCGCTCCCTCTTCCTCCCCGGATCTCTTCCCTCCCCCTCCTAAAACTGGCCCCTGTGCTCTGCCCAGCACAGCCCAGAGGAGGCTGTGTCCTCAGCCACGAGGGCCACGCAGAGGAGACTGCTGCGTGACACAGACCTCTGCTCCCTGAATTTGGCCTCCATGCACAGGCACTAATTCAATCACTCATTTTTCTATGAAGACATTGGAAAGGAGTGAAATAGAAGACACACGTGTCGCACAGCCTGATGCTTAGCTGTGTGTCAGGGTCCTGAAAGGGCCTGGCAGTGCCCGCTGTTGTGCAGAAAAAATGTGGGCCCTCGTTTCGTTTAGTGCCAGCCTGCTTGCTTCTGCAGACCAGAGCATTGTCCCTCTCCCTGCCCCCATACGCACACCAGCTGATTGGGGGCCAAAATCAATTGTCCAATATGGACTAAATGTAGACAAATCCTGTCAATGAAACAGCCTCTTTAGCAAATATTTAGGCTGTCTTTTGGGTAAATATGCTGAGTCTCAGATGCTGCCCCAGCCCCTGGTTCTCCCTAAGGTGGCAAGGGGTTGGGGACAGGGAGGCTTAGGTGTTATTCCCCAGGTGCTGGGGAGAAACAGGTGCCCCTGCCTCTTCTAATCCTGGGGTACTGACACTTATCCTGTTGTTCCCAGGTGAGGCCTGAAGCTGCTATAATTCGTGATCTGGTCTCTACTGGGCCCACCTCAGCTTTCCCTGGTGTGCTGGAGTCCTCTGAGGTAGGGCTACGTATGAAGCCCACATCCTCAGCACAGAGGCCTGGCCACCGGGAACCGCTGGGGCCAGATTTCCTGTTAGGTTCTCGGCTACTTCTGGGTCCTGTGTGTGTATCACCTGAGGATGGAGGTCATCGGGGAAAGCCAAAAAGCAGCTTCTCCCTTCGTCTAATGACACGGTAAACCTACTTACATTTTCCAGGCGGCCTAAGACGCTTCCTCTGGAGTCCTACATGGGATTCAGGACAGAAATGTCCCATCCCTTAGTCCCCCCTTATTTACCTAGCATACATAATAATACTAGTCACACTTAGATGAGGCTTCATCTGTGTTTTGTGTGACTGAATTCTCACAACAATTCTGTGAGGAAGATGTACTGTTATCACTCACATCCAGTGGGGTGGGAGCTGGGGCACAGAGATGTTGCCTGACTCCCCCAGGGTCACACAGCCTGCAGTACAGGAAGCAGCAGATATGGGAAGCCAGGGGCCTGGCTTCTAACTCTGGCCTTTGCTGCTCTTCTGCCTCTCCTGTGTCCAGTGGCCTCCTCCCTTCATTCTTCCTCCCATTTCGCACCCTCAGGCCGCAAAAGTCGGGATTTTTATTTCCTGTGTCATACGCTTGTTCTACCATAAGCTGGTTTATTTACCATATAAAGAATGAAGTGGGCTCAGTTTGTTTTGAATGCTTTCCTTCTGCGTTTCCAGAGAGAGACTATGTGTTGATGTCAGCTGTGAAGCAAGTGCTTCACCTCTTCCACTGTTCACTTCAGAGGAATTCTGGTAAGTGCTGAGGCTGGCTGGTGGCAGTCCTCCAACTCTCTGATGGAGATATGAATGTGTCCTAGAGAGCCTCACTCAGACGTCAGCGCTACCCCGGGCAGCAAACGACAGCCCTGAGAGGACACCAGGGCAGCACGAAGGAGGCCAGGGCCAGCCTCTTGCCCTCTCCTGCCCTCGAGATTGGGAGCAGTGACCCTGGTAAGTGCCCGTGAACCTGCACCACCAGCCATGTGGCTTCATAGTGAGGCACACCTGTTGCTATGGAGACCAAGACCTTTTCCTTTTCCTTTCTTGTGGGCACGTCAGGGTGACCTCAGACAAACAGGATGGGCTCAGGGCTCCCTGGCAGTGTTTCCCCCTGAGGCGCCAGGCCTCCCACATGAACCACATGAACCCGGGGAATCTGTCATTTCTCAAATATCTGGATCCTCTATGAAAACCTTTAAATCCAGAGTTTAAGCCTCAGTGTGGTGTGGCCCCATTGCTCAACTAGCAGTAGCTTTCAGTGCAAAGACTGTGGATTTGTAAAGCACTAGCTTATAAAATATGAAGTGTCACCTATTGTGTGTAGGTCTCTCCAGAAGTGACCGTGTCTTACAACACAACATGTCATAAATTTCATTCTTTCCGTATTTAACAGAAGGATATTTAGAGTAGAATCTCTTCTCCCTCTTCATTTCCAAATAAATCTGTTTCTTATTTTTTCCTAATCCTATATCATTGGTACCCCACTTGGTATTCTAGGATTCTTACGTATCCTCAAGGCCGTACGGAAGGCCTCTCATCTACTTTCAGCATCTCCTACAGAAAGTAGTTTTATGGTAAGGTTGTACTTACCACAAAACATTTCATTGCCTTCAAGTGACATGGTGAATGACCCAAGTGGCACACAGGTCAGAAAGTCTGATTAACACTCAATACCTGACAGATGACAATACATAAGGAATTCATTGCATGATAAAATACATTTGTTTGGAAGATGGAAACTTCCAAAATGTGGGGTTCGCATGGGCAAATTATGCTCGATGAGAAGATACAGCCCCTCTGCTGCCCCATCACCCAGCTATGTCTATCATACCTTTGAGCGTTCAAAGTCTCATTGCCACTGTGAAAAATGTCTTATGCACTTAGTACACAGACCTCTATTTCAAGGGATGCCAAACTGCAGTGACTAAAAGCTCCATCTTGTTCAAAGGTGCCTGGGGGGTGGGGTGGGGGATCAGTGGACACTGGGATCCTAGATCATTCTAGGATTGAAGACTAGTTAATAAAAATCGCCACCCATTTTATCACTAATTAGGGTGCTTGCCACTGGTAGTGCATGTTCAGTGGCTTCCCTGATCCCTCTCTTCCAGGAGACCCTGGGCAGACAGGGGCCCTTATGGTGCAGCTGTGGTCTGGGGAGCCACTGACACTGCATCACAAGGGTGAATGCCCTTATACCTGGGGTGACAGCGGCAGCTGCTTCTCTCATGTCTTTGCAGATAAAGGAGAATGAGGGCAACGGCTACTTAGTATCATTTCCTTTGTTAACAAAAATTCCAAAAGAATTCAAAGAGATTTTTATTCATATGTGATTTGCAAACCAGGGACATAGGCCTCGGTATGAACCAAGGACACGTTCCCTGGTGGGGGGAGAACTGGGTTTTTTAAAAGGCGTTAAGTTATCAAAGAGATAGGTTGCCAGGGGAAACAAGACCATGAGCTTACATCATTCATTTTTGGATTGGTGGGAGCAGCTGGACTTTCAACAGTTGGCTGACTCAGTGGGCAAGCAAGTGGGGCTGTGAGAACAATGGGTAGCATATGATTAGCCACTTGTCTACATCCTAGTGAAACTTAAGGTCCTTATGACTTTGATTAAATTTAGCTCTAGAAATCATATCTACTTCTCTCTATAAAACCCTCAGAAACCTAGCCTTTCCCCTGGATAACCAGCAACCCCCGAGGCAACAGCAGACAGTAGCCCAGACCTGACTAATGGTCACATGGTCTGGACCTCTGGCAGCTAAAGATAACATCTTAACCTAAGTTTTGTTTCAGTTCCTGAGTCCTAAGGTGGAACAACCCCCAGCTACTTTCCCATGAAACCAGACAGAGGGACACAGGAACAGACCTCAGAGCTGTCCTCAGGAGCTGAAGAAATGATTCATCACCCTTACCTCACCTCGGACCAATCGGCTCCTAGCACCACCCAGAATCCCTAGCCCACAGTGTCCTGTGATGTTTCCTGGAGGCTCTGTAACCTACACTCCCCCGGGGAGTTGGGTTTTTGGGCATTACTTAGCTTCCTGTTCTCCTGGATGGTGCCATTCGTAACAAAATGACCAATCTTTCTCCACTGCAATTTCCGTGTTCAGTGTTTGGCTCTGCTAGCGCCAGGCAGGTGGATGAACTCCTTCTGTTGGATAACACTTATTTCTGGTCCAGGCTTGTAGGACAGAAGCTTTGGGGACACTTACCAACAGAAATCAAACGGTATGAACTGACTCTTCATTTTTCAGGCAGTTTCCAGGTCCCAGGAGCAGAGTCGTGCCCTGTAAGCGGCCTCAGAATTCAAACTGCAAAAATACAAACGTTGGGCCAGATATTACAATATTAAAGTTCCTTTAAGACTACACCTCCTTTGTTCTTTCATAACACTTGATAACTAGAACCCCAGGTCTAAGTCAGTGAAGGGCTTCAATGATCATGCTTTGAGTACCGCTGCTTGATGCCAGGCTCGGCTTTAAATCAGGGGCCACAGGAATGAAGGTCACTGTCCCTGCGCTCAGGAAGTTCACCGCCTAATGAGAAGTGAGGTCTCTACCTTCCTGGTCACAAGGGAACCTTTGGAATGTTGTATTAGAGGTGGGAATAAGTTGTTCATAGGAAAACACAGGAGGGAGCAAAGCACCTGGGGGGAAAGGTGACAGAAAGCGGGGAGGAGGTGACATTTGAGGTGGCCTGTTGAAGGATGAAGGGGTTATACAGGAGCAGAAAGGGTGGGGATTCTGGCTTTCTCTGAAAGCATAAGACGGGAGACGGGAGCTTTGATGATGTCCCTTGATCAATCATTCCGTTTCTGGTTTCCTTTCCCAAGCTTTCAGGTTTCTTAAACGCTCATCTTGGCTTCACCTTGGTTTCTAACGTGGTAGTTCTGAGTTTAGTGTCTGGACCAGAAACACCAACAAGGACTTGGGTAGAAACGCAAACTGGGGCCCCACTTTGAACAGGAAAACTCTTGGAATTTCACTTGATACAGACGCAGGCACCCAGAAGCTGGGAGTGACCTGGGTTGTCTTCCATGCCTCCGGCTTGGCCACGACTGGTTGACTCCCTGGAGGTTCTCGCCTTGGGTTCCGGGTCCCACCCTAGGTTGCCCTCTCGGGAGGTTTCTGCGCAGTTAGAGGAGACAGGCTCTCCCACCCACAGCTCTCAGAACCACATTCCTGCCCGCCCCCAAATGGATAGCCTAACCCGGGGCCTAAGCCTTGGGGTGTTCCTGGCCTCCTTCCTTACGCTGCCCGCCCGGGGCCTTCCGCGCCAGCGCCCCATAGCGGCCGTCCCACCCCAGCGGGGAGAGTCTTTCTCCCAGACAGCCTGGTCAGGTGACAGTGGCGGAGCGCATTTAGCCGGAGAAGCGGAAGGGCGCACGCGAGCGTGTCCTGGGCCGGGACAGGGCGGGACATGCAGTCCCCGGGGGTGCGGGGGCTCGCGCTCCCGCTGCTGCTGCTGCTGCTGCTGCCCACGCAAGGTCCCGCCCGCGGCGCCGCACGCTTCGCTCCCACCTGGGAGTCCCTGGACCGCCGGCAGCTGCCTGCTTGGTTCGACCAGGCCAAGTTCGGCATCTTCATCCACTGGGGGGTGTTCTCCGTGCCCAGCTTCGGCAGCGAATGGTTCTGGTGAGTGCGCCTCGCTCGGCGTCCTGGCACCGCTGTGTCCCCCGCTTTCGTCACCGCCCAGCCCACCGCCTCAGGCTCTTTGGTTTGCTCACTTGTCACTTTCGCCTCCCACGTTGTTTTAACCGCGTTGAGAATTTCCGGGTGTTAAATGTATGATTTATTGTGTGACGGCTCGTCCTAGATGAACGCTGCCCTTTCCTTCCGTGTGACTGCAGTTGTGGTCAGACACTTCATGTGGCTGTGGCTGCTCAGCTTCAGGATAGTTGCACTTAGCATGCTGTAGTTATCACACTACAGTATAACCATCAAACAATTAAACCTGCAGAAATTAATCGACCTGTGTAGGGTCAAATGATGCGGGGTGAAGCGTGGGCCTCGGCTGCCCCTCGACAGTCAGACTCGATGTCCCATCTGTTAATGCCAATTTTCAGTCGTTCTGCTATGAGGTATGGTTAAAACATAAATTCACGGGTATGTGAGACGCCTATGTTCTTTTGGGCGTGCACTGGCTCTTTAATGTTAGAATGTGTACCTCTAGGAATTTTCAAAAAGAGGGTCTGAATGTTACCCTAATAAAACAAACCTTAATTATTAATAGATTACTATAAGAAAGGTGCTGCACAAAATATTGCTGTTTGGATTTTTCTGTAAAAATGTGCATGTAATCTCTTACAACTTTGAAGTGTTTCAGATACCTTTCCTAATTAAATACTTCAGGTACTAAATTCCTCAAGATAGATGTAATCAAATATATATATATGTGTGTGTATGCATATATATATACATGTATATACATATATACATGCAAATATATACATGTACATATACATACATATACATATATTTACATATACATAAATACACATAGAGGGTGCCAAAAAAATGTATACACACTTTAAGAAAGGAAAAACTATTAAAATTGTAATACTCAATATATACCTATTAAAGATGAACACAAGTCACGAATATACATTTTTTTTGGCACCCCCGGTATATGCATACACACATATATATTCCTAAGTAAAATAAACAATGATTTTATTTAAATCTGCTTTATACTATATTATATAATGTACATAAAATTTAATTATAGATACAATATAGAGTATATTGTAAACTCTATATTGTATTAACATTGCATAGTACACATTGTACCATTTTCTATAAAGAGATTGACTTTCTGCAACCACTAATGTTTGTTAGAAATCAAATCAGTTGTGTAAGCTCTGTATGGAGTACTATTCCACCTTTTTTGAAATCAACGTTATAAATCAAGGGATTCTTTCTTCCCATACCATGTGTTGTCAAACATATTTATTCCAGGATGTTATAAATCTCTCTTTGCAAGTTTTGTGCTGTAAGGCATTTTGAGATTGGTTTTGAAATGTTTCAGATTAGCTAGATACATAAATTAACAGATTTTTTTCCTTTTATTAAATATAATATGTTATGTTTTAAGTTATCATTTTGTTCAGCTCTGAAGTTTAGGTAAATATACATCTGTTGCTGGAAGAGGATTTGACGTTTGTTAATTGAGACTGGTGTTACCAAAAACACCTGGTTTTGAGTAATTTTATTCTTTGCAATGATTAACTTTTCATTTTATACATATGAACACAGGGTTGTTTATTGTGGCCTAGAATATTCAAGATACTTCTCGAACAAAACAGAGTATATTTCTGATGGTCTGGAAGTGTATGAACCCTGTAAAATCTTCTTTAATTGTCTATGGTTTCTCTTTGTGTCCTTTCTAAACCTCTGCTCCCCATCCTAATGTGACTTGTGGGCAGTCCACAGTGGCAATGAGTATATCTGGCGGTCCTTAATGGCAGTTCAAAGCCAAATATAAATGATGGACTGTTTAAGTGCCTCTTTTCACTTCTATTAGTATGGAATTTGAGAAGTGGCTTTAGACAATATAGAGAATGAAGGTTCAGATTAGACTGGCCTATGAGAAAATAGGAGCAATCCATTCTTCTTTTTCAACTTTATGACTGCCCCAGTTTCTTTTTCATAATTCGATTTAAAAGGTAAAAATGTGTCATAGATCAATTATAATACTTACACTTCAAGGTATAGAAAACCCAAATAAAACATGTAATAATAGGGACTTGTCATACATCAGGAGAAACTTAGAGGTAGTTGGCTCACTGATGAAATCAAAGACATAGGCTCTTTCTCTCATCCTCAGCCTGTTGACTTGTTCCTTCATGGTCATACCTGTATGATGGCGGCCAGGCATCACTTCACACAACCTTGTTCAAAGACAAGAAGGCTGGTTTTTCTTATTAGCAAGGAACCCATTTCCGGAATCTCCCAAATTGGCTGCCCCTTAAATTCCATTGGCCAGCATGGCTCATGTGTCTATGTCCAAGCTGCAATGGAAGCTGGGAAATTATGTATCTGACTTTTGAGCAGGCAAACAATAGTGCCTGTTGCATATATCTTCAATGAAATCCTCTCAGCAGGAAGCACCTCCTGGTCATCTTTGGGGATGTAGTGCTGATTATGGATTGCTCATGCTGTAGAAAGACTCTTATGTAAGGAGTTGTGGTGGGAAAATGTGGAAGATGGGTCAGAGGTGGGGCTTGTGACTACTTTCTGAGCATACATACTGCTGTATTTATCTACAATGTATAATTATTTTTTGATATAGTTTTCCTCATGAAGGCTTGCTTAGGAAGTTTAGGCCCCATTGCTCAGAATAAATGCATATAACAAATAATCCTTGGAGGTTGTGTCAATATATGAAAATAACGGCATCTTCTTAATTTTACTATTGCATCTTCCTCCACTTGTTCTCTGCTGACTGATCCATTATCTTTTAGGCACCCAGTCTTCCCTGTGAAGCCTTCTTCATTTATTTACAAAGATACTTACTACATGCTGCGATTTAAAAGTGGGGAGTTAATAGCGAATGGGTGGCTGGGTGGTCTAGAATGTTCCAGTTTATGAGCTGAGTGGATTTCACAGAGCTATGGATAGGTGGAAATGAGGGTAGTTTTGGTTTACACGAGCTTTTTTCTTGAAGGCAAAGTCAAACTAATGGCAAAATGAGAAAGAGAACCTGGGTAATATTTGAATAAGGGGGAATTATTAATATTAAAGGGAGCTGGCACAATTATTCCAAACATTCCTATGTATGCTGTTTCTGTTCCTCCCCGTAGGTGGTATTGGCAAAAGGAAAAGATACAAAAGTTTGTGGATTTTATGAAAAATAATTACCCTCCTGGTTTCAAATATGAAGATTTTGGGCCACTATTTACAGCAAAGTTTTTTGATGCGAACCAGTGGGCAGATCTTTTTCAGGCTTCTGGTGCCAAATATGTTGTCTTAACTTCCAAACATCATGAAGGTAAGTAAGTGAGACATTTGCAAACACTGACAATGGTTATAAAATGTAAAGTAGTTCTTTCGGAAGAAGAAACTAAAGTGAGGTCATCCATGTGAAATCAGTTTTCTCTTAGGAGCAACTGTAAGTGGTTACTGATTTTGCTTATAATTTAAGGGACCATATGTTCCACTCAATTAAGAGGCATTAGATATGCAGAAAATCATACCCTCCACATAACAGAGAAAAAAAATCACATTTTGTTATATGCATATTTAACAATATTACAAAAATTTGATTCAAGTTATCTAAAGTGGGATGTGGGTTGCAGGTCAAAGTTTATAATTAGAATTGCACTTTTTACTTTCCTTCCACCTCTGTAATGCATTCTGGGAAGGCACCATGGGGGTTAATGCCACTGTCGTCTTGCATCGTTACCGACACACATGGCTGTGCTTTGGGCCAACTCTTACATGGCCAAATGTTGGACAACTTTTTTTTTTTTTTTTTTTTGAGGGCAGTGTCACTGGCCCTCATATGTGGGACCTGAACCGGGGCCGCTGGCTTCCCAAGCCAGCGCTTAACCACCGCGCCACTCCGCCGGCCCAAATGGTGGACAATTTGCTAGCAATGACAGTGACACAGATCACCTGAAGGAAAAGGATTATGGAACTGTAATGGGGCTCAGAAATATCAAAGATGGTGGGAGACGATCTAGAAGGAAACAGGGTGGTCGTATTAGTCAGAGAGCTCCAGAGAAACAGAACCCAAAGGAAGTACAATAGATATAAAGAGATTTATTATAAGAAATTTACTCACAAAATAATGGAAGCTGAGAAGTCCAGACCCAGGAGATTGGATGGTAGAATTCCAGTCTGAGTCTGAAGGCCTGAGAACCAGGAGAGGAGATGATGGTTTAGTCCAAGTCTGAGTCCAAAGGTAGGAGAAAACCAATGTCTCAGCTGAAAGATAGGCAGAGAGAAAGAATTCTTTCTTACTCAGCTTTTTATTCTATTCAGGCCTTCAACAGACTGGATGAGGCCCACCACATTGGGAGGGTGATCTGTTTTATACAGTGTATCAATTGAAATGTTTATCTCATGCAGAAGCACCCTCATGGACATACCACGAGTAATGTTTAACCAAATACCTGGGCACTCTGTTGCCCAAATTGACGCATAAAGTTAACCATCACTGTGGTCCTACGTTCACAGGATCATTTCCAGCCATTACCATTTTGGTATTTATAAGGCCAAGGAAGCATCAAAAAATTGTTATTGCCTTACCTTCATGTTAAGTCATCTGACAGTTTCCTGTTTGACGATCCTTGCCTTGGTATAAGAAATTCTGCCTCATTGGTTTTTTTCAGGGCTAAGGAGGGAAGTAGGGAAGAAAAAAACCCACAAATCTGGAATTATCTTAGAATATTGTCCCCTTCGGCCACATTCTAGTAGCGTAATGATTTTCTCCTATAGATGTTTCTCCTGCTTAGATGGAGATTTATGAAGTGCATTTGCTTGTGGACGTGTTGATTTCCTGCTCTGGGAACTTCTCCAAGCTAGGCAGCACAAAGTATTACATAGAGAGCTTATTAAAAGAACAAAACAAAACAACTCTTAATCATACTGTGAGGAGATGATGACGCTCATGTTTATACACTTTCCGAAGACCCATGTTGTCAGATGTTTTCACTGCTTGTGGAAAAGACCCTGCTGAACTTGGTTAGGTGGGAAGACCGCTTTGTGAGCTGATGGTTGTAATGCTGATCTGAACACACATGTGATTTTAGCACTGCCCAGCATGAGGGCCTGTTACGTTGAAACATTTTGAATAAGACTTTAAACATCACAGTACTTCGAAGCTTATCACAGACATCTTTGGAACAAGTGTGAGTTCTTTTAAAAGCTTCTTAAAAAACAAATCTAAAGTGTCCATCTTAGACTTGCCCTAATTTACAAAAGTCAAGTGTTCCACCAAAAGCTCCTTATGTATATGACTATTCTCCAAGATTCTCTTAGATTCCAGTGGGATAATAACAACCTACCTATGTTCCTAGGCATTAACTAAAAATTTTGAGGCCTTTAAATTTCTTAAGGATTTCAGTTTATATATTGCTTCTAATATTTTTATATAGCTCAATCAGCCATCAAGGTGCAAATTCCTTTTAAAATATGGATTATTTCCAAGTGCTTTTATAATGGTAGGCATTATTTTTCTCCACCATTTAGTTGGTAGGTAATTTACTTTTAGGTAATTGAAAGAGCAACATCTAAGCTTATGACTTTAAAGTAGGATGAGATTACAAATGGTGGGTATAGATAGTATTTTAAAGTACAGGGCGGCCAGTTAGCTCAGTTGTTTAGAGCGCAGAGCTCATAACACCAAGGTTGCTGGTTCGATCCCCACGTGGGCTGCTGAGATGCACCCTCCACAACTAGATTGAAACAACTACTTGACTTGGAGCTGATGGGTCCTGGAAAAACATGCTGTTTCCCAATAAAAAAAATTTAAAGATAAATAAATAAAAAGTTTAAAGTACAGAACTACTGAGGAATAGGGTCATACTCACCCCCGCCTCCCACCCCTTGTTAAATGGATAGACTAAAGGAGATTTACTGTGATGCATGGCTGACCAGTGTTCTAAGAATCACACTATAATAAAATAAATAATCCTAAAACCAGGGAATGTACTTTAATCTCAGCTGTGACCTGCTAGTGTTGATTGTTGATTTTTGTGTTAGACCCAGTTGGTAGGGGATACTGCAGAGAACACTGCAGCCATGTTTTCCTCAAGGAGCTTGTATCCTAAGAGGGAAAACCCAGAAACTAAGGACTGTACAGACCTTATGGGTGCCCTGAGAGTTACTTTGAAAAACCTCAGTTCTACCTTATTTAAATACTCATTTGCTTCTTGTATAAAAGTAGACTATCTACTAAGAAAAAAAATTGCCATAAAACAGTTGTTGGTAGAAGCAGTTATTTTTATATCACATGTATGATCAAATCAGTTTTGGTGTTTGTATAGGTATTTGCTAAAACAAATTCATACACTCACGCAGGTTTTCCATATAATTGTACAGGCTTCACCTTGTGGGGTTCCGAGTACTCATGGAACTGGAATGCTGTGGATGAGGGGCCGATGAGGGACATTGTCAAGGAACTCGAGGTAGCCATTAGGACCAGCACTGATCTGCGTTTTGGACTGTACTATTCCCTTTTTGAATGGTTTCATCCACTCTTCCTTGATGATCAATCCAGCTCATTCCAGAAGCGACAATTTCCGGTGTCTAAGATGCTGCCTGAGCTCTATGAGTTGGTGGACAAGTACCAGCCCGAGGTCCTCTGGGCAGATGGCGATGGAGGGGCACCCGATGGCTACTGGAACAGCACAGGTTTCTTAGCTTGGCTGTACAATGAAAGGCACGAATGCTATTAGCTTGCTGTAGTGACCTAAAGGTTCCAAATACATGAGTAATATTTTCATTCTCTCGCTTCTTGAAATAGTTCCTTCCAGGCTCATACGTGGTATGTGGGAGGAAATCATAAATAATGATTAGGCATGTCAGTATTTACTCAAAATAATCAAGTTACAAATCAGGAGTCAGCTACAACTCAATAGTCCGATTTTGAAATCAGACTAAAAATCATAGAACCCAGAATTTTGAAGACATTAATTTTGTGGGTCCCAAATTTCATTTATTCTGGGACAACTCTATTCGTGACTGTTTCTGATTGTGTACTTTTCGATTCCTCTAATTGCTTCCTTTTATCCTCTTACCCTTTGATAATCCTTGCTGCCCACTGTCCCCTTTCCTGTCTCTTTTTTCCTTCATCGTCAGCATTCTCACCTTTGCTTTTTAGCATGTTTCATCTAGCTCCCCTATTAGGCTTCAAGTATATGGAACAAACTGATATCTGTAACCAGAAGGTACTTGGTATTGTGCTAGGAAGCCAGGTCTCCTTCTGTGCCCTGGGCCCACAAAGGGCGCACATACGAATACTCTGGAGAGCTCTTGATATCTAAAACAACAGTTCCTCCAGGTACTCCTTCCAACAGAAAGACTGGGAGCCATCCACATCAATTTGTGAATCAAAACTGTCCCCCCTAAGTAGAGAGGTGCAACCTGCTAGGATCAATGATGCTATGGTGATATTTCATGCCACAGCAAATTCCACGATGGCAACAGTCAACTTTCCTGTGATGTTTTTTCAATCTGGGCACAATTGAAAGAGAAAGAGAAAGGCCTGAATATATGTATGAGATTATTCAGTCATAGCTGAGAGGACATCTTGATTGTAAATTCAATTTTGGCTACTGTTCACATATGTTGGGAGGCTTCAAATAATAATAGGGCAATACTCTTACAAGTGCTATGTGGCTGGACACTGGGCTAGGTGTTTTATATAACGTATTTCTGTTCAAATAATACATGAGGAAATTGATTATTCGGAGGAGTTAGGTAACTTGCTCTAGGACATTGAGCTTGGAAAGATAGGATTGCGACCCACACAGGTCTATTTGACTTCAAAACCACGAGCTTTGCATTATAAGCTATGTGACTTTTCAGGAGTGGATTTCAGTCAGAACTCTTTTCAGTGATATTTCTTTTTGTGTAAAAAAATTTTACTTTTTATTTATAGAATGTATCCTTTTCATTTCAGCCCCGTTCGGGACACAGTGGTTACCAATGACCGCTGGGGAGCTGGTAGTATATGTAAGCACGGTGGCTACTATACCTGCAGTGACCGCTATAACCCAGGACATCTTTTGCCACATAAATGGGAAAACTGCATGACAATAGACAAGCTTTCCTGGGGCTATAGGAGGAATGCTGGAATCTGGGACTATCTTACAACTGGAGAATTGGTGAAGGTACCCTAAAATGTCTACTGATTATTATGGTAATATCCTTAATAGTGTGGGTGTGTGAGAATTATATTTTATAATTTGTGTAGCTCAATGGTCTATAAACAGGATGTTATTCATTCTTCCATGTTTGTCCTCCTAGGTAGTGATGATGTATACTCGTATAAGTCCATGCACAGAACTTATTAAACACTCACAAAGGAATTGTTTTATCTCTCTAAAAACTATGTTTATTCTTAATTTTTTAGCAACTGGTGCAAACAGTTTCATGTGGCGGAAATCTTTTGATGAATATTGGGCCTACACAAGATGGCACCATTTCTCCAATTTTTGAGGAGCGATTAAGGCAAATGGGGGCCTGGCTACAAGTCAACGGAGAAGCCATTTACGAAACCAATACTTGGAGGTCCCAGAATGACACTCTCACCCCAGATGTGTGGTATGTTGTTCTTGTTACCAAGCACTATTTGATAGGGGAAGGCATTTAAAATTTCTCCAAGTATAGATATAAAAAGAAAAGTAGGATAAAAAAGGAAATTGGATGAAGGCCTATCTATACAAAACATTTTCCAAACTTTATTTACTGTAAAGAGAAGGAAGGAAAGAAATTAGCATGTTCTTGAACACTTTCTGCTTAGTGCATTGAGCTTAAATCATCTCTAGCCTCCTAATGGTGAAGAAATGATAGTAAGTAGTTAGCTCTCACGAAAGTTATCAGCCATTCAGAAAAGTACAAAATGCTGAGTGGTTAATCCACAAGAGAGACTTCTGTTAAATCAGTTAAGTAAATTCTAACTTTTGCAAATGTTGTATCACATCATATTGGCAAGCAAGAGGTGCCAGAGGGCAGAAAACATATTAAAAATCAGCTCAAATATGGCATTATTTTAGTTAATTAAAAATTGTAACTTGCTCATATTATTCAAATAAATCTAAACCTGAAATTTCTTTAAAATTAATTATCTTAACTTGCTAATTTTTCTTTTTATGGTATTCTTACAAAGCCTTGCCTCAGATTTCTGTCTGAGCTTTGGAAGGTTCCGGGTGCCAGTATCTGAATCAGACTCTGCAGATATGATGGTTTCTGATGTGGGGTCTTAACATATATAAATAAGAGTGAACATGTATAAAAATAACAGGTGTGACTACTCATCATGACCTTATGATCAGATCATGAAGAAAAGGTTACTTTCCGTAGAACCTCTTGTTCATCCACAATAGACTCCTGGGTGCATCCTTAAAATACCCTTAACATGATTTTTAGTGATTTAATGTCTACATTTACAATTCTAATTTGTTGGCCCTCAATTCCTGTACCTCTTCTCTTCTAGGAATCTTGTCCATTCTTTTCTTGCTACCTCTTCTTTCGGTCACACCTTAGATCTGAGTTACCAGTGATTGCATTCCTTCCATGATCTCAACATGAAGCATTCAACTGTCTCCTATATTTTAGCTCATTCCACATAGCACTTCAGCTTTCAAAGAGATCTGTAATCCATTGATCATACCATCTTTGGTCCTATCACATTCCATCTGTCCCTCATGTCTTACCCTCTCATATCTTCTTCCTTACCCAGGTCTGATACTGTAGCTGGTTATTCCATTGCAAACTCCTTAATTTTCTCTCCCTCTGTCATGCTCATTGAAATCTCATACTCATTAAAACCTCAAAGTAGAGCTCAATCAAATTCAGCTCTGCTTATTCCAGGCCAGCCCCTGGTCAGCTAAACACACACACATACATACACACACATGTAAACTCACTTTGGGCTTTAAGGCCATGCCCTGTGTGCTGGATCCCATCATACATTATTCACTCAAGGACATTGTTTTAGCAGTTCTCTGTTTTCTTCTCATTTTCAGTTTTCCCTCTTTATTAGATACTTTCCCATCATATACAAATATGTTGTTTCTTTCATCTTAAAAAAGTACTCTTTTGACCCCACTAAGGTTTTCAGTCACTTTCCCATTTTCTCTCATTTCCTTTATAGTAAAACATGGTAAAATAATTGTTTGTACTTGCTATCTCTGAGTTCTTGCTCCAGTTTTTCTCTTGGGCCCACTGTAGTCAGGCTTTTGCCTCCACACTCCACAATGTCACTATCATCAAGGCCCACAATAACCGCTCCCTTGCCAAATCTAGGGTCAGTTCCCAGACCCTATTTTCTGAGCTTATGGCAGATTTGCCTCAGATGCTGTCTCTTCTTATCTTCATCATGCCTGGTGACTGCTCTGTTTCCTTTGCTGGCTCCACCGTAGGTTCTCAACCTCTAAATCTTGAGGTGCCCTGAGGTTTAGTCCTTCAATTTCTATTCACTGTTAATCTTCATTCCCAAGGTGATTCTATCCATTGCCATGGCTTTAAATGCCATACCGATGACCTCTGCAATGAAGACATCTTTTCTTCAACTTCATACTGTTATGTTCAACTTCCTAGTCAACGTCTCCACTTGGAAGTATAAGCATCTTAAACCTGTTATGTCCGAAACGTAGATCCTGATTTTTAAATTGTGCTCTTAATTAGCTCCACCCACCATCTTGCTTATCCTCACTTCATGGCGGCTTCAGCCTTTTAGATGGTTGTCAGGTCAAAAATTTTGGTGTCCTTAGCTTCCCTTTCTTTTACATCCCACAGACAATCCATCAGCAAATATCATGTTTATTTTGGAAACATAGCCAGAATCTGACCACTTCTCATCCTCTCTGTGGCAACCTTCATCCTTTTAGTCTCTTAATGTCTCTTCTCTGGATTACTCCAGTAGTTTCTTGACTTATCTGTTACCATCCTTGCCCTGTTAATTTACCTTTTAAGTAATAAATCAGGTTATGTCACTGCCATACTCAAATTCCTCCAGCAGCTCCCAGTGATAGAGAAAAAGCGAAGTCTCATAGAAGCTTACTGGCTCTTTTCTGTCTCCGCTCTCAGGCTGTCTCACTTCCTCTCCTTCAGCCACCCTGCCCTCCTTGCTGTCGTATCAACAGGCCAAGCATACCCTTGCATCGGGCCTTCTCTGCTTGTCAGTCTCTCGTCCTCAGATACTCATGACCTCCCTCACTTTCAGTGCCTCCTCCGTGAAGAGGTCTTCCCTGACTCTTCTACTTAAAATAACCCCAGATCACTCCTTTCCACCCTAGCATGCTCTGTCCTTCTTACTTGCCTTCAGTTTTCTCCATAGCTCTTAATCATCACCTGTCATATATTTATTTGCTCATTCCAATTTTTCCCACTACAGTGTAAGCTGTCATTTTCTTGGAGAGGCTTCTTGCTGATGGTCTAATTTAAAGAGATCCCTATGTTAAAATCTCTCAATTTTCTTTCATAGTACTTGTCAAAACTCACACTTTTACATTATTTGTGTGATTATTTAATGTCTGTCTTCCTCACTCTAGTCTAAGCTCCATAAGAACAAGTGTCTGGATTTCTACTGTATCCCTAACCCAAGCACAGTACTTGGCTCAGTGTTGATATATGTACATGTGTTTGCTGAATAAAGGAATATGGCAATCTGAATCAGCATGTGGAAAGCCATCTTCTCATCCATCTTACCCCCTTCACTCACATTCCCTGCCTATTTTAACTCTCTGAGAGCAGTCTGATGAAGTTTAGTACTAGAAAAATCTTTGTTCCAAGAAATTCTTTTTAGTATTGGGGAAATAGGGGAGGAAGGTACTGTGATATTGTTATTTATGATAAGAAATATATTTCTGGCACAGAGCTCCTAAAGCTCTGAGAATTTCCTTAGTGAAGACAGCTCTAATGATGTCTTTTGTTATGTTAATGAGATGACTTTTGGACCAGCACCAAAGGATGGGGGCTAGTTGCCAGGGGATCCAAATCTCCTTATTAGAGGTTTGAAACTTTCAGTGCCCTCCTCCCCACCTCCAGGGAGGGAAGAGGGGCTGGAGGTTGAATCAATCCCCAATGGCGAATGATTTATACAGTCATACCTATATAATGAATTCTCTATAAAAACCGGAAGTGATGGGGCTTAGAGAGCTCCGGGCTGGTGGAGAAGCTTAGGCGATGGCACATCTGGAGAGGGCATGGAAACTCCACACCTTTTCCTGTACCTTGGTTTATGAAGCTCTTCTCTCTGGCTGTTCCTGAATTATACCCTTTAAGAATAGACTGGTAATCCAGTACGTAAAATGTCTCTGTGAGTTCTGTGAATTGCTTTAGCAAATCAATGGAACCCAAGGGGGGTGGGTCTTTGCAAGCTCTGATCTATAGCCTGTGGGTCAGAAGCCCAGGTCGCAGCCTGGACTTGTGACTGGCATCTGAAGTGGGGGCAGTGGTGTCTTCTAGGACTGAGCCCGTAACCTGTGGAATCTGACACTATCTCCAGGTATACAGTGTCAGAATTGAATGGAATTGTAGGATCCACAGATCATGTCTGACAATTGCTTTGTGGTGTGGGGAACCCCCTCCCCACGCAGGTGAATTGGGATAAGTACCCTTTTGGGTGCTAAGTATTAATATTTACATTACCACAGGGCTCGTTTTTATTCCCTGCATTAATGAAGAAATTGGTAAATATTTATCAAGTGGAAGTATCTCTGTAAATAATTCCAGATATGACCCATAAATGAGAAATATTACTAAGCTTTTTTCCCCTTGTAAACAGGTACACAGCTAAACCTAAAGAAAAATTGGTCTATGCCATGTTTCTCAAATGGCCCACATCAGGGCAGCTGATTCTTGGCCAACCCAAAGCTACTCTGGGGTCAACAGAGGTAAGAGGGAAATTTATCGTTTTTGTTCCTTTAAATTGTTGACTGGAATATCCTGATGAAAACATAACTTTTACCTTCAAGGGGAGCCTTATTAGATGTATTCCTCTTATTACTCATTAAGAGTTATTTTAAAATGAGCTTCATCAATGGCAATGTTTAGCCAAAACCTTTGAAAATTTTCTTTCATTTCGCAGAAAAGTAAACTTACAAAACAGCTACACTATCTCCATGCAGATCAGTGTAAACTATTCTTCAGTCATTCTATATTGTTCAAGTTCACCGTATGTATCCAAAATGATTCTATTCATAAAATAATTTGGATTTTTCCCCTGACATCCCCTCCCAGAATACATTTGAATAAAAGTAAGATGTCATGGCCCTATTATTTTAAGTTCATAAAAAATTTGGAGAAAGTTACAGGTTAATCTAACAGTTGTAACCATTAGGTCTGGTATTAAATTCATTCCAATATATTTTATAGCTTCTTTTAAAGAAATTTACAATTTCCTTAGAAGTGAGTTTTCCATAAGATTCTCTTTGCATCATCTTTTCATATGTTATTTCTAACACTTGTGGCTGATCAGGCAGAAAAGAAGATGGAATTCAAATCTGATGTTTAATTATAGCTTAGTGGCCTGGGTATAACATTATCTTTTTATTTTATTAACATTCTCTTTGGCCCTCATTAATACTGTTATATAAAAGTTCATGGGTTTTGTGTTTATATAGCTTTACATGATAAGCAAAGTTTTCTGGTTCAAAATAACTGTAGACATGTAGAAAACAACTTATTTAAATTCATTTAGTATAAGACTAAGGGTATAAAACAATTACAGTAATAAATGATCACAACTACATATGGTTGATTAGTGGAGGTTATTGGAAAATCTGGGGAGGAAATCTGGCTGGATAAGGGAGGGAAGCCTCTCTCCAAACATTCTGAGTGGGAACTGAATTTGGGCAGATTGGTTCCAGAGTCATTTTTCCTGATCCTCTCTTCAGCATTTTCCCTAGTCGGACACTTTATTCAGTCTTTGCAATTCTCTCCCAGTTCCTGCACACATTTATTGGAGAACAATCTAGGAACAAGAATATAGGAGCAAGACAGATGTATGAATTCTTTGATCAAGTGTGAAAACAGCTTGCCACTACTAAGTAAAAAATGAATCTTCTGTTTATAATGTTTTGCTTAAGAAATATTGACCACTCCCTCTCAATAAAGTAGTTGAGTCAAAGAGATACATTTGGAGACATTTGTGTGTATGTTTTTAATTTCAGGTTAAACTACTGGGACATGGACAGCCACTTAAATGGACCTCTTTGGAGGTCCAGAATGGCATCGGAGTAGAACTGCCACATCTAACCCCTCATCAGATGCCCTGCAAATGGGGCTGGGCTCTGGCACTAACTAATGTGATGTAATGTGCAGCAGAGTGGTTCATGATGCAGTTACATCTGAGACTAGAAAATATCAGGTTTCTATAATTGTAACACACAGAGAAAAAAATTGTCAAGTGTTATTTAGGCAATGCAGCCCTTTTCCCCTCTTACTCCCTAATTTTTTCCCTAAATTATGCATGTAACTGTTTTAACTCTCTAGTGCACTTGTGAAGGGGTTCAGAATAGGCCTCCCCAAGATGTATCACTTTAACATTGTGAATTATTTTGAGCTGAAAGTAAGTGAGACCCTGTAGGCTTGTGAGAAACTTTTACCTCTCCCTTAAAGAATTTAAATTTGGGGCCTTGCCCATAACAAGAGTTATCACTAGAAATAAATTTTTATGCCCAGAGCCAACTTCTAATTACTGAACATCTGATTTTCTTATCGTCCTGTGAATGACCTTCCTCCCCTCTGAGGCCCCAAGGCATCTTACCTCAGCCTTAGCTCAGAATGCCATCTATGCCTCATTTTAACTTGGTCTTTGAACCTCTCATATGTGTGTGTGTGTGGGGGTGTCTCTGACTCCACACATACGTATGTAATTAAATTTGATTATCTTCTCTTGCTTATCTGTGTCATGTCAATTTGATTAAACCAGCAGGAAGAACCTAGAAGGATAGGGGAAAATTTCTCCCTTCCTTACATTTGCTATTGAAATCTCTTCACTTGAATTTAATTCCATGTGTGATTCAGAGGTAGAAATTTTTTTTTTTAGAGTAACTAGGAATTGGTGGTGTTAAGGACTGAATTGTATGTCCTGCCAAATTCATATGTTGAAGCCCTAACCCCTAATGTGACTGTATTTGGAGATAAGCTTTAGAAATAAAGAGGTAATTAAGGTTAAATGAGATCATAAGGGTGAGGGCCCTACTCCAGTATGACTGGTGTCTTTATAAGAAGAGGAAGAGACGTCAGGGACGCAAGCACACAGAGGAAAGACCATGTAAGGAGACAGTGAGAAGGCAAGCCATCTGCAAGACAAGGAGAGCGGTCTCAAGAGAGCCCAAACCTGATGACACCTTGGACTTTCAGCCTGTGAAGAAATAAATTACTGTTGTTTAAGCCACCCAGTTGGTAGTATTTTGTTATGGCAACCCTAGCAGAGTAATACAAGTGGTAGGTATATAATAAATTTGGCCTATATATATTTCCAGTGCTTCTAGTAATTGTGTTTTTATAAAAAAAAAAAAAAAGTCTTTTTTTTTGTAATAAAACTGATATATATTCACTGTAGATATTTTAAAACATACAGAAATACTCAAAAATAAAATCTGTTCAGATCACCATTATTACCATTTTAGTACATATTCATCCAGGTTTTTGGGGGGGCTGAGGAGGAGGTGTGGGATTGGAGGTGTGGGCCTATTTTTGTATGTGGGCTAATTTGAGGTCCAATTTAATTTAATAAACTTGCTTCCCGTATTTGCCTTCAAGCAAGCTAAAGTTGAAAACCTAGTTGAAAATTAGGAAATCAATTCAGATCTTCTCTAAGAATAAAGCAAAATAATGAAGCAAAAATAATACTAATTTTGATATAAATTTAAAGAAACACTGATTAACTGTTGAGTAACCTCAACAAAAGATGTTCAATATGGCCAGATCTTTATTTGAAGTGTTACAACTTCCATTTTGTCCAATTAATCAAATGCAGACACCTCATTGTTTCTAACAACAAAAAAATAATAATAATGCTTCAAATAGAGAATGAAATAAAATACTATTCATATTTAACTCCTAAAATGCTAAATTGAAAAACTTTAAAAAAATTACTCATTTGGCTGGCTGAGTGGTGCGTTGGTTAAGAGCTGGCTTGGGACACCAGCGGCCCTGGTTTGGATCCCACATATGAGGACCAGTGACACTGCCCTCTACAGCTGAGATGGTGAACAACAGCTCCACCTGGAGCTGGGCTGCTGTGAGTCCCCAGGACAGCATAGCTGCAGCCCCTGCTGCAGTGGGCTGCCATAGGCTACAGTGAGTGGCCGGCAGCCAGCGTGAGCAGCTGGCAACCGGTATGAGTTGCCAAGAACCGCTGTGAGCAGCCGTGCAGAGGCCGGAGACTGATCTGCCTCACTTGAGAGGAGCACAATGATGATACCAACATGGGCCAGTGAAGCAATGTCCTCCACAACTAGACTGAAGAACAAAAGGACAGCGACTTGTCTGTTCCCCTTCCCCAGTTCCCCAACGCTGTTCCTCTCCCCCATTCCCCAATCAAAATCTTAAAAAAATAAAAAATTTACTCATTGAATTTCAAGTTTTTGACACCATGCCAAAGTATTTACATGAATAAACACTTTAATAGTTCTAAATCTCTACTTACATTTTATTTTTATTTTTTTATTTTTAGCTGAGCCATACTGCCACCTGTTGGCAGCTCAGTGGCTGCTCAGCTTGGGCCCGGAATCCAACTGGCAATGCTGTTGCTCAGCTCACACTCTTGAGTGAGCTCTTAACCAAATGAGCAAATCAGCTGGCCCTCTACTTACATTTCATTAGAGATATAATGTGGACAGATTTATATGATCTCAAACACTAGACTAAGAAAAAGCAAAAAAAGGGAAAAAAACCTAAACAAACTCCAAACAAACTCAAAGGAATTGCAGGAATCTTAAAAGTAGGGTCATCTCCTTTGTTTGAAGAATTTTTGAGACTAAAATATGTCAACCACTTAAATTCTTACCCTGTCCACCTTTACCTTTACACATTGAGAATAAGGGAGAAAAGTGGAAATATTTAAGCAAATTATAGATATAGGATACAGTTAATGAGTAGCTATGATGGAGCTAAATGACAAAATACAAACCATCAACAAAATGAAAAGACAGCCCACTGAATAGGAAAAGATATTTGCAAATGATAGATCTGATAAGGGGGTAATATCCAAAATATATAAAGGACTCATACAACGTAACACCAAAAAAATAAACAATCCAATTAAAAAATGGGCAGAGGACCTGAATAGACATTTCTCCCAAGAGTACATACAGATGGCCAAAAGACATGAAAAGATGCTCAACATCACTAATCCTCAGAGAAATGAGAATTAAAATCACAATTAATTATTACCTCACTCTTGTCAGAATGAGTATCATCAATAAATCAAGAAATAATAAGACCTGAAGTGGATGTGGAGAAAAGGGAATCCCTGTATGCTGTTGGTGGAATTGCAAATTGGTATAGCCACTAAGGAAAACAGTATGGAGATTCCTCAAAAAATTAAAAATAGAGCTGTCATATGATCCAGCAATTCCACTTCTGAGTATTTATCTGAAGAAAAGAAAAACATTAATTTGAAAAGATATATGTACCCCTATGTTCACTGCATCATTACTAGTAACAGCCAAGACATGGAAGCAACCTAGGAGTCTATCAAGAGATGAACGGAAGAGAAGATATGGTTTATACACACAATGGAATATTGTTTAGCCATAAAAAGAATGAAATCTTGCCATTTGTGACAACATGAATGAACCTAGAAGGTATTATGGTAAGGGAAATAAATCAGACAAAACAAATATTGGATGAGCACACTTGTATGTGGAATCTAAAATAACAAAATTAATGAATAAACAAAGCAAAATAGAAACAGACCTACAGATATAAGCTGATGGTTGCCACAGGGGAGAGGGTAGGGGATGAGAAAACAAAATTTAAATAAATGAGAACATACATCTCAGCATCACTGATAAAATGCTATGTTAATAACCAGACATGATGTATAAAAATACGAGAGCCCCAATTTAAACTTACTTAATGTATCTTTTGCTTATATGTGAAATGTACAACTGGATCTCATAACAAGGATTTAAAACTATTCCAGCAAATTCGAACTATCTGTGGCATGGACAGCAAGAATTACAGTAAGGATAATTAAAATTAAGATCTCTTATTACTTATTTTAAGCCAATAGTTTTTATCCCCCCAACCATTTAATCCTTTTCCCAGGGTAACTACTAAGTTACAAAATTGCCTTGTTTGAATTTCAGTAACTTTTGATTTTTCTTTAATTGACTAGACAGATATTGAAAGTAAAACAAAGTAGATTGTTAGGCTGAATAATCTAGACATTGATATCATCTGAAATACAGATATCACTTTAATAAGATTCTGTTGCATTTTCTTATGAATGCCATATTGAAGCAACACAATTACTCTAAAAGGTCAGGCTATTCAAATATAAATTAAGACAACAGAAAACAAGACAGATGTTTTGCCTTCTGTTCATTTCAATTTTGTAAGTAAAAAGCCTTATTACATAAAAATCTTCCTTAACTTCCAAATAAATAAATGGTCATATGAAGTTTTTATATATAGATGATACCCAAAAATGTACACACATTTTAAGAAAGGAAAACTATTTTAAAATTGTAATAATATGTACTGATAACTAAAGAAGAATATAAGTTACATATGACTTCTGTAATTGCAAGAGGTGCTCAAAGTGGTTACCATCAGCGTCCAGACACTTCTGATTACGGCGAACTATTGCTTAAACAATGTTGACCAGTGTCCATTTGTAGGCATTTTTTTTGGCACCCTCGGTGTACACACAGTAATAAACACATTTATATATGTTTGAAGGAGAAAAGATGCTATTTTAAGTAATTTCTATTTAACCAACTCACTAGATTAACTGATGCTCTCCATTTCCTTGAAAAAGCAAACTGATGGCTAGAGCAAGCTGCAGGCTTTCAGTTAGTAGTAGGCTTCTGTCTGGCACACCCTTCACTTCGATTTCCACTTGCTGCAAAATATGTTTACCAAGGGTTAGTTGAGTTTGTCACAGTGGGTTGAATACTATTATAATTGAATAATATTATTGAATATCCCCAACAATTCATGTCCACCCAGAAACTCAGAATGTGATCTTACTTGGAAACAGTGTCTTTGCAGATGGAATTAAGGTTAAGTGTTGAGATAAGCTCATATTGAATGTGGGTGGGTCCTACATGAGAGTATCCTTATAAGGGACAGAACGCAGACACAGAAAGGATGAGCATGTGCAGACAGACAGAAATTGGGGTTATGCTGCTACAAGCCAAAGAAGACCTGGGGCCACCAGAAGCTGGGTGGGTCAAGGAAGCATTGGAAGGATTCTTCCCTAGAGCCGTCAGAGGGAGCATGGCTCTGCTTGCATCTTGGTTTTGGACTTCTAAGTGCCAGAACTGGGGGAGAATAAATTTCTGGTGATTTAAGACACCCAGTTAGTCGTGATTTGTTTTGGCAGCTCTAGGAAACCAATACACTTACCAAACTAATGATGCCAGTTGAACTCTTTATCATGATTACATAACTTGATGACATATATGTGTGAAGAGCTGTAGTTTCTGTGAAAACCAAGTTGAATACAAAATCTAGATAAAAATGTGTCACTTTCTTTTTTTAAGGTATTGGTTATTTAATTGTAGACGAAACAGTTCTAAAAGGTTTGGGGAAATACAGTAAAAATCTACAAGGATGTGTAAAGTAATGCATGCATTGTAATTTGTATAAAGACAGAGAAGGTATAAGCAGACTTATACTGAAGAGGTAGAAAAGTCCTCATTCCTACATTAAATAATTGGCAAATAAAAAATATTTATATTTTAAGTTAAAATATCTAAGAATATATGTTATTTATTTTTTATGATACCCTGCTTTACATTACTTTTTAGATTAACCAAGCAACTGAAGAGGCCCAGACAAGGGCTATTACTGTACTATTAGAAGACAAATTTGCAGCCTCTAAGGCCAATTAGCTTCAAGTACATTGGTTTTTACCTTATCATCTCTTCAATTGCCATAACTCTATAAATGCAGATGATTCTGGGTGATAATTTTCAGCTGATCAGCTTTCTGTCCTTACAAGGCCACACCTAGTTCAGTCTCATATTTTCCTTGGATGAAATCCTAGGTTAATACTGCTGGAAGAGATGTCCTATTACACACACACACATTTACTACTTGTCCAAAATGCAGTCTCTTTGTCACCTTATTAGAAATAACATCATTATATTCTGCCACATTTTGAAAAAAGCATTTGCCCTCCTCTCCACAGTTAGATTTTTTTTTTTTTTTAAACAGTCTCTACACAGACTCCCAAGCAGTTGGCTTCAGGCCTAGCCTAGCCTTAGAAGAGGCTTCACAATTCATTTTCTACCTTCCACTATTGAGCTATATGTTATGTTGGAGGAACATAAAATGATATTACCAAAAATATTCTTATATTACTGATACATCATTCATTTATTTCTGCCCTAATTATCCTTATAAATACAGCCCTATAGATTTACTAGAGACAGTGAATTATTATCTTTTTTCTAAATAAACAAGTTAAAAGAAATCATCAATTATATTACCAGTTAAAGTGAAACTTGAAAGCTGTTATTTTCCCAAAGTAACAGCAAAAATAAATTAATAGCTATAAAGTATTAACTCAACAAAAACTGTATTTTACTAAAATATTTTATTGCAATAAGATATCCACTGCTCAAAATCAATACAAAGTAAGTTATTAAAATTATTTACATACAAATGAATGAAACTATGTAATTAATAGCTGTGAGTGAACAGCATCAACACAATTTTAGCCCCTAAATGACTATGTAATTTTCTAAGGATTGTTAACAATAGGAAAGGAAAAAAATCCTGATCATGGTTGGTAAAGTCACTGATTTCCATAAAAAGAAAAGTCCTCCATCAGGTACATTTAAGACAAACTTGATTCCTTTGAAGAGTAACTAGAGGAAAGTCTGACTTACATACCCGTACACTACAGTCTGGTGAACTTTATGACTGTGTGAACTTTATGATTGGTTAATTAGCATATTTTCCAAACTTCACACCTATTTCCCAACAGATTTTACCTCAGTAATAATGTCAAAGCATACTGAAAGAAAGTATCTACATTAGTTTTCAGTCAGTTTGAAACTAATATCCATAATGTAACAGATTCTGATATTTGCGCTGGGTCTACTCAGATATGCCCACAAAAACTAGTCTGTTGATGAGTTTAAAAATACATTAAGATGGGGCCGGCCGAGTGGTGCAGTGGTTAAGAGCTGGGTTGGGATGCCAGCGGCTCTGGTTCGGATCCCACATGAGGGCCAGTGACACTGCCCTCTTTAAAAAAAAAAACAAAAAAAAGAAAAAATACATTAAGATGACAAATAAATCTGTTTCATTCTGAAATGAAAACTTGATTAAGAATATAATTTTATTAGGCATTTTTGTAACAAATCATTACCCTACATAGTTGACTTATTCAGTAGATTTAAAAAAGTAAATGAAGTCCACTCAAGTTTTATTTTTTGGAAAAAAAAAATCATTTCTCCAGCTGCTGAGAAGTACTAAAAGCTTCGTAGACATTAGCAGCAAAGTCTCTCACTTGCTCCATCGTCAACAGATCCTGGCAAAGATGACAATAGAATGTTACAGTTTGTAAAAAGTACAGGTAATCTGAATTCATTTCTGAAATCAAGCAAAGGATTTAAGTCTAAGTTTTGTGGCACGAAGGCCAAAACACAAACCATTTAATGAAAGGAGTATTTTTTTCTTACAATACATTCTAGGAAATATTTATTATTTAGGTTCTTAATGAGAGATGGTAGGTATGCTAAGTATTCAAGTGTGACTCTGAGAAAAGACCCAAAATGGTATTCAAATGGATTTTTGTGTGTGCCAAGTGCTAGATAAGTATCTGTTGAGTAAAGGATTACAATACTAACGATATAAGTCTAAAGGTACTTTTGCTGGAGGCTGACATGACATGGTTGAGGTATATTACTTTCCAGAAGACTTAATGTAGAATATATGTAGTATGTCATGTGATATGCACATACATAAATCACATATATGCACTTGAGAACGGGGTTCTTAAGGCATTTGTGAATGAAAAGGAAAAAAATTACATCTTTATTTACATTAACCTTTAACTAAAATCTAGCATTTCCTTTAATCATGAATGTAAGCAACAAACTGTGATAGTATTAGCAGAACTTGTGAATTTGTCTTCAGTAGAACTCAGATATTTTCATGTCATGATAGTTGTAGAAGTTACATGAACTGCCATTATAGCTTGTTGTTTAATGTGTGAACAAAGAAGCAATCTTGCTACATCATCAATTAAATTTTAAAAAGTATTTTGAAAACTACATAATTGGTTTTCTTTAAACCCATGCATTTTACAATATGCATTTATGAATATTATTCTCAGAAGGGGTCCATAGACTTCATCAGAATGCGAAAAGATCCTTGACACAGAAACAGTTCAATGCCCCTGTGAGAGGCACAGAACACTAGGAAGTGAATCTAATCTTGGTGTTCTCTCTTCAGGATCAGTGAGCTGTAGGCAAGTCTTAATCTCATGGCTAAATTCTCTGAACACCATTTGTTATTTTAACTCATAGAAATTATAGTTAAAAAAAACTGGTGGAAGTCTTGTCAATTAATAACCTATTATTAAATTTAATCTACATCCAGTCACATTAAAGAACTTTGTAAACATTAGTATCCATGGTAGTTTTACTATATTGAAACCTTTTGTTTTCATTATCAATTATACAGATTTTAACTGAGTAGCACATAAATGACTTAAGCCCTCAAGTTGGTGGTGGTGCATTACGCGTTAGTATTTACCACTTGTCTGTCAAGATAAACAGCCTAGTGATGTAGCCAGAGACTTTATGAAAGTGGAGAAAGGTAAAGCTAAGGTTTAAATGCCAGAAGTTACAACTTTTTTTTTTTTTCAGTGATATACACGTGAAAATTAATTAAAAATTTAAAACTAAATGTTTAATGTAAAAACATTTGAGCTTAAATTAAGTTTAAAATCAAGTGACATGAGATCAGCTTTATTCACTCTTCCTTCTGCTGTATGAAAGCTTAACTCTCATGGGTGAGGAAGATGGCACAGAAGACTGAACAGAACTATGAGGGAAATAAGCATGTGAAGGACAAGCTAATGACACTATACAGAGAAAGGAAGAAATACAGCCCAAGTCTCAGTGCTCTTTATGTTCCTGAGTAGAAAGCCCAGAGAAAATACTCTTAACGTGTCTGAGATAAATGGCACGGAGAAGACGCCATCTTTACACTGAGGCCTAGGGTCTCTTCTCAATGCCTATTACTGCAGTGGTTTGGAACTGAGGTGTACTGCAAGGTATTTTTTACTTGTAATGCAGTTTCCAAGTTTGCAAATGATGCACACAAAAAAATTTATGTGGATTCAAAGTTGTACTTTTAATAATATCAGTCTCGCTCAATGAATTCTAAAATGCTTTCCTAAGAAAGAAGGAGTCATAGGTAGTCTAGTGAAAAAATTTCAATAACCTACTGTTGCAGCTTTCAGTGAGCAGATTATTAATGTACTATTAATAGTTATCCTGGGCCAGCCGAGTGGCGCGGTGGTTAAGCACTGGCCTGGGAAGCCAGCGGCCCCAGTTCGGTCCCACATATGAGGGCCAGTGACACGGCCCTAAAAAAAAAAAAAAAAAAAAAAAAAAAGTTATACAGAGGGTGCCAAACAAAATGTATACACATTTTAAGAAAGGAAAAATTGTATTAATTGTAATACTCAATATATACCGGTAACAAAAGATAAATACAGGTCACATTTGACTTCTGCAATTACAAGAGGTGCTCACAGTGGTTACCATCCAGCGTCCAGGCACTTCTGATTATGGCGAATTACTGCTTGAGCATAGATAACATCACTTAAAATGTATATACATTTTTTTGGCACTCCCAGTATTTGTTAATTATTAAAATGCTTTACTTCTCTACAAAATCTTTTTGGTTTTCCTCAAAATTTGAGGAACTGATTTGCCTCAAGGCTCAGTATTCTCACTAGCACAGCTTAACTGTAAACTCACCACTAAAATGTATCTGGACTAAAATGCAGTCTAACAGGTGTAGAACTATAACATGGAGACAGAAATTTCCAATCTCATAAATTTGCCATGATAAGTTCTTACTCTCATGGGGCACTCTATCATACTACATATGGCTTCAAGTTTTTGGTTTTTTTGAACAAACATCATAGGAGAGAAATGTAATTTTATGTTAGGCAAACAGGATCACTTCTCAAAATATAATTATTTATAACACCCCAAAGCCTTCTTACCTGAACAAAATGAGTAGGTGTTTCACTGCAAACTGAATGGATCTGTCCATTTACTATTGGAATTATTTTAGCTAACGGCAGGCTGACACTGGAAAGACTGAAAAATCACAATAATAATCATTATCTGAAAATTTCTTACAGGTATTTAACATTTTAATCATAAAATTAATAAATAACTATTGAAAAATACATAGAAATGTATTCACAAGAAAATAAAAATCACATAATTCTATCACCTAGAAAAAAACAACTGTAACTGACATCATGGTTAATTTCAAGTAATTTTTATACATATCAATGCTTATGTGTTTTAACAGACAACTATAACCTCCAAAGCAATATTGTTTTGACTTTTTATTCATATAAGCATTTTTCATCTTATTAATATTTTTCCCAAAGTTGTGTTTTTTAATGATTATATAGTAATCCATCTATTTGACAATTTATATCATCATCTCCCTAGATTGGGCATTTAATTTTTTGCCTAATTTTCATTAATATAATAACTCTTTGTCTTAACATGGGATTACTGGGTCAAAGGGTATGAATATTGTTAAGGTTTAAAATGTATATTAAAAAAATAAAATAAAACGTATATTGCCAAATGCCCTCTGCTTTTCCAGCAGTGTGTAAGAATACCTGCTCCATCATGCCTTCTTTCTAAAATGTCAAGCATTATCTTTTTCTTTAATCTTTGTATGTCTGATAGCTGAAAATGGTATCTCAACAGTTTTGGCATTTCTCTTAATGACTAGCAATGTTTCATGTTTTTTCCCCTCTACTCCAGTGAACTGTACCATTATTTAACTGGCTGTGTAAGCTGGAAATGTAAGCATTATCCTTGGCACTCCCTCCTCCTATATCCTATATCCAATCTCTCCACAATCTTAAATATTTCTTAAATGTGTCTACTTTTCCCCAGTGCCAAATCTAGTCCAAACTAAGCATTATCTCGTCTCTTCTAACTTGTAAGTATTCAATAAACATTTGTGAGATGAATAAATGTTATGTGTCATTATGTATAGTGACTGTTAAGAGATTATATGATATAATGTGATTATGTATAATGACTGTTATAAAACAAATTTTTACGTCTTCGACAGAAAGCAAATTTTTGTGTGTCTTCAACAGGAATTAAAGACACCACTCTCCTATAAGGTCTGTGAGGTTAGGTACCGTGTCTGCTTTACTTGCTGCATTATCCTACCCTGTTTCCCCAAAATAAGACCTAGCTGGAAAAATAAGCCGTAGCATGACTTTAGGTGCCAAAATATGGCACCTTGGCATACTGAATAGTTTAAGCTGAAGGAATTTGTGGAAAAGGCACCCTTCTCCTTGAAACAGGTCATAAAACCCTCATGTGAGGGGTGCATGCCCTCCATATCCTGGAGGAATCATGCTACGGCTTATTCTCTGGCTAGGTCTTATTTTTGGGGCAACACGGTAGCACTTAGTAAAGGGCCTGGTGCACAGTGCATGCTCAATACGTGCTTGCTGAATCGATTAAGTAGTCCTCATTCATCTACTGCTATGTCCCACCCCAACTTCCACTTTTCCAGGTCCTTCTCCACAAAGCAATCAAAGTAATCCTACAAAGTAAACCCTGCCACTTCTCTAGTGGCTCCCAGCATTCTCAAGCCAAAAGCCATAGTCTGTACGTGCTGAATTCTCACCCCAACTTTATCTCACACCATTGTTTTCCTGGTTCCGTCTATTCAACTGCCACTAGCCTTTTCCAGGTCCTGAAAGTGAACCTTGGTCCTCCCATCTTCAAATCTTGGGCCTGTAGCTTCTGCCCTGAATCTCAACTGCCTCACTCCAGTCCAAGGCCTTATTTCATAGTTGCTCATTTTTTAGTTTTCAGCTAAAACTACTTAGGGAAAAATATGCTTGGCTTTTCATATTTGTGCAAATACTTCTATTGCATGTTCAATGTTCTTTTCCTTATTAACGGTTATCATAGTTTGTACAATCATGTTTACTGTTTTGTCTGTTTTTCTACTAGATTGTAAGATGTGAGGTTGGAGGCCTAATACAGTGCTTGATACATAACATGTGTTCGATAAATAGATGTTAGATAAAGGGACAGATTGGCCATGTCTCTCTGCTGTTTTGTGAAGTATCTGTTTGTGTCTCTGACCATTTCTTTCTGTGTTTCCTTCCTTAACTGATGTGCATATAATGCTATTAACTTCTTTGTATGACACATACAGTTTGCAAACATTTCCCCCAACATTATCATTTACACTTAATATTGATTATAAAGTTAATAAAACTTGTTTGATCTATAAGTTTTAAATTTTACAATAAAACCTATCATTTTGTTTGTCTAAAGTTTTCTTTCATTCTTAGAAAGATTTCTTCCATTTTGAGATCAAATACTCATTTTCTATCAGTTCATTTATGTTTTTATTGTTTAAACCTCCTGGATACACACTAACACAGACACACACACACGTGCCCGCGTGCATGTGCTATAACTTTATATATTAGGACTCTAACTTTATTATTATTTTACAGTTAAGTCACTGTAAAATGACTATTTGTCTTATTATCATTTATGAAATAATATAGCTCTTCCTCATCTTCATCATGTGCCAATATCCTGCATATTTTAGTATTTGTTTCTGGATGTTACATAATATTCTGTTGATTTATGTACTCTTTTATGAATAACATATTATTCTAATAATTGTACCTTATATTCTATGTTCTATAGGTGAAGTACTTTCATTCCTCTACTTTTTCAATAATTCCTTGAATATTCTCAGCCCTTTATTCCTCCAGATCACTTTTGCTGTCAATTTTTCAGGTTCAAAAATAAAGCAACCATCTTCTAATTACTAATCGGATTTTAATGGTATTTTAGCTACATTTATATATTAATTTTGGGAGGCCAGCTTCACAACTTTTAGTTGATTTGGGTTTCTAAGTGTAAAATCATGTCACATTTACATAACAGTAATTTTTTCCCCCTCCTTTCCAAAACTGATATATCATTTTCTGAAGATAATAATTTAACTTAGAAAAGCAAGAGTCAGCTAACAGTTCATTATATAGTAATAAATGTTCAGGAAGTTGTCTATTTGCAAGATAGGTATATAAAAATTAATGGTGTTTCTGCATCTGGTTCTCAAAATTGGTCATTATTGCATTGGTTAGAATAATAAAATGATGCTGAATAAATATGGCAGTAGTGACCATCTTTTTAAAAATTTTGTAAAAAAATAAATTTCCTGGGGTGACATTGGTTTCTAACATTACATGTTTCAGGTATACAACTTTCTAATCCATCATCTGTGTATTATATTGTGTGCTCACCAGCCAAAGTCTAGTCTCCGTCCATATAGTGACCTGCTTTACACTGTTTTTGAATTTAATGGAAACAATTCTAGTGTATTAACATTAAGTACAATATTTGCTTTTGATTTGAGATATTCTTTTATTATATAAAAAGTGTTTCTTGTTTCTAATAGAAGTTTTATTAATAAGAAATGTTAAGTTTTATTGAATGCCTTCTCAGTAACACTGAAGATGGTGGGTTGTTTATTTTTTGTCCTGCTTATTAATGTTATGGAGGACTGTTATAGATTTCTTAAAGCTTCAACCATCCTAGTAGTCTTAAAATAAATCCTAATGAGTCAGTGTAAAAGAATAATTAAAAATTCTAGTCTCTGATATGAGACAGAAGTGATTGAATATATCTTTACTACTTGCTAGCTATGTGACCTCAACTTATTTAATTTTCTCTTAGTTTCCTCACCTGTAAAAAGAGGAAGATATAGTACTTACTTCCTAAGGTTATTTTAAAAATTCAATGAGATAATAGTCTGAAAAATACCTATCATTATACTTGCATATGGAAAAGGAAGTATTGGTTGCTATAATTGTTGCTATATATTTCTGGATTTCACTTGCTTATATTTTATTTTGGATTCTAACATCTATATTCATACTTTAAATCTATACAGTTTTCCTTTTAGGTTCCATTTTTATGCATTATATTTTATATTGGCTTATTACTGGTGATAGGAAATTTTTTGATTCTTAAATACTTACTATACATATAGTAGTATGTACACATATATGCATGTTATATGTAGTATATAAATATACACATAAATACAATTTGAGCATCACTTTTCAATTGATTCTCTTGAGCGTTCCGGATTATTAATTGTAGTGCAAATAAATAATGATATTTTTTTCTCTTTTCCAATAGTTGAAACCCTTTTTTCTTGGCTAGAACTTCTATGATATATTAAGCAATAGGAATGAAAGTAGGCATAATTGGAAATTTTCTACTATTGAATGTTGGTTACTGACATGAAAAAAAAAAAAACTTAGATAGGAAATATCTACTGAGTGCCTGGTGTATATGATGAAATATGAAAGGGCAAATATGATCTTGAGAGGAGGCTTAAAATGTAACTAAGGAATAAGACTCCAGTTTAAGGTGGAACCTGTCAGTTGTACATGAAAAGTACAGATGAGTTCTACAAGAGTTCAGAAAAAGAAGACTATTAATGGCTGATGTGGTTGTAGCAAAATTTTACAATTTTTCAGTGTGTAAGATCAAATATTTGTTCATATTAAAACAACTATTACAATTCTTTATCACCACTCAGGAAATAACTAATACCTTGCTAGTAGAGATTACAGTGAAATTTTATTAACTGGAACACCCTGATTTATAGAGTATATAGGGGCTCAAATTTATTTTTGTAAAATATAAAGAATTGCTATAAAATACCATCTTAGGATGGTATTTAAATTGCTTCAGAAAATAAATTTTATGGCTGTAAGCATTCCACATCCTCAATATTAATGCAAATTATTCTTTTTTTGTACAATAAAGAAGGGTCCCTGAGAATTGGGCAAATAATAATCTCTTGTCTTACGTATTTAAGAATTCAATGGACATTGCACATACATACTGCATATCAGTTACTGTTTCCCCAATTTTTTTTTAAATTTTTTTTTTGAGGGCAGTGTCACTGACCCTCATATGTGGGATCCGAATCAGGGCCGCTGGCATCCCAAGCCAGCTCTTAACTACCACGCCACTCGGCCGGCCCTGTTTCCCCAATTTTTAATGGACGAGTTTATAGTCAGTTAACATGGATTTAGTACCTATTATTTTCTGAGTTTAATATAAAAAACAGAGGTTCTTAGAGTGTAAAGTCTAATAGGAGATCCAAGGTGCTCATGTTGAGATGATAAGGATATAATAAAACCATAAAATACCTTTGGCAGCATGAATCCATGACTTAGTATCAGTTATGATTAAAGGTACTAAAAATAAGGGCTGTAAATGAACACATTTATGTAGTTGTAGAACTAGCAGATAATTCATCAAATGGAAATCTATAACAGGAAGTCCTGGTTATTATAAAGACCAAAGTATTGGGTTATGTAGGCCAATTATAGCTTGCAGTACTGGAATAAAATGAGAGAATTCATTAAAACTTAAAACATTTTCAGTTTTGTATTCTGAAGAGTTAAAGAAAACCCAATAATTGGCTTTTTTAAACAAAAGAAAGGGGTAAACAAGCTAACCCAGAGAGACAATTTAAGAAGACTGAAGTCATATCAAGCAGATATAAAGGAAAAACTGATGGTTGCTAGCTGGGAGGGAGTGGGGAAGAGGGAGAGGGGGAAGGTTTTGGACAGTGTATGTGGGACTACAATGTTGCTGCAGGGATTTGGGTTAGTTCTGGGAATGTAATTGATAATGTTGTGAAGAGACTATTATGTTGCGAGAAATAAGTCAGTCGGAGAAGGACAGGTACCATGTGACCTCACTTGTGTGTGGAGTCTGAAAAGCTGAGTGAACAATCAAAGTAAACAGACTCGTAGATGTAGAGGAAAAACTGAGGGTTGCTAGCTGGGAGGGGGGTGGGGATGAGGGGGAAGGGGGTGGGGATGAGGGGGAAGGGGAAGGGATTAGACAGCATAAATAGACAACTACAATATTGCCACAGGGATATGAAACACAGTTCGGGGAATATAATAATGTAAAAATTTTGTGGCGTGTCAGATAGTCACATGTCTTGTTAGGGAGACCACTTCATGGATGGAGTAGAGGCTTGATCACTGCACTGTACAACTGAAGCTGATGTTGTATAGTATTGTATGCCAACTGTAACTGAATATGTGGATGGTCACGGGATGTGGAGTATACTGTGGAGGGGAGTCAGGGGAGTTGTGATGGATATGTATGATATGCGGGGGAATGGGGTGGCGAACTGGGGGAGGGAGGTTTTCACTTTGGGAGGTAAAGAGTGTACTATTGTATTGTGTTGTACACCTGAAACTAATAAAAAAAGAAAAAATGAAAACCCAATAATTGGAATTTGGCCTATAGAACGGTAGTTTCATAACTTAAGTACTTCTATGTAGTGGAAAAATTGGGGAAAGAAATGAAAGTTTTAATATTGAATCCAGAGGGAGTTCTAATGAAGGAGTCATTGGTTTAAGAGTTTAATTTGTTGAAAAACGAGCATTCAAATTTACCCTCTAATTTTTGTGTGTGTGTGTCCTGAAATAAAAATTAAACACATCCAAAGCACTATTTTATTAGACTGATAAAATTTTTACATGTTGTCTTACCTATTTATGGAGTTACCATGTTGCAGGTCCTGTTCAGTAGGTCGAAAGAACTCAGCCATATTGTCTAGCAGTCTACTAAAACCTCGGTTTAAACAGGTATTCAAAACTGTACTAAAATCTGGACTACACAAAATAAGAAGAATAAATTACATTTTAAGATTCTCAATGGAAAAAGAAATAAATTCAATAACTGTGACTACTTCTGACAGCCACCAACATTTCTAGTCATAATCTAGTTTTTACAGCCTATAATACTATACAAATATATCAAGGAGTCAACCTTTAAAATTACCATAAAAGTGAGCTTATTATTTAACGCAACACAATGAGAACATTCATTCTTTTCTCTAGATTTTCTTATAGTAGTTAGCATTTTATGCAATGTATTTTTAAAAATATCAATAATAGTATTACTTTTCTTGAGGAAACTCTTGAAGAGAAATCCTCTTATAGTCATAGATTATTGGTTTACTTTACACACTCCATCATAAAATCCCAGTGATTTAGGAAATGTTATTGAACTGTACAGATGAGGAACTGGATACTCGAGGGATGAAGAGATTTGTCTGATGGGATGTAATTAGTAAATAGGGGAACTAGAATTTGAACCCTGGCCTTTTTGACCTTAAAGTTCAAGCTCTTTTCATTATACCATATTAGTACTTCACAAAAAACTCTTTGATATAAAGAATAAAATATGTGTGCTATGACAGTTAGAAAATGCCTAGTTGAACAGATTAGTTCTATATTTGACATGCAGAAATCTCAATCTAGGTCAACTCATGGGAGTGGAGGGCTAAGGCTATAAATTTGGGAATTGTTAGCATACAGACAGTAGTGAAAGCAGTAAGAGTATATAAAATTACTTGAGGCACGTGAAGATGAAAAAGCAAATACCTGGGAAACACTAATGTTTAAAGGAAAGACAGACATAGAGGAACCTAAGAAGAAATGATCTGAGAGTTGAGAGAAAAATTAAGAGATTATACTGCCATGGAACAGCCATATGAGAAAAGAATTTCAAGAACAGCTTGATCAACAGTATCAATTATGAGAGAAAGGTCAAGTTAAGATGAATATTACGGGTTGACTGGATTTGGCAAATGATCACCGATGACCTTTTCTAGAGCTTCATAGAGTGATTTGGTGGAAACCTGAATAAGAAAAAAGGGGAGATCACTACTGCCGAGAGTCAAGGGGCTAGAACGCGATGAATTCAGGGCGTAGATTCAGTACCTGAGTCATCCTACAAATTTGCTAAGTTTCTTCAAGATTATGAAAAACTATAAGCAGAAGATAGAATTTCCTCAAAAAACAGAATGAGAGAAATGGTCTTAACTTATCTTTAAAAGAAGTTTTGATATTTTAATCACTCGAGGTAAAGTGGGAAGGACTGGTATTACTAATCAGATTTTACAATAAAACTACCTCAAAGCGTTTAAGTAGCTCAACTAGGGTAACAGATAATAGGAGAGTCAGCGTTCAGTCTAGGTCTTCTGGTCTTCTAATGTATAGTTTAGTGCCTGGCTGTCTTCTGGATGATTTAAAATAGTAATACTCAATTTAGGGAAGATGTGAAACTTTTATCACTTGAAGTTTTAGATTCTAGTCTATCCTGAAAGAGTTAAGGACAGTAGTTTTCAAAATGGAGAGGAGTGGGGGGAGAGAGAAAGAGTGTGTGTATGTGACCGTGTGCGTGTGTACATGAAGATTAGCTGAAACTGGTTAGCTAGCTCTGGCTTGCAAGAGTATCTCTTCCCAACTCTCCAAGGAAGCACTGAGTGACTTCAAGTAGTTGGTAGTCAGAACTGCTGTGGTTACCATTTCAGGTTTTTGTTTTTTTTTTTACATAGGTGGTTCTTAAACATATACTATTTACTGGGTACACCAGATTCATCCTTGAAAGCTTTTTTCAAAATATAAATGCTAACTATCTTCCAGTTCCTCAACTAGTATATCAGAATCTCTAGGCTAGGAAGTAGGTGGGTAAGATGGGTTATCCTGACAAAAATCTCTGCTTCCTTCCCCACCCTAATAAAAGAACCACTAATTTAGATGGGAAACCTACCTAAAGGCAGGACAATAGATTCAAAAACTAATTTTAACAAAATATTATGCAGAATATATTGTTCAAGAAAGATTAAAAAATGGTCATAGTACAATAAAAATAGAAACGCATGTTTTCTGTTACACACAGTATACATACCTTTCCAACATGTCTCTAGTTTCATTAAGTAGTTTAATAGTGGTAACATCTCTAGGAGAAAGCCCACAGGCCTGTGAAATTAAAGTGCCACATTTCAGGTTTCAAATATTAGCACAGGGTTATCAGGAAACTAGTCACATTAATAAACTCAAGAGTTCAAGAAGTTTAAAAGTTTATGTTCTATCAACAATTTAAAAAATGTTCAACTAAAAAAACTGTAAAGGCTCATATGTACAGGTGAGTAGTATTTAAAACATGAGTCAAAGTAAAATTATACTTTGCAACAATTTTGTTTATCTGGCATCTTGTGGACGTATTTCTAGAATATATATACTTTCAAAGAAAAAAGTAGTCTTTGAGGTTACAGAGGCCTGGAATATTTTTTTTTCTTTTATTGGAAAGACATTTTATCAGGATATGTATGTGTCTTTTTCATCAATCTACTCTAGTCTGGGGCTCTGTGTGTCCTTTCGATCTCAAGTTTCAGGTTTTAATTCAATTCAGTAAGATTTGGTCCATCATTCCTCTCTTCACCTGTTCTTTCTATTCATTTTCTTTTTTAGTTCCACTGTCAAATTTTAAAATTTGGAAACGGTTTTATCATTTCAGAAAGCTTTTTTCATACTTTTATTGCATCTCCTTGAGATTCTATTTGTAAGTAACTTCTCCTGTTTCTGTCATTAATTCTGGCCCATCTGTTCTGCTTATTCATTTTAGCCTCCATCCTGCAAGGATGCCTTAATGGGTTGTGACTTTTTTTTGGCCTACTCATGAATGGAGGGTCTCTCAGCGTCCAAACAAGTCTATCTTTGGGGTCTTTAAGGGAGGGCAAGACCTCCGAGCAATGAAACACATCAGTCTTTGTTCCAATGCTGAGGTATGGCATGGGGGCCCTTCTGGTTCAAGGCTTCTTTAGTCCTCAAGTAAGAGGGATTCTTTTCTCAACTGCAAAGAATGGGTATAATCCACTCACATATAAAAAAACAGTAATTATTTAAAAAATGAAGTATATAACATTCAATCTTTGGCATCTTTTTATTCCTAATCAATGAATAACTTCAATCACTACTGCCTGGGACACACCAGTGTGTAGCCCACACCATGGTAGATAGCTGTTAGGTTAGGCATTTGTTTCCCCACTGGATGACTACGACGTCCTTCCGTCCACTTGATACCACCATCATTGGTTTATTTTAAAAGGTAAATGTGACTTTGGTATTGGCCTGATTAAAATTTTCCTTTCTTTGTCTATAAATTGAAGTTCAGACTCTTTACCTTGGCATACAAACCAATTCACGATCTTGCCCCCACTATCAGCTCTACTTTTTGCTACTCCATTTTATAGAAATATACTCTAGCCAAATGACTTGGTCTCCTGAGTTTCCCATGTGTAATGCAATTGTAATGCAATATAATGAAACAGTAATTTCAGTAACCAATTGTCCTAGTTTGATCATATGTCACAGTATCTGGCACATAACTAACAACCAATAAAAATTTGCTGAATATCCAAAATTATAAATGTTTTTAAATAGAAGTCAATCTATTTGAAATGTGTTTTCTAAGTTAATGAAGTTTTACTTAAATTACTGAAATATATGTCTTTAAATCACTTACCTCAGAGATCTAAATTTTAAGAGACAGTAAAAAAAAATAAATTTAAAAATATAGAGTAAGTGGTTTGGTTACATGGTTATGAATTAAGCACCTGAACTGCTAATGGAGTTTCTTCATCTGGCATCATATAATGGCATAATAAAGATTTGGATCCATCTTTATTAATCCAAGAAGAAGATTTATGCTGCTCAACAAGGTTCCTGATTTCTTTTAGTTTTTGCTCCAAGTCCAAAAGGGACAAAGAATGTTTAAGAGAAACACTAGAAACAGAGAAAAGGAAATTGGGATTAACTAAAACTATATGACACATCCTACATATACTCTTCCTAACTGGTGACTAACTAGGATCCTGTTTCATCCAGTCAAACCTGAAACTGCTGACGGTGAAATCATTGGAGTAGATTAAGAAATCAGCCATCAGTTAAGGGGCATTATTACAGGGCCAAGAAAAATCTTGCTGCAGATTTCACAAGAAAATTCCCACTGTAATTATAGATATTACTAGTATAAATGGAAGATAAACTCTTCAGAGGCAGATTTTAAAGTAGGGCTTTTATCTCATGACCCAAATATTTCTGGTTGGGTTGGAAATCAATCAATAAACAATGAAACATTAAAACCTCCCTTAGTACCAAAAGGTTGATAATGGTGAAGAAAATGGATGCCACAATTCAATATCTAAGGGCTGTCTGTCTTAGGTTTCAAAGAATTTCATGAACCACCATTTGTCAAGTGTCATTAGCTTCACTACTACGACAATTCTGATTTTTTTTTATTCTTCAAAATAAGGAAGTCAGAAAAGCCAAACGAAACGCCTCACCTTCCTAAAATCTTCTGCACAGCTTGTTTAATGACAGTGATCAATTCTGTCAGACCTGTTAAAGGAAAAACAAACATAGAAGCCTTGTTTATTACTTTTTAAATTCCTCAGTAATACACAGGAATGAATTGCAATTAGTTTATAAAGGTCACAAATAAGAATCTCACCATCTCCAAGGAGGTGTTGAATACTTGACAAATATTGCTGTTGAACATCTGGGGGAGCAAGAACTGTCTGTACAAAGAGAAATAAAGTTAAAGTACCCAGTATTACTCATAAATAAATAATACTTTCAGTATAACTTGAGCAATTTTCAGGACCTGCAATAATAGGCAAAACAATACTCTTTAATGTAACAAGAAGTCTACCTTCAAAATATGAAAAATAATAATGCTAAAAGTTTAGAATCACATGAAATATAAAACTACTTTATAAAAATTATCAGAAAAATAATATTCAGTTAAATTTTGAACCTCTTGAAACAAAGGGCAGTATCTATTTAAGTCCATTAAACTTACGGTGCCATTTTTGCCAACTGCTGCATTATCCAGGTAAATATATCCACCAATAATGTTTAACTGGACTCGCAAAAGAACCACCAGCATACAGGTACTATATACAGCTACAATACTTCTTGTGAAACCTTCATGGAGAAAAGAAAACCATTCGGTACTATTATTAAAACACAAATAAAAGTGTAAAATCACAAACCATCCCTATGGTTATTGTTTCATAAGATGACTTTAAAAATACATTTTGTAACTGTTTTGTACAAAAATCTATCAATTCAAAATATTTCAGTCTATCTCTTTACAACTTTTTAATGTAAATTAGGTACGATGTTTTAATTGAAACAATAACATACTTTGAGTTAAGGGTTATATATTATCAGCTTTAAAAGGAAAACAAGAGGACTGGGAAGCTAAGAGCTTCAGCCTCAGAACTGATTTGTCCAGGGAGCTAGTTCAGAGGAAGAGAAGAGGGCTGAACATGGAAGAACTCAGCCTTCAATGGCAGGCAAAGCGGGGTGAGTAAAGGGCTGGAGGAAGGTACGGAAATGAGGGGAACGCCTGGAGACGCAGCTTCACAGCAGCCTGGGACAGAGTGTTTAAAACAGAGGACAGAGCCAAGGTGTTGACTGTTGCTGTGAGGTCTCCCGGGAGGAAAATGTCCATTGGGTTTGGCAACACTACTGACGCTTGCAAGATCTGCTTGGGTGGAGACACGGGACTGGAAGCCGGGCTGCAGTGTGTCAAAGAGTGAGTGGGAGTGAGGAGAAGGGAATGTAGAAATCTTTGGTGTTGTATCAGGGGTGTGAGAGCGTGCAATAGCTGAAAGGAAATACAGGCATACTACAAAGGTTAAATTTATTTATTTATTTATTTATTTATTTTTTGAGGGCAGTGTCACTGGCCCTCATATGTGGGACCGAACCGGGGCCGCTGGCTTCCCAAGCCAGCGCTTAACCACCGCGCCACTCAGCCGGCCCTTAAAGTTATTTTAAAATAGGCGAAGCTTAAGCATGATGAAGATTAGTTAAGTGGATGGGAAAATGTAGGAATACTTGATAGTATTAAGTTCTAAGACATGGGTGTGTGTGTGTGTGTGTATGCCCCAGGTACCTCTTTGTTTCAAATTTTTATCACTAATTAAAGTTTGTATACAGTATCAAAGTAAAGTTACTAGGTGGGTTGGAGTAAAAACGTCCTTTATTTTATTTATTTATTTATTTATTTATTTATTTATTTATTTATTTTAAGAGGGCAGTGTTACTGGCCCTCATATGTGGGATCCAAACCGGGGCCGCTGGAGTCCCAAGCCAGCTCTTAACCACCACGCCACTCGGCCGGCCCTAAAAACTTCCTTTAAAGTGTAATATCAGTATCTACTATATATAGGCATATGTAGTCTAGGACAGGTATATATATATTATTATAACAGTAACAATTACAACAGCACCACCACTGCTAACATTCACTGAGTACTTTCTATGACCAGATATTGATCTACTGACTTTGTGAGAATTTCTTAATCCTGAAAACAATTATGAGGTAAAGAGTCACCCACATAACAGAGGATAAGAATTTCCCTTTAGAAATATTGTAAGGATGAGCTGTCACACAGAATATGTAGGCTTACTTATAATCTTCAGATCCTCCCATATTTCTAGCTTGTTGGAAGGCCTAAAGAAAAAAATATGAAAATAATAATCAGGTAATCTAACAGAAAACTTTGAACTTTATAGCTCTATCTTTCACTATAATTTATTTACAGGGTAACTGCAGAAAACAAAGCCCACAAAATACAGGAAAAAACAACTGTAACTTCAGTAACCAATGATGAGAACCATTTTCACTAGAACATTGGTATATATTCCTCCAGTCCTTTTGCTCTTTCTGGAAATTTCATAAAATCAATAGAGAAAGAGGGGAAAATGTTTCTTTCCCTCATTTACCATTTTATATATAATGAAGTAGCTCCTATAATCCTCCAAGGGTAAATAATGAAGTATTTTTTTGTCTTAAAATATCATTACAAACACATGAACTTAAATGTATATTTGATATGCGTTAACCCACTGTAGTTATTATTCTTGCTGATGTGAAAATTACCCATCTTTGACCAATGGGGGTACTATTCAGGTTGGTTCTTGAATCCTTTTGACATAATCCCATTTAGCCTTTGGTAGCTTCCTTGCTTATGGACACTAAAAGTTGTTCTGGATTTATCTCATTCAATCCTTGCGGCAGACCTGAAATCAGCCATTTTTCCAAGAGTCCTAATTCCCTGTAGCAGGACATGGTAGTTTAAAACTGCAACCTTCAATTAAGGAAATTCATTGCTACTGGGTAAGTCATTATTTCTAAGCCTTTTCAGTAGACTAAGCTAGTAAATGTATGTGTGTGTGTGCGTGCATGTGTGTGTGTCTATTTATATAAACATATATTCAAAGAGATAAGATACATTAAGAATTCACTGTGATATTTCTAATTCAAACTTAGTAGGACCACGGGGCTTTAACTTCACGTCATCAATCATACCCCTGTATTTCTTTTTGTCAACACTAGAAATCAGTGAAACCAATGCAATTATTAATTTGCTTTATCCCTCACTCTATGCACAACAGTTAGTTTCAGAATAGCAAAAGCAATATTGAAAAGACTTTAATGTTTTTGTTTTTCAGCTCTGTGAGTTCTAAGAGCATATATCCCACTAAGAATATACAGCCAAATTTCTGTTTCAAAGTCACCTGGCATAGTTCCTGTCTTTGTGGTTATACCACCAACAGGACACATTTTTAGGTTAATTTGATTTACTCTACTATCATTTTTAGATATTGTTTTTTAAACATTAAATATAGTTTTATAAATATGTAAAATATTTATATGACTCCAAAGTCAAATTTATAAACACAGTATATTCAAAGAAGTCTGTTCCCATTCCCCTTTATTCTCCCCTCTTCATAGATTAAAAAAATATACTTTACCTTGTCATTGTTTTATTCTATATAAGCAAATAAGTATTCATATTCATATCTGCCCCCTTAGATAAATGGTAGCATACTATACACATTATACTTTACCTTTTAAAAAATACAAAACAATATATCCTGGAGATCATTCCATAGAAATATAAAGATAATAATCATCTTCCCCCACACTGGTTGATAGTTTTAAATCTCTCACTATATGAAACTCCAGCATTTCACTTTTAGGTAGGATAAACTAACTTCAGTAGACTGCAATACAGAAAGATTTCATCACATAGACTAGTTCCCATTTAGTCAATCAACTGTTTGTAAATGTCTCAGTCGAGATGCATTTATAGAACTCGCTATGTCTGGTTCGTCTTTGCAGCACTTAGGTCTGCACTTCCTGCTGTGCAGATACGTTCTGCTCCATGTGCTTCTCCACCCAGCTTATCACGTGCTCTTGTTTCTTCTGATTTATCATATTCTACAGAGATATGATAGTCCGGACGATACTTTACCTCCTTGTATACTCTATGCAGCCGTTCCCAGTAGGTAACTTCCAAGGCCGCAGCAATGTTATTCGTCTGGACATCAAAAAAGTAATGGCACTTCTGAACCAGTGCCTGCCGTGACTTTTCCAGAGCAGATGCATTCTGGATGTATTGGATGGAAGCCTGTTTCACCTCTTCTAGTTGGGCAATTTTTTGCTCATTGAGTTTATCAGCAAATTCCCCAATACAGGCACCATACTTTTTTAATTACATAGACAGTCAACCCTATTGTTGATATGGCAGAGGTGGTCTCTGGTATAATCACATATATTTCTTTGGATAGAAAATATAAGAGAAGCCCAGTTCCGAGTACACAGGGTCCTGTTATATCAGGTTTAGGATAAAGGAACTGGGAAGAATTAATTACTCAGGGTCCAGCCCACGATGAACTTCTCCTCTGTATTCAGGAAGAGGGGGTACAGGGACAAGACTGGGCTGCCGAGGGTGAAAGATCCCTGTTACCTGCAACACGCCTCAACCGAGGAGGGCTGCATTCTCCAGGGAGGGGGCGCTGTGGCGGTGACAGAATGTACCACCCAGGACAACTGTCTGTCTGGGGCGGGAGCAAGATGGTTGTTTGCAAGTCTCTCCTCTTTTTTTTTTTTAAACCATGATATAGTACTTCCCTGTGTGAATACACTATGCAGATAGAGTTCAGTGCTTTTCAAACCACCTATGTGGAAAGAATAGTTTTTTTTTTCTTTCTTATTTCCAATCTGTCACAAACCAGTAGTATTGTAAAATATAATGAAGATAAATTACTAGAAAAATGAAATAAAAACCCACAAAAGATATACAAAATACAAACTCATATTCTTTATTACTATATTCAGAAATAAATTTACATTTCAATAAGAAGTTGAGTTACCATTACAATTGTGGGATATTATCAGCTTCTTATCTTTCTTTATGACTGAATAGACTCCAGAGCTTCTGTTACCCCTTTCCTAGATGGCACCGGTTTAGAAGATAGATGGAGTAAATCCTACAAGGTATGGCTACAAGCTGGCGCTAATGTTTAAGCCTCATGGTGGAATACCATATTTATTCTGATTAAATTGAGAATCAACCAAAATTCAAGGGCTAAGTATTTTAATGCAGGTAGATCACATTTTCTTTTGAATGTTACCTTAGAAAAATTTAAAAGTGTTTTTTATAGAAATCTAAATGAAACAAGAAAATAGCAGCTCAAAAAATTTCAATACAGGAAGTACTCAGTAGCAACAGTCTATGGAAGGGGAAATTTGTCTTGAAACTATTACTTGAGGTGACTTTATTAGGAGAGGACAGAGTTATAGCCACACAGTACATTTCTTCATACTGACATTCACCATTATTAGACCTTAAACGTAGATTTAAACTTAGAGTTATAAGATGAATAAGATCCAGTGACCTAAGGCACAGCATGGTGAGTACAGTTATTAATAATGCATTGTATACTTAATATTTGCTGAGAGTAAATCTTAAATGTTCTCATCACATACACACATTAACTACATAAAGTGATGGATATGTTAATTACCTTGATGGTGGTAATCATTTCACATGTATGTATTTTTTAAAATGGTAAAAAAAATTCACCTTATTATCTTTTTAAAAGATTTCTATTTGAAATCTATGTAGAAGAACAGAGAAAATACTTTCTATTTAAAGATTCCTTTCAAATGATTTGTCTAATGGAATCAACTCCAAGTTAAATACCACAAGGCTCTTTAATGTCACTGAAATACGAGTTATCTGTGTAAGAATTACACTAATCCTTTCCAAGTGTTCTACCTCTCTTGTAATGGCTGTTGAAGATTTTTTGCCACTGAAACTTCATTGCCATGATCAATCTTCAATAAGAATGTCAAGCATTGAAAACAGTGATGGATGTTTATTTGCTATTATAAAACTGACAAAATAAGACTACCAAATCTTTTATTTATTTCTGATTAGTTATTATCATAATTTGTTTAAAAAGAAAATTAACTTGCTTGACAGGCTTGTATGAGGGCTTAGTTGACTAAAAATTAATACAAAAGCAGTCATAAAATTGGAAGCCTTGGAAGCTGGGTGGGACGACAGTGAAATCTAGAGTAAACATCAAGCTGGTCCAAGGTGTCCGGCAGCCTGTAAAATGCAGTTTAATCAGAGTGCCATTTTTTTATTGTTGTTAAAATGATTTTAATTATTGGAATGCACAATTTTTTTAAGAATGCAAATAAAAAGTTTTAAAACCTAAAAAAAATTTTAAAAAAAGATTGGAGACCTTATTTAATTACACTTTGTGAAGGCTTATACCCCTCTCTATGCAAATATTTTTCAAATGGATATTCCCCACCCCCCAACCCCAACTGCAAATATTAAGTTTAAATCAGAAGAAAGGTGATAAAAAATAATATGAGCTATTAGAAAGGAAACAGTGAGTGGGAACTGTGGCCCCTCTTAAACACTCAGGAACTTAGGAAATTCTGTCTGTGTACTAAGAAGAGAGGAATGACACCTTTTCTTTAAAGCTTCCAGGATGAGCCATCAAAATTAATCGGTCTTTTCTAGCTTCCCACATTTTCCCCCCACATTTTGCTTCTACTTATTACCCTAGATTAAACGTAATGTCTTGAATTATGATAATTTATTTCATCTACTTCCTCCCTTGGATGACAATGTCTTAAAGGGAAAGAGACTGTATTTAATCTTGATTCTCCTAAAGAACAGGGGACATAGGACCTTGCAAGAAATAGTCACCAAGAAGAATGCCACTATTTTATTGTGTCTGTTTTTATGTTGCTTTTATTAAAATGTTATTCACTTATTTCATTTGTTTTGTCTCCCCAATAAGACTAAAACTTATGGCAATTAAAATGTATTTCTTTGGCCCCTACTTATTTACATATTTCTTTATCCCCTATTTATGTTCATACAGGTGATAAGGAAACCTTTAATCGAAAGTAATCTGCTTACATGTTTCTTCTTCATATAATTATTGAACTAATTTATAAACTGAATCTTACATCTATTAAGTAGTGGTGAAAATGTGTCAACCTCTAAGAATGATGAAATTTAGGAGGAAAACACCTTATCATCAACATTGTACTTTAATCAGATAAAAAAAAAAAATCCCAAGTATACAAATCCACTGGGTATTTTGGGAGGTATTCTTTGAACATAAAAAATGTTTTTCAGGACTGGCCGAGTGGCACGGTGGTTAAGAGCTGGCTTTGGGATGCCAGCGGCCCCGGTTTGGGTCCTACGTATGAGGGCCAGTGACACTGCCCTCAAAAAAAAAAAAAAAAAAAAAAAAAATGTTTTTCAAATAAATGTTCCAGCTTACTATTTAAGCTGTCTGAAGAATACATTCCTATTTGCAAAATGGAGATGATAATATCTGCCTCAGAAAGATATTGTGAAAATTAAATGGGAGCATGTGTAAAAATTTATTTAGTGTGAAAATTAAATGGGAGTGTGTATATAAGACATCTAGCACTGGGCCCGGCACAGAGAGACACTGCAGAAATAGCACTTCCTTCTCCCTGGCTATTGAAGGATGGTTTATAAGGAAAGTGAATATTTCAGTAAGTCCATACGATTGGTATTTATTTATCGAAACCATTTCCCTTCATCTTGTTCATTAAATTAAGAAGCCATTTCCTTCTGGAAGTCTTCTTAAATAAACACAGCAGCACACTAAATTACAATATCCCAGCACATACTGCACTCCATATGCGAGGTCCTATGAAAGTGGTTTATATAAAGTCATAGTAAGGTCAATTGTCATTATCGTATGCTCTCGTTATATTTTTACTTCATTTTGTTGATAATATAAAATGCAAGTTCATATGCCTTATTTATTTAAGATGCATGTTCATATGCTTTACCTATTACACTGTAATCTCTTTATGAAGCACACTGTTTAACATAGCTGACTCAGTTTCACAACATCTGGTTCAAGAACATATATTCCGGGCCGGCCGAGTGGCGCGGAGGTTAAGCGCTGGTTTGGGAAGCCAGCAGCCCGGTTCGGGTCCCACATATGAGGGCCAGTGACACTGCCCTCAAAAAAAAAAAAAGAACATATATTCCATAAGCATTCAATAATTAAATTTCTGAATAACATCAAAGTAATATAAGATCTATTTATATGAAAACCAGAATGCATATAAATATTATTGACCTAAATATTTTGTGTATCAAGGTAGAGTATAAATAAATGGACAAAATAAAATGAATTCAATGATACAGTTAGTAAATATTGTTTTTCTAAATAAGCCTATATGTTTTAATTAGAAAAATAAGGAAACAAGGACATTTGAACTATTTCAGTAGATTAAATGAACTTTAAGAGCAGCATATAAATGAAAGGTGCTGTAACTTGCATTTACCTGTTTTTTAGCAGAGCTGTAAGGCTCTCAGAATTGAGTTGCTGCATTAAGGCCTCTCTCAGAGTTGGCAGCATGGACAGCACTGTAATATGAACAGAAAATAAAAAAGGTCACAAGTCATATGGCTGCCCTCACTAAGAAACGCACACTGTTTTAGGCTGTATGACAGGTCCAGCAACTGGCAAGGGCTAGGAGAGAAGGTCAGAGATAGTTTTCAAATTATTGTTAATAATAATAAAAATGGATTATATATGAATAAATAATTTATCTGCTTATGTTAAGTGAACAAAATTTTACATACACTATGATCACAGCAATGTAAACAAGTGCACATAGAAGAAAGAATGTGAAGAATTATTCCCAGGTGTTACACAGTTTTGGCCTTTGGGGTATGAATTATGGATAATTCTGTTTTTTCTCTTCTGTACTCTCCAAATTTCCTTTACAATAAATGTTTATTTCTGATAGAATAAAATGATCAAAAACATTTTTATCTTTAGCTATGCTTCACATTTTATTACTAATTTTAGAAAAAAAATTATTAAATACTACAAAGCAATAAGCATTTATTATAACCTAGACAAAAGCACATCAGGCTACAAATAAAGAGCTACTGAGTTGTAGTTTTCATTTGGCCAATGGCTACTGCCTGTAACTCCCAAGAATAACATGAAGGTAAAATAAAATACAGTACTCTATCGAAAAAAGATTGCATGTAATTTATAGGAGTTGTTTTATTTATGGCTCTATGCATGGTATAAGAAATGCTGGAGAAATACACACATATAAATTTAAAATGAGTTTCTAACACTAAATAAGTTATGATAAAATAAAATAAAAACATATGAAGAGGTCACAAATGCCACATTCTAAAAGGGAAAACTTCAGTATGTGATTTTTACTTCTTGACTAGGCAAGACGATTAATTACAAAATCCGTAACATGGTATGTTACCTTACCCAAAGAAAAGCAAGGTTAGAGTGCTACATTTAGAAAATGGAGTCAGCAGGGAACTAGTTTAAAGATTATGTAGTGTGGACCAAATTGAAACAATAAAGCTTTCTGCAGAAAAAAAAAAATGTGGTATAACAATATGATATGAGAGGAGTCTCTAACATTTCTGAGAGATAAGAGCTTTCAGCCTATTCAACCAAAGGCAAGCCTATTCTTCTCTTCTAGCCATCTGTATTAACTCTGAACAAATATGTTTCTGTATCTAGTGGAAAATAGCATTCATGTCTTCTTTTAGCGCTCTGGTCTCTGTGATAAACACCCCGAGTCCAACCACAAATCACAAGATGACCATCAGCCATGAAACTGTTGTGACCTGGGAAGTTGCTTAACCTCTCTGTGCCTCAGTATCCTCATCTGTAAACTGAGGATAACACTGGTCTACCTTATAGGATTGCTGTAGGGATTGAGGCATACAAAGCATTTAGGACACTGCTTCTTCGCACATGGAAATGCTCAATAAGTGTTAGTGTTTATTATTACCTTTACTTAGCTTCTCACACATTCCAGTTAACATGTGAGAGGCAGAAATGGGCCTGTACTCTGACTATGCAGAGCATGCTGTGACTACCTGGGATCTAACCACAGACTTTATTACTGTATTCTAAGATTAAATTAGTATTTCTATAAGTCACAGTATACTATTTGTTTATAACAAGTATATATGCAACTAGAATTCCCAATCCTTGCTCAAACATCCTGGATAATTCTGTGTCTGTACATAGGACTTTTAATGCAGGCAATTCATTTATTCCAGTCTAGCACTTATGTGTGACAAGACTAGTTTGCATCCTGAAACTTCATTTATGGTGTCAGATATGTGTCCAAGTACCACGTCATGCATAAATTTAAGAAGCATTCCTCCTAAATCTTTAGTAAAATCATGACGAAGGTAAAGCCAATGGGCAGGGCACAGAAGCATTCTATTGATGCTATCTTTCAAGTTGGGGCTAGCTTCTTAGGTAGAAAAACTAGCTATATTTACCTAAAAGTACTACATTTTTCTAATATATTCATCACATCTTATTATTCAAAAGGATAGACATGTAATCATGATTTGTAACCCCATTATCAATGCCCCCAGGAGACTAATTTGGAAAGTTTTTCAGTGAATCTATACTTTGGCTCCTAGTGATCACCATATTTTATTTTTAATTGCCTACAGTCAACTATTAATTCATTTGAGGGCTGTGAGGGTCATGAAAAGGTGCCACAACTTTATTTGCTTGGAGGAGTATAGCCAGCTGACAGCTCCAGCTGCCACCCCTCAGTATCCATTACTATGTCTGCACTGCTCCCAGCCCACGAGAGGGCTCAGTGGGGACATGAAGCAGGCCCGTTCCTGCAGGACCCATCTACAGGGAGCTTTGCCTGAGACTCCCCACCATCCTTCCAAAGCTTTCTCAGAACTGTGCCGTAGGTAGATAATCTTCTTACCTCATCTTCCTTCCTTCTCCTTTTCCACTCACCTGTCAAGCCTGCATTGTGGTCTAAAGGCTTTCCTTGACTACTTCGGTTCCCTCCCCTTTATTCTTCACACGTGCTTCCCCCAATCAAGCTCTTGTACACCTAATCCCATCTTAGCATCTGCTTCAGAGGACCCAAACTGACACAAGGGTCCATGGCACACTGAGATGATGTTGAGACTCCAGGGCCTACCTTTTCTATTTTCTGAAAATCTGAGCAATAACCAAAACCAGGCTGTTCTTGTTCTCTAAAAATTCATTCACATGTCCTTGGTATCACCACTATATTGAATGCTAAATATCAATTTAAAGAATTATGTCATTTTAAGAAAGTTACTTACTGAAAATTATATGCCAAGCACTTTATATGCACTATCTCGTCACATTCTCACTGAACGTTTATGAAGTAGATTTTATTTTTTTATGAAGCAGATTTTAGACGATCCTTATTTTTATAAAGGAGAGAGCTGAGACTTAGATTTGCCCAAAGACACACAGATACTATGAGGCAAACTGGGAACTGAGCCAGGGCTGCCTCACCCTTGAGATGTGCTCTTACCTGAGTTGTCATTATATACCGTATTTATGATTACTAATTGCTTTTTAGAATGACATATTATTGTTTCAAATGTAAAAAATCATACTCTAGCTGTAACTTTGGATTAACTTCCTTTATCTCAGCCTCTGTAGCTAGCTGTTAAATGAGACTGAACTAAAAATAAAGTTTTCTGAAAAATAATTATTTTAAAATTGAACAAAGAGAACCTACCTTTATAAATTCTTTCTAAATGAACTGTTCTTGAAAGCAATGTCAGAGAAAGGATTAAGCTTTAAACAACAAAAATAATAAATAATAAAAAAAGCACAAACAGGTTTGACATGGATTTGAAAACTGACTCTTTGAAGTTATGCCAGTTACAACATAATATCTTGTTCTTTTCACTTGATTTTGTGATGGCATTCTCCCAGTAGATTTCTAGCTCTGGAGGATAAATTATTACCATTCATTAACGCTGACCGAGTGCATATTATTGTGCTAAGCTTACAGGTCTGTGGTTGCCTACTGTAAATTTAACCAACTTCGGACGCTTTCCTGTGACATGTAAGAACCAGAGGGATCAGGCTTCCCCTGCAGCTCACTGCCTAACATTCATCCATTGCTCATTCCGCTGTAGCTACAGAGCTTTTTTGTGTTTCCTGAATGTGCCGGGCTTGTTTCCACCTCAGGCATTTTGTGTGGCTCCCTCCAGTGTATCATCTGGTTTCTCCCCAAATGTCACCTCCTCAAGAGGCCTGACTCTCCTGACTGCCAGGTCCTAAAGAGCATTCCAAACCCCTCTTAGCTTTATTCTCCTCATTCTGCCTAAAATTATTCATTTGTTGGTTATCATCTTTTTCTTTCACTAGCACATGAACTCTGAATGTCTAGGATTTTTTTTTTAAAAATCTGTTTTTAAAAAAAATCTGTTTCTGTTTCCCCATCACTGGGTACCTCCAGTTTTTTTTGAATGAATAAATAAAATGAATGAACAAGTATTTATATTGCATACTGATTTATACTGATTTTTAAAAAGCTACATTAAATGATGTATTTCAATTAAATCATGTGATAAATACTTGCTAGATTTATCATTCTGCCTTTGCCTTTTAACTTTGGTTCCAGAGGGTATGCAAATTAATATAAATCATCAAATAATTTTATATATGTATAAATATTTTTCTTAGCCTTACCTGTCATGTTGCATGTCCTCTGGTTACTTTCAAAATGATATTGTCGTCGTGCTTGAGCAATGTATTCTGCTGCCTCCTTTTCTTGTATTTCTCTGATTTTCTTCTGTCCATATTTCCCCAGGATATATACTCCTAAAATTATATTTTTAAAACAAGCTAGTTTATTAATTGAATTCATTAGAGTATTAAAAATTCCAAACAGTAGAATTAACTTTGTTTATTCAAATATAAGGCTTATTTTAGTGAAAAGCTAAAAATCACAACTTTTAAAAACCTAAATTAAAGAATTATGTAACAACTGTGACCTAAAGAGAAGGAAAAGAAAATTGACATTTTAACTGCCAATGATAGATGGGTAAATAAAGACTAGGTCTGAAGAGCAGAAACAAATTAAGTCTGCAAAGTCTGGCAATGCCTTTGATAGTGAACTGGAGGTATTTTAAATGAGCAGCAATAGGGAATCATTTAAATAAATTGTGGTTTATGAATATAATGGAATTTGGTGTAGCTATTAGAAACCACATTACTATACAGATAATGACTCACGGAAATAGCCATATTTTATTTTTAGATGATAAAATAAGATCCTGGAAGTTTTGCTTTTTCTTATTTTTAATTTTTTAAATTAGTTTCAGATGTCCAACACAGTGCAATAGTTATACTTTTTACCCCTCAAAGTGACAGACCCTCTCCCAATCCGCCGCCCCACTTTCCCCTCTCTCCCATATTATACATATCTATTGCAATTCCACTGACGAAGTTTTGATTTTTTTTGAGGGCAGTGTCACTGGCCCTCACATATGGGAACCGAACCGGGGCTGCTGGCTTCCCAAGCCAGTGCTTAACCACCGCGCCACTCGGCCGGCCCAGTTTTGCTTTTTAATGTAAGCAGATACACAGAAAAACAGATGGTTCTTACTTTGTAACACATAATAAACAATGGTCACTGTGGAATAGTGAGATAGCAGGTGATCTTTTTTTTTCTGTTCGCTTTTCTATATTTTCCATATTTTCATCAATTAACATATAATATTTTTTAAAATATAAGACAAAATTTTTGAAAGGAAGAATTTAAGAAAGGTATCCAGTCAGGCAGACTTCTAAAACCAGTAACTTAAGCAAAAACTGAGGAAGCACAGGGTACAGAAATTTCCAAATTGTAACTGTGAAAATATAGATGGGGTCATGCGGCCTGTACTGCACTTCAACACAGTTCACCATAGACAGTATGATACAAACATACACATTTTGGTCTACACCTCAGGGGCAGTCAGTGATCCCAACTGGGACTGTGAATACTCTAAAGTGGTTAGTTAGCACTTGATCAAAAGCCATACTCCAAGGTTTAGGCATGTCCACTGGCTTCTATCTAGCATAATGAACATCAGAAATGGATTTCCACAGATAAAATTAGTTGTGTTTAAGATTCTGGATTAGCTAAAACATTTCAGTAATATTCATTTGAACAAGAAACCAGGAATCTAGCAAGTCCTTCATTCACCCTTAGGAATGGCTTAGCCTCAGAAACCTCAGCTTCTGGTTTGGAGGTTCCTAGTCAGAGGAGTTACCCAAATGGCCAGCGAGCCCTACAACTAGAATACGATTGCATTGTTTCAGGGAAATCGTTTAGGCAAGGTCCTATTGAAGCAGCAAAAGGGACAACTGGTGCTTCACTGAGCTTATAGAACCAATTATGATACTGTTATCAGGTGTTTTGATGTGTGCCACAATTTGTTTCATTATAACCTAGCAACAAGGTTCTGGGGTATCCTCACCTCCCTCCAACTGTCTGGGGTCCCCAATCTCTACCAAAAAGAACCTAAAAATTGGCATGACCTAAATAACTGGATTTGGCTGTTTGTCACAGATGGGGAGGAGGCAGCCCTCTAGGAACTGTAGAGCAAACACATATCCAGAATTATTTTCATTAATATAAGCATTATAGAAGAACTGATAACATGTTATGTGTTCCTAAAAATAAAAGTTCATTAAAAGGGTATGTCCTACAAATAATTAGGCAGAAATCAAGTATGACTGCTGGTTCGGTCTGTATGCAAATAAATGTATTATAATATAATCATGCTTAAAGAACAAATAAAAGTTCATATAAGTGTCTTGCTTCAGAGCTACCTTTCTTGTAATCCATCTTCAATAAATTGATGACAGTGCCACAAAACCAACAAAGAAACTGGCTTGTTTCACAGAATAACCCTTTGACAGGCAAATGTTAACTTAACAACAACTTCTCAATGAATTGCTTGTATTTTATTTGCACAACAGATTGCTAAATTATGTGTAAAATTATTATTTCTCAAATACTAATAGTGTAAAACGAAACACTGCATTAATGCCCTTTGTATAGCTAAGAATTTTCTGGAATAATAGTAAATTTGGTTGGTATATGTGTTTTCCTGGGGAGAGGGCCCACTGCTCTCATTAAATTCTCAGCACTGTCTGATACATTTTTTTTTTTTTTAGGAACTATTGTATTCGGTTGATAAATGTAGTATGTTCTAACAAAAGCTAAAGGAAGAAAATGAATTATTATGAGTTGAACTGTGTGTTTCCCAAATTCGTATGTTGAAGCCCCAGTACTTCAGAAGATTACCTTATTTGGAGTTGGATCTTTATATAGGTAATCAAACTAAAAGGAGGTCTTTAAGGTGGTCCCTAATCCAATATGACTGGTGTTCTTATAAGAGGAAATTTAGACACAGATGTGTAGAGAGAAGATAATGTAAAGACACAGGGATCTGGATGAAAAGTGGGCTCTGTAATACATCTGACTGAAAGTACTCTCACAGGGTGATGTGATCATAAATTCCTAACTGGGCAGGTCATGGTGGTGACTCATACCCCAGGCCTATAAGGTTTGTCTTTGCCTTAAGCCAGTCCAGTCCATTTTTCTTGCGCATCTAGGTTAACACACCTTTGAAATATCAGAGTAATCTTCTTTTTTGGACACCTTGAAGGAGTAACCACACTGGAGGGAACAGTCTTATGAACGCGAACTATCGTGTACCTTGCTTTCTCTCATCTTCATGTAATCTTCTTTATATTCCCTACTTAATTCCAAATGAATAAAAGAAATTGCAAAACTCAATTTTCTGAAGCATTTGAGATCTTGCTACCCAGCATATGAGTATGGTGTCAGTTTGGCTCAAATAAACTCTTATAAGAATTCTCCACAGATTTGGATGTTTATATTGACAGTGAGGAGGGGCCATCTACAAGTTGAGGATAAGAACGTGGAGCAGATTCTTCTCTTACAGCCCTCAGAAGGCACCCATTCTGCCAACACATGGGTCTTAGACCTCTGGCCTCCAGAACTGGGAGACAGTAAATTTCTGTTGCTGCAGCCACTCAGTTTATGGTACTTTGTTATGGCAGTTCTGGCAAACTAATACATGGAATTAGCAAATTCTACAATCCATTATTTTTCTTGAGTTAGCACTGAAATAAGTTCCTACGCAAAGTCTAATTTACCCAGGCTCTCATTCCCCAAATTCATAAATTCTGATTTTTTTTTTTTTTTTTTAGCTGAACCATCCTGCCACCTGTTGGCAGCTCAGCTTGGGCTGGGAATTGAACTGGTGACCCTGTTGCTCAGAGCTCACACTCTTGAGCGAGCTCTTAGCCAACCGAACTACTCAGCCAGCCCTATAAATTCCGATTTTGTCAGATTTATCTCTGTAGGAAAATAAGAATGAAGGAAGAGAATTAATTAGCTAAATTATGGAGCTCAGGATCATGTGATCCTGACTGGCTGCCTGAATTCTGGCCTAGAAGACAGTGGATACTGATGACTGTGGCACCAGTGTGTTAGGCAACTCTGAGCAAGTCTCTTCCTCTCTCTGGGTCTAAATTTCTTTACTCATAAAATAAAAGGATGGGATTATGTGAGCTTTAAAGTTTCCTCTGTAGCTATGGCTTTATTTATACATAATGAAAACATTCACTAAATACCTCAAAAAATAAATGTAAAATGTTTCGAGGTTTCCTTTCACAACATTGCTGGCAAAGCAAAATATCTTCCAGTGTTTCCATATTACATATTTGAATTTTTAAAACCATTTTAGTCTCTTCTTCTTGGATGAAAAGCCCTGTAATACAACTATTTTTCTAGGTTAATAATTTCAATAAAAATTTGAAAATAATCTATTAGTATCGTTCCCAAACTAAGGGACCACCAAATCCTGCTATTCTGATTTGATTTCAGAAAATTTCTTCACTTTTGCAACTTGACTCGAGCTCCTTTAACACCATCTTCTTTCAGACCCTGAATATTAACGGATTCTCGGCTTCCTAACTCTCCTCTTTCGGGTTTTTTTTTTTTTTGGTCTCACACCTTTCCATCTTTTATATGCAAAGTGATTTTCTAAAGCTTAAATATGACTACATTATTCCTGTGTTTAAAATTCAACACCCTCCATTATTTCTTAATGTGGATTCTCTGTTCCATGTACATCAGAATTATTTGAGGTACTTGTTTAAAAAGTAGCTTTTAAGGAAGTTCCTTGAAAACATCCCCAAATGTCATATCTTATATGATGCTGCAGTCCTAATACATGATGAGCCTTAATACAATGGGAGCTCAGTAAATATTTGTGGTGAATTAATGAACTGCCCTTGGGATCTAAAGAATCAGAATCTGGGAACTAGGATTCTGTATTGTTATTGAGCCCACGGTGACTTTTACCCTAAAGTCTGCCAAGCACCGACACATAGGGTCATGCCCAAATTCTGCAGAATGGCACAGTTAGGAGCACCCTGCACAATCTGCACTCTAGCTGGCTTTCCCAATTCATCTTCGGCCATTTCCCGTGTTCTCTGGGCTCAGCCATAGTGAAATACACTTTGACTCATCAAAAGTAATGAGTCTGAATCTGCTGACCATCCCGTTTTTTTGCGGTGCCCCTTCTCCTTTGCCAGCTGTACAACTTCAACTATGCGGGTTCTTGCGAGAGGCTTGCCGGACACCCTGGTGTTTCTCTCTCCTCTGTGCACCCAGCTCTATTATAGCACTATAACACTACCATTGCGCTCGTTTTGCTCAGTTCCATTTCTGCTTTCTGGACTGCACCATCAGTTCCTCAGTCAAGAACTGTGTCTTATTCTTTTTTTGACGAAAATCATCCAACTTAAGAGAAAGCTTATAAGAGTTTATTTGAGCCAAACTGACAATTGCTGGGAAACAAAATCTCAAAGGATTGGGAAAATGCTCCGCAAAATGACGGTTTACACTTATTTTATACATTAGAATCAAAGGAGGGTTACACAAAATACACCAGAGGTAGATTAAGGGGGTGGGAGAGAGCAAAACGGGGAAATCTCTGGGATTGGATAAAAGTAAATTGGAGAGACAGGTACTCCTTTCACATAGGTGGGTGCAGGACAGTTAATGGTTCACATAGAGATGTTAATCAAGGGACAAGAATAACAATGAGGGATTCTGTAGTTTCCTGCTCTGGTCTGGAAAAAGGGATCACTGACATCCCAAGGATGGCATCTTAGGTGCAAAAAGACAATAGACAGGCTCACTTAACACTTTGTAAGCGGGCATAAAAAGCTATATGACCAGTTTACTCGTTTCCTGCAAAAAATGTATTAACGTGAACACTGACTTTATGAAGGAAGCTTCAGACTAAAGATGTGACTTCCCCCCAGGGCCCACCTTAGTTATGAATTTTTTTTTTTATGTTCACTCCCTCTTATGTTTTTTTATGTTCACTCCCTCTTATATGGTTATTTTCAGGCTCCTCACCTTGTCAGGTTTAACCTGTGGCCCCTTTCCCGGCCTCACCTTTGGGTTCTCAGAGCCTGACAAAGTGAGAGGAGGCGCTTATTCTCATTCAGATGTTTGTTGAATGAAAGAACAAATAAACGAATGAAAACCTTAAGAGACCAGAAATTACAGGGATTAAGATAGAAATTATAAGGCAATGCTCTGGGAGTGTTAGAAATCAGCAGGCCAATAAACATGAGTCTGGTTGTTCTCTGTTCTGCTCACTGTCCAGTGTAGTGGTTCTCAAAGCATGGCCTGGGCACTACTGGGGGTGTTGACTACCCGTTCAAGGAGTCTGTGAGTCAAACCACTTTGTATAATAATAAAACACTATTTGCCTTTTTCATTCTCACTCTCATGACTGTACAGTGGAGTATACTAGAGGCTACATGATATGTGGTATTGCAACTGACTAAACGCAGAACGAGATATGAGAATCCAGCTTTCTTCAAGTAAGCCTGAGAGTAAAAATGTAAAACAATGCCACTCTTCTCACTAATTAAAAAAATTTATGGGGCCGGCCGAGTGGCGCATTGGTTAAGAGCTGGTTTGGGATGCCAGCAGCCCAGCCCCGGTTCGGATCCCACATATGAGGGCCAGTGACACTACCCTCTACAGCTAACAACAGCTCCACCTGGAGCTGGGCTGTGTGAGCCCCAGCGACAGTGTAGGCTGCAGCCCCTGCTGCAGTGGGCTGCCATAGGCTACAGTGTGTGGCCGGCAGCCAGCGTGAGCGGCTGGCAGCTAGCATGAGCTGCCAATAGCCGCGGTGAGCGACATCCAGAGGACGGTGACCGATCTGCCTCATCCGGGAAGAGTGCAATGACAATACCAACATGGGCCAGTGAAGCAGCATCCTCCACAACTAGACTGAAGAACAAAAAGACAGCAACTTCTCTGTCCCACTTCCCCGATTCCCCAACACTGTTCCCCTCCCCCAATTCCCCAATAAAATCTTAAAAAAAAAAAAATTTATGTTAATATATAATGGATTTACTATTGTTATTTTTAAATTAATATTTTTAAATTTCTTGGCTGCAATTTCTCATAATAGATATAAATTTTAAAAAGCTCTTTAGAGGGGCCAGCTGAGTGGCGCGGTGGTTAAGCACTGGTCTTGGGAAGCCAGCGGCCCCGGTTCGGGTCCCACATATGAGGGCCAGTGACACTGCTCTCAAAAAAAATAAAAAATAAAAAGCTCTTTAGAGACCTTAATTTCTAAAAGTATAAAGGAGACCTCAAGCCAAAAAGTTTGAGAACCATAGCTCTAGTCTTTGCATAAACTGGTCAAATTGTACAAATTGGTCTAAAGCAGTTACTCATCCAAAAATGCAGGACATTTCTACTTAAGAAGGCCTGCAACTCAAAGTTTTATCTTAGTTTTTTTTTCCCCCACTACTGAATGGCCAAACCTCTTTGAGTGTACATGTTGATATCTTTCCTAGCTATCAAGCCTGTCAAAATGTGTCACTTCTTCCCCTAAGTCCTTTCCTGATTTTTTATAACCTTGTTATTTTTTTATAACAAGCTATCTGCCAGTTTTAACTGTAGAGCATTTTTTTTCATTTTATTGTCTTGTATTTTATTCATTGCTTATTTTAATTATTTATGTATTTGTTGGTATGTTCTGAATGTTTGTATTGCCCCCAATCCCCCCACACACACACCAATTCTTATATTGAAATCTTATTCTCATGCCTGATGTGATGGCACTAAGCGATGGGGTCTCTGGGCGGTGCTTAGGTCATAAGGGTGGAGCCCTCATGAATGGGATCAGTGTTCCTATGAAGGGGATTTCACCCAGCTCCACAGACCTTCTGCCCTGTGAGGTACAACAAGAAGGCTGAAACCTGGAAGCAGGTCCTCAACAGCACCCTGATACTGGACTTCCAGCATCTGGAACTGGGAGAAATAAATTCTTATTGTTTATTAGCTGTCCAGCCTGTAGTATTTTTTTATAGCAGCCTGAAAGGACTAAGACACTTGTTTTTCATTTTTATCAGACCACAGTCCATGGAGGGAAAGTGGTACAGTGTGGAAAGAGAATGTGCTTTGGGTGGGATCTAAGACACCTGGGTTTGAATTCTATTGGGTTGTGGGAAAAGTCATGACGCATTTTTGCAATGAAAAACATAGAAAAAATACGTCATGACTTTTTCGACAACCCAATAGTTTCCTTATTACTAACGCTGAGACCCTGGGCAAGTTTCTTAAATTCTTAGGGATCTGGTTCCCACGTCTTTGAATGCAGATAATAACGACCCTGTTGTCATCCCCACTGAATAGAAAAGCTTAGCACAGTGCCCACTGGGCATTCAATAAACCGCAACTATTACCATTAAAAAATCTCTGTAAGTATTCTATTTCCATCACGTTACCTTCAATACTACAGATGTTTGATAAATACTTCTTAAATTAGATTAACTAAGGTGTAACATTTTATAGGACCTTTTCCTTGAAGCAGAAAAAATATGAGCCTCAAACAAATGCCAATCATGGTCACCTACTCTTTTTTTCTTTTAAACTAACTTCCTTTTTTGTTATAAAACTCAAGGATTATTTTCTCTTTCTGCCTCAGAACACTTTCTCATTCCTCTTAATCTGTAACTATAAAGCTCTCAACAGATTTTTTAAAAAAATCTATAACTATCTCTTAAGTATATACTCTTCTGCTTTTACAATTACTTCTAATCTACCATAGATGATTCCATTAATTTGAAGGGGTATGCCAGTCTTCCTGAGATTGCTAAAGAGAGATTCTTTTCTTTCACTCAGTGGTGGCAAAAGGATTTCATTTATACTTTTGCCATCACACCTACATCTGTAGCTTCTACAAATAAATTGGACTCAGCAGTTGTAGCATAATCTAAATACACATTAGACATCAGTGGCTGAAGTTATCGAACAACACATTTTCTCTTTAAAGGATTTCTCAAAAAATGTGATAAAAATTGACATGTGCTCATTATCAAATTATGACATAGAGACGCTTCTACAAGAAGCCTGTTTCAAACTTTCCAGAACCAACAGATCTGCATTATTGATTACTTTCAAATTGTTTGGTGGTCAATAGGATATAATTTCATAGTAAGAGAAAAAAAGCAAGCAAGTCCTTTCTGAAACTTCTTGTTTTTTAAGGACTTGTGTAACCCAAGCTTACGCAGTTAGTGATAATATTTTTCAAAACACTCAAATTCTAAAAATTCCTTCTTAATAGTCCTACCTTTTTTTTGCTCCTATTATCTATCTCACAAGGCTTTTTATTCTCTCCTTCACATCCCTGCTCATTCTGACATGGCTGCCACATGAAGAAAAAAATGTTCTCGGGCTGGCCGAGTGGCTCAGTTGGCTAAGAGCTCGCTCAAAAGTGCGAGCTGAGCTCTGAGCAACGGCGGTTCGATGCCCAGCCTGAGCTGAGTTGCCGTTGAGCTGTCAACAGGTGGCAGGATGGCTCAGCTAAAAAAAAATAAAAATGTTCTCAACCTGCTCTGTTTCTAAATCTCCTCTCCTCCTGTGCAACTCGGTCACGTCAGCTCGATGGGCACCGATCCCAAACTTGAAGATCTTTTTTGGGGAAGAGGCCACAAGAGCCCGGAAGCACCGCCTTAGTGCATAATCCACTGCATAGTTTGTCGTCTACAATAGCAGAAACGGAGCTAAAATATTGATTTGTGTGTTGTTTTTTTGGGGGGGGGCGGGGGGTCTAGTGTGTGTGTGTGTGTGTATATATATATATATATATATATATATATATATATATATAATATATATATATATATATTCCGGTCCTTTTGGACGATTGTGCTGTTTCCAAAGAGTCAAATGAACTTGAAACAAACACTCGCCATGCAGGCTTTGGGGAACTCTCCTAGGACATTACGAAAGTTCTGCGAAGAGTTGAAAGCCAAGGACCGGGAGCGCCCAACAGAAACGAAGCGTCTCACAGGAAAACAAGAGCACGAAAAATTTTAGCATGTGTCTGCCAGAGAAGGGTTCCTTCAAACAGCAACTTCAGGGGCCTGCTCCAAAGGTCCGCGGGAAGCAAGGCGAGAAGCCGAGTAAGGGGCGCCGGTTTCGCAGCTGGGGAGACGGAAGGCGCCGCGGGCTCTGCCGCCCGCTGTCCCTCCGACGGCGGCGCGCACCCCTGCTCCACAGCCCGGCCCCTATATATACTCAGAAGACACTCGGCTCGCTCCCACCCCCTGCTCCCAGGCCCCCTTCCAAGCGCCCTGTCACCCACCTCCGAGGACCGTGCCCAGGAAGATACATTTCTTTTTGTGACGTTTCAGAAAATTCCACATAGATCTCAGCATCTTCCGGCCCTGGGGGTGGCGGGCTGCCTCGGGGCGGGAGGCTGGTGCCCAGGAGCCCGTTTCTCTGTCACCGGGCCTGGGCGACCCGGCCGGCACCGTCGCTGTCCCGCTAGGTGCTCGCCAGAAATCACACACGCCACTGTCCGCAGAGGCTGTCCCCGGGGCGGGAAGGAGGAGGCGTGGACTCCAGCCGAGCCGCCGCGCCGCCGCCGCCGCCGCCGCCTCCGGCTGGTCCCGGGCACCGGGTCCGTCCGGAATTGCCGTCCGAGTGCCTCGCCCTTCGAGTCCCCTCCGGAAACGGAGGCCCGCGCCCGCCGCGTTCCGCGTTCCGCGGCCGGCGCTCTTCCGCCGCTGCAGCCTCCGGTGCTACCCTCAGCTCGGCGGGCCCCAGCGCGGCATGGAGTTGAGGGAGGCATCCACGCGGACTCCTGGCGGCGGGTTCTCGGTGTCGGCGGAGGAGACCGAAAAGTGGATGGAGGAGGCGATGCAAATGGTGAGGAGCCCGGGAGCTGGATGCCGCCGGTGGGGACTTGCTACGGCTCTCAGCCCAACCTGATCCTTTTGAGCAAACGTCCCCGGGTGCTTTCTCACCACCACAATCTCGATGGCCCAGTGCAACAGAGGCTTTGGGGAAGGAAGAGAGGAAATGCAGAAAGCCTTTTCCACTGGCATGCCATAGGCGCCAGATATCCCCCTATTCGGTTGCTGTGGGCACGCACGTGCTGCTTCCCCGCTTTCCCGAGGACACTCGCACACCCGCGGAGCCCCATGATTTGCACCTAGGAGCCCTTGAATCCGCCCAGTAGCAGGAAGGAAGCTGAGCATGTGCCTGGTAGAGAGCAGGGTAAAAACAAGTTCCTCTGCAGCCAGATTCTGCCGTTCACTCATCCCTCCCTCCCACTGCTTTCTGCCCCTTTACTTCCTTCCTTCCCTCTCTCTCTTTGAGGCTGCTGATTAAGGGGGGCTCTAATCAGAGTTTTGTATAATCCAAGCTTTACCCGTGTTTATGTTTGCCAGCGAGCGCTTTAATAGGGATAAAAGTGTGTTTGGCATATGTACATGTGTATGTATAGATTATACATATACATACACATCTACATATATATGTAAAGGTATATAAATACATGCACATATACATATACACATATGAAATGCTCCTCAGTTCTACATTTCTCTAAAGTTGCTGTAAAAGAAACCTTTTTTATGTTTTTTTTTTGTTTGTTTTGTTTTTTGTTTTTTTTTTTTAGCTGAGCCCTCCTGCCACCTGTTGGCAGCTCAACAGCAACTCAGCTCGGGCTGGCATCGAACTGCTGTTGCTCAGAGCTCAGCTTGCACTCTTGAGCGAGCTCTTAACCAACTAAGCCACTCAGCCGGCCCTTCATGCATGTTTTTGATTATATTCTTCCTATCCTAGTGGCCACTGGTCTTCTATAGTTAATTACATAGTTATGTCTTCATTCACTCCACCAGTGTTTATTGACTGCCCTGTGCTTGTCACTGGGGATTCAGCACTGAAACGTATTTCAGTGTCTTCTTCTCTGTTCTCTTCTCACATTTCCCCTGCATTCTATTCACTATTGCAGCCAAATATTTTTTTTTTTATCTAAGCCTTGATGCATGAGAGCATCTACCTATTTGTTTCTGTTACTTACAGAATGTTCTTTTAAACTGGTTTCTCATACTTTTTTGAAAGTGACTCACAGTAAAAAAAAAAAAATCGATTTTATATTACAATCCCATAAACACACATGGCTATAATTGAAACAAGTTTCGCAGAACTGTACTTACTTAACCTTATTATGTATAGTTTTCCGGGTGTTTCTCTTTTAATTCATTTTTTTTTTAAATGCTGGTCATGACCCATTCGTTCCATGACCCATTCTTTAACTCCACTTCAAAATGTATTTCCTCCATTAAACTTACAGGATACATAACCTTTTATCTGATACTTGAATTAATGTTCACCTATGCATTTAAAAATTAACTTGTAATACGAATTTGTTTGTCCTGAACTTTTGTGTTACCAAATTCTCCAAGTTGGAGCCGAGGAGTTTTCCTGTGATATCAAAATCTCATTCTCCTTCCCCCAGATCATTTCAGTAATACCATAAGCTAGGATTTCTTAATAAATAGTAAGGATGATGATAAATGCACATGATGGCTGAAATATCTTGGAGTAAGCTACATTTGTCTCATCTATGTGTGAGAGACCTGGAGGGCAGATGATTCCTGAATTTGTGGTCTCTTTCTTTTCATTTGCTTCAGGAGCTCTCATCATAGTATGTGTGTGTGGAGCTTGCTTAGATGAGATTTTTAGAGATACTACCACGGGGGACACAATAGTGGTTTCAAAAACACCTCATTTTAATCAGTCATTGAGCTTTTCCACTTTGTGTATCAGAACTGTGTTTTCTTTCCATCCTTTCATATTTTGGGTCTTTATTTTCTTTTAAGCATCTTGTGGTCCTGATAGCTTAGAGCATCGCATCTCCCCACCTCTGCACTATTCTTTAGACTTTCTGTCTAAACATGTAAGTCCTTTTACTACTTTTTGGTGTGACCTTGGGCAAGTCACTTCATCCTCCTAGGGTTTCATTTCCTAGTCTATAAAATAAAATGATTGAACATCAAATATTTTCTAAGATCACTCTGGCATTGACACTTCTTTCTCTTAATTGGCTTATAGATACCTAAGGGTCTGATTACCTAGGTTATGTACTCCTCCTACACAGGGTTCAGGAGGCCCTTATTGAGCACTTTTTTTTTTTTTTTTTGGTTTTAGCCTATACATGTTTCTTTCAGACCTTAGACAAAGGGGGAAAATGCTTGCCATAAATCTTGTGCTTTGTTCAACCATCCCCTTCTCCCTAAAGAAACTCCAGATCTTAAAACTACTTTGTATAATTCTTGAAGTAGTTGTAAGTGTATGCTATGTACTTCTGAGAAGAGTTGAAGATGAGACTAGATGACTATTGCCAAATCTGGGGGCAGCAAGTTAATCTCTGATTAATATGTGCTGAGGAATTTGAAAGTGAAATTTCCAGTGTACACGTAATAGGAAGGATCCTAGCATCCTCACTGCATTCATACAGAATAGACATATTGGTATGGCCAGTGCTGATAACTAAAATGTCTGCCTTTGCTGAGACCAGGCCGGTGAATGCAGCCAAGTCGTACAATTTCTGGGTCTTTCTTCATGTTTAAAATAAATGGGTTGCTTGAGAAAATTTGTATCCCAGTCTATGATTTTAGTGTACAAACATAAGCCTGGATTATAAAAGGGAGGAAAACTGTTTTAGAAAGCTTGAGAATCTCTTATTTTAAAATGTCATCCCAAGTTAGTGAAGCTATACAAAAATAAGTACAACCCTACCAGTTTAATTGGTACAACATTTGTGGAAGGCAACCTGACATAATTAACAGCCACAAAAAATGTTGGTATCATTTGACCCAGTAATATTGTTTTGTGGCATTTACCTTAGGGAAATAGTTTAGAATGACACAAGTAATGATTATGATTTCAGTGTTATATGTAACAGTGGAAACCAGGGAGTATTTCAAATTTCCAATAAAAGGCAATGGTTAATTAAATTGTGATGTAGTACTGTGTTAAGTAATGTGCTGTTATGAAAATAATTGTAGATATTAGGTATAAACATAATGTTAAAAGTCATGACTACTTGTTATATTAAACATTAAACAAGCAGAAAGAGAATTGTTTTATACCATACGCGCTTGAGAGAGAGAGAGAGAGAGAGAGAGAGAGAGAGAGAGAGAGAGAGAGAGAGAAAGGAGGAGAAGGCGAGTTTTCTAGAACAAATCGTATGTTATTGTAGTATGCATTTTTTGGGTGCCTAGTCAGTCAAGCACAGACACTTATCTATTTCACAACCATGGTGACATTAAGTATTTCTTATGTTTTAGGCCACGTGCTGGGTGCTACAGTTGTAAAAGTGAGCAAGACAGATATGCTAGTACCTGGATCCAGTGCTTGCCTCCCAGGAGCATACTGTTTCATTGATGAAATTAAGCCATGCACAAATGAAAAAGTTAATAAGTAACATGTCCAGGGTCCAAAATAAGAGACAGGTATAAAATGCTATCAGATAACAGGAGACAAAATTCCGAGCAACTCAGTTGACAAAAATTTTGGATGCTTTCTGAATTTTGGAAGGAAAAAAAAAAAAGGGATGGGGGGGCGATGGAAAGGAAGGCAAAGGTTGATCAAAGCAGAGGAACTTCAACTACAAAAGAAATGGAGGACTTCGTCTTGGGTTAGGAGGTGATCCAGCTGTCTGTCTAGAACAAGGCTTCCTAACCTGGGGCCCAGGTTTTAGGGTGTCTGAAAACCCTGAAGCTGTATATATCAATAATACATGCATGTGCCTGTGTCATGTGAGAGAGTCCATAACTTTCATCAGATTCTCAAAGGTTTGGCTCCGAAAAGGTTCAGATCCAAGGACCTAGAAGAAGAATGAAAAGTTAGCCTGGCTCAGTTGGCTGGCGGGGAGGATGGGAGATAGTCGGGAGGCTCTGGGTGCCAGCTTGAGGAATTTAAAGTTGATAGAGGGAAAATAGAACTTCTGCGTGTCATCAGCAGTAGTAATAGTTGTAGTGTAACCTTTTGGACATTAGTATTTTCTACCTAAGAGTTGTTCTGGTTATATCATCCTTTCCCCGAGTGTTTTTTTCTTTCATAGGAAATAAACCTGGGGACTCATCTAGAGTTTCTGCAACCTGCAGCCTGTCCCCAGCCTCCCCGCCTTTACCACCACCTTACTGGGGAGTAGTTTATAGGAGCGATGGCTGTAGAGAAACCACAATGGCTCCCCTATCCTGGAGCTGTCTTTACCTGTAACCAGTGGGGCCTGACTAGAGCAAAAGAAATGACCTTGAAAGACAACGTGGAGACCAGGGTTTGGGCTGGGAAAAAGAGAGATTTCATTCTTCAATTTTAAAAGCTGATAATTTGTTAATTTATGGAAGACCAAGTTGCCATTTTAAATAGTAACTGAGCCTTGGCCTCTCCCCTAAAAGCTGAGACAGTTAAACCTCCCTGCACACATTTCAGACCCATTTTGCCAGAGCTCTTTTGCATTCATAAAGAAATGATCAGACTTGACAGAGGGTTGGTCAGAGTGTTGGAAAGCATGTGATGGGATGGGTTGAAAATCATTTTCAGCCTAATTAAATTGATTCTAAACTTGACAGCAAAGCAAATATATATATTTGATATATGCTTGTATTCACATATAGAGTTGACCCTTGAACATCTCGTGAGTTTGAACTGAGCAGATCCACTTATACGCAGATGTTTTTCAATTGACCCTTGCAGTTCGAATCCATGGATGGTGGTGGTGGAATTGTTCCTAAACTTATTTTTCAACTGAGGCATGCTTCACATACAGTGAAATGCACGTGTCTTAAATGCATTGTTCATTCAGTTTTGAGTGATGTAAACATCTGTGTAACCCACACCCTTATCAAGAAAAAGTTTTCACCATCCCAGAAAATTTCCTTGTGTCCATTTCCAATCAACCTATATACCTCCCTTTTCATGAAGCAACCACTGTTCCAGTGTCTATCATTGTAGCTTAGTTTTGTGTAATCTAGTACTTCTCCTGAAGGGAGTCATACAGCATATGTGCTTTTGTGTCTAACTTCTTTTACCCAGCATGTCTGAGATTTGTCCATTGTTGTATGTATCAGTAGTTTGCTCCTTTTTATTGTTGAGTAGTATTCTATTGTGTGACAGTTGGTTATTCCATTCTTTTGCTGATGGACACCTGTACTTTTTCCAGATTTTGGCTATTATAAATGAAGCTATTATGAACATTCGTTTATAGGTCTTTTTTTTTTTTATGAGAGTAGAGGGGTAGGGAGAGGATGCGAGTCGGGGAGGAGGCATATAGTCCCTTCTCTAAAACAGATACTTAGGAGTGGAATTTGTTCTTAGGCTATATGGATGTTTACTTTTTAAGGAAGCTTCCAAAATGTTCTCCAGTCTCACTTAGAGCAGGGAGACATCCAATCGGGTCACCTTTGTGTTACTGGAACTCTAGAGAATATTTTCTATCATTTTCAGAGAATCAAGAAAAATAAGCAAGTAGGATTTTAACAAGGACAGAATTTTAATAAAGGATTTATAAATGCTATTTATTCTTCTACCTCTTTGCAAATATAGATACCATCTCTGAAAAGGTGCTTAAAAACGAGAGTCAGTAACAGTCTTTTGATCTCCTCCACTTCCAATGAGAAAAAACAACCAGGGAGCTCAGGACCTATGAAGGGGATTTGTTCCTCAGTTTCCCTTAATATGGACGCAACAGAGAACAAAGGCACTCAATACTTGAACTGTATTGGAGAGAAGGGGAAGCTTGGCTGCTTTTCTTTCTTCTAGTATTTTGCAAGTGTTAACTGCTCACGCTGCATCTGTTTTTTTTCCTATAGTCTTTTCAAGTAGTGAACATTACATCTTAGATTTTTCCACTTTGTCTTTCAGGCCAAAGAAGCCCTAGAAAACACTGAAGTTCCTGTTGGCTGCCTTATGGTCTACAACAATGAAGTTGTAGGGAAGGGAAGAAATGAAGTTAACCAAACCAAAAATGTATGTGAGTTGACTAGCAAACGAAGGTCAGCAGTGATGGGAGTGGAGTAACTTTATTGGTTGGTGAAGAGATGAGTCTGTGCAGTGTCCCGTAGGTATCAAATAGATATCAATGGAAGGGTAGTTTCTCTAAACATCTCTTTTTTGGAATTCCTTTTTTTCTGATGACTTTTAAAATTTGGAAAATTCAGGACAATTTAATGAACCAATAAAAATGTTCAGAGCAAATTGTCTATTTCATGGAGTTTTCCCATAACACTTGAGTGAAACCTAAGAGTCGATTTTATTACATCGGAGTCTCAGTGCAGGAGAAATCAGCCTATCTCCATTTTAAGCCAATCTAACATGAAAATTCCATTTTACAAAACATATAAATTTAAGTCATATTGCATTCTTTAGTACCTTTAAATAATGTTTTCCTCCTAGTAAATTAAAGAAACAACCCCCAGTTTATAATTTTGGAGGTATAAAAGAATTTATAAAGAAGCTATTCCTATCTCAGATAATTCAACGAAATAGTCTCCACGACTAGCTGTCTCTACCTACACATAGTATATGTAATGTAATGGCTTGTGTGACTTTTAATTTATTGTGATAAGATTGAGAAGTTCCATCAATGAAGGTAATACTTCTTGGACATGGTATCACAACAGTGTGTCACAGCCAGTATAAATGAAGAATCAGACTTTATGATTATAAGAGGTATGAGGTAGACCCAAGGAGAGCTTATAACCGGAACAGCACTCACACAGATTTTGATTTTATCATGTGACCTTGGGAGCCAGAGAACAAGCTGGTATTGGTGCTGGTGCTATGTGGACTTCAAAGTTCATCCATCACATCTGTCAAAAAGAAAACTGAGATTTAGCAAAACACAGGCAAAATGGGAACCCAGATTCACAAAGCGATTAGTATGTGGATGTCAAAATACCCGTGAGATAAGTAATAAACATAATATAAAAATTAGTGAATATAGATACTTATTTGGGGGTGGAATTTTGTATTTTAGATAATTGTCATATCTCCCTATTTGTATTTTGTGGTTCAGTGCAAGACCTTTAACATAAGAACTTTGAATATCCTAACAACATCCAGCTAACTGCCCAATGACCTGCATTTCTTCTCTACCTTGAAATTAGCCTGGATTGATTTTGGTATTCTGTGTCCTATAATAGATTACAGTATGGAAAGACTCTTGACCCCTGTGAGGAGACCTGAGTCTTACTTTTGGCTTTTACACCACTACCACCCTCCACCCTCTCTTCGCCACCATCACCCATCCCAGCTGTGCGTCTTTAATGCCCTAACTTAGCTCTGCTGTAAAAGAGGAAGTTGATTGAAATGATTCAGTGCAACAATTATTTATTGAGAGTGATGGGGAGATTTGATGTAGTAATTCTGAACCTGATTTTTTTAAAAGTTGGGGGACTTTTGTTTTAAGCCCCCCAGTTGGTTCTGGCATGCCATCAGGTTTGGGCACCTCTTCTCTGGCTCTCCTGGCACCTGGGGCCACTGTGTCGGCACTTTCCACAGACTGCCCTATGTCACAGGTAAATGAGCGCCTGTCTCTTTGCCCCACCAGATTTTATTCTTGTTGAGGACAGAGACTTTTGATCCCCCACAGAATTTATTTAGCACAGTGGCTTGGACATAGTTAGCAGTCAGTGTAAGTTTGTTGATGAATGTGATGAGTACATTTATAACATTATGCAGCATGTGCTTTCTGTAATTCAGATTACTGTAAGAGGAGTAGATGGCAGTGTACCCCATTTTCCACAGGAGGAAAGTAAGGCTTAGAGAAGTTATATTACTGGTCTTAGGCCACATAATGCATAACGTCCTGGTCAGGACTAAAATTTAAGTGTAGTTGATTCCAGATGCTGTGTTTTTTCTCATATATTCGGCTGCCCCCCACTAGGTGTCAGAGACCCATCCCAAATCTCTGCTTGTCTCTAGTGTCCGCCAGGCTATAAAATCTCATCCCAAAGAAAATGTAAATGATGACATTCCAGTAAACTAAATGTAGACCTACTTATAGTGAGGTCACTGGTAACGTGGAAAACACATTTGAAACTGGAGCACATGCTTATGAAAATTTACAGCTTCCCCTAAAATAATCAGAATTGCTAGACTCATCTTTTTTTTTTTTTTTTTTTTTTTTTAGGCTTACTTTCTCTATGGCATTTTAATGGAAAGACTGTCCCCCAGCTTCTTAGGTCCTTAACTAAAATGTCCTTTGTTGGTGAGCTTTTGGTACTTGAACTGGGTATTGTTGTCAACTCCTAAGGGTATCCTGAAATCTGTATTTGTTAAACCTTCGAAGAAACGATAGGCCCGTTTTTTTGTATTTATTTTTGAGCGTTTGTAGCATACAGTTACATGTAGCAAGCAATGTCAGTGCAAGTCCCCCTCTCTTTTCAGGCTACACGACACGCAGAAATGGTGGCCATCGATCAGGCCCTTGATTGGTGTCACGGAAGCGGCCAGAGCCCTTCGGAAGTGTTTGGACGCACCGTGTTGTATGTGACGGTGGAGCCGTGTATCATGTGCGCCGCCGCGCTCCGCCTGATGAGTATCCTTTGGCATTCTGGGTTACTGTCCGCTCTTCCTCCGAACCTGAACTTGGCCAGACACGGAGCTCGTTCCTACTGTATGAAAACAGAAATTTAGGACACAAATTCTAGGAGGTGGACTCTATAAAATATATAGTATCCCTTGGCCAAAAGTTTTTAGGAGAAATTTTTAAATAGTAAAATGACCTATTTTTAAAATATCTATAAACGTATAAGTATTAAATAAATTAGAAAAAGAAAAGCTTAAGACTAACTTAAAGTGTTATATAAGGACAAATTATAAATTAAGTTAAAGTAGATTATAAAACTGCCTAGGAAAAGGTTTGAAGAATATGCACCTACGTTTTGCCTTTGGGCAGTAGGTGATAGGTGATTTAAAAATTGTCTTTCCCTGCTTATATGTTTTTATTTGTTTATTGTTGCCATGAATACCTATTAAATACATGAAAAATTGCAAGTCAGAAGTCAATACAAAGTATAAAACAAACCAGTCATTTATGATATAATTGTAAATAAATGGGAAATTGATAAATTTACAGCACTTTGAATTGTGTCTTTCATAGAGTAAGTGACACATACCGAATGCTGCAAGTTACCTTTAAAAAATTATTTAATAATTGGAAAAGTCAGTTTCATACTACATATTATTTATCTATTATTTTGCTATGTATGTGTAAATCGTTTATCATTTAAAAACAAGGCAGAGGGTTTTGAGTGTGATAAAATGTACAGTCTCTGCTTTACATAGACGGGACTTAACGGTCAGCAGAATTCTCTCCCCACCCTGCCTTACACAGTGGCTCAGCTTTAGCCTGTTTTTTACTGGAGCACAAGTTATATTTTATTTGGGGCAAGAACAGGGAACAATCTAGTATCTTTAAAAGGTGAAAATTCCCAGATTAAATTCCTGCCTCCTTTCTGGCTCCAATTTTATAATGAATCCAAAAAGGTGATTTAATAAAGACCAAAGACCAGAGCACCAAGCTGTGAACATTTAGAAACGACATATTTCATTTTCATCCTGTTTGCAATTGTGAGATGTTAATTTCTAAATCCTTTAAACCTCTTTCTTTTGTGTAACTGGATTGTATTTTTTTAAGCCTAAACCTGAGCCTAACTGTTTTTAAGCTCAGCATGAGCTTTCCTCCCAGGATGGTTGGTGTAGACTTACCCTCGTTTTCTCACCACACACACCTGAACTGCATGTTCCTGAAGGACCTTAATTCTCTCTTATAAATCCCACTGGTTGTGTACGGCTGTCAGAATGAACGTTTTGGGGGCTGCGGCTCTGTTCTAGATATTGCCTCTGCAGATTTACCAAATACTGGCATGCCATTTCAGGTAACATGAACTGTTTATACTTTTTCTTTCTTTCCAATTACTTTAATCTCATCATGGGCTTGCTAATAGTTCGGGTGTGATGGGTATACCAAAATCCAGGCTAGACTTAGACAGGCTCTCAGGACTACTGGTTGAGTTCATTTATGCCTCATTGCTAGGTGACAATGCAGTCATTTCCAGGTGAATGCCTAGCCCTCTTAATGAACAGAACCCCTACCAACCAAAGGAGTGTCCTCAGCCTTTCGAGGTATCTCCTGACAATCCTCACCCACACCTCAGGTATGTTTCCAAACATGATACCAGTATTGGTGTTTTCACTGAGTGTTCCTAGCTCCACATAAGCTTGTGTGAAGCGTGGCCGCTGGCAGTGACAGTAGATGCTATTTACAATGAACACGCAATCTTTTGGCACAAATTCAATTAGTTTGCTTGATTGCCATATAGTATTTTTGGTCTCTAGCAATCAATACCTGTATTTAAATTATATTTTTCCCTGCCATTTTAATGTTGACCTTTCCCTCCAGACCCACGAATCCACATTTCTTTCATGTTCTCTTAGAAATTCTACTTTCCCTTTAGTCTTTCTACTTCTCCCAAACTTTTATGTTTCAGTGTTTGGTCTGTAAACAAACACGTTTTTCGTAAACTGGTTTGCTTGTTTTTCTCTCCAAGATGTGAGGTTAATCCTGGAAGTATTTTGCTTTAAGAAGAAAGGGATTTAACAAATGTTGGACATAGTGGGTAGTTAACTTCAGACATTCAGAGCTTCTTAGCAGAATAGTAAGTACCGATGAAGAGTTACATTCGGCCAAACCCCACTGAGAATGAGTCTTAAAAAATACCGTGTGTTTTCCCGGCTGAACGTGAGCTTTACTAACAAGTCCTGTACATTTGAGACTAGGTGACTTTTCACACTGCATCAGGAAGGCAATTGTAATGGAGAGATGGAGAGTAAACACAATTAGCTTGATCATTAAAACATCTGCAAAGTGATTTGATTTTTTTCAATTGCTTATTAGTAGCTCAAATTTTGCTTACAAAGGTTGCATGTGGATTGCTGACTTTGTACTTCATTTTTGAGAAAGATCTAAAGATTTTCTCAAAGCTTCTGGGCAGAGAAAGATGAACCCTTGGATATGAGACACGGATGGAACATTTCTTCCAACACTTCAGTGACATTGAGTGTACACAGTCCTCACCTACATACCACGTCCCTGAACAGAATTGATCTGGCCAAGCCAATAAACATGTTCATTTGCAATATGTGTACCTCGCCAAGTTGGCTCCACTGAGATGAGTGGCCATGGTTTAAAGCCCTATCTCCAGGTTGGATGCCATATTATGGTTTTTTGAAGTGTTTTGAGAGCCTGAAGAAAACAGTGATACCCCAGGCTTCTGGATGCTGTGTTTTCTTCCTTTATTTGCTGGTTCATGTGTGTGTCGGGAGTGGGGGGCGGGGAGGGTTGAGTTTGTGGGAGGTGGAATGCTGTTTACATATTGCAGAATTATAGATTCTTTTAGTGCTATATTATAAGCAGCATTCAAGTTCATAGAGGAGACCTACAGAACTAATTATTTTCAAAGAAGATGGTGATTATAATACCTGCTCCATTAAATAGAAATTATTTTGATAAGAATGTGTGCTTTTCATTAAAGCCACAAATTTGTAGCTATAATGGATACTTGAAAATATGGTCTTGGTATCTGAGAGAGATAAAATTTCCTCCTCCACCTGTAACTCAATGGGTCCCCTCCCTGGCTGCTTGTTAGGATTTAAGCATGTCTGTGCTCTGTCCCCACCCCAGACCAGCTGAATCAGAAAGCTTGGGAGTGGGGAAACACTGGTGTGTTATTTAGAGAGCTGCCAAGCGATTCTACTGAGCAACCAAGATGGAGAACAAGGCTGAGAACTGTGGCTCTAACTCCCTGTGAGAGGATAGCACTTTGTTCACATGGGTGCTTGTGAGAGAGCGAGAGGAGGTGGGAGCCCTGGGGAGCAGGAACACAACATGGCAGGAGAGAAGGGGACTGACTGATGATGCTTAGAATGAAGAAGTATTGGGAAGCCAAGGGAAGAGAGAGGTCTGAAGAAGCAAGTGTGGTCAGCAGCCTCTCTGCCTGCAGAGTGGAGGTGGATGCAAAGACCAGGATTCTGGTCCATAGGGGCCCTTGGGCTACCTGAGAAGGCAGCTGCAGTGGAGTCCTGGGAGCACAAGCCAGCGAGGATGAGAGACCCAAAGTGATGGCCACAATTCTGGAAAATTCTCAGGAGAAGGATAGCAACTTGCTTGGGGGACAGGGTAGAAGGTTATTGGTTTTTGGTTTATTTGTCCAGCTTTACTGAGATATAATTGACATAAAACATTGTATACGTTTAAGGTATACAATGTGCCAATTTGATACATATACATTGTGAAATGTTAACACATCTTTCATATCACATAATTATCATTTTGTTGTTGTTATAGTGAGACTATAGTGTTGTTGTTTAAGCTCTACTTTCATAGCAACTGTCAAGTATACAATATAATATTGTTAACTATCATGCTATATCTTAGGTTCCTGGAGCTTATTCTAACTTTTATAGTGAAAAACTTGTACCTTTTGGCCAATATCTTTCTATTTTCCCCACCCCTCTGTCCCTGGCAACCACCATTCTACTCTGTGCTTCTAAAAAGAAAATAAGACACACACACACACACACACACACACACACACACACACACGGATTATTACTCAGCCATGAAAAAGAAGGAAATCCTGCCATTTACAACAGTATGGATGGATCTCTAGGGCATTATGTTAAGTCAGACAAAGAAAGATCTGTCTGATCTCACTGTCTGATCTCATTGTGTGATTTCACTTATATACGGAATCTAAAAACACTGAACCCATAGGAGGTTACTTGTGTCGATGGTGAAGGTTTATGCAGGGTTTATAGGCCCAGGGAGGAGCCCACTGTAGGCACAAGAGATAGGGAGGCTGGTCCTGAGCAGCAGACCACTCCTGCCAGGGCCTGTCCCGGTGCTCTCTGGGTCCTTCCTCTCTGTCTGCTGCTCCCAGATGTGTCTCCTCGACATCTCCATTCACTGCATCATTTCATGCATCTCAGAAGGGTACACCCTATCAAGTTCAAACTCCTGTGGCAAGCCTTCAAAACCCTATATATTTCGACTGTATTTTTATCTCTTTCATTTCTTTCCTTATACTCCTTTCATAATCACCCCTGTCCCCATCAGCTAGTTTCCTCACAGAGAACCCAAGCTTTTTCTTACTTTTTCCCTGAAGTGCTCTGCTCAGTCTCTTTAAATATGCTCCATCATTAAGGCAAGTTCCAGTTTCATCTCCTTACTGTTACCACAATTACTTATTTTTTCAAATGTTCATCTCTTCTCCCCAGTTAGGTACCAAAGATAGCACAACCTGAACACTTTAAAAAAATCTTCTATAGTAAGGATTGACAAATTTTTTCTGTAAAGAGCCTGACAGTAAATATTGTAGCCTTTGTGACCCACTTATGTCTCTGTCGCATAGTCTTTTCTTAACAACCCTTTAACAATATAAAAACCCTTCTTACCAGACCATTTTTAGCTGTGGACTGCCAGCCATAGCTTTACAGCATCAAACACTCAGTGGGTACTTACAATGTGCAAGGTATTTAGCCAGTATTATTTTATTTAATCTCATTTAATCCTCACAAAATTCTTCTGGGTTAATTGCTATAATTAACTACATTTTACGTATGAGGAAACTGAGGCACAGAGCTGAAGTATCTTACTCAAGATCACAGAGCTTGTAATTCAATGGTAGTTGTTTGAGGAATAATAGTTGATGGAGAGATGTTTCTGACAGAAGCCGTGCATCTATTCTCTGGAAATATACTGCCTTCCCCTTGTTATTAATATCCACAAAGTATGTCAACATTATCTGGAAAATGTTTCCCTAATTATATATATGTTGCTGTTCTTATGGGACATAACAGTACATTTTCATGGGGTTCATTCTGACGCTCCTGTTTCATCAGTGCATCCCTGGATATCGGGCCAAAGAAGCGGTGGAAATGTTAAAGACCTTCTACAAACAAGAAAACCCAAACGGTCAGTTTTCCCCGACTGTATATGATGTACCTCCCGTAAAACAAACCAGTATGAAGAGAATCTGACTTGGGCCTACCTCTTCATTGTCTCTTTTTCTTTTCTGTTCTTTTCACAGCACCCAAATCAAAGGTCCGGAAAAAGGACTGTCAGAAATCCTAAACTTCTTCTCAGAGGGACTAATGCCCCTGGATGAAATTCTTGGACTGATAGCTGGTGGCATCACTGAATCATATGTTACATACTTTCCTCAGCCGGTCGGAAAATGGTCTCTCATCATTGTCAAAGGAACAAATTAGCACTTTTAAAAAGTCTGACAATTGTAATCAACTATTAGTTTTTCCACAAGCTGAAAGAACATGTTAGGAAGGGGAAAGTTTAAAGGTTGAGGTTTTTGAAATTAGTAAGCAGTGCGTGCCCTTCCTGCCAGAACCATCATGCCCAGTCCCGGAAAGGGCCGGCTATCAGAGAGTGCCCCCGCAGACTGTTCGGGGCGTGTGTCTGGGCGGGGGCGCTCCGCACCGTGCACACCTGCCCCAGGCCTGGAATCTCAGAATCGGGGTCTTCATTCTTTGCAGCCGCTATGTTCTCGGCCCCTGACTTCCGTGGAAATTGTATATGAGTTGTATACATATAGACCATGTTTGTATGGCCCTTGGAAAAGATTTTTTGCTTTTATAAAGCATTTAGAGAAAACATATTTTTAAAATAAGTGCTTACGTATCATTTTTAAATTACAGTATATTGCTATAATAAGACCTTACTTATAACCGCTTTAAAGATGAATAGTCTTAAAAATAAAAGGTAAAAGCATAAAAGGGACAATTGCTTCCTTGTTGCATAACTGTACTGTGTCAGGCTCCATGTGTTCATTGGATCAGTGAACTAAACGAAGACTCCCGCCCTCGTGGAGCTTATATTCTAGCAGGGAGAGACAGATAATAAACGGAAGAGATTATACTACATGTTAGAGGGTGGTAAGGACATGGCAAAAGAGAAAAAGGAGAGCAGGGTAAAGGGGACGGGCATGCCATGACATGGGTGGTGGGAATGCTGGTTGCACAATTAAGTGGAATGGTTAGTTCAATCTGAAATTGAACACAGTTCTTTCTTTTTATAAAATCCAGATTTAGAATTTAAACATCTAAATTTGTAAAATCTGAAAACCCTGGGAAGGGTCTCCACAGCAGGCAGTCCCAGACACTGGCTGAGTGCGTGCAGTGAGGGCGGGCGCTGCAGTGCTCCGCCTCTGCCCAGAAGGGGGCCTCGCTGTTCCACCGGAAGCCCAGCGCTAGGCCCTGGAAGGCAGCTCCTCCTCGGTTGCCTTTTTTCTGTGGATTCATTTCCTTGATGCAAAGCATCTGTATTTGTTGGTTCTGCCATTTGGGCGATGTCTCCGACTTGTTTGTTTTGAATTACATTACAGGCTGGAATGTAATTGTGGTGAAAGTACTTTTAAATTGCTGAGAGTAGCAGCTAATCAGCTACATGCTTCAGAGGATTTATAATTGCTTGATTTTGTACGTGTGTTTTTAACTGCATTTGAGAAGTTTTATAGAGACGAATATGCGTGGTTTTAAATCTACAATAATGTTACATGTAACGTCTCTTCAATTTCACCTGCTTTTAAAATCATCCTCTGATTAAATTTTAGTGCTTTGACTAATTTATCCGATTTGCAGTGGTCATAATTCATTTCTGGCTCCTTATGCTTTTCTGCAAGCAGACTTCGTTGCACTTATTGTCTTCATATCATTTTGTTGGGGGTTACTTGTAGACAAAAAACCTGGAATCTTTCCTCTGGAGAGTAGGTTTCGCCTAAGTATTCTTATGCCAAGTAGGTTCTTGGTAAACATTTGTTAAATAAAAGTGTTGATTGAAATTTTGGGGAAATAAATAATAAGGAGCATAGCTAGGATTAAAAACCAAAGCCAAAAATAGTATATGAGTATTTTAACCCAGAGATAGTCATTACTAAAAGGATCAAGAAAATAATAAAACTATAAACAGGGAGGGATAGAAAAGACTTATCGATACACATACGTCTGTTTTCCTTGTGTTTTGGAGAATGGGTATTTCCTAATTCCCAAGCATGGCTGAAAATTTAAATTTTGGTTGCAACCTTTTTGATTCTCCAGTGATTAACTTATAGAAAAGTCTGTCTTAACTTCTTGCTTTTAGGCACAGTTCCCTCCATTTTGGGGGGGGGGCGTGGTAGGAGGGTTGGGGAATCAGTTTAGATGGCATATTGCAGACTGACAGGCAGCGCCTCCAGTTCTGGTACAGGACTGTGGTGAGGTCGTAGACACTGAGGCTGTGGGATGCTGCCAGCACTTTCGAAGTGGTGGCGAGCAGCTGTGCCTATCTGATGAGGTGACCCTGCTTCCTGAATACTAGATTCTCCAGCTACTTAGACATGGTTTAAAGTATTAAGATGCTCCAGTTCAAAAGATGAATCCAATTGATTGATAGTGATAGTGCTTAAGTGACTAGCTGAGAGACTTGCTTTATATATGAGATAATTCTGGAAGCTGTGGGATGTAAAAAGGTTTTAGAATCTGGGCCCTGTTTAAAGAAATTAGTGGAAAATGATGGCATCTAACTTGCTGGAGTATCCAGTGTTTGCTGGTCTTTGCAGTGTCCTCTGCTGAAAATGGGTAATGCTTTGGGCAGGCTTCAATCACTGATAAAAGATCATGTTAAAATACCTTTGTACTTTCTTGTTACTTGGCACAAGTATCTCTTCCTGTGTTGTATTTGGAATAGCATGGAGAGAAAATAGATAGCCAAAACCTCCAATGTAGGCAAGAACTGTTAAATTTTCTTTAAACTGTCTATATGGAAATAATTTAAGACTTAGAGAAAAGTTGGAAAAACACCCACATGTCCCTTATTCTTTAAACCTATTCATTACCATTTTATACCTTTGACTTTATCAGTTTGCTCTCTGTTTTTTCTATAGATAGATAGATAGATTGATTGACAGATCTGTGTGAATGTATATAATGGTTTTCCCAAATCATTTTGTAGAAAGTTACATATACCATGGGCCTTTACCCTGAAATGTTTCAGTAGTTCTTAAGCATAGAATATTCTCTTATATAATCACAATATGGTTTCTGACTTCAATAAATTTAACATTGATACCACACTTTTATCTGATATACCATTTGTATTCCAATTTTGTCAGTTGAGTCCACATTGTTCTTTGGAGAATTTCCCCCACCCCCTGCAATATTGGTTCTATTCTAGGGTCAGGTGTTACATTTAGTTGTCATGTATCTTTTATCTTCTTTTAATCTAGAATCTTTTCATAGGCTCTCTTTGTCATTTATGACATTGACATTTTTTTAAATGATACAGTCCTCCTGCAAACCCCTCCTTCCCAAATTTTCTTTCTTGTTTTCTTTTTTTTTAATTTTTTATTATGGTGTTTTCTCATGATTAGATTCTGGTTATGCATTCTAGGCGATGGTATGTATTCAGAGTATCGCTTTGAGAGGTACCCCAAAGCCTTCTGTCCTTCATTGGTGATGTTAACTTTGGTCATCGGTAAAGGTGTTACTGATTTCTGCACCATATAATTATTGTTTCTCCCAAGGAATAAGCAGTTTGGGGAGAGAAATGGTTACATTTTTAAGAGAAAATATAATTGACATTGATGGAAAAGAGCAGAAGAATATTAATGATATGAATTTCAAAGCAACTTAAATTACTTGATTGCATTCTTCCTCTTTTATTATGTTTGCTAAAATTTACAAAATTGTTTTGCTAATAAGGATATTTTAAATAGGGCTGTCTTAATAAAAATTAAAAGGAAGCCTCAGAAATAAGTTTTTTCTCTCCTAATCTCCTCATCCAAACTAATAATTATGTTAACTTAATTATTTCTGGTAAGATAAGAGTTTTAGAAGAATAAGTCTAAGATGTTTCTGATATCACAGATGGCTGTAGTGATCCATTAGGATATATTGGGTTGTCAGAAAAGTCATGATGTATTTTTTTCTATGGTTTTTGTTATAAAAATGCGTCATAAGTTTTCCGACAACCCCATATAACTCTAGATAGGTAGTCAGTCATTTGGCCGTAAAATAATAGTTCTCTTGGGTTTCCATAGAGACATTTAGACTTAAAATGTTTTAAGCAATGCTACTTTTAAAATGAGTATCAGTAAAAATAGCAAAGCCAAAGCTCTTTTTTAAAAAAGTAATCAAAATTTTTTTCACATAGTGAGATTCCCAGTTAAAAACCCCTGTTGCAGCCAAAGCTTGTCCTTCCCAGTGTTTCTGCATCAACTGGCCTTGAACAGCTGTGGGGGGAAAAGGCATCAAGAGCTGGTTTCCCTGCCTTTTGGCAAAGGAACGAGACTACACTGACTTCATCTGTGAAGACAACTGCCAACTGTTTTCTGACTCAGTAATTGTTAATTGCATGTGGTGAGAAAGGGGTGATGGGTGACGTTATTTTTATGGGTAAGATTGAGAGAAGATCTGGTGAAAGTTTGACATCTTTAGGACCTTATGTTTTTTCAAGTTGAGCTAATAAAAACAGAGGCTTGTGGGATTATTTCTTACCTGGTTTTTATGTGAATATTGGGCAAAAGACTTTGTGGTGTGGTGGAAGAAGCACGGATGTGGGAGTCCAGAGCTGGAGTAAGGGAAGTATGGCCCAGGGGCCAAACCCAGACTGCTGCCTGTTTTAGTGCCACTCATAAGTTAAAAGTTGTTTTATGTTTTTAAATGGTTGAAAAAAATTCAAAGATGAATTTAGTGACCTGTGAACATTACATGAAATTCAGATTTTAGTGCCCGTAAATTAGGTTTTATTGGAACATAGCCATGCTCATTTGTTTTCATATTGTCTGGGGCTGCCTCTGTGCCACAAATGAGTGGGGGTGACAGAGACCTATGGCTCCCAAAGCCTGAACTATTTAGTGTCTGGCCCTTTACGAAAGGTTTGCTGCCCCCTGCCCTAGAGGATATAAAATGTTGAGATTGAGTCTCGAAGTTGCGCTTTCAAGGCCTGTGACTTTGGAACTGAATAATGTGGCTTGTTGTGCAGCTGTGGATAATTGCTTCAGTACCATGATTTTTATTTTTTAAGTCAGTTTATAAATACAAAAGAGAGATCCAAGACACTAGAGTATTTATTCTGGCTTCAAATATTTTGGTACTTGATATACACTTTAAGAGAGTGGTAAGGAGAAAAGATAATTTATCATTTTATTCGGGCTTAGAATAAACATTACATTTTATTTATGATTACCATATTAAAAATGTGTCAAGTATTTGTCATCTTTAAAAACTATAATGTCAAAAATCTGTTGGACCCTTTTGGAAAACCAAGACTTAAACAGAAACTATCTCCGTACCATCCCCATCACTGTCTTCTCCGGTTTTCTCTGCAGTAGGTTTGGTAACCCTTTGGTGTTAGAATGATGTATACTGAGCTTGAAGAAAAGACAAAAAATAAACATTTATTACATATTTTGATTTTTTTTTTTAACCCAGTATTAAGTTCAGGACAAAGCCTTATATGTAATAGGCAATTGCTATGTCTAAATTCTAAATGGCATAGTAAAGAAGTATTTGAGGGAGACTTTCTGGAGAAGCAGGGACCCCACCTGTGCCCTGAAAGGCAGGTAGGATTTGGACAGGCAAGTAAGAGGGTCAGGTAGAGCATATGCAATATTAGAGTAGGGGAATGACAGTGATGTGAAGATACAGGCAAGGCATGCTGGGGCCAAGTTGGCATAATTAAGAGCCCCAACTTCTTTCTGAGAAGGAGTGATTTTTTTTTTTTTCTCTTTCTGATGTGTGATTTCATACTCATTCCTGGAGTATGTGTGGTTTGGGGTGGGGGATTGCCAGGGACAGTCACTAAGGTAGGAGACTGGAATTGACTTGTGGGGATGGAGTATGTCAATCATAGAAGCCAGTATTTACATAGAACTTACTAGGTGCCAGGCTCTATTCATATGTTACCTCGTTAATCCTTGTAATAACCCTATGAGTCAGTACTCATTACCTCCATTTTACATCAAGGCAACTGAGGCACAGGGAGATGAAATAACTTGTCCAGGGTCACAGAGTACTGAGTGATCGTGTCTGAATGGACCAGGTCATGCCAAGCTAACAACCCTCATGTTTCAGTGGTTTAGAACAAAGATGAGATTCTCTCATGCTTCGCTTCTGGTCCATCTCAGGTTAGGCCAGGGTCCCTGGCTAACCCCCACCCTCTGGAACATCATCAGTTCCCGTGGCAAGGAGAAGAGAAGATGGCGAATAATGCTCTATGTCTAGTCCAGGGCTTCCCAAACTAGAAGGTGCATTGAGTTGCCTGGGGAGCTTATTAAATGCACACTATGATTCCAGAGGTCTGGGATGGGCCTGAGATTCTGCATTTCTTGCAAGTTTCCAGGTGATCCCTGTACAGTGGACCATGGACCACTTGAGTCAGCAGAGCTTCCTGACTTGTTCCCAGAAGTGACCCATCACTTCTGCCACATAAAAATTAAAGTAAATCACACAGCCCTGCCCACCTTTAAGGTGGCAGGGACCGTAATCCACTATTTACCTCAGGGGAAGGAGAAGTGGAATATTTGTGAACAGCCCCAGTAAAGAGCAAAAAATGTGAAGCTAGGATTTGAATTCAGCAGGCTGTCCCCAGAGTGTGTCACTCCATACCATCAGAGGTATTAGCTCATTCTCTATGGAGAAAGGGCAGCAGGATGGCACCTGCCCTGCGTGGCACACAGCCATTCAGGCTAGTCCCTGAGACTGACCAGTGGCAGTCAATAAGGGTGACACGTGATGCTGGAGGCCCCAGGCAGCTTGGTGTCGAAGGCCTCCACCTAGTGTTGCAACTGTGAAATGTTCATTTTTTTTCTTAATAATGTACTGACATCTGTGAATTATTTCATTTTGTTCAAAGCATACCTTCGAGTAGATTCAAGCCTTTCCCTGTGACACTCATCTGAGAGTCTGCTGCGCTTTCTCGTTTTGGAGAAGGGGTGGGGTTAAGCCAGCGTGCAGGAGATTGTGGGTGACCCTGGGAATGCCCATGGCTGTGTGTCCACACGTCCACACTATCCGTCATGTATGTTTGCTGCAAAGCGCTGGAGTTGCCAGTGTGGTGGGTCAGAGGGGTCCTAGGCTGGTGGTCAGCACAATGAACTCCATTCCCAGGGGGGTGGTTGAGAAGCAGCTTCTCGGAGCCTGCCGCCCCACCCATAGCTGAGAACTTCTGATATGGTCTTAAACAATTGAGACTTATGAAATTGAGGGCTGGATTCTAGGCCCATATTAGAGGCTAAACGGAGAGAAGTGGCCTGGGTTACTTACAGCACAGTGAACATCATCTCTCCTCTGAGTGACCTTCCGGCCCCCACAACAAGCCCTGCTGTTGCGTCCCAGGCTGAAGCATAGACGAACTAGGTAGAAACACCAGTTTCAGGAAGGCCCCTGTCTGCCTTTCTGGAAAGCCTGATCTGCAAATGCTACTTGGAATGAAATAGGACTTGTCTTCCTCTCTTAAAAAAAACAAAACAAACAAAAAACAAACCCTCCCCAAAAGGAGATAGAGGTACATTTCAGTTTTATGCAATGATTAGAGATTGGATTTCAGGATTAACCCACTCCTCTAGGTGATTCAGTCAGCAATGTAGCTAAACATGAGGGAGAAAACGTTCATTTGGAAAATCAAGTTTGCCCTGTTGAAAATGCTTTCACCCCATCCACCTGTTCTGTCTTTAATCCTGGGAAGAGCTGGAGAAGCCTGATTGTCCCGCCAGAGACACTTTTGTCCTGTAATATGGTAGGTAGTTCAATTAAAATATGCAGATAAATGCAAAGTTAGTAATCAAGGGAAAAAAATAAAACAAAGTATTACTATTTTCATTAATTACTTAGACTGAACCATGCAGTATGACTTTTTAAAAATTAATACAACAGAATTCTGCTTGATTGTTCTAGTCCTCATCCTAGAAGGTATTATCAGTGACCTTTCACCGCCATTAGTGACCTTTGGAAAAGGACCTGTCACTCCACCGGTAATCCTGACCACATTTAAGTGCTTTCAGGTTGGCCTTGCAAGAAAGTGATTTCTTTCAATGACATTTCGATATAGGAGGCCTAAATAAGTTAAGGATGTCAGCTTGATCTTTGTATTGGCAACATCACCATCCTTATTCAAATGATAAAGACTTTCAGGAAAGATTGCATATCTTCTTGACCCAAGAGGAATCCCATTTTTTTAGTGAGGAACTTCACTGGCTGGGTGCCAAGGGGAACCCAGCAGCTGCCTTCGTTGGTGGACCTGCGCCTCAGGTAAGCCCGACATGCCATGCCGCATGCAGCGTTCTTTTATCCTAAGTACCTTTTATCAGCGTCATAAATCTCAAGCAATATTTTACTCTTCCCTTCAAAGTCCTGCAATCTCCATGAAATCTTTTCCAACTACTCCAGCCCACAACGCTGGTTGTCTTCAAACGCCTACTTAGTGTCACACAGTTTAACACTCAATTGGTCTCTAATTATAGTAATTAGATTGTAAGCTCCTCCAAAGCCAGGACTTAGCCCAATGCTAGGCCCAGAGGCGGTTTCAGTAAATGCCTGCTAAGTGATGGATTTCCAGCTCTGGATGGTTTCCAGTGAGCAGGACAAATGGTGAATTAGCACTAGACAAATGGTGAGATGGCTGTCTCAGTTTACTGAGCAGGGCTTCTGTCTACAGGTGCTTTTGCGAAGGCCATCGATGCCAGACAGCTGTGGGCAGCCAAGGCATTGCGACTTACAACCCCAAGGCTGTCCTCCAGCTCATTTCTTATTGAGAAACCTTCATTTTGAACTTGGGCTTGGGATTTCCCATTTTCAGGTTTGAGACATCAGGAAGAATAAGCAGGAGGGGGGCAAAGAGGTAAAAATTTTCTGTTTGCTTTGCTAGACCCTATAACTTCCCCGTGGAGGCATAACAAAGGGAGGACACGTTGCATATTTAAGAGCAAGTAAAATGCTGTGTGGAGATTGATTTATATAACTTTTTTGCTGGACTAATCCAGAAGCTGGATTAATATTTTAATCGTATTCTCCTGAGAGGAAAAGGCAGCTGGTGAAATTGTTGGAGGTGACATGCCAATCTACAGAGAAACCGAGTGTGGTTTGGAGACCACCATGGAAATAATAACTTCAGTCATTAAGTGGAGAATGAAAGGAGGAAAGAAACCAGATAAGTTTTCCAGGATCAAGAAGTTATTTTTATTATAAACTAACCTTTGGGAGACCATAGACTTTATTATTATTTTAACATTTAAATTCAAATACTGATGGTTTTATCTTTTCACTGTTGATTACCCTTGGCAAAAGTAGAGTTAGCAACGAGTGCAATAGAATATCCTTCATTTTATTTTTAAGTTGCCATTTTAATTATGCTTGTAAGCTCAGTTGTGTAGGCAAAACATGGCAAGGAGCACACACTAACACACTAACACAATCCAGGTCTTGGTGCAGGATTTCTCTCCCCCTCGAACTTGACTTTCCAGGACCAGAATTCTAACAGTGCGTACAAATTCACTGGCATCGTGAAATTTGAAGGAAGAGGATTTTCCTTTTTTTTTTTTTTTTTTTTCTTGAAGACCTGGGTAGCACCAAATCTTTGCAACAGTCTATGGCTGGCCCTAGGAAGAAGTGTCTGGAATATAACATGTGCTCTGGGAAATGCTACCATTTGCTGGGATGGAAATTGATATTTAGGTTATTACTGGGAATTTGTGATCCTGGATTTTGTGGGGTTAAAGCTGGTGCTGTGATTTTCTCATATCACATCAACATGTTCTGTTGACCCTTAGCTGTTTGAGAAATGAGTGTCTTAGGGTTGAAAGAATCAAATTTTGAAGGTGCTAAGACTCTATATTGGCAGAGGGCTAGAGTGCAGCTGCTGTCAGACAAAGAATCCCAGATTCTACCTGAAGACCCAAATACCATCTCTTCTGCCTGGAACTAGTGTAGGGCAGAATTTAGGACTGAAATTTCTCTGTGGGAGTAACAGATTGACTTGATAATTGGAGAAAGTTTGTATTGTTAACTTTTATAAGGTGGCAGTAAATTTCAGGAATTTTATAGTGCTGGCAAATTATTTGAGCCCTATTTTCACCTGGTACTCTTTGTCCACCCCCGCTTGGTTAAATGGCACAGCTGAGCAGGATCCAAGTTGAGAAGGAGAATTGGGGCTGACTGTGGTACTGGACTAATGTAATTAATGTCCCGAGCTGTTCCTGCAGCTTCTGGGGGTCACCACAGGGAGCCATTTCTAAAGGCCCTGAGGGGATGACACAGCCATCTCTTTGCCACCAGGAAGATATGGAGGAAGAAAGAGTAAGAGAGGATATGGAAGAAGTGACTCCATGAAGGAGAGGGTAAGAAGTTTTTGTCTTCTCTTCTGATCTCCTTTCCTGAGCAAGACAACTAGACTCAGGGTAGACTATGGCTTTGAAGGTTAATGTGGCTGGATTAATAAGAGAAATAGCCAAAAAAGGAAGAATGTTGGTGTCTAAGGCAGGGAGAGTCACTTCTCTGTTTATGCCATTGTTTGCTTAGGTGAAGGGCATTTGACACTTCTCTGTGCTAATGGACAGAATTATGGTGCAAAGTAAGAAGTCACTTTGGACTCTGTCTTGTAAGAATCCAGGTAAGATGGCTTAGGAGCCATTGAGAAACATCACTCTTGACATGTGTCCAAATGCTGTTTCTTCTCTTTCATGGATGGGGCTTTTCCTGACATTGCAGTGTAAAAATCTGAGACTTAGTTTTTGATCTACACTTAGTTTTGATCTATAGGTAGTTTAGTACTAATAGGCTGTTTTGAATCAAAGCCTATTAGGCTCACTTTGCATAGACAGTGGTGTTCTCTACAATCTAGTCTAGTTAGAAATGCAGCTGACAGGACACGGGCTCATTTTTTAGAATAACTAGTAATAGCTAGTATTTATTGACTGTTTATTGTGCACCAGGCACAGCTGTAAAGGCATGGCACATATTACTGTGTTTCCCTGAAAATAAGACTGGGTCTTATATTAATTTTTGCTCCAACAATCTACATTTATTCATTTACTCATGTACAAAAATCTACATTTATTCAAACAGTCATGTCTGGCTGACGATCTTAACTGAGGCTTATGTTTGGGGTAAGGCTCATATTACAAGCATCCTGAAAAATCATGCTAGGGCTTATTTTCTGGTTAGGTCTTATTTTCGGAAGAACACGGTATGTGATCCTAGCAGCAACCTTAGAAGGTTGCTGTCCGTTTTCCTATTTGAGTGAGTTAACGGAGGTTGATAGAGTTTAACTTGCTGAAGACCACAGTGGCAGAGCTAGAGCTTAAACTCTAGAGCTCACATTCCTTAACCATCATACTAAACTATTTTAAGATTACCCAAATAGGAAAAGAACAAAAAGAATGGTGATTGTTTTTCCCTGCCAAGCCCTCCACTGGGACAAAACCCTATGACTTGGGTGTATTCATGAGGCTAGCCCTTGGCTTCTCTCAGGATGTCCTGAATTTGAATGTGTTTCTCTACTCTGTGTGTGTGTGTGTGTGTGTGTGTAGTGGGGGCGGGGGAAGTGGGTTGTTTGCTTGTGTTTTTAATTTTAACAAAGTAAATCTAGAAAGAAAAGAGCTGTTTTACTTATGAGAACAGATATCAGGAGGGCCGGCCGAGTGGCTCAGTTGTTTAAGAGCTCACTCAAGAGTACGAGCTGAGCTCTGAGCAACAGCAGTTCAATGCCCAGCCCGAGCTGAGCAGCTGCTAAGCTGCCAACAGGTGGCAGGATGGCTCAGCTAAAAAAACAAAAACAAAACAAAACAAAACTCCTTGTGTGGTATAACGTTTAATTCAGATGAGGCTGTAAATCAGCACCTTGTTCAGTTTTTGGCAAATAAAGACAGGTCCTTCTATGAACGAGGAATTATGAAGCTCACTGAAAGATGGCAAAAGGTTATTGAACAAAAACGGGCAATATATCATTGATTGATCTTGTTCTTCATATAAATAAATGACCTTTGAAAAACATAGACAAAATACATCATGACTTTTCCGACAACCTCATAGATCTGTCAATCTTGGCTAGACGGGCTCACAACACGGTGGGTTTGGCTCACTGAGGACTAAGCTCGCCTGACATTGGTTAGGATGAGTGGGGAAATTTAGCTCCCCTATTTGTCTCTGATCTTCCAGTAGACTGGGCTGGACATATTCTGTTGGCAATTGTAGAGCTGCAAGTTCTAATCACAAGCTCTGAACAAGCTTAATTGCATGAGTCCATTTCAATCTCTTGCTTGCAACATGTCTGTTAATAACCCATTGGTCAAAGCAAGTCACACACTAGAATTATGCATTCCATCCCTTGGGAGAGGCCTGGGAAACAGCATAGCAAAAGGCATGGATATAAGTAATGGTAAACAATGGGACCTATTTTTGCCATCTATCACATATTTTCATTTTGCAGATGGAGAAACTGGGACTTAGATATTAAGTGGCTTGCCTAGGACCACACACATATTAAGTGACAGAGCTGGAATTTGAACCTGGGTTTGTCTTTTCTCAAAGCTGGAGCTCTTATTGATGTGCTAGAAACGCAAGATTTAGAAACTAGCTCTGCCTCCAACTACTGTCCAGATCTGAGCAATTTTTAACTCCCTTTTTATGCATCTTCATCAATGAAGACAAAATGCAGCTGTTGATATTATGTAATGAGAATGCTGTGAGGAGTATTTAATGTTAGCAAATTCTCTGAAAAAGTGCTAGGTATTATGATCAAAGAAATACACAGACTTTTAAACCACAGCTTGACCTCATTTTACGTTTTGTAGTTTTTCAGATCCCTCTCACCTGCCATGATTTAGAAATGCACTGAGTATAAAATCTTTTCATACTCTCACTTCTTTCCATCTCAAATCATCTTAGCAGTGCCCCAATCTACCTACATTAGCAGTAACTATAAATGAAAATAATACCCTATACAAGTTGCTTTCTTTAAAAAATGACAGTCATATCTTTAGGACTGTCCAGAAAGTTGTACATTTTAATAATTGACAACTGTGGACTATAAACTGATCAAATTCAGTCATTATATCAACTGCCCTAGATGTGCCCTGCCTAGCCTAGTTTTGCATCATAACTAGCTACTGCTGTTGTTATTCTTTTTATTAAGTCAATTTCATGGCACGTGTTTTGAAGAAAGTTGGAAAGTTGTATATACTTCTGTTGACCCTAGAAGCAAAACAGTTAAAGAACATATTCAGACATATTGCTTGCCAAAACTACATTCCTAAAGAAGAAATTTCATGGTGTACCCTTTGGCTCTTGGCCCTCTGGTCCTGTCCAGGACCTTTGACAATATACTAGAGACAAGTTTCTGCTTCTCAGGGGAGGAAATTTTTTATAGGGCTCTGAGGACTATTGAGGGCCCATAAGCATCTTTGTGAATGACCTGTGGGTGCATTAAGGTGTTTGAAATCCCCTTAGGAACATGGATTGGGAGACTATGAAGCAAAAAGGGGAAATTTGGAGAGCGGTGATACCATGAAGATGAAGGGACATTGGCTCTGAAATCAAGGGGAAGAACAAATTTTCATCAATATACTACAAATCATTGCAGGACACAGAAATTTTGTGAACAAACAAATTTTGGGAACTTGAATATGTGCTGTATTCCCTCATCCTAACACCTATATGGTGCTCAACTGTGCTGCCACCAGACCATAAACTTGAGGGCAAGGACCATGTATGTCTTGAGTGGTGTTATCATCACAGGATAGCTCAATGCATTCCACTCAAATACACTGTGTCAATATTTGTTAGTCAGATGTCCCAGGACCCAGCTAATGCTTCTGTTGCTTTCCTCTAGCAAAAACCCAGAAACTGCCTTCATCCTGTGCAACGAGAGAATAACCTATGAGTTGGATGTAATGTGGGAATTAAATAAAATATAACCAGCATTTAATTGTGTCCTGAAGGGAAGGAAGGCACAGAGGCAAGAGGGAAGGAAGGCACATCACTGTAAATCAAGGGACCTGTCCTCTTGTTATAGCTTTGGTTTTGATCTTGGTCACATGACCTAACAGCAGCTTTCCCATGTATACAACAAGAATAACAAATGGTGCATTATATTTGAAAATGCTTCAGAAGTAAAGGTGCCAAATTAATACGAGGTGCTATTATTGTATGACACAAGTTACACTGGAAAGAAGAACTCTAGATCCAGGAGCCATGGCAGGTGCCATGCCTCATCTTTTTCATCTTGCACACAGCTGCAGTGCCTAATTTAGTGCACGGTCAGTAGTTGGCACCCAGGATGTGTTTATGGAATTAACGAAGGTTCCTAAACTGCAACATAGAATCATAATGATGATCTCAGATATCCTTGTTTGTAGCTGAAGATTTTCACCAATGAGTATTATCATGCAGTTGAATTGTTAAAAATTAATGTAAGTTATATAGAGTTGTAGGGCAGAGTTTTCTTCCCTCAAGGAACTTCCTATGTTATTGATTCACAGCACTTAATTAACTCTTCATCCCTCTCATTAAACAGTAATAAAAGGCTATAGGAGAGTCTTATTTAAGTTTATTTGGATATAAGGAGAGATACTTACTTTGGCCAACTTAAGGGAAGAAAACAAAGGATGGGTCACAGAAACGAAGGAAATGTGGAAGAGCCAAGCCCAGGAAGAGCAGGTCCTAGACCTTCCAGGATCAAGTGGGTGGGACCAGGACACAGGCTCACCAGGACCCTGCACCCAGGATGGTTTAGCTCCACTCATTTTCTCCTTCAGTCACTCTATTTAAGATTCATATTCTAGGAAGAGAGCCCAGTTGGCTTGACTAGGGGACATCTTCACTCCTTGGCCACGAAAGAATAGTTAGGCAAGACCCCATGAAGTGAGAACTATGTGGTTCCCCACAGCACAATTTGGCTGCACCTCTGAGATGCAGTGGGTCATACTGACAATATTACAAGATTTCAAAGAAGGGAGGTTCTGGTGAGACTTCACAGACGAAAACGGGCTCAAGCTGGACCTTTAAGTGTGGGTAGAAATGAAATAAATGAAGAAGAGGAAGGATTCCCAGTGGGGCCATGAGAAGAGCAAAGGTTTAGAGTGAGGAATGAGCCCAGTGTGTTCATCAAATTCAGATGTGGCAGAGATGGAGAGGACAGATGTTACTAAAAGGTCCTTGGATTTGGTTCAGTAGAGAAGTGAGGGTAGATGCCAGGTTTAAAAGGTAAGCCAATGATTCGGGCTGGGGAACAGTGGAGAGCTAACTGTATTGAAAATATTCAGGGAAAGCATAAGTGAAGCCTATGTCGTTTTGAAAGAAAATCAGAAAAATAAATGATCATTGGAAGAAACTTCTGGATATGAGACTGAGAACCCAAGTAAAGAGGAGAATCTTGAAAAAGGAGACAGTTGCTACTTGTTCAGAGACTGAAGGAGAGGATGGGGGCTGATGAAGGTGGAGCTGTCAGCACAGTGATTTAGATGACATTTGTTCTAAAGATAGATCTTTGCAACATAAACTAGAAGCCACTGCTGAGAGAGTGAAGGCGACCTGTGTTGGGTGAGGGATGAAAGATGAAGTTGCTTTGGAACATCCAATATGTCCAGAGTGTTTAGGCACCAACGAGGGGTCACAGAAAGATTACAAAACCGCATCTCTGCCTTCGTTAAAGTGAGCATCAAGAATTTGAGTTTCATTAATATTTAAAAGCTAAGGTTTCCAAATCTTTGAAGTAGATTTTAAAGATAAGAGAATGTATTCAGGAATTTCATGTTTGTGCCTGACTTAAAGGACTATTGGAAATATTTGGAAGGCAGCAGATGGGCATATTTTGTTTGTGATGTCTTACACCCCGAATTTACATATATGGAGCAGTTGCCACGGAAGTCTCTTGATCTTAGATCGTTTTCATAAAATAAATGTATTACTAGAAACATCAGATCCTTTAGTGTTTCACTCAGCAATGAAATAGTACTGAATAGAATGTGTTTAGACATTTTCAGCCTTCTTCTGTGCTTGCCTTTTATTTATGCTGGAGTTATCTCAAAAACGGATTAAAGGAGAAAGCACGAATCTACAAGCAATCCTTAACCTCAGATATTGATCTATGTCATCACATTTAAGTAGTTCAGAATCTGCTTAGAACAGACAAACCAGCGTTTGGCTTCTCTTTCCACCTTTGAAAGACTCAACATTTCAGGCTTCTCGGTGAGCCAGCTTCTCTCCATGCCTACGTCACCCATCGGTGGCCCTCTTTCAGCCTGCTTAAGGGAATGTACAAATAATTGCTCTGTCTCATACATCTGTTTCTGCAATTTTAGAAGTAAACCAAATGCTCTTTGCTTCAAAAGAAGCCTATGAATCACGTCTTAATAAAAAAACAACAACAACCACCTATTATTTATTTGATTTGTAACTTTAAAATTTAATGCGTTGGATCTACTTGTAATGAGATGCCTCAAAACTTTAGACACATAGCCTATGGGATAACTGCCTGGTCTCAAAAGGGCCCTGTAGTGCACAGTATGTAATTGTTCACAAGATATAACCTGGTCGTTGATATGGCTGATTGTAACAACCACAATAACAAGGGCTGGGGATTCTGTTGGTTGAGCTTGCACTACGTTCTTTACAAATATCGTCTATTGAATATAGGTATTAATATAGACAATTGTAATCATATGAAGTGGTTATAACTGATCACCCATTTTACATAGGAGCAAACTGAGGCTTAGGAAGATTAGGTAACTAGCCTGGCATCGCCCAATTAGTAAGTAACCAGGCCAGTGTTCAGCCCACATCTGGATGGTTCCAAAGCCCATGCTTTTACCAGGCATTAGAGTTTCCTGACTTCTTAAATGCTCCCATATGAGACATTATGCTAGGTTCTTGATCAGAAGGTTGTACCCTTCTTTGTTGTTTGTTTTTAGTAGTTTTTTAATGAAAAACAGTTTAGCTTTTTATTTGAACTTAATTTTACCCTTTAAAAAGTTGTACAAACAGTACAAAAAAAATTCCTGTATATCCAGATTCCTCAAATGTTTATCTTGCATAACTACACAGTACAATGATCAAGATCGGGAGATTAACCTTGATATAATTCTATTATATAATCCTACAGACCATATTGAAATGTCACCAGGCTTCCCGCTCATGTCCAGGTTCTAAACCAAGAGGACATGTTGTGTTTCATTGTCAGGTCTCCCCGGCGGTTTTTGGGGCCAGCTCTACCCTCACGTGACTGAGAGTCGATGCCCCTTCCCATCTTGTGCCCTAATGGCACTGTTTACTTCATCCCAGTCCCTTTAATCGAGAACAGTTCCTCAGCCTTTCTTTGACTTTCATAGCCTCCACACTTTAAAATAATACCGGCCAGTTAATTTGCAGGATTTTCCCTGACTTGGGTTTGTGTGATGTTTTTTCATTAATAAAGTTGGGCTGTTGATTTTTGGTAAAAATACTCTCAAAGCAATTTTGTGTCCATGTCAGTACATCATTCTAAGAGCCACGTAAGGTTGCTTTGTGCCATCACTGGTGATGTTCACATTGATCATTTGGTGAAGGTTGTATCTGCCACATTTCCCCACTGTAAATTAACGATTTTTTCCTTTTTAATTAATACGTATTTTGTAGGGTATGTACTTTGAGACTAGGTACATATCCTGTTTCTCATAGTACTTTTGCCACTAATTTTAGCATTCATTGTAGTTCTTGTCTGAAACAACTATATGATGATATTTGAAAATGGTGACATTCTTTTTCCATCATTAATTCTACATTTATTAGTTGGAGTTTTACTGTAAGGAAGAGCTTTCTCTTTTTCCCTGTTTATTTATTCAATTATTTCTTATGTATCAGTATGGACTCAAGGCTTCTTATTCTAGTCTGTGGATTATAATCAATTACTATCATGATTTGTTTTGTTTGTTCAAATTATCCCATATTTGACTAAAAGAGCCCCTTCAAGTTGGCTCCTGTATCCTTTTGACATGTTCCCATCATTTTGTTTTAAAGCACTTGCTTCCTGGCCCCCCAGGATGGTCCAGGCTCATCCCTGCCTAGCTGTAGCATGAGCCATTTCTCCAAGGAGCCTGGTTCCCTTTGGTGGAAAACGGTGTTCAGAAACCACAACCTGGGTACCATGTGTACTTCCTGCCACTGGAGCATCATTGCTTCTAGTTTCTCTCCATGGAGAGAGCTAGAAATATATGTGAGCATACGCACACTTCTCTATTTGTATATCTACCTTTCTGTATATGTAATAAAAATCATCACTTCATACTGACAACCTCCAATTCCAATCAAACGCTATAAGATTTATTCTAAACTCTATTTGTAACTCCTTTCTCTGACAATGATAAAACTGCACTAAGTTCTTTATATTGTCTAGTGAATGCAGATAATCATAATATAGATAGTAATATAGTTAGTGATAATAAAATTGCCACAACATGTTCAATTGCATTCATTGCTCAATACTAGAATGCACAGGAAGTGAATCCCATACCCCTGTAAGTACATTTGTGCATGGTTTATCTTATCTTTAGTTTCAGTGTATACAGTAAAAATGCTGTTTTTCAAAATAACTTTGTTTAGTCACTTTTTCTCCCTTGCTCTCTGTGTGATTGTGTTACTCATTTGTTATTATATGGTTAGGTTTATTTGTGTGTTAGTATTCTCTGCCAGCTATCAATTCATTGCCCCTTATCTCCAAATTCACCCTTCATTACCTGCTCTGCAATAATGGAAGTGGATCCTCTAAGAATTCTCCTTTGTAACAAGTACAATGCTATGATTTGTCAGTGTAGGGCACTGGAGGGACATTGTAGGAGGAAGGGGCTTCTCTTCCTGTTTCTAGTGTGCTGCTATTTTGTTATCTCCTTCCTCTTACCACGTGGCTGCCAGCAGTGGGGGGAAAAATCCTGTGCTGCTCTTCCCTAGCCACTTCTCCAGACCACATAGTTCATTGGTGAGATTCCAGCTCTGGCCGTAGTCCAGTGACCACTTAGCTGTGGCCTTTCCAGCATGGACATCATGCGTTCTAGGCCTCATGCTGCTCTATTGGTGGGTGAGCTGGCTTCCAATGTCCCAATGCCTTTTGTGTATCTGTCTGCAAGTCTTGGCCCCAGCAGTGTGCTTTTGGCTTGCTGGCCCTGCCTAATATTCCTTCCTGCCAGCTTCAGCCTGCATGCACCCTAGAAGGGTATTTTCTATTTATCTGGTGACTGGGGAGCAGCTTTGGCCTAGGTAACCCTCTAATTTTTAGCATTCACTAAATGTCTCCATCTTCTCTACTCTCTCCAGTGAGGTCTAATGTCATTCTTGGGGAGGGGTCTCTTCCAGTTTTGTTCATTTCTCTCTCTCTCTCTCTCTCTCTCTCTCTCTCTCTCTCTGTCTCTCTCTCTGTCTTTTCTTTAGAGTTCTCTTTAGACCTTTGTGGTTATTCCTATGTTATGTTTATATTAAATTTCCCTGTTCAAATCACTGTGTGATTTCTGCCTCCTGATTGGACCCTGACTGATACATATTTCATCTTCGATTCTCTTTTCCATCCTTGTTGATTTTACCTACCTATATATCTTGACTAAGTGAAACACTACTATGGTTTTCAAAGGTCAGAACTATGTAAAACGGCTTACTCAGAAAAGTCACTTCCCTGCCCCCATCATCCATTCTATTCTGTTCCCATTTCCCCATCTTTTCCAACCCATTCCCACTTACTCCTTGTTTCTATCTCCCTTGTTTCTAGTTTATCCTTTCTCTATTTCTTTTGAACTATTGAACAGATGCATGTATAGTTTCTTATCTCTTTTTTCCACAAAAGATAACATCCTATTGACATTCATTTATACTTCGCTTTTCTCACTTAACAATATATCCTGATAAGCACACCATAACACTTCATAGAAACCTTTATCATTCTTTTTTATAACTGCAGAGTACTCCATTGTCTGGATGTACTCTAGTTTATTCAGCCACATTTTTTTTTCTTCCATTTTTCAGTTTCTTTTCTTTTTATTTTTTTAAATTAAAGTTTATTGGGGTTACAATGGTTAGTAAAATTACATAGGTTTCAGGTGTACAGTTCTGCAATACATTATCTATATATCACATTGTGTGTTCACCACCCAGAGTCAGTTCTCCTTCCATCATCATATATTTGATCCCTTTTACTCTCTTCTACCATCCCTCTCCCCCCATACCCTCTGGTAACCACTAAACTATTGTCTGTGTTTATGAGTTTTTGTTTCTTTGTCTGTCTTGTTCCTTTTATTGCTTTCAGTTTTATATCCCACATATCGGTGAAGTCATATGGTTCTCGACTTTTTCTGTCTGACTTATTTCGCTTAGCATAATAATCTCAAGCCGAATGCAACAGTGCATTAAAAAGATTATACATCATGACTAAGTGAGGTTCATGCCCCCTAGGGGCACAAGGATGGTTCAACATACGCAAATAGATCAATACGATACACCACATAAATGAAATAAAGGACAACAATCATATGATTATATCAATAGATGCAGAAAAAGCATTTGACAAGATACAACATCCATTTATGATGAAAACACTTAATAAAATGGGTGTAGAAGGAAAATACCTTAGCATAATAAAGTCCATCTATGACAAACCCTCAGCTAATAGCATAATTAATGGTGAAAAACTGAAGCCCTTCTCTCTATGTTCAGGAACAGTACAGGGTTGTCCCCTGTCACCACTGCTTTTCAACATAGTTTTGGAAGTCCTAGCCAGAGCAAGCAAGCAAGAGCAAGAAATAAAAGGCATCTGAATTGGGAATGAAGAAGTTAAATTGTCACTTTTTGCAGATGAAATGATGCTATATAAAAAAAGAAACCTAAAGACTCTACCAAAAAGTTGTTAGAAAACATAAATGAATACAGTAAAGTTGCCGGCTACAAAATCAATGTACAAAAATCCATTGCATTCATATATACTAACAATGAAATCTCAGAAAAAGAAATGAAAAAAACAATTCCTTTTGCCATTGCAACGAAAAGAATAAAATGCCTATGAATAAACTTAACCAAGGATGTGAAAGCTATACACTGAAGACTATAAGACATTTTTTAAAGGAATTGAAGAGAAGACAAAGCAATGAAAAGACATGCCGTGTTCATGGATGGGAAGAACCAGCCAATTTTTAAAGTATGTATATAGTCATGTGTCACTTAATGGAAGTGATATGTTCTGAGAAATGTCTTAAGCAACTTTGTCATGGTGTGAGCATTACAGATTACACTTACACAAACCTAGATGGTACACCTATTACACACTTAGAATATGTGGTATAGACTATTGATCTTAGGCTGCAAACCTGTATGGCATGTTACTGTTCTGAATACTATAGGAAATTTTAATGCAATGGTTAGTTATTTGTGTATCTGATTATATCAAAGCAGTAAAAGGTACAGTAAAAGTATGGTATGAAAGATAAAAAATGGTAAACCTGTACAGGGCACTGACCATAACTAGAGCTTGTAGGACTGGAAGTTGCTCTGGGTGTGTCCGCATGTGAGTGGTGAGTAACTGTGAAAGTGTAGGATATCACTGTACACTTTATAAACTGTATACTTAGCTTACTGTAACTTTTGTATTTTATAAACTTAAATTTTTAAAACTTTTTGGCTCTTTTGTAATAACACTTAGCTTAAAACACACATTATTGTACAGCTGTACAAAAATATTTTCTTTCTTTATAGTCTTATTCTATAAGCTTTTTTCTATTTTTAAAGTTTTTTCTTTTTTTTTTAAATTTTATTTTTCCAATTTTTTTTTTCTTTTCTTTTTGTCAAAAGCTAAGACACAAATACATTAGCCGCGGCCTACACAGGGCCAGGATCATCACCACCACTGGCCCCACCTCCACATCTTGTCCCACTGGAAGGTCTTAAGATCAAGAGCAGGCATGGGGCTGTCCTCTCCCATGATAACCATGCCTTCCTCTGGACCCTCCTGAAGGACCCACCTGAGGCTCTTTTTGAAGAGATACAACTCTTCTCAGAAATATGTCCATGGTGGTTTGCTTGGTTTGCTTCCTTTTCATCACAGATTTGCTTGTAAGCAGATGAATGCACCATGAACATTCCTCTCTAGTAATGAAAACCTTTTGTAGAGCTCCATGTTTTCAAACTTTTAAAGTAGCTCATAGACGTCTGGAAAAGCTTCTGCCAAACCCTTCACTGTGAGTTTTCTTGGAGCTTCTTTTTCTTCTCCTGCAGGTTCCTTTTCCCTTGCCGCTTCTTCATCTTTGTGCTCCTGTTCCTGTTCCAACAACTCCTCATTAGTCAGTTCCTCAGAAACCACCTGTAGGAGCTCCCCAAGGCTGTCCTCATCGCACCCACGTTGAAGTTGTTTGCCATCTCAACCACAGCCTTGTGGAATTTTGAAACCTCTTCATCCTTGGCAAATATTTGAGGTCATGGTTGAACCTCTTGAGTGTCTTCTTCCAGCTGCCATTCACCAGATGTCATGCCTTGTGACATCACAATTGCAATCCTGAGAAACATTGCATCAATGCTTCTTAGTTGCAGCAACAGCCTGGGCACAAGGCCTCCTTAGGTAGTAGGCTTAAAAGCTGCTATAACTTGCTGATCCATTGGTTAAATCAAAGAGATGGTGTTTGGAGGGAGAAACCTCTCTTTGATAGTGAGATGGAGATCACCGGTAAAGAATGATGTCTGGGAGCATTGTCAACAATAAGCAAAATCTTGATAGTCATGTTATTTTCCAAACAGTATGTCTCCATTTTGCTGGCATAGCAATTCAGGAGGGCATCTTGGAAGAGGACCCGGTCATCCATGCCTTCGTATTGCTCCTGCAGTAAGCTGGCCATGTGTGCTTACTCATATACTCCAAGGCCCTGGGGTTTTTCCTGTGTCAGATCACAAAGGGTTTGAATTTGTAGCCTGTAACATGGCCCCCAAGCCAAACTGTTATCCTGTCCTTAAAACAAGCCTTGAAATCTGGAATTGACTTGGCCTCTTTCCTTATGGATGAAAGTCCTTTTAGGCATCTGTTTCCAGAATAGGGGGATTTCATCCATCCTGAATATTTACTCTGGCAAGTAATTTTTCTCCACCATCAGCTTATCTAGAGTTCCCCAAAATTCTTCAGCTGCCTTCACATCAGCACTTGCAGACTCACTGCTTACTTTCACATTATGTAATGAATAACAATTCTTGAATTGTTTAAACCACACAGAGCTAGCAGTAAATTTAACATTGTAGTTGGGTCTAGCCTTTTCTTTCAACATCACAAACTTTTTGCTTTGGTCAGGATCATCATGGTGCTAAGAGAGACATGCTTCTGTGTCTGGTCTGCAGTCCAGGTCATTAGAAGCTTCTCCATGTCTTATTTGGCCCTTCTCACATTTTGTTAATCTCTTTGCCTTCAGTGAAACGATCTGTTAACAACTTCCATCACTTTGTTCTTGTTCTTCAAGATTGTAGCTATAGTGGAGTGGGACATGCCTGACTGGTGAGCAATGACCATCCCTTTGTAGCTCTTAATTATTTTTAATTTCATGTCCGGTCAATCACTCCATGTGGCTTCTTACTGACAACATTAGCAGTGGATTTCGTATGCCTATGATGAACAAAACGCTACAAAATGTAATCAAGTACAAGAGAAAAGAATGCAATCAAAAGACCAGGTAAACACAAGATGTATGAAGCTGCTGCTGGCATAACTGTATACTGTTTTGAGCAAACTTTTTTTTTAAAAAAGATTTTACTGGGGAATTGGGGGAAGGGGAACAGACAAGTTGCTGTCCTTTTGTTTTTCAGTCTAGTTGTGGAGGACTTCGCCTCACTGGCCCATGTTGGTATTGCGATCATTGCGCTCTTCCTGGGTGAGGCAGTTGCTCGCAGGCCATTGAACAGCTGCTCACAGCAGCTCACGAAAGCGCACACCAGCTGCCCCCCAGCCCCACTGCAGCCTACACCCGTCGCCAGCGAATCATGGCAGCCCAGCTCCAGATTGAGCTGTTAATCACCATTTTAGCTGTAGAGGGCGCAGCGTCACTGGCCCTCATATGTGGGCCCTGCTGCTCAGAGCTGGAGTCCCAAGCCAACTCTTAAGCAACACGCCACTGGGCTGGCCCGCAAACTTCTTTTTATAAGTAGAAAGACTGCACTCTAAAATAATGATAAAAAGTATAGTACAGTAAATACATATATTAGGAGCCTAGCTCTTTAGTATCGTTATCAAGTATTATGTACTCTACAGAACTGTATGTGCTATTCTTTTCTACACCTGGTAGCATAGTGGGTTTGTTTACACCAGCACCACCACAAATGAGTAATGCATTGCACTGCGACCTTACAACGGCTACCATGTCACTAGACGAGGGGACGTTTTTAGTTCCACTATAATCTTATAGGACCACCATCATATATTCAGTCCACTGTTGACCGAAACATCGTTACGTAGTTACATGACTGCATTTAAGCCCTTTCCAAACAATGTTGCAGTGAATAACTTGTGCATATGTATTTTAGTGTTTTTGCGGATGTATCTTCAGGGTAGATTCCTAGAAGTGGAATTGCCCAATTGAGAGTTAAGTGAATGACTTTTCTTAGTCATTGCCAAGTTCCCCTCTCCGAAGGCCGTGCCAATTTGTTTTCCCACCAGCAATGCATGACAGTGCCTGTTTTCCCCTCGCTTTGCCAACAGGATGTGTTGTCATTCTTTAAAATTTCTGCTTATCTGATAGGTGAGAATTAGCATAGTTTTAACTTGCACTTCTTTAATTATGAGTTATTTGGATATCATTTTATGTGTTTAAATGCCATACATATGTTTTTAAGTAAATTTTCTGTTTATGTCGTTCCTATTTTGCTGTTAATTTTGGTCATTTCCCCTTCTTTAAGAATTCTCTAAATATTGAGGGTATTAGCCCCTTGTCTGTGGTATAGGTTTTAAACATTTTCCCCAATGTGTCAGTTGTCTTTTGAATTTGTATATGGTGCTTTTCCATGCAGCATATTAGTAGTTTTATGTCACCACATTTATTGATCTATTCTTTTATTTTTTTTTTTTTCTGGATTGTAAGTCGTGGTTAGAAAGACTTTCTTTCTAACATGGTTAAAGAGGAATTCACCCTATTTTCTTTTCATACTTGTATATTTTAAACGTTTGCATTCAGATTTCCAATCCATTTAAAGTGTATTCTTGTGAATGGTGTTAGATACAGAACTTGTCTTTTTTCCAGTAGCTGCCACCACGTTCTTCCTATCTTTGCCCCAGCAATTTGAGATGCCCTCTATGTCACACACTAAGCTTCCATATATCTTTGGGGGCTTTTTATTATTCTACCCCACCGGTTTGCTTGCTTGTTCAGGCACCAGTACCAGACTGGTTGAGACATGGAGGCTTTAGTGTGTAGAAAACCTAGTTTTCCCTTATAGATGCTCTTTTTAATTGATTTCCTGGCTATTCTTGCAAGTTTATTTTTCTATATTAACATGAATAACATCTTGACTTTGATAGTTAATATGATTCAATTATGTGATGTCAAATTGAGGAAGCAATTCAGGAGCCCAGAAGTACATTTGCATTAACAGTCAATAATTCAGCCAAGGGGCAGCCGTGGCAGAGACCTGGGTCCTGGAAGAAGCCTGAAGACTAAGTGGAAGTATCCCAGATGGGGGTGAGGAAGGTCATAGAGATAGGAGCACCCCCAGGTAAGAGCCAGATACTGGAAGTCACGGCTGACTGGAGCATCCGGTCAGAAGGAGAGGCCAGGCCCGAAGAGCTCAGAAATCATGACCTGACACAATGGTGGTAAAGAGCCAGAGTCTGCAGGTGAAGTGAACTTACAGTATCTATCTGGTAGGACAAGTCTCAACTCTCTATTCAAAGAGCCAACAGTGTGGCTTTAAAGAGTTTTGTGTAAGTGTATTTATGCCTGGCTTATTTCTGAAATAAGTCTTGTTTTATTTTGTTCCTGGGAAATCTCAGTACCTTCTTGCAGTCTTTAATAATTTGAAACTAAAAGTTTTAAATGCACTTTAAACAGCCACTTTCCCTCTCCTACCCACACATTTACCAAAATTAGCCAGGCCACCCTACAAGCCACTCTATGATTTGCATAGCAGTGAGAGCTGATGCAATTTCTCACATTCGGGACTATTTCAGAGTTTGTGGAGATGGCAAAGGGTTCCTTTCCTTATATAATCTCGAGCATGGTACCCTTGGATGGGTACTTTCTAAAGCACTGTTGCTGTAAAGTGAAAATACTTCAGGAATAAAATGCTAATGATAAAAAGAAAGTTTTTGATGGTGTCAGGTTTGATTTTTGCAGTAAGAAAACATCACAGCCCCAAGTGGAGATTTAGAACTTGTAGCTGGGCTGTGAGCTATGGCCCCAACGTCACTCCCACCCCGCTCCCAGCCACACGGAGCTCCACCAGCTCTCCGCACACATATTTCACTTCTCTCCCACGAAAAAAACATGACCTGGAGCCCCTTTGCATCCCCGCCCAAGTCTATTCTCTTTAAAAATATATGAACGCTACATGCCATGTTTCTGTTTTCTCTAAAATAAATTTAGGGGCTTTATATTTTTAGTTTAGTGTTTGCATGGAGCACAGCACAGCATATGCCCATAAACAGGTCCAATAAACCCTACTTTATCCCACCTGGTGATAAGACTGTGCAGTACGCACAGTTTGTCATGTCCCCCACCACCCCCTTTCTCCCTTTTCATCCTGCCCCCAGTTCTGTGTTTTAGCTCATGAACTTTGCTGGGTAAACAAGGATTGATAATGGCAAATTAACTGTCAAAGGGAATTGGATGAAAGGGGGAAGGAATTAATATCTACAGAGCACCTACCTTGTCTAAGGCATAAACACCTTAAGTACACCTAATTATCATAGCTCTCTTTTGGATCCTCATTTTTCACTGTGCCGTTAGTGAGCCAGGTTTTCTGTCACCTCTGCCTGACCTAGGGCCCCTGCTGAGTTGGGGTCCCTTTTGATTTACTCAATGCCTACGACAGGATCTAGCCTATAGTAGGTGCTTGAGAATACTGTGGTTATTTGTAGCTTAATCATGAACTTCTAAAGATTCTAAGCCTGACTCCCAAGTAATTACTTTCCAAAGTTCTGGGTACTAGCAAGGGCCCTTTGGTAGATGAAGGCCTTTTCGCCATTACTCCTATTCCAGCTATGCAGCTTAGCAGGCTGCCTTGTCTGACCCTGAGTAAGATTTCTCTGACTACTCCGATTGTGTTTCTTCTCTTTTCTGTGCCTTTGGCTAACCCCAAATTTAGAACACCTCATCACATAATTTGGCCTCTAGATTTTCTCGAAAGTAGGTCCGTCCCTCATGACCAAGCTTACTTTACACTCCTAGAATTGCAGCGAAGTCTGACCTTAAAAGTACTGCATCTGTTATTTCCCAATTGAGAGCGTCATTCACATGTCTTTAGAGAGTTCTTCCCAGCACAGGAGGATGCTTCTAAATGCAGCCAAATACAAAGGGCAGTAAATATATGTAAACACGCTCGACCTCACTAATCGTTGGGGAAATGCTACGTAAAATTAGGAGAAGCCATGTTTTCATCCAACAGATTATCCCAAATTTGAAAGGTTGATAATATCCAAAGTCAGCATGGAGGTGGGAAAACTTTTATCTATTTGGATGAGAGTGAATATTGATGAACATCTTTAGATGACCCATAGACAGTGTTGATCAAAATTTAAAATGTGCATATTTGCTAGTTTATTTTGGCTGTTTTCTGTTGTTTTATAGTCATGTTTTGAATTTGTGTATCTTTTCTTTCTTTCTGTACTAGGGTTTTGCAGGGAAACAGAACAAACAGAATAGATAGATAGATAGATGATAGAGATAGAAAGATATATAGATATATAAGAGAAGATTTATTTTTGGAATTGGCTCAAGTGATTATGGTGGCTAAGAAATACTATGATCTGCCTTTTGTAAGCTGGAGAACCAGCAAAGCCAGTGGTGTAATTCAGTCGAGTCCAAGGGCCTGAGAATTAGGGGCTGATGAATGCTGTAAGTCCCAGAGTCTGAAGGCATGAGAAGTAGGGGCACTGATGTTCTTGGGGAGCTGAAGATGGATGTCCCAGCTCAAGCAGAAAAAGCAAGTTTCTTCTTCCTCTCATTTTGGCTCTATTCAGGCCCTCAGCGGATTGGATGAGGCCCACACCATCGGTGAGGACTGTGTGCTTTATGCGGTCTACTAATTCCAGAAACACCCTCACAGAACACCCAGAAGTAATGTTTTAGCAGCTCTCTGGGCACCCCTTAGCCCACTCACATTAATACATAAAATTCACCATCACTCTTTCTTTTTTGTTTTTTTATATTAAAATCTTGCTGGATGAAATTTGTTTCCTTAGGAGAGTCTTCTCATGATGCATGTCCTTCAGCTATGTTTCTTTTAGCCTTGCTGGCTTAATTCGAGAGAGGGATGCACCTATATGACCAGGTATTTTTTTAATTTGAGGGACTGAACTGAGAGCCACCCTCGTTCTTGAGGCCAAAAGTAAAGGGCAGACATATCTCTAAGGAAAAGAATTAGCAGGTACAGTAAGACCCCTCAGGCATGGCTGACTCCACGTCATTCTAGGGGGTGGAATCTACTCTGACCTTCTCCTCTTCATCATGACCTGTCTGCCTCCTGGATCTTCCTCTCTCTAACTGGCGACCCAGGGCTGTCACAAGCCCACAAAACATCTCCTTTGGGTGAAAGCCACCCTGCTAGCCAGGGCTTGGTGAGCAGATGGTGTCTGTGTGAGAACGGGGAAAGGATTTAGCTCTGCTGGCAGAGAGTAGAGCTGGGGCTTGATTCCAGCCTCTCTCTCTGGGTCAGGCATCCTTTTGTAGGGCACTGCCTGCACCGCCTACCCTGAGGCCCTCCGAAGGATACTGGATTGATTTCTCCTTCAGATCTGACGTTTGAAGGATTCGTAGTTTGTCTGAGCACTTAGGATTCGGCTCTCAGCCTCTTTCACCACCCTAGTCCAGGCTTTAGAGCTTGGGGCAGTATGTTAGGTAGGTTTGTTTGGGGCATGGTCATTTCTCTATTTCCTTGAAGACAGAATTTTCTTCAGTGAGTTTTAAGAGAGGGGAGTGAGATTCCTGCTTCCTCTACCACATTTAACCAGAAGTTTAATTTCAGAAATGTAACATTATAACCGATTTGAAATTGTCTTTCATTTTACATTTCTTTTTGATGCTTACTTACTTATTCATACTTGGCTTATGTTAGTCATGTACACTCTCTCCACAGGGAGAATATGCACTTACATTGCTAAAGTTACACAGTATTGTTCAAAAACCACTTTTTTTTTTTTTTAACTTGGCTTTTGTGCCCCCAAAATGTTTCCCAGTCTTCTTTGGTTCTTGTACTCTCTTCGATGTGCTTTTGCAGTTTTCCAAGAACGCAGCTGTCTGGGGAGGCATGCTAAAGGGGTCAACACTGAGATCATGGAATAATTCACCCTTTTCCAGTAAACAGCACCAAACTGTGCATTGCTTGGTTTCAGAATTCCAGTTGACGATGATGACTGTTTAAGCTGAACTCTCAGCCAGTGACAGGGTTGGTGGCATGGTTTTAGTTAGGCTATGGCCATTTGTAAGTCCACGTTAGAGGAGGGGGGCCGGAGACAAGAAATAACTATTCAATAAAGAAAGGCCAGGTCTGTCGAGGATATTTTTTTGTTTGTTTGTTCTTAATTTTCATTTTCCTGGGTTATTCACTCCAACTGGAAAAAGACCAGTTTATAGTTGGCCACATAGGTAAAGCGCGGAGTATGGAAATCCAAATTATGCGGTGCCATATGTTTTTCAAACTGGTTTGATATCTTAAGGGTTGCCACCCTGGGCAATTGGTTTGTTTGTAGGCTGCCACTAGGAAGGAGAGCTTTTGGGTTTCTTTCTTCCCCCAAAGCAATAACTTTGACCTTAGAACAAGTTTCTGATGCATTCATGACCCTCCTATGAGACCACTTCAGCATGCCAAGATGCTCCTACGTCCTTAGATTTTGTGACACAGGCACCAGGGTATGAACAACAGCCCTACTTGTAAATAGTTTCAAAAACCATCTCTTTGTCCCCAGGGTTATATTGAGCCATTCCTTCCTGTTTTGTAACTTGAGCAGTGGTGGGGGCGACATTTTCCTCAGAAGAGAGTCTTTATTTTAAAGAGTCTTTATTTAAAAAATACTGTTCTTTGGTTTTCAAGTTACTTTTTTTTTTTTTTTTTAAAGATTTTATTGGGGAATTGGCAGAGGGGAACAGCGTTGGGGAATTGGGGAAGGGGAACAGACAAGTTGCTGTCTTTTTGTTCTTCAGTTTAGTTGCGGAAGATGTTGCTTCACTGTTGGTATCGTCACTGCGCTCTTCCCGGATGAGGCAGATCGGTCGCTGGCCTCTGGATGTCGCTCACCGCGGCTATTGGCAGCTCACACTTGGCTGCCAGCCGCTCACGCTGGCTGCGGGCCACTCACTGTAGCCTATGGCAGCCCACTGCAGCAGGGGCTGCAGCCCACACCATCACCGGGGCTCGCACAGCCCAGCTCCAGGTGGAGCTGTTGTTAGCTGTAGAGGGCAGTGTCACTGGCCCTCATGTGGGATCCGAACCGGGGCCGCTGGCATCCCAAAACCAGCACTTAACCAATGCGCCACTCGGCCGGCCCTCAAGTTACTTTTTATGAGGAGAAACCATAAACATATATTTATTTATAAGGAGGGGAGGAGTAAAGAGAGCATGAAAGTAATGTATACTTTTAAAAAGCTGTGACAATCTCTTAGTCTAACTAGCATGGTCCAGGACATTGTAAAAACAACAACTACAAAAACAAAACCCACCCAGTACCATACACATTCTTCAAAGGGAGGAGGTTGAGCGTGGCATGTACATGTGCAGGAGGTGTTGGGTTTAGATGGAATATGTGAAAGAATCAACCTGTCCCCTCTGGGATTTGCTGAATGCTGGAGATAGAGATAGGATTGTGATGAGCATCTGGTCTCAAAAATGCTCAAGGTCAAGGTCATTTGTAATTTGCACTGAGGTGTAATCGAAGCTCCTTTCCACAACTATCTATAGTCTTTAGCATAAAAATCAGGGAGGCAGCACGTGACCTCCTAGGCCTGTCCCTGGGTCTTCAGAGGAGGCTGAAGAGAAGAGAACCCAGTGACAGGAGCCTGTGGTGCCAGGCCCCTGGGGATTCTACAAAGCTGAGGAGATTTGCCAGTTCCCTTGGGTGGTTACACCCTTTAAGCAATACAATCGTAACGGTTATTGCCAGGTTGAAAAATAGACTGGCCACTCTTGCTAAGATGCCTCATAGATCTCTGTTTCTTCAAAGAATGATGATGAACAAAATAAAGCCTCTTCTTGATGTGTAAATCAGGGATAGCTTTAAAAGCATCAGTTGCTATATGGAGCTGTTGGCAGAGTTTGTGCCAGGCCTGTGGAGGTTTGGGAGACTGCCTGGAGATGATCCTTTTGAACAAACAGAGTGTCTGTGTTTTGTGTTTTGTTGATGGTGCTTCTGCCTTGCTGTCTAGGGCACCTTCTCAGCGCTATCGGGGTCTGCCCTGTGGCCCCTGGCCCCCACAAACTTCTTTTCTCTTTATTTCCTTGCTTTTCGCAGTCTTCTCAGAGCTTGAAAACCCTTTAAACACTTGTTAAGGTTATTAGTCGAGGTCAGTGACACAAACAAATGCCTGAGGGCACTCGCCGGGATCTTTAGAGTGGGCCCCAAAGGGCTATTTGTGCCTTCTCAGTGCCTTTCTGGTTTACTTCCTGATTTCTGGCTGGAATTTGTATAGATGAGGTTTTTGTGACGTATAATTTAAACTGGATTAGGAATCACCGTAATTTGAAGGAAGAGGGTGAATAAAAATATGGTAAAGGGAATTTCGTATTTGGAGCTTGTGTTCTCCTCTGACCTCATTAAGGGAGAATCCTCTCTGCCGCTTTAATGCCAAGTGGCTGAGCATGAGGGGAGCTGTCACCTAGTTGGGATGGTTTGAGACTGTATAACAGCCAACTGGGTGGCTTTGGGGTGGATTTGACAGAACGATATGTGACCTTCTGTCCTGATTCTTCTGTTACCTCAAACAATTACCCATTCACCATGGATCTATTGCCTTAATTGTAAGTTGAAAGATTTCAAATAGAAAATAAGATTTTCCTAGCTTAACATTTTGAGGTGTGTATGTGTGTTTCTATTTAAAGTCCTTCAAAATACGGACTCATGACAGATGGCCAAATGGTAAACACGAGATCTAGTGCCGTCCTGAGGTCAGATCTAGGGACAAGGGCAGTGGAACAAATTACCTAGGCCACTGTCGTCATCCCTGACTTGATGGAAAAGGCAAGATTAGAGATGGGTGCCACTTTTCTGCATGGTAATCTTTAACCGGCCTCCATTAGACAACTGAGAATGGGGTGGCTTCTCTGCTGGGCCCAGGAGCATCAAAATGAGAAATAAGAACAATATGGCACACTCCTGGCCAGTTAGGCTCCGGTTGGTGTTTGCTGTGCTGAGTTTTCGAATCCTCTTTCTCATTCTGGACATTGTTAATTCTCATCCTGTATGTTCCAAGATGGTCTGCGTTTAATATTTTTTTTTGTTCCCCTTTCGATCATGCCATTTGAATGCTGATGTGTGAAGGGATATCTCATTCTGAAAATCGTGAGCAACTTTTGTTTTTAACAAAACTGCAAAATTCATAAATTCTAAAAGGAAGGAAGACGGGTGGGGAGGCACGTTTCACTTCCAACATGTTGTCAGAAATGAATGAGCTGCAGTCTGGAGACAAAATCTTGGCGATGAAATGATGATTTTTGATACCCATGAGTCTGATCTGTCACAGTAATGAGAACAGACAGATTGGTTCTTCCCGAGCGTCCTGGGGTGCTCCAGAGGAGGAGATCAGGTTTGGAATGAGAGCTGAGATTTCTCTCTCTCCCCTTCAGACTATTTGCAAGCATGCTTGCCAGACATGGAATCTTAGAAGAGCCTCTGAGAACACCATATGCAATATGTAGAATTCTCTGTATTTTAAATTTGCTTATTATTCACGACCACACACAGGCTTAGGAAATGGAGTATACATGTTATTTGGATACTCATGGTACAACATTTACACATGTGAAACTATATCTATGTAAGGTATTAGAGTCTCTTACAGGGTCCCAACATTACCATGTGGATCTATCCACCTTCTAGATCCAGGTACATGTCTGATCACTAGACAGTCGTCATCCATTCTCTCATGTCCCAGGTGCGCTGAGAGCTTTTGGCACTGCCCGCTACAGTCTAATTCATATACTGTATTTACAGGTTGAAGTACAAGCCTACTCTACCTAAATCTCCACCTTGCTTTCCTGGTACATATAACAATAAAGTCAAATTTCTTGCTAAGAGTTGCAAGACACCCTCTGATCTGACTCCTGCCGCAACTGCCACCTCTCCCACCTCTTCTCCTCTCTCTCCCTCTTGCTCACTCTCCTGGGCTGCCCTGGTCTTCTTTCTGTTTCTGGCACACACCAATCTCATTTCTTCAGAGCCTTTGCACTTTCTGTTCCCTCTGCCTCAGTGGCAGGTCTCACTCTGCAAGGTTGGCTGCTTCTGGTGCCTTTGTCTCTGCCCCCATGTCACGATTTTGCAGAGGGTTTTCCTTACTACCCTATCGAATACTACTTCCTCCCCATCCCTTCATGACATGGATGTTTTATTTTTCTCGAAACTCATCACTCTGAGAATCGATCTCTGTCTACTGCCGTGCTATTTGCTCATCTCCCACTCAGGAGTGCAGGCTCCATGGCAGTAAGGACATGGGCCAGTATTGTTTGAGGCCTGAGGCCAGCTCCTGGAACAGGACCCGGCACAGTGAGCTAGATACACTTTTGTGGACTCCACGATTGCACATGCTCTGGCCACAAAGTGAGCTTTCTGTTTTGAGAGAGCAACAACAACAAGTAAAAGTAAATAAATAAATAAATAAAAGTAAATAAATAAATAAATAAATAAATAAATAAATATCTACTGAACAATTGTCCCTACCGTGTCGTAAATTGGCATTTCCTAATGGATTCACGTCACTTGCTTTTAGAGAGATGCAAAGGTAAAATTCTGTGACCCCACAGGCTTTTCCACACCCACTTGCTTGCCTCCGTCCTTTTGTGACTTTGTCTCTGCATGCTGTGCTTCACTGGTTCCTCTAAAGCAGGACTGAGAGCTCATGACCCAAGAAAGCCTTTCTCAGCAGCCTTCCCCTCCTGCCTTCCTTCACACTCCCCAGCATGCCAGTGGGTGCTCGCACTTTCAGACAGCCTCCTCCGTCCGTGTGGTGAATTTGCATTTGCTGATATCCTTTTCTAGAAGAGCACTTCATCCTTTGGTGGGTCAGGTGACAGGGAGGGGACAGGCAAGGGAACTTCTTATTTTCATGGGTTTGAAAGTAAAACTTTGTGATCTTTTATGCTTTTGCAAAAATTTTCTTACTCTATTAAGAGGTATAAGAAGCCACCTGGGTCGTATTAAATGTGCCTATTGTCATCTTCAGAAAGGTAATTTCGTTGTCTGAGAAAAACAAAAAAAGTCATGTTTGTCTACTGCCTAGAATTTAATACACCCAATGTGAGTATGTCCTTTCACAATGGCCTTATGCTTTCCAGTAATGGCAACGTGCAATCCCATGGTCCTTGACAGCAGAACCTCATGAAGGGCACTTATGCCTATGAATCACAGGATTGAAGTATGTTGGAGGTCTTCTCTGCTCACCTCCCAGTCCAAGAGAGACTCATGAAGCCATTCTGTACTGTAACAGAATCAAATAATGATAGGGTTATATCATCTCGTCCTTTCTTTGTCCCAGAGGCAGGAACATAGCTAACCCACCCTAGTCAAAAATTGAGAGTGTTTACAAGATCCCCACACACTCCGTCTTTGGCATTTCCAAAGGCAAAACCATGGTGTGGTGATGCGAAGTGACAACACAGGAAGTCAGTGGTGAGGCCAAACCAACAGGGATGCTCAGTTCCCTTCCCTGGGCTCAGAAACCAGCCTGCATTCCTGCGGTTTCCATGGAACAGAAACGTTTGTGTGGGTTTAGTAATCTCCAGGAGAAGCTGGTCATGAAGTGATGGCCTCTTCCTTCCCTGGTGCCAGACGGATGAACCCAGTGACTTTATACAGCAGGCGTTTCCCTCACATCCTCGGCCTAATTTTCTGAAACTTAAGGTTTCATAACTCAACCTGAGTCAGAGAGAGAAGTTATTTAATTACATGGTAAAACAAAGGTACATATTTTGCCATGCTCACACCTGTAGGATTTTGAACTACAAAAAGCAGGAAAGGAGAAAGAGCAGAGGCCAGTGAGACCCTACACATCATTTTCATTTGTCACTACTCCTGTTTCTGATACCCAGAGGCATGCCTTTCTTCTACTATTTTCTCTTCACTGAACCCTCATAGCTCAAGTAGAAAACATACAAGGAAAAAAACCAACAGGTATGATCAAGGAAAACATTTATTGGGAAATAAGGAGTGAGACTGGTTCAATCAAACCTCCTGGGTTTGTCCCACTGGGGCCCTGCTTCAGTCGGGTGGGAATACACAGAGTGTGGGCCAGTAGCTCACATCCAGGCTGAATGAGCCTCTTACCCAGACTGATGGGCCTACGCACACGTGTGTGCATGGATGTGTGTGTGTGTGCACACGTGCAGAAAGGAGGCCCATGGTAAAGATACTATGAAAAAGACTCAAGATTCGACCTTGTTCGGATGTGTTAATCCAAGAGTGTCCCCTCCAAAGAATTCTAATACAGAACTAGACACAAATGCATCCTTTTGTCAAAAAACATGTCAAATACTTGTGCTTTTTATCAAACTTAGAGTTAAGTCACAGTTAGCAGGCTCATCAAGACTGTTAAATAAAAATTCCAGCCAGAACAGAATTATCTAGAGCTCCACAAGGAATCTGCCTTCTGTCACTGGATGTAAGTTATCTGGCTCTGCTGATGTCACTGCATTCTTGGTATCTCTCCGAAATCGTTACAGCTCATGTTTACACTGCCACATTATTCCCTATCCCCAACAAGTCATTTTATTTGATCAGTCTCTCATATCTTTTCCTTCCAAACACAAAAGGGGAGGTATCACCAGTGTCCTCACAGAATCACAGCTGTCACATCTAAATAGCAGTGCCCTATGGCAGAGCCAAAGTTGTCCCGCTTTATTAAATGACAGGCCGAGGGCACACACAAAAAATGACTTTCGTTCAACTTACAACTGTTCTGTACTTTAATGCATTTTTTAGCCAGATTACTCAGAATTATTATTTTATAGCACATTGGAAAAATGATTGCCAGGTCATTTTCTAAAGCCCTAGTCTTCCTGCATTTCATCCTCAGCTCAGCTGTTGACCTAGTAGCATAGAACCCTCTCAGTTTTCCCATTTAAGAAGAGAGCTAAATGAAATGAGCTCTCAATGTGCTTTCAGGAAGACATGATTTTAGAGTCATTTTAAATAATTTAGAAATGAGCACAATTGCTTTTTCTGTCCTTTGGCTGGCCAAAGGAGAATAGGGTTTCTTAAGCTCAAATGGGGACTTCTGGAAGGATCCTGAGCTCTATGGCTCTGATTTCAACAGACAGCTCAGGTCCAGAGTGGAATGGATGGCTAATCCCCAGCTTAAATCAAATATGGTGGTGGGCAGGGCAAGAGCTTCACACACGGTTAGGAGTACAGCCTCGGACACAGGACACATGGAGTTCTAAGTCCAGCCCTATGGTCAAGCAACTTTATTTATTTTTTATTTTTTGAAGGCAGTGTCACTGGCCCTCACATGTGGGATCTGAACCGGGGCCGCTGGCGTCCCAAGCCAGCGCTTAACCACCGTGCCACTCAGCCGGCCCCTCAAGTAACTTTATATCATTCTGGATCATAACGATGAATAACATCCTTACGTTATTTGTGGCAATACCAAGAGTAGCTAGCTACCTCATAGGATGGTTGTGTTAAATGAGCCCATCCATTTTGGTTACTATTCTGGAATATAGTGATAGTACAGTGGAGACAAAAAGATTTATTAATCACTGAGAAATTGGGAAGATCAAAAGTTTAATAAAATTCAAAAGGTATTGGAAAGGGGCAATAAATTCATGTAATTAACATCACATTTTATTATTTTGTTTTGCAAAAGCTCTTTGGGGTTTCTTGCATACATAGGAGTGGCTCACCTTCCCCACCAACCTTACTAGACTAAAGCAGGCTAGACTAGACTAAGGCTAGACTAAAGCAGCTTCCCTAAGGAGTGTATTTTGTCACTGTAAAGTTGGTTAGATGGGGGTAACATTCACCATTTTTGAGGTCTTAAAAAGACTGGGAGAAGTTCTCACCAAACATACTCTGGTGCATTCTGGAATTACAGAAATTTTTTTCCAAATCATAGCCAAGAACCAATTATACAAACTGTCAGTTACAAGATGAATGAGGTCTGAGGATCTAATGTGTAATATGTTATACTTGATAACACTGTATTATATAATTGAAATTTGTTAAGAGAGTAACTTAAAGTAAACATGTGAGCTGATGGATATATAATTAACGTGTGGGGAATTCTTTCACAACATGTATGTATATCAAACCATCCCATTGTATACTTTAATTATCTTGTCATTTCATTTGTCAACTATACCTCAATAAAGCTGAAATAAGTAAATGAATAAACAAATAAATGAATGACTTAGAACAAATGGTTCTACCTCCTTTCAAATGGAGAAAGGTCTTTTTTGACCAAGAGAAGGGACTTTCTTTTCCTCAGTTCTCTCCCCAACTCTCAGTGCCACCCCAGGTAAAAATTGCTTCTCAAATTTCCTTAACAGTTTTCTCCCAATGCCACAATCAGCCATGTTTTCATGTTTAAACACAATCAATTCTTTTCATTCACCCATGATTGAGCTTCTTTCTACTCGATTCCTTTCAAAAAATGGAAATTATGTGGGGAGCGAAGTACCTGCCTGTATCCATGGTGGGTAGAGGGATGGAAATTCGAATGATGCTCTGTCTCACTGGGCAAAGGTGTGTATGTTTTATCATCATCAGCTTACAGCAGGGAGGTCTCCAGCCCAGAGCTGCTGGAGGCGGATGCTGGCAAATTTTGCCTGACCCCAGGATCAGGGGCGCAGACACTGGGCCAGGGCTTTGTGCTTGTGTCACCATACAGGTTACAAGAGGCAGGCCTGGGCCAGGGACCATGGCCCCCGCTATAATGGCCCCTCCTCCAAGTCCACCTCCTCCTCCTTTTCTCCCTCGCGTGGGTGCCTTGAAATTCCCTGCATGGATCCTCCTGCCCACTGGGGGCCTTTTTCTCCAATCTTAATGTCTGGGCAGGGGGAGTAACACCAGGCCTAGCGGTGAGGGTGAACTCAGGACATGCCTTTCACTATAATTCTGAATTTCCTAGGTTTTGTCAGTCTAAGCCAGACTCTTAATGCTATTTTAATGCAGTTGTTTTGTGTGTGAATAATATGCTCTTTTTGCCAAACCTCAAGCCCTGGAACTAAGATCTCATAAAAATGCCTAGAGTCCAAAGCTAATAGCTGTTATTCAGCTGTTATGCATAAGGCCTAAAAAGTTTCAGATTGATATCATTCTCACCAGGGCAGCGGGTGATGTGGAACTATTGAGGAGTGGCCGGGACTCCAGATGCACGAGGTGGAGGAGATATGCCTCATCAGCCTGACCTCGTGGAGGTCTCTGGTGTAGATTTTTAAAGTTTATTCTCTCTGCAGCCCCTGGTAACAATGCCCCCTTTTGTGATTTTTAAATCAGTGAATAGCTTTACTTCCCAGCCACACTGAAAGTTCTGGAAGTCTTCGTTGACACCTGCCTCTCAACCTTCATCCCTGCACCCCTTTCACCACACACATCCAATCATCACCAACATCCATTCAACATGGATTTATGGAGGGCTTATTACATGCCAGGCATTGTCCTGGGTGTAATGATACAATGCCAGTCTGCCTGTAAGAGAGAGTTTAGGGTCATGATTCCCAGTGTGGACTCTGAAGCCAAAGGTCGGTCACATGCTGGCTCTTCCACCTGTGAGCTCTGTGACCTTCGGCAAGGTCTTCCTGTCTCCCTAGGTACAGTGGGGATAATCATACCACCTGCTTCATGGTTACTTCCTGACACCTACATGAATTAAAATTTCTAATGCACTCAGGGCCTGGCATATGGTGAGTACTGCGTAAGTGTTTGAAAAATAAAATAATGGGGAGAAATCGGTATCAAGTCTCACACAGACATTTGAAATGGCCCCTGGAAGAGGGCGGTGTCTGTAGGACCTAAGCCTAGGCTGGTGTGTGAAGGATGAGTGGGTGTCGTAGTCCCATGGGCTCCATCTTCTGCCACTCTCCTAGTTCATGCCATGGTCACCTCTCATCTGGACCACAGAAATGTCCCTCGAAGTGGTCATCCTTCCTGTTCCCTTTGTATCCACACTGCAACCAGTGGGGTTTTTCTCAGTCTTAAGCCTGATTATCTCATTTCCTAAATGGCTTCCTTCAGTGGCTCCCAGGTACCCTCAGGTTTATATCCCAGCTCCTCAGTGGGCTTGCAAGACTTGCATTTCCCTCCCAGCATCATCTCTGTCCCCTTGTTCCTCATCTCCTTAACACCTAGGATACACTCTTGTGTGCCATACTCCCACCCTGTGGAATTTCTGTTTGTCACTTCCACCTGGAATACCAGTCTGCTTTACCCCACCTTTGCAATCCCCTACCATTCTTCAGACCTTAGCCTCCATTTCACTTCCTCAGGACAGCCTGCCCTGGGCACCATGTCCAGAATGGGTGCTCCTCCCATGGTCCCCCATTGCCCCTCCTAGAGTTTTATCACAGCGCTGCACCCTTTATCGATTATGTAATTTTTCTCCTTTTTCTCTACAGCCCCACCCCTATATGTCCTAGGAGAATAGAAGCTGCCTTTCTTCAAGAGTGTATGCCCAGAATCAGCACAGTGCCTAGCATGTGGTCGGCTCACAATACATATTATGAGTTAAATCTTGCCCCTCTCAAATTCATATGGTTGAAACCCTAACCTTTCCTACTTCCCAATGTGACCTTATTTGGGGATAGGATTTTTGCAGATGCAAGTAGTTAAGGTCATACTGGAGTAAGGTGGGCCCCTCATCCAATACCACTGGTGTCCTTATAAAAAGGAATGCCTTGTGAAGAGGGAGACACAGGCACAGAGCAAAGATGGTATGAAGTTAATACAGGAGAAGACGATGGTCTACGAGCCAAGGAGAGCGGCCTGGAGCAACCCTCCCCTCACAGCCCTCTAAGGGAACCAATCTTGCTGACACCGTGATCACCTCTGACTTCTAACCTCCAGAACTGGGGGACCATGCGTTTCTGTCGCAAAATTCTGTGTGGTATTTTGTTATGGCAGCCCTAGAAAACAAATAAAACATATTTCTTCCCAGACTGAGTTTGCAACTCTTTTAAATGCGCTCCTGTAAGTAAAGACTTTGCGTGTGCACAAATGTACCCTAAACTGCCCCCTATTCCACAAATAGATGGACCCACAAGAATGGCAGGCCCAGGTGGCTGTTAGTCATCGCAGCAAGCAGCCAATTTTAGCTTTTGAATGACCCCCCTCTCCCTGGGTATTCCAAGAACTTCACCCAAATGGGCAGGGGTGGCGCCCCTCTCAGCAAGGCCCACAGCAGGGGGAATATGAGCTGAGGGGCAGGCAGGTGCTTGTTTTTCTCTCCCAGCCAGGCAGGAAAAGCAGCTGAGAAGGAACCAGGGGCAGGGGGTGAGGGGGGTAGAGCAGAATGCAGGGAAGAAGGGAAATGAGAGCAGGAATGGAGAATCAGAGCTGTGTTCATTCTGGACTCCAGAACCCCACCGCAGGATGTCAGTGCAGGCTGCACAGAAGCCAAGATGCAGGGATGAATTTCCCCCCTTCATAAGAAAACTTCTTCTCCTCCATTTGATTGCAGCCTCTAATAAGCAATTCTTCCAAATTTCTTCTGACTTAAGACGTTCAGAGTATGTTGAGCTAAAGAAACACCAGGATCATAATTATGGTTATTATAGGGAGTTGTTGTATGCCCATCACCACAGCATCTGGCTGTAATCACATGCTTAATGGAATGCAAGATGATCCACTGTTCATAATGGGCACTTTCCAAGCCAGGCAGCCACCAAGTGCCCACCCTCCCACTTGGAGGCCCAATAGAACAGATGCTTGTGGAAAGAGAAGATGCTTGTGCTGTCTGGAGGGCCAGTGACCTCGAGGCAGTGCTCAGGGAGAGTCCGTTCCATAACCAGGCCCTGGACTTGTATGGTTCCAACCAGCCAGTCAGTCAGGAAGTAGGCTCTCCCGACCTCTGGGTGGCAAGGTAGGTGTGTGTGTGTGTGGGGGGGGAAGGGTGTCCCATTGCACCTTTGATCACATTGAATCTCACAGATGGTGAAGTAGAGAGGTGTGACTGTAACATGTGGGCCCATGTTTGCTCTTGGTAGCCCCAAGCTCTTGGCCCCATTCTTCGGCAGCTAGGACTTTCCAACACACTGGAAAGGCAGAATGGAAGACCCCCTAGTCAAACAAGTTCTCTAGCATAATTGCCTTCATCTACTCTGGCTGCCATAACAAGACACCACAGCTGGGTGGCTTAAACAACAGCATTTATGTCTCACAGTTCTAGAGGCTGGGAAATCCAAGATCAAAGTGCCAGCAGATGCCTTTTTGGGTGAGGGGCCTCTTCCTGGCTTACAAATACCTGCCATTACCTTCTCACTGTTTCTTCACCTGGTGGAGATGGGAGGTTTGGGTATCTTTTTCTATTCTTATAAAGATACTAATTGCATCATGGAGGCTCCACCCCCCTGACCCCATCTAAACCTAATCTCCCAAAGGCCTCACCTCCTAATACCATTGCATTGCGGGCTAGGACTTCAACATACAAATTTTGAGGAGACAGAACTATTCTGTGCATAACAATATTCATAATTAAACTTGCCCTCTCTCTTTTTTTTAAGATTTTATTGGGGAATTGGGGGAGGGGAACAGTGTTGGGGCATTGGCGAAGGGGACCAACTAAGTTGTTGTTCTTCAATTTTCATTGTAGGGGGCACCATTCGCCACTGGCTTCCCATCGGCAGCACTTGGCCTCTAAGCTCAAGGTGCTGGGTTCAATCTTAGTTGAGGGTGGGTGTAGCCACTATCCCATGCAGGAGTCGAACCAGCAGCCTTGTTGTTAAGAGCACATGCCCTATCCACTGAGCCACCCGAGTGGCAGCTCAGCTCAAGGTGCCGAGTTTAGTCTTAGTTGGGGGTGGGCATAGCCCACTATCAAACAGGCAATCTTGTTACACCAGCTTGCCATCCTACCACCTGTTGGCAGCTCAGCGACAGCTCAGCTAGGGTGCAGCAGTCACTGGCCCATGTGGGAATTGAACAGGTGGCCCTGTTGTTCAGAGCTCGCACTCTCAGCCAATTCTTAACCAACTGAGCCACTAGGCTGGCCCCATTCTCTCTATTTTTTAATGCCACCCATTTCTTTCTTCAAATCTCAGTTTTGAGAGCTGACAAACCCAGAGTTACAGGTGCCCATCAGGCCTTATCACCTGCAGAGGGCATCGGACTCCAGGCCTCACCTGCCCCAGCCTCCAGACACAGTGCTTGCCCTGCATGCTGTGCTGGCTGCACCAGGTTTTGACTACAGTGGAATCTTCACTCATGTCTTCTGTGAGTTCCTTTAGATTGGTACTGTTAGCGACCTCAAGGCCACTTTATTCCATTGCGCCACACATTCCAGCTATCTCCATTAATTTACCCAAACATCAAACCCTATAGTCATCTCACCTCTACCATATCATCATGCTCTGTCTCTATGCTTCTTCTCTTTTATTCTACTTTTCTGCTGCTGTCTTCCCATTGTGGTTCCACTGCAAATAAACTTTTCTATTTCCTTTACTTATTCCATATCCCAAACTCCTCTGCATGCCCCTCAAAGCTTCTCAAACTCAACATGGCCAACAATGAACTTTTAATGTCCCTTTGCCTACCCTGTAAACTTATGTCTGTTCCATTGAGTAGTTAGTTCAGTTGGTAATAACGTTGCCCTTCCAATGAACTTACCCTTCTCCCTCACCCTACATCCTACCTACCAAGTCCTGCAGGGTTTACTCTCAAAATACTGCAGATGTCAGCATAGAGGGAAATGAGCATTAATGACCGTCCCACCCCCAGGTTTTTTCAAGTAGAAGATGGCCTCCCTGAAACTCAATCATTTTTTGAGGAGGACTAATTTAAAAGCTAGATAGTCAAATGTCTAGCTATACTTAAATGATTAATTTAGCTTCACACGCATACTGAAAATAACATAAAATATAAGATACTAATTTAGAAAAGATACTAATATAAAGTATAAGATACTCATATTTCGTGAAGCAGTTTTATTTAAACTTTTTATGTGCAATTTTGACATCAGTGTCTTTGTCACCCCTGGAGCCACCTGTACGATTAAAGTGGTTTCTGAGCAAATCAGGGTCAATTCTGTGGTGTTTGGGATACAGCATTTTTGGAATCCAGATGCAATTCTGTTTCTGGAAATGTTTCCTAAAGTCACAAAAACCATTGAAGCAGGTGGTTTTTTCAACTGTGTATTGTAATCCTCACGATGTAATTACTTAATATATTCATTTTAAAGTAATCTTCCAAACACTTGTTTATAACACTATCCAACATTTGTGATTGTGGAGTCATAACCCCAGAAAGAATTATTGCAGCTCTAGTAACTGACTTTGACTTAGTTTACTTTTTCTGAAAACTAAATCAGTCAGGAGACCTCTCTAACGCATTGATTCAAGCCATTTCAGGCAAATGTGCTTTTCTAAACATAGGGTGACCATATGCCCGGTTGGCTGAGGACAGTCCTGGTTTAGCATGTTGTCCCTGTGTAAACATCAATAGAACCATTTCAGAAGTGTCTCAGTTTAGATCATTAATCATGTAATTACATACCAGTTTGTTGTTCCAATTAAAGTAATTGAGAGGGCCGGCCGAGTGGCGCCGCGGTTAAGCGCTGGCTTGGGAAGACAGCGGCCCCGGTTCGGGTCCCACTTATGAGGGCCAGTGACAATGCCCTCAAAAAAAAAAAAAGTAATTGAGAGAATGTCCTTAATTAGGATTTATAAGGATTCAAATATAAGGTCACACTATCTTTTCTGAGGGATTCTATGGGGATGAGAAACATCTTGTTATATATTTAGGCACCAACAGTACATCTCAGTAACTCTCACACTAGCCTACCAAGTGGTTGCTCTGCTTCCAGGGTGTCACCCTCATTTAGCTCCTGCTGTCCTGTTTCTCCCCTGCTTACGACCCTTCGTAATGGTTCCTCATTGACTACATCAATGGTTCCTCATTGACTACATCCAAACTCCTAATGTGGCTTACAATGTCCTTTTTTTCTGATTTCCGTTTTGCTTCTTAAAACTCATTTCCTACTCTTCACTATGTGAGAGGCTGAATCATAGCCTCCCAAAATGCCCTGGTCCTAATCCTTGGTCTCTGTGAATAGATCTTGAGATGGAGAATTATCTAAAAATTGTTTGGGTAGGTCTGATGCAATATGACGATCCTTATGAGAAGGAAGCAAGAAGGTCAATGAGGAAGTAGGAAATGGGAGGGAAGTCAGAGGAAAATGTGGTATGATGACAGATGCACAGACTGAAGTCATTTGCTTTGAAGATGAAGGAAGGAAGCCACAAGTCAAGCAATGCAAACCAACAGCAGAAGACAAACCAGGCAAGGAAATGGATTCTCCCCTCAGAAGGAGCCTCCAGAAGGAGCCAGCCTGGCCCACACCTTGACTTAAGCCCAATGAAACTGAGTTCAGACTTCTGACCTCCAGAACTGCAGAGAATAAATGTATGTTGTTTAAAGCCACTCTGTTTGTGGTAGCGTGTTACAGCCGCCATAGGAAACACTACTCCCTCTTCCGTGCTTTCTATTCCAGCACCACTAGTCTGACGCTCACCACCCACACCACACATGTTCTTCGTTGTCTTCCCTGTTTGACTGCCATCCATGTTGCGTGCAACGTTCTTTCCCTCCTTCCCTCCTTCCTTTCTCCCTCCAGCCCCCATTTTCTTGGTCAAGTCCTATTTACCCATGTGACTCATCTTGGTCATTCCCACCACAGGAAAGAGTCCACTGACCTCCATGCCTACATCCACCTAGGTGGGGTCAGTACCCTTTCCCTGGCTCCCATGATCCCATTCACACGTCTCTAGCATTTCTTTTGCTATGCTGTACTAAAATGATCTATGTGCTCATCATCCCCAACAGTCCAGGAAAGGACTGTGTCTTATTTATTTTGCTATCTCCATATTTAATAGGTGCTCAATAATGGTTTGTGAAATGATTGAAAAAGTGAATTCAAATAACCAATGTGTCTTAAATATGAAATATGGGGTACTTCTTGTCATTTTCCAAGTGATTTGAGGGACAGCCTCCTACATTCAATATTCTATTATGTATTATCTTAGAAGCAACTGTGATTTGCTGCCAATTGGAGAGATGCTAGGAATCAAAATGGAAGAGTTCCAGGTTTTCCTTCATCCTTCCAAGAGGACTTTCTGGAATCCTGGTCCAGCAATAGATGTTTAGTGGATCAGTGGAAGCTTTCCCCTCAGATGAACTTGCTCACCAGGATTCTGGGGCCCCCATCTCTAAGCTCCATCAGGTAAATGGGAGCCTAAGTGCAAAGTGCTGTTTGCCAGAAATGTCTCACTACACTGCAGCCCAACTGGACTGTGCTTTTCCTCAACCTCTCTTCTGCCTCTGCACCTCTGCTCACTCCTTTTCCTCCTCTTAGAATGCTGTTCTCTCTCACTTTCCATGTTTTCATATTTCAACTAAACCCACTCATCCACTGAAGTTCAGCTTCTAAAGCTATCTCAAATATAGTTCGGATAAAGGGATATGAATAATTTCATCCCCATCCATCACTGCCATAAAAGCAGCTGAAGTTCAAGTTCCTCCAAGATGGAGCCAACATTTCTCTACAAAGGAGAGAACATTTTCAAAGGAAAGCAAGCACATCTTTATAATAAGGGTGGTGAAATCTACCATACAGGCCTCTGTGCATTCTCTTGTGTATATTCTGTGGCCCATTATGGTAATTTCTTCTCTTCTTTACCTTCTTTGTAACTGGGTGATTATACTGCAGATCCCTGGGTATGTATAATTTGCATTGCAGTAAGAGGCTTCATTTGATGCTTGTAAGTTATGGGCCCAGGGCTGAAGCTCTGATGTGGGAGTAGCTTCCACATTAAGTCAGAAGAAGTTACACATTTATGAGTGCAGCTCTGGGAATAAAGAACCTCTTTTCATAATCACAATTTAATGTTTAAAAATGAAATCTCAGTTACAGAAAAATAACAGGAACAGGCCCGCCATAAAAGGAAGAGGAGAGCTGAAATGAAGTACTCTCATAAAAGTTTCATAAAATACAACCACACACATATTATACACTTGGGAAAAATGCCATAAAATTTCTATTCAGGAAGAGGCAATGTTCCCTGGATCTCCTTTCCTGTTCAACAAGGATTTATTTGGAAATTTGAAGTCCCAACAGGTGAGTGTTCATAGGCATCATGACATTTCAGAGGAAAGAAGTTGCAATCACTGGGCTGGGAAGATGGGAAAAGAGAAATGAGCTGCATCTAGGGAAATCACAGGTTATTACTATCAGAAGACAAGGATTTTCATATAGCTGTGTGCTTCCTAATTTAGGTTTTATAAGAATATATAGTTTCTGTTGATCTTGAATTCCAGAGAAAGCATGGTGCGTTGAGGTTGGGCAGTTTCCCTGGTGGTAAGAAGAACTGAGTTCTAGTCTCATTCCACCTCCTAATTACCTAGTAACCCTCGACCAAGACCTTGGTTTCTTCATCTGTTTATCCTGAAGGTTGAATGAAGATATCTTCAAGGTCCATTCTATGTTTAATGTTCTAGTTCTTTTACCCAGGGCTTACTGGTGTGTGAGGATGAGTTTAGTTAGCGTCCCAGCCTATAGCAGCCAAGGCAGAATCTGTACCTGAAGAATATCATTCCAGTGTTGATCTACATAGAAGAGTTAGTGATACAGAGCCTGGTATTTGATCCATTTCTGTTTTGTTGGTCTGGGCAGAAAGGATACTATTCTAAACCCCAAATCTTCCATAGAGGTGATTTCTCTGTAGAAAGTGTGTGTGTGTGTGTGTGTGTGTGTGTGTGTGTGTGTGTGTGAGAGAGAGAGAGAGAGAGAGAGAGAGAGAGAGAGAGAGAGAGAGAGAGAGAGATCTGAGAAGTAGAGTTGAAATTTACAGAATTGACAAACCACGGGCAGGGAGGTGAAAATGAGGCAGCCCTGAGCTAATGTCTATTAGCAAAAAAACAGCAACAGAAAAGTACCCATAAATGTAAATAACACTCAAATAATGTTGTTCTCTGCACTCTAGCTATAGTTTTGTGTTTAAATAAGATGTATATGGAGTAAAGCAATTTCAGTTCCTAAGAAATTCATTAAATCAAATTATTTGTCTATTTAAGATTACCTATGATAAAGTTCTTCTATCCGATATAATAAATCATGATAAAAATTCCGAGGCTTCTGCCCTATAAACAAAATGGTACAGAAGTTCTGTTGAATTTTATTATTCTGAAATTTGATCTATATGGAATTGTGTATAAAATATAACTGGATGAAGAATCTATAATGACAATTCTGAACTTCAATCTTCTTTTTTTAGTCATTTGACCTATTTGGAGGCAGAATGCAAAGAGTTCAAACTTTGGGGTCAGGCAATCCTGGGCTCCAATCCTGGCATTGCTACTTCTGTTACTTTGGGTGAGTTTTGTGAAGATCTGTTTAAATTTCAGTTTCCTCCCCTATTCAATGGATATAGTATATTTGCGGATGGTTGTGAAAATGAAAGATAATGTATTTAAGTACACAGTGAAGAGCACTTAATAGGAGCTTCATAATAGTAGCCATTACTATTCCATTCAATTGACTTAGTCTGTTGCAATACTCCCAGCTACACATCTACATGTAAGGTGAGAAAGCACTCATCTATCCTGGATATGGACATGAGAATAGGCTCTCTCCTCACGTAGACAGAGGATCCTGGAGGAAGCCCTGCTAACACGAGCACACATGAAAACTACTCTCCGGAGTCCCACCCCGATTTTCCATGGGCATGGGTGATAGGGTTAGGATGGGCTCTCTCACCCCATTCTAGCTACATCATTATTGTAAATGTCCCTCTCCCCTCAACATTTTGTCCCTCATTAGAAGGTCTAATGACCACCTTTGAGGAAGGTTCTTACTTGCATGAGGTGGGAAACTGGCCTGCAGCTGTCTATATCACTTGGTACAATACACAGAATTTACAGAGAACCCAGTCTGGAAGAAGTGCTAATGAAATGTGCAAAAGCCCTGGCAGCTAAAAAGAGGTGCTGTCACCCACCTTGCTCAGAACTCACCAATAACCCCTCTTCATTAAAAACAAACAAACAAACAAACAAACAAACAGAATAAAAGAAAACAGAGAGAAATGAAAATTCCTTAGTATGGTCTACACTGTCCGACAGGATCTAGCTCCAACCCATGATATTTCCCACCGTTTCCCACCGTTCTCTCCTCAATCTGCTTAGGCCACATGGGTCTTGCTTCACGCCTTTGAACTTCTATTCCTTCTGCTTGGAAAGCCCTTCTCTGGATCTTTGTATGGCTCACTTTGTCGCTATATTTAAGCATCTGCTCAAAGAGGCCTTCCTGGGCAACTCTGTGTGACGTGCCCTCCACTCTTCTCCCCTTTTCCCCTCTCTCCTCTAAGCACCTTCTTTCCTTTCCTCTTACTCTTATCTCCTACTCTGTTCCCTGCCCCCTTTTTGCACTTAACACTAAGAATATTTTTAACTTATTTTTCCGTATTTTCTTTTAATTGTCTTTCCTGCCCTCTAGATTTTAAGTCTCATAAGAGGGAGGGATGGCCTTGCTCATCTCTATTTTGAGTGCTTATAATAAATAATACCTGGCAAGTAGGAGATGCTCAATCAGTTTTTGCTGCATGAATAAATTAATAAACAGGAGCAACAGACTAGATTTTCTCTCATATTAGGTCATGACTTTCCATCTCTAAGATGCTGTGGATATTTTTGAAGTCTAATTAGGTTTGGAGTGTCAATGCATTCCTATTTTCAGTTTATACAAGGACATGTGTACTTAAGCCAGTTCCTTTTTAGAAGCTATGTGATATTACATTTAGTAGTATTATATTTTCTTCTAATTTAAGATGCTCTAGTCTTAAAGCAAGTGTATGTTTAGGTGGGTGGTGAAATCACCCAGACAGGTTTCTTTGTATATTCTCTTGTGTATATTCTGTGGCCATTATGGTAACTTCCTCTCTTTACCTTCTTTGCAACTGGGTGAGTCTTAAAGCTGCAGAGGTATTTGGGTTCGCTACTGCAACAAAACAGTTTATAAGGATACTATAAACAGTACCAATAATACTATTTATAAGGGATTTTAGCCCCAGAATGGAAGCTCAAGGAGGGCAGGAACCAAATCTGTTTCTCTCACTGTTTTATGCCCAGAACTTAGCACAGTGCTTGGCACATAATTTGTTGAGGAGCTTAACTCTTGTTTCTCCTGGTGACGTTAGCATTATAGATAACTAATAAGACTATTGATTATTGCCTTAGCCTTTGCATCTAAGTACCCACCCAGTAAAGTTATTGCAGCACTGACTCCCCATGGGAGGACTTCCCAGTCCTCTTGAGAGTTATTGAAATTTTCCTACTGTCTTGGTGCTTGGTAGCTTCATTCAGTGCATGTTGCTTCTATAGCTATTTCCATGCCTTTGTTCCCATCTACTGCCAATTTGTACTTGATGTTTGGCTGTAGTCACCACAAGCATGTCCAGAGATGGAGCGTTGTTATGTCTTGACTCATGGACTAGGCTTTCTTAGCCCAACCTTAGACAACAGTGCCTCATGGTAACTTGAGATTTTGTCAAGTGTCCAACATGCAGTCTGAACCTTCAGTGTGAGGTTCTGAGAGTAGCTTACCCAAGACTGCACCAGATGATTGAAAGGCACCATGTGACTCTTTCTGCCCCACCAGAGTGTCCCTAGTAACTTGCGTCTTTTGATTCTCTCCTACCTTAGGGTGATTTTAACATCCCTCCCATCCTTATTCTACCCACTAGACACTAGGAAGGCTTCATCTGCCCTCTTGGTCTGAAAATTCCTCTTTAACACCTGTTCCTAATCTCTAAAGGTGCTCATGCAAATAAGACCGCCATAGATCTGAAGTTACTGGCTGGTGCAGATTAATTCCCTACTTAGATTTTTGCTGTGTACTCCAATTCATCAACCAATATTCAAGCATGAAAAAAAAAATCAAAAGTGGAAAACTTTACTACAATTCCAACAATTTTTTTTCAAACCTTTCTACCTTAATATTTACTTATTTAAAAAATACTTTCTCCTTAAAAGAGTAACAATCCCAAATAAATTTTGCTTTATTGTCATCAAAGCTGAAATCAGTGAAGCATTCTTGATTTTTACTTTATTTCACATTTTTTTATTTTTCAGAATAATAGTTCAACGACTTTCTGAATGATATTTCACAATAGCCACATGCCTGACACCTCTTGCCTCTCTGAGAGTAGGAATTTCCATTTCCACTTCAGAAAGTCAGTTTCATTTAAGGACATATCTATTCATCAGCAGAAGACCCCATTTTTTTAAATGGAAGATGGACTATTAACTTATCTTTGTATTATGTAGGACCAACTTAAAGATTTTTCCATTAACATATAAGCTAAATTTTTCCAGCTCAGGATGAACAATGGGCCTCATGGGGAACAAAACAAAACAAAACAAAAACAAAAAAAACCCAAAGCATATGAGTGCTAAAATGTTTTAACATTTATTTATAGAGTGCTTACTATGTTGCCAGAGAGCCTGTTAAGTACTGTTGATGCAAAGAGAATTAGCTGTGTTCTATACCCTTAAGGAGTGAGGAGTTTAGTGGAATACACAGTCTCACTTTTGTCATGGTTAAGTGAACAATCATTCTGCTGGATATAACAGATATATTTCAGACCGCTAATGGAACTGAAGATGGAAGCATCTCCTTGCCTGCTCTAGTTTGTGGTTTGGATGAGGGAGATGGATCAGACATTGAAAATAAAGACGGCATTTTCCTTTCCTTTTGTCCTTTTTTCCTTTCCTCCCCGCTTCCCTTCTCCCTCCCTCCCTTCCTCTCTTTCCTCTCCTTCCCTCTCTTCCTCTATCTTCTACCCACCTTTTCTTCCCATCACCCCACTAATTTCTGCTCTTCATTTCCTTTCACAATCTAGTAGTAGGTGAAGAATGACTCTTCTTTGGATCTCTTGTCCCAAAATGGAAAAAATAATGCTCATTCTCTCAGTTTCTTTAAGGTATTTGGTCTCAAATCATTTTTACAATAACCTTTCAAGAGCCACCCGCCCATCTGCTGAAGGTAAGTAATGCTCTGATGTCCAGACTCCTTTCTTTGCCACAGGGGGGAGGCTATTTCTTACACACTGGGAATGAGGCAGTACGTTTGGTGAATTTATTGCTAGCCTGCTTTATGGAGCTGTTGGCTCATTAAATTGTTTCTTAATGTTCAAGCTACCTGATAAGACCTGATAAGACCTGATAAGACCATCTGGACTCTACTCTGGGTAACACTAGCTATTTATACCTCCAAATTATCTACACTTCCAAGTAAAGTGGCCAGTTTCACTCTCACTATTTAAGTCCTACGTCCATTGGGAAACAGAGGTAAAAAGTTTTTAAGAGTTCCCTGATCTCTTCTTGCATTATTTGACTTGAAACATGAGAGTTTTAGGTTTTAAATCATATATTTATGCAAAGTAGTTTAAAATTATGACTGATATTTATGTTAATAATATCAACTGAATACCGACTACCTGGTTGGAGCCATTACTGCATTCTATTTTTTAAATTAAAAAAGCTGATCATCAGAAAAGTTAGGTATCTTTTCCAAAACTACGCAGCTAGTAGATGGCAAAGCCAAGATTTAAGCGCAGATGTATACAGTAATATGAACACTGTCGTATGTATAAATTTATATTATGTCATGGAAATTATATGATAAATCATTCTCATGTTTATTTTATTTTTAAGTATGGTTGTAATTAAAATAGCACCTTTTCTCCATACAAAAAGCTTGTTTTGGGGAGAGGAAATGACAATTGATGATAGATGTCAGTAAATTTTTAGAACTAAGAAATGTGGTTTTATTTGTCATTAAATGTAAGCACTGACTATTTATTTAATAACTTGATAAAATTATATTAGGATGATAGGAGGGGGAAAATGTTTGGGTGGGGAGGTGAACAGTTGTAAGTATGAGGCCAAATTTCTCTTTGCCCATGGTAGGAAGCCAAAAGAAAAAAAAAAAGTGGGACTATTAAAAAACAAATTTGGGTTAGAAACATGGAGATAAAAATCAGGAGATACAGTGAAAAAATTGAAAGTAGTCCCTTGTATAGCAGGACTGGAGATGCAGAAGACTAAGACCTTATAGTACACTTGACTTTTAAAATTACATTTGAGTAATACCCTGATGCAAAATACAATAAAACAAATTCATGTACATTGTAGATAACGTAGGAAATACAGATTAGTATAGGAATAACAGAGATTATCTCTGAATAATTTTACCACGCAACTTTTACCATAATTAACATTTTAGTTTGGTTTCCTCTGATAAAAATTTTTGTATGTTTGTATATTTGTATGTTTACATACATATTAAAAAGGATTCTGTTTTTGAAAATGCTTAGTGTCATAGGTATTCTCTTGCATGATTAAAACCTTTTCCTAATTTTTTGCATTATATTCAGTTGTATGGATATTACGTAATTAGTGATTTTTTCTACTGTTGGGCATCTAACTTTAAAAATGTATTACTTCATTTAGTCAATACAATAACATTATGAGTTACTTCCATTATAATCCTCTTTTAGAAAAGGAACCTTGAAAAGTTTACATAATGTGCCGTTATGGGCTGTATTACGTCCACCCAAATTCATATACTAAAGCCCTACCCCCAGTATCTCAGAATATGACTGCATTTGGAGACAGGGCCTTTAATGAGGTAATTAAGTTAAAATGAGGTAATTAGGGTGGGCCCTAGTTCAATATGACTGGTGTTTTTATAAGAAAAAGAAATGAAGACACAGGCAGTTATAGAGGGAAGACCCTGTGAGAACACAGGGAGAAGAATGGTCATCTGCAAGTCCTCAAAAGAGACCAACCCTGCTGACACCGTCATCTCAAACTTCCAGCTTCCAGAACTGTGAAAAAATTAATTTGTTTTGGTTAAGGCACGCAGTCTGTGGCACTTTATTTTGGCAATCCTAGCTAACTAATGCATGTGCCTATGGCCATGTCACCAGTGAAGGCTAAATCTGGGTAAAAAATACAGGTCTTTTGAATCCAGATTTCACATCCCAAGCTCCTTCCCTAGCACTCTGCTGTGTTAACATACACACATGTGCGTGTACATATACCTTCAGCTTCCAAGGAAGGCATGATCTCTCTTACACAAGTTGATGCTCTCATCTTCTCCCTTTGCTTTTATTTCCACTTTTCTCTTTATCTCTTCTTATAATGTTTCCAAATTCTCCTTCTACTTTTTTTCCTTTCTGCTATTCTTTCCACAGTCATGCGTGGGCAGTTTTTCTCACAATAAACACCTGTGTTTGGCGGATCTACTTTTTATATTCTCACTTGTAGGTCTGTAACTGTCTCACATTCTGTCTCTTCAATTTGTTTTTCAAGGCACACCTGGTTAAGGACATGATGTCACGCTGGGCTCTCAGGTGTTAATTGGGATTAATATAAGAACAAACTCCACAGCGTAATGCAATTTCTAATATGAATTGAGATTTGATATGATCAAAGAAAAACAAAGAATATCATCATTGGCCTGGGATGTTCTTGGTTTGTAACTATCGTTTTAGCTAGTTTCTCCTTGGCATACTCTCTGGGCATTGTATAACGCCCCCCACCCCCGCACCACCACCACCAGCAGCGCCCCCACCCCAAATCCCACCTTCTTCTCCAAGATCCCATGATCAACAAAAATAAGTGACACTCTTTGGATCAATTCTTGCCTTTATTTAAGCAGGTGCTAAATAATTATAGACATACTTAGCATTTAAAGGGTGTGTTTCCTTTAAGTCCTTAAAACACATGCTCATATTCATGCTTCCAATGTAAAAATAAATTCCAAAGAGAAGAAACAAAGAGAAGAATAAAATCTCAAATCTTGACTAGTTCTGGTACATAGAAATGGGACAGGTGCTTTCACCCTCCTGAAATCAATATTTCATTCTAAAGCGAATGAAAGTTACTTTGGCTTAGAACCTCTATAGAAACAATGAGGGATTTGAACTCTTCTTTCTGAACGTACAGACATGAGTTATGTACACTTTCCAGGGAGTCACATGGAATTGGTAGACATATTGACATCCAGAGATTGTGTAGTTGTGTCACACATCTAATTTTCAGGCTCACAGATTTAAAATATCTTGAGAATGATGAGAGTTGACAATGAGGGTTGCTAGACACTGAAGAATTTTTTGAGTTATTGTTCTTATGTCCTAGAATCTACTCGCTTGAAATTATACAGTTATTTGATAGCATCTCATATTTCTCCAGTGGTTCTGCATAAAGGTAGAGAAATGGAGTTAAATGGCTTCTCAGGATCCTTTGAGCCCTAATGAGTCTCAGCTTGCCACCTCTCCTGCAGGCCACCAGATGGTGGTAACCAGAATCACAGCAAGTTCTATAGCCCCATGAAAATAGTAATTAATAAGAGGCATATCCAAAATCGTTATGGGACTTGTTCACCTTCTTCTCCTCAGATGCCTTAAATGTGTTAGAATTAAATGGAGGGATGTCTGTGACATCCAGAGAATGGATATGCAAAAGGACTAATTAAAGAGGATGTCATTTCCCCCTCATCTTTTTCGTTGTACAACCTCTAATGAAGCCATGAAGATTCATTGATGTGTTCTAAAGAGCTGTGATTGCAGCAACTTAAACATTTTCCAGCTGGAATTTGGGTTAAAATAACCACTAAATTAGGAGAGTACCAATCCTCCTTCTTTTAATTGTGTAGATAAAATATAATCCCAGTAGAATTTTTCTTAGAACCCATCTGGATGTCCAGGAAAAGTAATATAAAGAATCCAAAATGTGCTTGGGTGGATAAAATAATGAGCATGTTTTGATGAATTTCAAGTCATTTAAAAAATTTCACTCTAGGGCTGTAAAAGTAAGCTTTGACCTGGAAAATATTTCTGGATTGTATGAGGACTGATTTTTTGTGTGTGTGTGTGTGATAAAGCTATATCTTTTTAAAAATTGCAACTGTATAAAGATATGGAGAATTAAAACTTGCATTGCAGTAAAATCTGGGCAATTGTATGATTACATAATTTCCTTGTTTCTCTAGAGACATGTGAATAATAAAAATAGCCCCAGAATCACTTAATGTAAACTTTGTTCATTTAGACATTCACACAACACTTCATTTTTGTGGTTGTTTCCTGTTAATGGATCACTTATGTTACCCTAATTTTACTTTCACATTTTGATTCTAAGTATTACAGGAACAATTAAATGATTATGAAAGTACTATTTGTGAAAAATTTAAAGCAAACATACCTCTTTTTTTCTAACATCTTTTAAAAAAACACAAAGTCTTAATATTTTTATATTTACTCTCCTTGTTGTTTTGCTTGCTATCATTTTTATACACATGACCTCAAGTCTATACTTTGTGGGTTAAAGGTAATTCAACAACCTTGGACATTCTCTTTGTGCTCAGCTTCATGTTAGTGTACCTAGAGGAGATACAGACACATTTAAAGCCCTCTAGTGCTTTCCAATTGGCCAAAATTAATTTTATTTCATATGTTTTCAGTTTGAATATATTTAATTTTTAGTGGGAAAAAGAAGTGTTTGTAATACTCCGGGTTCTATATTTTTCTTTCTAGGCTGCTCCAATTTATTTATTTATTTCCTTTCCTTTTATTTATTTATTTTTTGAGGGCAGTGTCACTGGCCCTCATATGTGGGACCCGAACCGGGGCCACTGGCTTCCCAAGCCAGTGCTTAACCACCGCGCTACTCGGCTGGCCCGAGGCTGGTCCAATTTAGGAAATGGAATCCTCTCAAGTCATGAGTGGAGAGACAAAAGCATTCAGTTGCTTCTATATTACTGAAATCTTGGGGGTAAAATACCACATATTTGGGCCCTTGATTATGTTCACTTAAACCCTTATGTTTCATGTGTGTTAAGCCTTGTTTCTCCCATAACACTTGAGCTTTTGAGGTCAGAATTGTGCCTCAAGTTTTTTTTTTTCTTTCGTAGTCTTCTATCTGGGTTTCTAATAGATGTTCAATAAATAAATAGATATTCAATAAATAAATAAGTGAAACAAACTGTGTTTGATGGCAATTAGCATTGCCAAATAGTTTGGTATTAAAGTTAGTGTCCTTGGGTCATTTGGACAATCTGTATTTCTTCAAAGAAATCCTGAAGACCCAGTGAATTACTCTATTTGGTAAGGGAATTCATTCAATTACTTCCAAGCAATTAACTTTTTGTTTTCTTGATTCAAGTAGAACTCTGTATTGATCTTATTTCTTCATGTTTACAGCTCTTCTCAGACTTCTGTATCCCAAGTTTCTCTATCTTCTCAAACATTGGAACCTTTGACTTTTGGAGGGATTTGCCATCATTCCCCCAAAACAGTTACTGGATGTTTTGTGCTCATTTGTCTGGAGCTCCTAACCACCGTGAAGACACGTGTACTGGTTTTGGATGCCTGGCTGCTTAGACCCACGTGATTATTACATTTATTCCCAGCTGAGTGTGCCTTGGGATTGGCGGGAATTTGGGGACCATATTAGTCCTCAGGTGTGTTCAGTTAAGTCAGAGAATTCACTTCTGAAGTTAGTCTAACTGTAAAGGGGACATTATTGGATGAACATGGGATGGTTCTCAGAGGGGAAGAACCATGTAAACAGGAGTCAGATTAGCTCCAGTGGTGTCAGGCCTAGAGCCAGACGCTAGTTAAGCATCCTCTCCTTCTTGCCTCTCTTCCCCACTTTCTTCTCTGGGTTAGCTTAATCCTCTCCTCCATACAGGCTTTCTACATGTAGTAAACACATGTAGTAAAAGTATGGCTGCTCCATATTCATATCCTTCCAGGTCTATAAATTGAAAGGTAAAATCCTGTTTTTTTTTTTTTATTAAAGTTATCACCTGGAGAGGAGAACTCTAATGGCTAAACTTGACTTATTTGCTCATGTGTGGACCTGTCACTAGCGTCAGAGGGATGGATTACTGTGATAGACCCTGCCTTGGTCACACGAACACCCCCATGACCGGGAGGTGGGGCCTCAGTGTAATAGACCCCACGAAACCCAAAAGATGGGAATGAAGAGCAGCTTTCCCCCAAACAAGGATTAATGTTGACCACCTACTATGAGCTGAATTGTATCCACCTTCAAATTTATATGTTGAAACCCTAAACTCCAATGTGACTATATGAAGATAGACTTTGCGGGAGGTAATTTAGATTAATGGGCATAAGGTGGGTCCCTAATCTAGTATGACTGGTGTCCTTATAAGAAGGAGAGAGAGGGCCGGCCGAGTGGCGCATTGGTTAAGCGCTGGTTTTGGGATGCCAGCGGCCCCGGTTCGGATCCCACATGAGGGCCAGTGACACTGCCCTCTACAGCTAACAACAGCTCCACCTGGAGCTGGGCTGTGCGAGCCCCGGTGATGGTGTGGGCTGCAGCCCCTGCTGCAGTGGGCTGCCATAGGCTATAGTGAGTGGCCCGCAGCCAGTGTGAGCGGCTGGCAGCCAAGAGTGAGCTGCCAATAGCCGCGGTGAGCGACATCCAGAGGCCAGCGACCGATCTGCCTCATCCGGGAAGAGCGCAATGACGATACCAACAGTGAAGCAACATCCTCCGCAACTAAACTGAAGAACAAAAAGAGAGCAACTTGTCTGTTCCCCTTCCCCGATTTCCCAACACTGTTCCCCTCCGCCAATTCCCCAATAAAATCTTTAAAAAAAAAAAAAAAAAAAAAAAAAGAAGGAGAGAGAAACATGAGGAATGTGTGCATACAGAGAAAAGGCCATGTGAAGACACAGCCAGATGGCAGCCATCTGCAAGCCTACAGAGAGCCCTTAGAAGGAATCAAACCTGCTTAAACTTGATCTCAGATTTCCAGCATCTAGGAGTGTGAAAGAATAAATTTCTGTTGCTTCATTTTTTTTTTCTCAGTCTGTGGTATTTTGTTAAGGCAGCCCTAGCAGACTAGTACACTGTCCTAGGTATACAAATAGTACCCACGAGGTAGTACCTGCTATACTCAGTTATGTCTTGCTTTCTGAAACTGTCTCACACATTCTGAAACTGTTTGCAAAAGGAAGTTCTGGGCTCAGGAAATAGCTAGCTTTATATAGAGATGCTCGGAGATTTAACAGGGCTAGTCACCTGACCCAAGGGCAGCCCGTCCATAGGCTAGCTGGGAAGAGTGTGTGTGTGTGTGTGTGTGTGTGTGTGTGTGTGAGAGAGAGAGAGAGAGAGAGAGAGATGGAGTTGGGGGACAAAGGTTATTAACTAAACCATTTAGATTAGCTTCTCCTAGGATTTGGATCAGGGAAGGCTGGTTCATTCCTGGCAAAAAGAGAACAACGAAGAGTCTTCTGGGGAGGCAGAATCTCGAACACAGAGAAAACTGGAGGGTAACAAATTCTTCATGTGACCTCAGGTCCTGACAGCTTTCCATTGGGTGAATAACTTGTCCCAGTTTTCCTGGGACTTTTTGGTTTTGACTCTGAATGTCCCACTTCCTGGTTTATTTTCTAGTTTGTGGTGGCTAAATTGGCCTCTGTTCTTTTAACCCTAGGAGTCCAATTATGTCTACAACTGTTTTAATTTTTTTTCTGACTCTATTATCCTGTGAGATTGATTATACTGTAAACTGTTTTTTTTTCTTTTAACAAAACAGCACTCTCTGTGAGTGATCTCCATATGTAGCCCTGGAGAAGAGAGGAGAGAGAGAGAGAGAGAGAGAGAGAGAGAGAGAGAGAGAGAGAGAGAGAGAGAGAGAAGAATATGAATGTGTGGCCATGTATGGTAGTGAAGGGGATAGGAGTGGGGTAAGGTTTTTGCAGGGGGCAGGGGTCAGTGAGGGAGCAGGACTTGGTGATGTAGATGAAGTTGTGATTAGAGAGAATAAGTATGAAGTGAAATAAAAGTCCAAAATGAGCTCTGAATATCTACCCTATTGTTCAGTGCCTGTGGGTAAATGTGGAAGCTAGTTTGCTATAGCAGTGGAGTAATGGTTACTGCAGAATGCCTCTTTGTCTCTCCTTCCCTTTGTGAACACAATCACCATTAATTCAAAAGGAGAAGCAGGTCAAATGAAATCATCCTGTACATATGTCCAAGGCTCTTTTTGCAAAAATTTTTTCTATCACCCTATGTTTCTGTTTTGCTAAAATTTTCATCTTTAAAAAATACCCATTTTTGTTTTGTTTATTTATTTATCAAAGATTTTTATTAAAAATATAACTAACATACAACATTATATTAGTTTCAGGTGTCCACCATAGTTGTTCAACATTTATATACCTAAAGAACTGATCACCACGGTAAGTCCAGCAACCATCAGACACCATACCATGCTGTCACAATACTATTGACTATATTCCCTGTGCTGTACATTACATCCCCATGACTTACTTGTTTTATACCTGGAAATTTGGACCTTTTATTGCCCTTGACCTTTTCCTCCCTTTTCAATTTTTCAATTACAGTTGACATTCAATATTATTTTATATTAATTTCAGGTGTACAGCATAGTGGTTAGATATTTATATAACTTAAGAAGTGATACCCCTGACTAGTCTAGTACCCATCTGGCACTATACATAGTTATTGCCATATCATTGACTGTATTTCGTATGCTTTACTTTACATCCCCATGACTATTTTGTACCTACAATTTGTACTTCTTAATCCCTTCACCTTTTTTACCCTGACCCCAACCCCCTCCCATCTATAACCCTGAATCTAGTACCCATCTGACACCATACATAGTTATTACAATGTTATTGACTGTATTCCTTATGCTATACCTCACATCTCCATGACTACTATGTAGCAATCAATTTGTAGTTTTTAATCCCTTCCCCCCTTTCACTCACCCCCTAAACCCCTCTCCCACCTGGGAACCAAGTGGGTGTGGGTTCATCCTATTTCGTGTCTCCATTCCTCCTGTCAATCTCGACGTTGCTTCTTCTTTATATCCTCAGTTATAGAGTTTCTGTTCAACTAGACTTGAGATGGTTCTCCAGGTTGATTGTTCTATAATTTAGTTGTAATTCTGATGTGTTCACATGTTGAGGCAAGCACAGCGTTTATCTGCTCCACCATTTTGGATCTCCTTGTTCTACTTAAAACAATGTTTTACTTACTTGTTAATTTTGTAGGTTCTACCTTCATCACGCCTCAGGAATCATCTTGCCAAGCTCTACAATCAAGCTCTACAATGACCTCCTCATTACTAATTTTTGTGGTACCTTCTCCAATTCAACTGACCTTCCTTATCCTTTCTAAGATTTGACACTGCTATTTCCACATTTTTGAAACTCACTCCTCCTTTTGTTTCCAGGATACTGATTTTTGTGGTTTTTCTCTCTGTTTGCCTTGGTTAACTCCTTTCTCCTCTGTTTCCTGTTAATGTTGGCATTGCCAAAGGGTCTTCTTGATCTTTGTCTTTTGACATTCTCTAGATCCTATTTGGATGAACTCATCTTTACTCCCACATCATGATAATTTCCAAGTATTCACCTCTAGGGCATTCCTTTCTTCTGCTACTTAGAACTGTTTTTACAACAACCATTGGACAACTCCATCTTTACAGTCTCCAAAGCCCTGAAATTCAGCATGATACAAACCAAGTTCTTTCTTTTGCCTCCACCTCTTTGTTACTCTCTGGTTTAATGACAACACCATCCAACAATCAGCTGGGACAGAACTGCTGTCTATTTTCTCCTCTTTCCATAGTAATACAATTCCATATTTTTAGCTGCACTAATAATGGCCACTCAGAATACTTTCCCAGTCTCTCTGTGGCTAAGTTTTGGCCAAAGGAATGCAAATAGATGTGTCATGTGACAGCTTTTGAAAACCTTTAAAATATTCCTAGCATTTTTTCCTTTGCCCTTATTTTCTTTGTTCCTTCCTCCATCCTGTTGCCTGGAATGTGAATGTGATGACAGGGTCTTGAGCTGCCATTTTGGACCCAAGACTGAGGCCACACCTTAGGAATACTGAATTACAGGCAGGAAGAGCCTGGGTCTCTGAGGACTTCAAGGAGCAGAGCTGTTCTAATCCTACATTGCCGACTTGTGGACTTGCATACAAGGGATAATAAGCTTTGATCTTCTCTAGCCTTTGCTATATTTTGTGTTTGTTGCTCACAGCCAAACCTAATCCTAACTGATATATTAGCCAAACCAAAATCCTAGAGTAATGCTAGACAATTCTCTCTCTTCCAAGACCCACAATCAATCAGTCATCAAGTCCTACTGAGATTACCACTCTGGTATCGTTCTCTCTTCTTTCAAGCCTTTGTTTTTCCAGTGTTGGTCTTCAGTTTCATTCTTTTCCAATATATGCTCCACACTGCCACCAGAATGACTTTTTTTTTTAAGATGAATCAAATTCTTGCTCTATCTCAGTTATTATAATCTGCAATTATTCTCTACTGTCTACAATCCTTAGTGTGGAAAACTCTTCATGATCTATGTCTCATAATTTATCTCCTGCCACTCTGCCATAGTCATGTTTCTCAAAGGCCTTATAGTGCTAGACTGTGCCATCTGATATCATATCTCTGTGCCTTTGCATGTGCTGGTCCTACCATTCGGTGTGCCCAGCATTTTTCTCCTCAACATTCATCCAGAGTGTTTGGGCAAAACTCCTAAGAGGACGGGGCTGATAATGTCTCCCTTTGTGGCAGGAGTGAACCTTACATATACATCTGTATTGTAGTTTTACCTCTGTTCTATAATTACTTGTTCATATGTATCTCTCTTTTAGACTGTGTGCTTTTTGATGATAGAAACCATATTTTTTCTCTCCTCATAGTCAGCACCTTACCCAGTGTCTGGGACATAGTAAGTGCACACTGACTTAACTGCCTCTCTACTTCCACCTTTGCACCCCATCTCTGTTAGCTGCTTATTGCTGCTATAACAAATTAGCACAAGTTTAGTGGCTTCAAACAAAACACATTCGTTATCTTACAGTTGCGGAGATGAGAGGTCTAACATGTTCTGGCAGGTTGCATTCCTTCTAGAAGCTCTAGGAAGAGAATCTGTTTCCTTGCATTTTCCAGCTCCTAGTGGCTGCCCACATTTCTTGCTCATGACCCTCTTCCGTCTGCAGAGCCAGCAATGATAGTGAAGTCGTTCGCATTGCGTCACCTTGCTCTGACTCTCCCGTCTCTCTTGTTGTCACACCTGGCCCATCTAGATGATACCGGAGAATCTTCCCATCTCTTCCCATTTGATTAGCGACCTTAACTCCCCTTTGTCATGTGACATAGTATATTTCAGAGGTTCCAGGGATTGGACATGGCATTATTCTGCCTATCACACCATATCAAGTCTATTACCACAGTGACCTCATGACAGTCCATTAGCAACATACATTAGATAACATTGCAGCTCAGTTTAAAATTTGCCAATAACTTCTAACCTCAGTTAGGGTCAAAGTTCTTGTAAAAATCATTCCTGTGCCTTACAGGGTCTGAGTCCTTTCTTCCTCCTGGATTGCCCTGCTCTAGCCAATACCAAACATACCAAGGAAAATCTTGCCTTAGGGCATTTTCCTCAGATATCCACATGGCTCCCTCCCCTAGTAGCTGCAGAAATCTGATCAAATATCAACTTCTCTGTGAATTTCTTAACAAAGGTATATTTCGTTTTCCCTATAGTCCTTATCTTTATATAACCTATGGTATATTTATTGTTTTTAATATTTTTTGTCTTACCCATGTCAGCTAGGGTGAAAGTGGGATTTTTGTTGTTGTTGTTATTCACTGTTATGTCTCTAGTTCTTAGAAAAGTGACTAGCACATAGAAAACTCACAATAAATATTTAGTGAGTGAAATACATGGATGGATGCATGCATGAAGCACTGTTGCTTTATCCAGAGCTGGAGGGAGTTTATTAGGTGAAAGGAAATGGAAGGCTAGCATTAAGTAGAGGGCTTGGATTTATCACAAATCTGTTTTTTAACAAAAGGAATTCTCTCATCTTTATCATACAATGAAGAGACCCATATCAGCCTCTAAGGAGAGTTCATAAGTCAACATGACTAATTTTTCAAAGATTTATAAGAATTTGCCTTAAAAATACTTCAAGAGAGGAAGAGATTGCCCCATAGCATGCAGGTCCCTCGGCAGATGCCATGCAAAGCTGGCATCTCTGTGAGCCTGAGAGCCAAGACAGAAAGGGGAGCACATGTTAAGATAGACATATTTAAATTTTTCTAAGTCCTCATTTAAAAAAGTAAAAATGCTCCCTTATTAACTTTCACATTGTTTTCTTCCTTTATCCAGGAAATGTTAAAAATAGCTAACTCCTCCATATTAGCACATACATTTCCTGACAGAAATCCTATGCTATGCAAATGTTAAGTGGTAAAACCTATAATATGAAACACACACACACACACACACACACACACACACACACACACACACACACACACATGCACACACCTATATTTAGAAAATCTTAAATCTTTGAGGACAATAGAATTCTCCAAGCATAAGCCTAATGTTAATTTATTGCAAGTAGCCCAAATTTCATGCAAAGAGTGTTCTAGAAATGGTTGACAGCTTCTCCCTGAGGCACAGCAAAGAACCCTGGGTGCAGAAACAACCTCATGCTTTTCTGTGCCCCAAAATAATTTTCTGTGTCTGAATCTATTTCTTACCTCCATCCCATTCCAGAACTTCGGCTGTGGCTACAAAATTCTTTATATAATGTTGAAGATGAAAAAACAAAACCAAACCCAAAACCCAAAGTACCAAAACCAAAAAAGGTATAAACTTCTTTGCTGCATTTTTATCCTTAAAGCAGACAAAAAGCAGCTGATAAAATTTAGCATTCTTTAATGTTTATCAGCATCTTTTTTTCAGGTTCGATGATTATATATATAACTTCCAGAGATGGATATGCTCACAATCTTGATTGTGGTTATGGTTTCATGGCATATGTATATGTCAAAAACATCAAAATGTGCACTTTAAACATGTACAATTTATTTTTTATCCACATATACCTCAATAAAGGTATTTTAAAAATTAAAAAATGCACACACACACACACACACACACACACACACACACACACACACCCCTTTTAAGTTCTACCTTTTAAAGTTCCACTGTTCAATAAACTCTGGCAGCTATTTCAGTTAGTTCAAATTAAAGAAAATTAGCAATTCAGTTCCTTAGATACACTAGACACATTTAAAGTGCTCAGTAGCCTCTGTGCTAGACAGTGCAGACATAGAACGTTTCCATCATTGTAGAAAGTTCTATCGGACAACGTTGTTGTAAATAATTCTCCCATCCGGCCCTCATTTGCATTTTCATGCCTTACTTTACTTTGTGCCCTTATGAAAGCAGAGGTTTCTTTTTACATTGAAACTAGGGCGATTTTTCAAAAATGCAAATCTGCTTGTTATTCCCTTGCTCAAAATCCCCTACAAGATGAAATTCAAACAACTGTGAGTAGAAGCTATGGAAAGGACCAGTTCACCCTCATCTCCTGCCTGGTTCCACTCCTGCATGCTCCACGGATTGTTCTCTAGAAACAGTGCTTCATTCACCCCCTCTGCCTACAAAGCTCTCGGTTTGCATCTCTACTTGATATATTTTTATACTTATACTTTTAAATGAAAAAAATGATGTTATCTGTGAATTCTTCCAGCTCAATTGGACAATTTTTTGCCTCATGGCCCATGTGCTTTAGGGATTTACTGAGATTTTGTTTGTGGGTTAATATATAGGTGTTTTTTATCAGCATTTTATGTGGACCTGAAAAAGAAGGTATAATCTCTGGGATAGAATAGAAAGTTTGATTTGCATATTTCACACCAGCCCCACTGACAGCATTTTGAAATATGAACTCTATTTTCTCTGCTTATGTCTAGTCTGGAATATAGTGTATCTTTTATTAAAAATATGATTATATTATCATATTTAATAAAATATATTAAAAATAATCATGTTTTTAATAAAAGCTTTTTAAAAGTATTTAAACCTAATTTTTTTTTTACTATCATAATAAATTATATATTTGAATCCTCTCAAGTAGAGACAAAGAATTCAATACCATTTTCACCCAAGCAATTCACTGTTTTTTAATCTCAGACTTCTGGTCAGGTAATTACGTAATTTCCTCTCTCTCTCTTTCTTTCTGTATCTGTGTAGAGTATCTATCTATCTCTCTATCTCTCTACCTATCTATCTAATCTATTATCTATCATCTATCTATCTATCTAATCTATTATCTATCATCTATCTATCATCTATCTATCCATCTATCCATCCATCCATCCATCCATCCATCCATCCATCCATCCATCCACCCACCAATCGCAGGGTGGAGCCCTCATGAATGGGATTGATGCCCTTATTAGAAGAGACACAAAATCACTCTCTTCTCTCCACTATGTAAGGACACAACAAGAACAAGATGCTATAAAATAGGAACATTCAGGAAACACAAAAAGAACTTTTCAAAATTAAAAACATGTTAACAGTTGAAAAACTCACTTGAAGGATTGAAAGATAAAATAAGGAAATTCCCAAGGACATAGAGCAGAAAGGCAAAGCGATAAACAATTGGAAGAAAGATTGTAGAATTAGAGGACCAATCCAAGCTGTCCAACATCTGAAAAACAGAATTTCCAGACACAAAGAACAGAGAAAAATGAGGGAAGAAATTACCAATAAATAACTCAAGATATTTTCTATAATGTTTTGAAAGACATTAGTCTCCTGATTAAAAGGGACTTGAAAGGGACCTCTGCCCAGCACTATAAATGAAAAAGATGCATTCCAAAATGGAATTTAGGAATGTTGGGGATGAACAGAAGAGTCTACAAGCTGAAAGTGAGAGAGAGATAGACTCCCTGATATGTATCAGACACATACAAAGTGTCAGGAGTCTTGAGAGCTTATTCCAATTTCCCCTTTTGATGGGACTCCCATAGCCATTAGGGCAAAAGTTTAAGACTCCGGTGAATTTCAATTTGTATCATCACAGACTTTGTCCTCCAAAACCATATGTAATTTTCCACTGTCTTTGAACTTAAAGGATGATGAAGACAGTGTAGAAATTGCCGTACATTAAAACTTATGATTTCTTAAAGTTAAACAAAAAGTCCTGTGCCATTTATAGCATCTGTACCCCCTCCCTCAGTGTTCACAAATTTCTCTGGGCTCAGAACTCCTGCAATGGCTACAACACTGACCTTTTTCCTGAATTATATCATCATTTATCTTCTTTGTGTTTTGTTTCTTTGATTGGATTGTGAGCTCTCGAAGGGCAGCAAATACCTTCCACTTTTAATTTGTCCTTTAGTTTCTACTTTGAAAAAGCAGTACTGGCTTCCACCTCTTGCATTCTTATTGTAAGCTACGTCAGGCATTCTAGCTGCCTCATTGCATGGCTTCAACAGCTCTGTAAAAAAGGGGGTATTATTACCTCCACTTTGCAGATGAGAACACTGAGGCTGAGAGCTCAGTAACGAGGCCCCCCAGCTAATGAGGGCAGAGCTGGGAATCAAAGCTGTGCCTGTCTGATCCTGCAGCTTGAGATCCTAAACACTGTGCTATTAGCGCTCACTATTCATTTCCTTTAGGTTTCAGACAGAATAGTTCTCTTTCAGCTTTAGGAAGGTAAACTGGGGAATGTGTCACAAAAGGCAATGAGCGTTGTTATTCTGTCCTTTTCTTGTGTCGCTGCTAACTATTATGATAGCTCCCTTTTCACCAACTGAAGGGGCCGTAGCTGGGGCAGTGACAGAAATGAGGGAATGCTGAAGGACCTTGGGGAGATCCAGAGTTTGGGGGTCTGTGGCAACAATCAATATGCTAATCACCTAACAACCTTCCAACAATTTAACGGCAATGTTCCCAGTGTCCTGTGACCAATACTTTCCATTTCTATTCACGTGTGGTGGGGGACACAAAAGGACACTGTTCAGGTTAGCAGGGGGCCTGGCAGAATCCCAGGAACGCTGTGTCGCGCCCTGTCTCAGGCCCCCTCGCCTGTCATTTCTCTCGATAAAAGGGATCCAACCTCACAGCTGTGGGAAATGCTCACCATTCCCAGTGTAGGTTATGAAACCCGCTGTCTCAAAGAAGGTGAAAGAATGGAAATTGGGGGTGGGGGAGGGGAATGGAGCTATGTGGATAGAAATAAAGAAAAAGGGCTGAAGTCTGAAAAATGGGCAAAAAGAATGAGTTGAGAAACTTCCTTGTTAGAAAATGGCCAGAATCTGTGAGCGGGAAGAGAAGGGGTCCCTGTGAAGAAGGGGGCTTGCACGAGACAGGAGAGAGGAAATCATACCACTTTTAGTAGAGGATCCATGCCAGGGCCATCCTCAAATTATTTTTCCTGCATTGTCTTTTCAAATGTAATATTTGATGTATACAAAAGAATATGGACATATCCCAGGTTATTTTTTTTTAAGCTATTAGAATTTCATGTTTAAACGAAGTGTGAGAAAACACAGTCAGTAAAGCAGGTTCTCTGCCTGGGTGAGAATGCAAGGAAAGATACGACTTACCTGGAGCGTGGCCTTGAACATTTTCCCTTTCACTGCTGGAAAGAGTATACTGTAAGTAAAAACAGAACAAAACAAAAAATAATTACTTTCAGAGACGCTAACACTTTGCTGTGTTTTCAGGGCTCATGTCCACATCCCCTATAGAGTGAAACTGGAGAAATGCTTTAAGTTCAGGCCCTCCTGCTGGGAAACCATCTTTTCTCTTGGTGTAGTTTCCATTGAGGTTAAAGTCATAGAGCACTCTGTGCCCCCAAACTGCTCTTTTTAAAAATTAGACTGTGAAGCAAGAGGTTAACGTAGGGAATGTTATTTGCAAAAATTAAGTAACTCCAAATCTTTAAGGGGTGTCTGTCAAGAGCAATTGCCCTGAAAAGGAGTGTGACTAGGATTTGGTCCTACTGGGGGGTGGCACCTCATGGATGACAACCCAGGTATTTCCTGCTATTTATTGAATTTATTCCCTTGTTCTCTGGGACTCTGTCCCAGCCCAAAAGGATAGAAGCACACAGGAACCTGAGAATAAAAATGCCAAATTCTTTTCCTGTATGTGCAAAAATCCTTAGTCCAAACATTGACACAGGGGTAGTTTGGGGAAAGGTGCAGTTGGGCCTCACTGGTCCCTGTCACAAGCATACAGAGAGCCTCTAAGCTGGAGAAGGGGAGTGAGTTGAAGGACTCAGGGAGTTAGAGTCCAGAGCAGGGGGTCTTGCATCCGTCATTGGTGGGGAAGAGGAGGATGAGAAAAAGGCCACATCATTTGGAGGTGCTCAGGTAGAGGCATCCCATGACTTGCGTTTGGTCTGGAGTTCTCTCCTTCAGGCATATAATTCATAATGCACTGTTTTCAAATATCAACACACCATTCCTTTTTCCTCTTTTAATGGGAATTGTGGAAATAGAATTTGTGAGGGTCTTTGGGTTCGTAAGACACAAACCATACCAAGAGTACACCTGGGGGTGAAATTGCATGGTTTATTAGTTTTGATGATTAATAATAATAACCTCATTTGACTATGAAATGAGTCATAGACTATGAAAAAAGGATATTATCTCTCTAGTCTCTCCATTGAAATCACATCACAAAAACAAACAGTACGAGTCAGAAAAGGCAAGGGAAAAGTAGCACAGAGGTATGATGGGCAATTAACGATTAAGAATATATGTTACTTTCTGGGATTTTCTGTTGTGGTATTTGTCAGCTTTGTAGAATTAGTGATTTTTGTGAATAAGTGTTCATGTTTGTACCTAATTTTTAGTGTGCAATTTTGGATTTCATTCTTTTTCTTAAAGAGGGCTTCCAAAATTGTTTAGTCTGCTGTCCCACAAAACTATATTTGCTCCTGATTCAGTTAAAAAAAGTAAAAGAAGAAACAGTCTTTACACATTGAATTTATGTCTCAAAAAGATGCTCATGAACATCTGAATATATAAATGTTAATTTGTTGTTAGTGGAAATAGTGTTTACATTTTTTTCTTTTTTTTTTTTTCTAACAGTACTAAATGTAGTTTCCCTCAATGAAATTAGTTATTCTTTATAAGAAGCACTGCAGTATAAGAAAAGAGATGGCGTCTTGGGACAGACAGGAAAACTTGTGCACTTTGGTGCTGCCACTAACCAGTGGGCATGTTACTAGTGTTTCCCTGGCCTCAGTTCTGGAAGGATGCCTAATAATTACACCTCTGTGAACCCGTGGACCCCAGACCAGGACTCTGTTTCAGAAAGCCCTGTGCTCCAGACACAAAAAGCTTTCAGGAATCGATGTGTAATTTTGACAGATGCTTTTCCTGCATCTATTGAGATTATTATACAGCTTTCTCTTCTATTCAGCTAGTAGGGTGAATTGATTGATTATTGTAATGTTGAAGAAATCTTGTATTACTGGGATAACCTCCACTTGTTCATGACGTGTTATCCTTTTTATATTTTGCTGGATCCAACTTGCTAATGTTTTGTTAAGATATTTTTGTGTTTATAATCTTGAGGGATATTGTCTGTAGGTTGCTTTTCTGGGTGATGTGTTTGGTTTTGATATTGGCAGGGGCGCCCCTAGGGCCTGTGGGGCTCCAGGCAAATATTTTTTGCCAGGCCTTTGTCTATATAAGATTTTTGATTAAAAATGTAATACAAAAATCCATAGCCTTATGGAAGGTATATTAAATATTTAGAAAAATACGTAGGAAAAAGGTACCTATATATTTGTTCATTGTCTAATCAGTGCACATGAAGCTTTTTTTTTTTTTTTTTTTTTAAGAGGCCAGTGTCACTGACCCTCATATGTGGGATCTGAACCTGGGCTGCTAGCATCTGAAGCCAGCTCTCAACCACTACACCACTCGGCCAGCCCACATGAAGCTTCTTTGTAGTGCCTATCTCTTCTTTCATATTTAGGTCCAGGAGACATTTCTTCCAGTTCTTTATCATTAAATGCTTGCTTCTGGTTTATTTCCTGTCTCCTATCTAGAGAAAAATGCAGCAACGTTGTTCTTATTCACCGGAACTGTTTATGTTGAAACAATGTAGATCTTCTCATCTCTGCAATACTCTATTCCTGTTTATTTAATGTTGGTTAGATCATTACTCACGATGCCACATCGCCCATCTGCCACCCATGAATCCTGACGTCCAATGAGGCACAGTAAATGCTGTTATTATGCTTTGTTAATGATGACCACAAATGTAGGGTCTTACCCAGTGTCCAGAAAAATATGAATGATATTTTGTTCTCTGGTTAAGTGAACATGTTTTCTGGTTACTGTTAGGAATTTTATGGCATGAATGTGGAACTCTTTAGACTATAATCAGTGTCTCTAGAAAGTGGTCTCTTTCACTGCTGACCACACTGCTACCTTTTACACACTGCCACTTGCAGGGACAAGACCTGAGGGGCCTGTGGATAGAGCAAGCGTGCAGTGTTATTTGTGCAAGGAATGTCTCCCCTTCATCATGACTTAAAACCATCTTGGGGCCTGGCTGAGTGGCGCAGTGGTTAAGCGCTGGCTTGGGAAGCCAGCGGCCCGGGTTCGGTCCCACATATGAGGGCCAGTGACACTGCCTTCAAAAAAAAACAAACTAAACAAAAACCATCTTGGGAGAACATGACCACATCACTCAGAGGCGAGAGACAACATAAATCAGAAAGACAATGGGTTTTGCAGAGTGACTATCTCAAAAGTCCCCCAGGGAAGACAGGCTCATGCACTTCCGGATGTGTCCTATGGGGCCTGCAGAAGGCTCTGGGTGATCAGCCTGGAGGCCAGAGGTCGGGGAGTGGGTGGGCACAGGGTAAAACATTCTTGCTACCATCGGTGAAAGACTCCTGCTGCCATCAGGCACTGTGACTGTGGGCAGCTGTGCAGTCAGAATGTAGATGGGTGAGAGTCAAGGCATAGGTCCAAACTTGTGGCTCAAACCCATGGCTGGCAGTGAACTTGGACAGTAGTCCAGACTCCTAAACTTGCTCTGTGTCTGACGTATGTTAGACTCACTCAAAATTAATACGTCAGCATCATTCTGGAGGCCCATTCTTTCATGATCCCAAAAAGTAACATTGTGCTCGCCAGAGGAAGCTATCTGCTTTCCAGGCTTCCTTCTCGGAAATGAAATCTTACCATGAGGTCCTGAGATGACATCATAGGTCAAATTAGGCAAACAGTTGACCCCATGTGAAGGGTAGAGGATCAGAGAAGGGAGAATGGGGGGTAGGACCAATGAGGGTCCCATCCAGATGTCATTGCTAGACTCAACTGATCCCCAGAGCCAGAGGGGACTTAGGTTGGGCCTAAGGGCAAATATTGATATCAGGGTGAAATTGGCCTTGTAAATGAGTTGAGAAGTGTTCTTCCTTCCTCAATGGTTTATAAGTGTGCAGGACTGGTATTATTTCCTTCTTTAAATGTTGCATTTACCTGTGAAGCCATCTGGGCCTGGAGTTACATTTGTGGGCATTGAATTAGGAATTTAATTTAACAATTAATATAGGATATTCAGGTTTTTCTATTTTCTTTGAGTCCAGATTGGTAATTTTTACTTTGCTAGGAATTTGTCTATTTTATCTAAATTTAAATGATTAGCATAAATTTGTAATATTCTCTCATTACCTTTTGAATGTCTGGAGGATTTGTAGCATAGGATTTCTCCTTTTATTCCTGCTATTGGTAAATATTTGTCCTTTCTTTTTTGAGCACTCTAGTTAGAGGTTTATCAATTTTATTGATATTTTCAAGAAGCCAGCTTTTGGCTTCATTGATTTTTCCTTATTGTTTGTTCATTTTCTATTTCATTCATTTCTCGTCTTATCCTTATTATTTCCTTCCATCTTCCAGCTTATTTTGACTTCTTTTTCTAACTTCTTAAGGTAGATGATTACAGGATTTATTTTAGACCTTCTTTTCTAAAATAAGTGTCTACAGCTATACCTTTCCTTCTAAGCACTGCTTTAGTTGCAGCACACACATTTTTTCTTTTTTTTCTTATTTTTAGCTGAGCCATCCTGCCTCCTGTTGGGAGCTCAGTGGCAGCTCAGCTTGGCAGCTTGGGCTGGGCATCGAACTGCTGTTGCTCAGAGCTCAGCTTGCAATCTTGAGCGAGCTCTTAACCAACTGAGCCACTCGGCTGGCTACAGCACACACATTTTCATGTTGAATTTTCAATTTCATTTAGTTCAATTTAATCCTATTGTGGCTGAAAAATACACTTAGTCTGATTTCAATCCTATTAAATATTTGATATTTGTTTTATGACTCAGTATGTGGCTTACCTTGATGTATGTCCATATGCATTTGAAAAGAACGTGTAGTCTGCAGTTGTTAGGTGGAGTGGTCTACCAATGTCAATTAAATGGTTAATAGTGTTAAGTTTTTGGTTTTTTTTTAAAGATTTTACTGGGGAGTTGGGGGAGGGGAACAGCATTGGGGAATCGGGGAAGAGGAACAGACAAGTTGCTGTCTTCTTGTTCTTCAGTCTAATTGTGGAGGATGTTGCTTCACTGGCCCATGTTGGTATCGTCATTGCGCTCTTCCCGGATGAGGCAGATCGGTTGCCGACCTCTGGATGGTCGCTCACCGCGGCTATTGGCAGCTCACGCTGGCTGCCAGCCATTCACTGTTTAGTCTATGGAAGCCCATTGCAGTAGGGGCTGCAGCCTACATGGTCGCCCGGGCTCGCACAGCCCAGCTCGAGGTGGAGCTGTTGTTAGCTGTAGAGGGCAGTGTCACTGACCCTCATAAGTAGGATCTGAACCAGGACTTCTGGTGTCCCAAGCCAGTTCTTAACTAATGCGCCACTTGGGCGGCCCGTGTTAAGTTTTTATGTCCTTATTATCTTGTCTAATTGTTCTATCAGTCATTCAGAGAGGAGTGTTGAAACATCCAATTTTAATTATAGACCTGCCTATGTCTTTTTGAAAACTCTAAGTATTTTTCTTCATGTATTTTGAAACTCAATTGTTGGTTGCATGGACATTTAGGATTGTTATGTCTTTTTGATGGATTCACTTTTTTATAACCTGTTCTTATTTATTTCTGATAATATTTCTTATTATGAAGTTTATTTTGTCTGCTGTTAATGTAGTTATTCTAGCTTTCTTATGATTAGTGCCACATGGAATATATTTTCAATCTTTTTACTTTTAACCTGTGTCTTTATTTTAAAAATGAAATTGTTGTAAGCAGAATATGGTTGGGTCTTGCTTTTTATTCAGTCAGAAAACTCCTGCCTCTTATGGAAGTATTTAGATTATTTACATTTAATGTAATAATTGAATAGTTGGGTTTAAATCTAATATTGTATAATTTATTTTCTATTTGTCCCAGCTGTTTTATGCCTTTTGCTTTCATTCCATTAGATTAATTTTTATTAACTTTATTGAGACATAATTCATGTACAATAAACTACATTTTCTTGAAGTATACAATTTGATGAGTTTTGTCAATTGTATACACACATGAAATTACCACCACAATCAAGATACAGAACATTTCAATAATTGAGCATTTTTTTAGTATTCCATTTCATCTTCACTAATCGTTTAGTACCTATATTTCCCTTTTTTAGTAGTTGCCTTAGAATTTACAATTTGCTTCTTTGATTTTTGCCAGATTACCTTAACAAATATTATTCTAATTTATGAATTATGGAAAAGTCTTACAAAATTTTCTCTCCCATCTTTGTGCTATAAAGTTTTTATGTATTTCACTCCTACATGTATTTTAACCATGTATTATTTATATACCATTTTCTTTTTGCTTTAATAATATATTGTTTTATTTTTGCTTTAAAACTTCATTATCTCATAAAGAAAATATAATTTAAGACATGTATTTACCCATATATTTTCTATTTTTAATGTTCTTCATTCTGTGTGGAGATCCAAGTTCCCTTCAGATATTATTTGGCTCCTGCTTGTAATGCAGGTGTGCTAATGAGTTTCTCTCAACTTTTGTGTGTTTGAAAAAAAATCTTTATTTTGCCTTGTTGAAATATATTTCTCTGAGTATGTAATTCTAGGTTGATAGTTATTTTATTTCAGTGTATTTAAGTGTCATTCCATTGTCTTTGGACTTGCATAATTTCCAAGAAAAAATCTATGATTCTTTTCTTTGTTCTTCTCTATGTAATGTATCTTTTCAATATGGATACTTTTAAGATTGTTGCTTTATCTTTAGTAATATGTAATAAGGCCTTTAGTAATATGATTATTATTCCTCTTGGTGTGATTTCCTTTGCTTTTATTGTGCATAGGTTTTGTTGAACTTCAATTTCTGGATTTATAGTTTTCTTTTTTTAAAATTATTATTATTTATTTTATAATTTATTTATTTTTAATTAGCTTCAGGTGTACAACACAGTGCAATAGTTATACTTTTTACCCCTCAAAGTGACAACCCCCTCCCCCAATTCGCCACCTCACTCCTCCCCCCCATATCATATATATCTATTACACTTCCTCTGACTCTCTTCCACAGTATAATCCACATCCCGTGACTATCTATATATATTCAATTACAGTTGGTATACAACCTCTGCTTCAGGTGCACAGTGCAGTGATCAAGCCTCTTGTATTTATAGTTTTCAACATATTTGGAAAATTTTATGCCATTATTTGTTCAAATATTATTTTCTGCCTCCCAAGTTTCTCTCCTTTTTTTTTTTTTAAATAGGCCTCTAATTACATATATGTTGTGTTTATTTTTTCAGTCTTTTTATTCTCTGTGGTATATTAAAGCTTTGGTATTATATGGTCCACAAGGGGGCAAACCCACAAGTTTCTATTGCAGTGTTTTCACATTCACTGATCCTCTTTTCTTTGAACTCTCCAATGTTCTGCTATACCTGTTTAGTGTATTTTTCATATCTAAAAGTTTTATTTACATTTTTTATTTTTTCCATTTGTCTCTAAGTCATGTTAAATTTTCCCTCTACCTTTTTGACATATGGAGTATATTTATAATAGTTGTTTTAACGTCCTTATCTGTTAATTTCATCTCCTTATCCATCTGGGTCTATTTCTGTTGACTGACTTTTCCCCTGGTTTTGGGTCAAGTTTTCTTGTCTCTTGGCATGTCTTGAATTTTGATTGTATGCCAGGCATGATAAATTTTGTCTTGAGTACTGGATTTTTATTTTATTTTATTTTTTTTAGGGGGTGGAGGTGGTGGAATTCTTCCTTAAAGAGTCTTGTGCTTTATTCTGGCAGGCAGTTAAGTAACTGCGGATCAGTTTAATAATTTTGAGGCTTTTTAAAAGCTGTGTAAGAATGGGCCTAGAGTAACCTTTCCCTAAGCACTGTGATGAATACCTGACCCTTCTGAATGCCCTGTGTGTTCACTGAGGCCTCTTCGCTCTGGTTGGTGGGAACACAAGTGACTCCTGCTCTTATGTGAGTGCTTGCATTTATTCAGCACATAGCTCCTCAGTACGCGTTCTTTCGTCCAATTTGTAGAATTTTACCTTATTCGTGTGCAGACTGGTATTCAGCCAAGACTGGAGGGGACTCCATGCAGATTTATGGAGCTCGTTCTCTTCATAGCTCCCTCACGTCCAGCACTCTGCTCCACAAATTCTAATCTCTGTCCTTCACTTGGCGAGAGGAAGGGCTCTGTTTGGGATTCCCCTCGCTGGGCTCTGACCTGGCAGTCGCCTCTAGGCACAAAGCCAGAGTGGTCATAAGGCATGCATAGTTTGTTTCCCTTTCTTCAGGCATCATAGTCCTAAGTAGCTCTGCTGATCAGTGTCTGAAAATTACTGTTTTCTTTTATATTTCACCCATCTTTCCTAGTTGTTTACAGTTGGGTGGTGGTGGTGGAGGCGGGAATTTTCCAGGCCCTATCATGTCTTTACACAGGAAGCAGGAAAGACACAATATACTTTCTTTCAACTTTGCCTTAATATTCTACTAGAGCGCAGAATAAATTGTGTGGATTGTGAGGCTCTCTCACAACTGCAAACTCTATTTATTCTTGGACTTCCTCCCTTCATCCCTACTACCCTTAGTTCTCAGATACCTTTGTCCCAGAGTTTCAACTGGACTCTTGAAATCAGCCTAGTGACCTCCTAAATTATAATTTAATTAGTCCCAAGATAATACTCTCAAATTGAGCCAGTTTAAATAAAAAATCACTTAAAAACTGCCTCTAATAAAATTTATAACAGTATTGTAAATTGGGGATGTGTCTTGAGAAAACTATCTCGTTAGATAAAAGTTTCAAAATTAATGATGACCATAATACAAAATTTACGTACAGAGGGTGCCAAACATTTTAAGAAAGGAAAAAACTGTATTAAAATTGTCATACTCAATATTTACTGAAACAAACGATGCATACAAATCATTTGTATACATTTTTTTGGTATCCCAGTGGTGAAGAGGCACATTTATGCTTCCCTAAAACTGCCAACTAGAGGCCATGGTTTAGGATAAAACTTGCCAAGGTCTCACCTTTTAAGTTCAGAGAAATGCCTTCTTGATGCCCGTCCCACAGTGTGAGATTTGCTCACAGGTAGCATCCGGCTGAATCAGTTTCCTAAACCCCACTCCTTTGGTCCTTATGGAATAAAGGACACAGAGGAGGCAAGGTATTAGACCTCTGAAGGAAGGTTCATGGAGTATTCACAATGCCTCTTTCCTTTCCTTCCCTTGGTGAAGAGCCTGTGAGGCGGGGAGCAGGGAAGTTTCTATCTGTTCCACCCTCTTCTGTTGAAATCTGTTTCCCAAGTTCCCAAGTGGGGGTGGGGTCATGCACCAGCGAGCTGACAGCATTTGCTGCTGCTGTTGATGGAGCTGTAAGGGAGAGTGCCCCAGGGCAGCCTGTGTTCCCACTCTTGGCTTGGCAAGGATTCATGGGAGCATGCCATGGAAGGTAGCTGGGGCTTGCCAGAAGCAGAGACTTTCGGGTGTATTGCTTGTTGCCTTGGTAATCGGGGAGAAGAGGACAGGGGAACTGTGCAAGGGTGGGACCTTGGGGAGCTCCCTAAAGAGCTAGCAATTTCATCCCCATTCAAAAGCCAGAGCCAACAGTTGATCCCAGCCCCTCTGTATTGGACTGAAAGGCAGAGAAGGGATGCGCCAGTTCTGATACCATTTGCTATGTTAGCATGTTTATCCCTTCTTAACCAGGCACAAGGAAGAGAGAGGAGGTAGAGGGAGTTTTGACCGTTTGGATTTCAGAAAGCAGAGGACTGAATATTAAACCTGAATGGGATGAAGAAATGAGATGTCTGGCTGGCCCAGGCTGCATGCAGGGTGGAGAGCCCAGAACATTTTGTGCTGCTTGAAAACGAATGCCTTTCATTCTTGCACACATCTATGTTGAGACTATTCAATCAAATTAATTAATATGCTTGGGCATATATGTAAAACCAAGCATAGCATTTTAAAAAGCTCTCATATTGTGTTTGATTTTGCATGCTTGCAAAATAATTTCCTTCATGGATTGTTTTGACTGAGGCTTTAGAAAATATATTTTCATTAAAGCTTGGACATAAGATGCTTACCTCTCTTTCTGGCAAATTTCTCTATAACAAGCATAGACATTTGTCATTACTCCAAAATCCTTTGAATTGTAGTTGAAATTAGGGTCCTCTGTCAAAAATTTTCATTGCTTAGTTGGTGAGTAGGCATGAAAGCATCCAAATGTTTTTAATGTTTCCATGGTGACTTCTTCAATGATCTTCAGCACTTCCATTTCAATAAATGAGATGAGTTTGAATAACTTTGACTGACTTGTCAGCACTGGATAATTGGTTTGGCTTAATGAGGGATAACAGTATTGGTCACTCAATTGTTAGAAAGTCACGAATATGAGTTTTAGATACTACCATGTGGCTATTACTTTTTTTTTAGTACAGTAGAATAATAACCCATATATATATATGTAAAACTACTTAATAATAACATATGTGTTAGTTTTCTATTGTCGATATAAAAAAATTTACTACAAATTTAGTAGCTTAAAATTCCAATTTATTGCCTAATAGTTCTGGAGGTTAGATGTCCTAAAATCAAGGTATCAGTAGGATAGAATTTCTTTTGAGAATCCGTTTCCTTGTCTTTTCGAGCTTCTAGAGTCTACCATCCTTGTATCACTCCAACCTCTGTTACCTTTGTCACATTCCCCCTCTCATTGTGACTTTCCTGCCTCCCTCTTAGAAGGACACTTGTAATTACGTTGGGTATATTGGATAATCCAGTGTAACCCCCACATCTCAAAATCCTTAACTTAATCACACCTAAGGTCCCTTTGCTGTGATAGGTGACATATTCTAAGGCTCTGGTGACTAGGATGTAGACATCTTTGTGTGTGTATATGTCGGGGAGGGGGTATTCTACCACACCATATTAACTAAAATAAGAACTAGTATGATCTCTTGCATCCCTAAAGTGTTAAACTCTAACAGCTTATTTCCGGTCATGACATCCTATCATCTATTGCCCTCATTTCCTTGATACAACTGTTTTCCAACCTTGTTGAGGCTGTCAATTTCTGGGTCATTTTTTTGTGTCCCAGGATTGATCTTCTGTCTTTCTTTCCTCCTCAGTTTCAACTAGAACCCACAATTCATCCTTCCAAACATCCTTGGTACTCACTGGCTTGTCCTTTTGTGGTACCTACTCTTTTAAACCAAAATTTCAATATCTTTACTTTGCCTGATCTCTTGGAGTACATCTCTAAATGGTCCTTGTATTCACCAAGGTAAATTCATGATCTTCAGCCTCTCTGGACCATCAGTGCTACTGAGGAAGCCTTCTGTGTTTTCCTAGTCTATGCTGCCCTCAGAGTATACTTCAAGCTCCAACCCATCATGTGTTCTCTCACTCTCTTCAGGCAATTCTTTGAGGGAAAAATATCAGCCATCAAAAAGAAGCCCATAAACTTTATCCTTTATCCTGCAAACTCACTTCCAAGGACACTTGTCCCTTCCTCCTTCTTTCGTGGGACTGTGGGAGGTGTCCCCTCTTAAGGCTAACCCAGAATAGTCACCAACCAGATAATCACATTTGATTCGTATTACCCTCATAGCTTTTTTTCTATAGGTATAAATTCTGTTTTTGAAGTAGTATTCTGTAATTGCTATCTCTACTTCTTTACCACCCACTAACGTCAATAACTCCTCAATTCTCTAGAATCTGTTCCTACAATTTCACTGAAATAACCCTTGACATATATACAGAAAAAAATCCAAAGACCAGTTTATCATCAAACCCCCCCCCAGCCTAGTTCTCCTCTGGGTTTTTTATTTAAGAGAATGATTTTATCATTGTCTTGAACACATCTGAGATGGTTTTCTCTCAATTACCCCACGCTATATTAGTTATTAGACCTGCAGATTCCAGTTCCTCGTTTACACACACACACACACACACACACACACACACACAAATTATATTATTCAATTTCCTCATATAGTTTATATAATATTCACTTTCCTAATATTCAATATATTCAATTTTTGTTTCATATCTTTATTACAGGATCAGATATTCATCTATATTTTCTTACATTTCTTTTATACCTTTTTGTTAACATTTCATTATTTAATTTATCTGAAAGTGTGTGTATGGTTGTCTGTGTGGTTTAAGAGAGCAATCTAGCTTTATCTTCTTTAGCAAATAGTTCTTCATTTGTTGCAGCACCACTCATTCAATCATTAATTATGCCTGTACTGATGATCATGCCATCTTTATTATTTACTAAATTTATGTACATACTAGGGTCTATTTCTGGGTTTGTTTCTATTTTATTGATTTTTCTCTGTATTTTTGAGCTATATCACACCATTTTAATTATTGCATTTTTATAATGTTTTAAAAACACAGGCATGCTTTAATCACTTGTCCTCTTTGAGATTTTTTAGTTGTTTTTCTTGTGTTAAATTAAAAAAATTGCTCTGGAATGTATTTGTATAACACTTATAAATTATTTGGAGGAAGAAATGACATCTTTAAGAATAAAATCTTTTCCGGAAGTTATTATATCTTTTTATTTTATTTATCTTTTTAAAAAAGTACCTCAGGAGAAAAACATACATACATTATTTGGTCATGAAAAATTATTGTATTATAGTATTAGATTTATGTTGCTGGTATCTTATCTATGATAAATGAAATTTAGTATATTAATTTAGTAGTATATTAAGTCTGAAAAAGAATTTGAGAAGTATTTCATTGTTCTTCATCTTTGGTACAAGTTCATGTTAAGCGTTCATCTATTAATTTGCATTAGTTACTTGTTAATTTCCTTGTTCCAGAAGTTGGGCTAGAAGCATATCCCCCTCCTGGGATTGTACATGGTGGACTGGTTTTGACACAGGTTCACAGAGAAGAGGGCAAAGCACATACATCCTTCTGAGAAATGACTGAGGAAAGTAGAAGGTCCCTAGCCAAAGGGAGAAATTGCTGGTAATTTTTTCTCACCACTTGGTGATTATAGAGAAGTAGGTAGAGTCATCCTGATGACTCCAGGGCAAGCTGAGTTTCCGTGATGGGTCAGTGGGTGCAATAGCAGCTCCTGGGTGGACAGGTGAGTCTTAGTGCATTCCACACACCTGGAGAGACAGCCCTGGGTGTCCTGCAGGATGTGTGGCTAGGGTTCCAGGCTTGGATTCCCAAAGCACAAATGACTCACCACGAGAAAACCAAACCCAACCCCAAACCTCATCACATGATTGTATTTTTGAGCAGCAGTAAGCCATAGTTCCCATCTGCTATTCTGTAAATTGAATCAGTTTTATAGCTACAGCCCACAGGCATCTTTAGGTGGCCAAAGTAAGAGTGGTAATTGCTGGAGGGGAGGGGTAGTCACAGGGTTCCAGAGGAATTGTCCCAGGGACTCACTCCTTAAAAATATTCCACTCCTTGAGGTTTCCCCTTCAGAGAGGCATCTGGAAGAAAAATTTGCTTTTAAAGGGTGATTTTGCAAGATCCCTTTTTTTTAAACCACATTTAATTTTTTCCCCATAATGACATCAATTCTATAGTTACAATTTTTTTAAACATAAAACTTTTTCTCTCCAGGTTAAAATATAACTTATTGGATGCTGGATCTAACATTCCAAAACACCTCTGAACAATAATGGTAGCAGAGTCATGGACATCATATTTATGATCTTAAGAGGAAATACCTTTGGTTTTTGAGATGACTATTCCTTCTCATGATATGGGATATTTTTATATCACTAATGGTAATATTAGAAATAAATGTTAACATTTTTCAAATGCCTTAGAGCAACTCTGGAGAGAAAAATGATTTTTTCTTTGGTGCATTACTGAGATAATGTTTTAAATAAAAATCCTAGTATTAAGCCATCCTTGAATTTTAGAATAAATCTTATTTAGTTTTGAAAAAATTATTTGAGTAGTGTTGGATTTATATTGCTAGTATTTTAGTTAAAGCAAGTAAAAAATTTTTCTTTGCTATGTTGACTTTGTTTTGAGGGTTATATTAGTTTTGAAAAATAATTTGGGAAATGTTTCATCATTTTGTAATTTTGGAACGATTTAAATAACATGAGGACTGTTATTTGCAAGTTTTCAAGAACTTGCTCATAAAACACTGGACCCAACTCCTCTTTTGGAGATAGTTAATTGAACATTAAAAAAAATATCTTCCATGAATATCAGTTCACTATAGTTTTCTAATTTTTACTCCATTTTTCCTTGAAAATTGCACATTTCACTGGTTTCTAAGCATTCGTTGCCATAGAGCTCTACATTTTTATAGTTAAAAATTTGCTTCACATCTGCGCTTTTATGTTTCTCTCTCTCGTTTTCACTTAACACATCAGTATTTTGCGTATTTTAATGCCATTTGTGTAGATGAGATACTGCATCTAATCAACTCCACTGTTAGTTTTCTGTTATCTTATAAAGTTTCTGCTTTTATTTTTATTAGTTCCTTCCTCATATTTCACTAAGATTTACTTTTTATGTGTTTTCTACTACATATTCTGCACTGGTATTATTTAAAAATAATTATGGTCGAACATTTCATAAATTAGTTTTTTAAAAAAAATCATTCTTTTTGGATTATCAAAAAACACACATTTTTTAAATCATCAAATTATAAGAACCAGGTTCAGTAAACCTAGTTTCAATAGGTAATAGAAACAAAGAAAGGAGGTACCTGTGTTGTTTGGGTTTGGGATGTACCATGCAGACAGCAGACTAGGGGTTTCTTGGTCTTTATTAAAGTTATAGTTTGCATTTAGAAAAACTTTCACAGGATTAAGTCATGAGATCCAAAAACATTCAGGGTTTTGACTAACTTGATGTACTTATTATTAACATTGTCTGTTCGAGGCAACTGTGACATTATTGCAATAGGGATCCTCCATCACACTTCCTCCAGCCTTCCACTGTGGCCCGGGTTCATTATCCCAGTCACTGTAGCACAAATACCAGGATGCCTTGCTCCACATCTGCCCCTTTGATTTCCACCAATGCATCAATAAGAACACAATAGAATTTTATTCTTAATGGTATTACAATCGCACAAATTAAAATCCAATGACCAATTTTAGTTTTAAAAACTAGAAGAGGAAAAAAAAGAGATGTTATTATCAATCATGAATTTGGAAAGAGTTCTTTCAAACACAAAGAGGGCGAGTTATTTTAGAAACCGCTGGATTCTATTCTTATATATATTTCTCTCTAAAAGGTGTCCTCTGGGGCTGGGAGGTGGAGGCACACTCGGCCGCTTTCTTTGAAGCTTCCTCTCCTGCCCTGCCAACGCCTGCGGGGAGCGAGTCTTCAATGGCGGCTCCATCCAGCTCTTCCATGGAGACTTAGATCTCATTCCAATTTAGGCTTCTCTTTCTCTTCTTCCATACCTAAAATACAGGCAAAGGACTTTATTTGAACATCAGATAAAACTATGCGCAGCTTTGCCAAGCTGCTTAAAAAACCTCTCATCTCTCTACCCTTATCTACCCTCCTGCACACCTTTGTCTCCAGCTAAGAAGGAAAATCATCTACAGCTTTCTCTAGACACTTGCTCAGAGACTCTCTCCACACCCTTTTGCCCCAAATTGGGTCATAACATCTCTGGGACACACCCAATTCTTCCGGCTTCTTTTGAGAGTGAGGGACTCCAGTTAGTTCTTGACTCATTCAGTTTGCAAAGAAACCCCAACCAGACTGCTCTGGAGCCAGCTTCTAGCGATAGGAGGTGTGCGGCTGACGCATTTCAAATGGACCTCATTTATTTTTATTTTCGTCCTGTCCCTTTCCAAGGCAAGGGCTCTGGATTTTCACAAGACAAGAAATCTTTTTCTCAAAGCTCATAGAGAGTTCCTAGCCCCAAGGACTGTTTATTTCCATACCCGAGTGTACTCAAAATCAAGTTCTCCTTCACCCCAACCCAATCCCGGCAGCACTGTTTTTCTTCCTGAGACTCAGCTGCACCAGGCCGGTGAGCGCTCTGTTGTCTGTAGTGAATAGTTAGTTAATCATGTTTCCCTTTTCTGGAGATGAAAATGTTCAAGTCATTCCCATGAATTAAAGTTACACCTGCCAAATGCTCCCCCACTTCTTTTTTCTTTTGCTTCAAGATTTTTCTTCTGACATCAAATTCTCAGAGACCCTTTGTGGAACACAAAAACCCCCCAAATACTGCTTTGAAGATTTGGTTGGTATTCTTTTTATAAGGTGCAAGCTCTCCGAGGGCAGGGCCTTCTTTTGTTCTGGGTTATATCCCTTGCTCCTAACATGGTGTCTGTCTCATAGTAGGAGCTCAGTTTTTACTGAATCAATTTAATAAACCATGAACACAGAGGAGGCCTTAGCAGGCTGGATTAGTGGGAAAGCAGTAGACCAAAATGTGGCAATTCACAATATAAAAAAATTCTAAAGCCTAACCTCAGAGGGTCATCATGACAGGGCTTCCATGAGGAGAGACACCCCTTTGCCCCAGCTCCTAGTATGTGTTTTGTGGGGTCAGGGTGGTGGCAGTGAATTGTGGGTAATACGCTCTGAACAGGTGTCCTTAGACATTCTTGTCGGTTTGGTTTTCATGACTAAGGAACTGGCAGAGATACGTAACACTTTTTCCAAAGTACTTCTCAGAAATCATATTAAGGAAAACTTCAAATTGAGGAGGCAGGACATGTGAAGGGAGGAGGGGCAGGGCTGAGGGGGAGAAGGCAGGCGAAGCCTTAGTTGTTAGGTAACCAAGGCAAAGGCAGAAAAACACAACATGGATTCAGTTCAGACAGCACACGTGACTTGGGTCCCAACTTCATCCTGTGTTCATCCCTGTGGAGAAGCTTTCAGGAGCTAACTGCTTGCTTTTCTTTTCAAGTTTGTTTCCTCCTAAGTGTTCTCCTGCAGATGGGTTGACTTGGCAGCAAGAGTGGAATCTTCAAAAGCAGGGGTGGAGAACAGGGGGTGTTCACTGACCCAGACAGGGAAAATGGCTCCCCACCTACTTTCATTTGGCAGCTTGGAGGGACAGGGAAAAAATTAGACAGCTGTAAATAATATTTGGAAGAACGAGAGGTGTAATTTCCACACGCAGAGCAGAAAGAAACCTGTCACAAAGCTGAGGCAGGAGGCACTTTCAGAAACACACAGCAGAAACAAGACTTGGAGAGTCATTCACCTGTGATTCCTCCAGGCCAGAAAGGGGCTTGCCCAGAGGGCAGTGCTGGGTCATTGCAGACCTAGGTGGGGCCTGCGTGGGACATGAGCGGGCTGAGCAGCTGGGAGAGAAGGTGGAGGTTTCTATCACGTAGGCTGGGTTCCGACTCCTTTCTCCTTTAGCCTGCTTTCTTTGCCCTCACCTCAACCTTTCACTTTTGGATGCTTTCGTTTCTGGTTGTATGAAGTTTGACTTTAATAAGACTGGTCACCCCAGTCGACACACTGGAACTGGAATAAATTCTTAGCTAAAGTACAGAAATAGTTCAGCTGTTATAGGTTGAATGGTGCCCTCCCAAGCCAAATCATATGTTGAAATCCTAACCTTAGGACCTCAGAAAGCAAAGAGAAGTCCAAGGATGTGGCTGGACAACTGTTTGCTAAAGAGATTAGGCATGTGACTTGTGGATCCAATTAAGCATCTCAGCAGACGCCAGGAAAAGCCTGTGGGGGACCCTCTGTCTGATGATTTGGACCTCCATGGATTGCAGGGAAAGCCAATAAGGGTATTGAGAATTTTGCACCAGCCAGAACACTGCCCCCATGGCCTGAAAGGGACAGGATGAAATGAAGGAAAAGTGACTGCGAAGGCATTTTAGAGGCTGGCTCCTCCTTACTTCCAGAGGGTAGGGGGCTGCTGCCCAGGGCCCAGGACACAGCGCCTCAGCTTTCTCCCCTGAGGAGTCCTGAGGAGAGAACATTCAGCCAAAGAGGATTATTCTCAAGCCTTAAAATCTACTGGAATTTGCCCTGCTAACTTTCAGACTTGATTGGGAATCATGACCCTTTTTTACCCTCTGATTTCTTTCTTTTGGGAAGGGAATGTATATGAGACTGTCCAACCATTGTGTTTAGAAGCAGATAACTAACTGTCTGTCTGCTTTCGCAGGTCCACAACTGGAGAGCAATTCTGCTTCAGGATGAATCACACCCCCAGCTTTATCCATATGTGATTTAGATGATATTTAAGGTGAGATTTTGGATTTAAGAGGAAAGAGTTTGGGGGCCGTTGGGATGTATGTTGCATACATTCCAACATGAATTTTGGGGGGGGGCAGAAGGCAGACTATCATGGGCTAAATTGTGCCTCCCTAAACCTAACTGCCAATACTTCAGAACGTGACTGTATTTGGAGATAGGGTCTTTACCAAGTCAAAATGAAATCATCAGGGAGGGCCCTAATCAAATATGACTCATATCCTCGCATCAAGGAGAAATTTGGAGACAGCCTCACATGTAAGCGAGGACATTATGTAACCATGAAGACGGCCATCCACAAGCTAACGAGAGAGTCCTGGCACAGAACCTCCCTCACAGCCCTCAGAAGGAAGCAACCTCAGGCGTTGACTTCTGGCCTCCAGACCTGTGAGACATTACATTTGTATTGTTAAAGCCACCCAGCTGGTGGTACTCCGCTGTAGCAGCCCTAGCAAACCAATGCAGCATCCACAAAGGCACCCGGAGTTACTTTCTTTTAAAAAGAGCAATGCTTGGGCCTGCTGATGGATGGCGCAGTGGTTAAGAGCTGGCTTGGGACACCAGCGGCCCCGGTTCGGATCCCACATATGAGGGCCAGTGACACTGCCCTAAAAAAAATAAATAAATAAAATAAAAAGAGCAATGCTTAATTATTAATTTAGCCTATTTTAGAGGATTTTTATTTTTTATAGTTCATATCAGACATGTCTATTTTGTTATTTTATAAGTTAAGCCCATCATGGTTCTGTGTGAAGTTTCTGAACTCTCATGCCGGGCTTTCCAATGGTGACATTCTGATGGTTCACTGGGAATAACACAGGATTGAACATCAGTCATAAGGCACTGGCTCTGTAACCGCCTATTTCGGTGGGTTACTTATGACTTCTGAGCCTCTGCTGCCTTTAAGCAAAAGAAAAGGGTTGGGTGAAATGATTTCTAATCTCCTTTTCAGTTCTAAGATTCTGTAATAATAGGATTTTATCTTGCAGTGGAGGCCAACATAACATAACCAAGTGGAGGAAGTTGAGGCATTAAAAATCACTATGGATACAAGGAAGGGACTCAAAGATGGTATTCCTGCTTCTCGGGGGATTTTGCTTAGGGTGTAGTAAACGCACTCAGGATGGTAAGACTGTACTTGGTAGTATTCAATTCATTCTGACAACAACAGCAACACACACAAACACGCATACACACATGTGTGCATGCACGTCACACACTACTTTTAATCAGTAGTTTCATATTCAAGAACCAGGAAGCAAATATAACTGAGATGAGGATTTAGGGAAAATTAGAGCACCATCTAAAGGGGGCAACAGACACTCAATTCCAATCCATTGTGGCTGGAAGAGAACACTGGGCTCAGATCTTCAGTTGCCAGATCTTCAAATATTTGAGAAGATAAAAAAATCTGGCCTTTATGTGAAATCTGCTAATTTTAAAATGTTGGTTCCAAAATAAAAGTCCCACAGTGTGGGCCTAAAGAAACTTTTTGGCTGGTAAAATTTGGAGGAGGCCATCAGTTTGGGATCCCTTTTATAGATGAAAAAGATGACCACTTGACACAAAACATCTGCCTCTGTGGAATTAACTAGATGGTCCCATGTAGATAAAATTAATCCCTATACCTGACACGAGTTACAAAATATCAGTCAAGCTTAACTCATGTTGCTTAAGAGAATGGCACAGAGTAAATTGAGCAGATCATTTAAAAAACCTTAGTTTCACGATTTATTTTTAACTTCTTACTCAAAGCTGCTGAAAAGGAGTATTCTATTAATCTAGAATGGATTGTTTTTCTCTCCTGGTTTTCCGGGCATCTTATCTTAGAAATAGTAGAACAATGGCCAAAATGACTGTCGGAATCATGTTAATAAAGGGAAAACAGACAGTCATAAATATTGCCTGAATAACATACATTGGACATTTTAGCTTAAATTGAAATATGGTATTTCTCCCAAGAAGCTGAGAGTAGTTTACATTTTGTTCTCAATACATTTTTGAAAGCTAACTAAGTACTTTTATAAGTTAATTAGTAGAGAAAGATAACTATTCCCATTGAACAGAGAGGAAAATTATTGAAAGGTTAATTTCTGGTCACCCAAGCTTTTGGCCCGAACTGAATAAAACCTTTAGACACTTTTACTAATAGACCATTTATTAAAATCAAGACAGCTGCTGAGAAAAGAAACCCTCAAATTCCCCTGGGCCATTTAACGTTGGCTAACACTTTGACACATACCATCTTAGGATATCCACACAGACACAAGGTCCAATTCAATAACCATGCAACGACCATGCTTTATTTGTCTAATTAGATCAAGTTCCTGGCATAGTGTCTGGCACAGAGTACAGTGCTCAGTGTTTGCGGAGCATAGATCGTTTACTGGTGACGTCGAGAATGTTGTGATTGTATCAGAGGAGATGTCCAGAGCGCTCTACCATCTCCAAACCATCTTGCCTTTGGATGGATTTTCATGCAGGACTCAACTCACTACATATCTGTGCTGTTGCTTTTTCCACCTTCCCATTTTTATGTTATCTTACATATACTCTGGACAGGTTTTGCACAGCTTGGGTAAGATTACGTGCCTTGCCAACATGGAGGCTCTGCCATAAACAGAAACAAAAGAAACATCAAATCATAGGTTAAAAGAGTTTTTGCAGCAATGAAGTATTACCCTTCACTGCCCAAGCCTCTCTGCCATCTTTAGCCCTTGAATATGACAGTCACTGGTGAATCACAGTGGCCAGAGGCCTTCAGTGCTGCTTAGCATTCTAGCAGAAGGACCGTTAGACCTCTTGGAGGCTGCTCTACCCATGCAAAGGGTCACGTGAAAAGTAGAGATCTGGGTGTCTTCTAATGGGAATGGTTTACATTTAATAATTCATCTATTTAACTGGGGGAGGGGGTCTCTTTAGCTAAGGCAGAATTTTGTTATTCAGAGTGAACTCCCTAATTTTTTTTCTGTTAAGTCTACATTTCTACATTTCTCCCTATAAAATTTTATAGACATTTCTTAAAGATCATAAAATTTTATAAAAATTTTCTTTTTGCTTAGATTTGCATGTTTTCGTTGTTAATAAGACAAAGGGAGTAATAAACCTTTCAGATAACTGCCAGCAGCTTTTAAATTGATACTGTTGTTATAAAAATGTAATTCTTTGTAAGTGATCCCTGGCTACAGCAGAATTCTCCTTCAGTCTCTGCAAACCCTCCTTTAGACAGCAATTCTCTTGTTTGATGCTCCCCTAAACAATACTCACTTTTCTGTGTGTCCCAGATATAGCTGTTCAGAACTTCTCCCAGCAGGTACAAAAAGTTCATTAAGATGGTTGTGGACCCAAAGAAGATGATTCTGGCCCCCGGGCCAATGTGTTCCAGGAATGGGTACACCCACATCCCCGTTACGTGATGTATCCAGCACACCCTGCAATGGAATGGAAAGGGGACAGAGACACATGAGATTTCAAAGCTGCTGATGTTACAAATATGGACCCTCTGCCCCAGCCATTCTCCAGCGCTGCCAGTCACAGGTTAGTTTCTGACACTCAGGACCTACCGGAAACTTTGTTTTCTTTTACTTTTTACTCTGAAATAATTTCAGACTCACAGTAGAGTTGCAAATACAGTATATAGACAGTTCCAGTCTGCCCTCTGTTCATCTTCCCTGCATCTTGTATAACATTATTAACATATTAACATATTGTATAACCATTATTAAAATGAAGCAATTAACATTGGTACCATCCTACTGACTGAACTACAGGCTTCCCGTGTTCTCACGAATGTCCCACATTGTGTTTAGTGGTCACATCTCCTTGGTCTCCTCCGATTTGGCAGTTCTTCAATTTCTTCCTGACTTTCCTGACACTTGAAGAGTTCTGGTCAGGTATTTGAAACTGTTTTTCTAAATACTGTTATACAATCTTCTTAATCTCTTCTCTACATAAGGAAACAATGTAGCATTAGGCAACCACATTATAATTAAACCTAGGTGAGCATGTACCAGGAATCTCGCCACACTGCCTTCCAACTAGATCCCAATATGTATTCCATTTGCTGACAGACGCACCCCATAATCTCACTGATACCTGGATTCCCACAACCTGATCTTTCATCCCGTATTTCTTTCTTTCTTTTTCTGTTCTTCATAATATGTACTTGTAATTATTCCACTTGTCTTCTGGAGATATTTGAGGCTCAGTGGGAGTACAACATAATTAATCTCCACTGTTTTCAAAAGTTTAGTAGAATAATTTCACCACTGGTTTCTGACACAACTGCTAAGAGCTCTTTCCCAAAACATTCTTGGGTTCAATACTTTATTAACTATTGTCAATTTTGAAGACTAAATAAAACATAAATAACTTTATTGCATAGGGAATAACAATTCCTTTTTTATACTTCTGTGTTTTGGGGTCATTTTACTTATCATGCATGGCTTCACTCCTCTTTAAGCAGTTTATCTGTGTATATATTACAAATATCTACCTCAGGCCAGAAACCTGGGAATCTTTTAGAGCTTGCAGTCTCAATGAGGGTGATAGCACTATCCCCTCAAGGAGGTGGAAATTGATTGTGCAAGAGTGGTGAAGAAAGCCTACTTTTCTTTAATGTATAAAGCACAGATACATATATATACAGAACATAAAAAGATACATAGTTTATTTGTGGTATTAACATTTCACTGGCCCAGCAATTCCACTCCTAGGTATGTATCTAAAAGAACTGAAAGCAGGGACACAGATACTTGTGCACCGATGTTCAAAGCAGCATTATTCAAAATAGTCAAGAAGATGAAATAACCCAAGTGTCCATCAACAAATGAATGCATGAACAAAATGTATATACATCCAATGAAATAGTATTCAACCATAAAAAAAATGAAATTTTGATATTGCAACATGGATGGACCTTGAAAACATGATGCTAAGTGAAATAAGCCAGACACAGAAGGACAAATATAATATTCTATATGCTTCGACTTAAATGAGATACTAGAATAGGCAGATCCATAGAGACAGAAAGTAAAATAGAGGTTACCAGACCGAAGTGGGAGTGGGGAAAGAGGAGTTATTGTATAATGGGTTCAGAGTTGGGGACAATGACGATGGGTATAAATAGTGGCGACAGTTAGGTACATAACGTTGTGACGGTCTTTGATGACATGGAATCATGCATTTACAAATGGTTAAAATGATGAATATTATGTCATGTGTATTTTGTCACAATAAAACATTTTCATGGGGTGGAGATTTGGGAGAAGAATACCTAAAAGGGTTCCTGGGTGGAGGTCAATAATAAAAGGTCGGTAATAAAAGGTTGAGAAACACTGCTTGAGCAGGAAGAGGTGGTCATTAGACCCAGCCAGGTCAGCTTGAATAACTGTCCAAACTAAAATATCTTACCGAGGCCGGCCGAGTGGTGCGGTGGTTAAGTGCTGGCCTGGGAAGCCAGCGGCCCCGGTTCGGTCCCACATATAGGGGCCAGTGACACTGCCCTCAAAAAAAACAAACAAAAAAACCCCAAAAAAAACCCAACAACAAACAAATAAAATATCTTACCGAAGGAGGAAGCCAAGCTAGTCAACACATTTTTTTAAAAGCTGAAGTATTTGTGAGAATCAGCAGAAATTACATTGTTAGAATTACCCTATGTGATTCTGATGCATAATATTGTTTGTTCATAAATTAGAGGCAATTTTACCTTCCTAATTCTTTTTTTAAATTATCTTTTTTTTTTTTTCTTTGAGGGCAGTGTCACTGGCCTTCATAAGTGGGACCCGAACCGGGGCCGCTGTCTTCCCAAGCCAGCGCTTAACCGCGGCGCCACTCGGCCGGCCCTAAATTATCTTTAAAGGTTAATCTTCTTAACTAGTGCAAGAATATGCTGTGAGCCCATCATGCAGCTTATTAATTTTCATTGAGATAATATACAATACCCCAAAAATGTAATACCATAAATCTATAGTTGATTTTAAAAAGAAAATCAACATATAAAATTATAATGTGACTCCCTGTAAAACTGTTTCCTCAATTAGGCAAATTCGGAGCAATTTATATTTTGAATGCTAGTTATATAGTTTTTATACCTGTTCCTGGCATTCTACTTGCTTCTGGGAGAATGAAACTTACATTTGCAGTTTTTGGTAATGTCTTCAGTGCCAACCCTCTACTCCTCAGACGTTGTTTGCAAGGTACTTTTGGTGTGTATGGAATCATTCTATAATCCTGAATAGGTATATGGGCCACAACCACATCCCATCAATCTTTAGATGACTCCTAAATTTATATCTCCAACCTTGACCTCTCCCTGAACTCCAGAGTTCTACACCCAATTGCCCACTGCACATTTCTACTTGGAGCATTTCAAACCTAACATTTCCATGACATCACCATCATGCTGCATCCTAATTCCTGCGCATCTCTCCCCTCCCCCTGTCATCCAATAGCAAACATGTCTCCTACGTCTTGTACTTCTCAAATCAATGACTACTACATCACTTCAGCTGTAGCTTGGGACAGAAAATGTGGAGTTACTTTAGACTTTCCTTTTTCTCACAATTCAGATCCAAACCATCCTTAGAACCTATTGGCTCTACTTTCCAAATATACTCAACATATGTACTTCTCACCATTGCCTCCACTACCATCTGGGTTCATGCCATCCTACCTCTCACCAGAACCACTGCAATAGCGTCCTGTCTCCTTTACTTTTGCTACAGTCTGTTCTGCGGCCTATTCCCACTGGAGCAGCCAAGCTGATATGGATTAAGTGCAAGGCTGGTCATGTCACTATTTTGCTCAAAACTCTTACTTCCCCTCGTACTTAGAGTGAAAGCCAGAGTCCCTTCAAGACCCTACCAAAGCTTGCTGGCCACTTTTCTGACGTTTCTCCTATTGTTCTCCCCTTACTCACTCCACTCCAGCCACACAGAGTCCTTGGTCTCCTTGAGCACTCCTGTGGGTTCCGATGCCTGGGGTATCACTCCTTACCCCCATCTGTCCCACGTATCCCCAGTGTTACCCTGTGTCCCTCAGTTTTCACTCAATTAGGTCTTGCCAGGCCACTGTATTTAAAAATTGTAACCCTAATCCTGAAACTCTCTATTCTTCATCCCTTTATTTTTCTCCTAGCTACATAATACACTATATTTATTTTTACTTATCTGTTTATTGTCTGTCCCATGAGCGCAGGCATTTTCATCTATTATGGACACTGATAGGTCTGTGGCCCTTGGAGCAATGTCTGGCACACAGAGTGCACTCAATAATTATTAGTTGAATTAATAACTGACTAAAGTAACATCAAAACCCACATCTGTTTATTGAGTCTTTACTCTGTGACAGGCACTTTGCCAGTAATTTTAAATCTCAAAAATACCTTTCAAAAATCTCTGTGCCCTTTGTTGGCAAACCTTTCCTGTAGAGAGCCAGGGAGTAAGTATTCTCAGTTTTGGAGGCCATGCGGTTGGTTTTTGTCACAACTCTCAACTCTGCCTTTGTAGCACAAAAGCATTCACAGACCATATGAAAACAAGTGAGAGTGGTTATGTTTCAATAAAACTTTATTTGTGGACACTGAAATTCAAATTGCACAGAATTTTCACATGTGATTAAATATTCTTTTTTTTTATTTTTTTCAATCATTTAAAAGTATAAAAACCATCTTGGGCCGGCCGAGTGGTGCGGTGGTTAAGTGCTGGCTTGAGAAGCCAGTGGTCCCGGTTCAGGTCCCACATACGAGGGCCAGTGACACTGCCCTCAAAACACACACACACACACACACACACACACACACACACACACACAACCATTCTTAGCTTATGGGCCCCAGAAGAAACAGAAAACTAAGCAACAGTGGGTGGGCTGGATTTGGCCCATTGGCTATTGTTTGCTGACCCCTTGTTTACATAGTTCTTTGTCTTTCACAAAGCACCGCAGCCCATTATGTCATCTAGTCTACTCAGCAATCCTAGATACAGCATGTCATTCTCATTTAGCTCAGGTAAAAATCAGAGTTTACTGATTATGTCAGAACTGACAATGGAAATGTAAAACTCTCATGCACAACTGACATCTTTCCTGCTGCATGGACTTGCTTCTCTACATGATGCATTTAACATTGCCTCCAAAAGGGGAGGGTTTTCTTTTTTGAAAAGTTTTCTGGACTTAGTAGGTCATCCAACCATTTCAGATACAGAAGTCCTGAGAAGTGGGGTTTCACCCAGATTGGTGAATGATACATCCACTTGTCCTAACAGGTTGTGCTTCCACCATTTGTGTCCTTGATGTAATCAGGGCTCAGTTTTCTGCACCAAAATGACTCATGGCCTTGCTCATGTATTTGCGCAGAGTTCTCAGTTCGTGGTTGACTTTCAATTTCCATCTCATTCCAAGGCCTTCGTGTCTTAATGCCCATATAGCTTCTGCTTAAGGTAATGATACCAATTTTAATTTTAGCCTAAAAAATTGATAACCATGGTGTGTGTGTGTGTGTATATGTGTGCATACATATATATGCATGCTATACTATCATAAGACTTCTGGTTGGTTCATTTTATTACAATACTTCCAATTTCATTCACTTTAATATGCAAATCAAAATGGCATTTATTAATGCCCCCATCTGAATACTGAACACTAGGGGTGCAGAATAAATAAGGCAAAGGTGATTCTCATCCCCAGGCAGTACAGTCAAATAAGGAATACAGATATTAAAACAGAAATGACAAGCATAGTCAGAATTAAGAAAAGGTTAAGGGTAGCACATCATGGACACACAGGGATCATTCCTTTTTTTTTTTTTTCAATCTCACACTTACCCTTAATCCTTCTTTCTCTTGTGTATTCAACTTACTTTCAAATCAATTTCATAGCTGATCAATTGCTCAAATACCATTCATTAAAGCACAACAAAAATTTTTTCCATCAACTTCACAAATATTGCTCTATATCTCTCCTCCTCTTCAAAGGCAAACGTCTCCAGCGAGTCTACACTTACTGACACCACATCTATAATTTGTACTCAATTCTCCACCCACAACCGTTTGGCTTCTGGTCTTGATATGCCACCGAAACACCCTGGCTCTTTGACATCAAGTTCTGGTTTTCATCCCACCTTGTGCATTGTTCTTCTTGCATCTTTTGGGAAGTTCACAATCCAACCATTAAATGTTGAATTTCCTTAAGGTTTGGTTTTTAAACCTTCTTCTCCCGTTACGCATTCATATTGATAGTTGATGAGTTCATTCCTGTCTGCCACCTACACATAGATATCTCACAAATTTGTGTCCTGATTCAGATCTCTCCTCTATTCCAGAACAGTTTATGTAGTACTCAAAACATCTCATTTGCACATTGTAAAGATACCTCAGTCTCGATACATCTATAGCCATCTACACTCATGCTCTTTTCCCTGCAACCTGGTCCTCTGGGATTCCTTCTCTCTGTCAGTGGTACTACCATGCATTCAGTTTTTCAACTCAAACGTGGGAGTCATCTTTCCTACTTCCCTCTCTTTCTTCACACAGAATCCATCCATTATCTTGTCTTGTCAAGGTTGTCTCACACATCTCTCCAGTAAGTTGATTTTCCCCCATCTTTGTCCAGAGTGTCTTAATTTGTGTTTTGATCATCTCTGTCTAGAGTACTGTAATAGTTTCTATTTTGTCTCCCATATCTACTTTCGCCTCCTTCCAATTCATCTTCACAACTGCCAGAGTGATCTTTTCAAACCAGAAATCTGAACACATTATATCCCTGCCCCTCAAACATGTCAATGGCCTCCCATTTTTTTTTTTTTAACAAAGTGTAGCATTCTCTTCACAGAGTGGCATCTACCCATTTACCCCCATCTTATACCTTGCTTCTGTTATACTGGCTTTCATTTGGTTCCTTGATTTTGCCATGCTTCTTCTTGCCATGCGGATTTTTACATGCACCTCTTTCTGCCTATGCTCTTAGTTACCCACCCTTAGAATAATTAAGTTATTTTTCTCTTTTATATCTTAGCCAACTATTATAACTAAACAGTCATCACTTATGAAAGTTTTCCCTGATCTAACAGAGTAGGTCAGATTTTATAAGCTCTTACAGAAACATGAATCTCTTTTATTTTTTAAGCTCTCCTTTTTATTAGTCCTTAAATTTGAATGATATCTTTTTTTGAATAATGTTTCTCCTCCTGTAGAGGATCTAAATTCCTTGAGGTGAGGGACTGTGTCTATGTTTATTTCTCATCATATCCTCAGCACTTAACCACAATTTCTGTCACAAAGTAGCATTTAAACTGTGATAGGAAGGATGAGTAAGACTTAGTTGGGAGGCAAGAACTTCCCAGCCAAATGGAATCACATGTCCAAAGACTTGAAATGAGGGAGAGCTCCCAGATGTTCAAGAAGAAAACATTTTTGTTGAGATTAAGGGAGAGAGGACATGAAGGGCAGGCAAACACCACACTGTGGGTGGCTTTTTAAGCCATGGTAAGAATTGTAGACTATCCTAGTGTGGACATCCGGAAGTCTTTTAAGGGGTATGAAATAAATGTGAAACAGATCAGATTGACCTGGAAACCAATTATATCAGAAATGGTGGTGGCCAGGACTGGAATGGTAGTATTGGGAATGAAAATTACCAGGTAGATTTAAGAGATATTTATACTAGTGTCTGTCAAACTGTAGGTCATAAGCAGTGGTGTGCTGGATATGGCCAGGCGAGTGGGTTGTTGGATCTGTAGGGTGTTTGCTAGCTGCTTGGTTGGTAGCTTAAATTCAACCATGGTAGGAGTATTTACACCAAAGACTGTCCAATGCTGTACATCAGGCTCCCCTTCCCTGGCCTCCAGAAGAACTCGTTGTTAAACATTTGCCAGTAACCACTGGTTACTAACATTTAAAAAAGTAAGAACAGAAGAAAACATAATAGAAAGTCTCAGAAGGCCTTGCACATAATGATGCTAAAAATTATTCAGTGAAGCGTCTGTTTCACGTGTGTGTGCATGTGTGTGCATGTGTGTACACACGTGCACATGCATGCTGGCTGGGTCATGATGCAAAATATGTTTTTTGTTGTTTTTTATTCACAGTAAAGTAAATTTGAAAGGCAATGTTTTAGGAAACAGAATTAAGAGAACTTGGTGATGGATTGGATTTAGGCAGTGAGATGAGATAAGGATTAATCATAGATTCCTGGCTTGATTAACTGGGTGGAGAATGCTGCCATTTCCTGAGACAGGGAATGCAGTGAGGGAGCTGGTTTTAGGGGATGAGGAGTTCAGTTTGCACATGTTGAGTTTGAAGTGTCTGTAAGATATCCAAGTGGAGATATCTAAAAGGCAGTTACATGGGTTCGGACTACATGCTAGAGAAGGAATGATTGTGGCAATATGGATGTTGGGTTCACTGGCAAAAAGATGCTGGTTGAAGCCATTTGGATGGACTGAGATCACCCAGGTAGAGTATAAGGTATGAAGAAAATGGGTTCATGAGAGAGCCCTGAAAAAGATTTAAGGGGTAATTCAGGGAGGATGAGGTTAAACTGGACACCAAAAATGGTGGGCTAGTGACATGGAAGGAAGACCGAAAAGTGGAGTGTCTCAAAGCCAATGAACAAGTGGTTCAAGGGTAGAGTAGACACCTATTAGCATAGCATCGTTGATGATTGAGAATAATTAGAAAACTGACTTTCCACCTACAAAGAGAAAGCAAGACTTTTTCAGATTCCGTGATTAAATGTCCTTCAAATCTTCTTCGTGTGGTGAATGCTATAAATAATAAGTAGTAAGAAAGAAACATTGACCTTGTCAAGCTTAGTAGCTCTTTATGCCACATGGCCAAATTCCATCCTATCGCACAAACCCTGAGTTTGAATGGTCACTGGCGCCCTTGAGGAGCTGGAATGAAGTAGACATACCCTCCATCCCTTTCCTGGCTCTGTCACCCTTATTTATCCAGGTTAGATACACATACCTATCATACTACTGATGACCTTTCAGTTCTTAAGATTAGTTTATTTTAAATAGGATTTAAAAATTGGTTTTACTATTTATACTTTGATAAAGAGCTAGGCTATTTGGCAGCAAGATTATTAGGTCATAAGACACACAGGACACAGGTCCATTTGCAGTAACAGTTAATAGCTAACTGCATGAATTCTCACTGACGGACACTGAGCTAAATGTTTTACGTGAGCAACTCTTTGGGGAAGGTGTTACAATGGTGCCATTGTAGAGATGAGGGCACTGGGGCCCCAGAGGTTCAATCAGTGAAGCAGGGATACGTGCCTCAGCAGTGCAGCTCTTCGCCTGTATGCCAGGCTCCTCTAGCGCTCTGAAGACTAGGATACAATGGATGGGAACAGAGCTCTGGGGGGCTTGTAATGTGCTCAGAACCAAAAACGATCCAGGTACAAAATCTGTGTAATTTTTTTTCTTTTTTTTCCCCCACTGACTCTAAAAGTAATTCATGCTCATTATAGAAAATGTGTGAAATATAGAAATGTTGTGAGATGTAAGATAAGTCAGTTTGAGTGAAGTTTTAACACAGACTGAGTCTCTTATAAAACTCAGGGGTCATATTTGACAGCTTTACTGGAGGGAAGCACAACCACTGCAGGGGTAAAGTAATAAATAAACAGTTCCTTTAGAGAAGGCAGTGACTTACCTCTTAAGAAACGGTCACCTCACATATGCATTGAGCCTGCTGGAATTGACTACATTGCTTGGCAGGCAACGAGCATGTGCTCAGGGTGGGGTGAGGTGAAGGATTAGCTTCTCACCCAGTAGGTCTCTGTGTGTCTCACAGGGCACCTCCAACCTGATGCTTCTGAAGGGTTTTCAAGGGCACTTTGACTTTCGGTTCAAATGCTGACTTCAGCCCTGGGCCTCTCTTTAGGCCTAACTAACGCATTTTAGAGCCATTCTCAAGGCCCCTCGTACCATGTCCTCAGTATTAATTGCATGGAGACTGGTTCTTGTTACAGTTTTGAAAATCTAGAATTCTGTTGGGAGTTTTCTGGAGTTCATGTACTCACTCATTTATTCAACACACATTTCTTGAGCCCTTACTTTGTGTCACGTGGGGCAGGCGTAGTGGGGATGCGAAGGTGTGCCTTGAGATCAAAGTGCAGAGGGGCTGCCAGGGTTCCCCCTGAAAAGACTGTAGTTCCCGGGGAATATGACAAAGGCCATCTACCGAAATGGGAACAGGGCTCTGGAAACAGGGATCCAAAAGCTCTCTTCGGTGATGGGTGTGGTAGTGCTGGAAAATTAAAACATCCATTCACAGGGAAATACCAAACAGAGGGGTTTCATCCGAAGTGGTGTTAACATAACCTCAAGCTCAATTACAGAGATATTTTTAGAAGTTACAGATATAATTACATAATCCTTCACTTACTGGGGGTTCAATGGAATATTCTTCAAGGTAATCTTTAAGGTATAATCATAATTTAAGATTCATCAAAGACTCCAATTTTCTCACTGGAGCTAGCCCAAATTTACAGAACCCGGGATGTTATCTCTGCCTCGGGGCAGGCTTTGTGGGTGTGCATCCTGTCCTGCCACCGGGTGGCTCTCTGCTCAGAGGTGCCCCACACTTGAGTTAATGCTCTGCTGTCACTGTCTTCAAATTCTTAATAATTTTTGAACAAGGGGCTCCCCATTTTTGTTTTGCACTGGGCCCTTCAAATCATGCAGCCAGTCCTGTTTGGGTAACTGGGTCATCTATACTTTGGATCAATATCCAGCTCATTCACATAGCAGTGGGTCATCTCGGATATTATCTGACATCTTGAGCCTCAGTTATCCCCTTTGGTAAAGGGGTATAACCAGCCTGCCTTAGAGATGTGGTCATCAGATAAAGTAAAGCTCTTAACGCCTTTAGCTTAGGCTAGATAAAAAACAAACAAATGAACAAACAAACAAGCAAACAAAACAAACAAAGAAATAAACCTTTACATTACTACTCCTTGTGCAGAAATATATGATATTTTTCTGTAGTTCTCACACACAAAGATGTTTTCGGGTTACAAGTCCCTCCACCCATCCCCGGGGGAAAGAAGCAAATTGTGCGTGCCTCCCAGCCTGAATTCCTGTAATGAGGGAATGACGGAATGTGTTTTCTTCCTGATTCTCAATCATAAATATCAGCATAATTTATCCACAAAGGCGGGCCAATAATCTACTTCAGAATATTTTCTCACATGTCCTGGCGCATGTCTGAACGGGTGTCAAATGACTGACTTCCTTTGAGTCCCACTTTCTACAGCCTACCTGGTTTCATGGTGACGTTTCCCTGGAGGGAAGTCAATTTGAATTTCCCATAATAAAATTCATACCGGCTTTGCTTAACTTTAATCATTTGGACCTTCTCAAAGCAGACAGGTGCCAAACATCAAGTTGACACATTGAACATTGGAGGGAACATGTGTTCTTTCTGGTAGGAAGCGAGGGACTCTTACGGCCTCGGCGATTGTCAGGGTTGGCGGTGGTAGCGAGAAACCCATGTGTTAAACAAACATCCTAAATCCCACAGCAGAAAAATCACAATTTTTCATATTTTGCAGAAACGATCTGTAGTGTCTCTTTAGCACATTCTGTGCTTCTCCTTCTAGTAGGTTATTTTCAGGATTACAAACAATGTTCTAGTTGTTCCCCACCATGATTACATCTTCTTTGATCCTGTGACCTCATTGGACTACTACTAATCTTCCTCTCTCTTTAATCATCAACCTTCTTTAATAAATAGCAAATTTTCCGGACATTTCTTGAGTTCCTGCTTTGCGGCAGTGCCCCATGTCGAACCACAGGGAGGCCTTCGGTGTATCAGTATTTGTCCTGTGTGCTGCTTACAACTAGTAAATGTTTCTTTTATTTTTTTCATTCGACAAACCTGTATCAGTGCCTAGAATGTGTCAGGCATGTGAATGAAGCAGGATATGAAGTAGACGTGGACCTGCCCTTGTGACAGTGTTCCAGTCCAACAGCGACACAGACATTAGATGACCCCCAAGTATTACGCCCTTACTAGTGCAAGGGAGGACTGGTAGAATCAATTATTATTTCTTTTTGGTGGAGTTGTAGTGTTCATTTTTACAACTTCTTTGTCATTTTTTATCAGGATTAAACCATCAAACGTTCTAGAAAGCTAATAGTTAAAAAAAGCAGAAACTCCCTGCCACATCAAACTGCAAATATTAGTCACTTTCCCATGCCTGTCCTTCTCTCCAGAGGAAGCCACATTCAACAGTTTCTTCCATTTCTTTTAGTGTTTATATCTATATATCTTAAAAAATCCATATATTGCTGTTTCTTGATTTATCAGTTTTAGATAGTACCTTCTGTCTTGCTAATATGAAAGATATGGGTTCAGCCTTCTTACAATCTCACCCCTCTTTTTTCCTATCTTTCATTCACCAGATACATTTATATCATTTTTTTGGGGGGGTGGGGGGCAGTGCCTAAATCGTTTTCAGTATTTTTTTCCTTATGCTTTTGGTGTTTTATCTAAAAACTCTGCCAAATCCAAATTCTTGTGTTTTCTTCTGGAAGTTTATATTACTGAATTTTACATTTAGTTTTGTAATGCATTTTGAGTTAATTTTTGTGAATGGTGTAGGGTTTGTGTCTTGATTTCCTTTTTTTTTTTTTTTAATATGGACTTCCAATTGTTGCAGCACCATTTGTTGACAAGACATCCTTTCTTCATTGAATTGCCTTTGCTCCATTGTTAAATATCAGTTGACTATATTTATGTGAATCTATTTCCGGGCTCTCTATTCTGTTCCATTGATCTTGGCGTTTATTCTCTTGCCAAGACCACAGTGTCTTGATTACTGGAGCTTTATAGTAAGTCGTGAAGACAGGTTAGTGTCAGGTCTCCAATTTTCTCCTTCTTCAATGCTGTGTTGGCTGTTCTGGGTCTTTTGCCTTTCAACACGCTCTTTAGAATCAGTTTGTCAATATCCATAAAATAACTTGTTGCGATTTTGATTAGGCTTGTGTGGAATCTATAGATCGACGGGTATGAATTTACATCTTAACAATATTGAGTCTCCCTATCCGACCATACGCTATAGCTCCCCTCATTTATATCTCATTTACTCCTTTCATCCGAGGTTTAACTTTTGCCTATAGGTCTTGCATATATTTTTAAGATTTATATCTGAGTATTTCATTTATTGGTGCTATTTTTAATGATATGATTTTCAATTACCGATACCAATTGTTCATTGCTTGTATATAGCAAATCAATTGATTTTTAAATGTTAACCTTGTATCCAACGGATAATTAGTTCCCGGACTTTTTTTGTTAATTCTTTGGGACTGTCTACATAGACTGTCTACATATGAACCAAGACAGTTGTCTTATTTCTTCTTAATCCGTACATACCTCTTATTCTCTTTTCTTGTCTGATTGCACTAGTTAAGACATCTTGTATGATGCTGAAAAGGAATTTTGGTGAGAGGTGACACCCTTGCCTTGCTTCCAATCTTAAGGAAAAATGTCCAATTTCCCACCATTTTGTTTCTTCTGAAATGTGCATGTTTGAAATAAATCTAGCTACCCCAGCTTTATTTTGATTAGTGTTAGCATGTTATATCTTTCTCCATCCCGTTACTCTTAGCCTATCTGCTTTAAATTTAAAGTAGGTTTCTTGTAGGCAACACATGTTTGAGTATTGTTTCTTTTATCTACTGTGACAATCTCTGTCTTTTAATTGCTGTATTTAAACCATTCCCATTTAAAGTGATTATTGATATAGTTGGATTATGAACTACCCTGATTGTATTTTCTATTCACTGTACTTATTTTTTCTTTCCCATCTTTTATTTTTTTATCTGGTTTAAATTATTTTATACACTTCCATTTTCTCCTTTCTCTTAAAATATCAATTATAATTTTTGCAATTTTTTTCTAGTGTTTCCCTAGAGTTGCAATAAAATCCACTTTTAAATATCAATTCACAGGTAGTTCAGATACCTAATATCAAGGTATTCTCAATTTTCCCTTCCATCCCTTATAACTTCGTTTTTATTCATTTCACTTATCCATATACTATAATCTCTCAGTACATTGTCACTACTGTAACTTTGAACACTTCTCTAATAAATCAATTAAAAATAGGAAAAACAAAACTTTTATTTTACCTGTACAATTCCTTTTTCTATGTTCTTCCTTTCTTTTATACATCAAAGTTTCTGACCTATATGCTTTTCCTTCTTCCTGAAAAACATCTTTTAACATTTCTTTTGGGGCAAGTCTGCAGACAATGAATTACCTCAGTTTTTGTTTGTCTAAGGAAATATTTCTCCCACATTTTTGAAGGATAATTTAGTTGGATATAGGGAATTCTGGGGTGATGATTTTTTCTTTCAACACTTGAAATATATTACTCTACTTTCCTCTTGCTTGCACTGGTTTCTGATGAAAAGTATGCTATAAATTCTTTCCTTGTTCTTCTATAAGTAAATGGTATTCCCCCACCTCCATCCCCTGCTGTAGGTTCTTTCAAGATTTTTCTCTTTGGTCTTCTGCAGCTTGAATATGACATTTGTAGATTTTTTGGTATTTATCCTGCTTGGAATTCTCTGACCTTCCTTGATCTGGATTTCTGGTTTGGTGTCTTCAATCTTGGAAAATTCTTGGCCATTATCATTTCAAGTAATTCTTCGGCTCTGTTCTCTCGTCTCCTGTTGGTATTCTGATTTTGTGTGTGTTACTCCTTTTAAACTTGCTCCACAGTTCTAGAATATTCTTCTCTTTTTCTTATATTTCAGTTTAAGAAGTTTCTATTGAATACTGCCAAGCTCATTGATTTTGTCTTTGGCTTTGTCCAGTCTATTGATGAGCCCATCAAAGGCATTCATTTCTGTTAGTGTTTGATTTGTAGCCTTCCTTTCTGATTCTTTCTTAGTTTCCAACTCTCTGGTTATAACACCCCCGTTTTTTCAGGTTGTCGGCTTTGAGCGTGAGAGCCCTTAATATTTTATCCATAATTACTTTAAATTCCTTGTTGGATAATTCCCAGATCTGGGCCATATCTGGTTCTTTGACTTGCTTTGTCTCTTCAGACTCTATATTTTCTTTACTATTATTATGCTTTGTACTTTTTTTGTTGTTGAAAGTCAGACACGATGTCTCTGATACTAGAAATTGAGGTAAATAGAACTTTAGTGTGTTACTCTGGTGAGGACTTAGGCTGTTTTATTTAATGTTGGTTGTCCCATCAGTGCCAGAGGCTTTAGTTTTCTTTAGCATCTGTGTTTTTCTTTCTCCTTTGTCTTTGAGTTTCCCTAAGAACTCCTTCTTAAATGAAGTCTTGTAGTTCTCTCAGTTGCAATCCACTATTATACTAGAGCCCTGTTAATGTGGTGGTAGGTGTGGGATGGAGGTGTGTTCTATAATCAGAGGCTTAAATCTTAGTCTTTAGTGGACCTGTGTCCCTGGACTGTGAGAAAGAAAGGCTAGACGGTAGAGTTGGGTAGCTGCCTTTCCCACAGGTCTATAAGGTTCTGATGAAGCCTTGTCTCCTTCCTAGAAGGCCTGTGTTGTTGAGAATGCGCTGGGTGTTATTTCAAAATGGTTCCTTTTTCACTCCCCTTGCCAGAAACACAAGGGTTTTTTTTCTTGGCTTTTCACCACTGGTCTCATTTATCTTTGAGACTCTATCAGCTGGCACAGACAATACATAGTGGGCACTGTGTATATTTGTAGCACAAATAAATCAATGAATGAAGGTTAAGTCCATAAAGAAGATAGTTTAGAATAAAAAAAAGAAACTATTTCCACCTCAACACTGGTGACGGCATTCAAAATGCAGGGCAATTTTAAATTTATATCCATTACATGTATATTGTTTTGTGTTTTTTTTTTCTCATTTAGAAAATGGGAAAACTGGTGCTTTGCACACTCCAGAAACAATGGAAGGCCTGCCTTCTTCCAAAAGCGTGGTCGGGTTCACTGGTAGGTCTCTGGAAGCAGTGCGGGAATCTCAGGCCGGCTCCTCCTCTGGCCTGGCTTTGCAGGCCCTGCCTCCACCTCCTCCCCACTCCTAGTTCTTACCACATCCCCTCTTCTTGACCGGTAAGTCTCCATCAATGTCTAGTCCTGCTAACCTTGAACCTCTCCTTTGCCCTGATCTTATTCTTGTCTGTTCCCTGGGGAGGCCCACCTTCCCCCTATCATCCACCTCACCTGAAAGGTATGAATGGTGGCTCACCAACAACTTCAAACCAGAACCTTTCAACTCTTGATTCAGTTTAAATTTCTTCCATCTCAATACTGGGCCCTTTCCATTTCTGCCTCTCTGGCCAAATTCATATCTAATATCCTAGTAATTCCTTTTCTCCATCTCATTGAAGTTTTCTTTTTAAAGTGTTTAAAAATATGTGTCATATATAGCAGAAATTTTACATATCCCCTACTTAGGCTATTCATAATGAAGACTAACACTACAAAAGAAAGCCATACAATGTCCCTGTGAAATTTTTATCAATTAAAGGAGCTAACACTGAAGCATTAAAATCCTACCAGTTCTTAAATGTTTTCAGATCTCCTAGCCTATGGGAAAGAGAAACATAAATTAAAAAGAGTTACAGTTTTTATTCTCTGTTAAGTGGCAGAAACACTGCTTTGGCAGGACTAAATGGAAGATCAGATGCTAAGTCTTAGTAAACTCTCCTCTTTATTTGAATGACTGAGCACCAGTTGACTTCTGTGATGATCTCTGTTAGAACAAAACAGACTACATAACAGAGCTCCCGTTTTCTGTGAAGGGGCTCCAATAATCAAGTTACAACCAAAGGGAAGTGACACTTAACCAGAATACATTTATTTTAGACAACACAGACAATCAGCAAGTCCAGGTGCTGAGTCACTAGGCAACATGAACACGTCCATGAACACAACAAAAATCCCAAACTATTTTCGTTCTCAGTGTTATCCTTATATCTGGAAAAGTTGATTTTTTTTTTCCTTCCATAGTTTGACAGTGTCCTCTTACTAGCGTCTGATCACAAACATATCTTTTGTAAGATTTGGCACTGATGAAATAATTCTTTCATCATTTAGTTCCATTTGTCCCTAGATCAATAATGTGAGACCACTGAAGGTCATTAATAGGACACAATGTAACAAGATCAAAGGGACACTAGTCTGGCTAGCTGGAAAGCTGCTTGAAAGAAAACCTGAGCAGAGAGCATGCCCTCCCCATGTTGCACCCATGGACCAGCTTCCTGACTATGCTGGCTTACCAATATTCAATTTCTTTTCATTAAGCAGTGACACAGTGGGTAAGTATTTGGATACCATGTTACAAATGGAAATAACAAAAGAACTGCTACCATGGAGACCTACCTGGTGGCCTTTGTGGTGAGCTCCTTGCTATTTGAATGCAAGCAAACCCCACACAACAAAAGGCCTATCAATGTTAGGCATAAAGCTTCAATGCAAGAGCACTGATTATTCATTTTAATAAATGCCTCGAACATTGCAATCCAAGGCAGCATTATTCTGGTCCAACCTCATTATTAGATAAGCACAGGGGAACTTGCGTTAAGTTATATTTTGGATGCAAAGCCAGAGTCAGCTTAAGGCCATTTCCAACTATTTGTCTCTTGTAAAAAACGAGCCACATAGTTAGTTTCAAGATGCATATGCTTAGAAATAAACTATTAAAAGCAAACTGAAAAGCTGGATCATTGCTTGCTACATTTCAATAGATCAAACTTAATTTGTATGTGTCAGACATTTCTTCCTCTACACAGCGTCTTCCTCAAAGGAAATTCATTCAAAGGCCTACAATGTTTTAAATGTAGCTGTATTTAATACAGCTGGATATTTTAAAGAAGAATTTATTTGGTCAAGTTCAGGAGATATCCCTGTTAACTCAATATGCTATTAAAATCCTGATATTCCATAATATAATGATTTTTTTTTAGGCGTGTACATAGCAAAAATTTTAATAGAGGTAATCAAAAAAGAAAACACTCCCTAAAAACAAACAAACAAACAAACAAACAAAACTGAGTTAACAAAATTGATTGTAATGGGGGGAACACATCCTTAGTGGTTCTCTTTCTTTTGAAAACATTTTCACTTTCTCCATCATCAATTAAGACATTATGTCTAATGCTAGATTATTTTTGAAATCCTGACTAATATCCTATTCTTCTCTACCTGTGTCTACCCAACTGCATAGCTTCTTGTGATTTTCCAGTTTTGTTCTAGAAGCCTTCATTCAGGAATGAAACACCAAATGTGGGCAAAGAAAGAAAATGGGAAAACTGATAAGCTAATATTTCTGAAAGATTTATTTTCAACTTTGATGGGAAACTTGTTCAGAAATACAAATAAATGTGTTTTGACAGACATTAATCACTCTAGTTCTCACTTATTTTGAAAGTTGTGAAAATTCACCTCTGAGGAATCACAAGTGCCATTGTGTTGGAATGAAATCCCCATCACTATCCTGCCCTACTTCTTAGCATCTTTAACCTTCATGGATTTCTGGTTTCAAATGCATGCGTCGTTCATTCTTTCCTCTCACCTTCCCTCCCTTCCTCCCTTCCTTCCTTCAAAATTTGCTGAGCCCCAGTTATGCATCCGGTAGACTCAGGCATTGGGGATAATATGGGGAATGTCGTAATAGTCTGTGCCCACAAACTTCCAGCCCAGTGGTGGTGATGCTGCAAATGTGAGGTTTCAAAGCAGTGGTGAAAATGCTATGATGAGGTGACCGGGGGATGCCATGAGAGTACTTGAAAGGGGAACCTAATATGATCCCAGAGTGTCAGAGATGATTTCCGGGAGGAAGTCACAAAAACTCAAAGATAGACTGCAAGTGGGGGTGAGGCCTGGGAGAAAATGATCCCCACAGAGAAAACACTGCAAATGTCAGAGGTGAGAGAGATCAAGGTAGGTTCATGGAACTACAAGAAGTTTAGCAGAACAAGTGTGTGGAGTTCTGGGGAAGAGGCAGCGCTCACTTCGGTGGGTTTTTGGGGCCATAAAATTACATGACTGTGTAGCATTCTTTTGTGGTTTCAAATTCGACCGGGCCCTCACTGTGGCCTAAAATCCTTCTGGTTCCCCATTAGCTCTTTCTCCCTTTATGTGGATTCTTCATAGCTTCACACATCCATCTGTAGCCAAAAATGTGGAAACAACCCCAAAATGTCCATCAACTGATGAATGGATAAACAAAATGCGGTAAATGCACACAATGGAATATTATTTTGCTATAAAAAAGAATGAAGTACTAATACAGGCTACAACAGGGATAAGCCTTTAGAACATTGTAAGTGAAAGAAGTCATACACAAAAGGCCACATACTGTAGGATTCCATTTATATGAAACACTCAGAATAGGAAATCCAAATGACAGAAAGTAGTTTAGTCATTTCCAGGGGCTGGGGAGAGGTTGTAATAGGGAGTGACTGCATAAAGCATGCAGAGATTCTTCGGGCAATACCAATGTTCTGGAACTAGTAGTGACGAATGCAAAACTTTGTGAATATTCCAAAAATGACTGGACTGTACACTGTTTGTTTTTTTTTTTTTTTTTTTTTTTTAGCTGAGCCATCCTGCCATCTGTTGGCAGCTCAGTAGCAGCTCAGCTCGGGCTGGGCATCGAACTGCTGTTGCTCAGAGCTCAGCTCACACTCTTGAGCAAGCTCTTAACCAACTGAGCCACTCGGCCGGCCCTGGACTGTACATTTTAAAGGGGTGGATTCTATGGTATACAAGTTATATCTCTATAAAAAAATAGCAAGGTAGAGGTGTACTTGGAACAAGTTTGGCAACATATTATGATAATTATTGAAGATAGGTGATGGGTAATTGGGATTTATTATATAATTCCTTCTTTAAAAAACAAAACAAATAAAAAATCCCTTCCATGTCACCCACATTCCTCTTTGCAACTGATCATTTCACATCATGAAGAGAATAGAAGCCAAGAGATAATCATTCATTCAGCTTGTGGTCACCAACCTTAACATTTGCTTACAGCCTTTCCTCATTCATTCATTTCTGTATTTAATAAATTCTTTGAGCCAAATATTCTGCTAGGAGGTAGGGACTGCTCCCAGTTTCAAGTAAGCAACTGGTAAGAAACAGCACAGAACTAAACTAAATTGGGGAAAGAGGGAAGGTTTCCTGAAGAAGTGATGTTTAAGGTAAAAATCCAAAGGTGGTGGGAGTTTGGTAGGTTAAAGGATTGCGTTGGGAACAGAGTGCCAAGTGAGGAAAGAACATGCGGGAATGTCTTGAGGCAAGAAGGAGCATGGCTTGTTTGAAGGATGGAGACATCGTGTGTGGCTGAAGGGTAGAGGGTGAGTGGGCAAGGACAGGAGATGAGGCGGCACAGGTAGACAGTGGCGAGGTCACACAGGGCCTTTGAGGAGACTTAAGGATTCCAGCAATGAAAAACTCTCTGGACACTATCACAGCTTCATTCCCAGTTCTCCATCTACATGTATGCAGTAAATGAAAGTATCACGAAGAATCAGGAAATCACTGTTGCCTCAACAGGCATGAACAAAGGTTTCTCTGTTGGGGACGACATCAAACTGTGCCTGGTTGACCTCAGTTTTTCACTGGCCAAGACAATCGGATGTTGTCGTGGGTAGGGGGCACAAGGAAAACCATATGAATGATGAACCCAGAACAAGACAGATCTATCTGCCATGCTATGCAGCATGGCTCTATTCTTACTGGGTGAGCTGGGGAATTGGACATCACACCTTCTGCAGTGATAACACTGCTCCTGAGAAACACCATCTCCTTAGTGAAGCTCCCCTGCATCTCAAGGCCATTTGTCACAGGTCCTGTTTGACACCTTTGGTAGCCCAGCTATGCATGCTTCTTTCTATTCTGGCTGTGCTGTCCCTGTATACCCCTGGTTATATTCTTCTGGGTGTAGAGACTTGGGTTATGGTGTCACCCACACAATGCCCGTCTTTGAGGGTTACAGCTGTTCCATGTTATCCTATTTTTGGACTCAGCTAGCTGAGACTTGGAAAAATATTACTAAAGATTGTGAGAAAAAAAGAGTGTTACAGCTTCACTATCACAGCAGAAAAAAAATTTATACATGATGTCAAAGAGAAGTGATGCTGCCCTATCACGGATGTCAAACAGGAGCTATCGCTGCTAACTGTGCTCCCTGGAGAAGGGAACCGGATGTCAGGTGAGGCTCTCTAGCAATAAGAAGGTCTTAGATCCCGAAGCTCTCTCCAGCCCATCCCTCTTAGGCATGGAGTCGTGGCATTCATTAGAAAGCTTCCAATTCAACCATAAGATGTGACGCTTATAAAGGAAAGGGCCTATATGCCAACACAACATGCACCATCTGCTCTTGCAGTGTTACCAGGTACCCTGGTGTTACTGACTTTAGAACAAGCAGATGTCATAGACCTGGAACCAACCAAAATGACAATTAAGATGCTCACGCTTTTAAGTGCAAATACAGTGTCTGCCTCCCCTCTCTACCTTCCAGCAGACGTGTTAGCAAGTTGGACTCTGATGAGTTGGGCCTGTCCGTGGGCCACTGCAAATACTTTTAAATGGACTGCTGGCAGATATATTGGACTTTCTGTACAAGTTAGTTCACAAGTGTAGGTTTGCCCTGGCAGGGGTCTGCATCTTAGGTTAGATTCATGTATCTGGAAGATGCCTTCTTAAAAAGACACCTGTCCTTGTCGGGTAGGCAGGTAGATAGCACTATTTCACATTGTCATCAAGTTAACTTTTTTTTAAAATACATTTTCTAAAATTCTGTACATACCATTGATTTAAAGTTTAGTACATTTAGTTGGGCATTTTGTGTGAAAAAGGGAGGCTAAGGGTATAGTGTTTATGGACGGATCTTGGACTCATGTGATGGCTCTTTGGCTGACTGACAATTTCTTATGGGCTGTTCACTCCTCTGGGGTCTGATCAGCTCTGAACAGAGTACTAACGACAATTCCTGGGTTTCTCTAGAGGCTGGCATGAATTTATGAATGAACTGTCCCTTCTTTCTTGCAGTCTCCCACAGAGATAGAAAACATCGCTAATCCAAGCCTTCGGCTTCCATTTTTCTTTCTTATCCAATGTTTTTCCAGCAGGATATCACAGGGCTAAATTACTCACTATAGTCACAAAGCGACTTGTATTTGTACCTGCAAATTTATGCATTGTCTTAATTTATGTAAGATTTTTGTACATAATTTTCAGCTTTTAAGGATGACTTACACACCTTCTTTTTTCTACTGTCATGTGAGAATATCACAGCCCAAGGATATGTCATGGTACAAGGAAAAATAAAAGCACTACAAAAAACAAAACAAAAAAACAAATAAAAAAATAACAATTTAAAAAAAATCCCTGAAAAACCCAAACTGGGAAAAAAATACTATTGAAGAGTTTTAAGTAGGAGAATTGACATGACCAGATTTGCCTTTTAAAACCAACTCTCTGGCCAAGAAATGGAAAGTGGGTGGGAGGCAGCATAAGAAAGTTTACTAAAAGAGTTTGAATGTTAGGGAATCAGTTAGGGAATCTACTGATTCCCTAACGAGGAGGCTGAGAAGGTGCAGCTGGAGAGAGCCTGGCATCATAGGAAATGGACAAATCGACCAAACAAACAAAAAACCGGTTCAAAGTAGGATGTTGTGGTGAGGTAAAAATAAAAGCAGCTTTGGTGGGGAGAGTAGAGGTCAAAGTTAGATTGTAGTGACTGGAGGGCAAAATGTTAATAGCTCCAGGTGCTCTGATCTTTGACTGCCTGTGATTTTCTCTCTCTTGCCTCCAGCCCATGTCTTTTCTCTGCCTGGGACAATCTTATCCAGCCTTCGTATGGCACTCTTACCCATCCTCAGGGGCCAGCTGCCACACCACCTCCTCTGGGAAGTCTTTCATGACCCCGTACGTCTGGGTTAGGACATGTTCCTCTGGACTCTGTATTTGTATTCTAAGTAACCCTTGTCCATTGTAGGGTAATTGCTTTTTTATTTTTCTTATCCTTCACTAACTAGACTGCCAGCTCCTTGAGGCCAGAGCTGAAGCTTCATACACTGTTTATCCCCTGCACCCAGCATGACACCTCGATATCTGACACATGGTGGGGACTCCATAAACACTTGTTTCAGAGAGTTAATGAACTTAGTCCTGAGCCTTCATGGACCCAGAGCTTTCAGATTATGGGAGAATTAAAATGTTATGATAATAATAATCAAGCTAGTAATCCTTCTCTGACTATGAAAATTATTAGGCAAATGGCCTTTATACTTACATGTATAAAGTCCAAGTTTTGCATGTGTATTTTAGACCACATTTCTCTTCCCATTTCCATTTTATCTCAAAAAAAAGTTCTTGTTGGCTGTAAACTTCTTTTGACTCTTGGAGAATAAGCTCAAATCTGATGTAGGTATCTCCTCATCTGAATTGTTTATTTTATTTTCAGTTTTATTTTGTGCCGCCTGGGAGCCTAGCACTGCTGGGTGCTGGGGGTGACAAATGTCTGGGGACTCTTTTTTTTTTTTTTGAGGGCAGTGTCACTGGCCCTCATATGTGGGACCCGAACCGGGGCCGCTGGCTTCCCAAGCCAACACTTAACCACTGCGCAACTAGGCCGGCCCTCTGGGGATTCTTTACTCCCAGATACTGCAAACTGTGGAAACCATCTGTTGACAGTGACACTGGGTAGAAGTTGGGTCACTTTAACGATGTTCACATAATCTCTCCCACGTAGCCACCGGAGAATACATTCCGAGCCTTCAACATGCTCTCGTACTCTCAGAGACAACCAGAAGGCTATCATTTGACTGATAAATGGATTTTCCACCACTTGCAATGTTTTTATTGCCTGAACTGGGTCATCTCCCTTATAAGATGTCACTTGGGCAAGGCATGCATCTGTGAGGTTCCTCCTACAAGTCTATCAGATCAGTGGGCAATAAATGAATCAGGCAGGTGGGAGAAGAGACAATAAAATTGAAATTCAATATTAGAGAAATGGATGGTAGAAGTATTGTAAACACTTTATATGGTTACTATTGAGCTAAGGATAAGGAAGGGATATATATATATATATATATATATATATATATATATATATATATATATATATATATATATATATTTCCCCTACTTTATCTGCTTGCTTTTAAAACTCACATACTGTCACATTTTTTTTATTAAGCATTTTATCTTAAGAATATTTTCTCTAACATTTTAATTAATGTGATGGCTAAAGAAAATGTGTTGTATTAACCCTTAGAAAACTGTAGACCAGGAAGTTTTCTTTATTTTATTTGAAATCATTTCCACCGCTTTCATTTTTCTCTTGCTCTGGAACATGAGGGGAGGGAACATGGGTGGCAGACTTAAAAAAAAAAATTAACAGGGCTGGCTGAGTGGCTCAGTTGGTTAAGAGCGTGAGCTCTGAGCAACAGGGTCGCCGATTTGATTCCCACATGGGCCAGTGATGCTGCGCCCAAGCTGAGCTGTCTCTGAGCTGCCAACAGGTGGCAGGATGGCTCAGCTGGTGAGAGCACATGTTCATACAACAAGATTGCCTGTTTAATCGTGGGCTACACCTGCCTGCAACTAAGACTGAACTTGGCACCTTGAGCTGAGCTGCTGTCAGGGTGGCACAGTGGCTAGAGTGTGTGCTCTTAACAATGAGGGTGCTGGTTCGACTCTCACATGGGATGGTGTCTATGCCCACCCGCAACTAAGAATTAACATGGCACCTTGAGCTGAGTGGCTGCGAGCTGCTGCTGGGCGGCCGGATGGCAATTGGACTTGGAGCTGAGCTAGCTGCACCCTCCACAACTAAGATTGAAGGACAACAACTTGGATGTTCCGCTTCCCCGATTCCCCAACACTGTTCCCCTTCCTCAATTCCTCAATAAAATCCTTTTTTTTAAAAAAAAAATGAACGAAACAACCAGATAACTACAACTGTTTTGTGTTTTTGTTTAACTTCCGATTGGAAATGAACAGGAGATTATAGTAGGGTACCACAGACAGGCTAAACCAAGTCTTGGAAATCAGAGCAGTCCTCGCTGGGAAAGAGACATTTAAGCTGAGACCTGGAGAATGAGTAGGATTTGGAATTAATTGTGGGAGACATGACCTGGGGGAGAAGTGGGGTGGAGTGGTGGTATGGGCAGGTGAAAGCTTTGATGTTGGAAGGGACATACTGCTCTTGACAATCAGACAGAAGGTCACTGTGGCTGGAGTTAGTGAACAAAGGGGGACGAGGAAGAGGATGAAGCTAGAGAGGTTGGTGTGATCAGGTCACGCGGGGCCCCGCAGCCATGTAAAGGCAGATTGGACTTTATTCCTAGAAGCAGTGGAAACCATCCATACTCCTGAGCAAGGGAGTGGCATGATCATCTGTGTTTCTTTAAAGATCACTGAGAATCCTGCAGGTAGGCAGGGGTTGTAGCTGTGGGGAAATGCCAGTTCCATGCAGTGCTTCAGGAGAGAGAACTGAAGCTGGGGCCATTGCCAGTGAAGAGAGAGCAATGTGTAAGAATTGTAAGTACTTTGGAGGTATAGAAGCTAGAAGTTGGTGACTGTCTGTAGTGGGCCCAAGAGAGACAGGTTGAGGATGTCTCACAACTTTCTGGCACAAACAACTAGGCGGGTGGCAACGCCAAGGGGGATGGGTTTGAAGGTGTGATTGGGAAGGCAGGCACTGCATGAGTTTGGTTTGCAATTGGAAAGTGTGAGGGGATGTGAGCAGGGGTCAGGAGAGAGCTCTGAGCTGGAGACCTGGGACGGAGGCAGTGGTGCACACAGAGTGAGAGGGTTTACCTAGGGAGAGTAGGTGGTGAAGGAAAAGGGCCTAAGTTAACACGGTAGATCTCAAGTCAAGTATTCTTACTATAATAATATTTAAAAATCAATAAATGAAAAAAGAAAGATGATCTAGGGCTGAGCTGCAAAAAACTCCAACACTGAGGTTTGGGTGGAATGGGAAGAGCCAACAAATGATGCTGAGAGGGATCGTTTTGAGAGCTGGGAGGAAAACGGGGAGATACTGTTATGTCACCTAAGTCAGGGAAGAGAGCGAGTCCAGAAGTGGGGACTGTTTTAGTGTCGAGATTGCTGAAATGTCAGGTGAGAAGAGGTCTACGAAGCATTCAATGAATTCAGCAAAACAGGAGTCTCTCGTGACATCAGCAAAGGTTTTGTGAAAATAATGAAGCTTAAACCACACAGAGTGGGTTAATAGTAACAGCACACATACATACTCTGTACCGTTCTATGTACTTTACACACACCAGTGGCTTTAGTCATTACATCTACGTTATGAGGTAGGTACTCCTTCTGTGCCATTCTACAGATGAGGAGATGAAGGCACAGAGAGGTTAAGTGACTTTCACAAAGTCATACAGCAGAAGCACAATCCAGGCTCAGGCTCTGGCTTTGTCTCTTCACAGCGACACTGACTTGTCTTTTAAGTGTGTAAAGGGGAGCAGAGACAGTGCAGACAACTCTTTGGAGAAACTCAGCTGTAAGTGGGGAGATAGCAGCTAGGTGTAAAAGGGAGCGGTCCCAGAAGAGTAATTTTTTTATTTATTTAAGGTGGGGACGAGGACTACAATGTGTTCAAATATTGATTGGAAGGATCTGGTAGTGAATTCGAAGTTACAGGAGGACGCAGTGATGATTGACGGATGAAGAGCTGGGAGTGGGTGGAGCCAGGAAGCATCACCTGTTGCAAGGTGTAGGAATTCTTCACCTATTGTCACAGAAAGCCAGGAGAGGGCACGTACAGAAAGGATGTTTGCAGGAATAAATGGAAAGAGTTCCTGTTTAAAGGCTTTCATATTCTCTGTGAAATCAAAGGTCAGGTCGTCTGCTGAGAGAGGCCTGGGAGAGTGAGGAAGAGGTGAGGGCAGTAGGCAGAGCTGGCAGGAGAAATACAAGTAAAACTGCCAGGTAACATCAAGGACACAAGTGGCATCAAATTGGTGATTCCGGAAGGCTAGAAGCAAAAGACACGGTAGTGTTGGTGTGGATGTAGGGTAGGGATGTTGAGTAGTGTCAGAAGGGTCATATCCACATATAAAATAATTTTTTGGAGGGGAGGCATGCTTATGAACATCAACATTCTAGTTCTTTATGTACTCCCAGAATGTCTGAGAACCAGCTGTTGGGGAGAGAAGATGAAACTCAGGATAATACACACAGGGAATTGACATAAATTATGCACATAAGCCTTTTCCGTCCAGATACAGATCTAAGAAACTAATTTAATCAACACTCCAGTGGACACTCTGAGGGGCTTAGTGCAAGCCACACTCTCAGCCTTCAAGCCCTCAATTGTCTAGATTGACGTCTCCACCTTAGAAGATGAGAAAACAATAACTCATTCTCACCAAAGTGTTTGTAAAAATAAGCTGTTTAGAATAATGGGAAAGCAATGACATTCTCAATTCTCAGGGGAAAAGCAGAGCTCGGGAAATAGTTTAATACATAAACCATAAGAAAATTTCAAAAAAACTCTTCAGCATGCTTAGCAAGGAGACATAACCCTCCTGAAGCCGGACCAAAATTCCTGAGAAGAGGATAAAATGGAAATAGGGCTGGTGGGGAAGGGACAGAGAAAGAAATGGGCCTTTCTCAGAGACTCTTCAGATAGTCAGCATTTTTGTCACTCAGGAGGAAGGAAACACGCTTTCATTTCCTGAGCGCTTCCTGCGCTCATTCATCTTCACAGCAGTTCTGTGAGGCAGGCATCAGCTCCCATTTTAAAGGTGGTACAAAGGAGGCTAAGAGAGGGTAAGTCATTTGCTCAAAATCCCCAGGAACTGGCAAGGACTTCACGCATCTGGGCCTCTGCCTCCCAGAGTAGGCACAGCAGGTTAATGAGGGAAGGAACAGGCAGAAACGGGCTGAGTTTCGGCTCCTGTAGGGCCGAGTATTCTTAATATATAAACAGAACAATGGCTTCTACGCTGAGTGGCAACTATGTGGCAGGCATTTTATGCCCATTTTCTGATTCTAAAGTATCATCGCCCTCATTTTTCTCAGATGGGGAAACCGGGGCTCATGGAGAGAATAAGTGACTTGGCCAAGTGTTTATACACTTCCTATTGCTGCTATAACACATTACCACAAACTCTGTGGCTTAAAACAACACCAATTTATCTTACAACTGAAAGATAAGAAGTCTAATACCACAGGTCTTGGGGGCTAAAATCAATGTGTTGGCAGGACTGTGTTCCTTTCTGGAGAGTCCATGTCCTTGACTTCTCCAGCTGCGGGAGGCGGCCCCCATTCCTTGGCTCATGGTCCTTCCTCCATCGTCAAACTCAGCAGTGGTTGTTTGAGTACTTTTCACGTCACATCAGACTCTATCTTCTCACAGTCATGTGTCCCTCTAACCACAGCTGGGAAAGGGTGTCCCTGCTTAAGAACCAGGTGATTAGACTGGGCCCACCGGGACAATGCAGGCTGAGCTCAAGTCAAGGTCTTTGGTGTAATCACATCTGCAAAGTTCCTTTTGTCACCTGAGGTGACATATTCACAAATTCTGGGGAGTAGGACATGGACATCTTTGGGGACCATTATGCTGCCTACGACCCCAAGTTAAAAAGGTATTAAAGGAGATGAGCCTGGAGTTTAATTTAGGTTAGGTCTAAATTAAACAGGAAATCCTACTGATGCTATCTTCAAAATATATCCAGAATCCTACTGCTTCTCACACTGCCATTTCTGCCACCTTGGTCCAAGCCATGTTGTCTTCCCCCAGGATCATTTCTACAGCCTCTTAATTGTTCTTCCACTCCATCCTTGACTCAATAAAGCCAAAGTGATCCTCTAAAAACACCTCAAATCATGCCGCTCTCTGTTCAAAACCTAGTTTTATCCTGAATCAAGGACAGAGTCCTTACAATGGCCTGCGAGGCCCTACAGGATCGCCCCTCTACCCCAGGCATCTCCGCTCCCTCTCCCAACGCACTGGCCTGTTTTCCTTAAACGCATCAGGATTATTGCTGGAGCCTCGAGAGGGAGGGGCCTCTGCATTTTCATTCTGCTCCTTTCTCTAGCCCTTTAAGCAGAAGGGGAGGGCACAGCCTGATTTTGAGGAGCTGAATGAACATTTTCTGCCTTAGTTGCCTGTGGGCTGTGCAAGTGGCTGTGCTGGTCTCTCTGGTTTTTATCCCAGATAAATGCTGTGAGGCTGATGGTCAGATGTTCACATAGGTGTAAGGTTTGTGGGGGTCTCGGAAGTGCTTCCCAACTGCAGAGCTTCCGTACGTGGGAGATGGGCTGGTTCCAGCTAGACCTCTTCAGCGTCCCCTGACTCCTGCTCATGGCGGTACACTCCACAGTATCCTGCTGCTCGGAAACCCTTGCTCAGCGGCTGGTCTTCCTGGGTAGGAAGTCCCATCAGGACAGTGCAATGTCTTGGTGATATCCCTCAATGTCTAACCAGATCTACAAGAAACATCCATCACGGCTGCATATGAGGGGATCTAGGCTGCTCTGAAGCTTGTCTCTCCCTCCATCCTGCCATGTCCTTCCAATACTCTTTTCCTTGCTCATGTAGGAGGCACACAGAGGGTTAGCATGTCTGCTTCTTAAATTAGATTCCTGTCTCACCCCTGATATTTACCAGGGATTCTCTTGGAGCCTCATAGAATTGGCTTTGGTGTATATGGGAGGCACTTCCTTCCCCAATGGCTCCCCTAGGCCCCAAATTCAGGATTGCAAAGACCGTCTCCCTCTTCCCCAGCCAGGCTGAGGAAGGAAGGTGGGGAAGATGGGTGTTACAAAGAGTGTGGATTGCCTTGGTGATGGCTAAGGGGGTAGAGTCCTTGGGGTGTCTCTAATAAGCCCTAAGGAAGGTATCTCTTCTCAGAATGTGTACTTATCACCTTATTCTTTGGTCCCAGTTCTGGTCCCAGTTCTCTGATGCCTGGAAATCATGAAAACTTTCACATACTACTACAGATGTAAAAGTTATCGGGGTAGGCAGTTATGGTGGAGTGAAAGGTTCAAGTTGAACAGAAGAAAATGTCACATGCTGGACAAAGAATAACTGCATGTTGCCCAGATTTGTTTAACTGGTGAAGAAGCATCCAAACAGGGTTTTCTTTCCTTTCTTTCCTTTCTTTCCTTTTCTTTCTTTCTTTCTTTCTTTCTTTCTTTCTTTCTTTCTTTCTTTCTTTCTTTCTTTCTTTCTTTCTTTCTTTCTTTCTTTCTTTCTTTCTCTCTCTCTCTCTCTCTCTCCTTCCTTCCTTCCTTCCTTCCTTCCTTCCTTCCTTCCTTCCTTCCTTCCTTCCTTCCTTCCTTCCTTTTTTTCTTTTTTTAAAATGTGGCCTAAAATTTATTTTTCTTAGTTAAGAGGGTACAAATTTTATGCTAAACATTTTACTTGTTCATGGCTAAAAATTCTTTCTACGACTTTTTAGTCTGAGAACACTTTTATTTTAAAGAACATTTTCTCCGTTTTAAAAATAATGTATGAGTATGTTTCCAGCAGAAACTTGAGGAAATACAGAAACGTATCAACAAGAAAATAAATCTGCAATTGCACAAGTGAGGGATAATGAAGTTTAGTGGAAAACAGAATCCTGATTTGGGACAATTTAGGATTATATATCATGAAAGAAAGATCATACTTCATCTTGATTTTATACGATGGGCACATTTGGGGTAATAAGAATTGGAATATGGAATTGAAAAAAAATCATTAAGGCCCTGAGACAATAAAAATCTGTTTTGCTTTAAATAAGCTCATTGTAGTGACATGGGATATTTATCCATAAGAAGAAATTTTCAGGGCCCCTTTTCTGTCCTTCACTAATGCTGACTTGCTCCTGACCTTCCATTTAGTGGTCAGCATGTATTATGCATGGCCCCTGAGATCTCTCGTGGGCTCTGATTGAATGAGAACCACTGAGGGAGGGGGGAAAGGCCAGGGGCTGGAAGAAGCCTCCCCAGGCCAGAGGAGACTCACCGTTGAACCCTTGCGCATGTACATTTTTCCTCTGGAGTGGTTTCCTCTTTATGTGTCCTACAGACTGAAAAGCAGAGCAGTGAGCAGCAGCAGTACGGCAGGGAGACAAGGATGCTAGGTACCAGGGGGACGGCACAGCCAAGGAGCTGACAGGCCATCAGGAGTCTGGCACCAGGTGGAGTGAGGATGTCTTCTTTTGCAGAATTTGTCAACTTGAAGGTGATAGCAGTCAGCACCCATGATCTTAAAGCTTTCTGTTTTACCCAGGCCCCATCAAGATTATCTGATGATCCTTTCAAATTTAAAAAACAAAGTGATATTTTATATCCTTGAGGACTGTTTTGAGTTTTGAAGGGAGGAGTGTATGAGTGAGTGAGAATGAGTTAAAGAAAGAGAAAGGACTTAGGGCACGGAACTAAAATTCTCAAACCCTTGATAATAAAATATTATGCACTCTATAGTGCAGCAAATATAGAAATTAATAATAATAATGATCATAATAATAATAATATTGATAGTAGTGAAGAGAGAAACATTTTACCGTGTGCCAGGCATTGCTTTATGGGCTCTGCCTACAGTAACTGAGTCCTCACAGCTTTCCCGTGAGGGTACCTAGTATCCTCCCTATTTTATATCTGAATAAGCGAAAGCCCAAAAGGTTAAGTGGAGGAGTCAGAATTCATACCCAGAAGTGTCCTTAACTACTAGACACGGCTGCTTCTGATGCATTGCTTCAAAACAAAAACACAACTAAAAACTCAAACTGTTCACCCACAGAGGCAGTGGAGAGTATGGTCAATTGTACAGAGTCTGCAGCCACAAACCTGGGAGTGAACTACAGTTCTGGCAACAACAACACAAAAATAACAACAAAAAGGCTTTTCCTTGGGCAAGTCATATCATCTCTCTAAGCTTTAGTTTCCTTATCTGTAAAATGGGCCTGATAATGCCTATTTCCAAGGGCTGTTTGGGAATGAAATATGATACTATTTGAAAAGCACTGGCACAGCACTCAAAAGAATGGTATTGATTACAATTCCTGATAATTGCTCTAGCCTTAGAAACCAAAGAGATCTCTGTGTTGTATCCTGCACAAGATAACATGGATCATCTCATTTATTAGGGGAAATTCCATAATGAGGGTGCAGAGAAATGGGTGGGTGAGTGATGATGGAGGGAGGTGTACAGAAAAGGGGTTAAAAGCCCACCATAAAGAGACAAGGAGATGGTGTGCCCCAGATACCTAGGCAAGTGGAAAGGGATGTGTGAGGAAGTGAAAGTGGCCACGAAAGGAATCTGGGATGACTTCAAGATGGCAAGCTGGGGTAGGACTGTGATAAGGGCTGGGAAGTGGAGCCACTGAGGGTGGGGGCTCAATGGGCTCCAGTTCATGAGGGAACGTTCCGCCACTCCTTGCTTTCTCAGCGCTCACTCCCTATCCAAATCTAGGAAGAGAAGAGATGCAGAGAGGAAGGGAGACTTGTGAGAATGGAGACAGCAAGCTAGAAGAATCAGAGCAAAGCGGACAGTCAGCCTGGCTAACCGCCTTGGAGGTACAGATTCAGCTCAACTGTACAGAGAATTGGAAAGGAGATGTATTTATTTTATAACTAGCATGTGATACGAGGAATGCTTTCTTCCATTTTGGCATGAGGTTCTGGAATGTCCCGTCATGACCCTGGTATGCTTTCAAAGATTTCACACCCTGAACCTTCTGCTGTTGTGTCACTGGTACAATCGGCCCCTGAGATAGTGAAAGGGAGCAAAAGCCAACACCTTCTTGATCACAAAAAATCCTTGGATTTACATATAAGATGACACGATGTGAGGGACATTGTTTAAGTGTTGGCATAGCTATGAATGCCTAGGGCAGGACACTGAAGGGAAAAGTCTATTTTGAAAGCTTTCTCAGAACACATCTGAGAGAAGTCACTAGTTAATGCAAAGACATGTCCAGACAAGTGCTGGTTTGCTTAGGAAGCACGCAGAGCTGGCAGGCCTCACTTGGCATGAAGAGCGGAGTCATGCTTCATTTTAATGAGGGATCTTGGGGGTCTATAACGAAGATTATGTGGTATTTCCCATGTGTCTCTTTGGAACAGGGACTGATTGTACCCACAGTGGAAGAAACGCTATCGGAAAGTACGTAGTTCCTGAAACCTCTGCAAGAGTCAGATAATGTAATGGCACATAAATGAATTCACAGGACTACACCCAGCATTCCCAGAGTCAAAACATTCCCTTCGTAGAAGTGCAAAGTAATGAGACTGTATTTTTGGAAGGAGCGGAAGAGGGCCATTGATGTTTAAACTAATGCTATAGGCAGTTCCAGGTATGCTGTGGACACCGTAGCATCCTTGGAATAACTATGTACCTTCCCCACATGACTCTTCTGAAAGATAGGAGTCATTTGAATATCAAGTTCATATGTAAAAGCACATCCCTTCATTTTTAAGAAATAATTTCACAGTCGCGCTTCACCTGTGAGCCCTGATCGTCTGGACCTTTGTTAGAGAAAGTTGATTCTTAATGTTTTAGGTGGAAAAAACATCTAGACCGTGACTAGGAAAAACAAACAATTACCAGTCCGCATGAAAGGTTTCTGAAAGAATGAAATTGGGGCATGTTTGTTCTGGGGTCTGCAGTCTAGATGTCCCCTTAGATATAGTAATAGGGTGTGTCTTCCTAGAAACGAATTCCCCTTCTTTTAGATCTGGGGCATTATGTGATCATTCATGCAAAGTATGCGAAATACTGGACTGATGTTGATTTTATATTTCTGGGCTGGATGGAGCAACGTGCTCCATGGAGCCTGGGTCTCCCAAAGAACTCTGGGGTTGTGGTGGGATTTAGCACGGTTCTGGGTATTTGGAAGAACACTATTCAGTCCTTCAGGCCTTTTCAAGGAGGGGGAGGGGATGGTGACTCAGAACTCAGGACAGGAGTCCTCAGAGGCAGAAATGCTGGCGGGAGGGATCTCTGCTGTGTATGCTAATATATCAAAGAGGACTTGGAATTATAAAGAGAAATAAGAAATTCTCTATCTTAAGATAAATAATTTTGAAACATTAAAACATGGTAAGAGCTGAAATTAATGTGAAACAAATTCATCAGGCAAAAACTGTTATCAGATAAATTTGGCATCTCCCACTGGGGACTGACTCAGGCCCAATAGACCAACTGGAGACGTCTTCATGCCAATTTTCAAAAACAAAACCATTCAATGCATGTTGTGTGCAATCGCTAATTCTGGAACAGGTTTTAAATTGACTGAGGCAATGTACATTTTCACTGTTTCCTAAGGAGTTTAGAGTCACTGCTCTCAGAGGTCGTTTCTTCTGTCCTCATTTGCATTTGCTGCAACTGCCCCACTCCCCAACAAAGGCAACAATAAAAAAATCCCAAGCAAAAAGGCCCTCCAGCAATAACGCTGGTGTCCAAGAAAAACATTTAGTTTGAAAAAGAATTGAAAAATGTAGGCTTGGAAGAAGCACTGCTTACATGGGATTGTTCAACAAATTCCTGTTGTGTGAGGTTTGGCATATACTTTCTAAAAATATAAGCATCTGGGGAAATGAGACAAAGCCCAGGTCCTGGACCAAAAGAGGCACGCAGTGTGAATCTGTTAGTGATTATATCCATAATGAAATATGTGCCCAAATTTAGCAGTGCAAAATATAATACAATACGAAAGCCCAGCAGGCACTGTCCTTACCATAATATATAGCCAACAGAGAAGGTACATATGGCGGCGAGTCCACTGCTCCTGTTGGGATACGCATGGTGGGATGTCCTCATCTCGATTAATATAAAGGGCAAAACTGTCGTGTGCTGAAAAAGAACAGAGACCAGGTGACACAGGTCCTTATCATCACGGCTCAGTAGTTGTTTTGTCTCCAGTAGGAGAACTGATAGTGTAAGTTCCTAGCAAAAGTGACACAGCAGAGAGCAGAGTATGGCTCCCCTAAGAGGTAGAATGGATACGAAAACATGGAGTGCATCAGTTGCTCCATTGGTATTTTTCTGTGGTATCTTAATTTGGAAATTTTATCTATGCTTGTTACAGAAAATTTCTATAATATATAGAAAGGTGTACAGGAAGAAAATTGGAACATAATGGAATAAAAATAACCACTGTTAATATTTTGGTGTATATCTCCCCACCCCCCATTCTAATTATTTATATATAGTTAAGAGTATACTGTGCATGCAATTTTGTTTTAGATTGTCACATGAGAATTTCTGACATCCCAGTTTAGAAATCCTTCTGGAATATCTGACCATAGCTGCTTAAAATTCCATTTTACGGATGTACCAAATTTTATTTAACCAATTCTGTTCTTGGACAGCAAGTAAAAAAAAATTTACAATTTTTCATTTATGAAAAATGTCATACTGAAGACAATGGGGACCTGGGACGACGAATACAACGACCTATTCAAAGTGGTGCTCATTGGGGACTCGGGCGTGGGGAAGAGCAACCTGCTGCCCCGCTTCACACGCAACAAGTTCAGCCTGGAGAGCAATAGCACCGTCGGTGTGGAGTTTGCCACCCGCAGCATCCAGGTGGATGGCCAGACCATCAAGGCACAGATGTGGGACACCGCTGGCCAGGCGCGCTACCACGCCATCACCTCTGTGCACTACCGAGGTGCAATGGGTGCCCTGCTGGTATATGACATCGCCAAGCACCTGACAGATGAGAACCGGGAGCGCTGGCTGAAGGAACTGCGGGACCATGCCGACAGCCACATCGTCATCATGCTGCTGGGCAACAAGAGCGACCTGCGCCACTTGCGTGCTGTGCCCACTGACGAGGCCCGTGCCTTTGCAGAAAAGAACAACTTGTCCTTCATTGAGACCTCAGCCTTGGACTCCACCAATGTAGAGGAAGCTTTCAAGAACATCCTCACAGAGATCTACCGCATCGTGTCACAGAAGCAGATAGCAGACCGCGCAGCGCATGACGAGTCCTCCAGCAACAACGTGGTGGACATCAGCGTCCCGCCCACTACCGATGGACAGCAACCGAACAAGCTACAGTGCTGCCAGAACCTGTGACCGCCCCACGCCTCATCAGAGTGTGCGTGCACGTCCTTGTCCCCTGCCCACCCCTCATTGCGCGGTCCTCCCTGCCCTGACCCTCTCTGTCCCTCTGTGACTGGCTCCCACCGTCCCATTGAGCTCCTCACAGCCAACTGAGGCTTAGGAAGAGCCGGAGTCAGGCGGCACCTCCTGTCCCTCCCCAGGAAAGCTCAAAGCCCTGGCTGCTGCACCTGCTCTTCTTGGGCCCCAGGGGCCTCTGGGCGGGGCAGAGAGGGTGGCCCGATGGACAGGGCCTGCCAGAAGCAAGAGGATGGGCGCACTGAGCAGGCTTCTTCAGTTTTCCATGGCAGACTCCAGGGAGCAATGCCTCCCTCCCTCTCTGGCCAGCTGGCCCGAGTCCCCACCCAGAAACCCACTGTGGGCTGAAGCCTGAAAAGTATGTGACCAGGGGGCCGGGGCAGGCAAACACAGGCTCCCGGCCCCCACTTCCCACGCACAGCCAGCACCGGCACACGCCTTTGACCTCCAGCCTCCTGTGCGTGCGTGACTCCAGCTCCTGCCTGTAGATTTATGCTGGGAGAAGACCCCCTCCCCATCTTCCCTCCTTTATGCACGCAGCGCGCTCCCCACCCTTCCCTGTGCCTTTCCCTTTGTCTTGTCTTCCTGTCTGGTCAGGAGCCTATTTGCAAGTGAAGCAATATCTCCATGTTTTGTATATACAACCGCTCTTGTAGCCTTTGGATTTTTTGTTACTGTAGAGAAACAGATTCTTTATACACTTTGTACGACTGACGCCAAACCCCAGCTCTCGGATCGCTTATTCTCCCTGCCGCCCTTCCTGCACTGTTGCCCTATGCCTCATTTCTCTGGCCCGTTACTAAAATGTATAATCCGACTTCCTGGACAGAAAAAAAAAATGTCATACTAAATATCTTTTGTAGAAGTCTTTGTCTGAATGTCTGAATGTTACATTATTTTCTTATAGTCAAATGCTATGAAGATTTTAAGGTTGTTGATACATAATGCCAAATTATGTGTGTACCAGCAGCAGGTTAAGAATATTGCCAAATTAGCTTCCAGAAAAAATGTACCAGTTTGTACTAGCTGGATATGGATTTAGATATGTTTGAAGATAGGCCCTAAAGAAGCTGGGCTTTTCTGACCCACTGGCTACTGTAAATACTCAGTTCAGTGGGCCAGGTGGGGATGAAATTTATCTCCTCCATATGGTAGGAAGAAAGGAAAGTCAGCTACTTTTGGTATTGAAATTTGGTGGACACACTGAAGGTACAAAGAGATTTTTAGGTCAACCTGAATCCGGATGTAGATTTACCTTCCAACATTGGAGAGTTCCCCAAGAGTAAGAAGATGGCAGAACTGCGAAGTAAACCATCAGCAAGTATGAATCCTATGGAGTATCTCCTTAACGGCTATGAAAGGATCTTTGTTCTGCTCTTGTATTGTTTGCACATTTAAGGAAAAGGCAGGAAATTGAATGTTATGATTTTCCAACTCTAATAAGTATTGTAGCAAAATGGAACCAGGTGGCAGGTAGGCCTTGGCAGGAAAAGACTTGGTTGGGAGATCAAGGTGAACATCTTTGGAGCAACTTATTGTTTATATTCACAGAAAAATAGAAGGACAGGATTTTGCAAGAAATATTAAGACAGTGGAAGGTTTTTTTTTGCTTTAAACATTCTCCTCCAGATAACTGTTCTGACTGCCAATATATCATTAATTAGAGTATGGTATTCCCAGAATGTCAGGTGGGTGATTCCACAGTTGGGTAGCTTATATTTCTTTATACTTTGCTTCTCTATTACTGTTTTAAAACCATATAATTAGCTCTGAAGGGAACCATGCGAAATGTACATGCATGTTAATACAGAGACAGTACGTATTTTAAAGATCTGTTTTATTGTTTTTTTTTTTTTCCATTATAATCTAGTCACCTCAGATAACATTGGCCTGGAATTTCACCTGTCAACAATAGTGTTAAAATGGTACGTTCACATAAAATCCAAATATACAGCTAGCAATAATGCCAAGTTTTATCGAATCTTACAGAGTAGAAAAATCCCTGCAAATCAAATGTTTACACTGAAGGTAATGCTGACTCTGATGGCCTGTGTGGGCTATAGAATGATGATGATATTATTTTTGACTTGTTATTATTTAAACATGTCTAAACTCTACCTCTTCATTCATTGCTCTAAACTGAGTAGAAAAATCATCCACTTTTCTGTAAAGTTACGTAAGTTCAAATAATGAATCTATCTGTAGTTATCCAGTTATCATTATTTTACCTCGCCTCATTATTGATGATCAGCTATCATCCCTGGAAGGGTTAGAATAATGATGCCAGGCAGAAAATCTTGAGAAATGAAGACCATTCTAGATTACCTCATCATTTAGTGGTATCACCACTAAAAAGGAGCTGGTTGTTCCACCTGTGACATAACCAGTGATGAAAGATCTTTTTTGGCTACCTGTGTCTGTGCCAGCTTGGCCAGTGGTAAATCTCAGGATACGATTTTTCTATATAGGGGTAACTTAACAGATTATCATTCAGAATACTCAGGCACTAAAGGATGTATATCTCCCTCTCAAAAAATTTATAATACAAATTATGTTTACTGATAAACGGTATATACTAACAAAAGCGAATATAGTACAAAATATTTATAGTAAATATAAATGTTGCCCTGTAGGTACCTAAAGTTCCATGAATCAGAAAAGTGGCAAAACTCTATGAATGGTCCTGCTGAATCTTTACTGTTTAGCAGCTTGTTTATAACTCAAAATCTGTAGCAACAAGAGAGGTAATTGTTTGAGAACTACAGGCACAAGAAATCCAGTTCTGCCCACTCCCAGGCAACACTGCTTCATGACTTAAGAACCAGAGAGAAAATATTCAACTCTCTTCAAGACCATCAGCGGCCCAAGAATGGTAACCCTAGGTTTTGTTCACTGTGGTATTTGTAACACTTAGAGTAGAGCCTGACACATCAGCTACATAAATATTTGTGGAGATCATTTAATCTTCAAAACAGCATTGTAAGTGGAAACTTTTAACTCCATTAATAAAGGTAATAAAGGCTTGGTAAAGGTAATCTCTTGTTCAAGATCACAGAGCTAGTGAGGCTAGAGGTGGTGTTTCAGACCAGCTCTGTACATCTCTGAATCTCATGTTCTTTTTTCTACATTAGAATTATATCTTTAAAAGACATGAGTTAAATAATCTTTGACTCAATAGGCCTGTGGGAGTGCATGATTGAAAATCATCTATGTTGGGCTGGCCGAGTGGCGCAGTGGTTAAGCGCTGGCTTGGGAAGCCAGAGGCCCCGGTTCGGGTCTCACATATGAGGGCCAGTGACACGGCCCTTAAAAAAAAAAAAAAGAAGAAAATCACCTATGTTGCCTCTCAACAGACCAGAACTAGTTTTTGGTTGAGCCTCAAAATAAATAAAAAGGTGTCCACTGTGAAAAAATGTATTTTGCTAAGAGTGTTTTTTCCTGTGACATATAAGCATTCTGAATAATAATAATCAAATCAGCTGGCATCAAGTCAGAAATTTTCAGGGATGCAATGACAGTTAAAGATGGCTGGAGGCAGCTTCTTCAGCTTTGGCTTCAGAGGAGGCTAAGGTGCAACTTTCTTGGTAGTCCTGCATCTGGGTTCCTCTGGTACCTGCGGCCTTTACCATGTCACCTAAGTTCCATTCCAGTGAGATCCAAGTCATATACCTGAAGTGCAAGAGCAGGAATTTGGGGCAATGTCTGCACTGACCCCCAAGATCAGCCCCTGGGTCTTTCTCCAAAAAAGGCTGGTGATGACATCCCAAGGCCACAGGTGACTGGAAGGGTCTGAGGATTACAGTGAAAGTGATCATTTAGAACAGACAGGCCCAGAATGAGTGGTATCTTCTGCCTCTGCCCCATCATCAAAGCCCTCCAGGAATTAGCCCGAGACAGAGAGAAGCAAAGGCTCCTCAAGCTCAGCGGAAACAGCTCTTTTGATGAGGTTGTCAACATTGCCTGATAGATGCAGCACTGATCTGTACAGCCAGACAGCTCTCTAGAAACATGAAAGAACCGGGACTGCTCAGTCCGTGGGCTGCAATGTTGATGGCTGCCACCCTCGTGACACCAATAGTGGTGAGGTGGAATGCTCAGCTACTTAAGAACTACAGGAAAAATATTTCCATAAAGGATCATTTAACCAGTGTGTGTGTGTGTGTGTGTGTGTGGGGGGGAGCAAAAGCAAACCCCGGAATTATCTGTTTCTATTTCTCAAATTTTTGAACTTATAGTTTTCTCAGACAGGTGGATATACACTTTGGATAAACAAAGAAGGAGGTAAAATCTGGTTGCCAGAGGGGGCTCTTAAGAATTGCACTGGACTGTTTTCTGCAGTATATTGTCAATAGCACAGTTGCCCAGCACGAGTGACTGAGGTTTAACTGTTCTTTTAAGTGCTAAATGAGATGAAGGGTTGACAGCCCAAGGAGTAAACCCTTGGTCTGCCTTATAAACTGCACTAGAAAGTACTGGTCTAAGATGTAAGTAATTATCCTTTTCCAAGCTTAATCTTCCATTGCTGCTAATTTTAACGAGACTATATTGGGAAGATTGTGTCCCAAAGGGAAAGCCCAAATCTATCTTGGGCGTTTGCATCTTTTGTGTTTTTCTGAACAGGGTTTGAGTAGGTTCCCTCTCTGCAGCAGCATTTACCACCATGAACTGACCATGGCAAAGGTCTCCCTGCAGAGGGGAACCATCCACCAGGTGGTGTCCCCTCTGCACAGAGATACTCAGATCTGGTCAGAGAGCTGGATCCTGGGAAGGACCCAAGACTTAATTATGATGTGAAGGAGATGGGATAAGAAACAGGCTTGAAGAGGCTGCAAGGAAGAAAAAAAAGGAGTTAAGTGGAGAGATCAGGAAACCGGCAAGGGGATCTAATTCACATTGCGTCCCACCTCGCTGGAAGACTTTAGGCAGCTTTCTTGCCCATTTGTGAAGCTCAGTATCGTTCTTTGTAAAATGAGGGGCTGGATCCAATTAGCGCATCTCAACTGCAGTCATGGAGAACTAATATTTTAAGCTTCGCAATATCACATACCAGGGCCCACCTACGCATTAGATATGGTAGATGCAGTGCCCTGGGCCCATGAAAATGTTTTAATTTCTTTTACAATCAGAAGAAAAAAAATGAACTTTTAGAGTTGAAGATTATATTCATGTGTTTACCAAATGCAGTACTAAATGTTATATATAAAATATATAAGTATACTGATATATAGTACACTTATATAGACATATATATTTAAATATGTTATATATAAATACCTATGTGTATGTGTGCGTGTGTGTCTGTGTGTGTGTCTGTGTATGTGTGTGTATCTCCACAAATATAAAGTGCTCAGGGCCTAAAAAATAAAGTGTCATAATGTAACCCTGTCATATGTTACCTGATTTTTTTAAAAAAATATTTTCTTACTCAATTCACATTTTTTCTTAAATGTACTTAAAGGGAAACTTATGAGGCTTATAAATTCTCATAAAATGGACTATCACTTGTCATGAATAGAAGATAACCACAAAAACAAATTCAATGAAAATGAACTGATCTTAATAAGTGTTTGCTAAGTATGTTTGCTGTTAAAGGTTCTGATTCTGAGGCCTGCTCTATATGTTAAGAAGGGATGTTAGTAAATATTAGAGGGGCATTAAAGACACGCTCGCATGAAACAGAGACTCTCCTAAATGGAATCAGACAGTCTGAAATATAATTGGGAGGAAATTACCTTTTCATTATGTGATTCAATGTTATTTAATGCCAGGTCCCTGTGCCACATAAATTATCTTGCTTGCCATCGGGGCTACACAGCCTATGCACTGGAAAAGATTACCTATAAATTGTAGTTGTACTTTCTAACTGCTAAATTATTTGATTTATGAACAGATGTTCTTTTGCTAGAAAAATGGAGACACAGATGAGTAGGAAGTTTAGGCATTAATGGAAGAATTTAGTGGGATTTAACAGGATTAAAGAAATGGATTTACAAGACACAAGAAAGATCTGGACTTGCTATTGGGCAAAATGTTTTGATTATTTTTGATGGCACTCAGTAGTCTATACAGTAAAGGGAAATTTTAGAATACACTTTGTTGTAGAATTAATGGAAGAATGAAAACTATGCTGTGTGATGGTATGAATTCAGGTATGAAATCCTTGGTAGGGTATGAAAACACTCAGGTAGAGTGGATGACGTAGGGGACCACTCAAGTTTATCTGAGAGCTCTAGAATCTATAGTTGTCATCAGAATGCACATTACAAGAAATAACAAACAAGATTTGAAGACTATCCTTCACTGCTGTTTCTCTGGTCTCTTTCCTCTCTCCAACATATTTTTTAACTAGCGGAATACTGCTCCTATACCACATGAACACCAGATACAAATCATTTTCTTCCTTGGAAGCAAAATCAGCTTTTCAATGTGAGGTGCGCCAGCCCAGCCCCTGCCTCGCTGGACAATAAGAGAGCTGGCAACCCCAGGCCTCCTTATTTGTGTCTGTAGGACATAGGCGGAACTCTGGGAATGTTCTCAAAGTAACATGAGCATGAAATCACCAGGTGAGCTTGTTAAAAGTGAGATTGCTATTAATAATGTGTAAATATTTTGTGGGGCATCAGATGGTCACATGTCTTGTTGGGGAGACCATTTCATGGATGGAGTAGAGGTTTGATCACTGCACTGTATACCTGAAGAGGAGGTTGTATACCAACTGTAATTGAATATATATAGATAGTCACGGGATGTGGATTATACTGTGGAAGAGAGTCAGAGGAAGAGTAATAGATATATATGATATGCGGGGGAGGAGTGGGGTGGCGAATTGGGGGTGGGGTGTTGTCACTTTGAGGGGTAAAATGTATAACTATTGTACTGTGTTGTACACCTGAAACTAATTAAAAAAAAAATGAGATTGCTGGGCCTAGCTCCGGGGCGTCTGGCTTACTGGATGTGTACTGCTCATGGTAATCCCTGCATAGGTAGACAACAGTTCTTGTTTTCATGTTTGTCAGGACACCTAGGCTTTCTTCTATCCCTATGACAACTTTTGATCATAAACAAAATGCTGAAGGATGGCTGGGTGCGTGTGCATGTGGCACCCAGCGCCTACATTCTTGTGGGCACCCAGGCTGCAGGCAGGGCTAGAGATGTGACCAAACTTGCCTGGGAGGATGCGGTGAGGGAGAGTCCCTATGATGTCCTGACAAGTTTACAGGTGTATCACAATAAAAATACTATGGAAAACCGCTCTAGGATACAGAAAGTTGTACACTCCGGACTGCAACTTGAATAATATTTTGTTTGCTTTTTTTCCCCTCCCCTCAGCCCTCTCTAGAATGAAAGAAGATTTTAAAAAAGAAAACTTTACTCTGTAATAAAGCAAGAAGGAATTTCCAAGTTTGAAGATAATGCCCATTGTATTAGCAAAACATGATCTAAAAACGATAGGAAGGGTGGTGTCACAAAAAACTGGCTAAGATTACAAAATGCTGACTGCTCCCAACTTTTGCAAAGCTTCTGGGCTCTCCAAGGAAGTCAAATGTTTGATGAGCGCAGGGAAAGCAGATGGGTGGAGCAGGCACAGAACTGGGCTGGATCTTCCCCTGAGGCAACCGTAAATTCTGTTAGTGGACGTGGGAGGTGGCAGTGACATCCCTGGCAGCTTGGAGACAAGGTGATGTAAGCTCTAAAAAATCCAAATTTTTAACTCTGAAAACTTTACCAAATGTTTTATCATGCCGCTAGAAACTATTGTTATTAATTTTACTAATTGGGCGCTCAAAATTTGCTCCCCTTCCTCCTTCTCTTCACAGTAGAGGTATAGTTTAATGCTTTGAATGACAGGGCACTGCCTGTGTTGACCACTCTAGTGTCCATTTCTCCAGAAGTCAAATGGAACTTTTCCTTGTCACGAACCTCCCTCGCCGAAGGGCTGAGTGCTGGTTTTACTGTGGCCATGCCTGTGCAATATGATGTAGACTCTCCCCAGGCACTGCCAGACCCGCTGTGGTGTGGCGTTGGGTGCATTTCTGCTGGCTGTCACATCAGTCCAGGATGCTCTTATATGGGCGTCTCCGAATCAGGTTAGACCCAGGACCCAGGCTCAGACACTTAGATTCAGGTGGAACCAATATTTATTGGTGCCAGTATGTTCCAGACACTTCCAAAATTCTGTATGGACTCACTACCAAATTGGGGACTCATCCGGGTCTAACATGAGTCCCCAAACTCTTAGAATACGGTTTTAATAAGCAGGCCCAATGAACAAAATAACAGTGTGCATTAAACCAAGATAAGCATATCTTTGCAATTAAGAGCAAACGAGGCATCTCAGAAGCAATTACACTAGGTCAGTGGTACCATCTTAGTGGGCTGTTATTTTTGCATTTAAAAAGTATCTTTAACATAACTTGAGGGCAGTTGACATCTCTTGCTGAATCTTTCTAATGAAGGTATCACACGGTGCTAAGGGTCTATGGCATTATTGGGGGGCTCCAATGTGGTGCCCCCTTTACTGTCCAGCAGCCTGTCGGTCACCAAAAGGAATTCCTTTTGTGCATCTAATGCCAGAGATGATCCACATCATACCTTAAAGGGTTACAGTGACTTTAAAGAAACCTAATATTCACTTCTTCCATGAACACTTCACAATTCGTATTTGTGATTCTCATACAATAGCACCTCTAATTACTGCCCATACATGATCAAACGATTACATATATGTAGCTCTATGTAGATGGAAAGCCATGGTGCAATGGCTGGAGTGATCTGTGGTCTGCTTGGCTGGGTCAAGGGAGCACTTCACTCAGTAGGGGACATCTGAACTGGGTTTTTAAGAGTGACTAACCAGGGGTCACAAGCAGAAGAAAGGGTGAAGGAGGAAGTCATTCAGAAGGCTAGGAAGAATACAAAGTGTGCCAAGGCACAGCATGGACACTGAGGGGTCTGTCACTGTTTTAGAACATGAAGGAGCAGAATTAAGTTTGGATGGGTGAGGCAGGCATAAGCCAAATCACGGTGGGCGTTCCCTGTGGGAAGCAGAGATATCCATACAGAATTAAACTCCTGCCATGGAGCATAAGGTCTACAGAGCTGGGAGAAACATATTTGAATATTAAAAGTAGGAAGAGCACGCTGGAGCCAGGGCGGAGGCTGGATTAAAGAGAGGAGGGATTTATCTACCAACATGCTCCCCTCTCTCTCTTTCCTTCCTTCCAGCCTACTTGCTGTTTCCTCAAGGAAAGGACCTGAGGCAAGTCCTCTCGTCTCCCCGCTGCCCTGCCTCTCTGCAGCCTCCTCACCTACAATTCCCCCTTTCTACCCTTCTTTTCTCCTTTACTTTAATAAGTACCACAATGCTGAAAGCAGCACAGGGAAAGGAACCAAAAAGAAAGCTTGTTGTTAATTTTAGCAAATATATATTGGACAGGTAAACATGGAAATATGACTTCTTTCATCCCTCTGTGTTTTATGTGGCTTCCCTCCATTATTAATTTATGTGCATAAATACTGAATACACGGTAATAATAATAACTATCGTACTGAGCTCTTAATATATGCTCAGTTTTATACTAGACTTTGTCCACCAGGATCATGTTTAATTCTCACAGCAACTCTAATGAAATTGTTATTTTCACCTTCATTTATAAATGAGGTAATGCAGGGACAGAGTGATTCATTTGTCAGAGGTCGTGTAGGACTAGTAAGTGATGCAGCCAGCATGAGACCTGAGATCTGTCTGACGCCAAAACCTGTGCTTTTACTGAGGGAGACACACTGCTTCCCATGCTTGTTCGTCCATTCATTCATTCATTCAATAAATACTTATTGTACTTCTACTATGTGTTATAACTCCAGGTACTTAAAATATATCCCAGAACAGAGCAGACAAAGATTCTTGCATCCAATAGGTTGCTGTTCTTAGGAATACAAATTTGAAGTTTTTGACCTCAGAAAAGATCAAATTCATGAGGGTTCCATGAAGATTACATGACAGCCTACAGTAAAAGTGGCTTGTACAAGTACACACAAAAAACAATTCAAGTTATTTAGTGAGATCTCCTACTTATGACAAATTGCTAAATAATACTGTCTAATATTTACTGCATGCCAGGAACTGTAGTAAGTGCTTTACATGAATTAAAACTCATTTACATCTCACAATAATCCTTTGAGGCATATATTATTATCGATTTCATATTATAAAAGCTGAGGCACCAAGAAGTTAAGAAAATTGCTCAAGGTTACTTAACTGGAAAGTGGTGGACGCAGGCTTAGATTGGGGTAGTTTGCCGTCTGAGCCCACCTTTTAACCATGATGCTAAATTGCCTCTGCGAAGACCTGAGGATAGGGGAGTAGCCAGTGGAAGACCTGGTATCAGGGAAGGTAACTCTTGGTCTTGTGGGCTGGGAGGAGGAGTCTGGGACCTCCTGTTATCCATACTATTCACCTTGGGAAGATCCCCAGGGCTGAGGGATGCATGGCCCCTCCAATCAAGGTTAAAATGAAGACCATCTGACCAGACTTTACACTTATACTTGGGGTACCAAGGGCCTCAGGGAGGTAGAGGGGCAGGAGTGAGAATAACCCAATCCACTGACACAGAGAGCCAGTCTACTTGTGCTACCTTTCTTGTCTTTATTTGGCTTACTCTCCTTAAAAGTATTTTGAAAGCTTTGTAGGGGGTGGTGGAAGGGAAAGCAATGGGGGATACGGTAGAGAGAGGGAACAAGGCAAAAGGAAATTCAACTGTTCCTGTAGTCTGTAAAATTGAAAGCATTCTTAAAGATCATGGCACACTGAGAAGTTTCAGGAACAAGTATAGAAGCTCATTTTTAGGAGCTCTGATATTAAAAAAAGAAACTTAAAAAATAAGAAACTAGGATTTTAATGTTATATGCCGCTCAAAATTATTTTGAGCTCAACTGATTCCACTCATCCCTATATATCAGCATCCTCCAATGTGAAGGTATTCCTCTAAAAACACATTATGGCCATTTGGTTCTCTTCTCTAAAACTTTCTATCTTCAAATCCAAGTCCCAGTTTCTTAGCATTGCCTTGAAAGGCTCACACTATCAGAGGCAACCTACTTTTCTAGATGAATCTCATCCACTTTGTACTGGCAACTGTCACTGGGCCACCAAAAGGCCTTACATGTTCATGCCTTTGCTCATGCCCTTCTCTCTTGCTGGAATCCCCCGAGATCTGAGATCTTGTCTTTATATATACTTATGGCAGTGACGTTTTCAGCTCATTGAAGAATCATCGCTCACAGTTCTCTGCACCTTTGCAATTAGGCAGGCCACTGGGACTAGTTCTGGTAAATGGCCTATTAGAGAAGAAGTGATATACACACTTCTAGGCCAATGCATTTCAAAGCTGGTGGGAATTCACTTTCCCTGCCACAGTCACTCGGAAGCTATGTGTTGAAATGATGAAGTTATAAGATAGAAGCATCCTGCATCTCTGAGTCATCACCTGGAAGATAGCTGCAGTCCACGGGACCGCAGCAGACACAGTGGAATGAGAAATAAACCTTTGTGGGGTTAATGCAGTAAGATTTTAGGGTAATTTGCTACCTTAGAGTAAGCGAGCTTATCCTGACTGGTATGCTATTCCATTAAAGTCAGCTGTAACCCAGAAAGAATCAATCCTCCTTTTTTATCTGTGCGCCCATTACTACCTATACACATTACGGCACTTAACTAACTCTCTCTCTATATCTCTATACCTATATATCTATATCCATGTGTTATAGATTCAGTTAACACCTGTTGTATGCTATAGTTAACACACAGGTAGGTGACCCTAATGTGTTGGAAGCACTGCTTTAGAGAGAGGGGACAACCTAGCTGACCATTGTATGCTTAGCTCCCTGCACAGTGCAGGGAACTTAACAGGGTCTCAATAAGCCTTTGTTCAAGGACCATGATAGTATGACATTCCCTTAAGTAAAACCCTATTTAACCGGCAATTTAGAGGAAACTGAAATAAGTTCCTGGCTGCAATATATAGTAAATAAAAATAATACATTCATCTTGAAAGCACAAAAGTTATCATTTTTATTACAGAAAGGAAGAGGGGTACTTTGCCCCAAACCATATCTATATGGGACTGGGTTATCAAACTAAAACTGTATATTCACAAAATATACAGGAGCATTGATGTTTCTGAAGTGAGAAAATAAGAGCACATTTCCATCGGCTGTTATTATTGCATTGCACTCTGCTATCACAGTATATAAGCAAATTTCAGTGATCCTAAAGAAGCTTCTTCACTGAGTCTTCAAATGCAGTGATTTCAAATGGTTTTAATTTACTTTTGTTTACGATAAAATAAATGTTATTCTGATTGACTGGCAAATGTCTCCTGGCAGCAGTAAGAGCAATTATGTTTGACATGAAGACATTATAATATCTGTAACCCAAACCTTTAAAGCCCGATTTGAAATGTCAAATTTGACTTATGAGGACTAGTTCTAATCCTGCTTCGTGCAAAAAGCATTAGGTTAATGCTAAAGCAAAGTATTGTTGCCAAGCGTGCACAGGCATAATTAATCAGGGATATTTCAGAAACGAATCGTCTCCAAGAGGTTATTGATTTACTGTCACGACATGATTTTCTTATGGCGGTGCTAGCACTCTAGAGCTGGGATGCACTGGCACGCAGTTTTCAGGGACTAAGCCTTGATCTGTCCTCCTGGATTCCTGCCATCCTGCACTGACATCTGCAAACACTCACATTCGACAGCTTCATGCCTGAGTGTGGTGGCTTCCAAGTTGATTAGGATTAGTTAAGAGGGGTTTTGGACTGGTCTGAGTGTAATCGAAAGCAGAGAGCCATGAGTCTCCATAGAGTGACATGCACCCTGCAAATGACATCATGTTAATACAGAATGTGCCTGTGTATACACAAATGCATGCAGACACACACAGGCACACATCTGTGCATTCACACATGCAAATGCGTACTTGCGCACACACACCCCCATGCATACACATGCAAATATATCCATGCATACACTCATGTGCACACATCCACACATGCAAACATACATGTGCACACACCCATGCATACATATGCACAAACACACACACCTACACACTAATATAGGGATGGAGATGATTTCAGTTTTAATCTAGAAGTTCATCTCCATTATCTGTTAAATTCCAGCTTTTACAGAAACACTACTTTAAACACATATAAAGCAGCTATACCTTAGCTCTTTTTCTCAATGACTCCATGACATAAAGTAGTACTGTCAGAAAGAGCCCTCAAAGAACAAAGTACTCAAATGTTCTCTGAAAGATTTACAGGAGAAAGTCCAGGGAGAAGGAGGCAATTTAGCTCACAGCTCAAGCCTTTTTTCTCTGTAGCCTCTTAACCAGAAAGGACACACTTTCGACACAAGGCAATGCTTACTGCTGGTTCCAGATGTGTGAGTGGGCAGATGGGTGAGAAGAGGCCTCTAAGTAATGGGTGACATTTCTGTTACCCTGGGCACAGTCTATCAAGTTGAATGGCCCTTCTAAGTCTGCTCAAGCCTATCTCTCTGCACATTTTATGTCTTGCTTAGGCTGTACTGATGATTACGTGGCCAACGTGGAGTCGAGACGAATGGAGACTAGTGACTGCACAGGCTCTGCTTGCTGTGGAGAGGCGGGGAAGATAGGGCTAGGAAGTCGCTCACCATTAGCTGGCTGTATAACCTGGAGCCCACTGGATGGAGCTCTCTGGACCCCAGACTCCTCCTCTGTAAGAGTCTGCAGCAGTGGATAGCAGGGTCCTGTTCACGTTTCGGGAATTTGTGTCTACATTCTCGATGATACATTTCTGTATCCAGTGTTTATATCAGCCCTTCATCCTTCCCTCTTTTGCTGTGTAAACTTTTAGTGTAAGCAAAACATCTACACAGAGAAGTGCACAAATAATAAGTGTCCAGAAGATGAATGTTCATGAAGTGAACTCACTCCCATAGCCAGCAACCAGATTAAGAAACGGAGCGTTATGAGTCTCCCAGAATACCCCCATTCAGCGCCTCCTCTTGTCACAACCCACCCCCAATAATCTGACCACCACGCTGACTTCAGACACTACAGCGAAGTGTTGTCTGGTTTTTAAAATTTGCATAAGTGAAATCATACAGTATGTACTTTTTTTGTGCCTGGTTATTTGCTCAGTATTACATTTGTGAGATTCAGCCATGTTGAGGAGGCATGGAACTGTAGATTTCCATTCTCATTGCTGTGTAATAATCTATTGTGTGAATACCACACAGTTCATTCATCCATTCTACTGCTGGTAACTTTGCGATTCTTTCCAGTTTGGCCTATTAGGAAGCACGCTGCTAGGAACATTCTCATGCATTTTTCTTTTGGTGAACACGTCTACATTTTTCTCGGGTACCTACCTAGGAGAGGGACTGCAGGGCGATACTGGCTAGTCAGCGTTAGTAGATAATGTCAAAGGGTGCTCCGAAGTGATGGATACCAATTTGCACTCCCATCAGCAGTGCATGAGAACTCCACTTGTTCCACTTCCTTATCAATCCTTGAGATTGTCTGCCTTTTTCATTTCAGTCACTCTCATACTTGCTCTTTAAATTATAATGCAATATTCCTAGCTTATATCGCCTTTGGGCAAGCTACCCAGACTGTTACATAGTGTGCAGGTCAGGCTCCCTGTGAGGCAGACTCTGAGATGGAAACGCAGAAAGTTAACCAGGAGTCTCTGATGGTCAGGACGGAAGCAGCATGCAACAGCAGGAGACGTGTGTCTGCCATGCAGTCTCAACAAGCCTTGGCTGACCCCAACAGGAGCTCTGAACTTGGGATGGCCCTTCTGAGTTGCCCCAAATTGGAGTAAGAGGGCCGGGTTTTTATACCCTCTCACAGACCAGTTATGGGGTGTGGCGTGGCACAGGGGAGAGGGCCTGACCTGTAGCCAGACAGCTCTTGTCAGACAAGGGTGGCTCCTGCAAGGGACAACAATTCTAGCTGCTGGAGAAGTGAGTCCTTCAGTCCCAAAGGGGACCTACCTGCATGGCGCATCAGAGCATCCACCGAACACAAGTGGTCTTTGTTCAGGTCATATTTCCCTGCACATTCCACGTCTTGGCCACACAATTATCAGTGCAGCCAGTCTGAACCTGTCTGTGAAATTTATCAAGGAAATACCTACAGTGACGGGAGCCTAGCCACTCACAGCTGACCTGCAGGACTATGAATGCACTGACATCGGCATTTATGGGGACTTAGTGTTTTTAGGAGACAGAAACTGGTCAGAAAATGTTCTAATTTGGGGGCTAAAGCCAGCTACTGTAATTTATTATAGCATTTGGTCATGTATGACGAATAAGCCTCCTTGACATGGAACTGGGATTCTCATGAAACAGATTATAAAGTTGGTACTTACTCATTTTGGAAACGGACTATCAATTTGTAGATATTCACACCTTCTTCACCTGAATAAGGCACACAGTAGGCCATCTAGTTTTGGTCACTGTGGATGAGGCTCTACAAACAATGCCGGCTGTACGAACATAAAGTTCTCATTCCCCTGTGACAGAGCACACTTGGGGGGGGGGGTGGCTGCAAGGAAAATCACACGCCAGGCTCCATGTAGGTCACACATGACCTCCGGTGTGATTTTTCCTTAAGGCCTTATGTTTTGTTATTTTCATCCACAGACCAATATTTTAAATGATTTTATTTCCCAAAGCATATATATCCAGTTATAAGCCTCCCCATTTTAATACAATTAATCAAAGACATATATTTTGGCTCATTTTAGATCCATATGAGATCAACAGAATAACGGCAATGTGCTCAGGAAGTTCAGCCAAATCAAAGAAACCGGACATTTTCATTAGCCCCCGCAGCCTAATCATGGGTAGAGATACATTTTTGTAAGCTTAAACACAGCTTGGGACTCTTCCCCACACCTCCTTTTGTTGACCCCTAGGAGTCAGATCCGCATCCTGCGAGTATCTTAGGTAAACAGAAACATCCCCAGTGCACATAGTGATGAGTGAATTTACGTCTCTTCACCAGGCGCCTTCCTCTTTAGCGGAGGCCGGACCGTAGAGGACTGGCCATCAGCTCTTGTCTTCAGGTCGATCCCCTGCTCCAGGCAATACATCTGTCTCCCCAGTATTCCTACTGCATCGACAGTCATAAATCCAAGCTTTCTGGAAGCCATTAAAGAAGGAAGCAGGATGAGGTCAGAGCTTATTTGGAGCCTTGAGAATCTTTTCAGTTTGAAGACTCAAAGAAGGTGAAGGGAGAAAGCATGGGAGAAGACCTGTTCAAAGGTACAAGATGAGGAATTACATGGGTTGCATGAACTAGATGTAACAGCCAGTTCCTGGAATTACTGGGGCTAGGAAGAAAGTGAGCTGGGGATTATAAAATAGTGGTGTGCTGTGCTATAAAATGATAGGCAGATACCTATGGGTTAGGAAAGTGGAACAGACTAAAAGTATACATTGATTCAAATATTGATTCAATATATTGATTCAAATAAATGTTTTGATAAATTTGTGAATATGATCAACGAATCAAAGCTCACTAGGAAAAGCTAGGGTGCATTAAGACTACCAAGTGTCCTTATAGGTAAGTAGTTAAGAGAGGAATAAATCCTTCTTCAACATGGCTTCCGAGGACCTTTTCCAGTGGCCTGAACGGACGTGGCTGGGGTCTGACCCTGTAAGGTGATTGCTTCCGTCTAGGGGAAGCAAGATGGCTTCCAGCATTTGAGAAAAGATGTCAGACTCCTCCAGATCCTTGGGCAGGAGATGTTTTTTACAAAAGTAGATGAAGAAAAGGACAGGGAAGGAGAGAGAGAGGCAGGCCACTGGCAAGGGCCAGGGTCGTTGTTCGGCTGAGTCCCATGCATATTCTCTGAAGTGGAGTTCTTTCTCTCTGAGTAAGTTGGCCTTTGACTATATTATTGTCTTTGATCAATTCTTGACAAATCATCTCAGGCGATTTCTGTTTAATACCTGCAGTGAATGGGCCATAGTCTAATGCTTGTTTCCTTTAAATTCATCGCTTATGGAGCATTACAGATAAACAGGATTCTAAATCAGAGTAATGAAGAGAAAGGTCACTGAACAATATTTGGATGTCCGTGTGTGGTAAGGGCTAGAGATTAAGCATTTGCACACCGTAAGGAGCACTCACTTCACAGCTTTGCAGGGACAGCCAGGAAGGCACATGTATGTCCCCAGGGTTTTCAGGCAGTAGGTCCTTAATACATTTTTGGGGAATAAGGGAATGGGTGAGGACTCTACAAAAGCGCTGTGGATGCACAGGGCATGAGAGTGTTGCCTTTCGTCATTGTAAGTTCACAAGGAGGATGAGGGAGTCTTTCTAGAAGGGTCTGTCTCACAAAGCTTCCTCTTCCGAGTGAGGTATATTGTGTTCAGGTCTTGCCAAACTTAAATTGCATCCATGTTAAAGAGGAAAAAAGGGCTTTAGCACATTCCTTTGGGGAATGGAAACAATTTATTTTGTTTGTTTCTAATGGAGAGGGTTTGCTCCAAAATCTCACTGTGAGGTCTGAGAATCTGGGTTGAGGACCGCCAGGCAGCCAGGGGGAGAGGGAGAGAGGGAGAGACAGAGAGCGAGTCGCAGAGCTCTTATCAGGTGATTGAAACAGCAGGAGCAGCTGGTTATAAAGGCAATGCACAAAATACAGTTCCTGGATTTAGGTCAGGAAGAAATATTTAGCTAAATATTATACGTTTCGATGTACTTTCACAGTTCTTTATTATTTTCTTAAAAATGTTTTGTGTTAAAATTAAAACCTTCCTTTGCTGCTCAGCACAACCAACTATAACCTTTGTTCTCAATACATTTTTTTGGGGGGTGGGGGGTGAAGAGGATTTTGTTTTGTTTTTCCTCCTTGATAGTCAGAAAATGAAATGGCCAGGCTTACAGTTCACCTTCCTTCGGTGGAGGAAAGTGGAAAGCATACATGCAAATGACTTGGACCAGAACAAGTAATGAGCTTTTGGAAAGACGCTCATATTTCCCAATATGGACGGGATGATGAGAACCATAAGCATGGTTTCTCATCTGCTGGTGTCCCCTGAAAGCTTTTTTCATAATATAATTTATTTCCAAAGAATGGGCATAGTCTCCTAATAAGAGCACTGTCATTGCAAAGCTGCCAAGTGTCAGGATGCAGCCTCGGGGGTGACATGGGCAGCATAAATAACCAGGAAAACGCATCCTTCTCAGGGCTCCCAGGCCTGTAATAAGACTGCTGGTGCGTTCAGTGATATACGGCCTCTATATTCGATAGGAGACAGTATGCTTTGGGTCTTGGAGATATTGTTTGATTGCTTTACAGAAATCAATCAATAACACCCAGGTAAAGTTTTCTGCAAGGCACATAAATCCCAGCATGGGGAGGCCAGCTGTTGTGAGATTCTGGGTAGGCGCCAGCTTCCAACTGGGGAGTCTCAAGGAAATGATCCTGAATCTGGAGCTTTGTTTGGATTTCAATGGAACATAATCGGGCGACATCTGGTCCCCCACCTTGTGCTGGCTTGGCCACACTTCCTTCGCCATGGCGCTGGGCACCTCCTGCAGGGCTTCCAGTGAGTGCCAAGTGCCGGTGCCCTGCCCGTCACCAGCTGCCAATCAGTTTTTCACAGTGGGGGACCAGAAAAGAACTTGGGGCCTCGAAGCCACCTGCTGAGAACGACTCATAAAAATGATCTTAAAATGCAATTTGGGTCCCACTCCCCGACAAGTTACTGGACACGAGACAAAAGGGAATTACAAAAATAACTTTGGGGGAGGAAAATCTAGCAGAGGGAATGAGGAGAGGTGTTGGAAATTAGCAGCATGGGGCACAAGGTAATGGAAAGGTAAAGAGGGGGCGAAAGAATTAATGAACAAAGACTAATAATGAACGAATTCATGGAAATACATGCATTCTTACTAATAAGCAGTTGCGTGCAAGTGAAACACCATTTTCACTTATTAAATTAGCAAACCTTTTTTTTTACTAAGGATACTTAATGTTGCAAGAATGAGGCGTAAAGCTCACACTCATGAATGCTGGACAAAGAATACACTGCAATCACTGTTTTGGAAGCAAATCGACCCTATTGTCAAGGGCCCTAGCCCGTTTCCCAAGGGCTGAAATTGAACTTTTGGGTCTATACCAAAGAAATAAAACTCAGCCTAAACAAAACAAACAAGACATAAAAAACATATTCTTCCTTCGCTTAGTAAACAAAGATATTTCCTCTAATACTATTTACAATAGCAAAATAATGAAAAATTATCTTAATGACCTACAATGATGTAATGGTTTTTAACCTAGGATACATGCACTCAATGGATACTGCATAAAAGATACTAAGAAAAATACTTATATTATAATTAGACACCAAAGAACATCAAAGAATGCTTATATTATCATATTTGGTTTTAAAAACCTTATTTGTAGAACTTTAAAGGAACCCATTATAACATTTACAGTTATTTCCTTTGTCTGAAAGACCATAAGGGATCATCTTTCTTGTGCCTACATTTTTATATTTTTTTCAAGTGTTCTTTACCTGTCTGTATTACTTTATTATTAAAGATAAATTCATAAAAATTTTAAAAGGACACATCAAAGAAAATACGGCACGTACAGAAAAATATTGGAATATAGCGTTTTCAAGGAAACACAGAAATATGAAGACATTGCGCACAGCTTGTAGTATAAGCTGAGAAGATGAACAGGAGAAAGGGCAAGTAAGCAAGTTCCAGATATCAGAAATAAAATAGGAGGAGGAAGAAGAGGAAGCTTAGGTAAGTAATCAGAAAGGAAGAAAACCTAGAAAGATACTAGGGCATAGACAATGAAAAAGATAAACTCTCCAACATAAGTTATAGAGCTGAATGCTAGGTCACTTTTGCTTTGCTCGAGTGCCATTTCAAAATGCATGGTCACCGTAAGTAATACTGGGGTAAGGCCATGTGAGTTTCCAAGCAGCAAAGTCAAAGAGAGTTGGGCTGGGTAAAGATGAGGTACTAATCTGATTTCCCTTGTACAGAGTCATGGCCAAAGGAGTGATGGTGTTTTAAGTTTCAAGTTTTCAAGTCAGTCTACTGGGACATAATGAATATTTCTTGTGGTTGCCCCCTGCCAACTGGATCAAAATCCTTCTGTTTATCTCTGGTGTTAATTTTGTGGATGATATTTCTGGCTAGCTAAGCAAATTTGTCTGAGGAAGACTTTCAAGGGGAGAAAATTAGAAAGGTTTGCAATAACAATGCATTGAAACTAACTTGACTTTGGAAAACTCTGGAAAAATGTAGCACAGTGTTTAGCCTGAAAATTGTATATTCTAGAACTTCTATCCTCGGGTCCCCTCATGATTTTCTACCCCTGAATTGACCCTCTGGGAAACTAGTGGAGATCGTAATTGTTATACGTCCTTCTAAGATCTTCCACTTGCTAGATTGTAAACCTTTTAAAAAAAGGAATCTTTAATTTTTAGTTCTGTTTGATATAGTTTGGTTTCCTCCATCTTTTACTAATCATGAATAAAATTCCTTTCTTCATTCTAGCGATCCTTAAGAAAGCTCTCTCTTAAAATCTATACATGACCACGTAGTAAGTTCATGTGATCCTTGGCAGCAGCTTCCTTCATTTGAAGGCCAAGGCTTCCCAGAACTTCCTTATTCTCTCTACTTCTGCTCTCCTTTTTGTTTCGTAGCTTGGGGGAGCGGGGGAAGATGAGATAAAATAGGGCATTTCTTGTTTTCCAGAGGCACAGCAAACGTAAGGCAGGGCAGTGAGTATGTGAGAGCTTCCTCTATAGTAAATAAATCTTCCTACCTCTTACTTGTGGATGGAGCCTTCGATTTCCTGGAGAAAAAAGAACCTTGGCCATGATGTCAACCTGTTTTAACAACATGAACTGTTTAATATTTCCAGTGCTATTTGGGTTATATAAACCCATTTACCTTCCTCTGGTGCAGTTTAAATTTGCATGTAGATTTAATATAGAGATGCTTTTGCTAAGCCATATTAGGAAAACACTTCCTCTTGCAAATTCCTAGACTGCCTTCTGTTATTTATTTCACAGAAACATCCATGGCCGAGCTGCAGCAATTGCTGGAAGGCTCTTAGCAGCAGCACCTTGAACATGCAATCCAATTCTCTTTTTCAACAGTGGGGCAGGTTAGATGCTCTCTCTCATAACTCATGCGTTTTTTTGAAAGCTAATCATTGAGAGAAATTGACCATAAACTAAACCATTTGCTTTTCCCAGAGTCCAAGGATTATCAGCCAACTTAAATTTATTGCACTGACATCAAGGAGGGAAAAGAACTTCAAGAAGTTCCTTAAAACATTGCGAGGTTAGGGCTGGTTGCTTAGCTCATTGCTTTCATTGGAGGCGTCCTTAACTAGTTATCTCTTTTTCTCTCATGAGGCAATGGACACTCTAAGTTAATGAGGTGTCCTTTAACTTTCCATTTTTGTGAACTCAACCCATTCTGGGGCTAGTTTGGTGTGGTTCTATTTCACCAGATGTGTTGAAAACATTACACTCAAGCATTTAAATTTTTTTTATATGGAGAAAAAAATAAGGGTTACAGTTTGTACATTTTTAAAAGTACCTTTATTTTTTCCCCCTTATGAATTTTAACATTTAAGCAAAGCTACTTTTCAGGGGGAAACGTGCCTGCTTAGGTCAAGCTCATCAGTATTCACGCCCTCTAAATCCAGCCCTGTATAGGCTGCAAGATGCCAACACTGAAGGGCAACCAATGCTTTCCTTTTCCTTCCCCTTGTCTGGAGCATCAGCCAAGTATGGGTTATGATAACGTACTCAGGCCATCTCCACACTGTTCGTTTGTGTGTTTGAGACTCTGGGACTAACATTTTTAGCTTTCCTTCCGTTTCTCTTCAGCTAACGAGCTGAAACCAAAGAGAAAGGTATTCTTTTTGTTTGTTTGTTTCTTTGTCAACTTTGGTGAGAGAAAGGAAGAATGGGGCCAAATGCAGGCTTCTGTATGGAAACTATACTGGTCAACAGTTGGAAGCTTTTGTAGTGTGGCTATGGAAAGGGCTCTGAAGTTAGACCTGGGTGCAATTCTAGCTTCACGTTTCCTAGCTTTGTGACCTTGGAGAAGATAGTTTATTTATTTACTTCTTAATTCACATATCTCTAAAATGGGATTAAAAGGGGATCACTACCTAACAGTGCTGTGCAGGAGTAAATCTGAGAATGTATACAAAGGGTTCCTCATAGTACCTGCAGCAGAGTAAGTGCTCAATAAATATTTGTGCTACACAGTTTCTTGCTTCAGCTAGTCTTTCCTTGAGTCTCCCTGGCGATCAAACAACCCCAAAGGTTTCTTAGTGAATTTGGAATCGAGAGGCTTTAACTGGCTCTTAAAGGGAATCTATTATCATGAATGAATGAATGAAGCTTACTGGTTCCCAAAGGAAAGCAAAGGACAGAAGTAAATTACAAGCATTTAATAAACACTGAATACAACTATGGATATTGAACTGAAGGAGTGGGGTGGGGAGCGGTGTCTTTAAGAAGAAGACCTCACTGTCGCTGTTTAACCTGTTCTCTAATACAACTTCGGCCTACCTACTCTTCAGGTCACTATATCTGAACCTTATTGTATTGAAACATTTAGGAAGCTCATATGCAGTAAGTCCCAAACTAAATGTAATCATCAGTCATTTTGCCCTGTCATTGCTCTTCTAGTGTTCCCCACCCATTATCCAAAGAACTGCTCAAGCAAGACACTGAAAGTCATTCCTGCTTCCCTTTGGGTTTCCAGCTGGTAACACTGTACAGGAAACACTGAGAGTGGATGAGGTTGTGGCAGAGGCTATGAGCGTGTCAGCCATGAGGGGCCTTTAGAATGCTCAAGTTCATGTGGATCTGAAGCTTGGGAAAGCATCCTCAGCCAGGTGGGAAATGGAGGGAGCAGGCAAGAGCATTTAACACTTTGTAAGCGGGCATAAAAAGCTACATGACGAGTTTACTCGTTTCCCGCAAAAAATGTGTTAATACTCCTAAGAAGGCAAAATAAGGACTGAGAAGTGCTTACTGATGTTCTGGCAAATGGAGTTCAACAGAGAGCTTGGCAAAACCTATTTCAATAGATGATGGCGACAGAGGACAAAAGTGTAGTAGATCCTGCTAGCCCATATTATTCAATCAGAATGCTTGGGTCTAGCATTTAAGACCTTTCATCAATTGTTCCTCAAGTTGTTTGCAACTTAAGCTTTCATTTATAATCTCCAGTGTCTCTGTCTCAGCTACTCTAGTCCCACTACTGCTCTTTTTCTCCATCTTACATTCATGTCCCTCTTTGATTCTCCCTGACAATCAAGTCCATGAAATACCTTCATTGGTTAGCAGAGGCTGCAGGGGAAGAAGCATTTGAGAGAAGAAAAATCTTTAAACAAAGGCTTCATGAGTTTTGCAGAAGGGCGTGGGTGAAAATGGAAGATATTGCTCTCTTGAATAGTTAATAGCAACAGTTAAGAAGAAATCTTTGCACTGGAATGACATGTAATTCATCACTGCTGAGTCAGTGCAAACATTAATTCTATGGATAATTTCAGTCATAATTTGATGGTGGTTGTTCACAATTCAAGAAGAGGATGAATGAACACAAATTCATTTTAATTTGTTCCTCCATGTTTAAGGCTCTCCCATTTAATAACAGATTAAACAAGGTGGCAGTCTTTTGAGTTTATTTTACTGATAAGGAAACTGAGGGCTTACCTTGTCCAGCATTTATATAGAAATGGTTCACTCTAGTGGGAAATGTCAGGCCTTCCTTTGTCTTTGGAGAACCCTACATTCAAATGCTGCTGATGTCATCGATTAAGTGGGACGACCTTGGGCATCAACTTGGTTTTTCTGAGTCTCAGTTTCCTCCTCTGTTAAACGGGGATAATAACAATGTTCTCATGGGTCCGTCCTGAGGATTAAGTTATATAAACCCACAGCAATCAATAGTTATTCGTTTCCTCTTCCCTCACCCCTTCTTCTTTAACTTTCAAAATCCTAGTATAAAAAGCACCAGCAGGGGCCAGCCGAGTGGCGCATTGGTTAAGCGCTGGTTTTGGGATGCCAGTGCCCCGGTTCGGATCCCACATGAGGGCCAGTGACACTGCCCTCTACAGCTAACAACAGCTCCCCCTGGAGCTGGGCTGTGCGAGCCCCGGTGATGGTGTGGGCTGCAGCCCCTGCTGCAGTGGGCTGCCATAGGCTACAGTAAGTGGCCCGCAGCCAGCGTGAGCGGCTGGCAGCCAAGCGTGAGCTGCCAATAGCCGCGGTGAGCGACATCCAGAGGCCGGTGACCGATCTGCCTCATCCCGGAAGAGCGCAATGACAATACCGACAGGGAAGCAACATCCTCTGCAACTAAACTGAAGAACAAAAAGACAGCAACTTGTCTGTTCCCCTTCCCCGATTCCCCAACGCTGTTCCCCTCTGCCAATTCCCCAATAAAATCTTTAAAAAATAAAAAAAATAAAAAACAAATAAAAAGCACCAGCAGCTGCCCATGGATATGCTTCACCCTAAGAGCTGGCAGAAATAATGACTACTAAGGGGAACTCAGCCTGCTATCAAAGTGCATGCTTCTGGAAGTAAGTATGCGTCTTCCTCACACATTACTGGACAGAAGTAAGAATCAGAGCTCACGAAGAGGTTATTCTGGCCTATCAGATTAACTGAGCTTGTGGAGTCAAGGCAGATGCACACGTGTGAGAAGGGCCATGACATATTTCTATGTTCCCATGGCCCTTAATACAGTATCCAGAACCTAACGGATAACTCAAGAAACAAGGGATAGTGTGTTGGCTAGTTAATGCAGCGCATTAAAAACCCCTGGCTAAAAAAAAATCTCAACTTGGCTTTAACACAAACGCTGCATGACCTGGGGCAAATTACACAAAACATCATAATTTTATTTCTTTGCTGAACAACTTAAAGCCAAACTGTTGTGAGAACCAAAACAAAACAAAACGAAAAACCAAAACCAAACTAAACCAAACCAAACCAAATCAAACCAAACTAAACCCAAACAAAACAAATCAAAACCAAAACACACATACACAAAAAACCCCAAAAGGCAGGCGTAAAGCTTTTGTAACAATATAAATGCTCAACTACAACAGTTTAATCGATACACACATACAGAAACTCAGTAGTATGTTTCCACTGAAAATCCCCAAGACTCACAAGTGTTTTATTTGTAGTAATTTCAAAAGTTTAGTTTGTTTTTAAAGGTTTCCTCAATTCTTTGCCGAGTCATCGAATGAAGATTTTTTTTTTTTTAAACGAAGTTATGCTGTCTGGAACTATTCAAAGTCCCTCTAAATAGTAAACAACACATTTCAAACTTCTTTTTACTTCAGTGTTTCAGGTGCTACCCACTCTAGGAATGGGATGGAGGGGAACCCAGGAACTTGGAGTGCTCCCTGAAACCATCAGGCATGGACCATGGCAGTGGGAGCTGCCAGCTGTGATCCTGACAGACTGACTGCAGCAAACGGGACATGGGCTTTGAAATGACTCTATCCAAAAGAGCCACTTGCCAGAAAGTCACAGGATGCCTTCAATATTTACTTCTGTGACTTCAGCATCATACTTTAGGGGCAAATGAGACCAAAGGTTGAAAGTGTTTCCAAAGGCAATTATATGATTTAAGATTTCTTGTCCCCTGTTGCCATCGTCCTAAAATGAGGAAAAGGAAGTGAGTGTTGTTTTAATTTTCCCATCCAGGACTGACATTTTTACAAGAGACCACAGCCAGAGAAAATAAGTATGTCCCAGCTAATTTTGCTCTTTAAAAAAAAAAACTGGGAACATAATTTTCTTTCTTTTTTTTTTGATATTTCAATAGATAGGGAGTGCTAAATAAAGAAAGCAGTAATTGACTACGACCTGCTCATGGATTGGAGAGGAGACTACTTTGGATTAGGGAACTACCACATTATAGTATATATTTTTATTTCAGTAGGATCCCTTTCCCACTCTCTATCAGCTGTAAGTTCCATTTTTATCTACTCGACATCTATGGATTTAATGGTTCTATAAGTAGAGAAAGATGTGAAAATCACTGGCCAAGAAAAATGTCTAAACTTATCAAAATGAAATTTATTGATGGCAAACGAACATCCAAAGTTCAAGTTTAAGAAGCCAGAGCCCAAATATACAATGAAAATAGTATAGATCAGCATATGATAGGACCCAAATAAAAGTGAAGATCTCTAAAAGAGGGAGAAAGAACAACAAGTAGGGTAACTTTTATTTATTTATTTTAAGTTTATGTGATTTATTATTATTTAGAAAAAATTTTTTTTAAATTAGTTTCAGGTGTACAACACATTGCAATAGTTATACTTTTTACCCCTCAAAGTGACAACCCCCCTCCCCCAATTTGTCACCCCACTCCCTCCCATGTCATACATATTTATTACAATTCCCTTGACTCCCCTCCACAGTATACTCTACATCCCGTGACTATCTATACATTCAATTACAGTTGGCATACAATATAATATCACATCAGTTTCAGGTATACAGTGCAGTGATCAAGCCTCTACTCCATCCATGAAGTGGTCTCCCTAACAAGACATGTGACCATCTGACATGCCACAAAATTTTTACAACATTATTATATTCCCCGAACTGTGTTTCATATCCCTGTGACAATATTGTAGTTGCCTATTTATGCTGTCTAATCCCTTCCCCTTCTCCCTCATCCCCGGCCCCCTCCCAACTAGCAACCCTCAGTTTTTCCTCTAAATCTATGAGTCTGTTTCTGTTTACTTTGCTCGTTCATTCAGTTTTTCTGATTCCACATCTTTCTCTGACTGACTTATTTCATGTAACATAATGTTCTTGCTGTCCGTCCATATCGTTGCAAATGGTACGATTTTATTCTTCTTTATAGCGGAATAATACTCTATTGTGTAAATGTACCACAGTTTCTTAATCCAGTCATCTACTGAATGGTATTTCGGTTGTTTCCAAGTCTTAGCTATTGTAAATAGCGCTGCAATGAACACAGGGGTGCATATATTTTTTTGAATTAGTGTCTTGGGTTTTTCAGGATAAATGCCTAGGAGTGGAACTGCTGGTAGTTCCATTTCGAGTTTTTAGAGATACCTCCATAATGGCTGCACCAATCTGCAGCCCCACCAACAGTGTACCAGGGTTCCCTTTTCTCCACAACCTCGCCAGCACTTGTTTGTTGATTTATTGATGATAGCCATTCTGACCGGAGTGAGGTGGTATCTCACTGTGGTTTTTATTTGCATCTCTCTGATGATTAGTGAGGTTGAACATTTTTTCATATGCCTGTTGGCCATCTGTATGTCCTCTTTAGAGAAATGCCTCTTCATATCCTCTGCCCATTTTTTAATTGGGTTGTTTGTTTTTTTGGTGTTGAGTTTCATGAGTGTTTTATAAATTTTGGATATTAACCTCTTATCAGATATATCATTGGCAAATATCTTCTCCCATTCAGTAAGCTGCCTTTTGTTTTATTGATGATTTCCTTTGCTGTGAAAAAACTTTAAAGTTTGATGTAATCCCATATGTTCATTTTTTTCTTTTATTTCTGTAGCCCGAGGGAATATATCAGTAAAAATATTACTGAGGGTAATGTCTGCAAATTTACTCAGTAGGGGTAACTTTTAAAGTGTCATTTATCCTGTGTTTTCCATTTTAAAAAATTCTAATTTCTTTAGGTTTTTACCATACAACCCATTTCCCAGCCATTTTTTCCATTGCTTTCCTCCACATATTATATAAGCATAAACAACACTGCCTACATTGGGAAGTTCAATTTCATTAATTAATTAACAAATTAATGTTTGCAATACAATTACTCTGTCCTAAACTCATAATTGCTTTTTAATTGCTATTCTCTTTACGTAGCTCAGATATTTGTTTTATAAAATGATATATTCTTGTAAGGACCTAAGCCACCATTTACAAAAGAAAACACTCTAAAACTGTACAATAATGAAAAATACAACATTATTTTAGTCATCTCAGCAGGATAAAAAAACACATTCTCTAACTATTTCCTAATCTTTGGAAAGATTACTGATTATTAGCCAAACAAAATACCTCAAAATCTAGAGAGGATGGAACAGGATTTATAGACTCATAGAATCTTTGCGGAGGGTTCATATATATCATTACACCTATAAAAATAATTAAGGAAGTTGATATAAAGCATTGTGTCCTATTTATTGGAATTCTTTGAAATTCCCATAAAAGCTAGAAATTTTCTTTCCTGAGAAATCCACATATGCACGTAAGCACACACATTTTTACAAACCATTTATGACCTTCAATCCACCCAACTGGCATTGTGGGTAACTCCATGTTATAGACTGCAGTGTGTTCCCCCAAAACCCATATGTTGAAGCCCTAACACCCAATGTGACTGCATTTGAAGATAGAGCCTTTACAGATATAACTGAGGTTAAATGAGATCATAAGGGTGGGGTCCCTAATATAATATACTGGTGTCCTTACAAGAAGAGGTAGAAATACCAGGGATGCATACACACAGATAAAATGCCATGTGAGGACACAGTGAGAAGGTGGCAAGCCAAGGAGAGAGTCCTCAGAACAATCCAAACCTACAGACACCTTGACTTGGATTTCCAGCCTCCAGAACTGGGAGAAATAAATTTCTGTTGTTTAAGTCAGTCTGTGGTGTTTTGTTATGGCAGTTCTAACAGACTAAAACACCCCATGACTGAAAGAACCATTATTATATACAGAGGGAAGTATGGTTGGGTTGGTGTTGCTAACTGCAGACCAGGGCTATTCCATACATGAGCTGTTCTGTACTATATCAGGCTGCAATTTAAGGGGTTTCCCTGATAGTTTACCTAAGATCTGAGAACTAGAGACTTCTAGAGTGGGAAGAACCTACTTTTAATTACCTCACAAGGCATCACAACAACTCTGGTAATATTTTCCTTAGAAAACAAAGCAAAAATTCTTCATTAGAACTAAAATTGTACATATCTAAGTTCGAGACTTAAACTGAAAAAAAAAAATAAAAGCACAAAAGAATCAACCCATAATGAGTCCAAGAGCCAATATATAGAAGAAAGAAGGGAAAATGAAAATCCCCAAGAATTTCAGCTTCAGGCTGTGGTTACAGATGAGACAAAGCAGATACATAACCAGGACGTCTAGGAATTCGTCTCACAGCAGGGTCTAAACTCGCAGGTACCTGGGAAAGAGTCCCACATAAAGTGTTTTAAATATGAACCTTCGCACGTATAATGGCTCTGGGATGGGACCCTGACCCCAAACTTCCACCTAAGGATGTGCCGCTTTAGACGCCACTCCTGCCTCCTGCAAGGTACAGAAGTGGCTGCACCACTGAGAATAAGGCATGGTTAAGTACCCTCTCCTCCAATAATGCTGCCAAGCGGCTTCCTCTGAGTCCCACGTTTTCTTCAGATCGCTCTGTAATTACTTAGACCTGCTACTGCTGCTTGTTATTATTTTTGTTTATTGCTGCTTACTCTGACAGACCCATGTAAAGCAGGAACCCATCCCTTTCAAAAGACACTTCCTTCCCACATGGGAAGGGAGAAACCTTTGAAGCGGAAACAGGGCCGGTGGGAGCTGAGTTCAAAGCACTCCCCAGTGGCTAGGAAGCAAGGGGAGACTTTTAAAGAGGAAGGACTGGTCTTTGATGCATCTACAAATTCAAAAGACTTTCTTCTGCAGAACAGCAGAGATTCTTCCACACAGAGCTGCAGGGAGAGGAGGTGGCATCTTACTAACCCCTGAGATTTAGTGTAAACGACCCAGGACCAGGGAATTCAGCTTAGGAGATTCAGTAGTGTTGCGGTGGAGTTGTTGTGTCTTCTTTAAGCATTTAAAAATGGTGTATACAATTGCAACTGATTTCTGAATATTAATTTTATATTCTGCTACTTTATTAAATTCTTTTATCAGTTCGAATAGTTTTTTGGTGGAGTCTTTGGGGTTGCTAGATGGAAGGAGGGTGGGGATGGGGGAGAAGGTAAAGGGATGAGAAAGTACAAATTTGTAGTCACAATATTGCCATGGGGATATGAAATAGTTTGGGGAATATACTCAATAACGTTGTAAAGATTTTGTCGGGGGGGGGGTCAGATGGGCACTTGTCTTATTAGGGAGACCATTTCATGGACGGTGTAGATGCTTGACCATCACTGTGCTTTGCACCTGAAGCTGAGGCTCAATCATACTGAATGTCAACTATAATTTAATATACACATGTAGTCACAGGAGGTGGAGTACAGCATAGGGAATAGAGTCAATGGAATTGCAACAGCTATATATGATGTCAGAGCAGAACTAGATTGGGGGAAGGGGTTGTCACTTTGTGAAGGGTGAAATGTCTATTACATTGTTTTGTACACCTGAAACTAATTAATAAATAAAATAATTTAAAAATGATTTGAAAGGGTCCTTGAATGATACATTCTGAAAGACTTTGAAAATGATTTACTTTCCCTGTTGAAACGTTTAGATTTTCAGTGCAAATACTGAGGACTTCATAGAATGACTACATAGCAAATAAATCATTGATCAACACCAGCTTGTGGATAAATATTTTGCATGGAAATTATCTGTTCATATACACAGTGTAAAACAGTTAATGAGTTCCTGATGGCAGAGGTGTAGAATTTCTAATTCCCTACGTGCTATGTTGAGCATCTGTTAACTGGACAATTTGTCCCCGTTTCCCAACTTGAAGTCTGGAAAGCATGTTTTCACAGACTAACAAAGGAGTAAATAAATGTTGGTTACAGTAGTTTGGTATCATGATACCTGGTACATTGTGGGTAAAATGTCCCTTACCTGGGTCGTAAGCTCAGAATCTAACTCCTTTGTTTCTATAAGAAAATCATATTAATTCTTAATTCCAACTAGGCAAGAAATAAAGTTTTAGAGTGTGACCCATTTGAAAAACTTAGGGAGCACCTATGCTACTTACCAGATGTGATGGACAAATTCTAAGCTATGTTTTCAATGACCCCAGCTTCCTGGTTTTCTTGTCCTTGTTTGAGTGTAGGCTGGCCCAGTGCCTTGCTTCTAACCTATAGTATATGGTAAAGTTGATGGAATGTCACTTCTATGATTAAACTAGAGACTGTGACTTCCATTTTATTAACAGGCTACTTCCCGTGCTGGCTTTGGTGGTGCAAGTGGTTATGTTGGGGAGATCCACATGGCAAGATCTGAGGGGGTGTCTTCAGTCCAACATCCAGATAGAAACTGAGGTCTTCAGTCCAACAGCCCTTGAAGAACTGAATCCTGCCAATAGCCAAGTAAGCTTCGAGATCCTTCCCCACTCAGTCCTTCAAATAAGACGCCAACCTGGCTGACACTCTGACTACACTTTGTGAAAGGCCCTGGAGCAAAGGACCCAGCTGAGCCCAGCTGAATTCTTGACTTACAGAAACTGTGTGATGATAAATGAGCCTTGTTTTAAGCTGCTACATTTGTGGTAATCTATGATGGAGCAATAGAAAAACCAAAACACAAAAAAACTAAGAAACTCAGTATAGACTCATCTAACCATTCTGACCATACCCACATGAGTTTAGACTAGCCCACCATCCTTTTAATTGGGCCCTTAATGTTGTTTCAACATAATTTTATTTCCCTTATTAACCTCTTAGCACATTAAGGATTTTATTACATTTCTCTCCTCTTGTTGAACCTCCTCAATTCTCCCCCATTTTCCATCTACTCAATTATCCTATATTTATTGGATTCCTATACTATAGGTTGTTCCTGTTAAAAAATCTGGCAGAAGAGATGGTTTCCAAGAGAGAAGTAGGTGAAATAGGAAAGGGATAATGTGGCATGAAAGTTTAAGGATAAACTCCTCCTTCCCAGATCCTTAGCTAATCATATCTTTTTGCCATATAAGTTAATAACCACTCTTTTGTCATAATAGGTAATATTCATATAAGATGTGGACTTTTTTTTTTTTTGCTGAAATTTTTTTTTTTAGCTGAAAATTTTTACATTTCAATATAAACTATTCATGGGAACTTTTTTGAGATTCACAAATTCCCTAATGGTTGGCATTCTAATTAGCTCATGCTCAAACCATAGTAATTAGCAGGATAACATTTAAAACAGAAAAGCCATATTGTTCTTTCAGGGACAGAGGAAAAGGAGCAGAAGAATATAAAGAGCTGCCTCTTATTCTAGAGGCAACCTGGAAAGAAGACACAGGTGATCACATTTATGGAGAAGAATGATGGCACCCCAGTGCCAGTGCATGCACAGGGCACACGGAAAGGGGATGAAGTCTGGGCTTGACCAGCAGGGGTGCTGATGTGGCTTGCCTTGTTCTGGACAGACTACAGTGCTTTCTGAGAAACCCCATGGTGCCTGCCATGCTCACAGTTACCTTTTTCTAAGGGATTTCTTGTGCATGGCCTGCCAAGATGTATGTACATTCCTGGTTAAAGCCCATGACTGGACATTCCTGGTTAAAGACAGTTAGACCAGGAACCAGTGCGTCATCCAAAGACATCCTTCTATAGGCAGGCAGTGGATCTTCTGGGGAACTGCTTTGTTGCAATCTATGTCCCATGCAGGTGCATAATATGAGATCCCAACTGGTGACCACCAGTCCTTCTTTTAGAGGTTTTACATGGGAGACACAGAAAAAGCATCAGCCAATGGCAGGATGGGCTGAAGCAAAAGACACAGAGGAAGGCAAAAAGCAGAAGCCACGAGATGGTTCGAGAAGCTCTGAGTAAACAGAAGCTATGATACTGTAACAGCAGCAGCAACGAGGAGCTGGTAGTGAAACAGGAAGCCCAACCTGGTAGGAAGAGGGGCAGAGATGGGAGAGCTGAGTATTGAACTTGAGAGGCTGTGAGAGCTGCAGTTGGGTTTCTAGAACTATACTGTCAGATGAAAGGAGCTACTGTCTAGTCCTGGCCTTAGCAATGACCAGTGTTCACTTCTCGGCCTGGCCATGAGACCGCCTGGCTGGTTTTATGTCTTACTTTACCTTGCCAAGTGTCCTCCTATTATACCCATGTAACTTCAGTAACCCATGTAATTTCCTCACAACCTTAAAGAACTTGGAACCCAGCTGGCATATCCCATCCGTGTCAATAAATACTTAATAATTAATTATTTCATCAGTGTGATATTGACAGTGTACTGAGGAATCTGCTCAAAGCAGCCCTTTGTCTTGACAGAAGATGCACCAGTCAAAGGACCTCTCCACCTCTGACAGGAGCTTCAGGATTCCCTTGAATGGTGTTCATTTACATCCAGTGTGAAAACATTTTAGAAACTGCAATGGATTTATAAATGCCAATTAAATTACTTTGTGGTAAACTTGCCCTGATTTTCAAAATATTCATGCTATATAATTATGTGCTTAACTGCCAGTTAACACTAACAGCCCCTCTTACAAACCAAAATTAAATATAAGCAGAGACTGGTCATTTCATTTCCCTTTAAAGAATGAACCTGCCCTGGATGCTGAAAATGACTATTAAATGACACATTGTCCTGTTTCACGTATTTTGCAAATTGAAGTTTTCAGCTTTCTTATGCTCTTGACACTTGCCGTGCCTCAGAATCTCTGTGAAATGTAAAAACATGTATATAGTTGCTTATGCCTTACCCTGGATTAACAAGGAATTCCTACAATTGCTGGGAGGCGTATGAAGTAGGGGAGGAAGCACATCTATTTTTTGCCTTGATTCACGTGCAGTCAACTGAACTCATGTAACTTGGCTTCTGGCTTGGTGATGAGTTGGCCTTTACAGCAGCATGGCCGGTCTGTGGGCGGGAATGCCCGCCCTTTGGTTTTCATCAATGATCCCTCTCCTGTGTGCAGTGGTTACTCAGAAAAGCTCCTCTCTGAGGGTGGTGTGTGTGGGGGGGTGGCTCTCTTCCCACTACTCCTCTTAAAGCCATCCGTGCCTGACAAGCAACGGAGATAGGGCTTTTAAAGGAACAGGCGATAGCTTGGTATCTATAATTACATCTTAAATTTCAGGGTACTGGATACAGCCTACCAACACATAAAATTGTCTTCAAAATATGTCAGGAAGCATTGCTCTTGTGCCATTGTGATACACTGTAGCAAAGAAGCGAACCCCAATTGCTTTCATGAAGACACTGAAGGCACATGACCATGGATAGTTTCCTTCAGCTTTCAACTTACATGCATATACAAATAAGTACTGGCAGCACTTTTTTTTTTCTTGTAGAAATAATACAAAATGACTAGCCTCATAAATAATATGGTTTTCAAAGCTCATAAAAACTCCACTGACTCTTAGGAGTCATATGACTCTTCCAGGAGACCACGAAGGTGCACTTTTCTTTGGAGAGGGCCTCTGACGCTCAGGATAACTCAATGTGCCAGAGGGAGGACCCAAAGAGGGTGTCCAGCAACTTCACCCGTGAAGAAGCGAGAGCCTTTGACACAAGCAGTGAGTAGGGCTGTCATGGTTTTGCAAGGAATAGCCAGAGGAACATGGAAAGATAGGAGGACCCTTAAGTCAGATCCATCCAGGTTCAACTCTAGGTCCTACCATTTACCAGCAGTCTGGGAGAGTCAGTGAACAAGGTATCTGCAGGCAGCAAGGAGTAATGTTTAAAGATCGCAGGGAAACACTGCGTGGATATGAATCGCAGCCCTCTCACTTACGAGTGAGGAGTGCTTCAGCAAGTTTCTTAACCTCTCTGTGTATCAGTTTCTTCATCCACAAAATGGGAATATTAGTAGTGAAGAATACACCTTAACCCAAGGAGAGGCCTGGCCATTGCCCTCAGGCCCCTGGAATGTTCTGGCTGTCTGGAAGGTCTGTTGGCCTGGGAGCTTTGGCCACTACACATCCTAACGAAGTGATTTTATGATGGAACCTTTGGGCCATGTGGTATCATCTGCCACCAGTAAGGCAGGAGACCAAAGGTCAGCCATATAACAGTGCATGATTGAGCCCCAGTGAAAACTCTGGACACCAAAGGCTCAACACTTTGTGTACAATGTCACACATCGCCACCAAGAGGGATTAATGCCATCCAGAGCTCCACGGGGAGAGGACAACCGGAGCTCCACTTGTGGGCCCAGCCTGGATCTTGCTTGATGTCGCTACTCTCTTGGCTGATTTTAATCTGGATCCTTTTCCTGTCAGAAACCATAACTCCAAACACAACCATGTTCAATGAGTTCTGTGAGTCCTAGCAGATTTTTGAACCTGAGGATAGTTTTGAGAATCCCCGAACTTGCAACTGGTATCACAAGTGAGGGTGGTCTCATGTGAGCGGGGCTCCCTCTCACTGTTAGTTGGCTAAATTCTCACAGTTGGATGAACCTTTTGGATTTCCTCAGATGGTTGTAGGAGGATTACATGTAACACATGTAGGACAGTGCATGGTCTATACGTTGCTTACTAAGTGTTGGCTATTATTTTATACTTCACACACATTTACTAATCATTTTAAAAATGAATACTTCCTACGTGCCCACTGCTGTGTTGAATGGCTCAAATGGATCCTCTCATTTACTTCCCAACTAAGAGGAAACTGAATGAAACTTAGAGGGGTTCAATAATTCATCAAGGTTGAGTCAGTTACTTAGCAGAAGCCAGGACTTAAACCCTGATCTTGGTGACTTGAACACAGACCTGTTATCTCTTGAAAGCCTATGCTGCAAGCTGATAAGCTAGACTGCCCCATAACCTACCTCTGTTAAGGGTATTCATCAACTATATTGCTCTCAGAATTACAGATGTTTGCAAGCCCCCAAGCAAGGGATCAATAAATGGGAGCAGCAGCTATCAAGTTTCCAGCGTTTGTCCTTGCAGGATATAAACACTCAAATCATTCTGCAGGAAAAATCTTGATGAGGAGCCCCACTTCTCACACTGCTTCATTGGCTGGTAGCAAAGAATAGCACCCTCGCCCTACGTTTGTTTATTTCCTTTCAGAGCCATTAGCATTCTGTATGATTGTAGTTTTGGGAGGGGTGGCATTTATTCTTGATTGGATTTTGTACTGACATATGAAATGAATAAACATTTTAGTTTCTATATTAGAGTGCATCAAATTCCATTATGGTGTCAATAAAATGAAAGAGGCAGTAAATTTAGTGCAGAGCCCGGGGGTGGAGGGTGGGGGTGGACTCAAATTGTTATGAAACTCCACACACTCCAAATCTTCTGTGGGGACTGTGTTCTTTCTTCTTCATCTTTTCCTTTTACTACTTTTGTATAAATGGATGCCATTTTAGTAGAGTTTGCTGCTGCACATATCAAAATATCTAGAAAAAGAACTTGAAACAACAAATCTTAAAATTTCTCTCCTTTGGTGGATTGTACTGATTACACATCCACTTCTTGGCGACTGTCACGTCTTCCCTTTCTCCCTCCCAGTCTTGTTCATTTCAACCTCCTTCCTCTTTCTTCAGTTTCATACAAATTTGACTTCATTTTTCATGTTTTCAGGGGTACATTTTGTACCTTTGACAATGTGCTATTAATAACAATATTTCAAATTGGGATAATTCCTCAAATTGCATGCTGCCTGGTTGCCATGGGACCCAATTTGTTACTAGGTTCACTCGGTTCATCTTTGGGGTGCTTACTCACCTTGAAAAATATTGAAGGGCTCTCGTAAACCCTGTGTAATCCCTCTGCAATTTAACTGGCATGAGATGGGAAAGGGCCAATACAGTTAATTGTCCCCAAATCCTCACTGCAGATAATTATTCAATCCTCTATTTCATTCTATTTATTTGGTAACAAATGTTTTGTTTTCTTTTTAACAAAAAAATCAATACTGAGGATAATGGCAATAGTTACCACTAAAATAGGTTTCATAATACTTTCCCATCTATCCTGAATGGTTATTGTGAGCATCGAGTGAGATAACGTATGTGAAAGAAAGGGCTTTGGCAACTGCCCTATGCAAACATAGGAGTAAATATAATATGAATTTGGGTAATGGGGACTGGCTAATGTTCAGTGTGCTGATGAATAAAGCCAGAAGGCTTGTTTATTAACTGGGCTTTGAGAGGTGAGACCCCCCCACAAAAGCGATAATGGTTGCCATTCCTTAATGATACTAATTGAGTGATAACAATGTTAGATTGTTTTTTTCTCCCAAGGTTGAACTATTAGTCAGACTAATGGCTGAGCCTATTCCCTTCAGAGAGTATTCAAATATAATGACTTCTCAGAGAATGAACCTAAGTTCAAGTACTCCGGGTTGTCAGGAAAAGGCTTTAGTGGTAATACATGCTATGAACTTGTGAACACAAAATGAAGTTATATAGTATTTTTCAAAAAAAAAAAGAATTAACTTCTTTATGGACAATATCATAAAAACAGCTCATCTAAACTGCCCACATTTTCCTTGCTTGCAGAGGAAGCACATTTTCACAATTAAATAAATTCTCTAGCTGGTATCCTTATGCCCACAGCGTGCAGTTGGTGGGGCTTCAGATTAAATTGTTGAGAGTGAAAGCCTTTTTTCCCTTATATCTTCCAGTGCTCCAAGCACATTGTGCGTTCTTAGCAGTGATATTATTAGAGTACACACCTATGTGAGGCACACATACCATGTTTCAAAAGCTATTCAGTGTGCTGGGAACTCATGGAGCTCTTGTAATAATTTCATGGCCCCCATGGGGTTCACATGCCACAGCCTGGGAATTTTTCTACAAGAAAAATCCTTAGCATCTTACCTGTTAATCAAGGAGAGACAGCGCTTGACCGGAGGCCTGCTCCCCACCCCACCCTCTGCCATTCCCTCACTCAGACACTAGACTGAGAAGGCACCCTCACAGGCCATGTTATTTTAGAGACCCTTTGCTTATCTCACTTCGAATAAGAAGTGAACTCTCCCCTGATCTCATTCATGTTCATTTCTTCAGGAAACACTCCTTCAGGAATAGTTTACTCTTCCTTCCGTGTTCCCATACCATTTCATCCATCATTTCATCTCATAATATTATAAATAACTCTTGCTTCTAAGTCTGTTTCCTTCAAATCGGTGGGCTGTTTAAGGCCATGAGTTATGCTTCATTCACCTTTGTATTACCAGTTCTGACCAGAGAAAGTAAACAAGTTTCAACTCATGTGCCAACTGTGATGGCTTGAGAGAATCTGCCTGGAGTACTGGGTGAGAAGAATTTTGATGCCAAATCCTGGCTAGGCAAGGAAGAGAGCTGTGATTGATTAGCCATGTCTGTGTTGAGAGCAGGAGCGGGGAGTTGAGGTATGAGTGCCATGTTTGCATCCTTTCCATAGTGGATGGATGAGTGGATGGCAAATACTTTCTGGTTCAAACTAAATGGACATCTAATCACAGATGAGCCTGGCAAGCATGGATTACAAATATTTGTTGCTGTTTTTCCACCCTTAGCCGCTCCAGAAAATCTCCATCCATTAAGTCCTCCTTTCCCCCACACCACAGGGGATTTCTCCTAGTCTGCCCTAAATGATAATAAGGCAGTAGTTTCAGGGCAATACTTCTGAACCATAGTTAGGTGGTACTGCCAAATTATTTCTCTTCTTAAGTGATAGAAAGCCTCCTTCCTTCACCATCTCATACCACTACTTTAAAAATACCTACATTACCACTGTCTATTGCTGAATAAAACGTACAGGTTGATCTGGGGTGACTTAACATCAGATATCTTGAAAGATGAGACTTAACCTGGTCAAAAGATTCCTGGCATTTGGAATCTAGGATACTTTACCTGGCTATTTTTAACTGGGGGTCATTCGAAGAGATAAGGTTAGGGTTCCAGGTAAGTATATCACTATGGTGAAATGCCTTGCCAATTCCAAGAATGTACAGGCTTCCTCTTTTTTGTTTTTTGAAACTCCTATCACTGCTATTTTCACAATTTCACTTGGCATTCCGGTATCACTCCTGATGACCCATCCTGGAATTATTCAGCTTTTATTATCTTCTTCCTGAATTGCTTTAGGTAAACTGTGAACATCCTAGACAGAATTCCCATTTTGCACTCAACAAGCCTTTAGCATTTACATACACAACTACAAATGTTCTCACACAATCCAGTGATTCTTTATCAAGGACTGAAAAAAAGCTGGACCGAAGAAGATTATCATATAAAGAAGGGAATGGATTTACACAAGTCCTGTGGAGTAATGAGAAGAACCTCTGGTCTGGTCTCAGGAACCAGCTCTATCTGTCAACACACTTTATGTAGATCTAGGATGGAAATAATGTTGGCAGAACCCAATATTTCTAGTGGGTCATCCATCAAGGGCATCAGATTGGCATCGGGCTCAGTAACATTCACCTTCCACAGATCATACGCAATCCAGTGTAAGCGAAACAGATATAGGCCAGGAGTTTCAGTGAGGTTTTCAGTGGGGACGTATTCTCAGCTATCATGTCCATATTTCTCTTGTAGGGTGCATAAGACAGTTTGCAGTGTCTTTTATGCATTTGAGATTAAGGAGGGAATTTCAGGACGATTACATAAAGATGGGAGAAAGCAAGACAGTGAGCGGATAATAGGATAGTTAAGATTATGTGCTCTCTTGCACACATGCTTTAGAAGGAGGGGTCTGAAAGGGTGATATTAGAAGGAAGAGTATGAAAGTGGGGATTTCCAAGGTATGTTAACCGAGATGCACAGAAACAATGGACAGAGTTGCTTAAGGCAAAGACAAACTTTTTACTAAATAAGTTATGTACCTGGGGAGTGACTACCCACCATGACCTGCCCAGTCAGGAATATGATCAGATCGCTATGTGAGGTTATTTTCCATACATTCCATACAAGCTCTTTTTTTTTTGGTCTACATTTCGCTCAGCTTACGTATGCTTTTCCTTCTACTTTTCCTTTTTTTGTCCTGGAGGAGGAGATACGTTGACACAGGTAAAAACCTAGCTAGCTATGTGACTATGGAATAATCCTCAAATGCGCTGTGCTTTAGCTTCCTCTTCTATAAAATATGGAGAAGAATAGACCCTACCTCATAGGGCTGTTGTAAGGATTAAGTGAGTTAAAGTTTTCAAATTCCTTAGAACAGTGCCTGACACATGATAAGCACAGTGGAAGTATTTCTTAAATAAAAATAAAAGACAATGAAATAGTAAGTGGAGCTTTTGGTAGAAGGTATAATGGCAGGGCTTCGTGGGAATAAACACTTTGTCTGGCTCCTGTCTTTCTGTTTGTCTCTTAATGTCTCAATCCCAGAAGTGGGAAGATGGTGACAGCTGAATTTGATTTTGGACCTAAGGGAAAAATTGTCAAGCCAGTCTGGTTTGAGTCAGGGATACAGGCTGAGGGAGGAGGGAGAGGGTCCCACATAATATCTCTAAAATGGCTCAATCTTACCCATGAAGGCCACAAGGTTTCACTTAGGGATCTGGACTAGTTCTGTGCAAAAATAGTGTTTCTGAAATATTTCAAGGGCTTGTCTCTTCCAGGAGCTTTCTGGAGCTTTTGTGAAAAGTGAATTAACATTTACCTTGTGCCCAGCACAGGATCAACTGTAGGGGCTGTCCACCCCATCCCCCAACCCCAGCTCATTTTCCTAATGTCCTCTGATAATGGATAGAGGATCTCCAGATGGCCTTGCAAACATCAGGCAGTGTTTGTATAGAAAAATTCATAGAACTCTGAAGCACTTCCCCATTAGCAAAGAGCAAATAGGAATGTGAATCATTTCCACCCCAGGAGTAACTATCTCTTCATGGAAATCCTTTCAATCATGCACTCAAAATACAGTATGTGGACCAGTAACTGACCATTGGTATAGGTCTGTGGAAAGATAAGTATAGGAATTGAGAAGAAGCATCTAGAAACTTCTAGCAATTTGCCCATTGACTCTAATAATAAAAATTTGAGCTAGAATGTTGTTTGCTTTTTCATTTCCTTTTCCTAGTAATCCATTTTTTATGTTTTAGAAAAATTGTGGTTCATGGCGGCTTGGAAATTAAAAACAAACAAACAAAAAACCAAATGCTCCTTCACCACAGTTTTTTTTTTTTTTTTTTTTTAGGGCAGTGTCACTGGCCCTCCTATGTGGGACCGAATCGGGGCCGCTGGCTTCCCAAGCCAGAGCTTAACCACCGCGCCACTCGGCTGTCACCACAGTTTTAAGTGTTAGGAAAATTCTACCAGCCATTGGTCCAGAGGGGAGGAATCATGTTTGGTTGATGTACTCAAATCTGTGATTCAATAATTTCATGACTCCACACAGAAATAGGTGTCTGTGGTTTATGTATTTCTTGCAGAAATACCAGGCTTCTTAAAGTAGGAATTTTTATGCAAGTCTCAGCCACTATCTAGCCATGTTAATGTCAATAGATTGCCACTCATAGCATGATCTGTGGTCATGCAATTTCTTCCAACAGAGGTTGTAGTGTCACATTTAAATTTCAGTCTTGTTCTGTCACATGCTACCTACTTGGCCTAGGAAATCCAGGTCCTCATTTTACTTATCTGAGCTAACCTTTCATCATCTGTAAAGTCTGGAAGTAATACTTATTTCCCAGGGTTGTTGTAAGGCTCAAGTAGTTAACACTTGTATGGTAGTCACTAATTGCCAGGCATTTAGTAATATAGAATGACCCTCATATATTAATTTAATCCTCACAACAACCCCTTGTGGTAGTTACTGTTTTCATCACTATTTTGTAGGTGAGGAAATTGAGGCATAAAGGGTTTAAGTGATTTGCCCGAAATCAAGCAACCAGAAAGCCATGAAACTGGGATTCAAACAGGTGGTTAAAGAGTCTATAATTTTACCCCCTACATCATACTCCCTTGACATGTAACTCACTTCTAGCCAATGAGAGAAAAGGGAAAGTCAGCAGGAAGGCTTCTATTTCTGAGTGAAAACAACAATAAAAACGTGTCACACTAGAGAGAAAGGTTTTTTCTCCTCTGGCTTCCTTTCTGCTTTGGACACCATTATGGGACAATAATTCTGGCAACAGCAGGAACCATCTTGTAAGCACGAGACAATAACTTTGAGGATGAAAGGCCAACACACTAAGGGTGGCAGATCAGAAACCGAGAAAGAAACGAGGTGGCATTGCTGAGCAACCAAAATAACACCAGAAACACTTGTCCTTGGATTTCTTTGTAGGTGAGAAAATAATTTCCTAATTTTTAAAGTCATTGGTCATGTTTTCTGTTACTTGAAGCCAAAAGTTTTCTGATTGATATGCTTCCTGAAGTTTTTTCCTCCAGCTTCTTTTCCTCTTTCCCCACAATTCTAAACTGTAGCCTTCCTTTTAAGTCCAGCTAGAGTAAAAGTGATTTTTCTACAGCTGGAGATAACCTTATGTGAGATCTACTCAATATATGAAGAAACCAAGAGAGACAGAAGTTTAATGATTTGGCCAGGACATACAAAATAATCATTGGTGCTTAAATCCAGCTCCTCTAATTTCTAATCCTGGAAATGCAATTTCTGAGAGTCCGGATACACTGGAAAGCTTCACTATGAGTGTGTAACTATGAGTGTGTACCACAGTTAAGGGATGGTATTGTTTTTGACTTCACAGCCCCAGCACAGTGACTATACTGTTGCTTATAAAGGTTTGTCAAATAAATAAATGTAGTCCCAATTATATTACAAGTGCCATGAGACAAGACTTCTTCATAATTGTCTCCTCAGGGTCTAGCATGGAACATGGCACAGAGTAGATGCTCAATAAATATTTGTTGGATGAATGAATGAATGAACAGGAATTGCTAATGGATATGTGATGCTATATTTAAGAAGGGATTAATTAGTCAAAGGCATTGAAATTCCAAGCACTGGATAATTAGTATCAAGAAAGGGCAGTACATGTAAAGAATTAAACTCTTGCTCTCAGGAGCCTGGCAGTGGGATTCATATTTAGGTTTCATCACCTGCTACCAACATGGTCACAGGTAGGTTAATTAACCTAATATGAGCCCCAATTTCCTTGTATGCAAAAACAGGAATAGGAAAAGTATTTCACAGGGTTTTTGAAGGTAAAATGGAGTCATGATAATATAAAACATGTAGCACAGTGCCTGGTATGTAGAAAACAATTAATATACATTCACTATTATTACTGTCTGTGTTTTTGGTGAAAATACGATTTCTTAAAGCTGTAGGAGGAAAGGGTGTGGTTTAGAACAGACAAAACAGTGTCATTTAGGTTACCTTGATGCCAGTGTGACTTAATTGGGGTGGGGGGTGCATTTGTTGGTGTAGGTAGCTCATTTTGCTTAGTTTGAAGAGGGAAAAAGCTAGGCAGATGGCATGGTGACACAAAGGACTGCATCCTACTGTTGCTAGAGCTTGTAAAAATGGAACCCCATGGCTGCCAGGTTGGCTGAACTTCAAATAGGTCCCATGAAGAGTGAAACTTGCTGGGGGGGGGGGTCGGGTAGAGCAGGAACTTGGTGTGAAGCACTCTAAAGTGCAAAGAACATTATCATTATATCCATGGCAGCTTGACTCAGCACTGGGGCCTGGCCTGAGGCCTGATGGGAAGCTGGGCTGCGGTCACACAGCACACCTCAGGGATGGACTCCAGGTGCTGAAACCTTTGAAAGCCCCTAGCTCTGGAGTAACGACAAATTGCCAACAGATGGTGTGAGTCACCGAGGCGGAGTCCCAGTGAAGCATCTGCAAACTCGGGGCCCAGGCCCTGCCCTGCTGGGCTGAGCGGGCAGACGCAGGGCCTGGCCCAGATGGCTGCCCAGGTCACCAGGAGGGACACCAGCCGTACGCGCTCTACTCCCGAGAACTGGCACAGCCTGTAAAGCTCACAGAGGCCTCCCAAAATTAAATACGGCAGAAATCCTGGTCAGGTGACCCAGCAAACTTCCTTTTGGGCTTACTGGCTACAGGAAAATAAAAATGTATCAGGGGAGAAGAGAGTAAGATGGGGAGACTAGGGGAGGCATTTAGCAGAAATAAGGCCACCGTTCTCCATTCCAGGAGCATAATCTGATCTACTTCCTTCTGATTTAGCTTCAGGTTTAGCTTCAAATCAGAAACATTCTACAGATATGTATACTTCCCACATAGTTCCTCTGACATTTTTAAATAAAATATAGCCATATGCAAAACCAAGTGCAAAAGTATCCAAATAAATTGCAGGGTTTTTTGTTTGTTTGTTTTTCTTCTTCCAACAATATAGAAATATATAATGTTACTGAAGGAGATGCAATGATGAAAGAAAATACCAAATTCTATTTAAAAACATAGGATGGGAGAAAGTCCTCACAGCATTCCATCTGAAGAAAAAGTCTGTCTTCCGGGGTTCCACAGCACCACCCACACCTCCCACCAGCTTGCCTTGTAGGTTATCGCTCCCTAACCCACTTCTGCCACTAAAATTGCAGCCCCTCTAAAGTCAGCATCATATATTATTCATTTTTATATCCCAACACCACATACCTAACATTTAGTGGGCCCTCAGTTAATGACTGACGAATGAATGAACAAATACATGCCTACAAAGCTTTGGAGTAATAATTAGTTTTGGTTTTGTTTTCCCAGGAAGGGAAGCACATTTGAGCTTAGCATGGAAGAAATCCTTTGCCATGTTTTCAGCCAATTTTACTGAAGTTCCTTTCATCTTCTCTCAATTGGTGTTTGCTCATTATGCATCACAGAATATTCACCCCAGTTGTGAAAGGCCACTTTCAAAATGAAGGGTCCAAGTAGCTCTGTTCTATCCCATGATCCGTGGTGTTGATTTAGGTTCTCAGGTCTACTTTGGACCCATTCTTCCCTGATAAAAGGATCCTAATCAGGCTCTGACTAAGGAATCCTTACTCACCCCACCTAAAAAGGACACTTGAAAAATCTAGGTTAAGAGAAACGAGGACTGGTGAGGAGACAATGGCTGGATGGGTTCTTTTTCCCGCCCCCACTTCCTGCTTTATTTCTCCAGCAGTTTTTTTCCCCCATATACAGACAAAACCTCCTAGTCAGTGCTCATTCAATATTCTCTTCTCTTTGGACACAAAGTTCCTGAAGGTGTCTAATGTTCCCAATCAGGTGGGGAAATCTCAAGGATTTTCTCTTTTCTTAGGGAAACCCCTTTAGGGATACCCATTCCCACTAATCACTCAACTCTACCTTTGAAAGAAGACAATTGACAAAAGCAACCAACTAACCTCATGCAGTTTTCCAGAGTATAGTCACTTTTTCTTCTTTTATGAGTGAGCAGTAATGTGTGAAGAGATCATAAACAGAAATCTTTTACTTCTGAAAAGGCTAATTGCCTCCTGTTAACTGTCCAAGCTCAGGTCCCTCCACCTCCCCCCTGAGTGCCCCCACCCCACAAGGCTGGGCAGAGGGGTGGGTCAGTCGTTTTCAGAACTTCATCGCTGCTTTTCAAGCACCATGGACAGATGCCAGTCAGGCACGGGAGTTGGCTTCCCAGGGGCATGTAAGTCAAGACACAGGCACTTTTGGTAAAGGGAAGACAGAAAGAAAGCCTTTTCTAATGATCTACTAACTCGGGAAACGATAGGCACGAATGGAGAAAGAATAATAGTTACTGACAACTGGCCCAGCCAAGTAGAGGTGGTTCCCCAGCAACGTAAACAGGGTTCACGTCCTGATTATCTCAGCAAACTGCCAATCATTTCTGAATTTCCTGGGCTCTCATTTGAGCAAAACAAATGACTCCACCAGTGTTGTGTAATCTGAGGACTTGGTTTTGAGATTTTAGAGATTGTCGGTTTTAAAAGAGAAGACTGACGAAGTGGCTGCGGTGCCAGGCAGAGCCACCCCTCCAGTCCATGCCCTGAGGTGAGGGAGTCATCAGGACTGCCTGGTGTTTTCGCCACTTTCTGGGCTATGGGGACAGGCAGGGAGGGTAGCGCCTGGAGTGGAGGCAGGCATGAGACTCACAGACGCCTCTTGCATCAGCATCCTTTACCCGTGGCCTCCAATCTTGCCAGCTGCTCCACATACATTTCAGTGATTACACATTTTGGCTCAGGGGCACTTGCCAAGGCCAGGTGGCTCCAGGGCATTAAAAAGAGGCAGCACAGCCAACATATTCCTCCAGAAAAAACCCTCCATTTTACATTTCTATGTTCATTTGCTCCACCTTTCACACATTAAAAAAAAAAAAATGTCTGATATGGTGTCTTTTGGATTAGAAACCAGTGGAGCTGAAACGGAGCTGCGGAGCAAAATGGCAGAAGGGCAGGTGGGAAGATGAAAGGATCCCGTAAAATAGGCAATCCTGAGGAGAATAAAAAATGAATCCAGGAAGCTTGTCTTCTGCCATAAAGGGAAAAGCAAAGCAAGAGACTCAATGATAAGCAGGTTGTGGTGATAAAATACTGGGGCTGCCAAAAATTGTATACACATGACTTGTATTCGTCTTTTGTTATCGGTATATATTGAGTATTACAATTTTAATACAGGTTTTTCCTTTCTTATAATGTATACATATTTTTTTCTGCACCCTCTGTATGTAACCTACTTAAGACATTTACCCTTTCAGAGAAGATACCTAGAAAAATCCATTTCTACCTCAAAGGAAAGCTATATTATCTACAGAATATAGATGTAGGAGCATCTTAGCAAGAATTTCCCTTCAATATGTACCTTACCAGTAAGGACAGTTGGCCTGCTCATGCACTTAGGAATGGCAGAATGCCTGCACAACATGCTTTGCGGGGGACGGGGTCTCTTTGAGTAAGAACTACATGCCAAGAACTGCTTAGTCTAAGCTGAATGGTGTTTATATCCCAACCTTTTCTCTTTTACAACCTGATATTCTTAATTCCTCTTTCACCTTACCCTTCAAATTCTCATAAAGGCTCAGAAAATGATAAAAAAACACCCCAAAAAACGAAAAACTCATGAAACACTGAAAATTGAGAACAGCTGTCAACTCATTGCTCAAGTTTATATGAAAGTTTCATTAAATGTGGAGAAACACAACAGATCGAGGAAGGACCACCAATGTTCTTTGCACTGTACCTCCCCAATCAACCCTTCACACAGTTGCCAGAATAATCTTTCAAAACCTCAAATTTGATCTACATGAAACCTCTCCGAGGCATCAAAGGCTCGTGAACGCCTTCACAATTAAATTGAGACGCTCTTAGCTTGGCATCTGAGGCCTTTGTGGTCGGGTGTCTGCCTACATCTCCCTTTCATCTCCCACCAGTCATCCACATACAGCCTGTGCTATAGGTATATCAAAGAACTCACTACTTAGTATTCCAGGCTTCCTCTATCATCTGTACTCGTGCTGTCAAATACAGTAGCCACTGGACACATATGGCTACCGAACACCTGAAATACGGTTAGTCCGCATTGAGGTGTGCTGTCAGTACGCACCAGATAGACCAGATTTTTAAAATTTCGTATAAAGAATGGAATTGAAAGTGCTGGTTACTTGTTAAATGATAATATTTAGGATTTGTTGGATAAAATAAACTATACGATTCAAATGATTTCACCTGTGTCTTTATACTTCTGTTTAATCTGGTTCACATTTGTGGCTAGCTTTGTGTTTCTGTTGGGCAGCGCTGGTCGACAGCTCTGCCCAGGCTCCCTCAGCAAGAGGGTCTTTTTACTCTTCGTCCACAGTGATAGCTCCTCCTCATCCTGCAAGACTCAGCTTCAGCATCACCTCTTGTGGGAAGCAAATGTGGAAACGTATAGCATGTAATAAAATATCTTTTTTCCAACTCCCCTAACTACCCCTAGGGGTAACAAGCTACCCCTAACTACCTGTGACAGAAGCCCAGAGAAAATGGAACAATGGAAGAGAATTATAACATGACTCTCCTCAGACTAATTCCTTTTTTGGAGGCAAAGGTCTTCCAATGTGAGTAGCAGGTACACATGGCTTTAAGTACTTTGTTCAAATTGCAGGAAACAACTGCTTTCTTCACAGTGCCTCATCACCAAGTCCAAGGGCACTGCAGGAGTCAGGCCGTCCCTCTGGGGGGCCCACTGGGCCACGTTCAGCTCCCTCCAGCTGGGAGACTCGGTTTCTCCTCTCGGCCCCCAATCTGGGTGTCTACCATGGCGCTGGTGTGATCCAACACGGCCAGGCATCCTTCAAAGCAATGTCTCCTGTGGCCACAAAAGCAACTTTGGCCTTTTCCCAGGAATCAGAATTAAACTCTTAAGTTGAGAGTGAGTTGGCATTTGACACTTGACATCTTGAAAATGGAAAGAACGCATCTGTAAGAAGCTAGCTCCACACCTACTCAAAGAGGCAGAAGAAGGTGACCTTTGTTTCCCTGTGTGCCAGACCACACCCGTCACTGTGGTGCCAATCATTTCTTCATTGGCTTTGAGCCTCCCACAGTCCCGAGTCCAAAGCCCCCCAAATCCCTCTCAGTGGTGTAGGTAAAGGATGTTATATCCCCATAATGACTGCGCAGGTTCTCCTTCCTGCACCTCAGCTATTCTCACCTGTGTATTGGCCCATGGCTGATGGATGCTTCTGCCCTCCCATAGACTCTTCTGGTTTGGGTTCTAGGACCTTGCTCCGCCCCAGCTGTGCACTAGACACAGCAGTCATGGCGCCTGCCACACACACAGTCAATGCCTAGTCACCGCCTGGCCAGCCCCTGTTGAGGAGACAGCTTTATGTAGTCACATTTTACACCACTTAATTGCACCCCCACCTTGGCCACAAATGATTGGGTCAAGGGTGGATGCCTCATTCAAGAATAGTCCATCTATAAATAAGCCTGGTGCAAAAAACCCAAAGTGGAGTCCATGAGATGCTCTCTTCACGACCTAAAATGATAATATTAGGTCATGGGGAAAAGCAAACTATGAGAAAGCCAAAGCTAAGGGCAGAGCAGAGGTTTTCAAAACGTATTCCACGGAGTCATTGGGGTTCTGTGGCCGTAACACAGGGCCTGATGTGAGGGCAGGAGAGGCCTGGTGGGAGGAGCCAAGCCCACACCCACTTTAACCCAGGGAGGTTCCACTTTGATCAGCTTTAAACATAAGATGTTGCTTAAAGAAAGGTTTCCATCCTTACAAGTGTTTGAAAATCATAGAGAAGAGAAAAACATAGAACCAGAGAAGGTTAAAGAAGCTAGTTAATAGACATCCAACAGATGAAGGAGAATGCAGCAGGCCCTGGAGAGCATCTGATCCAGTCCATGCAGACCACAACTGAAGACCCATGCGCTTCTCTTCCCGGCTGGTCCTGGCGCCTGTGTACCTGCACCCTTACGGTAAACTGCCATCCCCACCCCCAGCTCCGCCCTGACCCAACCACGGATGGTGCTGAGTGAGTCTTTGGTTCTTGCATCTAAAGAACCCTCGTGAAAGAACCCTAAAATATCCACAAGGGTTCTCTATGTTGAAAAAGGTTTCACCCCAAAGACAGCACAGCTCTTTTGGCTTATAATTGGAAGACTTGACCTCTGCATAGTTATAGGGATATTTTAGGTCCTAAAAGTTAGTCTGTTTCCTCCCGACTCCCTCAATTTCACAATCTCTTAGGTCAAAGAGTTTAGAATTTTCCAGTTCCCGACTGGAGAACACTTAAATACCTCTCAGCGTTGCTTATTCTAAAGCCTTCTTCCTGATGCCCATCAGGGCAGATGTGGGTGAAAGAAGGCTGTGGGCAGAGGCATGGCATAGCTGTAATGGCTCCGCACCACTAGACAGCATAATCCATGTGGCAGGGCCATGCCTGGTTGCTTCCCCATGTCTCCCAACACCAGCCCAGTGCCTAGTATACAGCATGCACTGCAAAAGCCTTTATGACAGGCTGACTAACTGACTAACTACAGATAAGATTCTTGTTTTCTGGGATAATCCTCCTACCCCTGAGAAGTCTATGAACTATGTTCAAGAGTCTTAAGTCAATGAAAGGAGTTCAGACAGACCGTTCATTAGCTTTCTTTAGCACATCAGGTTACCTATGGAAATAGCAGGTGTGGTGTCCTGCCCTGATATCCCAGTTTCCTGAGAAGGCATGTGAATTAGCTACCTCTCTGTAATTCTATTAATTTTTCAATAGCCACCTATGTTAAGTAGTCCCTATATAATTTTCATAAAATTATGCATACACTGAGGTCTAAGTATTTCAAATTCAATGAAGGTTAACTGTCTATATTTTCATTTCTGAAAACTCATACTGAGATAAAAGTCTTGGGTAAAAATATTCACAGTAGTTGACAGAATTGTTTGAAGAATGATCATTTAATGCAAAGAAAATGATCTCTTGAATTAAAAGGTTACAGAGAATAGGATCTAGAGCTGTCATTTGAAAGTAAGATTGTATAGATATGACTTTTACACTACTCCAGAGCACTTTTATAAGTCAAACAACAGGATAAATATCAACACTGGAAAAGTCAGAAAATTACGACTGAGTTCCTCTGTTACCTTTCCAAACAGGAAGTTTCTCTTATAAATTTTTTTTTTTTGTTAAAACCTATTCCTTTAGAATTATAATAGATATGTATGATATGGGGGGGGAGGAGTGGGGTGGTGAATTGGGGGAAGGGGTTGTCACTTTGAGGGGTGAAAAGTATAACTATTGCACTATGTTGTACACCTGAAGCTAATTAAAAAAAAAATGTTCATTTCACAATAAAAGAATAAGAGAGAAAAATAACTCAAAACAACAAAAAAACAAAACCTATTCCTTTAACCATACACATTCCCTTAAAAAAAAATCTGTATGTTCTATTGAGTATAAAACAGTTATACAAACAAATACCTTAGAATACATATAAATTTGCTTCTCACTTTGGGACAGAAGCAAGGAAAAATCAAGACAAATTTGTCCCACACATTTTGGAGTTTGGGGAGAGGCACTCAAGGAGACTGGCTTTAAGCACAGTATTTTCCAAGGCCTGACTTGTAAGTAGACATGGGACGCTCACTATATGCATGTGTAAAATTTGCTTCTTTGACCAATAATTTTTTAAAAAATTATGAAATTATGTTTTCCTTTGGGCAAATCAGGCTAATACCATCAATATAAAGATTTAAGGAAAAGTTATGTCTAATTTTAGAATCTTTATTGTCTGGCTTGATTTGAATCTTCAGGTTCTTAAAAGGAGCAAAATGAATGACAATCTCTGCCATCTATTTTTAGGAACTTTTGCCTAATTGAGGAAGCAATGGCAGTAGTATTTAATTATTGCCAGGGCAAATGTGATTTTCAGTCAGTCATTTATACATTCAAGAAGCATTTACTAAGTTCCTCTCTTACATGTGAATTTTCTGGGGCTAAAGGGGGCATGGGCCAGGTGTATTGTCTGCCTCCTTTCATCGCACCCTAGTTGTCTAAAACTTAAGCCTCACTAGCTACAATATAAATCAGAAAACATCCAGTGCTCTTGGGTATGAATGCGACACCCTTAGGAGAATTTAGGGGGTAAAGGGACAGCTTCTCGCTGGGCACACTGGGGAAGGCTTTTTAGAGGTGGTCACACTTCAGCATGAGGGACAACGTGGATTTTAACACTGGAGACAGGATGGGAAGATGTGACAGTCAGGGAAGAGAGGATAAGCAAAGGTACGGGAGTCAGGGAAATGGCCGAGTTTGCCAAGAACCTGGTATAGGGAAAGGACAGAGCTTGAAAAATTCAGTTGGATCCCAAACAGGAAGACTCTTAAATGCCATGCTGGGGAGTTTTAACTTTATTAAGCGGGCACTGGGAAGTCGTTAAAGGGTCATGAATGGTTTAAGACAGGTGGTTTCAGAAGACTAATTTGGCAACAGTGCAAAGAGTATTAGAGAGGAGAAATGGGAGTCAAGGAGCTCAATCCGGAGAATGTGACTATCCTCCAAGGACAGGGACTGAGGACAGCTTTGGGGACAGAGGAGTGAAAATGAAGGGCAGGTTCCAAAAACACTCAAGGCAAACCCTGGAATGGCAGGAAGGAAAGGAGAGGGGACTGGTGTTTACTGAGGACAGAACTACATGTTATAACACTAACTATATGGATGAACACATGTCCTGCTTTTCTTGGCAGTCTGAGCTTATGCCTTTTCTCTTTCTTTTGTTTTTTCTTTTGATCATGGGGTGATTACTAACAATAGCCTCCTTCATTCTTATTGTTTCTGGTTTGGACAATACACTTCACAATCATATTCTTCTATACTTTTCATCTTTGATGCCTCCCAATCAACCTCCAGTTTACACACAAGGACGCTGCAGACCTGATGGGGTGCCTCACGGCACCTGTAGCCAGTAGGTGGTAGAGCCTGGATTTGAATCCAGATCGAAACAGTTCCAAAACCCATGGATCTTATGCTACACTTGGTTTTCTAGCCCTAACTTATGACAGGTGGTGGAGGGCACAGAGAGGGGCAGGGTCATTAAAAGGAACAGGGATGTCAGAAAGTCAGGTTAGGGTAAAAGATGACAAGTTCTTGTTTGGACGTGTGGCCTGTAAGGTCTTGAAGGTGCTGGAAGGATATTGACACAGTTGGAGATGCTGGCTGCAACCCGGGAGCAAAATCACACTCTAGTTATACATTTGTGAGCCTTCCAAATCAACAGATGCAGGACCCTGGGATCAAATGACATTGCCAAGCATGAGACTGCAGGACAAAGGTCACAGCTCAGATGCCTGCAGTGGCAAAGCAGGTACCAAACATGAGTGAGGGGACAGGAATGAGACACTGGGGAGTGGCAGGAGGAGGTGTTTGTGAGGACTGTCTTAATTTCTCCCAGAAATTGCTGGCGATTTTAGATAGAAACAATACAGCCATTAAAATGGTAGTCTATTTCTTAATGAGAGCTGGCAACCAGAGTAATTTTCAGTAATTTAATTGAAAATCAATCACTATTTATAAAAAAATAGTTACTTTGTTAACAATAAAACTGATTAGAAGAATGGAAAATTTTACATTGTAGTCATTCAATTTTTGTCCACTTTTGTTTTTAATCCTAGGAAGGACCTCACATGAGAGTTTTAAAAAAGTGCAATTCATTGTTATCAAGATTACTTAGCTACATACAAATACATTAAAGCAAATTGCAGTGCATTTTTACAGACCGAAACAACAGCCCAAACTCAGAAACCATCATCATGAACATGGGGTGGGGGGCAAGGGGAGAAGGAGAGAGGGGAGAGCAGATGAGGGCGGAGGAGGGGCCGGGGAGGTGGTGGTGGTGGAGGAAAGCATTTCAACAAGCCATATGCCCAAGGTTCAAATTTACATACCACTTCATTTATATTAGAAAAAAATTAATTTATTAATGAGAACGTAAGGTAATGGTCTTGTCCCTGCTTCATACTTTCAGTTCAAAAGTAATAAGCACCTGACACCTTCCTGGTTTGTCAACTTCTACCAGCACTTACGCCTGAACTTATTTACCTGACGGACTCATTACAACACAGATTGCTGGGCTCCAGCTAGGGTCTTTCTGATACAGCAGGTCTGGGATGGGTTTGGGAGAGTTGGCATCTCTCACCAGTGGCCAGGTGGTTCAGAGGGTGCTGGTCCAGGGACCACACCTGACAACCTCTGGTCCACATGCCAGTGGGTATGCCCGACAGGGGCTGGCTAGCTTCTGCCCCTTTCAGAATCACCATGGTGCACTCTGGAAAATGATTCAACGGCATGGCTGCAAACAGAGGGCCAACTTTTTGCCTCATTGTCTGTGTTCTGAATCCAACCTAGTTTAATATTTTGGAAAATGTTACCCTTTTCTGTACTGAGCAAAGTAAATATTTTGTCAGTTGTTAAGGATGAGCTGCAGCGTAAGACCTAAAGAGGTATCCAAATTCAGCAGGAAGGCTCGGAGCCGCTTTGGAACTTTGTCCAGATTGTGATTTGTAATGTATTTCAGAAGTCAGCAGAAATACCAACCGCTCCATCTATTAAGAAAAAGGCTGAATGAACCTTTTCACAGAAGATTTTTTTTTTTCCCACACCGATTCTCAATACATTTGGCAAAGAAAAGAGTGACAACATGCTTTTCTGTCCGTAGGATTTCATCTGAGTATTGTTCTGATACAAAGAACTTAGTAGCAGAGTTTTTAGAATTGGGAGAAATTTTGAACAATCTCTTTTGACACTGAAAACTAAGGCCCGAGGAAAAGAAATGTCCCTTGCCTGAAGACCAGACAGTGGCCAAGCTGGAAATGGCTCCCAGGCTAGCACTTTCCTTACCACAACCTACCACCTCCCATGCAGTAGAATCAAAAGGAAACAGTTACAAAAACAAACAAAAAACAAATACTACTGATAGTTCATTTTATGCTGTGCTTTCCCTGAAGAAGCCTAAATCAACTGGTTACTGTTGGCTGTGCCTACTATTGAGGGTGCTGGGACAGCAGTCAGAGGGAAGGGGTTCCGGGGGGTGCTTTTCCATTATAGTGACTTGGGACTCTTTAATACGACTGTGGGCTGAGACGGCAGGAATAGAAGCCTCCTGGTAAAAAGTCATACTCTGACAAAGAACCAGGTGGGGAAAGACTTACAGAGGACAAAGGATCGAAGAGATCATTGGGTTCACACATCTCATGAATAGATAAAGAAATTAACGCTTGTAGCAGGAGCCGAGGAAGTTGCTGGCATTGATTCAATGGCAGAACTCATGCCCGACCACAGATCTCTTGCCCTGCAGCCTGCTGCTACTTCTACCTTATTATTCTGTCGACTCTAGTCGAGTGTGTTGAGTTGAGCCGGAAAAATGCATGCTTCACTGTGAGTCTAGATCCAAAAATACTGAATGTCTTCAGCATTAAGAAAGAAATATGGTAATAATAACAGCTAACATTTCTTTAGTGCTAGCTCTATGCCAGGCACTGTCCTAAGCACTTTACAAGGATTATTGCATTTAATCAGTTATATCATTGAGGAAGCTAGAATGTCGGAAGGTAGGAAGTGGAAATTAAGGATGAAATGAAATAATGAAAGTGAAGCTCTCAGCACAGGGCCGATAGTGTTTTCCTAGGACATGTTATTGTCTATTAAATGTAATAATCCAAGTAAAGGGTTTAGAACAGTTCTTGGCACACAGAGCATACTAAATACTAGCTGTTATTATCACATTTTTCTCTATTTCTTCGTGTGGAACAGCCCAAAGAAATTGGATCTAGATAAAAGTTGTGAGCCATACAAGACTCAAACACAGGGAATATCCTTGGGAGCCAGTTGCCACCAGTGGAAACCACAGTGACCACAGTGTAGCTTGGACGAAAACACTCTCAAAGGCCAAAAGCTGAAGCCAGAGACCACAAAAGACCAGAATTAAACAGGTTGGTATTGGGCCTTGGTTTCCAGGAGCTCAGAGGGTTTACTAGACATCTCCTCGTCAGTCTTGATCACATTCGAGTTGGAAAGTGAACCTAGCAGAAGACCTCTTTCACATGAAGGCAGTTTGCAAAGACAACACCGATCCCTCAAAGCCATTGGTGAGGACCCAGTTTCCTTAATAAGAACACGCTGACCTACTGGTGAAGGAAAAGAATATCACGATTAACTGAGATAAACAACAACACTACTGCTCATTAAAGCACCCCTGGAAGGTAAACTGCCTTGTAAATTGCGCACTAGGGAGTGCTTGATGTACCAGGTACTTGCACATGGGCAAGAAACCAGGAAAACCCAGACAGAATCTGCCCTGCTACTACCCACTTCCTCTCCAACCCGGCAGCTAGAAAAGATTCATTCTGTTTTGCTACAGAGGGACAAACTAGGTTCAATGAGTGCAAGATTCATGAAGGTAGATTTTGTTTCAAGATAAGAGAATACTTTTAAAAAATTAGAGGTATTGAACACTGGACAGTGCTGCCGGCTGAGGGGGTGTGGGCTGCGTAGGTGCTCAAAGCAAGGCCAAGGAAACACTCCTAGGGTGTACAATTCCTGGCACCATAATTTTCACCGTCACTGGAATCACTATCTTATTAGCATTCTATCAAGTAGATTTGGGCATTGATTAGAGTTGAAAATGGTCCTACCCAGAGAAGTCAAATGACAGTTGAGAATTACTCTTTGGTCAAACCTGAGTTTGAATCCACATTCAATTATTTATTAGTTATGTGCCTTAGGGTTGGTAATTAAACTTCTCTAAGCCTCGCTTTCCTCATCTGTACATCAGAGATTAGAATAACTACCTCTCCTGTTCATTTATTCATTCACCAGATATTTATAAAGCACCAACCGTGGGGCAGGCATTTTTCTAGGTGTTCGGGATTTGGTGATGAACAAGACAGACAATATCGCTGTTCTCTAGGAGGTTCACATTTCAGTGTGTGTGTGGAGAGATTCAGAAACTATACAAGTAAACAAATATAGAGAATTAACAACTGACTACATGCTTATGCAGATAGAGATAAATGCTGGGCATTAAATAAAACAGGATGTCCAGGATATCTTCAGTTAGGATGGTCAAGGGGACTTCTCTTAAAAAGTGACACATCCATTGGAACCTAAAATAAGAGAAGGGGCCAGCTTTGAGAAGCGCTAGCAGAGGAAGCAGCGAACACGCTGTGAGCCCACAGAGCTGGATTAGTGTATGTGGAGTGGGTCAGGGTGAGGAGGTCAAGGTGAGGATCCAAGAAGGTAACGTAAGATGATCTGCACTATGTTCCATGACACATGGGAAACACGTTATTCACACTAAAAAACTCTCTATCAATGATCTTGTGTAGTCAGGGTGGATAGAGGCATCACTTCTCCATCGACGGACACTCCAACATGCCCGGGCCTCGCCCCCAGGACCTGCCGCTCTGCTCATCTAACCTACCTGATCTAATCCTAGTATGATCTGTATTTTAACCACTGGAGTACAGAATGTTAGAGCTGGAAAAGAACTTGGTTAGCCCATATGTCAATCATCACCTCCTGCTAAGGGGGAAACTGAGAGAGGGTCCCTTGGAGCAGCCCCTGAAAGCCTGAGGAGTGGAAGGCTAGGGGAGGTTAGGAAGATGGGACTCTCAGCCTCCTCACTTGCCTTCAACCAGAGAAATTCTACAAGTGTCTGTTCTATGTTTTATTCTTCACTTGAAAACTGAGTTATTTTGCTGAAGACAACTCCAAAACTGGAATCACCAAATGATTCCAGTTTTATAAATAAGAAAACTGAGCCTCAACGACATTAAGTGACCTAGTCAAGGTCATTTAGCTGATTTGTGGCAAATGGGACAAGCACCCATCTCCTGATTTCTGATTTAATAATGTCTCCATATATTTTCTTACATAAAACACCTATACTGATCTTTATAGGTATGAAATTTGTTTCCATTCAATGTTATGTCTACTTGTACACATATGCTTTCCCTTCAATAAAGGTGTATATCTGAGTTCGGATGCTTTAGAAAGTACCATTTCTATTTAATTAATTTTGAACAATGAACACAGGGCCTGTTTTTAGTGTCTTGCAGTTTTCAGAGGTTTTTTTCAGAACCAAAAGCTGTTTCTGTTAGGCTCTAGGGGTGAAATTTGAGGGAACAGGATTAAGGCAGCAATTTCAGAAAGGATTATAAAAAAGTTGAATTACTCTTCCCAACTTTTCCTACAGCTGAAAATTGGTGAAAGGGTAAACTACAGAATCAGGAGTCAGAAAGCAGCAGAGATTTAGGAAAACAATGAGAGACATGATTTGCAAAATGTTGAGAGTGAGTAAGGGGTCATTCAGGATACCCATTTTTTAGGAATCACTACCTTAGAGTAGAAGTGGTTTCTGTTCTGTTTAGGCTCAAAAAAATCTAGTCAGGAGGGGGACCACCTGGCTACTTTAAAACATTACAAACAGGTTTAGGGGATGACAGAAATCTGCAAAGGTTTGGAAAGACATGTGTCAGACACCTGCGTCAAGGGCATGAAGTTGGGAAGGATAACAGAGGCCAATTTCCTAGTTGGAAAAGGGCAGTAACGATGGAGAACATATGAGATTTTATTCTATTTTTGACTGGGGAAGCAATGCTGGCATGGCAGGATGAGGTAATTTAAAGTGTTTCCTGGATTAGCTGACATTAGTTATGGATAAGTTGTCCTCTTTGGGTCAGTGAATACTGGCAGCTAAAGCAAGGTGACAGGAGCATTTTCACAAGGTTGAAATTTTCAGAGCTCGAGGTACTTTCAGAAGGCTAACAGGTTTTTCTTCAAAGGAGAGTAAAAGCTGTTCCAAAAAAATCCCACAACTAGATGGAAAAAATCCAAATGAGAACAATACTGGCAGGAAATAAATACAAGTTAATATCTTCATTCTGTTTAGAGGTCATTCAAATAGCTAAAGTAAATGAAGTTACAAATGAGAGAATGCAATTACTAAACACACAAATGAGAAAACGTTCACACTAAAATCACAATGAGATGCTATACTTCTTTCCATCGCATGAGTGCTGACAAAGTGTAGTGAATTGGTGATCTCATGCATTGCAGGGGACGTTGGAAATCAATACAGCCCCTCCAGAAGGAAAGCAACTTGGCAATACATATTGAGCCATAAACATGGTCATACCACATGACCAGTAATTCCACTTGTGGGAATCTATCTTAAGCAAAACTCTGTGAAAAGCTATCTCCATAAAGATATTTGTTGGAATTGTTTAAAATATGACAAACTTAGAATGGGCAAGGAATTTCAATTCAATTCAACTAATAATAATTGAGTATCTACCAGTAGCTGGGTATAATAAAGCAGAGTTCCTTCCTCCATGAAGTCATAATAACAGCTTAAATGCCTGTACTCTTTTCAATATTAGACAACCATTGGAAGGGAGGCTATAGAACACTAAGAGATTAAAGTATGTACAATATGTTCAATTTCAAAAGCTCTACATATCCATTATATTTATGACAATGTTTAGGGGGGAAAGACAATGAAAAAGCCCCCAAGGAAATAAACCAAAATGGCAACAATGAACTAATGGTTCATGTTTCCTTCTTCCCTCCCTCCCTCCCTCCCTCCCTCCCTCCCTCCCTCCCTCCCTCCCTGCCTCTCTCCCTCCTTCCCTCCCTCCTTTACATTCTTGCTATCTTTTTCTTTCTTTCTTTTTTTGTAATGTGGTTATAGTACCTTTAAAATAAAGAATAATAAAAAATGAGAAGAGAAATGAGAAAAGTAGAGTGGTTACAAATAAAGATGAAGATTATTAATGAAGTAATTACCAAGTATACTTAAGTTTATTTAAGAATTGCTTTTAGTTGTATATATTTAGTACTTATGATTTGTTAATTCAATAAACTATTTTATTTTAGTAGAAAAATTATGAGGGTTCTAAATCAGAGATTCACTGAACCTCACACATGAAAGTCTTCAGAATCTCACATAAATAAATAAAAGTTACGCTGACACATGGTAGCTTAAGAAATTCTATTACCTGAAAACACAGGCTAAAATCCATTCCAAAGGTTTGGGCCTGAAGAACAGATAAGATTCTGGTATCCTAACAAAGATGGGAAAAGTGGCTTTCCCAGGCAAGGAAGCCCTGCAAGTAAAGGAGAAGGTATGGCTTTAGCAAGAAGGAGAAGCCACGTGCAGGTGCAAGGAAGCCCACAGGGCAGGGCTTCCAAGTATTCTGAGAACCCCCCAAGTTAACCGTTCCAATTTCCTTGGTCTTCCTCTTTCCAGGAAACCTGAATGAAGACACTGTGAGTTCAATTAACAACTATGATTCAAAAAAGCCAACAGGATCAAACTTTTGTGGGTTTTTCTTTTTTTTTTTGAGGGCAGGGTCACTGGCCCTCCTATGTGGGACCCGAACCGGGGCCGCTGGCTTCCCAAACCAGCGCTTAATCACCGTGCCACTCGGCCGGCCTCTTTTTTAAATAGCTCTGTTTTGAGGCCATATAAAAGAGTCTTTTCATATGACCATCCAAGGTTCCTGGATTTTTGTTTTACCTTGAACCATGTACATGTGGATTTGAGTTCATCACATGTCTCACCTCAGGGACCTTGAACTCCTGATATGCTTGCTGCTCTTCCGTGGCAGTGGGAATCCAAGACCTTGCCCTTCCTCCATGAGCATGGCGCATTTAGTTAACTCATTCCCCGCTGTGTGCCAGGAACTATTAGGGTCATATGCTGGATATTAAATAGGATTTCCCTGTGTTCTACCTAATCTCGGTTAGGTAATCAATTCTCAATTCTTTGTGTTTCCCCAGGTCTGTTTACTGTAACCTACTCCTGGCATCAATTTCCATACCAACCATAAGTCTTGATTGCAGACAACAGAAACTGACTCTGATCATCATTCGCCCAACAGAAAGAGCAATTTTTGAAGGCTACCAGGGTCCACAGAACTAAATGGAGCTTGAAGGATCAGGTTTGTAAAATGCCAGGAATAAGAGCTCAAGAAGTGTGGCGGTGGGAACCAAGCAAGATCTCACTAATAAGCTGGTTCAACTTCTTTGTTAGAAAGAAATTATGAAAAACCACTGAAAAGTATAAAAAAAAATCTTAAATATGTGTAGTATTGTGCAATGAAAACCCCCCACTGCTGATGTCTTATTGTGGTTTTACCACTAAGTAGTTGTGTACTCTGCATGAGTTATTTTACATTTCTGAGCCTTAATTTGGCCTTCTATAAAATGAAGAACCAGGTGAGAGACTGGTAAACTATGGCTCCCTTCTAGCTTTCATGTTCCTTGAGTCTATACCAAGAGCGTGGACCTTTGGAGACCCTCCTTCTCCTGCCTTGAGGTACCTGGAAGACACTGGTAGGGAAGCACAGACCCCATCTGCTAAAACCTGGATGCAGCCACAGAATCTTTCTCAACACAGAGTTCCGGATATCTACTGTCCATTAGTGGTGTTTGCCTATAAGTGGAAATCAATTGGCCAGTCCTGGTCTGTACTATTATATATGGTTTCACTTTCACAGGATGAGCTAACCCAGAAAAGAAAAGACCTCCTAAAAGCATCAGGCAAAGTCTTTGCTGAAAAGAATCTTCAAGACTGGCTCTTGGCTTGCTGCTGAGCATCACCAGTTCAGCTTGTCCAATCTCCCTGGCAACAGAGTACAATAACTATCATCCAGTCAAGATGAATGTTTTGTGGTATAATTCAAACACATTTTAGGAGCACTCAGCGTGGTGTGCTTTGTTCAGTCCTACAAGCCTTGCTTTGTGTCCTCCATTCTCCTTGTCCACACACCTGATGACTGTCCCATTTATATTCTGCTGGCTCCAAACTGAACATAATGGAACTGAGAGAAACCTGGAAAAGCCCTGTCCAATTTAGTTGGTCTTCATAATCAAAAAAGCCTGGAAACAGAAACGTTAGAAGTCTGTATAATTCAAGCAGGATATGGGATAGTCTATTGTAAAAAAAAAAAAAAAATCTAAAAATGAAAGAAGAATCTTGATAAGTTCTCTCTTTCAAGTCAAAAGATTCATCTCCTCAAACATGATGTATTAGTTGGGGTTAGAGTTGGCTACATATATCAGAAAGACTCAACATCTCAGTACCTTAGAGCAGGGATCAGCAAGCTCCAGCCTGTGGACTCGATCCAGCCTGCCATCTATTTTTACAAATTACAGTTTTATTTGAACACAGTTACTCATCTGTTTATGACTAGTCTATGGCTGCCTTTGCACTCTAAGAACAGAGTCAAGCACTGGTGACAGAGATGATATTGCCCATAAAGTCTAAATCATTTTTCTCTGGCCTTTTACAGAAATCAATTTGCTAACTGCTGCCTTGGAGTATCAGTTTAGTTCTCTCTTATGTAGAGAAGTCCAGAGGCCAACAGCACAGGATGATTAGTATGGTCATCAGGGAACGGATGTCTTCTATCTTTCTCAGGGAACAGATGCCTTCCATCTTTCTGGTTTGACATCCTGGCACATGGCTTTCATCATCAAGGGCACCTCAAGGTCCAAAATGTCTTCTGAGACTCGTTACCATTTATGAGAAAGACAGACAGGGAGGGAGGGCGTGAGAGTGAGAGAGGGAGAGAGGGAAAAGGAGAGAAAGGGAAAGGGAGGGAGGGAGGGAGAGAGATAGAGAGAAGCCAGAAGGCATAAAGGGGGACCCTTCCCTGATGAGTCAGCTCTCAGTACATAGCCTTCCTGGAAGTTCCACAAAACACTTCCACTTACATTTTATTTGTGGAACCTAGACATTTGCCACGTCTAGCTGCAAAGGAGACTGGGAAATCAAGTTTTGTTTTTCTGGTGGCCATGTGCCCGGGTAAAATTAAGAGTCTATTATCTTGGAGTAAAGAGAGAATGGATGCTGAGTTAGGCAAGTAGCAGTCTTGGCTACAAAACACTAGTTAGAGAAATCACGAGTAGCGGATTCACAGGTAAAGCATAGCATTTTCCATTTTGGGGTGAACATTTGTGAAGGAAGAAGAATTTGTATCTTGGCATCATAAATACTATTTTTATCTTACGTTTAATCATTTGGTATGCACATTAGCCCATTATGTCATTGACTCCCTTAGTCCATTTGAGCTACAAAAACAAAACTATCGTAGGCTAGGTGGTATAAGCAACAGAAATTTGTTTCTCACAACTCTGGAAGCTGGCAAGGCCCAGACCAAGGTACCGACCAATTCACTGTCTACTGAGGATGCCACTCCTGGCTCAGCGCCAGCCTTTTCCTCGCTGGGTCCTCAGGTGGCAGAAGGAGCATAAGGGAGCATTTAGAAGGGTCTCTTTTATAAGGAGACTAATCGCATTCATGAGGGCTCCACCCTCACGATCTAACCACCTTCTGAGGGCCCCCACCTCCCAACACCATAACCTTTGCGGGTTACAATTTCAACATGAATTTTGAGGGTACATAGACATTGACTTCACTGCAGTGATTCATCAACTCATTCATCGACTGAGGAGCCACCATGTTCCAGGCACGGTCGCGGTGCCTGGAGGAAAAGACGAGGCGCACTGAACCCTGGTCCTTGCCCTCGTGGAGCCCGAGTCAACGAGGGAGACAGACAAGCACATGCACAATGAACTCTTAGGGAGAGAAGCTTCCTAGGGAGGCAGACATTGGCACACCATGGAAAGCACACAGAAAGGTCTTGACACTTGAGCCGAACGTCGAAGAACTAGTAAGGAATTTCTGGGGTAAAGAAGTGGGAGCAACGGCCTTCCCCTATGTAGAAGTAGCATGTGCAGACATGGGGGAGAAAGAGAGAGAGAGAGTTAGCATGTGTAGCCTGGTTGGGAGCACAAGAGGTCAGTCACAGAGGGGGACACGGATCATCCCCAGAACAGAAGGGGTCTTGGCACCAAGGCGTTGGGTTTCTTCTGAACAGTGATGAGTAGGCACTGAAGGGTGTCACTTAGGAGAGTGACACGATCATCAGTTTGTACTTCAGAAGGATCATTCCAGTCACAGTGAGGACAGACTGAGGTGGGATGAGGAGGTAGGAAGATGGCAAAAGGCTTCCATTCACCTCTCATCACATGTTTTGTAATCATGTTTAAGTTAAAGTATGATCTTGTCTTGCTGCACGTGAAGATCCCTTCACCCAACAGTTCATTAGTAAAGAGACAGAATGGATAAAAATAACCTATATTTCATTTCCTCCTCACAGCCATTCTGTGAAGCCCCATCTTACACACAAGGTAAGTGGCTTGTCTCAAACCTAACAGCTCGTAAATGGGAGAGTGGGGCTTGTATGATGGTTTTCTGATCCCAAGTCGAGGGCTTTTTTTTACTGCATGTTGAGAGCAACAAGCATTCCAGGCTCAACCTGTCACCCTGAAATCCAGGCCAGGCAGTTCTATTTGCATGTCTTGGCAGTAAGATATGTTAGTGGCATTAAACACAGGAAAACACGGAGACATTTCCCTTCAGTTACTTCATGAGGCAAGATATCAAGAGGATTTTATTAGGCTTTGGCAAATTCTCTTAATAGGAAAAATCTACCATATATTTTATTATTTTTTTGGTTCAGTGCTGTGGCAATTATTCAAACACTCATGAATGGTCTATGTTTCTCTACGATTCCAACTTTCTATTTGACTATAGACTATTTTTCATCATTTATGTGAGAGCTGTAAGAATTCCCCAAATAGACTTGTTTAAAATCTCAAATCAACTAAATTATATAAGATTTCTGTGTTCTCCGAAAGAACTTTCCAGATACCTGTTCTCTTTCCTTGGCCTCCATGTTTCAGTTAGAAGCTGCCCCTCGTTTATTTTGCTGTCCCACACTGTCAAGATGCTTAAAAACCTGCCTGTGACTGTCAGTTTCCTCAACTTTTTGTCCACTAGACAGGAAGATACTCAGAGTCAGCAACTGGGTATTTATTTCTCTTTTTATCTCCAGGCACAGTAGTTGGCATTTAACAGCTCACAATAACTATTTGTAGATTCATTAATATAAAGGAGCAAGCAACCATGTAACTAAATACATATTTAAAGTGGTACTGTAATAGAATATTTAGCACATTAAAAAAATGGAACTACCTTTGCTATAAGTTTACCGCAAAAACTCAAAAGCTCTAGGAACAACTTCAGGGCTGTTGAATCGAGGGGGTTTTAGGGGTCCATTTCGATAGTAAAGATTTAGGTTCACAGTTCAGTTTTTCCCCTTTGTCACATCTTCCACATAAGGCATAGGCTTTACAGATTAAGTCTGCCTTTCTTGGTTTAAAAGCAGAAAGTCTTTAAGCTTTCTTGAGTTGCTATCTTATGAGACCAGATGTTATGCTATGGACAGACATGTTTTTAAAACTCACTTTGATTTCCATTCTTTGCTTTACTTTCCAGGAGGGAGACTCTAAGTTTGGGTCCGAACAGAAGGTAAAGTCAAGGGGCCCCTTGTCCTAGGCACATACTCAAAGCTCTTCTACGCTCACACATCTTACCTTTTCTCCTCAACAACACAGCACTGTACAGCACCACAATTTTTATGTTCAGCTTTATGGCTGGAATAGGTGTAGCTATAAGTAATGCAACATTTTCACCAACAAATCAGAATTCATTATCTGGTTGGTGTCTTGCTCAAAATATGTCCAGAAGCCATCTTTGAGAACTGCCTTAGACCTTGTTCACATCCATGCTCTCAACCAGCCTCTAACTCTAGAACGGTTTTTTCCTACCCTGACCTTTTTCTCCTTCCATTTGCTCTGTGAAGCTCAGCCTTCCCCTTTTCTTCTGTTCTTGACACCCCCAAACCTGAACATCTTCAGAGCTCAGGGACGCAGAGGGGAGGGTTTATGGGGTGGAGTGAGGCAGGAAACCCAACCAAACCCAGCCTTGTGCAGAACTGTGGGGAGCTGATGACGGACTGATTTCATCTGGGGTCTGTACCCCTTCCCATCCTAGGGCAGCCAGCGTGGCTGGGGGATGGTGCAAGGAGTGCAGGTTGCTGAATTCAGGAAATGCAACTGCAGAGCTTCAAAGGCTGCAGTGTTGCTGAGAAGAGGAGGTGGAGAAGAGAGTGGGCCAGAAGCATTAGCCAAGGTAACTGGTCTTCAAGGACAGGTGGCATTTGAAGTATTGGTACTTCTCAACCCAGGGTGATTTTGCTGTCGGGGGCACTCAGCAATATCTGCAGAAAGTTTTGGTTGTCACACCTGGGGGCAGGGAGGGGTTGTTACTAGCGGAAGGAGGCCAGGGACGCTGCTAAACATCCTGTGGTGCACCGCCCCCCCGCACTTCCCCCCTGCCCTTCCCCCCCAAACACTACTGCTGAGCCTGAGAAACCCTAGCCAGAGAAAGAACATTTGGCACAGGGTCATGCTATGTATAAGAATGGGAAAAAGGGTAGAAATTCACCTATTGTTGGAATGAAAAAACAAACAAACAAAAAAATTCTTTTAGGTCAACCTCCATCTCACTTAATGTTTGAGGATGTGGCACTCGAGAGATGCATTTTCAGATACAAGTATTCCTTTGTTCTTGGTACAGAGTATGAATGGAGCCCTGCCATGTGATTGGCCTCTCGGGCTCCCAGAACTGGGGTAGTGCACCCAGTATTCACTCTCAGCACCCTATGCTGTGGCACCTTCGTAACACTGGTCTCTATAAACATTTGGGCCCTACTTATTTGTGATATGCCTCTCCTACTAGACTGCAAGGCTCATGAGGCCAGGGGCTGGGTATGATGTGCTTGCTGTATATCCCAGGACCCAGCCCAGTGTCTGGGGGTGGGGCGGGGTGGATGAGGGGCAGCTGAGAAAAGGGACACAGGAGTGAAACTGCCTGCACTAAATCCTCACTCCACCAGTAACTCACAGTGCGGCCTGAAGCAAGTCACTTAGCTTTCATGGAGGCTCAGTTTCCTCATCTATAAAAATGGAGATATATGGTACTGGCCTCGCAGGTAGAATTAAATAAATTAATTAACATGTGCAAAGTGCTTCATGAATATTTGTTGATGAGCAATGCATCAAAAAGCAAACAAAGATAGGGTTAAAAACCTGCCTGCAAAGCAGCAATGAAGAAAATGAACAACGAAGAAAACTACATGAAACACCTAGGTTTTTACTCTGTGGGAGTTTCGAAATGTAAGGTTTTTCTTCTTTGTGATGTACCAAACGTGGAAAGCTGTTTATTAATATTTACAGGCAAAAGCAGTGAAAGCCTTAGCAGGATATATGCTTTTGCCACATTGATTTTACTTCACAATGAATGTGCTACCCAGTTGCTCTGTATAATGTCTAGGTTTCTCACTGTATTTATTGCTATAGGTTAATTTCATTTTTTATTGTCTCCTGATCAAAACTGATTTGTGGCACTATGGTAAGTCAACCTAAAAGAGGAATTTAACAATTTTCTGTGATTCAACACCACGAGTCTTCATCTTGTAAAAAAGCTACTTCTTTCCACAGTCTGACATTCTTTCGTAATCACAGGGCTCTCTCAAGCACACAGAGGATTTCGATCTTAATTGTTTCTTTGATATTTTCTGAAACTTTACTGTACTCTTTACATTTACGCTCCCTGGGGGTCTCACTACTCTTCATTTTTCCTTGGTTAGTTCCTCTGTATATGTCTTGCAGAAGCTCCAAAGAGAAGCGTGATTTCTTACCCTTCATTCAAGTACACAATTATTCACTTGACCCCAGGGAAGCACTGATTGAGCGCCCATGTATGCCACGCTCTGCTCCCAGCTCCAGGGACAGAGGTGAGGCCCTGCACGCCTGGAGGGGGCATTCTTGAGCATGAAGAGACCAAAAGAAAATCAAGAAGCAAACGAACCAGGTGGTTTCTGACATTACTTGAAGGAAACCAACAGCATGATTGTATTCTTTTTCTACGGCTGCTATAACAAATGACCACAAGCTTGGTGGTGCAAAACAACACAGCTTTAATATCTTACAGTTACAATCAAGCTGTTGTCAGGGCTGCAGACCTTCTGAAGGCTCGAGGGGAAAATCTATTTTCTTGCCTTCTCCAGGATCTAGAAGGAGACCCCTGGCTAGTGGCCCCTTCACCCATCTCCAAAGCCAGCAATAGCTAGTCACGCCTTTCTTACATCACATCAGACAGTGACTCTTCTGCCTCCCTCCACTACATTTAAAGGGCCATTGTGGTCACACTGGGTCCACCTGGATAATCACCTTACCTTAAAGTCCGCTGATTATCAAGCAGCACTCCATCTATAACCTTAGCCCCCTTTGCCATGAAACACAACACAGTCACAGGTTACAGGGAGGACGGAGTGGGTTCCTTGGGGGCTACTACTCTGCCTACCACAATGATATAAGGGGGGCCTGTAAGTTTACTATGCTGTTCAATATATACTAAGAATAGAGGCTTAATAAGTTCAGTGCTTAGTAAATGGATCAGAACTGTATACATTCGCTTCTTGTCAAATTGTCACAGTAAGAGCTACATTTTCTTTGCTGCAGCGTCAGCAAGGGGAGCAGAGGTTCCAAACTTCCAGGTCAACACAAAGTTATCCCAGTGCAGAGAGAGGCTCGGGGGGGGGGGGCCCTGCCAATTCAGGCTCTGGAGGAAAAGCCCCCTTTGCACTTTCTCCTTTCGGGCTGGCCCTGCCATGCAGTATTATCAGTGTCAGGGGTGTGTGGCTCCTGGTGGTGCCATTTCCTCCCCTCCTCCCAGCAGAACTTCTACCTTTGGCCTCCTGAGAGCTCCACCACCTTGATTTCTGTTGATGTGGCAATCTTCCTGAATTCTAATATGGAGGTTTGTTTGTTTGTTTGTTTGTTTGTTTGTCTTTTTTAAGGATCCTAGGTGATCATGGCCCAGATAAAGAAACTGTGTTTCCCAATAGCTGGAGAAAAGATCGAAAATGATTTAGAAAGGCTTTTGATTGGTGATTGTGAGATGAGACAGTTTTATGGGCTTGCCGTTAGGCAGTATGAACATGGTGAGTTTAATTTTTAATTTTTGCAGTGTTGCTCAATTTTATGATGCCACTATTTGGCTGGATATATCCAGAGCACATTATTCTCCCTCCTCACTAAATTACAGCCTTCCATTCTTCCAAATGTCTCAGAAGAATTGAGCCCTGACAGTCTAACAAGACCTTGTCTCACTGACCCTTCCTGCCCTGGATTATATAACAGGGCTGGCTTCACGTGTGTCCTATTGCTTCTTTCATTGGCATCCATCTATTTGGCTGTGGATTCACAGCTGTGTTCTCCCTGCGACTGTAAGCTCCGAGCAGGGAAGGAAGAAGAGGCCCTTCGCGCTCAATGGCTACCAAGTTCTGTGGCCAAAAGTTGCTGAATTAGATTATTTTAATAAAGAATGTTGTTTGAAAATGATGTTGAAAAATATTACTTTTACGTCCTAACTAGCTTTTATCTGCACAGCTGAACATGGGCCACGGCCATCAAGAGGATTTTGGAATCAGTTTTTCAGAGAAAATTGGTAACGCCAAGCCACATTAGAACATTTGAGAAGGCCAACCCTATTCATATGAAGAGAAAAATTCGGCAGTCCATTCCCTAGCATGCTTTCTCTAGGTGTCCTTCTCCTCTCATTTTATACCAAATTAGTTCTAATTAGAAGTTAACATTCACACAGACCTTTTTATTTCTCTATAGAGTGGCCACCGAAGTCTCTGACCTAGAAGACAATATAGTAAATCTGAAATGTCCCACATTAAAGACATGACTCTACCAACTGAAATTCTGAGATGCAAAAACCTTCTAGGCAAAATAAATATGGTTAGGTTTATGCTTAGCAAAATGAGCTGTAAAAACCTGGGAATTTACTTTCTTTGTTTCTTCTCTATTTTGTTCCTTAAATCTACCCTTAGGATTCAATATCAGTACAAACTAATTTACGTTATAGTCTACTCCAATTTGGAACTGAGAGCAAGGAAGAATGCACCATTTATGGCTCACCAGGTGAGTTGCCTGAGCTTTCATTTTGCTATAAACCCTCAAAAAACTAGTCACACTTCAGCCCCATGAACAGGACAGTCGAGCTGATTACACAAAGTTTATAACACAAATTAGAAGGTGTGTGTGTGAGTGTGAATATGTGTATGTGTGTGTGTGTGTGTGTGTGTGTGGTGTAACAGTTACTGGAAAGCTAAATCTACATTGACACTTTGCTACATGCAGCTCTAATATTCACTTAGATCATTGCTTTTTTGTAAACATAGTTCCATACACAGCCTCAGCTTGCTGCTATGGAAGCAATGACATTAACAGAAATAACAGTGGTGCCACAAATCTTCAGGGATCTCTTTTTTTTTTTTAATGGAAAGGAAAATTCTAGAACTAAAAATATACTTTTTATTTGCAACTATGGAAATACAAACACCAGACAAACACAAGAGGGCTGTATACTTGGGACATGGGAGGCATTCTATTTGGTGGTTTTAGGGAAAAGGCAGTCGTGGAAAGGAATCGAAGTCTTAGGTTGTTACGACTTGGGTAAAAGAGAAAAAAAACCCAAAAAACTGCATTCTTCACAAAACAGGTGCTATCTGGGAGGCAGCCGCAACTTCCCGACTTGTTCCTCCACAGTCTTTGTACCGCACCACTCTGACAGAGTAAGGGGGTACCCCTCCAATGCCTCCTGAGTTTATATTACTTATGCCTTCATAAACCCTGTCCCCTTGGCATATGGTTTTTAAATACAGACAATCACCCACCAGGGAGATACTGTCTTCTAATTTAATCGTTAATTGCCGATCTTAATGGACATTTATGTTACAGAATCCATAGAAAACTATCCAGATCTAAAAACATAGGAATCTAAGAGAAATGCCCTCTTCTTTAGCTCAACTGTAAACATCGACACCAGCTGGACTGAAGGCGTATTATTACAATCAGTGGCCTCACTCATTTGATTTGGCTTCTATTAGCACCATTAGCAAAGACCATGAAATGGTTTTCTGCATGCTTGAACTTAATGATCTTCTGATTATAGCTGTAAATTATTTATATCAAAACGCTGACTCATAAAGCTTGGTTACAGAAACATTTTCTTTCCATTAAGAAGACCATACTGTTTTTGTTTTTATATTTTTGCTTTCCTGAGGGTCTTACAAGTTTTAGAGGGTTAAGAAGAGAAATGTTACTTTCTAGATATCCAATCTACCCAAAGGCTAAGGTAGGATTACACTAAAAAAAAGCAAAACTCGTCTGTGTCTTTCTTATCAAATAGATATTTGAAAACGACAATACCTCTGGAATCTGAAAAAGAGGGGCATGGATAGAGGCCCTCTATTAGCAGGTTGCAGCAACACCTTCATTTACAAAGTTGAATACATTATACATATATCAACAGTATTTTTATTCAGCTAAAGGTTACATCAGTTAATTGATATAGAAAAATATTATTCCAGATTTTTATAATAGGAAAAATATGATGGTTAAAAATTGAAAACTACCTTGAGAAAGAGAAAAAAACAAAACAGCTGTTAAGTCCAGAATGACCCCATGCCAGAGTTATATCAGCACTATATTAAAAAAAAAAATTGCCTGCCAGCTATTTACAATGGACAGTAAAGAATTCAATTTTAATTTTTGCAGCCTGAGCCATGTCACACATGTGGCTATGTTAGCCTTCACTGAAGTTTTGGATCTGACAATACAAATATACAAACACTGGAGCAAGAGAAAACTTAAAAATAAAAATAGAATTTGCGGAACATAGTCAGATAGCTGGGTCATTTAAAAACCCAGGTTCAATAAATCAATAGGTATAGACATTGTCGAATGATTTATAGGAACAAAATTATACAACAATTATACTGTATTTCCATTGGCAAGTCCATGAAAAGTTGATTCCTCACGCACTTTGCTATCCATAAATTCTCACGTTGATGCTTTTTTTTTTTTTTGCCCTGCAATCTGTATTTTATTAAAAACTTTATTTGGGGAATTCTTGACTGCTGGCTAAAAGAACTCATCCATGTCCTAGGGGGTCGTAACAGCACATTAATGATATATTACATTAATCAACGGCACCACAGACATATACTATTTTATAAAGAAAACAACTACAAAATCCACATATGTGTTGCCTGGGCAAGTGAGATTCTGACTTGGCAAAATGTCACATTCCAAATTCTGCTATCCTGAAACAAATCCAATTTGTGCACTTTCCATCAACAACAGAACACACTGCTGGAGCAAAGGTAATGTATTTATGCACCCATCACTTATCAGCAGAATCTGTAATGCGAAAAGAATGAGATGTGATGCCAAAGAGAAACATTCCTTTAAAATTAATTAGAAAACTACTAAAGATCCTTATCAAAAGGATGCATACAGGCAGATCAGCATCAATCAACCCGGTCCAAGGGCTGCTCTGTGCATATAACAGGAGCCAAGCCGCCACTGCTGCAGCTTTGAATGCCTGCCAACGTCACAGTCACCCTCGTGGGGCTGTTTTCCATCCTGAAGAGGCTTGGAAGAGATTATCTGGATAATTTGTAGAGAGCCGATTTCGTGTTTTGCCACGAAACCTCAGTGTTCTGCTCAATCCCTGAGGCCCGGACTGGGAAGGAGGCCACACACACACACACACACACACACACACACACGGGCTCATTTCCCAGGAGACCAGTTTACCTTCCCTGCAGCCCTGGGTGACACTGCAGTTGGGTGTTCGGCATGGGGCACAGGAAAAGCATTGAAAATATGAACCAAAAATCTTATAGACAGTGATGTCAGACAAAAGGCTATGTGAGGCGTACCTGTGAAGATATACTGTGATCAGAATGAAGAAACAACCTAGAGGTAAAACCAGGGACAGTGGATAAGTAGCGTAATTTCCATTATGTGAAGCTCCCACTAGACAGCCTCGGATTACTCGAACTCGCTGACAACAACTCCTTCCACTTTCTCTTGTTTTCTTCTCAAAATTTCTATCTTCACTCCCTGGAACCCCCTTTCTTTGTGCTTATCTCCACGGCAGACATGTCCCTCCATGATTCTGAGGATAATCCTTCTATCCTGGCTCTCACCTTGGACTCCCCGCTTGGTTCAGAATCTTGCTCCCTCAGTTGTCTCTAGGGGAGATTAACGATGGCTGTAAATTCTTTGCTAATCCTCTTGTTGACAGGTGGCATCAAGCTCCTATCCTCTAGCATCTGACCTGGCCTCAGGGATTTGACTGACAAAAAGGATGCAGTGGGAGTGATGCTTTAGGCTTCTGAGGCTAGGTCTTAGGAAGCCTTCCGGTTGTGCTTGGATCTCCTAGAACACTTCCGTGAGAGCTATGAGCAGACATGTAAGAAGTTGGATTACCCTGAGAGACTGGGGAGGTCCATATGTCAGTGGCCTGGTCAACAGACCCAGCTGAAGACAGCCTTCCAGCCATCCCCACCAAAACATAAAATTATGCCAGCAGAAGACCACTGAGGGACCCCTACTGATGTCATGTGGAACAGAAAAATTATCCAGCTGCTTCCATTCCAGACCTACAAAATCCTGAGATATAATACAACGGTTGTTACTGAAAGCCACCAAGTTTTGGGGGTAGTATGTTATATAGCAATAGCTACAGGAACAGAACTCTAAATTTTTCATTTTACCAATTCCTTAGTTTCTACATATAGATCTGCTCATTCCTTCCCGGGGTTAAAATCTTCCCTCAATCCTACCTTGTAATACAGTAAAGCTCTGCTTCTCTCAATGGCAGCCATATTCAAAAAACTAGTCTATACCCACTGCTTCCAGGTCCTCATTTCCCATGCTTGAAACACACAGCAATCTGTGGTTAGAAGCTCCATCCTAAAATGGCAGGATTACAAAGTTGGAAGGGATCTTAAAAGCTGCATCATCCGGCCATATGTTCTCGACTGAATTCCCCTCCATAACGTCCCCATGTCTTAATAGCAGGCATCTTAACGATGCTCTCACAACTCAAGGGAAGCAGTGTTTGGTGCCACCCAAGGATGCTCATTCTATCCTTGGATAGCTAGGATTATGTGGAAGCTTTCTCTGACTCTGCACAGAATCCTGTCTCCTTGAAAGCTTCCGTCCCATGGTCCTAGTTCTCTTGGTCCTAATAACACAGAAAAAAACCTAATATCTCCAATCTGGAGATATTTGTGATCATCCAGGGAAGACATGGATTAGGTGGCGGCAGCAGAGATGGAGGAAAGAGAAAATATTCGGTTGAAGACATTTTATTTGTATGCATCCTAAAACCGATGTGTAAAGTCACTGGGTGAATCTCATAATCATCCTTTATCTTTGTATCATGTAATTTAACTTAGGTCATAAGCCACCCATTCCATTTAGTTGTGGGAAAAGTGGAGATAGCAGAGTATAGAATGATACAGCATAGACAGTGGTTTACTGTCAGGCTGCCTGGGCTAGAATCCTGGCTGCAATCCTCCATAGCTATGTGACCTTGAGTAACTTAGCTATTAAAACCAGAGCCATATCCAAGGAAACTCAATTATGTTCAGTTATTTCAGTCAAATTAGGCTTCTGCCCTTCCTCCTTTTTCCTGGTGGTATCTAAATTCAAAGACGGCTCATCTGCATTCTCTATTATGGCATCAAGGAAGAGACATCAGGTCCCATAGCCCCTGTTCCTTTGTTGGGGACACTGACCTACATTGCTTGTGCTGCTGACCTTGCTTCTGTTTCCACAGCCTCCAGCACATGAAATCCACATCAAGTGTCCTGAGAGCATCCCTTCTGCAGGACACCAAGGCCCTTCTGGTTCCCTCCCAGGGCAGCCTCTGGGGACAGAGGGAATTTTAAAATGTTTTCCATGTGTCCCAGACATCTCTACCAGTCTGTGCTGCTTTTTCACTCCATCATCATGCTGCTGCAAGGTTTCCCGGTTAGGTTAGGCATGACCTCTCCCACAGTGATGATGAGAATCTAACCCAGTCTCCTGGACTTGGACTTCCCCAAACGCTTCTGGGATTTCCATTATTTCCCATCTCCAGGGGCACCAGGGCATGGAGCACCTCCTCAAGGTCCTTCAGCATCTCAACTACAGCTTCTCCTCCTGCCAAAGGTAAACTGTCATCTCCTGTGGGACAAGTTCCTTCTCAGACATCGCCCTTCATTCTCCCCAACACAACTCAAATGTCAGGCTTTGGCTCTTGTTGTGCAAAGCATACCTTGAAGACATTATTTTGAAGTTTATCTTTCATAAAATTCTGTCTTGTAAGCAACAAAACAAAACAAAACAAAAAATCAACCTTGGCTCCCAACTGACTATCCTTTATTAATTGCATGACCCAATTTTACAAGTCAATAGCCAAGAATTTGCCTCTTTGTTTTCTGCAATTAGCTTGTCCCTGAAGCAAAAAGCCTGAGGAATATGATGTAAAAAGGAATTACCAAGAAGGAGAAAAGATCAGAATTTTAAAAGACAGCCCTACTATAACAACACTTGATTTGGTAGTGTTTATTTTATTCCTGAAAACTGTTATTAAATTAAATTGATGGTGCATCTTACATCAATGGCTCAATAGGAATCAGGGGAAAAATAACTCAGAGGTAGTTTCTAGGCATCTTGGTGTAACTGAGTGGCTAAGAGGGTAAAGGCTGGAATTGAATAACCTAAATTTAAACTCTGGGTGTCTTTTCACCCAATTTATTAACTTCCTAAGCCTCAGCTTCCTCATCTGTTAAATATTACTAATAATAACAACTAACTCACAGGTTGTTACGAGGATTGCATGAGTTCAATCATGTAGAGTATTAGGACTGCATCTGGCAAGGAAATATTCAAGTAGCGTTAGTTATTGTTATGTGTTCTATGTGGAGGGAGGTATAGGAAAGAAGTAAGACAACTCTATTCCTCAGATTTATAACTAATTTGCTAATTCCTAAGGTGGAACCAGAAGTAGGTTCTCTTCCTTCCAAGTCATTGTCCTTTTCCACTGAGAACCAAGACTCATAATACGTGGATAAAATGCTAGCACTGCTTTAACTCCATCAGCTTGAGACCTAGTGGGACAGAAACGAAAGCGTCCCCAGTTTCCAGCCAAAGAGGAGAATCAGGGTTAATGTTTTTCATCACTCTGGGCAGAGTAAAGGGTGGTGGGGTGGTCCACAGCCTGGGAATTTCTAACCTGGTTGAAAGAAAAGCAGCAGCTGCATCTCTTAGATCATTGTGTGTGTGTTTGGTTGGGGGGGGGCGGTACCCTCTACTATGGAACTCCCTGGGGCTAGTCCTGATCGTGACCAAGTGTGGTCAGGCTCAGACAGCTTGGCTGCCCAGGACAAGCAGACCACAAAATCCTTTAAAATACATAGCTTAAAGCCAACCATAAATTTACATTTATAGCTAGCACTGGTGTCTAAATCAAAGTGCTATGTTGCAACGAAGTTATGTGGCAGGTTTTTTTTGTTTGTTTGTTTGTTTTTAACAGCTTACATACTTCAGCTACTTTAGGGAACAGTCTGGGCATTAAAGGACATTTCATAATGAAGCAGTATTTGCTCAGTCTTCCTAGTGGAATTGTCTCATGGACCTTTCTTTGCAAATGAAATGATTCACTTTATGGGCTTGAGCAGCAAGGTAGATGGTGGTGCTGTTTACTGAGATGTAGAACAGGGAGGGAGGGAGGAGTCCAAATTTCAGTTTGGGATGTGTTACATATGAAATACTTGCGAAAAATACAAGTGGAGGTACTAGGTAAGTCCAGAACTCAAATGAGATATAAATGTGAGAGCTTGGTTGACTTTTGTTAGGTGAAACCACAGAACAAGGAAAAACCCTTCATGACAGATTTTTGGGAAGAAAAGAAAGTCTAGCGTTCATCCCAAGATACCACCATATGTTAAGGTTCAGGAACGGAAGAGTCTATAAAGAAAATGAGAAACAGCAGCCAGGAGAAAACCTAAAGGCCAAGAAGAGACGGCACCAAGGAAGAAGGAGTGGCTAGTTAGGTCAAATACTGCTCAGAGAGTCACAGGAAGGGAGGAGGAAAAAGTGTCCATGGAATTGGTCAACATGGAAGTCACTGGGAACCCTCCATGTTGAACTGAACAGTTTCAGTGGAATGGTGAAGCAGGGCTCTGACTCAATTGGGTTAATCAATGAGTGAATGGAAGTCAGGCAGTGGAGACATTCTGTGTAGACAACTCTTTGGAAAAATTCAGGCTAAAGAAGAGAGGAGACATTAAATAGAGATAAGTGGGCCCTGAGAGAAAGGAGTGCTGAGAATTCAGTGGAGAGGGTAAGAAAGGAATATATATCTTGTCACACCAGAAATCCATATTGTCTTTACTGTCATCTGAAACCATTTGACATTTTTCATAATGATGTCATAATTTCCATCCTCTAATCAAACTGGCTTAAAAAAAATCTTTGTTCTCTTCAGTAATGAGCTCATCATCTAACTACAGATTCAACTATCAATTTATTCAGTTGGCTACCAACTTCTCTCTGTGCTCCACATCAGGAGATGGACACCTCATCCTGAGTCTCACCAGTGTCTCAAAAATAACAAGTCCCTATAAAGAGTATGAATTTTCTCAGTAGAGTCCTCCTTAGTCTCCTATTTCCTTGGATATTCAGAGACAGTCAAATGCATATTTCCCTTTCCTATCACCAGGAAACCATCCCCTATTCTCCAGCTTAGAGCCTCTCTCTGGGTGGTCCCCTGCCCAGACCACTCTCCCCACCACTTGCATCTGTCAAAAGCCTACCCTTTCTTTAAACTTACGATATCTGATCCAGGAAACTTTCCTGATCCTTCCAATTTGATGCGATTTCCTAATCTCTAAGCCTTCTTCTGTACTTCTCTTAAATTAGATGTATTTGAGAGACTGTCTTATTTGCCTGATTAGGCTTCAAAACTTAGTGGTCAGGGGCCTTATCTTCCTTATTTTTGCATACTTTGCATTACTAGATGCAGCAGGCACTTGCCAAAGTTTTGTTTAATTAACTCAAAAGCAAATTATTAGTGGTTTCTTTAGATGAAATGAGTTTTTCCAACTGTATACATGTAGAATCGATAATAATACACTAGAAATTTAGGAATGCACTTAACTGGAGTACAGAAATGAGATCATATGAACATCAGGGCACTGCCAAAAATTGCTTTTCTTTTCTTAACAAGTATTTATTGAACTTTTTATTATGGTATGGAGTATTTCAAATACACCTAAAAGTAGAAAGAATAGCATAATGAACCCAATCATCCAGTTCCAACAATTCAGAATATTTTACCTAATTTTATCTATTCATCAACCCCTCTCCCATTTTTTTGCTGGAGTATTTTAAAGCAAACTCCAGGCATCATATCATTTCACTTATATAGACCTCAGTAAATCTCAGTAAATCTCTCTTATGAGATAGGATTTTGTTTCACAATTTAATCACATGTCAAACCTGATTAAATTAATTCTAATATTAATATGATTTAATATCTAGTCTTTGTTCATATGTTCTCAATTTGTTGCAATCGTTTTATTCAGAGAATGCTTGATTTCATAGTTACAGCCTATTGTCAAGCAATTTAGTGCAAGGTACTGATTCTTGATTCTTTTGGCATATGTGCTTGAAGAGGTTAAGAAGAAAGGAGATATTTAATTTCTGAATTACTTAGTTTCCTTCCTTCCTTCATTTCCCTTTTCTGCTATGGCTGTTTTGAAACTTTCTCATTATCATGTTTATCAAAAATGGGAAGAAAAAGGTGTGACAAAGGCTGATGCTTGTCCCACAATGGCTCTTGTCCCCTTCTGTAAGAATACAAGTATTGGCACAAGGGCAACCATTTGAAAATGACATGTATTAGGGTAACATAAGCCAATGGAGCCCACAACCCTCATATTTCAGAAGGTTTGTCTCTTTCCCATAACAACAGATGTTCCTGGTCATCAGTGAGGCTCTGCTCCATCTAGTTATCCACGGGTCCAGACCAGCAGACCAGTCTGGAAACAAGGGATGGGAGGATTAGGTGGGAGGTATTTATGGGCCAGGCCTGGAAGTGATTTCTTAACTTCTATTCACATTCCACTGTCCCATGAGTCTGATGGTCAGACATAACTGCAAAGGATGCTGGGAAATGTAGTCTGGTGAGTGCCCACGGAGAAGAGAAATAATGTGGAGATCTACTAGTATCTGCCATAAATAAGTTGTTAGCCAGAAAGATAATTTACTGAACAATTTCATTTGCCTTCAACTTGAGTAGTGCAAGAATATTCTTTGAAAACTTGCTCAAAACTGCTATTAACAGTCTCACAAAAATCCTATGATACAAAAAAAAAAATAAATTAGGAAAGATAATTTTTAAAAGAATTGAGTGAAAAAAAAATTTCCTGAACACCTCAAAGTGATTTTAGTAAGTAATAATAATTCCTTTAAAAAATTTAATGGCAGAAAACCATTATTTGAGTTAGAAAAAGACTGAGCTTTGGGTTATTTTCCTCTAGGAAAAAATAAGCATTTTTGTTGAAGGAAGTATTTGAACTTTTAAGGGACGCTCAAGAGTCATTATCTTCAAGTTGTCTTTTCCTAAACAATGATGTCCTAGTTACTGGATCAACAGTACACAGGTGGCCCAGAAACCACACACACATTCATCACAGCCGCTGTCAGAGTCTCTGAGATACACGGTGAAACTTGCTAACAGGCTACGGAGTATTAGGTTTCGCTATAATGATATTTCCAGAAATAAAGGGAATTACACATTAATAAAGCAATGAAACTATGTAGGTAACCATGACGACTGCTGCAAATTCAATAACATTTTATACTCCTGAAGAGTTTTTCCTTTCCGTTTTTTTTTTTTTATTGCCAGAAAGATTAGAGAAATTATGAGAAACTGAGAGGTATTTATATCTCATCTGTACTCTCATACCTCCAAAGATTCATGGGCACACCGAAAAGATTGTAATAACAACTTCAGAGCAACCTCTGAAAATTCACCTCCTGGTTCCTACATGCACATTTATCTTGAGAAATAGTGAAAGCCTGGAGCCCCTAGTCCAATGTCTTTAAATATCCACTAGTCAGAGAAGTATGTCTCCAGGTCAAGTCCAACTTTATCCATTTTCTAAAATACAGTTCTCTTTTGAGTCCTCACAAACACAAGTGGCTTACCTTTAACGGCACGCCCACAGAAATTTCTGAAGATTCTTAAATAGTCAAATCAGATTTCAGAAAATATTAAAGACTTATAATCTAAATGACGCAGCTTTCCAGTGAATGAAACCATATTTTTGTTATTTTTGTTTTTGTTGCTTCTGATGCGCTGACAAATGGGAAGGATTATTTTAAAGTTTCTCTTCCACCCACCTCAAGAAATGAGCAAAACAAGTAACTTCCTTTTACCATTTTTCTGCATATTCTCCTATGATTTATTCTAGTGATGCATAGATTAACATTCACATCTATATAGAAAGAATTATTCAGGATGACGATACATTAAGTAGTATCAAGAACACAAAAGGCCATTAACATGTGGGTGGGGAAATTACTGACCCTGCGAAGGGCTTATGTCAGAAATACCACCTTTTTCACCAGGAGAAAATGGAGGCGAGGCCAGTAAGGGAAAAATTATCCCTCAAATGCTGTCCTGGATCTGCCCGTTTCTGGCTCAAGGGAAAGGTGAAACAACCCATCTTCCCTCACCTAAAAAAATGTCACATCAATGGGGTTTCTAAAATTGCCTTTTGCTTTTCAGGCAGTCTCCTACTGGTTTGTCCCCTTGTAGTCACCTTGCCACACCTCAGCACCCAGATGCTGTCCTTGTTTGATCAGGCCTCTGTGTGGTCCAGCAGGTTGCCTTTTTCTGGAAGTGCTCCGCCTCCCTGAGCTGTGTCTCCCCTGTGCTGGCTTCCTCTCCACTTTCCCTCCCTGTAGTGTGGGTGTTGGCCAAAGCTCCATTCCTAGCCTTCTTCCCTTCCCTCCCAAATCCAGGCTGGCCCCATCAATTCTTCTCCCTCAGCCCCCAAAGAGAAAGCTTTCTCAAATGCTTGTCTGAGCCCGCTTTCCCTCCCTGTTAAAATCCTTAAACAACTACCCGAATCTATTAGGATCAAGTTCAGCCTACTTGACCAGGACACTGGGTGTCTGTGACCTGGCCATGGGTGTCCTTCCACCCTTCTTGCCTTCTTGCCCCTCGTACGTTGTGGGATCACACTTCATGCGGTTTGTCCAACATACGCTGGCATTTCCTGCCTCTGCACATGCTCGGTCACCCTTCCTTTCTTTTCACGTCTCTCTAATGTATAAATCGAATCATCTTCATGCGAAACTTTGCCACGCTTCTTATTTCCTAAAAGGTAAAACCTAAGCTAGTTTTTGGTATGGAAGGATCTCCCAGATCTGAACCCCTTCTTATTTCTCTAACCACAGCTCCAGCTATGCCCCCACCTTTAAGTCCAGTTTCAGATGTATCCAATTCTTTTGAACTCCCTAAATTCAGCCTAAATGGAAATTCTCCTCGGATCACCTGCTCTAGACCTTCAATTTCAGCTCCTGAAGACTGGTGACCCAAGCTCTTCCCTCTTCCATCCTTCCTTGGAGCTTTAATTCCTCTCCCTTGATTGGCTGTTCATTCTCAAGAGGAAGAAAATCAGTACCCAGAACAGTCCCAGGCTTGAAGTGTTAGGTAAATATCTGTTGAGCGAATACCCATGAATGGGTTCATCTCTTACTATGGCTCCCCTTCATCCCCTGTGTGAGGCTTACTGCCTGGGGATCACTCACAATGCAGGTCTCCCTTTCTAGTGTGACTAGCCAGAGAGGACCCTGTTTTCTTTGTCTTTCTGCTCTGGAGGGCTGCAGATGTGCCCTGAGAGCCTTGAATGCTGCCACCAGTGGCAGTTAGGACAGGGAATGTGCTGGGGGTCACCTGCCAAGAGGCAGAGGGATTGAGCACACACTGACCTTTTCCAGGGATCCTGGGTTAGTGTGTACTGGGGACTCACACGAAAACAAGGGCCAGCCCAGAAACAAGGAAGACCTTTAGTTTTCTGTCCTTACATTAAACTGTATTAACTTAAAATTATCCAAATAAATAAGTGGATTTAAGAAATTTGGATGTACAGCCCTCTCTCTCTCTCCGTTATGATCTCCTGATGAGAGACTGTCTCACATATATAAAAATATCTATTTGCATGTGACTTCTCCCTCCTGGTCAACAGAGCAGGGGGTGGGCAGGAAGAATAATTCCCTTATAAGTCACTTGCTGTTCTTCCCAGCCCTCTTCTGCATTTTACTGATCATATCTGAAGCAATTTATTTCTCTTAAATAATCCTTTTGCTTTCCCTAATCTTTTCTTCCATCTATTGCTGAATTACCAGGAGAAAGGTTATTTCCTCGCTTTTCCCATGAAACACCTAAGTTCCTTAACCCCCCGTTTCTCCTTCTGTGAAATGAAAATAATAATGGGGTTTTGAGGATTTAGCAGGCAATATCTAGAAAGCACTTAGCACAACAAGAGGGAGGAGTGTATGATGCATGCTAGCTGCGATCATGGTTCTTTACATTCCATTCATCAGTGATAGAAGACAATGCAAGAGATAAATATCTATTAAGGAAAAGGAAAGTAGTAAGTGTTACAGTGAAGTTCACATACAAAGCCAGAGCCAACAACTTCCGGGTCCTTTTTAAAATAACCAGAACTATCCTTCAGGATTTCTGAAGTTAATCAGTTACTAATAATCGATCATTATTGCTCACGCCTGAGGGCAAGGCTCTGTCCCAGATCATGTCACATGTATAGAAAGAGAGCATCAAGGAATTGCAGCAGGCGTATCAATTTCTTTTCTATTTGCATAATGTATATTCTAACTATTTCTCAAAAGGGCAAGGCAGCTTGCAATGAAACACTCCGAGTTGTGGAAATCAACACAAAATGAAGAGTCAGATGAAAAGATTGGGTTGTCGGAAAAGTCATGACATATTTTTTCTATGCTTTTCGTCGCAAAAATGCATCATGACTTTTCTGACAACCCCATAGATGGTAGGAACAAAGGAGAGGAAATGATAATGGTAGCCACAGGTGAGCTGGCCATGGCACTGGAGGACTAATTGTGGGATCTGAGCAGAAGCCGGGACAGCTCCCTTTAACAAAAAGGGACACGCCGACGTCAGGACAGAAGGCACTGTTTCCATTGATAAATTCCAGGAGGACATTAGTGCATGGATACTTATTTAAAAAACATTGAGTAAAATAACAGAGAATATCTCCAGGGTGGTTTTGCAGAACAGGCAGCTTAGATGGGCAGGGAGTGCCAGGAGTCAGAAGGCTTGTTTGCACCCAGGCACTGCTGCACAGTGTGTTCCCATCTTTGACACATTTCTTAACGTCTCTGAGTCTGAGCTCCTCATCTGAGAAATGGTGATAATCATTGCTACCCCTCAGGGTCACTCTGAGGATGAAATGAGGTAGTGATAAACTAAGTGGCAGGCCCATGGCAGGTATTTGACAAAGATTTATGTCCTCCCCATCCCGAGGCGCATCCTCCAGGAGTTATCATCTTTCCTTATAAATATGTATCAACTTTAACATTCACATAATAATTTTTCATAAAAATGGATGAATCATAGGTCATCTATCTGTACAATTATTGGATTGTCGCCCCCACTAGATTATAAGCTCCCCAAGGAGAGGGTTCTTTCTGTTTTCCTTCCATAAGTGGTAAACAGCATGTCACACACAGTATGTGCTTCATCAATATTTGTCGTAGAAAGGAAAGGAGGCATTTTTATTGAGGACTTATTAATATGGTGCAAGTGTGTCGCTTTTTGGTGCTCAGTTTAAAGCATGAGCGTTGCTGCAGAGGTCTTCAAGACAGAATAGCTTTTGCTCCTCTGATCGGAGCTCTCAAATATCATTAGATGTTTTGAATATCCCCAGACTCCTCCAATTAAATCTGCTTTCCTTCCAGCACTAGCTTTCAAGTGAAAAGTCTGAAGTGACTCAACAATTGATTTTATTGCTGTTATATTCTTTAGATCTACAAGTTTTCAACAGTATAGTCTACTATTTGTCATTGTAAATGCACCATCATTCAGCTTCAAAACAGAATGAGCAGCGTTTATGAGTTTGCCTCGAAAATTAATTTCCACTTATATAATAAAATTTCTGTCGGGAAATATGTTCCAGTTCCCAATGACTAGCTCATGAACTTTTGAAATCCAAAACCATTTGTATTTCAAGTTTGTCTACAACATTACCAATGAGATACCATGAAAAGTTTTACCTTTATAATGTGATTAAGTTAAAACAATGTAATAGAAAGTAAAATACTATGTACCCTCCCTCCCTTTCTTCTTTCTTTCCTTTCTCCCTCTGTCTCCTTCTTTCCCTGCCCCCTTCCCTTCCCTTCGCTTCCCTTTCCTTCCTTTCTTTTCCTTTCCCTTCCTTTCCCTTTCCTGTCCCATGTTTTCCAAACAATTTTTTTTAAATCCCCCATATTCCAAGCTGTACTGGCAGAAGAAGCTACAAAAAAGTGTTAAGACTGTGACTCACCTCACTGTAATTCTGTTTATAGGATTTATGGAAAAGTAATGAGATCCAAGAAAATAAAATAAAACTTAAAAAATCCCACGGACAAGCAAAAATCCTTTCTGTAGGAAATAGTTACTTAAACGATTTATATTTTGTTTCATATTACTCAGAGGAAACCCTTATACTCTGTTAACTGCCATCTTTAATTAGTTCCAGACAATTTAACTCCATAAATATTTTCAAGGATTAATAATAATCGACACATGTATTATGCTTTTAATCTTCTAAGAAATGTTAATATTAATTCATTTTTCCTGGAATCTTGGGATGGTGCCAACAGAAACCAAGGCAGAGGTGCCACCTTGTAACCAGCCCACCATGGTTCAGTCAGCCCGGTTTTGCACGTTTAACCAGGTTTATCTCTGTCATACCCTCCAGTTCGCTCAGGCTTTCCTCGTGTTCTTCCATTAACTATTTTCATTGGCGCCTAGGAAGCCTAGAGACCAACGAACTCAAGGGTTCTCAAACTTGGTTATGCCTCAGAACCACGTGAGGAGCATTTTAAAAATACAGATGGTGCATGGTTCCCATATGTGACTGAATCCATCAGAACCTCTGAGCCTGAGACCCAGGTCAAGCAGGGATGATGAACATTAGTGTCACTTTAATGGCATGGAAGGAGGAAAGCATTATTTAGACAGCGACAAATGGAGTTGCTATTAAAAGAAAAGAGGAGTTTTCAGTGGGGAACTATGGTAGTTAATTTCATGTACCACCTTGACTGGGCCACAGGGTGCCCAGGTATTTGGTTAAACGTCATTCTGAATATGTCTGTGAGAGCGTTTCTGGATGAGATTAACATTTGGATATTGATCATTAGGCTGAGTAAAGTAGACTGCCCTGCCCAATGATGTGGGCCCTGTCTGGTCTACTGAAGGCCTGAATAGACTAAAGGAGACTAAGGGAGAATTTGCTCTCTCTGCCCAACGGTCTTCAGGCTGGGACATCATTCTGCTCCAGCCTTTGGACTCAGACTTGGACTACAACATACACCATTGGCTCCCCTGGTTCTTAGGCCTTTCAACTTGGACTTGATCAGCTCTCCTGGGGCTCTAGCTTGTAGACTGCAAATCTTGGGACTTCTGAGCCTCCACAATCACATGAACTAATTCCTTATTATATATACATGTCCTGTTAATTCTGATTCTCTGTAGAATGCTGATTAATACAGGATCACATTTCTTTCAATGGTGTACTCTTTTCTTAATATATATGAAAGTACACAGAACATGTTTGAAAGATATTTTACAATGATAAAACATAAAAATAAAATAGGCCAAAGTGCCATATGTTAAAATAAAGGTTGAGAAAGTACCTACCTGGGGTTTTGGAAAAAAGGCCCCTATTCAACTGGGGGAGCTAGGTGAGGATGCAGAATGAAGGTTTTCATAAGGAAATGTTTATATTCTATTCACATACACATAAATCATCTCAGGTGAGCCTAAAAATTTGGATGCTGAGACTATGAACATAGCTTAAAGGTGAAGGCATTATCTGACTACACTGAATAATGATAAGCTCTCTACTTCCTCATGTCTAAAACGTTTACTAAAAAGATAAATAAAAAATACTATCTGGAAGAACAAGGCAGAGCTCAGTGCTGAAGTCAGCAGGATGGCAAGGACATAGGATTTTTAGGGCAGCAAGAGCTCACTGGCCCGGAGCCTTCTCTTTTTATTCTGTACCTTGGTTCCTGTGACCTGTGATATTAAGTCCCAGAGGCCATGGTCTTCCTTATGCTTGATGTTCTCCGCTACATTTCTCTCTCTTTTTCTCATCCCTTCTTTGTTTTTTGTTTTTTCCCCGTCTTTATTGAAGAAGTTGAGAAGCATTTTAGGAAAAGCATTAAAAATCAGTCATATTAATATGAGAGAGATCTAAGTTAAGGATGAGGGTTACTTGTGGAAGTGTTCTCCAATTAAAAACATTAAAAAGTGAAAAAAAAGGTGTGTTAATGTAATTTAAAGCAGATCGCCCTAAACGCAGATAAAGAAAACAGGATAAAATAATGCACTCCTCTGATTTTCCTATGCCAGAAACATTTAAGCAAACATCATATATAGGCAATTGGAAAAAAAAAAAAATCACAAGCAGATAATTTAGCATATGACAATCAGCATCACCAAGCTTGATTTCAATGTTATTTCATGCAAAACTGTTTTGCAAATTTGTTATTTGTTTTAACATAAGTTACTGTATAAAATGTGAACAGTTTTGCAACAACTATATTCCATAATTTAGACTTTTAGCTTAGTTGCATGGCTTACTTATGTAATTACAAAATGATGAGTCTGGAAGGCTTGAGCTTATAAGGAAAAAATGCCTTTATTTTAGTGATTCCAGTATAAACTTACAGAAATATCAAATTCCTTATTGAAAAATCCCAGATGAAGTAAGAAGGAATGTTCTGGAAAGTTGCTGTTGACACTATGTTGCCCTGAACATATAGATGTGTATTTCCCAGGATCACTCAGTAAGGATTAGCAGCATTTGCAAAATAAGGATGGCTAGAGGTCTCTTGCAGGCTCCTCAGAGAGCTCTAAAGGGGTTGAATAGCCTTCTTCTTTTTTAAAAATAAGTATTGAATCTGATTTTGTATAAAAATCTGACAGCTGGCCTAAGGCAATTAATTAAGAATGAATTAACAGAATATGACTTGCTTCCCAGTGTTCTTCCAACATCCCACTTTGACTGTCCTGACCTGGGCCTGTCTCAGCCTCCCCACTATTGTGAAAGCAAGGTCACAGGAAGGGAAGTGGAGGGGGACGTTCCAAAGTCATGCCAATCCAGGAGCCTGGTCACTGACTGCCAAATAAGGTAACGCACTGCTTCATTATCCAGATCCTGAAATGTCAGCCAACTGCACCAGCATGAGAAGTGCAATCCAAAGGACTACTACTGTGCACCTCCACACACATCACCCAGTAGGATGGAAGCCCCATAGGGACCACTGACGTCATCCATGAGCATTCTTGTTTTTCGCTTCATCTCTTTTTTTAAATGTTTTTTTTTTTAGTTTCAGGTGTACAAAACAATGTAACCATTAGACATTTACACCCCTCATCAAGTGATAACACTCCCAACCTACTACCCTTCTGATATCATATATAGCTGCTACAATCCCATTGACTCTATTCCCTATGCTGTACTCCACCTCCTGTAATATATATATATATATATATATATATATATATATATATATACACACTTATAGTTGACATTCATTATTATTCAACTTCAGCTTCAGGCACATAGCACAGTGGTCAGGCATCTACACAGTCTCTGAAGTAGTCTTTCTAATAAGTCCAGTGCCCATCTGACATCCTACATAATCTTACATTATTGATTATATTCCCCAAACTGTACACTTCATATCTCCATGGCTATACTGTGACTACTAATTTGTATTAATCCCTTTATCTGCTCCCCAATTCCCACCCCCTCCCATCTAGCAACCATCAGTTGTTGTTTTTTTTAAACAACTACAACAGATTACTACATGGGTGTGCATGCTGTCACGAAAAATTTTCCCCTCCTGAAGCCTAAATCTGTGAGCTGGAATCATATTAACCGGGAAATTCAGGTACAGAGAGGCACTTCTTCCACCATATTTTCTTTATCTACTCACTGCACCTTCACCCCTATGTGCAATTTACCCTTTATTTTACCCTGTCTCCCCTTTTAAAATTGGACCATTTGAGCATCTTCGTTTTCTTCAGCAAAAGTTTGAAAAGAAAACACCTAAGAGAAACAGCAGTGGAATGCCAATTTCCTCCATTACCTAATTTTTCCAACCTGTTACAAAGTGCAACTATTGAAATCAAGTGGGAGCCTCATTCCTCATGTATGTGAAATGCCCTTGATAAACTGATACCAAGTTAAGGGGCTGAGCTTTGATGATGCTGCGAATACCCTTCTGTAAGTTGCCTGTGACATGGCACTTCTTGAAGACCCATATTTCATTAACTTGGCAACACTCTGCTGCAGGGTCATTTCCAAATGCTCGTCTTGTGCAGAGCAGCATGCGTGGAGCAGCGCTAGCATGGCACCAGGTCAACGCATTAGTCATTGCTGGAGTGAGCTTTCTGTGGAGAGGCAGGCTGCTTCAGAGTTAGATGGGCTTTCGAAAAGCAGGCCAAGAAAACTTTAAGATTTGAAATGTTACAGAAAAGAAGGTCACAACATCTTTTAATTGTCTACTATCCTTGAAGAAGGTTGCATTTGATATTTTTTATGCAAGTATTACATATATCTTCCCTGTGTGAAAACCAGTTTAAAAAATGTGGTGAGTTTGTGCATATGTCTTCAATTGAGTATAGTGCTGAGTGCCAAACTTCAACCAAGCTGATCAGACTGTAGGTCTCTGTGTAAAAGCCTACAGTGGTGGAATCTAGTTGCTATAGCTGCAAATTAAACAAATAAATGAGACACCATGGAATGCAGCAAAATATCTGTGGTCTGATTAGTTCATATTTGCCATATGTGTGAATATTAGCAGTCACATTCTAAGTTTAAGCAAAGTTCTTTTGAATAGGTGCAATGGAGGGTAAATGCTTAAAAATAAATAAGGAAGATCTGAATTCTATGTCTGAGGATAACTATCTTACATTTTATATAAGCTTTTAAGGAATTTTATTAACTTTTTTACTTTAGGAAAGTATATACAAATTCAGTGTTGCTAAAAATGTAAGATTTCCACCAGGGCATTTTTTCTTGAAGATTTACATAGAGTTTGGCACTCATTTATTACTTATTATATGATAATAAATTAAAATCGTTAGCTATAGGGAAATTTTCATCTCATCTTATATTATCTTATCCTATTCTATCCTATCCTGTCCCGTCCCGTCCCACCCTGTCTTATTTTAGAGAACTTCACATTTATTAGGCCTACTATGTGTCAGGCATTGTGCTATATACTTCCATGGTCAACTTCATGAAATCCCACAACATAGAACTTGGTAGAGAAATTTAAAAAGATTGTTGAACAGAGAATTCTATTCTGACTAACCTCTTAAATCACTTACACTAAACTGTTTCCACAGAATAATAAAACCAGAGAAAACGTGAGATTTTACTCATATGTGGGATATAAAACTGAAAGTAACAAAGGAACAAGACAAACAAACAAACAAACAAAAACTCATAGACACAGACATTACCAGAGGGTAAGGGGGTGTGTGTGGGGGGTGGCAGAAGAGGGAAAAGGAGGTCACATATATGGTGATGGAGGGAGAACTGACTCTGGGTGGTGAGCACACAATGTGATATACAGATGATATATTACAGAAATGTACACTTGAAATTTATATAATTTTATTAACCAATGTCACCTCCATACATTTAATAAAAACAAATTTTAAAATTACTGCTCTGAAAAATCTATTATTTTGTTACTGACTTTAGTGGAGTGGAGTGGAGTGGAGTGGAGCCTCCAAAGAAGCTTCAACCTCATGGCACAAACTTTGACACCTCAATTCAAAACAAATAGAACATCACTTTATTAAATCCTTATACATCCATTCAATGATGCTCAAATTCTTAGTATTGTGGCTTCTCCAGGGCCCATCTTGTATTCATACTGAGTTTAACAAGATGGAATTCACCAGGAATATGTATAAGGGTCTTACCTCGTATGTGTAAAAAAGCCCCAAAATAACAACTTTAAATCTTAGCTCAGCAACACAACAGTAAGGTAAGAATCACGTGGAAGTTTCAGTGTTGAGTATAATGAAACTGCCAAAAAAGTTAATGGAAGCTTGGACAGCACCAATAAGCAAGGATGATGGCTAAATTGCTTGCTGTGCAACTGCCAATTCATAGAAAACTGTAAAAACGCATCTAGACAAGCTGAAGACTGGTCAGAGGAGGCCGAGTATCATGGTGAAGGCCTGTATACCATTTCCTCAATAAACATGTACTGAATGTGCACTAAATGCGAACCATGATGCTACTTTCTGGGGAAACACATGAAAAAAACAGTTGCTGCCCTTTATGCCCTCACAGAGCTCTGGAAGAATAAACAAGTAAATATACACTAAACAACGTGATACGCGAAACCTCAGGTGTATGAACAAGGCATTCTGAGTGCAGTGCAAAGGGGCCACTTAGATGCCTATGAAGCTGAGGGCCACTCATAGGCAGTATCTGAGAAAGGAATGGAGCAAGAAGCCATCATAACGTTGGCTCCTCTGGAAAGGGAACTGAGGCAGCAATGTGGGAAAAGATGTGGGGAGGAGACAGTGGGGAGGCAGAGCGATGAGAGATGAGCCTGTTGCCTTCGTCCCATTGAGAGACGATGAAGATCTGAACTAAAGCAGGGACGGTGGAGGTGAGGGGGCTAGGGAGGACCTGGGGCTACTTTGGAGGTACCTCTCACAGGACTTGTCAATTAACTGTGTGAGATGTGGTGGAAAGGGGAGCTTTGACATGCGTCTTGCTATTATTTGAGACAGCAACACGAGATGAGTAACAAGATTTAGAGGAGGGGTTAATGTACTGAGTTGGTTTCAATCTGTCTGTGTCAAATGCAGAGTGTGTGATGCCCATGGGAAGGTGAACCAGGGAGCGCAGGCTTGGAATGACCTGCGTAAGGCAGAGATTGAAATCATGGGGAAAAGTGAGATAGTCTTGGACGAGAATGTGAGGAGAGCAAAGAGGGGTTGTATTTGAATCCTGCAGAATAGATGGAAGAACTAGGCAGAGTTAAATGGAAAAGAATAGGAGATTCAGTTCCTTACGTCTTTCCTACAGCTGAAGACCCCCATAGTCTTGGTCCACTGCTGTAGTTCCATCCCCAGAGAGGCTCAAGCAGAGACTGGAAGGGAATTTACCAAGATGTTGTTCAGGTGATCTAAGTATACATGGTATATGGACAAGATGATCTTTGGAATCACTTCCCAAGTTTAAGATTCTGGGATTCTGTGCTTCCATGATAGAAAACACAGCTTTTTTCCACTTCACTTTCCTTGGCAGCTATCACTGATGCTTGCTGAGGTTGGAGCTTCAATTCAAAGGGAACTGGAAAAGATCTAGGGATGGACTTTTGCCAAGGAGTTGGGTCTGTGGCTAATGAATGATTTGACTGTGGTAGCGAAGGAGGAAGCCAGTTCTTGAGACAATACCTTCCTCCCTGCCTCAACCCCTCCCCCAGCTATGAAAAGTTAAGGGCAAATGAATGAGAAACATATGAATTAAGTTTACTTTGAGATATCTATGGATTTAAGGATTAGGGGTTAAAGAACTTGAGTAAACCACACTTGGGTTTTGCTGACCCCAAAATATCTGAATATAACTCAGAGACCTTCTGATGAACTCACACTACTGCTGGGCCTGCTCATCTATTAAATGTAGCAGGAAAAATAATAAGCCAAATATTATTAGCCTTGAATTCTACCCTTGCACGGAAAATTAGGTCTACAAAGGAATTTGTGATGGCAGGAAATTGCTTCAAAAAGCTTTTGTCTGACTATTACCCTAGAGAAAAAAAGAACTCATACCCAGATAAAATAATCAATCTGAACTCGTACCCAGCTAAAATAATCAATCTATGGAGAGTGTTTCAATACATTTGATCCAGGCTATTATTTACCTGGTCTGTAGCCCTCAGATATTCCAGGCACCCTCAGTATGTTCTTTGGATGTTAATTTAGGCCTTTTCAAGCGACAGTAATATTATGACATGTTATCAACTAATAAGACCCTCTGGGGAGGGTGGTAGTAGGCCATATATAATGCAGGATTTTGCTGCAATGCAGCTGAGGTTGAAGAGTGAAATAAAAGTTAGGAAAGAAATGAATGGTTTTGGATTGCATTTTCTGTCAACTACTATGAAGGTGAAAAGATAAGGCATGGAAGAATGAGAATATTTCACATAGATGTGAAATATTGCAACAAGTATTCATTGGTTGTCATGATGCAGTGGCACTGTTCTGGGTGCTTAGTATAACTCCGTAACTAGAACAAAGATCCCTGCCCTTATGGAAATGATATTCTAGCAGAGAGATACGGACACCAAGCCATAAACACAACATGAAGTAAAACTGTGTAATGTGTCAAGGATGGTAGTGCCATGGAGGGGGGTAAAGGGCAGGGTAAGGGGGTCCGGGGGGCATGGGGTTAGCTGCAGTGCCTAATGGGCTGCTCAGAGTCACCCTTACTGAGAAGGTGAGATTGAGCAGCCTTGAAGGAGCTGAAGGAGTGAGCCAAGCAGATTTCTGGGGGACAGCATTCCAAGGAAGGAGGATTCTTGGTGTGTTTAAGGAACTGTAAGGAGGCCTGCTCAATCTACCAAAATTTACTGGTTCATCAAATGGTTACAGGGTACCTATAGCATGGCAAGCACTATGCCAGGCAATGCAGAGAATAATATTAATCCCCCAAATGCAAAGAGCCATGGAGGAGATAGGGTATAAAAAACTGCATGATTCTGCCACTGTGCCTTCTTTATCCTAGGACATTTTTAACTCTCCCCCATTCCTTTCTCTAATGTACAGTATTTATGGTTGAAATAATAAATAAAAATAAAATGGGCAAGTGATAAAATTAAATACCTTAAAGCTGATTACTGATTTAAGGAGAATAATTCAATTTTCATGTCAACATTTAGATCAGCAGAAATCTGACACAGGAGACTTGAACTTGGTAGAATTAATGATCACCAATGAAAATTCACAATGGAAGACGATACGATTGGTAAAACTGGATATGAAAAATGCTAACAAATGATAATAGTATGCAACACTTCTGAAAGTGTCTGCCTCACTGTGGATGGGACTCTCCTTGTTCCTGGGTCTTTGGGGTCGTATTTGTTTTCTTCAGGAGGTCCACTGTGAGTCTTAGAAAGAGGTTCCCAAGAAATTTCTGACCTCTGTTCTAGTCCTAACTTTTATTTTTGAAAATGTCCAGATATCGTCTAGTTACTTTAGAACATAGTGGAAAAATTGAGAAAGGTTGGATTTTTTCATATGGAATGTTGACGATAGTCTTATTTCAACGAATAGTTTATTTTATAAAATATCCACTATCAGAAAGGGACACACTCCATGGGTTCCAAACTACATACAAATATGTGCATCCCAGAACTGGAAACTTTCCATAAGTTGTGTTATGTACCAAAAGAATAATGCCAAATCTGAGTTCTTGCAAAAACAATGATCATAGGAGCCATATTTAATGGCTTCTCTTCTGGGAAAGACAGATGCACAAAAACTTTACTAATTACCAAATGTCAAAATAATGCTGAACAGAAGAGTTTCCTAAATTAAGGTTCTCTTGAGGATCCGTTACACATAACAAGAACAACGGACAAATCAAGCATGAAGAGAGATGGGATTTTTCTTTTTTTCTCTCCTTACAAATTATATGGGGGAATGAACAACTCCTGCTGTGATTATAAGAATATCTATGTCACGTGTGCTTAAAGATCTGTGGTAATAAGAATATCTTAACCTTCCACAGTGCTTGGCATTCTCAAAGCATTTCATAAACATTAATTAGGTCTTCAACAAGCAGAGACATTGTCTCATGGTTATTTTCTTCCCTGTTGTATCTTCAGTGAGAGTCTGAAATCTTTCCAGGGTTTAAATTTTCCTTGCTTCTTCTTTCTTTCCTTCCTTCCTTCCTTCCTTCCTTCCTTCCTTCCTTGCTTCCTTCCTTCCTTCCTTCCTTTTCTCTCTCTCTGCTCTCTCTCTCTCTCTCTCTCTCTCTCTCTCTCTCTCTCTCTCTCTCTCTCTCCATTAACAATGTTTTAAAACTATAATCAGCAGAAGAGAACTGTTCAGGGTTCTATTTTTGCAGCCAAGAATCATGCCAGAATAGTAATAGTGCTTCTCCTTGTCAGAATGAACACAGCCTATTGGGGTTTACTCTGTTGGCTTGTGGAATTGTTTTTCTGCTTACCTCCTTCCACTTCAAACATGCCATTTCAGTTCTTTAAAACTGCAAATATTTTTCTCAACCTGTAACCACACAGTACCTAGCAGGGTGCTTTGCATGTCATGGGGTTTCAATAACTGTTTGCTAGATTGAATTAAATTAAAGCTCAGCTCCCACACGTTGCATCCATACAGAACCCTCCCACAGTGGTCCATCATCAGGCTCATTACACCTTATAAACTGATTCATTTGCTGATATCACCTCTGTTTTTCTTCTGTCTCTTCATCAGTGGACTCAGGATAGAAAGGTGGTAGAAGGATATAAATGCAGACCTGATATTCTTCCAAGTTTCAAAAGCAAATGCACAAAATCTTTTTCATCGTCAATACTTAGCGAGTGTCCTATTAGCATCATGTGCTTTTTGAGTTGCTGGGAATACAAAGATAAATAAGGGCTTCAAAGATAGATGTTTTTGATTTTGGATATTGAACTGACTCCATCTTAAATATGCTCTATTTATATGTTTATATTTTAAATTGAAATACATTAAATTCTTTTTTTTGTGTGTGCTAATTTCATGGAGCCAGGAGATAACATAGTAGTTACACAGCAATGGTGTGTTACTATTCTAACTCATCCAAATATAAAATATTTAATATAATAATATAAACATTCCAAATTTTGTTCTTGCCTTTATTTCAGCAAATTCACTAAAGAAATTGGAAATTTTCACAAAATTTGAGCTCTACTGATAGTTACTCTAATCTAAATCCAACATCAATTAAACATAAAATATAATTAGAATCAAAGCATACACAATATGAATATTTTCATCAAAATATGAACACTAAAATAAACGTAAAATTTTTAATTGAATTATTTTTATATTTTTAAAATTAAATATTCAAAATGGCCTATTAAAATTAAAAGCAAATACAAATTATAAATACTTAAGATTAACCTTTAAATAAAACTTAAACAAAGCTGAAAATGCTTATTCAATATTTTGATATTTCATAAACCTTACTACATTTTATAAAAATTAAATTATTCATGATTCCTGCACTTAATGTTCATATTTTACTTGCCATTCTAAAGAACTAGTTATCATGCTTTAGGCATGTTGTATTTAAAGTTTCTTATATACAAATTTAGAGTCATATAAATTATTTAAGATTGAAAACTATTTCTCAGCCACCCTGTGCATCTCTTTGTTAGTAACTCTGGAGCCATGGATTGGAACATGAAGAAACGCAAAGAAATAGTCATTCATCTCTACTGAGGGACAAAATTCATTGTGAAACAATCTACTGAGCTCCGATTCTCTGAGAGGACTTGGCATGTTAATTAATTTATCTTTTCCCTTTCCTAAGTATTTGTGTCACTCAAATCCTCCTTGCATTTCCAAGTAGTGTTTGCCTCCACGATGGAGAATTTTAGCCCATCAAAATGAATCAAGCAAAGTGATGAGAGTCAGCTTGGAGTGCTAATGGCCGCACACACGCTCCATAAACTGTTCGCTCGAAACATGAAATAGTGCCAGGCTCTGCGAAGGTTGTGATTCATTCTCTGGCCCGAAGGTAACAGTGTGAATTTTAAGGATGTGGGCAATAGCCCAGACAGCCGAGGACTGTACTTCTATAGCACACGATGCACCATTTGTTCTCTGTTAAGGCCCTTCTGGGGTCAGAAACTTTCTGAGCCTAAGTTTCTTCATCTGTAAAAGGGACAATACTTTATCACTCATAGTACCACGGTGAAAATTAAATGATATAATCACGACGGAATGCCTGGCACACAGTAGGTTCTCAGAAATAGTAGCTATTAGTACTGACTGTCAAGGAATTATGGAAAATGGCAATACTGAATTCATTCATCAATCTAATAAATATGTACCGATACTGCTAGAAGCCAGGCCGCTGGGCAGAGCGTTCCAGGTTCCAAGGCTGCTGTTTTGCACTAAAAGGGTGACACTGTTGTGGGGGACACATACATGTATAATAGACATATGAAAGTGCTGTGCGAGAACAGAATGACAGAAGAGCAAACTTGGCTTGGGAGGGTGAGGGAAAGACTTCTCAGAGAACATGTTATATAAGCTAGCAGGATGAGCAGGAGTTTCCCAGCAAAGACTGGGAAGGGTATTTGGGGCAGAGGATTGCAAAGACACGGAGCCATGAAAGGGCTTTCACATTCGAGAAAAGTACAGTTAGAGAAGGGCAGAGTAACCAGGCCAGATCCCCTTCGATGGTTAAATTGAACTGATATGACCCAGCTGATTTGTTGGAAACTAGACCAGAGGTGCCACGTTAATCCTTCAACAGTGTGGCTCTAATTGGACTCAAAGACACTTCCAGTTCTCCGAGATGGGCCTCTTTTGATAAACTGGCTTACAAAAGGATTGATCAAAGGCCCTCAGTATAGTAATGTTTGTTTGTTAGTACACACCACTTTTCTTAAAATACACCAAAATTAGTGGCAGAAAGGAAACTATTATTTTGGACCTAACACACATAATTTCTAGCTCTTTGCTCCCCTATAATTTCTGGGATGGGTTGCCCTTTTTCACCAGCAGCACCCAGCGGCAGTCTAAAAATTTCTATAACCTCAAAATGCAAGGCTTCTTAGGTAATACCAAAACTGTGCTCGATTCCAGAAGCAGAAAGGGAAGACAACACACAACTTCTCTGCAGAAAATATTATAATATCTCTCCAAGTCTTGGAAAGAGATATGCAAATCATCCAAAGTATGTGATTTGAAGCTTGTGAAGGTAACACCATGGCTAAAGCACCAGGAAGAATTAGACTGAGAAGAAGGAAAAGATCTAGCAGCCACAGGCAAAAACCCTCAGATGGTCAACCCCGACAAGGCAAACAGCTGCTGCTCAGGACCCCTCCAATACCTGCGGCAGATCTCCCAGGGAACAAAATAGCCATGCTGCTCCTCTGGGGGAAATTCTTCAAGTACAACACGCAGTTGCTTCCAACACAATCCCATTGATGTGACGGGTGAAGAGCAGGGTATCAACAGTTGCACAGGTGGGAATTAATCCAATAGTGGACAATCCTTTTAGTGGCCCCAAAATCAAATTCATCCAGGAATGAGCTAGTTGTATTATCTAACACCACTGATGCCTCTTACATACTGTTGACTTATTTACTACATCGTTTTAATAGTGACTCAATGGCATGGGAAGATGTTTTTTAATTTACATTCAGTATTCTTCTCTAGTTATAACTGCATGATAGCCTTTCAACACTTCACAGCTAGATAAATTCTATGGAAAGCCTAAGTTAGAAAATAGCTCTTTAACAGGTTTAAAAAAAAACACAAAAAAACAAAAGGAAATAATTTGTTTAAGTCCACTCACCATTCCATGATTCAGCCACCCTGGGATAAAATTATCAAGCAACTTCGGGTAAATCATCTCTCTGTCATAGGCATAAATGATCCAGAATACTGCTACAACAAACTGAAAGGGAAAAGAAATCCTTTACTTCAAATTCACCAACTATCCACAACATACAATTTGTTAATTATCTATTGTTCAAAGAACCCAACGGAATTTTTAACCTATAATGAAAGACAAATCAGTAAACCAGCTAATGACCGGAAAGATAGTCCTCACTTCATGCCATTAGTGGTAATGGCTGGGGTCCCTCCTCTTTCCTCCATCTCTCAATGGTGTCCCCTCAGGCAAAGAGATCTGTTGGGGAGGGAGAGAGAAATGGGCTGTCTGTCGTCTGCAATAGCTCCCTTCCAGGGCTAATTGTGTTGGTTTGATTCCTCTCAAGAGGGTTGAAAAGTTCACTGGTGGTTTTTGGATCCCATTTCCCACTGTACAGGGCTAGCACACATTCAAGAATCTGTAGTGGATGTCCCTTTTCCTTGAACTCATCATGTGGTTTAAATTAATGTTCACATTCTCAAGTTTCTATTTTACCACTAACAGCATTGAAATCACTGCTATAAAATGTCCCAAAGTCACATTGTGAGCAAATGTATTAATTTATATAGCAGGGGCTTCAGCTGCACTGAGAAAGAAGAGTGTAGGGAGGACAAAGGAAGATTCCTAATTCTCTTGGAGTAAGTTAAAAGTTCAGCTGGGTTCCAGAGGTTGATTTTTGACCCTTCAGCAACATAATCATTAAAAGAGAGTACTCAATGTATTATCATCTTTCTTCAATTTAATGATGAGGAAATAAGTTTAGACACAATAAAGAAATGAACGGCCCAAGGTCTTATCCTTCAGCATAGAATTTAAAAGAAAAAGTAAATGCTTTTGTAAATAGTTAATAAATGTAGCATGGGAAAAGAGAACTACCCTGAGGGAGAGATCAAATTCTTTGCAAAGTTATGTCTCAAATAATAAATACTATAGAGTGATAAAATGCAGCATGAATATTCAACATAAACAATTTTAATCGCATTTCTTATAAGTCACCATGTCTCCACATTTTATTAATAAAAATAATAAATATTGAGCAGGCCGAGTGGCCCGTTGGTTAGGAGTTGGCTTGGGATGCCAGCTCTGAGCAGCTGGGCCCCAGTTCGGATCCCACATATGAGGGCCAGTGACACTGCGCCTTCTACAGCTAAGACGGTGAACAACAGTTCAACCTGCAGCTGGGCTGCCATGAGTCGCCAGCAATGGTGTAGGCTGCAAGCATGAGCTGCTGTGAGCTGCCGTGAGCGGCCATCCAATGCCCGGTGAGAAACTGCCTCACCCCGGAAGAGCGCAATGATAATACCAACATGGGCCAGTGAAGTGACGTCCTCCACAACTAGACTGAAGAACAAAAGGATAGCAACTTGTCTGTTCCCCTTTGACGATTCCCCAAAGTTGTTCTCCTCCCCAAATTCCCCAATAAAAATATTAAAAAATAAATAAATAAATAAATAAATAAATAAATAAATAAATATTTTAATGCCACTTTTTATAAACCCCCTGGTGGTTATATAGCTCAAGACTGGTAAACTGATGGGTTTCAAAGCTCTATTCCAAGTGTTTCAGTTATGATATAGGTGATCTTGGTCCCCCAAAAAATATTCACCCTTAACACCTAGGATGCTATGAATATTTTTCTTTCATAAAACACACTGAATGATCATGACAATACTCAATAATGGATTACATACATAGTTTTAATAGAAGATTAGAGTCCCCAGTTATTTACCCTGCATTTGGATCAACTATTTTCACTTAGTTGATAAATGCACAGGATGAAAAAAGAAAAAAAATATATTATTAGCTTAAGGTTAACTATCAAATCGGATCTTTCAAGTACAATGAATAAGTTTTGAATTATCCGTAATTGTAGTTTATTCATTCCACTACAGACTTCAGCTGTAGAGCCTATCAGTGTTCCTGCCCTCAGGCCTGGGTCCCCTACATTACAGCCTTGCTATTCAAAGTGGGGTACAGAGGATTAGTATCACCTGAGAGCTTGTTAGATGTGCTGCAGAAGGCCACCTCCCATCCTGATGTGTTCTGATCCTCTATTTTGATAAGCCCCGAGGTCATTCACGTGCACATAAAGGTTTGAGATGTCCCACTTTGGAAGGCCCTGCCCCAGCCATCCTGAGCCTCTTCCCTACCCAAGGTGTTAGGTGATCCTGGAGCCAAGTAGCTTCTCTAGCCAGAGCCTGCATCCCTCTTCTTTTAGTCTACATCCCAGGAGACCACCACCCTGGGATTCCCTGCCCAAATAGACACAGGTAGCTGCAGATTTTTCTTCCATGCCTTTCATAAAGTTGAGGAAAATTTCTCCCATTCTTAATTTATGTATGTAAAGAATGAGTGCTGATTTTTTTTCAAATAGTGTTGCTGTGAGGTGACCATATAGTTTTTCCTCTTTTCTTCTGTTAATATGATGACTTATATCAACTGATTTTTTTTTTTTTTAATGTTAAGACAAACTTTAATTCTTGGTCATTCTGTATTATAACTTTTATATATTGCTGGATTCAAATTACTGATATTTTGTTAGGATTTTTTTCCATCTTTATTCCTAAAGCATATCGATCTGTAGTTAGTTTTTGTCTCTCATAATGTCTTTTTCTAACTTTGGTAACAGGATAATGCTGGCCTCAAAAGATAAATTGGGAAGTGTTCCCTCTATTTTCTGAAGGGCTTTATACAAGATTGATATTATTCCTTCTTTACCTATTTGATATACTTCGCCATCTGGACTTGTAAGTTTTTTGGTGATTTAACTGTGAATTCAAGTTCTTTAAGAGATACAGTTCCCAGGTTTTCTATGTTTTTCATGAGTTAGTTTTAGTCATTTTTGCCTTTTGTGGAATTTCTCCATTTCATCTAAGTTTTTGAATTTATAAAGATGTTCGTAATATTCCACTATGGAAATCAGCCAATGCCACAGATTGGGTACTTTTTCCCTGGAGAGCCGATTATTAGTCATTTACCAGCACCCCAATGATGAGTGCTACTTTCTGTTGACTGTGAATAATCATTAGTCCCTACCACATGGAAAGCATTGGGGGATCAATACTTAATAGCACAGTTTGGTCAATCCATGGACCCTCTATCATTTGTTGAGGGAATTATAAGGGTTATTATAAGGGTGACTTTCAAGGAAGTGTGTCCCCTTCTTAGCGTAACACTAGGAGGGCAAGAGGCACCGCTGAGTAACCAGCCTTCTAAATAGTTCCTGAGATATAAACACACACAGCACAGATGGTAGCTCCTTGGCTTTCTGTGCTGATATCCTCTTGATGGCATGGTCATCAGCAAACCGAAAATAATTTTGAGCTCTACTACCACGGCACGGATATGAAACGAAAATAGGTTCTCTTGGACAGGCTAGGTGATCCTGAAACGTCCCACTGTTGTAAAGAAGCTCCTTGTGCGGCCAGGACCAATGGGTAGCCAGTCCTCAGCACACACCTGCTGCCTCTTAGCTGCCAGGGCCAGAATACTGTACTTGAACTGAGAGTGGAAGGGGCCCTGTCACTTTCCAGTCCTTCAGGCTTCCCAGACAAAATACTTATGTTACAGCAAGTCACTGGGGCCTCATGTGAACCCATGGAACTATGAGAAATGGATGCAAAAGTAAACTGGAGTCACACTTTGTCTCCTTCTGTAAGGAGTCTCGCATATGGAGTCCGACAGAAGCACAAGCTGACCAACTTTAGTCTATGTGTAAGAAGGTGTACTGATTAGAAGGAAATTCTTTGGAATTTAGTCAAACAGATTAGAAAGCAAGACATGTTTCACTGAATAGTGCCCCAAAAGAGGCTAAAGAGAAAAGTCAGTTGTCTACAGATTGATCTAGAAAGGCCGTCAGCATGATCTCAAACACCTACTGTGGAAGGAGGGAAGGAGAAGGGGAGGGAAGGAAGAAATTAAGTGAATACATCTTTCAAGTCTACAGCGTCAGCATGACATGATCCTATGAAATTGCTTTCCCTTTTAAAAGTAATCTGCTAGTACTCAGACTTTACCAAATGCTGATGGGAAACAAATTTAAGTTGTTTCGGGGGCTCTATTACTTTGCTTCCAGGTTTCTTATTCATGATTTGCTTTCCCATCAGTTCTTCCCATGGTCATACTGTTATTTGGACATGTTTCCAGTTCTGATTCCTTTCCAAACACAAAAAGCATGAGAATACGTTGCGTGTGCTGGATGCTAGCTGGCTTTGTCTCGGATGGCCCCCTGAGCACACAGCAAATGCCGCATTTTGACATGGCCCTTGTCTTCTCACTTTCTAGAGCTAGGTGATTCTGAGTCCAAAAGTGCTCTCCTCTTGGCTGACTTCCCTCAGCCATACCCTCAAATTAAGAAATGCATTGTGGAGCCCTGGGCCATCTGAAATGTTATAGTATCTTTGGTTCCAGAGGGCAATTAGTTTCTAGTACTCATTCCTAGAAGTGTGACATAGAATTCCTCTACTTGTAATTATGAGGCTGTAACATTTTATCTTTTATGTTATGCATTTTGCTCAAATTGCCTTACAACTAGAATCTCCATTTAGAGAGTTTCTAAAGCACATGTTGATGTTATGCCTTTTACATGGCTTTCAACTATCATCTTTTTGGTAGAATTTATAGTGTATTATATCTACATTTAGCTCCTTCCTTAGCTCTTCTGGCTGCATAAATAATGTGAGAATAAACACCCAGCTTCTTTAAGAGCTGGTATGATTTAGTGCCTGACTTTATCTCTAGCCTCAGTTTGTACATATTCTATTTCTTGTTCCTTAAGTTCACAAGGGCAATGTGATTGTTCCTGAAACTCCTTAAGTTCTTTCTACTCTCTGTGCCATGAGCACTCTTCCCTCATTTTCAAGGGGTGGATTTTCTGTTCCTTCAGATCTAGCTTAACCATCACCTCTTCTTGGAAGCCTCACCAGTGACTCCACTGCTCCATTATTTTCTATCATAGACCCTGATTTAAAAAATAGCTTTTTTATTGTTGTACAATTGTTCACTGCCTGGCTCTTTTATGAGAAAGTGAAGTCTCTGAGAACAGGAACTTGTCTGTCTTGTTCTTTGCTATTTCACCACTGCAGGGCATAGAACATGTATATGATATTTAAAAAAAAAAAAAAAAAGCTAAGTAAACAAAATGCTGACTAAGTGAATAAAAGTGGATTGCTCCTTCTCATAAGCAATTTCCCTTTTACGCCTTCAATTTTCTTCCCATTGACCTAAAATTTCTCTTTTATGTTCTCCCTGTTTTTCTGTCCTCCTTTCAGCAAGGAAGAATATGCCCTTCTCTCCAAGGTTATTCTTCCCGCCATCCCTTCTCAGATCTTCTATGAGTTTGCTCCTCCTTCACCTGTTTAAGTCTTCTATATCCTCAAATAATGCCATTCTGGAGTTCTAGAGCAAGATGGAAGACTAAAGGCTCTCTTTCCTGAAATCAACCCACAATAAGGAGAATGAGAAACAGACATGAGAAACCAGTGGAAGTAAGAAACACCCAGAAGCCAAACATCACTTGTTAAAAAGGCGGCCAAGGGGTGGCCAGTTAGCTCAGTTGGTTAGAGCACAGTGCTCACAACACCAAGGTTGCTGGTTCGATCTCCACATGGGTCACTGAGTTGCACCCTCCACAACTAGATTGAAACAACTACTTAACTTGGAGCTGATAGGTCTTAGAAAAATACACTGTTCCACAATAAAAAGAAATCTTAAAAGAAAAAAAAAATGGCTGCCAATTATTAGGAAAATTGAACCAGGGCAGGGGAAGACTCTGGGGGAGTCAAGATCCAAGGGCTTTCTGGCTGAGCAAGAAGAACAGAGAGATGGCTACAGGTGGCACACCCTAAGGGACAACAAAGGACCCGTGCTGGGACAGGAGGTCTGAGGTGCGTGGGAGCACTGGGGAAGTGTTCTCTGCCTTGCTTGGCTTCAGGTGTCATGAGTGATGGTGTGAGATGTGAAAATGGGCCAGCGTGTCATCTCTTTAAGAAGCAGGACATGGGTCTGTTGAGGTAAACGAGAAGGGATCCATGATAACCAGCCTGAATGCTCAGCCTCAAGCTCACTTGGCAGAAGCCAAGCTTCCTGGCGCTGTACAAAAGGGTTGTGATCCAAAGGAGGCAAGGAAAGAGAAATGAGTGGAGTCCAGAAAGAAGTCATTCTCCAGGGGAGGACGGTGATGGAAAACATTTGGAAATTCAAACTGCCCCAGCCCAGTTCCTCAGCCTGTCCCCAGTTCTAGCCTTTCACAAACAGCTAGCTCAGGAAGAACAGACCAATTTAAGGATGAGTAAGCATAAGAAAAGAAATAGCATGGAATATATTCATTGATACCACACACACACACACACACACACACACACACGCGTGCGCGTGCACACACGAAGAGATAAAGTGGAATAAAAAAAAAGAAAGAGACATGAAAGAAAAAGGCAACTGAACAATGCAAACAAGAAAAATTATGCCAGGATAAGTATAATTTATGATCAAATAATTCTCCATTCAAGCATCAAGGTCAAAGAAGAAAAACTGAGACTGAAGAAGAGAAGATAAAGCAACAGAAGAGGGTAAAAGTGAATGGACGGAACTTAAAAATAAGTAAAATACAAAAAAATAAACTGCTTCAAACTGCAAGTCACATTATAAGCAGTAAAAAGAAAGAAAAAAAAATGCCTCTGGTCAAGACAGTTGGGGTTTCACTTTCCAAGCAGCGCTGTGGACTGGATACACTAAGAACCTTCCTGCTGCGAAACACTAGGTGCTAAATAAATTACGACAAATGTACTTTTAAATGTATTGCAGAACACATAAGAAAGGAAGGGAAATCACCAGGAGCCAAAAAAAAAAATAAAAAAAAATCGTGCAGACAGAAAAAGAACAGGGAGAAAATCCCAGGAGAGGAGCAAGCATGGAGGCTGGGGCTGCCCTGGAGGTAAATGCCAACACTAGGATCAGGCGCTCAGTGCACTGTGGGCAAGGACTCGGATGCCTAGGGCCTTGGGCCCACGCAAGTTGGTGCAGTGGGCACTGACCCTGGGGGCCTGGCCCACAGGTAGGCTATACCTTCAGTGCAAAGACAGGCTAGAGAAAGTGCCCTTCATCAGGTTAAATAAATCGCTTTCTATTCCTAATTGCTAAGATGTTTTAATCAAAAAGACTTTATGTTGGGCCGGCAGAGAGGTGCGTTGGTTAAGAGCTGGCTTGGGCCGCTGGCTCTGAGCAGCAGGGCCCTGGTTCGGATACCACATGAGGGACCAGTGACACTACCCTCTACAGCTAAGGTGGTGAACAATAGCTCCACCTGGAGCTGGGCTGCTGTGAGTCTCCGGGAAGGCATAGCTGCAGCCCCTGCTGCAGTGGGCTGCCATAGGCTACAGTGAGTGGCCGGCAGTCAGTGTGAGCGCCTGGCAGCCCGTGTGAGCTGCCAAGAGCCACGGTGAGTGACATCCAGAGGCCGGTGACTGATCTGCCTCATCCGGGAAGAGCGCAATGATGATACCAACATGGGCCAGTGAAGCAATGTCCTCCACAACTAGACTGAAGAACAAAAGGACAGCAACTTGTCTGTTCCCCTTCCCTGGTTCCCTAACACTGTTCCCCTCCCCCAATTCCCCAATAAAAATCTTCAAAAACAAAAGGCTTCATGTCATTGAATTTTATTCTGCACTGAGATCATTTTTTCCTCCTTTATAGTTGTATTCACAAAAATTAAGCTTGGTAATTAAGCAAGGTCTGCAAAGTCAGAAAATAAATTTCATACTTATTTTCAATAGCTGTAGTGGATACTGCAGTGCGTGTCCCAGGTCCCCTCTTCAGGGCCCTGTGCATCCACACCCATCTGCTGGGAATATCAGTTGCTGGCCATTGTCAGCTGCATCCCTCACTGGGAATTGCCCTCAGCTGCAGGAAACGGCCCTGCCTACCCCAGGGGCAGCCCAAACCCAGTGACTGACTAATGCAAGGCTACGAACACCCAACCCCTTTGCCTAGAAAGGGTCATCCCAGCTCTAGAGCGCCCACGGTGCCTCAGTTACACTGCAGTGTAGGCATCCCTCCACCCAGCGCTCCCTTCTTTACTTCCTAACAGGTGTATCTCCCAAGAGATCCCTCCTTCTCCATCTCAGAGCCTGTCTCAGGGCACCCGATGTAAGACAACGCCATTCATGTATAAATATAATAGACAGACATTTTTAAACATGAAAACATTTCTAGTAAGGAAACCACCATAAAGAACTATATTTGCAAGCTCACCCTGCAGAGGTAGCCATGGTTCAGCAGATAAGTATAGCCTTCCATATCTTTTTCCATGCAAGGAAACGTATCCCATACAATACCTAGTTTTCTGCAATTATGTAATTTAAAAATATTTTAAAAATACAGTCCACTTTTCTTAAGCGCTTTTTTGAACCCCACTATAGGATTATGCACCAGAATTTACTAAACACTCACTAATGGATATACATATACAGTCATTCCATGATCACAATTTCCAGCAGTGTTGCAATGGACATGTTAAGCCTATGTTGTTATGCACCGACATGAGTACCTCAGATAATAAATTACCAGAAATGAAGCTTCTGGATCTGAGGTCCCCTTTGCCTGTGGAGCTGACTCCCACAAAGGCTCTTCTGTCATATCCTGCTCTGAGTGCCCCACCGCCTTTACCCCAGTTCCAAGCCATTCTGTCCCTATCTTTTACTATTGCGGTTGCCACTCGGCCAGACAACTGGCTTCAGTTTCTTTTAATTCTATTGATGCTTTATCTTGGCTTCAGGGTTATCTTATGAAAACTTTTAGGAACTTCCCAGTGTAATATTTCCAATGCCCCCAACGCCCTTGCTTGCAGAATAAAATCACAAGTGATCTGGCTGAGTTTTCTTCTCAGCCCCTTTCCAGTTTGTTCCAGGAACGCAATCCCTGGACTACATACAGTCTCCCAAACCCACCGCACATTTCCAAGTATCCATTCCTTCGTGATTTTTATAACTGCAGCTTGAAAATCATTACAATTCTTTTTCCAAGTCCAAGCTCTCTCTAGTGTTACTTTTTAAATTTAATTTTTATTAAATTTTTTTGGGGTGACATTGGTTAGTAAAATTATATAGGTTTCAAGTACACAAGGGTTATTTTTATTGTGCAGCCATTCCCCCATTCCTCCAACTTCTTGTCAGAAGGCATTGTTTTTACACTGCTCCACTGCAGCACTCCGCTTATTACATTAGCCCAGTTAGCTCTGACTCTTCCATGTCCTTTAGCTTGTTGGCCCCTCTAAGCTGCCATAAGGCTCCTTCCATCTGCAAGGCCCCTTCACATGCTGCTCCCTTTGCCTGGGATGCTTCCCTCCACCCCTCCCAGTAAATCCTTACCATACATGCAGGATAAAAAATGTCATAACCTCTAAGGAGCCTCACCTGAGTTGCCCAGACTTGGGCCCCTTTTCCTTGCATGTGCTGTCACAGCACATCATGCTTTTCCTTCATAACACTGAGCAGAATTATGATTAAATAATTGACAGTGTAATTACTGATTTCTCTTCCCAGTGGAATGCAAACTCCATGAGAACAAGGACCAGTCTATTTCCTTGCTGCTACATTGTCATATCTCTCTTGGTACTTTGTTTTTATTTCTTAACTCTTTATTTTGAAATAAAGACTCAAGAAGTTGCCAAATAATACAGAGAGTTCCTGTGTATCTTTCACCCAGCTTGCCCCAATGATAACATCTTATGCAAGCATGGTACATTTTTCAAAACCAGAACACTGGTATTGGTACAATGCTATTAACTGAACTATAGACCATTCAGATTTCACCAGTTTTTACTGCAGCACTCTGTTTTGGGGGGAGCGTACTGCACTACGAAATTCCACCAAATGCATTCATTTGTGTAACCCTACCAAGATCAGGATTCACAAAAGTTGCGTCATCACAAAGAAACTCCCTAATGCTGCGACCCATGGAGTTGCATCCTCACCCGGTCTTACTCCTGGTAACCGCGAGACTGTTCTCCACCACTAGACTGTGTCACTTGGAGAATATTAATATTATATAAATGTAATCTTCCCCAGCACTTTATGAAGACAGGCTTTCATCTCTACTATGTATGGGCCAGAGGCTTCATAAGCAACACTGTATTTAAGCATCGCAGCTACCTTGAGGTTTTATAGATGGAGAAACTTAGATTCACAGAATTGTAGTAACTTTACCAGAGTTACAAAGTTAGTAAATGGCCAGTCAGGATGTGAGGCTAGACAGACAGTGGGATCCCAGAACCAATGTCTTCAACTTTTTAAAAAAATACTTTGCACACAGTAGGTAGTACATACTTTTAAAGGAACTAGTGCTTGAATGAAAAGAAAAATGAAATGCCAAAGACTAGTTCACTTCTGGGTCCTCTAAAGAGGCCTGCCTAGAACAGGAATGCCATGAGTGTGGGGGGAGGAACATGTTTGATTAGTTGTTCTAGAAAAATCAAAAGGAAAAGAAAGATGGTCACACCTGGAGAAAAATCTCCAAGCTGGTCCTCTGGATGAACATGACATACAAAGACACAGGACAGTAGAAGGGGGATACAGGATCAGTCAGGAGATTCACTCTTGTCTTGCTAGTAATCAATGCATTAGTGAAATCTCAAGCATCTCAACAAGGATTATTTGACTAGGTACATCTTCTCTCTAGCCACTTTATATCCACAGGAAACAGACACAGTCCTGATTTGGAATACCCGATGGCCCTAATGATATCTGAGTCTTAAGTCTTGGAGTCATGTTCTCTTCCTTACTCACATTTTAGTTATTAATAATAGGCTCCTAGCATATTCTCATGTCATTTTGGGGACACAAGTGTTTCCTGAGGCTACCAGCTGGTGGGGAATATTTTATCCTTTCAGCGTTTCTTTTGGCAAATGTAAGAAAAAAAATTTATATACCCACACATATGTCTATATGTTCATAAGTATGTGTGTGTATGTGTGTGTGTGTATACATATATCCCCTTCTTAGATGTGTATAATATTGTCCCACAGAACCTTGATTTTGTTGTTTCATAACATATCCAGGAGACACAAAGCATGAAACAACCACTACGTGACAAATAGTAGTGCAACTGCAAATGTCAAAATAAACTGAGGTCAGCAAGCTTTCCTTTGGAGGTAGCCATCAAGCCACAGTGCCCCTTGAACTTCTCCTACGATGCTCTGTGGGATTCAGGAGCTAGGAGAGACAGACTTCCCAGCGTGGTGGCCACCTCGAGGCTCCCACATAAAGCTAGCAGCCCACAGGGTTACCCCTTCAATGTAAGGGTGAATGAGAAGTGACCCTCGGCAGAGAAGACGACAGTGAGAAAACATCCTGCTGGCACCATAGCTCTGCACTGAGAGGAAAAAGGACATTAAAGATAGGATTACATTTAAAATGAACATCCACAGGGCAGCTATAAGCACACAGGAGAGACATCCAGCTAACTGCACCTTGCATTTAAAGCTACCACCTGGAAAATCTCATTTAATCGAATCTAATAAAAGTTAATTAAGTAAGTAAATAGAGCATCTTTTCTAGAAGCTGCCTATGATAGGTGGCTCTGTGCCAATGACTGCCTATACAGAAGGCGCCAAAAACATGCATACACATTTTAAGAAAGGAAAAACCTGTATTAAAATTGCAATACTCAATATATACCAATAACAAAAGATGAATACAAGTCACATTTGACTTCTGCAGTTACCAGAAATGCTCAAAGTGGTTCCCATCAGCGTAATTTTAATACAGTTTTTTTCCTGTCTTAAAATGTGTATGCACTGCTTTTGTCACCTCTTGTATTCGGTATCAGAATGGCCTGACCAGAATATTAGTGGAACAGTGGAAGCTGAAGCCTAATCAAGTGAATCACAGCCTGCCCAAGAAGGACATGTCAACAGGAGAAAAGGGACCATCAGCATGGGTGGTGGCTTATGGGTATAAAAGAGCAGGGCTGTGTCTCCAGCATTGTAACAGAAGACAGGGTCCTCTGGCCACCCAAGGTAGCATCCTGGTTTAGCTAAAAAGTCAATCTCTGTGGTGCAAAAGGATGCGTTGGGCTATCATCATTTGATGATTTAACACTAATACATCCAATTTCGGCACTGATTTCCAGTTTACCCAGAAATCTGCTGGCTACCTTTTGTCTCTTCCAAGTTGTTCTGCTTCTAGGGAGAGCTTATGCGGACTCCAGCCTGCCTGACAATCTTTGTCATTATTAATTTCTTAATTATCTTTCTGAGCTAAACTTTAGTTAGCATGAGTTCATTTACTGAGAGAAGGATAACCTCAAAATAGACTGACAAAACTAAGTGTATCTTAGTCCTGGGCTATAATGACACTTGAATACTGTCCCAGCACACTGGGACACCCACAAATGGCCACCTCATTTCCTCTGAATTGCTACGAAGAGGAGAGGAAGGAGGCTAAGGTTTTCTGTGTTTTGTTTAGATTATATGCATAAACAAACTAGGAAAATACGTAGCAATTTCTGTGCAAAGTTTGCAATAGGGAAAGAGCTTTGGGAGAGGTTTGTTTTTAGTATATCAATGATATATAAATCTTCCTTCTTTTCCCCTATACGGACAATTTACTCTTTAGATTTAGATTGTGAATATGTCTAAATGAGAATACCTCTGCAAATATAATTGTGATTGTTTCTCCCCAAATGTGAGTATTGTGTGAGAGCTTATCTAATACTTTTTTGTTTTTTTTAATTATAAAAGTAATAAATGCTCAGTGTGGAAATTAGTGTAGACTTTTTCTGTGATGATCTATGCTGTATAAATAAAGCAGACAGCACAATAAGCAAAGGGCTCAAAGATACATCTATCCAGCTTGAGCCTCAGCAGTCTGCCTGCCTCACAGCATTTCAGGATTTTTCTCTTGGCATTTGGTCTACCTGAATCCCTTGTCATCCACTTAGGGCTCCTTATAGAATTGCTAACCAATATGGAGTTTTGTGTGTGTCTGAAGAACCCTTCTCGTCAATTAAGAGCCAAGAGGTTATACTAAACTAATTAGTTTGAGATTTAGCAGTTTGAGAAGGAGCCAAGATTGGGGAGACACATCTGTTTTGATGCTGATTTGCAAAAAAAAAAAAAAAAGCCGGGAGACCCAAAGAAAATTTACCTAGTATGGATGATTTTTTTTCACCCATAGAGTTTTCTTTCTCCTCCCCTAGTACTCTTTTGCTTGAGACTCTTCAAGCACAAAACATTCCTCAAACATCACTGACCAGGTCCAATATGGTAGGCATTATTCTCTAAGTAGGACTGAGGGAAAGCAAGAAACGGCTGTTGTGGCTAAGGTGGTGGCAGCTTTCTTGTCCTCGGTGACCCAAAGTCCTCTTTTTGGCATCACAGCCTGTAGGAACCAGGGAGCATCCTAGTATCTACTGCCTCTTATTTACATAAGGTCCCCTTCTAGGTAAGTGAAATCATGCGATAGGGGTTAACATACGGACTGGCACACAGCACTCAATAAATGTTAACTGAAGTTTGCTAGAATGGAGGTTTCTCCCCATTTCCCAGCCTGCCTCACTCTTCAAGATAAAGTGCATAAGAATGTCCCTCTGTGTACCCTGCAACATAATATAGAAGACACTTATTCAAATAGGCAAGATTATTTATACGAGTAGGCTGTGCCACTTGGATTATCTGATTTGACTTAGATGACCCCAAATCCTTGTTGAAGATAGGTGGGGGATAAATTATAAATTTAAAAAGAAAAGATTTGAACTAAAACTCTCTTGATAGAGCACAACAAAATGGCTTTCAGGTAGGACTCCTTAGTAAAATATTTCACTGGGTGGGCACAGCTCATTTGTTAGGATAGCCGGGCAGAATGTATTGGATCATTTGTTGCCAAAAATATTTTCTTGCAATTGTGTAGCTATGAGCTATGCCTTCTCGGGAAGCCCAGATGATGACTTACAGATGATATTGGATACATTTAATAACCATTTTTAAATGTGGTTAATTCTACTGATAAAACCTTATTGTCACATATTAAAAATAAGCATATTGGGAAAATGTGTAGTAACTTAAATCTGTATTCAATAGTTGCAATGAGAAGACAAGGCAGGAAAGATTTTCTTTTCTTGCAAAAATTTGTTCTTTAAAAACTGGCTTGTAAAACTGTATCTCAAACCATTGCTGTGTAGTATGAAATATATCAAAGAGAAACAATAATGAGTACAAATGAAGAGTCCTTTGTTAAATAGCTTCAAATAAAAAGAAGCAACTTTTGATCCAGGTTCTGCATAACTCCCTTTCTTATTTTGATGAATTTTCAGAATTAGAAATTGTGGTCAGCTCAGACTTTATGTATGTAGCTGAAAATGTCTTACCAGGCGAATGACGAAAAGCAAAGGTAGGGTTGGTTTGTCAAAGGGTTCAGCGGACTTGCTAAGACAGAATGCTCCATTAGTCAGAGTATTTGGTTTCAAGTCCTGGTTGGACCATTTACTAGTCATGGACCTCAGGAAAGTGACGTGTGAAGTGGGAACAGCGTCGGAGAAACTGTGAAATGAAAGCATCTTCTGTGAAGCAGAAATGATGGATTTTCCTACCTGTTGGGGCAATAGGGATTAAATAATGGGAGGAAATCCTTGAGCAGCGTCTGTCTCACAGTAGCAAGGAGCAAAAGTTAGCTCTCATTATTAGCTTCTTCAGCCTCTTGAGTTGTTTGTGGGAAGGGAGATGGTGCGAAGTCTCAGAATGCGTAAATGGAACCGCTCTAACCCTGTTAGAACCAGATAGGAAGGCAAGGACAAATGCCTGTAGGTATGAGGCATCCTCTTTAGAACCGAATGGTACTGGTGGGGGGAAGGAGGTACGAGTGGCATTTCTGAATGCTCAGACTGTTAGATCAGTGGCTCTAGGGGCTTTTTCTTTTGTTGACTCCATGCTCATTTTGACAGCAATCCCCTGGGCATGTGTATGCTCATGTGATTCTCTAGACGCGGGAGCACTGATGCTTCTTTCTGCCTAGTTATTTGTGCCTGTATGAAGCTGGTCCTTCTAATTTTGTAGGTGAAAAAAGGGAAGAGCCCTGCAGATGAAGGGGTGAGGTGATAAAGACAGGTGCAGAAAACTCCTCTCTCCATCCATGCCTTCCCACTCAGGCACACCACTGATTTGTGCTTAGGGTTCTTTCTTGTTTCGCATCCCTCCCCGGTCTCCCCTTGGTGACGGATGAGCAAAGGGGTGGAAAACCCAGAGAAGCATAAAGCAGACTGAGATGGAAGGGCTCCCCCTGGTTCCCTCTGTGACACAACACCCTTCCTTCTCTGTAGCAGCAAACTTCGACAGGGCAACCCAGACACCTACCATGCTTGTTCCTATGTGTAAATGAAGCACTGATGTAACCTACAGGATAAAGAGGTATTCTGAACGGGGAAACTTTCTGGAAAGTTGCTCTTCAGAGGAGCCTAGGAGACTGCACTGGGCCGGCAGGGCTGACTGTGCAGTGTGGTGGCACCTACGCCCTCCTCTCACCGTCTCCCCTCTGCTTGTCTTCCCACCTGTGTTTCTGGGACACGTCCCCCAGAGTCAGAATTATGCCTCCACTTTTGCTCCTAAGAGGGTTATAAAAAGGCGTGATGAATGAAAGTCCTATCCAGGACTGGCTATTTGTGGTAAAATAAGCAAGCTATCAGCATGGTAATTGCACGAACACAACAGAAAGTTAATAAATGTTGTGTAGGTGTAAAGACTACTAGCTCCTTCCTGGGGGGGAAATGTTCCTTTTGATATTGGCTGATGTAACACAGCACACTTTGATCCAACTAAAACAAGTAAGAGTTACCTCAAAACGCCCACAGGGACTGTAGTAATTTCAGGAACACCCACACAGCAAATCATTCTTTCTTTTTCTTTTCACAAAGAAGGAGATGATTGGGGTAGACAGATAAGGGGGGAAAGGAGGGGAGGGGGGAAGGAGGGAGAGGGAGAGGGAGAGGGAGAGGGGGAGAGAGAGAGAGAGAGAGAGAGAGAGAGAGAGAGAATGAGATAGGGATGTATGCAGAGAAGGAAGAAGAAAAATGAATACTGTTCCTTTTTTGTTTTTTTCATTTTTTTAAATCAACAACTAATATTGCCCCTTGTTCCTGGTTCCTCAGACAAGGGCATACAAAACATTCTGGTTTGGGGATCATATTTTTGAGAACAGGAATTCTATGAATATGCATCACATTAATGATACTGAAGATCAAGTCTACGTTTTCTCAATCACATATTTCAAATATGTATTTCACTTACAGGTATAAATATAGAGAGACGATATCTCCATTTTCTGAGATATTTTTGTGGCCTTTCTGTCCAGAGAGTGGGAACTCTGTGAAATCATACACAGGGCCTGATAATTCTCTATAATTTCTAGGGAACTATGAGAGGAAGGTTTGACTCACTGAACCGGGATGACTACATACCTGAATCGGTAGCTGAAATCAGGACCACCTCTGACTCCAAATTTCATTAGGGAGTGTTTCAGAAATTGAACATAAACCATTCGGTCAATTGTGTATCATATCTGACTTCTTTGAGAACTTCAAATGTCAGATTTAGGTTAGTTGTTTATGATGATACTGATGAAAATGCACAAAAAATGGTTTTGGTAGAGAATGGAAAAAAATACGCCTTCCATAGCTAAGATACAAAATGTTCATGATTAGTGTCCTAGTTGTACTGCATCTATTTTTCATATCAATATAGAGAAACAATGTTACCTAAAATCCTGTTAGTTTTTACTTATTTAATATTTGTTAGTCTCAAAATTTGTTACTTATTATTATTTCTTGAAACTCCTGATTTTGTTTGGGGAGCAATGTGCCCAGCGCATAAATCACACTTAGTTCAGGCCTCGTAGTGACCTCTTCCCTTTCCCAGCCTCCCTTGCTCAGGTTCCAGCCATGTGACAGGCCTCACCAGAAGACCTATGGGGAATTCTGTTCTCAGAGCTTCTAGGAAAGACTCATGTGCCCGATGGAGAGAAAAACATTGGGGGAGAGTAACCTATGGGCTTCTTCCTCTTCCTGCCTTGAACATGGTTACGGAGGATGTGGTTTTGGTGTTTACCAACCCTCTGAGACTGTCGGTGGCAACTGCAAAGACAAAAAGCCAACACTCTAGAGTACAAAGGCAGAAAATAGAAAATGCCTAAGTTTCAAATGATAATGCTAAGCAATACCACCCTGACACCACTTGCTTACAGGCTTCTTGTTTTGTGAGATACTAAATGTCTTTATTGCTTAAGTCACGGATGGTTGGATATTCACTCAGCAAACACTGTTACTGAGACATTGCTCGTGATGCTTTCGCTGCAGCAGGAAATCAAATATACAACCTCCATAGCCTCACAGGGGATGTACCGAGTCAGAGGAGACATGCTACAAAAAGAAAAGCACCGCCATGGAATGTTCCAGGTAGCAGCAATCATTATGGAGAATGTAAAGCTAGCGAAGGGAATGGAGAATAAAGGGAGGCTAATGCAAATAGGTTATTCATGCAAGCTTTTATAAGGGGTAATCATTTGAGCAGAGACTTGAACGAAGAGAAAAGAGTGAGCCAGGTAGATATCTGGGGGTATTCTGTTACTTGTAGCTGAAAGTACCATTAACTTATACATCCATTAAGTTTTGAGTCATTTTTCAAAATAAAGCTCATATATCCTTATTTCTGGTATGTCTTCTAGGAACTGCCACACACTAAAATTAATCCCTTCCTCCTGTGGGCTACTTCTGTGCCTTACACACATGTAGTATTTTGCTCACTGAGCCTTCTTTTAATTTAGTTGTTGACATAGCTTATAAAGTCACCTTCTCTAGCCTGGGAGACCCTTGAAAGACAAGATCAATTCTTAGTCACTGCTGTATCGACCTCTAGCGCCCAGGACTCACTGCCTAGTAAGCACCACAAACCCACAAATGATTATGGACTTGACTAGAACAGCTGTCTTTTGAATGTTCTGGATATACATGTGTGTTTTCCACAGCACTGTGATTAAAAGTGGGCATCTCCAGTGGAATTCTGTTAAAGTCGGATTACTTTTTGTGTTGAAGAAAGTTGTCGAGCAAGCATTGGGAAAGCTGACTACTTTGAGTTAGTGTGAATGTGTACAAATCAAATAGGTCACCTATGCAGAAAAATCTTTGGTTTTCATTTAAGAGAGAAGAATATATAAGATGGTTGAGAAGCAACCTGGTTCCCTATCAGGTATATCTGTCTAATCACATTATGTCCTTTGTTTGGTCTTAAGGCTATCAAAAAAAAATTGTGAGACCACTGACCTGCTTAGGTAAGTAGTCTCCTGAACATCACTCTTGGTATGGGAGGAAAAGGCCCATTTAGCTTACTGGTCTTGAAAGAACCCTCATCTATGAAACTTCCTTGTTATGTAACTCAACTCACACTCACTTTAATGCAAGAAGGTGAGTCTATGATTGACTCAGCCCAAAAATGAACCGGCTTTTACCAAAAAATATGACCTAGAAGATATTTTAATTTTAACTTCAAAGGAAGCTAAGAGAAAGAAAAAGGGAATTTGAAGAAACTTAGAACATCAATAAAGGCTTAAAGACCATAGAAAACAGGCTTGATTTTAGGTAGGTACTTGTGTGAAAATTTAATAAAGAGAGGATCAGCAGATAGGAAGTGTATTTTTAAATTAAATACAGAGTTTGTAGAATAAAGTAAACAATGTGCTTTTAAAAAATATCCCCTTTAATATCAGAACAGAAATCATTTGCTTTTATTTACAATCTCAAATAGGATCAAATTCCCTTTGCTTATGTGTTACATTAAAGACATTCATATTAGTAAGTAATATTATTTAATATGTTTGCTTCCCATTTAAACTAATCTGTTACATTTAAAAATCAGAAATGAAAATAATGGTTTTAAATGATAGAAGTATGGTGATCCAAATGCAAAATTATTCTTAAGGATGGCTTAGAGTTAGCTAGTATGTCAATAAATGAAGACTTTCAAGAAACACTTTTTGAAAAGAATTCCTAGACACTTTTTGAGTTTGCATTTGAGATTTCGAATTCTATTTTCCATGTTTCCTGAGGAAGCAAGTGCCATACATACAAGTTCCCATTATAAGAAAAAACAAGCTTAAAAGGATTCTGAACTAGGTTGGTACCTATGAAGCATTCACTAAGTCTTTTCAAGAACATGATTATAACGCCAGAAGTGGTTTATTAAGAAGGTTGAATTTCAGAAAAGTTCATCCTGGTACATGCTGCTTTGTTCCCTATATGCGGGATGCTCACTGCAGGTTAAAACAGCTCCAAACTTCCAGGGCCTTCCTGGACCCACACCCTCTTTATTAAGGGCGAGGCATCATCCATCTCCACCCTGAGGATTGGCCACGTGTAGTTTCGTGGCAGCCCAGAATCTGGTCTAGAGCAACCAAGTATCACTACAGGTATTACCACAGAGGACCAAGGCACACTCGGGAAGTGGTGAGATTTTACTACGTATATTATGCGAGCTGAGCAGCTGCAATTGAATAGGATGCACAGACTTGAAATAATGGAAAACATATGACTGTGTTTTTTTCATTTTTATTTTTTTATTTTTTGTCATTAAAAGGGCTGCTTTGGATAGCGGTTGGAGATACACTTAGGATTTCTGAGAGGGGCATTTTCATACTCAACCTACTCTTTTTTTTTTTTTTTTTTTGTTCTTCCTCTTCTTCATCGTTTATTTTTTGGTTGAAACCTTAGCCTAGTCTCTTAACTAGAAGACTATATCTGCCAGCGTAAAAGTCCACAAACTCACAGAAGACAAAAGACATTCTTGGTTTGATTGCTCCTAATAAGCTTCAGTGCTTCCAGACCACATAATGTCATAGAATTGTTATAATGCTGCTTTAAAAGGGTGACAGGGTTCAGAAATAAACTGCACATGGTAAGAAGAGCCTCCCATGGGTTACGCCTGCAAAGTGAGTGGCAGGACTTCGGGGGTGGTGTTGGTTTCCGGCCATTAGTGCTACTAACCAAGGCAAGCTTAGCATTTATGGGAATCTGCTCAAATCAGGATGACACATGCTACGTTCACTCAAGCCACCCTGCCTGCCTTCTTCAAGGTTATGCTGAAGCCAAACTTTACTCCAATTATCTTTGATTGGAATGTTTCATTATTTTGATATATCCTTGAGCTAGAGAGAGTCCATGCAGTAGATGCATTAGGTCACAATCAGGTCCACGGGTCACAAAATCATATTGAGTGCTTCATGCCACAGAAAGCAATTACTGTCAACTCTCAATTAACCTCGTTATTGAAGGAAGCATTAGTGTAGAAAATACAAATCCTAGATAACCTACCCGTGTCTTTTTTTGCTGCCACCGTTGCAGCTGAGGTGAGAGAGGGAAAGAGAGACAGAATGGGGGCACCAGAAAAGCTCGGGGTTAACAGGGCTCTTCAGGGAGATTTGAGCAGAGGTGATAAATTCAGCTGCCACTCTGCCCTCTATTTATGCCTGTTATCTTTCTGCCCTGCACCAGGAAGCAAAAATAACATTGCTTTCTCCGTAAACTTCTGGCTGACAAACAAAAGGCACAGGGCAGAGGAGGCGCTCTGAGATGCTGGCAGCCACCTGGCAGTTAGCGCTGGGAGAGCTGGAGGGACCACAGGCAGGTTCTATGCAGAGGCTCCGCGCCCTCCTCCTTAGAAGCGAGAGCCATGCCCGGGGCTCTCTGGGCACACGAGGAGGGCCTGGGCGGTATGCACTCTAGGATTCTGACTGTGTCAACCAACATGGAAAAAGGTGCTTAATCACAAATGTTGTAATGAATCATTTGCTCATATGGTGAATCCTCTTACACGATGGGTCCCTACAGGTATACCCTATATGTCCACCAGGTCCTGGGCATCAGTGCCATTCCCATCTTCCTCATGTAATAAACCCTTCAGCCTGGGCACCTCACTGCAGGCCAGGAGTCACAAGAAGCGTCAAGATGATACCTTTTCCGGTGACTCCTAGTGGCACTATTCCAGAAAGGGTTCGCATTTTAATAAGGAAGAAAACCTTAAGTGATAAAGGAAAAGTAGTTGAATTCCTGACCCCACTGAGCAGTTGGGGATTGTGGGGGGAGATACAGAAGGGGGGAGCTCTGAGGTCACAGCAAAGACAAGGGCACAAGGAAAGGAAAGCTGGGAAATACCACTGAGAAAAGAAAGGAAAAAAAATCATAAGATTATATGTCTTAATGAAAAAAATATTTTGGGTTTGTTAAAAAAAAAGGACAACAGGCCCCAAAATGGAGTCACTTGTGCTAGGCCCATCGTCAGCAAACCAAGATTTAATACTTAAGCTAACTACAGCTTCAGCTTCCCAGGAATGTAACTTTTAACTGGTCAACATGGAATTACCTGGTCAGCACTAGTGAGATAATCCGGCCCACGGGCCCTCTTGGTTCCCCTTAGGAGGGCTGTAACACACATTCCTTCCTAGTAATTTCCTTTTTCCGCTCCCTTCACGCTTTTAAAAAAAAAACACCTTTCCTTTTCTATAGCTCAGTGGAGCTCCTTTCTGTTTGCTAGATGGGAGGCTGCCCAATTTATGACTCACTAAATAAAGCCAATTTGATTCCTAAAATCAATCAGTTAAATTTTTGTTATTTAACAGGTTAAAATGCTTATAAAGAGCCAAATTCATATCCTCTGTAAATATGACTTTGCAATAAAACGCATGGGATCTGGGAAGAAGCCATTGGTCAGTTTTTGCTTCAAAATTAATTTTTGTGTATTAAGAGTGAGAAATCAGGTAGAAACTGGATAAAGAGGTACAAAAAGTCAAATGAAAGAGTAAGAGAGTTGGGCCGCTGAGTGGCACGTTGGTTAAGAGCTGCCTTGGGATGCCAGCGGCCCCGGTTCGGATCCCACATATGAGGGCCAGTGACACTGCCCTCTCTCTATCTATATATATAAAAAAAAAAGTAAGAGAGAAACAGTGGAAAACATAAGGAGATTTCTGGAGAATCCTGGCCAGGATTCTTCTTAACATTAATGGGGAGAGAAGCTGGGAGGGATGAGGGGGAGAGAGAGCAGAAGCACGTGACATGGGGGAGGGGCGAAAGGGGACTGTAACAGGAGCCTAAGGCAGTGACTATAAAACAAAAAGTGACTCATAATAACAGGAAAGATTGTGAAAATGTAAATATTGACTATAAAACATCAGTGGGCAAGAAAAAAAATAAGAGGTAAAAGAAATTAGTGAAGCTGCACCTCTCTGATTCATGATTTAGTCTACAAAATTCTTCTATGAAGCTCATCAGCTAGGGAAGGTGCATCCACATACAATGAGAATATTAGGGGCCAGCTGAGTGGCGCATTCGTTAAGAGCTGGTTTTGGGATGCCAGCAGCCCCGGTTTGGATCCCACATATGAGGGCCAGTGACACTGCCCTCTACAGCTAACAACAGCTCCACCTGGAGCTGGGCTGTGCGAGCCCCTGCGACTGTGTAGGCTGTAGCCCCTGCCATAGGCTACAGTGAGTGGCTGGCAGCCGCTGTGAGCTGCCAATAGCCGCGGTGAGTGACCATCCAGAGACCGGCGACTGATCTGCCTTATCCGGGAAGAATGCAATGACGATACCAACATGGCCAGTGAAGCAACATCCTCCGCAACTAGACTGAAGAACAAAAAGACAGCAACTTGTCTGTTCCCCTTCCCTGATTCCCCAATAAAATCTTTAAAAAAAAAAAGTTATGACTTCTGGTTAAAAAAGCAGAGAGGGAATTAAAGGTATTATTGCTTCTCTTCCCACTTTTGAAACATAGAGAAGACAACAAAACTAGTGAAATGTAGAGGAAAATATCAGATATAATCAAACATCAAGCAAACAAAAAGCCCTCTATTCTTTTTACAAACCACGAAGCACAGGTACATGGACCCGAAGTCAGAAGGGACACGAAAAGCTGACACATACCTCAAGTCTCAAACAGGTGCAAAAAGTTTCTGGCCAAAGTAATGTCAAAAATGTCTCAAGGGCATATGCAGTCAGCCTTTGATGAGAGTGGCAAGACACACAATGTAAGCTCCAGAGGACATAGTGTGACGTCACAGAATAGAAGGAGAGGCAGAGCTAACGGAAAACACGTAAATATTGTATTCCTATTAACTTTTGCATTGTGTTACTACGGTATTCCTCCTGGCCAAGAAAGACCGCCAGAGGCAATGCCATGTCTATAGAAAGTCCAAGGGAGTAAGGGATAAAAAGAAACAAAAATGATGTAGACTTGGATTTTCTAGATAAAAATCCTTTATGCCAAAAGTATATGTCTTTTATTGCCCCTGGAAATTTTCTCTTAGGTGACAATTTTGATAGAAAGCATGTGAATTTTATCAGGCAAGCCCAAAGAAGGAAATATTAAATAATACACGGAGCAGTTAAGTAGGTTACGTTAAGCACTAGACTTTGAGAGATTCGCTAGATGACTTCAATCTGAGCATTCATTTAGGTTTTCAGAGGACAAGATGAAGGAATGAGAAGAGCAGCGTGACCAGATTATAATACATCCCTAAGGGCTATTTCATCCAAGAACATACTCATACAACTTAGTACATAAAGAAAGCAATTCTGATATTCTGGGAGCTTACTAATTGGTCTTAAACCAAGCAAGGAGTGGCTTCTGCCAGCTATAGATCCAGAAAAAAATAAATAAGAGGCACTGGAAGGATTTCAAAAGTAATTTTCCAACTCTTCCTACAATGGACATTGGACTTGGTACATATACTAGCCCAGGTCACTTGTTCTGTTTTTCCTAGAAATTTTCTGGCAAATGAAAGGTCTGAATTTGAATTAGGTAACACACTCTTACTTGCACTCACAATTTGAGATTTAGGAGTTCTCTCATTCTTCTCCTGGCTATCCACAGGTTAAAAAAATCTATAGACTCTCATGAGGCCCTGGCCCTTTAAGGAAACGTGATTTATATATAGACAATGGAGACTAACGGACTTGTGAAGGAAGCTAAGCTATGGAGGGAATCTAACAGAAAACAATGAAAATCAATGAAGCCAGAACAAACCCAAACATTAAGCAACACTTATTTATGTGATGTTGGCTAATAGCACAATTGAGTAAGTGAAGAAGTATGAGTGAATGCTGATTTCATCTCTCTCAAGTTCAAAAGTACTAAAATGGTCATAGATCCAAGGACCATAGTTCGGGGTGCTTAAGAAATTGTTATGGGTGGGCCAGCCAAGTGGCGCACTGGTTAAGAGCTGGCTAGGGACACCAGTAGCCCTGGTTCGGGTCCCACATATGAGGGCCAGTGACACTATCCTCTACAGCTAAGATGGTGAACAACAGCTCCACCTGGAGCTGGGGTGCTGTGAGTCCCCGGGACAGCATAGCTGCAGCCCCTGCAGCAGTGGACTGCCATAGGCTACAGTGAGTGGCCGGCAGCCAGCGTGAGCGGCTGGCAACCAGCGTGAGCTGCCAAGAGCCACTGTGAGTGGCCGTCCAGAGGCCGGCAACTGATCTGCCTCATCCGGGAAGAGCGCAATGATGATACCAACATGGGCCAGTGAAGCAACGTCCTCCACAACTAGACTGAAGAACAAAAAGACGGCAACTTGTCTGTTCCCCTTCCCCAGTTCCCCAATGCTGTTCCCCAATAAAACCATTAAAAAAAAAGAAACTGTTATGGGTTGAATTGTGTCCCCCTCAAAATTCATAAGTTTAAATCCTAACCCCTAATACCTCAGACTTTATTTGGAGGTAGAGCCTTAAAGAGGCAATGAAGGTTAAATAAGGTCATTGAGGGGCCCTACTCTAATATGTGTCCTTATAAGAAGAGGAGATTTGGACACGGATACACACAGAGCAAAGAGTATATGAAAACACATGGAGAAGGAGGCCATTTACAAGCCAAGGAGAGAGGCGTTGGGATAAATGAACACTGCTAACATTTTGATCTCAGACTTCCAGCCACCAGAACTGTGAGAAAATAAATGTCTGTTGTTTAAGGCACCCAGGCTGCGGTGCTTTGTAATGGCAGTCAGCGCTAACTAATATTGAAACTATCTATGAAGACCTTTCTTTTTTTGTTTTCTCTTAGGAGTCAAAAATAAGGCCTATGTCTCTTCTATAGTGAAAGGCATTCTACATCATACTCACAACCCCAACAGGAAAGGCCAACACGGCCAACATCCAGTCCCGGAGAGAGATGAGCTTCTTGAGTTGCCTCTCTTGTTCCTGGTTGCCACTTCCTCTCGTCAGAAGACTGGAAAGATCAGTCAACACACAGATGCCAAAAAAGACAGCCTGGATGACCTGGAGGGAGACAATGGCTGTTATTAGTCAATGAGATCTCAAGAGACCTAAGCTGTACAGCAGCAAGCAAGCTACACGTTTGCAACTCACACCTAAGAGAGGATTGGAAACACGTTCAAATAGCTGGCCCTACACATAAAAAATAAAAAGAAAGATAGGTGAGAAAATTCATTTTCAAAACATTACTTCCACTTTTGCTCACCTAAGGACAACCGCAAAACACTCATGCATATACACGGTCCAACAGAAAGCACTATCAATGATCAAAATGACAGGTCCATTTTTTTTTTTAAATCACATCTGTGGTCTATTTACATTGACTAATGGTGTTTAACGAACATCTAAGAAGTGTAAAGAAAAGGACCAGGATAATCTGAGTAATAAATGAGACAATTTACTCTGACTGTGAAGAAGCCTTCCTTCCTGTGGTTTATTCTGTTAGATTTAGAAATTTTCACCAAACGAAGTGGTAGAAAGCTTCTAGTCCTTGAATCATTGAGAAATTAACTGAAGGCAATAGTTGAGACTGATGGAGCAAATTTCTGTTGTCAGACTTGAGCTAAATGATCTCCTCAGGTTTTCAGATTTTATGGAATAAAATCTTTACAAAGTGGTGTAAACTTAGATACACCATTTTCCCCCCAAAAAAGTGATCATTGTACATTCCCAAATCAATTACAAATTGAATCATTAATACTTACATCAGCTGTGTTGGACTTGGACTATCACAGAGAGAGAACACTACAATGCTACAGCCCAGATAATTGTGAAATTCCTAAAGTGGAGGTAAAAGGACAGAGGACCCCGAGCTATGAGTGGAGGCAGGCAGCACACTGTAATACAGCTTGGCAAAGGATAATTAAAATTATGGAAAGGGCAGAAAATATATTCCCTGGGCTCAAAATTATGCCCATTTAGCACCAGGAAGAGATTCAGGGGAATTATTCTGGTTGCTTCTCCCAGAAGTAACTTACTGATGATGTATTTACTTGTAAAAGATACACTTTTACTCATTACCTGTTCAGAAAACACACACACAAACACACACACACACACACACCACATCTATATGAAAATATATTTCAGTATTCACTGTTTCAAAAAAAGTTGAAACAATCTAAATGTCTCTTAATAGTTGAGTAGATAAATAAATTGTGCTATATGCATACAATGGAATTCTAAGCACATATCATTTTTTTATTCTCATAACAAAACATTAAACAAAAAAGGAAACCAGAAAAAAAGCTGCATTTTAAAATTAAAATAAATTTCAAAAATGCAAAGATAATCTCAAGATTATGTATATGAAGTAAAATATGAAGAAATGCATGGGGGGAATTAATAACACTGAGTTTAGAAATGTCTACAAGGAGGATAAGACTGGGGAAGTATATAAAGGCTTCAACAGTACTGATAATATCCTATTTCTTAAGTTGATTATGGAGTATATAGAAGTTTATAATAGTATTCTCTATATAATTCATTATTATGAAATATTAATATTTCCGTATAAAATTTAAAAAGATGGTTTTTACACTTTTGGGATATAGTTGGCTAGTCTCTTTCAATTCCTTTCCTTCCAAATCAGTTTCCTGTACATTTAAAGACTGACTAATAATAGCAGGAATTAGTGAGCTACAAATTAAGCAAATTAAGTGAATTTTTAAATTCCATAACCACGTAACTAGTACCAGATTTGCATTCCCACAATAAACAACTTTTTGCTCTACAATCAGCCAGAGAAATCTCTTTTTTTTAAAGGGTTCACTTTATGAAGTCCTTTTTTGTGTAATAAAATAATGTTATTGCAAGAGTGATCATATTCACAGGATCTTCCAAAACCCAGTGGGAGGGGATTATACAAGGGTGAGTATCATTGAGTGTCATTTTAGAATTCTACCTATCATAAGCTGTAGGTCAAACAATTCCCTGAGCTCACTTAGGAAAGAGAGGTATTTAAATTCTGACCAATCAAACAGAGAGGTACAACAGGCATTCAGTGGAGACCTATGGAGCGTCATGCCTAAATAGTGGTGCTAAACTAGCCTTGGAACAAAAGTTGGTCTACATCCATGCCAACCACTCTTAAAAACAAGTCTCAAAAAGATCCAGCTGATCTACTAGTAACTCAAACACCTTCAAACATAAAATTCTACAGTCTTTAAAGGAAGATAACACAACCTAGACGTTCAACAATATCCAACATTACAATATCCAGCAAGGGTGAATTCATTACGAAGGCATGATGACCTTAAATGTGTATGTACCTAATAACTGAGCTTCCAAGTACAGGAAACAAAACCAGATTTAACAAGGGGCTACATTACCCAATAAGGGTTTGTGCAATAAACGATTCACTGATTCACCGACGATTTTCTGAAGATTTTAAAGGAAAGGAATGGAGGAGATCTTAAAATGTAAAAATGGGTGGGGATAAATAGACCTCATATTCTAGAATAGAAAAACAAAAGGATTTCTGCAACTACAAATGCAATAGCCTAAATATCAATCATAAGATTGATGGTACTATGAAGTCTTATACTTTGCTACAGTTCTTTCATCTTCTTAACCAATGGAGTCACCTACCATAGCAGTCCCCTCACTATTACCTGGTGGCTCCCCGGTCACTGTCTGTAAGTCTGTCCACCACCTGTTCCCTGTGTGACTACAGGTCAGCCCCATCTCACCTTAACTGCTAAGGAAATACTTCCTCACAGTGAGTATGTGGGGGCAGTGTCAGGGAACTGATGCCCCACAAAGTGATTTCTCTTCATTTCCAAACATCAGGAGACAAAAGGGGAAATGGTGGGGTTCTGTCAGTTTTTTTGTTTTTTTTTACCAAACTTACACTGACTAATCCTCAAAAGATAATTCCTAAAAGTTATGGAACAGTTTACCATTCCCATTCCCTGGGAAGAGGGGAGATGCATAAACTGACTTTTGGTTATTGGCTCACTTATGAAGCAGTTAGTCAATACTGTTAAACCTGTTTAATACTGTTTAGATTTCTGCTACTTGATTAGAATTTGATTTGAGCTGACACCTAACAAATCACATGAGAGACATTTTACTTGTGTTTTTCTATTGTCTGTGTCATGTTGTCCATTGCAACTGAAAGTTCATTCAAATAGCTCTTAAAAACGTAAAGGCTATACGGAGACGCACAACGTGAATCATAAGTAGGACCACAGTGAAGCATTCCTCAGCTCCAGTCCTTCTCCAGAGCTGGCATCTCCAAAGCATCAACTCAGCATGACACACATATACACCATCTGGCTTTGCGTTCTTAGCAGGCTGGCTGCTCTTATTGTTTCGTGTAGAAATGAAGTGGTCAAATGTACCATTTCTCTCCAAGAAATATAAATAGGGATTTATCAGAATGAAAAAAATATATATATCCCAGGATAATTTGGAGTCACTCTAGCATTTGTTCCTGCAGAAAGTTCTAGACTGTTTAATTCCTTCTGCTTTTTGTCTCCACCCCCTCAACTCTCCCTGTCAGGAAAGCATAGCTTTTTTTACTGAGTCATTTTAGGCAAAAGATTCATTTCCACAAGTATGGAAATGTACCCAAACTCCATTCACATCCTTATCTTTTGTACACATGAGTGGTTTTCATTAATCTGATTTAATATTTTCTTCTTTCCTCTGGAATTCACTAAACTATTACAATTCTGTTTGTACTATAGGGCAAATTCATTAGACTTCTACCATTTATTCCCAAACATATATGATACAGTTTATCCAGAACAGGTGTTTTTTTTTTTATTTCACTAGATCATCAATATCTTCATTAGTATGTGTTTGCACCAAAGCTATAGTCTGTCTGTCTCTTTCTCTCTCTCTCTCTCCACACACACACACACACACACACACACACACACGCATCAGATCTTGTCATGACTTTAATTAGTTGGTAATCTTTACATTTCTGTCTCATTGGCCAAACTCAGGCAAGAACCAAGAATGCACCAAAGCAGAAAAGCAGCCTATGAAGTGACAAACAGGATCATTATTTATATAAATATTAAAAGACCAGAGTAGAGCAGAGAGTACAGACCTGTCTTGACCTTTGGGAGCAATGACTTTTACTAGGGTGTACCACATTTTGCTTATATTGTGTTTTCATAAAATTAACATAAAGAGTGCCATAATGTTTGTTTTGAAAATTTTTGATTAAAGTTACTTTTAGACACATAGAAGAAACAAGAAGATGAAAGTCTGAGGGCTAAAGGCAATGCAACAGGAGTGATGTGGATCATGGGATAAAGGAAAACTGTGGAGAGAACAGATGGGCAGAAGGCAGGCATCATAAGGGAAGGCCAGGAGGAGTCCGCTATATGAGGATACAAGCATTAATTAGAGGCAGGGTAGATGATGAAGAAGAAAGGAAAAATCGACCTGTTTTTTTAAAATTAGACAACAAAGTATTATGTAACCTTTAATAAACATATATGTAATAGAAAAAAATAGCATAATAGATACGATAGGTAGTTATGATGGATAGCTTTAGATAGACTTCTATGTAAATAGACAGATGACACATACATGACATACATGGGTGTGTGTGTGTGTGTGTGTGTGTAATTTCTCCTACCCAGAAGGTTGAATAACCCATTTGTAGAAATGATGTGAGCTCGAAGCCCTCCTGTATCTCACTTACTGTCACATATCATGTAGCATTGTAGAGCATACATCATTATTTTGTTTTCAGGTCATAAAACTTTCAATGCAGTTCTTGCAAGAAACCAATCCAGGGCAGTATCTGTGTTCAGTGAAGAGTGAATTTGACAAAAGGGGTTAAATAATATGTGGAAAGGATCCAAGAGCCATAACATCGCAGTACCATGAAACACAATCTTCAAGGGAGCCCCCTTCCATTCCATACATAGCTTACTGTTTAATATGCATAATTCCTTCTCCTCATTATCAAGATCCAGAGTGGATGCCAAAACTATTTCGGCATCAGGGGACGGTGACTCAGTATGAAATCAGATGAGTGAATTCTTTAAGGCTTCCTTTGCATTTGTTTCCAGTGTCGTCCTTGCCTGAGATACCTGAACGTCCCTAACAATTCTATCTACAGCCATGGGAGTCCGTCTCAGTTACAGTATGGAGTCCATCAGTTTCATGGAAGCTGTGATCAGTTACATGTGTGAATGCCACTCTGTAGAGAGATCGATGCATGTAAAAGTATTCTGCAGGCTCTCACTGCCTCCCTCCTCCACTGAGACTATACCCACAGATGCAGAGTCTGGTGAATTTTCCTCCACCACTCTGGGAGAGCATTAGCCCAAACCAGCCAATATGGTTCTCTCACTCTAACGACTGTAACTCTTTCCTAAATCTGTCATTCAAGTGATGCGCTTGAAGCCCCAGTATTTTCAAGGAATCTTCACCACAAACATTTCTGAGGAGATGGCCTCACTGCCTCATCAAGCCCGTGGCTTTCAGAATGTGATTTAGGATCACTGCCCATGTACAAAAACACTTATCTCATACTGCTCTAACTCATTACTGAAAATCGATGAAGTAAGCCATAAGTCACCACTGGCAAGCCATCCATTCAGACAGGAAAAAGAAAAATAAGCTTTTCAGTGAGAAATAATGCACGTAGACATGCAGCGTTGGAGAGGAGAGCTTATCCACAAACTTCGTTAGATTATCACATAATCGCTTTCAATACCTAAGTAGCAAGGAGAAGAGTCATCTAAAGAAGGTGTTTGGATATGCTTCACAAAGTAATGGGTGCAATCATGCCACGTTCCAGCGGCAGCCCGGTAAGAGTGCTACAGGACCTTTCCAGAGGCTCCATTCTAATTTGCAGATAACAATAGAAAATTCCCCCTCGGGTGTTCTCTCTGAGACACTGTGAGCTACTTACTCCTTACATAGGCTTAAAGATTTCAAACTACTAATATTAGCATGAATCCTTTTGAATGCTCTATTAAACACACCATTGATTTATTTAACACATATTTATTGATGAACTAACACATACAAAGCACTTGGTAAATGACTAATGCAGACACACAGGCTCTTAAATGACTATATGCAGGGCTGCGAACGTGAATGTGCTTAGAAGGCTCTAACCTTGAGCTTAGCGGAATATACACTGGCTAAAACGTGATATCTAGAATTCGGCACAATAACAGTGAGGAAACTGAAAACAAAAGATACATCTTTAATACACAAATCTGCGCTGAAGGGCATTCAATTCCCTAACATTATAAAATGTATTTTGTCTCACTAAATTTTTACTCATGATAACAATTTACTTCAGCAGATCATTTAAGTTCCAAACATGATTATTTAAAGAGCTCGATAAATCTAATAGCTAAATAAAAAAGACCTTGATCTGAATTGACCAAATCAGATCTTAACTGCGCCCTCTCTCTCTGTGTGTGTGTGTCTATATGTCTATATATATAATACTGCAGGTGAAATTGTGTTAATAAAGCCAATTAGAAAGACGTGGTCCTGTTCCCAGAAGTTTCTGTTTGAAATATTTAGAAATCTATTGATTGTGGTTTAACAGTGAGTCTACATAAAGGCTATATCTATACAATTGTAGATAAATACTTGACAGGGAACTGAATGGTTAAAATAGTTATGAAGGCAGTTACGCTGACTTCTGCCTTCAGAAATAAGACCTTCCTGACAAAAGCTTCTGGATGGGCTTGGAGAGGTCTCACTCCCTCTCAGACAATATTTGCTATTTTTAACTCAACCAGGTCATTGTTATACTATATTAATTTGTTTAATATTATCAGTTGGAAGTTTACTGCTGCAGAGCCTACAGGGACTAAGATGCACCATTCTTTTCACTTCTGTTCTCCACTAGTTCATCTATGACTCCACAATATTTTACCTCTAGATTCAGAGTACTTATAAAATCCCAGGGCTCTTATAGTTTGAGAGAGTTACGAAGCTAACCCTACATAAGTCCTACCACCATCCAACTTAAGTGACAACATAAATCTCAGACAAAATTAAAGGTCCCTAAAACACTGTATAACTTCATTAATGATACAGAAAAGTCTGATAATACCAAGTGTGGAAGAAAATGTGGAACAATGCTAGTGGGAGTATATTTTGGTTCAAGTACTTTGGAAAATAGTGGCACTATCTAGTATTTTTGAGGATGCATATTCCTGTGAATGGTCTTATAGATGTCTCCTGGAACCTAGAATATATGACTTGAAATAAGATTGGAGCTGTAGGCGTATGCTTTTGTCCTTTAGACTACAATTCTTTTTTGTTTTTTTCAATAAAGGAAGAAGTGGTACTGTTACTTATTACATTAGGAAACTAAGAAATATATCTCGTTTTCAATCACTTAGGTAACAAAGTAAATACAGCCATTAATTTCTTAACAAAGTTATTACCTTAAGTTTCTATTAAAAAAACAAGGCTATTTTTATGGCTTGAAAATAACTGAATGTATATAAATTTCAGTCATAACTAAAGTGTAACATGATTTTCTTGTATTTGAAAGACTCAGTGACATTTAGAACAATGAAACAGCAAGTTTGTTAGGCTTGAAATGGTGTCATTGACTTTTTTTTTTTAGGCAGAGGCAGTTTAATATAAGGAATGATTAAACTATCATAGGAGAGCAATTATAAGATGTAAAGAGAATTCTAAAGGGTACCCTGGGGCTCAGGGAGAGTACCCAAGGAAAGAACTTGGAAGAGGCCCCCTCCCCAAGGATGATCTTCAGACTTCAGTGGAGAAAGTTGGTTTGCAGCCTGTTGGGTGGTAGAGAAGTTCTCTGGGTTGCCTAGGCAACATCTGGTTCACATCAGTGGATAAGCCAAACGTGGTCCTCCCAGGTACAAGTGAGTCTCAGCTGATGAACAAGTGCACAGAAGGACCTGAGCAACCATTGTGGGCAGGAGACCCAGGGCAAGTGGTGCCCTTGTTGGGAGGGCTGCAGGGAGCTGGTCAGCAGAGCAGGCTGGGGCTCTGAGGTCACCAGGGACTGCACGTGCCCTGCAGGAGGATGGGGCAGATCAATACCAGATGTCCTCCTACCCATGTAGCTGACCAATGGGGCAGCAGCTGGAACCAGTTAGCAAAGCCCCTTTTTCCTGCAATGTCCATTCAGTGCCTGCTATTGAGAAAGCTCAACAACATCCTCAATGTGAAGAAATGTTTAAAAAGTTATGGAAGAGCTGGTATTAAGGACGGAATCTGGAGCTGGGAGATAATACATATCTCGTTTAATTCACTGTGACTTCATTAATATTTAATAGCATTGCCAAAGATGGTTCAGTTATTCTAATGAAATGCAGAAGAATCAGGGAAGGATCAGACATCATAATATATTTGTCTTGCCTCCTGTGGAATAAATAAATGCAAATATTCTGGCTCTGAAATGTGTGTGTGGGTTATGTGCCATTGAGTCGTTCCAACTCCTGGTGACCCTGTGCAGGAGTGAGGTCCACAGTGTCCCGTCCTCACAGCCCTGCTCAGCTCCTGGAGACCCAGGCCTGTGGCTTCTCTTATGGAGTCAGCCCATCCCATATTTGGTCTCCCTCTTTTCCTGCTGCCTTCTATTCCCTGGCATTATTACCTTTGCCAGAGAACCCTGCCTTCTCATGATGTGCCCAAAGCAGGGCAGCTTCCGTTGTGTCCTTTTTGCTTCCAGGGATGTCTCAGGCTCAGCGTGCTCTAGGACCCACTTGTTCATCTTTCTGATGGTCCAGGGTATCCACAGAGCTCTCTTCCAACACTGTATTTCAAATGAGTCATTTCTTTTCCCCTATCAACCTTCTTCACTGTCCAACTCTCACATCTGTGCATAGTAATTGGGACTACGAGGGTGTGGATGATCTTAGCCTTGCTCTCTGATGACACGTTGTTGCTCCTGGTGACCTTTCCTAATTCTTCCATTGCTGCCCTTCCAAGTCTCAGCATTCCCTTGATTTTTTATTCAAATGGATAACTGAAACAAGGTAAGCACAATCTTTAATAATTTCAGTATTTTCCTGGTCTATGTTAAAGTTGTGTATTTTTTCTGTTGTCATGATTTTTTGTCTTCTGGATGTTTAAATGTTGTCCTGCTTTGGTACTTTCGGGAACTTACAGGCTTCTGTTACATTTTTCCACATCGCTTTACATTTACTTTATTATTTTAAACACTATATAAAAACGGGTACTTCCAAATGGGTACAATCTTCAGGGATGTAATTTGAACATAGGAATCAAAAGTTTTAAAAATACTTTTAGAAATGCATCTTACTTGATCACAAAAACTCATGAACAAGAATGTTTATGTCACTGTACTATAAACAATCTGGAAATTATAAAACTAACCAAAATGACATATTGAAACCTTGAGAGAATGGTGGAATGTTACATATCCATGAAACATCATGTCTTTGAATAACAGTATATATAACTTGAGAAAAATGCTTATAATATATAATCAAGTGTAAAAAAACAAGTAACAAAATGCAACCATACGTGACTATAGTTAACAGTACTGCGTTGTACATTTGGAAGTTGCTAAGAGAGTGGATCTCAGGAGGTCTCATCACACACACACACACACACACACACACACACACACACACACACACACAGAGTAACCATAACCACAACAGCAATAACTAATCTTATCTGAATGCTGATTGTATGCCAGGCACTGTGCTGGTCATTTACTAATCCATCTCATTTAATCCTCACAACACTCCCATGAGCCAGGGATCACAATAATCCCACTTTTACAGATGAAGAAATCTAGGCATAGAGAAGCATATTGCACATAGCACAACCTTAAATTTATGTAAAACATTTATACAAAGACATGTCATTAGAGACCAAGGCTAAGATCACCTGCACTCTTGTTCCCAATTGCTATGTGTGGATGCAAAAGTTGGACAGTGAGGAAGGCTGATAGGAAAAAAAAAATGATTCATTTGAAATATGGTGTTGAAGGAGAGCTCTACAGATGCTCAGGACCATCAGAAAGACAAAGAAGTGGGTCCTAGAGCACACTGAGCCTGAACCGCCACTGGAGGCAAAAAGGACACAACGGAAGCTGTCCTGCTTTGGGCATATCATGAGAAGGCAGGATACTTTGGAAAAGACAATGATGCTGGGGAAATCGAAGGCAGCAGGACAAGAGGGAGACCAAATATGGGATGGGCTGACTCCATAAGAGAAGCCACAGGCCTGGGTCTCCAAGAGCTAAGCAGGGCTGTGAGGACGGACACTGTGGAACTCACTCATTTGTGGGGTTCCCAGGAATTGGAGCTGACTCCGTGGCATGTGACACACACGTATGGTCTCATGTGATGCTATCTGTGGTCCAGCGATGAAGTACCTGTAAGCTGACATCCATCGCAAACTCTATCGTAGTTGAACTCGCTTTTTCAAATGCAAAAACATGCTCTTACAACCTGAGCATTTTATTCAAATTAGAACTCACTATGCCCAACTGTTAATAAAATGAAAATAGTGCTGGCCTCATCTTTGCTCATGCTCTTTCTCTCCCTGTCACCACTCCCATCTGTGCATTTTCTTTCCCACACATTTTAAAGTGGAATCAGAGAAATTTTTCCATTCATATTTCTGAGAACTTGTTGAAAACTTGCAACTAAAACAACAAGCTAAGTCATGAACTAATTATGTCAAAGTTTCTTACAGTATTTTCTCTTAGGAATTATCTAGCATTGTTTTAAATTAGTCATGTTGTTTTTCAGGAAGGAAAAAAAAAGAGCATGAAATTTATTGTCCCTATAAGATTGTTGAAAACAGGTTATCTGTTGTGATAGTTCAACTCGAAGATATACTTTTCTACTAACTTTCTTGCATTCGGGGCCATGAACTGGTTGAAGCAGTTACCCATGTGTTGGGGCTAGTTGTTAGGTTTGGAATTTTGTTTGTAATCAGATTAAGTTAAGAAAATGTTTACCGTGTTTCTCCACTTTTAAGGAAACAAGGCAGAATCAAATCGTCATTCTAGCATTTCTCACAGTGTGAGGGACACATCTACTGAAACAGCTTTTGGGGGGAAAAAACATCTAAAAAAAATTATTTTAAATGTCACTACCTAAGCCTGGAATAGTCTCTGGAAGGGAACTGCATATATGTTAATATATGAGGAAACACATAGGGCAAAACCTGGTTATCTGACAGATCTCTTTCTATGCTCCGCTATTGATGTATATACTCACCGTTCCAAACCACTATCGCTTTCTCACAAGCAGGAGACTAGTTCACATGTCTGATTTGCAATGCTTCCACTTCAACCTGGCATGCTTTCTAAGTCCCGTTCAGCTAGTCCACTGTTATTCATCCTTTCAGACCCAGCTCCAACTCTCCCTGACGAAGCACAGCTGAATTGTCCATATGTGTCCTGTTACCGAGATCTCACATCCTATCTTCCTCTAGCCTTGCACTTATGTCACTGTAGTTAGTTGTTTGCATCTGTCTGTCTGCCCTAAAAGACCATGAGCTTTGCGAGGAAGAGCATAAGATTTGAGTCACTGTTTTATTCTTAGGTCAAGTTTACATGCTTGAGTGCTCAGCTGCCCTTAGGAAAGCGCTTTTTATACTCAGGACTTCAGTTTCCTCTTCTGTTAAATGGTCATAGGCACATTTGCCACACAGATGGACTGTAAACATTAAATGAGACATTGTAGGTGGAAGTACCTGGACCCTTGGCTCTGAGTTAATGTTAACTTGAATCTGAATCATTCTATATATCATGGCAACACACATCCCGATACTAAATCAGCATTGAGCAAAAGGCCTCATACCGAGACCCTCAAGAAATGATTACCAAATGAATAAATACAATGAACATCAGCCAAAGTAGGGAGACCAGTGTTGTTTGAGTTACAAGAACTTTAAAGATCTGATGAAAACTATGGCCTTTCTCCCTATATGCACACATACTCAATTTTGTGAGGAATTTTAGGGGCTCTCCATATCCCTTGCAGCTCAGTCATGGTCCCCTGAGTCTGTAGGAACCAGAAGGAGTCCCTACTGTAAGACGATCCTGTATAAGGACTAGATTACCTTGGCCCGGAGGAATTGGCTTCCTTCTCTGACTGCTACAGTGTCAAGTCATCCCAAACTGTATAAGGCTCTGGCCATCAGCCTCCAGCCTGGCAGAACAGCTATGGAATAGCTCTCCACCTTCAAGTGTCCTCCCCTTATGGATAAAGGGAAACCAAAATATAAAGATCCTGCTTTGCTGGGCCCTTCTCTGGGAGTTTACACTGTATCTGCAAAAGAACTAGATTGAATCTGTCAAGGATTTAAGTTATCATTCACCATAAGGGCAAACATTTACAGACAAAGTCAGGGTGGACTTTTGTCTCAATCAGAGTTAGCATTTTTATCAGTGAACTTCTGTGCACACAGAATAAAAATGCTGATTCTTTCAACTCTCAACTAAGCTGAATGTATATAATTTCCAACCAAAACAAAACAACAAAAAAAACCCAGCTTACTGCATATATCTTTCCAACCAAGCCACATAATCTTTATTTGCACATTCAGGTATCATTTGTAAACATTTTAGCTCCCATACAAGCTGTCTGCGTCTGGAGATCGGAGGGAACAATCTCTGAAGCGCAGCCGGTAAAGCCAGCAACAGCGTTGCCAGAAATTTTCCTGGAGATGATATTTATTGGGAGGATTACTTCTCCACACATCATTTCTCTGGAGATCCCTTTTGTACACTTAAACAGAACTCTCTCAGACCCAGAAGCAGGTACTCCTTCCAGGCTTTATAAGTACCTGTAAAATGGCACTCATCAAATTGCACAGAAATTATCTGCTGATGTGCCTGTTTCACCTTCTACACTGTGAGAGCCCCGTGGGCAAAGATGACATCTTATTCATCATCCCTAGACCTTGGTGCAGCGCCTCTTCAGAAAAGCAACCACGAAGGAAAGACACAAACATGAAAGACATGCTCCTTGCCTTCAAGAAATTCAGAGTGGGGTGATCCAAATACAAACACTTCCAAGGCAATACAGTACAATCTAGGCGGTGGGGAAGGACGAGGAAAGGTCTCCCCTGGAGCAGGTCTGAGTTGAATTCTGGAGAATGAATGAGAGGCAGTCCCCAGAAGGAGGGGGATGATAACCAGGGCAGGGTGCCTGATCTGTGCAGAAGCAGCCGTGCTTCTGAAGAGGAGGCTGAGTGATGGGAGGAGGTGAAGCAGCTCTGGAGAGGCATATCAGGTGGAGAAGGGGCCATGTCAAGAGATGAAACTGGAGAAGCAGGGAGGGGCTCAAGTATGACCAGGTTTAGAAAACCATGATAAGGAGTTTAAAGAAAAAGGGAAAATGCTAAAGGAAAAAAACAGAACCATTATAGAGTTTTAAACAGAGGAGTAGCACATTTTTGGAAAGATCATTCTGAGAACAAATAATGGATGGGAGCGTGACAATACTGAAGGCAGAGGAACTACTGAGGAGTCTGCTTAAGGCCAAGTGTGAGAGTATGTGGGAACAGAAAAAAAGGCAGTGGGTACAGACAGGAGGACAGAGACTGGAGTGGCATTAAGGATACTAGGGAGGAAGACCAGGCAGGATGATGGCACTGGACATGGGAGGGTGAAGGAAAGAAGAGTCAATAACCACTTCTAGATTTCAGGCCTACCGAAAAGGGTGCCATTCGCCAAGATGCAGAGCATGTTTAAAAGTTTCCTGTGTGGAAACAGTAAGTTTTTTTTGTTTTTGTTTTTTAAAGATTTTATTGGGGAATTGGGGGAGGGGAACAGCATTGGGGAATGTGGGAAGGGGAACAGACAAGTTGCTGTCCTTTTGTTCTTCAGTCTAGTTGCAGAGGACGTTGCTTCACTGGCCCATGTTGGTTATCGTCATTGCGCTCTTCCCGGATGAGGCAGATGGGTCGCTGGCCTCTGGATGTCGCTCACAGTGGCTATTAGCAGCTCACGCTGGCTGCCAGCCGCTCACTGTAGCCTATGGCAGCCCACCGCAGCAAGGGCTGCAGCCTACACCTTGGCCGGGGCTCACAGCCCAGCTCCAGGTGGAGCTGTCCTTAGCTGCAAAGGGCAGTGTCACTGGCCCTCATATGTGGGATCCGAACCGGGGCCGCTGGCATCCCAAAACCAGCTCTTAACCAATGTACCACTCGGCCGGCCCGGAAATATTAAGTTTTAAGGTGCCATTGGGGCACTTACACAGAGAAGTCCAACAAGCAGTTGGACACATGTGTTTGTAGTGGAGGATTTCTCAAGAACAGCCTTGGAAATCATTGGAATGTTGACTTTGTCCATGAAGCCAACAGAGACAATGAGTTCCACCGCAATAAGAGTTCGCGGAGAGAAAATGAGTGTGAGCTGGTCGAGGGAAACCCCAGCATCAAGGGAATGAAGAGAGAATGAAAAATGGCCTGAGGAAGAGTGTCAGAGGCACGAGAGGGACCAGGAGAGGATAATAATCGTCAAGGAAGCCATGAAAAACAGTTCCATGGAGAAGGAATATTTTAATATCCTCAACATGTGGAAAAGAAGTTGGAGAAGCGTTTTCACTGGATCTGACAAAGAGGAGGTCTTTGTGACTTGATGATAAGAGCTGTTTCAATGGGCCTTCAGAGTCAGGAGCCAGTGTGAGAAGTGAATTGGAGCTGAGACACTGAAATCAGTGAGTAAGAAATGTCTTTCCCAAAGCATGACTGGGAAAGGAAAGAAAAATAGAGGAGTAATTAGAGGGAATTCCAAGACTTCAACTCTGAAACAGTATGCTCTCACTGACTCATGCATGATTTATTGAAATTTAAGGATTTTTTTTATTTAATGGGAAATATGCTTGATGGTAAATCCAGCTTAGTCACCTTGATAATATTTTGATCATTAATTTTCAAACTTTTAATCTCTGGTGATTAGTAAAACAAATCCAAAGATTTAGGAAGGCAGGTCCAGAATATAATCTATTTGTTTAGAATGGCCATTTGTTTCACATCAATGAATGTACTTCAGATACTTAAAATACGAATTGGTTTCTTCATTCAACTATGCAATTACCCAAGGCAGTAAGTCAGTCTGCTTCTCAATATACTCTGTCCTTCTTCCCACACACATCTGCTGCTTTTAAGGATATTTTAAAGATTCCATCTGGGCAAGACACACTGCATCTCACCTACCTCAAACCAATAACAACAACAAAAAAAACCCCACACCTCCTCCTCAAGGCGCCAGGGCACTTCCTCTCTTTAGTTTTAAAATAGAGTTTCTCTGTAATATTTTATTTAAGGATGTTAGTCTAAAGAAAGATTTTGCTCCTTTGCAAACCAGATAGCAGCTCTCTACTAAAGAGAGGGGGCGTGTAATTAGGAATAAAGCTAATGAAAGATGTACAAGACCATCACAAAGAACACAACAAAACTTTACTGAGATAAGGTTAAAGAAGCCCTAAAGGAATGGAGAAATATACTAAGCTCCTGGAAGGTGCCATGTTGCAAAATGTGAACTCTCCCTACATTGATTATAGATTCAACGTTATTTCAATTAATAACCTAAAGTATCTGGGTAAAATTTGGCAAGCTGATTCTAACATTAAATGGAAATGCAAATAGACGTGAGGAGTAAAAACAATGTTGAAGAATCAAGTTGAGGGACTTATACTACCAGATATCAAGATATAATTTACAGTTATAGTAATTAAAAGCATGGGGCATTTGGTGTACAGATTGATAAATAGGCCAATGGAGCACAGAGCCTAAACACAGACCTACACATCGACAGTCACTTGATTTACAGCAAAGCTGCCACTGCCATTCTTTGGGCTGAAGAATGGATGGATATTCACATTAGAAAAGATAATCTTTGACTCTTATCTCACACCACACACAAAAATCTCTACCAGATGGATCATAAATGTGAAAGGTAAAAATGACAAAACTTCTAGAATATAGCATCGGGGAGTATCTTCATGATCTTGGATTATGTAAATATTTCTTAAAAGGGTAAAAGAAAGCATGCCCAGTAATGAAACAGATTAACAAACCGAGCTTCACTGAAGGTAAGAATTTCATTTGATCAAAAGACACCGTGAAGACTGAAGATAAGCCATAAAGAGAGACCGCCCAAGTTTTCAAACGGGCAAAGGACTTTAACAGGCACTTTATAAAAGAGCTTACTCAAATAGCCAACAAACAAATAAAATATTTGACATCATTAGTGGCCACAGAGATACAAATTAAAACCACAGTGAAGTAGTACTGCGTACTAGAACAGCAAAATGTAAACAATAAAATAAATCAGAAAAAACATTAACACTATGAAGCATTAGTGAGGATACAGAATAACTGGCACTCAACCATTGCTGGCAGGAATGTAAATTTTTAAAGCCACTCTGGAAAACGTTTGGGCAGTATCTACTAAGCTAAACATATCTTATCCTACAGCCCAGCAATTCTACTCCTAGGCAGACATGCACATACTACAAGCATGCTCAAAGACGCGTTGTTCTTAACAGCTTAAAACTGTCAGTGACCCCAAAGTGCATCAGCAATAGGATGGAAAGTAAAGTTTAAACCACGTAATATGGAATTCTATATAGCAATGAAAAAGAACAAAATACTGCCACCTTCTACCACTTGGATGAACCTCACAAGCATGATAATGAACAAAAGCTAGAGAGAGTACAAGTTGCATGATTCCATTTCTATAGACTTCAACAATGTCTACAATGACTGAAGTCATAATGGTTATCTTTGAAGGGCTAATGACATGGAGGGGACACAGGGTGGCTTCTGGGGTGCTGGTGTTTGATATCTTGATCTGGGTGGTGGTTACACAGATGCATTCCCTTTGTAAAAGTTTTTTGAGCTACTCATGTATGATTTGTGCACTTCTCAGTATGTCTGTTATGCTTTGATAGTGAGTGAATGAATAAATGAATGAAAAAGTGAGCAAGTGAGTGACTGAGTGAATAAATTTATAAATAAATGGGACATAGTAAGATGGAGTCAAGTATAAGGAATCATGGTATTCCACACGAATACATCTATAGTCCAGGGGTTTACAAAACATTTCTAACAGCAAATACCTTCACAAGTTAAATACCTATGTGTATACCACACATAAGTGTCTGTTTGGAACAGGCTAAGGGTAGTGCTAATATCCTCATATACAGTTAGAAATGTAATTTTATACACTAGGGCCAGAGATTCTGGGCCCCATTCAGCTGAAGTTATTAAGCAAGAACTTTCTGAGCTGCAAACTGCTCTTCTGGTGTGTGCATGTGCGCGTGCGTATGTGCATGTGTATTCCTAGAAGCAGAGGTTAGATCAGGGAAAAGGAAAAAGCAAGGAGTTCTATTTCACTTGCACTATCACATAGACACCAGAACATCTGACCATCATGCTCAAAAGATATAGTCTTTCCAAGCCTTTCCCCTTGGTTTTCGGTTACTCAAGATACTGTCTTAAATTGAGTCAATTTTTCTTAAATGCTATACAGCAAGTAGAAAACCTTAAAACATTTTCTACCTTCACATTTGTAGTAGAGGAAATCTGGAATGTTTTGAAAGCAGATTTGAGTCTGTGTCTCTCATTCGCACTCTCATTATAGTAATGTCATGCAGGAAACGCAGCAGGGAGAAGCCACGGTGGGATCACCTCTGAACCACACAGAATCTTCCCTGTCCTCTGAAAATACTTTTTCCTCCACTGTAAGGCGAAAGATGTAATTCAGCATGAAAGCTTCTGTGCAGCCATTTTGACAGGTCTAAACATTTCAGCAAAACATGTAACTGCAGTTTAAACAATAGTAATTCCAGCGAATGAGTTTTCAGAGGGTACTTTTATGTAAAACATGCTCCCTGTCTTTTATTTAAGTGGTCCCAGAATTGAATGCAAGTGTTTGTTCTTTGCGTCCCTCTGTTAGAAGAAACACAACCAAACGCATACAAAGAACCATGGGAATTGAAACACACAAAAGATATTAAGTTAAAATTGTTTCCATATGATAAAGGATATTTTAAAGGATAAAATATCCATATGATAAAGGATATTCCAAATATGAAAAAGGATATTTTAGTTGATCTCCAAGCTTTCAGAAAAGACTTCAGACTTGGGGGTTCCTAGGATTACTACAGAAGCTACCCTCCCACCACTGACCCAGAATTCTCCCCTTCTTCCCTTGTCCTTCTGTCATCCCATAGTCTTATTGGTCTCTAATAAGGTCCCACCCCTCAGCTTTTCAGCCACTTGGTACAAAGGCTAAAACTCAGGTAAATAGATGCCGAGGTTTCCATATATGGCCAGTTGGCATATTGTTGGTTGCTTGCATTTTGGGGGGAAAGTTTCCCAGTTTACTTTTAAAGAACTACATTTTTACTTCTAGTTCAAAAATATCTCATTCACTCATGTATCAATATAATTCTGTATCCTCACTACTACCATTACCACTACCAGCAGAAGCAACAACATTGTTTTATAACTGTTTGGGTCTGATGTCCCCTTAGACTGCAATAATTTTGAACTCGGGTTGTGTATTGCTTATTGTATTACCATAACCTAACAGAGTAGTGCATAGTAGGTATTCAGAAAGTTTTGTTGGGTAATCAAGTAAACTAATAAAAAAATGATGAGGTTTTTTATTGCCTTTGTGTTGATTTTTTTTTTTTTTTGAGGGCAGTGTCACCGGCCCTCATATGCGGGACCCGAACTGGGGCTGTTGGCTTCCCAAGCCAGTGCTTAACCACCACACCACTCGGCCGGCCCACGTTGATTTTAAATGTATAATTCTATGACACTTTCTGAAAAAACAGATTCACTGCTAATGGCCTAAACTATTGGTGTTTAACATGTACATAAATCTTCATTACTCTGGTATAATATAAAAAATAAAGTGTCAATCCAATGTATACAGTTTTACTTGTTTCTTTGTTTTAGTTTGTTTTGAACTTCAATGAAAAAAAATGACTACTTTGATATATCTACACCTATCTCTGCTCATAATTAACCTTTGTATTTTATTAAGTCAAATATCTGTTAACCAAACAAAGGTAAGGTGTATCATGGTGATAAAAAATAATATCACCCACTATTATTTTATTTAGGACACTTACATGCAGGGCTCAGATGGTTAAAATGAATACAATGATGAACAATTAATATAATCTTCCCCTGGGTATGTTTTGTCTATAGTCTTTAAAAAATATCCGAAGAGTCCTAAAATAATTTCCATTGAACATCTCCTGGATGTTTTAAGTTATTCTTCTCGCTGAAAAGGTTTGCTCAGACATTAATTCAGGAGCCACGGTAGACGGTTTCTATGGTGGTCATGTGAGACATGCAGTTCTGGACTCTGTCTCCCCAATTTTCAGGGTCCCACCGCTCATGTTGTCTCCAGCCCCTGTAGACCTCGACCTGTTCCAAGCTCCATTCTAGAAGGAATTCAGGACTTTAAGCATGGTCTTCCTCCCCACAACCCTTCCAACTTGCTCCTCTTTTCTCTAACCAATAATTCCCCAGAAATCAGGCTAAGATTGTAGAAGGCAAACAATGGGATTATGTAATTAGAGTAATTCACACAATGCTGTGAATTATTGATAGGTATCACCCTCGCAGGATACTTGTACTTTAATTGACGGGATGTGCTTGCCAGGATTTTTTCAAGCATCAGGTTCAGTGGTCTCCCTAGTATCTCTACGTGTGCCAGGACACTATCACCTTATTCCCCTAAAATAGAAACTGGAAGAATAAAAGCCAGCAACCTGATATCTCACTTTTATAAACTTACCTATGCCAGCTATTTAAAGCAGTTTAATATCATTATAAATAAAAGGTTATATATATATTAAAAAAAAAAAAAAGCTTCTGGGCCAGCCGAGTGGCTCATTGGTTAAGAGTTGGCTTGGGAGCACGAGATCTGAGCAGCAGGGTTGCTGATTCAGATCCCACATGAGGGCCAGTGACGCTGCACCCTCTACAGCCAAAATGGTGAATAACAGCTCAACCTGGAGCTGGGCTGCGGTGATTCACTGGACACGGCGTAGGCTGTAGTTGGGCTGCAGTAGGCTGCTGTAAGCTACCGGGACTGGCCAGCAGCCAGCGAGTGGCCGTCCAATGCCTCAGCCGGGAAGAGCACAATGATCACAATACCAACATGGGCAAGTCCTCCCCAACTAGAGTGAAGAACAAAATGACAGCAACTTGTCTGTTCCCCTCCCCCAATTCCCCAATAAAATCTTTAAAAAAAAAAAAAAAAAAGCTTCTGCGATACACATACAAAGATGATACAAAGTAAAATTCAAAGTTTTATAACAGTAAGCATAAATTAATTATTTAAGGCCATAAACCTTAAGTATGATCATATTATTGTAGTCTCCATTAGCATCTTATAAAATCTTTATGGGGCTATGTATATATTGCTTGCCTTTTAAAGCAAAGGGAATAAAGACAGAGCAAAACATTAAAGGAGTGCTCTTAAAATTAGGAAGCTTTAACTAACATTTTTAAAAATATTGATTCCTATTACCTCCTAAAGTAAATCAATGCTTTTTTTTTTTTTGTAGATTAAAGTTATGGCCAAAATGTCAATTTCTTCTTTTCCTGCTTTCTTTATAAAAATAATTGATGGCACTCTTTTCAAATCACATTGAGATAAAATACTAAAATCAAAAGAACATTTTTTTTTTTTAAGTTGGTCTAACTTTATTGAAATCTCTTACAGAAGACACAATTCAAATAAAACCACTGTCGGTGGTTTTAAGGCCAGTAAAATCTGAGTCAGGTTTTACTACAAAGGAATATAAAATATGTTAATTCAAACTACAGTGTAAAAAGAAATTTGAAAAATGAATAGTATGCCCTTGTAAAATTAAAGATTTCCAAACGATTTTTTCCTAAGCACTTAAAAGCAGTTATAGCTCTTTTAAAAATTCAGATAACCAGTTTCAATTTAATGAGAAAAGCCTACACTTAGTGTAGTGCCAAAGACATTTACATTTGAGATACTTCAACCCCAAGTTTCATAAACTACGGGAAGTTTGGAGATAATTTGTTGCTGGATGAAAAAATTTCACTTATGTCAGGGAAAATTGTACTAGATTAGCCGTTTTAAATGAGCAGAAGTTCATATAATATTAGAGAGAAATCACCTCTTTCCTTAAAAATGCAAAATAAATACTCTAGACTCTCCTTTCTGTAGAGATCATCAGCTCACTTTCAAGGCTCTGAAACTCAGCAAGCACAATTAGGGGAAAAAAACAAGACAGACTTCAACATGAGAATTGGCCAAAAAAACACATTGCCTGAGGTAAGCATTTTGAATTGTTTTTTTTCTTAGGTATTCTCTTGATCTTCAAGCTCTTTTTAAACCCATTCCATTCCCAAGATCATTCTGAAAAGGAAAAGAATAACTGTAGGGGCCTCACAGTAGCTTTCATTGTGTCAAGGTGACGTTGTAACTCGTGTCCACTGATATTTCATCCCACTGCCTACTGACAGTGTCCCCCGTCACCCTTAGAGTGTCCCCCACCACCCCCAATTACAGAGGCTCTCTGTAATACAAACCGTTTTTTTTTTTCGCTTTAGGAAAAATACATCATTTGAAAAATGTGTTTGGTAAATACCCTTCAAGTCCTAAATTTACCAAATTTAGGTAAATTCCTGATATACCAGGGTGCCAAGAAAATTTATACACGTGGCTTGTATTCATCTTTTGCTATCGGTATGTCTTATTACAATTTTAATACAGTTTTTCCCTTCCTTAAAATGTGTATACATTTTTTTGGTACCCTGTGTATAAAGCATGTAAGCAGGTGGTATCCCGTGTCTAAGGCTTATTTACAAGATTTAGGAAGTTCTCTTAATTTTGAAGTTTGCCTTTAGAGATCAGGATTCAACATAGAAACAAATTCAGTTGTGAAACATCTGTTCCTGACTTATAGTAAAGCTATACAACATAGCAAAACTCCATTTATTAAACTTTATTTTAGACTATGGAGTGCTCTCATGCAAACTTACAATTTTAAAAATAATAATTCTAGATCCCGATGTAGACCAGGAACCTACTTAGATGTAAACTAGCAAACACATGTAAAATTTTTTCCTGTCTTCCTAAAACACGTATGGTGTTCTTGACTGAGAGATCAACATCTCTTGCCGAGGAACACAGTTTTTTGACCTGGTAAGAAAATCATTCTGGTGCCTTGACACATGGCCAATATTCTAAGAATGTGGAATTAAAGGCATTCTTTTGAATTCTGTCCTTCAATAATTTTCAGAGGGAAACCATGAAGCAGTTTCCGGTTCCGGAGAGACACTGATCAAAGCCTGGTGAAAGTGGGCAGGTTTGTGCACTTTGGGTAGTATACATCAAATTCAATAAGCCAAAGGAGGGAGTTTATCTGATGGGGCTATCACCACCAGAAGCCAAGTTTTCCATACCCCTAACTCCCAGCTCCGTAGTCCTGCCAATACTCATCTGGTTCCTGGCCCCCCAGGCAGTCCAGGGCTGTGCTGTCCCCTCCCTCCTCAAAGCCTGCATCCCAGGCTGCACGAATGATGGGTCATCCAGTTCCATTTATACCGCAGGGCAGTTTTCAGCATCTGCTCTTGAATAGTATTTCACAAAGCAGAAACCACATGCTGTTGTCTTCATCTGATTCAGGCCCATAATGATTGTCTTTACGTCACCACTTTTGCTGAAGAGTTCATAGATGGGTTCTTCAGTTGTGTAAAGGAAAGGTTTCCAACACACAATGTACAGCTTTTCTTCAGTAATTTTGCCTGTTCGTCACTGTCACCCCGTAAGTGCTGGTCCCGGTACTGGCTCAGTCCCACGTAGGAGTCGCTGGGCAGCACCTTCAGGAGGCCACTGGACATGGCAGAGAGGTAGGGTGAGGATACCGCCACTCCAGGAACAATGAGCCACCAATGTTGGTGCAACACAAAAGAATATTTTTAATGAAAACAAAACTCCACCCATCTCTGAGATCAAAGTAAACAAGCTGGGTCTATAAGCCACATGTGAAGAGCAAAGTAAAGACCTCTTCATGCACAGCTTATAGTTCAGAGGATCCACATGGCAGCTGACACTGGAAGAATAGAAGGTACCAGCACAAGCAGTGGCAAAAACTAAGCTACTGCAGTCAGTGGGTGGCGTCAGGGCCCACGGGTTATATATATGTGCACTGAAAGTTTCAACAATACTGATTGAAGCTATAGAATAGGTAAATACATTTTAAAATCAGTATGACCCCACCGTCAAAACAAACAAACAAAAAATTACACTTGTATGGAATTCAACTGTGGCTGAATTTTCTTCAAAAGCTGGCCACACGTCTGCAATTGACATACATTTTTTTGGTTTAGCACTGGGCTTCCCAAACAACAAAGCAGGTGAAATTCCACAAAGATGCACTTCTAATAAATCGTTCTGTCAGTTAGACAGTAACATTTACATACCACTCTTCCAATTCCTAATTGGTTAATCAGTTGCAAGACCAAATTACACAGTACTGAAGTCAATAAGAAACACAGGCTTGTAAACAACATCACAATGGCTCATTGTACTGTCAAGTTTACTCTACTTAAACATGCTATTTCTATTTGGGTAAAGAAAGCCTCATAATGACACCATTTTTATGAAGGCCTTCATCAAGCAAAACTAACCAACACAATATATTGTTTAGGAGTACATACTACTTTTTTTTTTTAAGAGAGTGATAAACACAAAATTCAGGATGGCAGCTACCCCCAGGCAGACAGTAGAAATAGGGATAGGAAAGGAACACGGCATGGAAAGCAACTGTAGTAGTAAAACTGATTTTATAAATATGCTTAATAACTTAAATACCTATCGATTATACTATTTTATGGTTATCACTGTTTCCACGATTGACTTTTGAGAAAAAGCCTTTATCTTCCTTAGACTATGGAGCGCTCTCTGGAATAGAGCATAGCAAGCCTGGGTTATGCAGAGAGAATAACCTATATTTATTGCTAATTAGAAATTCCTTCGAATGCTCTTTGAACTTTGCCATATCCCAGGCTGAAAAGCTTATGAAGTATGCTGTAGTAGTAGCAGCACATAAAAAGAGCTAAAAAGAGCTTTTAGTTTTTTGATATTTATCACCTTTTCTTTTTATTAAGATTTTATTTTTTAGAGCACTTTTATATTTACAGCAAAATTGAGGGAATGGTAGAGAGATTTCCCTACACTCCCTGGCTGGCAGTAGAGCCTGCCCTGCTGTGATCCCTCACCAGTGGGTATGTTTTCACAACTGATGAACCTACACTGACACATCATAATCACCCAAAGTCTGCAGTTTACCTTAGGGTTCACTCTTGATGTTGTACCTTCTGTGGTGTAGGGTAAATGTATAGTGACATATATCCATTATTAATGTATCATGCAGAGTATTTTAATTGCCCTAAAAATCTGCTATGCTCTGCTTATTCATCTCTCCTCCCATCTCCAACCCCTGGCAACCACTGATCTTTTCACCGTCTCCATAGTTCAGCCTTTTCCAGGATGTCCTATAGTTGGAATCATACAATATGTGGCCTTTTCAGGCTGATTTCTTTCACTTAGTAATATGCATTTAAGATTCCTTCATGTCTTTCCATGGCTTGATAGTTCACTTCATCTTGGTATGAGTCATTTTCCATTGTCTGGATGTACCACAGTTTATTTATTCATTCACCTACTGAAGGATACCTTAGTTGCTTTCAAGTTTTGGCAATTACAAATAAAGCAGCTATAAACATGTGTGCAGGCTTTTGTGAGGACACAAGTTTTCAAGTCCTTTGGGTAAATACCAAGGAGTATGACTGCTGGATTGTATAGTAAGAGTATATTTAATTTTATAATAGATAGCCAAACTATCTTCCAAAGTGGCTGATCCATTTCCAGCCATGAATGAGACTTCGTTGCTTCACACCCTTGTCAGCATTTGATGTCATCGGTGTTCTGGATTTTGGCCATTCTAATAGGTGTATAGTGCTATCTTGTTCTTTTGGTTTATATCTTCCCAAAAACGTATTATGTGGAAAATCTTTTCATATGCTTACTTGCCATCTGTATATTTTTTTTGATGAGGTACCTATTAAGATCTTTGGCCCATTTCTTAATGAGGTTTTTTTTCTTTTTTAGTTGCTGAGTTTTAAGTGTTCTTTATATAGTTTTGGTAACAGTCCTTCATTGGATATGCAAGTATTTTCTTCCAGTCTGTGGTTTGTTTTCTCATTCTCTTGACATCGTCTTTCATAGAGCAGAAGTTTTTTAATTTCAGTGAAATCCAGCTTATCAATTTTTTTCATGTGTCATGCTTTGGGTGTTGTATCTAAAAGACACTGCCAGAACCAAGGTCACTCAGGTTTTCTCCTATGTCATCTTATAGGGTTTTATAGGATTTTATGTTTTGGTCTGTGATCAATTTTGAGTTATTTTATTATTTTATTTTTTTGAAGATTTTATTGGGGAATTGGAGGAGGGGAACAGGGCTAGGGAATCAGAGAAGGGGAACAGGCAAGTTGCTGTTCTTTTGTTCTTGAGTCTAATTGTGGAGGATGTTGCTTCACTGGCCCATGTTGGTATTGTGATCACTGCCCTCTTCCCAGCTGAGGTAGACTGGTTGCCGGCCATTGGACAGCCGCTCACTCTGGCTGCAGGCCACTCATGGTAGCTCACAGCAGCCCACTGCAGCCTTCGCCATCGCCGGCAACTCACAGCAGTCCAGCTCCAGGTCGAGCTATTGTTCACCATTTTAGCTGTAGAGGGTGCAGCGTCACTGGTCCATGTGGGATCTGAACCGGTGGCCCTGCTGCTCAGAGCTCGTGCTCCCAAGCCAACTCTTAACCAATGAGCCACTCAGCTGGCCCTTGAGTGTAATTTTTGTAGAAGGTGTAAAGTCGGTCTAGATTCATTTTTTTTGCACTGGATGTCCAGTTGTTCCAGCACCATTTGATAAAAAGATTTTCATTACTGCAGTGAATTGCCTTTGCCCCTTTGTTAAAGGTCAGTTGTCTGTATCTATTTGGGTCTATTTCTGGGCTCTCCATTCTGTTTCATTGATTTATTTACTCATTCACTGATACCACACTCTCTCAATTACTGTAATTTTATGGTACGTCTGAATTCATGTATGTCATCCAATTTTGTTCTTCTCCTCATGTTGGCAATTTTGTTTTGTTTTTTCCTCTCCACAGAAACTTTAGAAGCAGTGTGTTGATAGCCACAAAATAACTTGCTGGGATTTTTACTGGGATTGCACTGAATGTATAGATTAAGTTGGGAAGAACTGACATCTTGATAATATTGAGTCTTCTTATCCATGAACATGGAATATCTATTTATTTGGTTCTTTCTTGTTTTCATTCAACAGAGAGTTTTGTAGTTTTCCTCATATATATTCTGTAAATATTTTGTTAGATTTATACTGAAGTATTTCATTTTAGGGGGTCCTAATATAAATTGTATTATGTTTTTAATTCAAATTCCATTTGTTCATTGCTGGTATATAGGGAAGTGACTGTGTCTTGCAATTTTGTTATAACCACTTATTAGTTCCAGGAGTTTCTGGTCATTATTTTTTTTTTTTTTGGATTTTCCACAATATTTACCACTTGTTGGTCGAAAACAAGTGTGGCCAACTTTGGTAGAATTAAAATATAATGTATGGTTACTCCTCTAAGTGCTAGATAAAAATTAATTTTAAAAAAATCAAAAAGGTTGTGCTGAAATTTCTCCAACACCTTAAACTGACCAAAAGTTTTTTGGGTTTTTTTCTGTTTTGCATTATGTGCTTTGGCCATAATGAAAGTTTTTCTCTGATCTTTGGCAATTTCTCAAAGAAAGGGATATTAGTTGATCATTTCATCAAGTAATTAATTAGCAGTTCCCCAGAGAGGTTAAAAATTTCAAGAGCTACATACAGTTGCCAGATTGTTTGCATTATTAAGTCCATATCAAACAAATAAGAGGCCCACTGGGACAAATGCACAGAAGATACAAATAAAAACTCATTTAACCCATCAGAACCATGCACCATGGATTTGTGCTACCCTGCAGTCCTGGATGATGGTATTTATTGAGATAGAGAAAATGAAGTAGAAGTAGGTTTGGGAAATTAAACCAACAACACTGATTGTGAGCGTAAGTTTGAAATGCATGTTAACCCTTAAAGCAGAGACATAAAGGAGGCGGTTGGATCTAGGAATATGGAACTCAGGAGAGACTGGATTCATGATATAAATCTGGAGGACCATCATCACACAGAATCTAGGTGAGATCCCCAAGGGAGTGAATGTAGATTATAAAGGGCAGAGGGTTTAGGATTGATTTCTGGGCATGAGACATTGAGAGAGAAGTTAAGAAGAAGAGAAACCAAAAAGGGAAACTAATTAAAAAAAGAAAAACAGCTAGAAAAGTAGGATCAAAGATAGGAGAGTGTATTTTCCCATAAGCCAAGTTTCAGAAAGTGCTTCAAATTGACTGGATCAAATATTTCTGAGAGTTTTGAGTTAAATAAAGACTCAAAATTGGCCATTATAGATGTCCATGCAGTGGTGACTGGCTACCTTAATTATAGCTCTTTCAGTGGAGTGAAGTGGGTTTAAGAGATCATGGGAGAAGAGGAAGTGGAAACTGTATATGTAGACCGTGTTTTTCAAGGAGCTTTGCTGAAAATACAACAAGAAAAATAGGGGGGCACTAAAAGACTCAAGACCAAGATACATTTTACTCTGTTTTATTTATGACGAGAGATAGCATAGTATGTTTGTAGATTGAAGGCAATGAACAGGTGAAATGGAAAATTATATAATACAGGAGGGAGAGGAGATAAGCTCAGGAATGGAATGCTCAGGTATGCTAGAAGTTTTGGAATGTACACATGGCAGTGTTGTCCCTAGAAGCACAGACTGTTCATCCATTTTAAGAGGCGGGAACATGGGGCACAGCTTCAGGTGAAGATAGGCTGGTAGGTCTGAGGATGGGAGAATGGAGAAGTCTCTTCCAATGTAGAAGTCTCTGCTTTTGTTTTCTTATTGAAATACACAGCAAGTTCATTATGCTCTTTGGCCAATATGAAGATTGTTCTCTAAGCGAACACTGAGAAGATCAATGAAGGGATGCCCAAGATTTAAAGATAGAGGAAAACAGATGAAAGAGGCAATGTGAAAACAGGAGATTCAACTGACTAGGGAAATATGGCACACTGTTGGCAGTGCTGAGGGCCCTCCTCTTATTATATTTGTGGTCATAAATAGCAAGCAAGACTAAACAGCACGCTTCTGTGGTTTTCTGTAATCATATCAACTACTCACGTGCAGGCATGAAGAGGCAGGCAGTTGGGTTCAATCAGGATTACAGATTTTTTTAGGCAAAGAAGACTGAAGGCCAAAAGGGATGTGGTAATTGAGGTTAAGCAAGGGTGTGCTTATCATGTTGTACCATGGAATCTATGCTTTAAAAAAATGAGGAAATGAAGAGGGTGATAGGACTGGGAAAGGTGCTACAGCAGAACGCCTACGAGAAATCTTCCCCCTACAAAATAACACAGCAGGCCCCATTTCAGCAAAACACAAGGTTACATCTAACAGGCATTCTCCTAGAAAAGAAAAACCTCTCTTTTTCTTTACAATTTAGACCTTGTGGTACAGGGCTGCTCCCTTTCTATTTGTGCCTAAGGTCACTAATGGCAATTTTCAAAATATGAAATTAGGACACATCAGAATGGCTTTCTGTGGCAAACAGAAATTGGTTCAGATATTTTTATTACAGTCAAATTATGAGTTTACCTTATGTTAACATACGGAAAAATCAAATGTATTAGAAGAAAAATCATTTTAATTTACAACGCTAGGTTGACCTTCAGTAAAAATGTGAAGTAGGAATAAAGGAATCACAGTTGTATTAGAGTATCTATGATATACTCCTATTAACTTCTAAGTTTGATAGAGATCTATGTCTAGATCGAAAAATATTCTGTTTTTAAATATTTTTTTGAAGACAGAGAAGTCATCAGGAAAACTACTTATCAATTATTATCATATATGCACTTATCTATTGACTATCCATATCACAGCACTATATAGTACACACATAAATGAAACCTTAACCCAAGGGGATTCACATCGAGGGGTAAGAAGCTTAAGTCTTCTTTACAGTGACAACAACGTAAGTATTTTTCTTCATTCTATGCTATTTGAAATCACAATTTAATAGCCAAAAGGGAGGTTAGTCTGATTGGATAAGGTCTTTAAAATAAGTTATGCTCATTCTAGATGGGCCTAAATAATGCTGGAATTTATTTTTGAAATAGACCAAAGATAAAAGCATGATTTAGAAAAGATAATTTAGCCAGTTTAGGTATATCAATTTATATTTATTCATGTAAATTTCAGTGGAAGCAGCAAAAGCCCATACTGCACAGATTAGTACTTTCAGGTGCTAATTACAAAAAAATTTTATGTACTCATTAAAGTACTACCTCTACTGGAAAATATTTGCCAACACACATTAGTTCTTCTGTGTAACTTTAATCAGGAAAAAAAGCAAAATACATATATATTTCAAACCACATTAGCTCAGCTAGATTTCTGACTAATAGTTGCTCTAGTGACATTTTAATTTTTAATTATACTATTATTCCTTATAACCTGAGGAAAAAGATTCTTTGGAATTAACATATTATCAATCAGTTTCAAGTACAACACAAGTTTTATATTATGTTTACTTCATTCTTGTTTTAATTCCTTTTCATTTGTTCAATAAAATGGCAGTGATTAAGAGAAAAAAATAAAACAAGGAAAGGTAAATATTTTTTGAAACCTTACATAACTGATAATATATGTCAATAACTCTGAAAGATAATTTGATTAGGTATAAAATTTTAGATCACATTATTTTCTTCTCAAAATTCATAGGTGTTCCTCTGTTACTATCTTAGACTCAGAATCTAAATGATAGAAACTAAATTTAGATGACTCGGTATTGTAAGTCTTGTGCCTTAGCACATAATTTGTTGGAGTACTCTTTGTTTATGATTTATTTTGTATTTCATTTGTGAATACTTACATGATTGGTAATAATTATTTTAAATCACAAACTTTGCCAGGATCAGTCCAGTGGGTGACATTTATTTATTTTGCCTGAGAGACAAGAACCTTTTCAATCCATATACTTCGACCTTTCCCCACAGCTCCCTACCCCAACACTAAGAATTTTTTTCAATTTTGTTTTGGTTATTATTTCTGTTTTAATTGCTATGGTTTGTTTTTCAGAGACAATCAATAATTGTTATTGAATTTCCATTCTCTTTACTATATATCTTCACTTCCATTATTTTGATTTCTTTTTCTTTTGAATTCTACGAGAATTTCTTTGGCTTGTTCTCAGCCTTGCTGATCTGATTTTACTTTTACAATTTTACTTTTTACTCACCCCATTGCAGATTTTATTTCTTACATTTCATTTTTAGAGACTTGCAATTAACCTTATCTCACCCACCTCCATTTTCATCTCTTGCTGCCTTTTCAATTCTCTATTCTCAACTTATAACATTATATTGTTTCTAGGATGCCATGTTCTTTTTGATTCTATTGAGAATTCTAAACAGTTTCCTAAAAAATTTTTGTTTTCCATTATGAACAATTTTCTTTAATATGCTCTTCATGAGGTTTTTCATGATGATATTCCATTTATTTTGTTCTGCAATAGTTTTCAAGGGTTGCATATAGTTTCATCTATTTACTCAGCCTCGGACAAGAAAAGATTTGTCTACTACTACTATTTTTCAACAGATAGGATCTATAGATTGATCTGGGGGGTTACCCTTTTACTTGAATGCTGTTCTTGTCAGGTATATGGTTGAATGATAGTTAATATGAAAAGTTCTAGCTCAATTAAGTAGTATTTTGTAAGTTTCCAGGTAACAAACCTTTGCAGTATTGAAAAGGCATGCTCCTGTACTCATAGGTTAGTTCTCTGTCACTCTGAAGTAATGGAGTACAGAAAAAAAGCAACTATAAATCCCAGAGTACACTACTGCAAAAAGATCTCTTCCTATTAGCAGGAACCTACAACACTTTGTGTATATTACACCTCCCAAGATGTAATACACTTCTTGGTCCTTTTCCTACTTCCTTCCTGCCTAGTTGTTTTCTGAGTTTTACAGTCACCAATCAGGCACCACTTTAGCTGACTTCCATATCTACCCCCCTGGACCAAAAAGAAGTCTTTTCAGATACTGTATCCCTGAATCAGGAAAACGGCTTCAGGGCCATCATCTCAGATTTTAAAACAGCAGATATTGGGGGGCTATCAATTACATATTTGAACACAACTTCAGCAGCCCTGGCTTTCCGGGACTATTCAATAGATTCTGGAACCAGGTTGGTCATAAACACTAAATTTTTTACATTATTGTGAATTTTAATCCTTTCCATTTACACACACACACACACACACACACACACACACACACAATAGGTTCATGAATAACATTTAGTTCAACAATGTATAATTGTAACATTGGTAAGAAAAACATAAATCAATTCCAGCTGGGGCCACTGTCCGTGTAGTGTTTGCCTGTTCTCCTCTGTCCTCCCCATGTCTGTGTGGGTTTCCTCCGGGTACTCCCGTTTCCTCCCACATCCAAAAGCTGTGCACGTGAGGTGAACTGGCGAGCCTACATTGTCCCAGGCTGAGTGACTGGGTGTAGGTATGAGTGGCCCTGAAATGGAAGGGTGTCCTGTCCAGGGTGGATGTCCGCCCTGTACCCTGAGCTGCTGGGAGAGATACCCATAACTCTGAACTAGAATAAGTGGGTCGGAAAGGAATTATCCTGTTTTTATTTATCTTTCTTAAATGTAGTATAGCCCACATTTATTTCAGTGTTTAATATTAGATGTATTTGGGGTCTTTATATAGAAGCTTGGGTTATTTCTGTGAATAGAAATATGCCATTGGAACTTAACTCTTGTTTATATCAATTAGCTAATGATAAACTGGTTTTGTTATATGTCCTTTTGCTAAAAGTTGCAGTTTCCAAGAACCTATTGATGATGTTATGTGAGGTCTTACTGTAGGTAGGTAGGTAGGTAGGTAGGTAGGTAGGTAGATAGATAGATAGATAGATAGATAGATAGATAGATAGATATTTCTCTCATCCACAATTTTCAAATGAAGGAACAAGCCACAGTTACTTGTGCAACGAAACAAGAGGCAGGACTAAACTGCAATCCAGAATGTCTTAATCTAGAATTTGTGTGTGCACTTAATTGTTGGACTTTCTATCCTTTCTGAACACTATCTTTAGGTAAGCAATTAGTTTCATCCTAAAATTACCACAGTCCTCTCAATTCATGGTTGTTGTCCCTGATCACAGGCATGTATGTAATAATTAGAAAACTGTAGATAACATTTATTAAGTACTTGATATGCACCAGACATTGATTTATACAATTAGCATACCTTATTTCATTTAATCCTTACAAATCTATGTGATAAGTACTATTACTATTCCTATTTAACAACAACAAAAATGTCCAAAAACAACAAAAAAATTAAAATATTAGGCCTTAGAGAAGGTAAGAAAGTTACCCAGAGTCAGATAACTAGTAGATGGTAGGGCTGAGATTCCAATTCAGACTGACTCTTAAACCCAAGTGCTCACCTCTTATGCTCTAAAGTCTCTATTTAATAGGCATACAATATGTTGTATATAGTTCTCTGATAAATTGACAGTATATGTTGCTAAGATTCATATGTTGAGAATTATCATTTCATATCTTCAACCATAAATACTTTGTGAAACAAAAATGTTCCTTTATCATATATAATTGGTTGCAAATTAGCCAAAGACTTGTGGTAGGGGATTTAAATTCAATAATTGATTTGCTTTGGTAGACATGTGTGCACTGCATGAGGAGGCATTCTTACCCCATGGCTTCTGGCAGGCCTAACCAACGTGGAGTACTGGCAGGAGACTGGACAGAGGAAAGAAAGGAACTTGGGGTACTGGTTTTGTTCACTCAGTCCTTGAAGGGTCACTGCAGGCTGGAGAAGCACCACAGATTGCTGCTTCAGGTCTCGCAGTGGTAACCTGCCCCAGTTACTGACCCATCCATAGTTTTGTGCTGTGTCTTGTGACTTCTCTGCACCCTGCTCCCTTGTAAATTGTTCCTTCACTAAACTCATTCAAACTATCCAACTTGAGTGTGCCATTTCTTCTCTGCCAGGACCTGGGCTGACACAGAAGTGATCTACTCTGGCTTAGGACAGATGCCTTAATATCTTAGAAGAGAATACTTTCCCATTCTATATGTATTTTTAAGGTCCATCTGACTTTAAAAATAGCAAAGATGTGTAAGTATTAACTACAAAGAAAAGGATGTGTAATGCTATCGCAAACACAGTTTTCCTTAGACTCAGAATGTTGATTTTTCAAATTGGATCTAATAAATCACTCACAACTCAGCTACAGCATAATTTTAATGCAAGGTGAATGGAATGTACAAGCTAACCCATGATTACTATACATAGAAAATTATTCTTGCTCACTTCAGCCATGTGAATTCTATCATAATTACAATGCTCTAGGCACTTAAAGATTTGTGTTTAGTTCAAGTATTTATCAGCCCAAACTAAATGTGCTTAATACCTCTGGGTTTTACAAACATAGAGACAAAGACAGCTACTCACTTATGAGATATGTAATGAAATATTTGCAGGGCAACTCCCGAGCAGGAAACTGTAAAGATGGAGAAATCTGAGTAACCAATTGCGTTATTTTTCTATTTAGAGTGTTGGTGGCAATATTGAGACATAAATATTCTAAATATTGGAGGGAGTGTAAATTGACTGAAAGTTAAGATACTCTCTAAATAAAGTACAGCAATTCTGCCTCTAAGAATTTATCCTAAGGGAAAAATCACAGGTGTGTGAAAAGGTTTATCTATTCCTATGTTCACTAAGGAATAGATATAAACACCCATGAAGGAATATGCAGTCATTAAAAATGTTATAGAAGAATGTACTATGGAATGGAAAAATGTTTACAAAATATTCTAGGTGGCGAAAAATAGGCATTGAAATTATATGCAAGCTACTTCTGGTGCCAGCCAAGATGGAGAAAGCTGATCATCATCACTGAATGCAACTAAAAACTCTGAACAAAAACACAAAGAAAGGTAAGAAGAAAACGCTGAACTTAAACGACACAAACCAATTCCTTGAAAGACATAAACTACCAAATCTCAAGAAAAAGAAAGAAACTGAATAGTCCTATATCTTGAACTCAATCAAATTGAATTTGTAGTTGTAATTTTCCAACAAAGAAAACTCCAGGCCCAGTGGTTTTCAGTGGTAAATTCTATCAAAAATGTCAGGAAGAAATAATGCCAATTCTACTCAATCGCGTCCAGAATACGGAGGAGGAATAAAGCTAGCATTACACTAATATCGAAGTCAGATGAAGACGACGAGGAAGAGAAAGAGGAGGAGCGGGAGGAGGGGCAGAGGCAAGGGGAAGGGGAAGCAATCGAATGCATTCACTCCAGAAATAAGACTAGTTCAATATTTAAAACTCAATCACTATAATTCACCATATTAACAGAAATATGAAATCAAAGTCATATGAGTATATCAATGAATGCAGTCAAAGCATATGACTAAATTCAACACCCATTTATGATTTTTTAAATGCCTTTTAGCAAACCAGGAATAAAAGGAAATGTATTCCAACCAATAAAGGGTATATGCAAAAAATACTATAGTTAACATCATACCTAATTGCAAAAGACTATTTTCCTCCTAAAAATGAAATAATGCAAAGTATCCACTCTCACCACTTCTAGTTATTATTGTTTTAACCAATACAATATAAACATGAAAAAGAAATAAAAGCCACAAAGACTGGAAAAGAAGAAAACTATTAATGGATGACATGATTGTCTATTTAAAAAAAAAAGCAAGAAAATCCCATGGAGTCTACAGCAAATCTCTTCCAATAAGTGAGGTTAGCAAAAATCACAGGATATAAAGTCAACATGCAAAAATCAAATGTATCTCTATATACTAGCAATAAACAACTCAGAGGGTAAAATGTAACAAAATAATACTATTTGTTTCCCTGCAAAGTATAAAAAGATGGCAAATAAGCACATGGGAAGATGTTCAACATTATTAGCCATTTGAGAAATGCAAATTACAACCACAATGAACTATCACTTCACACCAATCAAAATGCTAAAATTAAAAATACTGACAGCATCAAATAACTGGTAAACATCAGGAGAAACTATATCACTCACACATTGCTAGTAAAAATTTAAAATGCTACAGCCACTCTGGAAAACAGTTTGGCAGGTACTTTTGAAACTAAAATTGCAACTGCCATACAACCCAGCAGTTGCCCTCTTGGATATTTATGCCAGAGAAATGAGAACTTATGTTCACATAAAAACCTGTATATGAATGCTCATAGCAGTTTTATTGATAATAGCACCAAACTGGAAACAATTCAAATATCATTTAATGGGTACCTGGTTAAACAAACTGTGGCACATCTATACCATGAAATCAAACTCAGCAATAAAAAGGAACAAACCATTGACACATGTTAACAACTTGGATGAATATCTAGGGAATTACTCTGGGTGGAAAAAGCCAATCGCCAAAAGTCACACTCACACACACACACACACACACACACACACACACACACACAGAGGCACCACACACACGTATATGATTCCATTTATATATTTTGAAATAATAAAATCATCAAGAACAAATTAATGTTTGACTGGGGTCAAACATGAAAATGATGAAATGCACAGAAAATTAGGGATAATTATGATGGAATAAATTTCCTTTCCTAGAGTTTCCTGTATTGTACAGGGAGAGAGAGGGTAGGTGTGGCCATAAAAAAGGCTACAAGAGGTATCCTTGTGGGGATGTAACTGTTTTGTATCTTGATTGTTTCGACATCAACATCCTGATGGTGACATCATGATACAGTTGTACAATGTTACCACTGGGGAAACTGAGTAAAGCATATATAGGTCTTTCTGTATTCTTTCTTACAACTGATATGAATCTACAATTATCCCAATAAAGATATCTATAAAATATAAAAGATTTAAAAAAGGCTGATTTTTAAAAGAACTATGTATAAGTCTAACAAAATGTAAAGGAGCTATATGCTGAAAACTACAAAACATCGATGAAAGATATCAAAAGATCTAAATAAATGGAGAGATGTATCATGTTCATGGATTGGAAGAGTAAATATATTTAAGATGTCAATTTTCCCTGAATTGTTCTATAGATTCAATGAACTGCCACTCAAAAATCCCAGTAGGATTACTTGTAGATATTGACAAGGCTATTCGAAAATTTGAACAGAAGCAAAGTAATTAGAATAGCCTAAACAAATTTTGAAAATTTCAACACTTATGATAAAGCTGCAATAATTGTGAACAGACACATCAGTGAAACAGAATAGAGTCCAAAAATAGATACACAATGTCCTTACTTGGTTTCTGACAAAGGTACAAAGCAATTCAATGGTGAAAGTAGAGGGTTTTTTTCCAAGAAATGGTGCTAGAATAACTACATCTATACAACTATACCAAAAAAAAAAAAAAAAAAAAAAAAGACTCAACTTGACACTTACCGGATACCATACCCAAAAAACTAATACAAAATGGATCATGGGCCTAAATGTAAAACCTGAAAAGTAAAACTTCTGGAAGGAAATAGAGGAGAAACTCTTTGTGACTTTGGGTTAGGTAAAAAGTTCTTAGACAAACACCGAAAGCATATTTCATAAAATAAAAAAATGACTATTTAGATGTCATCAAAATAATAAACTTGTGTTCTGCAAAGGATACTACTAATAAAATGCAAAGATACACTATGGACAGGGAGAAAATATTTGCAAATCACATATTTGACAAAGAACTTTTACACAGCATACACAAGAACTCTCAAAGCTTAACAATAAGAAACGCTCTTTTTTTTCTTTAAAACAGGCAACTGAAAAGACACTTCTCAGAGAAGATATATGTGTGATAAGATACAAAAGGAAAAGACCCTTAACATCATTACTCATGAAGAAATTGCAAATTACAAGCACAATGAGATACTACCACACACTTATTAGAGAAGCTAAAGTAGAAGAAAAATGGACAATGTCACACACTGACAAGGACCCAGGGCAACTGGAACTCTTATACACTGCTGATGGCAAAGCAATATGGCACATCCAATTTGGCAGTTTCTCATCCCGTTAATCGTATACTTGCCATATGACCAATCAATCCCACTCCTAGGTACATACCCAATAAAAATGAAAATTCATGTTCATACAAAAACTTGTATGCAAATGTTTATAGCTGCTTTTTTTAATAATTATCCCAAACTAGGAAAAAACTCAAATGCCCTACTTATGAGTGGATCAGCAAAGTGGTCCATCAATACCATGGAATACTCGTCAGCAATAAAATGGAACAAACTATAGATACACAACAACATGGAGGAATCTAAAATGCATTACATGAAATGAAAAGAGTCAGGCTCAAAGGCTATTCGTTGTATGCCTCATATATTTTTCTAGGAAAAGCCAAACTATAGGGATAGAGAACAAATCTATGGTTCTTAAGATTCAGGGGAGGGTTTGACCATAAGGGGACAGCATGAAGGAATATTTTTAGATGGGTATGGTGGTGGCTACCCGAATCCTATGCATCTGTCAAAACTCATAGAACTGTACACCAAAAAGAGTGAATTTTGCTGTATGTTAATTAAAGAAATTATACAAGCTGTATGTATATAGTGAGCTTTTGTTTTAAAGTATACATATATGGCTCAAAAGGCAAATACTAAAATAGTACCACTGGTAATTCTGAGTGATAAATATTTTTCTCTGTAATTTAAAAATAATTTTTATAAAGAATATGATTTTTCTGAAATCTGACTATACACAGAGGATGCCAAAAAATATATATACACATTTTAAGAAAGGAAAAAAAAAACTGTATTAAAATTGTAATACTCAATATATACCAATAACAAAAGATGAATACAAGTCATATGTATACATTTTTTTTGGCACACCCGGTATATATAATTGCAGTCTGACTATCTGTGTGTGTTTCTGTGTGTGTGTGTGTGTGTGTGTGTATAAAGTTCTGAAATCAATAACCATCTTGAAGCGTTAAAATGCTATGAAGCACAGAAAACTGGGGATAATTAAAATGGAATATATTTTCCTCTCTAGTATTTCTTGTATTGTACAAATTTTCTATAATTCCATGTATTGCTTTTGAAATACAATTTTAAATTACAACAGCCTGACATGTCTAAGTATAAGTCAATCTGAAAGGGCTATACCATTAGCTGACTGTCTTTTTAGAATTCCATGCTGTAATGAACTGTAATGAACATATCCCATTTTCTCAAGATTCAGTGACAGTGTTCTCGCCACTTTGCAAATTCAAGCAATATCTGTAGTTATTCTTGATTAGATTATCCTGATCAAGCTTATCGAAGCTACATTGCATATCTTGCTCCATAATAGTTCTGATCAAGGGATGTCTCACCTTCACAGAGAGCTCTGTGCTCACTGCACTCTGGTAGGATGGCCCTGCAGGCGAGCAATGGCCCTTTGGCTGTCTAGCCACAGGCTGCTAGCCACAAAAGAGAGCTCTGTTGTTATGGAATCCTAAGCAGTAAGATTTTTCCAAGCATGCTTGGATCACAGGAACATCTGATTCAACATGGAAAATTGTACTATTGTTCACGCTTCCACAGAAACATATGACATTTCTGGGGAAAACAAATGAAAACCCTCAAGAGCAGCTACCAATTTTGCTAAATGTTATACCAGACATAGGGAAGGGCAGGAATGGGAACAGGAGTGACCTCAACTAGTGGTCAGATGACTTTCTATAATTTCAATACCAGTGGCAACTAAGAAAGGGAATGAGTGATTATATCCTCAACTCTCTCCCCTGCTCTCACAAAACCAGACCCCCATTTTATGTTTGATCCAAAAGCAACAGTTTCAAAGAAGGTGAAGAGGATTCTATGCAAAGTATCATATTCACAATTCTCCCCTGGATTAGGAAAAGCATTATTTAATCCTTCAAGTTTATGTGGACATTTCAGGGTCAAATCTGATACTACTGAAAAAAAATTTGCACTTTCACCCCCTTTGCATAATATCCAAAAACAAACAAACAAACAAAACCCCACCTCATTATGTTCAATGAGTACTCAATGAACACTTGGCCTTCACAAGACACTCTATGGTTTTGACTGGCAAAGCTAAGTATCATAGTTACATAATGACATACAGAATCCCTTCTCGAGATACTTTATTTCCTATTTAAAATTAAGCCATGAACTAGAATCGAGCATATTTTATTATAAATATATAAGTAAATATAAGACCAATTCAAATGCATTGTTTAGTATACTTATGCAGTTTATTCTGCCTCTTTAACATTTTTTTAGGTGTCAAAAATTCTTAGTATGTCTAAAAGCAAGAAAATGTATCCTCCTGGTACACTTGATCATTTCCTGCTCTTTGAACACCCCAAGCTTTTCAACATCTGAGTCCTTATTTATCCTTCTGTGGTTTTCTTAAATTCTTTTGCAATACGGATTTAGACAACAAAAATAAGTGCCGAGATTACATTACCTTAAACCTCTACAAATATGCTTTCGCCTAATCAAAATATAAGACCATGCCTTTGGCTTTCATAAAATCATGACATAAGAAACATCAACTATAAGAATATTTCTATATAGTTTGCTAAACACCACTCAAAGGCATTATCTACTATGCTTCCTGATGTTCTTTGTATGACGATCTGAGTAATAAATAACCTTGAAAAGACAGTGTCTAGAAAGAACTATTTCTCCTGATAAATTGCTGTGCTCCTTTACACTAGCACTAGGGACAATGCAACCAAATATATATCCTTTTTTGCCTTGCTTGCCTGAAGATTAGATAAATTTGTTTCGCAGTGGCAATATATAACCTATCCCGGGTGCCTAATACATACTTTTCTCCTTTTTTTAATTATGTCACAGTAAAAGTCACCTTCAATATATTTTGAAATGTGTTTAAATGTTTTCAATACAGTAGGCAGGATTAATATACGGAGACTGTGTCGTGCAAACTATTCCATATTAAATGACAAAACAGAAATGGCGTGGCCTGGGGCAGCATCTATCACACTAGAATGTGCAGACGAACCACCTAATGATCTTATTGAAGTGTTGAGTCTGATTCAGAAGGTCAGGGGTGGAGCCAGGGGTCCCCCACTTCTATCAGGGCCCCAGATAAGGTCAGTGCTCGGATCCTCAGACCACACTTTGAGGAGGCAGGGCCTAAACAATCTCCTGTCCATGCAGGAATGAAAAGTCCGTACCAGAAGAACAAGGGGTAAAATGCAGCCTTAAGAGATGATGATACCTCTGAAAAACGGTGGATACCGCAAACTAGAGCAAATGGGATAGCCAGATTTTTGTTTCAGTCTTCAAAAGTCAAATGTCCTACATCCAGCGTCAATATTAATTTAATTTTTAGTAACAAATGTCCAATTCGTGTTCACAAGTTGATTCTGGCTCATGTGTGTTAGACATTCTACCATACACATCTGAATCAAGTTCTGGTTGATATATTTCCAAAAAATCCCTATTATTTCGAATGTTTTAGGAGGAGCTGGACAAGCAAAGAATGCTCCTTGAAAATTTGGTGAGAGAAAGTTCCCATGGGTTCAATACTTACAAACACTATTATACCCCAGCACAACTCTAAGGCCTTAACATGCACTTGCCTTTTCCTTTTAACTTTTTTATGCTGGGTTTATTCTGAGCCTTCATTTTTATCATCTTTGGAGCCAACTGTTATGTAATTTTGTGGGGGGTAGCAATTATCCTTTAATTAGAGATAACTGAATAAATCTGCCTCATGTGAAAAAAATTCATCAGCTGTAATAGCTGTTAAGAAAATATTTGAACATTAATTCATTTAAATTTCTTCCTTTCCAGCTTATTTCCAGTTAAGGGTATTCCTTCTCCTAGCACGACATGTTACATGATAGTCTCTAAAATACTTTACAGTAGAGGCCTAGTTTTTCCAATGTTGTTTTTATAGATTCTCATAGTGCCTCTTGTTACATTATGTCTCCTCTGCGTAGTTTAATATATATAGTAGGCAAAAACCTGTGTTTTCATTAAGTCTAAAATTAACCAGTTATCTAATGTACATAAAGAACTAGTTGAATCACTACATAAGTACATTTGTTTTTTTTCCCCAGGTCAGAGGATTGAAAACCAAGTGTACTAGCTTTCTATTGCTGCTGTAACACATTACCTTATATTTAGTGGCTTAAACAATATGCAATTATTTTTTTATAGATTTGGAAGGCAGAGGTCCAAAATAGGTCTCAATGGGCTAAAACCACGGTGTCAGCAGGGCTGCGTTCCCTCTGGAGGCTCGAGGGGAGAATTTATTTCCTCATCCTTTCCAGCTTCTAGACAATCCCCACATTCCTGGGCTCTGGCTTGGAGGCTCCTTCCTTTATCTTCAAAGCCAGCAATGTTGCATCTCTCTGTGACTTTCTTCAGCAGTCACATTTTCCTCCACCTGACTCCACTTTCACCTCCCTCAAGAACCCCTGTGATTACATTGGGCACACCTGGATAATCCAGGCTAACTCCCCTTTGCAATGTAACTTAACAGAGTCACAGGTTCTGGGGGTTAGGACATGAGCATCTTTGGGTACCCATTATTCTGCCAACCACAATTTCCATTTACTAATGAATTTTCTTGAAGCATGTTAGTTCTCTTGGAGTTTTTCAATGCTAGGAAGAGGAGCGGTTGGGGAATAACAGTATAAAATTACTGAGAGCCACAACTTGCATTTCAGTTTTTAACTATGAGCTCTCTTTCTATTGGGATGACTCTCATACTCAAAAAGACATGGATACAGCTGGAATGGCCACTGCCACATATTCATCTGCTCCTGGAGACCATGTAGCCTGAGATTCCCAACTTATATTCTGGTAAACTGATGCCATGGAATATGGAATTGGACTGTGGCCACCAGGATAAGCATCCAGATTCTCTGCAATCCAAGCCAACTAGAAAACAGGGCTTCTCATTACAATTTTGAGAAGCTAAATTAAACCCTCTTCCAAAATTGCTCTAATGAGCAAAGAATCATTAAAATTGCTCCAAACACTAAGCAATAAAGTTTATTCCATCTTTTTAACAGGAAAAATGAAAAGTTAAATGGGTAAATTATAGTAGCCTAATCTTTTCATGCCATTCCTAGGGATTGACAGGTTGGTTGTTTTAACAGCTGTACAATGCTTAAGCTCTGGAAGACTCTAAATCTCTCTTAAAAAAAAAAATAACATGTTGTATGAATGTTTCTCTGAACATATTCTAGGCATACTTTCTTACAGGAACTCTTGATTAAAGATAATTATTATATTTCAATCAGAAGCCACAGAGAGTAAGAAGTTTGAATGATTGGCTGAAGGCCCTATACAAACTGAAATACGAAACAAAAGTTTCAAATTTGAATTTAGGCCTGAATTCTGATAGACAAAAATATATCTGTGATGATTATTTAAAATAAGTAAGTCCAATCATCAAATGCTAAACTATAAACTATATGACAGCTTAAGTAGAGTCAAATTGGCTCTACTAGTTTCATGTCACACAAAGGTCATCATGATACATTGTTTCCTGTGAGTCTTGCTTTTTAACCCAGTAAATAAGCAACGCCAATGTCAGAAGCAGTCATCTCTCATGGATTAACTGACACCTTCACTTTCTATCCCTCTCACCTGCTGACCCCTCCTCTGCTTTCCCCAAACTATTATATTTAATGCCAAGTTGCTTCTGAGAACTGTTCATAGTTCCTATGGCTCTAGTGGAGTCTCCATTAGCATTTTATTTCAACATTGCTCCTTGATAACACCCAAAAGGGCCAGCTCTACGTAAGACCTGACGAATGGGATACTGTAGTGATCTAAGAGGAATTGTGTTCACATAGCCCCTTAAAGAGATCTGAAAACCTATGCACAAATTTTTAAAATAACATCTAAACATTTTCAACGTAAGTTTAAACCTTTGAAAAAGGGGCATGATTTCTAATGTTCTGATCCATTTTTATCAGAACTTCAGAGATGCATATTTCACTCATTCCATTGATGGAAAATGTCGGCTATATAACATAATTGGCAGAGTCAGTCCTCATTGATAAGCCAATCAACCAAATAAGACGTCCCGTCAAAACAAGTCTGACTTCGTTTTTAAATACGAAGCTAGTCCTGGTGACAACTATCTATCTGTCTTCTGAATTCTAAAAGGAACAGATAAATGCAGCACAAAGCCCTGTCATATGCTCGTCCCTTGGATGAATGGGGAGGTAGAGAAAAGAGCTGGCAAGGCATCACCCATGTTCACAGGCAGATCAGTTTCAAGAAAGAGATGAAAGTTGAGGATCTGAAAATTGAAACCCTTGAAACACTTTATGCCCTGGGAAGTCTTGGTGCTCTGGGGTATGAGCATAGTTTGAAGACTGCTGGGGAAAAGAACTTAAATTCCTCTCTGAAAGTATCTAACATGATACAAATATAAGGTGGCATTTCTAAACTAAAACGCTGTGACTGCATTTCTTTGAAGAATACTAAGCCTTTGGAAGTGTCTTAAAACAGGTATTAAGTTCTCATCATCAAAATGGAGGGTCAACAATTAGAGACGACAATCTTCCTTGAATAGGCAACCTCAGGATTGATCCTGGACTGGCAGTTCTGGCGTCCCAGGAGTTGGTTCTAGTTTCTGTAGTCCTTAGCATTGGTTGCTTTTGTTTGAACCCATACTTGATCATCTTTTAGTGTTGGGCCCAGTCTACATTAGTCATCTAGGTTCCACCCCATGTCATTTTTGGGTGTATGTTCACGTTCTGATTCTCTGGCTCTTTTAATGTCTGAAGTGTGGCTATGTTTACAAAACAAACAAACAAAAAATCCTGATGCCCTGTCCAGGCTATCATGTTGTGCCAAAAGAGGAGCTGCTTATGCAAACCACTGCAAACATTTACATGGGAAGAAAGGTGTCAAGTCACACTGGAAATGCATTTTGAAAAATCTCTCTCCACTCATGTTTCTTGGGTAAAAAGGGTGTAAGGAAATTACTGACAATGGGCAGAAAAAAAAAAAAAAACCAGATGCAAAAAAGACAACTTTATTAGGAGCTTCTATGTGAAGAGGATTTTGTTCTTTTCAGAGGAAGTCTCAAGTAATTCGACAGTACTCAGTTTCCTTAGGTGCTGCAACTTGATCCCACGATGGGTGCTCTAGAAAGCAGGTTGGGGGCGAAGGGGTCTGAGGCCTGGCCCCTCAAGATCAAGGGCGTCCAATCCATTTGCTTAAGTTGAGAATCTTTCCGCGTTACCTCTTAGCAGTAGGTCTGTGTTCCCCTCCAAACACCCCACCGCCGGGCTGCAGCCCACCTCCACTCGTGCCCCAGTGACCGGGTCACGCTGGGCGGTGCACAGGGGTTGCTGTGGGGGCAGCCAGGCCTTCCGACGCAATCGCCGGGGGAGAGGCGAGGACAGGGGTGGAGGCTGCAGGCGCGCTCCCGAGCAGGTGCTCGCACACCCACCAAGGCTCGGGCTCGGGGGCAGGGCAGACGGGAGAGGGGGAGCACGGCCTTACCAGATCAATGAACGTCAGGAATTTCCAGCTCCCTCCGTAGGTCTGATGAGAGGGCATTTCGATGGCCTTGTAGTTGCACAGGATAGAGCAATAAGACAGCAGAATCGCCACCCGCAGCACTTGGCAAGGAACGAGCGCCATGTTCGCCAAAGGCCTAGGCTGGCTGGGCAGCGAGGAGGCCGGGCGGAAGGCACCGGGTGCGCGCCCGTGGGAAGCCCGGCGCGGCGGGGCGGGGCGGGGGCTGCGGCGGGGCTGGGCGGGGCTGCGGCGGGGCTGGGCGGGGCCGCGGCGGGGCGGGGCGGGGCCCAGAGACTAGAGTGGGCGGGGCCGCGTTGGCGGGCTCTCACGGCGGCCGCGGCCCCGGCGGGAGGCGTGGCGTCAGCTCTGTCGTCATCTCCGTCATTCTGCTGTAGCGTTTTCTCGGGGGCCCCTGGAGACCCGGCCGGGGACGCCCCCTACGTGTCCCAGGAGTGTAGAGGGGGCGCCCCCCGAGGGCGACCAGGGTTCGGGAAGGGCGCTTCGTGCGCTGGGGGCCGCCGCGGGTGCGGGAGCTCTGCCCTGAAGGAGGGTGGGGACCCCTGTGTGGACCCCCGTTCCCACTGAGGGATTGCTGCGGGGGTCCCTGGGGTGGCCAAGCGGGGTGCTCGGTGCTGAGAAACTGGTTGAGGCGTGAACGTTAGGGGGTCACTCGGGACACCAAATAGAGTGACTTGCTTTATTTTGGACCTCATTGGCTTTTTAGGGTCCGACTCCTTTCCATCACTATGAAATGCTCTTTTAAATTCTATTCCAGTCGATGAACTGCCCTGCACTTTCCACAAGAGCTTCATAAATATCCTATTGATATTATAGGACAAGACCGACTGTGAACTTTTGACAAGAGGTTTATACATAAAAGTTGGTAAAGAAAGTGTCAGATAGCTGTGGATGCCACAAGATGGTCTTGAGTGTAAAAGCAAATCACTCCGCGTTGGGATGTAAAACCCGTGTGTGTGATACTCCTTGTTAGAGAGTTAAACTGCTTTTGCCCTTTTGCTTATTTGTTTTTTTTCACTACACTACACATCCAGGGCTTCATGGAAGGGAAATAAATAGAAACTGGATTCCCTTTGCCTTCCAGTAAATGTTGTCACCTTGGAGTTGCATCAGTCTGTGGGTAGCATTGTTTTTGTTTTTTTAATCATGATCACATTTCAACCTACCAGATGCAGGGTCAAATTATGAAAAGAAAACAGGTATTTCCTGTGGGTCCATTTAAAACAGGTGTCCTCTCTAAATAGTCTCTGAGTCAGAGACTGTGGTGGAAGGGTGCAGGGAAAGCAGAGTGTGAGAAAGTGTCACAACTCATGAATGTTTGCCTGAATGTTTGCGATCAAGCTCTAAAAGTAAATTTTTAAAATTGGCTTTGAAATTATGCTAACAGAAAATTATGCTAATATAAATCATCATTATTGACGATTTATAGTTTTCATGTAAAAGTTGGGTCTATTTTTTTAAAATTGTGTATCCATGTTCATAAGATTTCAAAATTAAAAAGTAGATCTAGTGAAGATCTATCTTACTAGGCCCTTAATGAAATTTTATGAGTTCACGTGACATCCTTTTAGTTTGATATAGCTTCCTACTTTGGAATTTAGAAAATTGTTAGTAAGACGCCCTGGCCTCATCATTACGAAATATAGTAGTATTTTCATAAAGCCATTTAAAGTTTTCTTTTGTGGTCAGTTTCTTGTTAAGTAAATAACACTTAAAAAAGCATTTTGAACCTATTCTAATGGGCTTGCCTCTCTTATTTTGTGATTTGGTAAGACAGTGAGTTTTGTGGGTTTTTTTTAAAATGAAATATTTCCATAAACCTTGACTCGAATATTTTCTGAAAATATCAGTCCACAATTTTGGGAACTTCTTGGTAACTACGTATTAACCTGTCCAGGTTGCTCTTTTTGCTTCTTAGACCTCACCTAATAATATTAGTTATGTTTTAAAGGTATTCTTTGTGATAAAACAATCTACAAATGGATTGTTTTTCTACAGTAAATAACACAATGGGGTATATTGCTTTTAAACTTCACCCAGTAGAAGGTTGTCCCTTTTTATGAACTACAATATTCACTGGTAAGTATTTACATGATGATTCCATATTTGAGTTACAAAACACTGGTTTTCATTGTATAGAAGAAATATATGCATATTACTTATTTATCTTCTTCATTCTACCACAAAATTAGTGGGGGAATGGAGGAGAATAGCTTTATCTGGTGAGTTTCATGGAAATATGTTTCCCAAAAGAAGATTTCAAGACCCAGTTTTAACTTCCAGTGACATTCGTGTTCTTGCATTATTATACTAGCTCTTTTTCTTAGTCTATAATGGGCTGAAGACACTTTTCTTCAAGTACTTCTAAAAACTGATACAGCTCTTTTTCTTTTTTTGTTTTAGTGAGGGAGAGAGGATGATGATGATAAGCTTTGCTAATTTATAATAGGAAATGACAGGGACCCCTGCATCTCCTTTATGCTGTATTCCAAGAAGCCAACTTCATATAACCATGGGTCTTTGCTTAAAAATGCATGAAGAGGGGCTGGCCAAGTGGCGCGGTGGTTGAGCGCTGGCTTGGGAAGCCAGCGGCCCCGGTTCGGTCCCACATATGAGGGCCAGTGACACTACGCTCAAAAAAAAAAAAATGCATGAAGAGGAATTGTGTTCATGCATAGCCCTACAATATTCAATGTTTATGCATTTTCTTTGAATTGGTTTTTACATTCGATAAGCATTTTCTAGCAAAATCAATCTATTTGAGCAAATTATTTTCCCCACTCACATTTTTCTGCACCACAAAGGTAGAGAAGTTGAGATGTGTCTGTCTGAGAACTTTGGGCTGGGAAGATCCCCTTGGTATCACAGGAATGATACCTTTGGGTTGCTTTTTTCCCCTTTATCGTAGAAGTAGCATATTTATGATATTAAAATAGGAAAGTTTAAAAAAATTACCCAACTCTCATCAACCAGAGAAGACACTGCAAGCATGTCAGTACATGTCTGCCAGTCTCTTTACAATACAGACTTCGCCAGCTATACCATGTAACACTTTGCATCAAGCAGATTTTTTTCTTGCTTGAAATTTATTAAGAATGTTTCTTATTATTTAAAACTCTTCATAAATCATGTTTAATGATTGCATAGCATTACATAATAGGAACATATATTTTGCTTAAACTTTTCTCTGTTTTTGGATATTTGGGTTGTTCCAGCTTTTTATCATTATAAATACACTGTAATGTATGCATTTTGAGAGAGCCACTTTTTAAGGATTATTTGTAGTTTACAACCAGCTAAGAAACCACCCTTTCATACCCTAATGAGTATACTTTTTTCACACGTGTTTATATGATTTGAGCCAAGAAGAGCTCTTTTGCTATATAGGGCAGTTGGGAAAGATTAAGATATAAGTGAAAGAAGTAGGTAAAAAAAAAAAAATCATTTTTTTTTCAACAACTGATGCTCATTCCAGATTTTTTAAATTGCCTTAGGTACAAAACATAGTGCCAGTGCATTTAGTTAGATTTTTCACTGTTAGGCATGAAGAGTTGTTATTTACAGGCCAAATGAGCAGCAGCTAAAAGCAGTTGTGCTACTGTTACTGGCTGCAACAGTTTTTGCTGATTTACAGATGGACTGTCTGTGCTGTCGGGGACTTAATATTAAGTCAGGAGATTTCTAAATACCAGGGATTCTGTGGAGAGTCATTGAAAAGCTTTTGAAAAAGTGGTGTGATTAGGTCAGAGTCCCCATCTATGTCTCATATGCATCTGAAAATTCCCCTCATGGCCTCTGTCTCTGCATTTCCAGGGTTGCTTAGTCGTGGACATATATCCAGACAGAGCACACCCCACACACAGGCTGTGGAGTAAATCCACTTTGACAGTTCCCCTTCAGGATATAGGATGTGGTCTTCCCGCTCTGAACAAGCCACGTGTTTAGCTTATGGTGATTCAAATTCTGTATGTTCTCACTGTACTCATTTCAAAAGCTTCCTCAAAGTTGTCTGGTCTGCAGTAGTGTCCCCAGCCTCTGGAAACTGGACCCGCATGATATGTTAGAAACCTCAGGACAGAGCCAGATGGCCTGGGGGGTGCCAGTCTCTTAAAAGTGTTAAAATATCCCTGGAAGTGTGACAAGATGAAGATAATCCATTTATCATAATTCTACTCAGGAAGGAGACTGTGTTTTTGGAAGAAATGTGTTCATAAGCTACTTTGGTGGATGAGGTGACTGGTGAGAGAGACCACCTGACGCATTTGAGAGGAGCACTAAATTGTTAAATTTCTTCTCTCCAATGGGTGTCAGGGCAATGGCAGAGTTTTTTGTTTTGCTGAATGGAGTATAATATATATAGGAGTTTGGGACTGACACTTAGCTGCTCTGAGGAGTAGAAAAGAGGCAGACCATCACCACCAGGGGGTCTTTCTTCCCCACAGCCTTCAACCTCTGGTCTCAGTACATGTTAAACAGATAATTAAAAGATAGTTCAGAGGTCTTCAACTCAAATCCTTCAGAGATCAGGCATGTATCATAGTTAAGTAAGACTAGATGTAAGGTAATAGGGCATGATTGAGTCTATAACAAACTAGAGTAAATGCCCTACCTAATGTATTTTAATTCAAAGTTTTAAAAATTCTGTCAGCCAAAAAAAAAAAAAAAAAGCTCACCTGTGTGCTAGAGTCAGCTGTAGGTAGGGAGTTTTGGATTATCCTTTTGAAAGAGGCTGTGCTAACATTTTTCCAAGGGTGTCCACCTTACCCAAGGCCTATCCCTGTAAGAGTTCTCATTGTCTGTAAGAGTTAAGTTTACTTCGGTTGTAGCTGACAACCCTATTCCTAAAGCAAGCTGGAGGAAATCATGAAGACAGGTCAAAAAGCACATGTAGCCCATCTTTTAAGGAAAGTTTGCAGAAGAAGCTGCCAACAATTCCACCTTCACCTCACTGGCCAGCATCCTTCCATGTGACCTAAGCTAGAAAAAGCAGCCTCCATCCTGGCGCTGCTCATCCCAAAGTCAGGGCTCCATTTTTATGCAAGGGGGATGTTATGGGTTGAATTCCATCCCCCAAAAAGTTATGTTGAAGTTCTAATTCCCAGTTCCTCAGAAGGTGGCCTTATTTGGAAAGGTAATTAGTTAAGAGATGACATCATACTGGGATAGGGTAGATCTCTGATCCGAGATAACTGGGGACCTTATAAGAAGACAGACACACAGGGAGAATGCCACAGGAAGATAGAGGCAGAGATTGGAGTAATGACAAGCCAAGGAATGCCAAGCATTGCATTGTCACCAGAAGCTGGGAGGAAGGCCCTCACAGACCCTACTGACACCCAGATTTCTACCCTCCAGGACTATGAGACAATACATTTTTGTTGTTTTAAGCCATGCAGTTTGTGGCGCTTTGTTAATGCATCTGTAGGAAACTAATGCGGGGAGAAAATAGCTATTGGGAGAGATCACTAACTGTTCCTACCACAACATCCAATGAATAGTCAAATTCCAGGAATTTGTTCTCTGCCACATTTCTCACATCTGAGCCTTCATTTTTATTTCTACTGCTGTTGCCTCATTGAATAAACTCTGTAACCTGCATCTGTCCTTGCATCTCCATATCCCCTTAACATCACCAATGAAATTATCTTCCTGAAGCTATGGGTCAGATTACATTATTCTTGTCCTAAAAAATAGCCACTCCCATGGCATCCAGGAAATCTCACTTCCTTAGCATGGTGTTCAACGTCTTCCATGGTTAATCTGACCTTAACCCAGTGTTCCAACTTCCATTATTTCACCTTTTCAAATCATGAATTCTGTTATCATAGGAATACTTATTTTCCCCCCAAAACTCAATGTTTGCTTTAGCTCTTTCATTCCCCTTGGACACTAATAATTCATATCACCTTCTTCATCAGTTGAATTTGTACTCATCTCTCAAGGCCCAGCTCTGGCAGAAATTCTCTAATGATGCCTATTCTTGCAAATACTTAGCCAAGTAGAAAGCACTTTTATATTATACTAAATGGTGGTCATGGCATCTTCTCTTGATGGGGCAGCCAGTGAGCTTCCCCAGCACAACCACCATCATCTTCTTGCAGGAGAATGCCCTGAGATGCCCTTCCCATGGAACTAGCCAAACCATAGGGGGCCTACTCATCAGAAAGCATTCTGTCTCTTTTATAAAATGGGAAGCGTACTTCCCAACAGTCTGAGATTATGTGAAACAGCTAATTAAACTACTCCCTTGGGACCTAGACTCTTTGTCCATCTAAGACAAGATTTTGGGGGAACTAGTAGCTTCTACAGTAAAGTGATATCACAGAAGTGTGGAATGTCGGGATGGTGAGATGGGTTGCTACTTCTTACCATATAAGGCAACTTATTCCCAGAATTAAGGGAAGCTAAAATGTCTGCAGTCTGTTTATTGGCCCTCTGTGTTAGTTATCCTCAGAGCTAGTGAAAAGTCCATTTTAGAAACTAGTACAATAAACATCCAGCACAAAAGAGGAGTTCAACAAAATTAACCAAACACCATCATTTTGTCTTCAGGAAACATGTGATTTGCCATGAGAGATGTCAGTGTCAAGCAGTCCTGCCAAGTGCCAGGAGCCAGTTTAAATTATTTGTGAAGTTGGCCAACTGAGAGCTGAGGGAGTTCTCACTTCCCTCGTCCTGACAGAAGACGCTGGTACCCAAGTGGGCCTGCTGGATACAAGTCTAGTTTTGATATCTTGTTCCCTAGGAGCTAAGCATCCAATTTCCATTCCTCTCAAAAATTCACCTCTCCAAAAAGGCAGGTGAGTTGCTTACATTGCTGACAGCTAGACTCTGAATATAGAAGAAGATATCAGACCCATAAGGATGTCTGGAAGTTTACCCGGCAATGCAGTGATCTCTCTGGGCCAAGCCACATTTCTGAGGAAAGTCAGAAACTGCTGGAAAGACTTCTGAGAAATATTTCACTACCTATCCCTGTGCTTCCTGTTTCACTGTGTATGTGACAACTGGAGCTGCAGCAGCCATCTTGTAAGCATGAGGAAAAGAACCAGATAATCTCAGAGATATTCGCCCAGACATCAATACACCTGCCAAACCAGTGTCTGCCATGGCCTCCTTCTAGACTTCTTGTGACGTGAGAAAAAATAACCCCCTATTTGTTTAATGCAGTGTAATAGAGTGTTCTGTTACATGAAGCTAATTGATATTTGGGGTTATTTCCTGGCACACTTCAAAACGTGCTTAATCACAGGACAGTGGGATATTATGAAGGAGACGATGGTTCACATTTACGTATGTTTTAATTTCATAAGTACTTATATAACACTGTGGGCCAAGCTCTAATCTAAGCACTTCACAAATATGAACTCAGGTTATCCTCATGAGGATGGTTACTATTATCTCCATTTTACAAAAGAGGAAACAGAGGCACAGAGACAATTAGGTGAACTGCCAAGGTCATGCAGCCAGTAAATGGCAGAGCTGGGATATGAAACTATGTGTACTGGATTCTTAATGATTACATCTCACTGCCCAATGCAGCCAGTCATTGCAGAATCTGATGCCCCTTCTGCTATGGAGGAGCTGTGTGATTTTGATTTTGATTATGTTAAATTTCTGATGGCCATTCATAGACAGCTCCTTGCTCCAACCATGTTAATGTCTGACAAGAGTGTATCAGACCAGGCAGAAACAACACCTGTCTCTGAGCATTCTTTAAAGACATTATTGTCTATTCATAAGGATGAGAAAATTTTAGAGAATTCCAAGAGCCACAAATCATCTCATAATAATTTCCATAAAACTTCCATTATTGACAATCTTTTTGTTATTATTTGATCATGTCATTTAATTTCATGGTATCTGAGGCATCTGAAGTTATCTTTCAAAAACTTGAGTTGTATCTTCTTTAAATGAAAGCTTCATCAATATCTATTTATGCCCCACTTCTTCATTATTCCTTTAAAAAAAACTACATTTGGTCACCAGATTCATCCAATAATTATATTCAGTTTCATTGATTTTCCAGAACTGCATAATGATATTCCTTTAAGTTTTGCATAAATCGATGATTATTTTCTTTCAGAACAGTATTCTTTTCTTCTACCTCAATATATATGGGAGGTCAGACATCTTTATATCAATAGTCACAGGATGATAGAATCATCTGTTTGGAGGAAAGCTTAGAGCTCACCTAGTGCAGGCCCTTCCCTTTATAGATGATAAACGGGGACTCAGAAGAGTTCAAAGACTTGCCTGAAGTCACACCATCAGCAACAGAGCTGGATCTGAAACTTTCCTTGGGTAATTTTTTTTCTTTTTAATCTATTTGAATTCATCATTGTATTTTTTAGAGCAGTTTTAGTTGACCGAAAAATTGAGCAGAAATCACAGAAAGTTCCCACCTACTCCCTCTCTCTCCACCACATGCTGTTTCCCCCTATTATTACAATCAATCTCGCATGAGCATGGTGCATTGGTTACAACTGACCATTATTACTAGTTAATATCCATGGTCACATTCGGGTTCATTTTTTTCCATTGTACATTCTATGGGTTTTGACAAATGTATGATGTCATGGATCCACCAGTAGGGTATCAAAGAGAGTAGTTTTACTAAGGCCCTAAAACTGCCCTGTGCTCCACCTAACTCATCCCTCACTTTCTTTTCCTGAGTCCCTGACAACTATTAATCCTTTTACTGTCCTGTAGCATTGCCTTTTCTAGAGTTTTATATTGTTGCAATCATACAGTACATAGCCTTTTCAGACTGGCTTCTTTCACTTAGCAATATACATTGAAGCTTCCTTTATGTCTTTTCATGGGTTGACAATGCACTTCTTTCTATTTTTAAATAATATTCCATTGTATGGATGTCTCACAGTTTATCCATTTACTTAAGGACATCTTGGTTGCTTCCACATTTTGGCAGTTATGAATAAAGTTACTATAAACATTTGTGTGCAGATCATTTTGTGGACATAAGTTTTCAATTCATTTGGGTAGACACCAAGGAGCACAGTTGCTGGATTATATGGTAAGACTATGTTTAGCTTTGTAAGAAACAGCCAAACTGTATTCCAAAGTGGCTGAACCATTTTGCATTCCCACAGGCAATAATGAGACTTCCTGTGGTCCTATATCTTCATCAGCATTTGGTGTTCTCAGTGTTTCAGATTTTAGCTATTGTAATAGGTCTCTGGTGGGATTTCATTGATGTTTTAATTTCACAGTTCCTAATAACATATGATGTTGAGCATCACCTATGCTTATTTGCCATTTGTATATATTCTTAAGTGAGGTGTCTGTTTAGATCTGGTGGTCATTTTAAATTGAGTTGTTTTCTTATTGTTGAGTTTTAAGAGTTCTTTGTGTATTTTCCACACAAGTGTTTTATCAGATATGTTTTGCAAACATTTTCAATGAGTCTGTGGTTTGACTTTTCATTCTTTAACAGTGTCTTTTGCAGAGGAGAAGGTTTTAAGTTTAATAAAATCTAGCTTATCAATTCTTTCTTTCAAAGATCTTTCATGACTGTGGTCTTGTATTGAAAATCTCATTGCCAAACCAAATCACCTCAATTTTCTCCCATATTATCTCTAGAAGTTTTATATTTTTGCAGTTTGTGATTAGGTCTATGATCCATTTTTAGTTAATTTTTCTGGAAGAGGTAAGGTTTAGGTTCATGTTTTTTCCATGTGGACATCCACTTTTTCCAGCATATTTGTTGAAAAGACTATCTTTTCTCCTTTGGCTTTTCTTTGCTCCTTGGTCAAAGATCAGCTGGCTATATTTGTGTGGGTTTATGTCAGTGTTCTCTATTCTGTTCCTTTGACCTACTTATCTATTCTTTCTCTAATGCTACACTGTCTTGATGACTGTAGTTTATAGTAAACCTTGAAATCAGGTAGTGCCAGTCCTCCAACTTTGTTTTGTTTTGTTGGCTAGTCTAGGTCTTCTGCCTTTCCATGTAGACTTTTAAAATAGCTTTCCAAAATAATTTGCTGGTATTTGACTGGGATTACATTGAATAGATATATCTTGTTGGGAAAAACTGACATCCATCTTAACAATATTGAGTTTTCCTATCCATAAGCATGGAATACCCATTTATTTAGATCTTCTTTGATTTCTTTCACCAGTTTATTTAGTTATCCTCATGAGATCTTGTACATTTTTGTTAGATGTATACAGAAGTGTTTTATTTTTTTATGGTGCTAATGTAAATGATGTTTTGTTTTTACTTCCAAATTTCAACTGTTCACTGCTGTTACGTAGCAAAACAGTAGACTTTTGCATATTAATCTTGTATCCTATAAACGTGTTATAATTATTTATTAGTTCCAGGAATTTTTTGGTTGTTTCTTGGGGATTTTTTACTTAAATAATCATGCTGTCTGTAAACAAAGATAACTTTATTTATTCCTTCCTGATCTGTGTACCTTTTATTTCTTTTTCTTGTTTTATTGCATTAGCTAGGACTTCACTATAATGTTGAATAGGAATGATGAGAGGGAATATTATCTTGTTCTCGACCTTGGGAAGAAAGTATCTAATTTTTCACTATCAAATATGTTAGTAGGATTTAAAATATGTTCTTTAAGTTGAGAGAGTTCCCCTATATTCCTCCTTTGCTAAAAGTCTGTATCATTAATGGGTGTTGGATTTTGTCAAGCACTTTTTTCTGCATTTATTAATCATATGATTTTTATTCTTTAGCCTATGGATGTGATGGATGACATTAATTGATTTTTGAATGTTGAACAAAATTTGCATGCCTAGAACAAATACCACTTAGCCATGTTGTATAATTTTTTTTTTTTTTAATTTGGGAATTGGGACAGGGGAACAGCATTGGGGAACCGGAGAAGGGGAATGGACAAGTTGCTGTCTTTTTGTTCTTCAGTCTAGGTGTGGAGGACATTGCTTCACTGGCCCCCACACCTTGGTTGGTATTATCATTGCGCTCCTCTCGGGTGAGGCAGATCAGTTGCCAGCCTCTGGATGGCCGCTCACAGCGTCTCTTGGCAGCTCACAGCAGCTGCTAGCCACTCACGCTGGCTGCCAGCCACTCACTGTAGCCTATGGCAGCCCACTGCAGCTGGGGCTGTAACTATGCCGTCTCGGGGACTCACAGCAACTCAGCTCCAGGTGGAGCTGTTGTTCACCATCTTAGCTGTAGAGGGCAGTGTCACTGGCCCTCATATGTGGGATCCAAACTGGGGCCTCTGGCGTCCCAAGCCAGCTCTTAACCAACACACCACTCGGCCGGCCCAGCATTGATTCTTAAAGCACCATTTGTATGGGGAATGGAAGGGCGATGAGGAAGAAATCTATAGTTTCAGAAGGCATGGTATGTGAAGTAAAGCTTAATCTTGGTTAGTGGGAATACACATAAGAGATATACTATGGGAAATGAATTTTAAAGACTGGGAACTATTTCTCTACCCTACCTCTCCAGCCTTACTTCTTATCATCTTCAATATGAATCCTGCACTGTGAATCTAGCTCAGAAGTTGGCAAACTTTTCTGTAAAAGGCTAGGTAGTGTTTTAGGCTTGCAGACCATAAAGTCTCTGTTGTAACCACTCAACTCTTTTTGCCCTATACCAAAAAGTATCAATAGGCAACAGAGTAGTCCCCCCTTATCACAGGGGATATGTTGCAAGACCCCCAGTGGATGCCTGAAACCAAAGATAGTACCAAACCCTATATACACATATACTGTTCTTTCCTATTCATATGTACATGCCTATGATCAAGCTTAAACTACTCTTGCACTTTAGAGGCCATTATTAAGTAAAATAAAGGTTACTCAAACACAAGCACTGCAATACTACAACAAACTGATTACCAGGAGGCTTTATAAGTGACTGTCAGAGGGGTAGTGTATACAGAGTAGTGTATACAGCATGGATATGCTGGAAAATGAAAGATTCATGTCCCAGGAGGGACAGCAAGAGATTTCATCCCACTACTTAGAATGGTGTACAATTTAAAACTTATGAATTGTTTATTCTGTACTTTTCCATTTAATATTTTCAGACCATGGTTGACCTTGGGTAACTGAAACCATGAAAAGTGAAATTGCGCATAACAGGAGACTACTGTATGTCAAATTAATGGACATGGCTGTTTTCCAATAAAACTTGACTTATGAACACTGAAATATTACTTTCTTATAATTTTCACATCATAAAATATTATTATCATTTGATTTTTCAACCATTAAAAAATATAAAACCATTTCTTAGCTCTCAAGCAATCCAAAAACAGAGGGCAGACAAGATTTGACTCCTAGAACATAGTTTGCCAACACCTATTCTAATCCAAAAGACATTAACAATACCAGCCATACTAAGGTAGACATTCTGCTTATGTTTCATATCACTCCATCCTAAGTACCTCTCCCAGCACCAGACCAGAAAGGTGTGCTCACTTCCACCTCCAAGTCTCTGCTCTTAATTTTCCTGTAATACACTCTTCTTTACCTTTTTAATTTCTTGTCCTTCAAGTTTCATCAGAATTTAAGCTGCTCAGAGGCCTCCTTCATTATACCTTATTAATTTGTCATTTTGAGAATGATGGTGAATAAAGGTATCACTCATCCTGGTAGGTGCTCATATTACATCTACTATTACAGTATTATGTAATACCTTACAATAGTATAATGTTACTGCTTCAGAAATAGGTTTTCTTCCCTAAACTGTCTATTCCTCAAGTACTCGTATATCCTATATTTCCTTTATATCCCAGATAGCAGTTGGCACACTGTTAAAGCTGAGGTAGATTCTTAATTTTTTTAATACTTGGTATCACAAAAAAATGATTCAAACTTAGTTTGAGAACAAATAAGTTTAAAAAGTAAAACCTTAGAAGGAAGGAATCTTATTAATTGAGGGGATCTTGTTAATACTCTAAGAAGTTAAGTATATAATCAACCACAACTTTCATGCCCTGGGAGCCCTAAAAAAAGTTTCTGAATTATAGCATTACTTAAAAATTTAGAAAACAGAGACTTAAAAAAGTCTAATTTTAAAGCAACTGTAATTTTTGTGTAATGTCTCCAAGTCTCTTTTATATATGTTTTGATAGTTATAATCAGTACATATATAACTGTTGCCTGCTTCTCACTTCCATCTTATCCTTTTGTCATGTTACCATATGGTCATTCTTATGTCTTCATGGTGCAAGTTCAAGTAGGGCAGCATGTCATAATTTACATAAACACATTCCAGTTAATGGACATCTGCATGGCTTTAGAATTTTCACTATTAGAACTGGTGCCTAAAAAACTGTAAGGACAGGTAACAGACTAGTGATTACCAGGCAACAGGTGCTGGGAGAGGGGCTGACTGCCAAGGGACATGAAGGAACTTTTTTGTCTATCTTTATTGTAGTGGTAGTTAAATTACAACATGATTGTCAAAACTTACACAACTGCGTACTAAAAAAGATGGATATTATTGTATATAAATCATATTTCAATAAACAAATGACAAAAAAATTAATGCATACCTTAATAGAATCACAAATGTGATAGCTTAACACACATCTTTAATTCACTTCCAAAGGAATTATAAAATCTTTTAAAAGTTCCACTTTTACAGTATTCTTCCTAACACTGGAATTAATCTTTAAATTTAAATTTATATTACCTTTATACCTAGTTATAGAAAACATTTTTCCATGTCTGTCCATAAACTTTATTTTCTTTTATGACATGTCTAATCACCTCCCAAAGGCCCCAACTCCTAATACATCATATTGGGCAATAGTATTTCAACTAATGAATTTTAGGGGGACACAAACAATCAGTACATATCAAGTACCCCCTCTTTATCACTGGTAATTTTTCTTTTTTCTGGAGTTGGCTTTGTCTGAAATTAATATAGCTGTTCTAGCTTCCTTTTACTTAGGGTTAGCATGGTATGTCTTCGTCTAATTCCTAGATGTTAATTTATCTGTGTCTTTATATATAAAGTGGATTTCTCATGGACAATATATGGTTGAGGTTTTTTTTATCCACTCTGATCATCTCTGTGTTTTAATTAGTGTATTTAGATCATTCATGGTTAAAGTGATTATTGATGTAGTTGAATTAACATTTACCATATTTGCAGCTGGAATCTGTTCATTGCCTTATTTCTTTTTTTGTCTTCCACTCTTTTTCAGATTTTTCTGATTTTAATTGAGCATAACTCCTGTGGAAGACAAGCTCACACACAGTAAGTACAGTATGGTACTAGTTATTAGTGATAGTATATAAATGAATAGAACACAGGTTGAAAGGATGTACAACAAATCAATGACTAAGGTTACCACTAGAGGTGGAACTGGAGGAAATTGCTTTATATACATTATATGACTTTTTTGTAATAATAATGTATTCATATGCTACTGTGTAATTATATATATGAAAATTAACAATGCATACAGGAAATATGCTTTGACTCATGCAATAAAAATATAGACCATACTATAAAAAGAATCAATTTTTCATTATCACCTAGAAATAAAAATACAATCTTCTAGGTAACTCCTGCAACAATGAGGGAGAAAAAACTGGTAACATAATATAATTGTATAAGATGTAGCCAAATTATACCTTAGAAAAACATTTATTAAAAATATTTTAAATATATAACTCAGGAAATCTTGAAATATCGAAATAAATCAAAAGGAAGAAGAAAGAGCTAAAAGCAATGATTTGGAGATGAGAAAGCCAAACATCAGAGTTTATTGATGAAAAACAATGAGCTATTATTTGAAAACTGTAAAAACAAAGCATATTGAACAAACAAATTAACCAACTCCTGGTAAATCTAGCCAATAGCCAAAAGCCAATAGCCAATAGCCAATTAGGAAAGAGAAAACACATTTAAAAATTATAATTAAAAAAAAAACTACACTTTCCTGCAGATAAAAGTTTTAAATAGATCTTTTTAAAAGAAAATGCAAACAATTGAATTTGACTGAATAAAATCTAGGAAGCCTAAGTAAATTAATATCAATAGAAAAGCTGAAAATTTTGTCAAAATTCTACCAAAATGGCTCTGGGCCCTGTTGGTTTTCTCCAAAAATTTTATCAAATATTTTAAAATCTTAAATTCTGTGTTATTTAACTGTATACAGCTTTTAAAAAGCATAACATTGATACAATAAACCTGATATATCACAAAACCATGGATATATTAATAGCAACAGAAAGTAAGTAGAAGAAGCAGTCAATTCAAGGTTAATATACAAAACTCACTAACAAGTTAGAAAATGAAATGGGAGAAAATACTCATTAGCAACACTAATTAACATACCTAGAAATTCCAACAAAATGAAACACACAACACCTTTAATAAAATAAGAAAAGCAAACTGAAATAAAGAAGAAACATAACCTAGTTAGAGAAAGAGTATAAAGTGATAAATTATAATAAAGTTTTTGAAACTACAGTTAAAGCTAAATGTAGCATTTTCTGAACCTTGAAAATATAATTTTAAATTTCACTCAGAAAAAGAATAAATTGGAACAGCCAATAAAAATATAAGAAGGATAAATGAAAGCTTTACCTGTAAATTATTAGAGCATATTATAAAAATATAGTAATTCAAACATTCTGATACTGATAGAAATACAAACAATAGGTCAATATACCTTAATTTGTATGAGAACAGATATATTGTTCAATAAATGGGTCATGAAATTTGGCTATCCAATTGGGAAGAAATGAATTTATATTCTTACATCACACACACACAGATAGTACCATGTATTTTTTGTTAGTACATTTTCATATATGTTGACACATATAAACACAGTCAAAAAGCAGGAAGTATATATATCAAATGTGATCAATGGTTTTCTCTGAGAGGTGGGGTGGAAATTTTCACTATTCCTTCCTTTTGAGTGAATTTTTCAATGATGCCCATGTCATTTGTAATTAGAAAATATAAAACAAAGAAAAATGAAAATTAAAAAATATATGGTACAAATGAAAACTCAAAGGTGAATTTGTGACTAGTGCTGACTTTAAATGCCAAAGGAGATCAAATTTTTCAAGAAAATTACTTAAGCTAGTCCTAAATCTCTGGAATCGGATTGGTGACACAGAGTTTTCCCTTCTCTTCTCCACTGGTTTCTCTGGGATTATCTGCTGCTCTGATTGATGACAGTTAGAGGGCTTTGCGTAGGATCAAAACGCCAGTATGTGGCGCCAGAGAGTCACCAAGCCCCAAACGAAACAGCATTCTAGTGGGGTAGGGTCCCGCCCTCCACAAAAAAGGAACTGGCACCTGACCAAACAACAATCTGACCTATTGAGCGTCATTCTAATCACCTCAAAATACCCTTCCATTGTCCCATGAACCATTATTGAAGGCCACATATGATGACAACAGCTATCAGGTAAAACCACATGATGCACCTGCTAGTTTGGGCTAAAGAGATGCTCTAAGGATGTGAACACATATCCTAAGTGTCACAGGACATTGACTTGTAGGGAATGAAAAGAGTATTATAAATTAAATTCGATAGCTCTTTTGGAACACAGAGCACTTTTCATAGAAGCAGAAATGCCCTCAGAGAAAATAGATTGTAGCCCCAAAATAAAGAACTTCTCAGACTATACAACTGAACAGGCCTCTTCCCAGAAGACGTTGTGTATCTTTATAGTACCATCTTCAAGACTAACAAATTTTATTTCCTTTACAGTTCTATAAGTTTTTGGAGAGAAGATTTAAAAAGCAACACCATCATTTACACTATTAAAATTTCTGTGCATATATGTACTTGTACAATGGAATTAGATGGGAGAAAAATCCATATGGTAGTAAAATTATTTTATATATTATTAACTAGCTGGGGTTTCAGCTAAGTAAGAGAATCATGAATTTTTCTCAGCATTTCCTTTTAAAGAGATAATAAAGTCAGGCTAGAAAGGATTCACAATATTTTGCTGGAACAATACATGATAAAGTCCAGGTAAATAGTTATTGGCACAAACTTGTCTTTCTCCTTAAAGGAAGGGAAATTTCAAGAGTAACTTCGCAAACAAAGTACTTTTTATAGAGTGAAGGCAACACTGTGCAGTCAAATATGCATTTGACTGGGAGGTAAAATCTTGGAGTTAGGCCAAGTTCTGCTATTTATTAATACATGGAATTGTATAGCTCAGGGGTTGGCAAACTTTTGAGATGGAACCGCCAATCCTGTCACTCACAACAATTTAAAAATTATTTGAGAGCCATAAAACAAATGAAATCAACATTATGTGAATAATATCCTTTAAAAATTTTATAAATGAAACTATGATAGTTTTATTTTCATTTTCAATTTTACTTCAGAGCCACATGTATGTACCCAAAGAGCCACATGTGGCTCATGAGCCACAGTTTGCTGACCTCTGGTCTAGCTCATTATGACGGCCTCTCCAAACCCTGAACCTCGATTTCCTTATCAAAAAATGGGACTAAACTAGATGTTTATAATGATCAAATATAGTTGCAGATTTTCAGCAAAACACTGCAGGGTGTATTTATCCAGGTTACTAATTCACAGAAAGTTGATAAATAATGATAGAATGGAAAAAGGAATCCAAAAAGACCAATTTAAGTAAGAATTTCAGTCTATTAACATGAAAGAAAGAAGAAATGGGAATGAGAAGATGCAGCAGAAGGAGGGAGAGGGTAAAAAGAAAAATAATATGGAGAAATGAGGTCAAGAAGAAAATAAAGAAGTGAGAAAGTAAATTAAATTTAGAATGATTTCAAATTTTAATCTAAAAATTAATCTTTATTAACAAAAGTAAATTTATTCTGCTTTTTTCAATAATACTGCTTTTTTCAAATGAATAAAAGTATTTTTTCAAATTAATATTAGTATATTTGAAGCCATAGTATATATTGTTCCTTGTTCTAAAAACAATACAAGAGAGAATAGTAGGTAGGAAAATGGGCCAGTTTTTGTATATGATATACACAAATAATGTATTAATGTCATATTACTGGGAATATTTTGAGTTCCATAATAATAAAAAAACTCAGATCAAATAAATTAGAAATGCTGTTTCCTCACTGAACAGGGAAAAGTGTCTACAAGAGGAAAAAAAAAAGTTAAGGAGCTTGATTGATTTTTTTTTTGAGGGCAGTGTCACTGGCCCTCATATGTGGCACCCGTACCGGGGCCACTGGCTGCCCAAGCCAGCGCTTAACCACCGCGCCACTCGGCCAGGCCAAGGAGCTTGATTTTTTAAAACTAAACTTTTTTGAATAATTTTAGATTTACAGAAAAGTCCCAAAAATAGTAGAGAATTGCTCTATATCCTGGACCCCGTTTCTCCTACTGTTAACATCTTACATTTTATGATGCTTTTGTATCGAATAATATACAACTCACACATTCTAATTAACTAAAGTCCATACTTGATTCAGATATCCTTGTTTTTACCAAGGATTTTTTTCTGTCCCGGGATCCCATTCAGGATACCATATAATGCTTAGCTGTCACACCTACTAATTTGAGCCTCTGTAACTCCCGGTTCCCCATAGCCTGACCTTCTGCCTTCCCATTTACTAGAGCAACTGCAGCCCTGGGTCAGGCGATATTTAAGCTGCTCTAGTCCTGCAGGCAGAAGCCTTCACCTCAAGTCCCATCTTTGTCAAGTGGACTGAACCCATACTGAAGGCTTCTACTGAGGCAGCAGATCTCACCTGCAGTACAGGCTTTCCACGGTGCTCTGTCCCAGCTACTGCTTTTCTGAGCCCGGGACCTTTACTCTTTATTTGACCTGGGATAAAATATATCCTACTGAACTTTGACTTCTACACTCATGCCCAATTCATGCCTTCCCTTCAGTGCCATGTTCTGAAAAAGCAGTCTTGTCCTGAAACCCACCTTTGTAATGTAGCCTCTGATTCTAAATTTGGGTTTGTGCTTTAATCTAATTCAAGATCTTTGTTAAATAATCTATCTGGTTCCCCCCAGAAACTGGGAGCTTGTTTTAGCCATGCAAATCCCTTACCAGATATTGGAGTCCTTGAAATCCAGTCTACCAGCTAAGGCCTTGCTTCCCCTTTGGACACCGGGATGCCCAGGCGCTAAGGACCCACACATTTATGGAGACACTGGTATTGTATCATGGATCTCCACTCTCAACGCAGTCCTCTAACACATGTGCCAAGGCCTCTCTAGATGGAGATAGTGATTGTCAGGGGCCCCCGGGGGTTCCTGGCACAGAGGTGGACTCAATCAATTTTCTCCAAGTAAATGCCCGTGAGCCTAAGTCCAGGCTATAAGCTTTGGAACCTGGGTCAGCTTTCCCAGGGGACAGAGTGGGTGCTTCTCCTCTCAGGCCTGACTCCTCCCTGCCTGCCCTGCCTCACTGTGAGCCATTGGCCACAGTCTCCAAATGAAATATGCTTTTTTAATTGAACAACTCAGCAAAAAGGGGAAACCTAGTCTTTGAATGAAAAACAAAACAAAACAAAACAAAAAAAACCATGGAAAGATTTGGGGGCTATTTCCTGACTTTATCTAAATATGTGTTAAATTCTACACGCCATTTTTGTGATTTTGCTAACCAAAATTAGAATAACAACTGTCTTGAACAGTGATCTTTTCTTCTATAAGGCTACAGAAGTCACAATTGCCAAAATTGGTCAAAGTAAACCATTTGCTTTAGCTTTCTTTTACTGGACATGAAATTAATATGACAAAAATTTGAAAATCAATTAAAAATATCTGTAAATACCCAAACCACTGTTTATGTTAATTTAAAATTCCATTCTTTTATCTAGCAAGAATGGTTTTAGTTTGAAAAATCTGAACAAGTATTTTTTTTTACCCAATTCCCCAAATCAGATTTAGCACCTAATATAAACCAAAATTCTTATTACAATTTTCTAGAATAGGCTATGCTGATAAGCACAGTCCAGAAGGTGTTTTTCCTAATATTGCATTCATTTGAATTTATAATTAATGTTTATAATTATTTAATAAAGTTCTGTAACTATTTGAATATAGTGTCACCTTTGTATTCAAGTGCTTCAGGAGTCTAGACAGGATACTCTTATTTGTATGATAAATAATAGATAAAGAATTAGTGTGCCATTTGCTGTTAATGTGATTGATGGATTCCCCATTGCACTATTTCTCTGTTCTCATTTTAGCTCTGATGCGAATGGTCCCTGTCATTGTCCAATGCCTGCAGAAAAAGTAATGGGGCTCCTCATGTTTCTTAAATTTGTGCTTTTTGCTTTGTCATTTCACAAAAAATGGTGTTAAAGATGGAATGGTACAAAATGCAGCTTCAACTCAGAACCTTTTTTGCTCTGTTACCACTTTGCTATATAAAATTAATTTTTTCAGAGGCAGAATCTTAGGGCTATTTAGTGGGAGGTGTGAAGGAAGAGAAAGTAGAATGACTGGGTTTACTGAGGTGATGCAGAATGACAGAGCCCAACTTCTACTTCCTCCTCTGCAAGTTCACAGAGCTTGTGAAGGGTGACGGTAACCCTGAGGCTGAGAATTTCAGGAAGACCTTGGAAGACTGAAAAAGCCTTCTGCCCATCAAACAAATATCCATGTATCAGCTACTCATATTAATATTTGAAGAAATCTATCATATGCTTGAGAACATCCTTGGTTTGTTTCTACCGAGAACAGTTCACAAAGAATAGCCTTAAATTGAATATGTACTTATAGAACACATAATTTTATATATATATTTTATATATATATATATCATAGATTTTATATATATATTACATAGATATTATGTATACATATATTATACATATATATGATGAAAACTGGATTAAAATTTGAGAAACTATACCCATGATTACAGAATATAAAGCACTAAACAAACCCAGTTTCCAGATCTTGGTTTCTAATACTCTTCTCCAATAAAAGGAACCAGAGCCCTTGGAGAAATGTATCAAATCAACAAGCATATTGTACACTTTAAACTTACACAACATTAAATGTCAATTTCACCTCAATTAAAAAGAAGAAAGAAAAAACTGGGGGATTTTACCAACCAAAATTATAATAATGATTGTCTTTAACAATGGTCTTTACTTTTTTACATTTCACATTTTTTACATTACTATAAAGCAGGGTCTTAATACGTGTTAATACAACTTTCTTATGTGCTCCATGGATTAGAGAGACATGGTGTTTTAAACACTGGAATCTGGAAATTTGGAAATTTGAGCTCTAAATTTGGATTTATTTGTGTCTTCAATAGTGTATCTAAGCCTCTTCACCCTTTGGGAATTTTCCTATATGTGAAAGGCCACCTTCTATCATCAAATCATGAGGCATTCGGGGAAAATGATGTGTTCGCTGACACTGTGCCCTGGCAAAGGGTGCAGCTGAGTGCTTTCCTCTCATTCTAACACATATTACCTCACTCATCTCCACCACCTCCTAAAAGGCAGATAAGCAACAGATGTTCCTGTTACAAACAGTCATCAGATGCAGCAGTGGGATGAGCAGGCGCAGTGGGATGAGCAGGAGTTGATGTGCACACCACGTGGGAGGAGGAGCTCTCCTAGCCAAGGATAAATCCAGGGTTACAGTATCAGGTAAAAATGCACTTGCAGAACATTCCAGAGAGGGAACTCCTCCACTGCCTCACTTCTGGAGGCTATTCAAGGACAACTTCTGGAGTGGAATGAGAGACTGCGGCTCACATGACTAGTTTATGAAGCAGCAATGACACGACACCTGGAGAAAATCCAGGAAGAGACCCAGAGCAGCACCTTCTCGTCCCCCTTAGAGATTTCACAGGCTTTCCCATTTCAGAGGGAGCATTTGAGGGGCGGGAAGCTCTTTATACCTGGCAAGTTTAAGTTAATTCTAACCTGACTGAGATGGACGTAGAGGAGATTCCTTCCATCTCTATTTTTAAAAGAATTAAGTAGTTTAAAAAAAATCAGGGCCCGCTGAGTGGCGCGGTGGTTAAGCGCTGGCTTGGGAAGCCAGCGGCCCCGGTTCGGGTCCCACATATAAGGGCCAGTGACACTGCCCTAAAAAAAAACAACAAAAAAAAAAACACCCCACAAACAAACAACAAAAAATACCCAAAACACTTAGAAAAAAGACATGGAAATGTAGAAATGCATCCAATACAATGTACCCCTAATAAAAATGTCAGGATGCCTCTCTCTCTCTCTCTCTCTCTCTCTCTCTCTCTCTCTATATATATATATATATATATATATATATATATATATATTTATGCCAACCGGGGTGGGAAAATGTGGCAGTATACATACACTTTCTGAGAGTTTTTTCATTTTTATAAATGCCTAGAATCTTACCTAAGTAGCCTCAGGTTGCGGGCACTCTTCAAGTATTACGATTTCAGTTACATACATAACTGATTTCAGTTATGTAATAGTATACATTTTCATGTTAGTGTTGAAAAGTGTATGAAATGATGTTTAAAGATTGGTTAAAAATTCAGGAGTCTTTCTGAAAATTGAGTTTACTGAGTGAAATAACTGGTGTGATAGTTGTTTCTTTAACGTTGTGACAAAATTTCCCCTTTTCACAGAAATTGCAGTGGAAAATGCCTCTGAGTGTCTCCACCCCATTTCTCAGTGCAGAAGAGACTGAAGATCTCTTTTGGTTTCCCTCACAGACAGAGGTTGTTGAACTTCAACTGGAGCTCAGCCAGACCTTTTCCTAAGCTAGTTCCTAACTCGCAAACCATTTGGGACATCAGATACCTCAGTCCTTGACACCCTAAACAGTTCCTCTTCACTGTGGTTCAAGCCCACAATTTTATGATATTAGATATTAGCTCCATGGTCCTGCTTATAATCCATGTCTGAGCATTCTGTCTGGCACCAGCAAAGTCTCACATGGCACTGTAACATCCCTTGCCAGTACTGAATCCAGTACCAGTTTATAGTATGTAAAACACCAAGATGTGTTCCAGCTGGTAAAATTGAAAGCCAACAACAAGTTTTACTGTAAATCCAATCATCTGATGGAAACCCAAGCTTCCACATGTCTTTTCTTTTTCTATTACCATCTACTACTACTCAAACTTTTCCTGGACTAATATTTTATGATTGACTTTAAGTGGTGGAATATAAGCTCTCATTTTCATTTATAATACATTAAACTATTTCCTAATAAAAGAAACCAGAACTCCATAGAGAAATGGTTGATTCCAGGGCTGAGACAAAACAAAAAAAAAGTGCAAGGTAAATCTGGAATATTTTGTGGTACTAGAAAATAAGTAGGTGCTCAAAATGATGGGAGTATGTTAAGAGGATACAGAAGTGAATGTCTTGACCTCATGGGGTATTCAAGTGGTTGCCTTATTGAAGGTGTTTTCTTTTCAAGGGTCAATATTGTCAAGGGAATCTCTGTGGAAAACATGAAACTTTCTTGTTATCATTACAAAAACAAAAGATTGGGCAGACTATTTCATGTACCCAAATTTTCAAAGAAATTTTAGTAGAGCAATTCTTTTGAAATTATAATATTTTGGGACACCAATTACATATGTCATGGTTCAGAATGCATTCACATATTTTAAAACGGTTTTAAAAAACAATATTTTCTTACTCTATTTATATCGTTAGTTATTTTTTCTGTAAGCTGCCCACAGCTCAAAGGAAAAAATTGTTATGTAGAAGAGGAATAAAGGGCATCTTTAGGAAACTTAGAAAGGCTCAAAATTCAATAAAAATCTCTATCTACCCATCTACTCTAACATCTCTATGAGGACCCAATAGGTCAAATAAAAAGCATCACTAGACAAATAGAAAACTAACAAGCATAAAATAAATATTTGTAATAAATTCATTGAAAAAAATGTAATTCTTCAGAAAGAAAAAGGAGGTATTGAACAAACAAGTTTTACCATTATCACATGGAATGACCCAGGCATGTAACAGCATTCTGTTTACACAGAGAGATCTGTATTCTACATCTTTTACACCAAAACATTCATATATTTCTTAAAATATAAAAGGGGAGTCCATAATTATTAAATTACTATGTATTAATAATTAATTTGATGAATGGACATGACAAGCCCTAAATTCTATAAAACTTTATCAAAAACCATTTTAAAAAATGTCATAATATACAGCAGATCAAAGATGGTGGAGTAGATAAGTGCTGTGCTTGCCCCAACCCATGAACACATCAAAATTACAACTAAATTATAGAACAATCAACTTGGAGAACCATCGAAGTCTAGCTGAACAAAGTTTTATAGTTAAGGATATAAAGAAGAAGCCACGTTAAGACTGATAGGAGGAGTGTAGGCATGAAACCAGCTGATCCCACACCCACGTGTGATAGTTGAAAATCAAGATATCTCAGCCGCAGAGGTTCCCCATGTAGGAGCAAGCAACCCCAGCCTCCCACACCAGGCTCCCCAGCCAGAAGTACTGGTGCCAGAAAGAGGAGACCCCACAACTTCCGGCTGTTAAAAACACTGGGGATTCCGACTGTCCATCCGGTGAAACAGAAGACTGTGGGAAACCCAGACATCCTCTTAAAGGGCCCCTGCAGGCACTCACCCTGGGCTCCAGTGGAGGAAGGATGACTCTGGGGGCCTCAGAGACATATGGTGAAAGACTCAGTTGTGTAACTTTGGGGTGAGGACTGGAAGGAAAGTCCTTATTTTCCCTGTGTGGGGCCCTTCTCCCATGCAGCTGGCCAGCAGGGCCCATCATTCCTGTGTTGATCATACCCTCACAGGCCAAATCTGAATCTGATTGGCCTGATGAGCTCTGCTGCTACACCCTGCTGACCCACTGAGACCCTGCCTCACCCTTACATACAGCAGGAGGCCTTAGGAGTGGCTGAACCTTACAGGAGCTGGCAGGTGGCATTAAGCTATAGACTATCCAAGATTTTTGCAGGGCTACCCCGGACCCGGTATTGCTGGCAGTCTTCCTTGGTTCAGAGTGTGGCCTCTCCCATATGCCTTCATGAACAGCACAAGCAAGGACCAACTGTGGATTGCTCTATAGCTCTTACCAGATACTCCCAGCCAGTCACAGGCAGTGGGTGACCTGTGCTTGCACCACAGAGCCCCTCCCAACAGGTCCCAGAACAAACATACTTGGAGATTGGCTTCAGACCACAGCAGAATACTGTCCCATTAGCCCCACAAGTGACATACACAAGGGATGTTCTCAACAAGCACCAGAGCCTGCTCCATAGGGTAAGCCCACTGCAAGCAGCCTGTATGCTGTGGACATGGCCAAAACCTACAGCCAATCAGCCTGAGGGTCGATACCACCAACTGACATGGCAATAGCAATCAAGCCTCAACTATAACAAGAGGACACATACAACGCATACAAGGGACACACTCCTGGAGCACCCGGCTCAAGTGGCCAGGGAGACTGTGCCAGCTGGGCTCCAAATGACTCTACTACATAAAGCTCCCTGGCAATACTGGGGAACATTGCAGATCTACCTCATACATAGAAGCAAACAGAGAGGCAGCCGAAATTAGGAAACACAGAATACATTCCAAATGAAAGAACAGGAGAAAACTCCAGAAAAAGAACTAAACGAAATGGAGGCAAGCAACCTACAAGATACAGAGTTCAAAACAATGGATACAAGTATACTCGAGAAACTTAGTGAGAACTTCAAAAAAGTGATAGCAAGCATAAAAAAAGGACATAGAAACATAAAAAAGTACCAGTCAGAAGTAAAGAATACAGTAACTGAAATGAAGAATGCACTAAACTGAAATCACCAGCAGACTAGAGGAAGCAGAGGATCAAATCAGTGATTTGCAAGATAAAGTAGCAGAAAACATCCAATTGGAACAGCAAAAAGAAAAAAAGAATACAAAAAAAAAATGAGGAGAGTTTAAGAGAGCTTTGGACAACATCAAGCATAACAACATTTGCATCACAGGAGTACCAGAATGAGAAAAGAGAAAGCAAGGGATTGAGAACCCATTTAAATAAATGACTGAAAACTTTCCTAACTTGGTGAAGAAAATAGAGAAACAAGCTCAGAAAGCACAGAGAGTCCCCAACAAGATGAACACAAACAGGCCCACACCAAGACACATCATAATTTAAATGGCAAAGGTTAAGGACAAAAAAGGAACCCTAAAAGCAGCAAGAGAAAAGCAGTTAGTTACCTAAAAGGTAGTTCCCATAAGACTGTCAGTCTAAATAGAAATTTTGCAGGTCAGAAGGGATTGGCACAAAATATTCAAAGTGAAAAACAAAACAAAAAACAAGGACTTACAGCCAAGGGTACTCTACCCAGCAAAGCCATCATTTAGAATTGAAGGACAGATAAAGAACTTCCCAGACAAGAAAAAGCTAAAGAAATTCATCATCACCAAACCAGTATTACAATAAATGTTAGAGGGACTTCTTTAAGATGGGAAAAAAAATGGATCAAAAATGTAAATAATAAAATGGCAATAGCTACATATCTATCAATAAGTATTTCAATGTAAATGACTTAAATGCTTCAATCAAAAACATAGGGTGGTTGAATGAATAAGAAAACAAAACCCCTACAAATGCTGCCTACAAGAGACTCACTTCAGATTGAAAAACACAAACAGACTGAAAGTAAAGGGATGGAAAATATTGTTTCATGAAAATGGAAACAAACAAATAAACACATAAGCTGGAATAGCAATACTTATATCCAACAAAAAATACTTTAAAACAAAGGCTATAACAAGAGACAAAGAAGGACCCCATAATCCCACTTTCTGGTATGTATCCTAAGAAACCCAGAAAGCTACTTTGAGGGGATGTGTGTATTCAATGAGAGCCTTTTAATGCAAAGATATCCACATTACTCTACAGTACAAAGCATTACAATTTCTATACCCTTAAGACTAACAGTACAGTACAATTCTCAAGTGTGACTGAAAGTTATCTTGACAAGTTGTCTTTTTATAAGAGAATTCAACTTGATAGACATAAGGCACTTGTTAGAGGCGATACCAAAATGAATAAGACATTGTCTCTCCTTTTAGGAAGAAATTTCTTCTTGATGTTTATTAAGCACTTCTTTTATTCCAGGCCCTGAACGATGTTACTTCACTTCATTACATGCTTACAGCAATCCAATGTGTAAAGTTACTAACATCACAAAGTGAGGAAACTGTTCAGAAATTCAACGAAGATGACTATTGCATATCTCACACAACCAGTAGGTGATAGAACATCAACTCCAGGCCCCGAGTACTTCACCCTTGCAGCACCTTGTCTTTTTTTTAGGCACTGAATTATTTCAAGGCAGAAAGTGACAACTACGAAGTGGCTCCTCCAGCAAAATACTCAGGAGTCTACGAGAAAGAAGGAAGACTTCTTCATTGTTTAAGTGGCATTTGAATCGAAATTGTAACATGACGAAAGTGATGTCACAATACTCCTATGCCTAAACGTGGATCAAAGTAGTTGTAACAATATGTTATGTGTCTGCCACCATGGATCAAGGAAGAAAATAAGACCTTGGAGATAGATGGTCCCTGGTGGAATGGGGTTGTGTGTCTAATAGACAAGAAGTTTGGGGACATGATGCAAAATTCTAGGTGTAGTGATTGACCCCTCAGTTCTGATTCTAGAAGGGAAATAGTTCTAAAACCAAACTTAAAAGCAGTTAGTGGAAGATCTACAATTGTTTGACATCTTCTGGTCAGTCAGAATTCTACCTTTGCCTTCATAAATGTTTTTGCCCTGCTTAGAATATCCCCTCTTTAATCTCGTGTATTAATCCTATACACCCAATACAAATCATGCTTGCTCCATGAGGTTTTCCCCTGTCACCTTCCTCAGTCCAGGTCATTCTCATCTAAATCTCCATACTCTTTAATAAAAATGTTTTAAAAATGATTTTAGGTTTTCAGGAAAGTTTCAAAGACATTACAGAGAATTCCTGTATGCCTCTCACTTGGCTTCCCTGAATATTAACTCTTAAATAACAATGGCATATTTGTCCAAACTAAGAAATTAACAAAGATAATTTTAATGTAATTTTAAGTAATAGTAATACCATTAACTAAATTACAGACTTAATTAAGATTTCACTGGTTTTTCCACTGAGGTTCTTTTCTGTTCAAGGATCCACTTCAGGATACCACACTGCATTTAGTACCCACATGTGTTAAATCTTATTATTGGTGACTCATTCATTAGTCTTTACTTCACATTTGAATAACCTGTAGACATTTATCCCTATATTAGACTTGTAGTCACCTTGAAGACAGGATTCATGACAAGTCTGATTTGTTTGGTTACCATGAAGTGACTTGCACTGATTATATGCCTAGTAAATATTTTTTAAACTTTTATGTATAAAATATATTATAAGGGAACCATAATTTTTTCACAGCCTCTTGGATTTTCTTCGCCCTCATTGGCCCTTCATTTACTAGTTACTCTTCAATTCACCAACTTCTTAACATTTGCATGTCCAGGCTTCAGACTTCGGGCCACTTCTGTTTCCTTTCTATGCTGTGGGTGACAAGTAGCTGATCTCCTTGAGGCATTAACTTCTTCCAATATGCCAGTGATTCTAAAAATTTACCTCCTTTCTGAACCTCTCTCCTAATATCTAGATGTATTTAGCAACTGCCCTCATGACCTCTAAATTTGTACATATAGTTGGTGTCTCACAATTAACACATCCCTAACACAGTTAGAGATGTTCTCTCCCACCTCAGGCCTGCTGCTCCAGCATTTACTTCCATCTCAGTAAAAACAACTCTATTTATTGAGGTCCAACACCTCAGAGTCTCCTTCTCACTTTCTCTTACACTACACATCCATCCTCTCCAGAAATACTGGTTCAGAAAGCTTTAGTGTTTTGAATGATTGGTCCAAAGGTCAGAGAGTGCCAGAAGGATTGGACTCAAATCCAGGCTTTTCCCCCTATTGTCTCATACTGCCTTGGGCATTAGAGGCCACAGAAAGATGGAAAAAAACTAAGTTGGTCCATCTGGGTCCAACATGGAGCATCAGGCACAGGAAGTACTAGAGTCAGCCATAGGACATATGCCAAGTAGATGAACAAAGGTAAGAAGACATACACACTAGAAGTTAGAGCAAGATGGGAGCCCCAAGATCTGAGGGAAATATTTCAGACCTGAGCAACTTAAACTGGCAGCTCATGAAAAACGCAGAATAGCTACAAGCCTCCAATAACCAGAAGGCGTGGTGAACGGAGATCTCAATCTTTTCTATATATCCTCTTATTCAATCATTTATTCAACAATGACACTCTCATCATAAGCACAGAAAACAGCAACTGAAAAGAGAAATGGATGTGATGCATTCGTGTTTTTCACATCTTAGTAACAGAAGATAAACAATAAATACGTAAAGAAATAAAGAAACAGGAATTTTCCGAATAAAGATAAGTGTGATGAAGACAATAAAGCAAGGTCTGGTAACAGTACCTAAGAGAGCCAGGGAATATCACTTGGAAAAAACAACATTTGAGCTGAGCTGTGAAGAGTGGAGTGAGAGCTTTTCAGATAGAGGCAATAGCAAGAGCAAAAATAAGGTAAAATAATAAAGAAAATGACTTAGAACGTTATAGGAAAACAATAAGACTAGTGTGGCTATGGAATAGTGGAGGAGCACAGTAAGAGATGAATTCAGTAAGATAGGCAGGGGCCAGACTGTAGAAGGCTTCCTATGCCCTGGAAAGGCATTTGTGTTTTATTCTAAGGACAATTTTAAGGAAAATTATGTAAGTATCGGACCTTACTTAGTTTAGTCATATTTGCAACTTGAGCTGAACATCTGGTTGAAATAGGGAATGGAGTGGCTGAGCTAAATCTTAGTGCTAACTAACATAACATATCTGACCCAAAGTAATAAAAGAAATTAATGGCAGTCCTATTGTCGTTGCTCCAAAGGAGCATTTATTCTCAGCAGAATCATATCTTAATCTTTGTATCAGAAAAAAGGATTATAACCCAAGAATGCCATTCTTTAGTGACGGTATTCACTATTTGGTAATAAAATTGCTATTTCAGGCTAGTATTTGTTATTATTAGCAAATACTTGATACATCTTTTTTAAAAAGATTTTTATTAAAATATAGCTAACATACAAGATTATATTAGTTTCAGGTGTATACCGTAGTTATTCAACATTTATATACCTAAAGAAGTGATCACCATGATAAAGCCATCTGACACCACTCTTTGCTGTCACAATATTATTGACTCTATTCCCTATGTTGTACGTTACATCCCCATGACTTATTTGTTTTATACCTGGAGATTTGAACTTCTTACTCCCCTTCACCTTTTTTCCTCACTTTTAAAAATTTTCAATTACAGTTGACATTCAATATTATTTTATATTAATTTCAGCCATACAACTTAGTGGTTAGACATTTGTATAGTTCAAGAAATGATCCTTCTGACTAGTCTAACACTCACCTGGCACTATAAAGAATTATTATCATATTGACTGTATTCCCTGTGCTGTACTTTACACCCCATGACTATTTTGTAACTATCAGTTTGTACTTCTTACTCCCTTTTACATCCTGCCCCTGAACCCCTCCCATCCATCACCCCACAAACCTAGTATCCATGTGACAACATACATAGTTATTACAATATTATTGACTATATTTCTTATGAAATACCCTACATCCCTATGATTACTGTGTATCTACCAATTTGTACTTCTTAACCCCTTCTCCCTTTTCACTCATCCCCAACACCCCTCCCATCTGGTAACCATCAAAATGTTCTCTGTATCTATGAATTTGTTTCTGTTTTGTTTGTTTGTTTATTTTGTTCTTTAGATTCCACATATAGTTATAAGTGAAATCTCATTGCATCTGTCTTTTTCTCTCTGACATTCCAATCAGCACAATCCCCTTCAGGTCCATTCATGCTGCTGCAGATGGTAAGAGCACATTCTCTTCCATGGCAAGCAATATTCCTTTGTATCTATGTACCACCTCCTCCTATCCATTCATCCATCGACAGACACCCAGGCTGTCTCTATATCTTGGCCATTGTAAACAATGCTGCAATGAATATATGGAAACACATGTCCCCTCGAAATAGCATCTTCAGATAAATTCCCTGAAGTGGGATTACTGGATTCTTCTTTGTCTCTTGCTATAGCCTTTGTTTTAAAATCTATTTTATCTCATATAAGTATTGCTACACCAGCACTTCTTTTTTTTTTCATTTCCATTTTCATGAAATAACTTTTCCATTCCTTTACTTTTAGTCTGTGGGTGTTCTTTCAATCTGAAATGAGTCTCTTGTAGGTAGCATATGTAAGGGTCTTGTTTTCTTATCAATGTAGCCTCCTATGACTTTTGAGTGGAGAATTTAATCCATTTACATATAACGTAATTTTTTATAGATATGTAGCTATTGCCATTTTATTATTCATAATTTTGATCTTTTTTTTTCATCTTAAAGAAGTTCCACTAATATTCCTTGTAATACTTGTTTGGTAATGATGAACTTCTTTAGGTTTTTCTTGTCTGGGAAGCTCTTTATCTGTCCTCCGATTCTACATGATTGCTTTTCTGGGTAGATCCTCGCTTTTCATCACATTGAATATTTTGTGCCCATCCCTTCAGGACTGCAGTTTCTGTGGAGAAATTAACTGACAATCTTATGGGGCTCCCTTATAAGTTACTAGTCATTTTTCTCTTTTTGCTTCTAGGATTCACTCTTTGTCTTTAACCTATGCCATTCTAACTATAATGTGTCTTGGTGTGGGCCTGTTTGTGCTCATCTTGTTTGGGACTCTCTGTGCCTCCTGGGCTTGTATGTCTATTTCTTTCACCAGGTAAGGAAAATTTTCAGTCATTGCTTCTTCAAGTAGGTTCTCAATCCCTTGCTTTCTCTTTTTTCTTATGGTACCCTTATGATGCAATTGTTCTTGTACTTGATGTTATCCCAGAGTCCTCTTAAACACTCCTCATTTATTTTGGATTTTTTTTTTCTTTTTGTGGTTCCAATTGGGTGTTTTCTGCTACCTTGTCTTCCAAATGGCTGATTCAATCCTCTGCTTCATTTAGTCTTTTGGTGATTCCTTCTAGTGCATTCTTCATTTCAGTTATTGTATTCTTTACTTCTGACTGGTTCTTTTTTATGGTTTCTATGTCCTTCTTTTATTCTTGCTCTCTCTTTGTTGAAGTTCTCACTAAGTTCCCTCAGCATCCTTATAACCATTATTTTGAACTCTGTATCTTGTAGATTGTTTGCTTCCATTTCATTTAGTTCTTTTTTCTGGAGTCTTCTCCTGTTCTTTCATTCAGGATGTATTTCTGTGTTTCCTCATTTTGGCTGCCTCTCTCTTTGTTTCTGTGTATTAGGTAGATCTGTTATGTCCCCCAATCTTGCCAGGTGGCCTTATGTAGTAGGTGCCTTGTGAGTCCTGCACAGTATCCCTGGTCACCTGCACCAGGTGCTCCAGGAGTGTCCCTTGTGTGAGTTGTGTGGGCACTTCTGTTATAGTTGTGCCTTGATTGCTATTGGCTGTTAGTGAGTAGGATTGGCCCTCAGGCTGATTGGCTATGGAGTTTGGCCACACCCACAGCTTACAGTCTGCTGTGCTAGGGCTTACCCCCACTGAGTGGTATTCACCCCAACAGACTCTGGTGCCTGTTGAGGCTGCCCTTTGGGTGTACCACTTGTGGGGATAATTGGGTGGTGCTCTGCTGTGGTCTGAAGCCAACCTCTAAGTATGTTCATTCTGGGGCCTGTTGGGAGGGGCTCCAGTACAGGCCAGGTTACTCACTGCCTATGACCAGCCAGGGTCTACCTGGTAAGAGCTACAAAGTGATCAGTGATTGTTTGCTGCCTGTGCTAACCTTGGAGGTGCATGGGAGAAGCCACACTGTGAACTGAGGATGACTACCACCAGTACCAGGTCTGGGGTAGCTCTACAAAGTGCCAGGACACCCCAAGGCCTGCTGCCACCTGTCAGCTCCCTGTCGGCCACTGATAAAGCCTCATGCAGTATGCAGGTTGTTTGAGGCAGGGTTTCAGGGGGTCACTACAGTGGGAAGAGTTGTAGTTACCAGGTTAATGTAAATTTTTGTTTGGTACCAGTGCTGAGCCTGAAGCTACTCAGCAAAAGTCTCAGAGCACACTGAGGCCTGTCACCACTTGCCTGGGGTCTGTCAGACACCAATAGTTTTCCAAGAAAGAGTTCAATGCGAGTAGGACTGGGTGCTTGTGAAGAAATTGCTTCCTGTGGTGGGTGGGGTGGGGTCCCAGTAAGTCAGCAGGGTGGAGCTTCAGAGCCCACCAGACCAATCAGATTCAGATTTGGCCATAAGTGTAGGAGGAGGGCTCAACACAAGAAAGATGGAGCCTGCTTGCCGGCTGCAAAGAAGGAGGACAACTCACAGAGAAAATGCTGTCTGTCTTTAGGCTTTATCCTGAAGCCACACAACTCAGTCTGCCCTCTGTTTATCTCCGATACCTCCTGAATTACTGTTCCTCTGCTGGAGCCCAAGGTGAGTGCCTGGGAATGAGAGAGTCTGTTTGCAGGCCCTTTAAGAGGAAGCCTGGTTTTCCCACCATCTTTCATCCCACTTGGATGGTTAGAATGCCGTGTTTTTCACAGCCGGATGTTGTGGGTGCTTCTTTTCTTGGCACCAGTATTCTGGGCTGGGGAGGCTGAGGCTTGGGTCCTTTGCTCCTCTGGAGGGAACCTCTGTGGACAAAATATCCCTCCTGGTTCTCGACCACTCCATAGAGGTTAGGGGTTAGTCAGTTCCGCCTCTCCCTCCCTACCAGTCTTGCCTTGGCTTCTTTATATCCTTAGTTATAAAACTTCTGTTCAGTGAGGCTTCAGATGGTTCTCCAGGTTGATTGTTCTATAATTTAGTTGTAATTTTAATGTGTTCATGGAAGGAAGCAGGCACCATGTTTATGTACTCTGCCATCTTGGATTATCTCTCAATCCATATTTCTTAAATGGATGCAAGAAAGTAGCTAGGTAGCTTTGGAAGAGGAAAGAAACCACACTGTTTTCTTCTACTAAGAGGTTAGACTATACCATGGAAGTAAGGATAATGTGACTTAAGTGTCCACTCTAAGCTGGTGGCTGGCCACATGAAGCATACTTAAATTGCTAGTTGGCTTCTCCTCCACCTCTTCTCCCCATCCTAGCCAATATCTCTCCTCATTAATCCCTAATGAAAATTAAATCTATAAAGCTGAAGTACCAACCTATGCTGGTTAAAATTTTAATTCTTGGAGAAAAGAAACCTAGGAAGTAAGTGTGCATAGCACAATTATTTTGCTGCTGTTTTAAAAATGCTGCTTAAAATTACTCAGCTTTTAATATCTTACTTTTCTCTTCAGTTTGTAATTACTACTAGGGTTCTATCAACAACAAAAGTTTAGTCAGTTATGCTACTGAGTGCTGTGTTTACAAAAAAGTTACAGATGGCAATCTATTTTGCAAATCACTTCTATAAAAATAAGTAATTCATTAAGTTGATTTGCTGGTGAGACAAAAACATTAAAACAAAGGAGTTGGGTTTTGGTTCTTAGTTAGCATTGGTCAGTTGCACACAAGAAAACTGGCAGGAGAAAGTGCAGTACTTTCCATTTTGTGAAGGTTGCCAAATAGAGTCAATTTATTTCCAGAACAACCTTGAAAATGGTCTTCTAATTTTCAGCAGATATAATTTTGCTGAGAAGTTTTTGGTCTTTAATTAGCATCTTTCATTTAAATACCTTTCCAATTTCTTGTTTCTTTTTAGAGATTATAGTCTTTTCTTAAAATTATAGTATAGTTGACATACAATATTATATTAGATTCAGGTGTACAACATAGTGATTCGACATTTATTTTCTTTATGACGTGATCACCATGAAAAGTCTGGTAACCATCTGTCATGGTATAAAGTTATTCTGATATTATTGACTATATTCCCTGTGCTGTGTACTCTGCATCCCCATGACTTATTTATTTTATAACTGGCAGTTTGTACTTCCCTTTTTCCACCCATTTCCCTCCCCTCTGGCAACCATAAATTTGTTCCCTGTATCTATGAGTCTATGTCTGTTTAGTTCATTCAAGTTGTTTATTTAGATTTCACATATAAGTGAAATCATACAGTATTTATCCTTCTCTGTCTAACTTATTTCACTTAGCATAATACCCTCAAGATTCATCCATGTTGTCACAAATAGCAAGATTTTATTGTTTTTTATTACTGAGTAATATTCAATTGTGTGTGCGTGTGTGTGTGTGTGTGTGTGTGTGTGTGTGTGTGTGAGACATCTGCCTTATCCATTCATCTTTTTTTTTTTTGGAGGGCAGTGTCCCTGGCCCTCATATGTGGGACCCAAACCAGGGCTGCTGGCTTCCCAAGCCAGCACTTAACCACCGCACCACTCGGCCGGCCCTCCATTCATCTTTTGATGGACTCCTAGGTTCTATATCTTGGCTATTGTAAATAATGCTTCAGTGAATATTGGGGTTCATTGCAGTATCATTTACTATAGCTGGGATGACAATCTTTTTTTGATAGAGTGACATAAATCTTGGTTTCTACCATAGATCAGCATAGGCCAAGTCACTCAATTCTATAGGGATCTGACTCAGCAGGAACAATAAAAAATGCATTCACATCGTCTAGAATGCCCATTTGAAATATCTTTATACAAGTTTTCTTCTAGAAGATTATTGTTCCCTTCAATCCAAAATAGTTCTTCAAACGATAAAAAGGGGGAAATAAGCAAAACAAACTGTATGAGAGAGAAGTATGGAGAAGACTTGAAACATCTGGGTCATGTAGGACCATATTTCAACAATATCTTGTTGAAAGTTGTACGTGTGTGCTCATATGTATGTGGGTGTGAGAATACTTCAATTTCATGTGCTTATCAATTCATAGTCATAAAGTAGAATGAGTCTCAATGAGAATACCATTTATTGTTTATCCAAATGTAGCCTACTAGGACTCTCTTTGAGGTAATAAAATTTTCTAGATATTGTTTTAACAAGCCCATACTGAATGAATGATGTTTAAAATTGTAACAGTAATTTTATTTAAATGCTTAATGAATAATTTATGTACCAGTCTACATATTGAGTTTAGTAATTTCAATGATCACAAGTAATTTAAATAATGCTCCCTTGAACAATTAGCATCATATTCAATGCGTTGTGATATTTACGTTATTGCACATGCTTCCAACCAACTTACTCTATGCCATGTCAGAGGTGCATTTCAGGTTGATGTTTCTAGTAATCGTATAAGAAAATCTTAAATGAATTCCAAAAGCATTATTTATTTTTCAAAAGCCAAGCTGAAGTTTGTGGAGAAAAAAAATAAGTCAGCCTCTAATGGATGGAACAGAAAGTGGAAACATCTGACTGAACAGTAGGAAACTTTGTACTGTTTTGAATGCCTCACCACTACTCACACCATCTGTCATGCATTTCTCATGAAATAAACAATTTTCAGAAGTGTTTTGTCCAGGGAAGAGGCATTTTACATTTTGATTTATTTATTCTATGTGAACTTAAAGTAATGGTGTTTAAGAAAATTGCCTGTGAAGGAGATATTTTTATACTAATAGCTAGTAATTTTTTATTTGAAAGTACTTATTAAGGCTATGATATGTGGATACATATAATAATAGATAATCAAATGGGAAATGTGGGGGGTGGCCTGAAAAGAAAGGACGTGCTGCCAAGAGCAAATGCTGAATTTCCTGCTGTTTTTATTTCCCCAAAATCAGAGTTGCTGAGAAAGGTCTGGCTGATAGAAGTAACTGGAGGAAGGGAGAGGAAAGATGACTCTTCTCCAGGAGGTCCCCTTCATAAAATTTTTGAACTGGTGCCACAATCTGGCCATATTTTCATGCCAGAGGAAACATGACATTCTCCTCATTATTTACGATTTTCATATTCTGTCTCCGTTGATTATACAAGTCCCTTCCCACCATTCCATATGTGAAAATTAAGTGTTCTTAAATAGTTTCATTTCCTTAATAGTACAGGGTCATTTTCCATAGCAGTCCAATGACCCCCTTGACTTGGACCACTGGTGACTTGTTATAATGTTTTGAGCGTCACATTTCTAGGATTTCTTCTACTTAATAATCACCTTGGTTTTTTCACTTTTGTTTCATCTATCCTACGCATACCATTTTTCAAGCATCAAGGAGACAGATGTTTTGATATTAGGTTTTGAATCTATTCTCGGCTTCAATGTAGCTATATGTTCTGGACAAGTTACTTAACCTCCTGTTTCTTCAATTGTAAAAGGGTGATGGTGATGAGTGCTCCCCAGGGCGATGGGGAAGGTTGGATGAGATAATGTATTTAGAGCATGTGGTTCATATAAGAAAATAAATGCTTTGCTCTCCCCACACTTATTTCCTCTGTTTCTTTAATCATTATTCCCATTACCATATCCATCTTTCCTGTGATGTCTTTTATTCATCAGCATCTCTTCCTCCCATGTTCATGGCACCACCTTTGTCCTTCTCATGGATGGATGACAAGACAGAGACATTGGGTGCTGAGAGCCTGTACTCCCCCCATCTACTATGCTATGTTCAGAATGGTTTTAAGTCTCTCCCAATTTGTACTTCATAGAGCATAAAAAGTAGCAAGAGTTCTCAAACTACCAGAGTGATTCTGGCCTTTACTCATGTTTCTGAAATTTAATTTATCTTTCATTTACTTCAGTGTCTTCTGAGGTTCAGCCATATTTTGTTGCTGTCTTCCTTCATGTTTCCACCCCTATATCTCTCATATGTAATTCCTTTATTCCTTTGTTTGCTATTAACAGTTTTTCCTCCTTTGACTACCTTTTAGTTGGGTATCCATTTGTGATGAAAGTGATTTTCCTGGTTAAATGCAGTGGCCTAGCATTTCTAAACTTAGTTGCCTTGTACTGGCATTAACACTGGTTACAGCCTTTTGCTGTTTACTCCAATCTGTTCTTTTGTGGTAGCACCTTTTTCTTACACCTCTCAGCCGAATCCTCATTCTCATATGTGGCATAGTTTCACATTATCATGATGCTTTGTCTAAAACATCTTTTGTAACTACTTTTTTTTCCCCTTTTCCAGGCACTAAAAACCCACAAAATTCCACTTATTTTCCATTTTATTTGTTACAACATTGTATTAATGAGGGTTCTCTAGAAAACACAGGAACTAATAGGATAGATAGATAGATAGATAGATAGATAGATAGATAGATAGATAGATAGATATAAATATATATAGGAGGGCTCTTATTATAGGAATTGGCTCAAGCAGGTGGGGAAGCCAAGAAGTCCCATAATCTGCTATTTCCAAGATGAAGACACAGGAAAATCAGTAGTATAACTCAGCCCCAATCCGAAGACTGAGGAACCAGCAGTTCTGATGTCCGAGAACAGGAAAAGATGGATGACCTAGGTCAGGAAGAGAGAGAGAATTTGTTTTTCTTTTACATTTTTGTTCCATTTTGGCCCCCAACGTACTGGATGATGCCCATATATATTGGTGAGGATGGATCTCTTTATTTAGACTACTCAGTCAAATGTTAATCTCTTCTGGAAACACCCTCACAGACACACCCAGAAATAATGTTTTACCAGCTATCTGGGCATCCTTTAGCCCAGCCAAGTTGGCACATAAAATTGACCATCACAAATGTGCCTCTTGTCAACTTGGCACCCACATGTATCTTCTTAAACCATAATTAACCTTCAAATAAAGATAGTAACAAGGTCATGATTCTGCTCAACATGATATGATTATCCTGTATACAACAGAAAATGCACCTGGAATGCTATAATCTGAATGCTTGTGCCTCCTTCCCAATTCTTACGCTGAAATCTTAACCCCTAAAGGTGATAGAATTAGTAGTGGAGTCACTGGGGGATGATTAGGTCATAGGGGTAGAGTTCTCATGATTGAAATGAATGCTGTTATGAAAGAGTTCCCACAGAGCTCCCTGTCCCTTCCACCACGTGAGAACACAAGAAGTCTGGGACCTCAAAGAGGGCCCTCACCCTACCATGCTGATTTCAGACTGCCAGCCTCCAAAACTCTGAGCAGTAAGTTTCTGCTGCGTATAAACGACTTAGTCTGTGGTATATTGTTAGAACCGTCCAAACAGATTCAAACAGACATCTTCCTCTTGGAAACCCTCGTTTTTTCCTCCCTCTTTTTTCCTAATAACAGTGACTATAAAATGAAATGTTATGAGCCATTTTAATTCTTGATACCTTGTTCAGAAACTTGCTGTACTTCTCACTTGTCTGTTTCTTGAAATTAGTACTGAAACCAAGTTTCTAGGCTTCCCACTCATTAGAGTTCAGAAATCTGCTTATTCTTTATTTTTCTCTATAAGTATTTTTCCGTAAATTTTCGACACAGAAAATTTAAGACAAGAAACTTACCAATGGATGTATTCCTTTGAATTCATCCAGATCAATGTTTAACCAGTGATAAAAGGTGGAAGGGTATGCACAGAGCTATTTGAAACTATCAGGGAAATAGTGGAGGACACGAATAATTTGTTTGTGGCTCTGTGTGCTAATTTATATCAAGACACCAATGTATCTACCTATATATGAGCTCACTAGCTTTCCTCAGAACCAGGGAACTTTTGGGGGGCTATTTTATTTTATTTTTATATTTATTTATTTATTTATTTATTTATTTTTAAAGATTTTTATTGGGGAATTGGGGGAGGGGAACAGCATTGGGGAATTGGGGAAGGGGAACAGACAAGTTGCTGTCTTTTTCTTCTTCATTCTAGTTGCGGAGGACGTTGCTTCACTGGCCCATGTTGGTATCATCATTGCGTTCTTCCCCGGGTGAGGCAGATCCGTCTCTGGCCTCTGGATGGTCGCTCACTGCGGCTATTGGCAGCTCACGCTGGCTGCCAGCCGCTCATGCTGGCTGCGGGCCACTCACTGTAACCTATGGCAGCCCCACTGCAGCAGGGGCTGCAGCCTACACCATTGCTGGGGCTTGCAGCCCAGCTCCAGGTGGAACTGTTGTTAGCTGTAGAGGACAGTGTCACTGGCCCTCATATGTGGGATCCGAACTGGGGCCGCTGGCATCCTAAAACCATCTCTTAACCAATGTGCCACTCAGCCGGCCCATTATTTTTTATTTTTTTAAAACTTTGTTGGGGAACAGTGTTTTTCCCAGGACCCATCAGCTCTAAGTCAAGTTGTTGTCCTTCAGTCTTAGTTGTGGAGGGCACAGCTTAGCTCCAAGTCCAGTTGCTGTTTTCAATCTAGTTGCAGGGGGCACAGTTCCCATCCTATGCAGGAGTCAAACCGGCAACCTTGTTGTTAAGAGCATGTGCTCTAACCAACTGAGCCATCTGACTGCCCAACGGCAGCTCAGCGGCAGCTCAGCTCACATCATTGTCTTTAATCTAGTTGTGGAGGGTGCAGCTCATTGGCCCATGTGGGAATCGAACCAGCAATCCTGTTGCTCAGAGCTTGCTCTCTAACCAACTAAGCCACCCGGCCACCCCCTTGGGGGGCTATTTTAAACCAGTAACATGGTTATCTATTACTTCATATAAGATAACTCAGTCCATAGCTAAATAATGATAATTTAACTTTCTAGCTCTGCTTTTTAACACACCAAAGCCAAGTATTCGAAGAAAACATTTCTCACTAACCCCCTTCACAAGTATCATCTAATGGCCTCCAGGCTATGTGTTGTGTTTAATATGACGGCAGGTGACCTGGTACTCACATTTTTAATAGATGCAAATACTTATGCTGACCTTTCAGTTTGTTTGGCAGGAGCCCACAGTTTCTGCAGTATGGCAAGGTTAATTGGCCCATTTTCAACTAGCATGACCAAGAATTGAGAGATTCTTCTCTCTCACTTTCCTTATGGAGTCTGTCACTTCATATCTCTTTAATATCCTTTCCTTCCAATACTCATAGAGCTGCCAAAATGATGCTTTTCCCCCTTATAGTATTTGGGCTACAGAAACCAAGTTGGTCTCCCTGCCATTAGCCCTGCATGACAGGACAAGTCCCACCTGTCACCATAAGGTGAGATTTCCTAAAGCAGAGCTTGGAGTTCTCCCACCTATGGCTCCAAGGCTTTAATGCTTTTCGTTCAGGGGGCTGTGTGTGAATACAGCCAAGGACTTCTCTTGGCCAGCATTATGTCCAGAGTTTCAAACAAAACTTACACTTTATCCTTGCAGTATCCTTTTCCTCTCCTTTTCTCAAGAGGATCCTTCCCCCTTACATATTCTGCTACTTTTCTCCTACCCTGCTTCCCAAATCTCTGTTCATTGAAAACCTATCCATCCTTTACAAAAAAAAAAAAAAAAAAAAAAAAAAATCCAGGCAAAATTCCCCCCCTCCATGAAGCTTTCCCAGTTTTCCTTTGTAGTTATGTTTCCTGTGTTATAAATACTACAAGATTCGTGAAGGCTGTAGATTTTTAAGAGAAGTTAACACTTCATCTTCCACTTAGTATTATTTTCTTTTTTTCTTTCTTTTTTTTCTTTTTTTGAGAGCAGAGTCACTGGCCCTCATATGTGGGACCGAACCGGGGCCGCTGGCTTCCCAAAGCCAGCGCTTAACCACCGCGCCACTCGGCCGGCCCTAGTATTATTTTCTCATTGCTTCAAGAGACTCCATCAATTATAATCTTCTCATTTTATTATGTACAGCTCCTGTTTCATTCTTTCCTAATATGTTAATCAGGACATATTGGCATATCTTTTGTTGGAAAAAAAATGCTTAGAGTAATATATTGGGCTTACTTTGGTTAGTGAGGAGCTGGGAGTTAGAAACACATGTGTTAATTGAATAGATAAATATATTAATATAATACACTTCTGATGTATTCCCTTTAATCCATTCTCCACTCTGCAGTCAGAGTGATCATTCCTCTATTTGGTGGGCTGCTCCCCTGCTTAAGTCTTTAAGCCTGCCCATTGTTCTTAGGATGTGTAAACCCTTAAATGGTCTTGCTATCATCTGATTCCAATTTCCCTTTGAGCCTCCGCTTTCTCTATTCCACTCCACTTATTTTTTGAAGAGTCTTTAGTCTCACTGGGCCTTTCTAAATGCTGCTGCCTCTGTAGGACATATCTCCCTGTCCTGCCACTCTCATTCCCCAGAAAATTCCAACTCATTCTATGGATCTCAGCTTAGCTATCATTTCTTCTGGGACGCTCCCTCTAACTACCCAGAACTAGGGGAGGTGCCCTTTCAAGATTGTCTTATAGCTACCATGCTTCTGAAGCATGGGCCTACATTGTTATGACACATTTATCAGCACAAGTCCCTCACTCGCTGACTATGGGAGTATAGAGCGGTGCCTGTCTTGTGTACCAGTCATATTCCCGTATACCCAAGGTTAGCAATATTTAATTTTATACAAATAAATGGATATATATTTTTCTATTTATATCTCTATATAATATCATATATATGTGTATGAATATATATATCTATATTATAGGTATATTGTTATAGTATAAAAATTATAATAATGTAATATAATATAATATAATATAATATAATATACATACACACACCCAGGGCACCAAAAAATGTATACACATTTTAAGAAAGGAAAAAACTATATTAAAATTGTAATATATACTGATAACAAAAGATGAATACAAATCATGTGCATATATTTTTTTTGGCACCACCGGTATATATTTATATCTCTATCTGTCTATATATCTATATACGTCATAAAATGACAGGTCTGATGAGTGACAGGTTGGATGCTCCTGACCTTCAAACTCAAAATGTGTCACAGACTAAATATACTAGAAGGTCACCTAACTTACACCCTGTCTTATGATTTCTATCCTTTATGCACCTTTGCTTCTCAGATATATAAAACGTCTTCCTGACTTTCTTCTTCAGGAGTATTTTTAATGCTACTCTCTTCTAGATATAGTGCGTCACTTTGACAGAATTAATGCATTTTTGTTTGGGCAAAGGGTATTCGTTTTGCATATTATCTTAAGCAAATCTTGCTTTCAAATTTGTTTTATGATTTAAAGTAAACTAGACTATGAAACTAATGTTTTTACATTATTCACTCTGCCTTTTATTCTTGTTGTTATTAGTATTATTACTATTATTATTATTTCCCTTCTGCAAACTCTCTGTAGCCTGAGCTCATTTGGAGGTCTTAAACATCATTTATTTTCACATAATTAGGAAAAGTGTGGAAACTAAACCATGATTATCATGTCTTATCCTATGTTGATGTTCTCAGTGAAGGAAGACTTTCCATCATCAGTAGATATAAACTAAAATAAAAGTAACACAGAGTATTCTGAAATATAAATGATTTATTTATTGACAATAATGAATTATTTATATTCTTTTTGATGTTTTTCTTCCATCTTCTGGTCCATTAGCATAGACACCTGAAGAAGTTAGATGTCTTAATTCTTTATCTTTCAAATGCTGGATGACACCTTCAAGAAACACTGCAAGGTGAATTCAATGTTCAGTAGACACATGCAAATCTAGGAGCCCAGCTGGAGCCCAGCTCACATATTAAAGAAATGCTGTGGTCAAAATAGAGTTCCACATCCTTTACCCTACTTGTTGTTCAACTTGCTACTTCATCCACCACTTACCAACAATTGTCCCCACCCTCGCCCCTTCTTGGTGTACTTGCATCTCTGGCTTGTTACCTTTCACTTTGTCTACATGCTCATGATATATCCTCTGGTTGACAAACTAGAAAGGACAGCAGGATTACCTGATGCCTCTTACTGGGCTAGGAACCCTTTCTCATAAAAATTATTCTGTTGCCTCCCTGGTTCCACTTTCAGAGGGACCCATTTTGGCTGTTATCTAGAGTGCTTATAACCCCTGTGGAAATGGGAACAGTGAGATGCTTGAATTTTTGTCAATGTCACTGTTCTATGATTGAAAGTATGCAATTATTGAACCCACCTTACTTCACAGGATAGATATTCTTTTCTAGGGTTTTTGCTGCAATTGAAAAACTTCATGATCTTCTAGACCAGTCCTCAACTCTGTTATGCATGTCCTTTTTTTTTTTAAAGATTTTTTTTTTTTAAATTGGGGAATTGGGGGAGGGGAACAGTGTTGGAGAATCAGGGAAGGGGAACAGACAAGTTGCTGTCTTTTTTTTTTTTTTTTGTTCTTCAGTCTAGTTGCGGAGGATGTTGCTTCACTGGCCCATGTTGGTATCATCATTGCGCTCTTCCCGGAATGAAGCAGATTGGTCTCTGGACTCTGGATGGTCACTCACCGTGGCTCTTGGCAGCTCACGCTGGCTGCCGGCCCCTCACTGTAGCCTATGGCAGCCCACTGCAGCAGGGGCTGCAGCCTACACCGTCGCTGGGGCTCACACAGCCCAGCTCCAAGTGGAGCTGTTGTTAGCTGTGGAGGGCAGTGTCACTGGCCCTCATATGTGGGATCCGAACCAGGGCCGCTGGCATCCCCAAACCAGTCTTAACCACTGCGCCACTCAGCTGGCCCTGCATGTCCTTTTTTTGTAATAACTATTTTGTAATTTGATCTTATGATTCCAAAGTTAAAGCCAGAAATAATATTATTTACTTTACAATTTGTTTCAAACAGTCAATATCATGTACAAACTAATATAGAAGAGAGATAAAAGGAAAATAATTTATAGTAGATTAGTGGTGATTTCATTACGTAAATGCTTAGGAATGAACAATCTAGAAGGTGTAATAGAGTAGTCAGGTGGTTGCATCTATGCACCAAACCAACTTGCGACAACTACAGAGACAGATGATAAGAGGTGTGTTTTATTTGGAGACCCAAATAACATACATAGATGGTGTTACTGTCAGAATATGATTTAAAAAAATAAAAAGTAGTGAAGCTCAAATAAAAGAAAGTGTGATCTTTTCTCTGGGTAATCTAGTGTTGCTATATAAAATGGAATTAATTCTAGGCATAAGTAATATAAACAGGTTTTTAACTTGTATGAATACCTTCTGGGACATTGAACATTTATGTGGGATGTAAGATAATTTTTTATCGTCTAGGCTGTCTCATCTATTATAAGACATCTGACATTCCTGGACCCTGCTCTCTCGTAGTCAAAGCCAGAAGCTTCTTCATCATGGTGACAACCAAAACAAAAGTTCCTGTCCTTCCCATTTATAAAACGCTGCCGAGAGGGTGGTAGAGCCCCCATTGAGAACCACTGCTGTAAAATGCCCATCTGCCAGGGAATGTGAACAGGGAGAAAGAAGAAGTGGCAGAGGTGGTAGGGATGTGAATTGACATTTATTACATACCTACTATATTGCAACATCTGTGAAGGAATTTTACATGTTCTTTAGCTTCACCTTCAAAATCAACCCTTAAGGGAGCCACCCTAGAGATCTTAGATAACCTACTGGGGGATCATACAGCTAGGAAGTAAAGAGCTGGGTGGAGCTTGATTTCATAACTGGTAGCATTCTTGGCCCTTCGGCTGTAAAGAAAACTAAGAAATGGTCAATATCACACACACAGAGGGAGAGGCCCCTTCATGGAAATTCCAGGGGGCTTCCCAGCTGATTCATGCCAGATGCATGAAAGCCCAAGCCAGGCAAAGAATGTCAATCAAGCTATTCACAAGCTCCAGCCAAGTGAGGTCCTGTCCACTGCTATATAGTAGAGTCTAAATATTGGCCCACGATCCAGCCCTGGAATAATGCTGCTCTCTGTGGGATTTTTCCTTTTTACTTTCAAAAAAAAATTCATTGTTTCCCCCCTTATAATGGAAATAATAGACGCTCCATGTAAAATGTTCCCGACAATGCAGCAATGTATAAACTAGGAAGTGAAGATTCTATAATCCCATCCCTCAAAGATAATTGTTGCTAATCAATATTGGTATATATCCATTGGGATTTTTCCCTGAGCATATAAAATAGTAATTTTAAATGAGATCATACTATACATATTGTATCTAAATTATCATTTTTCTTTAATAATATATTGTAACTTTCTATACTTTTCCATATGTAAAAAATGGTTCTTCTCTCTTATTTTTAATGGCTACATAATGTAGAATTGTTTGCCTACTTCTGCATTAGGCTCATAAGAAAACTTTGTCTAGAGGAAAGAGATCACAAAAGGTAATTAAAAAACAAACAAACTGCTATCACAAAAAACTTCTGCTATAATGGGTATCAATGGGCATATATATCTTTGTGCAAGAGTACAAATACTTCAATAGGATAAATTCCTAGAAATTGAATTGTCAAACTGCCGTCTAAAAGGTTCTACTCATAGTACAGCCATACCCATAGTACATGAAAACCTCAAGTCTCTATACCCCAACAAACTCTAGTTGTTAACAATTCTTTTTAATTGGTTTTCAAAAAATGTGAGTTTCTTATTTTTAGAATACAGTTAAGTATATGAAAAAGTAATAATCATTTAAAATCACACTCTTCAAAAATTTCCATTGAAATATTTTACTGTGTTGATTGGTGCCCCCACAAAAGATATTGTCCACTGAGAACCTGTGAATATGACTTATTTGGAGAAAGGTATCAGCTTCAGTACTTGTATTAGTCAAGGTTTTCCATAGAAACAGAACCAGTATAGGGCCGGCCGAGTGGCGCGGGGGTTAAGCGCTGGCTTGGGAAGCCAGCGGCCCCGGTTCGGTCCCACATAGGAGGGCCAGTGACACTGCCCTCAAAAAAAAAAAAAAAAAAAAAGAAACAGAACCAGTATATACATAGGTCCATGTGAGGAGATTCATTATAGGAATTGGCTCATGCTATTACGGAGGCCGAGAAGTCCCACAGTTTGCTATCTGTAAGCTGGAGACCCAGGAAAGCTGGTGGTGTAATTCAGTCCGAGCCTAAAGGCTTGAGACTTGGGGACGCCATTGGTGTAACTCCTAGTCCAGGGCCAAAAGTCTGAGAGCTGGGATCTGCTAGTGCAAGCCCCAGAGTCTGAAGGTTGGAAAACCAGAAGCTTTGATGTTGGATGGATGGATGTCTCAACTCAAGGAGAGAGAGCAGTTTATACTACTTAAGAAGTTCAAACTTCCAGTTATAAAATAAGTCATGGGGATGTAATATAGAGTATAGAGAATAGAGTCAATAACATCGTAATAACCATGGAGGGTGACCGATGGTTACAAGACTTATTGTGGTGACCACTTTGTAAGGTTTATAAATGTGTTGTACTGTGTTGTACACCTGAAACTAATACAATATAGTATGCCAATTATGATTAAAAATAAATTTAAAAAAAGAGAGAGAGGGAAAATCTACCCTTCTTTTTGTTCTATTTGAGCCCTCCAAGGATTGAATTGGTTTGGTTGGTGCCCACTCACAGTTAGTGTGGGTGGATCTTTCTTACTCATTCTACTAATTAAAATGCTAATTTCTTCCTAAAATGCCCTCACAGACACATCCAGAAATAACGTTTTACTGGCTATCTGGGCATTCTTAGCCCACTCAGGTTGAAACATAAAATTAACCATCATAGTACTTTGTTCCTTTTTTATGGCTGTATCATTACTTAATTCCTGATTATGGCTGAATAATTCTCCATTGTATGGATACACTACATATGTTTATCTATTCATCAATAGGTAGATATTCAGGTTGTTCCCACTTTCTGGTTACTATTAATAATATTGCTGTAAATATACGTGAACATGTTTTTTTCTATGTAAACCTGTTTTCAATTCCTTTGGGTTTATAAGAGTGGAATTGCTGAATTATATGGTATTTAATTTTTAATTTTTGAGGGACTGTCAAACTGTTTTCCACAATGACTGCATTGTTTTACCTTCCCACCAGCAATGTATGACAATTCCAATTTCTCTACGTCCTCACTTACTCTTTCCTTCCTTCCTTCCTTCCTTCCTTCCTTCCTTCCTTCCTTCCTTCCTTCCTTCCTTCCTTATCTCTCTCTCTCTCTCTCTCTCTATCTCTCTCTCTCTCTCTTTCTTCAGCATAGTGGATATAAAGTGATTCTCGTTGTAGTTTTGTATTTCCTTAGTGACTGATTTTGAACACATAATCACTTTTAATATTTCAGAATATTTTATTGCATATATGTTCCATGATTTATTTCATAATGTATTTAGGCAGTTCCCCACTGATAGCTATGTAGAATTTTCCAGAATCTCTTGCCATTATAAGCAATTTTGTGATATATCTATTTACTTTGTTAATAAATAAAGTTGGTTAGCATGAAGTCCTAGGACTAAGATTGACAGTGAAAAAGTTGCCCATTTTACATTTTGACACATATTGTCAAAGAGTCCCCTTGAATAGTTAATGCATTTATTTTCTGGTGGTGCCTGTTTCTCCTCATGCTGGCTAACAATAACACAATTAAGCGAAAATAAAGTTCAGTTAGACTCAGTGGTCTATCCTGTTTACATGGGAGAAGGGATTAAATGTCAGCCCTAACTGGGGATCTTCCCAAACCTGTCCCCCATCCCAGGTCTGGCAAAGTCCCTGGAGATTCTTAAACCATGCCAGGGCAGCAGAGAGCTCCCTTGAGCCATCGTCCACAGGGCTGCCAGGGATGCCTATTCTCCAGCACCTTCCAGTCACTTGGCTTCTGATAATTCTGCTATTTCCACACCATATTTGGGGATGTTTCAAAACCTGTGAACCTGGCGCTGGTGTCCAGGCTCCCCAGGGTACTACCCCCAGGGGGCATCAAGTCCGGCTGCTCTCCTGACCCTTTGAACCTCTGCCTTCTTCCTTTTCCCTGTAAATCGCTGTTTCTCTCTTCATGTCTCTATCTCTATCTCCATCTCTCTTTCCACCTTCTCCCCAGCTCCCTATGAAGTCAGACATAATCTCATCGATAAGATCAGTTGTAGGCAAATGATAGGAAAAGACAGGCAGATTTTTGCCTGCCAAATTTGGAAAAATCCGTGAGCTAAGAAAACAAAGGCTGGAGTGAGGTTAGAGCATGCTAACAGAGCAAACGCACCATTGCTCTAATTATTTTGCTTCACTTTGGTCCATGTTTTTCATCTCTGGTAATCTAATATACAACATTTCTTTTTTTCTTTGCTCATTTTTCTATCGAGGTGTTTACTGTCTTCCACATTGATTAGAAATTCTTTTAATCTTTGTGAACCTAATAGGTATTTGATTATATTTTGTTTTGTTTTAATTTCTGTGTATTTTATTTAGTGATGTTGGTCAACTTTTCCCACATTTGTTATTCGTTTATATGTTTACTCTGTGAATTGCTTTTTTGCTTTCTTTTTTCCTTTTCTAATGAATGTTTTACTTGTTCTTATTACTGTGTAGGCACTCTTCATAACAAAGATATTCAGCCTTTCAAATGTATCATAAGTATTTTTTCTTTGTCATTTGTTGGCAAAATTTTCTACAGTCTTTAAATTTCTAGTTTTATGTAATCAACTGTTAATATTTTCCTCTGTAGTTTTTGGACTTTTCACTAAGAGTCACAATAGGCCTTTTCCACACAAAGAAATTGTTTCCTATATTTTGTTTTAGTGCTTTCACAGTTTAGTCTTTATGTTCTTTATTTGCACATTTAATCCATCTGGAGTGTGTGTGTGTGTGTGTGTGTGTGTGTGTGTGTGTGTGTTGTGTGAGGAAAGAGTATATTTTTTTCTCATTTTGGCTATCAAATTTTCACAAAACTATTTATTAATTAATTTATCAGTTATTCACTGATTTGAATTGCTGCTTTTATCCCCCAGCACATTTTGAAATTAGTTTTGCTGATGTATATAATTAATTTTATGTATTTCCCTTATTTCTGGCTATCTTACTGAACTCTAAAGTTAAACTAGCAGTTATTTCTCTTGGTTTTTTTATATATAATAATAATAGCATCACGAAAGAAAGATAGTTTTAGCTCTCATGTAAACTTCAATGAAAATTGTACAGTTTTCTTCATATGTGTTTTATTTATTGATTGTTCAATTTAGTTCTTGTTATTGGGAATAGAATATGTGAGTGTGAGTCTCTTTGTCTTATTTATTGCGTAAGTAGGATATCTTGAATATTAAATAATAAAGACACAAGTATCCAGTGTTTCTGCTGAGCTTCTTCCCCTCTTTTAAAAAATCTTTGGCTTTTAAGCACATTTAAAATAGTTAAGGGACTTGTCAAGTTGCCCTCCTACATTTTTTTCTAAGTTATACTCTGATGAGAATATCTAAAATTGTCTATTGCCTACACCAATGTGGAAAGGGCCCAGAATGTATTATAATTCATCTGGGCATGAATATGGGCCTTTGAAAGAGTAAATCAGATCACCCTAGCAGTATCTTGGCATATCTCTTTCCTGGTTCTTGCTTTCTCAGTACAACAACTATTGGCTCAAATTCCTTGCTATGCTGCTGGCACTTATTCCACTTAGCTCACAGCCTCCTATCTCGCCTCAGTCTTGGCTCTAACTTAGCTATTCCTCCCCCTTGTTTGATTTGTTAACTCACCCCTACTTGTACAAGAAGAAGCTGGTCTGGTCAGTTAGACACTGGCCAAGTGGGGCAAAATACGTCAAAGACTGAGTTCCCCAAGGATTGGAGCTGGAACTAAGTCAAAGTCCATAGGTTGAAACACAGAAGATACCCTGTACAAACAGCAGGGAGACTGTAAGTAAATAATGGACCCAAGCTTTAAACCCAAACAGAGCCAGCTCACTTCTGCAATTATCAGCCCTTCTCTGACTTTGATCTGGTAACAAAGTTTTATGCATCATAGCTGATTTCAAGGCTTAAATTTTTAAAAATTCCAATTAAAGACATTACCATACTATTTATATATTAGGATTATATTTGGTTGTGAGTAATAGAACCAATTTTTCTGAAACAGTAGCTTAACTATGGTGAAAATTCATTTTTTTTCCCAAGTAAAATTGCAAAGGTGAATAATCTAGGGCTGGTATAGTGATTTTGCTGTACAAAATCCTCAGGGACCAAAGCTCCTTGAAGCTTTCCACTTGACCATGTCAAGAGCAACCTGTTCCTCAAGAACCAAGATGGAATTACAGTCATCACTTCCATGTTCTAAAGAACCAAATTGTAAGGAAGGCTGAAAATGTAGCCTTTGTTCTGGGTGACCATGTGCTTAGCTAGAAGTTTTATTACTGTGGGAGGAGAAAAGAATGTATATAGAAGGGTCATTTGCAATTGTTGCTAGAAGGGTCTACTAAATTGGGTAATGAATTAGGCCTCATAGTGTAACAGAGGGAGACAGACATACGAATAAACAAATGAAATCAATTCCTATATTATGGCTACACATGGGTGAAGTATGCTAGAGGAGGCTGGGGTACAAAGGAAGAATTGCTTAATTCAGCTAGGAAAGGAGAGGATGTGGAGGTTTCAAGGAAGAGAAGATGTTTCCACTAAGTTTAGTAGATTTTTGCCAGGTGCTCTATAAGGAAAGTTATTTGAGGTTGTAGTAGGAATAGCTCAGGCATAGAGGAGTAAAATATGAGGATGCCTTCAAAAAATATGGTAGCATTTCCTCTAGCTGGTAAGTACAAGGGAAGTGAGTAGCGCAGTAAGAAATGAGTCTGAAGATGGAAGCAGAAACCAGAAAAGGAATAGCCATATGTACCCCACCTAGGAGCTTGGACTTGGATCTCTCAGTCATAGATACCAGATCTGAGTTATAGGATTACAAAATCACATCTCTTAATTAATTTAAAGAATAATTTGAAAGTGATATGACCGGATGAAAGCCATCGGAGGAGAAAGTGTGGAAGAAGTCTTAGATTCTTAGATTCTTAATGGAGGTCTAGATGGATGGAGAATGAGTCAAGGTTTTCCAGAGAAACATAACCAATAAGACTGTGGATGCTGGCAAGTCTGAAGATGAAGGGCACTCTTGAGAGGAGCTGATGCTGCTGTCTTCAGACTGGGTTTCTTTCCCTTTAGGAAAGCCTTGGTTTTGCTCTTAATGCTTTGTGAATGATTTGATGAGGCCCACTCAGATGATCAAAGATAATCTTCTATACTCAGTTGATTCTAGATGTTAACCACATCTACAAATATCTCCTCAGCAAAACTGAGATTAGTGTTTATTTGAATAGCCAAGTACTGATAGCCTAGGTAAACTGACCCATAAAACTTACCATAACAGATGGTAACACTATTAACAGTACGGGGACTATATTGAAAGCAAATTTGGTGGCTAATGAGAAAAAAATAACATGTTTGGTTTGGGACAGGATGTACTATAGGTTGAAAGTCAGGAACCTATAGTACATCTAGTAGGAACTGAGATATTATATAGTGCTTAAGAATGTGTTTTGGATTAGCACTTTAGAGTGAAGTATTTCAAGCCACGAGTAAGGAATAAATTACACAGAGTGAGCAGATGAGGGGCAGTTGCAAATGCTCATTGATGTAAATGAATTAAGGGGGTAGGTCAGGCATTTAAGTCAATAGGGAGAACTATGGCATGAAGAGCAAATGTCCAATCTCTATAGAGCTACCTCTGTTTAATTCCAGCTAATCCATAATATACATAAATGTTGGTCTAGGATTGTCAGCTCTTTCCATTTTTCAAAAGAACCTGGAAAATCCAAATGAATAAGTGAAAAGTTCAGGTTGTAAATAATGTTTCTTAAATTTGCCTGAAATACTGTCAAGGCAAAATTACATACATCTGTGGACTATATCTGGTCCTTGAGAACTTTAGAGAAGAGTGGGAATAGATGACAATGCATGGAACTCTGGGAACCCCAACATGTAAGAGTCGATAAGAGACTGTGTCACCTGAGTAATATAAGAACTAAAATGAAGCCTCAAAATATGATCATTAGAAATTAATTGGTGAATAAGCATGAATTGTTTTAGTAGTATGGTGGAGGCAAAAGGTAGATTATGCTCGTTGAAGAAAGTTGAGACTATTCTTTCAAGAAACTGCCTCATAAATTTTTTTTTTCACATAAGCAATTTAGTAACTTCCTCTTTATTTTTAGCTCTTGAGAACTCAATGTACATTTCTCACTCCCTTCATGGTTCTGTGCTCAGATTGAGGGAATATGTAGTTCTATGTTCCTAGAACATTTTGATCTTCTTGGTTCCTGGGGCTTGAAGGGTGCAAACCAAAAATAGAAAATAAACCATAAATGCAATTTATTTATACCAATAAGTTTTGTGTGAGTTTATACAAAGCAATTAACAAAAATAATGCCCTGCAATGATTTGTGAGCACTGTCCTAGAAAAGATCCCTGCAACTTCATATATTCAGCAAAAATAATAAAATTTACATGAAGTACTCAGTTTTCCCAAGACTCTTCAAAACCTCCAAAGAATAAGTTAATCAAGAGCCAAGGAACTTGACATTTATAGCATCTACTCTTGTCAGTTGATAATTCAAGATTTTAATCAGGCCCCAATCAAACCTGTATTTTTTTTCTATATTCTAAGACCAGAAAGCTAAAAAAGCGCCCAATGGAATTGAAATTGTGTTTGTCCATCAATGAGGAAGAAGTGTTGCTTCGTGTGTGTCTGTGTGTGCGTGTGTGTGTGTGAATGTGTGTGTGTGTGTGTGTGTGTGTTTACACATGAATGAAAAACTTTATTTCCTCATGGATTTATGCTAATCAGCAGGACTGCAAGCTGCTTTCATGATCCATGAACAAAGCTGCATTCTTGGTGTCAAGCCTGAGATGGCAGCCAGAAATGACTGCTAATCCCTATACAGTAACTCTTCTCAGGAAATATATGGGGAATCTCTAAAGTTGGCCCTAACTAAAAGGAGAAAAAGCTTCACATATGAATTAAAAGTTAAAGGAATGAAGAGAAATCTGTTCCCATAGATATCCCCATCCTGTAACCTCAATCCCCTTTAAATCTTGTCAGATTTCACTAATCATAGGTGAATATAGGTTATCATGCTCAAGATGCAAAATCTTAGAAAGAAAAAAGCAGTTATTCACAGTTTAGTCTTGATTAGTTGGCTTTTCTGATTATACCTCTTTGAGATCAGCAGGCTTAAAACAATATGAATTTGAAGGAAAAGGACGCTGGGAAACATTGAAAAGGTAGTGATCATTTTTGAACTGGAGAGTGTTGAGGGAGGAGTGGTCAGCTGAGCTGCCAGCATGAAGATACCAGATTCCTGGGGAGCAGAATAGAGGGGTGTCTGAATAAGGAGAGGGCTAGGGAGAAGAGGATACTGAGAACCAAGAAACTGAGGTAAAATGGTAGGTAACAGAGACCAATTTTATTTACATTGCATTGCTTCTTGACTCTCCTTCTGGTTGGCTGATGAAGTGCTTTTTCTGGTGGCAATTTAGCTGGCAGCTGCCAAGGCTGGGGCTGGAGTGGGATGCTGAGGGTGGAGGAAAGGAGGGCTAGATCCCACCCAGAGATGCTTGGGTGAAGTGAAAATGAGGAAGAATCTAATTAAAATATCTCAAATTAATTAAAAATTGATGGTAGTTGAGAGATGAATCATCAGAGTACTGCCATAGAAATCACTTCTAATGTCTTCATCTACTGGAGAGGAATTTTTCTCAAACCTGTTTTCTCCATTTGGTTAAACTTACATTGAAACTCTGTGTATGTGTATATACATATATAGTATAATTCTAATAGCTAATACAATTTAATTGTGTAATTATTGTTACTTGTTAGTCACTTGACTTTAATTTGTCACAGGTTATTTTTGTCTGCGTGACTATAGTTGTGTTAGATTTTGGATTTTGAGAGTGCTTTCCATCATTTATATGTCAGAGGAGAGTTTAAAAAGATGGTGCTCAGTTATCTTCAATATCTTATATTCACATAGGTATTTATGGTGCCTTTTTTTTCTTCTTTTTTTTTTTTTGGAGTGAACAGTAAAGTTTAAAAGAATATCTAACCTTTTAGTACTCACACATCCTCTGAGGAAGGCGTTAGTATTTCTACTTTATAGCTAAGGAAATGGAGGTTCAGGGATGTCAAATAATCAGGTTTCCTAACCCCAAATACAGTGCTCACCTCGGAGCCAAGAATCTGGGTAAGAGTATCAGGATGTCCTTCTGTGGTGCCTCAGGATCATTTTCAACACTACATAAAGGGGAGAACAACTTCCTTCTCTACCCTGTTTGTGACTCTGTTTGAGCTATTTATTCACATGAGGTGTTTGTTGTTCAGAAGGCATTAGGAGGAGGCAGGCAATTAGTAGTTAATCTTATTAAAGTGAGCACCATATAATATGCCACAGAGTTTGGTGAATATTATACTATTGACTTTTATAAGAGTAAAGTAGAACATCAGATTCTTAACCACTTGGCTGTCCACAGTTTTTTGTGGTACCCATGACTTACTCCTACCAAATTTTGCCTTCATTTGGTTGTGAAAGAAGAAATCCGAATCATTACTTCACAGCTCCCTATTTTCTTCCGAAGATGAAAAAGTTAAATGGGTAAAGAGTGTGTCTAAATATGATAGATAAAAATGGAAGAACTATGTGTCAGACATGAAAACTTAAAAAGAGCCTATAGTATTCCTACACTGTTATTTCTCTAAAGTTTCCCAGGGTATGCTAAATTTTTGCAAAAAGTCAGGAGGTTTAGAAACCACACAGAGAAACATTCCTTGGAAAGAGGAACTCTTCAATGGTCTAAGATTACAGATCCTTGAATTGGAATGGTATGCAGTTGAGTTTTCCATTCACAGTTCCAGGAAAAAATGGGATTTTTTTCCCATTAAGATACTGTTATTTAGTTATTTTGAAGTATACAGTACATACACACTTTTTTCTAAAACCACTAGATTTCACAAGAGGCACACATTTGAGTATTTCTAACCTTTTCTGTTGATTTTAGATCAGACCTGGGGCTCCGATGTAGAAAAAAAATCATTTCAAGAACAGAACAGAACAGAAGCAGAGGCATCCTTCATATGGTTCATAAAGTGCTTGAATTTACTATTTACTTCTTGAGAATGACTCAGCATTCATATTTATAATAATAAAATGCTACACAACTGCCAATAAATATTGGAAAGGCTGAACTTCCTAGATACAATGCAGTAATTATTCTATCCTCACAAACTTTTCTTAGGTCTTGATAGAAAAGGAAGAGAAAAATGCTTTAACACTTAAAAAGAATCATAATTAAATAAAATATAATTAAAGCACTGCCCTTTATGTAAATTTTCTTTTCTGTTTTGGCCTCCTTAGTGTGGACCAAGCTATAGTAAGTTGCTAAAGCTCTCTAAAGCTCAGTTTATTTTCCTATAAAATCTGAAACATGTTAACAGCACAACCAAAGGCATAGGACTTTTTGGGTTGCAAATAAGAGGTATTCAATTAAAAATGGCAGAAGGGAAGAAAAGAATATATTGACTCTAGTCGGTGAGAAGTCCAAGAGTAGCCCTGCATTAGTGTTGGCTGGGTCCTGGTTCAAACAATGTTGTTAGAACTCAGTTACTGCTATAGACTGAATGTTTGTGTCCTCTAAATTCATATGCTAAAATCTAATTTCCAATGTATTAGTATTTGGAGATGGGACCTTTGAGAGATAATTAGGCCATGAAAGTAGAACCCTCATGAATGAGATTAGTGCCTTTGTAAAAGAGGCCCCAGAGAACACCCTCACTTCTTTGGACATGTAAGGATACAGAGAGAAAACAATTCCTACGAATTAGAAAGCGGGCCCAAACAAACACCAAATCTTCCAGCACCTTGATCTCGACTTCCCAGCCTCCACAACTGAGAGAAATAATTTTCTGTTGCTTACAAGCCACTCAGAGTATGGTAGTTTGTTATAGCAGCCCAAATGGACTAAGACAGTCACTCTCTATGCCTTTACTCTACTTTCTTCTGTTAGACCCAACTTTCAGGCAGGCTCTCTTCATGGGGCAAGATGGCCTCGATTAACTGCAGCTTATATCCAACTAGCTTTAGAGAGAGAAGGTCTGCTTGTCAACTGTTACAATAGCAGTCCAATCATTGACTGGCAATAACTCCAATTAGCATGACTTGGATGTTGTGTTTACCCCTGCATCACTCCTTGTAATCAGGCAGATATGAAGTTTGATTGGCCTGGTCTAGGCCATATGTCCCTCCTATAAATTGGAGATAGATTCATCTCCAGCCAAACAGCAGGAATTTGAGAGTGAGTAGGAGTAGTAGCTCTTCATAGAAAATCTGGGTGCTGTTGTAACAATTAAAGATAATATTTTAGTGTGATTATAATAACAAATAAGACTATGCAAACATAAGGGATTTTTATTTATTATGCCAAATGTTCTTTAATTAGAATATCTCAAAAAAGACTTTATTTTTTCAACAACAGCATTAGAGATTTTGTAATTTGTAGCATCTGAGTTATACATCTCTAGGAGGTCTGCTTCAGTTTACCAAATTCTTTGTAGTTATGGTGGCAAATTCTTATACAGTTGATTGAAGGAGAAAAGAATCACTATTATCTTCAGCATAACAGTTTGAATTCCTCTAAAAGAACTAAGCAAACCTGGGCATCCAAAAAACAAAGAGCAGAAAATAGTATGGTCTTATTTTGTGATTACAAAGTAAATGATTCATTTTTGAACAGCAGCCTTCATGGGAGCACAAATTTTGACTATTGTTATTGAATGTTTGTTATTGGAGCAGCTATCTGAAACTAAATCTCTGACTTTTTTCTTTCTTTTTTTTTTTTTTTTGAGGGCAGTGTCACTGGCCCTCTTATGTGGGACCAAACCGGGGCCACTGGCTTCCCAAACCAACGCTTAACCACCACGCCACTCAGCCGGTCCTAACTCTCTGATTTTCAATTGTTGTAGAGATTGGCTAAATGACCATCAAGCTTTGTTTCTATGTGGGGTCTGAATTTACTAGCCCATTTGCATTGAGTTGCAGCCATGTGATTCTGCCTGGTCAATAGAATATAGTCAGAGATGATTTAAGCCACTTCTAGGCCTACCCCATAAAATATTCCAGGCAATTCTTTAGTCCTATAATCTAATGTGAAACCCTCAGAAGTCACAGCTCTAAGATGGCAGATTTGTAAGATTACAGAAGCCTGAATCCCTGAGCTAGCAGGAAATCTGCCAGGGGTGACCACCTGACCCATTTTGAAATGTTATAAATATGTGTAAATTTTTATTGTACAGTCTCTGATTTTTGAATTGTTTATTATGACTTGCTTAATACAACAAGAAAATCTAGAACAAAATAAAATTTCACTAATAATAACATTGCTGTATTTCTAGAAAAATCTGCATAGAAGTACATGAATTGATGAGAGCAGCTAATTGATTCAGGCTTCACTAGAACTTAAGGGAAGTTCCTCTTATCTTTCCCATTATTGAGATAAAAATTTGAATAAATAATTAAGAAGTTTAACGCCTTCATTTATTCTCTGTCTCGTTTTTGTTTGTTTTTTTGTATAGTGCAGTTATTATATACCTACAGGCTCTCAAGCACGACATGTCCAAATTGCATCCATTATCTTTCCTTATATGGCTCCCAAATCTCTACCTCAGTTCCCTATCCCATTGAATGAAGGACGTTGTCATCTACCCAACTGCCCAGGCCAAAAACTTGAGAATCACCCTTAAGTCCTATGTTTCTTTAACTAGATTCTGTAGACCTTACTCTTACCTAATTCTTTAATCTGTATGTTTCTCTTTATTATCATCACCACTGTTCTAGTCCAAACCATCTTCATCTCTTACCTAGATAACTGAAATTGATAAGTACTTACTGAAATTACTTGTTTTTAATAGGTTTGTTCCTTATTCTAAATTCATTTTGCAGCTAGATCAATCTTTCTAAAAAGCCAGTCTGATTGTGTCCACCTCATTCTTAAAATCCTTCAGTATCTCCATGTTACTCTCAGGATAGTCCAAAAGCCATAGTATGGCTTATAAAACTTTTTATGATCTGGGTCTTCTTCCCTCTCCAGCTTATCTCTTTACATTTTCCCCAACACTTATAATCCAACTATTCATTAGTATGAATAATTCTCATGTATCTGACTTTCCAAGATGTCGTTTTTATTAAATTCACAGACATTAGAACGTTGAAAGTAAATTATATCTACCTATTTGGTGCTCTTCATTTTAACCCGCCTGCCCCATCCAGCTTATAACATTTGTGGGGTCCAGCTAAAAAAGGCTCACTTACTACATGTTTAAATATCTAAAAGTTATCAATCAAACTCACAGACAGTTAAATAAAATATATTCTATCCTCTCATCTCACCAGATATACTCATACTAACCTGTATTGTCAAGTTTTAATTTTGAACTCTCGGGCTCTTCAGCTATACTGGAGCATGGCAGTAGTGTGAGGATAGATGGCCACAATCAATGGAACAGAACTGAGAGTCCAGAAATAGAACGAAACAAATATAGATAACTTATCTTTGATTAAAGGGCAACTGCAATTCAGTGGAGAATGGATACTCTTTTTCATAAATTTTGCTGGAATAATTGAACATCCATATGTCAAAAAAAAAGAAAAGAAAAAAAAGGAACTTGAATTCACATCTTGCATCTTATTAAAAAATTAACTCAAAGTGGATCAAAGATCTAAATGTAAAACCTAAAATAATTACACTTCTAGAAGAAAACATAATTGGAAATCTTTGCAACCTTATGTTAGGCAAAGATTACTTGGATATGACTACAAAAGTATTATTCATAAACGAAAAACAAGGATATACTAGACTTCATCAAGAGGACGAAAGAGAAGCCATAGACTAGGAAAAAATACTTGTGAAGTAAATATCTGATAAAGAACTTTTATCCCGAATATTTAAAGAACTTTCAAAATGCCACAATGTACAATATAAAGTATTTCAATTTTTGAACATGGGAAGAAGTTCTTAACAGACACTTCATCAAAAAGGTATATGAAGGGCCGGCCGAGTGGCGTGATGGTTAAGCGCTGGTTTGGGAAGCCAGCAGCCCCGGTTCGGTCCCACATATGAGGGCCAGTGACACTGCCCTCAAAAAAAAAAAGTATATGAATAATAAGTATATAAAAAGATGTTCAACATCATTAGTCGCTAGAGAAATGCAAGCTAAAACCACAATAGGATACCACTACACACCTATTAAAATGGTTAAAATTAAAAGACTGACTATACCAAGTGTTGACAAGGAAGTGACAGAACTGGAACTCTCCTAACCTGCTGATGGGAATGTAAAATATTTGGAAAACATCTTGGCAGCTTCTTAAGAAGTTAAACATACACCCACTACATGAACCAGCCATTTCACTCCTAGGATTTACCCAAGAGATATAAAAGCATACATCCTTTCAGAGATCTGTGCATGAATGCTCATACAAGTTTTATTTGTAATGATCAAAAACTGCAAAGAACTAAATGTCCATCAACAGGTGAATGGATAAAAAAATGGAATACAATCAGAAATGACAAATAATGAACTATTTGATGCATGCAACAACACAAAACAATTCTTTGTCTCTATGGAAAGTGTTTTACAGTCTGCCAATATTCTATATTTCCTAATGTATGGTGCTATGGACTGAACGTTTATATCCCCCCACCCCAAATTCATATGCTGAAGCCCTAGTTCCAATGTGATGATATTTGGGGGGGGGTCCTTTGGGAGGTAATTAAATCATGAGGGTGGAGCTCTCATGAACGGAATTAGTGCCCTTATAAGAAGAGACACAAGAGAGATAGCTGTTCTCGCTGCCACAGGAGGATACCATAAGAAGGCATCATTCTGCAAAACAGGAAGAGGATGAGCCAGGAACTAAATCAAGTAGCATGTTGATGTTGGACTTACCAGACTCCAAGCTGTGAGAATAGATTTATGTTGTTTAAGCCAGCCAGTCTATGGTGTTTTTGTTATAATAGCCTGAACTGACTAAGATATATAGATAGAGTCATCTCACCATAACATGACTGCTATTTTGTAATATTTATAAAGTATAGACCGGGGATTGGCAAACTTTTTATGTGAAGGGCCAGACAGTAAATATTTTAAGCTTAGCAGACCAGATGGTCTCTGTCACAACTATTCAGTTCTGACCTTGTAGCACAAAAGGAACAATAGACAATGCATAAACAAGTGAGTGCGGCAGTGTTCCAACAAAACTTTATTGACAAAAACAGACAGTGCATGGATTTGGCCCACAGGATGCAGTTTGTCAACCTCAGGTTTAGACTATAAGAATGGGTACGTGTCTTTCAACCTTACCCTTATTTGATACGGTGGATCCTATTGGCCATTTGCCTAACCCACTAATCCTGGATACTGGAGGAGACATCGGTGGATCTCAGCCATCTCTGTGGAGCCAAGAAGCTTGGATAGTTAGAATTATTTGGTGATCTTTCTAGTATCAGTGAGCAGGTTCTTTATCGTACAAGATCCAAAAGCCTATGAGGAGTGTGGTGGATTAAATACGACTGCAAATTCTTTGTCACCGCCATGAAGAAGTGGAGTTTATTTCAGCTCCCTGTGAATCTGGTCTGGCCCTGTGACTGCTTTAACCAATGGAATGCAACAGAGGTAATGCTGTGGCAGGTCTGCTCCTAAACCTTCAAAAGGCCTCAGAACCTTCTGATTTTGTACTGTTAGGAGCCCTGAGCTACTATGTAAGGCCTCTGCTTACCCTATGAAGATACTATCAGGGGAGATCACATGTTTAACCCACGTGAAGAGCTAGAAGCTCTTAGACTAGATGGAGAAAGAGAAGCCAGCCATGCCAGCCCCCAAAGCTAAGCTCAGCCTGGCAGGCATTCCTCCTGAGGTCTCAGAGTGGGCCATCTTCAATGTTTCAGCCAAGTCAAGCCAGAGATAACTGCAGACTCAGCTAACACAATGTGGAACAAAACTGCCCAGGTTGTCCCAGTCAACCAAGATAATAAAATCGTTTTAAGCTACTAAGTTTAGATAGCTGAAACAGGATATAAGAACACTGAATAAGGGACCGGCCGAGTGGCGCGGTGGTTAAGCTCTGGCTTGGGATGCCAGTGGCCCTGGTTTGAATCCCACATATGAGGGCCAGCGATATTGCCCACAAAAAAAAAGAACACTGAATAAGACCTCTGTCCGAATGAAAGTTTTCGAGTAGATTAGGGGTTCTCAAAGTAGGTTCTATGCGATGCTTGTAACTGTCCACAAAATAAAAGCATAAGGACTGGGAACTATTTTGTGAATCCAAATAAAAAATGTTTATTGACTGCAGAACTTCTCATAGGCTTTAATGTATACAGTTAATAATAAACATTATGAAACTCCAAGAGGAGGATGTAAAATGTGCCTGAGATTTTTTTTTTAAGGTGTACTTACTCATATGCTGAGGAAGAATTCCCAGAAGATATGATGTATAAGCTGTATCCTGACCAAGAAACAAAGTCCAGGAGATTTTGGACAAGGTGGTCTCTGAGTTTATTTCCAGTTCTAAAATGTAATGATCTAGGATCCATTATGGAATGGTATCTCTTAGCATTATTAAATCTCTCATATAAGAAGGGGAGCAAGCACATGGAGCGCCTGGTGGATATCCAAACCTCTCATACAGCCTTTACTCAGTTCTGCTCATTATGGATAAAGGCTTCTGCTTTGAGCCATCTAAATACTTTGACCTCCAATCCTAATCCATGTCTTGAATAAAAATAATGTCATTGAGAATGGAAAAAAACCCAACCCCTCAAATCATGATTTAATGGCATAATACCTCAGCAAAAATGTTATATAAATTAATAATTTTCAAAATAATATACTCTCTCCGGTGACCCTGGTCCCTTGATTTGAAAATACACTTAATTGGTTTTTCTTTCTTGAACTAATAAAAATTGAAAACAGCATAATGCCACCTGACCTCATCTACCTGTAAGGATACTATCTTAGTTACCCTCTGTGACATCTCAGCACCAAACTTCTTAAATTAGTTGTCCACACAGTTAGCATTATTACTCTCTTCTCTACTCTCTACTCTACTCTCTTCCCATTTACTCCACTGCAATTGGGGCCCCTCTTCTCACACTCAGTTACTTTAAAAAAATGGCACCTTTTCCCAGGTGATGTCATCCAATCCCAAATTTTCAACTCTTATCTATATACAATATGACTAAGAGTAAGGAGTGTTCTTACATCGTACGTCAGACTGCCTCCTGCCCATACCATAGGCCCGAAACACACTCCATACCTACATTGCCAACTGCCTATTTCTATCTGAATATCTCCAACAACAACAAACCTGTTTAAGTATTTATTCATTGATTGAGCACCTACTCTGGGTCAAGAACTTTGCTAAGCCTTAGATTCTAATAGTGATCAGGACTCCACCCTTGGGAGCTATGGTCCAGTGGTGGAAACAGGTAAATAACCAAACACTTATAAGAGAAAACATGAGTTTATATGGGAGCATCCAGGGAAGAAACCTTTATTCAGCATTGATAATAGTGATGGGGGAGGGGTGTTGGTAGAGGAGGTTGGTCTAAAGAGTCCCAGAGATAAAAATGACTAAGTCAAGTTTTTAAGGATAGATAGAGCAGATAAAGGGGAAGGGAAGAGCAGCCAGCCAGAGGAAGTACTTTGTAGGGAGACTCATAAGGGAGAGACTGAGTTACACTGTCAGAATAGCAAGTCATTCTGCATGGTTTGATCAGTGAACTATGGTGGACAAGAAGCCGTAGGTGAGCAGTACAGGTGGAAGAGGAGCTGCCTTTACAGAACCTGAGTTCATTGACCACTTTGATATTGTGCAACTATTATGTGTTTGGTTTTGTGTTTTCCTTACAGATGGAATATTTTATTTTAAAAACAGATTTTTTTTTAAAAGATTTTTATTGGGGAATTGGGGGAGGGGAACAGACAAGTTGCTGACCTTTTGTTCTTCAGTCTAGTTGTGGTGGATGTTGCTTCACTGGGCCATGTTGATATTATCATTGTGCTCTTCCTGGGTGAGGCAGATGGGTCACTGGCCTCTGGATGGCCGTTCACGGCGGCTATTGGCTGCTCACTCCGGATGCTGGCCGCTCACACTGGCTGCAGGCCACTCACTGTAGCTTATGGCAGCCCACTGCAGCAGGGGCTGCAGCTATGCCGTCCTGGGGACTCACAGCAGCCCAGCTCCAGGTGGAGCTGTTGTTCACCATCTTAGCTGTAGAGGGCAGTGTCACTGGCCCTCATATGTGGGATCCAAACTGGGGCCGCTGGCGTCCCAAGCCAGCTCTTAACCAACGCGCCACTCTGCTGGCCCAGATGGAATATTTTAAATATATATGCCCTGTTTCTAATAAAGTTAAATATCCGTCTATCCTATGATCCAGCAATTCTATTCTCAGGTATTTACCCAAGAGAAAGGAAAACATGTTATGTCCACATAAAGGCTTTTACAAGAATGTTTAAATCAGGCTTATTCACAATAGTCCCAGACTGGAAAGGACCCAAATGTCCATCAATGGGAGAATGAATAAATAAATTGTGGTATGTTTATATAATGGAATAACACCACTCAGTAATGAAAACAAAGCAAACCACTAAGACAAGAAACAACATGGTGGATTCTCAAAATCATTATGGTGAGGGCTGGCTGAGTGGCATGTTGGTTGGGAGCTGGCTTGAGACACCATATCTGAGCAGCAGGGCCCAGGTTCAGTTCCCACATATGAGGGCCAGTGACACTGCCCTCTACCGCTAAGGTGGGGAACAACAGCTCCACCTGGTTGCCTCTATAGCTAAGATAGCTGGCGATGGTGTGGCCTGCAGCCTCTGCTGCAGTGGGCTGCCATAGGCTACAGTGAGTGGCTGGCAGCCAGTGTGAGCGGCCGTCCAGAGGCCAGCGACTGATCTGCCTCACCCGGGAAGAGCGCAACGATGATACCAACATGGGCCAGTGAAGCAACGTCCTCCACAACTAGACTGAAAAACGAAAGGACAGCATCTTGTCTGTTCTCCTCCCCCAATTCCCCAATAAAATCTTTAAAAAAAAAATCATTATGGTGAGAAAACAAGTCAGGCACAGATCACATCCTGTATGGTTCCATTTACATGAAATCCAAAAACAGGCAAATGTATTATGGTGATAGAAATCAGGAAATGGTGGCTCGGAGTGTCAGGGTGGAAGGTGAAGGGAGTATTGATAGGAAATGGACAAAGAAACTTCCTGGGATAGTGGAACATTTCCCCTGTTCTTTTAGGTGGTGTTACATGGGTGTATTGATAACACATTGAGTTAAACACTGTGATCTGCGCATTCTAGTGAATAGTACTTACACTTCAATTTTTTGAAATGTGAACAAGAATACTTCTTTCAAGAGTCTAAGGGTAGCAACATGGTTTGTCTATACGAAAGCGCTCAAGTTCTGAAATGTAGCACATTGCAATGTAATGACCCAAAAATGTATTTTCAAAGGCATGGAAAAGAAACCTAAACGTAAATAAGATGTGAAGTGTTTCTTCAAAAAGATGATAAAGCAAAAATACTTCATTTTAACTGCAATTTGGATAGATGTTTTGGAACTTTACAATTTAAAAAAGATTGAGAAACCAATGACTTCTGATTTGTACATATAAAGAGTACTTTTTTTGGTCACCTATGAATTCATTTATTAAAGCACTGAGAATAAATCCAGATGAAAATTAATGGAATGTGAAAGAAAACTGAGTGATAAAATCAGTAAAAATTATTTTGACACGAAGTAGAAAATTGTAGCACGACATTTTCCAATATTATAAAGAGCAATAATTCATTAAGAGGAAGAGATAAGTTTTGAATTAAAGTATTGAATAGGCTCTTTATTCTTTGATAATCTAATTAATGTAGAGGAGTGAATGACATAAACTTATTGGAAAAATATTTAAATTTCTTTCAAATTGAATATACAATGCTGACACTGAAAGAGACAAAATAAAATTCACAATATGCCATTACAACAAGGACACCAATGACAAGCTGATTCAACGACTATAATCAATTGAAAGAGTATTTAAAATTATTCATGAACAAAAAAATTTGCAATATCCTAAAATCTTACAGCTCTTATAGCTCATAAATGAGAGAAACTTAATTGAGGTTTTCCTATACTTGACAACAATCCTGAAAATGAATTTATAAGCCTGAATAAGTTGTGAGCCAGAAAGAAAACAAATTTCGCTCAAGCATGCCAGGGGAATCACTGCATTATCGTTCTATTCTCTCTACAGAAAATGATACAACAAAATTCTTGTCATGTCCTCAGCAACATGCAACTACAGGACAAATAGAATTATAGCTGTGAAACAGGCAGAGCTAATTAATAAAAAAAAATAGTTTTCTTCCCTAGATTTTGTGATGTTTCTGGAATTTGCGAGAATTTTAAAACTTGTCATTTGTTGTGATTTCTTTTCTCCCCACGATATTCACTTTCACTCTTCATTTTGTATTTGTAATTTTGAATTCTTTTTCTTAAGATGCAGATTCAAAATTACATTACTATAAAACCCACCAACCTGGACCCGTCTGCTTTATTTTAGATTGTGTGTTCCTCAAGGTCAGGGGATGTGACCTTTTTCTCTTTGTGTTCCTGGCATGGTGCCTGACAAAAAGTAGGAGCTTAACAAATATAAATGCAATTCAATGGAGTGAGGGCAAATAGTCTGCTAGTTCAGTAAAATTGTAAAGGGAGCAATGGAGGTTCATTGGTTCTTTCCAGGGAACAAAATTCTTTTGCTTCCTGGGCTATTGGTCTGGCAGACCCTAATTTTTAATAAGGTCTATCCAGTCCAGCCCTCCTGTAACTTCAATGAGTCTGGATACAAGCACTATTCAGTTAAAATTAAAAATTGAATGTAGGAATCTGCACATTGTAAGGACATAAATTCAGTACCTTTCTAGTTTCATGATATTTGGGGGGAAATATTACAAATGGATAAGTGAGGTTTGAGCCTTTGCTATAAATTCACCAATGTCCTGTAACATTTAGTTACCTAACTTTTCATTGCAAAAAACAATGAAAATAGTTTCATAACACAATTGAAATGATAGACATTATAAGTCCTAGTTTGCTAGGTGAATGGAAGTGATTGTTCCTTTTCACAATCAGAGAGGGAAGTGGTAGACCTACCAGAATATAAGTTTGCTTAGAAGCTGTCTAGTCAGGCAGTACCCCCATTATCCCATCCCAACAGATGTGATCCTATTTTTAAAGACTTCTGGGAAAGGGAGATTCCCTACCTTCTCTTAGCAACCCATTCCGATGTTTAACAACACTTGCTGCCATGGATGCTGGGCCTCGGAGCCTGGCTAGAGTATTTTTACATGTTTCTATGTGCTGGTATTTTGCCTAGTTCCCATTTCCTCTTTTTGTATTTATTTTATCCTCTCAGTCCTTGGCCTTTTTTCCCCATTAATTTTGCTTGTAGACACTTTTTTTTTTAAATTTTACAAATAAAAATGGAATTTAAAATGATCAAAAATCTAAGATAAAAACAGGACAGGTCAAATATTACTTTAGTTGTGACACACACTTGGGATGGAAATGCATTTTGCTTACATTTTATATACATGGTGCACAGGTATTTGATATTCTGCCCCATCTGCATCTAGCAGACATTTGTGAACTTGGGTGAGTTGAGGACATGCATCATTTTATTGAAACACATTACATTTTGGTAGCATTAAACATTTAAAAATAGTAATCATTTGGTTTTGGTCTTTAGTCTCTTCTGAATGCTCTCCAAATTTCCCTATTTTTTCTTAAGTTATGACATCTGAACTGGATCTGAAACTCTAATAGTGGCCTGAGTAGGGTGGAGTATCTTGGGCAGGATATATCTTTAGTTATAGTGTTTGCCTATGAATTCATTGCTCCACCTATATACCTGAGCAATAATGTTTCAACACCCAGGGTGCCAAGTCTCACATCACATGGGAGGTATGATTTGACAGGGGCTAGGAAAATGGTGTTGTTTTTAAATAGTTCTCATTTTCAGGTACCTCACTATTCAAAATTCCACTGTTAGTGATTCATTTCATTAGACCTGTTTGTTTGTGGACTCTTTTAAAATGGAAGAACTTTCTAAAACTACAGACTTTAATCAATGTACTCCAAGAAATCAGCAACCGGTTGGATGCAGCGGGGGTCTGGTAGAAGGCTGGGAATGGAGAGAGGGTGACCTAACCTCTCAGTTGGTCTCAGATTGTCTTGGTTCATACCAATTGCCCAGGCATATTTAGTATAGCTTCTCCTTTTGCTCCAAAATGTATAGTCACCTTAGTAGAATCAACCAAAGAGAAAAATGGTTACCAAGTACAGTTGTGAGGGCTTAGCTTTAGAGCCCTTAGACCTGGACTTGAATCTCTGCTCTTTCACTCCCTGGCTGGGTAATTATGGGTAGATTATTTAACTCCTCTCTCTCTCAGCTTCCCCACTGACAAACATGGACTTAACATTAGTTATCTTTTGGCTACCTCAAGTAATGATGCAGCCATTAGTAGTAGAAACTCTTGTTTTGCCCAGATTTGGCATTTCTAAATTATTCAAATCTACCAAGACACAGACATTTTTCTAGTCTAGAGTCACTCTCTGTCTTGTTATTTGTATCTCATTTCTATTTGTTTTCCTACATTATACTCTTTAAATTTTCTTTTAGATACACCAAGAAAATTGATCCCACTTACAATCCGCATGGTTGTGTTTAGCATTTACTTTCATTTTTATCTGGTTTTGGCTGTGGGTCTGTCTGTTAACTCTGAACTCCTACCATATTGCAATTTTCTTGAAAGCAATGAGACTCATCTGGACTTTGTCCAGAATCTGGAATGACATGAAGAACAATAAAGAACTGTCAGATTGATGTGGCTTCTCTGTGTTAAAACTCCAAGCTCTATAGGACTCGTAGCTTTATTCTCAAATTATTGTACGTGAGGATGAAAGATGCTAAAATTACTGCCATTTTGTAAAGGGTGTCAAAGGGCTTAAGAGAAATCCGAACAGTCTTAAAAAGTATAGGAATTGCACCCCTCAGAATTGAGATCCAAAATAAAAAGAACTGATTTTATGACAATTTTCTTGCATCACAAACTAAGAAATCAAGTCTGTCTGCCTTGAACTGGAGGAAACTTCTACCGAGCTCAAGCTGTATCTTCATGGTTCACTGGGTTCTTAGCCTTCTTGCTGGGCCTGCCAATCCAGACACTTAGGAGAGTTTTTTTGGCAGACCGACCCTGACTCCTTGAAATGAGGCAGACAGCACCAGAGCATTTCAGAGGCCAGACACCAGATGGTAATAATACATTTCAACTATTAGAAGTTTGGATCAGAAAGCTAAAGGTGAAGGTCTTATCTCATTTGTCAAATGATGTAATTCATTATTAAATCAGGACAAACCAGTTAACATCTGAAGTATAATTCTGGTTGCTATTTATAACACACTCACTGGTTCATTTGGCTTGACTGGCTGACTTAATTGTGTGTAGCATTTCACAAAAAGCTTAGCGAGGGCTAGAAATGACCTATGCAAATCACAGTTCTGGGTAAATAAAAACTTTTCTTCAAGTGAGAATTAAATGTTAGCATACTTGCGTTACTTAGTGAAATTATATATTACTTAAAATAATTTGAAGCAGGCAACTCTCCAGGTAAATTTCAGGAACTTTGAATGTATGGGATTTGGGTGCTATACTTTTTTAGAAAAAAAGTGCTCACAAAACTGCTCATGTCAAGGTTCACAAAAAAGATAAGGGAGTCAGAAATCAATTAATTTCTTAAAGTATTGATACCAAATTGGAAAAAACAAACATGTTAGCAGACCAGTTACCTACTCTGGAAAATCTCTGTATATTTCCTACTGAGAAATGAATGTTTAATCTTGAAAAACATTTAAAGGATCAAATCTTGGTAATTCTGGCATTGACTCTGGAAAGAAGAGATAATATAATCAATATGAATGTTTTGGAGCTACCACCTTGTTTATCAATGGAATGCATCAGCATCTTTCTTCATCAGCAGCATCATCCCAGCTAACATATATTAAGCACTGCCTTTGTGTCTGGTGCTGTTTGAAGAATTTCTACCTGTCTTAATTCATCTATCCTCTCAAACTTTCTATGACTCGGTGCTCTTATTATGCCCATCATAAGGGTCACATTGGTAGTAAGAATTGTAGAATTTTGGAGTTGGAAGGAAACTTAGCTCTCACCTTGTTCAGCTCTCAGTTTATAAATGAGGATACTACTTAGGCACAGAGATCAATGGCTTGCTCAGAGTCACATAAAGTTAGTGTCTGAGCCACGAATATTTATATAAACAACCAGCACACTTGTATGTTAACTGCTGACTGTCAGTCACTTCACCCTCCCAATAACACTATGAAATAAGTACTATTGTCCCAAGTTTGCAGGAAAATAGGTTCTTAGAGATGTCGTTGGGCAAATCACCTGTAGGTAAATGAGGGTGTTGGGATTTGCAATCCAGTTATCACTAGAGGTTTCAGCAAAATCAGTAGACTGCCTCTTGAATGGGAGCACCTGTCCTCCGTGTGCTTTCTCTGTACCAGGTGGCCCTCCTACTTAGGCTGTAACCAACTGCACTTTAATCTCTGGCCTTGTTAGGTGGAGGAAGGAGGCAGTCCATGGAACCCTGCAATGGCCAGGAAATAAGCCAAAATTAGTTGCAGCCCCTTCTCTAAGTAATGAAGAACCAAAACCAATATGAGTCTTTCAGTTAGTGCTACATAAAATTAAATCTCAATGACAATGGAAAAACTCAGCTATATATCTTCATGCTTTCAGATATCCTGATATTTAAAATCATGCAAAATTTTATTTCTGCTTCCATTGAGGTGTTTGGGTGCATTTTCCAAACATTGCTATTATTTGAGTATTTATATAAATGCAATGTGATCTCTTACTGAGAACTTACTCTCCAATGCAGTTGTCTTGGTTTTTTCCCCCTCAAATCTACCCTGACCCTGAAATTTAATATTTCCCATCATGTATATTTTACTGTTTTTTTAAAAAATAATATCATGGTTTTATTTAATAAAGGGCAAGTTTGAAACATGCCAATTTGTTATTTTTTTTAGCATGTTTAAGTTTATATCTATTTGGATCAATAAATACAATTCTGAATGCTTTTTAAAATGATAAACAAACACGTTATTTACTAAGGAAAAAAACATATATTTTATATAACCACGAATTTTTTCTAGCCACATGCACATGAAACGGTTGGTAGTCTAAGCTGCTCAAATACCACATTTTCCATGTAAAAAGGAAAAATGGAAAAGTTAGATTTTCGAGAGCAAAGTAAATTTGGGAGTTGCTTCGTTAACATGGAAACGAGATTTGAACTTGTTAGGTATCTGCTAATGAGGGAATGGTACCCTTTATAGATATTCAGAAGACTATTATTTTTACTCTCTTCTGCTAATACAGTACAAGTTCCAAGACAACCTTGGGGCGGTTACCAAGGGCTTCACTTCTCTGAAATTAGAAGTGCCCATAATGGGTTGGGAGGGCTGTGGGCAGCATTGTGTGTTTCCCAGTTCCCTCTAATTAGTCATGAAAATATGAAGACTAGCACCCACATTATCCAAATTCTCTTTAGGATTTGCTACCTTAAAAGCTCTTTTCCTTTTGTTACGTTCAGTATGTATAATTATGCTTTCAGAAAGCCCTCTGCTTTGGAATTCATTCTTAGCTGACCTGCCACCCAGTTAGTTGCAAGTCACATCCAGCAGCCACTACGGATGTACTGAAGGTACTTTCTGGGAAAGGTTTATAAAATTAATTAGTAGAGTATACCAGATATCTATCTATCATCTATCTATCTATCTATCTATCTATCTATCTATCTATCTATCTATCTATCTATCTCCAATGTCTATCCCCGTTTTGCAAATCACCTTCCCCTTGAAACTGTCCTCTGGTTCCTGAGTGCTTCTCTTACATCATCTCTTACGACTTTCTCCCCACGCCCCACCTCCCACATCCAGCCACACTGGCCTTTCAGTTCCTCGTGGCCCGGAGCTGCTTCTTGTCTGAGGGATTTTGCTTTTTCAGTTCTCTCTTCCCTGGGGCACTCTTTCCCTGCTCTTCATCAGCCAGCTCTCAGTCCAAATGTCAACTCTGCAGATACACCCACCCCATCCTCTATTGCGCTACCCTGCCTATTTACTGCCTGTCAATTATCTTAGTTTATTTTTCATGATTTGAAATGGTCTGATTTATTAATTTGATTATTATGATCAGTTCTCCAACAGAGTCCCACACAACCCAGAGGCCTCATCTGTTTTATTAACTTCTGCATCTCTAGCTACCAAATAGTGCCCAGAACATAAGCACTCTATTCATTATTTTGGGCATGGATGGATAAACAGGGATACGACAGACAGACAGACACATAGATAGATGTCTTCACTCAGTAACCAATCTATAGAGGAAGAAGTAAGAATACTGATTGCCTTGAAGGTATATTAACTGGGAAGGGACACAGCGGAGCATATTCAAGTGTTAAATATATTCTCCATCTAGATCAGAGTAATGGTTACACACACACACACATAAATTTGCAAAAATTAATCTAGATGTATACTTATGATTTGTTTATTGTGTACCTAAATTAGAAAATAACACTAAGTGTGTCAATCCATCAAGGTCTGGTCTATATGCATGACACTGAGTAAGTTTGGTACCACTGGTTGCTTGGGTTAGGCATCCCTAACTGTCCAACACAAAATCTTTGATTGTTAGAAAATAATCATTGCCTTAAAGGACAGATCTAAGATCAACGACAGAACAGGCTGCCTTCCCAAAGCCACTTATTATTCTATTAATGTGTTTTAACTATGACCATACCTGTGTCATTAGGGCAGAATTTATTGAGCTAAGGGAGTCTCATACTTCTCAGTGGCCATGTACACAGTGGCTTTGTACACAGAGCCCAGGAAAAGATAAGAAAGCGGGAGCAAAATACTAACTTTAAAATTCAGAGTACTTATTTAGTACAATACATAGTTGGCACAGTCTCTGCTAGGTGAGGATTCCACAGCTGGGAGAAATGATTATAAAACAGTGACAGATAGAATTGAGGGCATGAGTAGGACACAGAGTTTATCAGTTTGCTAGAACAGAAGGTTTTAACGTATGCATCTATATATGCAAGAATGTCAGTGGGAAATGAAATACTGAATCAGGGGTTCCTTTATGAATATCTTTTCAAATAATTGAATCTTACCCTTCTTGAGTATAAAATATGTAAAAAATGATTTTGATTTTCTTTTTTGGAAATATTTCTAAATGATCATGGATTTCTTCTCCTACACAAAATCTATTGCTGTGACACACTCCTTTCTCTGTGGTTTGGGCTCACCATGCACATCAATGGTTGAATGGGACCATCTTGGTTAGCATGTTGTGATCCCAGTACCAGTGTGTGAATCTACCCTACCGCACATCCATGCGTTTTTAATATCTCTTTCCCTGCTCAGAGCTTCCTCCTTTGGGTCTTAGATAACATCCTCTACTAGCACATCTTCTCTTTAATTTGCTGCTGTATTTTACATAAAATTTCTAGCTAATGGTCTGAGGCACTGAATAAGCTTTGTGACAACTATTTGACTTCAGTTTTTTTGTTGTTGTCTTAACTCAGGTTCAAAGCTATATAAAACCGTGTCAGATCTGACCAACAGATAGATTGGGAGTGTGGGTCAAATCACAGTTCTCAGAAATCCTAAAAGTTTAAGGACTCAGGTGGTGATAAAAAAACTTTGTTGGCTAAATTAAAGAAAAATGCATTTCCCCCCAAAATGTTTTAAGGCTGATAATGAGAAACAACTTTTCTTCTTTCTGAGCATATAGCATATATCAAATTTATATATTTGTTTAACTTCAGATATCTATTCCCTTATCCTTACCCATTATTTATACACCGTCCCACATACATCATTGTCTTTAAAACTAGAAATTGATGTTTTGCCTTAAGGAACTACTACACGTGCCTGGGTGGAAAGTGAAGGTCCTTGATAAGCTCTCTTTCTATTTTTCTCCTTTCTGCTCCCTTCTCTTCCCACCTCACCCTCCATCCCTTTTTTTCTGATCATGCTGGATTGTTAAGAGTTCATATTTCAGGGCCGGCTGAGTGGTGCGGTGGTTAAGCGCTGGCTTGGGAAGCCGGCGGCCCCGGTTCGGGTCCCACATATGAGGGCCAGTGACACCACCCTCAAAAAACAAAAAAAGAGTTCAAATTTCAGAATCTATAGCTATAAGGGAACTCCACTCTATTTTGGATGAGGAAGTGGAGGCCCAGAGAGGGGAGGCCAGCCTCCTGCTTGTTCAAGGTCATTGCTGGGACCTGTACTCTGGGCTGACAGAGCCAGCTCCCTCGCTTCTGCTTAAGAAACCTAGGTCATCGTGTGCCCTCTCCACAGGCCCTGAGCAGAGGCATCCTCATGGGTGCCCCAAACCTTGCTTTTGCTTTGCCTCCCTCTCATTTCATATTTCCACACCCTTTCCTCCTCAGTCTGTGACCTATTCCTAGGCCTCCAGTATACCCCATAACAGTCCTGTTCAAGCTTTGGATCTACCTGTCTCATCTGCTCCAAGCCTGTGCATATCATCCCTATCATAGGCTTTGTCAAGATAAATCAGTTTGAGTCCTTAGCTCACTGTCACTCTGAAAAGGCAATCTAATAAATTAATCTCTCATAAGAAGTTAATGACTTATTAAGAGCTTAGGATATTAAGAGCTCGCTACTTGTATTTGGCTTGTAATGGAAGATTCCTATAGATCAAAGCCTTAACCCCAAGCAGTGACTGCTAAGTGGAAGAATTTCCGCTATAACCCGTTTTGGAGTGGGGAGAGTATGATGGAAGAGAGTAGGATGAGGGAAGGCTAATGTGATACTCTTAAATTATTAATGATGTGTCATAAGTTGTTGATCCCCTGTATAGAAGGGGGAAGAGCAGTTCAGGCTTCAATAACCTAGGAACAGAGTTTTATTCCTACTACTGGCTGTTTCCTAGTCTGACTTTTGTTCTTTCCTCTTCAAGAAGGTTTTCCATGACAGACCATTGAACTCATCTTCTGTAGGATGAAAACCTGAAGTGGGCATCCCTTGAGTGCTCTCTAGAATGTAAGAAGCTAGTTTCACTATGAGCCTGGGCTGCTGAAATGTGTGGTATCCTTCCATAAACTGTGGACGTGGTGAGTAGCAAGCTAAATCAGGAAACCATGAAAGCTTGTTTGCACTCTGTTCATCGCACCCACTTACCTCTCCCTCACCCTTCTCTGCTCTGTGCATTCCTAAATCTGTGCTCCATCACGCTTTTGTCCCCTCTCCACTCTTCCCAGTCCCAGGGCTGGTTCATTCTCTGGGGCTTTTTCTTTCCTAACATATTTTTGCACAGGTGAAATCTGGTTAAGGGGAGAGCCACAAGAATATCTTTGAAGAATAAAAAGAGACAACTTGCCATAAGGGATCAGGTGGAACCAGAAGGATGTGATATAGAGGGGAGTAGGGGTTTCTCAGGTAGCCAGCCAGCCCCAAGTCAACCTTAGGTGCCAAGTGGAAGGTAAGATTCTCACACTTCAATGAGAATAGGAGTCATGGGGATCTTATGTCACCGTGAAGTTTCCCAGGCCCTAATCTTGAGGATTCTGATTGTATAAGTTTAGGGGGCGAGCCAGACTTTTAAATAAGCATTTCAAGAGACAGTTTCTACAGGTGGTCTTTGGGACATACCTTGAGAAGCTCTGGAGTAAGGGGTGACATGCGGTTGGTTGGATGTCTATGAGCTCCGCCCACCCCTTGAATGCTAGGATGAGCACTCATCCTTCAGTCCTAATAGATGTCACTGTGAGTCTCAGTAAGTATGGCTCTGGTTGGTTGGTCCTTAATAACCAGACACTCCCTCCACTCCCAACCAAAGGAGGTTATAATGGTATTCCTTTTTTTTTTTTTTTTTTTTTTTTTTTTAGGTCAGTGTCACTGGCCCTCGTATGTGGGACCCGAACTGGGACAGCTGGCTTCCCAAGCCAGCGCTTAACCACCGCGCCACTCGGCCGGCCCTTCAAGGAGGTTATAATGGGATAAGAAGCCTGTCTACATTAGAATGTTTGGCTTGTATCCTAGTAACAGTTCTGTAGACAGGCAGATTTTCCTTCAAAATTCTTTTCTTCACCTAATTTTTGGAGACCTAAGTATTCTTCACACCACAAAAATTATGACACTGTTTAATTTTTCTCTATATACTAATTAAAGCAGAAGATTAGGAAGTGCAGTTCTAAATCATCCCTCTTTACTGAGATCCAGGGCTATATTCTATTTATTTTTCAGAACCCCATACCAGGTAATCCCTTTAATATTTTATTTATTGTACTATAAATTTATCTGTGGGAATGGCATTCCAGTTAATTCATTTAGCAGTTTTGCAGAGGGATTTATTACAGATATTTATAAAGAGTTTACAGCCGTAAGGAATCAGACACATCATCTTGACCAACTCCCTAATTTCAATAATTGAGAAACCAAGGCCTAAAACTTAAGGTTATAATGGACACCCCTTCCTCCTCCTGTATAGCTCCTCTTCTTTCTTTTGGGAACTGCTCTTTCCATGAGGCCCACCCCCCACTCCAGGTCTAGGCTGACCAATCAGACCACCCAACACCCAAGCCAAATAATTGGTTCAAGTGCAAGGCCGTGACTAAGGCTACCTGAGCTATCTGGGAAGGTCTTTTCTCACTAGCGTTGCTAAACTAGGAAGCGATAATTTAGGACTGCTGCTACCATTGTGCAGAATGGTTGTCTGAAGAGCAAAAGGAAGCAAAGAAATAAGAGCTGAAAGAAGGAGGAAGACTGAATCAGGTTAACATCATTTGAGCCCCAAGATCTCGCTGAGTTAAAATTTAGCCCTTCTAGTTGTGTGAATCAATGAAGTCCCTTTTATTCTTCAGCTAGTTTGACTTGAGGACTTAAACTTGCAACTGAAGGAGTGATGAAATTGATGCGTCTGGTTCTAGAAGCTTTATGTACCATGTCTCCTGGTACCCAGTTCACCTGCCAGGGTATATCAGCCTTCATGCTCTGTGGCAGTAGGTCTTGAGCTTTAGAATGCTTAAGAATCAACTGCCTTATCCCCAAAGGCAGATTCCGGGTTCCACAAAGATTCAGATTCAGAGGAACTGGGTGGCAAAGGCAATAAACCTGCCCTTTATCAAGATTTTTTTTTCCTGAGTAAGAAAAGTCCTTATAATGGCCTGGGAGACTGTTCTGTTCATGGTTCTCACATTCTGTTTCAGCCAAACTGCTCTCCTTGAAGTCTACAAACATGCCAGGCCTGCTTCTGGTCTGAGGGCTTTGTCTGAGCTGCTCCTTCCACTTGCAAAGCTCTTCACTCCAGATATCTCCACTGCTAAATCATTTCCATCAAGCCTTGGGAGGAATGTCACTTCTCAACAAATCCTATTCTGACCTCTCTATTTAATACAGCAACACAACACCCCCACCCCGCCACCCCATATTCCTTACCCTACTTTATGTCCACCCCTAAAACTCTCATTTTACTTTCCAAAGTTCTTAATACTGTTTATTTCTTATGTTTATTTTTTATCCTGTTCCTCTTCCACCTCCCTTCCCTCCACTACGCTGCAAGCTCCAGAAAATCAGGGATATTTGATTTGTTTCCTGATGTATCCTAAGTATCTTTAGCACATAGCAGGCACTCAGTAAATATTTTTGAATAAAAGTGATTTTAGCTTGAAGTGATTTACGACTCTGAAAAAATACTATGCTTCCATGTGGACATTTATTATCTTATTTTCTTAATACTTTGTAGTCCAGATTACCAGATTTTCCTTTCCTTTGAAATGATAACTGATAAGAAAGTAAATTCTAACCTCTTTGCTGATGTCCCCTATGGGTGCCCACATGGGGTCAACTACGCCCACTCAGCTTTGCTCTTCTTACAGCTTTGTAGGGCTGCATGCAGAGTTTACCAATGCTGATGTTATCTTTTGAGGATTTGTGGAGAGAGTTGTTTCCCAGTTACTACATTACACCTACAAGTAAGCAACTGGACAGACACACTGCAGCATTAGGGGCTGGCAATAGGGATGCATTTACTTAAAGACGGTAAAGTCTTCCCTGCAGAGGGAATGTCATCTAGTTTACACATACAAACATTTTCACTTCTGCTTCAACTCACTGAAGTCTATCTTTAGAACTTTTGGATTTTGGAATTAAGGTAACAAGAACCAAGTTTGATTAAAGATTGTATATAGGGGTCATGTTTGTTGGAGAAATCAGGTCATCAAAATTGATGTATATTTGCATTTGAAAAAATTTTTTTTGATTTAACTCTCCAATTACCTGAGTTATCTTAATATTCACACCACAGCATTTAATCTAGTCTTTTAAAGAGGCATTTAAGATTTCAACTAACATTCATTCTAGTGAAGCAAAACGCTTCCAGCTACTTTCTCTGCTCAGTTTCTGGGAGCTTGGGCAGCTGCTGTTGTGTGTGTTGAAGGGAAATTAGATTCTTAAAGAAATTGCTTAATCTTCTCTATTAAGCAATTAAATAAAATGGACTCTGGGAGTAGGTAGCAGGTGGGTCTGGAAGTGAAAAAAAAACTTTGAAAATCACGTTTTGCGTTTTAAATGGATGTTTAAAAAACGCAAAGGCATACATTTAAGAGAAGATGATGATTGGGGGAGTTTTTATTAAGTGCTTCAAGTTCAGTCAAGAAGTCGAATATCAAAGAATTTATACAATGAAAGGAGAAGCTGCGTAAGTGGAAGTAGGCCCTGAATTTATGAGATCAACCTAACAGGACATTGTGAAACTTACTCCAAATCATTCGGATCTTTCTCCTTTGACGAAAACATCCATGTAAAAATGAATCGCCGCTTTATTCTGCAAAGTCCTGCTTAGCAGCCATGTCGCTTTTGGATGGGGGGGGGGACTTCAGAAATACACTGATTAGAGGTCGAAATGAAAAACAAACCAAAACAAAAACGAAAGAGGCAGCGCTCTCCTCGCAGTCGTGAAAGGGGCTACCCTCCCTCTTAAGGTATTCGTTTTTAATGAAAACGGAAGGAAATATTTGATATATCTTGACATTTGGTCCCTTTCCGCGAAATCTGAAACCTGAGACGCGAAACATTCCGCAGTTGGTGAAATACCTGCCTTCAAAACAGAACCACAGTTAATGTCTTTGGCCCGGAATTCCAGGGACTAATTTCCACCCCTCCCACGGAGTCACCTGCTCAGGGGGAACCCCGGCCAGAAATCCGGGTCGCGCCAGGTCAAATCTTGCGTCTCTTGTTTACTCCGCCCCGGGCAGGGCGGCGACGCGGCCAGGGGTGGGGAGGGCCGTTTGGGTCCCGGGCGCCTGGGGCGTTCGGTTCCGCTCGCCTCCGAGAGGCTGCTCCGGCGCCCCGGAGGGGTGGTGCGCGGTCCCGCCTGGCAGGAAGACCCCCCCGGAGGACGCGCTCCGGGCGCCGGCCCTGCCTGGCTGCCCCTCGCCGCGCTCCGGCCGCCGGGGCCTCCTGGGAACCTACCCCGCGGGTTCACACGAGTCCACACAAGCAGGGTAACGGCTCGAGGGAGCCCCGGTGTCCCCCGGGTGTCGCCAGGCCGGGGAGGAAGCCCAGAGCTCCGGCCCCCACTCACCTGGGATTCCCCCGCCCCTTGGCCCGGTTCTCCCCGCGCTGGGTGTGATTTCATTCCCGTCCCTTCCGAGGAGAGAGGAGCGAGCAGGCTGGAGGCTGCGGCTCGCCCCGGGTCCCCAGCACGGCCCACCAGGAGACCGGCAGCCGCTTCTCGCGCTGCTGCCCAAACCGATTTGAATACCCCGGCGAGGGCGAGCCGCAGTCCTTTAGCGGGGGGCGCCCTGGGCGCCCTGGTGAGTGTGACCCCAGGGAAGGCAATTCGGGGCATTTCGAGGGCGTGAAAAGTTCATGCTTCTGCAGGGGCACGGAAAGTGCTAGTCCAACATTTTGCAAAGCTCCAGACACGCAGCCAGGAGCTACAGTCTGATTTTGTTTATCTTGACCGATAACATAACCGTGAGTAGAGGCGGGGGCGAGGGAGAGGAAAGGGATCCGAGATCCATGGACAAAAAAAAAAGAAAAAAATCAGAGTGACAATACGAATTAGTATATAATTCCGTTTGTCATCGAGGCAGGGAAGGATGATAGGGGAAATGGGGAAGATGGGGGGGGGGGATGGGGAGAGGAGGTTTCCACATCCCTAAAGGAAATTCTCAGGCTCCTAGAGACGCCCAAGGTTTTTTTTTTTTTTTTGGTTTTTTTTTGCATGACAAGCAGAGACCGGTTCTCCGGGGAGTTCCCCGATCCCAGCGAGCGGGAGCGCGGCCCTGATCTGCCTGCCCGGAGCGGCCCCGGCGGGGCCCGGCCCTGTCCTCCCCGCCCCCTCCCGCCCCCGTCGCCCCTCTCGCCGCACATCCCTCTCTCGCTCGCCGGCTCCAGACTGGTTTTTCTGGTTCAGCCTCCCTCCCTGGGACGCGCTGGGGGATCCGATGACGTCGCTGGCTGAGTCTCTCCCTCTTCCTCCCGCCTCCCTCCCTGCGCCGCTCCCCGCCGCCCGCCCTCGCCGCGCTCTCCTCCTAGTAACTTCTGTTCTGGGAGGCGCTGCCAGGAATAACCCGGTGCGTCCACAGACCGGGAGGGGAGGCGGCCGCTGCGGCTCCCGCACGCAGACTGCTGCGGCCTGGGCCTCGCGGCGCCCTCCGGAGCCCGGAGCCCGGCCCCGGGCCCCTTTCCATACAGTGTCAGAAAATAAATAAAGGAAAGAGGAGCCTGGGCAGGCGGTCGGGAACCTCTTCCCTCCCTCCGCGCCCGCCCTCCCTCTGTCCTTAAGGAAATGCTACCAGACACCCCCCACCAGACACGCTCAGCCTCGGCGAGGAGCGGCCGCCGCGGCAGCGAGAACCAGGGCACCGGGGGGGTCCCCGCCCCCTGCTCTTCCTCCTCTTCCTCCTGCTCTCCGTCCTCCTGCTCCTCCTCCTCCTCTTGCTTCTCAGCGGTGACTTTCCAGGTGAGCGGCTGCCGCTGCTGCGAGGATCCCCCTCTCGCCCGCTGGGGCTCGGGCCGTCGCCTCGCGCCCTTCTCCCGCCCCTGTCACCCAGCGGTGGCCGGGCGCTGACAGCCGCCCGAGGGGCTCGCGGCCCGGAGGCGGGCGGCCAGCGGGCGGCGGGCTGGAGGCGAGCGGGCGCCGCGGAGCGCTGTCGCTCCCCGCCGGAGGGGGGGGGGTCTCCGCCGAAACCTCGTCGGGGACTGTGGCACACGTCTTGGCCAAGTTGTGTCTTGGACAAGTGAAGCTCCCAGGAGCCCGGACAACTTTGGAGGGGCTCCTATAGCTCGTGGACCATAGTGCTACCCCTCTCGACTTTGGGGTGCTGGGTGCAGCCTCGGGGTGCGTGGAGGGCGGACCGAGCCTTTGGGCAAAGCAGAGCGGCGGGAAAGTAGGTGCCTCGGCGCGGTAAGTGGCCTCGGCGCTGCGTTTTTCCTGCCCTCCTGTAGCGTGAAGGAGGTTGTTTCACTTTATAGCGACATCGCCTCCGCGGGACGCCGCCGCCCCTCCCCGCGCGCGCCCCTGGCCGCTTCCCGGTTTCCCGAGGGTGAGGGTCGGAGGGGGCGGGGATGAGGGAGACCTCGGGAGGGGGGGTCCGGCGGCGCGTTGGGAAATGCGGGGAATACCCTGGCCGCGGATCTATGCAGATGAGGGGAGGCTGCTTTGCGTAATGTCCTGGGGGGAGGGGGCCCCGCGCGAGCGCCGGAGGCTGGAATGTGCCTGGTTACTAATGAGGGACGTGCACCGGCGCGCACCGCCGGGCCACCGCTGCGGCTGCCGCGGCCGCCCGCCGCCCGTGGTCAGGTAGCGGGGGAGGGGGCCGGGGGCAGCAGGGCGGGCGGCGGAGGGCCGGGCCGCCGGCCTGCGGCCGAGCGAGCGCAGCGAAGGCGCTGGTGGTTGGCATTTCGGTGACTCCTTTCTCCTGCCGAGCAAGGGAGGAAGGAAGGAAGGAAGGGGAGAAGGAAGGAAGCCAGGAAGGAGGCGACTGTCTCGATGGAAGGTTCAGGCGGAGGCGCCCGCGCCCTGCGGGTGCACCAGCCGGAGAGCGGCTCCCGGGGGCGCGGGCTGGCCGGGGGCGCGTGGAGACGGGTGGGGGCGGCTTGCATGCGTGTTCGTCTGTGCGTCTGCCCGGGCACCGGGAAGGGACATGTGTGTTGGGGCTGTGCGCTGTGGGGAGCTGGGTCTGCGCCTTTATGTCTGTTCCCTGAAGTGGGTGGACCGTTGGCCCGTTCCGGGAATGTTCCATGACGTGGTGCCGCCACAGGAAGGGGGTTAACGAGGGGCTCTCTGCCGCGGCGGCTCTGCCGGCTGCTATCAAAGCAGATGTGCTGCTGCCGCTGCTGCTGCTCCTCCTCTCTCACCTCCTTTCACCCCTCCCCCCATCCCCCGCCTTTCCATTCTGTGCGTCTGGTCCTGGCAGGGGTGAGCCAGGAAAACATTGCTGTGGGGGTGGGTGGGCGTGTGGGGAGGGGTGATGGGTGTGTGTGGTGTCTGTCGTATGTGGTGGGGGAGACTCCAGATCAGCTCTGCCACCCCAGCTGTTATCACAGATCGGTGCGCTTTATACGCATGTGCCTCCCGCGCTCGGTCCCTCTTACATAACACATGCAGTGCAGCAGAGGACACGAGAAAATGCGACCCCAACCCTCCAAGCCCACACTGGAGGAGGGATAGAAGGTCAGGAAGTGTCCCTCGGTGGTGTCCTTCGCGGACTTGGCTCCTAGTGGGTCAAAGCAGGAGGGGAAGGCGGGTTTTCTTCAAGTGGCTCCTCTCCTCTCTGATTTGAAAGCATCTCACTAAAAAGGACTGCAGGAACTCGTCTTCTCTAATGGAAAGGTTTTTTACATGCTATGCTGAAGGAAAGCGGGTACTGGATCGTCACGAGTGCAGAGAAGGGAGAAAGGGTCCTTAGGAAAGGCACTTGGAGGAGGAGATGGGCAATCATAGATGCGGGTAGGGGGCGGTAGGGACCGGAGGAATCCCCTGATAATAGGTTTCACCGGAGGCCTTAGGACACCTGTGATGGCTTAGAATTCTCACAGGAAGCAGTACGTACAACTGACATTGCAAAAGCCTCATCCTCTGTACAGTTACTTAGGCCTCAAATGAACATAAAAAGGCTCGTTTCTGGTACTTTCATTATAATGGAAAATCTGAACTGATTTTTTTCTTCTTCCTTTTTGGCCATTTTAAAAATAACTCTATTTAATACCTGCAAATAAATATTGGTACTTTCCCTTATCCCTAAAGGCTAGACCTCCGTAATTCACATGAGAGCTATGTTTTTCTAGCAATCTCAGAGCCCTAGTCAAGGGCTATTGATTGTCCTCTTCAGTACAGTTGTTTCTTTGGTAGTGCATAATGAAGCCCAGAAATTACTTGAAATATTAATAAGATCCATTTTAATTAAATTTGCAATGATCTGTCCTCCTAGAAAAAAAAAGGCCATTTAACTTTATTAGAAGCGTTTCCTCCAGCAACACGGTAATATTTGGTGATGTTTGTCCTTGAGCAAAGCAAGTTATTTAAAATATTTGCATATATATCATATGTACATAGATATATATTACATATATATTGTATATGTATTACATATATACTGGAATTTACAAATGTCTTGTGCTTTTTCACCTTGTAAATTTTATAAGAGTGCCAAAGCAAAATTTTAACCAAGTAGATTGTGTAATGAGTAGATGGGGTTTGATTTTTAGGATAGAGGCCAAATAGTTTATCAGGGCAGAAATCCCTTCCATGTGAGTAAAACAGATATCATTTTCATTAATAAGACAAAAATCCCTGTGGAACTCTAAGAAGCCATGATGGGAACTGTGCATGTTTTATTTTGAGGTGAAAGGGGTTTACCAACACCTACTTAATAATGATAGTGTGCTTCAAGTGTCGTTATGCCTTTTGACCACTAGGTTTGACATATGCAGCGTATTTCTTATGTACAGAAAAATGTTATGTTACAATGGTGAATCTTTCGAAAATTGTCTTGAGTTTCTTGCTTTGATCATAGGTCAGGCATAAAACAAATTCACTTTTTGTTTGGCATCTGTATTTCTGTTATGGTGATTGTATTTGAGGTGGTAGACTTTATTAGAGACTGCCTGTATCTATATAGGAGTATTTACAAACTGATGTGAAAATGATTCAGGGATGATATTGTGAATGGTAGTATGTTAATGATATTAGAAATTTAAAATTTAACTGATTTTTAACTGCTAGATCCTTGTGGATAACTTTGTGGGAAAATACCATTGAAGTAGATATAACATTTCTATATTTCTATTAAACATAGAATGTGAAAATGGGTTTACTATGTGTGTATTATCACTTAATGAAGTCATGCTATTTGACTACATGGAAAGATTAGCCAGCAGAATAATTTGATTGACCAGGCTCCTTCCTATGAGATGTGTTTACAGATGTTCTTGTTACTATGAAAACAAAACAGGGACAACATGTATGCAGGTGTTCCTTGTGGAATAATGGTACATGTGTCTGCTTGAGCTCTTGGCACTTTTTCACAATTCAGGAAACCAGGTAGAATCTTTCAGGCTGATTGCATTGAAAATAAGAACCTCTGTTTAATAATTTGCCCACTTTATTTTTTTTTTTAAAGCAGGGTTTATTTCAATAGCAGCACCAATAAGTAACAAGAATTCTATTTGTGTTGGTTTTAGATTTTTGAGTTATCAATTATTAGCTGATGAAGTTAACTGGAAAGCTTCAATGTGGGAAAAGTCATTTTAAAGACCTATTTGTTATTTGGCATGAGTGAAAAGTGTAATCCATTAAGATGTGGCATAATGTAATTTCTGGTGTGGTAACTATTATGATAAGGGAAAAATGGCTAAGATCAACTGGATGGATGGTAGTGGATCAAACAGGCTGCTAATCACCAAAGTTTGTTAAAAATAAACAGTCTTCACATTTTGTTTGATAATCAACATCAGCAGAACTCTGTTGGTTTTCGCAGCAGTGCTGTAGGTGGAGAAACGGTTCACGATTTATATCCCCATCTGAAAATCCCAATGATGTCCTTCTAGTTAATGGATTTATCTATGAATTCATTTTGAATCCATAGTTTGGCTAAAAGTTGGTATGTAAGTGTTGCAACTTTTTAAAGTGACATTACAAAAAGAAGCAGAGGAAGTCTGTTAACTCAGTGGGCTTCAGGTATCAAGGAGCTTCAAACCATCCAGTGTGTCTGGGTTTGCTGTAACCACATAGGCAGGGCCTTCATTCACCTTGAGGAAGACTTTAGTGAATATTCCGGTGAGGCCCCTCAATGTTTGAAGCTGTGGATGAACACAGAAGATTGAGGAAAAATGGGAAAAGTTTATGAAAAAAAATTTGTGAGTATTAGAAGGAAATTGTATAAATAATGTAATTTTATGCTTGTTCCTGATACTTGATCACAATCAAAAGCATTGCTTTCTATGTGCTCTTTATGGCAGTACTCACAAAAAGGAGGTTATAAATCAGTTTTTGTAGTAATGGGGTGGCTCTAAGTAATTTGGAAAAATATTTCAACACTGTATCTATTATTGTGACACAATTGCCAAATCTTCACCTACCAGAGGATAATATAGTTTACTTGGTCTGTGCAATCTTTGGCTTTTTTGAGGTGGACAATGGATACTAGCAGTAAGGTAGACATAGGGACTATTCTGTCTTTGAGACTGCATTTGGAATAGAATCAGAACTACTTGATAACTTGGATCACCATTGTACCAGCCCATGTATGTGCTAATGTTAAATATACTCCCATTACCCGTCATATGAGATATTAACTATGACATATAATCTATTCTGTCAGTGTCCATAATTTTAGATTTCCTATCAGCTTAGAAATCCTATGAGATTTCCTAGATTTTGGAGTCTAACTATTTAGGCATATTTGCAGAAAGTGCTTTGGAGAGGCGAGTGAAAATGATGTTGGTGTGCCTGAAGATGACTCTGGGCAGAAAGCAGGTGGGGTTTGACCTACCACTTCAGAATCACCTGATGGTTGGATGGAAGTTCAGGAAGTGCTCAGGGCCAGCCAGCATTTTTGACTTGTAACTCACATACAATCTTAGCCCTTTCTTGAGAGTACTACGACAGGTGCCTCAGTCATTATTGATCAATACAATTTATTTATCCATTCATTGAACAACTATTTACTCCAGGTCAGGCTGTGTGCTAAACACCAAGGGCATAATGACAATCCAGACCAGAAAAGGAGCTTCTAATTTAGTGGGGCTGACACATATTTATCATAAAGTGAACCAAATATGTAATGCCTCATTTGTTATAGAGTTATGGAAGAAATATAAAGGAGTGTATAACAAGGGGTAGATCACTCTTGTCTTGGGGGTGAACTGAGGCTTCCGAGGAGGTGATATTTGAGATAAAACTGAAGGATAAATAAGTCAAGAGAAGAGGGGGAAAGTATTGTACAAAGAGGAACAATGCAAATGCCCTAAGATTGGGGCCTGTACAGTGTTTTGAGGAGTTGATAAGCAAGCTAGTGTGGCTAGAGGGCAGATAACAAGGGTAGTGACATGAGGTGAGGCCAGGCCATGTGGGCAGGTTGACCACCTGAATGATTAGCTAGCTTGGCATAAATGGGGATTGTCTTTGGCAAATTGGGATGTATGATGACCCTGCCGTTGACCATGTTAGAGACTGATCATTGAAGAGAGGCAATTTTGAGTGTAGGGCATAGAAGTGTGAGGCGGCTGATGTATATAACATGTGTCTCTTCACAGTGCTTCCACATCAGTGGTCCTGGCCCCGCTAGACATTTGTTATGATTCTATGTGCTGACTTCAGTTGGAAGGAATTCGTTGTAAGTTATCTATTAATATTTGCAGGTAATTTTTTTTGAGAATAATTTAATTAAAAAAAATACTTATTTGGAGCTCCAGTTAACTAAATTGGTCAGCATCATTGATTCAATTAATGAATAATTACCAATCGAGAAGTCTTTACAAGCTCACTGTGTGAAGTAACTGATTAATCTTTGGAGCCCTGAATGAGCTGGATCTATATGTTTCTAAACAGCTAGTGAAACATCCAATTCTCAAATAATTTCTCTACATGATTGCAAACATCAGGACCTTTGGAGCAGTTTAGATCTGCTTTTTAACTTTCCATAGGGGTCAATGTAACAAAAGACTCTGAAGGAAAATAATGGAAAAAAAGTGAGTGACAACATTCCTTTATGTAATCTTGGACTCATATTCTATTTTGTATTTCTATATCATTTGATTAATTTGCTCCTGACTTAAAATTTATGTAATGTAGAAAATTCCCTTTAGGTGGCCAAGAGTCAGCTTAATAGGGGTTCCAAGCTTGGACTCTGGAGTCAGACTGGGGAGTCAGAATGAGTAACAGAGAGAAAAAGATGATGATCTCTGACATCAAGAATTTTACAGTCTAGAGAAGACATGTGGCTTATAAATTAGATTTCATTAAAATTTACAAGTGAAGGTAGAGTATTAATGAAGGCGTGTTGTCTTCCAACCATGATGATTAGAGGGTATTTGTGGGATGAAGTGATTTTTGATTGGGGTCCCATAAGGCTGAGTAGAATTTCATTCAGTAGCTTCTACTGGGAGGGAAAGGCAGGGCACAGCATAATTTGATCTAGAGGGGTGAGGCATACTTACAGTACCAGGGGAGAGGAGTACCATGAACCTGGAAAGGGACATTGGTTCCAGATCATGTGGGGCTATAGCCCACCTGAGAAAGCCGAACTTCACTGAAGGTTTCTGAGAAGAGGAGTGATGATAGATTGTGTGTTTAGAGAGTATAAGCATATATGGGATATATATGGGATAGGTACCTTGGCAGCAAGGAGGCAGTTAAATTGCTATAATGCCCAAAAGAGAATTAATTAATAAAGGTTGACACTACTGCATGACAATATGAGTTCTTTTATCCTGTTACTGAACATCTTGAAAAATAATCAAAACAAAAGTGATAAATATTTTGATAAATATGGCCAAATATGTATGGCAGATTGTCAATTTAAATTACGTTCTAAGTACAGTAGTGAAGTATTATATTTTAACCTACTATAAAACTTTCTATTCCAGGCAATATTCATAAATGTTAATATTTTTAACACCAACTTATAAAAATGGTTATACTTTATAAGGTATTTGTACTTTTAGGTATAAATATCTTAAAGAATGCATAGAGGATGATTCATTTCATGGTTCATTAGAATCGACACCCAGTTGTACCTAAATCATGACAGTGCTGGCCAAATAGTATGTAGTGCAGTGTATTGAAAGGCAGTTCTCTCTCTCTCTCTCTCTCTCTCTCTCTCTCTTTTTTTACAAAGATTTATTTGGTGGTTTCATTTTCTCTGAAAAAGAAAGCAGGAGATCAGCGAAGCTCTTATTATTTGCATTGGGCAGATTCACTTGATTTCAGAAGCCCAACAAAAAAGGTGGGACTTTTGAAACTAGGCAGTAGGTAAATGTGGACACACCCTCATTTGTTTTTGCTTAGGGACCTGTAGGCATGCATGTGTGGGTAGGCATGCATGCGCCTGCGCACACACACATATACTAATCTTAGAAAATCATATGTGTTCAATGAGAAAGAAAATTTTGGTAACTGCAAATACAGCATGAATTCTCATCCTGATAGTTGCAGAAAGTATTTCTTTTAAAACGGAGATTAGGTCTAATTCCATAGAAAGAAGATTATAGGAAAGGTAATTTAAATTGCAAGTAGCTTTGTTCACTGAAATGCTAGATGCATTTGAAACAGTGTTTTATTTCTTTTGGAAGCCAGACAACTCGTTTAATAGTGTACATATGAAACACTAATTTGGCTTGTTAATTGGATGCAATTAAACTGAGGTTATTTTATACTGCTTAATTGTCTGAAAATTACATACATTGCCATGCCTGTGTAATGTGAGGCAGAATCTGGGGGTAAGAGTGGGAGTGGGGGTGGAGGGACATAAAGTCTGGTTGTGTCTTTGCATTGAACTTTCTGTAAAAACTTGGAAACAAGTCCTTTAAATGCTCTGGACTTCATTTGGAAATGGAAAGGATTGGAACAGATGGCCTCCACAGCCTCTTCCAACTCATATTCTATCAGTTTATAAATTCTACTTTGTAGTTCTAGAGAATGCAGTGTCATTATATTCTGTAATTATGGTATTACAAGGATGAGCTAAACACTTAAAAAAAATCAGCACAGTGCCAATTTAGCAAATCCGTTAGAAGGAAGGGAGTTTAGGCTTAAAGAGCACTTGCTCTGTGCCAGGCTTTATACTAGGCACCTTCCAATAACAGCCCCAAGAAGATGTGATATTATAATCTTCATGTTTACACTTAAGGAAACCAAGACTCTGAAAAGTGAAGTGGTTTTCGCAGGGCTAAATGGTAGTTAATAGTAAAACAGGATTTGAACTCAGGGCTATTCGGCTCCAAAAACGTTTGGTCTTTCCATCATTCTATGCAGCATAAGCAACTGTTAAACATGAAAATTATTTTGGAAATTAAAAAATTAAATTGCTCACTCTTTTTTATCACTTTGCACGATGTTTTCCCCTGGTAGTTTATGTACATCCAGTAGTGGGATATGTGGGCAGTCTAGGGGCTAAGAGCCCGGATTTGAAGTCAGATAGCAGGGCGAATTCAGCTCTACCACCAGCTGGAGGAATTTAGGAACCTCTAGAGATTACAAAGTGAGGATGATAATATCTATTTAAGGGTCATTGTGAATTTTTAATGATTATATGTGTACTACCTATCTCAATGAGCACATAGTAAATACAAAATACCTGATAACTGTGGTTATTATTAAGGAGGGATTAGACCAAAAGAAAAGCACAGGAGAACTCAACTTGGTGGACACAGTTTCAAATGGTCTATTCAATTCTCGATTGAAATGGTTTAAGGAACGATGTCAGAATGCACGTTTTTCAACAGGTAACATGGAAATACCAGTTAAAGTTCGGGATATTTCTCATTGAGTTCAGCCAGTGCTACACCAGTGAAATGAACTGAGTCCTCTGGTTCTCTGTGGATCATCCTTCTGGATTTTTTTGGTCTAAAAATAGCCTTTGGGGCCTGAATTACCCAACTTGAACTTCTATGTAAATCTCAAGAGGAGAGAACCAGTGTTTACTTGTGGGGCCTTGGGCTTGTTTAGGAGACGCAACTGGAGTGTTCATGGGATTGCAGACTTTTAAACTAAATTTTTATTAACTCAACAAAGATTTATTAAGCACCTGCTCTGAAACAGGTGCTATTCGAGACACTGGAGATTTGTCAGTGAACAAAATAGTAAAAACAAACAAACAAACAAACAAACAAACAGAAAACCCTGCCATCATAGCATTTACATTCTATTGGACTAATTTAGAAACTTTTTAGGGCAAATTTAGTCTTTATACTACTTTCCAGTGTTTTAGAATCTACTTTTATGTATATTGGGTCTCTCAAGCCAAATAACAGTTAAAGAAGCATTGCAAGACTTGCTAAATCACCAATGAAAATATCCCTCTTATTATAAGAATATTTTTCCTAATAGTTTTTGAGGAGATACTGGTTTTACAAAATTATAGCATTGTTATTTATTTATTTGTTTTTTATGTTTTTAAATCCTCTTTATGGTTCAGCATTACAGCTTTCATAACCTGTAGAATCAGATCCCGGCTATTTTTTTCATGGGAAAGAAAACAAAATGATGTACAATAGACACATGCTAATATAAAATACATTTATAAGCTTCAATTCTTGATTGAAATGATGTAAAGTGAAGACATTACTTACATTTGGAACGTATATTTTAATTCTTCAATAAACTTTTCTTTTTATATTTTACTGACAATTTTTGTTATACAGTTTTTAGGGGATTGGGGTGGTATATCCTTTCACAAAAATGTGGACGACATATTTCATGGCATACAGTAGGCACAGAAGATAGTTGGTGAATGTTTAAACCTCTAAATGGTAAAAACAAAAAACAAAACAAAACAAACAAAATAATTGACCCACTATAAGATGGGCGGGGAGTCATCAGAACCAAAGGAGGGATAAAGTCCTGGCCCATCTTCACTCCTATGGCCGCAGTCCATCAATCTGCTCACCTTTACTTGTTTCTTCAGATTTTTAAGAAGTCCTCCAGGAAACAATTGCCTCACCTATCCACCCAGCAATCACAAACAGTTCTTACAGTCACAGACAAGGTCTCCCTGGGCTTTGCACTTCCTGTTTGAGTTCACAGCCTGGGAACAGATGGAGCCACCCTGAGGTAGTTTTTTCCTACAGTTGGATAGAGAAGTTTGTAGTTGAACTGGGATTCTTCCGCGTAGGACAGCCTTCTTTGGCCACGTTTTGTTTAGGGTGTTCTGAGAAGGAAAAGTGTGTAAAGGCAGTCACTGTGGAGTTTGAGGAAGAGTTGTTTCCTGGTGGGCCAGCTTGTCTAAATTCAGCACAAAGAGGGTGTGTATCCGTTTCCTCCATGATAGATCCTTGCTCTATTGAAGGAGAGAAAAATGAAGGAGCAAAGGCTGGGGGTGAATCTTTCCCTCTCATTTGAAGCTAGTGATGAAATCTGTCTTTGCAACTCAGCAGTACCCTGTGGGACAATCCTGATGCCTGGCCCAACTTTATAGATAGGTCATGGGAAGTTCAGCTTCTAATTATCTATGGAACAGTTATCAAACTTTATTTTTCTTCCTTCTCCTGGTATATATTTTGAATAATCTCTATTCCTCTAAGCAAGGGAAAAATGCGGAGTTACAAGCATTCCATTTATTTTTCTTGCCATTCAATTTGTTTGCCATGTGTCAAAGTTTATGTTAGGAGAAAGAGAGACTTTTGGGAGAAAAGGAGGCTTTCACATATCTTTTCTGTCCTTGTTGCGAAGATGTGCCTCATTAGGGCCCATACCAGGGCTGCAGAGGACACCAGAATTGCCGACAGTAAACCCTGACCCCAGGAGTTTATTGCTTGCCTCATTGATTTTCAAAACGATTCAGGTGAAGTGGCTGTACCTTTGTTATATTTCATTGTTTCTTCATCTGTAAAAACGAAGCATCATTTATGGCACTGCCCTACCTCCTGGGAACAGAGTAACACAAGAGAATTGGAGTGGCTATTTTTAGGATGTGAAGCAACACTAAGTTTGAGAATAATTCAATTGTTGAAAAAAAAAAATCTGATACACAGCAATACATTTGTGACAAGGGTTAGTAGAGTGTGCTTGAGATAATTGACTGCTATTGATGCAACTTATTGTAGGCATATGTGATTGTTTTCAGAAAGATAATGGTCAGCAGCGCCACAGCTTGTTATAATATCCCCTGGTAGGTTTAAATTTTGTGTAGGTCACTAATGCACATGTGCAACAAGATTTTGAGATAGTTATACCCATATTCAAGCAAAAAAAAAGGAATCCAAAAAACATTTGGTTTTGAATTTGTCATCTGTTTACTTGTTCAAATGACCTCAGTAATATTCGCAATGAACTTGGTGCCCAGATTTAATCAAATGTAGCTTTTAAAATAAGCCAAGTGGCTGAAAATATTCAAAATGATCTTGAAAAATAAATCACTTGACAGTATAGAATATAGTAGATAATTTGGATGCTAAGTGGAGATTAGGTTTTTCCAATGGGCAAGCTCCAAAACTGTTCAGTCATCAGTTGATTTTGGGCCATTTTTGGTAGGAGTTTGCTAATGCTAAACCTAATGATGTCTGCAAATAGTTATGATGGATATTACTAACTGATCTGGAAAAAATTAATATTTTAGCTAATCATCCCAGGAATTTATATTGTGAGGAAAAGGTCCTGATAATTAGTCTTTCTTTTCATGTGTTCTTATGGTTCATATAGGATGGGAACAATAAGAAGTAAACAGAAGACATTTTGAAATTAATAACAAAATTGCCCTGGCTTTGAAGCCTGGTATGATTATATTAACACTTATAGCCGTAAAGCGAACAGTGCCTAACAGTATATCTATCTAACATTTGTCATCTTCTTTAAGCAAATTGTTTTTGGTTTAAATTTTATAGGAAATTATTACAATACATACCAAAAAACTACTGTTTTTATGTCTGACATGTAAGTATTTCTAAAAAAATGAGGTGGGGGGAAAGAAAGGGGTATAGAAATGGGATCCCGAGCGTCCTGTCTTTTGGAATGTGCAAATAGCCTGCCTCCTTAGTCCATGCAACCTTTCCCTGTGCATTTTTCCCAGGTGGGTTCAACCTTGGTTTTGAGCAGGCTACTCATCAGTATCAGGTTAGCATTTTGTGAGAAGTTTTACTTCTTCCTGTCACTCTGATACAATCACTGCAGTGATGATGTATTTAGGGCATCTCTTAAAGGGTCTAATTTAAATTATGTTGATTCATTTGCTTAGGTGCAGGGTCTGCTGTATTGATTTGTCAAATGGTGATGGGACACGTTCAACGGGATGACTTTCATAGAAGTTCAGGATTAGATAAAACCGTTGGAGGCATCATTTAATCCCCAACTGAGGAAAGAGAAATCACTCAGGACAAATCGCCAAGGGCTGCCTGCATTTGCTGTCTGTTAAAACACCTCCTCCTTGCTTAGGAAGGCCTAGTCAGTCCGCTCTTGGAGGCTTCGGTTTATCAGCCGTTGAACTCCCTGCAGCTATCCAGAACAACTTTGCTCATTGACTTGAATGACAAGCCCACAATTATTTTAAAGGTAGTGACCCTGCTCACCTTATGAATTCTTTTCTCCAGGCTAAATATTCCTAGTTCCTTCAACAAGATCTCTTCTTAGGTAGTTTTCATTGTTATTTTATTAATTTCTTTAGGGATCAGGCTGTTCACGTCTGAAATGTACTCCAGGTTATGTGTGTTATGAGTTGTAAAAAATAAAATTGCTTATCTCCAGTTACTCTTCAGAAGATAGCCTCTTACCAGCTGGTTTTATGTCAAAGGCCTAGACATGCTTGCTGAGACTTTTACAGCTGGAACAGAGTTGGACTGTATAATAATGCAATACAAATCCATTTTAACCAATAGAATTATTGAGGTCCTGGCATGTATCAGAGATGTGGGAATAGAAAATACAATAGAGATAGAAACAGAAGATAAGATACAAACAAGAGTGTTTCTCTATTTTCTTCATCAAAACTTTTATAATCAATATTGAGGAAAAGAACTATGCAAAGGGAGCTATAATGAAAAGAATCAGTTTAAATATGACAAGGGAGGCATATATGAAGTATTACGGTGCAAAATCACCCCTGGCTGAGAGGATCCCTAGAGGTTTCATGGGAGATGGGATGCTTTAGATAGGCCTTGATATTGAGAGGAACGAATGTGGGAAACTGTCAAGACATCTGATTTGAGGGCAGCGTAAAACTTATATCAAATGAATGCTGGTAAAAAAGTTGGAATGGTTGGGATATATTGTCTAAGGACTTGTATTCCAGCTTAAGGAGTTTGTACCTAAAACGATAAATAGTGGTAGAAACACATACTGTAACAACACAGGGAGAGTTTGGTCCCTGATTTTGTAGTTCTGTAATTTTACGAACATAGTTAAATGAAATGAAATGGATAAAAGACATGTGAACGTTTCTATGCATGGAATTCCATTTCATTTATAAAGAGTATGAAGTACATGTATTTTGCATATAAGACACATGGACTATGAATTAGATATTATCATTACTTTCTTTGACCCAGCAGCCAGCATTTTCAAAGACACTAATGATATAGGTAAAGTAAATATATTGCTGATGGGCATATTGTTATATTCACACCTGTACCAGTTATTCATACCTTTTCTGTGTACTACTCTTTGGACATATAGATGACATGCCACGCTAACACCAAGGTTAGCTCAAATGGTTGCCATTTCAGTATAAAATAAATTAACCTATTCTTCAATTTATATTTTCTGTTCATTAAAAATGGAGACATAAAATGTTGGGAAATACTTCTATGCAGGTGTGTTACTTATAAGAATATCACCTATGTAGTACCTGATAACATGCAATGAGTTTTATTGCATCTTAATAACAATTTTGAAAAATATTCTTACCTCAGATCCACACTATCTTTAGTTTCTATAAGAAAACTCTCGTCTTTCCATTTGCCTATACAGGTTGCTTATTAATCCACATAATGAATAATAAAGATGGTGAATACCTAGATGGACACATATTTCATAGAATAAGTAGACCTATATGCAGAAGCAATATATTAGACAGTAACTGAGTGTTAATTACTGTATGTTACCAAAATAAAACTTATTATTTACTGAGTGGGTACTTTGATTTTGGCACTCTTCTTTTAACCACTATGGAAAGTAACTTATTTTAGATTTAGCTTTAGTCACATTTTTAGTCTCTGGAGAGGTAGCACACAGGACTTTGTGAGAGATTAGGAGAGAATGAAAAAATATTGTAATAAAATGACTTATACAGTTAATTAATTTTTAATTACACTTTAATGCATGTGGGAACACTGATGTTTCAATAACACAGTGGGTTATAGGCCATTGAGCATTTACTATTATTTATACTTTATTGAGGGCTGATTCTGAAATTGTAAATATAGACAGAGGCTGAAAAAGAAGGTGTGTTTTTATACATTTGAGTACCACATACATATATTTCCATTTGAGGAACATACTGACTTTTATCCAGAACCTGAAAGGTATGAAGCGATGATGTCTCATCTTATTATTGTCTAGAGGAGGGAATGAATAGTGTTTGAACCACTCATAGTTCTCGGGACTATCTTAGTGACAGTACTGTACTTTGTATATTTCTCCAGCCTTAAAGGGATCAAGACACTAGTAGTTTGTACTGTGGGCCATTTAATAAAGAGGAGGTTGTCATTTTGGGGGCAGTTTGTAACAAAAATAAAATGGTGCTTGGAAATACTGAAGTAGAAAAGGGTCTTATTGGAACCAAAGATTGTGAAGCATATAAGTAGGAATGAACCAATGAATGGTTCATTCACTCGTGTGTGTGTGTGTGTGTGTGTGTGTGTGTGTGTGTGTGTGTAATGTACTTGTGTCTTCATTCCTGTTCACTCAGAGCTATAACCTCCATTTGACTATCTACAGATATTTAATTTTGAGCTGGGCTCTGATTTGGGAAAGTACTGGCTCTAGAAGTACACTTAAGTCCCACGATGTGTAATGGAAATAGATGTGGGCCCAAGGAAGAAGAGTGTCTTAATGATTCTGTCATTGCATTTCTTGGGAGCCAGTTTTCCGGGAAAACAAAAAATGATTGGTGAATGCTCATTTGAGAATAATGCTCATATTGAATATTATGAGAGAGAAATGAAAACTTAGTATGCCCTTCTGCACATTTTTAGAGATGTCAGCTTGTGAGACAAGTCAGCCTCTCACATTGAACTTATATCAAAGACTATTCAGAATCTAAGAAAATGTGGAGGCTTTTGTGTTAGAGGACTAGGATCTCAGAAACATGGAGACCCAACTAATTCCTGCAGCAGTTCACTGTTACTCTCAAATTGTAACTACACATCTAAATGAAACGAATCCTGCATTAAATAATGAGTTTTCAAAGAATTAACTTGGGAAACATCAGGTCTCAATCCTTTTCATTGAATGAAATGAATATATTTTATTAGGGTTGGAATTGTGCACCCTCATATCGTACTTTACAGCACAAACTTGGCGCATTAAAATTTTTTTCCAGCAGTTTCTAAAGGGAAAGTGTAAATATGTTAACCTGCAAAACATCCTTTCATCCTCATAGTTTATTTGTTCTCTTTCATGATATAAAAGTGATACATTTGAAAAGAGCACCACGAACCTGAAGACCTTGTAGTTTATTATTATGATTTATATTTTCAGTTATGTATGTATTCACAACTTTACTGCCATCCTACTGGTTTTTATATTTCAGTCTATACTAAATTTTTGGTAATACTGATTTCAATAGTCTGAAATTAGGATTATAAAATGGTATAATTTTTAACCATCCTTCTTTTGTTTGTTTTCTAAGTGCCCCACCAGCAATTAAGTATAAACCAGAAAGCATGAACTTGGAATAAAAACTTCAGTGAGCTTAGACAGTATTTGGGCAGTCGCTTGCAGTTTGTGGAGTGTAAATGATATACCATTGACAGACAATTTAAAGGAATAAGTAAAAGTATATTCTAGTCAAAACCACAAGAATCACTGTAGAGATTTAATGGGTAAAATGATGAATAATATGAGGGGGAAAAGACACTGAAAAAAAGTTGGTGTGAGATCACCCAGGAAACACAACCACAGCAGTATTTCCCAGGGTTGGATACAGAGTTATCACTTTTACAATCAAGAATCCTTTGATACAGCTTGGAGAAATCATGGAAGCTGTTTAAAACTTGCTGTATTCAAGCTAAGTAGATAAAGCCTTTGGATGTGATTATATCATAACCCCCTCCCAGTACTCACAGGCAGAGACACTGGCTACCAAGCTAGCCTAGATCAGCCTATGAAGTACAGAGGGAGTGGTTTTAGTTTGGAGTTTGGAATATGGGCAGGGGAAGGGTTTGGGATTCCTCTTCAAGATTGAAAGGAGCCCATCTGAGATCCATCCTCTATGCTAGTCCTGTGTTCTCTGAGCCTATTCTTGATAAAATGAGATCGGAATATATGCGAAACAATGGTAAAAGATAATAAAGTAGGCAGGTTTACGGTATTATGTGATAACATACTCAGTTGTGTTATTCAGTTGTTTAGAAAATAAGACAACAAGAAAAGTACTCAGAGATTACCTTTATACTGCCCTTAGGTAGTAAATGACTGGATAGGACAACTAACATATTAAATTGTAAAATGTTTTGTGTACACTTAAAATATACATTTTTCCAGCAAAATTAAAGTATATATAATATATAACATATATAACATATATTATGTATATTATATATATGTAACTTATTTGTCCAGGAGGGGTAAACCCAGGGAAGGAACTTCATGAAACCATCAAGATGATGATTTCTTTGTCAAGTCTTAGGATTCATTTACTTGTGAAACTGTGGATTACAGTGCAGTACATATTTTAAATATGATATTTATAACACCCTAAACATATATTTTTAAATTAAACCTTGTTTTTATAGCAGTTTTAGGTTCACGGCAAAATTGAGTAGAAGAGAGTTTTCCCATATGCTTCCAGCCTCTCTCACTATTAGAATCTTGCACCAGAGTGGTACAACCTAGATTGATACATCTTTGCCACCCAAAATCCTTAGTTTACATTTGGTAAAACACTAAATGTTTCAATTCCATGGCCTAATGTGAAACATTGCTCCCTTAAAATGTTAGAGATGTTGGTACAATATAACATCTGTAACACTGATTCACCATGAGAAAAATAACCTATGATTTGTTTTGTAATGGACAAACTCATTGACACATTAAACTCTTGCAGTTTTTAATTTAAAAGTGGTTATATAATACCTTATGGTATTATTTTTAATCCTTACGAACCTTAAATCACTGCTTCTCTAGAAGGACATATGGTTAAAATCTGGTTTATGGTCTGCAACTAAATGGAAGGCTGGGAATTTAGGATAAAGGAAACTTTAAAAAATCACCATTATTTTTATATGAATGGGTAATTTCTATTTTAAAACCTTCTGGCCAAAAGTTTTGTGTGCTTTTAAAATGGACAAGTACAATATTGAAAGATCTTATGAGACTGATTTGTTTTATATGATAAATTAAGGACCTAATAAATATGAAGACTTTATATGTTGTGTTTTTAAATAATGGAAACGTATAGAATATGTTTTAGAGACGTCTAAGGGATGTCTTCTTACCTACTTTGACCTCACTGGAGCTACACAGTACAGAAACGTTCTTTTTCCTCTCTTTATCTGACAGTTAGGAGGCATCCACAATAGGAGATAGAAATCAAGGAGAAATAACTGCAACAGCATTGAAAATATTTTCACTGTTGAGTCTTTAAAAACAATCTTGGTGGTGGTGGTGGGGGGAAGAAACAGTCATCTTTGGGGAAATTACGTTAAAAATAAGCTAAGAAACTTGCACAAGGCAAGTGGCTTCCTCTAAGCACCTGGAAACACACGTCTGTCCCCTCACCCCGGAAAATACACGCGGGCCGGGCCGCGGAGGCCAGCCTGCAGCAGTCGCAGGCTCGGTTTATTGTGGGAGGAAAAGCGGTTCCCCCCGCGGCCAACGCGGGGCAGCTGTGGGTGGCTCAGCAGCGTCCGTGCGCCAGGCTGTGCGGGCACCAGGCGCAGGGAGCCCTTCCAGGAGCCGGCGGAGCCCCGGCCGCCCTCGCCCTCGCCCTCGCCCTCGCCCGCCGCGCTCGGCCCGCCCTGGCGGGGGCTGAACTTTGGCCCCCGGTCCGCTGACACCCGATGGAGTGTGAATGCAATGACGTCTCTGCTCGTTTCGGCTGCACAACAGGAAATGCTCTCAGCCTCCCCCTTTCCTGCCCGGAGAAAGTGGGGCTCGCTGCTCCAGGCGGTCGCTCTGCAGCGCCGCGGGCCCAGACCTGGTTTGGTCCTCCCGGCGGCTCCTCGCTTCGGGTCGGCGGGGCCTGGGCGCCGGGGGCAGGGACGCCGAGAAGGATGCACTTACTTTTGCAATGGCTCACTTGGCCGAGCCTGCCCGGGGACGTCACTGTGCTGCACAGACCGGGATGTCACTGGCCTTGGGGAGACCACATCACTTGCATAATAGAGAGAACACCCGGTCAGGTGGGCCAAAAGCCTTGGCGGGCTCCCCACGTAGGGGCGAATTGTGCTGAATAATGCTGACTGCAGAGGGCCTGCGTAGACTTTTGCACCGCCGTCGCGACAGAACTGTACAATGTTTCTTTTCACAAAGCCCTGACAGGAAACCTCGTGTTTAACCCTCCTTCCAACTGTCGCCTCTTACTTTGTTGCGGAAACAAAGATATGCATATTTAGTGCAAAGCACAAACATCATGCCTCTGTGCACTTGGAGACAGAAGGATGACAAGAAAAGTATCTCCGTACTTATGATTTTAATCATTGTTATTTAGGTAGCGAATCTAGTTTTAAAAAAATACTAATGGTCTTGTCAATTTGAGAACAGTATCGTGGCCATTGTGGATGATGTACCATCCACAGATTATAGATGCATTTTTACTGTTTTTCGAGTTGTTTGTTTGTTTGTTTGTTTTCAAGAGAGAGGCTTAACCCATTGAAGCCAAGCAAGGAAATTCATCCTTTTAAGCAAAAGGTGTTTTGATTGGCATTAATGATCTTTCAAGTTACATTTTAGAATTGATGTTTAGTATTAATTTAGTAATATGGATCTCATGTGTTTTATATACTTGCGCGCGTGATAAAGAAGAGTGGTATCAGCTGGGCAGTCGGCATTGTGATAATGCCTGTGGTTGACTCATGAATAGGCTTTGTAATGGTAGATTGTTCTTTTGGTCACACAGCCAAAATGCCAAAGTTCACTGGGAGGTCTGCTCAGGTTTCTTATATATCAAAGACTTTCACAGAGGAAAATATTATTTTGTACTTCATAGTAATTCTATAAATTATTCTAAATTGGGACATACACTGTTTACATGTTTAAGTTAAACTGAGGCGGGACGCTAATCACTGATTTGTGCTTATATAATCATTGCCTAAATATTTTTCTTTAAAATATGTCCCCCCACAGGATCATTAGATGTGTGTACAGCACAATATAATTTCCCTTAGAACACTTTCAGCTAATATATGCAATAAGGAAATTGAAGATTATTTGAGTACATTTGGAATAACCACTATAGATTTAAACATTATATCATTTTTCGATCACTCTCTCCTTTGACAGAATCCAACACAAAGATTCTCTCTTTTTGCCATCTGAGCGTCACTCAGGTTGTTATGGTAGCACTCATATTTGGTTATGAAATGCACAAAAATATTTATACAGATATTCTCAATGGCCCACTAAAGGAAATAGAGTTAGAAGTGAAGAACAGAGGGCAAGTTGTAGCTCCTTGGTGTTACGCCAAGCAGAGCACAATCCATTATAGTACACTCTCAACAGTTAAACGGAGTCAAAGGGGCAAATGGGATGGCGTGAGTGGAGATGTTTTGTAAAACTGGAAATCTAATGCAAGATTAGTATTTTTATATGGTTCTCTTTTTCCCTCTGTCTTCCTATAGGAAAATGATGCAAAAAGGTATGTATATCTGATAATAACAAGGAAACCTGTTAAAGCGGATGTTGTAACCACATTATCATTGGGTCCCCTGAACGATGTTTATTTGCTCTGTAATAAGATTTAACTGCTTTTAAACCCAGGTTGGCCATTTGTAGCACTGGTGTTATGAAAGTATTTATTTAGCAGTATTAATATAAGGATCAATTACTCCAGATCAGTGTTAACAGTAATCCTCAATTTTTATGCAGCATCTCATTGGAGTTGCTAAGTAGGATCCTTAGACACATTAATTAAATCTCCTAACAACCAGGAGATTAGCGTGCTGTTTTATGAAAACCACCATGTGAGGAGTTCTTATGGACACAGAACCTGAATTTTTATAACATTAACCCAGACCCAACACCTCATTTGCAATTGTGGTCCAGATATATGTAACTTGATTCATACTTGAGTGACAAATATACCTACTTTGGGGGTATAGTCTATTTTTTATGTTGCAGAAGAATTTTGTGCCCTTGTAGTGACCAAAACTGAAGTCCTGATTAGCGTAGGTAAAAGAATACTTTTTACTTCTCAGCGAAGGAGTTTGTGTTTCTTGGAGGAGAATCCTAGAATAGATGCAATCCTCTGTTATATCTTAGAATCATAATTGGAAATATCTTAAGAAGGTATTTTTAAAAGAATGGGTTGTCTACTGTCTGCCTTTCTCAGTGAACTGCACAAACCAGGGCAGATTTTGTCTTGTCCTCAAATGCCTAGAACAGTGCCCTTATCCCCCTCCCCCATCAGATGCCCACTGCACAGGTGTGAATGAAGACATGAAGATGCTGCTGCTATCTCTTATGTTTCAGATGTTATTTCATGTGCCTGGGTCAGGATCTCAGAATCGTTTTTTTCTTTGTTCTGTGGTTTGAATTCAGCGAAAGTGAGACATAAATTGATTTTTTCCAATGAAATGTAAACATATAGTAGGTTCACAATAGATGTTTACGAAGTGGAAAAATATTGAAAGAATATTTAGCAAGATTGCCATCCTGGGTGCCTTATATACTATTATAATCATTTGCAACTCTCCTTTTTCATTTAAGGAGAACCATTTTTTTAAAAAAAGCTTGTTGATCTATTGATTTACCAAAGAAGGCATTTAGCGAGGCTAAAGAGCAATGCACTTGAATTTGAATCATTTCTTACCAGCACTTAACCCTAAGGCTCTACATAGCAGTTTGAGATCCAAAGATTCTCTGCGCACTTAAACGTAACTTATATTTGACCGCTGATTGCCTAGCGGGATTTTTGATGCTGCATCTGAGCCTTTCTGGAAATTCGGATTGTGGGTTAAAAGGCCACTGCTGTACGTCCATGCCTAGGATGGTGCACCGGAATCTGGGGGTTCCACGGGCCTAGTTCCCTTTGTGGGCATGTGACCTGTGCAGTTCCACAAAGCCCGGAGTTCAGAAGGGCCCTGCGCTCGGTGTGATGTTCTGCTGTCGTGACAGTCTTCATTTTTGGACAGGGATCCTGCATTTTTGCTTTGCACTGGGCTCTGCAAATTATGTAGCTGATCTTAGTGCTCAATAAATATTATTTGTGGCAAAATGAGTGACTTGATTATAGAATTTAGAAATTTAGTTTTTACTTCTGAAAACATTGGTTTGATTGTGGGCCTTAGTTTCCCTGTCTCTCTGAGGTGGAACAAAATGAAAAACAGACTGTTTGGGGTCCATCTAAGAAAGTGTCTCAACTAGAATAGTTTTTGGAAGTGAACATGAATGGCCTTAAGAGAGAGACTCCTCCAAAGTGCTCGGTGTAACCCCTTAGTTGGGTTGGCTAAGTGAAAGTGCTGATAAAATGTGAAAGATGGGCGCTAACATGATGGAAGATGTAGTAAATAGCATCACCTCTTTTTTTATCTTATTTTTTTCTTTATAGCCTCAGTTATATTTTGGTTTATATTCATTTAACTATTAACTTTGACATTTTTAACTGTTAAATATTTCTCCCTATGATTTGTGATGTAATTTTTTCACTAATTGTTGATTTATTGACAATAGTGTGTTAGATATTAGGCAGGATTTCGATTAGAACACATTTCTTTTTTTTTTTTTGGAAAATAACACTGAGTATATAAAATAATAGGAGAGAGTATGTAGTAATCGAAGGAACAACACTGAGTATATAAAATAATAGGAGAGAGTATGTAGTAATCGAAGGAACTTGGTTCTTCCTTTGCCTCCGGAGGCAAGTCAGTCATTTAAAAAAATCTATATTTAAGGCTCCCTGTGATGTAAATTTCATAATTCTTGTTGAGAGCTAGTTCTGTTGCTTAATCGGATTCATGGCTGGAAAAGAGGCAGTATAGGACACGACCAAGGGGGAGTGTGGGTTTCAGAGATGGGCTGCCTGGGTTTGAATATTGTCTCAGCCACTTTCTAGTTGTGTGACTTTGGGCAAGTTATAGCATTTCTCTTAGCCTCGGTTTTCCTCATCTGTACAATGGGGATAATTCCTAAAACAACCTCAAAGATTGTTGTGAGGATTAGATGAATTTGTGTGTGTGTGTGTGTGTGTGTGTGTGTGTGTGTATGTTGAGTGCTTACTATGGACCAAGTACCATATATGTGTGTGTGTGTGTGTGTGTGTGTGTGTGTGTAATCGGTAATACACACACACACACACACACACACACACACACACACGTGTGTCCATAGTAAGGACTCAACACATGCTAGGTAAGGAGACCATTTTAAAAAACCTATTCACTTTTTTATTTGTTACTTACATATTATCAAATAATAATTGAAAGTTGACATGACTACCCTCAAAGACATCATGGTCTAGTGAGGGAACTAGTTTGTAAACCAAGAATTAGGACACTGTGGAATATAGGTGCAAAAGTGAGGGAAGTAGAGAGTGATAAGAAAGCCTACTTAGGTGGAGCCCATTCCTAGCGGGGAGGGGTGAAATGGAAAGTTCCCTCAGTGGCCCTTTCAAGGGTAAGCAGGTGTCCAGCACAGCTAAGGGAGGGTTTGAGAATACATGGGGAGTTTGGGGAATTCTAAACAGGTTAGTGTGGCTGAAGCTTAAAGGACAACTGGGAGATCATGAAAAATAGGGTAGAGATGTAATCTGAGGCCAGGCCCTGGAGATGTGGACTAGTGAGGTAGGAAGAAAGTCATCTCTTACTAGCAAGAGAGTCAAGCTTTTCTCCAGAGAGGGAGTGAACCTCAATGCCAAGGGCTATGGACAATTAAATAAGATAAGAACTGAAAAGTGTTTTAATAATTATGAAATGCCTGGCATTTATTTTTCTCTCTCATTTTCTATTTAGTGTGAATGACTATTTAAGGTCTGATTATAAGTGAAAGGGAGACATTGAAATTCGACAGAGAAGTTCCTAAGAGAAGATGAAGCCCTCCAATTTTCAAAAAAATGTTACAATCCTTTTCTCTCTACTGCTTTCAGATGAGGATAAACCACTGGTTAGAAATTAGTTTATGGCTTTACTAGATTGTCATTGTCAGTAGGAAAAAGGCAATAGAATCTTATTTATCATTACAGCTTTAGAATCTGATCAAGTTTTTAGTGCATAGTGATAATTAAAAAAAATTATTGAGTGCCAGGCATTTCTCTGGGCACTCTACATGTGTGAATTAATTTAATCCTCATATTTTATTACCGCATATATTTAAATTTCTGTCCTCTGATGAGGCAAGGCAGTTAGTCTCTTCATTTAATAGGTGAAAAAAACCTGAAGAACAGAGAGGTTAAGTCCCTTGTCCAAGGTCACAAAGCTCATGTATTTGACTTTAAAAGGTGGTGTGAGTTCAAACCCCAGACTCTTTATCCTGATTGTACCTCCTGGTCCTTATGGTGGCTCATTAAATATTTGCAGGATGAATGGGTGAATGAATTCGTGAAAAGGGGTGGATGACTTTATCCATATGAGTAAATCTGAGTTTTAAAAAATTAAAAAAGAATTATTAGGTTCCTTTTATTTTTCTAAGGGAATTTTATTCTTTTATAATTTCAAACAATAATCCAGCTTCTGCTTCTTGAAGTTTAAGATGTATTTGGGGATTCGTTTCTTGGTAATTGGGGAATAGCCAGATGAGCTCTCCTTCTGATGTGGGTCATGGGGTCTTGTTTGTTGGGGGGTGGTAATCCAAAACAGAATCATGCCATGTGGTTGGTGCGGGCTTGGAACACCCCTGGGACACCGCTGGGAGAGCTGTGAGCCGGTGGCCCAAGGCCAGCTCTGAGGGCCCTGACCTTTGAAAGCCAGGACTTAGGCGGTACCAAGATAACTAAGTGACAAATAAATAGCAGAACATGACAGAAGGGGCATTATTCTTACGTGTGTGACTTTCTTTTTAGCTATAGCTCTGTGACCTTATGTAGCAGTTATGCAAAACGGGACTATAATTCTTATCTTTGGAGAGGAAATGAATGTGAAAGGAAATGTGTGCTGAGCATATAGAAAGTTTGAACGACTGTCTTTACAACTCACAGAATAACTTTACAGGATGAAACTAACTTTCCTACCATAGAAATACTTTACAAAAATATTTATTTATGACTCAGGACATTAAAATGTGCTTAGAAAATTATCTGTTTTTACCCAGCACAAAGAATGTATAAAATGTTTTTAACTCCTGTGCTTACATCTGGTGACTAGGTAATTCTTTGAGACATTTCTCCCTCTATTGAGGACCAAGATTCTTTGCTATTAACATTAGTGACCAATGTGAGCATATACTTATTTACAGTTTATCTGTATTAATTTTAAGAATAATCACACCAAGGGCCGGCCGAGTGGCGCGGTGGTTAAGCGCTGGCTTGGGAAGCCAGCGGCCCCGATTTGGTCCCACATATGAGGCCCAGTGACACTGCCCTCAAAAAAAAAAAAATAATAATCACACCAAATTTGAGGGTGTCTTTTTAAAAAACTAAATGTACTTGTAATTATCAATATTTTAAAAAAATTCTACTTTAATATTCTTGCATAGATAATATATATTGCATTTTATTTCCTAAAGCTTAATAGGTTTGAACATGAAATTTATTTGTAGATGAAAAATAAGAGGCTATTTATAAAAGTGGGTCTTTGGATAGAATAATGATAAACTTTTCCATAATATAAACTACATTATGACATGTGTTTCATTCAGAGCCACGTGATTCTGAAAAACAAAAACAAAAAACAGTCTGTATTTGAGAAGATTGCTGTGGGCCTGGATTGACTTAGAAGGTATTTGTAGACAGTTCCTGATTTGAGCTGCTGATTGTCAAGCACATTCCTTACCTCACGAATGAGAATCTATTGTAGCAGGATTCATTTTTTTTTTAATTTTTCTTTTAAAAAAGATTTTATTGGGGAATTGGGGGAGGGGATCAATGTTGGGGAATCGGGGAAGGGGAACAGACAAGTTGCTGTCCTTTTGTTCTTCAGTCTAGTTGTGGAGGACGTTGCTTCACTGGCCCATGTTGGTATCATCATTGCTCTCTTCCCAGATGAGGCAGATCAGTCGCCGGTCTCTGGATATCGCTCACCGCGGCTATTGGCAGCTCACGCTGGCTGCCGGCCACTCACTGTAGCCTATGGCAGCCCACTGCAGCAGGGGCTGCAGCCTACACCGTCGCCGGGGCTCGCACAGCCCAGCTCCAGGTGGAGCTGTTAGCTGTAGAGGGCAGTGTCACTCGCCCTCATATGTGGGATCCAAACCGGGCGTCATCCCAAGCCAGCTCTTAACCAATGCGCCACTCGGCCGGCCCTCATTTTAAAAATTTTTTAAAGCCCAATTATGAATCAAATATTTAAATATGAAGTTCTGAAACTGGTGAAGGAAACCACTATTATCAGGAAGAGGGCAGAGGGTATTTTATACAAAGGGCATTTAACAGTATCTCCTTCTAATTTTCCTTTTATGTACTTTATTGAGATCCTGTCTCATGAAAAAAAAAAGGAAAAAGAGAGAATGAAGGTGACTTACTTCAAAGGTCTTCATAATTTTTGAGAGTTCTTTTTGTATTTTTAGAGACCTACAATAAAATCATATTGAAAATACACTGGGATTAAGAAAGCCAGAGTGAGTGAATGACAATGTTATTAAACTAGGTAGAGTATAGGATAGGTGGCTGACTTGGAGTTAACAAAGACATTTAAACCAAGGAGAAAAATGTGTTTTAACGATAAAACAATCTAAATTGTCACTTAAAAGTAAAATAGTCTGTAGGGAATTATGTGCTTGAAGAAACACATGATTATGTTTACAGATGTTTATATATTTTTTAAAAATCATGGTGGGAATGATTTAATCTGAAGCTTCAGGCTCACTCAGTTAAATTGTTTTTATGCCATGACCATTTCCTAAACTATTGGAACCTGTATGCATCAGAGCTTATTTTTACATTTTTTGGTCATGGGAATATACATTTATACGAGTTAAGACTCTTTCATTCATTTATTTCACCTTGTATTTATATAATTACATGAATGTGTTCTCTAAAATTGAAAGAACATTATGTTTATTGGTGAACAAGAAGTCATTATAGAGTGCTATTTTTACAGCTGTGCTTCAGGGTATCACGTTCCAAAGAGGTCAGCTGGGCATGACCTCATGGGCATCAATCTTGGGGAGACAATTCTGAAACAGCTACAGGCCTGCAGAGTTGAAAGTTAATGCAGAACCCCCAAATGCTGTATTGGGGAGGCATCTAGTCTGTGAATGCCTCAGTAGGTTTTTCTTAGGAGCACCTAAATTCAGAGCTGGATCCCAAGACAAGAGGACCCAGTGGGGTGGAAGGCCCAGGAGGATGTAGGTAGTGGGAAGCAGCATTTGCTTCCTCTCAGTACTGTCGCAGTCTTAACACTGAGTGTTTTTCATAGAAAAAAAATAAATAGGAAGTAAAGATGAGGGGTTGAAGGAAGACGGTATTGAGAAGGGGAGTAGAGAGACTATTATAGTTACCTTCCATAACTAACACTATTGATGTTAAAATTATAGAAAAATGGTGTGGTTTTGAGAGCGTGTGGGAAGCTATTAGAGAAATAGAATGTGCTTATCTGGTGTTCAGATATGATTATTTATGGGATATTGCTTAGCATTGTTATCCTTTGTACAACCACATCCAAGGTTTGTGGCAGCGGCGGAGGACACAGATTATTAAACGTTGTTTGTAAGGTTCTTATTTAATAAACTAAATTCAGAAATACTAACATTTTCCCATCATTTAGAAAAAGTGGTACATTGTCCTTTATTGTCCCTGTTAATGAGAATGAAATTTGTTAATGTATTCCCATCAGTCATAGTTGTTGCCACCTGTGGTGTGTGTAATTTTATGTGGAGATCATACCTGAGGCTCCTGCTGGCTGTTGTTCCGTTCCCTCCTGAGCATCATACCATGATATGCACTCCAGAAATTGTGTAATAAGGCTGGGGTGAGTAAGTGACTCTTTCATTTTGGTGATGTAACATCAATACTGTGTTTTCCTATTATTTGCGTATTTTATTTCTCATATCAGGTAGATTGATAATCCTGAAAAAGAAAGAACTGGTGCTGAAACCAGCAGTACTTCCCGTGTGAAACTGTTAACTTGATTTTCACTTACTCGGATGTGGACTATTCGAATCAGAGTAGGAAAGAAGTTACCAGCTAATCAGAGTTGAAATTTTCAGTGACGTAAGTTAATGATTGTTTATGGTAGTGTAACTACTAACAATACCATAGCTGAAGAAATGCATTTAAAATCTAGTTAACCTAAACTAAATTATCGCCTATAGCATTTATTTTATGGCCATTATGCTAGAGGAGAAGCTTTTGGGAAATTAAAACATACTATATATATGTTTTCTTAAAAAAGAACTTGCATTACAATATGATAGATAATTATGACACAAGAGCTTCTTTCAACACATATGGGATATTTGTTTACTATTCATTAAATTATTTAACAGGTATTTATTGAGTGTATGTCTTGTGTCAGGAGCTGTTTTAATTGCTGAGGATACAGGAGGAACAACATCGGCATGGTTTCAGCTTATCCGGAGGGCACTCATCCATATTAATCCAATAATTATATAGATGGATAATTACCAATTATGCTTAGGTGCTATGATGGAAATGAATAAGGGGCTAGGAGGGAGACTAGGGCAGCTTCATCTTCTTGGCAAACCCAAAATGTCAAAAAAGTGTTTCAGAGTCAAGGAACGACTTTCTGAGGAACGGGTGTGTTGAGCCCAGAATGTGTGATAAGGAGACATTAACTAAGTGAAGGGAGCCATTGGCGCTGAACCCTGGCGTGGGCCAGCTCATGGTTCCCATCAAAGACAAAGGAGCACTAGTGTGTCCAGGGCACTGAGCAAGGGAGGTGAGGCTGGGAGAGTCAGCAGGGACATCCACACTGAGTCTTGTAAACCTGGTTAGGATTTTGGTTTTTATCTTAAAATGAATGCGGGAAAGCCACAGAAGTTGTGTAAGCCCGGGGATAGAAGGGTCAGAGTTGCCTTTTGAATATTACTCGGTCTGCCGTGGAACAAATTGGAGGATTCCAAGAGAGGGCCTAGAACTAATCAAGAGACTGTTGTGGGGCAGATTACTACACTGGGTTAATCTCCTACAGCGGGGTGGTGCAGGCGGAGAAGGGAGAAAAGTGGGGAGATGTGAGAAATTTGAGATTATTTTGGAGTTGAAATAGATAGGACTTGATGGTGCATTGACTATGGAGAGGGAATCGCCAAGAATGAATCCTGTGTGTGTCCTGTGCACCTGACTGGACAGAAGTGCCATCCGTTGCGATGACATTCAGGATAGAAGAGCCTGATTTAGGGGACTGGTGATGTTTGTTTTTGGACTTGTTGGGTTTCAAGTGGCTTTGATTGTCTTAGTGGAGATATCAAGTAGTTAGTTGACCACATGGGTCTGCAGGAGAGGATAGGCTGGAGATAGAAATTTGGGAGCCATAACATATAGAAGGTAATTAAATTGGGGTAGATGAGAGAGGGTGAAAGAATATATCACGTGAGGGCTTTGAGGAAGAATCTCTTCCATCCCCCTCTCCTAGCTTCTGGTGATGGTCCTTGGCAACCCTTGGCTTATTAAATGCATCACTCCAATCTTGGCCTCCATCTTCATCTGGTGTCCTTTCTGGGTCCCTGTATCTTCACATGGCAGTATTCTCAGAAGAACACTAATCATGTTGGATTAGGGTTCCACCCCACTCCAGTATAATCTCATTTTAACTAATTATATCTACAGGAATGAGTGCATTTCCAAATAAGGTTACGTTCTGAGGTACTGGGCTTAGAAATTCAGTATATTTGGGGTGGGGTGGAGGTGGAGGTGGGGACTGACACAATTCAATGTATAACAAGAGGATACAAGCAGACTGCCTCTGTAAGGCCTTCCAGAGTTGGCGGTGACCATCAAGACACACTTCTCATTCTTACACAATATTTTAATACAAGGTAGCATTATTCAGTCCAATGAGGTGAAAATAAAGGGTGTATGGTAGCTGGGATGAATGTGAGGGTGGGGATAGAAAGAAGACCAAAAGAGGGATGATAAGAGGGGAAAAAACTTCTTAGAGGAAATGAAATTTGAATTAGGTCTTGACAGATGGGGTTCAGGATTTCAATTTGCAGATACTGAGGTAGAGGGGGCATATGGGAGGAGATAACCTGCACAATATCTGGACAAACATTCCCAGCCTTTAAAAAGTAGGAGTCTGTTATATGTAATTTAGGTTTAAAGAGCCATATACTTACTGGGGGTTCCATTTATATAAAGGGATAGCAGATGTTTTGTGTGTTGTAGGGAGCCTTTTGGCATGAACAGGGCTGGTTCTACATTCAATTGCTTTAGTTAACAGTTACTTACTGAGAACTTACTATGTACCAGGCACAGTGCCAAGGGCTGGAAATAAGTCAGATTTCGAATAGGTATTTAACTGCACCTCCCGAGACCTCTGCATTAACTATCATTTTAACAGTTTATAATAATAGGATTTTACCTTATGACTGCATCCATTTTCAGAATCATAAATTTAATAATAGTAACCGATTATAATTGAGCATCTTACTCAGTGCCAAGCACTATTCTAAATATTTAAACTACATTAACTAATTTAATCTTTATCAACACCCTGTGAAATAGGTTCTACCATGTTTCATAGACACTTAAGGTGCTGTCAGGTAGCGTTTGATGGCCTTTGGTGTACCTTTGAGAAAGAACAATAAAGCTTTCAATTCATTGGACGAGGCTATTGATAGTGAGACACAGTCTGATTTCAGAAATGTGAAAATGTGAAAAAAAATGCATGTCTTAGTATTGGTGAACAACTTCAATTTGATGGTGGTTGGTAGCTGTATTGAAAGATGAGGAAATGGAAGCCCTGAGAAGGTAGCTTGCCCAGGGTTATACCTGGATGTGCAGTGAAGCCCAGATTCTCATCAAGGGGGCTGGCACGAGAGCCTGGGCACTTAGCCATCATGCTTCATGTCCTGTACCAGGACTGCAAAATCTGTAAGCACATCCCCAGTGCCTTTTTTCATGTACTGAGAGCCTTTCAAGGCCAAGTTTGGGTGTATGGTAGCGAGAAAGGTGCAGAGGTGCACCTTGCTGCTGGGAATCGTACTGATCAAGACCTTTGCAGGGCAGGTCTTCTGGTTGGCCACTTTTTATCAATCTAAAATGTTAACAATGAAGACAGGTCATACTGGTAAAAGCGATGAGGGTGGAGGGGAGGATGGGGCCAAGAGTGGGTGACTTTTCTTGTGGAAAATGATGCGTCGTAAGCCCCGTTTTAGGTTTCACTTCCTCTGCAGGCCACCCCCATCACCCCCTCCTGTCCTTATCGTGAATCTCTCTGATTGTCATCAGTTGTGCTCTCACTGTTTTGCTTGGTTTCATTTCCTGTGAAGTTAGCTTTCCTCTGGTCTAAGGTGGCCCGTAGATATCTCCAGCTTCCACAGCTTGTGGGAAAGTGTCCAGAGCTTAGTTAAGTATGGGAAACTGCATTACAGTTGGCTAAATGCAACACTGAGCAGTGAAGTACAAGCGTGATGATTTTACCCATCTTCATAGACACTTCCAGTGTGTCCTGATATATGGGTTTTTCCCCGCAAACAGGTTTTCTTTTTTTTAATCAGATTTTGTACATCTTTTAGATCATTTGAAACTATCCAAATGATAACATGAAGGAAATGTATCTTTTTTGGTGGTCCAGAAGGAGTTCTCAGAATGAAAGCAGAGGTTCTCCTTTGGAACCCAAAGCTTGTGTTTTTGTTGTAATTGCTGTTTTGTTGTAATAAGAATTGAATCGGTACACACTTTTTGAAAATGTCCTCCTAAGCTATGTAGGCCAATTTGGAGAGGTCACTGTGAGCTCTGGGTCACCCTGCCCAGTGGTCAGGGGCCAACCTCTGTGTTCTGGCTGACAACAGTGTCCTAGGATAGATAGCCCAGTGCACTTCTGATTTTTGTGAGCTAAGTACACTTTCAAAGCCACTTTTGAAATAATTTGCTTTTTCTCCTTCTAAACGTGTAGCACAGGCAATATTTCCATCTAAGCAGTTGCCTTTTAGGAATGATTACAAAACCTACCCATGTTTTAGACTCTTCTTTCTTTCTTCCTTTTATATCTACGTCTTTATTCTCTGGATATTCTACCTAGTGATCTTTTAATTAAGAATATACCCTGTGTTCATGGAACTCTTAGTGGTAGGTTGTGAGAGTGCATGCAAATGAGTTTTGAGAAGTTAGTTGTGAGGGAGCTGGGTGTGCACGTAAGTCTCAAGCCAGGATGAAGACCGCCGGGAAAAAAGAGGTATGATGAGCTAAGGGATTTCCGAGGATGAAGATGTGACTTTCTACTAGAGGGGCTTGGAAAGTCGGTGGAAGTGACAAAAGTTAGATCACTGTTGTTTAGAACTAGATGTAAATGACAGTTGCTAGGTGGCTTGGAATCTGTAGTTGTATTTTCAGAAACAGTGATACTCTAGAGTAGGGCTGTGCCATTGAACTTTGCAATGATGGGCATGTCCTCTGTCTACCCCGGCCATAGCGGTAGCCACTAACCACATGTGGCACTGGAGCACTTGGAATGTGGCAGGTGCCCCTGAGGAACTAATTTTTCATTTTATTTAATGCTGATTTGAAATTTAAATCACCACATGTGGCTATCCTATTGGACAATACAGCCAGAAGAAATGTGTGTCCCTAACCCAGTATGGCGATGTTCGGTGATCATTTTGATCACAGATCAAAGAGACTTTGATTGATTTTTTACTTTTTAACATAAGTTGTCATAAACACTAGCACTGGAGCATCTGTGAGAAGACTATCTCTTTCTTAATAAAGAAATAAGGAGTGGTTAAATGAATCAGTGACACCCCCTCTACACACACTCTTATGAATACATGCACACTCGTGTATGGACATGCACTCACATACACACACACACACACACACAGCACACATACACACACATTTCCTTCCTGGCTTCTTCAAACAGAAAGAGGGAGAAATATGTTTCTGAATGGCTTCCCGTTTTGGAGGACAGGTCATGAATAAATGACCCTTTTGCTTAGCAAAAGGTGTCAGGCTGGGCAAAGAAGAGTCCCTGATGGACGGAAGGGACCAGCTTTGTCCTACAATAAAAACTCTGCCAAAAGGTCTCAGATGCTTTTCAGTTTTCTTATCTATAAACTGGGAATAATAATACCTCCTCTGCTTTTTTAGTAAGTTAATATATATTTATAAAAGCTCTTTTTGGGGAGATTTTTCCAAACCAATGTCTCAGTTTTTAAAAAATTTTTTTTTTTTTATCCTGCATTGGGGCATTATTTTTGCTGTCTGTGTTGACTCTGGTACCCAGAGATATGATTATACATATTTTTTTCCTTGATCTTAAATACCCTCTGGCAATCTCCACAGCACTTCCCTCCTTGTAAAATCTGCCCGAAAGTTATTTTGGAAGTTCTTATGTTACGACATCCAACGATACTCTGCTCGGTCCTTGACTCTGCTCCTTTGTATGTGGGACTGCTGCTGTGCACCCACCCACTCCCCCTAAATGTTGTATGTATCTATTTTAAAGACTTTTTCATATGTCTGTGGTTTGTCTTTCGGATTAGAATGGATGCTCCCTGGGCAGAGGTGGTCTTTAAATTTTATCTTTTATTTTTTTAAGCTTCGTTATATTCAGTGCTTTGTAGATAGTGGCACTCAGTGAATGTGGCAGACTAATAGCAACGTTGAGGACTTGGATCTTTAGGGCTCAGACTGACATCTTCAATGAGCACTATGATTATTTTGATCAGTGGTTTCAAGCTTTATCGTGCTCAACAGGCTCCCAAGTTGTTAGGCTCTAGAAAGATGATTCACTAGATCTGAGGTGGGGTTTAGGAAACCTAGATTTTGAGAAGCATATCTGGTCATTCTGATGATGGTGATTGAAGGACTACTCTGAGAAACAGTGGTCCCTATGTTATGATACCACTTCTAAGTACTCTGCTTAAAGAAACCTTTTCTGGCAACAGGGATATTTCTTCCAAGCAAAAGTGCAGGTTTTCTAAGTGTGTGTATTGCGTTGGTAATCTATGTTCATGATAATGACCCTAGTATTTTTCTAGGAAATCAATATAAACAAACAAACAAACAAACAATAAATAGGTTTTCTGTGGTAATCTATGTTCATGATGATGACCCTGAAAATTTTCTGGCTAAGAAAAGAACCCAGTCATTGTAACACTTTAGATATGAAAATATCTCAAAAAGTTTTGGTATGTGAAGGCTTAATCTACATGCTTAGTATGGAATTCATTCCCTGGTTCTCTACTCTTTAATGTTATTATTTTTCCCCTGCCCTTGTTCAGATTTAAATTGTCTTAAAATGAAGGCATTTATATTTCAGGTTATAAGTGCCCATATATGTAGATATGTAATAAAATATTTTGAATCATCAACCAATGGACACTATACCAGTGCCACATGAACACAGCATATTTTAAAGTTTTCAAAAATATTCAGATAGATTTCTGTACATAGATAGAAATCTGTATATATTAATTTGAAGATGTCTCTAGCTAATGCTGAATCATATTTTATATGGTTAATTTTCATAGATCTTAATGATTTCTTTGGAGCATGATACATCTATTAAAATAGGTATTTTAACATGCATAACTAATTAAGAAAAAGCATATTATGTGCTAGGCAGATGCATGGGCTCCACATAGTAGAGAAAACCATATTTAGAATGGCATACTTGCTCTCCAAATGTTTCACATTTGTGTTCTTTAAACTTGCCCTTTGGTAGACTTTCATTAACTGAAAAAATGAAAATTATTTTTTGATATTTTATAAAACAGGTTGAACTGTGTGTGGTTACTTTGCACTTTGTTTCAAAAGTGTGTTTTTCATTGGTGGTGTAGAATTTGGAATTCATTTTCTCAGAGGGTTGTGCCTTCTTACTGGAGAGGGAGGAAGAGGTTAAGAGGAAGTTCCTTTTTCCACAAGTACATGTTTGGTCTTAGACAAAATTGTGAAATAGGGAAAAGTGTGTTTCAGACAGTGACACCTTGCTACTTAGCACTCCCTCCAACCCAGTGGGCTGGAAGGCACCAAGTTATCAAAATTTAGTCCTACATCTCCCATCTCTATATTCCTTTCCACTCTAAAAACTGCTCCCTCGGGCCGGCCGAGTGGCGCATTGGTTAAGAGCTGGTTTTGGGATGCCAGTGGCCCCGGTTTGGATCCCACATATGAGGGCCAGTGACACTGCCCTCTGCAGCTAACAACAGCTCCACCTGGAGCTGGGCTGTGAGCCCTGGCGACGGTGTAGGCTGCAGCCCCTGCTGCAGTGGACTGCCATAGGCTACAGTGAGTGGCCGGCAGCCAGCATGAGCTGCCAATAGCCGCAGTGAGCGACCATCCAGAGGCCCGTGACCCATCTGCCTCATCTGGGAAGAGCGCAATGACGATATTAACATGGGCCAGTGAAGCAACAGCCTCCGCAACTAGACTGAAGAACGAAAAGACAGCAACTTGTCTGTTCCCCTTCACCAATTGCCCAACAGTATTCCCCTCCCCCAATTCCCCAATAAAATCTTTAAAAAAATAAAAATAAAAACTACTCCCTCAAACTTTTCTAGTTCCTGAATCATCTATTTCCTTCCCAATCAAAAGTCCCAGCCAGCAGTTATTTAAGTACCTCATCTTATTTTGGCAATGGGTTTGGAACTGTATAGAAAGAAAGGTGATACATTCTCAGGTAGTGTATGTGTAGTGTAGGTTTGGTGATAAAACATGCATAATTAACTCATTATAACAGAAAGACAGAATATGCATAAAAGAAGCATAAGCCAAATGAAAGTTCAGAGAAAAAGACTACAGTCTATTGTAGGAAAGGTTTATGTAGGAAAGGTTTATGGAGACATAGGTCTTGAAGAACTGTTAGCATCTTTAGAAGAAGAGATGAAGTTGGGAGTTGGCATTCCAGGTGGAGTGAATCTTGCAGATGAAGGTAGGAGCAGCCCTAGAGTGGAATATTACTAACCTCTTGAGGACACCATTCACATTAACTATGATATAAATGGTGCCACCTGTAGTTATGCAGCATAGTGGCCATGAGTGAAAGCCAAGAGGCAAGAAATATACAGGGGCATGATCAGAGACTCATAAGGAGTATAGTGTGGACCGTACTGTCATGGATGTTAAATGAGAGAGTAGAGTTTTTTACCTCTTTCATTGAGTTGTTGAACTAAAACATGCTTAAACCCTCTCAAATGCTGAGATTCTATATTTTCTCTAATTCAGTTGGTAGGAGGAACTGAGGGAGATTTTTGGGCAGTGGAGTGACTTGAAATTTTAGAAGATGAATATATATATATATATATATGGTGAAATGAATTGAGAAGTTACTAGACTTCAGATGTGTATAAAGTGGTTCTCCTTTGTTACGGCCATCCAATGGAGCTGGAGTAATATATCAAACTGGTGTTCTCAGGGTCACGAGCTTAGCTCCAAACCAGGCCCAGCCCACCTTCACCTTGCTATCAACTTTACTTCTTCTACATCGCACTAAGACTTCATTTCTTTGATCTCTCATTTGACATCCTTGTGAATAAGCTTTGCTAGACTTTCAACTTCTGACTTCTTTCCCCACTCATGTCTTATCTCGTCTCTCTGTATATCACATACTCTCTGTCTGCAGTCTTAGAAATGGGCCTCCTTGAATTGGTTTTAGGCTTGGACTTCGTCCTGTGAACTGCCTAGTGGGCATTCTGTTGATCACAGCTATTTGTTTCTGGGTTTCGATTCCCTGCTTATGTCGAGCTCCATGAATCACGAGTCCAAGAAGGAGGCCTGCCATCAGGCTATTGAAGCAGGATAGGGGCAGAGTAATCAGGCTCAAACTACTGGAGTGAAAATTCATTCATTCATTAAATGTTTATTGAGCACTATCCAGGCTAAGTACTGACTTTGTGCGCATTCCCTGGCTGGTCCTGCTTTCTCCGGTTTGAGCCTTTCTCCTTTAAATTTTCTAAAATGTTTAAGATTTTTTTTCACAACAGCTGAGTCTCCCTGGGACTATCAGCAAGACCTCTGGTAGTGTTAGAAGGCAACAACCCAGGGACAGCAGCAGCTGGTTTTATTTTTGGTTTTCACCAGTCAGGTGTTTGTAAGTTGAGAACTGCCTGTATTCAAACAACGTGATTTGGTAGTGTGTCATGAACTCCCATAGAAATAATGGATGCGGTGCAGCTAAAAGGATGACAATGAACAGCCCCTTAATATCATGTACTAGAGAGTAAACTTTTAAACCTGGGCATGGATTAATGGCTCAGAGAATATGGACATGGATACACACCATTCATAGTCTCATGTCATGTAAAATTTCAGTCTTGCTTTGGGTACAGAGATCTGGGCGTTGGTGAACTTGCCTGTAGAATAGTCATTGTCTCGTGGTAGGTATTGGTTGATGCATTTGGGAGATTTTATTTTGGAGCCGATTAGATTACTGTCATTTATTTGTTCTTATTAAGGTTTTAATTTATTGCACAAGCAATATTAAATAACACATAAGGAAAAGGCACATCACTATCTGATGACATTTTATAATGTATCAACTTGATTTTTAATTTTTCCTTGTATATACTTCTGATCTGTGCTCATATTTATACATTTGAAATAGTTACAATCATGATATTGATATAGTCCTTATTATCAAAATCACATTTTCATAAACACTTTCCATTTTGTTAAATTCTATATTCTAATTTTAATGGCCATATAATTTTGATCTAATTTGATGGTCACAATTTTTGTAAAATTCCCTTATTTCTGAATATTTAGTTTTTCTCCTGTGGGATTGTTTGTCAAAGGGTAGGAATATTTTTACTATACATGGTCCCTATTTTCAGATCACTTTACATTTTCATCACAGCCATGCCAAAGTAAAAATCTTCATTGCATTGTTGCTTTGGTTTACGTTTCTTTAATAAATTAGTGAGGTTTCTTTACCAATTATATAATTTTCTGAATTGGCCTGTCATAGTTTTTCTAATTTATTTCCTAGTTAATTTTGAAAAATAAATTTCTGTGAGCTCTTTCGATATTATACCTATTAATTATTTTTATTTATACTTGGTCCTAATATTTTTCAATGTGATTTAATTTTTGTATTGTTTTATAAGTTTAACAATTTTAGCTTTGTCTCATCTAGTTTATTTATTTCTGATGAATGCTTTCAAAGTTATTTAGAAGTTACTGTCCTAAAGGTAATGTGATTCTCTGCTTATCATTATTCATGTTGCTTTTTGGTCTCCTATCAAGTAGGTTGGTTTTATGTAGATGTCTGTATTCTACAATCATGGAATGATCAAGCTAGAGGGTAATTATCAGTTAATATTTTTAATATTTAGAGGATCTCGTAAATAGTTATAGATAAGTGTAGATTTACAGATTGAGAGTTCAGAATGTAGATGAAAATTATATTCAAGATCTTGTGAACACAGTGAATCTAGCAGGTGAATTAAGAAATGAATTTCACTTTAGGTTTTAATATCAAAAAGTATATTTTATATTTATAAAACACTTTAAAAACACTCTATGTTTGAAAATTATTTTTCCCATGTGTTTTTAAGCATTTACAACACTTTTCAGGAATGTGGCTTCAAATTATTGGTTATTTGCAAAAATCATTTTATCAGACTCATAATAGTTTCTCCTTCTGAGGCTCAGATTTTTGTTATTTAACTGGGATATACTTTTGGAATTTATAAAGTATTTCAACATTTTCTTTGTATTGGTTTAATTGATCTTATAATCATTTGAAAATACCCTAAGTTATCTATAAATATTTTGTTTATTGGTAGATAGTTGAGCAGTATATTTCTCAACTATATTTAGAGATAGGAGTTCAATACATCTTCTAGTATTTTGTACAGGGGAGGAAGAATTCAAAAGCTAATGGAAGATTATTTCTCTTAAGTAATTTTAGAAGATAAATTGTTATGTCAAAATATTATAAAATAAATGGGCAAGCAAAAATAATCAAAACAATTATTAAGAAAATCTATAAGTTGGTTTTAATAAATAATAGAGGAAGAGGAGTCATGCAAATTGTGTGCTTATGATATATCTTAACCCAGGTCAAGAGATATGAAAACCATAGGTTGCCCATGTTTACTTCACTGATAAATGATGATGTGGGACATGAAATTGACCCGGTTCAATTAGAAAAGCTAAGAATGAAGTTTGGGGCAAGTTAGGATCAACAGATGAGAAAAAGTGAATAACCAACTATTCTGACAGAATGTTATAGTTTTGATTTTACATTTTTGATGTCTTCTGTACTGGTAGAGATGTTCTTGTATGTAGGGCTTTCTTTTTTCTTTTGAGGGTAAGAAAGGGGTTTTTATCTCCTTTGATCACATGACCTGTTTCATTGAGTTGTCTTATCTTCATTCAGAAAGAGAGTAGGAACTAATATCTATAGTAAGTTACTAATAGTTAGACCTAAGTACACTAATAGGAAATTTATCAATTTTGATAGTGTTTTGAATGAAATAAGACATTCATCTCTGATTCTGCACCTATTGTATTTTCTCATCAGTTTTATTTTTTCATTTCAAGTTTGATGTCCTGTGGTTCATGCTGAACAACAGATTTATGGGAACATATTTAATATGTTGTTAAAGGAAAGTGTATGTGATATAGACCTTTTTTACCCGGGCATTGCTTTCAAAATGTTATTTACTATGTTTTCTGGGAAATTATTTTTAAAGTGAAGTGCAGAAAGGGATTGGTAAATCATATTTGGGCATAATGGGTATAATGGATGGAAAACAAAAGTGGAATATGTGTCTTTATATTCACCTAGATGATTTCCTGTTACCTTCCGTCGGAGGTACCTGTCACATAATACTAGTTGAAATCCCCGCAGAGCGAATTGAGCTTGCAAGTCTAAAAACTAGTGGAAGTTGAAATTTTGTACTGAGATACGTTTTATATTTATATTTAGTGTACAGTGAGTGAGCTTGCTCATCTCGCTCAGTTCTGTCTCTGTCCTCATCCCCGAATACCAGATTGCTGCTGTCTCCTTGTAATACAGCAAAATGACTGATCACTGTTAGGACACGTTCAATGGAACAGATGGTCAGAGATTCATTTAAAGTAGCAAATTGTCATTGAGGCATGCTTTAGTTTTAGCTATTTTTTTTTTCCCCTTAACTTTGTTTTGGTGGAATAATCAGCAATCAATCAAGGAAGGAGTAAAATAGATGAGAGAGGCTGGCATGGTGGATTCTAAGAAGGCATTGTTGGTGACAACACTTTGGTTAAAAACGATCAGGAAGCGCACCGCCATAGTGGCCACTTCACCTTTTGTTTTGTTCCCTTGGTTAATATCAGATATCAGACTCAGAATGTGAGTAAGTGGGAATGACTTGAGTCATTTGTCTTGAGTATTGAGACACTATAAAAGAAGTCTGAGTCTTGGTACTCTGTATGTGAAGTACTATGTTCGATTTCAGAATTGCTTGAATTTACTTTTGACAGGAGAGTTCCTGAGCCTGTGAATTATCATCGTTGTTACTAAGTGGCGTGATGAGAGGTTTAACCTTGTAAATAATTGTTTAAATTACACATTCAGTCAACAGCAAGGGTGGATCTGTTGAAAATGTCTTCTCTGGCCTGAAACATTTTCACATCATAGTTTGATTACAGCATTTTGGGGGGGATTATGGTTCGATAGCCCAAAGTCTTCCATTCTGTGCCTGGGTGCTGTTGTGTTGTGCAGTAGTAATTCTGTAAATTATTTACAATCAAGGGGAAAACACTGGAGAAAAGATCTGTTTACTGCTTTCAGTTTTACAACAAGGGAATATTGTTCACATTCCAAAGAAGCTTCAGTGCTTCAGTTGAGATATTCCACCCTCCTCACCCCCTCTCTAACATCCTGTTTCATCACAAATATTTATCATTTTATTCATCATTCTCTACCCGACTTGTGGGCTGTTGTGGTTGCTGTCACCCAGCCAAGAGGCCGGGGAATGCCTATTCACGAGCAGCCCGGGGCACTGGGCTAGAGTGCTCACAGGGTCCTGTATTTGGCTAACCTTGTGCCATTGAAATAGATACAAAATAAGCCTATTTAAATAATTCCCAGAATCATCCATACCAGGCACATTGTGTAGTCATAGTGAAAATATACACCCTATTTGTGGTAAGAAAAAAAAACTGAAGTCTGCATTTGGAGATGTCATTCTGATGGGCTTTGGAAGCTTCACAATCAAAGAGAAAGAAAAATTACTATATAAACAAAATTATTACCTAAAAAGGGTGATCTGTTTGAGCGCTTGCTTAACAGTTTAAAGAACTGTCTGGTTTCCCCGAGTTCATTTAGTATTAATTGGCTACTCACTTGGAAAATATTTACTATAATACAACACAAAGTACAATGATATATAATAACACGGCACAGCATACTATGACATACTTCACTTATTTCAGAAGGGACGGACATCTTTGAAGAGTATTGGCCAGGAACTTTGTAGACTAGAGTTGTGGGTTTTAGGGAAGAAGACCCCAGAGGTGAGATGCCCTGCTCATTGCCTTGTGTTGTGAGATATTAACAGAGCTGATCACTGGTGATGTTAACCTTGATTACTTGGTTAAGGTGGAGTTTGCCAGGTTTCTCCACTGCAGAGTTAGTTACTAACTTTCTCTTTCTGCCTTCTGTTCTTTGGAGGCCAGCCCACCCTCAAAGGGAGAATAATGAAGCTTTACGCCTTGAAGGGAGAAGGTATCTACACCACTTATTTCATTATTTATGTAGGTATAGACATATGGATATTTAGTTTGTTCTTTGGGTTATCATCTGGTGTTGTCACTATTTGTTGTATTTCAATTTTTTAAATTTTATTTTGCTTCACAATCTATTAATAGTAGTACATGGAGTTTGGTGCAGTGTCTGTTACCCACCTTTTGGGCCTCTCCCTTCTCCCTGTGTTTATACTCTCATTCTTCAAATCAGTAGATTCAGTTTTGCTGCTCTGGTTAGCACTCAAGGTCATTTTCATAGTCAAGTTCTAATGTATGTACTGTGGAAGGAAACATCATAATACAAAACTTCTTGTCAGCAGATTGGTGAATTTACCTGAGAAATTGAGACTCAAGATTATGAGAATGGGTGACTAGGACCGAAAGCAGATTTCCAGGTAGGAAATCAAAATCCTTTTCTTTAACTCCTTTACACTTGATTTTGTAGAAGCCAAATCACCATTTTCTTAGAGGACTGCAAAATCTGAAAAGGAGAGGTGGCATAATTATTGAGGTTGCATTAGGGAGTTGCTTTGTGTTGCTTTTTTTTAGATTCGCTATTTGATTTTTAAACAGTAAAGTAATAGCTGAGCTTTGAAACGAAACCCAAGAGGATCTTGCAGAAGTATAGCTATATTTGTAAAAGTATTATAGATATGGTTTTGATTGTTGAGGCCTATTTGAAAAAGTACTCCTCAGAATCTAAATTATATTAAGATTTATCATGCTAGAGAAAACAGCTACTGGTTATAGGACGTTTGATTTGTTTCACAGAATACTTACTAAATATGGAGTCATTTATATTTTGCATTTCTCATAAACTCCCCTAAGATGTGATAAGGTCACAGACTCTCTCTGTATGCAGGGAGGGGCCCCGGGGAAGGAAGCCCACAGATCACACATGTCCTCAAGTTGCTGCATACTGATTTTACAAAAACAAGAATCCGTTTGCCAGCAGCTTCCATTGTGGTAATCTTACAAAGAGCAAGTTAAAAAAAAAAAAATAGAGTTCATGCGAACACAAAGACAAGCAACTGAAAGTCTGAAATACAAGTGGAGTTACTATTACTCAGGGAGTCTTACCTCTGCTCTTGGAGGTATAAAAGCAGTGTGATCCCTCCATCTAAGCTGCGGAGGCTTCAGCTCCATGGCAACACGAAGAACGTTTCTGTAGGAGGTGTGTGTACACAAATACATTCAAAGCACAGGGTTGGAAGTGACTTGGGGGGCAGGGGTGGGGGCCAACCCTCCAAGTCTTGCCCACACATTTTTATGTGTGTATTATAATAAGGCCTTTGTGCATGGAGACCAGAGAGAAGTTCATGTCAGCTGCCCTTGGGTCTTTTACATGATCTAGCTGCCATCACCCAACTCCCTTCTTGCTCCAGAAAGGAAGCAAGAAAAGGCAATTAAAGAATGCTGCTGCAAGGACAAGGCTTTTGCCCCTTTCTCTTTTGGGAATGTCAACACAGTTATTGCTCTTCTGTGTGTCTCAAGGGGGAGTTGGCTACTTCTTTCCACATTCTTTTTCCAGCGAGGGCCTTTAAATTGTAGCCTTCACACAGTGTGGGGCCGGTGAACGCTGTAATCAGCTTCCACCTCTGTGGGAGAGTGCTTTCTGTCAATCATCTGGTGTCCTGCCTTCTACTTAGGGACCCCAGGTGGCATGGCGCATGATTGGTGAATTAAGTATTCCAGCCCACAATTACTTGGCCTCTGACTCAACTTTGATACTTCAGGTTTCTTCTCTCCCTCATGCTTCACAGCCATGCTCATCTCCATCAATCCCACCTGTCCTTTGCTTGGTTTTGTCATGTTGAAGAGATAGCTTCATGACATGACTATTTATTATATGTCCATAGTTCTGTCCTGCCTTTTAGGAATGATAGAAGGATCTGAAAAATGTTTATTTTTTGTTGTGCTCTAATTTTACTTGATCCAGGAGATAAATTGAATGTTATGCTTTATCCTGGTTAGCTGTGAGAATAATCTCTAATAAATCTTAGACCATTTGTGTACCACTTAAAATTTGAGGATAAATATGGACTGTTATCTGCACGAGGCTCAGAGATTAGGAATCCAAGGAATATCTTCTTCAATAAAGATCTTTCCCCCTTTTCGTTGACTCCTGACCGTAACCCCTGCCTAGCATCACAGATGGATCTCATCGTATTAGGAGGAAATTGTTAATGAGAAACCTGAGGGTCTTATGTTCTTGGGGACACTTACACAGTGGCTGAATGTTGTTTTCAGCTTATACTTCGGGCCATAATTGGTCCTTTTGTCACACAAAGAAATGATCTGTTTCCCCCATTTTTTTTTCTCCTCTTTGAGACATTCTCTTTGGATTCACTCTTAGAAATAAAGGATCTGTGAATAAGATAATATATGGACCCATTTACCTTCAGTTTTATTTGGTAATTAACTTGTTCACTTATTTCTGACTTGCTGTTATGATGGCCTGAGCATGGAAAAAAGGAAAAGGCACATGTCTGCTTCTGAAGAGCCAATGACCTGGAAGTCAAGTGCAGACTGCAGGATACTGCAATACACTGTGAAATGGGTTGTAAGAGAAGGATGCACAAAACCTACCTGTGATGTAAAAGGGATGCTTTTAGCTCTGTTGGAGGGGCTTGACACGGGCATAAATGCTGGAGCTGCATCTCACAAGATGAATCAGAGTTTGCCTGGTAGACAGCCCAAGAAAAGGTTTTCCAGGGCGATAAGAGCCCTGGCATACAATGGCCCAAGACATGCAAACAGCGAAGTGCTTTTGTGAGCAGTAAATCTTTTTATGGCCAGGTTACAGGGTGTAGGGAGAGGAGGAGTAGAGGTCATGAGGAAAGGATCTGGAATACTTGGCAGGGACCAGGTCAAGGAGGGTATGCCATGCTGGTATGTTGGAATCTTTCCCTGTAGGCAGTGAGGAGAGACATGTTCAGATTTGCATCTTACAAAGGATTCTCAGGTGGCATCGTGAGAATGGATTAGAGAGACCCAAGTCTGTAGTGGCAGACGTGGTTTGCCGACAGCTACAGTCATCTTCAAAAGAAAACACAGAGGCCTGAACTAATGCTATGATATTCAGAATGGTGGGCACAGGATGGATTGTCAAGCTTGGAAACAGTACTGGTGACTGAGTCAGTGTGAAGGATGGGCGAAGAGAAATCACTTCTCAGGACTCCAACTGGGTCACACGGTGAATGGTGATGCCATTACTCTGGATGAAGAATACAGGAAAATGAGCAGGCCTCTGAGAAAAGAAATGACTTACGTTTCAGATGGGTTGTCTCTGTGGTCATATGTGGTCGGTCTGTGGAAAGATCACTGGTTTTGGGATAAGTAAGAACTGAGTTTCAGCTTTACTTTTCCACCTTATAACCTGTGTATTTTTAGATAAGTTATTTAACCTCTGGGATCGTTAGTTTCTTGGTCTGTAAAATGTGTGTGTGTGTGTGTGTGTGTGTGTGTGCGCGTGTGTGTGTGTGTGTGGTGGGGGGTTAATAATAATTAGCTTGCAGGCCATAGGTGAGGGGGTAAAAGAGATACTTTGTGCAAAGCTGCTGACTCAAAGCCAGTTCTCAAAGGGCAGGTTACTGTCACTGCTGTGTTCTGTAGGCAGATGTCCAGGCCTGGAGCCCGGCAGAGGGGCTGAAAATGCGGATTCCGGAGTCCGGAGCATATCAGAGAGCAGGATTTTACCAGCGAGGCTGGGGTGGCATGCACACCCATTTGTCCCGAATCTTCAGTTGACAGCCAGTGTGTGCCAAATCCTGTGCAAGAACTAAGGAAGCTCAGTCTCTGGCCTCGAGAATCTTAGAGTCTATCAGGGGGACACAGAAGGAAACCAAGAGTGTTCTCATTTGAGAAGAGGCTCAGGGGCCAATCAATATATTCAAATTTTTTAAATTGCAAAATTAACATATATTCAGAAAAAGAAAAATACAATTTGATGAAGTTTCACAAACTAAAGAGCAAATAATTAAAAAAACAAAACAAAAACAGAACATTATCGGCATTCTAAGAGCTCTTTTCCAGTCACAATGAAATCCAAGGGTAATTACTGGTCTGACTTTGGACACCATATAGATTTTGCTTATTTTTCCACTTTACATGTATGGAATCATACTTTATGTTCTCTTTTGTGCCTGGCTTATTTCACTTAACAATATGTTAAATTCATTCATGTTATTGCATGTAGCATTCATTCATTTTCATTGTTGTATAGAATTCCATTGGGTGACTATAATACAGTTTATTCATTCTGCCATTGATGAATTTGGGTTTTGTTTTCGGCTACTACAAATAATGCTTCTAGGATTACTATAGTATGTATCTGTTGGGTGTGTACTTGGGGTGGAGTTGCTGGATCATAGGGCTTGCATATTTTCAGAGTTAGTAGTTAATTGCTATACATTTTTTAAAAATGGATGTACCAATTTATACTACCTCCAACAATGCATAAGGGTCCTAATTTCTCCCACACTGCTGTAGTATTTTCATATTTTCTTCTTTATTGTGGCCATCTGGATGGTTCTTTAGTGGTGTGCCCTTGTAGTTTTAATTTTTATTTCTCTGATGATTAATGAAGTTGAGCCTCTTTTTATGTGTTTGGCTGTTGGATTTTCTGTTGTATAACGTGCCTGTTGAAGCCTTTTTTCCCCACTCTGCCATGGGGCACTCTACCTTTTGGCAGCCTCATGATTAAACAGTGAGAATTATTTATTGAAGCACTGGAATTGGGGAAGAGAGCAATGGAGCCATACTTGTTGCCCTTATGAAGTTTATAATCTTGACCACTCCTTCAAAAGGCTTGGCTGTGCATAGGAAGGGTGAGATGGTAGATAGTGGAAGATGGGGGACCCAGAGAGCAATTTTATATGGATGTGAACATATTCTGTGTGCGGACCAGTTAGAGCCACTGAAGAAGGAAAGGTAGATGATACAAAGGCAAGATGACCATTGAGTGAGAAGAATCCTGGAACAGCCAGAATGCTCTGAACTCTAGATGGGACTGACTGGAGGAGAGCCTACGGAACTGTGCTACAAAGGTCATGGGTAGACACTATACATGGAGGACATTTTTCCCTAAAAAACTCATTTTATTGTATGTTTTTTGTGTGAAGGAGCAGGTAAAGTCATTTGCCTTCTGGTAAAAGTCTGGACAAACTGGATTTTACAGAAGAAATGGGGACTATTTGGAGTTGTCTCTGGAGGGAGAGTGAACTGCCCAGAGCATTGGGAGGTGATAATGCTGACCTTCAGAGAGCTCTGTCTTTGTAATTGATTTTCCTCAGACACTCTTGAGTAGGTGATATAGGAACAGAAAAGTCAGTGATCCAAAGTAGGTGGTTTGTAGAATGGGTACACTGAAGGATGGGTGACAAATGAGTTGGGATGCTGGCAAGGGAAAGGGTGAAGTGTTTCACTATCCTGGGATCTAGAGAGGTTAGTGGAAGCAACCAGGAGAAGGAAGAGGAGAAGGAGAGAAAGGAGCTGGAGGGAGAGAGCTAGGAGGGGAAAGAAGCGGCTGAGCTATTGGAAGGGAGGGTTTGAGGACCTGGGTGTCTCTCTGAGCCTGACAGCAAGTGTGAGTGTGACAGGTTAGGTGATGTGACAAGATTGACTAGAGTAGCCAGTCATGTTTACCCACATAGATCTGATAAGATTTTATGGAAAACAAATAATTAAGCAAATAATCTTTCAAAAGAGGTTACATTTTAAGTTGTAGCTTACCTCCTACATGTTTAGTCACTAAATATTTATCATTAAATGAAGTCTTTGAATAAGTTTCCTTGGGTGTTTTTATTTATTATTATCAACAATTGGTTCTTAGTTGGTTTAATTAGATTGGTTTTATATAATGAGGGTAAATATAGAGACACAAATGGTCAAGTTTTACATGAAAATAAAATGCCAGAAATTAACATCTGTTACATCAGTAACTTCTGCTGATACAGGTTGGGCATGTCACTTTAAGCAATTACATTTGGATCAAATTATACTTGTTGTAATTCGTTGTGTTTTCCCATTCGTACACACTGAAATAAATAATAGAGTGTGTTAAAATCTTTGGTTTACATTTAGTACATAACAAGTCTAAAGAGTGAAGGACACATCTTCACAGAACCAGCACATACACATTGATAAATGAAGAAGGCCTCTGTAGAAGAAATGTTTATAGGAATTGGCAGATTGAAAACTCTTATGATTTATCCCAGTACATATAGAATTCCTCTGGACAGTTTGCTGAAAATATAGATTTGGGGGCCTATCCCTGGAAGTGATGGGTTTCTAGTAGACTCAACTTTGAGAAACCTACAGTAGTACTTCTTGCTTTGGAAGAGTGCCACAGTACTGGGCACTGCCCTAAGTCACTGTGACAAAGAAAAAATAAACAACAAGAAAGGGAAAACAGAAAAGAAAAAGAGAATGAGAAAATAAGATGGATGAAGGCTAGAAGAGACCTGAATTTAAGTTCCGAAGAAATCCTGTACAAAAATCTGTTTTGAAAAGCAAAGTTCAAAAGATGCTAGCTAGCTAGAATCACAATTTTAAGATTACAAATGAAAAACAGTGTGAAGTGTGACGACTGCATGGGAAAAATATCAAAAGTCCATGAAAAGGTCCATTGAGAGCTAAACTGGCTATGAATTCAAACTCCAAATATTAAAATTGAGATGGAGCTGTAAGTTTTATTTTTCCGACAACCTTTTATTTATTTTTATTGTTTTGGTCTTTTTTTATCTTTATTAAATTTATTGGGGTGACATTGGTTAGTGAAATTATATGGGTTTCAAGTGTACAATTCTATAATATATCATCTCTATAATGCAGTGTGTTTGCCACCCAGAGTCGATTCTCCTTCCATCACCGTAGATTTGACCTCCTTTATCCTCTTCTACCACTCCCTACCCCATTATCCTCTGATAGCCACTAAACTATTGTTTGTGTCTATATGTTTTTGTTTATTTGTTCCCAACAACCTTTTAAATTATAATGTGATTGGTGTACTACCTGTGATAAGTTCTGGTCATGGAACAGGACTATATTATAGACAGTTTAATTGGATTATTTTATTCTTCTCTTGAATATCAGATCATGCCAGTGAATTGTCAAGGCAACCTTCAGTCTCCAAGATGACTTGCTACTGCTGTGTAGATTTATCGTGAAGATTAAATTAGGTTTAAGTTCTAGATGCCGAAACCTCTGAGTTCAGATTATTGCTCTGTCACTAACTAACTCTGTCCCCTTGGGCAAGTTAATGTAACTCAGTTTCCCCATTTGTAAAATAGGAATAATAATAGTGCTGACCTATAGAATTATTGCCAGGAATAAATTAGAAAATATGAAGCACTTGGAACAGTACAAGCACATTGTAAACATTCAGCACATGTTATCATGACACATAACTTCTATTGTCAAGTTCTCTGTCCAAAGTGCCTAAATTAAAAAAAAAATGATTATTCAAATTGGGGACATATATATGATTTTCTAAAATTATGGTTCTCTTGAGCCTTAATTAAATCATTGAATGCCTGCTGCTAAGTGTAATGACAATGCTTGAGGCTCTACAATGTCGTGTAAGACATGGCTCTGTCCCCTGGACACTCGAGCTTTGAACAGTTATCCTACTGACTTGCTTTTCTTGGATAGATATTATAATATCTCTCAACAGAGATAGCATAGAAGTTAATAGAAACTATATTTTTCAGTACAAGTAAAAGACAGAGCATGAAGGCCAGGGCAGGGACATGTGCTAATACTAGGCCATACTTGATATATTTGTAAGCAAAGCAGATCACACAAGAAAAGATGCTGATATTTTTCCAGAACTAAATAGAGTAAAATGGATGGAACACAGACATGGTATCAGAAAGCCTGGGTATTCAGGTACTGACTCTACTATTTTCTGCTTATGTGGCTGTAGGCAATTGACTTAACCTATGTCTCAGTTTCTTCACTTGAGAAACAGGCACACAGCCACCCTGCTGAGTAGGTTGATTAAATGAGATGTTTGTGAAGGTGATTTATGAACTGCAAGGTGTTAGGCATTTATATGTTTGTTTGTTTATTTTATGATTTGTATTATATAAGGCTTGTGAATTTCTGAAGATCTGTGATTCCAAAACAAACACTTAGAATAATGTAATTTTCACAGAGTTACAGACACCTTTCTTATTTTCTGCAGAATTACTTGTAGATCAATAATGGATGGGTAACTTGCTGCAGAGATGGGACTAAAAAAAAAATCATAGCTGGACTGTCAGAGAGGCTACATGATTGACCTAAGGGAACAGTTAACAAGCTGTGGGATAGGAACTGGACCTGAGAGTGCTTCCCACTGCTCTCCAGGCTGTTCCCTGACTGGAAGGAATTCAGACCAGAGTTCAAAACCCCTGTTCTGTCACTTCCTAGTTGTAACTCGGGCAAGTTACTAAACCTCTGTGAGCCTCATTTCCCTCATCTGAGAGGGGAGTAGAATGAGTTGCCTGGAAGACTTGTGAGCACTGGACATCATGTCTGTAATACCTGCCCGACAACTAGCTGGTACATTATTTTTCTTGTGATTATACATTGCCAAATTGCAAGGCAGCTTGAATTACATGCTTGCTATATAGGGGGACACTAATACAACCAATAATGGCAACTGTTTAACTGAGGGGTTCCATGTGCCAGGCACCATTCTATGGACATTACACATGTGATTATGTTATTTAACCTCCCAAACAGCCTGCTGATGTAGGGATGCCTGCTATTGCCACTGAGGCTCCGGCAGTGGAACCAGCTTGCCTAAGGTCGTCCGGCGAGTTTGTGGTAGAGCAGGTTTACAAACCTGGACACTTGGGACTCCAGCTCCCACTTTCCTAATTACTGGACTATCCCTGTTCCTCCCTGGCCAGTTTAGGAATGTGGGACAGAGAATGAAAGGACTAGTTGTTTCACGAGAATTGGTTTTTGAATGGGGTGAGTATTTGTTTTCGGGATCTTCACCATTTGGGTAGACAGTACTGGAAGGGGCCCGCGCGCACCCATCATGTAACTTCTGAGTGTCTTACGAAGCCTCACAGAGCTCCACTTTCCTTTTTTAGTACAATTATTATAACTGTAAGGGTTGTAGCAAGCATTTAAATGTGATAATACCTGTAGAGTGCAGTCCTGGTAGCCATCTCCATCTTGAATCTCTACTCCCTTACTCCCTTCTTAAGTAACAGTCTAGCACTGAGTACAGAGCCTTGGGGAATGCCTACTTGCTTTTTATATTTAAATCAATGGGGTTCTGTGTTTTTCAGCATGCCTACTTTTTAAAACAGTGATATTATATCACAGGGTATTCCTACTGATTGCTTTAAAATGTTTGCTCACATACCTTTTCATTGATCTATTGTATACTTTCAATAAGCTGTGAAGATCCATACATCTCATCGGTCCTTTCATTGATTTGCCTTCTGTGTCTGGATATGTGCACTTAGCCCACAGTCCCTTTAAGAACTACTAGCCCTCAGCAAAAATAACCCGAGCAGCTCAGGTTACTGCCAGACTCCAAAGACTCTTCGGGGGTCAGATTGCTTATTCCTCTGGCACCTACCTCAGCAGAGATGTAGGAAGAGTTTCATCTCTGCCAGCAGAGGGGTCTCTATGGATTTGTGCACCAGAGTCTCACCTTTATCCAGGCACCCTCAGCGCTGACTTCTTCTGGGTTTGCCTTCTTCTTCATGGTGGAAAGGCTCTTGGTTGGACCAGTTAAATTGCTTTAAAGTAATTGTGACCCCGTCCCAGGGCCTGGATGCTGAAGCCCGTCTTTCCTATAAACCATGGGTTCTGTACCATTTCTCTGAAAAATAAAAATGAAGATATCAAAAGCCATCAACACACACATGCACCTACCACCCCGAAAGTGAAAGTGTGGTAGTGCTGTGAGGGAAGGTGGCAGGAGGACACGCCCTTTTTCTCAGACCCCTTGTGCCCGCTGCACATGCCTGTCTCAGAGTCTTTCCTGTAGAGGAATGTTTTTACTGGCTATACATAAGCCAAGAGGAGAAAGAATAAACAGGGCCTACTGCTCTATAAAGATAAACAAACAAACAAATGGAATGAACTCCTTAATTAGGTCCAGTTTGTTCAATTGTGCGATATCTTGAGAGTTAGTCCGATGTGTGAGAGGGGACAAAGAACCAGCAAAAACAGACCTACTCTCAGCGATGCTACTGAATTAGACCCTGGAGAATAAAAGAATTCTAACAGCTAGGTGGTATCTGTGAGTGACTCCTATTCTCTCATTTTCCCTGGGAGGGAGGTGAGACCCAGAGAGGTTGGGTGACTTACCTGAAGTTACTCAGCTAGCTGGTGGTAGACCTGGACCCCCTGCCCAGCCACGCACATCATCGCTGTCCATCACACTGCAAAGACATGGTCAAGCGTTAGGGCTTTTCCAAGACCTATTTCCTTATCTATGAATGGGGGTTGTACTACCTGATATACCTTCTTTGTAAGGAACTGTAAGGACCTGCTAAATGAGTGGGGGTAAAAACACTTTAAAAAACTATTAAATTATATATTAATATTAACTGATATTAAATTATATATATGTATATACACATACATGTGTGTATGATGGGATACATGTACAGTATGATACCTGTTTAAATTCTTCTTGTCGGAGCACATTAATGAAAACCTGGATTCTCTTTTGGAAATGTAAAACACCATGAAATTCCACAGACCCTTTCCATATAGCACTGATGGTATAATGAAGGAGACAGGTCATATATTCAAAAGCAAATTTCAACATTATCTGATCTTGGTGTCAGATAAAGACTGTCTATTACAGATAGCGATTGCCATGAATTAATGAGTCCTTTTATTATAGTTTACAAATGGAAGTGTAATCACCCTTGTAATTATTAATCTTTCCCTATAGGCCTTTATCCACATTGTCAAGACATAGGCATAGTGTGCCTCATATTCATAGGAAACTATTTACTGTAATCATATAGAAGGTATAGATTTTTTTTTTTGAGGGCAGTGTCACTGGCCCTCATAGGTGGGACCCGAACCGGGGCCACTGGCTTCCCAAGCCAGTGTTTAGCCACCGCGCCACTCGGCGGGCCCTAGAAGGTATAGATTTAAATGTCATTTTTACGACTTACTCAGTTACATCATTTGCATGAATATGTATGCCTGACTTGATTATGTGCAATATTTGTGAGTTATAATTAATATCATTATTAGACAGGTGAGAGGTCAAATAATGTCCCCCAAGACCTCATGGAATGTGAATGGCAGAGCTGGAATTTAAAGCAAGGACTCCTGGTCCCAAACCCTGTGCATTTGCCTCTGTAATCTCTCTCTATGGTGTTGGGGTTCCATTCTGTGGATTGTTTTGTTGCTTAGTTTCTTTTATTGGTACAGTCATTCATTCAACATGTACACTCTATGTGGACCTGAATCATGTGACCTCACACTTCCAGGGCTAAATCTCTTTGACTAGAATGGGTTGTTTTGTGTCTGATTTCTTTAACAGAAGGAGAAATATTGGCACTGATACTTGAACCTTGGAAAAAGTCTGATTTTGGGGAAAGGGAGGAGGAGGCAGGCACTTAAAGGGGGAACCACTGGCCTCAGAGTTGAAATAAATCTTCATTGTCCAATAAGGTAGCCCCCCAATCTCTCCCATCGGGCTATTTACATTTCAAATAATTAAAATTTAAAAATCAGTCCCTCAATCATACTAACCATAGTCTAGGTGTCAGTAACCACATATAGCTCCAGTGGTTACTGTACTGGAAAGCACGGATATATAGATAGGTATCTAGTCCAACCGTGCTGGGATAGATAATTTTGCTGTCTGACATATACAGTTGCATCTTGAAAATGAAATTATTGTCTTATACATTTCCACCAAAGACATAATAGCCAGCATTTATTGAGCACTTTCTCCATAAGTGCCAGCTATTGGAGTGGGCACATGCTGTATGTTGTTCCATTTTTCCTAACACTATTTTGTAGGTTCAGAGGGGTTGTGTAATTGCCTAAGATAGGGCTCTGCACTGATCATGGTTTTCTTTGATTTCAGGAGAATACCCTTTTGCTCTGCCAGGCTGTCTTTCTATCTATGTAGTCTAACTGGACTATATCAGGAGTTAAAATTGTCAATGCATTCATTGTCCTAGCAGTCAGTCCCTCTTCTGTTCAACAAACTTGTCGGGCACTTGCTGTACTGGGAGCTGAATATGTAACAATCAGCATAGCACAGACTCGGACCTCAAGAAGCTCCAAATCTAATAGGGAGTTCAGACATGTAATAATCAATTATGATAGTGAGAGGAGACTTTGTATGATGCAACCAGGAACCACTGAAGGTTTTAACCCAGTGCATGCCATAGTCAGATTTAAGTTTTCTAAAAACTTGCTTTTGGGTCATGTAGAGCATTGTTTGGGGAAAAAAGGGAGAACCTAGGGTTGTTATTGTATTTACCTAAATGAAGAATTGTTGAAGGCTGAAACTAGGGTCATGGTGATAGAGTTAGAGAGAAGATAGACATGAGAGAGAGAGAGAGAGAATGAAAGAGAGAGAGAGACAGCAAGGAGCTTGGTAAAATTGTCAGGCTTTGGTGATCTTGGTGATCATACCTGAGAGGAAGGAGTAGTTAAAGATTTCTCCCATGGAGTATTCACCTTGGGTGCTTGGTGAATGTTTGGCCTCATTAATGAAGATTAGATATGAGGAAAGGGGTGTGTGTGTGTGTGTGTGTGTGTGTGTGTATATGCGGTCTAATCTGGTCTTAATTTAGTTAGTGACTTGGTAATTATGCTGTTTGACATTTCAAAAAAATAAAAGTTAGCAAGTGTTTTGTAACTTTTTTTTTTTTTGCATTTCTTAATTTTCAGCAGTGGTTTGTTTAACTGTGTTGCAGCAGAAAAGTATCTCACAGGTTTTTATTTTTTTTAATTTTTATTTTTAATTAGTTTCAGGTGTACAACACAGTGCAATAGTTATACATTTTACCCCTCAAAGTGACAACCCCCCACCCCCAATACACCACCCCACTCCCCCCCATATCATATATATCTATTACTCTTCCTCTGACTCTCTTCCACAGTATAATTCACATCCCGTCACTATCTATATATATTCAATTACAGTAGGTATACCACCTCCGCTTTAGTAATACAGTGCAGTGATCAAACCTCTATTCCATCCATGAAATGGTCTCCCTAACAAGACCTATGATCATCTGACATTCCACAGAATATTTACAACATTATTAATTATATTCCCCAAACTGTTTTTCCTATCCCAGTAGCAATATTGTAGTTGCCTATTTTTGCTGTCTAATCCCTTCCCCTTCTCCCTCATCCCCATTCCTCTCCCAATTAGCAACCCTGATTTTTTCTCTATATCTATGAGACAGTTTCTGTTTACTTTGCTCATTCATACAGTTTTTCAGATTCCGCATATGAGTGAGATCATATGGTATTTGTCCTTCTCTGACTGACTTATTTCACTCAACATTATAGTCTCTAGGTCCATCCATATCATTGCAAATGGCACGATTTCATTCTTCCTTATAGCGGAGTAATACTCCATTGTATAAATATACCACAGTTTCTTAATCCAGTCATCTACTGACGGGCATTTTGGTTGTTTCCAAGTCTTAGCTATTGTAAATTGTGCTGCTATGAACATAGGGGTGCATACCTTTTTTTGAATAAGTGTCTTCGTTTTTTCAGGATAAATACCTAGGAGTGGAATTGCTGGGTCAAACGGTAGCTCTATTTCCAGATCTTTGAGATACCTCCATACTGACTTCCATAGTGGCTGCACCAATCTGCAGTCCCACCAACAGTGCAGCAGGGTCCCCTTTTCCCCGCAGCCCCGCCAGCACTTGTTGTTTGTTGATTTGTTGATGATAGCCATTCTGACTGGAGTGAGGTGGTATCTCATGGTGGTTTTTATTTGCATTTCCCTAATGACCAGTGAGGTTGAACTTTTTTTCATATGCCTGTTGGCCATCTGTATGTCCTCTTTAGAGAAATGTCTCTTCATATCTTCTGCCCATTTTTTAATTGGGTTGTTTGTTTTTTGGTGTTGAGTTTCATGAGTGTTTTATAAATTTTGGATATTAACCCCTTATCAGATATATCGTTGGCAAATATATTCTCCCATTCAGTAGGCTTTCTTTTTGTTTTATTAATGGTTTCCTTTGTTGTGAAAAAACTTTTAAGTCTGATATAATCCCATATGTTCATTTTTTCTTTTACTTCCCTTGCCCGTAGGGTTGTATCAGTAAAAATATTGCTCTGGGTAATGTCTGCAAATGTACTCCCTATATTTTCTTTTAGGATTTTTATGGTTTCAGGTCTTACATTTTCTCACAGGTTTAAATAATTATAATGGTAACATAGGTTCTAATCTAGGGTAAGGAAGTTCCATTTTCTTTTTAAAAACATAAGTTGCTCTTCTGATAGTCAATTTAACAGGCATGGAATTACTAACGGCAGGATTGCTGATGGAAATAATAGTTTACGGAACGCAATCTGTGATATCTGAATTAGTAGTCATATCTGTGCAATTTGAACTAGTGGCTGCTTTGAAGATCTGCATTGTTTTAAAATTATCTGAGGATCCACAATTCAGACTTGACTAGCACAGACCCCTATAACAGAAGGCTGTCACATATAGTGTGCAGGCTGAAACCGGGGTGCCTTGTCTAATTTTGAGCTATTGAAAAACATGAATTTCTGTAAAACGTGTGAAACATTTTTGGTTCCTGACTCGGTTAACTTTAAGTACATTCTTTCTTCTTTGGCAAATAAAATATATCTTATTATCTTGTCTTTTTATTTTTTTTCCTTGTTTCTTATTTTTGTTTTCCTTATTCCTTTTCAAAAAGGAAGAATGAAACCTTGTCAAATTAAATAGACTGTAGATTGAATTTGTTTTATTATTTCACATTTGATGTCAGGAAGTCATTGTGGAACTATGGATGATTAGGAACTTCGCAATATTTACGAGTGGAATGAGGCAGGGACACGTGTGTTTCTTCAGTTACTTAGCAGTGATCAACTAGAGGGCACCAGCGAACGTTTCTATTTAGATTTTTTAAAGTAGGCCACCTACTGTTGACAAATATCCACAGGAGAGAAACGTGAATGCTTTGCAAAATCTTAGTACTAAAAATAATTTTCACCTGTATTTATAGCAGCATGATCATACTTGAGGAAAGTGAGGTAGAACCTAGCACACAGGAAGAAAAATGTCATCTTGTTACTGTTGCTGCAGACCTACGTTCTAGAGTCTAGAATAAAACTCTTTTAAGGTTTGTCCAAAGTTATAGCAATGCTGCTAATAGGTCTTTGCCCATTGCCTGGGCAGGATAGTTAATATCATTAAGCACTGAGATAAAGTCTATCGCAGAGACATGTCCTGTGGCTAATAATTAACTGGGTAACAATGAAAATCTATCCACTATTAGGAAAGGCAATTAAGACTAACAAATTGGGCACACAAGTAGGAAGCATTCAAGTTGAAGCAGAATTTTGGGTTCTGTCATGGCCAGTTGCCTTTATTGTTCATTGTATCAGCACCATTGCTTAAAGGCAACTGGAAAGAGAACATTTTTAGATATATAAATATTAAAGTGTGCAGAACTCTAGTATTTTCTAATATGAAAGCTATGTGAAAGGCTCTCCTTTGCATGGTTAGCTGTGCACATGTTTGAGTGGGAGGAAAAAGAACAGATGACTTGAAAACTACTAAAATTGTTTTTCATGTAAAAAGTTGTTTTCCATCTCATAAAATTAATAAAAAACAGGAATTCAGTCTTATTAACATCTTATTTGTCACTCAGTTAAAATATCTGTATATAACATTTCATTGATTCATTTATTCATTCACTTCTCTGGCAAACAATAATAATGCCTACTATGTGTAAGATACCATAGTAGGTGTATCTAATCCATAGTTAGATAATTATTTCCCTAAATTATCAAACCAATTCAGGAAAAAGATAATTACAAATACAGTTTGCAAAACGTCCGTTTCTTTGGTGGACTTATAAGTAAGCTTAACTTTACTTAAAAGCATGTTTTGATGGGACATACATACAGAATTGCAATTTGTGTTATTTTCCTAACATGTATTTGGGAAGCAACCAATGGCCATTTTTCTTTGGACTGATTAATATTCATGTTTGGGGAGCCTGCTTTTAAAAAAAGAGGAATTATTCTATAAAGGCGAACATGAATAAAAGAGAAGATTATGTGGCATTTTATAAGATTGGTGGTGGTACCGTTTAATGCTTATAAAATTGTGTTAACATTTACTGAACAGCTTGTTATTGCAGGAGCTTATTTAAACCAGTTATTTGTGGTCATGTCTGTTGAGGAAGCTTAAACTTCAACTCTCTCCAGCCATTGAACTGCGGCACGTTGACTTCAGGTCTCTTGTAAGAAAGTCCAAATGTAGGCTGTTGAATAATCCCTTTGAGGGCCCTGTAACTATTTTTATGCCTGGATATGCGTCATCAGTGGGTATTTTCTCTGGTGACTTGCTTACATCAGGTCTCCTACCATACATTCTATCAGTGAGTGACTTATGATTGATGGGAACCACGGCTGTTGTTTAGCTTTATCTGTGACCTCAGCGAATGGACAACAGGAATTTCCAGGCTGTTAAATGCTCTGAATACTTGAAGACAGGCAGGTAGCAGAGTGATATTATTCACCAGCGGATGATGGGAGGAGGTACAGGAGAAGAAAGGGGAGGGAGAAGGAGGGGAAGGGAGGGGGAATTCCTTTTGTGAACAGCGGCAATTCTGGCCCAGCTGGTTCCTTAGCCCTCGGAGGCTGAGTGTGAGGAACAGTGTATTTCCTGAACCTGAGAACGCTGACAGTCGGAACCTAGCGATGGAGGCATGGAGTGACTCTCGGGCTTTGGCCAGGGAAGGCACTGAGGTCTCTTCAATTAGTTAAGGTTTCATTTCTCAAGTCAGTTATTCAGAATGATCCATGAGCTATTGGATTGTTATGATCCTAGGTAGAAAGGGCTTTGAATGGAAAGATGTGCCAGCATTCCTAGAGGTCCATAGGAATCTGCTGTTGTCTCAATCTGGATGTGTTTGGAGGTGATTCTGAAAGTTAACCTGCACCTCACTTGGATGTGCTTTGGGGAGCAGAGCCTTGCATTGGTGTATGTATGTGAAAATGAATTATAACTCACCTGAATTATAATTCACAAAACGTTTTTTTCATTTTCTTCGTTCCCCCCACTTCTTCCTTACATGTGGTGAACACGGTTCCTGAACAGTAGTGCAATTTAGTCGCCAGTATTTTAGTAGATGACAATTGCTTTCAGATAAGCATGTCCATCTCCTAAACTTTCGTCCTATTCTGTCTTCTCATCTTATCTTTTTCATCCTCCCCTCTGTATCTTTTCCTGTTGTTTGTTTGCGAAAGTTATTCTTGACCTTTTGCTGAGTTAAAGAAGACCAGGTGGGGTGAGGTATACATGTGAATCAAATCAACTCTGCTTTGTCAGTGTTTGCTGGCTATCTTTTCAGAGACGATTTTGTTGTTGTTGTTTTTGAAAAATGACAATTAAATAAGATTACAGCACTCCTCTTAGTGTAATGCAATTCCATCATTTAAGCATTTAGGCATAATTGGTTTTCTGATCTTTTAAGACTATTTTCATTACAGAAATATAACATTTGATTTGGTTTACCAAGTTTTACTTAAGTATTTGTTTGTTTATTTATGTATTCAGAACAAATGCATATCCCCTTAAGGTAACAGATTACCAAGGTTACTTGTCACTGTAACTAATTTCTTAATAGCTTACCTCCTAGGAACCATATTCTGAGGTACATATCAGAGCCTAGCACCCCCAAACAGGTGCTGTGTGGGGTGGAAAAGCCCTCTTACAATTCCACTGAGTGGGTATGGACATTCATTATTATTTTTTTAGCCTCATTTTCAATTAGCTATCCTGATGCTAAGTTTCTATCCAACTGTTCAGCCATATTGTTTCAGTTTTAGACATTTAAAACCAGATGATTGACGGAGAAAGAAAAATGAGTGCCACTGTGAATCTCACCTACAAAGAAAAACCTTTTCTTTCCTGTCAAAAAATTGCTTCTTGAATAAGCAGTATGACTGATGACAATTTATAATTTGAAATTTGTGAAAGGTTAAAATTCAGAGTGCCATGAGTTTTGAGTCATTAGTAGTTGAGTGAATTAAGCCATCATAATGCATCTATCTGATTAGAAAGACATTACATTGAAATATTGGTGGGATCCATTGTTTATGTTTATTTCATTGTACTGTCCCCCAGGAGGCATAGGTAAGCAGCTTTACTTTCATAAGAGTAACATTAGGTGAAAAAGATACATTTGAGGTTTAGTTCAGATGCTAACATTCTTCTTTGCCCTACATTGTACAGGATGTTGTTAGAAGCTGTAAAATTCTTCTCCTCTTTAAAATGAATATATGCTTTCATGTGGAGGAGTGTGAGAGCAGAACCAAACTGTGTAGGAGGGTTATGTATTCTTCATTAAAAATATATTTCACAAAAGATTATAGTTTGTGTGGGAGGGAAATAGCTGCTTGTCTGTTGATTGCATTGTGTCTATTCCACATAAGAACTATTTGAGTTTAGGTAGGATAACCTCGTTTTGATAACCTGATGGCTGCTTCTGCTTGGAGACGAGAATATAATTTCAAGGCTAAATGCTGATGGGCAGGAGTAATTATGCTCTTTTTGGCAGAGCTCAGCATGGAATCTGCTTTGGTATTTTTATAACTACATATGCAAATCTTTTTCCAAACCTTCCCCCCGCCCCCCTCCATGTACAGAGCTTTTTGTAATCTTCAGGACTGTGAAATTCCAAAAGTGTAATATCTAATGATATCAGTGTAGGACGATGCGTAAACCTAAACTAGAGCCGAAATCTTGGCTTGAAGTGAAATCTTTTTGTAAAAGCTGACCCTTCACTGTGAGCATAGTCCACTGTATACTTGGTTTCTATGGAGATGCTCTTACTACAGATGATCAGGTTGTTCGGCTGCAATATGAATGACTGGTGTATCAGCTTTGGTCAGTGCAGCTGATGGGCTGCCTTTGTTACTCCGTGAGCTTTCCACCAAGGTCCCTGTTCTATTGCAGGGCTTAGGAGGGTGAGGCAAACACCAAAAACTGACCTAAAACATTGAGGTGATATGATACTTAATTTTACCTTCTTATGTATACACGTTATTCTAGTATTATATAAGAAAAGAAAGAAAACCTCAAAATTGTCTCAATTAGGAAAAATTAGGAAGTAATACCTAAAAAACTGTAACTAAAATGTCAAAACAATTGAATGATCCACTTATAAAGCTCATTCTGGGGAGGGGTAAAAATATTTTATTTGGTAAATGATTCTTCCACTTCTTACTTATGTAATTAGTATGTGAACAACATTGAAAGAATTCCTTAGTTTTATGAATTTTTCCTAATGATTATTTAAGCTTTAAGAAGCTTTATATTTCATGGTCGTCATTTTGCAGATGAGGAATATTAGGCTTCATAAACTTATGGGCTTTAGACTCATAATTATGTATTGTACTGACAGTGGCTAAGGGATGAACCCTACCTATTGGGGCTTATCTGCCGATGTTTAAGAACGGAGGGCTTGGACCTCACACGTATGATGTCAAGAGGGCATAGTGTCTCTGGCCCAATCCCCTTGCAGCCTTGATAATGGAAGTAAGACTCTGCTCATTAGTTAGGGCAATGTTGGCAGCTTTGAATGTGTTGTCCTAATCTTCCTGTGACAGAGGTTGGCAGTGTCCCTCTGTGACTGATGTGTGGGTCCACTGTGAGGGACTCAGATTTCTACAACAAGATGTCATCATTTGAGTGAGCAAGGTAGAGCTCCTGTTGAATGGTGGCACAGGGAAGGGTTTTCGTAGAGCAGGGGACTGGGAGCTCAGAGTTAGACACAAATCACTGTGTAGACAACAGTGGGTGCAGATACACATACTCTAGTGGAAATACTTGATTCTACTCTTTTTCACGTAGTGTATGTTCTATAAAAGAAAGAACCTCAGATGACTTATTTTTGAATACAAATGATGGAACCCAAGAATTTTCATCGAAGGCATTCTTTTAACTTACTAAAGTTAGGTGACTGATGGCCTCAAAACTGAAGGATGGACAGGAACATTCTTTAACAACATGTGTAGGGCAATTCTTGCTGTGTCTCAAACAGGTTGCTGTAATTATCTCCATTCATCTTCTCAATATTCATTGCTGCAGAATTTTATCTGAAAAATGCCTCTATTTTCAAACCTTTAGATTTTTTTACTAGACACTAAAATTTCTCGACTTGGAGATTTACAGATATTTAAATAACTAATTGGCCACAAGTGCCTCGTTTTATATAAAATTACAGCCTGATTCCTGTGCGAACTAGGTAATACCATATTGAAAATGGTTTCCTTCTGTTATTTGGGTTAGTTTTATATGAATGGAAAGATATTCATAACACCACATAGCATAGTCCAATAAAGAATTTAACTTTCCTACTGAGAGAATAAGTTTAAGAAAAACCAGGAATATATTACCCATCATGAAAAAGATTCTATGCCTTTTAAACCATAAAGCATAAGAAAATAAAAACAAACCCAGAAACTTGAATCTAGCATGGGGCGAAAATGGTGTATATCCCAAACTTCATCCCACCTGAGCGCGAGAGGCATTAAGGGTGACTGAGGTTTGAACCCCAGTGGCTCAAGGAATGGGTGTCCTAATAACAGACAAAACCTCTGGGGAGAGCCGGCCGAGAGGTATGGTGGTTAAGCGCTGGCTTGGGAAGCCAGTGGCCCCGGTTCGGGTCCCACATATGAGGGCCAGTGACTCTGCCCTCAAAAAATAAATAAATAAATAAATAAATAATAAAAAATGTATTAAAAAAAAACAAACCTCTGAGGAGAAGACAAATTTGATTTTATAGAACTGCTTTGTCCAGATAGGAGTATGAGGAACCTGTGGTTATGATTGTGGCTCTGATCTGTGCCTGGGCACTGATGGGCGGGAGGAAGACAGAGGGAGCCCAGCAGTGGGCTGAACTTGGGTGACTTAGAGTCAAAGCCATGTGGGTTCTAGGAGCAGGTTTGAGTGAGGGTCTCAAACAGCGGAGAGTGAGTCAGTTTTCCCCATTTGTAAGGAAGCGCTGAAGCAAACCTTCCTTTTTTAAGTGGAAGATTGTTTTAAAGGAAGGGCACCCAATGCCAGTACAGGTATAAAGCACTCAGGCCTCAGAGCAGCTGGACTTTAGAGACAAGTAAGGATCCCCGAGAAAAGAGGCTTCTTTGTCATTAATGTAGGACACGTTGGTGACTGTGTCTAGTGGTAAAGGCTTCCCTGTCAGTCCTACTTGAGGCTCAGTTGTCCCCATTGGGAGGGTCCAATTCCTCTCTGACCGCTGTTCCTTCTCATTGAAATCACTATTTATTTATTTATTTTTGATGGCGCTTCAGCTCCTGGAGCAGGGTTCAAGTGGTGGGAATCTTGGCAGGAGTTGAATTGGGACCTAGGGGAAATCATTGTCAGAACTATCCCAACGTCCTACTGTGTGTGCTGGTGGGAACTGATCTCTGTTGGAGACAGAACAAAAGGGGACTCTAAATGAACTGCGCTGAGAATCCAGGGAATTATTCTTATTTGGGGACAGAAAGAAAAACAGAATCTTAGAGGAGCAGTGAGAGGGTAGGCGGAAGCCAAGAAAAGCGCAGTAATAGGAGAGACAGATTATAGAATTCCCGCAAACTATCAATTTTATTCATGCAATATATATTGAGGGTGTTCTAGAAGCCAGGCACTGTGTTAGCTTCTGTGGAGATGGTAGTGAACCAGACATTGTCCTTGGTGTTAAAGAATTCACTGGGAGGCAGAGATCAGGACTCAGGTGAGCGATTTTTGCTGGGGTTGCAGTGTAACCCAGGGAAACAGAAAGCAGCCAGTTTGGAGAGGGGCCTAGGAGAGGCAGATGGAGGGTTGTGAGGAGAGATGCTAGAATCTGGTGAGGGTGCTAGTGAAATGGCTGATTATGTGGTCCATTGTTGCCCAAACAGATGTCCGATGGCCTGGGAAGGGAGGGATTAAGGGTTAGAAGTCCACAACCTCCTCATTTTGAGAAGGGTGTCTGGTATTAGCAAGTGGAGATCTGAGTTTGAGATAGAGGAGAAAGAGAAGGTCCAAGAGGGTGATGGGATTAAATGTGGGATGTTAGTGGAAGACTGGAAAAGATTGAGTGATTGAGTTGATTCTGATGGTGTAATATTCATCTCTAATTCACTATGATATTTTATGCTCCATATCCACAACCCCCCCCACACACCCGCCCCCCAAAAATCCCCTACTGAATATTTCAACTACCACTACCATAGAAAGGTTTGGCTACATGCCACCTGGTCAACTACAGCCTTTTACATGGTGTTCCCGACTCAAGTTACTTGACCAGGGATCAATTCCTCAGCTCACTGCAGGGCACATCGTCTTAAAATACCATTTTTAATAAATTTCTGCAAAGATCTAAAACCTCCACTGGCTACATATTGCCTAAAGTTTAAAGGCTGGGCTCCTCCCTAAAATAAGAAATCTTCATTTTCACAAGACATCACAATTTACCAAGGGTTTTTATGTACCTAGCTTCACTGAATTCTTACAAAACCCATGGGTAGACAGGACAAATGTTGCTATCTTCCAAAGCTTATAAATGACACAACAGAAGATCAGACAAGTTAAATGGCATGCCAAGGGCCACACAATTTATGGATAGCTGAGCCAGGAATCAAAATCAGGCCTCCTGAGTTCAAGTTCAGGGTACTTCGTACTGCACCGTCGCCTCACCAGGCCTGTGGAGCCCCATCTCCATTCTAACACTATGATTTCTGTAATTAGGTTGATAAGGTAATGTGCCTTCAGTTCTGGCAAGATTGCTGAGTGGCCCCATGGCATCTCTGCGTTCATTGTCCTGTCACCGCTCAGAAGTTGTGATCTAGAGTGTCAACTGAGACACATTTCCTGGCAGATTTTTCCTTAGATTGGGAAAGTCTGTCTCCTGCCAGGACATCTGGAGAGGCACAGAAAACACTCTGTACTTCCGTGGTGTCATCCTCAGTGCCTGCTTGTGTCATATAGAACTGGGAGAGGGTTGTCCCTGACTTGGTGTTGGTTTATGGGATGGCTTTTGACCACTGACCAGTGGACCACTTCCTCCTCCATCTGCTCTCTCCAGTAAGGTGTGCCTCTGAAACATGCTTTGAATATTCACCTAGAGGAATTAATGATCTGATGACTTGTTTAAAAGTATAGTTTCATTTGTTATATTAATCGATGTATAGATTTGTTACCATTTAGACATGAAAACTTCTGGAAAATACTTTATTCAGAAGGCTCTAGAGCTATACTTGGTAAAATCAGGAACATTTGTTAGCAATGTAATGATTAATGAGTCTGTGTTGACGTGATTTTAGAGTACACTCTGTTTCCATCATTTTTTCATTGTACTGAAGTCAGTGTGATTTGAATTTTGACAGAGATTTTGGCAACACTTTACTGCATCAGAGGTTTACGTGATATAAAAAGAAAACATGACTGACAATTGTCTGGTATATCAAGAATTGCCTCTACACCTATAAACATGGATGAAGGGAATAGGTGTATGAGGAATAGTTAAATAATGTATTGCAAGAATGCTGCCTTGCTTTGCGGGCTCCACTTTAAGCCACACACACATGCACACACACACATACGCACACATACACATACAAATCCCAGCATCCATCTAGAAATTGTGACTCCCCCCTCATCCTTTAAGTTGAGTTTCCATGATTAAGGGGTACATTTTTCTAATAAGAAAAGATAAGGAAAAATAGTTGAAATACATTTTTTATTTTAGAAAACTATTTTATAAGCCTTATTGTTTCCCCCCTGCCCCCTTTGCCATGGTACATTTCTCCTGGGGACAATAGCATAGTTTCTCAGGAGGCTGAGATACATGTCTTATTGTTTTAGTGCCTTTCATATGTTGGAATTAAAAGAGCAGTAAAGGGATGGGATAGGAGTATGAAGGACACAAATGCCAAACTTTGGGATTTTTTTCTCTTTATTTTCTCTAATTTTACCAAAGGTCTAATTATATACAATTTGGACTTTGGTAGTAAAACCTTTTAGGGAGACAACAAGATGTGTAAATTCTAAATAACATTAAATGGAAATGTTTCTGAAATGGAATTTCAATTCTGAACTGTCAATGTATTGTTTACTTTTCTAGGCAATTTTTAGAAAACAATATTTATTAGAGTACACATTGGAAGTATTGAATTGTATTATGATCCTATATTCTTCATTGGACCTTAATTACAATGAGCTGGCCACACCTAATAAAAATTATATAATTAAAGAAGACATGTTGGGCTGTACAATAAGGTAAAAGGTGGTCAGGGAGGCTAGCTTAATGATATTTTAACCTGCTTGTCATGTATGATAATAGAAGAAAAAAATATGGAACCCTGATATTTTTGTAGCTATCTTTATGCCGTCTTTAAAAATACAGATGTCACATGACACATCCTCTAATAGAATTTTTCAAAAGTGTTTAGCTTTTTGTATTTCACCACATTGTCCTCTCCAACCTTGTTAAATGACTTTTGGTGTCAGTGGCACTCCGTTTAAAGTGGTTCTAACTTCTGGTGCTATGTGTTCTCCAGAGCCTCCCCCGTGGCCCAGTCACCTGCATTGAATGCAGGCTCCCGACACCCCGCCGCTGGAGACCATGGCCTCTTTCACCTGGAAGTGATCTCGTACACTACTATCAAATTCACTTGACAGTAACTCTCTTTCAGCGCCCCTCTTTCTTGTCTACAGGACAAGAGGCAGCTTAGAGTCAGAAAAATAGCAACAGGAAGTAGACTCCAAAAACCTGCTTGTAAATTGCTTGGCCTGGAAACATCATTGTTCAACACTCCTCAAATTTACGTATATCTGCCCAGCCCCTCACATCCCACACATGTTGCCAAATCCGGTGGTCATGCTTTGTCCTCATTTTTTCTACTCCTACCAGCATTTGAAGAGTGGGCCATCACACCTTGCCTAATGAAATGCTTGCTTCTCTCAGTTTCCACGACACTATGCTTGTCAGGCTTTGCTCCCATCTCATCTTCTCCGTGTCCTTTGCTGGCCTTCCCTCAGTGCTGCAGTCCCCCAGGGCTCTCTCCTAAATCCCTCCGTCTTCTTTATCTAAGACCCTTTATCAAGCCGATAATCAACAATCTCATGGTTTCAAATATCATCTATCTATTAGCAATTTTCAAAATTTTATATCCATGAGTGGATCTTCTCCTAAGTTCCCAACTTAGACACTTCCTCAATATGTACACTGGACTGTTTGAGGGATCTATCCAAGTTAAGTTAGTCAGAGGGGAACTATTAATGTCCTCCTGCTACTCTGCTCTCCCATTTCTGTCTGTGAAGAGAATCACCACACCCACCTGTTGCTCAGGTTCCCTCTGGCCTCACATTCAGTCCAGGAAGTCCTTTGGTGCTCGCTCCGAAAGACATGCTGGATGGGAGGTCTTCTTACTGCCTCCACTACCATAGCCTCTGTACAAGCCACCGGCACCTGGCCTGGCCTGTTACAAAAGCTCTTAACTAGCTTCCCTGACTCCACACCACTCCCCAGAGTGGCCTGTGTGAATAAATTATATAACACATTCTGTTGCTAAAATTTCTCCAATCGATTTTCATGACCCTTTGGATAAAATCCAAGCCATTTGCCATGGCTTTGCAGATCTCTGCCTCTCTCAGAGCATCTCCCTCCACTCCCTCCAGTCTGAGACTCAATCATATTGACCTTCTTCTGTTCCTTAAACTTGCTAAGCTGTTCCTGTCTTGAGCTTTGCATGGAACTCTTTTCCTATTTGGAAAGCTCTCAACCCACACCTCAAGTGTGGCTCCTTCTCCAAGTCTCAGCTCAAATGTCACTTCTTTGAACAGGCCATCTGTGACCCCTGTTTGAGCAGTTTCTTCCCTCTATCTCCAGTTCTCTTTTTATCACATTATTGTCTTTATAGAACTTATCAGAACCTGAAAGGATCAGTATAATTGTCTATATTTATATATTATATATATATATATGTTTTTTGGTCTTTCCCAGTGTAGACTCCCTGAGGTCAGTGATGTTTTGCCACTCACCTTTGCATCTCGGTGCTTAGTAAACAGTATATAGTGGATACTTGGAAGTATTTGTTGACTCATTCGCCACCTTTAGCCTGGTTTCCTTATCTATAAAAGTTGTTAAGACAGGTGACCTCTGAACCTGTCCTACCTAGATAGTTTTAATTCTTACTGTGTCTCCCGTTGACCTCCTTAATGTTCTATAAATGGGCCATGTTTATTCAGGTCTTCAGGCCTTTGCTCACTCTCTTCCTACCGGAATGTTCTTCCTCCCATCTACTTCAGACATATTCTTTAAGGATTTTCCTTTCTCTGCTTTTGTGTATACCCCTCAGAGAGGAATGTAATTGTTTTATGTATACATGTCTTGCCTGTTCTACTATATTGGCTTAGGTTAGCTCCTAAGCATGGGCTATGATTGAGTTATAGTTTTAACACTTTTGAATCCTTGTGGATGCTATTATGGTGCTGGCATATAGGGCACCTCAGCTGTATGCCTTAGAACTCAAAATAAGGGCATGGTGCCTTCCAAAAGCATTGATTTCAGAACAGTAAGAATGGACTATTTTACATGGAACAGAATAGATTTTTTAAAAGCCACCAAATAACTATACCTTTATTAAGCCTGAACTGGAGGGTAAAAAAAAAAAAAAAAGATCTGAAAAACATGGGAATTTAGACTTACAGTGATATGACAGTTTGCAAACAGTTGTAGCAATCTTACCAACAAAGTTTTCTATAAAAATATACTCATAGATAGTTGAAAAGAGAAATAAATGGGCATTGTTTTTATTATGAACTCAGGTTAAAGCTTGAATTCGGTTTTTTATTTGGTTCAGCTTGTCAGGTGTTTGGAATTTAGAGAAGCACTATGAAAATATCCCGCCTACACATTTTGAATATCCTCTTCCTGCTTATCTTCAGAACAGCTTGGTTCTTTTAATAGCAAATGGCTGAGTGGAGGGGAACCATTTGTAGTGGGTAAATTTAAGTACAGTATGTCCTTCCCATTCCAAGCAGAAGTCATGCTAACTACTTAGGGATTGCTGCAAATGTTTTCCCTTTTTTTTTTTTTTTGCTGTTGGTCAGATCTCTGAAAACTCAGAAGGCTGTTACTCATTTCCTATTCAAGGAGAAGAATTACTGGTCAACTTGAAAAAATTCAGGAGCTAGGGAACACCTCATCAATTCTTCTTATAAATATGTTGATTTAGTATCATCCTTTTAGAGGCTGTTCTTTTTTTTTTTTTTTGAGCAGTGTCACTGGCTCTCGTATGTGGGACCCGAACCGGGGCCGCTGTCTTCCCAAGCCAGTGCTTAACCACTGCACCATTCGGCCGGCCCATAGAGGCTGTTCTTAAAATTTCCATGGGCTAGGCTAGGAAGAGCTTATGCTGAGAATCACAAGCTTCTTTCTTCACTTAATATGTGAACCTACATCTGTACAATCATGCTGAATTCAGTATATACAAATGCTAAATTCCTCTTAATCCAGTGAGGCTGGGAAAGGTGTCCCCAGAATGAAGAGTCACCATATATTCCATTCACAGATTAACTGTTTTCAAAGAAATACACTTAATAGTATTTTCTATGTTTAATAATATTAAAGGCAGATCGTGGCTCATGGTAATCATTGTGTACATCAGTTATTTGTGAATAGTATTGTCATTCTAAATAATGCCAATGATTGGATTAATTCTCAGTCTATGCCAGAATTTGCTGGTTTGCATAAACAGCTTGTTTTCAAGGCATCCATTTCTTTTGGAAAAGAAGAGATGAGAAAAAAAAATCTGCTTCTATAAATATGTTGTTTAGGGTAAATAGCCATTTTTTCCCCCCTAGTGAATAGATGCAAAAGATTTCCCAAAAGGTTGCTATGGTTTTGCATGGGAGAGCTGGGAGAGCACTTGCTAGATGTACCACTGAGTGCTGAAGGCAGATGAACCTTGTTCTGTGTTCCTACACAGCAGCACTTTCAACCAATATGAGAGGTGGAAAAGTTGTGTCCTTGTGGCTGCTGGTTGACCTTGTTAGATCTCTTGGAGAATTAATACCTATAGAGGTGGGCGGCTGGTAATATAGAGAAACAGTGGATTCAGGGTGCCTCCTTTAAAAAAGAATGGGACATTGGAATAATATATTGAAAAATGTCAAATGAGAAATTTATGAACTGGAAGACACCCAATACTGTATGAAATCTTACGTCAACCCTCAAAATTGGCCATCCAAAGGCTAACTTGTAGAAAAAGGGTAAATATTTCATTCAGACATATGTGTTTGGGATAAATCACAACATATCCTTAGTTTTGGTTTGGTAGGATGACTTGGACTTTTCCCCTTTGTTTTTAGGTAAAGATGTGAATGCTGTTTAAATGAGGACTGACTGTGATCTTCCGCAGTTTTCTTCCCGGTGAGCTCACCCCCAGACTCATTGGCAGCTAGTATTTCACCAAATAGTACTGTGATTTTCACCAACCATTTGCTTGAACAGAAAAAAAGATGGCATCGATTTCTATTTTAAAATAAAGTCAGTTTGAAAGGTTTTAGGAAATCACTGTCCATTTTGATCACTTGTTGCGAGCAGCTGTCTGCACTTAGGCTTTGTTCTTGGTTGGTCATAACTGTTGAGGAAATTTTGCTGCTTTTCGGAAATGGTTCCAAAGACTCATTGTTCCGGGCATCGGACATCCTATGCTCTTCAGGTCCTATGGTACTTGGTGTAAAACAGACTAATTACTAAACTCTCAGTGAATAATTAACCATTTAATTTGTTCCCAAGTTGTATACTCACTGCATTAGAAATGATTTCTCAAACTACCGCAGATAAGGGAAGCTTATTCCTGGTTTCACAGTGTCCCCATTGTTACCAACTTGTGTGTACATGTGAGAGACATCAGCTGATACATACACACTGGTCCAGCTACTCCGTCAAACCACTTCCTGGGGTTTTCTCGGGTAATGGCAGTGATTCAGAAGTTACCACAGTAGATTTAGAGGACTGCCCCCTGCATGTTACTCTGGGCCTGAATGACTGGGAGTTGTCAAATTCAAAGGGAGCATTTTTGTTGCAGTGCCATTAAATCTGCAGTTGACTTTTGTTCACAGTTGTGTTTCAGCTGAGTTTAGGGTTGCTTGTCTGTGTGCCTCTGATCATATACTCGTGTATTTTTAAGACCATTTATTTTATAGCAGTGGGCTAGCCGCCTATCCCTCAATTAACCAAACCATGCCTTAGTCTAGTCCCTACTATGTTCAAAGTCCTATGTTAGACAAAGGAGGAGACAGCCAGAGTTAAGTGATCCATAGCTAGTGTCAAAAGGTAGTAGTAATTGGGGAGATGAGAGAGAAAAATGGACGGGGACCAGAGAGGCTGCTGATGCAAAAATATGCAATTGCACTTGTATAAATCCGGATTTCTGTGATTTTAGTTGCTGAATCTATTTACACAGTGTGTTCAAAAGGTAAATTTTGTATTTTTAGGATTTTGTTTGCAATATACAAAAGCAGATAGGATTAGTTTTATAAAATTTTTGTTTTGTTTTATCTTCCTTAAAAAGAAAATAAGAATTTTCAAAATTACTTTGGAATCATGAGCTATGTATTCATTTCTTGCCCTTCAGAAGCTCCAAAATTGCGTTTTTGGCCGTAAACAAGAACCTTGGGAATTTAAGACCCTAGTTCTCTCCTTGGTTACTGTGACACTTGGTTTGCCTTTTCCCCTCCAATACTACTTGCAAATCTTCTGTGCTCTTCATAGCTCGATGATCCAAATCTGGTGAGATAATGTATAGGGAGGCATTCTGTAAGCTCAAAGGGGTTCTAAATAAGCATGTATTATTATCATTATGATTGTTATTATTGTTTTCAAGAATTTACTGCTTTGCGTTATCCCACCCAAGATACCAGTAATTCAGAGATATCAGAGATGGCTGTGGGTATCTCAGTGGAGGAGCCCCTTTCTTCTTGAGCTTAAGAAAATATGGCTCACTGATGAGACGCTGTGTCAGGCAGAATGTCGGTTCCACTAATCCTGCTAGCTATGTCCTGACTGAGATTATCTGGAAGAGGGGGTGACGGGAAGGTTTGGAAGGGAAAAGATTCAGTATATTTTATTGTGTGCTAATTGTGCATTGTTTGGCTATCTGCACAGTGTAAGGCTCACTTTACAAAAACTGATATTTGAATTTATAAGTAACATTTTTTAAATGAGAAGCTATTTTTGGTAGTGGTTGGGAGTGTGGGCTGTGGAATTAAATCATCATGCTTCTTGTCCTGGTTTGCTCACTTCTAGCTGGGTGAAAATTGGGCAAGTTTTTCATCTCTTTGTGCCTCATCTTTCTAAACTGTAAAATGGTGTAATTTTATTATGTGGCAGGATTGTGAAGCTCAAGGTGAATAATGCATCTAAAGCAGTTTGAACTCAATCTAGATTTAAAGAGGAAATAAAAGTCTATGTTGAAGTGGTGAAATGTATCATCTCTTAGACTGTTGTAGATTCTGTTTGGTGAAATTTGGTTGAGTTTGATGGTGAATGTTGAAAGGAAGAGGAAGGGAGGAGGAAGGGGTGGTTAGAGAGAGTGGAAGGATGCGTATGAAAGAAGGTGTGCTGTGGTAACCCTTCGTAGAAACAAATTCAGGTGCTTTGTGGTGCTTGGCAGTTCACAAAGCTCTTTCACATACATTTATTTAATGTAATCCCTGCAACAACCCCTATTTTACAGATGTGGGAATTGTGTCTTGGAGGCACTCAATGACTGTCTCACAGACAACGAGTGGCATAGTGAGGTCTGAGAAGCAGGCGTCCTGGACTTGGTCATTTCCTTTCTGGTTCTTCTCTGCTCTGTAAATGTGTCCACATGTGTAATAACCTGAGCGCTGAACCCCAAAGGAACAGAGGGTCATGTGCTGCCACAGACCTTGGCAGGGGGTGGGGGTGGTACTGGTGGGGGTCCAGGAGACCACCTCCTGTGATACTGAGAGCCCTCACCCACAGCTGTTCAGGGCTGGCCTTGCCACTGCTGCGGGAAGGTTGGAAGCGTCCCCTATCTGAGTGGAGAGTGTGTTTCATCTCTCTGAAGGGCCATTTCGAATCGGTGTTCTGTGGGAGGAACTGTCAGTCTTTCCTTTTTGCTAGAAGGGATGGGAATGAACACCTGTTCGGTGGTTGAACACATACGATATACATTAGTAGTATGAATACACTTCTAACCTAGACCTTTTTTGGGTCACCGTGTTGATAAACTTGAAATTATTAAGCAAAATTACTAAGAAATACGATCTAAAGCTTAGTTTGATTTAAGTAAGTCTTCTGATTGTGATTCAAGTGTGCATTTTAAAATGCTGCTTGTTATATAATTTCACTTTTTTTTTTTTTTGGTTCTAAGATTAAACACAGCTTTAAAAGTTTGTTTTTCTCCCTATTGTGGTTGTCCTGTTTGTCATATTAAAAGTCAAGTGATCAAAGAAAATTCAGTGCAATGCTTCAGCATTTTAAAAATATTGAGAACAAGTAGGCTCCATAGCTCAGGGGTTAGAGCACTGGTCTTAAATATTGAGAACAAATTTTAAAATTGGAAGAATTATTTCATGCATGTTAATGATTAAAGATTGAATTGACTTTAGTATTACATTTGAATACATTAGTTTTATGAAATCTTTTTCTACTCTGAATAAGAAATTTGCATATATTTGAAACACTGTATTTTGGTCAAATAATTAAATTTGTTTTCCTGCAGTAAAATTTTGATAACACCATATACAATTTTTTTTTTTTTTTGGTGTATATGCTCTTTATTTCGTAAAGAAGATGTAGATAACAATGACTTATTTTTTTGAAGCAGCATCTAGGCCAGGGTTTGTCACCCTTGGAACTGTTGGCATTTGTGTCCGGATAATCAGCTGTTCTGTGCATTGTAGGATGTTTAGCCACATCCCTGGCTGCTACCCAGTCGACACCAGTAGTATCCACTGTTCAAGTTCTTTCTTTCTTTTTTTTTTAAATTCTTTTATTGTGAAATAAACATTTTTTTTAAAAATTAGTTTCAGATGTACAACGCAATGCAATAGTTATATTTTTTACCCCTCAAGGTGACAACTCTCCTTCCCCAATTTGCTACCCCACTCCCCCCTCATATCATACATATCTATTACAATTCCCTTGATTCCCTTCCAGTATATTCCACATCCCATGACTATCTATATAGTCAATTACAGTTGGCATACAATATTATACAATATCAGCTTCAGGTGTACAGGACAGTGATCAAGCCCTTACTCTATTATGAAGTGGTCTCCCTAACAAGACATGTGACCATCTGACACCCCACAAAATATTTACAACATTATTAATTATATTCCCCAAACTGTGTTTCCTATCCTTGTGGCAATATTGTAGTTACCTATTTATGCTGTCTAATCCCTTCCCCTTCTCCCTCATCCCTACCCTCTCCTATGTAGCAACCATCAGTTTTTCCTCTGTGTCTCTGAGACTATTTCTGTTTACTCATTTATTTAGTTCTTTAGATTTCACATATAAGCAAGATCATATGGTATGTGTCTTTCTCTGACTGACGTATTTCACTTAGCATAGTGTTCTCTAGGTCCATTCATATCATTTGCAAGTGGTATGATTTCATTCTTCTTTATAGCAGAGTAATACTCCATTGTATAAATGTACCACAGTTTCTAATCCAGTCGTCTACCGATCAAAAGTGTCTTGAGACATTTCCAAATGTCCCTGAGGGAGCAAAATATCCCAGGTTGTGAGCCACTGATCTAGGATTTTCAGTTATATTCAAATCTTCTACTTCACCAAAGTCTATCTTATTCTGTAATTTTGATTGATGTTAAGAATCACACCAAGAAGGGGAAAATAGTATAGAGGCAATGAATTGTACTTCTTATAATTATGGGAAAAAAAAAAGATTTTGCAACAATATGGGTTGAAATGTTTTCTGATTAACAGTTACCATAACAAATCCAATTAACCAGAATTCCAGACATTTGGATGAATATTTTATCTCCTTATTTTCTTTCATATCTTTGTTTTGTTTTGTTTTGTTTTGTGGGCAGTGTCACTGGCCCCCACATGTGGGACCCAAACCGGGGCCGCTGGCTTCCCAAGCCAGCGTTTAACCACCATGCCACTCGGCGGGCCCTCCTTATTTTCTTTCAAAATAGACATGTCCCCTTGATTGTGAATTAATTTATCACAATGACCTAATATATATATTTTTTAACTTCAAATAAATGGAAATAATAGTATGATTTACCCTAGAACATTCTGTGTGTTTCTCATGCATACACTGAAAGGTTTAATTGCCTTCACGGATGGGTGTGTGCCTCCATGAAACAGTTGTGCAAAATGTGCTGAAGCTGGGTTTCAGAAGTCTCCTTTTGGACTTTTTAGTGTATGTCTTAGCATGAAGGAGGCAGAAAGATAGATACACCTGGTGGTTAACGACCGTAGGAGCCAGACATTTCACTTGGCTCAGGAATTAACTGACTGCTCTCTAAAATGTGCTTTGCTAATGAGGGAACATATTTTTATTCTTGTGAACCATGGCTGAAGCTTTAGCCAATCAGAGGAAGGAATTTACTGTATGGTAAAAGGAAATATTTGTTCCGTTATTGTAGTCCATGGCCTCTTGCCATCTTTGATAAAGGATTGAAGCGTTGTACACCCAAAGTCTGCTACCCTCTTGACCCTTCATCAGTCATCAGCTTGACTCTGAGGTTAAGCGAACTATAGCTCGGTAGGATAACTATTGTTTAAGCATTGTGTAACTCTTGAAAACGGAAATGACTGACACAGCTGTCTTGCAATGTGATGTCTTTCTAGTTTTAAGATTATAGACATGTGTTTCCTTTCTGTTGCTAATCTGTGCCAGATTAGAAGTATGCAATGATAATATATAAGATTTAAAGTTGGGTTATTCAGAGGAGGACCCTGAGACTGTTGGAAGCTTCTTTTGATTTTTGAAAATAACCACCTATATCAAAATAAACCTATTCTAGCACACAATTTCAAGAATTTCACATGGGATCCTTTTGGAGTTTTTATTGTATTCAAACCACTAGGGCTCCTTCCAACTCTCACATGCTACTCCTCACTATTAATGTATTAATTACCAAAAGCACATATTTGTCCACGTGTTTTCTGAGTAACTGATGGCACATACAGATTCTTTTATCACATACCTTATGTTTTTTTTCTGACTAGCTCAGGAAAAATTTATTAGAGCTATGCCTAGTATTTACAGCTTTATGTCATCTAATCTCTCTATTTATGCCACGTTCTTAAACAAGTAGAGTAATATATCAGCTGCAGCTGTTGCTGACCAAACGTGTCACAGGAGGAAGAATCAGAGATGGTGTGTGCGGATTCTGTGTATCAAAAGCATGTCTGTTGCAATCAATCTGTGATAACAACTGGCTTGTGGAAAGCAGTTCAAGCCAGATATTTATTTCATCTTCAACCATATCTACAGTAGATTGTATGCCATAATGATACAGACTACTGGTAGTGAATAAAAACTGGTTGACAGTATGCGATTGCCTGATGTGTACAGTAAGAAATACTCATTAATGTGTAGTATTCATTAGTTTTGGCAGCAGCCATTCTGTAAAGTCATTCACATAAAGCTTCATACTTAATAGTGTGTAACGTTTTTTAAAAAGACAAATGAAAATATATACCAGTAAAAGAATAAAATGTCTGTTTTCTGATACCAGTCTACAATGATGCTTTCTAATTAAGTATATTTTGATTAAAATAAATATTGACAGCAAGGCACATATCCAGTTGCTTATTGGAGGAATACTAACCCCATACTTATCAGAGCTGGTTAGAAATACAGGAGTCAATATGTCCCTACCTAAGATTCCTCCAACCCACTGGATCTCGTCATTCCCTATCATCCATCTTTTCTCATTTTCCAGTTTACCATGGAGGCAGAGAATAGAAATAAAAATCCCCACCAAAAAAATTGTGGCTCCGTTTTTATTCTCTTCTTTCACTTTTTATAAAGACATTTCAAGAGAAAGGGAAATTGTTTTTTAGCACTTAGAATGGACTAATTAGTCATATTGAACTGGGTCCCCATGCACTTTAACCCTGTTGGGATAAAATGAAGTCCAGATATGGTCAAATCAATTAAGGGAGAGATTTACCTTAAAAAGAAAGACTTCTGCACTTCATAATTAGTCCTCCCAATAATTCTTCTCTTTATCATTTACTTCAAAATACATATTGCTTTTGAGATTGCCCACATACTTTCTAGGTACCTGATGGCATATACAAATTCATAAGGCTACAGGTGCCTTATGAAAGAGAACCTCCCCGCCTAAATACTTATGCTCTAGAAACTTAAAAATAGGTGCTTCAATATGGATGCATTCACATAGGACAAATAAATACTGAAGGCAGTATCTCTTACCTAATTCTAAAAAGGAAGCTTCAGGGCAGAGATGGAATTTCAGGAACCTTTTTTTTTTTTTTTAAAGATTTTATTGGAGAATTGGCGGAGGGGAACAGTGTTGGGGAATCGGGGAAGGGGAACAGACAAGTTGCTGTCTTTTTGTTCTTCAGTCTAGTTGCGGAGGATGTTGCTTCACTGTTGGTATCGTCATTGCGCTCTTCCCGGATGAGGCAGATCGGTCGCTGGCCTCTGGATGTCGCTCACCGCGGCTATTGGCAGCTCACGTTTGGCTGCCAGCCGCTCACGCTGGCTGCGGGCCACTCACTGTAGCCTATGGCAGCCCACTGTAGCAGGGGCTGCAGCCCACACATCACCGGGGCTCGCACAGCCCCGCTCCAGGTGGAGCTGTTGTTAGCTGTAGAGGGCAGTGTCACTGGCCTTCATGTGGGATCCGAACCGGGGCCGCTGGCATCCCAAAACCAGCGCTTAACCAATGCGCCACTCGGCCGGCCCCAGGAACCTTTTTTTGTTGGAATTATGTGTATGGCTGGAGGTTGGGGAAAGGGAAGTATGTACCAATGATTATGCTCAGTGATTATTAATAGCTCACATTTACTGAGCACTTACTAGCACATGTAGTACCTTATTTAGTTTCCAACAAGCTTCAGAGGCAGTTACTGTTACCTCCATTTTGTAGATGAGCAAACGGAGGCCCATGGCGAATGAACAACTTGCCTAAGGTTCGAAGAGGTAGTAAGAGGCGGAGTATATGCCATAGTGTCTGTTGAACTTAATTTCCATCTCAGCCCTGCAAAGCAGGCATTTTCTTCCCCTTATAAATAAAGACATTAAAGCCCAGAGAGAGGCTAACTTTATCAAGGTCACAGGTAGCCAAAAGCAGAGGGAGGATTTGAACAAAGTGACTGTCTCAAAAGTCTGTGCTTTTTCACTGCAAGAGGAGGCCTTCCTGGGAAGACTCAGAGGCACAGCTGACATAAAAACAGGGTTGGGAGGCCTAGCTCCTTCCTTATAAAGACAGTTAAGGTTATAAAGAGCCTGTCCAGGTTGTTCATAACTTGTCGTAAGGCAGTGGAGCAGTAGTTTACTGGAGCGTGTGAAATCCCTCTGATTCAGTTCTGTTTTTTAGAAATCATCCGTCTTTGTCACCGTTCTGGGGTGGGCTTCACTTCTTGGGCATGCCTCCTCTCAATGTACTGGGCTGTTCCACTCCTGTTTATAAATCTTTTAAGTGTGCACATTAAAGAGGTAATTAAATTGTCATTATAATTTATAGTATGCCTAAAGTCAATCACCTAATTAAACTGCAAGAGAAGAGATGTGGGAGGTTCATATGCATTTATTAAGTGTTACTATATTAATGATGCAAGGATTTTGAACCAAATAAAGAGAAAACTAATAGCATCACTAGTTTTTAAAAGTTTTTCTTCTTCTGCGCTTTTCAGTTTAATAATTTGAGACCCTCACTTATTAGTAGCCTAACCTCAATATCTTTTATGGTTAATTTTTAGTGAAATTGGGATTTTTATGTTTTTCATTCAGCATTTTCTTATAATGCTCCTGACAACATTAACTATCCCACATCCTAACTGAGTAAGCAATTAGAAATATAATAGAAAACAAAATTTGAATTCATGGGTTGTAGAGAGCAGCCCAAATTCTTCTCAAATTAGAGAAATGACAGCATATTAGATACCTGGAATTACTCAGAGATTTGGTTTTCCTGGAGCAATAGTGATTGTCAAGATACTTACTTTCTTATTAGGGGATTAAAAAAACCCTACAACAACAAAAACCATAACTACATTAGCTGTAATAAAATTCTTGCTGGAGGAAACTATTTTTGAAGAGCCTATTTTTAAATTTTAAACTCTAGCACCTATGTATTTATATTTATTACTTGAGGTAAGGATTGATAACTTAGGTGTTTCAGCCCTTTGTAGTTTGTCATAGAATTGGCTTAATGTGTTCTTTTGGGTCCAGAGAAAGAATATTGAGGGACATATCATCCGTGTGAATAACGGATAGTGTGCAGTGAGTTTTTTTCCTCCTTGTATTTAATTTTTCTTTTTTGGGAGGTGGGGGTGGGGTATGTAGATTGAACTGAAGGTTATAATTCCAAAAGAGGCAATCCTTTTTTAAAAAAGGCAGTGAAGAGCAGAATAAACACATTTAACTGAGGTATGGAACAGCAAATGTATACACCTAGAAGTTACTAGGCGCTCAAAAAATGATTGGATGAACAAGTGTTCTGTGTTAAGGTTCCAGTTTCTTTGCCCCTCTATGTGCACATAAGAGAACTTCAACTTATCAAAAGTTTTCTTGGGCAGTATTTATTTTTCTCTGTTAAGTCACAAAAGCTGAGTTGATCTGTAATTTACTTGAAGTGTTAGTTAACTAGCAATCTAGCTGGGTGTCAGTTTCTCTGGAAAAATGCATTCTGAATGATAGCCTGTGACATTGGGGATAAGGCTATTTCTTCCATTTGGAAGAAGCATTTTGTCCACTTGTGGTTTGTAGGCTACTCCTAGAGCCCTTGATTGAAAGGATCTGGGGAGGTTCATGCTGACATTCCCCCAGGCTGGATAATGGCGGGGTGAACAGTGAAGATTGGTGCTAGTTCCAGGCTGCAGGACTGAGAGGGAAAGGGAGGCAAAGAGAGAAACCCTCAATGTGGGTAGCAGAGACGAAAGAAAAGAAAGGGATCCTGACAGCCCTTTGGCTGGTCTGACTTCTCACTGGGTGGTCTTCCCAGTGGAAGAGGGAAAGGTAAATCATGCACATTTAATTTGAAAATTGCTAACACATATATATCCTTTTAATACGGTCTTTGTTTATAGAAGTATAAACATTTTTTCTTACTGGGACAAAAGCCACATAAAATGAATAAGGATGAGATTTAAATAAAGATTTTGTTTAAAAGTGTGTTTTAGGGACCCGTGGACTAGAAATCGTCCTTGACTGGGTGCTTTTCCACAGAAAGAAATGCATCTTCTTCCTTATAAGATCCCAGCACCTGTCCCAAGGCATGATACAAAGTGGGCCCTGAAAATGTGTGATAAGTAAAAGCATCACGGTTAGATGAAGGTAGACGTGAAAAACTGCAAAACCTTGATTTGTTATTTTTTCATTTACTTTAAATCTGGCATGACATTTACTGTTGAATTTGACCTCTTTGGGGAAAGACTTTCTAAACTTATTTCCTCTTTACTTCCGAGAACTCAATTAAACCTGTAGAAGGGTTTACAAATTGGTATTTGCCATGCAGTCGCTTTAGAAATATTTTGATATATTATATCTTATATACTTTTGGTTATTCAGAAAGCAATATTTTAGAAAGTTATTTTATGCATAGTGACTACTCATAGCCATTAATAATCTAAAGAAGTTAATTCATAATTTCAAAAAAGGATTTGAGGTTTTTAAAATGAAAACAGTGTTATGTGTTAATGTCAGGAACATTGAAAAGGTTGAGAAAAGATTTGGCTTGTATTCAAGATTTATATTAAGAAATCCAAAGTACTATATAATTCAGAATTTATTTATACATATAGTGCTGCTGTCTGAGGTTTCATATTAAATTTTGTGGTGTATTATGTATGAAGCTGTGGACAGAGAATTTACAAGAAAAATATAACCAATTCTGTTTTTGCCATTTTTATATATTTTATTTGTTACAGTAGCAAGTCCATTCATTAATATTTTTCCGTAAGCTGTTGAAAGTAGTAAAAATTGTTTGAGGAAGAAGTGACATTTGTCTTTCACATCTGGAAGCTAGTACAGTAAATTTGTTTAATTCTTTTTTGTAATTATTTTAGTTAAATGCTTGTTTCAATTATTAGGATTTCTTTCTCTGTTATGGAGATTTATGTAGTGGGAAACGAGACTGTAGAATGGCAAAAAGTTTGAGGTATGGGATACTGATAACAGAATCTGTAGAGATTGATGGGCTGATGTGCCTCCTTAACTTTACACACCTAAGATTTCCTGAAAAAAATTTCAATGAACATGATCAAAAGCCAAGTGCTGTTTCATTGTTGTTGTTGTTGTTGCTTTTCATCACTGCAGAAATCAATCGCTTTCATGCTCCTTCCCCCGTCTTCCTGCAGCTGTCCAGAATAACCATCTGCTTTTGCAGGTGGACCAGATCCTATTCTCCAGGAAGGCTGCCACACTGTCTGGTCTACTTACTGACCATTTCTTTCTTAGGGGCCCACTTTGAAATGGAACCCTTTCTAAAATAGAAGCTCTATACAATGAATTTTATCTATGTGTAATTTGAGAGTGTGGGACTGACAACATAGGACCTAAGATGACATTGAATTGTTTAGAGGAAGATGGCTATAATATAATTTCAAGAGCCTTTATTGATGACTTAGAAAGAAAGGCAAAACAGTTCTATTTTTTTTGAATATTAAATTTTTAGCATTGGCTTGACTGCAAAATGTGTATGTGTGTGTGTCTTTCATAAATTTCTATTATTTTGTAGTGCTAGTCTGTGTTATCCAAGGATACCTGCAAGAAACAGAATTATTTTGTTGGGCTGGTCATGGTGCTCATAGCTCTTCGATTGTTATTGCATGAAGACCTTTGGTTTCCGCACAACATGACATTCCAATTTCTTTTCACATATAGAAACTGCGGTTTGTTCATCTCAAACCTATAATACATAAGTTAGAGGTTGTCGTTATTACTAAAGTTCTTCTTATGACTCAATCATGTGAATATTAATACTAGGGAGGGCTATTTTAATTGATCTGTCAATCAATAGGGAAAGACTTCACTGCTTAGTAATAAAATATGACAATGTCCATGTTTAATTCCAAACATACAGAAGCAAAGAGGCTTTGTTTTCCTAACCAGTGTTTTCCTTTGTGACTGCATATCAATATTTGAGTATGTTGTTTTATTGCCTTCATTTGTCAACTGTTGTGTTGTGTCTCTCTTGTGTTTTTCAGTTATATGATGTATGCATGTACCTTCTAAGTAAATTTTTACCTTTCTTGAAAATCGATCCAACTCTTCTATGAAATGGTAGTTGACTTTACTTCTCTTTTAAAAATTTTTTCTCCAGTTAAGTGAAGCACATAGGAATTAAAGATTTACCTCATTTTAAAAAAGTAGATTTATTACTTAGACAAGTTGCAACATGTTTTAGTGAATAAGGACTACTATACCAGGACTAAAAGTGTCAGTAAAGAATAGCTTTAGAAATTTATAAATACAGGTGTACATGTAAGTGATTTTTTTTCAAATCTTGAGACAGGTGATAAGTACTATAAATTTATTTCCTTCACATCAGGAGCTCATTTAAGTTTTTATTCCCTTGTTCTTCTTAATATTAGTGGGAGTCATGTGAAGTCAACATTTAAGTATAATTGCGTCTCAGGGTTTTTCTCATTTCTTTTACACTGCAGAAAAACTTAGACAGTAATGGGGTAGAAACCTTTGTTGAATTTCTGCCTTTTTTCTTTTTTTTTAAAGGAGAACTTATAGAAGAAAAAAATATATATATTTACACTTTCCCCATTGTGAAGTTTAACCAAAACAAAGATTTTGATTCTTGGTTAGAATCCTTCCTTCTCGGTGACTTTCAAAGTATATTACCTCGATTTCTTGCTTAGCAGGACAGCCATAAACATTTTATTTTCAACTTCCTCTTAAAAAGTTCTTTCCCTGGCCCTTGTTTTGACAAGTTTGTGCAGATTAAGTCTTAGTGCTTTGCTTTTGAGCGGGTGCTGATGCCTGAGGAAATACCTCATGACTTTTCTCATAGTGTCAGAAAGTTATTGCATTGGTAAAAGAAAACACTATTGGCAGAATTATGTGTTTTATTTTATATATATATATATATATATATATATATATATATATATATATATATATTTCTACAGTATCTACATAGTTTCTGGCCCCAAGGTAGGCAATCACAGGTGATTCATTTAACACCATTCGGCACATGTTTATTGAACACCTGTTACGTGCTAGGTCCTGACCAGTGTGGAGAGCCCAGTTTTCACCTCCAGGGGCTCTGGGTTTCTAAGAAAAGCAGATGTCAACAAACTACTGTACAGCATAGGAGGTGAGCTAAGGGTAGTAGTGAAAACAGGAGGGGGAGGGGCATTTGTCCTGAACAATTATTAATCCATCACCTGCTATTTTCCAGGCAGTAGTTAAGGTGCGAGGGTTTATAGAAGTGAACAAAACAGTACTGCCGCCGCTGAGAAGTGTCTACCGCAGTTTGCAAAACAGATATACATATCATCCTTCCCAGCACATATGCAGTGTGTGTGTGTGTGTGTGTGTGTGTGTGTGTGTGTGTGTGTGTGCCTGTTAATTAGGTGGGGAAAGGGCTTGGGAGAAGGCGACATTGGAGCAGGGACCTGATAGGGTCAGGCAGAAGGAACAACTGCCCTTGCGATAATGTGCACTGCATACAGATACTTAGAACTCTCCTTGAAAGAAAGGAATTAACATTTCAAAGTGAAGAACAGAAATAGCTTAGAACAAGTGAATATGTCAGGCTGGGCATTTGATGCTGTAGGTCACCAGACTCCATGCCTGGGGTTCAGCTAGCCTGGAGGTGCCATTGTCCTGCTTCTGGTCCTCAGCACCGTGTGGGGCCTCAGGGCTTGCTCAAGCCCAAGCTGAGATCCTTCGAAGGGGGCAGCCCCCTCCCTACCTTTCCTCCCTAGGCCCCCACGTGGCAGCCCCCAGTTCGTACTCCAATGTGTAAGCCTTGGCACAGGGGAGGCCCCTGCTTGGAAAGGACAAATGGGACCTAAAATTACCCCTGCAGCTGTAATGTATAAAATGCCCATGATTAGGTGTTTACAGCACCAAATCTCCAACAATTAAAGAGAAAAGGTGTGGGTGGGGTAAAAAATAGCAATACCCACACGCTGAAGTGTTTGAGAAAAACAGGAAACTAGTCTTTTTTAACCAGTGATGCCCAGAACTGGTTATTGTGAAGAGGGTTGTTTTTCTAATGCATTGTGGTCAGCGCAGCTGTGCCAGAAGCCAACTTCTGCTCATTATGACAGCCGTCTGTGGATTTCTTTAGCCGACAAACCTATAGACAGGCGAGCATAATTATCACTAGTAACCTGGTCATTATGGCCGGGTGGTGCTTGGAAAACAATTTGCCCAAGTCCTGAAAGCCTGTGAGAACATACAAAATAAGAGCACTTGGGGAACATGCAGCTATTTCCGGGAGTTGTGAATGACCCAGACCGCGGAGCCATACAATAGCGTATTGTAGATGGACTGTTTGAATTCTCTCTGTATTTGGATTTTTTTTTTTTTAAGTTGACAGACAACATTTGATGGCAAGTGACATAGTACTTTTTTTTTTTTTCTAATTTGTTCATTACCTCAAAGCTCCACATTCTAACATTTTAGACCTTTTTATTTTTTGCTTCCCTTTACTGGTTGGTGGCAATGAAATAATGATTTAAAAAATAAAATTGAGGTCACAGCGATGTCTGTTGTTCTCAGAATGTCCCCAGTGCACCATCACTGCTGCATTTTTGACCAATGAAGGAAAAATGATCACAGAAGGGATTGTTTCAGTAATTGCTGATTAGATTTGTGTTCCTCTGAATAATGTAAAGTGTTTTAGAACCAAATTGAAGCAGAGTGATTTGCTTCATCCTCACTGTGTCCATATAGGGAAGCCCAGGTTAGAACACACTTGTCACAGAGGTTTCCCCTCCACTTCCTGTGCGGGTTCAGTGTAATAGGGGAGCCCCTCTAAACCAGAGCTCTCCCTTGCAGGCCGTTGCTTTGTGCACGTGGAGATGTCATCCTTTTAAGGACCAAAAGGGGCAGTACACTTTGGAAGTTGAGTAATGTAACCTAGATTTCATTGCTTTATTGCATGTATGGTCGCCAAGCCAAGCATCTAGTCTGTGTGTTGAAGGATGTACACATATCTATCTGTCTCAGACTTCACAGTTATGTCTTTAATAAATAAGTTACTCAGGCTTCTCTGTTGTGAAGCTTGTTTCGGGTACTTGGTCCAGGCAGTGTGCCTGGGCTTAGCAGTGCTCCACTCCTCGTGGCTTCCCCCTCCCCCCCATTCTCCTGACTGCCCAGGCTGCTCCAAAAAAAACGCAGTCGTGACCGCTATTGATTTTTGCAGCATGTTGGTCATGTTAGAGTTATTTGCAATGAGAAGGAAGTCAACTCCTTGCATCTGTCTTTTCGTTTCACCACAAAAGTGCTGTATATCGAGTCTTCAGTCTTTTGGTGACAGTAACATGAGTCAAAGGAGATTCTTGTCACTTCTTTCTCTGGGGGTGGCTTGGGGAGAATCTTGGGTATTAGAGAGGAGCAGTAGGTGGAACTGGGGGACATGACGATCTCCTGGTTTTAACCCCTGGTTGTCTGTTTCTTAGTGAGATGGGGTCAGAGTGCCTGCCATGCACTCCTCACCGGCGTGTGGCAAAAAAGTAATGAGACAATGGGTGTAAAGTATTCTTCAATGCAGGTGACACGTGTTTTAAAAAGTGCCAGCTCTTACTAAAAAAAACAAAACAGCAAACAAACAAACTCAGCAAACACATTTTATCAGAAAGCTTCATATTTTGAATACATTCAAATCCTCGTATTTGAGCTTGGAAAACATAGCCCTGGAAAATTGTGATAAATGCTGAAATGGCAGAAAGATGGATTTTTATTATTTTCACTTCTTCTTCTATAGGCCCCTACCATGGTATATTTTAATATATTTCCCTGTTCAGATTTTTTAAATCTTGAGGACTAGAAATGTAATCTTTTACTTTTCATACTTGATAGAGCCTAAGTATATCTTTGGCACTATTACTTTTAAATAGACGCACAAAACATATGAACAGAAGCACAGTATAAACATCTCAGTCAGGAGATTCAGGAAAACAGTATCCATTCTTATGGCAGAACCATGAATGAAAACTATCCCAGTAGGTCATGCAATATGGCTGAGTGGTTCCCTACAACTAATTTGGGTCTTTACCAAATGGTTACAAATATGTAAAGTATTTATTACAATGAAAGGCTCCTCCAGTTTGTACTGTCCCACTCCCATTTTGTTTTCCGTTGTGATTTGTATTGCAAAGAGACAGTTAAAAACGCACTGGACTCATCATCTTTTGTCCCTCCTAATGAGAAGATGGAGCATGGGAGGCGATGATTATCTGTGCAGAGGGCTGTGGCTGAGGAGGCCATTGTGTAATGATTAGTTCTTTCCTGCTGTGCACACATGCAGAATGTTCCTTGGTTTCTTCCAGTCCTCATTTCTAGTACAGCCCGGAGCTAAACAGTGAGCTTGCTCTGCCAAGCCAGGGGGGGCCATTTTTGCCTTTGTTCAAAATGCTCCCTCCTGTGGGACTTCTTATGGCCTGGATGGCTTGTCTGCTATGTTCATAGATATCCCACAACTGAGCCCTCAGTGGAGGCGGTTTCACAAGGTCACATTTACCTGCTTCCTTTGGAGCAGCCCCCCTTCTCATTATCACCTGGGAAGAAAACCGTCATGGTGTGAGAATTGAAGGGGAGGTTGGAGATGATCAAGTCAAACTCTTTCTCGTTTTAGTTGAAGAAAGAGAGGACAGGGAAGAGGTTGCTTTTCTTGCCTAGGTCATGAACTAGCTCTGCTTTCATTCTTTCTCACTCACACAGCCCAGTAAGCTTTTCCTGGGGAAGATTATTACTTTAATTCTGGTGAGCTGGGAGCATTTCAGGAACCAGCGAATACTCCTGGGTTCTCATTGGGTACTTGGTGAGGAACACAGCTGCTGTTTATGGAAATGCTTAAGAAGCAGGATGTGGCATTGGTGGCAGGGTTTACAGTCACATAAGAGCTTGTACAATAATACCCTGCTCTAGAAAAATGCAGTTTGATCCAGCTGATACCAAGTTCCCGCCATACCCTCTGTGGCAGCCTCCCAAAGTTTGGCTCTCTTGATTTCATTGCTTCAATTAAAAAACAAATGTCAAAAACAAAACAAACAAACAAACAAAAACCCCAAAAAACAAATGTCAGACTTTGTAATTCTGAAGACTATCATTGGTTGGTTGTAGAATTTCTTTTAGTTGAGCATAATCTTCACAATGGATTTTGAATGGTACAGTAGTCTGCAGGATTTATGTTATAATCATTTGCTTAAACACATCATAGGCACAATAACAGGGAACAAAAAGTTACCACAACACAATTACAAAGTTAGAGGGTTTCTCAGCTTGGTGTTATTGACATTTGGGGCTGGATAATTCTTTGTTGTGGGGAGCTGTGCACTGTAGGATATTTACCAGCATCCCTGGTCTCTACCCACTGCCACCTCCCCGCTCCCAGATCCTGACAACCAGAAATAAGCCCAGACATTGCCCAATGTCCCTTGGGGGGCAAACATCATTCGGGTGGGGGACCTCCAGAGGCTAAGTCTGAGGAGGCTTGAACCTCTCCCTGCCTGAAGCAAGATTTTTATTAACAGTATGAAGTTTGACTTTAAGAAACCAGAGTAAGGAAGTCAGGACTGGGAGGGTTTAATTACTAAATAATGAACATGCATAGTCAGTGACAGAGTGACTAGCAGCCCAGACCCAGGGATTTCCCCTGCTGGCTGGTGGCAGGAATTCCCTTTCTCTTCCTCTTGCCCTTAACTTAAGGACACTCCCTTTTCATGACTGCCCTAGCTACTGATTCACTTCTGTGTCCTCTTTCCTCGTCCATTTTTCTGCCACCTCTGTTGCTAACCGTGACAGCTGCAACCTTGGCGAAAGCCTAAAGCCACTGTCATTCCTCCTGCTGATGCCGCTGGCCCATCACGCTGCTGCTGGGTAATGTGTCTGTGAATAATATGAACATTCTTTATTATTTACTTATTAGAGCCCTGCCTAGACTTTTATGGCCCATGTAGGGAAAGGTGAGGAGGTGTTTTATTTTCTATTGACTCTAGTCCTCAGTGTGACTGTTTTCTCTAATAGAAACTATGCCATATCAGGTGAGTAGATTCTATGGTCATTTTGTTACATTCCCTTTGCCTAACCTGGGATGCCAATCATTATTTGTGACCCTGGTTCTAGAGGAACACATTTCAGATTTCCAATAGTAGGCTTAAAAGCTAAATTCAGGAACATGACATATTTTAAGTGGAAGGCACTCTGGCAGGCTGGAAGACAAGGTGTCATAATCCCCCTCCCACCTGTTCCAAGGGAGTTCTTCACCAAAATCACAGGGAGACCCTTGGGTAGGCTGCTGAGACTCCCCCTTCTATTGGGACTGTGCCATTCCACCCTGAGTCTCAGACTTGGAGGGCAGACAAGCTGGACCAGCTATGATTTGCTTCTTTGATGTGGAAAAAATAGGCATCTGGCAGTCTCTTCAGATTCCATTTGGACATGCTCTTGTGTATAATCTTTGCCTGATATACTAAGTCTGCCAAAAGAAGGAAAGAGGAACACCTTTATCTATGGATTGAGATACCAAGGGAAGGAAATCAATAACAAAACAATTGTAATCTTAGCAGGTTCTAGAAAAGTAAGGGAAGAGAAATATGTTGTACAAGTATGCAGTTAAACTAAGGGGAGTTTAGATTAATGAAAAGATAAGAACAAAAATATCTTAGTCTTTGTTTCTATAACAAATGCTTATCAAATTTGTCAAAGATAGGAATGTTTATTTTTTATTTATTTAATTTTTAAGATTTTTATTGGGGAATAGGGGGAGGGGAACAGACAAGTTGCTGTCCTTTTGTTCTTCAGTCTAGTTGTGGAGGACTTTGCTTCACTGGCCCATGTTGGTATCGTCATTGTCCTCTTCCCGGGTGAGGCAGTTGTTCCCCGGCCATTGGACAGCTGCTCACCGAGGCTCACAGCAGCTCACGAAAGCTCACTCCTACTGCTGGCCAGCCTCACTGCAACGAGCTGTGGTTCACCATCTTAACTGTAGAGTACAGTGTCACTGGCCTTCATATGGGATCCGAACCGGGGCTCTGCTGCTTAGAGCTGGCATCCCAAGCCAACTCCTAACCAATGCTCCACTCCGCCGGCCCAGAATATTTATTATTTTAAACTGGAAGGATACAATGAAAAAGACTGGTAATCCAAGACTTGAAAGGATCTTCCAATTTTGATAATTCTGCTAATTCCCCTTCCCTCTAAATTTGCCGAGTTATACGAATTGATATGTTAGATTGAATGATAAATCTGTGCAAGCTATGATAGGAGAATGATGGCCAGTCGCTTCTTTGGGGAAGTTTCTAGAGCATCCATACTGAGGATTTAAAATTGAGTTTAGGGTGCCTGGGACATCTAGCAGTTTTGAAAGAAAGCATGGTTATGGTGGTTGTAACATGTATCTGTTTAATCACCCCTAAATCTGAGGCTTCAGATCATGATGGAAGGGATGCTTAACTCCCAAATTTTAAATCATGTACCTTTAGAAGAGAATTGCCTTTTACAAATAATAACACATAGCTTTCTGATTCTGTACATAGCATGCCTTTTGTTATGAATCTACATTGTCACAAAATGCTTTCAATGCCTGCCCTTCACTAGTCCCTAAATTCCATGAGGATCAGAGCTATGGCTTTGGGATTACACAATTGTTTTCTGCCGAATGAATAATTGAATAAATGAGGGGGAAAAAAGTTTTTCACAAACATTTTATAAGTAAAGCATAATACTTTTTTTTGATAGAAAAATTACATGAAGACATTTCCCAATAATGAAATTAAAACAAAATTTAAAAGCATATCATGCCATGAAGTTTTATTTTTTTTTAATTTATGGCTTTTATTTAAGAACAAAGAAATATTGTATTGTCTAGAGAAGGAGAACATGGCATGCCCTCCAAAATTAATCTAGTGGAACATGGGAGCATGCGGTCCTCCAAACTCATCAATTTTAGTCTGACTTTATCATAATAAACACTGTTCAGTGCCAAAGTAAATTAGGACAATGATCTGGGTAAGAGAGTACTCTTGAGCTGTGTAAGAAAGATTTTGATTTTGTTGCCAGATTTAGAGCAATGGTCCTCATTTCTAAGTGTGAAAGCATTCCATCACTGTTGTGTACAGACCTGATTGACTCACCTGAAACTATTGCCATGTGGGTCACTCATACCAGTACAGACAGTGAGTAACCAGGGATGGTTCAATATATTAAACTTCGTTTTGTTTGGTACCAGTTGTCCATTTGCCATATCAAAATCATGAGTGGAACAGAAAATTGAGTGGAAGGCACTACAGGGCTCTTGGATTTTTTCAAGCTAAGAATTTTTTTTTTGTTGCCACTATAGATATGTTTTCGAGAGCATAGGTTTAGAGTCAGACTCACTGGATGGAAAAAAAAAAAATTAAGCACTGTGAGACCATGGACAAGTTCTTTAAACTCTTAAGGCCTCAAGTCCTCTGTAAGGGAGGTAATAATAGTACCAGCCTCATAACAGATTTAATGAGAATATACACATAAATAGTGGAGCACGTTGCTGGAACACAAGGACTCTGTAAATGTTGATTATTTTTATCATTATATGTGATGGCTGTTTCAAACTCCATTACTATTTCCAGATATTTCATTCTGTTAATATTTTTAGTAGTAAACCCAAATTTTTAAGCTTCCTTTTTATGGAAATCAGAGTAGTCTAAACAGAGTCTAGGCTACCAAATTATCCACTACATCTTATAATGAAACTAGATAATGCTTGGTGGACACTTTTGAATACATATGAAAGAGCCACAGCCCTAAGTCTCCCCAGACTGAGGGCAGGTGGGAGAGAAGTCGTATTATCAGGGCTTACTTATTTCAGGCCTGATAAAGGTGCTTCCTTGTGATTTTTTTCCCCCCTTATCTCTTATTTAAAACATAAAAACCAAGGAAGTTGGAAAATTATAAATTACACTTGTAAAAGAAGTACCAAAGTGCTTCTATTATTTTTATTTCCCAGAAACTGTTGTAAGTCATTTTCTAAGTTCTAAAGAAGCACTTTTTTTCCTGAATTTTTCATTGCATTAATAAAACTGGGTTTTCAGTTATAAATCATACAACATGAACTATCATACTGTAAATGTAACATTTTCACTTGGTGTAATTTCAAGTTTACTCTTCAATTCAAGTATTTCCTTGTCATGTAGTAACTTTCAGGGTGAGAAGACTTTTGGGCATGACCCCAGTCTTGGCAGGATGAGTTAGTCATTGGGTGTTGAGAAGGTCAGAGGTCAGCGAATTATTTCAGGGCGTCTCTTCAGAAACTGTCTTGGTGATGACGGTGGTAACTTGTTTGTCAGGCTTAGGCTGAAAATAATGTTTAAAAGTTTCTGAAACAGGATGGTAGTTTGTGCAGCCTTTTTGTTACATGCAATTTCTTTCATCTTGCACAATTTAAATTTGGTTTTGATATTTCCCATTGTAAGTTATTATTTCATTGAGTCAAAATCTGTTTTAATGTAAGGAATTTAAATGGATAATCAGTAAATGTTTGTTCAGTTTGAAAATTCTCTGATCAAAGTTTACCTTTGCCTTTGTAGATTTTTGCTTCGAAGATTTTTTCAGTTTTGTGTGATTTCTTTTGGATCCCCAAATCAATAAATAAATATTAGTGAATAGTTTATTATCGAGAATTTGAAATTTTACTTTAACACAGTCAAGTCATAATTTTGTCTCTTTACTGTGGCCAAAATTGAATCCAGTAAAATATTAACGTCATTTTTTTAATGCCATAGCTATTAAATATCTCTCAACTTGGAAAATTAAACATGCTCAAATATCTTCCATTTTGAAAGTAAAGAAACAAACAAACTAAAACTAATAACCCTAATGGCTTTTCTACATTACCTGTCTTGACTGCGTCACAGTTTTGACCACCTGCTTAAGAAAGGAAATACCAGTAACCTCTAATTTTGAAATTGAGTGAAATCTTTTACGTCTTTGACTTATTTGACCTGTGGTTGATTTGTAATTGACCTTGTTTATCATTTAGTTTTTTCTCCATTGGTGCTGTGACCCTGTACCCCACCTCTGTCCTCAGCTGCTTGAAGTGCAGCCCGGAGACCTCCCACTCTCTGTAGCTTCCCAATGTGTTGACAGAAGCTCATTGTTTTAAGTATCACCCTAAATGCTGGTGACACTAATGGCCTTCCAAACTGGATTTTCAGCCCACATATTTCTACGAGTCCTATATCTATATGTCCAACCGTCTGCCTGGTCAATTCTACCTGAACGTTTCTAAGGTTCCTGAAACCTTGTTTATTCTAAAACTTAATATACTATATTTCTTCTTGAACTTGGTTTTCTTCTTGTATGCATGACAAGCTTCTGCTGATTATTCCAATAGATTTCCAGTGTCTCTTTTTTAGCCTTTCCTTGATATTACGGGCACTCTCCTATGGGTCCTACTGTAACTTGTACGTCAGCACTTTCCCATCCTACCTGCAAGCCAGGTTTTCGATGAGGTCAGAAACACATTTGTGTATCTTCGGCTGCATCGCAGTGCCTGATATGTGACAGGTACTTAGTAAATGATTGTTAAATATGTTAATGGGTGATAGAAATAGCCGCTGATAGGTACTGAGAGAGGGAACAATACTTTTATTTCATCAGACAGAAAAGTGTATTAGTGGTTCAATATGAAAAATATGCTTTTTATAGTTTTATAAAACATGAAACCATCAGATTTATTGATTAAATATAACCCCCAGGACATCAGAGGGAACAGAGACCTCTCTGTGTCCTTCTTAGACTCATGGTTCACTTGGTGCTTGCATGTGGTTTGAATGGAGACCCATTCATGGAATCGTGGCAGTGGGTACAGGTTTTTGAGTGACTTTTCCAGCTATTTCAAAAAGTATCTGAATGGACAGAACAGAGCTCAACTATCTGCTTGGGAGAAAATTTAGGTGCCATTGTTTCCCAGATGCGCCTTCTCCCATTTATTCTACATTTTGCAGACGGGGCTTATGTAGATCAGGAGAAGATGATGCTATGTGTGCTTCCATTTACATGGGCAGAAAGGAGTGAAAAATCATGATTTCATTTCCAGAGGTGATAACCCCTGCTCCCTCCTCCCCCTACACATTGTATATCTGGGTATGCTAGTTACATCCATTTAAAATAATCTCTAAATCCACTAAAACGTTCATCCTTGAGTGCCAGTAGCTTCATCATATTTCACTGGAGGAACATTAGAAAAAGTTTGTTTTTGGAATCCTTCTGCCATTGGGATTAATTTCTAACTAAATGGAACAGGTATCTAGTTCCATGGGTTAGTCCATATAAATTTTTAAAATAAGAAGTCTTAGCAGTGAAGACTCACCGGTGACGGTCCTGTATTAAAGATCAAGTTCCCCACCCGATGATGCTGGACCATGGCAGAATTTTGTTATGTAACTGTTTTCCTTTTGGCACTCATAAAAAAAGAAACAGGCCGGCCGAGTGGCACGGTGGTTAAGCGCTGGCTTGGGACGCCAGTGGCCCCGGTTCGGGTCCCACATATGAGGGCCAGTGACACTGCCCTCAAAAAAAAAAAAAAAGAAAAAAGAAAACAAGAAACATATTTCCAGAGGTGATCCCACATTGAACAAATTTTAAATACATGAATAAAAATTCCAGCTCGCTTGTTTAATACTAGCAAGCTTCACGTAGATTTGTAGTTTTGATTTTTTTTTTTGTAGTCTTACTGGTTTGATAGTCTTTTATGAGCCAAAAGAACCCCAAAACATCCTGTTTTTATAACATCCAGCACAAATCCCAGTGGAATTATTGCAGAAATAGCTAAGGTTCTTCCTATGTCAGTTAGCAGTTTCTTTTATTTCCATTATTTAATGTTTCTCTTTAAAGTCTTAGAAGTGTGACTAAAACAAAATTGATCTGTCTCCTCAGGCACTGACGTCCTGCTAAGCGTTAATTGTCCAGGGTTTTTATAAAGAGTTTGACAATAACCGAGGAAAATGTAGGGCCTGACCCACCACCATTGCAATATTGCCGATTTTAAATTGAAAATATTTGTAAAACTCTTTGTCTTTTCTTTCTTTCTTTCTTTCTTTCTTTCTTTCTTTCTTTCTTTCTTTCTTTCTTTCTTTCTTTCTTTCTTTCTTTCTTTCTTTCTTTCCTTCCTTCCTTCCTTCCTTCCTTCCTTCCTTCCTTCCTTCCTTCTTTCCTTCCTTCCCTCCCTCTCTCCCTTCCTCCCTCTCTCCCTGTCTCCCTCTCTCCCTCTCTCCCTCTCTCCCTCCCTTTCTCCCTCCCTTTTTCATTTCATGGCTTCATCTTTTGGAAACTTTGCAGGATTACTTTAAGTTTGGGTTTATGTTAAAATAAATGAAATGGAATGCAAAAGATACTTTTAAAGGGCTGTAATATGGCTTTAGGACTGATGAAAGAGCCAGAATAATGATTCAGAAGCTGAAAATAGCTCTCCATTTTATGCAGTCAAGTAAAACTCTGTACCTTGGCCTTCCCCACAGCGGATTAGCAGAGCTGGAAGTTATTCCACCCCCGGCATGCCAGTAGAGATGACACGCAGGGCTATGACAGACTGCTGCCTAAATGGAACATGTGCTGCTAGCAGGAGAACCCTGATGGGCAGGGTGGGTGAGCGTCCAGTGACCTCAGCTGATATTCATTTCCTCTGAGAGGAAAACTCCCAAGGCCCGCTCTGTCCCAAAGAGCATTTCTGGAGCGTGGGTGCTCTCGAGGGCACCCAGTCCCCTCCAGTGGCCTGTATGCTCTTTCCTTGCTTGCTTCTCAGAACGGGCTTCAGGGACACTCTTAGCACTTACCCTGGTCCTGAGGAATCACGTTTCCCTACGATGGAAAGGAGAAGTGACTGATTTTTGTTTTCTCTCTTACGGATTCCGCTCTCCCCACCCCCTTAGTTTGTTTTCAGTATATTTTTATGCAAGAAATTGTGAAATGAAGTGAGGAGGATAAAAGCTGACTCCTGAACTAACTCCATTTCTGTTGAGCAAGTGGGGAAACTTTGCCGGGTAGAATCTCCTAGGTCCAAGAGCTGAGTCATTCTGGTGAGTGAGAGTTTGACGTCTCATCTCAGATTCTGGTTACCCGACATGGGACTATATATATTGTGTCCTGTCAAAGAAATAAAGCTGTCAGGGTATAATTAACACACGATGCTTCTCTACTGAAACAGAATTGATGGGAAATATCGGGGAGGATATTAGCAGTGGAACAGTGAGGTTTGCATTTAAACGATCTTAATTACTCCTTAGACTTAATGCCCTGGTAGGATGAACAGGAGAATGTCACATCTCACTTAGCTGTATTGTTTGAGATGGCGGCTGCCAGGGTTGAAAAGGAGAGCGGAGGGCATTAACTCGCCTCGTGGTGTCTGCTTTTGCAGACAGGAGGTTTGGGAATGTATATTCTTTCTCTCTCTCTCTCTCTCTCTCTCTCTCTCTCTCTCTCTCTCTCTCTTTTATTTCCTTCAAAGGAAATTAAATCAGAGCCCTGACAGGAGAGGGTGAAATCTCTGAGCAGCCCTCCTCAGTGCTTAAAATGTACAGACTCTACCACGTCCCAGTTTGCTATTGTCCTAAGGCAACACACTCCCCTGCTGCTCTGTGCGCCTTTGGCAGCTCACCAGGCTCCCAGGGCCTCCGGCTTTGATGTGAGGAGCAGGCTGTCCTCCGGCCAGGCTGTTGTGTCCCTGGCTTGGGCTTCACTCATCAGAATGCCAGGAGGGATGTCCTGTTTGGCAGTATATGTTTCTACAGCCCAAGTCATTGTCAGAGGTTCCTAACACTCCCTCGGCAGGGGGAGCCTGCCTTTGTGTCAGCCACAAGAGGCTGCCCCCAGCCGCTCACCATGGCTTTTTCAGCTTTGGGTGCTTGTCCTCTGGAGGGTAGGGCCTCTCTGCCTGGGGGAAGACACCAGCTCTGCCAGGCTGGCTGTCAGTCTGAAGGGCCTCCTTGGCAGTTCTCAGGGGAACTGACCCAGCGAGTTGAACAGCTTCCTCTGGGGACACTGCATCGACCTTCATTTGATCTAGTCCTGGCAGTCTGGTTAGTGAGGATGTTAGTTAATTCTGGCTTGGGAAAACTTCCTTAACTGAACCTATCCCCACCGTGGTTCCAGGCTTAGAGTTAGAAGTCTGTGCTGCTGCAAATTTAACTCTTATAACCTCTGGTGTATATATATTGGTCATTCTAAAAGCAGGTGGTCACATAAACACAGGGGATTATAATTATAGATACTGGAGAAGAAAAACATGAGACTATGCCTTATAACTAACCGACAGGCTAGACCCAGACCAGAGAGGGGTGGGGAGAGAGAATTTCTCATTGATGAACTATTTTCAGAAGGGCCAATTTAATTCAAATAGAAATTACCTCAGTAGACTGAAAGCAGCCTGTATCTTGTTCTAGTTTAGATGGCACAGTACCTTGTACTGTATCTTCATAGGTTTCGTAACGGCATGTCCTACAGAGGGGGAGTTTGTTCTATTTTAGTAAAACCCATTCCCCAACCATTTTTCATTCATTGTATTAATTCATTTTATAATGTCCAAAGGTTTTTGTTGTTGTTCATTAGTTGCCATAAATTCTTTCTCTAATGAGAACACATTACATTTTTGGCATCCTTATATAAAAAAGATCATTAGCTCCATTTTTTGCAGTAGGTTGGGGAGTACAACCTGTATGATCCCATGACCTAGATAGGGGAGGACACCTGAAAAGGTTCAGAATAGAAAAGAGAAGAGATCTGTAGAAGACCAACTTCACTGTTTTTTCAGGGCATGACTGCCTGTTTGTGTTCTATTTAGTGCCTTGCATCCATTCCTGGGTAACAATTTAGCATCGTTGTAGCAGTGTCTTTCTCTTGTCATTAATGAATCCTTGTATGTGTGTGGTATATGCATTAGATTGAGGGGAGTAAGTAACTCCATTGGTGTATCTGAATACTAGGGCCTTATTTAACAGGTCTAATGATGCAGGTATCTTATAATGTTCAAATTTAGATGCTTTGAAATTACAGAAGTTTGCCATAATCCATTGCCTAAATTCCATCTCCTGGCAAACACTGGGAATTTTTGTAGGACAGGAACATGGGAGGGGCAGCAGCTGTGGTTAAACATAGTCATAGAATGTAACATGAATATGAAGTGTAATATTTGCAGGTATTCCTTCTATCATTTCTCACTTCTTATAATAAGGTCATGAAGTTGGTAGTTCCGAAGATGAAACAAACTCAGTGAGATGGTGGACTTGGCCTAAAATGTGTTGTTTCTCTTTCAAACATTTCCCTTCACTCCTGCAGCTCCAGGTACCCTCATCTCCCTGTGGTTTTTCTTCAGTAAAAGTGTTTCAGATTGAATTTTTATGTTTACGTTGACCTTTGCAATTGTCTGTCCCTATTCTGTGGAATCCATTGGGTGATATTGCTGACATCTTGTGGGTTGACAGTTAAAACTCCCTGAAGGGACGAAAACAAACAAACAAAAAACCTAGGGCATAATTCATTAATAATTTCATTCTGTTTCTGGATGTGTTTTCTTCCCATTGTCATCCAGTGTGGGAGGAAAAGGAAGAATAATGTTGGAGCTGAGGGTGTTATGTGGGTATGTGCCATCCAAAAGCATCTTATAGGAGAAAGAAATGTTTATTTTTTCTTATAAAAGTAAAATTCAAATACTTAATAAGAGAAGGTTATTAATTCTATTGCAGTGAAAAGTTATCTTCTAATGCTGTTAAAATTGTTAATCATTGAAGACATATGTTAATCAGAGGCACACATATGCATAACTATATATACAAAAATGGTAATTCCCTGCTACCAGGCTCACACCTAAACGTCATGAATACCGCTGTTGCCTTTGCCAATGGAGAAAAGTTGCATAAGGCTAAGGCAAGACCACCTATTGCTTTACTGACCTGAACTGGCATTACAGTTCGCAAAGTTACAAATTGTAAAGGAGGTCGGAAGTTCCCTTCACCTCCTTAAAAGTGAATTCTGGTTCAAAGTTTCAAATGATAATATCTACAACCACCAAGCAAGAGCACGCTGGTTTTCTCTTATTGGAACTCTGCGCGCCCCCTTCTAGAATTGCCTCTTCTGGTCCGCTGCTCTTTCTCTGGACACGTCCCCCGCAACCTGAGGCCTGATCAAGTTTGACCTACTCTATGAAACCATGGGCCACTGTTCTAGCCCCTATGGAACTCTTCCTGGTCTCAATTCCTGTCACTCTTAGAATCCTTACCACACAGTGTAGCATTTGGCCCTTACATTTTTAAAACAATTTTCTGTGCTCAAGGCTTGTGCTGTTAGGCACCTTATCATCTCCTGTAACCAGCAGGCACAGTGTTAGGTGCCTTGCAAATGTTCTTTACTGGTTGATTGTTATTTCCGTTGTGTGGGTATTAGTAAACCTCTGTGAGAGATGGGAGCTTTGCTTCTTGATGTGTGCACCTCAGATCAATAGCACATCTGCATCACCTGGGTGCTTTAACAAGCTGGACCCCATCCAGACCTGCAGAATTATGATCAGTATTTTAACAAGCTCCTCCGGTGACTCATATGCAAAGTTTTCATAGCCCTGCAGGGGGAGGTCCCTTCTCCTGGATGGGTGAAGACCCCATGAACTTTCAGCTTTCCCTTGATGCCCGTGTTGTATTGATTGTCTTGGGAACCTGGTTGTAGCAGGGTGAACCTGCGGCTCTTACTGTAACAGTGAGGTTGTACATTTAGTCCTTACATCGAAAAGGGTAAGAAAAGGTTTACATGTGGCCAGAGGGCCCTGTTTCAGTTATCAGGACATATTTTTCTGGTTCAAGACAACCACCAGATCCAAACCATGAAAATCTCTTTAAATGGCCTCTTTTAAAATTCTCAAGCTGAGGAGCAAAAATGTATGATTTCCTTTTCTTTAGTTACCTTTTTTTTTTTTTCTTAAAGTGCTTACACCCACTCAACTTGCTATTTTGAACTCTGGGAAAGAAAATTTGTGGGCATCTTGCAGTTTTTCAGGAAACAAGGCTTAGATTAAATGTTTGCCACATTTTCTACGTGTTTCTTCAGGAAAGTAGAGAAGCACATCAGTCATGCTTTCACTGAACTTGACACACAGTGTGACTTTCAAAGTATGGATGAAAACAGCTTCTGTCCTGAGTCATCCAACTTCACACAGAGATTCCTGGATTTTTCTTCCCCCATTCCTCCTATTTGTCCTTTTTCCTTTCACCATAGTGTCTGGGATTCTTCATGGATGACATAAGTTTTATAAAATACAAGATCCCTCGAGAGTACCTAGGTTCATTAAATCAAGGAAGATCACACATGGATTTAATTAACATGTAGAACAGTATGTAGACTATTCTCAGTGAAAATTTAGTTTAAAATATTTTTCTTATAATTTAAAGTCATTTACATTTCTCTTTTGGTTTTTCTCTACCTCTGAATCCAAACTTATTTCACAGATAACAGATATAAAAGACATTCTTTGGGATGGAAGGAAAAGGAAGGGTGTTAGGTAACCTCAGCCGTTCAGCTATGCTTTAAATGAACTCAGGGCTTTGGCTTATAAGTATACTAAGAACAGAAATTGGTTGCATGGGATATGATTTTGTGGTTGTGTCATTTACATACAGTTTAATGTCACTTTAGTTGAGGCAGTTAAGGTGTTTTATTTTAGATAGGACTTAAAATACTTGTTTTCTATTTAATCAGTGTTCACATAAATGTAAGGCATATTATTCAGGGGACCTTGTGAAGAATTAATACAATTTAGTGCTGGCCTTGAGGAATGAAGTATTTCCAAGCAAGTGAAATGGAAATGAGGAAAGATACAGGATTAGGAGAATTGTAGAATTAAATTTTTATTGAATATAAAAGTTAAAATATAATAAAAGTAGAGATTCTTATAATATACTATGTTTTTTTAGCATGAGAAAGCAAAATGTTGAAAAGATGCTTATGTGTGTGATCAACACAATTTTATTCAAATTCCTAATGGCAATATTTTGGGTATGGCTGAATATGGAGGGCAGATAATACACTTAGTCAAATAACATAATCTGAGGAAAATGGATGATAATTTCACAAGTATACATGTGCCCACAAGGAAATATCAAGGAATGTTTGTAAAAAAAGAGAAGTAGAATCTAGCCCTACCATGGATTTAAGCATACTATAAAGCCACTGTGATTAAAACCGCCTAACATGTGCATACCACATTCATGTGATAATGAACATGAAAACTGTAACACAATGACATCTGAACATTCCATTTTAGATTTCTTTTTTGTTTTGTTTTTTTGAGGGCAGTGTCACTGGCCCTTGTATGTGGGACCCGAACCGGGGCCACTGGTTTTCCAAGCCAGCGCTTAACCACCGCGCCACTCGGCCGGCCCTGAACATTCCATTTTAAATACAGAGATCAATGTAACAAAATGGGCAACCCAGAAATGGACCCATTACAATAGAATATACACATAAGGAGTAATATAGCAAGCTTAGTAAATAGTATTGTGGGTAACTTAGAATTGGTCACAAATGTTTGAATTTGTACCTGGATCCAAATACATGCCAGCTATATTAAATGTTTAAATATATAAAAATAAGCTTACAGACCAATTTGTAGAAAAATTAATATATACATTATATTAAAAGCCCATTTAAATGCATAAGAAAAAATAGGACCTAAATGTACTCAAGTCATATGAATAGATCATTTCATTAAAGATGAAAGACAAAATTACTTTAAAATAGGATAGTAATTTTGGTCACCATTAACATAAAAAAGGCAACCCTGAAATACCATTTACATTAAATAAACTACCAAAAAATTTAATCACATACAATGGTGAGGAAGTTGGATAAAAGTAGAATGCTCATTTATTGCTAGTGGCTTTATAGGTCATTTCAATCCCCTGATATCCATTTGGCTATAAATATGAAGTCAATAAAAATATCCTTACACTTTGATCTAATAATTGTATTTCTGTTAATATTTTAAGGGAAAGAAGTTGTATCTCGAGGGTTAAAAATAAATGAGATTTGTAATGCTCCAACATATAGGAATGATAAAGGAAATAAATGCCTAAGTATCTTAACTCTACAGAGTGTTATATAGCTAGTAAAAATGAGAATTATGTGAAATACTGGAAATAGAGAATGTGTTTGTGAAATGTTAAATGAAAAATTAGGATGCATAATTATGTGTGTTATGAGAGCATGTATGTGAAAATATGCTGACATAAGGGCAAATACATATTAGATTAAAATTTTTTAAAATGAAAATAACTGTATTTGGGTGGTGGGATTCAGGGTGTTTTTCAGGTTGAAAATGTCTTCAATGTTGTTGCAGTGAAACAACAATATAAATGACTAAGTAAGACAGGTGTACTAACTCCGGCCATTAGAATACCACTTTCCAAATGTTATCTGGAGTGCTGCCAAAATATGCCCAGATGTCTTGGGATATTTTGTAACAGCCTCAAGGTATTTTCAGCCTCTTTATCCTCCTCCGCCTGTGCTTACTAGGTGTGCATAGAAGTGCGTTGATTATACTGTGATAAAGAGGGTGGTGTGGAGGCCCGCCGTGGTCTTGGCAGGTCTATTCTTACACATTTTGCACTTATTTCTTTCCCATCTGAAACTGAGAAACACCGTTAATATCATTGGTGCTCAGTAAACTCCTGCTAAATATTGTAGAATCGAACTTTTGCCTATGGAACACAAAGAAACTCCGTGAGGTAAAAGAGAAAAGGGTGTAGTGGTGGTCAGGAAACCTGCTTTCTAGATGCATGACCTTGGGCAAGTGACTGACCTTCTGGGCCTCAGGCTCATCCCCAATAAAAGGAGGGTGTTTGATGGCCACTAAGAATTACATCAGGGCTATAAGGACATGAACATTCGCAACCTTAGTCAGAATGCTGTTTGCTGCCGTCAAGTGCTTCTGAAAGAGCTGATTTACTATGTTCACTGTGGCAACAGCAGCCATGGCCAAAGCACTGCCAGAGTGTCCCTGTCAACTCAGGGAGCATGGCTCCTATATACTTCATGGGGTAAACCATTCAGCTAGAGAAAGCTACTCAAAGCCATCGTTATACGTACATCCGATGTGTTATACACAAATAACTGAAAGAGACCCATTGGCGGCAAACACGATCAAGTATTACCTAATGATAAATTACTCCATTGTTTAGACCATGTAACTGACTGAAATATAAAGTTCAGATGTATTTAGTTTTTCTGATGGAGCCAAAATACCATGGACTGAGGTGTTTGTGTGATTTAGTTTTGTTTTGTTTCCCAGTGCGGTGAGGCAGGCAATACAAAGAAATGGAACGTAGGTTTCTACTCAGCTGCTTTCATCAGGTTATAAAATTGTTTGAGGTGTAGCACTACAGTGTGGTATAGAAATTGAAAGGCACCTATGCTCATATCTCAGATGTTACTGTTCACTGCTAAGGAAATGAACATTTCTAATGAATGTTGTATTGTGGTCTGTACACATGGGGCTCACCTGGTAAGCAGACAAGAGATGGGGATCTGTGCTAATTAGGGGCAATCATTTAACTGAATCATCCGTACGGGTGACTGATGTATTTTGTACTTACTACTTTTGAAGTTTGATTTGAGGTGCCCGTACTACCGCTGAGTAATTGCTAGGTAATTTGAAATTACTGGCCACTCAGATAACAATAGTTAGATTGAAATTAGGGCATGTTTGCTGTATTATAGATGAAAAACCTTAAAAAATACTGGCTTAATGACTGGCCACACTCAAGTCATTTCAGTCCTCTTATGAGGCAAGAACGACATATTTTAAGAAAGCGGTACTCAAATGAACAAAGGCAGGAAGAGGGATGGTAGGCTTAGACTTTTTGTACAGGTCAATTTCATATTAAACATTGAAAAATTAGTGAGAAAGGGTTCTTCTAAAAATTTATTTTTCAATTATAGTTGACATATAATATTATAGAAGTTTCAGGTATATAACTTAGTGATTAGACATTTGTATACCTTATGAAGTGATCACCACAATAAGTCTAGTACCCATCTGACACCATGCATAATTACTACAGCATTTTTTAGTTTGTTGCCTGTGTTACACTTATATCCTAGTGACTAATTTTATTACTGGAAATGTGTACTTCTTAATCCTTGTCACCTATTTTGCTCATCCCCCAACCACCCATTCATCTAGCAACCATCAGTTTGTTTTCTGTATCTATGAGTTTGTTTATGTTTTTTTATTTGTTTATTTTGTTTTTTAGAGTCCACATATAAGTGAAATCATATAGTATTTGTCTTTCTCTGTATGGTTTACTTCACTTAACTTAATACCCTCGAGTTCCATCCATGTTGTTGCACATGGCTATATTTCATTCTTTTTTATGGCCAAGTAATATTCCATTGTGTATATGTACCATATCTTCTTTATCTGTTCGTCTGTTGATGGACATCCAGGTTGCTTCCATATCTTGGCTATTGCAAATAATGCCGTAATGAACATGAAGGTGCCTATGTCTTTTTAAATTAATGTTTTCTATTTCTTCGGGTACTTAGAAGTGGAATTGCTGGGTCACAAGATAGTTCTACTTTTAATCTTTTTGAGGAATCTCCATACTGTTTTCTATAGTGGCTGCACCAATTTACAATCCTACCAACAGTTTATAAGGGTTGCATTTGTAAGAAAGGAGTCTTAGAATCTTTAAGTTCATTTTGCATCATGAGAAGATATTCCCTTGCTTTTTCTTGGAAAGTGACTTACATAAAGATAAGTTATTAAACAGTGTTTTAGCACAAAAACCATCATGGCAAGAATTCGGAGATGAAATGTTGAAGCTTGCTACCAAATATTATTTGAAAGAACCTTTGTAATTCTTTCATAAAAGTCCTGGAAAATAACAAAAATAGTTTCTTACCTCTTGATGTTCAGATGTGAAAAATGAATGTGTTGTATCATTTTGCAGTTCCTTGTTTAGGTGCCTATATTTGTTGATCCATTTAAAATAACCAACCAGTTGACATTTGCCTTGTCATATTTATGGAAGAACCCTAGAATAATAATTAAGACTATCTCTGTGAATGAATAAGTCTTTTGAGACCACATCCAATTGAGTTTCCTAGCTAACTATTTCTAAATAGCAGTAAGACTAGAATCTAGGCATAGATTGTTTTGGAAGTGAAAACCTATTTCCCATGATTCCTGTGGATGTCTACTTAGCATGTATAATTATTGCTATTTACCTTCTCCATTGTTAGGAACTTTTTTGTTGCTATTGTTGCTTTTGAGCATCTACCTTCCAATAGTGGATAGCAAATCTATTTCAACTTTTTTTTTTAACTGAGGTAACTATCATTTAATTTTTTTAGTGTGTTTAGTGGGATTGGGGGAGTGATACTATGTGGCTAATTCCAAATTGTATAATAAAAAAAATCATGTATTTATGGCATTGGAGTAGATTTTTGAACTTTCACTTGATTATAGTTGTGTTTGATATTCTGGGACTTGAAAACATACTAAATCTACCCGGGGGGAACTGATTTGGGAGTACTGGAAGCTATCCAATTTTCTGTCTCACTCTTCTGGTTAACCCCCCAGCATCCCATTTATTTTAGGTTCAAGCTAGATCTTAAGATACAGCTTGCTCTCTTTCAGCCTTTCTCTTGGAACTGAGATAGTAATTTAATATTTGGGCTTCAGCAGAGATACATCTACTGGTAAAACGAGTAGAAGTAACTGATATTATTTATACCCCATAATTAAGCTGTTTCTGGGTCTTTAGTGGCGCATAAACTCTCTGTGCGATACAAGGTGTAACATTCTAAGAATGATTTAGAAATTCATGCTAGTGAGTTCTCTCCAAATGACCCATCTGGGTGCTAGTTTACATTCCTCAGCAGTGATCGCATGTAAGTAGGGCTGAAGGGCTTTAAGGAACTGCAACCTACACATTTTCATTGCACCAGTAAATTAATTAGATTCAATGAGCTGAATTCCAGAGCAGCCAGTTGCATCTTTCCCTCATGTTTCGTTTTACATATCCTGCCATTATATAGTTATCATTGCCATGGGCCCATCATCACTGAAAATAAAATCATCTGCTCTCACACTTTGTTATGCTATTTTTTATTGTTTTCTATATGCTGGAACATTCATTTTACCCCAAACTGGAAAATTTAATTTAATAGTTGGCAAATGCTTTTGTTGTTTTAAAGTTTTAAGTAGCATGGCAACTTAGGAGAAGCTATAATAATTATCTTGATTTAAAATCTGTGTTATGAATGTATAGATCATACTCTGTTGTTGTTTTTCTTTCCTTAGGTGGAGTCTTTGAATTTTTAAAAAGACGATGGTAATCAGATCTACTTAAAAAATTAAGCGAATTGATTTGGTTGGAACACTGCTTACCAATTTTTTAACATTCAGCCGCTGGGTAAGTTGAGTCAAGTGTTTTCGATGTGGTTTTATTTCAAAATCATGAGAAAGATCTCTCAAGCAAAATATGAAGCTTTATGTGAATTTTTGACAGTAATGATTTGAGCCCTCAAAACCTGTGAAAGATGTCAGGGATGCTATCTAAATAAACATGTTTTAAAGTTTTTATCGTATTTTTTTCAATTTTTACTGAAATGCAAGAAGATTAGGAAATGTTGTCATTTATAGATCGAAACCAGGTTCTTTTATTTACTATTTGAAAGGTTATTTGCTTGTTTTAGTCTTTAGGCAATGTGAGAATATCAGGCTTCACTTTTAATAAGATGTTTATGTGTAACTGTACTGTATTGTATCAGATTCAAATCTAAGGTATAATGAACATTTTGGGTAAATCAGTAACTGTTTTCTTAATCCATCCTCATTTAACAGAAATCCTGGCTTTTCTGATAAGAATAGATATCTTAAAGACTTACTCAGTTCAACTTCCTTGTTGCAGTGTTTCTGTGGGAAGCTCTAGAGGTAGAGAACTCTAAACTAGGGGGAGTTGAAGCTTTTAGAAAGTTATTGGTGGGCCCGGCCGAGTGGCGCGGGGGTTAAGCGCTGGCTTAGGACGCAGCGGCCCGGGTTCGGGTCCCACATAGGAGAGCCAGTGACACTGCCCTCCAAAAAAAAAAAAAAAAAAGAAAGAAAGTTATTGGTTCTGCCAAGCCAGAAGTTAGTGGGAACAGGACTTTGGCTACTGTGAAAATGTCAGCATAGTAAAACCTGCTCTGTCAAACAGATTTTTGGCATCAGAAGACTAAATGATACTGATTTTAAGGTTTGGTAATTTATTTATTTATTTTTAAATCCAGGCACACTCATGCTTTCATTAACCCTTTACACAGTAACAGAAAATTGGGGGTGGGGGGGAATTGTATTCCTAGTCTAAGTCACAAGATTTGAGTTTCTGAAATATGAAATTTTTTCCTAGTTCTAAATTGTACAGCTTGTTACTCAATTTTCCTCTGAATAAAGTGGGGCTATTTTAAAACCCAATGAATGATAATGAATAAGAAAGGAAAGTGTGTAATCATTTGGGGAGCAGATTTAAAAACCAAATAGTGTCTGCTTCACCTGTGGACACCTTAAAACATGATGAGGTCAGATGGTTTTTCAGTGAGACAGCTGCATACTATATGCAATGCCAACAACTGCTTTCATTTGTCTAAGATACTCTCCCTTGAGGAACTTGATTTGCTAGTCTAGCCTTTTTGAGCCTTTGGAGAGCCTAGAAATATCAAGTGTGGAAACCCCAAGCTTCTTTTTATTTTGCTGGTAAGGTTCATAACCCAAGATTCCTTTGTGACCAATAATTTCCATTGTTATGGGCACATGGTCGCATTCGGAAACATTTGTGGATAATTAAAGGGATATAAGGCAGTTAGATGAAAAACCCATCAGGAAGAGAAATGTTAAAAAAGAGTTTTAAAGGCAAAGCCTTAATTTCTTCAACAGCTATAATAGAAGTGAGAAGATGAAAATTAATGCTCTGAGCCACAAACTGAAATGTCTTTGTCTGCCACATTTAATTTTCCATCTACTCACAAGGTTGGCTTTTACAATTATTCCCAAAGGACCCTACAGTGTTACAGTTAAATTTTCGTTGGCAGGACCTAATTTAAATTATGGTTAGGAGACTGTTCTGTAAGTGCCTCCTGAGAATGTGTATGGCCTGGACATGGAGTACAGCTGGCCTTCTCTTTGTTTATTCCACTGGTAATTTTGGAAGCCTTCGGCTATGTCAGCTCATTGGGGCCACTGTATTTTAAAATAATTCCTTCTTTGGATTAAATAAGGATGCTACTTAATTCATAAGGTTATATGAGGATTAAACTCTTGGCAGGTAGTAGGGGCTCAGTAACTAGTAATGATTATGATGATAGTGATTGATTGTGATAATGGTCACAATCATTGTTTAAAATAATTATATTTGATTGTTCATGTGACACATTCTTTACCTTTCATCATGTACATAACCTGTAGCGATGAGTACGTTTTCTCAATTAAAGCAAATACTTATTTTGGTAAGGAAGCACTTCATATGAAATGGGTAAGATTTTTTTCATGATGTGTATGCCTTGTACAATCAATGAGCTCTCCTTGACTTTATCTATGAACTTGGCCTTGTCCATCAGCCCAAGTGAAAGAACATTTTCTAAAGAATAAATTTAAAAAATTTGTCTAATTTTCCCCACTCCAAAGTGGTAGTAAATAGAAAACAGTTTGCAAGATATAAAAGGAAAACCTTCACCATTAGAATGATCTTCCTTTTATGGTACTTTTTGTAAAACATAGTCAATACAAATGATTTTATCTTTATAATAATGTGACTTCTCATGTCTTACCATTTTACTTCAAGTAGCCAGGGCCTTTGACTTGTCTCGACTGTATTCATTTTAAGGTAATATTAGCTGGACTATGGGACTTTTAACCTCACAAGCAGATTTATATGCTCTCATTGCACTGGAGGTAATTATTTAAGAATTATGTAAGTTATATTTCTTCTTTAAGCTGAGGAAAGGCAAGAAGGAAGGTGAAAACTTAACATTCATTGGACATGTTCTGCGGCGTCAGGTTCTGTGCTATTGCTATTTAATCTTTTAAAAGTAAGAATTAAAAATTCCATATTCATTTGAGGAAATCAGGTTTCAGAGCACTGATTAATTTGCTGAGAATTACATAGCTGTGGTAGTAATTTTTGGAGTCAGAAGTTATTGAAATCTTTTACTTTAAATTAGGAAATCTGAAATGTGTTATTCTATTTTCTGTGGAAATTGCTGTATTTTGTGATTTCCCAGGCTCATTGTTCATACATCCATCTGCTCCGTTCCCTTCTGGTATGCCCTTACATGTTTTTTTTTGTCATGACTTACGCTGATATGGAAAATAACAGTGAGGAAAACTTTCAGTGCTTTCTAAAGCCTTCTTATTTGGATATATTTTAGCAGGTCTTATAACGATTTGATATGGTTACAAATGAGATTACTATCTGTTCTCTATGGATTTGATATATCTTTCCCTGTAACATTAATTCAGAGTGAACCTTATGCACTTGAAGGTGTTGTGGCCTTCCAAATGTTTGCTCTTACATAGGGTCGTTTTTATATAGCTTTTAAGGTGCATACGGTTCTTCTGCTTGGGTCCTCTGTGTTTTAAGGTAGCTGAAGAAGGTATCAGTATTTCTGATTAGTCCAAAACTGATGTGAAACCTGTGGATGCTTATGCTCTGCCTAAGAACTGCTGTACGTTCTCCCACTGCAGCTTGTGTGAGTTGGAACCCCTTACTGTTAGCTACATGGTTTCGTTTTTTCAAAGTTATTTTCTTACCCCCTTCTGTAAAATTTGACTGCCCCTGCTTTTCCAGGCATTTCACTTGGCTATACCTTGCTTGATTCATTCATAGCTACAATGCTTTCCTCATTGATGCACTCATCATTCAGTCTGCAGGCGTTAACTAAGCCAGTGGTATGAGCGAAGCATTTTGTTCCACGCTCATTCTGTAGCTATCTGCAAAACTGACTGTGGGTTGTTTTTGTATCATTTCATAGTATTCCCTTCTACCTATCTTTTCTGCTTCCTTACTTTAGCTTTCAGTGTAGGATGGCTGTGTGGGGGGGCCTGTCATCTTGTACTTGCCAAGATGTACAAAACCTACACAGTGAAACTTAGCAATCTTATGCCTTGTTTCTGTGATGACCTGAATAAACATTTGGGTAATGCTTTACAGTTTGCAAGTGGCTTCCATGTTGCAGTATCTCACTTAAGGCAGGAACTGTTATGGAGCTGTTGCTTACATTTTGTTTTATGTATGAAGAAATGGAAGCTGAAGGGGTTACAATTGAGCGATTTGCTCAAAGCCACAGTCCTAGTCAGTCACAGAAGCAGAATTCAACCCTAGTTTTTCCAACAGTGTGTCATTCTCTGCCAGATCAATGAGTCTAGCTGACTGGCAGTGTTCAAATATTGGAGCTTTGTCGATGTGGTCACTATATTCATATAAGGAAATTGAAGCCATGTTGGAGTTTGGGGGAAGAATCAGGTCTCCTAATTTTAGGGAATTTTGGAGGCAATGCACCTTGTCCTTGATGATATTAACTGTTACATTTACCCAGTCGTTCTGAGAATCTCATAAACTCCAAGCAACATCCTTATAGATCAAGAATGGGCTTTGGAATCCTGATTCCCATGGCAGTTATAGTTTTCATCATAAATTACTAAGCTGGATATTGGACAAAAGCACCCACAAGCCTTTCAACATTTTACTTTTCTCTCATGTTACTTTTTGTTCGTATTTTTATGCGTGTGCTTTATAGTAAAGTAACTTTTGTGAGGTTTTTATCTCACGTGCTGCACTGTAAGCTGCTTGAGGGCAAAAACTATGTATTCATTTTATTGGTGTCCTCTTCAACCTTGAAAATGGTGATTGACAAAAATAGTGGATATTAAAAAATATTTGTTGAATTTAATAAAAAGTATTTGACTGTGAGTTTTCTTTTACAATTTATTTGGGGACAGCAAATTGATACCTGGGCACAGATTGGATTTTAATCATATTAGTGAGATGAATCAGCAAGACTGATGCTTATTAAATATCCAGCTCAGGGCCATAAGACAAATTTATGTGCTTTTTTAGTGACGTTTTGAATGCGAAATATTCTTCTAGAAGTAAAATACCAATAATCCCCTCCCCACCAGACAAAACAAAACAAAAATCCCTACATTCCCCTTACAAGGACACTGTATTGCCCTCATCTTGACCATGGGAACAAAAACAATGGACCTCTGAAAAGATTTAATGAGATCAACTAAAACATGGCCTCTGAATATAGAGGCTTCCTGGGAGATACAGGTGTAGCTGTAATGCGTTGTAGCACAGCTGTGTTTGACTGCAGCACTAAGGGTATACATTTAATTTGGCCTGTGGTGGTGGGAAGCCCCTGAAAACTTGAGCAGAGGAGTGATTTAACCCATCAGTGCTGCACTTAAGAAACATGGATCCTGCCAGTTGTGCTGGATGGCGTTGGGGTAGAGGTGAGGGTGGGGTGAGTGGGCGCCAGAGTTCCTGAAGCACAGAAGCCATTTAGCTGGCACTTATATTCATTCACACAGGAGCTGTCACCTCATGTTGTGCCCTTTACCTCTCCTCCCACACTTATATCACAGATGAAAGCAGTGTTTGGAAAGCTTTCATGAATGCTTAAAACCCAGATTCAGGGAATTCTTTCTGAGGTACATTCCTCCCATCTCTTCCTTACTTCTTCACATCTCAGGTTTTACATCATGGCATCCTTGTGGCTACTTTCAGCTCAAATTGTTTTCCTCAGGACTCTCCTGATACTCCACGGGTCGCTGGCTCTGATCATTGTCCCTGGATTCCATATACCTGAGGGAACAGTGCCTAGACCTGCCCTTTAGAAGTTTGCCAGTTGGACCCAGCACCCCTTCTGATCTCCCGACATTGTGTGGTGGCAGGTGTTGAAGACATGAATTGGAGTGGTGGCAATAGGATTGACAGGACACAGACAATAAGAGGGAGAGTGCAGGAAGCCAATGTAAGATCCTCAGGTTAGGTGGAGGAGGTGCGCGCGCGCACGCGTGTTTCTGTGCAATTTTGGGATGGGGATACTGTCAATGATGATGCTAGGAGTTTGAATATTACTGTAATAGAAAAAGGGACATAGAGAAGCTGGTTTTGGGTAGTTGGATGGTGATTATGATTGTATACCAGTTGAGACTGAGATAAAAGCAAATAAAAATCTTATACTTTACTTTGCTGTTTTCATGAAGGTTTATAGTTAGAAACAGGAATTTGCTGGAAGATCTGAGTCTTCTCTTTTCTGTTTTACCAGCTCCTTAAATATTTCCAAGAGCTTAGGATTTTTTTTTTTCCCTCCACCTTACCCCTGCCAAAATCCCCCACCACGTCGCCTCGTCAGGAACATGTGTACTTGTCAGAGTACTCACAGCAGCCAGAAGTGTGCCTTGCAGCCTCCTAAAATAAAAACATACGGGCAAAATGGCTCCCTTTTCCTTTTGAGGCGCGTGATCACTGTCATCTCAGGCCTTGCTGAAATAGCCCAGCACAGGAACCCTTTTTGGCAGGTTGGAAATCCAGAGAATGCACACACACACATGCACACTTCTCCCTCGCTATGTATGATGTATCTGATTGGGGCAGCCTTGTTCAGGGAAGCAGAGCCATGTCTACTTGAGCACTAAAATCGAAAAAATGTGTAAGTCATTGGACTTTCCAGCTGTTCTCTCCATTGGTGGTATTTCTAACAACAATATCTTTAGGTTCTTAAATCTGATGGTAGCAGTGAGTTGGCGGGCCCCAGTGTAATCCATCCCCGTTTCCATCCACTGAGGAGCTTTTGAATTTTAGAAGAGGCATTCTTGATTAAATCAGTTTAAGAGCTCCTAATGGTCCTGTAATTATCATTTGTCATTACCTTGTATACTAATGATTAAAGCAAACATTTAATAACTATAGGGCAGTAACTATATTTTAGTGCTTGAGCCATAAAAAGATTTCCATTAACAGAATGTCTTGTGCACAAATAAATTATTCATTGACTAGCAGAGCTTGATTCTGTCATCAGCCTTAAGTGGAAATTTTGAGAACACCAGTCATCACAGACGCCAGCACTAAGTTGGCTTGAGCCCCCATCCTTCTTACATGGAACCTGAGCGTTTTTGGCTAGTCGTAAAAGCTTGAGTTCGGTTAAATTCAATGAATATTTATGGCATTTCTGCCATATGAAGTTTAGTGTTCTAGTGGTTGAAGGAATACAGCCGTAAGTCCGCATCTGAGCCTTTAAGTTGCTTATAACCTAAAACAGAAATAATACTAGTATATACTGGACTTGAATGTAAGAAATCTAAAGAGCACCCTCAGAAATGTATAAATAAAATGTTGCCACTTCAGAGGAGAAAGAAATCATATGCATTTTCTTGTGGTAATGTGGGGGGAAGGGCTTGGGGATCAGGAAATGTTCCCTGAGGAAGGCTTTATAGATGCGCAAGGTTTTGACAGGTGGAAAGTGTTACAACTACGTAGACAAAGAGATGGGATGGGTAACGTGGGTGTCGTCATGGAACAAAAAGTAATATGGTGTTTTGGGGACAAAGTGTTGGTAAGTAGAGAGGAGACATGAAAAAAGAGGCAGGCAAAATACTGAGACCTACAGAGTAGAGAGAGCCTTGAATATGTAATTAGCACATCGGTTTGTTAGACATTTGAGAATCACTGCTTACTTTTGAGCTATGAGTAACATGATTGGATTATATTTTTGAAATATATCTCACCTCACCTCACAGATAAGAGGTTAAAAAAAATCCAGAGGTAGGGTCGGCTGAGTGGCACGGTGGTTAAGCGCTGGCTTGGGAAGCCAGCGGTCCCGGTTCAGGTCCCACATATGAGGGCCAGGGACACTGCCCTCAAAAAAAAAAAAAATCCGGAGGTAGACAATTTTGGAAGCTATTGGGATAGCCTCGATGAACTATAACAGGTTGGATGTAATAGGAATCCATGGGAGGGGACAGGTGAGAGAGATACTGTCACTGAGTTGAGTATAGAATCTGGCATGTGATTGGCTCCATGAGGGGAGGGAAACAGGAAGGTGTTAAAAATTTCACTTAATAATTTCAGTAAGCGTTAGAATCCAAAGAGCATTTGTGGAAAAACAGCCATATATAAGACCTTGTGCGTGGTGCAACAGGTATATACTGAGAAAAATGGGAATGCTCATTTCCAAGTAGTGGAAACTTTAGTTGGGGATATAAAATATGTAGTTGATTAACTAAAATCCAAATCACCCCCAGTGCACTAATAGGAGTAGAGCAAATGGTTATGAGAACACGAGGTGGGAGGTCTTAATTTTGACACTGGAAAAGTGCGGAAGCATGTCGGGGAGATGACACTTCAACCTGGAGAACAGATAAAAGATTCCAAAGTATTTTAGCTGTCAGAAATGTAGCTGGAAAACCAAACGAGGCAAATAGCTGGCCTACGAGGAGAGGAACTCTATAGAGAGAAGAGTTCTTAGTGTCTGCTGTGTGCAGATCCTGAGCTGGGAGCGCTGTCTTGCAGGAACTCTATCCTTAACAGTATCAAGTGCTACAGAATCCTCACCAATGTGATCTAAGAAAGGGCCGCTGCGTTTCCCAATTTAAGGATTATGGGATGACTTGAAGACATGTCAGTAGGGTAGGGGGTGGAAACAGTCTAAAGGTTATTACTTATCTTGAAGATATAATTACACTGCATCAGGGAGAGAAAAGGATGAGCTTTCCTCAGTGCTTTCTCCTGGATGGGTCAAGTTTATATAAACCTCAATAGATCATAGTGCTTTGGCTGGTCTTAGAGCCTGTGTTAGTCCTGAAGAAGTCTTTACAGACTTTACAATATTGCAAAACTGTTAGATTCCTGGATTATTTTCTCACAAGTAGAAGATTTCAACACTTCTGACCAGCTTCCCTCTTCTTCCCTGCTTCCTCTTTCCTCCTTCCCACTCCTCTTTTAAGCTCCAGCTGATTGTGGCGCACACATTTACCACACCCTTGGCTCAGAGTCAGGGAAGTCCTGGGGCTCTCCTTGGCTCTTTTCCCATGTGGAGGGAGATTTCCATGGAGAACAATCCAGGGAAGTGCGTACACACACACACACACACACACGCACACACACACACACCAGTTCTTTTCCGGTCCTCAGGATATTTGTGTGCCAGTAAACAGACATACAGTCATATAGGCACATTGTGTTACATTCACCCCGAAGAAACGGGGCAGGGAATACAGTAATCCATCAGGAGGTTGTAGGGATGTTATTAACAATTTAGCATTTAGGAATAATAGTAGAGCTTGGAGAAAATTTTTAAAAATTGCTTTGTTCAAGATGAATAGCATATTACTATAGAGTGTAAAGGGGTGAGATTCATATCATGGTTATGCCTAGTTGATTTTTGTTGTGTTTTTAAATAGTCAATTATTACAGCAAAGTGGGCCAGCAAAAGAACTTTCACAGAGGCACGCATAATATTACAAAGAGGAATTTAAAATTGTAACAGACCATCCTGTAATTTAAAAGGAATAAAAGGAGAGCAATTAAAAGCAGTGGTAGAATGGAGGAAGAAGCAATTTCTCCTGAACCCCACAAATGCATAATAGTACACAAGTATGGTATGTGTGAGTGTGTTTATAATCATTCATTCATCCATCCATCCATCCACCCACCCACCCACCCACCCACCCATTTACTACCTTGATCACCCAATAAACATTTACCAACTTCCTATTGTGCTCTAGGCAAGGGCCTAGGGAATATAGAGAAAAGACATGTGACATTTTAAATAAAATACATTCTACTTATAGGAAACTGGCCAGTATAAGTAAATTTGCCTGCGTTATAAGCAGACAGCTTGATGGAAGTACATTTTTGAGCTGAATATTATATTACCCCTCAGAGCTATTCCCTGCCGCAGGGAACCCTAAAATATATTCAACCTGCGAGAATACAGGAACCTAGTTATTAGATTCACGGTAGTGAGACTCCTCAGAGCTTCTAAAGAAATGGCCATACATTCAAATCAGATTTTACGTTTACAGGATTGGGATTCCTTTTCCTTAAGAATTGGATTGGCAAGATGTTTCATCAGGCTGCCTTTCCTCTGCCTTATCAGAAGCCGTGAGATAAATAGGGCCAGTATGTTTATTTGTGTGTATATGTAAATATCTGAAATATCCTCAGGGATTTCCCCAAATGCAGGGATGTCTTCTCCCTTTGGAAGCACTGTCAAGGTCTTTTCAACCAGCAGTCAAGCTCAGAAGTGGACAGAACCATTGAGGCTGAGCTAGGCCTGTCTCCTAGCCCACAGTAAAAATGAGAGTGTAGCAATCTGTCATCCTGCCAGGTAAAACTTTCTCATTTTCCTCTTTTTTATTTATTATCTCTCCTTGCCTCATTTTTGTAATTTTCTATTTTTCTTCCAACTCGCACTGTAGCTGATAGGTTTGTGTCTTGGAGGATTTATCCTATTTTAATGTCAGTTTGATTATGCTTATGAGAAAACAAGACTTTCATTTTTTTCCCCCGGTTGCTTTGCCACACACATCCATGAATGTTAGGGTCAAGTGTAACATGCTACCATGTTTAAAACCTCTATGTTAAATACTCAAAAATTCGACTCGAATTAATACCCGTGGGGCCTTTGCCATAGAACTAGTAACCTTGAGTTCTTTTGTTTACAAAGAAAATTTAAAAATATATGTGCATGAAATATGCATAAATGCAATAATTTTTTTATGTCAAAATATAAATTTTGAGTTTTTGGAGTTGAACATACTAACATACGTTTTGTAGCCTTACTAAGATATTTGAATTAAACTGTATGTTAATTTGGAAGTGTACTATACATATTTTAAGAATCCCTGACTAAAACTTGGAAGTATTTATTCAACAAAGATAAAATGTTTATGTCGATAGTTTTTTAATTTTGGAGAGAAAAAAATGATTTCACTGTGCTATTATTTTCTAAATAGTATGCGTTTATGCCTATATTGCCTTTGAAAGCATATCTATCTATCTATCTGTCTATCTATCTATCTATCTATCTATCTATCTATCTATCTTCTCATACCTTGTATCTGTGGCATGAAGGAGAGAACAAGAACTGGTCTGATGTATGTATCTACGTCATTCATTCACTCATTCATTCATTTATTCAGAATAGGGATGGAAGGATGATGATCAACGACTTGTATGCTTTCATTTTGATACAAGCAAAATTGGCTAAATGTTTTTAAGTGGGAAATATAGTATTAATGGAGGGGGACTAAACAACATATAGAAACTTTAGGTGATTGTAGATGGATGGGAAATTGCTATTAGGTCAGGAAATATATAACAGCATCATTTTGCTAAATTATTAATTAATTAATTATAAAATTCTCTTTGATTGTTATATGTCAAAGGGATATACTCTTTTCAAAATATCTAGAACTATGTGTGTGCATTTAAGTTTATATGTTGTGAGCCTTTATCAGTTGGAAGGAACAAGAGCTGAAATACTTTGGTTAATTATCAACAACTTTTCTACTAGTTTCAGTAAAAATAGAGCTATTCAGAGCCCTTATCTAAGCTTTTGTTCTTACGTTATTTAATCACATATCGAATGGACATTTCTTCTAAACTAAGAATTTTATAATGAGGCATTTTATTTAAAGAGATAGTTTCAGCTATTGAAAAGGAATTTCTAAATCAGATATTTTAATTGTATTTTGAAAATTGTATTTTCTAAATCAGATATTGTATTTTGGGAGCAGCATGGTTGTCCTGTACAGCATATGGGATGTAAGACCTGGTTCATGTGCGATTTTGCTAAGAATATAGAGGTGAGCCAGTGGATGAAGAAAATCACTTATTTTATGATATTTATTATTTAGTTTTAAATACTTACTGCTAGAATGATAATCATTTATTATTTTTAATGTGCCCATGCATGTGTTTGATACATTTTGGAAATCTGATGAAAAAATTAAATCAAAATAAATTAATTCCATTTTAAGATTGGCACTGTGAATTGTTCTTCAGCACAGGTGCAATTAATTCACATTTTCTAAAAACACATTTTTAAATCTTTTTACTTGTAATTACATTATTACTCAAACCCTGTTTTAGATATCTGTGAGAATTAAGTCTGCAAATGTTCTGTGTATATTCTGTTATGTCTGTTATCCTTAGACATGCTGAAGTTTATACATTCAGTAGTAATATATAAAATAACTTATAAGAAGGATTTCTGTTGATAACTCAATGATTTCTAAGTTTTGTCTTCTAATATTATCCAAACCTTAATGAGTGATTTCTGAATTGAATAATACCAATATTACATGGCAACACAGACATATTCTGTGGCGGGTAGTGAACTCTGGTGGGGAGGGAGCAGTGACTAACCCAAAAGCTCATTGGTTGAGATGTCAGGAAACCACAGAGGTTCTTGTCCTGGATCTCATAGAATAGCTTACAGACCTTGGGCAAAGTAATGCAACCCTCCCTGATCTCACCACAGACATCTTGATTTGGGGATATATATAGACCTCTGTATATATATTTGCAAAACCTCTAAAATTCTTTCACTGTTTAAAACATGAAAATCAAGACTCCATACTGATCTATAAACAAAAATTGATATGGATTATTGTAGGAGTCAGTCCCTTAATCCAGATGTCTAGGAAATAATCATTCCTCTAAACTTCTAAGTATGAAGGGACTACTCTATTCAAAACATTCATTGTGCTCATGTAAATTGTTGAAAAAAAGTTGCTACAAGATTTATCCTCCAAGTTTAAGATCTGGATAATGAGCAAAAATGGGAAAGTGTGCTTTTTGAAGCCTGCTTCATTCTCTTTGGCCTTCACTCCCATTCTGTCTCCTAATAGACCTTAATTTTAATTAGTCTGATAGGGAGGTGTACAAAATGTACAAGTGGTGTGGAGATAGCAAAGCACATGGCAGCCCAAAGAGCCTTGGAGGGAGGGAGAATACAGAATAAAGATGAAAGAGGGGTAAACCAAGTACCAGGTGGATTCATGCTACAGAATGCCTCTCCTCTCACTTTTAGTATGGGTTGTCACCCACTGTTATTTAGCTATGGTTTTATATCTGCACTTGATCTTAGCCAAGAGGCCGAGAAGCGATTGGTTTTATATCTGGCTGAGATAGGACAAAGGGTTTCCAAGATGGGCAATGTAGGGTATATCTGTTGTCTTCCCAGCTCCTTGGACCGGATCTGAGCCCTTGTGTTACATGGTGACAAGGTATTTGCTACAAACTTTGTGAGATTCATAAAAATGGAGGCAAAAGCTTTGGTGAAACTGCTTTGATGACAGTCTTGAAGGAGGTTGGTTTGGACCCTAAGAAAACAGAATTTGTGATTTAGCTATTGCTGCCAATATTTTTGGGGCCTCCAGGACAAGAGTTCAAATGCAGGCCCACCTATATTCTTCTTAATTGGATCAGTGATAAATTCTTTATTTGTAAAGAATATGAAGTTGCAGGGATTTCTTGATGAGAATAATTTTCTGGCTCATTTGTGTGTTTTTTTTTAAGTAATTAAATCTTCATTAGATAAAGAATTTGTAATGTCCTGTTAGTGAATTTTATATGGGTCATGCTTGACAAAAGTCAGCTTACTTTCATTGTTTCCACTTTAAAAATTTAAGCAAACTGGCTGATTTTAGATTTTCTATTGCTTTTTTTCCCCCTTGGCTTTTTAAGTTTCTGAACTACAAAAAAGAAGCTATATATACCAAGACCTTGACTTATATTCTTTCTTAGTGACCTGAGGAAATTAAAAATAAACTGTAATTGTGTTCAAAGTAGACAAAATATCAATATATTTTCAACAATAAATTCGAGTAAGTAAAAATTCAAAAACTAAACTATTTTCAAAAAGCTACTTTTCTTATTAAATATGCAGAATTACATGTTAAAATTAAAAAGAAACTATTATAATGGATATTATTATGAATGTATGAAGCATTTTAAATCCAAAATTATTTAAACAAAGCTGATGCTTTCTAATATGTTTTTTGGAAATTGTATTCTTAAATATTTTAATAGAAGCAAATCTCTGTGTAGGTTTAATGTTCAATGTTCATTTCGTTGTTGAGGTAAAGAATGAGCTTCATGCTTCATGCAGTTTATATTTTCACAAATTTAATAAGAATTGTTTAATTGCAAAATGTTCCTCGGGTACCATTTGTGATGTTCCAAATACAGCACTAATTCATTAATAGTTCTAGAACCACTCATCAGAGCACTAAGAGAAGCAACAAAAGGGATGCTTGACATTACTACACTTCGTTACACAAGAAGCTCTTGCGTTGGTACCACCTGAGAGACATAATGAGGTACTCTGCCTTTCCTTTTACCTAAGCGTGAATGCTGCCCACATCTGCTGTGCTTTGTGGGTGTCTGACTCCACACTCTGCATTACTACAACCCACAGAGCTTCAGGGGATTCAAACTCAGTCACTTTTGGATTGAAGCAAAGAGATTAGGACTGGGATGTGGAGAAGTGTTTCCCCGGGGCCTAAAGAGCTGTAGTGAGGAGCTAGGACCATTAGGGCCCACAGGATACCAGTGGCAAAGGTGCCCATATATTTTTCAGTAAATTTCTTTTGTGTGTGCTTGTGGTCTGTGGCCCTTCTCAAGTGTGGGGCTCAAGGCAAGGGCCCCTGGGCGCCACTGATTGTGGGAGCATGTGGGCATTAGCATTCTCATGAGGGGCACCATCTGCAGAGGCAGCAGAGGGGCTCTTTCCTGAGGACACTAGGGGGAGCTGGCTTGGGAAGGAAGAAATGGCAGATGGTGTTGTGACTGGCTGTCACAGTGCCTGTGGGCTCTTACCAGTCTCCCTTGCTGGCATCAGAGACAGAACTTGGTTGGGACTTTTCAAGGGGACTGGAGGTCCTGTGGGAGCAGGTGGGGCTGGAACAGGAGCTGCGGTTAATTGGTGTTGGAGCCACTTGATTTGTACATGTCTGTAGGCTGGGAGGGCTTGGGAGTGTTTGGGTAACTCATTTCCAAGTCAATAAGTGCTGCTGTCTTCACTTGGATGCCGATGGGGGAAAGACACTCCCCTGCTGTAAATCTGGTTTTCTCCACACTTTTGGAAAGGATAGAATAGGTCCCATTTCCTTTGTGAATATCCTCTGTGGAGGGAGGAAGCCAGGAGCGCACAGTATTCATTGCTCCTAGATCACTGCAATTATAAAGGGAGTAATTATTTACCAAGACAGGGGATCTTAAACACACATAGACAGAATTCAGAAGCTCTGCGAATTTGGTTAAGAAAGAAAGGGTAACTTTCTTTTTACTAACCTGTAACTGAGCTTCAGCACCCCCTTCATAATTACTGTAGGCAACAAATGAAAGTGGTTTTAGTTGGATCTGTGTCCTTGTCACCCGTAGAAATCACAGATATTTTCATATCACATTACTGTTGTGGTTAATATCTCGAAGTATCTTCATGATTGTGATGACTCAAAATTATGGCAGATAGTATCATTCATTATATCTTGTTTCTAATTTTTAATAAAGAATCACATATATTATTGTCAACACATTTGTTTAAAAATTTTTTTGAGGTAATTATTTCATTATAATTGGTTTTCTTTATAATCCGGTGTATTTTATTTTATGTAGTTTAAAGCATTTTGTTAAGAAGGGATCCCCAGGGCCGGCTGAGTGGCGCGGTGGTTAAGCGCTGGCTTCTCAAGCCAGCGGCCCCAGTTCGGGTCCCACATATGAGGGCCAGTGACACTGCCCTAAAAAAAAAAAGGGATCCCCAGGCTTCACCAGACCTCCAGAGGGGCTCATGGCAGGAAGGTTGAGAAGCTCTTATTTAGATGAAAAGCTATCTTTTACTGCAGAAGGTTAAGGCCTTAGAGAGCACAGCGAGTTACTTAAGGTCACCCGGTGGAACAGGAATTAAAAGTGGTGTCTTTCTTGCACTCTGTGGCCTCCTGGCACCTCAATCCCAATCTCAGTGCCAGGAGAAGGAGCTCCTTTGTCTTATTCAGCAAACCCTGTGATTATGATGAAGGCCGAGTCAGCTTCCTTCTTGGTTTGCACTTCCCTAGCCTGTGGTGGCCTTCCTCCCACCTCTCCTTTTCAGGCCTGCTGCTTCTGGGGGTGAGGTGTGGTCATCTCCAGCTGTGCTTGCCCCTGGCCCCCACATCACAAAGCATGTTATCCTAAGATACCTGAGGGGTTTGGCAGAACAAATAAAGAATTTAACCCCGATTGCTTGACCCAGTTTTAATGGTGGTATTTCAGGTAATGTTGGTATCACCATGTGAGCAGGGGGGGTCTTTACGCCAACCCAGTAGGCTTCCTTAATTAAATTAGGAACTCCTTTGTCACATCACTTCCTCCTCATTTTAGATGAACGTATGCCTGAAATATCAACAGAAAATATAGAATTAATAGCTCATGTTTATATTTCACTTCCTAGTGCTATTTCTAAGCACTCTATATTTTTAAAATAATTCTAACAACATTATTATTATCCCCATTCTACGGATGGGAAAACTAAGTCACAGAAAGGTTATATAACTTGCCTAAAGTGATTTATATGTCTACTAATCATCAGAGATGGGATTCAAAAGAGGTTTTGTGGATCCAGACTCTGTGATCTAGGCCACTATACTGCATGTCCAGTTATTACATTGGTGCCTTCCACCACTGTTGTCCCATCTCAGTCTTTTTTTAGTCTGGGGTTTGATTAGGAACCTACATATCTAGGGTGAAGGGAGCCTTTGGATTACTTTGATGCTGTGTTGGGAAGAACTCTTTCCAGTGTCTCAGAGCTGTCTCTGAAATGGTTCAGAGTCTGCTCAGCCTCAATCCCTTGCTTGTATGTAATCAGGCAATATGGAGAAGAAAAAACATGTTCATACCCCAAAAATTCAGTAGTGCTGCAAAATGCTGCATGTGGATTGACTTGTCTCCATTTCAAGGACTTTGACAGTGCTTTGATCTTTGCTTTTGAAGCCTTCTCGTCAGCAACATTGGCAAGCGCACCTTTGAACATTTATATCTGAATTCTTGTGTTTAAAAAAAAAATGTTTGTTAGTGTTTCTCTTCTTGGACACTAGTTGATGTTTTGCCAACTAGTTAAAAGTCTCCAAATCTGAGTGCTGGCTGAGAAGCTAAGCTTGCTGTAACCAGTTATCCCCAGATGGCCAGATTGCGTTGTGTACCACTTTTATAGATGCTCACTGGCTGCGTATTTGGGGCTATGAGGTGTACTGTTCCACTTGTTTTTGCCAGCCGTGCACAGTACATTATTTGAAAGGTTGAGACAGATGGTATAGCTCAAACTAAAAATGATGAGGGAGAAAAGAAAGTGAAAAAAAATAGAAAAAAAGCACTTGATTTTCTAATTCACATTTCGGAAGTGAATTTTAGCTTCTGTGATTGACTAATAAATGCAGTGTTGCTATAAGACTTGAATTCATTAACGTCTGTTTCAACAGATATAACTGAGTAATCGGCAGGAAGCAATCTTTTCCTTCATGGCCGCTGTCCCAAATTTCATGGGACCTCCTCCAGATATGAAAATGTTTGGGCCATTGGAAGCTGTCAAAAATAGATTTGGGTTTTTCAGGATGAGATCTACCACCACCGATAGCAATCAAAACAGAAAAATCCCAAATTTTATTTTTAAACCATATATATATATATATATATATATATATATATATATATATATATATATATATATATCCTGGTAAAGTAGCAGTGATAAGAATAATTAATCAGTTTTCATGCAGCTGCTTCCTGACATTTCTGCAAATTGTTGTGGAAAAATTAATGAAGGTTAGATCAGTAATGGTTTCAAGCTTGGCCAGTGGAAACTATGACAGTGTTTCCATCAGCAATTAAGCTGGGCTGCTTTCTTTTTTTTTTCTATAGGGGAAGTGGTATGATGTGTGTTCTCCACAGGAAATGGAAAAACGACAGCTGAACTGTGTGAGCACAGGTATGGAGGAGCACTCCGGGAGTGCTCCCACAGGCTCTGTGTGATGTGCACTCCCGATTGGCATTTTCTGCAGAAAGGATTTTGCTGTGGAACACTGAAAAATTATTCCTTAAAAAGACAATAAGAATTTGGGGATTTTATTGCGCTGCCATTTCAGAAACGCAGCTATGCTGTGAATCTAAACTTTGGGAACCAGCAAGTGGAACGTATGACAAACAGAAAGTGAAACTCACCTATCTAATTTTATTTTTCAAGCCAAAGGTAGTTCAGCACAGGCCCAGTTCACATCCTGTGTAACCCTATGGGATTTTCCCCAGTATTAGTTAAAAATTTTCCCATAGGGTCACACAGGATGTGAATTAAAGTAAACACTTAACAAGCATGATGAAAAGGAAATTAGCTTTCTAAATGATCCTTTCACTGTTAACATCCTGAGTGGTTATTAGAAACATGGGAAAGGGTCACTTCAATGTCTCATTATCAAGTTGCTACATTATTAATAGAATATATTACTATTCTTCCCTATTGCATATGAAGTGTATTTCCTTATATATGAAGCTAAATTTTACATATATGTTTTCCTTTTTTGAAAACATTAGAAAACCTAGCAAAATTCTCTGTTGATCAGTGGTTCTTAGTCTTTTGGGGGAGGGGTTCCTATACCTCTTTAGCACTCTGTTAAAAGCCCCTGGTCCTTTACCTGAGAAAAATGCACATATACAACATTTTGCGTAAAGCTTTAAAAGTTTCACAAACCTTCAGTGACCTTGGACCCCAAGCACTTTTTTTTAGGACTAGGTTTTTAAAGCTTTTTGTGGACAGATAGAAAAGTATAGCTACAGCCATAAAATGATAATTCATTATGAGTAAAGATTTTATAAGAGGCACTTCTTAAGAATTTTTAACTGTAGGGCCGGCCGAGTAGCGCATTGGTTGAGAGCTGGTTTGGGGATGCCAGTGGCCCGGTTTGGATCCCACATGAGGGCCAGTGACACTGCCCTCTACAACTAACAACAGCTCCACCTGGAGCTGGGCTGTGCGAGCCCCGGCGACAGTGTGGGCTGCAGCCCCTGCTGCAGTGGGCTGCCATAGGCTACAGTGAGTGGCCCGCAGCCAGCTTGAGCGGCTGGCAGCCAGTGTGAGCTGCCAATAGCCGCGGTGAGCGACATCCAGAGGCCATCGACCGATCTGCCTCATCCGGGAAGAGCGCAATGACGATACCAACATGGGCCAGTGGGGCAAGGTCCTCCGCAACTAGACTGAAGAACAAAAAGACAGCAACTTGTCTGTTCCCCTTCCCAGATTCCCCAATGCTGTTCCCCTCCCCCAATTCCCCAATAAAATCTTTAAAAAAAAAAAAAAAGAATTTTTAACTGTAGCAATAATACTTCTTTCCGTTTTCCACTTGAAAAATGCTTTCTTGTCCTTGGAAGAAAGCATGTACACTGAACAGAACACACAAAGCTGGGTTTGAAGCTGACTGTGTGACATTTTAGCAAGTGACTTTAGTTTTCCTGCCTCAGTTTCATCTGTAAAGTGGCAGCAACAAGGAGATATGTCACTTGTGTCTGGCAAATAGTCTGTAAGTAAGATAGATAGATAGATAGATAGATAGATAGATAGATAGATAGATAGATAGATAGATAGATAGATAAGATAGATAGATCCCTTCTGTCCTTCCTCCTTTGAGATCTGGTTTAAATGTCACTTTGTTGCCATGTTTTTATGACGCCTCAAGGCAGAGTTTTGCTTTGTTTTGTTTTCACTTTCCCCTTAGTGTTCCTCTATTGCTTTGCAATTTTCTTTACTCTTAGACTTGTGTTATCCTTCCATGGTTACATCTCAAGGTGTGAGTTTTGAGGATCTTGCATCTCATTAGTAATGTTTTATTTATCTCTATGCCTGCTGTGTCCAGAAAAGTGCTTAAGACACATAGGCACTTTCTGTTTATTACATTAATAGTAATAGTTTAATGCTTATCAGAAATGGAATGATTTGGACTTGGACATTTAACTATTACCAGACTGTGTTTCTGTGACTCCTAGTCATCACAGAAGAGACGTGAAGTCATCAGTGTACAGCCAAAGTCAAATTTAGTGAGAACAAGAGCCTGGAAAGGAAAGTGTGCCTTTTCTAGCTATGGCTACAACCAGAAGGTATTCTCAGCCCCAGCCCCAGTATTTTGGCTAGAGTTGTCAATCAGGTTAATTACCAAGTGATTAAAAAAAGAAGGTACTATTATATTTCTAAAATGTATAGACCTGTGTATTATTTGAGTCTTAGAAAAAAATTTGGGCCCCCAAAGCCTTAATTTATATTTTGTTTTCTAGAATCTGGGGTCAAACGATAGCTTGAAAGACATATCAATCAGCCTCTCTTTGGATTAAGTCCTCACACATGCCCTTGCTAGTGTTGTTTAACTTGAGTTGAACAAAAATATGACCTGTCCTAAAGGAACTGCTGGCATTCTTTCTCTCTCTCTCTCTCTCTCTCTCTCTCTCTCTCTCTCTCTCTCTCTCTCTCTCTCCCCCTCCCTCCCTCTACCTCTCTCTCTCTCCCTCTCCCGGCAGTCAGCTCTGTTCTCTCTGTATGTGATTAATGGTTTCTAGGCAGTAAGTTATGATTTAGAGCCTTTAGAGTGACTTTGAGCCAGGGGAGGCTTGCAACAGGGAAATGTATAGCTGACTACAGGAGGCCTTAGATCAAATTATCGTGGGAAGAACAACCGTGAGTTAGAAAGAGGAGAAAGAGAAGAGAGTGAGGAGGGGAGAAGGATGATATCTGGTGGTCTGGGAAGTTTTTCTGACACATAGGGAGACGCTGTTAGTCCAAATATGCGTAGTACTAGGAAACCATGAGCAGAACCCTGGATGAGGTGATATGCAAACCCCATCAATGGAAGGGAATTCAGAAGTAGAACTGAGGATCCACAGAGGAGCTAATGATGTTGAGTTAAATGGTAAGGAGGTTGTCATAGTCGAAACACAATATGAACAGGGTATGAGCTTGTATACTTGTGAGATATAGATAAAGAGATGAATTTAGGACATACAGGGAAGGTTGGAAATGGGCTGAATTGGGGGCAAAGAGCAGTAGGATTGAAGATTTTGCTCAATAAATTCATTTGCAGTGAATTCTTGGCTCTCATGAGATGCACAGCCATTCCTCTACTCAGGCATTTCCACCTCCTGGAAAGCCTTGTCTCTGCCTGTCAGAATTTTCAAGCCCTTATTTAACTTTAACCAGCTGCATAAATAATTTCTTGCACAACACTAGCTCATAGCAATCTCTCCTTTACTGAGCTCATACATTACTATTATAAATGTAGTGGTACTTAATTGATGCATAAAGCTATAATTTAAATTTTCACCTGCAAGTCTTGTCTCTTCAATGAGCCTCCAAAGTGATGTAGAATTGGATGAATTGAATAATGTAAAAAAAAGGTCCTCTCAATTGTCTAATACAAAACCATGCATATAGCAAGAACTCAGTATATATTTTTTAAGAGTTCTAAAGGATATTATGTCCCTAAAACTTTACTGGATGGGACAAAAGAAAGGAAACATAAAGCATAGTCCTTATTCTTCAAGTATAGATAATGAAGCTGGGTGTTTTATTTAGAATATTAGCAATTTGATTGAAAACTGACACTAGAGAAAGACTGTTTGGAAATCATCTAAATTTTCTAGATGAAACAAGATGTAAAGTACTTAGTTCAGTGTCTGACAGTAAGTACTCCATAATTAATTTTTAGAATTATACCCAATATTAATATTAATGTAATCTGCTGATGAGACCTTCTAAAGCTGAAGTTCTTAAAGATTGATCTATATTAGCAATGTCAGGTTCTTTACCTCCTATCTAATAGGAATCTGTCTTTAACAACTCCACCCCACTGTGATTATACATGTTAAAGGCACCAGTGGACTTTTATTTTTAGTTTTTAAAAATTTTTACTAAATGTGTTGGGATGAAGGGCCAGCCGAGTGGCTCAGTTGGTTAAGAGCTCGCTCAAGAGTGCGAGCTGAGCTCTGAGCAACAGCAGTTCGATGCCCAGCCCGAGCTGAGCAGCCGCTGAGCTGCCAACAGGTAGCAGGATGGCTCAGCTTAAAAAAAAAAAAAAATGTGTTGGGATGACATTGGTTAGTAAAATTATATAGGTTTCAAGTGTACATTTTTATAATGCATCATCTATATATTGCATTGTGTGTTCACTACCCCAGAGCCAGTTCGCCTTCTGTCACCATATTTTTTTTTTTTTTTTGAGGGCAGTGTCATATGTGGGACCCGAATCGGGTCCGCTCAACCACCACGCCACTCAGCCGGCCCGCTGTCACCATATATTTTGATGCCCTTTCCCTCTTCTAATCGGCAGCTCCAGTGGACATTTTTTGTTTATTTCATATGACTTTTCCATTACATTTTAACTCTCTTCGCCTTGAAATATTCTACTTCATTGGTGTTCTTGATATCACTCTCTTCTGTTTTCTTTACTGCCTCTCTGATCACTCCTTCTCCATATCTTCATCATTGGTTCTGTACCACCATCAGCCCAAGAAGTGTTGCAGTGCAGAGTTCTATTCTAGGGCCCCTCACTTCCCTTTTCACTGTACGTGTTTACAAGGACTAAGTGTTTTTATCTTTTCGTTTCTTGGATTACTCATTTGTGGTAGATGCTCAGTTTCCTACTTCCACACTTCCAACTGTTTATTTGGTATCTCTGCTTAAATAGCTCAAATAAACTTCAATTTCAACATCTCCTGAGTTGTTTTTTTTTTCCATCAAGACTTGTTCCTCCTTCCCTCTGTTCATTAAAAGCCAAACATTTCCTATTGTCATTTCAAGCTAGAACCCTGTGGTTTTCCATCATGGCTTCCTCACCTTCATGTCACACAGACGCACAAAACCAGTTCCCATATTCTGTTGATTCCTCTTCCCGAGTGTGTCTTTAATCAGCAACTCCAACCTCTTCCCCATTCAGTTTTTCATGTATGTCCTTGAACGATTGTAGTAGACTCTTGACTGGTGTCCTTGCCTTAAGTTCCACCCACCTCCCATATGATTTCCAAAGCTATATTTCTAAAACAGAAATCTTCCTTCTGCTTTAGGATGAAGTTCAAAATCCTTACCATATTCCACAAAGTACTTTGCTATATCAACCTACGTTTTAATTCCTACATAATTTCTCTCATCTCTGTATTATTCCTCACCTAATTTATACTTCCAACCATATCCAAAATTTATTTATTCCCAGAATATATCTTGTTTCTATATGCTTCTGTGCATTTACAGTTGCTATTTACTCTGCTTCTAATGCTGTTTCCAATGTCTCTATTATGTGAACTTCCACAGGCACTTCAAGACATAAACGTCACCTCCAGGATGAAGTTTTCCTTCTCCTTGCCCTCATCCCTCACCACAGCACAGTTGGTCGCTTTCTCACTTCAGCTGCCATAGTGCTTTGTCCATACTTGACCCATGTTGTATAATTATTTTTCACCTATCTGACTCTAGTTCATAAACTCTTTGTGGGTTGTGTCTTGTTTATCGTTTTATTTCCAGTGACTGGTATAGGCCTGCTGGGAATTCCATAAAATAATAAAGAAAAGATTGTGAGGAAAGGCTAAATATATGTTCTGTTATAAAACATCTGAACTGATGATGAGGCATCCAGATTTAAATATCTTGTGGTTTACAGATTATTGAATTGAAATGACTTAACAATATACTATTTCTTAGTACACTAAAGAAAACTATTAAATATGTGTGTCATTCATTTATATAGGGTAATACAGTCTTGAGTGTGAATTGTGTTTTCAGAACCCAGAAAATTTAACAACAGAAACTGGGAGATGTAAATAAACCAAAAGACGGTGTAGTTAGAAACTAGATCACAATAACAAAGAACGTTAATCCTTCAAATAAAATAAATGCTCCTAACAATTTTGATTACATTAATAGAATTGTCCACAATTACTGAAAAATAATGGCCTAATAGGTTTTTATTATTGTATAATATATTAACATATATAGCTGGTAAAGTCAAACCAGTTATTTAAAACTGTGAAGTTATTTATAAGTTTTGTTAGTTCTCATTTAAGGCTCTGTAGCAGTGGCAGGTCTTATAAATAGTGTGTATAACCATCGATAGAAAGGTTATGAAGTGACACAAGTCTATAAAGTCATATATTTTTATTAATAGAAAAATAAGCACTTTCTTTTCATTGTGTTAAACAGATCTTCAACTACATTGTGAATTTTGTCTCAACCTCAGGACAATTGGCCTCATTTAACTGTTAGACCTACTTTTGGAATTGCGGCCAAGAATTTTGTCTGATTCATTTTGGAGAGTTCCAGTTGCTGTCTTCAAGTTCACTAGTCTTTTCTTCTGCAGTGTCTAATCTGCTATCCAGTATATGATTCCTCTCAGATTTTGAGGTTGTCCTCTTTAAAAGTTCAATGTGAGCCTTATTAATATATTCCATATTGCTATCACTTGACGTATTCATTCTTTATCTAGTTTCTTGAACATACAGAATGCAGTTATAGTAACTTTTAATGATCCTTTCTACTAATTCTGTCATCTGTGTCATTTCTGGGTGAGTTTTGATCCATTAATTATTCTACTCTTTATGGGTGAGATTTTTCTGCTTCATTGCATGCTTGGTAATTTTTGATTGGAAGACAGAATTGTACCTTGTTGGGTAACAGAAACTTTTGTATTCCTAAAAATATTCTGGAACTTTGTCACTGGGCATAGTTAAGATACTTGCAGTATTTTGATCCTTTCAGATCTTGCTTTTAAGCTTTGTTAGGTAGGACTAGGGTAGCATTTAATCAGGTTAATTTTTCCCCCATTCAAGCAATACCTTTCTTAATACCTTGCCCCATAAATCAGGAGGCTATTTACCCTGTTGGGAACAGGCACTCTTCTTGGCCCTTTGAGAGTACTAGGCACTGTTTCCAGTGGTTTTTCTCCTGACTGTGGGTAGTTTCCTCATATGCATGCACCGGTCAATATTCAACTGGATACTTTATCTGCAGGTCTTCAGGGTTTTCTATATGCAGTACTGTCTTCACTGTGCTCTGTGATTTTAGCCACTTTTGGTTTCCTGCACTTCTCTGTCCATATTCTCTGTCCAGCGGTCTCTTCTTGAGTTTCCCCTTCCTGACCTGAAAGTTGGTAAATACTTTCTCCAGGTAGTAATATGATGGGGTGATTTCAAAGCTCAGTTTATTTGTTTCCCTTCCCTCAGGGATCATTGTTCTTTGTTGCTGGGTATCCAGTATTTTAAGAGCTATTGTTCATATTTGTTGTCTACTTTTATAGTACTTTTCAGGTAGGAGGATAAGCTTGGTTCTTGCTACTCCATGTTAACCTGAAGCTGCTTCAAGTCCTATTTTAGTATTTATTTCCTCATTTATGTTCATTAGCCTGAAGAAGTCAAGGTACTGTTAGATAATTGCTAAATAAAGAATTTAACTAAATGTGCACACCTAACATAGAGAGTTAGGTCTGTGAAATCTGTGTTGAGCGAATGTGTTAGGAAGTATTTTCACGATGTAAATTAGTATTGTTGGCTTTTTGTTTTTGAAAACTTTCATCCATTTGAAAATACTTAAACTAAATGTTGTGTGGTTTAAATTCAGTTGTGAATTTGTGAGAATTCAAAATAATGGCTCTTTCTTCTCCTTATTCCCAGTCTGACATTCTTAAAAACAGCCACTCTGTGTGGCGGGGGAGGAGGGCAAAGACTTGTGACATGCATGAAATTTTAGCCATTGCACAAAATGATAGGGTTTAGAAGATGTAAATAGCGTGGTTTGGACAAAGCCACCTACTTATTCCTATTTGTAAGAAACCAGGATTCTTAACTTGATCTTAAGTGTCATTTTGCTTTCACTAACCTCTCAGCATCTACAATGGAAGAGGGTGTGCATGTGCTGCATTTTTAATGATTTTTCTTATAGTGCTTCTGAGGTTATTCTATGGTGGAATGCTTTCAAATCTCTCTCTCTCTCTCTCTCTCTCTCACACACACACACCACACACACACACACACACACACACACACACACCTCATGAAAACATAGACATCTTCCAGAGAATTTTCTGATATACTGTTCTTTGAATGTGATGACATTTGTTTATACAGGACGCCAGACACTAGATTCTTTTCTTTGGAGACTGTGTCAGAAACACATTTTCCACATTGGTTTTTCTCAATATGGCATACATATGTATCACTTACATATTTAATGTTTGGGAGGCATGGAGACTGATGAAGAATTCCTGATATGAAGTGCTCTTATCGATCTACTTTAAATATTTAATGTTGAGAAAACATCCTCTTTCCTCCCACTGATTTTCTTTTAATTCTCATCAGCAAACCACGGAGCAGAAATCAGATTGAAGACAAACCCTATAACCTTACCTCTTGTGTCATGTTTTTGCATATTTTTCGGTCCACTCAATATGGTCCCTGTATATTCCATTATATTTTCTTTGCCAATTGGATGGAGAATCTTACTGGACGTGTGGCAAATAATTTAGAGCCCCAAAAGATGTGAGTTATGTCTGTATGGGGTTTCTGAATTAAATTTTTAAAATTGATTAAAAAAACATCAAAATTAAAAGAAAAACTATATATAACTATATATATATATATATATATATACACACACACACACACACATACATACATACATACATACATACACATTGAAAATGTAACACATAGCAACATTTACTTTTATCTGTCCTCTTGTAAAGTGTAGTACTTACAATTGTTGTCATTATTGACCACTAGCCAAATCATATGGACACTGTTAGGTGCCTCAGCTGCCTGACCTCTAGGCCTAACGACAACCTACAGGATAGGTACTGATCCCCGTGGGAGACGTGAGGAAATTGACTCAGTGGTGTAAGTGATTTATCCCCGATCACATCCCTCATAAGAAACAGAGCTGATGTCAGGCTAAGTTTCACTATCCTAAGAAATGTAGCCTCATATCCTATATTTGTTAACAGCAGTGATTGTCATTGGTAGATTAAAAAATCAGAATGTTAACTAAATACTTCCAAAATAAAATACTTCTTAAGAAACCTTTATTGAGAGCCAAGCGTGTACCATATCCTGCTGTGGAGATGATGAGTTCCAAAAATGAGCAAAACCCACTAGTCTGCCCTGAGGAGATAGACTGCAGGCAACAGTTACGCAGTGGTATGCCAGCCTTGTTTCTGAAGGGTGCGGACACATAATGTCTAGAGTGCACGGAGAGGGGGTGATCTGAAATCTTTGGGGAAGTGCAGTGGGGAGAGTGTCCTCAGAGGCTTCCAGGAAGGAATGATGCCACAGTGGAGCCCTGAAGGAGAAGTAGGAGGTGATGACTTGGACTATCTCTGGCAAAAGTTAACTTCAGGCTAGGGACCTGCCCTTTGTTTGCTGTAGATGGGCTAAGCCAGGCCCATTTACGAATCAGGATACCCACATACTTAGGACCTATTCCTTCTATGTATTAAACTTGCCATTATACATATTTGCCACCTGCTGCCAAGTATACCATATTGGTTTATGTCTTATATCTTGAGCACATATTCTATAAAAAAAACCTTGTACTGGAAGTTGTGTGGGACACAAAAATGAATGTATTTCAAACTTTAAGATCCTCTCATGTAGTAACGTAGATAAGAACTATGTTCAGATGTTTATGAAAAAAAGGGAGCATGCAGAAAGGAACAGACAAGTGAATGCCACACTGACAAGGGAATGATGACTTCCAGCTAAGGAATTCATGATAGGATCCACCCGTCTGTCCGTCCATCCATCCATCCATCCATCCATCCATCCATCCATCCATCCATCCTTCCTTCCATCCATCCATCCATCCATCCATCCTTCCTTCCTTCCTTCCTTCCTTCCTTCCTTCCTTCCTTCCTTCCTTCCATCCATCCATCCATCCATCCATCCATCCATCCATCCATCCTTCCTTCCTTCCATCCATCCATCCTTCCTTCCTTCCTTCCTTCCTTCCTTCCTTCCTTCCATCCATCCATCCATCCATCCATCCTTCCTTCCTTCCTTCCTTCCATCCATCCATCCATCCTTCCTTCCTTCCTTCCTTCCTTCCTTCCTTCCTTCCTTCCTTCCATCCATCCATCCATCCATCCATCCATCCGTCCATCCAACCAACATATACAGAGCATTTATTGTGTACCAGGCTTTATGGGACAGCTGACACATGATCTGGATCTTATGTCTAGATAGGTTCTGGTAGAGCATGATGGAGGTGATAAGGAAAGTCTGTCTGTCAAGCAGAGCTCATGTACTGAGCAAAGACGTAAAGATGGAAAACAGTGGTCACACTTGAGAATAATGACTAAGCCATCTTTCCTACAACTCAGGTGATTGGAGTCGATGTATTAGAAGGTTAAATTGGATGGACAGAGAAGGACCAGATTCCTGAGGGTCATAAATTGCAGTCCAGGGAATTGGAACTTGGTAGGAGATGAGGAGTCACTGAAAGATTTTAAGCAGGAGATCATTAAGATTATAGCTAGTGCTTTAGGAAACTCCTTGTGGCAGCCCTGGTATGTGGTTAAGTCAGTGGGGGAAGCACCTGGAGACAGGGAAACCCTCTGTCACTGAACTTGATTACTCCATTCCATTTGCCTAAGACTTGACTCCACAGCTTTTGAGGCACTGGTCACTCCTCTGTTCTTCGTGACAGCTTTCTTCCAGCTGGTGGGCTTCGTGGCCTCTTGCATAACCTCCCTTGGGAGTCACTTTGGCCTCTAGTCAGTCCCACATTCCGTCCCAGTCCTGCAAAGGCTTTGCCTCTAGGGATAGTTTTAGTTCATTAAGATTATGACTGGAAACCACTCTATTTAAATTATATGTACACACGGAAAGCATTATTCTTTAGCAAATGCAAGTTATGGGACCATTAGTTACGGTATTTGTGGTGCTGCTATTAGAACATTGATGTGAAATGTCACCATCATTATAACATTGTTACTATGGAAAAATAAAATTTGATTTACATTATTTTTAACTTACAGGGATTTCCCAGGACTGCATCCAGCCCCGAGTTAACATCCTGTTTGTCTTTCGATGATATACATGTCTGCTTGTCTTCCTTCTAGCTGCCCCCTTCAGTCCAGCCTTATGAGGCACTCTGCCTGCAAGATAGTTTGATTTAGATGCACTCATCGGTCTCTAATGCAAATTAAATATGGAGTGTACTCAGGGCATGCAAATTGAGTTTCATATTTGCTTAAATTAAACATGAAGGCAACACTGGCTTCAGCTGACCTTTCCAGTCTTACAGTTCTCAATTCCTGTATGCAAAACTATGAAGTACTAGCCAAGTTGACTCCGCCCTGCCACTTACTCTTTCTCATCTTTAGACTGTTGGTTCATTGTTCCACCTCCCCAGGTTGCCTTCTCCTCTAATCTCTGCCTTTAAAGTCCTTCTAAGTCTTTCATGTCCATGTCTAATATCACTCTCCTTCATTCAGCCATCCATGATTACTCCAACCACAAATACATTTTTACCTCTTCTGGATTATTCTTGTAGCACTGTCACAGACCAAGAGTTGGGGCATTGAGTGGGATGTACCTGGTCCCAAAACCAACTTACTTACAATGTGTGTGACCCTGGATCAGTACCTAACCACTCTAAACCTCATTTAGAAAATGGGAGTAATACTACTCACCTACTAGGATTGTTTTGATGATTAAATGAGATACTGTATGCAAAAAGCTAACCATAGGGTTATCTGTCACATGGTATGTGTCCAGAACACGTTAGCAATTTTTATGTTTTTCTTCTCCTGGAATAAGTTTTGAGGTCAAGCATTGTATCTTATTTATCTTTGTGAGCTCTTCCCCAAAGCCTGCCTCTAAAAGAGCCTATCATACCTCTTGGAATATAGCAAATAATCCATAAATATTTCCTTGAGGAAGGAACTAGGTATGTTTTTTTAAATTGCAGAATTCTCCCCCAAAAGAGGATTTTATGAAAAAAGTGATCTTAGGTTCTGGTTTGCCAGTGCAAGCCCTAGTACTAGTATTGGTAGCGCCCCTTTTTGCTCTGAAAAGAGCAATGTTTTGGATAATAAATTTTATGGGTACCCTATTTATGGGATATTTGCAGTTTTGAATTGTTCATGGTACATTTCCAATTATATTGTCATTTATATTTTATGTAGATGTGCTGTTTCTTAAAAGAGATTGTAAGCTGTTAGAGCACACAAATCACTGTGTATCTTATTTCCTCAAAATCCACTGAGTGCATTGGGAGTACCGATAGGACAGTGAGACCAGGGCATACCTACAGGGCAGTGACCTAAAGACACTTGCTGGCCTTTGGCGACCCATGTAATTATCCCTCTGCTTACAGCACACCTTCCTATTCAGTTACCTGGTGTATATTTTGCATATGGTTCTTCTTAAAGGGCAGATACCTCACAATCTAGCAAAGTGACATTCTATTGGTATAATGTTAAGGGATTTGTTGAATATGTGTTTCTTGGTTTGTTTTTTGTTTTTTGTTTTTCTGTTTTTTTGGACAAGGCCTGAAATTTTGGTAACTATACCCTGTGGCGTAAAATTTAACGGATAGATATGCCCCATTCACCTTTTTAAAGTCTATTAAAAATAATTATGTAGAATTTTTCTTATGATTCCTTCAGCTTTTCTCCAAGCTGAGGTAAAATGGCCTATTCAGGCACGTGTCCTTATTCGGTTGCCCTATTTTATTTATTTATTTATTTATTTTGAGGGCAGTGTCACTGGACCTCACATGTGGGACCGAACCGGGGCCGCTGGCTTCCCAAGCCAGCGCTTAACCACCGCGCCACTCGGCCGGCCCTGCCCTATTTTATTAAAAGAACGTCAGCTTCGCCCTTCTCTCACTGACCACCTGTGTTAATCAGTTTGGGCAACTATAACAGAAATACCCTAGACTCCTAGCGACATTGAGCTCAGTTCTGGAGGCTGGAGGGACAAGGTCAGGGTGCCCGCATGGTTGAGTTCTTGGTGAAGGCCCTTTTCCTGGTTGACAGATGGCTTCTTCTTCTTGTATCCTCACATGGTAGAGAGACAGATGTACTCTCCTGTCTCTTCTTACAAGGGCACTGATTTCCAGCATGAGAGCCCCACCCTCGTGACCTAATCACCTCCCAAAGACTCCGCCCTCTAGTCCCATCCCACTGGAGTTAGGATTTCACCAATAGGAATTGGGGGACGGGGCACAAACCGTCCATTGACATTCAATTCACATGAAAGCAGAGTATTCATTCTCCCCTTGGTCCTTGGACACTACTCTCCCTCTTGTTTTCACCGTGCTAGCCACACATTTTTATTACCTGACTGGCCCTGAAGGGAGAAGAGTTGTAACCTTGGTATTCTCAAATGTGTCCTGGTGTCAAGCTGGACGAGGAGAATATGAACCTATTGTCCCTCATACCTTCGAATCGCCAACCCCCCATCCCCACCCTGCCTTTGTGGGACAGTCAATGTGCTTCAGTACGATGTGATTTTTATTTTATTTTACTTTTTTGAAATTGAGTGGGGTTGGCCAGGCCACAGTCATGTGGAGTCTTCACTTATAATTATTTCCAAGTCCTTGAAGCTCTTTATCACTAAGGTATGATTGTTTAAGCTATGAGCCAATTATTCCAATTAGAACTTATGCATGTTGGGTAAAAATAAACTGGTATTGTTCTTTCATGGGTAATTAAAGTTTGCACGCGTTCATTGCACTGTATCATTGGAAACTTGCTTGCAAACTTCAGAAAATAATTAAAGGAGATGGTGCAAACAGGTAAAAATAGCTTTTGACATTCATGCTTAAGAGTTCCTTCAGCTTAGAATTGGAAACCTTTGTGAGTTCAGCAAAGGTTTATATGAAAATGAGAGAATTTTGTTCCTTTCCCGGCACTCCCAGCCTCCCATCGCTGAGGACGCAGGTGCATGACGGGATGATATCCCTACATGGAGGCCACCAAAGAGAAGAGGTTTCTTCTCTGTGACTTGGGCAAGGGTACTGTGGCCCTTGAGGAGAAGAAAGGAAGAATGACTTCATTGTTCCATTCTCTTTTTGCTCCGTCCTGATATTTGCTGCACACCTATGGGGTTCAAGGTAATTACTGAGTTTATTTTCAGTATAGGCGTCTGTGCTGTCTTGAGTTTGGGGAGAATATCTTTGTGTTATGTGTGTGTTTGTCTGCACATGCGTTGTAGTTTTTCCCTCAGGGTCGCTTACACATGTGCAAGCTACTGACGTCAGTTGGTTTACAGTTAATCCTAACTATGCTCAAGAAGTGCAGGTGAAGTCTTTATTTTTTTTCCCCTCTTCTTCATCTAATTACATGCCTTGCTTATGCAACTCTCATTATTTCACCAGCATCTGCAGAACCTGTGTCATTTCTCTATTAAAATATAGTCAAAAAAAGAGCAGAAATAAACCTATTTGGAGTGCTTGTGTGGTGAAGCTACTTCCACTACAGTAGAGAGATCCTTTGCTTTGGCACATTGTCTGTAGCATTTCATCACCTGAAACACCCAGGTGATGACGAAACACTGGCATATGCACTTAGTTTCCTGTCAGAGCTTAAAGTTAGACTTGATTGATTTCGTTTAGTAAGAATTGCGTACATTAGCAATCTTGACTTAGGCAAATGTGGACTTTTTCAAAGTAATTTATGTATACAGAGCTTTATATAATGCGTTTAAAAGACCATGCATTCATTCTTGGTGTGCTTAGTGACTTTACTTAAAACAAAAATGTTGTAAGTTTCTTTCCATCCATGCATTTGATTTGTGTTTAATCTCATTTGATTTTAAAACTATTGAGATATTAACGTCAGAGTTTTATGATATAAAATGTAGCTTAGCTTCAGAAACATGACAGGGCTTTACCTCTTAGTATCATAAAAATGTGAAACTCAGGTAGATTGCACAGGTAGACTCTGTCATGTTCTCTCTATCTCTTTTTAGTGTATTGCTAGTGAGTTTGGTCTGTGTTTATAATTCTCCCTTCTCTGTAATATTCTCTATTATGGGGTGATTCTTTTTTGGGGGAAACTGGGCTTTTCTTTGGAAAATTTTCTTTTTTCTCTTGGTAATGTAGTTTTTCATCTTTAGTACAGGTTTCAAGTGTATTATGAAAAGGAAGGCAAGCAGGAAATTAGTGAATTTGAAATGATTTAGATCTAAATACTAGATGTTTTACATTTAGCATTTTTCCTCTTTATCATTGCATGGTCAAGATTTGAGTATACTGGTCAGTCCATCCATAGATCAGAAACCATCTCTGAAGTTTCTAGTGTGAGTGTTGCAGAGGCTGGCAGGCTGTTCACCAAATCTGTGTCCTGTTGTGGGACTCTTAGTAAGACTGCATTTCCCAGTCTCTCCTGCAATCCCATGAGCCACGCGGCTGAGTTCTAGTAAGTGGACTGCAGGCGGAAGTGCTGTCAGCAGCTTCAGTGCCTGACTAATAAAACCCTCCCTTGGGTGACCCTCTATCTTTGCCCCCTTTTCCAGCTTGAGGCAGATAATCATGCTGGCCTTGGAATCCTTGCTGGTGTTGGTGAAGCCAGAATGGTGAAGGAGCCTGGATTCTTCATTACCCTGAGAGGGGAACATTCATCTTTCAGAACATTCATTTTAGACTGCTCTTGTGAATGAGCCATTGTGCATTTTGGATTTTGTTCGTTACAGTAGCTAAGAGTCAATTAGCAAGTACAGATAGAATCCCTGCCTCCAAGGGCCTCCCACTCTAGTCTGAGAGATAAGTACATCAAGTGTGATGAAACATTAGTACAGGTCTGTCCTGGGCGATCACAGAAAAGAACTTGGAAAGCTTCAGGGAGGAGGGACATACTTAGACTTCAAGAAGAATAGGAATAAACCAGGTGCATCCCTAGGTCCATGAAAGATCAAAATCCCAAGTTAGAACTTAAGTCATGACAGAGGCCTGTACTGGGGACAGCTATAAAACTTGACTAAGAAGGGCCATGGATTTAACATTTATATCTTCCAATGAATGATCTAGGGATTTTCATTTTAATATTTTACACACACACACACACACACACACACACACACACACACACACATTCATTTAGTTCTTAAAATAATTAAGAAAGATAGCAAGGCAGGAATTATGATGTCAATTTTATAAAGGGGGATTCCAAAGCCCATTAATTTTTAAAAAATTTTTATTGAATTTATTGGGGTGATATTGGGTAATAAAATTATGTAGGTTTACAGTATATAATTCTATAATACATCACATATATTGCATTGTGTGTTCACCACCCAGAGTCAGTTCTCCTTCCTTTACCATATATTTGTTCCCCTTTTCCCTCTTCTACCATCCCCTGCCCCCTTACCCTCTGATAACCACTAAACTGTTGTCTGAAAGCAACAAATGAAGAAGACAAAAAAAACAAACGAAAACTCAGACATAGCCTATTAGTTTTAAGTGATTTACCCAAGAATCCATAAACAGAGAGCTGAATTAGTATGCTCATTGAGAGGTGCCTGGAGTCAGTGGAAATATAGGGGCTCCAGAGTAAAAGAGAGTTAGCTTAGAATCCTGTCCCTGGCATTTACTCTATGTGTGCCCTTTGGTCTTCTCTAACCTTCTCAACAGTAAAACCGTTTTGTTTCAGGACGGCCAAGTGGCGCGGTGGTTAAGTGCTGGCTTGGGACAGCGGCCCCAGTTCGGATCCCATATATAAGGGCCAGTGACACTGCCCTCTAAAACAAAACAAAACAAAAAACAAACAAAAAAATTTATGTTTCAGTGTTATCGTAAGAATTCAATAAGTAAAGTACTTTAAAGTGTACTAGTATTTGCTTTAATCTGACGTTCTTTACATGTTATCATAGTACCTCTTATCTACAGCTGTGCTTCTCTGTACCCCTTGTTCCCACTTTTTATGATCATGGCTACTGCCTAGACCTCATACCTGGTGAGGTCTCGGGGATATCTCCCTGCCTTCTGATGCATGAGCCATGCCGGCCCCCCTTCCCGGGGCAGATTCTTCTAAGGGCATGGTGTTCTCCATGCCACCCAGTGAGGGGGTTCCTGCCAGCCTCTCTTTGTCCAAATGGTAGAGGTTTCCAGTCTTAGTAACCAATTATATGTAACCAGTCTTTGTAAGCATTATTTACTTATTAACATCAAGAAGCAGCAAAGCCTAAGATACAGTTACGATGTCTCTCAAGCTATTGTCTGGTATAGGTCACAATTCCTGTGCCATTTGGAGTGCCCTCAATTAGCTCAGGGAGAAAGACTCAATATCAAAACATAAGATTATTTCTAGTTTTAGGAAAGAGAACCTGTTCTTTAGATTCTTCCCACAGACATTAAAACTTTCCATGCATTTTGGGGGATTCCTCCACCTAAATCTCCCAAATTCTTTCTTCCCTTAACATCTTCAGAATATGAAAAGGAAGCCATTTATAAGATTTTTATCATCTGGTTAAAAATTTTAATCTCAACACATTAAAATTTTTCTCATCAAATAGACACTTATCACTCTAAGAACAAAATGTGTTCCTTTATAAGTTTTCAGACGTAGATGTACTCATTATGACCTTCCTTGTCTCAAAGCGCATTGGGTATTTATAAAAATGAAGGGCAAGTGCTTTGAAACTTGAGGTGATTTGCTTGGAAAGGAGTCAAATGTCTAATAGAGAAGAATAAATCAAGTGAAGATGCCATCTGGTCGTTCAAGACCCACCTTGTTAAACTTGAATTCTGCACTTGGCGTAGTAGAGGCGAGGTGCTTAATAAGTGCTAATAATGACTAATATTGTATTGTGGATGTTAATTGAATGTTGATAAGTATCTAAAAATTACAGTAATAGAGACACACTTCAGCAGCTATTATAAATGTGGTGATGCTCTCTCTCCTAGGTTTGATGCCTCAAATATTCATGAGCAACTAAGACAGTGTTTTCACACCAGTCAAGTGCAGACATTTTCAATGTTTTTTGCTGCCACCCAACTGTGCTGCAACCCAGATGTTAAGTCTGAAGTAAAAGGAAAGTATTTGCAGCTTCATCGCGTTTCTGGGAAAGTTCTTAGGCCACACTAAGGGTTTTCAGTATACTGGAGGGGAAAATAGCCATTTGAACCTGCATTTGAATACAATCTGTTATTCATTGGATTTTCATGAACAAGGAAGGCAAATTTCAAGCTAGCCAATGGTGCTAGGCCCCTGTCAGGGGCTTGGTGTTGATGTATTGTTCCTTGCTAGCCTGCAAAGGGGCTGTTTTTCTACCACTAACTGGATCTTCACCCAGAGGCTTTCCTGCTTTCTGATGACACTAGTTTGCTACTTTACCACCTTGAACTTTAATTACAGTTTTGGGGCGCATTATAAAAGTTAGTTGACAGAACTCTGATATTTGGAACTTTAATAATGTTTGTGTGTGGGGGGGAATAATTTTACCAAGAGTTAATATTCCAAATAATTTGATGATCTTGAAGCTACCTCCTAGTGACCAGAAATTCACTAATTTTTAGTCAGTGTTTTATAGGATCAAAGGAAGCAATGAAGAGATATGAATGTCCAATTTTTCCAAGAAAAGATGATGCCTGATGTTCTCTCTCCCTCTTTCTTAGTGTGATAGCACCTAACAGAGGAAATGGCTGTCCCTGAAGTTGACAACCTTCATATTCCCATTGGTCCTCCAGGGATATTGGGTTGTACTGGGAGCATGAATGGCTTTTCTGCTGACAAGCCAAGAATGAGTTTACATTTTATGGCGATTTGTTCTGTCATTGTGTGTGTGTGTGTGTGCACGTGTGTGTGTACACACACACACATATTATATATGTATACATAGATGTATATATATATATAATATATATGAAATTAGTTCAACATTGATATTCTATTTAATAATTTTTATTTTATGACAGACAATAAAAAAAGTTTGCCTTTTTAATATTTTCATGCTTTGAATTATATCTGAACTGAGGTGAAATCTACAGACATATACACACATATTCACATTTCCTGGATTACAGGCAAAATGAAATAACCACTTTCAACTAATTTGATACACTTGGTCTTATAGTCAAATAATAAGTCAAGCACCTATTTTTGTAAATATAATGTTTGCCTATTTTTACAGCTGCTAGAAATTTAACTACTGGTATATATTATAAAAAGAATGCCAAAGCTTTGTATTTATAAGTGCCAGACATTGTCCTGAATGATTTACATGTGGTATCTCATTTAATAGTCATAACAAACTTCTGGCAAAAGAACTATTATTTTCCCCATTTTATGATGAGGAAACACATGTTAGGAGCATTAGAAATTTAATTAAGCTCTCATAGCTGGTGAACAGTGCGTGAGAACTGAGACCCATTTCTATGGGTCCATGTACTCCATCATCTCGACACTATCTTCCTGGGGTCACCCTTGACCCTGAGCAGTCAAGAGCAGAATTATTTCTCATTTTGAGAGAGTAAGTTCGGCAGAAAATTGCAACCCAGGTGAAAAACTGTACAACCTTCCTATTGCTTGGCTTCTTCATGCTTTCCTCATGGGCATGCCGGTAATTCTAGCAAGTGAGAAATACCAACCAAGGTGTCTTAGCCATAACATTTGTATAATGCCTTTGATAACAGGGAACAGAGAACCTGACCCCAACTCTCCAAAGCAAAAACAGAAACATTTTTGGCTTATGAACCTCAACAGTCCAGGGGTAGACGCTTTCAGGCTCGGCTTGATCCAGAGACATGTGAAGCTTCAGGATCTGGTTTCTTTGTGAGGATCCTTTTGGCTCTGTCCCCTCTGTGGATCACATTTGTCATTAGGCTGGCTTCTTTCATGGTAGTAGCAGTGACAAGGGATTCCTGACTTCCTCTCCTCACCACATAAATCAAAGGAAGAGAGAATTTCTTGTGGCTGCTCAGAATGAATGTCTTTCTTTGTGTTTGACAGTCACCTCGTGTTGTTCCCGAGAAGCTGAATGCAGTTATCTCTAATACTCTTCTTGACATCAAATCACTACATTGGGATGGGATCAAAGGGAAAAATTTTCAGATATATAAGAACATACTATTTGGATACACCAAGCACATATGTATACAATGGAAAACTGTTATTCAAGAAGACTAATCCTTTGTTTATAATTTTGGATGACACTATCTCCATTTACTATCTAAACCCTCCATCAGGCGCCACTGATCTCACAGATTCATTGCACAAAGATGCCGCTATGAAATACATCTTTACTGTACTAAGTCACAAACATGACTGATGATAGGTTACAGTAGAGGAGAAGATATGGAAGCGATGAGTCATGATACTTAAGTTAACTGTTAGATATTTGAAAATTTGTGTGCAATGAATCTGTGAGTTCAGTTGCGCCTGACGGAGGGTTAAAATATTTACTGTCTCCTTAAAGAAAGTATTTCAGATTTACAACTTTTGATGAGTATTTCCTTTGTTCCATGTAGGTTGTGAAACCACTTAGAACTAATTATTTTTTAAGAACTAATTATTTTAATTCAATTTGGATTTACTTGTGTAGATCAAGTTTAATTAATCCCTAAAAAATAAAAAATAGGGGCGGCAGAGTGGCGCGGTGGTTGAATGCTGGCTTGGGAAGCCAGCGGCCCCGGTTCGGGTCCCACATATGAGGGCCAGTGACACTGCCCTAAAAAAATAAATAAATAAATAAAATACAATAAAAATTACCATCCGGAACTATTTTGCTTTCTAACACTATTTTTATCTCATAGAAATTAAGCCAAATAGCAACATAGTCATTTAATTTTTCTTTGAGATGGTCCTGTCACAGAAAATAAGCTGACAATATGAAAATCGTCCATTTATAGTAATCCCTTGGTGAGGAGGTAGTGGTTATAAAAATTTTCTATATGCTGTGCTTATATTTTTTTGTTCTGAGCACTATGTCCAAATTGTTTCTTTTCTCTTGCTTTTTTTTTTCCTTATGAATAAGGAGCTCCAGCCTCTTCCCCTTTTCTCCACGAGGAGAAAAGAAAAGGTCTATTTTATGTAACAAGTCATGGCAGAAGGTAATGAAGTAAGGGTTCCCACAGGCTTATTTATCAGACTGTTTCTGCCCTCCTATGCCCTTATCTCCAGTTTTTGAAAGATGGATTATATTGTTTGAAGAGAAGGGACCATACAAGTCAAAAGGGCTATGATCAAAATATAGAAAGACATGAAGAGTGAATGTGCCATATGTCTTCAAGGGCAGAGCCCTGTCATTTTTATGGACTTGGGTATCACTAAGCGAATGTGAATATTTAAGGGTTTTTAAGGGTATTAATGATTTCCCTGCCCTACAATTAATAAAACTAGTTATCTTGGTTATCTAGTTATCCCCCCTCCCATTTACCAAACTAAAGCCTAATGTCTAATGTAGAATGTGCCAGGCACAGCTGAAATAATGCCCTTCTTAGCTTCTGGGTTGGATCTCTTGTAATGTCCACAATCGATGATCAGTAATAAACCTGCCTAAATCTGCTCCATCTTCCCATTGCAGTTTAGCAGGACTTGCATGGCTGGAGTCCTTCCCAGCCTTTCTGGGTTCTTTGTCAGTGGAAACTCACTATTGAGTGGATGCTAAAGTATTTCTATTTAATGAATAAAATGGATATAAGTTTCTGCTGTTAGATATGTGCAGAAGAAGGTTTGGGCTTACCTTGATTAACGATAAAATAGCCACATCCCTCTATTGTGTACAAGCTTTCCAATTGGTTATTATGTTTGACAAGTCATCTCAATTTTTGGCTCACCAGTAGAGTGGTATAAAAGTGGGGCCAACACTTTATTATTCTCAATCTACATATGAGTAAATGCAAACCCAGAGAAAGTAAGGGAACCCTCAAGGTCAGTCCATGGCAGAGGTGATCTTAAACCTATATGTCCTGCCCACGGATCCCACACTTGCTTTCTTAAGTGGTGTACAGGATCCACTGTGGTCCATGGAAATAGCCTTGTGTTTGGGAGACGGGAGGCCAGGGAACTCCTCGCTGATTGTGTAATCTTTGAGAGATTGCTTTGACAATTGCTTCACCTTCCTGAGCCTCAATTTCCTCATGCTTCTCTTACATTGAAAGGGTATTATTAAGCTGAAACGATAAGCTTTGATAATAAAATAATGCACATGCGCAAGGCATTATTAAAACATTTTCTTCTCTTCATTGTAGTGCTAGTTATCGATTAAAAGAAATAATTTGCTTGTTCAAATAATTTACACCCATGTTAAAAGCAGATAGCAGATGCTACAATAAAATTAATTCTGGCACCTTGTCCATGGCCCTTAATGAAATCAGAGCAAGCCTGATAAATTAGACAATATGATACTACATTTAATTTTGTAATCTTCTCTGCATTTTTATTTGCTTAATTGTTTTTGCTTATTTTTCTTTATTTTTGTTGGTTATGATGAGAAGCTGTGCTAATTAAGAATTCTTAATAAGATTTTGAAAGCAAATTTGTTTCCTGTCAGTGATCTATCAGGGACAATAAAAATGAGATTCCAAATAACATCAGTAAATGTGGAGTCGATGAATATTGTGTAAATTAAGACCATTTGTGGGCCTGGAGATTTTAGCAAATTGCTTACAAAGCTGAAACAAAGGCATATTTATTTATTTATCATACTTTTTTTCAAGGTGAGTTATTTCTGGTTGCATTGTTTAAATTGTGTTCATCAAATTATGCACATCGGTGTGAAGAACACAGAAATTAAACCAATATGCCCTTATTGGATATTGGGCAATGTTGACTGAAACCCAAATTATGAATCCCTAACACACATTCTCGAGCATTTGAATCTATTTGAAAACAAAGATCAAGTTAAATCACATATAACTGGTTAATCCAAATGGCACTGAACATGGTTTTTAGACTCTAATTCATTGTTTAAAATGTTAGGAACATTTAGGGTAGCTGATGCTTATACCTTAAAAGTAGAGGTTGATTGGAGACTTGAAATGCTTTCTGATCAAATGGATTTTAAACTTGTTAAAGTATATGTGTCCAAATCTGATTTTATACCCTATAGATGTTCAACCAATAACACTATTCACCCAACCCCTTGAGTACACTGCACAGGATTTGCGTGTAGGATCTGCCAGTGTAAGTTATCTGTGTCCAAGAATATGTCAGATGCATTTACCATGTCTGCTGCTGAGCCTTGACAGTAGCTGGAAATTTGACCATGTCTCAAAGATAATGTAATTTGACCATATTATTTCCATATCATTCATATGCAATTCCTTAGAGAAAGAAAAATAATTACTGTTTCTCTTGAGTTGTATTATATGTACCTTTTCTGTTGTATTTATGAAATCCTTTCTTTTCTTAGCATCGATACAGTTGAAGGCTGAAGGAAAATACAAACATTTGGGGGGTTTCCACAGTTTCCACTTTTTGTGTACATGGAACCAATTAGTTTTCACAGTTGTGCTGCCCAAACACTATTGAAATATATAAGTAGACTCAATTTTGGAAACAGTTCCCAGCTACGTTTATTATGTCTTTTTTAACAGACCCCATTATTGAGGTGTGTGTGCGCACATATGAGTTAAGTATGAGTATGATGGGGAACAAAATTAGGACTAGTACTTGAAGCTAGAAATGATGTCCGTGATCAGAATGCATTCCAAAAAGGCCTAGATACTTCCCAGAGGAAGGCCCCAAATTAAGACCTTAGCTATCCAGATACCAACCTAATGGGGGACTCTTAATAGGCTTCAATTGTGGTATCTATAAAGCCAGTTTTTCAGTAAGAATAAAATTTTTCTTGATCCTGACACCAGATAGATTTCTCCCATGGGTCTTCACTTTAAATAGACAGTCAAGCCGGCCGAGTGGCACGGTAGTTAAGTGCTGGCTTGGGAAGCCAGCAGCCCCTGTTCGGTCCCACATATGAGGCCCAGTGACACTGCCCTCAAAACAAAACAAAACAAAACAAACAAACAAACAAACAAAAAATTGTAAGAAAAAAAGTATAATATTTATAGGGCCAGCCGAGTGGCACGGTGGTTAAGTGCTGGCTTAAGAAGCCAGTGGCCCCGGTTCAGTCCCACATATGAGGGCCAGTGACACTACCCTCAAAAAATAAATAAATAAATAAATAAATAAATAAATAAATAAATAAATAAATATAAATAAATAGACAGTCAAAAATTGTAAACCACAGGGCTCCTTTTAATGCTAAGCAAAACTAGAATAGATACCTTGCCTTGTCCATAGAAGCAAGCAATGCATATTTTGGTAACCATTGAATTGGGGTGGGAAACATGGCATAAAATCATCATCAATTTCCTTTGATAAATTATTGACTAAAACACTGGGAAAAAAAATCACCTCTCTCACTAATGACATCATAAAATGTGCATATTTGAGCCACCAATAAATATTTCCTAAATATTGATAGAATGAAGCATGACAGTTGCAGTGTTCTCCTTCAGGTAGTAATATAGAATTAGGAGATATGGTATCATTAATTATTGTATTCTCATCCTCACAGGCATCCCCCTTCCCCATTATCTTTTTTTTTAAACTATTTATTTATTTATTTATTTATTTATTTATTTATTTATTTATTTATTTTTTGAGGGCAGTGTCACTGGCCCTCATATGCAGGACCCAAACCGAGGCCGCTGGCTTCCCAAGCCAGAGCCCAACCACCGCGCCACTTAGCTGGCCCCCCACTATCTTTTAAAAATCAGTTTATTGAGTACCTATTATAACAGGAATCCTGGTTACAACAACCATGATTGGGAGAAATTCTTGTTTTCATTTTCTGAGTGAAGAAAAAAAGCATCAAAAATGTTAAATAAATTGTCCAAGATTACACAGCCACCAGGTATTAGAACTAATGCAGGAGTATGGATTTCCTGACTCAAAATCCAATACTCTTTTCACTGCACCTATTCTTCCTCATCCCAAAGATTTTATGTCCTTTTGTAAAACTGTATTAAATTATTGTATTAGTCTGCTCTGTCTACCATAACAAAATGCCACAGCCTAGTGGCATAACAGAAAGTTATTTCTCTCACATTCCTGAGGTGAGAAGTCCAAGATCCCGTATCGGCAAAATAGGTTCATCCTGAGGCCTCTTCTCTTGGCTTGTAGGCAGCCACCATCTCACTATGCTCACACAGCCTGTTCCTTGTGTGCATGCAGAGAGAGAAGTGAGAGGGAGCTGTCTGATAATCTTTATTATAAGAACACAGATCCGATGGGATCAGTGCCCCACCCTTATGATCTTATTTAACCCTAATTACATCCTTAGAAGCCCCACCTCCAAATATAGCCACCATGGGGGCTAGGGCATCAGCATATGAATTTTAGGAAAACACAAACACTCAGTCCATAACAGTTACCAATTATGAGAAAATTCCATGTAGAAGAATGCAATCAGGCACTTCTCCTTCATTCCTGTGCCTGGGGTGTGCATGATGATCTCAGCCTAACTCAAGGGCTTACATGAGTACCAGGGAAGTCTGGAGTGAGCCAGTTATCCAGTGCAGTTGCCTGAAACACTAGGTTGGCTCTGTAGCCTGGTACCATTTGAAATGGGAGTCATCAAAGCCCAGGCTAAATCTCTGAGGGCAATAATAACCATAATAACAACAACAATAATGCTATTGTTATGTGTTAGACACCCTACTAAGTGTTTGGCGTTCATTGAATTTAATGTGTCATTGAATTCTCACAACTGAAGGAGGTTGGTAGGTGATAATTGATATTGTTACTTCCTTTATGCTAACATTTTTATGTCCACATAGCTAGCAAATGCTTGATCCATGATTTGTTTGAACTAGACAGTCTGACTCCAATGCCCTAAATATTACCCCATTCCACCCTTCTTAGCAAGTAGACCAGCATCTTCATAGTCATTGAAGTAAATGTACTCTGAGACTGCAAAATGTAGGAATACTCATGAGCAACCCCACAGGGTGACTGTTTATATCTCAAGGGTCATTATCAGCGTTGCCCTACTTGTCTTCAGTATCACTTAGGAGAGAGGCAGTTTGTGGCTGTGTTGCCTCAGTTCTAATCCAGGAGTCACCTTTCTTTGCCCCTGGTTTTCAATGATCTTCACATTTATATGTTTGGGATAAGTATACATAGAATTAGCATTAAATGTCACAGGTCTTTAGCAATTAAAATGATCATTCCAATCAATAAGGAGGCAGGAAAGATGGAGTGCTTTTGAGTTCCCCTTTCTTTCCCCCTTTTCCGAGAGTTTCTTCTACTGATTATCTTATCACTTGCATCTTTTCCCCCTTAACTTCAAGTCTTCTCAGTCTTAAAACAAACTTCCTTTCAATTTGGATTCTTTTTCAGGCTCCACATTTACAGAAGTTTGCTCAAAAAGGAATGGAAAGGGATGAGATGCAAGTGTGATTTTTTTTTTTTTGAAGGCAGTGTCACTGGCCCTCATATGTGGGAACCGAACCGGGGCCACTGGCTTCCCAAGCCAGTTAACCACCGTGCCACTCGGCCGGCCCCTCAAGTGTGAACTTTCTAAAGTGTCTCTGTGATTGTGGCAGCCTTCTCCAGGGAACATGTGATGGCTCTCATTGTCTACCAGACAAAGTTCCTTTACCATCTGCTACCACCTTTCCTTTCAGCCCTAACTCCCATTACCTCAGTATGCTGAGTGTTCTAGTCACACAGACTAATTCTTCAACATCCCTTGCTTTTCTTTATTGCACAATGATATGCTCATATTAAACGCTTTCCCTCTGCATTGCTACTTGCCAAATCCTAGCCTTCTTTCAAGACCTAAGATAGTGTTTGTTAAATGCAGCATTCCCAAGCAGTCTCCTGTTTTTCTTGTTTTTCTACTCCCACAGTACCATTTTGTGCCTCTATTGCTTTCACAACTTGTTGTTTATATGGATTTTCCACCCACTAGACAGAAAGCTCTTAGAAGGCAGGAATTGTGTTTTATCTTTGAATTCTATATGTGTACATTATTCTTAATTCATAGTTGGTAAAGTGTCATTGAAATTGACTTAAATTATACGTGTATATATTTATATTTAATTATATATAAATTTATATACAGAGGGTGCCAAACAAATGTATACACATTTTAAGAAAGGAAAAAACTGTATTAAAATTATACAATGAACGACGCTAACATTCATTTGATTAACGCCATCTTTTGAGTGAACATCATACTACACATTGCTCATAACTCAATTGAACTTCAAAAAAGTAATACATAGATTATAAAATGTATATATATATATATATATATTTGGATATATGGTAAATGAGACAATATATCTGGATTCTAACTCAAATATAAAAGTTTCAGTGCAATAATATTTCATTTCATTACATTAGTATATAAGATTTGGGAAAAAAGTGTCATTTGATTGAGTGAATGGGCCGGTAGACGGAATTCTGGGATTGTTTGGCAGATTTTGACCAATAGGATCCTAGGAACACCTGCCTGTTGAAACTTGAGTAGTTTTCTAGCCGTAAACTTTGTAGGCAATGATATATTTCAACATAAGGCTGAAAATATAAATGCCATTCAGTTTATCAAAGTGCCAGGAGAGTACCTGAATAAGCACAAAGCATAGGTAATTATAAAGCTTTATTCGTTACTTCATTTGGGTAAAGCATGGCTTCCATTTGAACCGTCTACCTCTGTTGAGTCTTACCTGGTTGTTCAAGCTCTTTTTGACCATATGCTTCCTTGAGTTCTAGCAATAACTGATGTTCCGGTGATTTGCAGTATGCTAACTTTATGTCCATTTCTAAAGTCTTGAGGGATAGTACCCCGTTATTTGTTTACTCTATTTTCCTCACCAATCCTGGGACAGTGTTGATTCAAGATTTGTTCTTTGATTTACAGAGGTTGTATACCTCTTCATTGGCACACGAATCAATTCCTCCACTCTGTCAAAATTTTCAAGAAAGGAGATAGAATTGATGATTTCAGCAGCTGTTATTAGAGCGCAGTTGGGCCCATTTGATTAGGTTATATGGTATGTCATAGGCTTTGCCTTGATTTCTTTTTGAGGGATCTTTGTTGTATGTAGACCTAATGTAGGGAGACGGAAGACAATTTTTTTTCATCACATCTGAAAATCACTTGCAGCGTGAAATATGGAATGCAAGTCAAGTTTTCAGCTGGGCTTCTGTTGCTTTGGTATGATTTACGTTGATGTGGGAGGCTCTTCTTCCCTAAGAGATGGTTTTTCCTTCAGGCAAGGTAAACCTGTTTTATGTATTCTTACGAATATAATGCATATTTGATTTCTCCACTTTCTTTGTTTACATAATCCAAAGTGAACTTCTTTTATGCTAATTTTGGCATATCCGGGAGTAAAAGGAAAGTTGGAGAAAGCATCATGATCTTGTTTACATATACTTGTGGCAACCAAACAGTAAACATAAGCACTAAAAGATAAAACTTGAGAAAACAATACATTGGAGTTATGACTTTGTTATGCCATATTTCTCATTTGAGTAGCATTCAGAAAGTCTTCCTTTGGCTTTGTCCTCCAAATACAATAGTTAAAGAGTAGATGTTTAAGATAGCTTGGCAAGAAGTAGTTATGTACCTGCCATAATAACATTAAGGCATGGAATAGAGGGAACTGAAAGGAAGGAAAGAAAAATAAAAAACAGGAATGTAGAAATAAAAATGTAGCACAAATGAGAAAACAAAAAAGATTTTTAATTATACAAAACATCTAATTGGCCTTGCCCTTTTGCAAAAACTAGGCAACCTACGCTGTTCCAAAGAACTAGTGCCTGCTGAGATGCAGTTACCATATCTTCAGAGGTCTCCATGGTGAAATCTTGATATAAACCAAAGGGCTTACCCTCATTGACTCTCAGTGAAGGAGTTGCCCTTGCTTTGGGGAAGATGATCTCATGTCTTGACTTAAAATATTTACTTTAAAAAGTTTTTTAGGGCCAGCCGAGTGGCGCGGTGGTTAAGCACTGGCTTGGGAAGCCAGCAGTCCCGGTTCGGATCCCACATATGAGGGCCAGTGACACTGCACTCAAAAAAAAAAAAAAAAAGAAAAAAGTTTTTCATTACAACAGCATAAGAAGCTTGATAACGGAAAATAGCTTATGCTGAGAAGTGATTGAGAATTAAATAATTATTTTTGTTTTGGATATTAAATAATGTACCACTTGTAGAAATTGATGATTTTGACAGCTAATTTTGCTACCATTTACTGATTTTGGGAAAGTTAATATTTTCATTGAACTTATTTTATTTTCTATAAAAACTGAGAATAGTTCAATGGAACATTGGTTTGTTTGGCTTGACTGATTAGCTTTAAAGTATGGATGATGAATGTCTTTGCTCATTCTAAGTTCAATATCATTTATTATTCATTTTTAATTCCTTTACTCATTCAGTCAGTTTCTGCCATAGGGCCAGGTTAATAACCTTTCAATAAGAAGAAGGAGTGCGGATAGTGGGAAATAATTGGAACTTTGAAGACCTAAGCTGTAAGAGCCATAAGAATGGCTCAGAAGCCATAGCGCAGAGCCTTAAGAATGACCTATGGGTCCTTAAGCAAGCCTTTTGACTTCTCTGGTTCTCCGCTTTTTCTTCTGTGAATTGGCTAATGTATACAATAATTCCTAAAACCTCGCACAATACTAAACTCTCCCTGTAGGATTTAGAATAAGCTCAAAAACTAATGGCGATAGAAGTGAATAGTCATATATTCGCTCCTACACAAGTTAGTCAGATATGACTTCTTTCATGTCAAATATGTGATCAAGCAAACAAATCTCAGTTACAACTATGGTCTTGGAAAACATGACATGTGTTTAACCACACATGTGGGGGGAAATTTGCATTGCCAATACCAAATGATCACAGCCCAGATGCAGTAAGGACGAGAAGGCAATATACCATCCTGAATCATCAAAGAAAGATTAAATTATGAGTAGGAGACTGTAATTAACTCAAGGAGAAGGCTAATGTACTTTGGAAAATAATCACTAGCAGATGTTAAAACAAAAATTATTTTCTCTGTGGTCTTTACCTAACCATGAGGTTATATTAACTAGAACATGTTATTCCCTAAGCGTCCCCATGAACCAACATTTCACCACACTAAAATAAAGTATATACAGCTAGAGAGAAACTGGAATGATGGTCTTATATTTTTATGTTATCTGACTAATGTATTTATCTCTAAATCTAACATTGAGAACTTTTGTGTATTAGCATACATAGGTTTCTTTAAAGACTTGCTCAGTGATATTGCCCCTCTAAAACATTTCCTGATTCTCTTGATAGGATTGACCATTCCCTCTTTTGTAATCTCCTTGTATTGTGTTTATATTTATGGCAACTTACTTGTTTAAAATGCCTCCCTTCTAGGTGCTGATCTCTTAAATGCAGAGCTTGTCTTTTCACTTTTCCCTTTTAGTATTTTGTAAACTTAGCCCATTTTCTGGCACATAGTAGGCATTCATTCAAACATGTCTAAAAATGTCATAAAATAGTCAAAAACCTAGTTAAGGAGGCTTAAGGTAGAATCACTAATTCATATGTATGCACTCCCTTTGTTTTTAAGTAGTGTTAATTTACACAATGCTTTGTTCTGTATAAGTTCTGTGCTCCCGCACTGACTACCTCCTGAGAAGCAATAACAGAACAGAGGTAGGTCTGGGGTAATTTTTGTAGGCAGTTTCTAGAACTGGAATCCTAAGCAATATGGCAAAGTAGGTAAGTTTTGACTCAGTTTACCCCAGTCCACTCATGTGAAAAATCCCCTTTCCCATACACATATTTGTTGTCCCACTAATGAATTGCCCCATGTTCCAAAATTACCACATTTTCCTCTTCCTCCTTGTATCCCCTCAATCTTTTTTCTTCTTCTTTACATTTCAAACCCAAACCCAACCTTTATATTGGAACTGAGAAACTTATAGTCATACTGATCGAAGTGTGTGTGTGTATCATCTTTACAGCCTGTGCCTGCTTTTTTTTTTTTTTTTTTTGTAGTGGGGAAAGATGTCTCTACAAAATCTGGTGGAATTGAAAAAATGTACCTTGAACATGTGTTTATCTTTCAGCACCCTTCTCCCATCTTTACCTACTGCTTTTGAATCTCTTCCACTCCTTTCTGTAAAGTTAAAATATCTCTTCTCTAGAGTATGAAGAGAAGTGTTCATTCTTTTAAACGTCATACTGAAACACTTCTTATAACCAAGGAATATAAGGGTCATATCTTGTTTCCCGGTCCTACTGCCATTTTTTATAGAGTTGATGCAAATAATTAGTATTTTTCATCATGATAACTCTGATTTAAAGTGTAACTTATTTATCTTGTCAGCTCTTCTACTAAAATTATGATTTAGTGTAAATTTGTTTAACTTCAAAAAACGATGGAAAGTACTTATATTTGCGTGAGAAGTTTGTCAATGAAACTTCAACCTCTTGCAGAATTCATCAAAAAGTCATATCATTAAACCATAACTTGTCTTAGAATAATTTGAAAGAATCAAGAATTGAAATAATAGAGAATCATACCAACAATGAATATTTTAAAAACCTCGCTTTGCCCCCTCTCTCCCACTGCCTGTCTCTCGATCTACAATATTATCTGTCTATCTATCTATCTATCTATCTATCTATCTATCTATCTATCTATCTAATCATAGCACAACATGAGCCTTGCATAGCTTACTGATAATAACCTATAAATATCCAAGAATAAATATATAATGCTAAGAATTTTTTCCTAAGAGGAGGAAGACTGAGAAACCACAGGGATAGAAACAATAATACCCAAATTTTTCAACTGTTTTTTGCAAATAGGAGATAGAGGGTTGGAAAATATGTTTAAAGAACTCACCTACAAACCTGCACTTGACAGAAGTTTCAGTCTGTACTTTGTTAGTAAGTGAAAGGTAATTTCCATCTCATATTTAGGAATGAATTTTAAATGATCTGGGGATATTTAACAAGACCCGTTAACAGTATTTTCTGGAAACTTGTTAATTTGAATTAATATTAAGATTTCATTGTATGGTGATTTCTTATGAATCTAATAACCTAGAAGTAAAGTTAAAGAAATGAATATCTCTCCTCTTGCCTTTGTTCCATTGTTTAATAATGTACTATTGAACTGTTGATTTCTAGGGGACGTAAGCATGAGTTGTCATACTACATTCTCAAGAGCTGTTTGAGGAAAGGTTTTTATTTTGATGAAGAAACTGAGGCACAAAAATTCACTTAGAGTTAATGCAAAAATAATTTTCAGAGATGGTTATCTCCGTGTCTTTATTGTAATAGTAACAGTAATTACCTCCCTTGTGGAGGTCATGACTAATTCCAATTTGCAACAAAATAACATGCAAAATAGCTGAAATTGGTATCATTTCTTTCATGTTAATATCACCTAGATCTTTGCTTTAAAATCATACCAATTACCTGGAAGGTTCTGTGAAGTAAAATATAAGTACAGCATCATTACCATTGCTTTTTGGTTCTTCGAAGAAAAGCCAAATATTAAAGAGGTTATGAATTGTAAGTCATGTTACAGAAGCAACTTTTTTTATTGAGAGAAAAGAGGTATCTTGTGTAATCTAAAATTCCAGATATATGTGCATGTCATGAGATAAGTGTTTTCTATTTCTAGTAGCCGTAGTTCCGGAAAGCCAAACTGGAAAACCACAATCAGAACTGGGAACATTGCCCTGTCAGCTCTGTTTTGCCTGTGGAGGCTGTTAGTAGGAATGATGAATTTTGGGTCTGGGCATGATTGGATGCCTGTCTATAGTTGCTACACCTGTGGAAGGCGTGGTTGTCAGCGTTGCCCTCCTGAGGATTATGTTCTCCTTATCCCTTCTTACCAATTAGTTTAGTTAGCAGGGGATTGCCAGTTATAGTCACTGAATAGTGCAAGTTATTGTTCCCTATAAATAGCTGAATCTATAGAATCTTGGTCCATTTGTGTCTTGGATGAATTTTGTTCAGAGTGCAAAATAGCTCAGTGATTTAATCATTTTTTTCCTGAGGATGCCATACTTTACGTTTAGGTCATATATCCAAAGTTTAGTTGCGGGACTTTTTAAGCACTTTAACTTGATTTTTTTCAAAAGAGTTGCTATTTAGTTTGTTAAAAATATAGGTACTTGTTAATTATCTTATAGAATATATATGTCTTTTTTTTTTTTTAGGGCACTGCCCTAGTGTTTACTCACTCATGCTCTTTGGCTTTGATGAAGCTTTCACTTTTGAGAATAGTAGAGCTTATCAAGTGTCATTGTAAGTGCCAGCAAATGGTTGATTTGAGACAAGAAGAACAAAGTTTAAAACAGAAAATAAATCTAGCATTCACTTAATAATTTGCCCTTTGCAGCAACAGAATCTTATCTGACCACCCACATTCATCTGGTTGCTGACGTGATTCTTGCTTCAATTGCAGGAGCTATTTTTGCACCTTTTGTGTCTTTTGAGGAACCGAGTGGGCCTACTTGCTTCTAATGATTCATGTCTCCAAGTGCACAGGGTGTCCTGAAGTGCTACTGCAGCAGTGTGCAGGAAGGAGGGGGACAATTAAAGCGGGCTGCTCCCTTTAAGCCCTTTGAATGCTCTCATGAACTGGTAGTGGATTAAGGCACATTTTAACAGTCATGTCTTGATGCTTTAGTCCTTCCTGTGAGATAATAACTTGTCTGGAAGAAACAGCAATATATGTTGTTTTAAAACAATGAACATATATACAATACCCATTTAGGGGTAATGTAATATTTTTATGTGGGCCTTTTATACTGGAAGAAACCATTCTAAGATGGCTGATTGATTAATCTGTTTGGATTAAGTCATTTGACTGACCTTCCATGCATTTCTTTGGATCAGACTTGGATAAATATTAATGCTAAGCATGAAAAAAATCCCTTTCTTTGTTACTTACTAGCGTTTGTTAAGCATCAGGATTTTAGTTTGGCTGTTTTGGCTTCCTATTTTAGAAATGAATTTTAGCACAGACCATAACATCTCTGAAATAAACTATAGAGAAGAATTTGCTGCAAGGATCTGAGGGTTCATCCTGTGGAGGTTGTGGTTGGTGATGCACCCCAAGTTGTGTGACAGTCTCAGCTTTAAAGCAGAACCGTGTCATGGACTACAGCGGCATACTTTCTAGTTCCAATACACTAAGTTTTAACTCTAACATTATCCTCCTAATTGCCTCTACCTTTGCTGTTACAGGCAGTTCTCTTTTCGTACAAACACTTATTCCAAAGATTTAAACTATGTTAAAAGAAAGGAAATTTTTTTCTTGGGCAGAAAAGTATTCTTGACACATCCAGTTCCAATTTTTTTTTTTCAAGGGAGGCAGTCTCTGTGAAGAATAAGCATGCCTATTAAAATCATTATAAGTGTCATCATTTAAAAAATCTTCTTGTTCATTTTTAGATTCCCAGAAGTTGTGCATGAGTTCCTGTGGGGACAGTTGACATCGTGGAAGGCAAAGGCGGTTGTGATGCAGTTTTGTGATATTATGATAACAGGTTAATAACTACAACTTATTATTTTATTCTGTTGTTTTTACATTTAACTTGAAAAGCCGTTTTGGCCGACTATGCATCCATGTGTAAACTGACTTTGTCATTGAGTCTAGGAGGAAGCAATGTACATGCCACTTAGAGAGAAAAGTGTTATAAAGGCTTGGTTTTATTTTGTTTTTCATAATATACTAATTTTAATTATAGTACCTTTAATTGAGATAGCCTCACTTAAAGAGAATTTCTTTCTGGTAAAGTTTATATTTTAATGTTGAATTCTACTTAGTGGTGAATCCTAACTACTTTTGCTATATAATGGGAAGACATTCCACTAGAAAAACAAAAACACAATTGTAAAAAAAAAAAAAATTGCAAAGAAAAATTATGATGGATTATTAAAAGTAGCAGATCATAGTCAAAATAAATTATAAATATCTTGACTAACTATGTAAACTATAGAAATATCTGCAATCATGTCCACATCGTAACCAGTGTGGAAAAAACATAGTTTAGTTTTCCATTAAGTTTTAAATATCAAATTAGATTTTGATGTATATCAACTTAGAGGGTGATCATTACAATATTTTCACTTCTCTCCAAAGTTTCTCTGAATTGCTTGGCAGGGTTTTATATAATATACAGTGTCTTCCTCATGTTGCTGACTTGCTCATTTTAGGGAGAACTGAGGTGTTTATGGGAATTTTTACTAATAAAGGAAGCATTTATAATGAATTTGGCTCTCAGGAAGGTGCCTTTTTTAAATCATCCTGGGAAATAAGTCCGTATTCAGTTGGACTCTGGCATTCATCATGGTGTTTTGGTAGATCCTTTTTTCCCTCATCCCATACTCATATGCGGTAGTGACTTGTAGGCTGTCATTGTTAAAGCAGCGGTTCACTCAGACGCTCATGTGTTTCTTAAAATAGTTTGTGCTTTATCTCTGGCATTTGAAAAGTACATATGTAGAGATGGCCTCTAAAATTTTGTCCAATAGTTATTATCATAAGACATGTATTTGCTTACAAGTGTAATACCACCAAATTCTCAGGAAAAGACCAAACAACCATTCTAATTTTAAGAACTGTCTTAGTATTGAAATATTAGAAGTAGCAAAGTCGTGTTCGTTGCCAGTCATTGTATCTATTTATCCATCCATTATTATTTAGGATGTTATTATTTAATGCTCACTTGACTTTTGCCACCACTCAAGGAATGATTAATTTCCTGAGGTAAAGTTTTTTTCTAAGATAGTGTTTTTCTAAGCAAAGGATCCCAGATTGACAACCCTGGCTACTGTAGGCCTTTATTCGTTTGCAGAGCAAACCTGCTTTCCTGCCAATCCCACCCAGCTGTTATCCTGAAGAGACCTCTGTGAGGGTCTAGAAGAGAGGCTGTTTCTGCGTCTTTCCTTTCAGGGCCTGCCTGAGGAAATTATTTAACTGCTTGCCAAATTTATTTGAGTGGGACTGTGAAGAGTGGCCAAAGGAGAGGGCACACTTTTAGAGAAGTGGCAACTCTTCCATGTAGTATATCATTTTGTTTTCTTTTGCTCAGTTCCTTTCGTTCCATTGCCATTGAAATAGCCATGCAGCAGGTAGTAATTTTGTGAACACTACCCCCGTTCCCTCTAAAAATCATGTTGAGCCTGTGAGATAATGCCTGTCTTTACTGACCAAAGGACTCCTATCAGCTGGAGCACCATCCGCAGGAAACCCAAAAGTCATACCTTCCAGCACAATATCTTCTGCTTTTGTAGCACTCAAAGACATTAGGGGAACATTTTCAATGTGCATGTGAAACTGTGTTTGGAATAACTTTTCTTTGTTGGCAATGGGTGCCAAAAATGACTTTGCGTGGGTTTGGTTACCATAAAAAGAAATCTCAGAGAATGAAATGATAACTGGCTGTTTTCATAGGAGGATTGCTCTCATATTGCATTTTTTAAACATCTCAATTGATTGGGAAACCGGGAATTGACTTTTAACATACAATTAGAGAATATGAAAAATGAAATGAATGTACACAGTCATTGAAGAGCAATAATTAACCATATCACTACAGATCTTTACAGCACCGAATAGATCCATATTGAGGAAATTAAACGAAAATTGCATGTATATGCAGTGGTGCAGTTGATGATTTATTTGGACCTCAGTATTATGAGGTCCAAAGTAACTGTTTCCTTATCTGTGAACATTTTCACACATTTAAGTAATAAAACACAAGCTCAGAAACTCATACTATTGTTGGTAGAGTTAAGTTCTTAAGCAAAAGTATCATAAAAAAAAAAAAATGTCATTTTTCAAACCTGGATTAAACTTTGAAATCCTTTTGGTTTTGAAAACAAACTTTTTTCCTAAGTATAGGTTGAGGGGAGCAGCAAAGTGACTTTTGAAAACTCCCAACTCGTGCTTGGTAAAGATAGTCACACCATGTCCTGTAACAGATCTGTGGTACGCACAGTTTACATTGCAGGGTTTTTTGCAGTTTCTAAGATAAAGCAACTGTAGACAAGAAATTAATGAAAAGAGTCCATATTGTTAATGGCTCATGACTATGATCAGTAAATTCTCCAAAGGATCCATCACTCATTTTCTCTCCCTTCTTTCTATGTATGCCTCAGAAACTTCAAGGGAAAAAAAAAAGTGATTTTATGGATAGCAGTTAGTCGGTGTTGAAGAGAATATCTTCAAATATGTCTAAAATCTAATACAAGAGTTTCATGTGAAATAGGAATGATTTCCAATTTCCCAGGAATTTTTTTTTTTTTTTTGAGGGCAGTGTCACTGGCCCTCATATGTGGGACCCAAACCGGGGCCGCTGGCTTCCTAAGCCAGCGGTTAACCACCGCGCCACTCGGCCGGCCCTCCAAGGAATATTTTCAAGCTTATTACTGAATTGAAAAGTTAAACATGACAGCTCAAAGGAATGTAGATGTAGAACAGAGAAATCCCTGGTACTGCTGGGACCTCCAGCTCAGAGCTCTTCTTGAATGACCAGTAGGGAGCATGGCTCGGGGTGTCATCTAATTTCATGATAAAATGGTAGGACATCTTAGGTAGGCAAGCATATCTTAGATATTTAAAAGGAAGACATTTTTTGACAAAAGCTATTTGCACAATTGAGTCAATGTGTTTTTTTTACTAGCATCAAAGTTTCAAATTCTAAAATTTTTCAGAATAATAAATGCTATTGGAATACAGGACGGTATTATGTTAGTATCAGCAAAACTGATTTTTATTTTTTCAATAAAATAGTAGATATGACTTTTGCTGATTATTTCCCTTCTCCTAAAATTGATACCAAACAGCAATTAATTAAATGTTCTAGATCGTTGTTGTTCTGACCATGAAATATCTGCTTTTGAATACTTATGTAAATCACTTTTCTTCATCTTCTGATCTATTTTTTAACAGCAAAATATTATTGCTAGTTTTTTATATGAACTATATTTGGTGTATCTCTTTTGTATGCTATATCATTAGTGGATAAGCATTGTATACTTGTTTAGGATGTAATCATTTTAATTTATTACTGTAAACTATAAAAATCAAAAACATCTGATTTATAAAGCTATTACATCATTGCTCAATGAAAATACTCTATTCTATGTAATTATTAAATATATTATTCCAGTCCTGTTTTTCATATAATTTTACATACTTTTTTAACTTGAAGTCTGTATTTTAAGCAAAATTATAATTATGTGTAAACCAATGAATGGAAAGTAACCATATCCCTAATTTTTACTTGTGAGTGAAATTTTAACTTTCTGTAAAAGTAATGCTTTTTAAAGAACAAAGTAAAAGGGTTGTTTGTCATGAGAATTTATCATGTTCTTATAAGGTGCTGTCCTCATTAATACTTTAATATACACATTTTGGGCATTATTTAAATTATGGATTTTTTTTTTTTATTTCTAGGAAATGGCATTTTGGGGCCAATTTCCACACATAACCATACAAACCTGATATATTCTCCCAGGACCATGAAAAATTAAAGCATTGGAAATATTGAAGTCAAGTGAAAATATTTAGGAAAAAGTATTATTGAAGATGGATTGTTTTAAGTTGTGATAAAATTTAACAGCAGAGGTGGATGGGAGAGGTGAGACCTCATAGGCTTGGAAGTTAGCCAAACCTGGATTTGATTTTGTTTCTGACATTCAGCCTCCCTAAGTGTAATTCTCAGCTGTAAAATAGGTATAACAACACATTGCATAGGGTTGTCATGAAGATCAAGTAAGATAATGTATATGAAATTTTATACCAGTATCCAGCACACAGTAAAGGTGTAATAATCAACTACTATCACTGTTTACTAGCAATGGAACTGCACGTATACACCAGTGCCATGATAAAATATTAAATATGAAAAGTAACTTAGAATTTATTCAGTTCAAGTTCTGCCTCCTAGTTAAGGAAATACTTGCAGATGTTTCTGTCGTGAACTGAAAATACACTCTACTTCGATTTTAAAGGCTGTGATTCACCTCTTGAAAGTCTGACAGAGGTTGTATCTGTAAGAAGTATTTAGTTGATTAAATTAAAATGTGAGCGTGTTTGTGTTTGAACTTCCGTATTCTTCTTGTTAGCATGGTTGTTGAGAGCTGACTGAAGAAGTAAATTTGCATTAAAGTATTATGAGGCCATCACTTGTCTTTCAGTTTTTGCCTTCTTACCTATAGAGGGATGTATAGAAAAATCACTGTGGGGGAAAAATTCAACCCAGTAGTAGAACTTTAGCAAACCAAAGTTAATATGCTTGTTGTTTAGTTTGTCTAACGACTGCTTTAAAAATCTGTATGGCTCTAATCAAGACATCTTGGTTACATATGTCTTGCTACAAATATCTGGGGCTACTGATCTCTCATCCCAAAGACCTATTGTTCCTGTGGGAATTTCCATGTTCTTTTCCCTTTTCTAAGTGTAACTGCTATTATCATCACGTAGCATTCCGTATTAGGGAGCAAATTGGACATGGAAGTAACACTGGTACTTGTTTTAGTTTGGGGAATTATACATTTTTGGAAAAAAGAACATTTGCATCTTTTTTCTTAACCAATATTTTATTAACACAATAAACATGCTTGTTTTAAAAATAAAATAAAAATCACCAAAAGTCATAAGGTAAAAAGTAGAAATTCCTCCCTGCCCCTCCATCTGGCTCCCTGGTTCTACTTCCGTGATTAACTAGTGTTAAAAGCTGTTTGGCATCCTCATAGAAATTTTGTTTATTGCCTGCTTCTCTTTTATACAAATGGGATTATTAAATACATCCTAAGGTGCAATAAGCATTTTTGCATTCAATGTTGCTCTCTTATGGATGAGTTTCTATATCGGTACTTATCACTGTACTTAATTTTTTAAAAAATGACTGAGTTTTATGGTGGAGCCATAATATATTTAGGCAATCTTTGTACATATATCTTTGTGCACTTGTGAAGGTATAGCTGTAAGGATATATTTCCAGTAATAGAATTCCTGGGCCAAAAGTATGAGCTTTCTTACTTTGATAAGCACTGATTTTTTACCTATCAAGGAAACATCTCAGCTTTCATCATAATTGATGCAATTGAGCACTGAAGTTCTCAGAATTCTCTGGGTAATACATTGGCCATTCATTTAAGGAAGCTGAGTGTTCACTTAAAATCTAAGTTGTCAGGCTTTCTTCCTGAGTCATTCACAGCCATCTAGAGGACTCCTGTATTTGCTGTGATGTGTGTTTCCTCAAAAGGAAATTTATTCTTTTAAATGTGCAAACCTATAGGTTCAATACAATTATTCTCAATCCCATTATTCTCAACCGTTTACTATGTAAGGTGTTAGAACCAGGCTAATCGTGTCAGAAAGCCAAGGTATTTGATATAATAATCTTATACCTTAGAAAATATTCTGAAGTTTTTATAACTTTTTCCGTTTGAGTTATTTTTGGACAGTGTCAATATACGGTTTACTGCTTTAGTGTAGTGTAGTCTAAAAATGTTACATGCTGTTTTTTTGTTTGTTTGTTTGTTTTTTGCCACATAGCATTGCAAGCTCTCTATATAATGAACTTTAAATTGACAAATTGACATTTGTATATAGCAATGTCGTGGTTTAATGGAACAATTTTTCCTAACTGGGTTTATCTTCCACCCAGGTAGCGTCAAGACAATCATGCTCATGAGAACTATAAACCATTCAGGTAATCATTACATTTTTAAACTGTTCCCAAACTATGTCTTGTTTTCCATACTATGAAGGTTTTATCATTGTTTGTTTAGATTCACTTCCTTTCCTTTCCCTAAGTTCTAAAACAAACTTTCATTCTTATGGCCTTAGTCTAGCTCTACTAAGCACTGCTTTTAAGCTATAAAATATGTCTATATTGTATATTATGTATTATGTTATGTATTTATATGTATTTATATATTACATTTATACAATTATATGGTATGTTTATAAATATACATTTTGTATTATCTAGAAAATGTATCTACATAGAGATATATGCAGTACACTGCAACATGCAAGTCATAAAACTTGGTTAGGGATAGCGCCAAATTTATTTTAATGAAGGCTTTAAAAATATTATGATTTTATAAAAACAATATTTATCTAAAGTTTTTCTTTAAATTCTTTTCTAACCAAAATTAAGGCATACTTAAAAGAATGACCACAATTCAAGCATTGAAGAGATTTATGCTTATGACTTAATGTTAAGTTTGATATTAATATCCTTTAATTGTGGAATTAATGTAACAGCTATAAAAAGCATTCCTTGGAGTAAAAGTCATTTTCAATTTATCTAATTTCTGGTTGGTTAGTTTGGATTGGTTTGGGTTTCTTACTTGATAATGGTTACTTTGTGTTTCCTTTTGTTTTCAGAACATTTTGTCTTAGTGAAACTGGCAATTGAACTTTGCTCTAGTTGATGGGCAAAACTTCTCCTAGACAATTCATCCTTCCTATTTCATCCTAGTTGAAAATATTCCAATGCCATAAGAAATCTTATAAATTTGCACTTAGCTTTTGGATGGACATTTCTACAATGGAGAGAACTGTGTTATAGCCCTGGTCTAAGGACATTCCCACTGCCCAATAGACTACAGGGTGGGTGCGGAAGGTCCCCCTAAGAAGGGGCGCTCAGCGAGTTGGCAGATACCCTGGAACATGGAAACAAGCAAGCTTTGAAAAGCACAGCTTTGGAGACACTCCATGAGTCTGCACGACTTTCAAGTGAACTAGTACTTAAGACCTTGTTTAACAAAATGGACACAGGGGACACAGCTCTAGGACAAAAAGCTACCTCAAGGTCTGGAGAAACTGATAAAGGGTCGGGTCGATGGAGACAGGAGCAATCAGCTGTTATTAAGATGAGCACTTTTGGCAGTCAAGAAGGACAGCGGCAACCACAAATAGAGGCAGAGCATATTGGAAACACGGCATCAGCACAACTCTTTGGCTCTGGGAAACTGGCCTCCCCTAGCGAAGTGGCACAGCAAGTCACAGAGAAGCAATACCCACCACACCGTCCGAGTCCTTATTCATGCCAACACTCCCTCTCTTTCCCTCAGCACTCATTGCCACAGGGGGTCATGCACAGCAGCAAGCCACATCAGAGCCTCGAAGGCCCTCCGTGGCTTTTCCCTGGCCCTTTGCCATCTATTGCCTCGGAGGACTTATTTCCTTTTCCTATCCATGGCCACAGTAGTGGTTACCCCCGAAAAAAGATTTCCAGTCTGAACCCCGCTTTTAGCCAATACTCCCAGAAAAGTCTCGAACAGTCAGAAGATGCTCCCAAGAAAGAGCACAAACCCAAGAAGCCCGGCAAGTACATTTGCCCTTACTGCAGTAGGGCATGTGCCAAACCAAGCGTGCTGAAAAAACACATCAGGTCCCATACTGGGGAGCGGCCATACCCATGCATACCTTGTGGCTTCTCTTTCAAGACCAAGAGCAATCTATACAAGCACAGGAAGTCACATGCCCACGCAATTAAGGCAGGACTAGTCCCTTTCACAGAGTCGGCTGTAGCTAAATTGGACCTAGAGGCTGGTTTTATTGATGTCGAAGCAGAAATACATTCGGACGGTGAACAGAGTACAGACACAGATGAGGAAAGTTCGCTATTTGTTGAGTCTTCTGACAAAATGAGTCCTGGTCCACCAGTCCCACTGGATGTTGCCAGCAGAGGGGGCTATCATGGGTCATTGGAAGAATCACTGGGAGGTCCAATGAAGGTGCCGATTTTGATTATTCCCAAAAGCGGGATTCCATTACCTAACGAAAGCTCTCAGTATATTGGCTCTGATATGCTATCCAACCCGTCTTTAAGTACTAAGGCTGATGACTCTCACACAGTGAAACAGAAACTTGCACTAAGACTGTCAGAGAAAAAAGGACAAGATTCTGAGCCATCTCTAAACCTTCTGAGCCCGCACAGTAAAGGAAGCACTGACTCTGGTTACTTCTCTCGCTCAGAAAGTGCAGAGCAGCAAATAAGCCCTCCAAACACAAATGCAAAGTCTTATGAAGAAATCATCTTTGGAAAATACTGTAGGCTTAGTCCCAGAAACACACTCAGTGTTACAACCACAGGTCAGGAGCGCGCCACAATGGGTAGAAAGGGTATGATGGAATCGTTACCTCATGTAAACATCAGGTTAGACGTCAAGATGTTTGAAGATCCTGTTTCACAGCTGGTCCCAAGCAAAGGAGAAATCGACCCCGGTCAGACAAGCATGCTCAAATCCACTAAATTCAACAGTGAATCCCGACAATCCCAGCCTATTCCATCATCTATCAGGAATGAAGGAAAACTGTATCCTGCAAATTTCCAAGGCAGCAGCCCAGTCCTCTTAGAAGCGCCTGTGGACTCTTCACCCCTTATTCGAAGCAACTCAATGCCTACTTCTTCAGCAACGAATCTAAGCATTCCTCCTTCTCTGAGAGGAAGTCACTCATTTGATGAAAGGATGACTGGTTCTGATGATGTGTTCTATCCCGGGACTGTAGGAATACCGCCTCAGCGCATGCTAAGGAGACAAGCTGCCTTTGAACTACCTTCCGTACAGGAGGGGCACATGGAGACAGAGCACCATGGCAGGATGTTAAAGAGCATCTCAGGTTCATCCTTGAAGGACAAGAAACTGATGCCGGGGGAAAGGGTTGGGTATGACTATGATGTCTGCCGGAAACCCTACAAGAAGTGGGAAGACTCTGAAACATCAAAGCAAGGCTACAGGGACATTTCCGGCTTAAGCTCTTTAAAACATGGCGGAGAATATTTTTTGGATCCCTCAGTGCCATTGCAGGGAGTGCCAACCATGTTTGGAACTACATGTGAAAATAGGAAACGCCGGAAAGAAAAGAGCGTGGGAGATGAGGAAGATACCCCCATGATCTGCAGCAGCATTGTAAGCACTCCCGTGGGCATAATGACCTCAGATTATGACCCCAAATTACAGATGCCAGAAGGCGTGAGAAGTGGATTCGCCTTGGCCGGGCATGAGAACTCTTCCCATGGTCACTCTGAGCGCTTTGACCCATGTCGACCCCAACTACAATCTGGAAGTCCATCTCTTGGGTCAGAAGAGTCGCCCTCAGCCACTGACTCAGACAAGATGTCAGACCTAGGGGTCAGGAAACCTCCAGGAAATGTGATTTCTGTGATTCAACATACAAACTCTCTGAGCCGACCCAATTCATTTGAAAGGTCTGAGTCCTCTGAACTGGCAGCTAGTGCTCAGGATAAAGCCTCTTCACCTTCTGAGACCTGTGACAGTGAGATTTCAGAAGCCCCTGTGAGTCCAGAGTGGGCTCCCCCAGGGGAGAGTGCAGAAAGTGGGGGCCGACCGTCCCCCTCTCAGCAAGTTCAGCAGCAGCCCTACCATGCACAGCCCAGGCTGGTTCGCCAGCACAACATTCAGGTTCCTGAGATTCGAGTGACGGAGGAGCCTGATAAACCAGAGAAGGAGAAAGAAGCCCAGAGCAAAGAGCCAGAGAAGCCTGTGGAGGAATTTCAGTGGCCCCAGAGGAGCGAGACACTGTCCCAGCTGCCAGCGGAGAAGCTGCCGCCCAAAAAGAAGCGTCTGCGCCTGGCAGATATGGAGCATTCTTCAGGGGAGTCCAGCTTTGAGTCCACAGGCACAGGCCTGTCTCGCAGCCCCAGTCAGGAAAGCAACTTGTCCCACAGCTCCAGCTTCTCGATGTCTTTTGAAAGAGACGATACCATTAAGCTTGCTGCAGCCAGTAAGCAAGATGAGTTTGGAAAGCATTCAGAGTTCCTGACTGTCCCTGCTGGTTCATACTCCTTGTCTGTCCCGGGCCATCACCACCAGAAAGAGATGCGACGCTGCTCATCCGAGCAGATGCCTTGCCCTCACCCAACTGAAGTCCCAGAAATCCGGAGTAAATCATTTGATTATGGGAACCTGTCCCATGCTCCAGTGGCAGGGGCGTCGAGCTCCACATTATCCCCATCGCGGGAGAGAAAGAAATGCTTCCTGGTGCGTCAGGCTTCCTTCAGCGGCTCTCCTGAGATTGCCCAGGGGGAGGCTGGGACGGATCTGGGTGTCAAGCAGGAGCAGCTAGAGCACCTGCACGCCGGCCTCAGGTCCGCGTGGCACCATGCCCCGTCCTCCGTGCTGCCTCCTCTCCAGGCAGAGGACCCGGGGAAGCCGGTTGTGGGTCCTGGTGCCCAGCTGAGCTCAGGGCCACTCCACCTGGCCCAACAACAGATCATGCACATGGACAGTCAGGAATCTCTGAGAAACCCCTTGATACAACCGACATCCTATATTACAAGCAAGCACCTGTCTGAACAACCGCATGTGTTTCCACATCAGGAGACAATTCCGTTTTCTCCGATCCAGAATGCCTTGTTTCAGTTTCAATATCCTACTGTCTGTATGGTTCACTTACCAGCTCAGCAGCCTCCCTGGTGGCAAGCCCATTTCCCTCACCCCCTTGTGCCACACCCTCAGAAGAGCTATGGCAAGCCTTCTTTCCAGGCAGAAATTCACCCTAGCTACCCCTTAGAGCACATTGCAGAGCACACTGGAAAGAAAGCCCCTGAGTATGCGCACACAAAAGAGCAGACTTACCCGTGTTATTCAGGGCTACACTCCAAGAACCTTCTTCCAAAGTTTCCGTCAGACCAGAGCACCAAATCACCTGATACTCCCTCGGAGCAAGTTCTTCAAGAAGATTTCACCTTGGCAAACACTGGGCCCTTACAGTCCTTACCGGGAACAGTGGTTCCTGTTAGGATCCAGACCCACGTCCCATCCTATGGGAGTGTCATGTACACAAGTATTTCTCAGATACTTGGGCAGAACAGTCCTGCGATTGTCATATGCAAAGTTGATGAGAATATGACGCAGAGAACACTGGTAACCAACTCAGCCATGCAAGGGATAGGGTTTAACATTGCCCAGATGCTGGGGCAGCAGGCCGGCTTGGAAAAGTACCCCATCTGGAAAGTGCCTCAGACCTTACCCCTGGACTTAGAATCCTCAATTCCCTTGTGCTTACCTTCCACCTCTGATGGTGTCGCCACCCTGGGAGGCAGCAAGCGTATGCTTTCTCCAGCCAGCAGCTTAGAACTCTTCATGGAAACGAAGCAGCAGAAAAGGGTCAAAGAAGAAAAGATGTATGGACAGATTGTGGAGGAGCTTAGTGCTGTGGAGCTAACCAACTCAGATATCAAAAAGGACCTCGCCCGCCCACAGAAACCTCAGCTCGTTCGCCAAGGCTGTGCTTCTGAGCCGAAGGATGGCGTGCAGTCGGGGTCATCTTCCTTCTCCTCACTGTCCCCCTCCTCATCTCAAGACCATCCGCCTGCGAGCATGCCCTTGAGAGAGCCATTCCCGCCCATCTCCAGGGCACCTTCTCTCGGGCAAAAGTCCAGTGGGCCTTCGGAAAGCAGAGAGTCCTCGGATGAGTTAGATATTGATGAGACAGCCTCAGATATGAGCATGAGCCCACAGAGTTCGTCATTGCCACAGGGGGACACTCAGCTTGAAGAGCAAGGAAGGGTCCAGAAGCTGCCTGTTGGCATGCTGGTCCACATGGCCTCCGGCCCAAGTGGGAAAGTGGCAAACTCAACTCTGGTTTTCACGGATGTGGCGGATTTCCAGCAGATTCTTCAGTTCCCTAGTCTTCGGACAACAACTACTGTTAGTTGGTGCTTCTTGAATTATACAAAACCCAATTACGTGCAACAGGCCACCTTTAAATCCTCGGTTTATGCTTCATGGTGCATTAGTTCCTGTAACCCAAACCCATCAGGATTGAACACCAAGACCACTCTGGCTCTTCTGAGGTCCAAGCAAAAAATCACAGCAGAAATTTATACTCTGGCTGCTATGCACAGGCCTGGAACTGGCAAGCTGACATCATCAAGTGCTTGGAAGCAGTTCACTCAGGTAACGAATATTGTTCTTGAAAGCATCCTGTACTGTAGATGTGATTGCTAAGGAGAATACATAGCGAAGGACATATGGTCTAAAAATATAGTAAGATGAAAGTCAGAGTTGGGGGAGTCCTCTGCAGCCTTGGTCCTGCTCATGGATGAGAGCAGCCACTGGCATGAACCTAGTGAACAGGGTCTTAGGAAAGTCCCAAGCAACAAGTGTCTCCTTCATCCAGGTGCCATGAAATTTCACCTCAGGGACCAATTCCTTTGGGTTCTTCTTCCTTCTGACCTGGGTTAATAACCTAGCAGATTGACTTTTCTTTTGATGCGAGGAATTCAGAAATTGTGAAATGGGAACATAGAACAGAGAGAGGACGCTGAAAGAAAAGATCAGCCAGGAGGCAGGCAGGGTGTGAGAGCTGAACTTTGCAAACTTCGGAGTGTGTTGTTCTCATTGGCAGTACTTTTTCCTAAAATGTGTTTTCTATAGATCTTTTTCAAAACTCATTGTCCCTCATGATTACCTGGTTTGTTTAAAAAATGAACAATTCATGCCTGACATGTAAACTTATAAAACTATTAATAAAGGGTACTTTGGAATTTATGTTAAGCTGTTAAATAAGCAAATGGAGGGTTTAAAAATATTTTTCACTTATTTCAATCACCATTTCCCTTCAAAATTTTTGAAAATATTTCCTTCATTAATAAAGAGGGCTTTCATTGCTACTTCAGAATATAGAACATGTTTTTAAAGTTTTTATTAGTGTTGTGCAGTATGTTAAAGGAGTATTTTTTCTTTAACAAAAGGTTGAATTTATTCAGTAGATGCTGTCATTCTTTTCTGATTTTATCCCTATTATCACTTATTTTATGTAACTCTCTCATGGCCTTTTAGCATAGAATTGAAGCTAATTTTCAGAGATCATAGAAGAGCTGAAAGTGTGGGCTTCCCCTTTGTCTTAGAGAAAGCATATGAAATGATTCTCTTTTTTTATCCTACAGATGAAACCTGATACGTCCTTTTTATTTGGCAGCAAATTAGAAAGGAAATTAGTGGGAAATATCTTAAAGGAAAGAGGGAAAGGAGATATTCATGGAGATAAAGATATTGGATCCAAACACACTGAGCCAATCCGAATTAAAATCTTTGAAGGAGGGTAAGGAAACACAAGTGCAAATGTAAACTATTCAGTTTTAAGTCAGAGCAAATGGTACTGAATGTCTGCATGGGAAAAAAAAATGTATCTACTCGGGTTAGAAGTGTAAAGCGAATTACTTTTCTATTCACATTTCTGAAGTCTGGCTGGTAACAGATAATGAGTTCATCTTGCTTTCGTGACTTGCTTGTAATGAAAATGTCCCTGTTGTATACAGTTTGAACCTCTGCTTTAAATTTTCATGCTTCTAATTTACTATGAAATCGACTAAATTGGTGCAATCTTGAAAGCGTGTTTATTCTTTAATATTATTTTTAATGGGTATTTGTTGTGTTATTAATGCACATATTTTTATTTTGTGCTTACAAAAATGCAATCATGCACGCTCCTGTGTAATCATAGGAACTAGTTAATCTGTTTGTTTTATTGCTTTTACTATTACCTAAATTCCAGACTTGACCACTTCCGGATTTCACCACTTCCTCTTTCTGTTCCAGGCCACCAGGCCAGGGTACCACGTGGCATGTAGTTGTTATGTTTCCCCAAATTCCTCTGGTCTGTGACACTTCTCTGTCTTTAGGAATTTCTTTTTAAATGCTGAATTCTGAGTTGTAGAAACACAAGTAATGAGGTTCAATGACTTTGTTACCTGGGTAGTTAAGAAAAATTACAGATATATGTACTGTCGAGTTTTAGATTTCAATAAAAAAAATGTATCTTCAGTCCAGTCAATGGAAGGAAAAAAAACCCAGATTTTTGCTTTCAAAATTGAAAAATGTTAAAGTACATTAACCCCATTTAGTGGATTATGATGTAAATATCCTTATCTGAACAACAGATCTATAATTTCCATATTTCCATGAGCATGAATCTATTCCCATTATATTTGGAGGACAAAATAATGTTATCTGTTTGACTATAGAATGTTGAATGTTTAGTGATATAAAATATTGATTTCTCATATAGATTACTAGTTTGGAGATGGATGATTAAAGTTGGTCCCCTGTTAGGTTTGCCCCCCCCCATGGATGGATGTCTAGTATTTTCACCACTAAAACCACAGTTGTATGTAGTCATGAAGCTTGTCTCAGTATTTTTGACATCCCTCATCTTTTAACACAAACGAGAGAAATATAGATTTTATCTTTCCTCAGAGACTGAGAGGTCCCTGTGACTGAATCAACCCTCTTACATTCAGCAGTCTTCTTCATAGCAGTACACTTGTACTAGATTAGAGAGACCTTCAGTTACTCTATGCTTTGGGGAACCCATCTCCACTAACGAAGGACACAAGTGAAAAAGCGTATGTGAACATTTTATTGCTGTGTTTTGATGATCCTAAAGGATTGTGCCCATATTTCATTTCTTTCTCCTTTCATTACCCCATGTTATGGGCTAAGTCCCAATCATTTCTTAATCTGTGACCCAACTTCTGCCTGGTGGTGACTAGGCATTCATTCCAAACAGTGTATTACCAAGTCTTATTTTGGTGAAAAAAAGTACTGTATTTTGCTGTGTAAATGTGCACTGTTTTGCCCAAATTTGTGAGGGAAAAATAAGAATGCACATTATATATAGCTAGTACTAATTCCGTTTCCCTGAAAGTTTGGGCCTAAACCGTAGGTGTGCATTATACACGGGAGTGCATTATACACAACAAAATATGGTATTACTGACCAATATTTTAAGTGTATGTGTTTCTTATATTATCTAATTCATAGATTTATTAATTTAACATATTTTAAATTATTTTTACAAACATATTAATTCTCATACCAAGTAGATTCATGGGTCTACAGAACTGTTGAATGGTAAATATTTTATTTGTACAGATTTTTCTAATATACAGTTAAATTTCCTACAGAATTTTACTGTATTTTTATTCTGAAATCAAATTAATAGGCTAAGACATTAAAATAAAATTGTTATTTGAAGACAAAATTTATTTCCCATCAACTATAATGATGGGCTATAATAAGCTTAACATATCCTTCCCTGAATAAAACTAGCTTTCTTTGAAATTACTTGTTTTATCCTATGTTCCACAGGTGTGATTTCATCTAATTAAGGGCACAAAATAGTGAAATCAAAAGGTGAAAAATACTTACGCTCTTTTATACTTTATTACAAAAGAGAATGTGAGATAAAATAGTTTTGAAGAACAAGTTGACACTAGAATCCTTGTGAAAGGGGACAGATTTAAGGGAGCAAAAAGCAAGTAAAATTAAGTATTCATGTTCTTGATACTACTTAATTCTTACCTGGATTGGCACTAATCAGAAAGTAGATAATGTTAAGATTAAATAGCATCCATAGCAGAGTTGGTTTCTAGATATGTGGATAGATTTTCTCTCTTAAAAACCCGTCAGTACTTTAGACAAATGAAGTTGAACTTGCTTTGATTCCTGATGGTGGATTAGCTAGGACAAATACAGAAGTTTGCAGTGGTCGTAGAACATAAAAAAACAGCTGTAAATCTAGTGCCTTTAAGTCAAACGAGAGTGTTAGGGTATTTTGTATGTCAGTTTACCATTTGAAACTGTAGAAAGAATTCAAAAGGAATACCTTTCCAAGAATGACATTCGACTCATAGTTCTAACCTAGCTGTGATTTAAGAGATGAAATTTATTGAATTATTCAGTAGAATGCTACTACACTCCATGTCATTGCATTCTAAACAAAATGTGATGTTTGCACACTGGGTAGGTTTTTCTTTTGATTACCACAGTGAATACAGTGAACACCTAGTACTTCGTTCATCTATCTGATTTTATTCAACTAGATAACCTCAGACATCCTTTCAAACCTGTCAATTAAATCCTTCTGGAAACCAATGCAAATTTGATTGAAAAATAGAATCTCTAATTTGCATTATGTAACAGTACCTTTCAGAAGTCACTTGAAATTTAGACTCCACTTTAGTATAGATTCATGGTCCTCAGGAAGAGCAGATCAAACTTGTAGGCAACAGTTGATGATCTCAGTTCAGCCTGTTGAAGCTAGAAATTTCTGAGGCACTTTTGTGCCAGGATTGTAAAAATAGAGTAGAAACTTGCAAAGGATTTTATTATCAGTTATATTAATTTTAGCAAATTTCAAGGGGCATGTGTGTTGTGCATGCACATCTTCAATGATGTAATAATGTATGACGTATGATGATTTGATCATGTTGGTATAACTTTTTGGATGTTTCTTGGTTGGAAGTTTTACTAGAATCCAGAAGTAGTAAGATACAACTCTGCAACTCGTTGAGGCTTATAGAAGCCCGTTTGAATGTCTCTACCATGTCCCCATATTCACACTCAATAGAAGAGACAATTCCATGTTGAACTCTGTGTAGAAAAAAAAAAAATACATTTTATTTACAATGCCCAATCTGTTATCTAGTTCTTTCAGGCATGTACTGCATAAATTTCATAGACTTCCCAGAAGTAAGGTTGATTAATTGTTTGTAAAAGTCCCTCAGAACAATGTGCCATGCAAATGTTTAGCTTTTGGTTTGGTCATATAATGTGCTAAAGTATTTGAAAACACACTGGATCCCTCCTTTTTAAACAGGTATAAGTCAAATGAAGATTATGTATATGTCAGAGGACGCGGTCGTGGAAAGTACATATGTGAAGAGTGTGGGATTCGCTGCAAGAAGCCAAGCATGCTGAAAAAGCATATCCGCACTCATACTGATGTCCGGCCTTATGTCTGCAAGTTATGTAACTTCGCCTTCAAAACAAAAGGTGTGGGGTCTGATTTTTTATTTTTTTATTTTTATTTTTTTAAGGGGAAAAACACTTTTTTATGGCTACTTCAAATTCTGAAACGTGTTTTATAGCTAATTTTCATCCACAGTAAGATGCTTTTATTTGTGAAAATACGACCCCACGAAATGCATTTTCTGTCTCATGTAAGTGATCAAAGGATATACATGAGACAGTGAGGCTCCTTTTATGACCTAAGTAAGAGCTATAGAGTTGGGCCCAGGCCAGTTGTCTCTGAAGGATGTGGCTCAGAATTGCCTGGATAGCTATTACTTCAGGTTGGAAATGTTATGTGGTCTAGATAATCTTTGTACCAGTATTGAAATACTGCAGGGAGGCAATCCATGCAGTGGCATTAGAAAAGCAAGGCAGCAGCTGGGAAGAAAACATGTGCCCATGGTCAGTTTCAAGATTATAAATAATGTAGAAATGCACAGACTCCCAGGTGGGCCCCTCCATCCACAGTTGCATTAATTATGCATAGAAATTTGATAACTTGGGTTCTGTGTATTTATCAGCACAGAGACAATTTCTTACTCTCAGGCTACAACTGCTAGTCTCACAAAATAAAGACTTGCCTTGAAATAATATTCTGTCATTTCAAAAAAAGTCTGTGTTTAACAGGTGAATTTATATGAAGTATTTTACCCAAGAAGATTTCTTTGATTATGTTTTTATCATTTTATAAAATCATGAAAATGCTCCTAAGCCCAGGGTTCTCAGAAAACAAACACTAATGAACCTGAAGTGGTTTGACTTTTGTAGAAGATGTTTTACTACTTACTGTAGAAGCACGTTAGAGCGAATGGATTCTTGAACAACCCCTCACCAACCTTGTAGCATCTCCAATGTTTTAACCTTAAATTTGCATACCAACTAGTCTACTCCACTATCCATCAAGAAAAATAAATATCAAATGGATAACATCAAATAGATAATAAAAGATAAATATCAAATAATCTTTGGTAGAGAAATATGTGTACCTATTTTCTCTGATAGCCAAAATTCTGAATTGTTTCATTGGTTTGTCAGAAGTATATATATGTAGCCTGTCAATATATCTGTTTCTTCTTCATTAACAAGGTATTTGTATTACAAGAATGCTTTATCTGAAGCCAGAAAAAGGGGAAGGGAGTGTTCATTGGCATTTCAAAAGAAATAAACATAACGTCCTTTAAATAACATTCACCTTTGCCTTTTATGTAAAATTTCACTGAGCTCCATGGGAGATAAGAGAATATAAACTTTAGTTTTGGAAAATACTGTTAATCCGCCAGCCATTGCAACTGATATATCTTTATTGGGCATATGATTTGGCTGCAGGTAGAGCTGTGTGAAACACTGGGTGAAGAAACGTCATATTTCTAGATTTTATTTAAAAAATCCAATTAAATTTGGCTCTGAATCACTGTCCTTGAGGTTAGCAGGAAATAATGTATCCTAGGTCATTATTTGAGTTTCCTAGTCACCCTTAGGGAATGTGGAAATGTCTCAGCATCTTAAAATGGGCAGACCATCCTGGGAAACTCTACTAGATTTTAGCTCCCGCTGAAATGCCTATTGTCCAAAACCATGGCATCTGAGCTCAGACTTGGAGGCCGGTATTTCCTCCATGCCTGTGCCGTTCCTTCAGCACTCTTCCCCCAGCCTCCTGCTCTCCTCTCCTTGCTGGAATCCCGTCAGAAGTTCAAGATTTCAATAAACTAAAGCCAGGGTGGGGTTGTTTCAGAGCCAGATTTCTAATGACAAACCTTCCTGGAAAATGAGAACTCAAAGCCTTGAAACAGGTGGAGATAAAAAATATAGGAGATAAAAAATATAGGAGAAGGTATTGAGATCTAAATAAATGATCTTGACACACCCAACATCCATACCCCTTCACATGCATGGTTACTCTCACACTTGCAGAAAAGCAGGTAATTTCCATTAATTTATAGATACATTTAATAATTTACAGATTTTATACTTCTTGATGATCTGTGTGTAAAAATGTTTGAGCTTTTTAGAAAAATTGTAGACTTAATTTTTTGATAATCAGAACAATAGGGGCCTAGACATTTTTCTATGTTTGGAGTTATCTAAATAGCATAAAATTCATTAAATTCACAGACATATAAGCAATAAGCAAAATGTGAAGTAAAAAATAAAGCCATATAAATAAAACAATAAACAACAGTGTCCAGGTTTAGAATTATGACTCATATATTACATTAATAATAAACTGAACACCCCTACAAGGGGAACAAAGTATTTAAGCTGGTTGAGAGTTTCCACCCAAATTCAATGAGCCTACTCTTAAAAATAAGACATTTGCTGGTACACTGCTAAAGCCACATCAAAGGGCATAGATAATATTATGGCCCTTACAACTGAATTAGTTCCTGGATCTCCTTTGATATATTTATAGATATAGATGATATAGATATAGATATAGATGATATGGATATGTATCGTGCCCAAAAAAATGTATAAACATTTTAAGAAAAGAAAAAACTGTATTAAAATTGTAATACTCAATATGTCCCAATAATAAAAGATGAATATAAGTCATATGTATACATTTTTTTGACACCCCTGGTACATATGAATGACACGGAATAATATATATATATATCCATAGATCCTAAGTGAAAGGTGGCTGATCAGTGTTTTCATAATTTCATAATTTCTTACATTTCATATAGCAATTATATAAATCTACACAAACACACAGGCATTTGTATGTATAAACCTAATTGTATATATGTATGTCATCATACTATATATTTGACATAAAAACCTTTCTCTTAGAACAATGGTAGTTTCAAGATAAATAAAGAGGGAATATTGCTCCTCCATTACTTGAGAAACTGCTGTCATAAAGTTTGCTAACAGACGCCAAACAGATAGATGCTAAATATTGAGAATAATGCTCTCTATAAGTAGTCACTAAATATTTATATAGATCTTTTAGTTCATTTACAAGGTTGCCCCTAATGTTAGATTGGATATTTTTTACTTCTGACTACTTAGGATCCTGCAAATTTAATCTGTATCTGATCAATGTCAGAAGGGCTGGGGTTTGGTGGGTGTTTTGATAATACTTCATTCTGAAGTTTCTCTGAGATATATGACACAGCTTAGGTTTTAATTGAGTCCGAGGAGGCTGGCCCACTTGGGCCAAACATCTTAGATCTCTTCTCAGCCAGGAAAGCCTGGGCTTCTCAGTTGTGCTTGGAACCTACTCTTGAAAAGATGAGACGCTAGACTTCTACAAGTCTCCTAGAATGAAGAAAACCTGAGATTGGACCAAAGCTCTCAAGGGTTGATACTTTCAGAAACCGGATTGTCCCACTTAAATTTGAGGCAGGGAAGGGTAATGGGTAGAAACAAATTTGTGTTAAGTTAGTTTGTTTCACATTGAATTCGGAGCGATCATTTTGGTAACTAATTGATTCCTCTTTATTTGGCTGTGTTTTCTAGGAAACCTAACAAAGCATATGAAATCGAAAGCACACATGAAAAAATGCCTGGAGTTGGGAGTCTCGATGACATCAGTGGATGATACAGAAACCGAGGAAGCAGGTATTTCATAATTTAGTTCACTGACCTCATCACTATGCGTGCTGCTGCTTTGAGGCCAAAGTGGTAAAAAAAATTTAGATATTTTTTCAAAAAACTGATCACATCAAGTCTGACACATTGAACTGCTTGAAACTTAGTGAGAAGAAATATTAAATGCATTTCAGTTCTGACCTAAGGAGGGAGGAAGGTCTTACTATGAAAATATTTCAGTCTAGAACAATAAAGGATATCTAGTGTAATTGTGTTGTAATAGTTATTTAAATTTTATGAAACTTTCAGGGAAATTTGAAAAGCATTTTCATGTGTTAATTTTGCTGTTAAGAGGAAATGGAATAGGAAAAACAAAATCATCATTAACCTCAATAGAAAACCTGAGGGTTGCCCTAACCTCCTAAGTTACACCACGTACACATAAGCTTATACCTGTACAGACAGGTTGTTGCTTGTCTTTTTCCTCTAACATCATTGTTTACAACATTACGTACCCATTTGTTGAGTGTTTTCTATAAGTGGTGTGAGGTCTGACATACAAGGTCCTACTCTGGAGTTTTTATTGTAGCGTGGGGATGAAATCAGATAGGGACATAAAAAGACAAGAACCAATGTAGAGTCACAGAGGTAAGTGTCCAGTGTTATAGGAGCTCTGAGATGAAACTATCTCTAGGGACTGGAGGGTTGAGGAAAGCTTTGGGAAAGAGATGGGGCCTAAATTAGCTTCTAACCTTGATATTTAGAGCTTGATCGCCACTATCTTTGTTCAATTTTTTTTCAGAAACTATGGAAGATTTGCAGAAGGCAACTGAGAAGCGTAGCATGTCCAGCATTTCAACTGATCATCAGTTCTCAGATGCTGAAGAGTCAGATGGTGAGGATGGAGATGATAATGATGATGATGATGAAGATGACGATGACTTTGATGACCAGGGAGATTTGACACCAAAAACCAGATCAAGAAGCACCAGTCCTCAGCCTCCTAGATTCTCCTCCTTGCCGGTGAATGTTGGCACCGTACCCCATGGGGTTCCTTCGGATAGTTCCCTGGGGCATTCTTCATTGATCAGCTATTTGGTTACTTTGCCAAGTATTCAGGTTACTCAGCTTATGACACCAAGTGACTCATGTGAAGATACCCAGATGACAGAATACCAGAGGTTATTCCAGAGCAAAAGTACAGACTCAGAACCAGACAAAGACCGGTTAGACATACCCAGTTGTATGGACGAAGAGTGCATGCTGTCTTCAGAGCCCAGCTCCTCTCCAAGGGACTTCTCCCCCTCAAGCCATCATTCCTCACCCGGATATGATTCTTCACCCTGTCGAGATAATTCACCAAAGAGGTACCTGATACCCAAAGGAGATTTATCACCCAGAAGACATTTATCACCTAGGAGAGATCTGTCACCCATGAGACATCTTTCACCCAGAAAGGAAGCTGCATTGAGAAGAGAGATGTCACAAAGAGATGTTTCACCAAGAAGGCATCTATCCCCGAGGAGGCCATTGTCACCTGGGAAAGATATCACGGCAAGAAGAGACCTCTCTCCCAGAAGAGAAAGGAAATACATGACCTCCATCAGGGCTCCATCTCCCAGAAGGGCTTTGTACCACAACCCACCATTGTCCATGGGGCAGTATTTGCAAGCAGAGCCAATTGTATTGGGGCCTCCTGTGAGTATAAGGAGCTTTTTCTTTTTAATATATAGGTTATAGCACCTTAGGACCTCTTGATAACACACTAGTGTAAAATTCATAACATGGGTATCTCTCATGGGGAGGAGTGAGCTCGGTTACTGAAAATAGCAGGAAGACATATTTATTGCAAGCTATTGTCAGTATCATGGCTGTGGCGCGGCCCCAAGAGTAGTAGTATTGCATCAGAGCCATAGAGCATTCCAACTGGTAACAGGTGAGGCCTTTCTAAATGCTTTCTAAGCTGAACTAATTATAAACATGAGCTGAAACTTTTACATGAGTAGAAAAGGTAGAGCCTTTGAAATGTCATGACTGCTTAGACAGACACTCGGGGACATTTAGGTATCAGAGTTATATAACCCTTTGCCAGGTAAGGATTCTGATTCAGGTATTAGCCTTGACTTGCAATAACTTTTTTAAATAAACCCATTATCTTGCTCACCGTGAGTGGACATGTGAAATTAGTGAGGGACTGGGAGAAGACAGAATGACCCCCTCTGTATGCTTGTAAATCAAAGGCATGAACACTTATATATGCTTTTCTTGCCATTACTACCACCTCCTGGAACCAAGTGCTCTGTGAGGTGGTGGCCCAAAGAGAGTGGGAAGTTGAGAGAGCTAAAGGAGAAAGTGGCAGAGGGGATTTCTATGGTAAGCCCTTGGTATAGATTAAGGTAATAACAGTAGCAATCCTGAATGACATTTAGGCAGAAGGTTTAATGCGAATCTATTGAAAAACACCTGCCCTGCCTCATCCCAAGGAATGGTAGACCTTGCTGTCTCTTTCAGTTTGTGTAGGATTTTGAAAAAATGAATGAAGCAGGCACTTAGCATAGACAGAGGAATGATAGATCTTGAGTGTGTTTGCTTTAAATGTGGTTTTATATGTTTGTTTGTTTCCTGGTCTCCATTTGCTGTTCTCTCTTTGCTCTCAATTTCTGTCACGTGGATCCCAGCCAAAGGAACCACTGCTAGCTCCCAGTTCTGTCTTCTCCCTGCCCTGGTGGCCAGGTTCCTCCCTCTCATCACCTTTTCACCACGCTGAATCATAAGCTTAGATTGTCATTTTTTTAACTCCAGGAAAGCTCCCTGCTGCATTTCCCTTCCCTACTCCCAACACCCTCTTTACACAAGCCTGCCACCAGCTTAGTTTTCATGGTATAATTACTGCAGAAACATGCATAGTCATCAGGATAGAACGTATTTGCCAAGCTAATGAACTAGCAAGCTAAGAAAAAGAGGTACATTTCCACAGGTTTTTGTGTCTTGGTGGTGCTAAGTAGAAAGGGGGATCTTCTAAAGGTAATGTCATTGCAGCATAAGTACAGAGTGATTAATTCCTCAGATGCCAGGATAGCACATCTGGGGTGTAAAGTGCTCTCTGGTGTAGACCCCATGATGCTGGCGTTCTGGCGCTGACCAGGTCATTGTGAGATGTTGGAGCATACTCAGTCAAACACAGTCACAAAAAACAAGTCTTTAATTCCAACACACTATGGTTATTCCCAAATTATGAAATAAAATAGGGTTGCAAATGGAGTAAACACCCAAGTAAGAAAACCTGATTGAGAACTTATTTGGTGGGTGAAGAAGGGATGCGAGGAGGATGTGTGGACAGGCCAGCAGCCTTTGGAGCAGTGCGAGTGGTTACATGCTAGGAATTCTACTTGTACACGTCCATGGTTGTAATCAATTAATTCTGATTAGTGAAGGTCTGAATCTTAACTTCTTAACACAAATAGAATTTTATTGGATCCTGAACGTAGTGAATAAATCCTAGTTTTACAGACACTTCATCACTCCCTCTGTGAGCCTTGAGTCAGAGATCTCGCATAATGGGATACTTCTCTCTCCTTCTCCCTCTCCCTCTCCCTCTCCCTCTGTCTGTCTCTCTCCCTCTCTCTCTCCCTCTTTCTGTCTCTCTCCCTCTCCCTGTCCCTCTCCCTCTACCTGTCCCTCTCTCTCCCTCTCCCTCTCTGTCTCTCTCCTTCTCTCTCTCTCTCTCCCCCTCTCTCTCCCCCCCCCTCTCTCTCTCCCTCTCTCTTTCCCTCTCCCTCTCCCTCCCAGACCCCACTCTGATTAAGGGCATGCAGTGACTATCATGGAATAGAAACCAAGATGGAAAAAAATAACCAAGCTGCATTCCATTGTAACCTTTGAAACTGTGATAATCGTGATTAAAAGATGATTCATTTCATTGTCTTCAAAGATGATTATTGTAGGCATTACAGTTTCACCTTAACTGGTGTTTGATAAAGGCAACATGCCTTTTTCTGAACCAGGGCTAATACAAGAGGATATTATTTATTTATTTTTTGGGTATCATTTAAATGATTCTCCTACCATAAAAATTCTCACCTTGCCTAACTTATTTAGGTCCTTGTGATTATAGGGCTGATGATTACATGATCTCCCCCATATTTCCAAGACAAATCATTTGTTTCTAACTTGACTAAGGTATAGCCCAGCGCAGGATAGGGCTAAGCATGGCACAGAGTAGCAGAGGTGATGCATAATTTATCATTCCTGAACTGGTCTCACAGTCTAAATAGGACTGGATGAATCATTAATAATTCATTAATAATATAGAATACACCTTGAATTTTAGAACTGAAACATCCATGAAATGAATTAGAACATTTTTTTTTTGTCTCTTGTATGACTATCATACTTGACTTAAAATAAACTTAGTCCCTTTTGGATAACAATTCATTAAAAGAATGAATCTCTGTAATTGAAACTGGATAACTTCATTAAAACATGATCATTTCACAGTCTAAGTTGTGTTTTACTACAGAAAAAAATTATAGAAAATATGTTCTCCACTTTCAGGGCTGCGGCCATGGATTCTAGATTCTGGCCCCACATTTTAAGTATCTTTAATTCATTAATTTCCAAGAAGATATGTAAGTGGAAGTAATATAATGTGAGGAATTCAGACACAGTCATCAGACATTGGTCCCCAGCTCTGCAGCTGAGTATGAGTTGAACTACTTGAGATATTTAGTATTGTCTGAGGGATGGATAGTTTCCTTACAAAAACCAGCCTTGATTTGTGATTTGCTGAAAAATGCTGGTCTTTCTTCTGGGACATCTCTTGAGCAGGAATTTATTCCTTTAGACCAATAACTTGTCCTTTGGAAGAACTAGTTTGTTTATCACCACCATTTTGTCATCTGTTCTGTAGAAAACTAAAAAGCCAATTTTCAGGCTTGTCACTCTGATTGTACTTATCAACACTTAAAAAACATATAAAAATTCTGCCAAGTATATAAGCAGATGGCAAACTTATTACTTTCTTTTGAATTTAAAAATCTATTATTAGTGGGTTTTGTTTTGTTTTTTCCTCTTGGTACACTTTTTCTGGCAATTATCCCTTATTTTCTTTTCATTCTCTCTTATGAAAATAACAGAGCAGAAATGTGTCTCGGTACTGAGTAGAAAACATGTTTTATCACATTGCTGTTTAAAAACAAAAATAACTTGGGTCGGCCGAGTGGCGCAGTGGTTAAGAGCTGGCTTGGGACGCCAGTGGCCCCGGTTCGGATCCCACATATGAGGGCCAGTGACACTGCCCTCAAAAAATAAATAAATAAATAAATAAATAAATAAATAAATAATCAAAACAAAAATAACTTTTCAAAGACCAATAGCTCCATTCAAGGATTCTGAAAGATAGTTGAGGGCCAGTCGAGTGGCTCAATTGGTTAAGAGCTCGCCCAAGAGTGCGAGCTCTGAGCAACAGCAGTTTGATGCCTGGCCCAAGCTGAGCTGCTGCTGAGCTGCCAACAGGTGGCAGGATGGTTTAGCTAAAAAAAAAAAAAAAAAAAAAAAAAAAAAGCTGAGAAATCTTTTTGTCTTGAAAATGAAAAATTAATAAAAGGATTAGGTAGTTTCAAAGTGTTTTGAATGACTGAATGAGTGAGTGAGTGAATGAATGAATGAATGAATGAATGAATGAATGAAATAGCTTGGCCTAAGCATGAAGTAGTGGGTCCTAAATGTCTCCTCTCTGTTTCCCTTTGCAGAATTTAAGAAGAGGATTACCTCAGGTTCCTTACTTCTGTCTCTCCGGAGACCAAGAAGGTGCTTATGAACATCCAGGCTCCAGGCTTTTCCCTGAGGGTCCTAATGACTATGTCTTCAGTCATCTTCCACTCCACTCTCAGCAACAAGTGCGAGCTCCTATCCCTATGGTGCCAGTTGGTGGGATCCAAATGGTTCACTCCATGCCGCCGGCCCTCTCTGGTTTACATCCTCCACCCACATTGCCTCTGCCAATGGAGGGCTCTGAGGAGAAGAAAGGAGCCTCTGGGGAATCCTTCGCTAAGGACCCCTACATTATGGCCAAGCAGCCCGAGAAGCCACCGCCTCACGTTTTGCAGTCATCTGGTCCACCTAGCATGCCCTCCTCTCCTCGGCTACTGATGAAACAGAGCACTTCAGAAGACAGCCTGAATTCAACAGAGAGGGAACAGGAGGAAAACATCCAGACTTGTACAAAAGCCATCGCCTCTCTCCGGATTGCCACAGAGGAGGCCGCTCTGCTTGGGGCAGACCAGCCAGGGCGGCCCCCCCAGAAACCCTTGGAAAGCTCACAGGTTAGCATTAGACACTTTAGTGGACCTGAGCCAGGCCAGCCCTGTACCTCAGCTACCCACCCTGACTTGCATGACAGTGAAAAGGACAATTTTGGTACATCACAGACTGCATTAGCTCACTCCACCTTTTACAGCAAGAGTTGTGTGAATGATAAAGAGCCGGGCTACCACGGCAGTGAAGAATTTCCTTCAAACACAGAGGAAGGCAACGAACCTTCATCAGAAAAGAGCCCGCAACATTGATCTAAGATGCATGGAGACGTTCATTTCCACATTTTCTTCTTTTGTTTTGTTTTTCTAGAAATAGAAGTAATCAACTTTATAGCATGCCTGTCCTAAGTTACAGTAGTTTGCTATTATATATACTTTTGTTATATCAAAAGAATTAGGTAAATTAACAAGTCATCATGAGCCTGACCAAAACGAAATTTGAAATTAACCTATTGGGTCTGGTACTTTTAAAATTGTACAGATGTTTGTGCCTTTTCTTTACTTTGCTTATATTCTTATAAGCATTTTTTTAGCAGTAATTTGTACATATTTTAGAATTTGTGTATCTGCTTTGTAATAAATGTAATTTCTTTCCTTTTTTGGACACTTGGATCTAAATGATGTAAAGCAAAACAGCATCAATATATATGTGAGGTTGCACTAAAACATATTTTTATATGATTAAAACTGAACAGCTTTTATGTACAGCTCTGATTCTGTAATACTAATATTTATTTACTTTGTTTCATAAATTGTACATTTTTTCTTAATGTTGTGGATTGCTTTTCTATGTGAAGCATGGGATTTACTGTTGCGTAACTAGAACAAAAATGTATATTGTAAACAAGATATTTAAACTAGAGTATCTTATTCTGCACTTATGCATTAGTTACAAAAAAAAAAAAGACAAAGGATGTATCAGTCAGTTCTTAACTCTTGTAAATTTTTTTGTCTCTTGTTTGCTGGATTGACTATAACTTAAGTGCTCATTGTGATTTTAAACTGATAGTACCGTAAAGCATTAAAGTAAACAATGTGCTATTGTGAGTTTTTTCAAAGCTTTATAAATCAGTTATAAATAATATTAAAAGTATTTGGTCTTATGTGAACATGTTGATCTATATACTCATCTGAAACTATGGGAAAACATTCCGCCCCATGTAAATATGTACAAGTGCATCACTGGTACAATTTTATGTAACTCAGTTGGACACTAGGTTGCCACAGACCTATGCTAGGGTGTCTTTAAAAATTAAAGTGACAAAGCACATGGGACTGTGTAGAGATTGGTTATCGGCCGGCCCGGTGGCTTGGTAGGCAGTGCTGTGCGCTGCCCGTGGAGGAGACCTGGGCTTAGAAACCGCCTTGGTTCTAGCTGCACAATGTGGTGACTGGAACTAAGGTTACTACAGGAGTCACGCCTGGACTCGGAGGGGTGGGTGTGGAGGCGGGGAAGAGGCATGCAGACCTCTCTGCTCACCAGCCCTCCCTGTCAACCAGTCCACAGGGTAACAGGGTTGGCATCAGCTTTAGGAGAAGCCACTTTGCCCTTTGGAAGAGGGGAAGAGTGTCACACTTCTGGCTATCTCAGGGTGAACAGGGGGGGGAAGAAGATTTCCAGGGAAAAGAACTGGTGGTGAGATGATGTCTTTTGTAGATAACATTCACTGTGGGCTTTGGTTAGTGTTGCAGGTGGGCAGAGCCTTTGCAGGTCCAGAAGAACGGAAGAAAGGGAAGGGTACAACATGTGCACACACACGTGTGTGTGTGTGCACACACACAATATGGGTTATCTTTGTGCTATATAGTGGATTATAATTCTGTGAAACCAAGTTTGTATATTGAATTACATTAAGGAGTGTTCTTTAAAAAGAGAAATAAATATACAATTACATGCTTGAGGTGTCTAGTTTTTATGTGTTGTTTTACATGTTAACTTCCCAATTTTGTTTCTAAAGGAAATTCGATGCTACCAACGTACCATCTGTGCTTTTAATTGCTGGGCTCTGCCCATCCGAGGTATGCTGATATGAATGCTTTTAACAAGTGAGAAGACAGACATCGACTTCCATATGTCATCTGGTTAGAACAGAGAGTGGTCACTACAGTGCAGCTCTAGAAATAGAGTCACTGGAACCCAAGCATGGGCATGGGCAGAACACACTGAAAAAAGTCATGAATAAAACATCATCATTTCCGCTTCTGCCTCCCTCGCAGTATGAATCTGAAATTCCCCGGGGGAAACCTTTTTTTAATTTTTGCTGAGGTGACTGAAGGCAAAAACCAACTGAAATAAATATGCCAAAAAATATCCACAAATCATATACAGAAAGGTGGAACCTTTTTAGTAATGAAAATAGAAGCTCATTCATGGTCAAAATCTATCAGTGTTGCCGTTATCAAAATCTCACAGTGGTGGATTTACAACTTAACTATATTGTTTTATGAAACAGACTGTCTTTTTAAACTATGTTTAACAAAGGTGAATTAAAGGTCAACCTAGCCAGCCACCTAATATCTGTCTGTCTTGGAGAAGAACCCTTGAAACATTTAATTACACAGAGTGATATGTATGTGTCTTACCCTTCCGTGTGTGTGTGTGTCTGATTCCAGGCCAAATCAAATCACTTTTTACTTCCTCCTCTGTCTAATTTATCTCATGTATTCTTTCATTCATAAAACAGTTTTTTAGTGCCTGCTGTGAACTGGGTACTATGATGGGCGTTTTGGATGAATAAGAATATTCCTGCCATCAAGGAGCTCAAGTAAATAAAAGACATATTATGTGAGTAAATGTGTACAATATGACGTTAGTGCTAAAATAATGGTACGTGTGGTATATTTTGTAATCACAAAGGAGAGAGCAATAACCCTGCTGAGAAGGGGAGGAGGGATGGACAGGCTTCATTGCCAGGATGGCCATGAGACAAATCCTTGAAGCAATATGCGTATTGACTTATTCAACTGATACATTTTCATCACCTACAATGGGGCACTGTTCTGTATGCTAGGTGAACAGTACAACACAAAACATAAAGCCCTCACCTTCAAAGAGCTTATATTCCAGTAGGATCAGGGTCATAAAATATATGGAAAGGGTATGTTAGATCATCCAGGGTGTGCAAAGCAGTGAATGGGCAAAAAGCTAGATGTAGCTGGCACCCTGGGTATGTGGCAGGGTGCCACGTGGTTAAGCTAGAAAGTCAAAATTCAATTTCTTAATCCAGCCTAAGGAGCTCAGGTCTGGCTCTTTAAGCCATGAGGGGGCCATGGAAGGATTGCAACAAGAAAGTGACATTACCATTGTTATTTTTAGAATTTAGGAAACAGTCACTATTGCAGCAATGAAGACAATGGATTTCAGGGAGAGAGAATGGAGGCAGAGAGACCAGTCAGGAGAATTATGAAGCTACATTGTTTCCATGGAAATTGGCCTTTCAAATAGATGATGGGGTCATGAAGAAAGAAGGGACAGCTCTGCTTAATGAAGAGGAATTGATAATAACTAGTGTTTGATTTGGTGTTGGGGCTGAAAGAGATGGAGGAGGTAAAGATGGCTGGAGTTTTTAACAGGCAATAGAAGGTAGTGTTATTCATCAAAAAATAAAGTAGATTTGTACTAGATGTAAGTACAGTAGTCCCCCCGTTCTCTGTGGAGGAAATGTTTCAAGATCCCCCTGTAGATGACCGAAACCACAGATAGTACTGAACCCTATATAGACTATGTTTTTTCCTATACATACATACCTATGATAAAGTTCAATTTAATTTATAAATTAGGCAATGTGAGATATTAACAACAATGATTAATAATAAAAGAGGACAGTTAAAACAATATGCTGTATATAAAAGTTATGTGAACGTGTTATCTCTCCCCCCCCATAACCAATCTTATAACTAAGATGGCCGGTAGTGTATACAGTGTGGACACGCTGGACAAAGGGATGACTCATATCCCGGGCAGAATGGAGCAGCACAATGGAAGCTTTCCTCACGCTACTCAGAACAGCAGGCAATTTAAATCTTAAAGAGTTACTTATTTCTGGAATTTTCATTTAATATTTTTGGACTGTAGTTGACTGCAGGTAACTAAAACCATGGAGTGCAAAACCATGGATAAGGGGAGACTGCTGTGATAAAATGAGATCTTCTTAGTTCAGAATGAGGAGTTCAGGCTGAAGAAAGGCCCAACCTGGAGGCTGTTTTGTCAGTTCTTGTCACTTCGTCATAGCTGAGCGTGCTCACTTGGATGAAATACTCAGGGAATGAGGAAGGGTAGAAATGGGTTTGGGGACTCCCAAAAGGAGGACAGAGATCTATACATAATTTTGTGAGATTTTTGAAAATTTTAATTTCATATATTCTCCAAGATAAAGTCTAAAAAGCAAAACCTTAAGAACATCATTCTATGAGGAAAAAGCCAGCTTGTGGAATTATACAACTATAGTATTTCCTTGGCATAGTACCATGGCAGCTTTATTATTAAAGAATTAGAAACCATTCAATTAACCTGTCATTTACAAAGGTCTTTTCCAAAGCCTGTGGTTCAGAGAAGTTGGGTGAAGTTTTCAAGGAGACATAGGTGGCTCACTGAGGAACCAAGGCTAACACCAAGATCTCTCAACACCCTGTTCACATTTGCCTAAAAAACAGCTTCTGATTATTTATGTGGCTCTCATTTAGACCAGTATTACAATCATGACAATTTACAGTGAAAGTGCTAAGGTTAAATGAACTCAAAGGAATACAAGAAACACAAAGGCCATTTCTGCCCTGGATAACCAAGGATATTACTTGCTTAGCATATATTACTAAATGTAGTTTTATCTACTTTGCCACAGTGTAATTCCACTGCCACTCCCCCCCACCCCCTGGCTATTTGGCATCATATAGAGTGTGAAAATGTCCCCATTGATTCCTGAGTGTAGATAAACCTCTGCTTACCCATAATCGAGATTCATTAATAAATCAGGTTTGGCCTTACAGTAGTAGCATTGGAGAATGGAAAATGGCAGAAAACATTTTATGTGGCATTAAAAGGTGCCAAGGAATAAGCAGACGGTACCAATCTTCAATTCTCTAGAACTCTCCATGGATCATTTTATATGTATATACCCTTTGCTTAGTAACAACCAGGTTCACTTCCAGAAATGCAGGTTTGGTCATCAAAATGAACCAAACCATCTCTGTTCACTAAATACCTAAAATGTATTTTGAATTTGGCTACAGATCCCTGACATGTTTTATAATTCAAGTAGATTCCAAGTTTTGTAATCTTGTTGAAATACAAGTTTAATAATTATGGTTTGATGTGAATTATAATTTCTTTCCAGCAAAAGAATAGAATGATTAATGATGACACATTTTATTAATTCATTAAAAATCATGTTAGTGGATAAAATGTTTCAAAATTAAAACTTTCCTATTGAAAAATGCCTAATGAATCATAAAATGGTATCACTGATCAAGTCATATCCCCAAAGCAAAGTGAAAAGTTCAAGCAGTTTGCAGATAATGAAGAGAGAAAAAATTAAAAAAAAAATGCAACAGGGCTTCTTCAATGGGAACAAAATGTGGGGTTACCTCAATAGCTGTAATGACTGTTGACATATATTAAATGGAAAGCATGGCAGCAGGAGCCTGGGGCACTTTACTGCCCATCAAAGTCAATGGAAATCTGCATCCTCACAGGTACTGCCCTTTTACAGCCAAGTTCCCAGCTCTAAGATGGGCAAAGACCATGTGAATCATTTTAGTCTTGAGCATCTCTACCTTAATGAGAATTGTCTTGAATTTCCTTCAGGTCTGATTATAAGATACCAACCTTCAATTCTAAGAATACTCTTTGTCATGATTTAAGGGTAGGTGATGGCTTTAGGCTTTGTAGACTCAAAATTGCTCCTCTTGAATCAGTCTCTTCTTATTGTTGTACCATGAAGGGAAAACCACACACACACACACACACACACACACACACACACACACACACAGCACATTGTCTGGGGACCCATCTCTTTGTATTGGGACAGCATCCGGAGATGAAAGCATTTTTAGCTAATAATGATAAAGAACTATGTGCTAGCCCTGTTTTAAGTGTTTTCATCTAGTCACTCACTTAATGGTCACAAAACTGAAAGCAATAATTTGCTTAAGTTTGCACAGCTAGTAAATGGAAGAGCAGGCAGTTGGGCTTCTAGAGCGCACTGTCCAACAGAACTTTCTGCATGACAAAAATGTTCTGTATCTGCATTTTCCAATACAATCACCTCTAGCTACCTGTGGCTACTGAGCACTTAAAATATGGCAAGTGTAACTAAGAGACAGGATTTTCAATTTTATTTCATTATACTTAATTTAAACTTCAGTAACCACATGTGGCTAGTGGTTTCTAAATTGGACAGCCCAGCTTGATAGTTCTCACACTTACCTTTGACAGGCTGTTCCACATACCTCCATATGCATTCATTCATTTGACAAATTTTGAGCTCCTATCATGTGCCAGGCGCTAGTCTTAGTACTGGGTACCTAACATTGAAGAATAAAAACAAAACAAAATGAAACATCTACCCTGATAGAACTTGAGTTCAGTGCTTAACATTAAATAACCAGTTAATGATTTCAGTGATGCAGTCCTATTGATTGCTCCTCTTTCTGTTGAGTTATGGACCTTGGAACTCACCCAAGGAATACTAGCCAGAGCATGATTTTATGAAGGGATAGACAAGCTCCTGCTAGGCAACTCCTCCTCCTGCTGCAGGAAATCTCTATTAAAAGCTAGACTGGAGGATGCATCGTATCTAGGATGGATGTGAGGTCTCCACTTCCTGCCTTAGTGTAAATGCACACTCTTCAGCAGGTCTATGGGGAAAGAGACATGATGGCTCCAAGAAGGGCTCTGACAGCCTATAGCTTCTGCACAGGAAACAGAGGTCTGCGAAATAAAGCTATCTGCCCCTGGGCCCCTGGTAGTCTCACCTTGCATTTCTGATTACCACATATAAGCAAACAGGAGAGAAGCAGAAGAAAAGAGGCAGTCTAAGGGTTTTGTCTTGAAGTCATAGGACAGCTCTACCATTACTTTCCCCACAATAATGAAGGGGATGGAGAGAGGGGAGAAATGGAGGGCATTCCTTCCTCTTACATAAGTAACCTGGGAGAAAATGCTAAGTAGCCATTGGTCAAAGTAGCTATTGGTCTAAGTAGCTAAACTCGTGGACAACCATACTGTGAATTTTTTTCCCCCTTGGAGGAAATTCATTATTGTCAAGAACCCACTGCTTCTGCCAAACACATTCTATGACTCTCAGTTATCCTCTTGGAACCAGTGCGATTATAAATCAAGTGATATTCAACTGAAACAAATTAGACAGAGACATTAAATTAAGTAACTGCATCTTAGGTAAATAATTAGGCCATGCAGCCTTTTCCAGAAAGAGTTAAGTTAATCAGAAAATGATTTGAGTAACCATTTTTTCAAATCTCCTATGGAGGATACATAACTAGTACCATCCTCATACACAGGATAGAATTTAATTCTTTACACACAATGAATATCTTAGGGCATCAGGGTTTACTATTCTCACTTTTATGGAACTCTATTTGTGAAGGGATGGACCATGATATATTTCCCAACTCAGCTCAAGCCCAGTCACATCGTCAGATATGGTTTATCAGAAATTATACGTTTAATATCATAGGACAGCGTAAAATTCATTCAAAGTGTACTTGAAATGTGATTATTTCAAATAAGTACATGCCATAAATGCAAAGTAATGCCATATTTTGAAGACATAGCACAAGAAGGATGTCAAGTATCTAAATAATTTTCATATTGATGACATGTTAAAATAACTAAATTTTGGATATAGTAGACTAAATAAAACATTATTAAAATTGATTTCCCATGTTTCCTTTTCTAAATATTGGTACAGAAAATTGAAAATCGCATATATATGGCTCACACCATATTTCTGTTGATGCTGGGGAGAGAATGGGATGCTGATGGGATGACAGGGGAGACGGAGCTCAGCTCAGAGGCTCTTTCCATAATGAAGGAAGGAGATCATGGTAGCCAGAAATCAAATGGTAGTAGTTGAGATGGAGAAAGCAGATAGATTTCAAACACATAGGAGAGGTAGAGTTTATAGGAATGGTGGTTTATTAGACATAAGCCTCTTAGAAGACAGAAGAGTCATAGATATTGCCCATTTCTATCTGGACACTATTGGGTTTAAGGTGATGCCTTTTCACTGCAGGTTAAACCCCTGGGGGAGGGGCAGGTTTGGGGGTGTAGTGGGCAGTCTGGTGACCCTGAACTTCTGAGTTTCAGGGACATGTGGGGCTTCCAAAAGGAAAGATTCAGGGAGAAATTGGATAAATCATTCTTCTGATGCTGTGTCAATAATCTTAATCATACTACCTATAATTTACTTAAATTTTATCATATGCCATACATAGCTCATTTAACCCTTATAGGTATTATTGGATAAAAATATGTTTTGAACTCTGTATCTGATAGGTTGTTTGCCTCCATTTTGTTTAGTTCTGTTTCTGGAGTTTTCTCCTGTTTTTTTTCATTTGGGACACATTTTTGTTGTTTCCTCATTTTGCTGCTTCTATGTATTAGATAGATGGGCTATGCCTCCCAGTCTTGGTCAGGCGGCCTTATGTAGCAGGTTCTCTGTGGGGCCCTGGCACAGTCTCTCTGGTCATGCATTCTGAGTGCTCCAAGAGTGTCTTTTGTATGGGTTGTGTGTACCTTGCTTATATAGTTGAGTCTTGGTTGCTATTGGCATGTCAGTAGGTGAGGTTGACCCTCAGGCTGATTGGCTATGCGGTATGACCACATCCCCAGCTTATAAGCTGCTGTGTGGGAGGCTTACCCCACTGAGTGTGATTTGCCCTAGTGGGCTCTGGTGCCTTTTTGGTGTACCACTTGTGGAACTAATTGGGTGGTGCTCTGCTGTGGTCTAAATCCAACCTCCAAGTATGTTGGTTCTGGGACCTGTTGGGAGGGGCTCCTGTGCAGGCCCAGGTCACCCACTGCCTGTGACCAGCCAGGGACTACCTGGTAAGGGCTACAAAGTGACCTGTGGCTGTTTGCTGACTGTGCTAACCATGGAGGCACCTGGGAGGGGCCATGCTGTGAACTGAGGTCAGCTGCCACCACTATTGGGCCTGGGATAGCTCTGCAAAAAGCCAGGACACCCAGAGTCCTGTAGCCACCTGCCAAATCCCTTAAGGATCAGCCCCTGATAAATCATCTTGCAGTACAAAAGTTGTGTGAGGCAGGGTATCAGGGAGTCACTAGAGTAGGAAGAGTTGTGTTCACCAGGTTAATGTAAATTATGGTTTGGTGCCAGTGCTGAGCCTACTCAGCAAAAGTGTCCCACCAAGCCCACCAAGACCAGTTGCTGCTTGCCTCGAGCCTGTGTACTCCTATAGCTTTTGAAGAAAGAGTGCAATGTGGGCAGTGCTGGCTGCTGGCTGAGAAAGTGCTTCAGGTGTTGGTGGAGTTGGGTGGGGCAGGATCTCAATGAGTCATCGGGGTGGAGCAGTAAATCTCCAGGCCAATCAGATTTAAATATGGCCATGAGGGGAGGAATCAACACATTAAAGATAGCGCCCACCTGCCTGCTGCACAGGTGATGGGCCTCCGATGCCTCCCAAATCAGCATCTCTCTGCTGGAGCTCAAGGTGAGTGCCTGTGAGAGAGGGAGTCTGTGTGCAGGGAGTTTAAGAGGACGGCTGTGTTTACTGCAGCCTTCCGTCCTACTTAGATGGTTGGAATCCCCAGTTTTTCACAGCCAGGTGTTGTGGGGGCTCTTTTTCCCAGCACCAATACTCTGGACTGGGGACGTCAGTGCGGGGCTGGGGGCTCTCACTCCTCTGGGGGGAAACCTTCGTGGCTGGGGGATATCCCTCCCCATTGTTAACTGCCACACAGGTTTGGGGCCAGCTTGTTTCATGTCTCCAGCTCTCCTACCAGTCTCACATGGCTTGTTCTTTACATCCTCAGTTATAAAACTACTGTTCAGCCAGACTTCAGATGGTTCTCCAGGTTGATTCTTTTATAATTTTTTTTTGTAATTTTAATGCGTTTATGGAAGGAAGCAGGCACAGTGTTTAATCTACTCCACCATCTTGGATCTTCCTAACACATATTTTATAGTACCCCTTTTATATAATATAATTCGTCCATATATATCACATCAAAAATTTTGATATAATATCATAACTGCATGTAAGAGAGAAATAACAGGAAAATAATTTATTATAAATCTTATTTACTTATTTAATGGTTTAATTGTTTTTAACTATTCCAGTAGAAGATCTAATGAAGTAGTTAGGTGCTTGCACCTCTGCATACCTCGCCATGAATATGATAGCTACAAATGCAGTCTCATACCAGAGTGCTGTGTTGGGAACTTCAAGGCCTTAATTTTGTGACATGGTGAATAAATCTTGGAAAGTTCCAAACAAAACAAAATACAAATTTAAAAAAATCTTACATGGTCATTGCCCTCCTACAAAAATTCAGCCTACAGTCAGTTCCGCTGTAATACTTGTTTTAAAGTTGGTTCCAATACAGCTGATATATTAAGGAACAATTTGAACATAACGCATTTGCTTATCCATGATTTTCTCAGTGAGATACATTCTGTGAACCCAGAAAACTATACTTAGCCGAACGAGCTGTGTAGGAATATACACATGCATACATTACCACACTTCAAACACCTACTAACTACCTCATTTCACCATCTGTGTTATGTGCCACACTCACACACACAGTATATGGTGTTGTGACTTCATGTCCCATTTTAGATAATCCTCCTGTCACCACTTTACAATAGCTCCCTGACTGCAGCTCTTCTGTTGCCTACTTCCACTAGCAAACCTTTGGTCTTTTTCAAGTTAAGGGCTGTATTTACTGTAGTACTTGTGTATTTCTTACCATTTAACATTGTGCTACTACTGTTACTGGGATCCTGTCCTATGAAATTTTTGAGTATTGTGCCCCTAGTCCTGTTATCTAATAAGGCTTGTAATTTTTATTGCACGATTTTGATAACACAGTGATTTTTAAGAACACACATGTCTTCTTACAGCAGAAATTACATTAAAAATCTATATGCCCCCATCAAAAAAAACTTTGTTTTTATGATAAAACAGAGTTAGGTTCTAGTTCATTTAAATCTAAACAGATTTTTCACTTTCATGACTGTCTTGTCTGAAGGGTCATTAGAAACTTGTGCAAAGCTGTCCTACACATTGCTGGGACTCCAATACCCTGTTGAGTAAATGCCAGTGGCACCCTGCACACATAGCATCAATCAAAAAGCCTCCATAAATTTCTAAAATGCCCTGAGGGGGTTATACTTCCCCCATGGAGAACTACTGGTCTGTTTGAAACTGGCAGAAGTCAATAAAGATGGGTAGAAATTCATCAGACAGAAATATACTTATTTATTTATACTAAGAATCTCATCCTCTATCTCATAGAATCAAACATTTTGGATTTTACATTTCAGAAAATATTTCAATGCATTTGAAAGTTTCTGTAAGTCTATTCTGAATATAGCTGCTGACATAAAAGCACACCTATAAGTGTGTTAAGAAGACCACTGCTATTTAAGTCAATTTAAAAATAATGATGGGGCCAGCTGAGTGGTCCGGTGGTTAAGTGCAGGCTTGGGACACCAGTGGCCCCAGTTCAGATCCCACATATGAGGGCCAGTGACACTGCCCTCTAAAAATAAATAAATAAATAAATAAAAATAATAACAACAATAATAATAATAATGGCAATAGCTGCTTTTTTACTATTTTGTTGTCACTGTTTCTAAGGTAATCAAGCTCAAATCCAAGTAAATTAGACCCCACAATTACTAATGTTTTTATTACACTATTAGAGTCCACACAGTCTCACTATTATCATGTTTATTAAGTTATAATCACATAGATTTGTAAAACCTACAAACATGCAAACTTTATATACACATTCAAAGAGCTTCAAATTGACCTCTAACTCACAGATTCGCGATAGTAACTGCATTTCTTCATTCTCTTCACAAACCAAGCTGAATGCTCAAAGCTGCTCTCTACACATCTGTGCATTTTTACCGTCACCAGTTTAATTATATGCAGTTGAATTTAATCCCAAACCAGTTTATGCAAGTTTTGTGTCTATTTAAGTACATAATTTAAATCTCCATAAAACCTATGAAGCATGAGTACAAAAAGAGAGAAGCTTGTATCTTTGACTACTAAGTTAAATGACTTAGAAAGACAATAAATGAGTCATTAAAAGTTGCCATTGAGTTATGTATGGGTGATACAACTATAAAAGATTCAAAAAATAAAATAAAAAATGATTTTGCCCTCTAATTGATTCTTGAATGCCTTTAAATTCTCATGCCTCTTTAAATAAAATGAAATGAGAATTTAGGCAATACTTTATGGCTTTATTTAAGCTACCTGGTTAGATCTCCAATCACAGACTCATGCTTAAAGAAAGCATGGTCTACTACACTACACTAAAAGATGGTGAGTGTGTGGACATTCTTAGCTTTTAAGTTATAAGAAAGTATTTAAAGATGAATGTATCAAGTTTTTATGGTCCCTTGACTTCTTAAAATTAACCAATCAACTACTACTAGTTTTGGTTGCATCATGCAAGGCAATTTATACTGTGCATTGCTCTTCTAGAATTTCACATGACAGGACCAAACCACAACAAAATAATGGAGTATTCATAACAGGGAAAAGCATATAGACACAGATCTTCATTTGTTTGAATTTGTAACATTGGGTTCAGGATAAATAAAAGTAACTGTTCTCTTCTACCTTCCTGAACTAAAAAAAAAAAAAAAAAAAAAAAGTCTAAGGAAAATTCCAAAATGAATACTTAACTGTTCTCTAACAACCTCTGTTTTCATATTAATCATCTTCTTTTTCCTGAGATAGATAGGAGAGATTAATTAGCTGCACCCTTAATTTAAAAATGCAAACATCATCCTAGAAACCTTCTTTTCACATTCTTTATCCATGAATGAGATCTCAGAATTAAAATATCTATTTTGAGGCCAACCGGTAACTATAAACATCAGTGTAAACAAATTCTGCCTAGTGGGGAAAGATGGCAAGAAAGAGCAGGAGAGGTATTTTTTGAAGGCGGATGTATTTCTTTCCAAATTTATGCCAGGAAGACCTACTTATTTGGGGGGTACATTGTACACCATCCCACATCTGAGAGGTGGACCTGGTCAGGATACCAGACCGTCCTCCTTTCACTTTTACTTTCTGTAAAGTTCCAGGAGTAAATCCTTGTTCTTTTCTTCTGTCACTTTAAATAGGGTGTCACATCTCTAAGGGATGCAGATCTTGGAAAGTACAAGATGATCCCAAAGCCAGGCCTTACACATCCCTCCATTACACTCCTTTCAGCAGAAGTGCAGAATGCTTCCAGATTCGTGTGGACTCTGGATTTGAGGGAACAGTGATAGGCCGCTATTTTTTTTTAAAGATTTTTATTAAAATATAGCTAACATACAATATTATATTAGTCTCAGGTATACATCATAGTTATTCAACATTTCTATATTTAAACAAGTGGTCACAATGATAAGTCCAGCAACCAGCTGACACCGTACTATGCTATCACAATATTATTGACTATTGCCTATGCTGTACATTACATCCCATGACTTAATTGTTTTATACCTGGAAATTTAGACCTTTTATTCCCCTTCATCATTTTCTCCCTTTTTAAAATTTTCAGTTACAGTTAACATTCAATATTATTTTATATTAATTTCAGCTGTACAACATAGTAGTTAGACATTTATATAATTTAAGAAATGATCCCCCTGACTAGTCTAGTACTCACCTGGCACTATACATAGTTATACTGTATTATCATATTTTCTATATTCCCTGTGCTTTATTTTATATCCCCATGACTATTTTGTAACTACCAGTTTGTACTTCTTAATCCCTTCACATTTTTCACCCTGCCCCCAACCATCTCATATCTATCACCCCAACAAATCTAGTATCCATCTGACATCATACATAGATATTTACACTATTACTGACTATATTGCTTATGCGATACCCCACATCCCCATGATTACTGTGTAATAACCAATTTGTACTTCTTAATGCCTTCCCCCTTTTTACCCATCCCCTAAACACCCCTTCCATCAGGCAGCCATCAGTATATTCTCCGTATCTATGAGTTTGTTTCTGTTGTGTTGGTTTATTTTGTTCTTTAGATTCCACATATAAGTGAAATCACATTGCATCTGTTTTTCTCTGTCTGACATCCCCACCCAGCACAATACTTTCCAGGTCCATTCATGCCGCAGATGGCAAGAACTCATCCCCTTCCAAGACCAAGCAATATTCCATTGTATATATATGTACCACCTCCCCCTTATCCATTCATCCATTAATGACACCCAGGCTGCCTCCATATCTCGGCCATTGTAAACAATGCTGCAATGAACATATGGATGCACACGTCCCCTGGAAGTAGGGTTTTGGGTTTTTTCAGCTAAACACCCTGAAGTAGGATTACTGGGTCCTTCTTTGTCTCTTGTGAAAGTCTTTGTTTTAAAGTCTATTTTGTCTCGTATATGTATTGCTACCCCAAAATTATTTTGTTTTTGTTTTTGTTTCCATTTTCATAAAATATCTTTTTCCATCCTTTTACTTTCCATCTGTGTGTGTCATTCAATCTGATGTGATTCTCTTGTAGGCAGCATATATAAGGGTTTTTTGTTTATTTTTTATTTGTTTTTTGTTTGTTTGTTTTTCATATCCATTCAGCCTTCCTATGTCTTTTGAGTGGAACATTTAATCCATTTACATTGAATGTAATTGTTCATAGATATGTAGCTATAATTTTGTTGCCATAATTTTGATCTTTTTTTTCCCCCGCCTATCTTGAAGAAGTCCCTGTAACGTTCATTGCGATACTGGTTTGGTAAGATGAACTCCTTTAGCTTTTGCTTTTCTGAGAAGTTTTTCTTCAGTTTTGTCCTTCAATTCTAAATGATAACCTTTCTGGGTGGAGAAACCTTGGTTGTAGGTCCTTGCTTTTTATCGTATAGAATAACTTATGGCAATGCCTTCTGGCCTGTAAAGTTTCTGTTGAGAAATCAGCAGACAATCTTATGGGAGCTCCCTTGTAAGTTACTAGTTTCCTTTCTCTTGCTGCTTTTAGGATTCTCTCCTTGTCTTTAACCTTTGCCATTCTAATACAATGTGTCTTGGTATGAGCCTGTTTGGATTCATCTTGTTTGAGACTCTCCACATTTCCTGGGCTTGTATGTATATTTCCTTTGCCAGGTTAGGAAAGTTTTCAGTCATTATTTCTTCAAATGGGTTCTCAATCCCTTGCTCCCTCTCTTCTCCTTCTGGTTCCCCTGTGATGCAAATGTTGGTATGTTCGATGTTGTCCCAGAGGCCTCTTAAACTCTCCTCATTTTTTTGGATTCTTTTTTCTTTTTGCTGTTCCAATTGGGGGTTTTCTGCTAACTTGTCTTCCAAATGGCTGCTTTGATCCTCTTTTTCATCTAGGCTTTTCGTGATTCCTTCCAGTGCATTCTTCATTTCAGTTATTGTATTCTGCACTTCTGACTGATTCTTTTTTATAGTTTCTATGTCCTTTTTTATGCTTTGTTAAATATATATATGCACATGTGTGTGTATGTGTGTGTGTGTGTGTGTATATATATATATATATATATATACATATATATACACTATCTATGCCAAAAAAATGTATACACATTCTAAGAAAGGAAAAAAATGTATTAAAATTGTAATACTCAACATATATCAATAATGAAAGATGAATTCAAGTCATGTGTATACATTTTTGACAGCCCCAGTGTGTGTGTGTGTGTGTGTGTGTGTGTGTGTGTGTGTACGTGGGTTGCTTACATCAGAGCCTAGAACAACTTACATGTCATATAAGTGTTTACTATTATTTTCCTTTGCCTGCAAGCTAGAGATATAGATATCCTTTTTGACATCTGTACTCCCCAGGCCTCCACATTCAATCAGTCACCGTGGTGTTGATTGCTATTAGCTCTCATACATGCCCTCTCTTCTCCAGTGTACCATGGTTTTAAAACTTTTGTTCAGGTATGGTGAGTGCAACAGAACCGGAGCTGACTGCTGTTGAAAAGATGGTCTGTTATACTCACAGAGCCAAAAAGACAGGACATACCACTCTAAGGGGCGCGGGGGGAGCTCCACAAGGGGAAGCACCAGGGTTGATTAGGATGCGTAGGGAGAGGGGGTCACATGAGCAAAAGCCTTTATTCTGGCTTCCGCAGGACAGACTAAGCAGTTTAGGATTGGCTTGTTTGAATAATTTCAGTGGGCTCTGGGGCTGTCTCTAATTGTCTGGTACTGTCCCTGGGGTGACTGGGCAGAAGGAAAGTGGCCCAGGATGTGTGAATTAGATAAAGGAGGCAGTTGGGGTCATGGGCTCTGGATTGGCTGTTTTGCATTTGAAAGGCATGGTTACAGGCCAGGTTACAATCTAGAGGAGTTCGGCTAACCCAGGGAAAGGCAGTCTCTCCAGGGTCAGCCAGGCCCCAGATGTCAGAGCATTAGAATATACAAAGTAAACAGATTTCACACAGCCACTGTCCCTCAGCTGGACTGCCTGCAAAGCCCTTCTTCTACCTCTCTCTCTTACCCTGTGAATAAGCTTTCTCCCTGCAGGCAGAGTGACCTTTTGAAAGCCTACATTTGATTGTGTCACTGGGCAGCTTAACATTATGCAGGAGCTTCCAGATGCCCTTGGGAGAAAGATCAAAGTCATGCACGAGGCTGTAGTTCCCTAGTGAGTAGGCTTCTCTCTCACTCTCTTCCTGCTGGCTCATCCCCTGGGCCCTGTGCTTCCGGCACTGGCACGGTCAGTTCCTCCACATGCCTTGTTCCTCCACCTACTGGGGCTTTGAACCTGCTCTGCCTTCTGCCTAAAATTTACTTCCTTGCTCTGTGTCTTCTCCTCCTTCCTGTTTAACACATGCTTCACATTTCAGCCCAGATTTACCTCCTTAGAAAAAGGTGCACAAGCCCACCCCTCTCATTGTGTGATTAATTGCTCCACTGCAATGTTTTGGTAACGCTGATAAACACCCACCTTTGGGGTCTAAGTGGATTAAAGTCTCTGCTTTATCACTTCTCCCCTGTTTGACCTTGAGTAAATTACTTAATCTGTCTAAAAACTCAATTTCCCCTCTCATAGCATAGGACTAACAATGGGAACACTCTCCTGGGCTCCTAGTTAGGATTAAATAATACACAGATAATACTTTAAAATTTCTAAGACTTAAATGTTATGTATTATTATTTCCTATTGAACCCCAGAATTCTTTGTAACCTAAAACTCTTGGCAGCTACTAGCAATTAGTCAGGGTTCAAACTGAGACTAATTTCTTACCCCTGACTGGAAGAATGGTGTGTTAAATATTATCAGTCATGTCAGAAGATCAATATAAGCCAATTAATAATTTATATACTGTTATGAAAATGACATTTTCTCACCTTATGCACCAAAATAATTTTTTTTTTTTGCTTATCTACCATGACATATACCATCATCCTTTTCTTATTAACTAAGAGTTCTACATATTGGTAACAGCGAGAAAATAATAAAAAATAAATATGATCGAAACAAATGTAAAGGTATCATTAAATTCCCTTTTCTCACTTCCTGCAGGTGAAATTTCATGTTGATCCCTAATTTCTTTCTAATAAAGTTCTTCTTATTATTAGGGTAAAAGAGTGAGGTATGATGAACATATTCATGTACAAAGACTGGATTGATCAATGGTTGCCAGGGGCTGGGAGTGGAGGGAAGGTTTCGCTGCAAAGGACCATGAAGGAATTTTGGGGGACGGGGGTGATAGAACGGTTCTAATTCTTGGCTGTGGTGGTGGTTATACAACTGCATGCATTTATCAAAATTCATGGAGTTGTACATTAAAAAGATGAACTTTATTCAAATTGTACTTCAATTTCGGGGAAAAAAAGAAAGATTGGATCAAGAATTCAGTTTTCTCTTAAGTTTAGGATATGTTAATAAGGACATTGGTTTTCCATTATTGAAGAGGTCACAGTAATCCATCTGTACATCCACAAGACCATGACCCCAAACTCCATCAAGTTAAAGTTAATTGCAAATACAGTCAGTTATACTTAAGTGAATGTCCCTGCCACGGAGGCAGAGGACTGCTTGCTGGAAGTTGGGGAACAGGGACGTGAACGTGCAAGACATGACTCCAAAAGAGAGCCCCCAGAGAATGGAACTTGGAGAATTCTAGAATTTTTGTAAAAATGATGAGAGCACCTTTGCATTGTATAACTATTGTGACATTAGGATGGAGTGTAAAGGTGCAAATCGGGCCATCACTGCACAGTAGAGTGCATGCTTTCAATACCAAAATGGCTTTATGGTCTGGTAATTAAACCTTGCTGCAAGTGGAATTTCATTCTTTCTTTTGATAGTAAAAAGAGTTTTATTATATTTGCTTGACTGTCATCCCCAGTACATGCAGAGAGTGAATGTGTTGTGCAGAAACATATGAATTCTTGGGAAGTCTGAGTGATCAGTTGAACCAGAGGTGTCAAAAAAAAAAAAAAGAAAGAAAAAATGTTAAGAAGATGGCAACTATTTTGAGGCAGATGCTGTTATTGTTATTTCTAATGTTGTTCCTATTCCATTGGGGAAAACCTTACCTCTGACTATCATGAGCTCTTTCTCTAATTAAAAAAAAGAAAGAAAGAAAATCTGTTTCAATATTCGAAGGTGCAAAACTAGCCAACTCCCTCTTTTTCCTTACCCTGGAGTGACTGCTTATGAACTATTGATAGGTTATTTTTTGCATTTGTTAGACATTATGAATCCTTTACTATTTTCCGGGTATTATACTAGATATTCAGAATTCAAGGACCTGCCATCAAGAGATTTTCTATTGCTACTATGTCTATCAGATTTTTTACATTAAGTGGGTTAGCCTACCTCAGTTTTTGAATCTTCAGAATTACTTAAAATAAAATTTCTGTTCAGCCACTAGTAAGCCTCCTTAAGTTCTCTATAATAACACTCTATATTTGATACTCACCTATAATGTCAAAATGTTTATCATTAAAATTCTTGTCATAAACCAGAAAAGCCTATATATACACGAGTGTGTGTGTGTGTGTGTGTGTGTGTGTGTGTGGTGCCAAAAAAAGTATACACAGTTTAAGAAAGGAAAAAACTATTAAAATTGTAATACTCAATATATACCGATTACAAAAAATGAAGAGTTATCAACTTAAGTAAAATTTAGCATTAATATAGTACTTTTATCCAAATTACTATCTGTATTCCAATTGTGTCAATTGAGTCAATAATGCCTTTTATAGCATTTTGTCTTTTTCTTCCAGTACTGGAGTCAGTCTAGGATCACATATTAAATTTAGTTTTCATGTCTCTTTAGTTCCTCTAAGCCGGAGCAGTTTTCAGCCTTGTTTTTGCTTTTATGACTATTGACACTTTCATTTTTATTTAATTAATTAATTAATTAATTAATTTATTTATTTATTTTTGAGGGCAGTGCCACTGGCCCTCACATGTGGGATCCGAACCGGGGCCGCTGGCTTCCCAAGGCAGCACTGAACCACCGCGCCACTCGGCCGGCCCTACTGGCCAATCTATTGACACTTTTGAAGCATGCAGTCTCCCACCTCCCATTACCACCCCTGCCCTTACTGCTCCTTTTTAATAGATCAGTGCTTGTTTTGGTTTCAACAAATGTTTCTTCATGGTTAGATTCATGGTTATGCATTCTTGGCAGGAATAATGTAGAACTGAGTTTGCCTTTCTCATGATATCCCACCTGGAGACACACATTGTCCACCTGCCCTTAGTTTGTATTAATTGTAACCGTACAGTCAAGGTGTTATCCAGCTTGCGCACTGTGTAATTATGGTTTTCTTCTTGCTATTAATTAGAAATCATGCAGATATCCTGATCCTTACTACAATTTCCTCTCTAGATTAGCATATCTTGATGATCCTTGCCTGAATTCCCCTTTACCATGAAGCTTGCGAAATGATGCTTTTCCACATTCAGTACTTGGCCCACATTCTATGGTTAGCAAGAGCCTTCCCTTCTGTTTTTTCATTTCATTACTTAGTATTGGTGTAGATTATGGGGTTTTAATGATTTATGTTCATTACTGCCCTTAATTATTTTATTTCTCAAATTGTCCTCATGTGAACTGTTCACTTCGTCATTGTGATAAATCTCATTATGTTTGGGGGATATTTCCTTAATCTGTCACATTACGGAACTCTTCAGTATCGTGTTGCACTTACCCCAGTGCAGGAAACAATATTTCTCTGAGAATCCCTGATTCCTTCTAGTGGCTATGGTGTCAGAAGTTGAGGTCTGGATGCTAAATGTGTTCATTTTGTTACTGAGAGTGTCAGTTGCTTTAAGGTTTTTTCAACAGATAGAATGTATGTGTGTGTATGTATCTATATCCATATGCATGTATGGAGAGAAAATCACATATTACTCCTAGAGATTTAATTTTCATGATGGGTATGATTCAGTTGGCTGAATTTTCAGTGGAATTTTCCTGAAGATTTGACACCATGAAAGACCAGAAAAATGGCCTTCATTAGGAACCGTATAGGATGCGGATGGATGTGAGCACATGTTCACAATGACCAATGAGGTCCCCATAAACCCAGAGTGTATCATTAGAAAAATAGTTTATAAATACAACATTTAAATACTTCCCTTTAGCCACATCAGGGAAGTATTTTGGGTACAGAAATCCTAGAACAGGGGCTGTATGGCCAAGGGAAATGGCCTGATATTCCCAATATGAACAAGTTCTGGGAACAAAGCAAGAAAGCCAGACTGTTCTCTAGGTATTCCTTCATTCCCTAACATCAGAACACATTCAATATATATTCCAAAGAAAGGCCAGAGAAAGCAGGAATTACACTGTCCACTGTTACAACAGTTGTGCACCATGTGTATGACAAGCATGGGAGGACAAAAAGACCCACTTTCCATAATTTCTTTATGTTTCCCTTCAGCCATGTTAACAGACAAACAATTTCTACGCTGAAGTCATCATCGCACACTTTATGATGCAGTTCGCTTTTGTGTTCTCCTCTTATTTCTATTGAAGATTATAATAAAAACATTTTAATGTTTCTGACTATCCCCTGTTTGGAATTATTTATGTCATCTTCTCATAATATAGATATTCACTCTTGTACTCTCCGATGCCCTCTCCAGACAAATAAAAGCTTCCAGCATGCAGACATCATAAACTTTATTATCATGCTTTACCTTATTGCTTATACTCTACCTTGCTTCAGGGTGTGAATGTGTTTCAAGTTACATAAAAAAAAAAAGATTAATAATTTATTGAGTGATTCATTTTATCCTCTAACCATACTCAGAGCTGTCAAATCTAAGCTTATGCAGACTTACCAACAGTTTGATCTGCTTCATTTACTGTGCACATTGTTCCCTTGAATGAAATTCCACAGCACTGGCTGGATAGGCACTTGGATATATATTTATCTATACATACACACACAATAGCCTATGTCAAGCCCTGAGAGGAATCCCCATTATCTGCATTGCAAAGATTTTGATAGACAGTTTCAGTGGGTGATGACACCCTAAGAACAGCTTCCTGTCTATTCAGTGTAGGACTGCATACTCCATATCTCCTGCAAAATTCCAATGGTCTATCTAAAAACTCTGAACAGAGCAGAACCTCCCTTATCTCTGAGAGCACAGGGGCCTGTGGAACCAGCACTTCCTGCATTACAGGAATAGGAAACAGAAAACATGATTTATATAAGCTGTTTCATGTGATAGCTTGTGTGTCACCGAACCTCCAGATATTCTGCATGGCTGTTGATATGTTCTGCTTAAGGAGAAACATTAAGATCTATGATGTACTCACCAAAAGAAATGGAAACATGGAAGTTTCTTCTGGTGTGGAATAGATATAACCTCCGATCATTTGAGAAATCTGATTGGGGTTTACTGATATGAAGAGGAAGTTGAGGCGAAGGAAACAGCACAGAACTTAAAGTCAATTGTTTTTAAACTGCGAAGTCTCTGGGAATGTGATTTCATCCTTGTTTTCCCATTACAGCTTTGTTTCCTGCATATTGCCCTCATTGCCCCTCCCCAGGAGAGGACATGTTTAAAACTGTATGAGGCAAGGGATTTTAACATTTATTCTAAAAGAACATTCTTAAACAGATCAAAATTTGAACCTTTAAACCCAAGGGACCACACACATTTGGGATTAAAAAAATAAGATTCTTACACTGTAGAAAGGGGGCTGCCACTTGCAACTCATAGCCACTTTTTCTTGGCATTTCACTAGCAATTTCCTGGTAGCAGTTCTCAGTGAGGTGTTACCTGGAATTCTGCCAAAATCGGTCTTATGCAATTTGTTACAATGACTGTAGGTCACAATCTTTAACTGTTGGCAGGTGTTCTGGGCTTGCCCTCGCTTGAGGAACCCCAGTTAAGCAAGTTTGGTACAATTCTTTTCTGTTTAGCTCTTGAAGATCCTTTTATATACTCTCTGAACCAGAAAAATTATCTAGCATGAGTTCACACACTCAAATCCTCGTAGTGCTGAGAGTGTCAATTCTCAAGAGCTGTGGGAATCTTTCGAGAGCTCTTCACATATCTCCATGTATTTGCAAAAGAATTTTCAGTGGGTCTGTAAAAATAAAAGGAATGTAATAGATACCAACATATTGTCAAGAGTTACCTGACCTGCTCCTGTAACTGTATGTATTAGTCGGCTTGGGTTACAATGACAAAATATCATAGACTGGGTGGTTTAATAAACAGATGCTTATTTTTCCCACTTTTGGAGACTGGGAAGTCCAAGGTCAAGGTGCTGGCTCATTCTAACCCTGGTTTGCAGAAGGCTGCCTCTCACTGTGTCTTTATGAGAGAGAGAGAGAGAGAGAGAGAGAGAGAGAGAGAGAGAGAGAGAGAGAGAGAGAGAGAGAGAGAGAGAGAGAGAGAGAGAGGAAGACCTCCTTCCCTTCTTATGAAGTCACTAATCCCATCATGACATCCTCACCCTCATGACCTCATCTAAACCTAATTATCTCCCAAGGGCCCCACCTATAAATTACATGGCATGGGGTGGAGGGGTAGTGCTTCAGTGCATGGATTTTAAATAAACATTCAGCCCATAACACTGTACAATTAGAGAGTATAAATCCTGGAAGGAGCCTTGTTGAGGGGTGGATAAAATAATTTGACAAGAGAATATCTGTCATCTGGGAAAGTAACACCCTAAGCAGTTATGGTTTCAGGAAGTTTAAGATCAGTTTTGTTGGTCTTGGCTGAGAAGGTGCTGGGAGTTTCCCTGACATCCAGTGTGCTCATTCAAAACCCAATGGCACTAGACAGTTTTTATTGCAGAATCTGTTTGTGACTCAAACACTTGGGGCAGCCTAGCCCGTGAGGCACCTTTTAGAGTTGTGTCTCCCAAATTTCAGGAGTAGGGAACCAGGAGAAGGGGACTCTTGTCCTAGAACCTGGGACGTCTGGCTCTCCCCTCTGCTCAGCTATCTCCAGTCTACTGACATGAGTGTGTGTTCTCAGATTCTCTCACCATCTTTCTCTTTGTGATGGATGGGCTCTGCCTTCCTGGCTATAACATTGCCTCTCACTCCAGGACTGCCCCCTCCCTCCTGAGACCATGCTCCCCAAGCTCCACAATCACCACTCAGGCTGTGGTTGGAGATGAAGGAAGCGACAAACCACCATGAAAAGATAATGGCTTCTCTGATGTTCCCAGTACTCCCAAGGTAGTTGTATGGTGATATCCTACTTACTTTAGGTTTTCATTACAATGGAACCCAGCTCTGAGTTTCCTCCACTCACCGCATAAACATGAGTGGGTAGCTTCACTTCCATTTAGTGTTTTAAGACTGCCTACCCCCCTCTCCCATGCTGATACTGACTATGGCAAGTGGCTCGGTTATCTGTTGTGCTTGTTCATTTTTTATAATCAACTTTTATCTTAAACAAGTGCTGACGTTTCTGTATGGGGCTTTCTCCCCTATACCATTTCAGGGTCATGTGTTGGGAAAAAATAAAACAGTCATATTACATCTCTTTCAAATGATTTTATTTTTATTAATAACATGGTAACATAACCAGCTTACTAGCCCCAGGAGCGCCCCGTCCTGCTTGGAAGACTTTGTTGAATTCAAGTGCCAACAATATACAAAAGAATGGTTGGTGATGGCCAGTCTCACAAAAAACATGTGAGAACCTGAAATAACCTAGAAATGCTCAGAAATCTTTCCCTTGTCTTATGTTAATGGCAAAATAGAATTGATTACTCAAAACTCACTCCAATCCTGCAGTCTAACCAGAGTTCCTTAAATTTTCACACTTGGAAATATCTTTTTTATATGAAACAAAGAAACAAACAAAAAGCATAGACCTTATAATTGACTGAGAAAACATTATAATAACTGAAAGTTATAATAAATTCAATAACATTTTAAAATGTATTTGGATTTTTTCAGTGGTAAAGTCATAGATACATTTGAAAAATAGTAGTACATATGTGTGAGAATTGATTCAGGCTACAGACAAAGTTTGAGGCACACATATATTAGGCACTTAATGTTTATTTATATTACTCTATCAACATCTGTCATAGTCAGACAAATTGTTTACCATTAATTTTAAAAATAATAAAATCCACAAACATACATAAGTCACAGAAAAACATACTGAGGTTTCTGTCCCCTTTTATCTTCGGATCTATTTGAACATTTATCTGTAGTATAATTATATGGCCTCCATGGTCCCTTGCATTATTTAACACAAGGCTTCATAATTGGGGAAATTTTCCAGTTTTCTTTCTAGAAATTGTTCAATGAGTGTCTGAGAAGCAGCAAGATCTAAGAAAGTGGTTCTCACACATTCTTTTAGCCCTGGAACCCTTGCTTCAAAACCAGTCGTAGTCAGAAACCCCAGTATATAAATCGTATCATCATGGGGTACACTCGCTGTGGAACCCTCTAAAGGACCCCAGCTTCCTCTCCCTCTGAAGAACATCAGAGAAGCCTGAGAACGCATTTGAAAACATGGATCGTTGACCCAAATCTGGCCATGCTAGGGCTGCTAACGCTGGCTAAACCATCATTAGCAAATCACTTCTCTTGTTTTTAATTTCCCTATCTTAAGTGAGGAATTAATTTCCTTTCCTTAAGTGAGAAATTGGAACTCGATCTGTTAAGACCTTTTCTGTTCTAAGTTATAAACTCTCTCATTTATATCTTAATACTCCTACTGTCTTTAGCTTTCTTTCCATTTCCTGAAAGGCTGAGCTTCCCTGGTGAGACGACATCTCTGTGTGTTCCTGTGAGAGGCCAGCACCCAGGAGGCCTCTGAGTGGCAGTGCTTCTCTGTGTCTGTCACAGAAGGAAGTAACTAAGAAGCCAGACTGGAGCCCTAGAGAAAGGAGGAAGACATTTCTCAGGTGCGCCTCAAGGTCATGACTGGGGAGCCAATGATGGAGAGCTTGAGTCTTAGCTGGTGTGAGCCTTCAATCCCTCAAACACCTTCTCCCTCAATTCCTCTTGTAGTCAAATCTTCCTTACCTGAGGAGAAAATTTTCTAACGCTTGTGAACGACCAATCTAGTACAAGAATATAAAGCTCTTTCCTTCAGAGGAGCTGCCAGGCAGCTGAATTCTTATTGTACCACTATAACTACTACTACTACTGTGTTTCCCAAAAAATAAGACCTAACCAAAAAATGAGCCCTCGCATGATTTTTCAGGATGCTTGTAATGTAAGCCCTACCCCAAACATAAGCCCCACTTAAGATCATCAACCAGACATGACTGTTTGAATAAATGTAGATTTTTGTACATGAATAAATGAATAAATACAGATTGTTGGAGCAAAAATTAATATAAGACCAGGTCTTATTTTTGGGGAAACATGGTACTACTAAAATTGTAATATGTTCTATGTGCCAACCACTGCTTGTAGCCTCTTCACATGCCTTAACTCTTTAAATTTGACTGCAAGTCTTTGCTGTATGTGTTTCTGCAGATGTAGAACTCAGACATGCAGGGGCTAAGTAGCTGTTAGTAAGTCACACTGTTAGTAAGTGGCAGAGCTCTAATTCAAGTCCAGGCCTGTCTTATTTGTAACCTTCTCTCATCCCTGGCCCTGGAAACTGCCATTATCTCTTTACCCCATATGTACACATGGAGTTTTTTGTTTCTCTTCTTAGATTCCAATTGCTTATAAATTCTTCCTATTCTTCATCCTTAAAAAGTACTATTGCAGGCACTAAACTGTAGTGGTTGAAAATGTGAACTCTGAAGCCATACTGCCTGAGTTTAAATCCTGGCTCAATCCCGTTACTTGTGTAATTTTGGAAAGTTATGGAATCACTCACTGGCTCAGTTTTCTCAGGAGTAAAATGAGGTTAGGATTAAGACTTACCTCAAATGGTGATTTGATTGTGAATTTGAATAAGGCAAACATGAGAATCTGTTATAAACAGTGTCTGAATGTGTTACCTGCACTCAGTAAACGTTAGGTATTAGTACTTTCTCTGTTTAGAAGAAACATGCACTCCTCTGTAGCCTGTGAGCCATATTTCTATGCCGGTGCTTATCTGCACCAGCAAGGACTGGTAAGACCAGGGTGATTCTACGAGCACCACTTTCCACACTGTTATGTGGAACCAGATACTCACTAGAGTGCATTGTGGATCATTCATTGTCTTAGTCTGTTCAGGCTGCTTTAACAAAAGTACCATAGACTGAGTATCTTAACATTTATTTCTCATAGTTCTGGGGGCTGGGAAGTCTAAGATCATGGCACAGGCAGATTCAGTATCTGATGAGAGCCTGCTTTCTGGCTTATAGATGGCTATTTCTATGGTATGTTCTAATGTGGCAGAAGGGACAGGGAGCTCTCTGGAGTTCCTTTGGTATTGGCACTAATCTCATTCACGAGGCCTCCACCCTCAAGACCTAATCACCCCTGAAATGCCCCCGCTCCTAACACCATCACATTGAAGGTTGGATTTCAACATATGAATTTTGGGGGGATGTAAACATTTAGTCTACAGCAATGATGATGATGATAACAATACATTATTTTGGAAATTTAATCCTGAATTTGTCCCTCTGAGACCACATGCCCTATGTAGTACAGAAGAGGTCAGAGGTCATCATGGAATTAGACCTTTTGTGATACAAGTAGTCTTCAATTGTCTCCTTATAGATAAATAAAAATCTCTGAAAACTCCAAATTACCACAACCCATGCTGCACTACTGATAAAAACTGAAATGTTTGGATTTCCAACTGATTTCCTTCTCATTAGGGAAAAAACTTCTGCTAAGCACAAGTTTGGAAGCCCCTTTTCTACCATTTTAGAACCCAATATGTCCACCTCAGCAGCTAGAAATAGTTTACTTTGAAACCTGTGGTAGGATTATTTTCTAGAGCAAAACCCATTTCAGCTTTTAGTTTCTCTTCACTTCCAGGCATTCACAAACCAACAAAATAATATGGCTAATAAATAGCCATATTATTATTGCTCTTTTTGTTAATAGAAATAAAAAGAACACCAAACAACAAACAAAATATTTTCACATTCACTTTCATTGATGTTCATGACAACCCTGTGAGGAAGGTAAAACAGATCTATGAGAAAAGTCACTTTTTTCAGCAATGCCAAGGCATGAAATCTTCATTTTAAGGTTTTTTTTTTGTTTTGTTTTGTTTTTAATATGCAATGTGGGATCATCAATGACATTTTGCTAAATCTTTCTGTTTTTGGACATTTGACCTTTGAATACCTCTGTCCTCCCGATTCACACTAAAATTGCCTTAATTAAAGCTCTCTTGTGTCTTGTGTCTTACAACAGTCTCCAGTAGTTATCTTTAGCTGAAGGCAAAAGCAACTGTCATTTATTGTTGTCAAAACCCTGCTCATCCTTCAGAGATTCAGATTCCATCTTATGTCCTCCAAGAGGCTATCAAATTCTACCATTAGAATTAATGTCTCTGTCACTGAACTCTCATTACCTTTTACTTAAGGCTCTTCTCATGCTAATATGCAGTACATGTTACTTTAATATTAATAATACCTGTGAATATACTTGATTCCTCAACTATCAGCAAGCCCTTTGAGGGGAGAAGCTCTGATTTATTCTGGTGTGCAATTGCTCAGTCCCTCGCCTAGACGGTCCACTTGGTAGTATAACAGTTGACAAAGTGAAAAGGTCATGGCATTAACGTGCCCTAAGACTGTCAATTAAATTTATTAATATCAGCTGCTCTTACTGTATAATGCCAGCAACACTTTTTCAACGTTAGTTCTTTAGCAAATACAGTGTTAGTTCATTTGTTTTGCACTAAGCTCACTTTCATTGATCAAGTAACAGAAATTTTTTTGCCAGAAATTTCAGGTTGGCTTCTATGTAAATCTGCTTGTAGAGCAGATATAGAATTTAAAATGTCCCTGACCTTTAGAGAGATGTTTAGAAGGAAACAAGGAAGTTGAATCTGAACTGAGATGATTTTATTCACTGGCCTCCTCAAATTAAGCAAGCTGTGGTTAACTTGGAAAGTTTTCAAAGGTTATACTGAGAGAGAATTGAGTTTTGAAAAATGGAGTCAGTGATAAGAGAATAATGTAATTCCAATTTGTCAGGATGAAGAGAAGTCTGTCTTTTAAAGATGCTTTAGAGAGTACTGGTAATTATTTCAAAGTTGTGTACAGGAAATTTCAAGAGGAGTTTACTTTAACAAAACCGGAATGAAGTATTACTTGATAATTGCTAGAGAAATTTATCAGGAAGAAATCTTAAGGTTCTAAGCTCTACTCTAAACTTGATATTTTTATGTCCATCTTAACCTATTTGATACCTATTATTGGATGCCTAAGAGATATCTTATATGCAGGACACCCATTGTTAAGTACAAAAAAAGAGCATATATAGTGGTTTTTCTTTTGTATGTGAAATAAAAGGAAAGGGTAAATGAAATAATATATATTATATATAATATAAATAAATATATGTATCCTCTCATATATGCATATTTGCTCATTTTTCAAAACAAAACATATGAAAAATAAACTAGTAATTAAAATGGTTCACTTAAGGGTTTATGACAGTTAAGTAGAGGGGACTGAGATAGGAGTGAAATTTCTCTGCTAGCTTTGATTTTTGTATCATGTAAATATTATACATTATCAAAAAATAAAACTGAATAAAAAATGGTGAAATAAGAGCAAACCCTAACATTGAATGAGTAAACATATTGATGTTTTGGGAACTAGGGTTCTCACTGTGGTAAAAGAGATAGACATATGACATGAGGGAAAGTGAAGAGATTGCGGTTGGATTTTAATTCAAGATATCAGTATGAAGTAATGATTTTAAAAGTTACAAATAAAATATACCATTTGTCAGAAACTGTACAAATTAAAAGAAAATGGAATGACATTTTCTTTCAGTACTTTACAGAACTGAAAGGAAAATAATCTAAAATTCTATACCCACCAAAAATATTCTAAAAATGAAGCAAAAATTATGTTTTTGACTATTGAAACCCAAGAGAATTCACACCAGCAGAACTACACTACAAAAATGTTAAAGAAAGTTCTTCAGGCAGATGCAAAAATACCAGATAGATGTTTGGGTGGTCACAAAGAAATGAAAGTACTCGAAAATGATACTTCTGTGGGTAAATAAGAGAAATTTTTTCTCATTTTAAGTACCTTATACATAACTGACTGTTCAGAGCAAAAATAACAATTATTGTGTTTATAATACATACAGAAGTGAATTGTTTAATAACAATAACAAAGGACTGAAGAGGAGATGTGGAAGCATATTGTTGTAAAGTTCTTAAAGTATTTGTAAGGCAGTATAATATTTGAAAGTAGACTGCAATTCATTAGATATGCATATTGTAAACTTTAAGGCAACCACTAAAAACAAAACAAAGAGAAATAGCTAAAATTTCATAGAACCTCTTGAAGGGGCTTCTATTGATCATGTTTGTGATAATTTGAACGTCGATAAGAATAATGACAGCAATGGCACATTGATTAAAAACAATCTATCACTTCATAGTGATGCTCAAAAAGAAAGAAAGAAAGAGTAGGGGGGAAGAAAGAGAAAAAATGAAAAGTTTTGTTTTGTTGTTACAAAGGAACACCAATTATTATAGTACATGCAGAAGGAATGATAGACATTTTAAAATTGATGTTTTGCAAACCTAAATGAATAAATGTTTCATGTAAGAATAATTAACAGGGAATATGGCAAGTATACATTAGCTTTTGTAGTATTCTTGCCAAACATCTCTTAAAATTTATTTTGCATTTACAGTTGATATATACTATTATATTAGTTTCATGTGTACAACATAGTGATTAGACATTTATATACCTTACAAAATGATCACCCTGGTAAGTCTAGTATCCACCTGACACTATACATAGTTATTATAATATTGTTGACTATATTCCCTATGCTGTACTTTACATACCCATGACTGTCTTTATAACTGCCAATTTGTACTTCTAAATCCCTTTCACATTTTTCTCCCATATCCCAACTTCTTCCCATCTGGCAACTATCAGGTTGTTCTACCTATCTATGAGTTTGTTTCTATTTTGTCTGTTCATTTTTTTTTAATTCCACATATTTTGTCTTTCTCTGCTTACTTATTTCACTTAACACAATACTCTTCATGTTGTTGCAAACAGCAAGATTTCATTCTTTTTTGTGGCTAGTAATAGTCCATTGTATTTATGTACCACAAAACCAATATATGGAAGCAACCTAGATAGATAGACTAATGGATAAGACTAATGGATAAAGGAGATGTAATACATATATACAAACATTTTATTGTAAATATAAATCTAATCATGAGGAAATAATAGGACAAATTCAGAATGTAGGACATTCTCCAAAATAATTATCCTGAATTACTCAATAGTACCAATGTCAAGAAAGACAACAATAAACAGAATTTAAAAAAAGATAGGGGGGTTGTTCTCTATTAAAGGAGACAAGAGAGATGACACTCAAGTGCAATGTGGAAAACTTGTTTGGAAAACTGAGGCTCTCCCAGTGTAAACAACTTGCCCAAGGTCATGAGCTAGAGAGAAGCAGAAATAGGAGACTAAGCTGTTGTGTTCATCTCCAAAGCCTGACGCTAAACTTTTGTCAGTATGCATGGGCTTTCACAGGACTGTGTGTTTAGCCTGCTAAAAGTTAGAGGAGAATTTTTAACATTGCTCTTCCAGAAGCGCCATTTTCACAATTGACCTTTTATCTCGTCAGCTGACCACAAAACAACAGGTGTCCCACATTTTAAGGGCCATGTTTACCCCATTTTAATGGAAATTACAGATAAATAGAGGCACTCTTTAGACCTAAAGACAGACCCAGAATATAGTCAAGCTCTTGACCTCTGGTGCTCCAACCACTGTTACCTACTTTTTAGAAACGAGGCAGGAAGTGAGTTAATGTGAAGCAGTGAAGGCAATAACACAATAAGTAGAGCATTTAACAGGAACGCAATGTTTCTGTAACCCCTGTCTCCATATTTAGTGCAGCTACCATCCATCACTTGCAGAAGAAAGCATGAGAAATATCATGTTTGTGTTGAAAGGAGGAAAATGTGAGTGGCATACTTGGTAGCAAGGCTTGGAAGTGGGAGGCAGCGAGGAGCTATATATTATACCTGTAACTCAGGCGTACTGCTGCCAGCTTCAAAAATGGATTTGAGGATAAGAGCGAGCTAAAATTTTAACAGAATCTGGAGCCTTTTGAAGTGTGAATGAATGAAATGTGAAGTGTGAACATGCACAGACCCGTCCTTCTGTTCACCCTCGGAAGCTCCCAGCCTGCAGACGCCCAGATACCCGCAGAGGAAAAGACCTTCTGGATGAGGACACGCTGCGGGTTTCCCTGTCAGAACAGTGCAGGGCACTCAGGGTGTGTGTTAGTCTTGTCTCAAGTTTCCCATCTCTCAAGTAATGGGGCTTTCTTGGGTCTGTGTGGGGCAGCTGTGTGCTGTCAGGGGCATCTTCAGATATTCACTGGCACATACATGGCATGGATATTTGGTCCTTTGTTTCCTCTTGATGGTTGCCTGCCATTCTCAGCATTACTGAGGGAGCTCTGAAAAGCTGGAGCTGGCATCCTGCGAGCTTTTCCCGTGGGGGCTTCATTTGGATGAAATCTCCCTTTAGAATTTTATTTCCAAGGGGATCCAAATTGGAAGCCAAGTTGTTAGATGCAAAATCATATCCCAGTCCTTCAAGATTTGGGCATTCTGAATACTTCTGATGAGAGGCAGAGTGTAGCTACAGCATATGGAGAATAAAAGCACTGCATGTTGAGAAAACGGAAAGAGTCAATTCTTGTATGTGCAATAATTGTGTTTCTTCGTGAAATTCGGTGCCCTCAATTCTTGTTTCACATACCACTCCTTTAATAACATTATTTATTCCTGTATTCATTTAAGGCATTGAAGGTAGTCCTTTTAAATTTGTAAATGTTGCCCTCTGACACTTCTCGAACAATTTCCTTTGTGCTCTAGTTGTTTTCCTATTCAGATGTCTAGTTGCAGAAATGCCAAGCCCACCCATTCCCACTGTGCTTTCTTTGGGGATCGTTTTACTTTAGGAAAATGTGGAAATGGACCCTCGTTCTTAGCCCCATGCATGTTAGTGATGAAGCTGAGACCAGACTTCATAATTCTGACTCCTGGAATCATTATCATCTCATTGATCCACCTGCCTCAGAAGAACTCTGTTTCACCCCAATCTCTCTCTGTGTGTCTCTGTCTCTGTCTGTCTCTCTCTGTCACACACACACACACACACACACACACACACACACACACCCCGCAGAGTAGGCCTTCAGCAAACTCCTACTAACTGAATGGGAACATAGAAATCAAGGATGCAATAATATTCAGAGGAGGTTGGATCCATTTCCATTTCTTCTCCTTCAGAATAGCTCCCTTCCCTGGGGCAGAATCATGAGACTCACGGGCACCTCTTGGGGACAGTGAGGTGAGAGGTCTATCAGAAGGCTGAAGAGTCCCAGCTTGAACAAAGTTGCCAGAACAAAAACTTTGCTCCAGTATTGTTTGCATGGTGCTGGGCTCTGCATAGAAGTTAAGCAGACAAGGGGAGCGTTGCCCTGTGTGCCCTCAGTGGGCGATTTGGAGGCTGTGAGCAGATGTGAATGGGGACCTCTAAGCAGAGATGGGGCAGTAGCATGTGAACATTCACCAGAGCTAGCGCAATTGTTTGGAGGGTTTTTGTTTGTTTGCTTGCTTGTTTTTTTTGGTATTGCAGCTGTTCTAAGCACCATAGCTTTGGAAAATGCAAGGGTTAAAAATGGATTCAGTTAAGAAGGAAAATCCATTATCAGAATGGTCTCCTTTCTCATTATAGGTAGACAGAGGCTGTGAGAAGAAGTTGGAAGGATTCCATTAGGGCATTATAAAAAACAGTAGTATCTGGGAACATTTGCTTATTTTCCCATGGTGGGGAAATATACCTATATAAGTATATATACTCAATGAGTGGTTTGATTGTTCACGGTAGATGGGACAGAAATGCCGTATATCCTAGGGTAGAGGCAGGAGTCATGACTGAGCATTGGGTGGTTGCAGTTCAGGCAGAGTTCCAGAGGCAGGTTCTCCCCTAGAGAGATGCACTGGGATAGTGAGACGTCTAGGGTGGTGACAAGGCAACCACATGCTCCTCATGGGGTTCTATAAGTGACACGAGTCACTCAATACTGAGGAGGTTTGCTTTGACGTTGAGTCACTTTGGCTCATGTGGGCTTTCCCTCTCATTCCTTCTTCTCCAGCTTTTGGGGTCCTTTCAAGCCTCTGACTCAGCAGTTCTTGACCTTAGTGGTATATTAAAGTCAGTTGGGATATGTCAAAGTCTTCTCTGCAGAAATTCTGACTTAATTCTTCTGAGGTTGAGACATGCACATCAGTATGCTTAATGCTCCCCAGGTGATTCTAATATGACTGTCATGATTGTCAACAAAATGTGGATTTAAAGCTCAGGAGAACCCTCCACAGTACAGTTCTGTAGGCCCATATGTATGTGGTCAGTAAGACCACTGTAGTTGACTTTAGCAGCTTTATTCCCCAGAGTCTTCTTCAAAAGAGGCAGCTGACATTCTGCTCGTAGGCCTTGCCATACTCTATGAGCACTCCTACCAAATAACAAATGTGAAAGAAACTCCAAATTCTGCTGGTTTATGAGGTGTATCTCCATCGTGATGTTCCTGATGGGAAACCCCTTATAAAGGCTATTTCCAATCCATGCTGCCTATTTTTTTTTTTTTTTTTTTTTTTTTTGAGGGCAGTGTCACTAGCCCTCATACGTGGGCCCCAAACCAGAGCCACTGGCATCCCAAGCCATTGCTTAACCACTGCCCCACTTGGCCGGCCCCCCATGCTGCCTCTTTATGCTGTGAAAATGTAGGCTGTGGTTTACCAAACATATCAAGAAAGAATGTCCCATAGCCCAAGATGTCAACCCTTTGCTTACTCTCTAATTTTCCTGAGATTTCTTGGAACATATTAAAGAATGGGAAATTCCACTCCCACATTCTTGTTTGCCATTTAAACCGAAGATTATCATCAAGATGTATCCTAATTATTATTAACACATGCAACAAGCACACAGGATTGTTTTTTTCCCTTTCTCCCTGCTGTGTGGTGCATAGAAAACACACACTTGGGGACTCAAGCAACCTCAGTTCCAGTTCCAGCTCTAGCTAAATAGCTATGTGACTGTGGGATAATCTTCATTTCTTCTTGATCTACTCATTTGTAAAACAAAGGGATTGAGCTAAACCTCTGGGTTTTAACACACACACACACAGACACACACACTTTTTCTTTTTTTTTTTTTTTTTTAAGTGAGAGCACCCTTTCTTCAAATGCATGCTTACTACAAAAGTCAGTACTGATTGCAGGACTACCCCTTGAGTTCCCTTATTTCCTCCCCTCCCCTTGAAAGGATTCTATAGAATCCAGGATATAAAGGAAAATCTAAAATGTGTGTACTCATTAGTTAAGGTCTTTTCTGCTTTATCACTTTCTAAGGACACATGCATGCACACATGAACATACGTGCACACAGGTGCACAGAAATTGATAGTTGGGCTTAGCAGGTAGCAGATAATGTCAGACTAGGAATGATCAGGACTTGGAAATTAGACACATTCGCTTGTTGGTAGGGGATAGGTTTTGGGAGTGCATCGTGCCTGCTTCTAGGGACAGCCAGGAAGTGCACTATTCCTAGGATTTGGGGACTGTCAGATGCTCAGTGATCTGGAGGCTCAACAACTTGTAGCAGGTGACATCCCAGTGGGAGTCTGGAAACAGAGTCTTGGTGAACGATCAATGAGAAACAGGCTGAAAACAACTGGGATTTCTTAGCAGGTCCATGTTAAAGTACTTACTGCCCATTGGAAGTTCTATTCTCTAGACCCCCTGTATCTCAGATAGGCTGGTAGTTTCCAATCAAGTTATTCTACATCCTTTATAATTAGAAATGAAAAATACCATGCCTCTTCATTTTCCCTGGTCTTCCTGGATATCTTCATAATTCTAAATGCTGCTCAAATATCAACCAATATATTTGTCTCAAGGAACATTTCACAGGACTTTCTTGGCCCCACAAGAATGCCTTATCTCAATTCAAAGGGGTTTTCAAAAATAAAAAGACATTACCTGGGGTTAGATATCCATTTCCTGAAAGCAGTCATACTTAAGGAGTGCTGAATCTTAGACATTAATATTTCTGGGGTCCTCCTAACCCCAGATGAAGAGGCACGTAATTGCCTCATAAAAAAAAAAAGAAAAAAAAAGGAGACTGTTTGATGTTCATGCTATGCTCTTAAAATCAAAAGCCATCTCAGTACTATTTCTTTCAGAACTTTCATATGTATCATGCTTCATAGTTTGCAGATGACTTTGTGCTATTCATCTAATGAAACCATTGATAACTGGTATTCAACTAAGTAAGATATTAGTCATCAGTGCCTGACACCCATAAAAACAACAATTAAACAACAATTAAAAACAACAATTAAACCATAGGCTTCAAGTCAACAATAGTCTTGGAAGCTTATTTAGTCAGGGCTTGAGTGACTAAGTTGAAGCCAGGAAAAGGCTGGCCTGCCAAGAAGCAACTAGCTGGTCATTGACAGATGTAACCTGAGGGGCTGACCTTCCAATAGCAATGCTGCCTGGTTTGTCTGCTGTACCTAAGGGCCAGAGTGTCTGCACCCTGACTGTTGAGTGGGGCTGCAGCCCGGTGGTAGGAGGGAATGAACCATGATTTCGGTATGCTTTCTCTGAATAGTTATAAAAGTAGGAGGTTAATGAATGACTTCCTATTAGGATATTGGTAGCATGAGACTTCCATCAGCCACAGTGGAAGTTCTGAGTGGGTTGGCATGAGTCAGGTGGGTGGAGCTGATGAAGGGTGATGAAAAAGATACATGGGAGTATCTGGACAGGGCAGAAGACAAGCTTGGATTAACTCCATGCTAATTCCTAGTATGGAGTCAGAAGAGGGCAGGTTACTTAGCACCTAAACTGACTCGAGGCGGGGTTGAAGTTTGCAAAGTTATATCTACTGCTGGTTTGCTCCTCCTCGGTGGTATAGCTCCTGGGTGTCCCAGCTGAGATCAGGGAGTGTTGGCTGAAGTTTCTCTTCCTGGTCAGGTTCTGAACTCGTATTTCTGTCTCTTCAACTCTGTGAAGCCAAAATTCTGCTCCCATTTTCTGTGACTTCCTGCTTGGTTTCTTGTCTTGTACAGCACATACACACGCGTGCACACACCAAAAATTCTGTTTGTTTCTCTGCTTACCAGCCACAGTTCTCTAGGTGGATTCTTAGTCTCTGATTCTGAGAACAAAACTAGCAGTTGCCCTAAGGGAAGAATCTGCCTGCAGAATATCAGCTCAGCTCCCTGTGGTGCCCATTTCTCTTCTATCCTGGATGTTGCCCCTCAAATCTTGGTTACCTCAGTCATTTTCCAACGCCTTCAATCAGAAGGCTGTTGCTATTGTTTCTTTTCTTTATATTTTAGTTGACTTTTCTATTTGTTCTTACTAGAATAATTGCTCCGGTGCAAGCTACTTCACTTTAGCTAGAAGTAAAAGTCTTACACACTATTTTGAAAATATCACTCAACATGTCTTTGCCTGTTTCTTGGTCAGTTACATGAAGAAAACATTAGCATCTTGTCTTGAAGTTCCCACGCTATATAGTCCAAGTAAATTTGTAATATGCCTGGTAAACTTTAGAAATGAGAGAAAAATCATTACCTTGAGATGTGCGTTAGAAACATTGAGATTTGGGAAAAATAATAACCTCAAATAAGATTCTATATGTTTTCAGTTCAGGTATCAGTTGTCTTTATAATAGAGATATAATGTTTGTTCTCCTGTTATTTTAATATACTAACCTTTTCTCAGCTTCTCTTGGGGAAATATTTTGCATTAAGACATTTAATATTGAATCTGGAAGTGTTTGGGGTCTGATGGCACTTAAACCAACTCTGCAAATTCTGCAGTTTATGTTCCACCACTCTTACATTTTACTTCAGTCATTATTAAGGCAAATCATAGATAGCTAGATTTCCTGATGTTGAACTGGCATAAAGTTTTGTTGTTGTTTTTTAAATTTTATTTTCATTTGCTGGTATCATTTTCCCTGAACTTCACTCTGTGTTAGTTAATAGATCATCCCAACTTTAAAAGGAGTTTATTTCTTCTTGCTTACAATCCCCCCTGGTTCCTTACTTAGGTCCCTGAGGAACCCTGGGAGAATGAGGGCCAAGTACAGGAATAGAATGCAGGTTTTCTTACTTCTAAGCCTGAACTCTAAATCAGAAAGCTGAAAAGCCAGATCCCAGATGGCTTACTTTCTCTTTTATTCCTAACGTTAGGATAACCTCCACAAGAAGTGACCTACTTTCTCACAAGCCATTACTTACATGTTGCCCCATCTGTGGGTACGTTCTTCTGAGCCAATAAATATGATCCCCTTAAAAATCCCCATTTTTTCTCATCACCTCTCCTGTGTCTTTTATCTACTCCCACAGCATAGGAAGAAAAATTGTATTACATTAATTATATACTTGTATAAGTGGTAAAATGTTACAGGTCTTTCACTTTAAAATGAGCTAAAGGTGACTCCTTGGTGAATGGAAACAGAAATTAATTCATTTTATTTCATGCTTGGTCATTCCTATAGCAGCCAATGCAATCATACTATTGTTACTAATTCTTTTCCTGAAGTACCTCGCCCACATGAAAGGGGCTCCAGGCATTATAATATGGCTCTCAAGGATATCACAACATCATGGCCACTCCACAGCTAATGGAGGAAATTAGACTTGTCTCTGAAATTGCAAGAAGTAAAGCAGCTAAAGGAAGGCAAAGACAGGAGAACAAGTTTGGGAATTATGCTCCAGTCATCGCTGTAGAAAACATCCATGAAATGACTATTATGATGTAGAGAATGGAGGGAGAATTGTGGACTGTAGAAGAGGAAATATTTGTGGGCTAAGTACCTTCACAAAGTCAATCGATTTTAATGGCACCAGGATACTAAATATTTCTTTGAAGAAAAGTTTTTTTGGGAACAGCAATAAAATTAAAGCAACTGAGTAAAGAATGGGGGATGCTGGCTCAGTAACCAAACAACATTGCTTTCCTATAGAATGGAAGTGGTAAGTTCATTGTAACCCTCCATTGTGACAAGTGCCTTCCGGCCATGTAGGCATTCCTACAGTTTCAGGGCTCTCAGGAGTCCCCATCAGAAAATAAATTTAATTACTGACTGATGGAAGCCATATTGAAAAACAAAGAAGAGGTTTATGGGTTCCTTATTTGTCTGTCCGACAGAGGGAAGCCAATGGCCTTCTTTGTGCACTGCTATGAGGAACCCCAAAGTTGGGATGGGGAAATGGACTCATGATCTAACACTAACTTACCAGCTATTGATCCATGTCAACTCTTACTGTTGTTTTTTGAACATATTTCACATTCAAGAAATGCAGAGAATAATGAGCGAAACCAAAAGGCCCCTGACTAAGGAGGGAAGGTGCTCTGGCTTTTGCCACATCTCACCTCTGTGAGTTTGGGGAAATTATTTGAACTTTCTGATCTTTGGTTTCATCCTCTAATGAATAGGAATAATAAGCCTTAATGAAGGGACTCAATGAGAAAGTGAATATCAGGTACCTGGCACATAGCAGTCACTAGCAAGTGGTAAGAATTTTTGTTGGCTCAATTTTTCACAATTTCATAAACGAAAGTAAGTAATAAAAGGGACTATGAAACTATTTTTCAAGACTCTATTCAAGGGAAGCAGGGGGAGACAAAGGAAATTCACTTTTTTGTATTTGGAAGGGGATATGAAGTAAAATGGTAATAATAAGAGAAAGCATCAATTACCTTGACACTTGCTTTACATGCTTTAACCAAATTTGGTGAAGCTTCATTTCATACTGGAATAGCACAGAGCCAAGCTCTCTCTCCTTGAAGGATTTGGTGATTGGACCTTACACAATTGCCAAGTGCCACGATATGGAGTGCTCAGGGTTCCACAGGCAAGTTCTTCAGGCTAAATAGTGAGCTGAGATTATCCAAATGCGCCAATTTCAAATAATCTCAAAGATTATTCACTCCTTTGTCTTTCAGATCCTAGCAAACAAAATGTAAAACTCTGGAATGTACTCCTTTACTTTGTAGTCAAAAAGAACATTCATGTTCAAAGTTAACAGTGGGCATTGAAAGTGATCTCAGGAGTAGTGGGCATTGAAAGTGATCTCAGGAGTTTATGTATCCCAGTCCATGTCTTTCCCCATCAGTAGCAATATATATATATATATATTCCTAGATAGCCTGAATAATATTGCCAGTTTACATTTTTTCTTCTTTCTCAAAATTTCTCTTGTCTGATTTGGAGATGCAATGACCTTATCTTTTTCATAGTTGTAACAGTTGCTCATTGAAAGGGAGTCATTTGATGTCTATTCTAATGGGACTCTGAGAAGACAAGGGCTTTGAATCACCAGTTCTTTTTTAGTCTGTATTACTTTTCAATGGCTTCATAACAAATTATCACAAACTTGGTGGCTTAAAACAATACAGAGTTTTTATCTGATAGCTCTGGAGTCCAGACATCCAACACAGGTCTCACTGGGGTCAAAATCCAGGTACAGGGCCGGCCGAGTGGCGCGGCGGTTAAGCATTGTCTTGGGAAGCCAGCGACCCGGTTTTGGTCTCACGTGTGACGGCCAGTGACACTGCCCTAAAATAAATAAATAAATAAATAAAAATCCAGGTACACCTTGATTTGGCACATTTTCGGCAAGGCTGGGTTTCTTCTGGGGCTCTAGGGGTGAAACTGTTTTCTTGCCTTTTCCAGCTGGGGGAGACTGTCTGCATTCCTTAGCTTGTTTCTCCCTTTTCTATCTTCAAAACCAGTAATGTCTCATCTCTATTCTCCTGCCTATCTTGAAAGAAAAAAATGGAATAATTATTTTAATAAAAATTGTACAGGAAACTTCTAAGTGTTGTCTGCAACTGGGTCTCAAGTAGATCCATTTTCCACTAGAGGAGAGTTTGGAGGTGACTGGTTAGGAAGAACATGACGGTAGGCCCTCGATTGAATGCTGTGGACAGAGAGCTTAGCTTTTGGGTGTCATGCCCTTCTATTACCTAGCAGGAAGTGGGGCACTCCCTTACACTCAAGACGTTATCAAGGACACTTTAAATAATTTGTCCCAAGGATCCTGGAGAGAGCAAGAGAATGTGAGTGATTTGCTACAGACTTGGAGAGTGGGGTCCCTGGGCAATCTGGACAGGTAAGGAAGTTCAGGCAGCTTCAGAGATGGCCTGTCTTGAGAGAGAAAGAGGGGTTTGCCAAGAGAAACAAAAATCTTGTGTCTGGCAAGCTGAGCGCGATGATAACAGAAACAGGACAATGTAACTCTGATTGGATTAAAGAACTTGTAGGCAGCTGCAGAAGCTCCAGAGAGAGAGACAGTGAAAAACACCCCATGACAGCCAGCGTGGCCATGTGCTGTGGTGCCAGGGTGGCTGGGTATGTCTCAGGGAGGCTGACGTAACAGGCCCTACTCTTCAGAGCCCAAGAGGCCAACAGCGAACTTCTGGGCCCAGGGTGCATGGGTGGAGTGCTTTGGGGTTCCCAGGCTAAAGCCAGGTTAGTGAATTCAAATAAAAAGAGCAGGGTTTTGGTAAGCTTCACATGGTTCTTATCAGGGGTGCCCAAGGGGAAGGCCTTGGGAGGTGGGGGTGACTTGTTATCACAGGGAGTTTGGGGAACCATATCAGGTACTTTCGTTTACTTGTGACTCTGAGAGCTACTGTCTAGGGCATGCTTATAGGCGGCTCTAGTGCAAGAAACTGCAGGCCACTTGACTTCACAAAATGGATGCCAAAGCGGCAATTTAAAGTAGTTTTTAAACTCTCAATATGAAGGCTATTGAAAGGGGATTGAATCAGAAAGGCCACAGTTTGTGCCTTTGTGGAAACACAGTAGAGCAGACATGCAAGGCTCATTGTTTTTGTTGTTGATTATCGCAGTCACAATGCATGGAGCTGCTTCATTCCAGGGACTGTGGTGAAGTTGATAGAGTTTGAATTCAAATAGCCTGGTTCCAAATCCCAGTAATGCCACTTATTCATAGTATGACATTGAGCAAGCCCTCCAAGCCTCACTTTTCTCATCTGAAAAATGGGAATAATATAACATCTATTTTGTAGAATTGTGGTCACAATTAAATGAGATGATGTATTTAAATTGAGCAGTCTGGCTTTTCACACTCAAAACATTTTCAAGTGTCTTTTAGTCGGTAAATATTTTACAAATTTACCCTCATTAGGAAGTTATCATATAGGAACATCTTGGGGTGAGTGATTTATCAGACCAGTTCTCACCAGCCAAAGCCCTGATAACAACAGGGAACATAATGAGGAAAGCTGGTGATGGGTAAGAGAATGGAGAGACTGACTCTAAGTAGGGGACACTAATTAGGAGTGCCCCATGCTGGACCCTGGGGGTCCTGGTACTACAAAAGCTGGACTACGAGGCACTGAATATTTTAGGGTACAAAACACAGTCCATTTTGCTTTTTGGCCTAGTCTAAGTGTACTAATCATATAACAGAGACTGCTCTCTATAGCTTATGAATATAACAAAATTCTGTTTTCCAAGGTATTGAATCTAATTGTGTTTGCTTTTAGAATAAAAAAGAATCCCAGTTTGAGGACTTCTATTAAATCGCCCTACAACCTGTGTCACTCCTCATCTCCAAGATGAAAATACAGGTCAAAAGGATTTCTAACATCCCTTTTGTGTCTAAATTTAGAGACATTCCATGTTTCTAAATTAATGCTGGGGACAAGATCATATATTTCTTATCACAGTATTTCTCCTTGCCTGGGGAGAGCAAGACCATATGCCAGACATATTGTGTAAGTCAGGTCAATTGAGAAGGATTGCCCCTTCAGCCTTGGGCTGGCTTCAGCAAATCCTTAGAGCTGGCTCTTTATTTATAACTCTGTAGAGGACCAAAACAACCCTACATCTGACTAGGGTGTGGAGAAACAAAACATAGTTGAGATGCATTCCTAAATCATGAATTTTTCTCATTGATGTGCATGCCATCACAGACAGCGCAGCTGCGTTTCATAGATTTAGGGCTTGATTACAAACAACCTCAGACAGACATCCCTGGGAGAATGGCGAGGAAGCTGTCCCTGTGATACAGCTGATCCTTCTCCCCCACAGAACAGAGGCCAGAGAGTTTAAGGGCAAATATGAGTACCTAAGGACGAATAGAGGAGCATTGACAATTAGGAGCACTCCTCTTCGGTTCTCTCATATTGTGGCTTTAGTGATTTTTCTTACTTAAGGCAGTCCTTAAGATTCCTCATTTCCATATGGCAAGAAATGCTAAGGCTTGGGACCAGGCCTTCAGTAGCATTCAGTCATCATTATTTCCTGTTTATTTGGATGCTCGATATTAAGCTTCCCCCAACCTGGTGTTCCTATACCTTCAGACTCTGTCCTTTCACTTCTGGAACCTTGAATAATGAGCTCTACTGTCACTCATTCAACTACCCCGGGATCTTGCAATTTACTTTCTTATCCCCACAACCCATTCCAAGTCTCAATTATAAAGTTCTTTATAACCCCCAGGAATAGGATAAGTGCTTCTCTTAGATGGGCCGATAGTAACCTGTGGTTATTCCTCCTTTTTTTTTGTTTTCAATTAAAGTTAATTGGAGTGACAATTGTTAGCAAAATGACATAGATTTCAAGTGTACAATTCTGTAATACCTTTTGAAATACTTCTCCTGTGTGTTAACTTCTCCCATTATAGAATGAGCTCCTTGAGTATAGGAACTGAAGCTGATTCTAATTGTATCTCCAGCACTCACTACAGTGTCCAGCACGTATTAAAGGCAAAAATACATTTATGAAATGATTGAGTTACTATATCTCATTTCAGACACCAAGCATTAAACACGTGGAGATGTTCAAGCGATTGGTTGGCTCATTGTGACTCCTACTCTCGTCCAGCTTTTCTGTCCTTATGGACAATACAGCCATCTCCCTTAATACTCATGAAAGAAACCTTGGAGTAATCATAATTCATTTCTCTGCTTTGTATACATACTTCATGCAGCTGTTTTTTCCTCCTTAGCTTCTTGCATATTTTGTGAAGACAAAACGCTTGTATTTTTAGAAAGTCTGTAACATTCATTTTGACCCTTTCTTTAAGTGGAAATGTGGAACTAAATGATTAAATCACAATTATTCCTCTGTAGCAAAAACATTTACCTATTTAATGGGTGATTAATGGTTGGTCCTTTATATTAGAGTAACCATATATTTATATTCTGAAATGGGACAGCTTTGGGAGTGAAAGAGGGCACTATTAATAATTGCACAGGCTGATGGGAGTAAACTTGGACTCTATGAGACACAGGAACATATGGTCACCCTATTATAGAGGAAGATGCTATTGAACTAGCACCAACAAAACATGCCCCTGGGACAGCCCTTCCCTAGTTGTGATGTGTATGTGATGAGCCAGTCACATCTCCTTACCAGGACTTCCTTGTAGCTGATAAGATAGATGTGAGCAAGCTTGATTTGCCTAGGCCTTAATTTATAAAGGTGACTGAGTGATAACACAGAAAGGCTAATGCTATTGAAAGAAGCTTTGTATTACTTACAATTTCTGAGAGGAGGCATGCAGTGTTATGCAGGACCACGTAGGTAAGCACCAGGTGTGCTCAGGAGGCAGATGCAGGATCTAGAGGAAAGCATGGCCCAGAACCTTTAATGTGTTTTCCATGGAACATGCAAGGCAGGGCCTGGGAAATGGCTTAGGACTGGCTGGGCTGAGCTACATGAGTGGTCTCTAGTTGTCTGGTACCTAACTCTGGGTGATTTAGAGCAGGAGAAATATGGGCTTGGTGTGTGAGGGTTGAGGGGGTATGGACTTGGAATTGGTTGGAGCATTTGTAGTAAGATTTTTGTGTCCTTGTGAAAGCTGGATCACATAAACAACTTTGGCTATTACCTTGGCTCTGTGATGAATGGGTGCCAAATAGACAAATACAGAATCTAAGGAAATACAGTTAGCACACAGGCAGTTGCTTGAAGGTAGGGTGCATGTCTGGAAATGGAATAAAGATTGTCTCTGAAAAACTCACTGCCACAGTGGAGGTTGAAACTCTACAGTTGGCCTCATTGGCTTGAAGCTCTGATTCATACAATTTGCTGGCCCATTCTCAGTTTAGGGATAATGGTCCCAGACAAAAAGGACAGCATTGAGGGTAGGGGGAAGATACATCTTTGAAATCAATGGTTTGAAGCAGACTTCTCTCCAGGTTTTGCATGAAAAAGTAAAAATTAAACACGTTTTATTGTATTTCAAGGAGAACTGTGGAAGACTGGCTGTATTTTAAGGATGATGTGAGTGTGAAGTTCTTTTCTTAGTTTTATATCAGGGAGGGGCTTAAGTTGGGAACAGTTGACCCAACCTCAGTGCTGTCCCGGGCGTGGCAAGCAAAGGGTGAGTCCATGAAGGGGTGCAGAGAAGCTCCAGCTCCCCAAACTCTCATGTGACCCCAACCCAAAGGCCATGGGGATGCTCATGTTTATTTTATAACAGAAGATTGGGAAGGGTTAAGGAAGTGTCCAAGTGCTGCAGCTTTTAAGATGCAGAACTGATAATAGAATGCAGTTTACTCTAACTTCCCCAGACTCAGCTGGGTGCCTCCATGTGAGGGAAAAGCAGAGATCCTATCCACACAAGCTGGCTCTTTCCTGGCTTCCACCAGGGTTTAAAACCGGTGAAAGTTTCCTAGAAATGGGAGTCCCTTCCTTCTCTTGTTCCCGCAGTGAGCAGGCTTTTGCATATCTCCCAGCATGTTGCCATTTATGGATTTGGGCAAAATAACAGAATTGCAAAGCTTCAGACTCCCAGACTTCTTTTCTTCGTTTTCTTCCACACTGAGCTTCCTGTTTCTATGGCAATGAATAGGGTGTTTTGCACTAAGAAACACTTTAAATGCCACTGGGGGAAGGTAAGAAACCACACATAGCTCTCTGCAGAGCAGAAAAGTGAAATGAGATGCTAAGAAGAACTGAGGGAACCAAAAAGAGAAAGGAAGCGGAAAAGCTGGAGTAGAGGTGATAGAAGGGAGGCGTGAGATAAAGAAGCATCTGTTTGGAAGGAAAAATAAAACACAGACAGCAGCATGGCAGGCAAGAACTGCGGCCCCTGGAGTGGCAGCTATAGGCACAGGAGCACCCATGGGCACCCAGAAAGAACACGCCAGCTTTATGGGAACCACGGGGGTGGGGAGCGTCAGCAGCCTTCTCTGGGAAGCAGGGGCAGGAGTCAAGGAGGCATCTCTAGACACTCTCACTGCACAGGCTCCCTGGAAGGTGGCTTCGGACATAGCCTTTAAGGTCGGGAAGCTCAAATCGTATACCCTGCCAATGCTCGCTGTGCACATGCAGGCCGGCCCAAGGTCCCTAGAAGTCAGCTCTTCCCTCTGTGAGGCTCGATCCAGGATTTCCCATCCGTGACTGATGTCTGGGGATGCACTCTGCAAGGCTCCCCGGTCTTCCTTTGCCTTCTCTCATTATTTGGATGGGGTGGTCCATACATACTCACAAGACAGAGAACCTGGAAAATTAAAATGACAAAGGGGAAAAGATTTTTGCCTTCTTTCGCCTGTCTTTCCTCACCCAATATACAAAAATATGTGGCCAAATCAGCATTTAGATACGAAATACAGTAGTCCCCCTCATCCACAGTTTCACTTCCCAGGGTTTCAGTTACCCACGGTCAACCATGGTCCAGAAATATTAAACAAAAGTTGCAGACATAAATAACCCATGTTTTAAATTCTATGCCATTCCGAGTAGTGTGACCATATCTCATGTCATCCTGCTTCTTCCTGCCTGGGGTGTGAATCATCCCCTTGTCCAGTGACTCCATCCTCTAGCCCAGGGTTTGGCAAACTTTTGAGATGGAAGAGTCCCCAGGGGTCAGCAAACTGCGGCTAGCGAGCCACAGGCTCTGAAGTAAAATTGAAAATGAAAATGAAACTATCATAGTTTCATTTGTAAAATTTTTAAAGGATATTACTCACATAATGGTGATTATGTACAAATATATTTATGCTCTCGAATAATTTATAAATTGTTATGAGGGACAGGATTGGCTCTCCCAGGGGTTGGCAAACTTTTGAGACGAAACGTACCCAAAGAGCCCCATGTGGCTCGCGAGCCTCAGTTTGCCGACACCTGCTCTAGACGCTCCTCGCCCTTAGCGCCTTAGTAGCCTTGTCAGTTATCAGATTGACTGTCAGGTATTGCTGTGCTGGTGTTTAAGTAACTCTTATTTTACTTAATAATGGCCTCAAGCCATTCGCATAACTTTTATTACAGTATATTGTTATACTTGTTCTATTTTATTATTAGTTATTGTTGTTAAACTGTTCTATAAATTAAACTTGATCATAGGTATGTGTGGATAGAACAAAACAAACAAACCGTATATATATATATATAGGGTTTGGTACTATCTGTGGTTTCAGCCATCCCCTGTGGGTCTTGGAATGATCTCCTGTGGATAAGGGGAAACTACTGTGCCTCAGAACAATTTAAAATTTAACCGGATAGTGCGCTATAAGTGGCATATCCAGTAGTTCTCACTTTTAGTTTTACTAATTCCTCCACTAGAGCCAAGCCAAATCAAATCATACTCCAGTTAGCTTGAAGTTCCTGTTATATAAGGTTTTATGAGCTATAAGCTGGAATTAAAGGCACAGTAACAGGAAGAGCCAATCAGAGGGCAGCCTCAAAATAGCCTGGTCCCGGTGGAAGGCCAGGGCAGATGTATTTGTCCAGCTGCTCGATGGAGGAGGCCCTGCGGCCTCTCCCTCACTTGCCAGAGGCCCGTAAAAGGCTCACCTACAGCTGCTTGTGAAATTGGTTCCTTGTAAATGAAAGTCGACAGGAGTCATATGAGCCAATGGCAGCTGGACAGAGGAGACTGGGATGCCAAAGGGAGCAGGAAATGGCGGGGTGCCAGGGTAAACAACCGGGGGCAGGAGCTGAGGTGAGTATCTGTCCCAGGATAGCTCATCAAGGTGCTGCTTTCCAAGGGTTTGGCCAGGGCCACCTGGTCTATTTTCAGTTAATCTGGGTATGCCCTAATTTACTATGGGAGCCTCACATTTGCATGTCTGCTTTAAGAGACCCTAACAAACACACATAATAAAATGTTAATTTATGCCTTCTGCTAGGATTGGAATTGAGTGTGGCTTGATGCAACTGCAAAACAGAACAAATCTGGAAATTCTGGCAGGCAGCAGAGGAGGGTGGAGGAAGCACGTGCGCCTTTGAGTTGTGGAAGGGAGGCTGGGGAGCACTGGAAACTTCCTGGCAGCGAGCACCCCGCAGAGCCCCTGAAAGGACTTTCTGCAGCAGCTGGACCTAGTTTCCCCAGCACAGTGTAGGGATGGTCTTTCTGGCTCACACTAAAACTGGGCACCAAGTAGGGCGGTGGTACATATTTGGGGAATTCATGAATAATCTTGGGGATGTGCTGAGTACAAACTCTTCCTCCATGTTTTGGGAATTGTCAGGTCTTGCTTAGCTCTTTAATATCTCCACACCCATCTCGGCATTAAAGGAGAAAACCAGTGCACATGTGATGTTCTGAGTTTTTCTAAATCTCAATGCCCCATCAGTCTCTGGATCGCATGGTTCCCAAAGGCTCATGTCACCATGACCATGGCCCTTTTTCTAGCCGTTAGCATGCTCCCTACCCTGTCCTGCCCACCCATCCAACATGGCTTCTTCCTGCCACTGCCATGTGCAGCTTTGCTTGAGCCTGGTCATTGTCGTCTCACTTCTCTGAACCCACTCCTCAGGCTTTCTGTCTCTGTTTTCACTGGGTTTGCTCCCTAGCCTTAGAATGGTTTTCCCTTTCCTTGTGTCCATACAAATACATCTAGATTAAATACTACCTGTATTTTTTATGTAAATCAAGTGGTTTCTACATGCTGACTTTATGTTAAAGGGACAGAAATTATGACACTGAAAAAATTGACTATTCGTGCCCAGTACCTATAGGCCCATGGCTTTTGTGTGCCTGACACAGAAACTGGGCCTTGCTAGTATTTGCATTGATGGTAATGAATTACCCAATAGAAAAATAGACCTAAACTCCTGAGGAAATGAGTGGGCTAAGGGAACGGTTGCTTGTGTCCTTGGCTTATCCAGGGAGATGCAGCCTCCATTAGACAAAGACTCGAGGGGTGTCCAGCCCAGGGGAAGGTGACTGGGCAATGCCCGAGCTCCCCCATGTATACAGGGTAGGATAGGTTTGGGTTGAATACACAGCGTATTTAACTTCTTTCTCTGTTTGATGTCAATAAACTACATTGTGAAATGAAAGCCCCGGGCTGGCGCAGTGGCGCGGTGGTTAAGTGCTGGCATGGGAAGCTAGCAGCCCCAGTTTGGGTCCCACATATGAAGGCCAGTGACACTGCCCTTAAAACAAAACAAAACAAAACAAAACAAAACAAAACAAAACAAAACAAAAACCCGAAAGCCCCTCTGATGGGGGCAAAGGCCAATGAATGGCTGCTTAACCATCTGATGGAAATATAACCAGGGAGATGCTAGAGACGCCATGTTTTCTTGCTGAGGAGCCCAACAGGTGAGGGCAAATGCTGCTTTCACACACAACAGGACTGAGGATTGAGTGTTTTAGGACCCAGGGGGCTGTGCCATGAGTCTGTTTCTGTAAAAGAAGCCAGAGAAGGCTAGTTCTGAATTTCTAAATTTATGCAAAAGAAAAACGCTCTGTGACACAGGCATGTTGAAGGTCACCACTGTGATCCACCTGGATATACTGAGTGTTGGTGGGATGTTCTGTCTAACCCTGGCTCTTATTTTTTTATGCTCCTTGTGGTTGCTTCATCATATTCTTTGTCTTTTAGAAAAAACACTATTTGGTAATACTCATAGCAATGGCAAAAAGATTGTTTTATTATGAGACGGAGTTGTGGCCTGCATATGCAACATAAGGGATCATAATACTTTTTTTTTTTTTTTTTTTTTTTTTTTAGTGGCCACACATATGGAAAAGGTCTCTCATTGCTTTGCACTCTCCACTGGATTTCTCTTCTTTTCCTTCTGGCTTCCTGTTGTTCCCTGCCAAAAATAATGTTTTTCTGTCATTCTTTGAAACCATTTTAATTTTGTTTTGGAGTGGGCTCCAATTTGTTTAAGTGTGGGTTTGAAACAAATAGTCAAAAATTTTTAAAAATTTTGAAATATAGCCCTATTAGGAATATAGTTAATACAGTTAAGTAACTGTTTAAAGAATCTCACCATGACAAAAACTTTTTCGAAGGTGGAAAACCCATATAATGCTGAAAATTTATAGTATTTTCCAGAATGCATTTGTGAGTTCTTGCTGCCAAAATGTGGAGGGCAATGCCTGTAAGCAATGATAACCATTGTGGACTCAATAAATTACTCTACGAGATACTCTCTAAAACACAGCCACACAGAGAGTAGTATTGGGTTCCCCTGGAGAAAAGGAAAGGCTTCTTAAAGGAATGAAAACATTACATTTTCTAGTTATGGTCTAGGCCAAAGGTTGAGGAGTAACTTAGTGCGAATCCAGAGTCCTTTCTGGATTCTTTGTTCTCTCCTCATGTAGCTATTCTCTGTCTGGAGGTCTCTTAACATCTTTCAATAAAAGAACAGAATTGGAGCTTGTAAAAATTAGGTTGTAAAAGGTTGTAGTCTTCCGAAGAAAATTTTAAAACTTGAGAATCTGAAGAGAAGAAGGCATGTGTCAAAGACTCTCAAAGCTGTGAACCTGATAAAACAAGAAATTCATTAGAAAAGAAAATGACATTATTGACCTAAAGGCCTCTCCAATCTGCCCTTGTGTTTAAAGCAATGCTTCTCCTTCCTTCTTTGGTCACCAGGCCCAGACAGGATGTCCCCAGTGGTGGTCCTCCCTGTGCGGAGATCATGACAACCTGTCCCAGGCAAATGAGCTTGTGGTAGAGAGTGAAGAAGCCAAGGCTGAGGAAATGTCCAGTTTGTGAAGGTAGAGGAGGTTTCTAGTAACTCTTTTTTAATCTTCTAAGTAATGACATTGGAAAACCAATTCTGGAGAAAGAGGGCAGTGGCTGATAAAAATCACTGTGGAGATGGCCTAGAAGATTCTGAAACTTAGTCCTCATGCACCCCCTAGTGTAAGACGCACGGTAGTTCCTTGGGTACTGGGTTGAAGCTGAAAATACATCAACCATTCTTAATTGCCCCCCTTTGATGAATAGAAGATATTGAAGGGAAATAATGTAGAAATACATTTAAGTTAGTAATGAGTTAAATTTGCAAGTTCAACAATTTCAGACTACAAATTCATAGTTGTTTTTTTAAGAAACAAGCTACTTTGATATCCTTGGTACTCAAGCATGAAGAAAGCGGGCAGACACTCCATTGTTTAGACCAGAGCTTCTAAAACTGTAATATGCATGTGGATCATCCAAGAATCTTGTTAAAATACTGAGTTTTGATTCTGTAGTTCCGGGTGGGGCCCTTGATTTCGCATCTCTAACAAGCTCCCAGGTGATGTACAAAATGCAGGTCCTCAGACCACACTTTGCTAGCACTTTAAGCCACATGCAGGCCTGACTTGTTCCCTCCAACTGGTCTGCCTTGTGGTTTTCTGAAGTTCTGCTGCAGCTTCTGTCTCTAGCTTCCTTCCTCCCAGCCCTCCTAGCACACTGTGCAATGATCTTCGCATCCATTTGTTAGCAATGTGAATTTGTCAATTCAAAGATAATTATTTTTATTTCCTGAACTCTAGTATTTACCAATAGCATTTACTGTTTGAAACACTGGATTGTTAATTACTGCATATTAACTTGTGATTTCATGAGTCATGGGTTTGTTTTGTTTTCCCAATTAAGTTGTCTGCTCATAGGGCTGCCTTGTATCACTTTGTTTCTTCCATGGGGTCTTGCACAGAGCAGACAATTGTAAAATTAGTTGAGTGGTTTTCTATTGTTAGGCTTGATTGAAAAACGATTTCTGATCTTTTTCTTTCTTTTTCTTTTTTTTTTGTATGTTTTTTTTTTTTTCCCCTGAGGGCAGTCTCACTGGCCCTCATATGTGGGACCCGAACCGGGGCCGCTGGTGTCCCAAGCCAGCTCTTAACCACTGCGCCACTCGGCCGGCCCTCTTTCTTTTCTCTTCTTTGAAATTTCATTAAATTTATTGGGTTGACACTGGCTAATAAAATTATATAGGTTTCAGGTGTACAATTCTATAATACATCACCTGTATATTACATTGTGTGTTCACCACCCGAAGTCAAACCTCCTTCCATCACCATATATTTGACCCCCTTTACCCTTTTCTACCTCCCCCCACCCTCACCACACTGTTGTCTGTGTCTATGAGTTTTTGTTTGTTGCTCCCAGTATATATATATATGTATATATATATATATATATATATATATATATATATGCAATCATATGGTTCTTGACTTTTCCATCTGAATTATTTTGCTTAACATGATATTTCCAAGATCTATCCATGTTGTCACAAATGGCAGTATTTCATTTTTTCTTATGGCTGAGTAGTATTCCATTGTATGTATGTACCATATCTTCTTTATCTAATTATCTATCAAAAGATACTTTGGTTGTTTCCATGTCTTGGCCACCATGAATAATGCTACAATGAACACAGGGGTACATATATCTTTATGAATAAATGTTTTCAAAATTTTCAGATAGGATCCCAGAAGAGAGATTGCTGGGTCATGTGGTAATTCTATTCTTAATTTTTTGAGGAACTTCCATACTATTTTCCATAGTTGCTGTACCAGCTTACATTCTCACGAGCAGTGTCTGAGGGTGCCTTTCTTTCTTAAAAGTAATTTTCATTCTGAGGTAACAGGGAGGAAAGGTGAAGAAGGTCCTGTGTCCCTGAAAGAAGTGGGGAGAGAATGTGGGAGAATTTGGACATCTAGCATTCATGATAAATATATTGTAGACTTCAAAATTTCACCCAAGGCTTTCCTTAGAGTTAGGCATCTTGTTTTGAATTCTACTTAGGTTTGTGCTTAAAATCACTTCATATAAAAATGTTCAAATATCCTGAGCAGAGAGAACAACAAAAAGGAGATTTAATAACAGTACCAACACATGATTAAGGAAAAAGTTCTATGTGCTGTGAGGAAATACATGGTGAGATTTTCAAGTCAAGGAAAAGATATTTTGTAAATATAAAGTACTATTTATTTCCATTGTGAAAAATTGGAGAGGGATTACAATGCCACATAGGCTTGAGTGTAGGCCATCCTCTGATGCTTGTAATGAATGAACGAAGTTGCTTCATGGCGTTTGTAAGACAAACATGTCTCTTACCTGCCATGCTGGAGTAGACCGTATAGTAGACCATGTTGAGATGAGCACCAGGAGAGGATGCCTGTTTCTGGACATGGGCAATCATCTACGTCCATTTGTTGCCTAAGGGATTTTTAATTCTGTCTATATTGGTAGAAAAGATGACTTCTGAATTCCCTGACAAATCTGAGCATCTATGACTTTTTATTAATAGTTAATAACTAGTATTAATGACTATATATTGTATACTATTAACAATTGCAATAGTTATTCAGAATTAACATTTTGTACAATAGACTTTCAGAATCTAAAGGCACCATAAAGGCTGATAGAGGCAATAAACATCTTCATTGTTTATAGTATTTTTCTGTGAGAATCATAATTTATCTGCATTGCAATAATTTTAGAAAACAAAAGAAAAAAAATCACAAAATAAAAATTAATAATATCTATCATGCTATCACCCAGAAATAACCACTATTAACATTGTGATGCATACGCCCAGGTGTGTGGGTGGTTGTATATGCATGCGTATACTTTTATTTTGAAAACTCATACAGCCCTTATTTTAGAACCAGATTTTATCATCCTTTGTCATTGTTTTTCTATAACATAACTTTCAAAGGATTATTAAGCACATTTCATTTTTTAAAAATAGCTATAATTATTAGGATTTTATTTTTTCTTCTGTCAAACCAAAACTTACCTCTTTAGAATGTATATACACTGGTCCTTTCTCTGACTCCAGAGCTATGTGCCATAAAAAGTGGAATCCTTCTTTTTCAGGACAGTACTTCAAATATGTGGAGACTACTTTTAGGTCTCTCTGGGTCCTATTTTTTTGGTTTTAATCTGTCTCAGGTTTCCAGGCATCTTTCATGATTCTTAGGCCCCACTCTCATGAAAGCTCTCTTCTGGATTAATTTCAGTTTATCATTTTCCCCATAACTGGGTACAGTATTTCAGGGAAGATTAGAAGAGAGCTATTACCTTTTTTTTTTTTTTTTTTTGGTGGAATTTTGTATTTATTTATATAGTCAGTGTAGTGTTCACTTTTTGAAGTTTTGACTCATTGTTGAAATATCGAGTCTTCCATGTCTTGCCCTCACACCTGCTGCTATTTAGCAATCACAATCTCTAGCACTACCCTGCCCCATCTTCTAATTATGCACTCAGCCTGAATGCATAACTTTTTGTATAGTCTTGCATTAACCAACACATATTCATTAAATACTTGTTATGTGCCAGGAACTGCTAAGAGTACAAAGAGTGCAATGATGAATGAGACAGATGTATTCTCTGCCCCTCAACAAATTTACCATCTGCAGTTTAAAAAATAATAATAATAAGGGACAGGGCAAGATATTACAGAAGCACATGGGAGGCCTTGTGTGATCTAAGGCTTGGGTAAAAACCTTGCCAAAGAAATATGGTTTAGGTGAAGACCTGAGATTGAGCCCATTATCCCAGCCCACAGAGATAATTCCAGATATCCATTCAATTGTTAATTTTGTTTTCATGAAGGATAGAAATGGCGTCTACATTATCATATGTGTTGTCGAGAAATAGATACATCAGGTCTTTGTGACACCGCAGACCTTCCCCCAAAGTCCTCCAGGTCCATCTAATTGTGTTATGCTTTTTTTTTGTTGTTTTTTCTTTTTTTTAGCTGAGTCATCCTGCCACCTGTTGGCAGCTTAGTGGCAGCTCAACTTGAACTGGGCATTGAACTGCTGTTGCTCAGAGCTCAGTTCACACTCTTGAGCAAGCTCTTAACCAACGGAGCCACTCGGCCAGCCCTTAGTTGTGTTATGCTTTAAGGAATTTTCTCTAGGAATCTATTTGCAGTAGGTAAAGAATCCAGTTAAAATTAAATTTACTTTTTATTTTATGAGCCCTTAACTTACATAAGTCACTTATATGCTTAAAGCTCACGAAGGTTTAAGCACAACATTTCACATTAGCTCCTGGTGCTCTGGAAGTAGCTCTTGTTCACGAACTCTGGCTGATGAAACAAGTATCGGCCATTAAGGCTTCTTGGCTTTGGGTGGAGTTCTGAGAAACCGCTCTTTGCTGGTGGATGGGCATGTTACACTGTTTTCCTTCACCTGCTGCAGCCTCCACTCCCAGAGTTCCTCCATTATTCTTGTCCACGTTTTTAATATTCTTTTTGCCCTTTTAAATAATTGTGTGGTCATCATTCCTCCAAGTCCCACTCTGGCTTTGCATTATCCAAAGGGACTGATTCATTTCCCAAACAGTCATGAATTTTTTTACACCACAAATATGAACAACTGAGAAACTCAATCAATCTTTTATTTTTCAACTGATTTTGACATTGCAGAGGCACATATTGACCTTTCCTTGTTCTCACCAACCTTGAGTCATTGCCTGGGTGGAAAAAAGGTAAAGCAATATCTTCTAATAGTAACATTGATTTCTTTTCCCGAATTTTTGCCTCGGTATTGGTGTGCTTTTGATACACGATTGTAAACTCCCACAAAGACTGGGTGGCTTGTTGTAACGTGTAGTGAGTGTCTGGGCACTAAGGGCAACCCAGGGCATGCGGTTACTGCTAATGACCATATCAATCCCAGTGATGAGCCAGAGACATGAGAAGGAATCTCTGTCCTGGGTACAAAGTAACTGCTGTTGAAAATTATATGCCCAGTGCATGTTTTTGTGGAATGATAATTCTTTTTGAAATGACTTCCAAACTTGGTTTAAAAACAGTCTTGCCAAGAAAGCCAGACTGTCCTTCCCCCCTCATAACTCTATGACTTCATTCAGTTAAAGAAAGCATTTTTTCAGGGACTATCTCCTCGATTTTGCTGCTGCTCTTTGATATTATCTAACGTTCTTTTATGAACTTACTGGAAAAATAGACCATTTTCTTTTCAGATTTATGCTGTAATACCATCATTTATACAAATTCATTACAGGCCTGTTTTGAGAGTTTTTTATTTTTTTATTTTTTAACATGTTACTGAATTTCTGGGCAGAGAATACTTTTTTCTGTCTGGCAGTGAGTCACGGTTTTAATACCTTGAACGGCTTGCCACAGGCTCCTTTCTCACATGTGGGTTGCACTTTGAAATAACAGTGGGTTGAACAGGCTGATGTGATTTTTGAGGTTAGTTCATTTGCAAAGAGCCTAGAGGGCAGAGGTAGAGGGGTCTTTTGTTAGAGGTCTCAGGTAAGGCAAAAGTGCACTTTAATATTCACTGTCAACTTTGATGACACAAAGAAAGCATTTCTTCCAGATATCAGACGTGGGGCAGACCCTCAGCAGGAGACAGGGCAGACTGTCAGTATTTCACATTTAGCAGGGTATATATTTTTTAAATGATATTTTGATGTTTTTCGTGGAGCTATCAAACACGTAGGAATCACTGTTTGAACATTTCTTCACTTTTCTAAGTGTGTTATGTATAAACTAGCAAGTATTTTCAGATCATATTTTTCAGCATGGAGTGCTACATTTTATTTGCATTTTAGCAATGCCTGAGTTCCTCCTGCACATTATTGAATGTTTTAGTCACTTGGGAAAATCTGAGCAGGGAAAATCACTTTGGCCAATCAAAAATATGAGAATCATTGTTAATGTGTAGGATTTATTGATTCTGAAATATTTAGTAAGTGTTCTGTTAAAACATTACATTAAAACACTACAAGCAATTTAAAAATTCTTGACAAAATTTATTTATTCATCCATTTATCCATTCGTTGTGGAACACACACTTATTGAAAAGTTGTTTTACACTGGCATTAAAGATATTAAAGATGAACATGATATTGATTTGCCGTCAATGAGTTCAAAGTCTAGTGGTACATCCAGGAGTGTCAGGAGAAAAATTACATTCAGTATGAAAACTTTTATTCAAGAGGGTGAAAGAGGGTGATAGGGGATCACAGAAAGTGTTCATTATATTTTTTATTAGGGGAGGAGGTAAAGGACCAGAGAAGACTTCAAAAGCTAGCTCCATGTACACAGCCCTCAGGAAATGCTGATGGAATTAGCAAGAGAAGAGTATGCCCCAGATAGCAACAGGCATTGATTTGACACAGGATCTGATTAAGCACTAACTATGGGACACAGAGCATCAGTGCTATGGGGTTGCAGAGCAGACGGTGGTCCGTGAAGCCAGGAGTCATCGTGGAAACCTCCGTGCAGGGGTTTGGGCTGAGTGTGAAAGATGGTTGGTGCTTTGCTAGGCTTTCATTTGTACATCTCACATAGTATAATCCAGGACAAGAAGCCTATCTATTGTACGGGATAGAGTCCACTGCATACATTTCCTAGAGATTTATTGAGTGTATGATACAAAGATGATTTCTTCTTAAGTGATAAGCCCCCGGTAAGGCTCATGGTAGTCTACATGGACCAGGAACAGATGACTCCTCGCGTTGAAACTGAACAGGTGACTATAGTGAAAGTAACAGAAATGGTAAGGATGTTGAACTACACTCACCCATTGTGAAGGGACTGGGCATGGGCATGCCCCGTGAGGAAATGCTGAGAATGAATCTGTTTCTCAGTAGAAATGAGAAGTAGCTTTCACACTTTCACAATCATTTATATATTTTTCATGATCATGTGAAAAGCACACGATGGAAATTTAGCAATGCCTAGATTGTACCTTTCTGAGAATGGGGAATCTAAGGATCTCTAGTGCACTGAAGAGGTCAAGGGGTGTGAGTAAAGAAAGATGGAGCATATGCTGCAAAACCTACAAGCATATGCGTCTGCACTGCAGGTAATGGGCAGATGACATGAATGAAAATCATCTGTTTCTACTACTCACTTCAACCCACTTGCATAATTCTGGGCCAAGTTTTGAAAGCTGAGTTTCCTCTTCTGTAATTCCCGGTAAGCAGTGAATCACTGGATGCTTACAGATAACGTGAGTCCCATAGACATAAGCTAAAGAAGACAAACCCTTGACAACCAACGGAGTATCATGTGGAACAAGTGGGGGGTAAAGCTATTAAACAAGAAAATCCCTGTAGCCAGTAATTTTATGGTTTTACAGCTGCTAGCTTTCTGGGGCCATTGACTGGTGAGACCCAGGATGTATTTTGGAGCCATGGCTTCTGCAGAATGGGGAAGACATTTTCTGGCAGCACTCACTTCACATTTTCTTTTCTCTCCACAAGAAAGAGGGGTCTGTAAAAACCCTTCCATGACTGTGGGGCAGAAAGAAGAAGGTATTTTGTAGCAGGCAAGTGGCAGCCATCCCACCAAATTGTAGAGTAGGCCCTGGAAAGCAGCCCTGATTTTCATAGTTCTTTTGTTTGCATGAGTGTATGCCTTCACAAGTAGGAACAGAAATAGCTGGAGTTATATAAAGGCAATGGATGAAGACTCTGAACTTTAATGTGTGAATGTTGTGAAATCATAGAAGACGCTAAGAATTCTCTGAATCAGTCTGTTAAAGAAGGCCTGGCATAGCATCCAGGATGGTTCTTGCCCTCTGGTGAGCAAGGCTTAGAAAAGGAGGAAGGAACAGGCCCATGATAGAAATATTTGCCTCACAGGTATCTGGCTAAGTGTTTTATCAATACCTTTATTAGGAAAGATTGGCGGTAATACAACAAGCCGCTCTATAGTTATATCTGTATATTGGTTGTTGCAACTCTGGATCTTTAAGCATAATATTAATAAAACACAATCCTGTATTTCATAGCATCCATCAGGTGCTATTTTTCTTTTTCTTAAAAAAAAATCTAAATCCAAAATAATCCTATCTGAACTTGCTACAGAATGATATCTGAACTAGGTAAGTCCAACAAATATTGGCAGAGACAATAAACAGCAGACTTCACTAAATGGTGCCTGAACAAGGCGAATACCTCTGTGGGTGTGCCAGCTGAACATCCACAAGTTTATGCTTGTTAAATGGATCCATGGAATGTTTGAAAGCTGGAACCAACACTATGCCCAACGCCCTTCATTTTACAGGCAAGGATGCTGCTGGCCAAGGGGACCTCCTGAGGAATGGAATTTCACCCCCAGTACTGGAACCCTGGTCCTCAGCTCTCAGCTGGAGTCTTTTACAAGTATACCAAACAGTCCTGGAAAAAGGAGAGGGGATTCAATGTTGGTTTCCAGTAGGAACCTATTGTTCACCGTAAACATTTTTGCCACTCCCAAAGGAATTGCATGTCTTAATTTGAAGAACATACCTTGGTTAATGAACAACCATGACCAAGAAGCCAGAAGAGAACTTACTTGGAAGATTTCTTGCTCCCAGCTACCAGGGAGAATGGATATCTCTTCAGTTACTCCTCTTCTCTTTCCTCAGCATGGGTAGGAAACAATGAATTTGAGAAGGCTGACAGTGAGAGTGTTGGGGAAACTGCACACTCTTGCAAAGTGCATGATGGCAGCTGATCTGTCTCATTGTCTAGACGGGCACATCGGTGAACTGAACAGTGAGCTGTCAGGGGCAGTTGAGGGTCCTCCTTCCTTTCCGTCTTTCTAGGCAGAAGCAAATCCTAGTAGATTATATGAGGTCTCATCCTAAAACAGGGAAGTCTGCATTATTCATTAAGACAAAATAAATACCACTTTCTTTTTTGAGCAAATGTGAGCATGTCCAAAGACACATCAGCGACCTCTAACTTGAGTTTATAAGGATGGAAACACATAGAATGGAAATCCCTTACTGGCAAATGAGTTTATGAGACACAACAAAACCCATTTGCTTAAGAGCTTAAGGACAAGTCTTGGGAATTCCAAGTTGCCAAACATCTGCAGGAAATGGCATGAAACACAGGGCAGAAATGTCTGGGAACTCATGGCTGACCACACTGTAGCTGACCAGGCTCCCCCAAGCCTGCTGAGAGCTGAAATATTTGAGAACAATGTATTCCTTCACTTTCTGCTCCCTTTACATTACAACACTATTCCTTAAAGGAAATATTCAAATTGAGAGACATGAGGTGTGTGTTGCTGTGTGGGAGAAACAGACTAAAGGAAGGAAGAGGGCAGGAGATGGACCTCGGACATGCTACAGGACGTAGCCTGGAAACCAGCAGCCAGACAGATGTGTGTGCTCACCCTGCAGTGTCAGGGGATTCTTGGACCCAGCAAGCGTCTCCTGCCACAGGGTATTTACTTCTGTTCCCTCCTCCTAGAGTACTCTTCTCCTAGCTCTTTACAGAGGGACCCTTCTGGCCATATTATCTTTGCTCCTTATGCCCCCATTCTCCTTTTAGAGGACCTGTTCACATCTTTCATAACACGAATCACAATCTATGATTTTATTTTAGTCATTCAACAAATATTTATTGAGCACCTAGTCTATTTTCAGACACTGTTCTGAGCTCTGGGGATATGGCAGTGAACAAAACAACCAAAGGCCCCTTGTCCTCTGAGCTTGCATTCCAGTACGGGTACTAACAGCCAACACTTAGCTAAGGCTTGGCCTGTGCCAGGCCTCGCTCGCGACTTTGAACACACAACATCTCCTCTACCCCCGCACCAAGCCTCTCATGTAGGGGACCATTAATGTTCCTTAGGCAGATGAGGACATAGTGGCCTAAGAAGGTCAAGACACTTGTCCAGAGTCACAGAGTCTGCTCATCGTCCCTTGTTTCAGGACGGATCCAGTATAATATAAGCTCCATGAAGTTAGGGTCCACTGGTGTCTTTTTCCCTGTTGTATCCCCAGCATCTGGTACATAGGAGGTGTTTGTTTATAAATATTTACATAACCAATGAAAGGAAAAAAATACTATTTCAAAATACCCATTAGGAACAGCATGGGCTATTTTACTAAAAAGGCTGTGCATTTAAGAAATGCTCCTTCCGTCCATATCAGCTGCCCAATGGCAGAATCAGACCTTACTCAGCCTCTGCTTCTGATCCTTTCCTTCCATAGAGAAATGCTTTCTACTGCATAGCCATAACGATTGTACATGTGTTAGCTGAGATTGAAACTGAAGTTTAAAATTTTCTTTTATTACTGCCTCCTTTCTCCCCTATTTATTGGTGCTGCTGTGTTTAGTCTCCAGGAAGCTGAGCTGAGTTCTTGAAATGAAAACCACCTCCCCTCAGCTTGGCTTTCGGCTGCATGACTCAGAAGCTGGCTCTGACACCCTGGCATAAGAACTTGAAAGCCAGGAGTTTGAAAGAGACTTTATTTTGGTATCTAAGTAAGAAGGAAATATTAATATCTGGTACAGCTTGTCAGCCTTGAAGAGGAAAAAAGAGCAGTAATAATAATAATAATAATAATAATAATAATAATGATGATGAAAGATGGTCTACTGGGTAAAGGTGAAACTGTTCAGAAGTATGCACACTTTGCTCTTCCAAGGGGGACGGGGTGTTCTCTGTAGCTCCATGCAAGCAGCGCTTGGTGGTTTGTGAACACTTGTACCTTAGAGATACTTTGAAATGACTGATACCTGTTAGGATTCCATATTAGTGAATGAGTAGGATTCACACATGATCGAACATCATCTGGAAGAGGCTAAAAAAAAATGTTTGAGAATAAAACCAACTAAACCAGAAGGGAAAGGGAAGGTCTCAGTAACTGATGTATTTATTTAAAGGTTTCTTAGCAAGTGGACAGAGATACTTAAGACAGTAAAAATCATAGGAGTGCCATGATTCTTGTCACACACTGGGCTAGATCTTTTGTGTGTCATCCCATTTCTTTTTCTTACAATAATTCTTGTGATGAGTAAGATTGTCCCTGTTACACACATCAGTAGGCTCACTCAGATTGTGTGTGGTGAAGTTAAGATTCAAATCAGAGTCTGATTGACTCAGGGTTTTGGGGTTTAACCATGACGCTGTATGTGAGAGGATAGGAGGTATGAATAGCGGCCTGTTATACCCCTCTTTTCATGTACTTGATCAGGAATGTGGAGCTTAATATTACATTGGGTTGGAAAGGAAAATCTTTTTGGACATTTTTCAGGATGCCTCCGCTGGCTTTTCTGCTGCCATTTCCTGCCTTTCTGCCCAGCATCCCTCTGAGAGTGTTTTGGTACATTTGGGAGAAGATTCAAAGAGAAAGTGGACTCATTTACTCTGCAACAGTATTTTGCAAGAAAGTGATACTGTCCCATTTTAATGAGAGGACACTAAGCCACAGGGTAGATTTGCACCATGTCACACAGGTTTTAAATGATAGAATTCATTATTCTATCACTTTTTCTCAGGCAAAAGCTTTGTTCTGCCCAAGACTAAATCGAGGCCTTTTCCATGGAGGTTCTCTCCTCCTCCTGCCTGGATACCTGCGGTCAGTGCTCCTCCCTCAGGGGAGGGATGTGGTATGAGCCAAGTGCCCACACTGTCCCATATCTTCTTCCACTTCAGCTGCTCAGTGATACCTCTCATTTCATCGCTGGCTGTTTGTGGAGGGATCATTATTGAGTTGTTGACTGTTATTTTGTTCTTGTGGCCAGGTCTCTGTTTCCTTATCTTGAAAACGTGTGTGGTACAGAAAGAAAAGCAAGAGTTACAAGGCAAGAAGGCAATTCTCCTTAGATGCTGAATGTTCATTTGTGAAAACTCAGGCTTGTCACGCTGGATGGTCCTGTAAGAGAAGTGGGCGGAGGAATTGTGCTCGAAGTGTGAAAGATGGGATTAGCGGGGCTGAAAAGGAGGAAAGGAAACTGGAGGCCCAAGAAAGTGCCAGGTACTATCCCTATCACACATTTATCCTTCCGAAGATGGGTTTCTCTGGGAGCTTGGGGGTTGACATGAAAGCTGAGCCCCTGGGAGCCCAGGTTTGACATGGAAGCTGAGGAATTCCCTGCCTTTGGGAGACATCTTGGGCTTGGGAAGGAAGCATATCAGTGCTGACCCCATATGAACAGAAGACCAGGGCCCTTCCCCTGACACTGGCAAGTGGATAAGATTGCAGGGAATTTAGCATGACTGGGAGGGGGAAGCCCCAGTAATGGAGGTGACTGGATTTCTCACAACCTCAGAGAAAAGTGAACTTGGAGTAGACTAAGAAAAGGAATTTCTATGACGTTTCTTGTACTCTAGTTTTGTGGACCAAATGTCATATCCACTAGAGATTTGTTCCTTTGACTAAAGAAGAAAAGTTTGTTAATGTTAAGTTGACAAATACTCCTGGAGGAAGTTGTACAACCCAGTGTTTATGATTAAACACCCCAAGAGATGGACAACAAGCAATGAGCCGGCTCACCTTCCATGCCACTGGCCTGTTTTTTCAGGACATGCTTTCTAGATGCTTATAAAAGTCCTTATTGACAGACTGTGAGCTTTATCTTCCTCCTATTCCTGCCTTAAGAACCAGAACCTGCTAGCACTTAATGGTGAAATCATTTATAAAAATTTAACCACAGAAAGAGAAGAAGGTGGCACTAAATGTTGGTGGGAGGAAAAATCAAATCCTCCTCCTTGGGCTACATGCAGAGATGGGGCCCCATGGCGAAGCCAGGGAGTGTTCAGTGTCAGCTAGACAGCACAGTCTGCCTGAGCAAAGGGCTGAGTCCTAAAGAGAGGAGGGAGATAGAGTTAAAAATCTTATGCCCAACCATTACAACAATGACTCTTCCGAAACCTGGGCATTAAGGAAGGCGCAACGAAGCAACAAAATCTCATATTGTAAGAGGAGTTCAACAGTCCAATCCATTCACTGTATGGGGAATTTAAAAGATGAAAAAGTGATTGCAAGAGCCTTAGTTTTCTCTGTAGGAAAAAGGTCAGTACACCTCTTCAGTGATCCTTTGATTAGGCACTTTCTCACCTGCCGAACACTGGTGGAAATGTGAACTGTATACATCCCTCTACCATGTTGTTCCTCCCCTATCCTCTTTTCTTCCTTTCTCCCTTTCTTACTTCCTTCTTATTTCATCATTCTTCTCTCTTCTACCACTTTTTGCTGTTTCTGTGGATCCCTCAGCCTCATTCAGGAAAAGAGTTTTAGCCACTTACATGATGAACATTGTTTGATCAACTAACTCATGGATGAAAACATGGGTGACAACATCAGAATAGGGTGAAGTCAGGGTAAGGTTCGCACACCAGTCATGCCGTGGAGTCCTCTGCCTTCTCTAGAGGGGATTTCGTGTTGGCTCTGAGCTTCTCCAGAGCCAGTGCAGAGCAGGAAGTGGGACTCTGCTACGTGACTCAGTGTCCCCAAGATAAGAAGACATGGGTAGTTCAGGAGGAGCCTATAGCAAGGGCAGTCAGATCCGAGAGAAATTGCATTTCGGCGTTCATGACACTGAGTATGTTCCAGGAAAATTCTGTTAAGTTTCAAAAAGGAAACAATGATGACATTGTCTTCAAGGGTCTCTTCATCGAGGGGACAGAATTCTTTACTATCAAGTCCCAGTGTTTCCCGGGTCCTTCTGGCATGGAGATTGATAGGAAGAAACTTGTGTGCTTCCAAGGAGACTTACAATAGGCTCTAGCCGATTGTAACAAGGCCTGTTTGCTTTCTTTTTATGGCAGTCAGCGTGCAATGGAAATGCCAGGACTTATTTAGATATGAAATAGTCATCTTGACAATGTTCAGGTGAAGACAAAAAATGCCCTAACTCTCCATGTGTGACTGAATACTTGGAGAAAGGTAATGTTAACTTGTGGGATGTGATGCCAAGCTGAGCCGAGTATCTGCTGGTTTCCTAACCATTCTTAAATGAAGGCACTGCAATCTGTTACATAAATCTCTATATTCTTATTTTAGGTTCAGCCAGCATTTTGCTAGTGAATAAATCAGACATCCCAGATGTCATTTCTCTCTGACTAGATATAAATCACAACCAAAAGGCTCGCTAGGTTTGCCAAAATCTCTTCATATGTCAGTGATATCTAACGTTATTGCCCCAGGATGCTTGCCTCCCCCCAAAGGAATGAAGAGATGGCTGGCTATCAATACAGCATCAGAAACTATTAAATTCCTATGTGGAACAATGACACCCTTCCCCTGATGTTTATGGTGGATAAATGGACAGAATGCGTCCCTTACTCAGGGGATATGGAGTGGCTTCTCTCGCTGCCCCTTTTTTACATTAGAGATGTCACAACAGAGCTTTGTGGATGAGGATCAACCACTTCACGGGATTAGCAGATATGGATTTTGTCATTACCAGTTCATTTCTTTAGGTGTGTGTCTTATAGCTACTGCTATAAGAAAAAAAAAACCCCAAGACTCAGTGGCTTAACACAGTGAAGACTTATTTCTCACTCCCATCACACATCCAGGGTGGGTGCTTTGCTGCCCCGGCTCCATCTAGTGGCTCTCACAGCCCCTGGAGCCTCCTGAGAAGGCTTCCCCTGTGAGACGAGGGCCAGTGCAGGTTAGTACAGGGCATTTGGAGGGTCAACCCTGGAGGTGGTGCACGCCACTTCCTCCTATATTCCATCCCCTACTAGCCCGTCTAATGGCCACTCCCAAATGCAAGGGAGACAGCATATGTGGCTTTTTTTCTGAGCACAGCAGAAGAAACGAGTTTGTGAATATCTGGCCAGTTCTATCACAGGTGCCAGGCTCCTTCTCTTTCCTTCTCCTTCCCTCTGTACTTCTTTTTTCCCCCAAAGTCTGTTGAGTTCTAGGTGCTTTGGTGAGATATTTACAGTTTCTAGCCCCTCCCTGAGGTATCTTAATGATCTGGGTACCAAAACTTCCATATTGGGAAACCTAACTCAGTGATAAACAGATGGTCTGGAAGTCATTTCAGATACAATTACTTTTTAAATGTTTAATCATTAAGAGTTAAAAGGATAAAAGAGCGAATAAAATATGACTGAATATATATATATATATATTCATGAAATATATATATATGTATATATATATATATATATATATATAAAATCAGTGTATTATTTTCAGCATAAATGATGCAAAATTCCTGATACAGTCTTTTCATAGTCATAGAAATGAAGTATTTCCAAAATGAATTTAGCCAAATATTTTCAGCAGTCACAAAGAGATGAAGGACGCTATATCAAGCATAATTCAATATTTAGCAATGAATAATAAACAAAAATTTTGGGTTCAAATTTCCTACTTTAAAAATATAATTTATCAGTTAGTGAAAGATGGATTTTTACTGTCCATCTTTATCTACCACTGGTGATCAAAGGCACCTGCCTGACATTGATTCAAATATAGCAAATTAGACATTTAAGTTTTAGAAAGAAACTGTAACTTCATTTATTGCTAATCTCTGGCCCAGTTACTCATCCAGGAGGCTAGGAGGAGGGCTGGGGGTCACAGAGAAGAAGCTAAGACCAGTTAAAATTCTATATGGGTTAAATGAATCACTTTTGTGTTTTTGATTAACAATATTTTTATTATATAGACATAAGTAATTTTTTCTTGGGCATCTTATCAGTGTTCTTTTTCTCTGAGAATTTCAGTGAAAAAATTAATGCATAGGTAAAAGGCTGTTAAAAGAGACAGAAGGAATTAACAAAGAATAGTGCATAAATTAGAGAAACATTGGCTTCTAACATAGGGCAAAATTTCATGCAGAGTATATTTCAGCTATTTCTGAAGTACTTTTAAAATTTTTATTTTAGTTTATTTTTAAAATGTCTTCTTTATGGGTGTACCAATTAGGTAAAGGAGAGTTGTAATCACTTTTCATTGTTACTTTTCTAGGAGTAATTCATTTTGTTTTGTTCACTTGTGAGACTAAAGACATTTTGTGGTTGAAGTATATAAAGCTTGACTAAACAAGTTCTATTTGAAGGATATTCCTTCCTTCTCTACTGACTACTTCATTTACTCTAGAGAAATTCTTTCCTCAGCATTACTTTCTCCCTAGAAGGTAAGCTTCCCTTGGGAAACTTCTTGGCTTCTTCATTACTGTATCCCCAGCACCTAAAACCCTGTCTGACATATACTGAGTTCCCAGTAAATACTTGTTGAAGATTTGGTTAGATATAAATGGAAGCAAGTTGTTTTTAGTACCTCTTAGGCATAAATAAAAATTATTGGGCCATAATGTCCTGGATGTAGACCTGGAGATGAATTAGATAGTTTTGTAAACTACATTGACACTGTATCAGAAGTTTACTCATTCACTCTTTTACTCATTTATTCATTCATCAATGTATTTTTTTATACTGTATATGGCAGTAGGCTAGGCATGACTGAAAGGATTTATAAGTTGCACTCCCTGCTAAGAACTTAATTCACTGAAGATTTTAAAAACCTACTCAAATTCAGGTGATGTGATGGCAAACATCGTGGATTTGTACAGCCAAGGGAGAGTGTAGACATTCTTAGGGAAACTCTTTTATGAGCTACCTGGAGCCCTTGACTTTCTTCTTCTAAAGACGGCTTGAAGAGCTAGGGTTTCTGCAACTCCTTAAGGGCAGAAATAACATCTTTACTTGTATCTTTTATAAAGGGTAGAGATTTTCTTCTAATTGTTAATCAATCAATAAATATATGTTGGTTGATTGAGTTAGATTGCAAACAATACACTAACAAATTGAAGAAATTTTGAAATGATAACAATGATTCTAGTTAGTTTTCCATGAAGAGTAGGGGTGGTGATATCTTGCCTCATGAAAACTAGCTCTATTGCGTACCCCTGAAATCTTTCTGGCAGGAGATATATTGCAGAGGTTCCTATAGTCTTAAAGTGAGGAATAGTTAATGTTTCCATGAAACTTTTCTTCCGGGGAGTATATAAATTCATGTCCTTAGACTTGGGTGTAAATCCACTGCACTTAATATGCATTGTGAAACCCACTACAAAGGAAATTACCCTAAGCATCAAAGATGTGAGGAAGATATTTTCGAAATGGATTGAATTTCTAGTGTTTTCCCTGTGTTATCTGTAGAAGGGATGCACCCCAAGAAATTTGACAGGGATTGGGAAGTGGTAGCCACATTTTATTGAGCTCTGCCCTTCCCAAACAGTAAAATTCTTATTCAATAAGTGTTAGATCCAGGATAGACTAAAGTATGAGATAGAATGAAAGAAGACCCTTGAAATAACATAATGACAAAAGTATTTTTAAAGTGAATTAACACTGTTTGACAAATGCAGGAAACTTGATTCTGTCAAATGTGGGCCTCTTAAGAGTCATATTTTTGTGTACACAGCACAGATGTGTGCTGACAGATATTCAGCAGTGAAGGAAGATCATGCTGTGGAAAAACTGACATGAATCGGTCATAAATCTTTGCAACAATCATAAATGAGTCATGGCAAATTTTTACAAAGAATACATTTTAATAAAAATTTATGATTTGGGCAAGTTGTCTCTATTTTTAAAAATTGTACTGATTAGCAAGAAAGAGAGGTAGAGAACAAGAATTCAGTTTTCCTCAAACAAAAAAAGAATGCAAAGAGGAGGAAAGCCAGCCTTAGCCAATGTGTTTCAGCAGAATCTGGAACTTACTATATTTTTCACTTCATGATCTCTCAAGATTTAAAGTTTTTGGAGGCCTGAAGCTGATTCATTGTGTAGATAACCTTATTTCTGACATGAGTTATAATAGACCATAAAAAATACAGGTACCAAGTAGAAAAGGATAAGCCATAAGCAGGAGGAGAGTTAACCTACTGTGCTTGTTTAACTATGGGGGGTTTGCTGTAGGAAGTCATCAGGAACCCAGGCTGTGCTGTCTTCTTGCTCTGTTACCCTCACCATATGGCGTCTGTCTTGTGGTATGGCCACATTTCACCCAGCAGAGTGGAGGGCATACTCCTTCTTGTTTAATGACACATTTTGGAAATTGCACATACCAATTTATCTCAGCTTCTGTTGGCCAGAATTTAGTCACATGGCCATGCTTTCCTGCAATGAAGGCTGGGAAATGTCATCCGTAGCTGGATGGCCTACCTTATGGGAAGGAGTTGCAGAACATATAATAGTTCCTACTAATAGATACTGCTACTCCACTTGAGAGGCTGCAAGCAGAATTTTGAAACTGAGATGGTGTAGGCCAAGTTCGGAGGCTGGAGTATGTGAAATTCAGCAGTCCAAAAGAGGGTAGAAAGCCAAGCTGAGGTCAATAAAAGAATTGATGATGGATAAGGTGGAAGGTTAATTTTATTGACAGCTTACTAAGGGTCAAATACTATCGTATGTGATTTGTGTGGATTAGCTCATCTAATCCATCAAACAACTCTTTGAGGTAAGTATGATAACTATTTCCACCTGAGAGATGAAAAAACTGAGGCACAGAACAGTTTAAAAACTCACTCAAGGTCACATACCTTAAAGCTTCTGAAGTTGAAAGACAAATCAGGATGAACAGATATTTAAACATTGAGGCCAGCATTGAGTCCATAGAGGGTGCAGAGGAAATGTCTCCCTACTGTGCTTACTTTAGATCATCTCTTTAGATGAAGTTTATACTCCTGGGGACCTCCCAAGGAAATATTTTTGAAAATCTGATATATTCACTATGTCATTTCTGCCTAAAATTCTTCCAATGATCTCTTCTGTTGCCTTCCCTTTCCAAGCAGTGTTCTGTTTGTGCTGAGACCAGATAGGATCCAGCAAACAGTTCATCAGTCTCCAGGTAGGGCCTCCTCTACATAGAGAAGCCTCTAGCATTTCCTGAGGGATGGCAGGGTCCTTGCCCTCCCTTAACGTGGAATCACTGGCTTTGCCCCACTGATGCCACAAGGCTGTAAATTGCTGCGAGGCTAGACCTGCGGCCTTTCACCTGGTAGGACTTTCCTACTTCCCCTGACCCCGCTATGCCACTGTTCCATCCATGGGGTCCTAATAGATGGGCACTTTTCAGCAAGTGGCTCTGCTATCCACAGCAGAACTATCTATATACAACTATCTGTTAAGTTTGATCAAATTCAACACACTGATTATACATGGCAGAGCCTAGAAATATGAGTGAGGCACAATCTGTGACCGCAGAAATCTTATAATCAATGCAGAAGATGAATCCAATACAAATAACATCATAAAGAAGAATAAATTAGGTACCAAAAGAGGTGAAAAGCTAGAGTGTCCTATCTATTGAAGAAATGAGTGTCAGATAAATCTGCTTTGAATGAATCATAGCAAAGCTATATCGTATGAGTAATTTACTTACATTGAATTACACACATTCTAATTGGAAGGGAGGGAGAAGAAAACAAAGCAACTAAATTAGGGCAGGGCCATTTCCAATCACTCTTCTATGTAATGAGAACACATTACTGGAGGAAGCATGAGACAGGAGCCATAAATCTGCCCTCTCCCAGAAGCCTCAGTTCTCTTGTGCCATAGAAGTTTGTAACGACAAATCCAAAGGTGATTTTTGGAGTTTTACAGATTAACCTTGACTGAGCTGATTTATGCCTACATGTTGACTTTACAACTTAACCAGGGTACCAGAGGTTATTCCACTTTATAGGAGTTTGACAGACATTGACGAAGAAAAGAACCTTCCTGGCAGAGGGAATGGCATGTACAAAAGCATAGATGGGGCAGAATAGAGTATTGGAGCATAAGAAGAACCCAGGGAGACAATGGGAAAGGGACCTCATGAAATGAATTTGAAGCTAAATACTTACCCATCTACCCATAGAAAAAACCAGCTTTTCTATCTTGTTCAGAATTATCCAACTTAGGGGTGATTTCACTTTCACATACCAGGCATAACAAGAAGCAGAATTGGGAAGTAGGCACCAGTGGCTTTCAGCTTCCTCCATCTACCTGGCATGTGCCATCCTCCACATGTTGTGCCTTCCTGCTTTCTCTGTGACACAGTGACAGTGTTTGACCATCGACTCAAACCCAGATGCTAACTAAAAAAGCTTTGTGAATGTGGGTCCTTTGGGGCTCATTTTCTCTTCTCTCCATTAGTAGAGTAGCCTGTAACACTCAAGTTTGCCTTGAGAATTGAGATAAGGTAATGCATTCAAGAGCACCAGCCCTTGGCAAGTAGTTGTCCCTCTCATTATCCCACACCTGTTGGTGGCCCTGCCAAGGTATTTCACCTAGGCCTGTTCCTCCCCACCAACAAAAACATATATCATTTTTTGATTCCAAGAGAATGTGACTAGCTGCCCTAGAGGCTCTGCACTTTCTTTTGACTCACTCTTCCCTTCCGAAGTCCCATCTGCTCTCCTCATGGATTTGCTCTCTGCTTGGGGAATTACAAAGCCTTGAGCCAGATCCTAGGTTAAAGCCTACTTTTCCAGTAAGTGGACTGTATTTTAACTGAGCTTTCTGCAATCATATCCCAACTCTAGAGAGAAAGGGTGGGGATTTTGAAGGCTAAGGTAATTTGTGGAGGGAATTTAAAACTCAGAGAAACTGTCTTTTGTACCCCTCAAGTCACATTGTGTTAAGAAGTTGCCAGATCACTCCACCCATAGGCATGGCAGCCTGATAGAAAGATAAATGGAAAGTTATCAGTGAACAGGGATGGTCGATATTCTAATGCTGAAAAATGTATGGCATGTCTCTCCCCCAGTGTTTTTTCCTCTCTCTGTGTTTTGTACCTTAACATGTTTTGTCAATAATTATGAAATTTACAAAGGGGTAGAGCAGTGAAGAATTAGCTTGGAATTGTGTTTCATAAGATTATAGATTAATTATGTAGAAGATACCAGACTTATTTGGAGAAGACATATTAGAAGTTTGGAGAAATGGAAGTTCAAGCCTGCTGACATGAGTGTATTTCTTTAGAGAAAAATACATCATAACAACTTAAGTGGCAATAACCAATTTATCCTTCATTTCTGTGTTTTAATGCAGATCTGATTGCAACGAAGTACATTGTCCAAGTTTCTAAAATTGCTCAGCCTAACAAACTGAAGTAATTGCAATCAGATGCAGCATAGGATAAGGTCAGCAAGTTATCCAAATGGGGAAAAAAAAAATCTGTGTAAGATTTTAGAAGGCGATCCCAATATGCAAGAGTTTGTCCCTTTACCTCACACCCCCTCTCTCCTTTCCTCCTTCCTACTTGCCCTGCTTTTCTCCACAAAAGACTGTTATTTGGGTCAAAATCATAAAACAATTCATTAAATTGACAAACACTTAGAAGAACAATGGGCTCTGCCTCACTGGAAACAGAGACACAGCAGGAACAATCTAACCTGGTCTTGGAGCAGGAATTGATATACTGTAAAGCAACAGAGAAAGTGGGCAGGTTTGAAAAAGACCTTTGAAGCTTCAGAAAAACTTGCATGTCTCCCGTCAGTATGTTCATGAGCAAGAAGGGGAATTCTACAAAATGTTTTAGGAGGCAAGTATTATCCAAGCATACTGTCCTACCAGTTCCAAGCCACATTTCCTTTGTTCTTTTCATTGACCGGATAACTCATATGAAAATGTTCAGATATATTGATCCTGGTATTAAATTATCCCTTTGCAAGACCATAAGAACAACAACCTGTAGTAGACTTGAAAGCAAATTTGAGTCCCTTTTACATTTTGAGGGGCTATTGTGAAAAGAGGGTGAATGAGTTGGTACTGGACAAAAACGGGTTAATATTTTAGAGAGATGACACAGTACCAGAGACTACCTAGAGAAGAGGGCAGCTGGGTGGTCTGGGCTAAATTCTGCCCCTGATCTCTATGAACTTGGAGAAGAATAGTTTTTGGTTAAGGAAACTTAACTTCTCTCTGACTATTACTTTATTATCTTTAAATTACGTAGATTGGACTTAAAATGATTTTCAGACATGCCCTAGAGATCCTTGGGGGTACAATGGAGAAGCTTAGGGACCACAGAAGTCTAACAACAAAGGCGGCTGGTCTGCCACGAAACAGTCCTAGCTCCTCCCACTTGATTCCATCAGAACGCCTCTACATATTTGTTTTAGTTCTTTATGTTTCTAGTTAATAGAGCGTTTGAACAACTAACTCTGTGGTAAAAGTAAAAAATTGAAAATTGAAAAATTCGGCTTGAAATAACCTCTGTGTTGGGACCCCCTGCTCTGCTCTATATATCTTTAAAAGTCTTCGAAATCTTTACTAAGTTCTTTGAGAACAGGAATTATAAAATTACAGATTTCTAGGTTTTAAAATTTCAAGAAACCCAAGATATTATTACCCATGAGGAAACTGAATCCCGGAAAAGTTGAGACTTGCTGATATCACATAACAGGCTAGTGGAACTAAATTAGAATTCAGCCCTCTTTTGTTTTATTCACCTTTGAATGTCTCATGTTAACTAGCACAGCATTTGCATATTGTTAAGTGTACAATATATACTTTAAAAATAATTCTCTCATTTTGAAAATGAAAGCTGAAGAGTGGTAGGGAAAAATCTCTCTTCCCTTGTTAATTGTGGGTCTTCTTGTGTATGTGAGTCCATTCTATTTTGGTACCTTCCTGTGAAAATGAGTATATTTTTTGAAATCCATAGCTCTTGTGGGTTTTTTTGTTTTGTTTTTGTTTTGTTTTGTCATCCTCTTTTTGCTCATAAAGAATTTATCCAGACTGAAGAGGTTTTGCAAATGCTGTTATATATGAATACCCTCAGCCTGGGCTTCTATCATGTCTCAAATTTTACACTAAATGGTTTCCTCATTAATGAAAGCCTAGGTCTGTGCTTACCAGTACACTGTAGTACATACCCAGCCCCTGCCATGGATTTTCTATGATCTAGAAAATGTATATATAATTTTTTTTTTTTCAGTTTGCATGGTCCTGCATCTTTAGATGTTCTTTTCATCTTCATCTTCATGTTATGTTTCAATTTATAACGTGGCAATGGAAGGTAGGGGAAATTCTGCTATTTTGGTGGGAAGAATCACTTTCTGATTGGGGCCCATGCTAAAAACAAATATTTCTCATGGAACTGTTAAGAAAAACAATGTTATATATATGGAAATTAGGGGAAAGGAAAGCTGTCATGAGAATTGTCTAATGGGTCCATCCAAACATTGCCTAATCCTTGAGAGGCATGTATATTTGTTAGGCTTTCAATTTATTTAGATTAAAAACCCACACTTTGTGAAGATAACATGATAACTTGTTGATTATGTCTAGCAGAGATTAATATTATCACTTTAATAAATTGCTTGATTCAATTTGCTGAAATTTTGTTAAGGATATTTGTGTGTGTGTGTGTTCATGGGGGCCATTAATTTTAGGATTCTGTTCTTGCAATGTCTTTAGTTTTCTTATTAGGGTAATACTGGCTTCATAAAATGAGTTGGGCAGTATTCTCTCCTTTTCAATTGTCCAGCATAATTTGAGTAGAATTGATATTACTTTTTTTTTTTAAAATGTATTTGGAGGAATTCAGTGAAATCATCTGAGTCTGGAAAGTTGTTGGAAAATTTTAACTACGAATTCAACATCTAAGCAGGAAACTGGGGCAATCACAGGCTCGCCTCATTTGTTTCTCCTCTCGTAGGAATCATGGTTCTGTGCTTGCTATTGTCCCATGTCTGAAAAAAAAAGAATTGTTGCTTCATGAAATTTTTGTACAGTCTTCTTATTTAGGGTGGAGTGGTAAATCCTGTCTCTGTCATTACATTATTGTTAGAAGAAGGTTTTGACTCATTTTGATATTTATTCATGAAATCGTTTTGTTAAAAAAAGACTAGCTTCACCTTCTTTTCAATCTTAAAATGACAAATTAGTCATGGAATATCCAGTAGGCTTTTAACAAAGAATTAATGAAAGGATATTCTATACTCATTATGTAAGCATAGAATTTTATGTTGGAAAAATAACTTTCTATGCTTCATAATGACTGCTATATTCTTGATTTATTTTATTTTAAAGTTTCTCACTTCAGAACTGTTACAGTTTCTTCCAAATGTATTTTCTTTATGTTTGTTTAAAAATATTATAATATAATTTCAATCTACAAGTACTTAATCTTAACCAGTATTAGTTCAACCATTCATTATTCTTATATACCTAAGCTTCAATCTCAATCAAATGATTATCTCTCTCCTAACATCACATTTTATTTTCTCTTCACAAGAGTAAGTCTTAAATTAAAACAAACAAACAAAAAGTCAAGATATCTTTTACACCTAAAACTGTCTCTTAGGTTTTCAATATGGATATTAGAAAATCATAAAGATTTTGTCTTACACCTTATAAAAAAAAAAAGATGATAAAAATAATCAAACATTTTTGGTATGTTTCATTTTTCTTTATTAACTCAACATTGCTGTATGAGTTTTGTGAGATAAGTTGCTAAATAAAAGAAACAACTTAGCTTTCTCTAGATTAATTTTTGCACAGGAAAAAATTGGTATAAATATGCTTTATTAATTGTATATTCTATAAGATTCATTGGAAGACCCTAGAAATTTGTCAGTTTATATAATATGCTCTCACACTCAGTGAAAACATTGATCTAATCCTTTAAAAAGAGTTATGTATCTTATTTACTTCTATAGAGAATTTTATCTTCTCCATCATGATATTGTTGATTACTATAATGAATTAATAGCCATTTAGTCTTATCATCAGCACATTTTTTCTCATGCTTGCCCCCCAACAATGAATTTGGTAGTCAACAAAAGACAATTGAAAATTTCTTGGGAAAGTTCTTAATGTTATAAATTAAATTGTATCCTCCCCTGCCCCAATTCACATATTGAAATCTTAACCCCCAGCACCTCACAATGTAACTGTATTTAACATAGGGTCTTTAAAGATGTAATTGAGGTAAATTGAGGTCATACAAGTAGGCCTAATGCTATATGACTTGTGTCCGTTTAAGAGTAGACTAGGACACACTCACATGGAGGAAAGACTATTTGAAGACAAAGGGAGAAGGCAGCTGTCTACAAGCCAAGGAGAGTGACCTCAGAATGAAATCAGTACTGCCCATACATTGATCTTGAACTTCTAGCTTTTGGAACTGTGAGAAAATAAATTTCTGTTGTTTAAGCCACCCATTCTGTACTATTTTGTAATGGAAGCCCTAGCAAACGAATACACTTAACTATTGCTATTTCATAGTATAGGCTGTTAGATTGACTTGATTTGCATAACTCTGATTGTATTTGGGGAGTAAGTGAGATTTTCTAGAACTCTTCTCAATCCACAATGTGATAGTTTTATGAAAGCAACTGGTCCAAGATCCAGTGGGGGGAAAAACTGACAAACTAGGATGGATGAGGAGGGAAGCAGAATATTAGTTGTTTGTTTTGAAATATTATTAATGTTGGTTTTAATATTCTATATTTTATCTGATATTCTAGAAAGTTCCTTCTACTTTGTCTTACTGTAGTCCTATGCCTCAACTTAATACAAAATACTTCTACAACTTGAAATAAGATATTTTTTACATGTTATCTTTTTCTTTCTGATCTCTTACAATACAGAAAAAATATTTTTACCATGTTTCTACATTTCATGGCAATATAGTTATTTGCATAGTTTCAATAAGGATTTGACTTTTTTTTTTTTTACCAGAATATAATTGGACAAATTGATTGAGTAACCAAAGGCATGCTTGGAATGCCAAGATGGAAAATTCATCTTATCTAATCCCTTAGACCAGGTTCTAATTCACATGTGGAACATATGCCTATAAAGCTTCCCAGGAAACTGGTCTTCTGCCTGCTGTGTACTAACAGAGTCCTTGCATTACAGCTAAGAAGGAAAAGAAGTTCCTTTTCCTTAAGAAGGAAAAGAGTTCCTTTTCAGCTCAGGTGATTGGCAGGTACTGGAAACCTCAAAGAGAGAGGAATTTGCAGATATTTATCAATAGTGCAAGTGAAGTTCGGTAGAGAGAATTTCTTGGGCTTGGTGTCCTCACTTCCAAATAGAAGAACGAATAGTGGGGCTTTTCAAAGTCCATTCGGAGTCCAGCATTCTTTATGAAATTTCAAGACAAAAGTTAATTTTGTGGTCTTGGTAACTTGCTCTAGATTTGATGATCATAAAAAAAGTTTATATAGCTAAGTAATGCCTCTTGTTTCACCTTTATGAAGTAATCGGGCTGACACATTATGAAACCAACCTTTTTTTGTGATTTGGAATAATCTTTAGAGATTACTTGGAGAGTACTACTCAGAAAACATATCCAAAACATGGAATTAAGGGAAAAAGGTGGCAAAGAATCCTTTCAACATAATAGTGCTTTACTCAAGAGTTATTTAATTATGTAGAAATATGCAACGTTGTTTGACCTGCTATATGCTACTGATTACAGCATAGACTCTGAAAAGTTACATGTTAATTTTTGCCTTTTGTCCAGTAGAGATGTAAATAATTATCTGGCAGAAAAGAGGATCCCAAAAGTTGTGTGTTTATTATCTGTAGTCCACTTTCCAGTTTTGTCTCCAACTTCACAAACTTATTTCAGCTTGTTTTTGCTGAAGGATACATAAGCTTCTGTTGCTCAAATGCTCTTGGAATAAGTTTTACCATTCTGCTAGTTCTGTCACGTATCAGGTAAATTAATTTCTGACATGTTCACACTATATTAGTATCAAGTTTTTGACATTTGAAAAGCATACTTTGACATGGCAGAAACATTGATGTCATACTATTCTGTCCGTAAAATCATCAAGTATTCATCCAGGTAGTAGTAATTCATGTATTATGGGTTGAATTGTGTCCCCTCAAAATTTATATGTTGAAGCCCTAAGCCCCAGTTCTTCAGAACGTATGTGTATTTAGAGCTCTTACCATTGGAGATGTAATTAGTTAAGATGCGGCCATTAGGATAGGCTCTCATTCAATATGACCAGTGTCCTTATAAAAAGGGGAAATTTGGACACACACACACACACACACACACACACACACACACAGAATGCCATGTTAACAGGAAGGTAGAGACCAGGGAGATGGTTCTACAAGCCCAGGAAAGTGAAAGATTTCCAACAAACCCCCAGAAGCTAGGGGAGAGACATGGACCAGATTCTCTCACACAGCCCTCAGAAGGAACCAACCCTGTGGACATCTTTATCTTGAACTTCTAGCTTGAAGAACTGTGAGACAATAAACCTGTTGTATCAGACACTCAGAAAACCACCATAGAAGCCCGAGAAAACCACTATAATATACCATGGATGTCTCTAATGAACTGCTTTACACCTGATATTGTGTGGGTGACAGAAAAGAAATTGCTTGACTCTGAGTCATATAAAGGTTTAAAATGTGGCTCTTATCCCTGAAAGACTTATGGTCTATATGGTGATATACAATACAGTCTTGAAAAATGAACAGAATTTAAGTGAGAATGGGGTGAGGAGTGATTCACAAATGATTTAAAGGGATTGATCTAACAGCTGTCAGATCAAAAAGAGAAGATTGCCTAACACGATACAGCCTTGGAAGTGATAAATCTGCTGGAAATACTGATGAAAGCACAGGATTGTTACAGCGTTGAAGTGAACACGCTCACCTGCACATGAAGGAAATGGGGTTGAATCTTTCAAACCCAAGACAAGAATGAATCCACAGCCATTAGGAAAGTAAGGACGGACAAAAGAAGGTGAACAAAGCATTAACAGAGATGAGGAAAGAAAAAGGAAACTAATATATAACCGAGCACCTATTATTTGCTAGAAATTGTTCTAGATTTTTAAAAACATTCTGTCTCCCTGAATCCTCACAGCAGCCTTGTGAAATATTCACTTAGCAATTAATAAAATAGATGTGGAGAGACGTCAAATACGTTATACCAGGCCACACAGGCACAGCTGACAAGCAGAAGAACAGAGTTTTGTATCTAGGCTATTCTGGCTCCAAAATATATACTCATTTCACTGCCTTCCCATTATTTCTATCACATTGTAATGACATGACGTACACATAACGCAAGTGGCTTAACCTCAGCTGTAGTTATGGCAGTTGTTAGAGCTGTTTACAGATTCAGCATTTCCCACCACAGAGGAGACTGAACTTTCTGGATTGATTCTGGCCAATGGTTCTGGCTTCTGTAGGGAAAGCAACAGGTATCACTTCTGGGCCAGAACTTTGAGTCATTAGGAAAAGACCCTGCAAAACACTGATTTCTCTGCCCCATAGTGGAAATGTGTCTTGAGATATAGACTCGATCCACCCGGGTTCCTGAGAAACTGTGGTCAACAAAACTCTCCACACTGAATACATAATGTGAGTGAAAAATGAACTTTTGCTGGTTTAAAATTATACTGACTGATAAAATAACATACATTGAATTATTTTTGTAAAATGAGGGATGTAAGAAGTGAAGGTCCTTCATCTCTAAATTTTTATGATTCTAGGCAGGTTTTGTCACTATAAATGCATTAAAAATACCGATTAGCAATCTATTCTGCAATTATGAAAATAACATAAGTGTGCAAATGAAGTGATTAAGTCATTATTTGAAATAAGTTCTGATGTCATTTTTTTTTTTTTTTTTTGAGGGCAGTGTCACTGGCCCTCATATGTGGGACCTGAACAGGGGCTGCTGGCTTCCTAACCACCGCGCCACTCGGTCAGCCCCATTTTTTAAATTTTTATTACTAATTATCAGATGTGTGATGGTGATTATAAATTTGTTGTTTGGGTTCAAAGTGTTTGCCTGCCCCTTGTAGGGTTTCCTCTTATGCCCCATGGTAGTGATGAGCCTGGTGGACTAGCACGTGAGGACCTCTTGTGTGGCACCAAACAATGACAGCAGGATATTTGAAAGGGCCTGGAATTCAATGGAAAGTTTCATGGAATCAGAGGATGTCCCGGTTACTTCAGGTTTTATTGTTGATCACCTGGCAAGGATAATAAATGCTATGAATATGCAGGATGAGAAATCGCTTTGGGCTGTTCTGCCTGAAGGCATTTCATGAAAAAGAAAGGACAGGAACAGAGACTTAATAAATTGGAAAGAAACAGACTATATGGCTTGTGGAAAGGAGGGGTTGAGCAGTGATAGGTAAACACGTAAAGGTAGCAGCAACAAGGAATAGTATGTGTGTGCAAGGATTAGAGAAATATTGTAGTTATCGAGAGGAGTTAAGAATTTTATTTCCAAACCAAAGGTAGAACCCCAAATCTATGCAACATTTGGCATATTCACAATGAGATGCTACATGAAGCAGTGACCCCAGCAGGTGCTGACATCTAACATGAAGGTGGTATTCAGGGCTATGTAAGTGCTTAGTGGGAGCCTCCAGTGAGCAGCAGCCTTTGCTTGAGGGGAGAGAAGTAACAGTGTGAAGAAGCAGTGGGGAGTGAGGGTTTGCCGATCCAGCCTCCCAAGCATGTGGCACATGGGACAGAGGCTTGTGAAGACTCCCCTTTGGAGAGGTTGTCGGGTGGGAAATCCTCAGGGAAGGCCCCGTTTTCAGTAAAAGCTAGGAGATAAAGGGAATAATCCTAGAATTAAGAGAATTGGCTCTTCATAGATGGATATAGGGACCATATCCATCTATGTAAGGAAGAAATGTTAGTAAGAGAAGACAATTTTTGAAGTCTGGGTAAGAAAAGAGGTATCTCAGAGCAATTGAGAATAAAATTTCAAAAAAGAAGAGATGATCAGAACCAAAGGGGCCAGGGAGGTGAGCATGATGGCTTTCGTTGGCCCGGCATTGCCCAGGTTAGACCCAAGAGTCCCCTAGTGGATTCGTAGGGTGTGGCCCTCAGATCTCTCAAGAGCCAGCTGTGTCTGGGGACACTACCCTTCCCAGAAAGGGAGGGTTGCCACCAGTGGGTGGGTGCAACTCTGCCTTTTTGGAAAAAATCAGCTGAGGCTGGGATGCACTGAAACTTCCAAGAACAAGCTAGCTCTCCCTGAGATGTTTCACATGACCTATGAGTTGTATAAGAATCTGGATACTGTTTGGAATAGGGGTGATGACCCAGCACCTTATGAATTAGAAGTCAGGTCACAAACCAGTCACGTGAGTAGTCAAGGGAAGGCACCACAGCCATTGCCAAGACCAAACACAAAGCAAGGAAGGCTTGAAAATCTCTGCTGGAAACTTGGCAAGAAACACCTCTGAGACCTCCCTGGGAACGCAGAAGGCCGCATTTTGAAGAATCATCATCTGGAAAAATCATTGTAGTTTAGGACTATCAAATCGATAACGACTCAGTACAGCAGAAAAAAATTAGGCTTTAAAATAACCTGTGTGGCTATTTTAAGTTCATTTCCTTTTTGCCATTCCAGGGAACTGGCAGCCTTCTCAAAAATTGTTAAATTGTAGCAAAAAGACCAATACTTACTAGAGCTGTTTTTTCCACTCACTCCCATAATGATCATTGCAGAAAACCAATCCCACTCAGCGCCGCCCTGCATTCACGTGGGTTCTAGGCTGAGTGGGGGGCGCAGGTGGCCCTCACAACATGACCTGTTCTTTCTATCCCTGCGAACACAGCACCAGGGTCTCACTGAAATGCTGCCCAATGAGCAATAGCAAGCCTGAACTTAACACAGGGATGCATTTTGAGAGGCCGTTATTCCAGTTTTCCTATGACCTCTATAGCAGCTGAGATGATAATTCACATGCCATGTAACAACACTCCCGAAGTCTGAAATTGGAGATACTTGACTCGTCTGTTACCGCCCTAGAGTTGCTTTGAGCTCACTCCTTAACTTATTTAAAACCATTCTCTGCTTTCTTTCGTATGGCCCATGATGAAATTATCCAAGATAAGCAGCCAAAAGCCATAAAAAATGATGGAAATAAAGACAAGAAATGGTTTTATTTACAATGCAAATGATCTGGTTCACTCTCAAATAAGGGAACAAATCAAATTAGCTGCTCTTCAAATTGAGAGAAAGGCACTGTACAGACCCACTGACACTTCCAGACAGGGTTCTCCAGTGGATCTTGGCTCTAGGGAGGTCTTGAGACACATGTCACCATAGCAAGGGTCTGATTCGGCGCATGTAATTGGAGTGAAAAAATATTGAAGGCAACGGAAGCGCAATCCATTACAATATGACAAAATGCAAGTGCCAAACGGCTGTCAGATTGTCTCAGTGTATAAACGACAAATACCCTGGGGAAATGATTCAGAGTAACAAGGACAGCATTTATTTGCACTTCTACAACCTTGGATGCTCAAAGAATGGCTGTTTTACCTAATTGAATGTTTTATCCTCAAGTGGGAAGATGAGGACAGCAAGCATGGCTCATAGGAAGAAGGTTGGGGTGAGAGGTTTGGTGAGGAATTGAAATGCTCTCTACTACTGGCCTCTGTTTCCACTTCCGTGCCAAATGCTTTTCTCCCTGGAATTTCTCAGAAATGCCAACCATCACTCAATGCTTCACCTTACTTGTAATAAGCCCTCCGAGTGTTGTTTTAAATCTCTCTTCTAACTTAACATGTCTTGCTAGTTGCACCTGCTGTCTTGATGTAACAATATAAATATACAGTGCTCTGATAGCCAGAATATCACCCCCCATAAAGGATCTTACAAATTCTTCAAGGAATAGTGGAGAGAGAGAAGGCAGAGATCGGTTTTCTAAAGGAAAACACTTCGAAGTAAAACAGCCTCCTAAAAAAAAGGTCCCATTTTGCAACCTCTGGATATTCTTCAGTTGACTGAATCTCTTTCTTCCCCTCCCAGCAGAGCAGCCAGCATGTCACACAGAGAGTTAAGTTGCCGTGGTTTTCTGTGTAGCAGTGGGGTTCCTGCTGCAACTCCCAGGATAGGAGTCACGTTCCGGAAGGAGCTCTCAGAGCAGCTCGGATGCGAGAACCTGAGTGGAGACCAGCCTTTCAGAACTGTGGCCAAGTAATAACTCCCAGCAATGATTTTGCCCGCATATTTCCCTATCTTTCTAGTGCTGAGTCCATTGCCAGGCACATAGTAGGTGCTAATGGGGTGGTTAATGAAAGAGAGAGATGGCTAGGATCCTAAAACCCTGAATCCTCTACCATCTGCAGACCATCTTTGCAGGTCCACAGGGAAGCAAGCAGATGGCACCCTGCAGGAAAAATTCACACTCTGCTACCAGCAGAGGTTTGGGCCCTAAACTTTTATGTCGCTTCCTAGTGAGAAAATGATTTGCACTGTGCTTTATCTCACAGGAATCTGTTACCCAGATGAGAAGTTGGAGAGGGGGATTGTTGGCAGTCTCCCTACCCTCAATTCCTTCTTGAAGCTTCATTCATGAGGCTTATCACTCAGCATCTGAGAGGGTGCTTTCTCCCAAGCAGCTGATACCACCATTTTCCTATTGTGAGGAAAAGACAGCCCAAAGGAGAATTCCCCAAAGTGGGACACCAATGAAGCAAAAGCATTTCCAGTAACTCTTTGTTTCTTTCTATAAACGCTCCAATCTCTAGTAGCCTGGCTTAATTTTTTAAACTCTGACCTTCCTCCAAATTTTTGTTAATGTGGGGTAAGGAATTGGACAAAGGGTTTGAACACCTCAAACTCTTTGTGGAGGTTAGAATATGTCTCACCCATAGTTTGTGTGACTCAATGAAGAAAAGCAGAACTTTTGCCTCTGCGCATCTCTCTGAGGATCTCAAGTTCTTATAGCTACAGAGCTACTGTTCACAGAGCTTACAAGCTACTGTTAATACAGTATTCAAGGTAGGCTAGGCAAGCTGATGTTATGTCCCTAATGTCGATACATGAAATGATTCATATCATTCAAACCATGGTAACACTTCACTTGAATCCTGGTTGTATTTGAAGAGACCTAATAATAATTACTGCTGACAAACTCTTATATAAAAATTATTTTTATGAACATCTTACAGGACATCTAAATTATCTTATCCTTATAGAATGGGAGTCTCCCTTAGTGTTCTAAATTACATTTATCCTAAGATATAGGCAGCCCCAGCTTTGCATATGAGCATTGGAGGAGATGTAGTTCATGTTAAAGATGATAAAATGTAGTTAATGTAAAAGATGAGGAAGTCGGGCCAGCCGAATGGCGCATTGGTTAAGAGCTGGTTTGGGACGCAAGCGGGCCCGGTTTGGATCCCACATATGAGGGTCGGTGACACTGCCCTCTACAGCTAAGGTGGTGAACAACAGCTCCACCTGGAGATGGGCTGTGCGAGCTCCAGCGACGGTGTAGGCTGCAGCCCCTGCTGCAGTGGGCTGCCATAGGCTACAGTGAGTGGCTGGCAGCCAGTGTGAGCTGCCTGCCAATAGCTGCGGTGAGCGACCATCCAGAAGCCATGGACAGATCTGCCTCATCCGGGAAGAGCGAAATGACGATACCAACATGGGCCAGTGAAGCAACGTCCTCCACAACTAGACTGAAGAACAAAAAGACAGCAACTTGTCTGTTCCTCTTCCCTGATTCCTCAACGCTGCTCCCCTCCCCCAATTCCCCAATAAAATCTTAAAAAAAAAAAAAAAAAGATGAGGAAGCCAAGGCAAAAGCCGTGTTCCAAAAACAGTGAGGCTCCAGCAATACAGGCAACTTTAGGAGAAGTAGGAGCAACTGAAGAAGTGGCTGGAATAAAGAAAAACAGTGATGGAATCCTTAGGGAGCAGGGAGAAACTTATTTGTGAATTTATATGAGAAACCCTAGGGCAGCTCTCAGAAGTAGCTGGGAAATTTTTAAATAGCTGCAAAAAAATCACACCACAGAAAGGAAACCTCAAGGTCACTATGCTCAATGCTCTCATTTTGAAAATGGCAAACTAGAAATTTTTGGAGAAGGGAAGTCTCTTAAAAGATCATCTAATCATATCCTCCCACCCATTTCACAGGCAAAGAAATGGAGGCAGAAAAAGGTGAAGTGACTTGCTGAAGGTTACATGGCTGTATTGCCAGTTATTTTGGAAGCATTACCACCTGGATCTGAAAGAAATCAAGTCTACTTACAGGCATTCAAAGATTGACAGCTGCAGTGTCCGGTTGAAGCAAAAGAATCAGACTTTTCTGCAATGTATTTCTTCCACTCTGACTTCCAACTATTATGTTGCAACTTTAGGACATGAAAAAAAAAAAATTACCCAGTTGAAATAGCTAAATGCTATAACTGAAAAATAAATGCTAGAATGAAAACTCATTTCTGCTTGGATTCAACAAATTAGTTTATACACCAAATGTCATTATTCCAGAACATACGTATATGTTTTTAACACACATTCAAGAAGTATCTTGGGGCCGGCCGAGTGGTGCGGTGGTTGAACACTGGCTTCAGAAGCCAGCGGCCCCGGTTCAGGAGCCACATGTGAGGGCCAGTGACACTGCCCTCAAAAAAAAAAAAAAAAAGAAAAAAAGAAGTATCTTAAGGGAGCAACATTTTGCTTCCTGCCTTCTAGAGGCTAGCAGTCTAATCAGAATGCTCAGATTTGGAAGAAAAACAAAACAAAACAAAACTACAGTTCAAGGCAATAAGTGACACGTGCTATACTAGGTACATAAGAGAAATGGCATAGGGTTAGAGATTATGGAAAACTCACTTCTAGCTGTGGGAATTGGGGAAGGTCCCATGGAGAACACATAATTGAGAAAGGGCACTGGCTAATAGGTGGAATTTCAGTGGATCAAAATATAAAGAGAGAGAATTTATTTTCTGGCAGAAGGAATTAACTAAGAGATAAAAATAATACCAACAACAGCACTAAAAAAATTACCATTTATTGAACACCTACTATGTTACATATATTAGTTACTAAATTCCTCATGGTAATCTTAAGAAGTATTCATCATTATTATCCCTATTAATAGGAAAGAAAGCTGAAGCTCAGGGAAGTAAAATAACTTAAAGTAGGTCCACTTAGTGAGTAGTTTGGCATTGGTTCTGTCTGATTCCACAGCCTCAGCTATTACCTCATAAGATTTTTAACAAAATAGAGAACATACAATTAGTAGTCAACTGGCTCCAGTCAGATATTAGTGCTGGTGAGTCAAGGTGAATACAGGAACAAGTTTGATTTACTTAATTCTATGGCCAATAGTGACATCTCAGGTCCCCTGACTATTGGGCTAAGGTTCCGCCCATTCAATGCTTTCATGCTATGAAAATCCAAGAAAGTTAGAAAAATGCAAAAGGTCAATGAATAATACATTTCCTTTAATAATCATGTATACTTAGAATTGTTAAGTTTAGAAAAAGTGCTTCAAATCATAACATTATGGATTTTAAGCCAATATGGATGTAGGGAAAAGCTAAATACTGTTTAAATTTTTTTTTTTTTGAAAATTAAATATGTGTGAAATCTGGCTTCTGTTTCTCAATGGTCTCCCACAGTATTCATCCAAAAAATATTGGAAGCAATTTTATTTGCCTTCTTCTTGTGTATTGAGATGCATTTGCTGTACATGTGCTTGAGGGATCAGGAAGTAGCTGTCAACATCCTGTATGTGAACCACAGTCCACCTTTCAAGAAGAGACCTCACTTCTGCCTGATAGACAGTCATCTCTAATGCCATTGAAACGCTAAGCTGAAGCACCCCCCAGGCAGTGCCTCTTCCATCTTCCATCTCTTGAATTTTGTCTCTGCCATTTCCCTTTAATGGAGATGAAAGGCCAGATTGCCATCTGGAATCCCTATGTTGAAGTTAATAATTATTCTCTATTTTTACTGCTGGTGCCATTTGGGGGCAAACATCCTGACTGGCCAGGATGAACCCCCAAGGGGATCAGTGGTGTTTCCTTATCTGAGTGTCACAGAAAGGCAGACAACAATCTTTCTGGTTTGGTTTAAGAGCAGCATTTCCCTGAGGCCAGAGGTCCCTTCAGCTCATGGTCTAGTGACTTCTCCCAGGCCTGGGAGCAGAGAAATCAGGAGCTGTGTGGGTCTAGACTCTGCTGCGGGCTTCCTTGTCTGTCATTGCGAAGGAAGGACAGCATTAGCTAAGGGCAGGAAAGCCCCGAGAAAGGATGTGCACAGATTTCTGGATAGCCTCACAGATGTCTGTGCCAACAACTAACTAAAGATGCTATTGCTGCTTGGAAGGAATCTGGAGTTCTGTCTTAAATAAACACTGTTTGGATTCACCCTCCATCGGCATGAACTGTCCATTGTGGTCCATTAGGGTGAGAGTCAGCCATGGCCGAACAGTGGAGTGGGTGAGCTCTTCCCAGACAGAAGACCAGGCTGCAAACCCCAGCCCTTCCTCTCACGGAGTGACCTCAGGAAAGGCCAAATCCCTGGGACTCCATTTCAAGTGAAAAGTTGGCATAAAATACTTAGATCCTGGGAAATGTGATGGATCACATGTGGGAGAGCTTGAGAATCTTTTGACACATAGCAGGCATTCATCAATTCCTCCTTGTTTTAATTAAATGTTGCTCACCCATTTAGAAAGGAATATGTAGAATTCCTGTGTCTTTCAACTTTTGTCTACAAAACAAAGTATTTTACGCCAGATGCTCCCTGGACTCAGGGCCATAGCTCAGCAGAGCCTCCTGTGGAGCGGGATCTTCTCTTCTTTTTCTCCGGCTTTGGCTTCTTTACCATAATCATTTGCCATCTCCGTCAACATCATTATCACTAAGACATCTACCACAAAACAGGCACACACAAAAAAATCACACTATCACACAACATTTATTGAATTCATTTGGAGGTAACATTTTTAGGTTTTGAGGATAAAAATGTAAGGAGAATAGTCTTTTCATTCAAGAGGCTCGCAGTCCAGGTTAAGAGCCAAGACGTTCTTTCTCACTTCTCTGCTTCCCATCCTGTCAGCATGGCTGAGGTCAGCTCTCCTTCCAGGCCCCAAATCTAGTATCTCAGGCTCTGGCTGCTTCCTTCGGTGGGCTGGGTATTGGCATTGAGGTTAAGTTGGGAAAAAAATAAATAATAATGCATGCATTCTGTTAAGAAATTAAAAACTACAAATAAAAAGAGGCTTCTCAGAAGGATGCTGTCACAATGCTATGTGTGTGTGTCTCAGAGTTGATACCCTCCAGCTCCTATTACTCCTATCCCACTTGCAGCCTTGAACCCTCTCTCCTCCCTCAGAGTAGGCTGCCACTCTTCAGATGAATTCCTTTGCCTCACACGTAGGTGCACAGCTACACACTTGGGAGTTGCTTTTGCCTGAGAAAGGAGCCAACAGGATTAAAGCCCAGGAATAAATCTTGAGATGAAAGAGATTCAGAACCATTGAGACAAAAATTCCATAAATCCCCAAAGAAAAGATGCTAGACCCATGCTGCCTTGCCTTATACTTGACACAAATTTTATTATAATTTTAGCTTTCCAGAAAAGTGAATGTAAAGTGACTAAACATTAATGCTCCAAGCCTCAGTTGCCGGGGGAAGCATTAACTTTGTTACAGATCCAGTGCCTGTATCTTTTCACACAACCAGGGGTTTATTCAAACTCTCTCAGGAAGCAAGAAGTCAGTCTTTCTCTGCACCACAAACATTGTAAAATGTCCACCCCTGGTTGTGACATGAATTCTGATTTTGTCAAGAAACTGCAGCTGTGAGTGAGACCTGGGGAATGCTTTCTTCTCCTGAGAAGGACTGAGAATTGCAGTTCTCTCCTTTCTAGTCAATAAGCAAATACTAAGGACCGTCTCCTGTGTGCCACTAAGGCCCCATGCAGGAAGCAGTGGTCCCAATGCCACGGAGCACTTAAAAGGGATAGGGCTCTTCCTGGTGATGAGATGGGAAGCGTGGGCGAGATTGGATGCCAGGGAGTTTCTCCATTGCTAGCCATGGGGCACAGAATGTGAAAGGCCTTTAAGAGCTGAGAGTGGCCCCGAGCTGGCATCCAGCAAGAAAATGGAGACATTAATCGTCCACCTGCAAGGAACTGAGTTTGGTCAATGGCCCACATAAGTGTGGAAGAAGATACCCAGTCTGTAGTATTTTGTTGTGGCTGTGCAAACCACTAATACATATTTCAGTGTAACAGTCACACCGTGCCAGGACTTGTGATGTAGAAAGTAATAACTGGGTGTGGTTTTAAGCCTGTAAGTTTGTGATCATTTATTATGCAGCAATAGGAAACTGATACACAACCCAAAGTTCACGTTCATATTTAAGATTCTACTTCATTCTTTCTTTTCTCTCCTTTTTTTTCTTAATTAAAGTTTATTGGGGTGACAATTGTTAGCAAAGTTACATAGGTTTCAGGTGTAAAATTCTGTAATACATCATCTATATACCACATTGTGTGTTCACCACCCAGAGTCAGTTCTTTGACCCCTTTTATATATTTGAAATATATGTCCCCCGTCATATATTTGATCCTCTTTATCCTCATCTATCATCGCCCCTCCCTCCTTACCCTCTGGTAACCACTAAACGGTTGTCTGTGTCTATGAATTTTGTTTCTTCATTTGTTTTTCTTCTTTTTTTTAATGATGTATAGATTGGCTAAAAATAATTTTTCTGGACTTTTTCTTCCCCCAGTAAGTGCATATAAAATACATTCCATTCAAATTTTAGGAATAGCCATGACCTCACCGAATAACTCCACCCGTGCTCCTCCTCCCAGCCTGTGCTCCAGCACACACAGGCCCTCAGGTCCCTATCAGTGCCAACCCTGTGTAGAGACTCCAGGTTTTATGTTCAATCTCATACATTCTTTCACATGGTGTCTAATCTGTCTGAGGGTAAAGCTTTTATTTTCACAAAATCATGTCTGAAAAGTATGTGTGTGAAGAGGACATGGGGGAGGGGTTCAATCTCAATTTGCCAATGATTTTAAATTTCTTCAAATTAAATACCCGAATAAAAAGTATCTTAAATATTTTTCCTTCTCACTTCATTTTTTTAGTATATTGTTATTGATCCAGCTGTGACGTATTCAGAAATTTAAAATATATCAATGAATGGATCTTTTGATCCAAGGACAGTTCAGATATGGAGTCAGGACTGCAAGACTCAATGCTTGCTATGTTGTAGTGGAGGTATAATTTCTATTTAAATTGGGCTAAATGGTGGTTTTTTTAAAAAAAAAAAAAAACATGAAATGTATCTTTCAAGGTGAATGTTTGCATGTGTGTTCAATGAGAAAGATGCATAACCCTGGGTCATCTGGTTTCACAGTGTTGTGATAAGACTTGGTATTTCCAGGTGTTGGCATGTCCTGCAACCCAGTGGACATAGACTTTTCGTATTAGCCTGGGCATTTTTAGTCTGTATCTCATCTCTGATTGGAACTCATTGGGTAAAACACCAATGCTGTCTTCCTTATCCCCCAAGCCACTCATTTGCAGTACGGATAGAACAAAAAGGAAAAGTCAGTTTCACTAAGGAAGTTTTATATAAAGTAGCGAACTATATTATTTATTAAATCCTGATCCTCGAGAACACATCTTTTTAATACTTGATATAAAAATATGGGAAATGTGCACAAAGTATTTCTGCTAGATACCAAGTATAAAAAATGCTTGAGAGATTGTTTCAGTTGCAAGCTGAACTAGCTGCTTTTATTCATGAATTTTTTTTTTGTTTCTTGAAGGAATAACTGACACATGATTATGATTAGTCAGGTTTGAGTATTTAACACATATTTTCTTGAAAATTAATGAAATCAGACTGCCAGTTCAAGGAAGTAATTATCACTCTTGGATGCCAATTATTAAATTAAAGATTCCAAACAAAAATTAGAATTTTGGAAAACTTGTATTTGTCACTTTTAGTGTCACAGTTTTCCAATATTAAAAAGTTTCTGATAAGATCGGTAGTGAAATCAACGAATGTGACTTTTTTATATTGATTATTAAAATTAGTCAACATGTGAAAGATCTACCAAACTCAGTAAAGCAATATGAGTTTTCATAGGTAGAAGATCCACTCAAAATTAGATTCACAGATATTAATGTAATGGAGTATGAAGTTTCATTGATAGCATTTCTGATTCTACATTGCCATCAACATTTAAGAAAGTACCACTTATCAATTTTTGATATTGTATCAAAGAAAAATATTTGCAATTATCTGAAAAGACCATTAAAATATTCTTCCTCTTTCCAAAGGCATATTTGTATAAGGTTGAGTTTTTTTCCTGTTCTTTAACCAAAACAACATACTACAACACGTTGAATGCTAAAGATATGAGAATGTAGCTGGCTTTTATTAAGGTATTAAAATGATTTGCTAAAAATATTTTTAAATGTTCTTCTTATCAATTTTTTTGTTTTGAAATATATGACAAAATTTTACCAAACTGTTATTCATGTTACTATATAATGGGCTTATTGTTATTTTTAAATGAATTTTTAATAAACAGTTTTAAATTCTCAGTTTTAATTTTTGAGATGGAAAATATTGATGAAAACACCCCATAAGCAAAAGTTATTTGCAATGATTAATAATTTTAAAGAGTATAAAGGGAAACTCAGACTAAAATGTTTAAGAACCCCTTATTTCCTTTTGAAAATAAGATACAACCACATATAGAAAAATGCATTATATATATAATTTAACAAAAGCTATTAAACGAACTTATTCCATATAACCTCATTGTGGTCAAGAACAACCCTGCAATTCCTCAGGAGCCCTGGCCTGCCCTTACTGTGCACATACCCTCCCTTCCATCTTTTATTGATTTATTCTTAAATAAATTTTAAAGTTTATTTATGTTTTCTATATGTCTTACTATGTGCCAGACCCTACCCAAAGTGCTTTAATTTATTGAACCCTTATGAGGCATTATTACCATACCAAAATAATGAGAAGATAATGACACAGCGAGCTTAAGTGACCCACCAAAAGTCAAGTGATGAGTTAGCATTTAAAGGCAGACGATCTGGCTCTAGCAGCCAGCTGGAACATAACTTTTAACTATTATATTGTGTCTCTAAAACTTTAGATTCTTGGCTTGAGGTTTAGAGACCATTCGGGCGATGTGATTTTGCAAAGCAAATTAAAAGCAGGATTGTGGGTACAGCTGCTGAAGAGGGAACTCTTATTCACCCTGACCCTAGCTAAAGAGAGGCCGCTTTTAGACTCCACACCTTGAACTGGCCTTGACCTTTGACTTTTGACCTCAATCCTGTATAGAATCACCAAAATCAGAGCTCAAGTTCCCAAAGACTGGCAAATACTTTCAGGGTACAAGTGGCTTTACTGTTTTATTGAACTCTCCAGATTTCTGCTCCCATTCAATACCTTGCTATGTCTTCAGTGTTTTTTAGGCATTTTAAAATGTTTGCAGTGGGAGGTTTGAGCCGGTCACTTAGTTTGCTATATTACAATGTAATACAGAACTCCATATTGTATTAAATTTTATCTTTATAAACGTAATAAATGTTAATAGATGTGCTTAGGGTTGAGAGCTCTGACGATATTCAATATTTTTCTGGGCTTTCAAAACAGCACCTCGACATGTCAGTTATTTAGGGTTTTTTTCTATTTATTTATTCCAGACCTTTTGCTAAAAGAGCTTTAAACATCATGTTTTCAGAATGCCCTTCACAGCTTCCCCAAACCTTTCCCTGCACTGTAAACGACAGCTCAGTGCCCGTCAGTTTATATCTATAGTGGTAGTAATTTTGCACTTATTCACAATGAACTTATCTGCAATTTGTCTCCATTCATTGTACCAAGTTCAATCTCCACATACGCTCCATTAATTTGGTTGTTTTCACTATACCAACGAATTTAATGCCATCGTTACACTTCGACATTCCTCCCCAACTCCTCATGACAAATATTTATTACATGAGACTAGTGAGTACTGATCTTTTCCATGGTGTAAAATCCTTCATCCATTTAAGTATCCAATTATTCTTACCTAAGGCATTTCTCTCTTCTTGATAAATCAACCTATTTTTCCGGGCACCAGATGACTACAGGACTAGTCAGGCTTTGACTACATTTTCATGATAGGTTTTTGAGTGAACTTTTTTGAAAGCTTTTTTCAGATTATATTGACTGAGTTCCCTTTTACCTGTAATTGATTTACTGTCATAGAATTCTCTGATATGTTAGAAAATTATGTTACTTTTTCCTCTGCAGATAAAGTTTTAGTAAATATTCAATAATTCTCTCATTTCTTACAGGTTCCTCTAAAATTGAAAATAATAACTTAGTGCTTACACTGCACTGGGCTTCAAAATATCCATCAAGAAAGTATAGCTTACACTGAGGCTCATTCCCTGAAAACCCAAACAGTGCTGCCATGAAGATCTCATAGTCATTAGATTTCAGGGCTCTTTATTGTGGTTCTTGTTTGTCCATATTTAAATAGAATCAAGAGGTCGCTGAGCTACCTGTACAGCTACTATCTTTTACCTTTTCTGGAAGGAAACTAGTTTGATCAACATTCTTTGTTTGTTGGTTTCTATCTACATCAATTGAACAAAAACAGGCAAAGTTCAAGAATCATAGTTATCCAGTGACCCTGAGAGCAAGGCTAGTATCAACTCTTTTTTTTTTTTTTTTTTTAATAACACAAGTTCTGCTGATGTCTGCAGAGTTACAGGCCTCAGTTTCATCCACCTTTGGAAACCTATCCTTCTCTAGGCAGGGTCAGGGCTGAAGCAGGACCCTGAGGCAACTGGAAGTGATTGGTGATTCCAGCTCTCATTCCCTTCCCGTAGGCACATGTCTACAATTGCACGTGATTAAATATCTTGCACTGTAGGTTTTCATGCATGTCTGGGTTTTAAGAATACCAGCCTCAATATTTGTGAGAGGAGAAATCACTTATTTGATAGCCTAAAATGTTGGAACACTCTAGTGAGCAGAACATGTAATTTACTAACCATATTTTTTCCAAATATTTTATTTCTTTCAAAGGAAAAGATAAAGCAATTATTCTTTTCTCTGCTAAAATGGTAAATAAAAGAAATAAAGGCTTGCTCTGAGAGGGCAGAGTTGTGTGTAGAGTATAGGAAACGTACACCTCTGTGTATAATAGTAACTCATGAATGGCTGTTGGAGGAATCAATGAAACTGATAATAAAAAAAAATTATTCTCTCAATGAATTTGGACAAATCATGGGAACTAAATGGGAGGTACCTGTGATGATTAACTTTATGTGCAACTTAACTGGGCCATGGAGTACCTGGGCCCAAATATCTAGCCATTTGGTGAATCATTAGTCTGTGAGGGTGTTACTGGATGAAACTCACATGTGAATCAGTAGACCAAATAAAGCAGATTGCTCTTCTCAATGTGGGTGGGCCTTATCCAGTCAGTTGAGGGCCTGAAAAGAACAAAAAAGGCTGACCCTCCTGCAAGTAAGGGAACTCTCCCTGCCTTACAGTTTTGAAATGGGACATTTGTTCTTTACTGCTTTGAGCTTGAAATGAAACACTGGTTGTTTTGGGGTCTTGAACCTGCCAGCATTTGGACTGAAATTACACCATTTGCTCTACTAGATCTCCAGCTTGCAGAATGCAGATAATGGGGGCTTGTAAGCCTCAATAACTGCATGAGCCAACTCCTTATAGTAAGTGAGTAAACAAACAGACAGACAAACAAACAGACACATGCATCGGTCTGACAGTGGATCAAAGATGTAATGGCCATCATAATGAGAAGGTATATTCAAAAAATGAAGCAGGCTACTCCATGGAATATAACAGAATTTATTATAAGATAATTTACTTATAGGAAGATTGGGTCAGAGTGGAAATGAGCCAGCAATCTGTGCAGATTATTCTCCACTAACAGAACGCTGTTTACAGTATTTCTTAAATAATATAACTCGGATACAAATGATTGACAAGCAAAGGGACAAAGAATGCAGTAGTGCCAGGGCCCTACCTCCTGTTGGTCTTGTGATAGATAATTGCTTATAATCAATACTATTCCCAGTTTGATATTTTTTTTTTTATTTTTTTTTTGAGGGCAGTGTCACTGGCCCTCATATGTGGGACCGAACCGGGGCCGCTGGCTTCCCAAGGGCTTAACCACTGTGCCGCTCGGCAGGCCCCCAGTTTGATATTAATCTCAGTTGTCATGCCATTCTGGCTGTGACTAACAATAATATTTATGGCTACACTTTTAAGTGATACAGATAATAATCAACTAGAAATCTTTGATATGCTTGCTAAGAACAGTGAGGTTGGTCAAGGCCACAGCATGAAACTTAAAAATGACATGAAACCCGGGACACAGATACACAGTTGCTTTGTTCACATCTATACCCATACAACATCCTATTGGTTCTATTTCTCTGGAGACCCCTGACTAATACAGATTTTGGTGCTGAGAAGTGAGGTGCTGCTCCAACAAATAATCTAAAATGTACAAGTGGCTCCATTTTCTTTATTCCTGTCCAACATTCTGTTTAGAAGGCGTCCACACTGAAAAAAGTAAGCAAGTTATTCTTCTGTAAATCCTTGAATTGTTACATTCATATAATGTCTTCTATCCAACTTGCAGTTCTAAAACCTAGGAAATAGGAAGAAAATTTGCCAAAATTTTAGGAGATGGAGGAAAAGAATGATCAAAGTGATGAAAAATATTGGGGATGAGGCTGCTGGAGAAATCAGATTAAGTTAAGAAAATAAATGTGTCAGTAAAATGTCTTCATTTATACAAAGACCTATTTTTAGCAAGGCACTGGACAGGCTGTTCCTTATTCACCTGAATAAAGAACATGGAATTGTTGAAGTTCAAGAAATTTAGATTAAGGGCCGGCCGAGTGGCGCGGTGGTTAAGCGCTGGCTTACAAAGCCAGCGGCCCCGGTTCAGGTCCCACATATGAGGGCCAGTGACACTGCCCTCAAAAAAAGAAATTTAGATTGAGAACAAGAGGAAATTATATCACTAGAAGAGGCAATATCTACTCACAAGATAAAGGCATGGTCACCTGAACCTCCAAAAAGAACACTTTCACAGGCCATCAGGTCCCATGAGCCAGATCAGCAGTGAAGGTCTGGAGTAGCCAATATAAATTACTATTGTCCAAATGAGAAATAGCTCCTGTCAATGCTAAGTGGAGTATTATGACTTTTTTTTTTTTTTTTTTTTTTGCCAATCTCCCAAATCCCATTTTTGTTTAATTTTCAAGAAATGTTAGTTAATGGTAAATATATAGGCCTGACTTCTCTACATTATTTCAATTTTCCAATTGATGGATACATAAACTGGGTCCAATCTAGTGTTAAATAATGCAAAGTGGTTAGTAAGTGTCTCTGAGGACAACTCACCCTAAGAGAGAGATGACTAAACTTTGATCTGCAAGGATTTAGACAAAGCCTGCCCAGAAATTGAAGACTGGAATAAATAATCTCTGTAAGTTTTACTAGTCTTATGACTCCATAGTGTATATGTTGGCTTATAACACCAAAATTAAACAATAGTTTTCTGTAGGGAATAGAGGAAGAGATATTATACTCTACAATAGTGAGTGTTAAGAAATCTTCCATTCCCAGCCCTTTTTATCAAAGCAAATAACAGAAGACTTAATGTAAGGGGAAAAAATTTAAAACATAGAGATTTTGAAGTTTATGCTATTTAAGACTAGGCAATTCATTAAAAAGAATGTTTTAAAATTAATTTACTTGTATGTCATGATGGCTTTGTACTGTTAACTGGGTAGGCTGAACTACATTTCCCAGAATATCCTTTCTTGTGGTTTCCACCTGGTGAGCCACAAGGGGTATTCTTGAGAGATTTAGAAAGCTGAAGGGAAGCAGCAGCCATTTTGTGCCTTGGATTCACTGACATGCTGACTCACCTTGGTGGCCGTGAAGCAGCATCTGAGTCTGCATATGCTTTACTTTTCCCTGGATCCCTTTTTACTTTCTCTGCCTCCTGGGCCAGATATATGTGTTTATCTCCTTGAGGAAGGGCCCTGGCTTTTGCAGGCTACCTACACCACCACTGCCAGATGTCACAGGAACTGACAAGTTGCAGTCTGTGCTTGTATGCCACAGCTCCAGCTTTGTGTATGTGAATTCCAGCTTGTTCTTGCTCTCTTCTACTTTATAACCATCTTTTCTTCCTGACTGCCTGCCCTCTGGACTTCAATGAACAGCATCCGACACGTAGACAATAACCTTGCAATAACTGCTTACCTGGTTCCAACTATTGTGAAATACTTTAAAATATACTTACAATTATAAATCTTCTAATGGTTCTGCTTCTCTGGTTGAACCCTGACAAATATTCAGGATAAAACTCTCTTTCAGGAGAGTTAGACACCAGGTGAACATTTAATGAAATGAGTAAATGGCTCCACTAAATGAGTAGAAAGGTCCACTCATAGAATCCCAGATCCTGTAATCAGATTACTTCCTTAAACTTCACTGGAGCCAAACTAAAAGAGATGAGTTGATACAGAAAACCATTTAATTATACTCCAAGTCATTTGGTACTAGCTTTTAAATATTGACAGAGAAATACTCCCATCTCATACATAGGGAAAACAGAAGTTCAAAAGCTTAAATAAACCTGAGCCCCTGGCTGTGTTAGAAGGCAGTTCAAGGTTGACATTTTATAAAACCCATATGGTTCCAGTTAGAGCTGGGTGGATGAAGGAAAGCTGCGATGGTTATCAGACTGACTTCCTGGACTCAGATGGAAGGAAGTCATATACATGGTGTATGCTAGATATTTGCTGATTTAATTCTCTGCTATAGGAAACAATGTCTTCCCATGAAAAACAAACACAGAACAATGTCACATATAAGTTAGTGTGTGTATACATATACATACATACATACATACATACATACATACATACATAATAGCTAACGTTTCTATAACATTTTGGTGGTATTAGTTCAATTAGTACCAGCATAACATGTGACTAGGTAATATTATAGCTAGTATTCAGAGAACAAAGCAAGGCACAGTGGCATTAAGTGACTTGACAGGGTCACACAGAGGTATATGAAAGAGCAGAAGCATAGTAATCAGTGTGGTCCAGCCTCAGAGCTTCTGTGCCTGTACACTCTGCTATGCTATCTTGCATGCAAGTGTGTCATATCTGTGATTGTGTTGGTGTGTCAATTTGACATTCACAGTTCTTAATAATCTGGCTAGAAAACGCTTTTTTAACTCCATCGTTCTCTTCTCTCTTATGTGTTACATTCCGTATATTCCATTAACATGATCATTTCCATAGTTTAGCATTTCTTTGTTTCATCATGGAAAATAGAAACCTCAAGAAATTCAGATAATCAGGTTAAAGTCAAGATACCTACCTAAATTCCTAAACTCACCCAATCCTTTTCTCACTTTCATCTTTAGTAATGCCATCCTGCTTCCTGGATGCCTCTTCTATCCCACCCTCCCTCTTTCTGTGCTGCTGCAATTTCTAGAAATGCTACCCATTCCTAACAGTCTTGTTCAAATAGCACCCCCTTTTGGATACTTTTTCTGAGACCCCTACTGGAGGCAATCTCTCCCTCCTCAGAATTTTCACAGCCCTATGTTTATAGATCATAGCATTGCACAGTAATTTATATACTTGTTTTATTTTCTTTTATGTTAGCAGACTGTATTGGGCTGTTGGAAAAGTCATGACGTATTTTTTCTGATTTTTGTTGCAGAAATGCACCATGACTTTTCCAACAACCCAATATATAGATCTGAATTACAACTTTTAGCTACAATTGAACATCTGCTTTGGCACATTGGTATTGCACTCTGTCTGTAATTGTTTACTGCCTTGGTTCTCACACTGAGCAAGACAAATGGAAGTGCCATAGAGTGCTGTGTATGTGAAATCTTCCCTCACTGAGCTCCTGCACATAGATATGACCACTGTGGAGGCCAGTTAGCTTTTCTTTATCCCACAGACACAGACTTCTTACCTTCCCTGTGAACCTGCTTTAGATAGTTGTAGATGCTAATACCTACTGTTGCTTGCCAAGCATCTTATTAAATACCTCTACTATACTATTTATTACATTCTGGTAGTCCTCTGGTTACACTATCCATCTTCCAATCAACAGTGAATTCTTGGAGACTAGGAATATATTTTATTCATCTCTAAATGCTTTGTGATTCCTGAAACTGTACATTGCATATAAGAGATGTTCACTAATTTTATTTAACTTTTAAAATCAACTGTCTTCTGGTGTAATTTACATACAATAAAATACATTGATTTTAAGTGTACAGTGTAATGAGTTTTGACACATGTACAAATTCATCCCCAGGTTAACATTTCTATCACCCACTGGTTTACCAAGGGAAGAGGATGGTGAAACAGCTTGGTGGTGGGTGAGAAATTTATCGTTGACATTTCTTAGAAGCATCACTACATAGTGATAAACTGAATCCAACTTTTTTTTGCGGGGGTACATTTTATTTTTGTTTTAAATCTGTACAGACAATATACCCTTCTTGTGCCTGTAACCAGGGTAGATCACACCCCCTGCCTGCTCTGGGAACATTACCACCCTGGCTTCAGGAAACCACCTACCCCTTTTATGCAATAATAGATTGTTTTCCTGTTCTAGAACTGCATATGAATGAAATCATATAGGATACACTCTTCAGTGTCCAGCTTCCTTCATTCAGCATAATGTTTCAGAGATTCATCCACATTCTCGTGTATATTAGTAGCTTATTCCTTTTAATCGTTGAGTAATATCCCATTGTATGAATGAGTATATCACAAGTTTTTAGCCATTCTTTTGTTGATGTACTTTGAGATGTTTTCAATTTGGGCTATTCAAAATAAAGCTTCTGTGAACATTCTTGTGCAAGTCTTTTTGTAGGTTTTTCTTGCTAAGTGCACATTTAACTATAAGACACTGCCAAACAATTTTTCTAAGTGATTTACAATTTGTTTTACTCCCACAGGGAATGTATGAGAATTTCAATTGTGCTATGTTCTCATCTACATTTAGCACTCATGCTCTAAAATTTTCAGCATTCTAGTGGATATAAAGTGATATCTCATTGTGGTTTTAATTTAGTTATCTGATGATTAATGATGTAAGATTATTTTTCACCTGCTTGATGGCCATTCATATATCTGTTTTAATGAGGTGTCTGTTCAACCCAATTTTTAAAATTGGGTTGTGTGACTTCTCGTTGCATTTTAAGAGCTCTTTGTATATTTGGGATATGGGTCTTTTTAATTTTTTTTGGTGTTGTAAACATTGTATCCCAATTTGTAATTTGCTTGTACATTTTCTTAGTGATACATTTTTTTTTTTTTTTGAGGGCAGTGTCACTGGCCCTCATATGTGGGACTGAACTGGGGCCGCTGGCTTCCCAAGCCAGAGCTTAACCACCACGCCACTCGGCAGGCCCCTGTGATACCTTTCAAAGAGCAGATATTTTCAATTGGATGAATTCAAATATTTTAATTTTGTCTTTCAAGTTTACTGCTTTTTGTGTCTTTTCTAGGAAATGTTTGCCTGACGTTGAAAAGAATTTTCATCTATGTTTTTATCTAGGGGTTTTATAGTTTTACTGTTGATATTTAGGTCTTTGGCACATTTAGTGATGCTATTCGTGTATGGTATAAAGTAAGAGTAAAAGTGAACTTTGTTTTCTAAATTTTAACACTACTTGTTGAAAATACAGTCTTTTCCTGCATTGAATTACCTTGGCACCTTTGTCAAAAATCAGTGGACATACGTGTGGATCCATTTTTGAAATTTCTTTGAAGTATATATCTATTCTTATGACAATAATATATTATCTTACCTCATGTAGCTTTTTACTAAGTCTTAAAATCTGGTAATATACATTCTCTAATCTAGATCTTTCTTTTCAAAATTGTTCACTATACTCGAGGTCATTTGCAATTACTTATAATAATTTTCAAATTAGCTTAACAATTTATACCCCCAAACTGGGATTTTAATTGCGCTTGTGGTGAATCCATAGAACAGTTTTGGGATAATTGCTATCTTAAAAATATTGATTTATTTGATGTGTGAGCATATATCTCTCCATTTATTTAGTTTGTTTTCTATAATCAACATTTACAATTACTAGCATACAGCTTTTACGTGTAATTTTTAAGCTTTATATCTATGCATTTCATGAATTTTTGAGCTGTCATATATGGTATTTTTGTTTTAATTTGCAATTATTCATTACCAGTATCTAGAAATACATTTGATTTGTGGATATTGGTCTTCTAATCTGTGACCTTATTAAACTAACTTATTAAGTCTACAGAGCTTTTGTAGATTCTTTGGAATTTTTATGTAGATAATTTCTTTTTTGTTGTTAAATAGAGACATTTTATGTGCAACCTCTAAACCTTTTATTTCTAGTTCTTGACTTATTACACTGGCTATAATCCCCAGAATGATATTAAGTAGAAGTAGTAACAATGGACTGCTATGTCTTGTTTCCTATCTTGAAGATAAAGCAATCAGTCTTTCATCATTGAGAATGGGAGTAGCTATAGTTTTTTCATATATGCCTTTTTCATATTGAGAAAATTCCTTTCTATTCTTAGTTTGCTGAGAATTTGTTTTTGATCAGGCATAAATAAATATTCAATTTTGACAAATGCTTTTTCTGCTTCTATTGAAACAAACAAATAGTTTATATTTTTCAGTGTGTTAATATGGTGAATTACATTGATTTTTGAATGTTAAACCAACCTAATAGCCCCACTTGATTGTGATATATTTTTAAAATATATTTTGGGGCTTGATTAGCTCATATTTTGTGGAGGATTTGTGGATCTATATTCACTAGGATATTGGCCTCTAGTTTACTTTACTTGTAATGTATTGGTCTGGTTTTGGTATGTGTGTGTCATTTTACATTGTAAAATGAGTTGGGAATCCTCCCCTGTTCTTTTGTTTTCTGGGAGAGTTTGAATAGAATTGGTCTTTAGTAATATTGAAAAACAAATTAAATCTGAATTCTTTTTTTTTTTTTTAAAGATTTTATTGGGGAATTGGGGGAGGGGAACAGCATTGGGGAATCGGGGATGGGGAACAGACAAGTTGCTGTCTTCTTGTTTCAGTCTAGTTGCGGAGCACGTTGCTTCACTGGCCCATGTTGGTATCATCATTTCGCTCTTCCTGGATGAGGCAGAACAGTCTGTGGCCTATGGATGGTCGCTCACTGCAGCTATTGGCAGCTCACACTGGCTGCCAGCCACTCACGGTAGCCTATGGCAGCCCACTGCAGCAGGGGCTGCAGCCTACACCATCACTGGGGCTCGCACAGCCCAGCTCCAGGTAGAGCTGTTGTTAGCTGTCTAGAGGGCAGTGTCACTGGCCCTCATATGTGGGATCTGAACCGGGGCTGCTGGCATCCCAAGCCAGCTCTTAACCGGCCCTAAATCTGAATTCTTTTATCAGTTTGTGTGGTTTCTTACGTCTCTTTCTCCTATGCTCTGTCCGAAGGGTGCAAATTCTTGCATCTGTTTCTACTTCGGGTGCCTGTCTTTCCTTAGGTTTTAGGTTCATTGGTAACTCTGTGATCTCAGTTCTGTGATGACTTCAAGAAAAGTCATGATTGTGTAGATTATCTGAATTTGTCTTTTTAATAGGAGGTGGGGGCACTGTTCACATTTGAGATTCTTACCTCAATTATCTACCTGTTTACAGCAAGAAGGATAGTCTTCTACCAGTCATTCCACTGTGACTGGAAGGTGAGTCCAGTATTTCTGTTATAAATTAATTATAAATAGATACCAATATTCAAAATGAGACTGAGTAGGAATGGATTGAATAAAGCTACTTTGACTAAAGCTTTATGTTTGTAAGTGATAAAAGCCCATTTCAATATGTATGGTGTTTTTTTTTTTTCCCTTTCCTAGATTCTCAATAGAATTGTGATAATTTTAATTTATAATGTTTTCCTGGGTATATATTATCAAAGCGCCCTGATACATGGCTTTGCAAGGAACATCTGCAGATTTTTGCAGATATTTCAACCACATCACTGAGTTCCATTTCATGCTCAGATCAACTCTGCATACACATAACGAAAATTTACGGGTCTATATTTTTCTCTGGGTCTAGCATTCCCAGGGGACTGATGAAAAATGAACTAAATTCTATCAGCATTTTTAGAATTCTTAATGCAAAACTTATTACACTTCTAAGGAAAATAGGAAGTGTATTATTATGGTCAAGAGACCAAAAAAGATGAAGGAACTCCAAAAACCTCGTATATCCCAGGGCACAAATGTTCTGGATGAATATAATTTTTAGGCACATTTTTGGATGTCAGCAGGGAGTCCCCTAGCAATGTGACCAAACTTATTATTCACAATATAAAGCTCTGAAAGCAAGTCAAGTGTCTATGAAAATCTGGAACTAGTTGTGAACTTCTTTCTCTTTTAAAAAAAATATGTTTATTGGGGTGATAATTGTTAGTAAAGTTACATAGGTTTCAAGTGTACAGTTCTGTAATACCTCGTCTATGTATCATGCCATGTGTTATGAATTTTATTCGTATTTTGGATAGGAGTCTTCTTTGTGTGGAAAATGCTTTGCTATCATCTTGGAGCATTTAGTAGGTGCTTGATACGTGCTTATTAAATAAATCATTGTGTAGGTTGAATGGGGCTTTGAAGGCCTCTTCCAGCCCAGTGCTTGCTTGCCCCTCTTCTTAGGTTGTGTTTTTCTCTCAGCAAACAAACACAGAGGACTTTCGTGGTGGGGCCATTTTTTGGGAAAATACCTAGAAATCAAGTGTGAAATTGATGCTTTAGTTGGTAAACTAATATTTTACAATATCATGTGGCCAGAGGTCTTTGCATTCCAAAGTCAAACTGTATCTGTTTATTCTACCACCTTGATTCTGAAGAACAACCATTATATGTATTGTGCTGCATTTAGCACATTCATTCCAGTTTGTTCTATGTACATCAAAAGCATGCATACAAGCAGTTCAGGTACACAAGTCAGAGCCACTAGCTCTTATGTCATCACTCAGAGGTGGTGTGGGGGGGTTGGGAACCAATCAGTTACAAAGCACTTCAGAGTGCCTGAGAGATATCAATAAAATGAGACATGCCATATATAAAATATAATTATATACCTTGCAGTGGTGTTGTTTTGAAAGACAATAACCCATTTAATATTTTGAAATGGCTTGCCCAGACAGCATTCTTTGGAACATCTTGCACTTTCCTTGACCTCAGTCGCTAAGGTCTTTTAGCTTTAAAAAAACAAAAAAAAAACAAACCAAAAATCTTGCTGAGGAAAACAATAAAGAATGGGCTTTGCTCAGAATTTCAAATTGCTGGTGTCAAACACTTAAGAAATTAAAATGGATGAAATTTGTTCTTCACTAATCACATCTTATTCCACCTTTTCCTTATATAATGTCATAATCAAAGTATGGATATGGATCTGCTATTTCATAACATGTCTCTGGAAATGTGGAAATGTAATACTAATACTGCTACTAATGATAACGGCCTACTTTTACAGACACTCCACAGTTACCCGACGCATGCTCATAAATCATTTGAGAAGCAGGATTTAAATAAATGAGGAATGTGTGGTAACATCAAGTAGGGTTTCAGTCAGAAGGCCTGGGTCAAACCCCTGGAATTAGTAGCTTTAATCATGGAAGGTGGTTCCTTAAGTTATTTAACCGTGGTTAAATAACTTAAAATTACTTGCTTTACCTATTTCATAGAATTCATAGAAATATTCATTAAAATTATACATATATAATTCATATATTTATTTGGTCATGTATCTTTTTATTTGATAATATACTTATTTGATTGTATATAAATCACATATATATATTTATTTATACATATGTGTGTGTGTGTGTGTGCATGTTTCCTACTGACAATAGCTAGGCAATAGTTTCACATTCCTCCTGGAATTTTATACAACCAAATTTTATACAAATAATGTATTGGTAATAAAGTGCACAAGAGTAACAATACTAGGAATGGATAACAACCACTTCTGTGACACATCCTTTGTATGCTGTCATACTTTAGCTTGTTTGGACCTTGCACCTGTCCAGTTGAGGAAACTGATGCTCAGATGTCTCTTTGCCTGGGCCACAGCCAGGAAGCCCAGCCGAGGTCCAAACCCAGGTCTGAGTGGGGGCAAAGTACTGTTCTGTACATCACTGTGTCACTGTCTTGCTCTCTGGTTGATAGTCAAAGGAGCCAGCAGGGAGATAAGGAAGTAAGGAAGTGGTTTAGATTTGAAAATAAATTAATATGTCAATAATAAAAACCTGCATAAGTAGATAATGTGAAAGGATCTCTTGCCCCAAACCCAGAAGGGCTCACTGCAGGTAATTTATCATCTTAAAACTCCAGGCTAAATGTGTCTGACATGCAGTAATGGGGACTTTTCAAAGCCTATGTCACTTAAATAACAGCATTCTGTATTTTAGGACAAACTGGACTGGAAAAGTCTTTAAAAGGGAAAGTACCCCACCCTTTGCCAAGATGTCCTCCAAGCAAGGAGGCTGGCAGAGCCAAAATGCTTTCTCCAGAGCTTTCATTCCTGTGGCCCTGCAATACAGGATCACAAGATTTTGGAGGAAAGTTAAAACTGTGTCAAGATTATAAGAATACTGCAACTATTCAAACAAACAAGTCAGCAAATACAATTTTTTTTTTCCCAGACAATAGCAGGTGTTGAAATTTACAATAGTAACTTCACCTCAGTAGCAACCATAGAATAAGTAAAATAACACCAATTCATGGCCTCATTAAATGAGAAGTGTTAAGCTAACAGCCAAGAAAAAAAAAATCAATGAATTATTACTTTATTTAATTACTTTATTTAAGAAGAAATTAAGTGTGAGACAGAGAATTGTACAAGCACCCATTTCTTGGCCTGCATTTTTTAAATCATACTTGTAAAGGTCAGACTTTATATTAGAGTTCAAATTATTTTTTTTTCATGTAAGGTTAATTTCACATGAAGAAACTGTTCATTTTTTGACTTGTGCAGTTTGAAAAAGACTGAATTTTAAAGTGAGTTCCAAGCAAAGAATGGGAAAATCCTCAAGATGAGGGATTTGGCATAAGCACATTCTTAAGACTAATGTCGGTTTCCTCATCCACTGGAAAATGTGTTTTGAAGCATTTTGGTTTGGTTTGACTTTTAATATCTCATTAGAAAATAGTGTAGGGTCTTAAACTGTAAGAATACACAGATTGTCATTATGAAGTGAAAACTACATCTTCCTGATCCCAATATATATTTATTGAATATACATATGTATATATACCGGGGGTGCTAAAAAATGTATACACATGACTTGTATTCATGTTTTGTTATCAGTATATATTGAGTATTACAATTTTAATAGTTTTTTCCTTTCTTAAAATGCATATACATATATATATATATATATATTCAGAATATATATATATATTCTGAAAAATTAATAGAATATGACCCCCATTCTCATATTCTCTCTCTGTCTGTCTCTGTCTCTGTCTGTCTCTCTCTCTATACACACACACACACACACACACACACACACACTCACTCAGGTAGAGCATTACCTGAGTATGAATAAACCATTACAAGCCTCTAGCCAGAGCTTCTTAAAAATGAAGTTGCTTTGAAGAGGCAGCAGCTCATTGATTTATTTTGACCTTGCTATGAATTATTTATTTATCAGAGTTTTTCTATTATGTTGGATGATTTAGGGATGCAAAAAGACACTGTCAAGGATATACAGAATGGGATTGGGTGTGAGAAGACCCTTACTTTCTCATGTTACTGAACAGGCACTGGTTCAGTGGTGCTTGTTAGAACTCTGTCCCTGAGAAGAAAGCCAAAAAAAAAAAAAAATGCCCAGTAAGATGTGGAGCCATGAGATGACTTGAAATCACCGAGATCATCTATTTTATTTCTCTCTAGATGATGTAAAGCAGGAATCATTAACTTCAGTATTTAGAGAGGACTCTGCAGATGACATCCATGAGCTAAGCAAGCCTTATAGAGCAATAACAAATTTAAGAGTAGTCACATTTCTTTAGATGTAAAAAATAAAATAGCTGGAATTCTGTATTACAATATGAAATCCCCCAAATTTAAAATCTTGGCTCCATATTTGTATTTTTGCATCATCAAAACTACATTATTAAGCTAGCATTGGCCTTGACTTCCATGTACTATGTCTCTAAAGGCGTAATCCTAGATCTTATCACACATAGAAAGAGAGTGAGGAAGATTAGGTAGCATGGTGATGAGGGCGTGTTTATTATTCTTTCATTCATTATAGAGAACCTTCTATTTTATTTTCTAAGCCCCAGTTCTATTCATTGAGCATACAGTTCTGAACAAGACAAAGTTCCTGCCTTCATGAAGTTTATATTCTTGTGAGTAGGAGTGTTGATGATGCTAAAAAAAATAATAATAATAATAATTGGTAAAGGTGTAACAGTGACTGGAAGAATCCAGTGAGAGCCCTCGTTTGTGGGCAGGAACTGTGCAAAGTGATTATATACGGTCCATGGTTAGCATGATGTTCTGCTCACACTGTCCAGAAATTCTTAATCATATTATCATTGAACTTGTATTTGGAAGAGAAGTGCAATGGAACCACGGAGCATGCTGTGTTATGCCTTGCCACTTCATTTGCATATGGTATGTGGTGTCCCTGAGCACAGAATTTTGGTAGCTCCGTCATGCACAGAGTTCAACACAAATTTAATACAAAGTAAGCATGTGGGGTCTATGACTGCATAACTGGGAGGGGAATTGAGGGCAGCCCTGAGAAACAACACTTTCCATTCCAATGAGAACTTGCTTCGAACACAGAGAAAAAGGAATGGTGTTCTAAGAAACAAAGATGACCAAGGAACCCTATTATTTCCTTTCTAAGTTGTGTGACTCCCTTGTATAAGGCAACCACTTACACTTAACATGATGACACAGAAGGAAAGAAGAAACAAGGCAACCCATAGTCCTTTTTCCTTTTAATCTGTCCTTATCCTCAAGTAGCCTCAAGGGAGAGAATGTTGGTAGGATGTGTGTGCATCAAGAATTGAAATAAAAATAGTTGAGTTCTTTCTGTGCAGCATTTCCACTATTTGGTAAGAACAAAATACATATGCATGTTAAAACTAAGAAATGTGCATTGTGTGGTTTCAGTGATTTCACATTTGAGTTAAATGCTCATTTAAAACTGTCATTGTACAATATAAAGCCAAATGGTAAAAATTCATTCTAAGAAAGGAAAGAGCTTTATATTTTAGTACCTTCAAGCATTCTTTTTTTCTGCTTTTTACCAAGGGGCCCTGCATTTTCATTTTGCACCGGGCCCTGCAAATTATGTAGCTGACCCAGCTAAACTTAGGTTAGAATCCATCCTCCTAACTTCTAAGTCACAATACCTCATTACGCTCTGGTTTGGAGTTCCAGGTTTTAATGGTGATGATTATAAGCCTAGAATAAGGAAGCTTTGTTCAAATAGTTTTCACTTTATGTAAGAGTTATCATAACCATGATTTCATAATAAATATTAATGCATCCACACTTGCCCATCTTTGGTCTGTTCTGGGCTTTTAATTCATTAGTGACCTGCTCATGAGACTGAATGAGGTAGTGCAAAATGACAGGCAGCACAAACAACAATTTGTGTTAATTACTGCTTTTTGGTGTGATCACTGAAACATGGTTATCTGACACTGAAATAAAGGAGCAGTTCTTTGTCTCGGCTGGAAATAAATGATGAGGATATAGAGTGCATTTTCCAAAGAGTGGGGCTTTTCAAATAGCACGCTGTCCTTATTTTGGGAGACTCATTCTGAAGAGCTAACGTTTGCTCTTTTTGCTTTTCATTTCCAAAGCTCTTGACATATAAACTTGAAAAGATTTTGACAGGCCTTTATGTCTCTTAGGAGGTTGCATACGAGCCTGAATACAATTTAGTATCTTAAACAGTTAAAGCATCAGCCCTGTGCATCAGCTTGCTGCCATAATAAAGTACCACAAACTGAGTGGCTTAAACAGAAATGTGTTGTCTCACAGTTCTGCAGGCTAGAAGTCTAAGATCAAGGTGTCATCTGAGTTGGCTCCTTCTGAGGGCTGTGAGGAAGAATTCATTCTATGCTTCCTCCCAAGCTACCGGTGGTTTGCTGGCAATCTCTGCCATTCCTTTGGGTATGGAAGATCACCTTCATCTCTGCCTTCATCTCCCTGTGTCTGTGTTTGTCTCCAAACTCCCCTTTTTATAAGGACAACAGTCATACTGGATTAGGGCCTCGGGCCCTTATATTTACTTGATTACCTCTATAAAGACCCTATCTCCAAATAAGGTCACTTTCTCAGGCACTAAGGGTTAGGACTTCAACATACTAATTTTAGAGGGCGCAATTCAATCCATAACGTGCTGACATCCTTGCAAATATTAAACTTGGTCACGACAAGGAACCAAAATCTTCTGTGTCCAGTCTCCATCTGGCTTCTGATTAATGTTTGATTCTCCAGTGAACTTCCATGAGGCTGACATCAATGTGTGCTCCTGGGGAGGGAGACCAGCAGAAGGATGTGTCCCCTCTGCTCCAAGACGTCACTCATCAGTCATCTGCGAGAAGAGCACACCCCTTCACCCGCTGCATCAGCAGCTCCAGGCATTATGCCAGGCACCATCCGTGGACGAGGAGAAGGATAGAAATGAGGCCTTTGCATCATGAACAATTACACTTGTTCCTTCAGCATGTAAGAAGGACTTTATGATTCATGGTTTGATTGAACACATGATTGTCTTGCTTCTGTTAATTGTGTAAGTTTCTTGCTGATCCATGCTCCTATGTGTGTGAGAGGGTATATTTGGAAAGTCAGAAAGATTTGAAAATGGTAGAGAAGCTTGCCCTCCTGAGTAAATTGATGGATAGCTAAGCGCCATCCCTACACATGCTTTGGTTTGGATATCGGACAAACTATCTGATAGTGCCTTAAACATGGTAGATGTTCAGTATTTTTTTGTTGAATAAATAGTAAAATTAATGAGTGGGGGATATGATCTTACATGCTTTCTCCAACTTCTTACTTACTGATTTTTTTCCTCTGGAGCCTGGATCAAAAGAGAGGAAGGGGATGTATTTATATGTTTACTTCCTGGTCTGCTGTCACTCCTAACCACTTTTACCTACAGCTCACTTGCTTTTAATAAAGAAGGATGATTCCTACAGTACATAGCTAAATTTACTAGATTGGGATTGTCCAACTTTTCCCTATCTTTAGAAATTCCTTTGACTTAGAGCCAGTGATTATGCAGATGCGTGTTTGTGATCAGTTGTGACTGAAATTGCTGACCTCTTTTCTTTCCCATTCTTTGCCACCCAAGCCTTTTTTCCTGACTTTGCGTGGTAGGATAGGTTCTTGGCTGAACCCCACTTTTGGACATCTATTCCAAACTGAGAAAGAGAAGCCAGTGTTCTATTTTTCAATTTAGTTTGACTTTGTGGCTAGGAAATACTCATGATATTAAATGAGATTACCAGGAAGACAGTGAAGAGTGAAGGACTGAAAAAGGGCCAAGAGAAATATCATTGCATATGACCTAACAAAGCAAATTTCTTTTAGCTGATCTCTGATTTGGGACTTTAGTGTCCTTTTCTGAAAATAAACAAATTTGATTCAGTTGAGGTGAAATCTGTCATCTCTTGTAACTTTGTAAATTCATGAGAAACTTCTCCTACTGTCCATGATTGACATTCTCATACCCTTAGCTGGTTATGTCTGAAGTGCCAGGACTAAAAACAATGGCTAAAGTGTATGCAGCACTTTGTACCAGACATTATGCTGAACCATATTTACTTGTATAATCATCCTCATAATAATGCTCTAAAGTGAATACCATAACTATCTCTATTTTACATATAAGGAAACTGAGGAATGATGAAGTGATATAATTTGTCTAACAGCTATTAACTAAATAATGGCAGAGCAGGGATTCGTACCCAACCGTCTGATGGGAGACTGTGCCCTTAATCATTGCGTCTCAGCATAAGGCTGCCTCCCCTGAGTGTGTTCTTCTGGAGGGCAAGGCGTAGTCTCACTCACTTTTCTAATCTCCTCTCTCAGACATCACAGAAATTTTAAAAATTGGCTTGAGAGATAAACACAGTTTTCATAAACTATTGTGCAATGCTTTACACTTTAATTTGAAAAGGTCGTAATTAAAATTTTTGAATATAAGGAGGGGGCTCATGAAGCAAGCATGGACCTTTGAGTGAACTGTTACAGCATTCGGGTCTTGAAAAAGCACAGGTTAAAGAACTTATTAAGTTAGTAGGTTAGGTTTTAAAAATGTGCTCATATTATCTTTACTTCCCATATCAACAGGAGCTATCCCAGTCCTTTCTGCATTAAAAGTCCCAACTCTATCCATGCCTCTATCACCCTTACTGCACACCCACATATCCTCTTACATGGGAAATGCAAACTGACAGGATATAAAGGTTTCAGCTCTCCTCGTATTCACCTTAAGACTTACCTAGAGGGTTACCCATCCTTCTGACATTTTGACTTTTTCCAAGGAAGAACTGTGTTCATCCATTTCCCGTGATACAAATGGCATAGAAGCCTATGATATGTTTTAAAATTAAGATGATAAAATCAATCATGAAGTGTCAGTTCAATGGAAGTTCCAAAGGAGACTAGGTGACTATGTTTGACGGTGTCATGTTCATGTTTGTATCCTCCACACCGGGTCTGGCATGCAGTAAATAACCAATGAGTATTTTCTAAAACAAATTGGAATAAGAGGAGGATGGAACTCTAGCTCAGAAAATGACCGAAAAAAGAAAAGTTGGGTAATACAGACACAGATTCTAAGCAGTCCAAAGAATGCTGGATGCCCAGTCCTCAGAAGGGAAGGAGGGCGAGTAAGGCACTGGCAATCAGTGCTTCCTCCTTTATGTTCAGCTCTGGTGGGGGTGGGGAGCATGTTCTCTCTATGGACCTTGACACTCTCCTCTGGTCTTATTCAGATTTATTTTTTGGGGTTGTCCTTAGAGATTCTAAGATGCCATCAACCTTACTGTATGAGGAAAGGGAAAAAGATAATGAATGCATCTTAATCATTTCAAGCGTCTCATAAGAGCGCTTCAATTTTCAAACTTGCATAAATATTTAGTACTTTTGACATACATCTCAGCACTTGACATATTTTGCACATATTAGGAAAGTAGTGAGCAATGATAGTTTGTTGAATGAATTCCAGTAAAACTGGGTTTCTGAGAGACCAACGAAAACTAGAAACTATTATTCTGTAGTATATCCAACCAGCTGAGCAATGTAATTTGGTTTCCTCAGCACCCAAGGTGGCCATACAAGAAGCAGATGGCTTAATTGACCGAGAGAAGGGATTTTCTGAGTGTAGTGGGGTGAAACACCTGAGATTCCAGGGGATAATGCAGAGGGAGAGGTTGGCCCATGCTGCATAAGGAGTTAAGCAAACAAGAGGCAATATGGAAGGATGAGGAAGCTAAAGTATGACAATATCAAAGAAAAGATTTGATAAGAAAGGTGAGTGGATTGGGCAGTAGGTTTAGAAAGCCCTAGTCTTGGAATTAAATATTTTGAAGTAAAAGAGTTGAAAATTAACAAAGGACAAATGTGGCTATTCATTGTTTGATAAAGCAGAACTATCAAGATCAGTTCTAAGATTTATCTGAACTCTCCTTGAAGTTCCCTTCTTTATCATAGTTAAAGGGTAAAAGTAGCTTGTGGAAACATGCTTCTCTCTGACTCCAGTTCACCTCAAGTCATCCTAAGTAGGATGTCTAAAAGCAATATGGAAGAAGAGTTGTCCTAGGCTAAGTCCTCATATTTCCACGTAACCTCTTACAAAAGTGTGCCCATTTGTGATGGGCTCTGACCTAACCATCTCAGCCAGCACACCTTTCTTCTCAATCCTGGTCTGTTTTCTTTGGACTAGGCTGACCTCAAAAGATGCCAGCTGGCCTATGCCCTTAGAATCTGGGACACCTTTACTCGTTCCCTTAACTCTTAGATGTTGAACCTGATCTCTATTACAAAGCCAACCATCTATTTTCTTCACCCATATTTTGGCCTTAACTCTTGTCTCTCAACTTTGGGTATTTTTGCTCCCTTCCATACAGTAGATGACTTCATAGGGGCTGTTCCCTTTTAGTTTAGCTAAATGTAATGTCCATTAAACCTTTCTAGTTTAGCTAGACAGTTGGCCCTCTTTTCTTTGAGTCTAGTCCATTTACTTGGTTTTCAAGGCCTAACTCACCATCTCTCAGGGATCCATTTCCAAAAGTATTTGCTCTGTTCACTCTTAGTTGGAAAGATCTAAGAAATGAGTCCACACTGATAGTATTTTATCTCATCCTATTTATTATTTACCTCAGACAGACCTGAAGGAAAGTATCTTTGTAAAACGATGTCAACAATGACACCATTTAAACAATGGCGCAAATCGTATAGGGCAGAGAAATCTTTCCTCGTGTCCTCAAATCATAAATGCTAGAACTCTGTGGGTTAGGAAGTAAGCAATATATGCTCCTCCCTCACTATTTCAGGGCAAATGTAGACTAGTCTAGACAAAGAATTCATCTGGCAGATAATGCTTCTTATTTGATGCAGTAGCTCAGAATGTCTAATAAGGAAGTCCACAGATAATGTCTCTTGAAAATTTCTGCTTGCTTTTGTTGACTTTTCTTGGAACACAGATAAAATCTGTCCAGCAGTGGGAATTCTCCAATAGCCATTTTAATGCGTGCACTCCCTTCCTAGAAGGAGAGTGGTGCGTATCAAAATGGGGAGCAAGAGGACTGTGCTGCCAGAGAGAGGCTGACTTTAGAACAAGCCTGAGGTCCCCAGCAGGCTCTGGATCCCAGAGTTAGCAGCTCTTATCCTCGCCTTGAGAGACAGCTGGTTCAGGGAAGTTAGAAACATTTTGTTCTCTAAGCAAAAAGCTTCAGGGCATAAGGTTTTGGGAACCTGTGAGGTTGCTTTGCATATTCAGAATTAGTTGCTTTTACTTTCACAGGAACTAATATTTTGTTCTGTCATAGTGTGTTTGTTTTGAAGATTTTTGTCATTTTCACTTTTTTTTTTTTTAGCTGTTGTTGTTAGGTTCCAGTTTAAAATTATTTTGATTCCTAAGTAAAAGTCTTCGATTCTTCAACTTTTCTTATGCTGCTGAAGGAAGAAAAAAACAAGCTTCAGGTTTATGAACATTTAGCCAGGCTGCACACCAGTGTTTCAGACATACCTAATGGTGACACTAGTCATCACTTCAAGGATGAGACTCAACTCTGTGGCCCATGCACCAGACAAATGCAACATCCTCTGGTGTGGAGCCCATGAAAGGTTACCCTCCCATAGTGCAAATGAGTGCTAGAAATGAGGTTGCTCCTGACCTTCTCTCAAACTTTCTTCTCTACAGTTCACTTACAACACACAATCCGCAGTTCGGCAGAAGCTTAGCTCTGATACTGATGTATTATTTCTCAGGACCAACTTTAATCAAAATGCCTTTAACAAAATGCTAGCTCCTACAGATTCTCGAAAATAAAGGATTCTCTACAAAGTTAACTTGGGAAACATAGTTGGGAAATTAATTCCTGGCAAAATAGTTTGATGGCATAGGAAATCATGTCTTTTTTTAAAAAATTGACAATGTGTATTAATAAATTAAAGTTTCTGAAGAGGCCTACCACAATAAAATCTCCTTCACATTTTTAATCCAGTGTCTCTTAAACTTATTTAAACATGTGATCCTCCTTTCCTTTCTTTTGCATTAACACCTATTCACCTTGGATCAAACTCGGTCATGACAGAGCTATGGGACCCAGGGAGAAATGGCTTTACTCAGCTGACTCTTGGCTTTAGTCCTTCTCCCTACACCGTGGAACATGCTGGGATGTTGTCTGGGAAATCGCTTTATTAGATTAAGGGAAAGGCTCTTGTTGATCATCTCTACAGTCCAGTTTTCTCTTCATGAAACCTCAGGCAGAAATTTTTCCTATATTGCAGTATCAGGAAAACTGATTATTATTATTATTATTATTATTATTATTGGTAACAAGTATGCTTTTATTTTATGGACACCATACATATTTTGTCCTCTGTGCTGGCAGATAAAAAAATCAAATTTTGAGTACTGAAAATCCTAATGTGCAATTTATTTACTAACCTCTTTCCTAGCTTAATTCAATTTTCCCCAAACGCTTTTTTCTTAACATCCTCACGTATTTGGTTATTATAAAGTTGCTCTATTCTAGTGGACACATGTTATCAGTTGTTACATATTCCTATTATAATAGAGAGGAGTATAAAACATCGTTGAAAATTCCCATTAAATTTATACAATGGAGTATTACTCCGCTATAAAGAAGAATGAAATCGTACCATTTGCAACAATATGGATGGACCTAGAGACTATTATGTTACATGAAATAAGTCAGTCGGAGAAAGACAAATACCATACGATCTCACTTATATGTGGAATCTGAAAAACTGAATGAATGAGCAAGTAAACAGAAACAGTCTCCTAGATATAGAGGAAAAACAGGGTTGCTAGTTGGGAGGGGGTTGGGGATGAGGGAGAAGGGGAAGGGATTAGACAGCATAAATAGGTAACTACAATATTGCCACAGGGATATGAAAGAAAGTTTGAGGAATACAATAATGTAAATATTTTGTGGGGTGTCACATGGTCACGTCTTGTTAGGGAGACCATTTCATGGATGGAGTAGAGGCTTGATCACTGCACTGTATACCTAAAACTGATGTTGTATAATATTGTATGCCAACTATAATTGAATATATAGATAGTCATGGGATGTGGAGTATACTGTGGAAGGGAGGCAAAGGAATTGTAATAGATAGTATGATATGTGGGGGGAGGAGTGGGGTGGAGAATTGGGGGAGGGGGTTGTCACTTTGAGGGGTAAAGAGTATAACTGTTGCACTGTGTTGTACACCTGAAGCTAATTTTTAAAAAATGTTTATTTCACAATAAAAAACAAAACAAAAAACAAAAACAAACAAAAAAAGAAAATTCCCATTAAGTATTTGAATGAATGCATGGGATACTTAACCAAATTTAATACAGTTATATTAGACAGCATACTAATTGCTTTGAAGACTATCAAATTCAGAAAAATAGCAATCCTAGAAGGTTCATAGTGTTAGTTTTTATATTTAATGTTATGATTCATTTCAAATTAATTTTTGCATATAGTGTGAAATAGGAATGATGCCTTCTCTTTTTCCATACAGATAATCCAGTTGTTCCAGTATAAGTTTGTTGAAAAGATTTCCTTTCCTCTTAAATTATGCTGGCACCCGTCATAGGCTGAATGGTGACCCTCAACATCAGGTTCTAATCCATGACCTGTGAACAATTAACCTTCTATCATAAAGATTTTACAGATGTGATTATGTTCAGGCTCTTGAGATGAGAAGATTATTCTTCATTATCTGGGTGGCCCTAAATGCCATCATTAAGTGTCCTGCTAAGAGAGAAGCAGAGGAAGATTGGACACACTCAGACGGCAAAAGGAGCATGGGAGCAGAGAGGGAGTTTTGAAGCTGGCTTTGAAAATAGAGGATGAGACCATGAGCTAAGGAATGTAGTTCCGGAATATGGAAGAAGCAAGTGGTGGATTCCTTCATATAGAATTGTGAAAGTGATCCTGCTGACCAGTAATACTGATATTGGTCTTCTGGTCTCTAGAAATATGAGAGGATTTTTAAAAAGCAAAAATCTTCGACTATGATATAAATCACAGAACAGGAAAAAATGAAGCCTAGTACAAAGGAAATTAGACCTAGGGTGGAGATGCTACCTGAGTTCTATAGGAGCTAGCATCTCCCATTCCCTGAGCATGTGCTAGGATGGAGAGAGGTGAGGCAATACAAACCTCAGACAGTATGAGAGGGGACTCTGAACGCATAGAAGGCTCGTGTTCCACTTTCTGTTTTGGACTGTGAGAGTTCCAGGCATGATGTGGGCATAATCAAGTAGCCATTATCCAGGGAGATTTCTAGACAAGTTGGCTTAGGAGAAGATTCAGGAGTTTCAGGGAAAGCAGCTGATAGTTTCCGAGCAACTAAGGAGGATGCAGGAAGTGCAGAGGAAACTAGGTGACAAAGGTTTGCGTTTGAGATAAAGAAGATGAAGACAGGAAGCTCTCACTTGGAGGCAATGACTAAGTTCATTGTCTTTTGTGATGGATGTTGGTACAATATGCAAAAGTCTAGCAAGGTTAGATCAACTTCAGTGGGTACCAGCCAAGAATGCCCAATGACACAATGGGCCCATGGCCAGAGTTTATAGGGATGAGGTGTCTTCAACCAAGGCCCAGGAACATTAACTCTTTCCTGCTGTCAGGACAACAAAACAAATGCACCTCCCTGGGAACTTACGTCAAGCTTGGGCTTAATAGTAAAGAAGAGAAAAGGGAAGAGACCTCCAAAGATTGAACATGTAACCCAAGGTGTCAAAATAATTTAAAGCGTGAGATAAAAATTTGATTTAAAAGATCACAGGACTGCTTTAGATTTATTAAAATTGGATAGAATGATCATTTTACCACTCTGTGGAGATTAGGAGCTTTAGAAAAAAAAATAATGTTGATACAGGAAATAAATAATGAAGCTGTATTTGGGCAATTCAAATATTAATGTGTAAATTTTAACACTGCTACATATATATCATCACTAACTTCTATTACAACAAGTAGCCAGTATCTCCATTTTATAGTTCAAGGATGTTAGACTTAATGAATTAAGTAAACTGTCCATGCACACAAAGGTAGAAAGACAGAATTCAAATCCTGGTCCAGTTAACATCAAGTTGGGGGCCGGCCGAGTGGCGCGGTGGTTAAGCGCTGGCTTGGGAAGCCAGTGGCCCCGGTTCGGTTCCATATATGAGGGCTAGTGACACTGCCCTCAACAAAAAACAAAAAAAACCCCCCAAAAAACCATCAAGTTGTGTCCTTTCCATTGCTAACATCTATTAACACAATAGTTGACTTTAGTCACCTCAGCCTCAGTTCCCTCATCTCTAAAATGAAGATCCTCCTAGATATAACAATTTGTAATTCTATTGTATGGTGTGGCGGAGAAAAGTCAGTCATTTATTTTTCTGTGCAATATTTTGAGAGTCACCATCTTGATTATGTTAAAGTTGAAATATGAAAAAGTTGAAAAATTATGCCAGGGGAGAGCTTAGCATATAACATGCTCATTTTCCATACTTGTTGGTACATTTGTTTTTGCTTTTAGGCATGTAACAGGGAGTCAGAAAAGCCTTGACTAGCTATCAGCATTAGTCAACTTTAAGGGGGCTAAAGTGGTTAAATTTTTCTTCTAAAGGAAGAATTCTGCAATGCTTATGTGGTTCAAAGTTGGTGGTGAAAGCTAACCTTTACTATATAAAACAGTCGTCAAACCTCTGACAAGTACAAAACTCTCTTCCCAATCAATGTTTTATTAAGTAGAGTTTGGGTTGGAGGCACCTTCTGCAATTGTGATTAGTATCAACATGGGAGAGAGAAAACAGAGCTTTTAGATGATTTTCTTTACTGTAGATTTTTCCATAAGCATTGGGGGGAAAAAACGAAACTATATCTTCAAATGATACAATCAAGCTGCAGAGATCTATCAATCTTTGCTCAAAAAAAAAAAAAAATCTTACCAATAAAGGTTTTCTTGTATCACAACCTATCTTTTTCAGCTCGCCTTTTATTTTTAAAATTAGCTAGCGATCATCTTAAAAGATTGAGAAACTTTTAAAAAGTACTTTAAAATATTGTTCCACTGTCTTGTTGGCATTTAAAAAAATTTGTTTTTGGGGGGTGGGAATTAAGGGAGAGGAACAGCGTTGGGGAATCGGGGAAGGGGTACAGACAAGCTGCTGTCCTTTTGTTCCTCAGTCTAGTTGTGGAGGACGTTGCTTCACTGGCCCATGTTGGTATTGTCATTGCATTCTTCCAGGGTGAGGCAGATCGGTCGCCGGCTTCTGGATGTTGCTCACCGCGGCTATTGGCAGCTCACGCTGGCTGCCAGCCACTCACGCTGGCTGCCGGCCACTCACTGTAGCCTATGGCAGCCCACTGCAGCAGGGGCTGCAGCTATGCCATCCTGGGGAATCACAGCAGCCCAGTTCCAGGTGGAGCTGTTGTTCACCATCTTAGCTGTAGAGGGCAGTGTCACTGGCCCTCATATGTGGGATCTGAACTGGGGCCGCTGGCATCCCAAGCCAGCTCTTGGCCAATATGCCACTCGGCTGGCCCTCTTCCTCCTTTTATAATCTTATTTTGTGGGTCTCACCCTCATGACTTTATCTAAATCTAATTATTTCCCAAAGGCCCCAACTCCAAATACTATCACATTGGAAATTAGGTATGAATGGGGAGGGAGGCACATTTAGAATTTTTTTTAAAGTGATAATAAAAATATTTTAAAGTCAGCTAGAGAGAAAAGGCCGGTTACATACAGAAAAACAAAGAAAAGAATGATAGCATATTTCTCATTAAAAAGTGCCAACAAGGGCCGGTCGAGTGGCACATTGGTTGAGAACTGGCTTGGGACCTCAGCTGCCCCAGTTCGGATCCCACATATGAGGGCCAGTGACATTGCCCTCTACAGCTAACAACAGCTCCACCTGGAGCTGGGCTGTGCGAGCCCCAGCGACGGTGTAGGCTGCAGCCCCTGGTGTAGTGGGCTGCCATAGGCTACAGTGAGTGGCCCACAGCCAGCGTGAGCTGCCAATAGCAGCGGTGAGCAGCCGTCCGTAGGCCAGGGCCCATCTGCCTCATCCGGACAGAGCGCAATGATGATACCAACATGGGTCAGTGAAGCAACGTCCTCCACAACTAGACTAAGGAACAAATGGACAGCAACTTGTCTGTTCCCCTCCCCAAATTCCCCAATAAAATCTTTTTTAAAAAAGGAGGAAGAAACAGCAGAGCTTTCTCTCTTTCCATGCAAACAAATCTAGGAAAGACCATGTGAGGACATAATGAAAAGTTGGCCCCTTGCTACCAAAGGCGAGAGCTCTCACCAGACACCAATTTTGCTGGCACCTTGATCTTGGACTTCCAGTCTCCAGTACTGTGAAAAAAAAAAAATTTAAATTTCTGTTGTTTAAGCCATTCAGTCTATGGTATTTTATTGTAGCAGCCCAAGCCGACTAAGACATTAGCAATCTGATTATGCTGTTCCTTCGCATAATATTCTTCACGTTCTTTGTATCTGGGGTTCATTGAGCTTCTAGAACCTGTGCATTTACTATTTTCTTTGAATATGAAACACTTTCAGCTATTATTTCTTCAAAATGTTTTCTTCCCATCCCTGCCACACTTGAGAACTCCAATTCCACATACTTCAGTCAATCTGAATTTGTCCCACAGCTCACTGATACACATCAATATTTTTCAATTTATTTTTTCTCTGGTTCAGTTTATAGTTTCTTTTGCATTAATCTTTTCTTTTTTCAGTATCCAGCTTGCTGTTAATTCCATGTATTGTAGTTTTTGTCTTTAGAAGTTTAATTTGATCTTATGAAAATATCCTCTATGTCTCTACTTTATATGCTCACTCTTCCCTGTAACTTTTTAAATATAGGAATAACATTACAATGATTGTTTTAATGTCCTTGTCTACTAATTCTATCATTTTTGTAATTTTTGAGTGTCTTCCATTGATTGATCTTTTTCTCATCAGTATGGGTCTTATTCCCAGCTTTTTTGCATACCTGATAAATTTTTATTAAATGCCAGACTTTGTGAATTTTACATTGTTTGGTGTTTGATGTTTTTGAATTTATATAAATCTCTTAAATTTTGTTCTGGCACAAAAATTATTTGGAAACACAGTTGACCCTTGAAAAATATGGGTTTGAATTGCATAGGTCCACTTATGCTTGGATTTGGTTCAATAAATACCTATAGTACTGTAAATGTATTTTCACTTCCTAATGATTTTCTTAGTAACATTTCTCTAGCTTACTTAGTTGTAAGAATACAGTATGTAATACATATACAAAATATGTGTTGATCAACTCTTTATGTCATCAGTAAGACTTTCCATCAACAGTAGGCTATTTGTAGTTAATTTTGTTGGGAGTCAAAAATTATACATGAAATTTTGACTTCATGAAGGGTTGGTGCCCCTAACCCACACATTATTCAAGGGTCAATTGTAGTTTTATTCTTTGAGGGTTACTTTTCAGCTTTATTATATGGACCAGAAGCTCCTTAGCTTAGTGCTAACTTTGTCCACCACCGAGGCAATCCTTTTTGTGTTCTCTACTCAATGTCTTATAAATTACAGTTTTTCTCCTGTGCTGGAATGAATACAAGCTATTTGCATCTCTGTGTGAGTTCCAGGTTGTTCACACTAACATTTTAGGGTGTTTTTCTCAAGCTTCAGATAATTTTCTTATAGCACTCAGCTACAGATACACACAGAATGCTCTGTGAATTTCTGGAGTTCTCTTTCTATGCAGCTTTATCCTCTCTCATCATCTGCCCTGCAAACTCGACCTGCCTGGGCTCTCCAGACTTTCAAGTCAAGATTCTCAATTCTGGGAGATTTATGGGCTCCATTTGTGTTTCCAGCCCATTTTATTTTTTATTTAAAAACTTTTAAGTTATAATTTAACCAGAACTTCTGTAATATCCTCCACAAGCCGTTAGACAAATTCTAACATTCTGGTAACCAACTTATCAGGAAATAACAGATATTAAATTTGAAACTTAGGAAATTAAATACATGAAGAAATGACCATATATATTTTTTTTCAGCTGAGCCATCCTGCCACCTGTTGGCAGCTCAACGGCAACTCAGCTCGGGCTGGCATCAAACCGCCGTTGCTCAGAGCTCAGCTCGCACTCTTGAGCGAGCTCTTAACCAACTGAGCCACTCAGCCGGTCCTAAGAAACGACCATATTTTAAAGTAAGTGTATAAGAATAGGAGTTGATAAAAAAAAGTATCACCTCTGAAAACTTTCCTTGGAAATATCTTATTTTAAACTTACTATGAAGACCAACATGGTGGGCAGAATATGCACAGCTACAAAACAAAAGCAATATGAGTCATAGCAGAAAGAGGGAATGCATTTTGTAACCCACAGGGTCAGATTTGTGGCTCTAAGCAATTACCAGTAAATATTTGAGAGTTCTTTCTAATATTTTAACTTTAAAATTTAAATGGAATTATAGCAGTTTCACTCTTCACACTTTATAGTTGACAAAAGCAAATGAGAAGAACTATAAAATTAGTCTTCCTTAACTGAGTAGGATTTACCTCTGCCATCTGAATTAACCCACTTCCCATCTTTTGAGCCAAAAGAATGTGAGCATTGGCCTATTTTAAAACTTTTCTAGTTCATACGGAAGTCTACTATGACCTAGAAACTCCCTCCCAACAATAACTTGAGGCATTTGTATGGCTCACTTGTTTATTTCTTCTCTCTCAGGAATTACATTCTGTACTAACGCCTAACATATAAAATCCATTGTTTGGTATATATTTTTAGCTCTTTCAATCATGAAGGTAAATTTGGTTCCTGTTACTCTATGTTGGCAGGAAAAGATAATCTCACTTTTGTCCCTATCTTTATTTACCTTTATCTAGCTTTTGTATTGGCATAAGCAATTTAAGATTGATAACATTTAAATTAATTTCAGTCCCATCTCCTAGACTGCTGCTTTTAAATCTCAGGTATATTTTACTTTGTCATTTTTATTACTCGGTATTTCCATCATATGGTCTAGCACTGCACTCTTCAAAATGATAGCCACTTCTCATATGTGGCTATTGAGTGCTTGGAGTATGGCTAGTCCAAATTGAGATGGCCAGTAAGTATAAAATACACACTGGATTTCACACTTTGTTACAGAAGAAGGAAATATCTCCTTAATAATATTCTATATTTATTACATTCTGAAATGAATACATTTTATGCATGATTTCATTTGTTTCTTTTTACTCTTTTAAAAAATGTTAATAATGACCATACTAGAAAATTAAAAGTCAGGAAGATGGCTTGCATTATGTATCTATTAAAGAGCGCTTTCTAGAATACTTTAGAATTAATTTGTAAACATTTGTTTTTAATCCTAGAATAGTTATTAATGTAATTGGCATTTAAAGAACAGAAATTGTGATTACAAAAATGGAGAGAAACTAAATTGAGTTATAACCCTTGTTCTCTAGGAATATACTCAAAATGACTTCTGCAAAACCTTGCCACTTTCTCCTAGTCTCTGTTTGGCTTTTTTGCCACTCTCAGCCTAGATAGTTTTGTAGTCCTGAATTTTCCTCTGTTGGTTTCATCTTAAATATTCTTCGAAGATAGTGGTGCTCAAAGTATGGCCTTTGCTTTAGCACCATCAGAATTACCTGGGAATTGACTAAAAATTCAGTTATAATGCATTAGTAATTCAAACACTCTGCAGGTGAAGCCCAGCAATCAATGCTTGAACAATCACTACCTATTACTCCAATGCATATTCAAGTTGAGAATCGCGGCTCCAGGAGCTCATATTTAACTACTGCACACGTTGGTTGGTTTCAAGGTCACCAACCTGCTCCTCTTCCTGATTTTCTGATTTGTAGTAATCTTCCTCCTTGTCACAAAGGTTCAAAACATTAGTGTCACTTTTGATTTATCTTTCCTCTCAATCCCCCATTCAATAAGTCATCAACTCCTACTAATATTGACTTACAAGTACCTTATGTTGGACTGAATATGTTCTCATTCAGTGTTTCCAATTTTATTTTTCTCTCTTTATGCTCTCATTTCCACTATATTCTAGCCAAATTGAACTACTTTTCTTGCAGTGCTCTACTTTGATCAAGTTCTTTCCACTTATTTGAAAGCATTCCTTACTCTTGAGGATTTACACATATCCAACATCTCAGTGCTCAAGTTACCTAATCTCAAAGGTGGAATTCAAAAGCCACTCTATGCGCTTTCAGTCTTCTCCGACTTGCAATATTTTCTCTCTGCCAAGTTAAACAGAATATTTATCATTATTTTTTTTTTTTTTTTTGAGGGCAGTGTCACTGGCCATCACATGTGGGACTGAGCCGGGGCCACTAGCTTCCCAGAATATTTATCTATATTGATTTTTGCTTTTATTACTATCTCTTTTATTACTCTACCATTTTTTATATTAATGCACATGTTTTACCCTTCTAGTAAATTATAAGTTTCTTGAGAGAAGGATTCAAGTCTGAATCCTTTTATCCACTAAGACATAGGAAAGGGGGAACTAATATTTCTCACATATTTTCCTATCCCAGGCCTTTCTGTTTCTTGTGCCTCAAATATTCTTTCCCCAATATCTCCATGGCTCCTCTCCTTACTTGCTTTAAGTCTCTTCTTTCCTTTCTTATCTTCTTGTCTTACTTTATTTTTATTCATACCTCATATTATATATATATATATATATATATATATATATATATATATATATAATATATATATACACACACACACACATACACACACACACACACTTGGTATATATACACTGTTTTATTTTAAGTACCTTGAATTAGAATTATTTGTTGTTGAAAAAAAAGATATTTGTTGAATGACTGAACAAGTGTATTTAATACCTCAATCACTGAGTATTTAATGTTTGGATGATTATATTTATATGTAAGAAGTTTAGGAGAATATATGAGGTGACAAAGTTACCTCATGTTCCACAGCATATTACACACACTGTAGCACAGTAACCGATAATTATTATTACCATTAACTAGTTCATGATTATATATTGTCTTTGGGTTCCTTCCCTTTTGTCCTATTAGATGGTAAGTTCCCTGGGTGCAATGAATTTGCATAGTTAATCTTTGCACATCAGAAAGGAATTCAGGAGCTCCAGTGGTACATACAATTGGTTAGCGTGCAATACTTAAACAGAAAGAGATATTCAGTAAATATTTGCTGAATGTATGACCTTACACAACGTCTGGGTTGTAGTTTCTTCGCTTGTAAAACAAGAAAATTAAGATCTCCCAAGTCTTTCCAGGCTGTACCTTTTCACTAAACAACTTGTTAAAACTCCATTGTCTAAGCGTTTGAGGACAGAGTTTAGAGTATACAGACTCTGTTCCTTTTAGTGATAACATTCTTACTTAAAATCTTTGTAATCTCTTCAGTGTGAACAGATGTGTGCCTCTTGGATTTGATGTTTACCAAAGCCCTTAAATAGCCGCTTATTCTTTTCTCTATAAAAATACACATATATTTTTTCTCTATTTCCTCTTCATTGAACTCAGTTCTTCTTTCACTTTTCTGGATCCCACCCTAACACATTCTTATCATAAATCAACCAACGTTTGATAAGCCACTGAAATCTTGGTGTCATTTGATGTGCATTGTGCTGTACAGTGTTTCTGAGAAGTTATGTGACAATTGTAGCTCACTACAGCGTTTCCTTCAGTATCCTGAGTGTGGGAAGGAAAACAGTTGTTCACAGAGGTAGACAAGAATTCTGTCTTTGCTGGACACGCGTGTGTTCCTTTCTGCTACAATTCGGGTGAACTTTCTGCCAGTTCCAGCAGATTCTGTACTCTGTCTGGCTGATTAATGATCTATTCCCTTTTTTCTTCATCCATCCTATCTACGATTTCATCACATAAATAGTAGCTGGGTTTCTTTTTCCTGAATACTTGGAATACTACCTTTTATTTGTGTTGCTGCAGACATCAGTAGATTGGGAGCTGAGTCATAATTTATTTAACCAGTTTGAGGGCAGAAAAGCAGAAGCACGTTTTTGATGAGAAGGAAGTTTGCTTCTAGGAGAATATGAGATATCCTAAAACTAACTGCAAACATCGTCACTGCTTCAGAATGACACTAGGGTCAGAATAGCAACCCCAAATGCTTGTATGAGCCTGATTAAATGTGGAGAACTAGTGAAGAGGGCTGAGTGCGTGATATGGAATGCAAGGTCATGCGCCTAAAAGGGGCAGCCATGCTTGGCTTTGGGCAATTATTGCCCAGCTGACCCATATAGATCCTCTGTTGCTAACATTTCTTATTTTTCAAGACAAAGTTTAAATCCAAATTTTGATATGAATTCTTCTGATTTTCAAAGATTGACAATGAATTAAGTTGAAAACAACAACAATATTTAAGTGCTAAGCAAAATATGTTGATGGCCAAGGCTCTTAATTTACAATCTCTGGTCTGTCATCTCACAGTTTTGGTGTTTTTAAATCAAATTATCAAACAGGATGTTACCATTTTTCTTAAGTGGTCATGGAGACTACATCTCTCAGAATGATGCCATAATAGGGTGTTGTCTAAAGATCTTTCCATTTCGTTTAGCATCTAAAATGCAATAAAACTTACCTCAGTTGCCTAGTATGTGAAAGACAGTGTGGGAGATACAAAGATGTCTAAGGCATCATCTTTACCTTTCCTCAAGTAAGTAATTATGTAGTCAGGAGAAACAGACAGTATACCGTCCTTCCCATAAAGTACTATTCCTCCAAAAAAGTGACAAATGTAAATGCCAAGGAAAAATTTCTGGAAACTATAAAATTTTCTGGGAATTCAAAGGGGATGTTGAAAATAAATATAAGACTCTGTTGGTAATGGATTTTGGTGGAGCAGGAAATCAGATTGAGGAATGAATGGCGAATGAGGAGGTAAAAACAATGAATTCAATGAGTGTAGTTGGGAAAAAAAAAAATTAGGAAAGAAATAGAGCCATAGGTGAAGGGAGAAGTAAGGCAGAGGAAAACATGTTATTGAAAGAGACATTACCATATTTAAATGATGATGTAAAGTCTGTACAGATAGAGAGGATGAAGTTACAGGAGAGAACAGAGTAATAGGTAGGGAGATAGGGACCTCCAAAGGAGAAAGCATTGAGAAGGAGAGCACAGTGGTGGGGCCGCCCTTAAATTTCAAACAAACACGTAAATAAATCCATATCAGCTTTTCCCATGGCACCCTGAAATCCAACTTGGCATTTTTCTTGGCCCCTGTGCTCAGAAATTCCTTACCTTGTATTTCTTCAATTTTGGAGCCACTGCATTCTGACTGGAGTTTCTGCCCACCCCTTGCATTCATCATTCTCTGTCGCACATTCTACCTCCTTTTCCCACTATGGATCCATAAGCATGTCACATCTCTATACTTTTTAATGAAAAGCAGATGGATGCTGGAGTGAGATGGCTATAGATTCAGTACTGACTCCATTATTCATTTTTGTAGTTTCACGTTGGACAATAACCTAACCTCTCTGAGTCCTGCTTTCTGTTTTTTTTTAAATTAAATGAGAGAACATTGTAGGCTCTTAAATGTGATTACTTCTTTTCCTTTTCCTTATGAAGAGTTATGTCTCTCAATTGGTAATCACCTGTGTGATTTACAAAAGCATCTTTAAGCTTCTCATTCAGTCTCATCTTATTCTTATTTTGTCCTGACTTTGCTTTCTTTCTCACAGTATTGCTTATTCCTAAAAATCCCAAGCATTAATAGTCATCTATTGCCATCTTTTAAATCAAACTTTTTGGGGCAGGAGGAAAGAAAGGCTTGGGCAGATTCATTTGTAAACTTCAACCTATCCTCTTATAATATAGGAAAGAATCAGAAAATAGTGTAGGTTAGACAGTAACAGAAATGCTCAATCCTGGTTTCAATACCAGAGGACATTATTGATCATCTTAAACAATATCATTCAATTCCATTTCTTATTTTACAAAACAAATGTTGTGAGTCTTTAGTAAGGAGTAGTAAATTTAAAAAAAAAAATCAACTCTTCAAATAATAATTGTGAACCCAAGATAAATTTGTTTCTGTGCAAACATGTTGATTGCTGAGATATAGATTGAAACTTGGGAGCATCCAAAAGACCTGTGAGCATAAACAAACACCTCAGTGAGAACCATTTATTTGTCTTGTGGTCTATCTAGATCAAATCTTGTGTTTGATGAGAGCTCTGTCCTGTAGGAATTTTGTACATGACAATGAAATATGAGATGTTAACTGTTGTGTATAAATCCTGTCCTTAAAAATGATTTGACAGGCTACAAAATCAACCACTCCTCCTAATTTGAAAAACTCTGGTTCATTCATGGATATATCAGGTCATTATGTCAATACTCAACTCAGCCCATAATCCTTTTTGATCAATAAACCATGTTTCCATATAACTTTAAAAGGTGGTCTTCAACAGCAGGATATGTAATATTTCAACTCCTTGGCTGTGGAATGTGTCCTAGAGTGTTCATTATAGAGGTCTCTGCTGAAATTGAAGCAAAATACAAAGCCTAGGCTATTCCTCTGACCCTTTTGTTGGAATCCCTTGAAATGCATGGAGTGCTGATACTTTTAAGGGGAGCAACTGCTCTCACTCAAGATAAATACAGTTGAAGATGACTGGGAAAAATTAGATCCTGAGAAATCAGACAGGAAATGTAAGAGAAGGAGCTAGAATACACAACGCTACAGAGTTTTTTCAAGCTGTTTTTATTTAAAAGAAAATAACATGCAAATGCAACTATTTTTTAATATGTAGGTGTTGGGAAGCATTTCCTTTTTGGGGTGTGGGTAGTTGGCTTCTATTCATTCCCTCTAGAGCTGTGAACTCTCTCTAACTTGGAGACTAGTCTCATCTCACTACATCTAATTTTCAAACTTCATGAAAAACAAAGTGTCAGACATCAAAGTGATTTCAATTTGGCTAACAGTTTAAGAAACTAAACTACTGATTGCTTTGTAAAAAGTCTCTATCCTGAACAGAGCAATTGAACACTACAGGGCTACTCATTTTAGAATAGAAAGTTCAAACGATGGCTTTAAAAGTAGCTAGAAAGTCCTTAATTTGGCCAAAACTCAATGTCTGGTACCCTTCATATTGTCCTGCCCATGCTGCCCTGTGAGATTATTTCAGAAGACCACGCTCTATTTTCCATTTCAGTTCTGATTTGTACTTGCAAACGTATTCTCTCTTCTTCCTTGATTTTCTCCACACCTATTTACTCTTAGAGCTATTTTGGATTGAAACGATGGAAAAGCGATTTTCGCAAGACAAATAAGCTGCAAAAGGAGTGAGAAAATTTGAAAAGCTACTGAAAACAGGTATGTTTTTAAAAATGTGGTTTTAGGGAAAGAGGGCAGATGTGTACTTCGTGTATCAACTTAGGGTTTTCAGGTCTCTTAAGACCTGGCCTTAAATGCATTCTAAAAATTTCTGTGAATATCTGGGAGGGAATTTGTGCCATCTCATGGTGACCTCTGGTTTGGATTTGTCTTCTACTGAATTCTTTTTGGCTTTGCATCTTACAATTTTCATTTGTCTCTAACATGGTGTCTCCCAGAGACACATGCAGCCACTGTTCTTGATTTCTACAACAAATCTATTCACAAAGGGTTTTCTCATGCACAGAAATCTCTGCCAAAAGTTAGAGATTAAAATTTGGTAGCAAAAACATTTACATAAACTGTTAAACATTTTTGTTCTTAAAGATCCCATGGCTAATCTATGTTTCTTGATCATTTTTTCTCCCTTCTCACTACCCTTCATTCTCCTTTGGACTCTTCTGCTCCTTTCTCTTTAAAAAAGAAAATTCAATCCTCCCATTTTAGGTGTTTCCAGCCATCATTGCTTTTGCATATTTAGCTATTCAGCTAATGATTGGAAATTTCCAGTTAGTTTTTAGATAACATGTCATCTTTTTTCCAGGTACTTTTCAGAAAACAGGGTGGAAAGTGGGTTTGGGAGAGTGGAGATTTATACATCTTGTAGCCTAACGACTAATGATGTTGTGTTAGTAGTGATATAATCTCAGGGTTGGCCTCTCCATCATAGTCTTTCATCAACCTTCCCCATACTCTTTGGACTTCAGCCACACTGACTTTCTTGATACCCATCAAACTCACTGCAGTATGAAGAATAATGGCCCCCAAGAGATGCCAACGTGTTAATCACCAGAACCTGTGACTATGTTAGGTTACATGGCAAAGAGGAATGAAAGTTGCTGATTGAATTAAAGTTTCTAATTAGTTCATTTAAAAATACGTACTGAGAGTATCTTGAATTATCCAGGTGGGCTCAATGTAATCATAAGGATCTTAAATGTGGAAGAGGGAGGTAGAAGGGCAGGTCAGTGCGATGCAGCATGATTAGCATTTGATCTGCCATTTCTGACTGAAGACGCAGGAGGAGGCTATGAGCCAGAGAAAATGGGCAGCCTCTGGAAGCTGGAAAAGGCAAGGAAATGGGTTCTTCCCTAGAGCCTCCAGGAAGGTAAACAGTGCAGCTGACCTTGATGTTATCCCAGGGAGACCCATTGTAGACGTCTGACCTCAAGATCTGTAAGGTAATAACTCTGTGTTTCATGTTACTGCATTTGTGGTCATTTGTTATGGCAGCAAATAGAAAACTCATGTGTTCACCATGCTCCCTTCCAGCGTATGATCCTCCTGCTTGGAATGTCTTTCCTTCTGTTTCTGAATAGTTAACTACCACTCATTTTATCTCAATTGGTCACATACCTAGAAAAAAATATCCTGATTAGATCAATCTCTTAGTAAACATTCTTACTGAGTGCCACACACTTCTATTAATATATATATATATATATATATATATATATATATTTTCTATAAATATTTTTGAAGCACCTTTCACAGTTGCCATTTCACCCTTCATTTATTGGATCTTTTACTTAATATTTTTTCCCTCCATAATACAAGGTCAGTATCTGTTTTAACTCACTACTGTATCTCCAGAGCCTGGCACAGTAGTGGGCACACATGAAAGGTTTCATGTTTTGACATATTACTGGTTTTAGAGTTTTGAAGGCTAATCTTAAAGGTATTCCCTATTAGGGATATATTGCTTTCCTTGGCATATTAACATTTTTCTTCGTATACTACTAACTGAATTCCTACTAACTGAATGTCCTGTAAAGAACAGACATCTGTTCTTTACAGATGTCTCATTGCCTAATATATAGTCTCAGATCCTTAGATTTAAGTCCACTTCATCTGGCATTCTAGTCTTTTAGTCTATTCTCCCATTTCTCATTCCCAAGTGCCTATCGTTTCAGTTTCATTAATCTATTTTTTTCTTGAAATAATATCTTGTCTTATCTTTAAATTACAGTATTTCATCTTCCTAGGAGTTTTCCCTCTTCCTCATTGTGTCTAGGTATAGAAATTCACATCTTTATTAACTATATTAATTATAACATTTGTTTACTCATTTGTAATATCAGAGTTATTATTTTAAAAATATTATCTGGAAAATGTATATTTTGTTTTATTTGTCAAAGATAAAACTATAGAATTTGCTTGTTCTATCAATTGTCCAAACTCTGTTTCCTCATTTCTGCTTTGTACTTCTTTTTTACTTTTCTCGGAGTTATTTTAGTAATTTTTATGATAAATTCTTTTATTTTGTTATAATTCCAAACATATAACTGGCAAGGATTGTACAAAGATCTAATGTGTATCATCTATCCCAGATTCTCCAGTTGTTTCAATTTGCCTCACATGCTTTATTATCATCGTGTGTGTGTGTGCGTGCATGTGTGTGTGCGTGTACATATACATAATTTTTGTCTAAACTGTTTAGTAGCGAGTTGGAGAAATTATGCCCCTTTGCCCCTAAATGTTCATTCATTTTCTTACAGTTATCAAAAGCAAGGTATTTAATATTGATACAATGTTCTTATGTAATCCATTGCCTTGATTTGATTTTGTCATTGTTATAATGCTGTCCTTTATAGCTAGTTTTTTATCCTGATGCAGGATCCAAAGGAGGATCATACATTGCTTTAGTGTCATGGATTTTATTCTACTAAAAGACTGAGGCACAGTTTCTCAGTTTTACCTTTCCTTTTTTGACAAGTTATTTTGTACAATGTCCATCAATTTGGGATTGTCTGATGTTTTTTCATTGTTAGATTCAGGTTATGCACTTTTGGCAAGAATACCAAAGAAGTAATGTTCAGTCCTTCATAATGTATCATCAGGAGGCAGGTGATGTTGATTTATTGCAATATTGGTGATGCCAACTTTAATCACTGGGGTAAGGTAGTGTCTGATAGATTTCTCTACCGCAATTTAGAAAGGGCTGGCCGAGTGGCGCGGTGGTTAAGCGCTGGCTTGGGAAGCCAGCGGCCCCGGTTCGGTCCCACATATAAGGGCCAATGACACTGCCCTCAAAAAAAAAAAAAAAAAAAAAAAAGAACCCATACAGCAATTTAGAGGCCATACTTTCGGATTCTGTAAATGTCTATTCCTCAATGTACATTCAACCACTGTTTCTAATATGCATTCATGCTTTTCAAGCTCCATGACTCTTTATGCATTTATTAATTGACTTTCCACTATAAAGAAGAATTTTTCCTTAACTATCTATCTATCTAGCATCTAGATTGGTCTCAGTAATTTTTATTTGGACAACTACACAACCATTATTATTATATTTTTCCTGATGAATTGATTATTTATCAGTTTGAAATGGCTCTCCTTATTCCTGGTAATATTTCTTGTCTTAAAGCCTATTTTGTCTGATATAATTATAGCTACTCTAGCTCTCCTACTTTGCTGTTTTGATAGCATATCTTTTGTCATTCTTTAATTTTCAATTTCTCCATTTTTTTACATTTAAAATGCTCCTTATATGCAACAAAGGTTTAAGTCCTATTTTTAATCCACTGACAATATCTTTTCATTATAATGTTTATTTTTTAATTTTTTTTAAATTTTTCAATTACAGTTGACATACAATATTGTATTAGTTCCAGGTGTGTACCACATAGTGATTAGACATTTATATGACTTACGAAGTGATCACCCTGTAAGTCTAGTATCCATCTGATACCAAACATAATTATTACAATATTATTGACTATATTCCCTATGCTGTGCTTTACATACCCATAACTGGTTTTTGTTGTTTTTTTCTAAAGATTTTATTGGGGAATTGGGGGAGGGGAACAGTGATGGGGAATCAGGGAAGGAAAACAGACAAGTTGCTGTCCTTTTGTTCTTCAGTCTATTTGTGGAGGGCATCGCTTTACTGGACCATGTTGGTAGGATCATTGCACTCTTCCAGGGTGAGGCAGATCCATCATTGGCCTCTGGAATGCTGCTCACGGCAGCTCACAGCAGCTCATGCTGGCTGCTGGCTGCTCACATTGGCTGCCGGCCACTCATGGTAGCTCACCCCAGCCCAGGCCATCACAGGCAACTCACAGCAGCCCAGTTCCAGGTCGAGCTGTTGTTCACCATCTTAACTGTAGAAGGCATGGCATCACTGGCCCTCGTGTGGGATCCGAACTGGGATCCTGCTGCTCAGAGCTGGCGCCCCAAGCCAATGACTCTTAACGTGCCACTTGGCTGGCCCTCTCATGACTGTTTTTATATCTGGCAATTTGTACATCTTAATCCCTTCCCCTTTTTCACCCATCCCCCCAAACTCCTTCCCATCTGGCAATCATCAAAACATTCTCTATGAGTTTGTTTCTGGTTTGTTTGTTTATTTTTAGATTTACATATATGCCTGGTTGGACAATTAAGTTGTATGATTTCCTCATATATTTTCAATGTTAACCTCTCAGGTATATCTTTAGTGAACATCTCCCATTCAGTAGGTTGTTTTTTCATTTTATTGATAGTTTCCTTCACTGGACAAAATCTTGTTATTTTGATGCATGGTTTATTTTTCTTTTGCTTCCCTTGCTTGAAAAGACATATCCAAAAAATATCATTAAGAGCAATGTCAAAGAGTTTACTGCCTATGTTTCCTTCTAGCAGTTTTATGGTTTGGGGTCTTACAGTTAAGTCTTTAATCCATTTTGAGTTTATTCTTGTACATGGTGTAAGAAAATGATCTAGTTTAATTCTTTCGCATGTGTCTGTCCAGTTTTCCCAGCACCACTTATTGAAGTCTTTACTCCATTTTTTTATTCTTACCCCTTATGTTTTAAATTGACCATATAGGTGTGGTTTATTTCTGGGTTCTCAACTCTGTTGCACTGATCTATGTGTCTGTTTCTTATGCCAGTGCCTTGCCCTTTTGATTAGTATAGGCTGGTAGTATAGTTTGATATCGGGTGACATGATACCCCTAACTATGTTCTTGTTTCTCAAGATTGCTTTGGCTGTTTAGGGTATTTTTGTGATTCCATATAAATTTTAGGATAATTTGTTCTAGTTCTGTGAAAAATGTCATTAATATTTTCATAGGGACTGCATTGAATCTGTTGATTGTTTCGGGTAATATGGACATTTTAATGTGATTAGTTCTTCCTATCCATAAGCATGGTCTATCCTTCCATTTATTTGTGTCTTCTTAAAATGATTTCTTCAATGTTGTGTAGTTTTCCAAGAACAGGTCTTTTACCACCTTAGTTAAACTTATTTCTTGATTTTTTTTGTTTGTTTGTTTTTTTGATGCAATTGCAAATGAGATTGTTTTCTTACTGTCTCTTTCGGATAGTTCCTTATTGGTATATAAAATGCAACCAATTTCTGAATGTTAATTTTGTATCCTGCCACTTTCTAATAGTGCTAGTAGTTGTTTGGTGGAATCTTTAGCATTCTCTCTATATAGTTCATGTCCTCTACAAATAATGAGTTTGATTTCTTCCTCTCCAATTTGGATATATTTTATTTATTTTTATCCGTTTGATTGCTATGACTAGGTAGACTATTTATTTCAATTTTATTTTATTTCATTTTTATGTATTTGTATTAATGTCTACTAGTTTTCTATATATTTCCCAATGTGCCAGCTTTTCTTTTATTCTACCTCTTTTCTTGCCCTTTTTGGAATAATTGCTGGTTGTAGTTTGTGGCATTATGTTTTAATATATCTATTATTTTCTAATATATTTCTTTGCATTACTCATTTATTTATCTAGGCTGTTGTAAGGATCATAATATGCATTTCTAACTTATCACATATACTTAGAATTGATATTACATTATTTCACATAAAGTGAACCTTATAATAGTGTAATTAATTTTACTCCCATTATTTGTATGAGTTTTTCTTATACATTACATCTATATGCATTATGTACCCCACATTTTGGTATTAGAGTTTTTCCTATAAATAGTCATATACCTTTATTAAAAAGTTATAGTCTTTTAGACTTACCCACATATTTACCATTTCCACGGATTTTATTCCCTCATGTAGAGACAAGTTTCCATCTGATGTCATTTCCCTTCAGTAAAAAACTTCCTTTTTGCCTTTCTTATAAGTAAGCTCTGCTTGCAATGAATTCTTTTACTTTTGTATTACATGCAATAGTCTTTATTCTCCACCCATTTTTAAAGAATATTTTCTCTGAGTGTAGAATTCTGGGTTAGCAGATTTTTGTTTTCCCCCTAGGTACTTTGAAGGTGTCATTTAATTGTCTTCTGGCCTCCATTATGGCTCTTGAGATGTAAACCATCATTCATATATTGGTTCCTGTTATGTAGCATGCCTTTTTTTTCTGACTTTCTCAAAATTTTTTATCTTTTGCTTTCAGCAGTTTGATTCTGATATGCTGAGATGTGTGTGTGTGCATGCATGTGTGTATGTGTGTGTGTTTAAATTATCTTGCTTAGAGTTCATTGAGCTTCTTTGATCTCTAAGTCAGTGTTTGTAAATATGCCTTTAAAAGTTTCCCCACTCTCCCCCTTCCTCCTCTCATTCTGGAACTCTAATTGTGTGTATATTAGAGTTTTTATATTGCCTCACAGTCAAGAGGCTCTGTACATCATTTTGTTGTTGTTAGTCCTTTACTCACTTTTTTTGAGACTAGCTAATTTTTATTGTTCTATCTTTAAGTTCATCTACTCTTTCTTCTACCATGTCTACTTTGATATTAAGTCTTACCAGTGAATTTTTCATTTCAGAAATTATATTTTCCAGTTCTAGAACTTGCATTGTGGTCATTATATCTAAAATTTCATTGATAATATTTCTCATAAGTTCATTTATTGTGGTCCTATTTGTCTTGAATATATTTGTAATAGCTCCTGTAATGTTCTTTCTGCTTTTTCCAAAAATATCAATTATCTCAAAGTTTATTTTGACTGCATTTTCTTCTCTCCTGTGAGTCACACTTTCATTTCTTTATCTGTCTAGTAATTTTTATTGCATAGTTTTTGTACTACTTTGCTAGGACTGCCATAACAAAATACCACAGACTGGTTGGCTTAAACAATATAAACTATTTTCTTGCAATTCTGGAGGCTAGAATTCCAAGATCAAGATTTCAACAAGTTTGGTTTCTTCTGAAGTCTCTTTCCTTTGCTTGCAGATGGCCACCTTCTTGCTGGGTCCTCAGATGGTCTTCCCTCCATCTGTGTTGCCTGTGTCCTAAACTCCTCTTCTTATGAGGACATCAGTCATACTGGATTAGGGCCCACTCTAATGAACGCTTTGAAGTTAATTGGCTCTTTAAAGTCCTTATCTTCAAATACTTCGATTCTGAGGTACATATAAATTCGGGGGTAGGAAGTGGAGACATAACACATTCAGCCCATAGCAATGGATATCATAAAAAATACATTTAGAATTCTTCATTCTGTTATTTTCTTCTGAAAAAATGTTGATATTTTTGTTTGTTTTATTTTATTTTTTAATTTTTTTTAAAATTTTTATTTATTTATTCTGTTTTAAAAATCAGTAATCTTGGCTGGAAACAAATCCAAACTCCCTCTCCTGAAGTGAGCAGCAGCTGAAATCTTCTCTCAGTTTTTTGTTGTTGTTTAGTCTTCCAGCTGTTGCTTGTTGCTGAGCTCCTTGAAGTCTCCATTACACAGGCATAAATAAGGGTTCAGCCACAGAATTGACAGGTGCTTTTATGCTCAGAGTCTGGGGTTCCCTCTTCTAGAGTCTTTTTTTTTTTTTCCCCTCTTCAATAGTCTTATTTCTGGAATTATAGTCCTTTGTTCCAGCTACTCTGACATCCCTGAACCCTGCACTTGGACCCTTCAAGCCAGAAAAACTAAGACTTAATGCTCTAGTTCATGACATCCCTGCGCTGTATAGACTGGACAGTCCCCTCAGGTGAAAAGTCATATAAACACAAGTCTCACCCAGTACAATTCCCTTTTGTCATGCTTCAACTTTCCTCTAGTTTCTGTCTGATTTTGTTTGTATATAATACCTCCCGTTGTGTAATTTTTTAAATGTATTATCCAAACATATAATTTTTTTTCCCTGTGGGAAGGTTAGTCTTACATAAGTTGCTAGGCTATTACCAAAACAAACAAACAAACAAACAAAAAACCCACCTTTTAAAAAATTTATTGTGGTGACAATTGTGAGTATAGTTACATAGATTTCAGGTGTAGCATTCTGTAATTTTAAAATAAAATTTGAATTTCTTGAGTTGTTTGCATAGGTTTTTGGCTACAGAGACAAGACACAAGATAAACTGATCTGATTTTAAATCCTATGATATTACTCCACATACCATGTTGGACATACTGTGTTGAAGTGACTTGTGCTTGGTGGCTTCAAATACAAAAGAATACAGGCCGGCAGAGTGGCTCACTCAAGAGTACGAGCTGAGCTCTGAGCAACGGTGGTTCGATGCCAGCCCGAGCTGAGTTGCCGTTGAGCTGCCAACAGATGGCTCAGCAAAAAAAAAAAAAAAAAAAAAAAAGAAAAGAATACATAACAACTATGACAGAAAAACAAGGAGTAATACAGAGAAAATGAGTTAAGATAAAAGATGAGATCAAGGCAAACAAGCAAATGAAGGAGGCTCAGATAAAATTAGGAATGCAAGGAAACCCAAATGCAGTGGCAAAGCCAACATTTATGCTTTATAGCAGTAAAGATAAAAATTGGGAATATGAGAAAAGGAATCAGTAATTGCTATGGCCTGAATGTGTCCCCTCGAAATTCACAGATTGAATCCTAACCCTGGAAGTCATACCATTAGCAGGTGAGAGCTTTGAGAAGTGATTAGTCATGACATCAGGGTCCTCAGGAATGGGATTACTGCCTTTATAAAAGAAGCTCCTGAGAGATCCCTAGCAACCTGGAAAAGGGCCTTCCCCAACCACGCTGGCCTCCTAATCTTAGACTTCTAACCTTCAGAACTGTGAGCAATACATTTTTGTTGTTAATAAAGGCACTGAGTCTGTGGTATTTTATTATACAAGTCTGAATAGAATAAGATAGTAATATAATGCAGAGCATCAGTTTGAAACATTTCCAAATGGTCAACTATGTTGAAAATAGGGAGAGGAGGGCTGGCCGAGTGGCGCGGTGGTTAAGTGCTGGCTTGGGAAGCCAGCGGCCCGGGTTCGGTCCCACATGTGAGGGACAGTGACACTGCCCTCAAAAAAAAAAAAAAAAAATAGGGAGAGGAGAGTAGGGGAAATTTGTTTGTTTGTTTGTTTGTTTGCATTTTGTTTGTTACCAAAGAAGAGAGGTAAGTGATGGAATAGAAGCCATAATCAAAATACAAGAGAAAGAAATTCCATAGAACTTGAGTCTACAAATCAAAAATTGCTTTCCATCAGCTACATGTGCAGAACTGTTAGAGCCTCTCTGCTGACAGTAATAAACCATGGAAGGAGGGTCCCTGTGATGACATGTCTTTGTTCTCATGGAGGTGGACATGCAATAATTACTAAGTTATTAATATATGTAATTTTAGATATTGGTAATTGTCATGAAGAAACATATGCTTTGAAAATTATTATTCAGAGTATTACTTCCCAATTTTTACATGTAATAATATACTAGAAAAGGAAATATTTGTATGACATATTGGGGTAAAATTGAGGGAGTATGGGAATAATTATATATTTGGTGAAAAAATTACATTTTTCTATATGTTATATAATTTTAATAAGTAAAATAGAACACCAACATTGTAAAATAAAATAAAATAAATGCTAATTTGGCATAATATTTTAAACTTAAAGTAGTTCCAACGTTTTTTAATGAGCACTTGAACTTACTTCTATGAACGTCAGTTTTTATTCTCTGGTTAAATGTACACACCATTCCTGGCTGCAACTTTTTTTTTAGATTTTTTTTTTATTGGGGAATTGGGGAGGGGAACAGCTTTGGGGAATCGGGGAAGGGGAACAGAGAAGTTGCTGTCTTTTTGTTCTTCAGTCTAGTTGTGGAGGACTTTGCTTCACTGGCCCATGTTGGTATCGTCATTGTGCTCTTCCCGGATGAGGCAGATCCGTTGCCAGCCTCTGGATGTCACTCATTGTGGCTATTGGCCGCTCACGCTGGTTGCCGGCCACTCACTGTAGCCGATGGCAGCCCACTGCAGCAGGGGCTGCAGCCTACACCGTCGCCGGGGCTCGCACAGCCCAGCTCCAAGTGGAGCCGTTGTTAGCTGCAGAGGGCAGTGTCACTGGCCCTCATATGTGGGATCCAAACCGGGGCCGCTGGCATCCCAAAACCAGCTCTTAATGAATGCGCCACTCGGCTGGCCCTGGCTGTAACTTTTTAAAGATAATTTCATCGAGTTACTTATCATTACCATTGAGTAAACTTTGTTTACCCAAATAGATAACAACAAATTTAATTTTTTAAATAGCCACCCCAAATTTTGAACAACAGTTAAAATTATATTTAAAGAAACTAACAGTTCTTCCTTTTACTCCCTTGACAAATGCATTCTTGAAATGGATTGTGATAAAGCAAATGGGTTTATATGTAATTAAAGTCTTTATGTCAATACTTAAAATAATAGCAAAGCTCTACTATGCAGTTTGTGTAGACATCACTGGAACAGTCATTCTGTCCTGGCTGCTGGCTTGAAAGATGCATCCACCACAAATGAGTGGGCGTATTCACAGTATATGCTAGAGATTTAGGGCAGCTGCCTGGGTGCATGCCTGCTCATCTTCCTTAACTTTCAGCCATAATCTCTGCTGCCCAACTTGCTCCTTGGACCACTACGTGAACTCCATAGCAGCCTCATGGTCTTTTGTCTGTGCTAGGCAGCAGCAGATCACTCTTCAGGGGACTGCTGAGTCAGATGCCTGAGTGGTAGAATATTCCTTTGACCCTGCTCTGTGTATTGTGGTACAGAGAAGAGATGTCTCTATTGCATTTGTTGATGTCAGGGATGGTGGGCCATGCTATCAGACTGCACTCTGTTCTGTCTGTTCCCTGAACAGCCCCAGAAACAGCTGCTTAAGGTTGGAGTGGCCAGCCTGAAGTTTCCAGCAACCCCAAGCTCCATGAATTACTGAAGGCTTAAGAGATTATTTGTTGGGAAACTGTTTAAAGTACAGAAGTCAATAGATGGTTATGATTTCCTCAGTATGCCATTTGGCTGAATTGGGGTTCTGTTAGCCATTCTTTGATTGTCTAAAAGCTTTGTTTTTGGTATTTTGATGCTGGGGACAAAAAACGGGTAGTATGTATAATAAGCTCTAGTGACCAAAAGTAACCTCACAAGGTGATCTGATCATAAATTCCTAACTGAGAAAGTCATGATGGGTCATCACATCCCAGGCCTATATCTTCTTTAGTAAAAGATTTTAAAGCAGGCTCTATCCATTGTTCTTATGCATCTTATACACCCTTGAAATACCAGAAGTAATCCCCTTTTCCAGACCCCTTGAAGGTGTCACCATCCTCTAGGAAGCACATAATCTTAACCATCCTGTACCTTGCTTTCTCTCACCTTCATGTAATCTTCCTTAATTCCAAATGTATGAAACTACAAAACCATCATTCTCCAGGGCATTTGAGATCTTGCTTCATGACATGTCATCAGTTGGACTCAGATAAACTCTTGTAAAAATTCTCTATAAGTTTGGACATTTCTAACGCTAACAAATGCTGTTTTGGAGCCTGTAAATGTCCCTGATTGCTTTAGTTTTGTTATTGATTATAATTTTTACCAGTTTATGAAAAGATTCCCTTTTTCATTGTAACTATAATTTTATTTCATCTGGATAAAATACCATAACCCTGGTTTCTTTTATGTTTAATATTTGCATAATATTCTTTATTCTTTTGTATTTGATATTTCTTTGTCATTTTGATTTTTATATTTGGAATCTAGTCTCCTGGATAGTTTAATGTTTATCTTGGGTATATGCTCTTTAGAAAGGAATTTTTTCATGTTTACTTTTATTATTGTCTTAACTCATTTACTTGTTTTTTTCTTCTGTTATTTTGTCTTACGCTTCTCTTGTTGACCTTTCTTGGTATTTATTGTGTTTTATTAAAACTTTAATTTGTGTTTATTCCTATGAGTCACATATATTTTTCTGGAACATCTATAATTTTATTATTCTTTCTCTGGGCCTTCATGCAGATCATCAATCATCTTCACTCTCAATATTTTAAACTCTTTTATTTTTATTTGAAACTGGGAGATTTTAAGTTGTTATTGCACAAGACTAATTTATTTTGTGAGTTGTCCATTCTATTTATTAATGCCTCCAATTCCGATATTAAATTTGGTTCTGCATTTAGAAGATTTTTGCGTTTTTTATTTTAGAGTGCTTTTTTTTTTTATCTCTGTTTTATTTTAACAAATTTTCTCTGTTATTTCCTATTCCTCTTCCATAGTTGCCATGTAGTCTTGCTTCTTTTAATGACATTAAGAAAATATCACCTGTAATTTTTCTTTCTTAAAGTTATTTTTCAAATACAAGATTTTTCTCTGAGTCTCTGGAACTATATTTATATTCTCTTATAAGTCAGTATCATTTTTCTAAAGATCTGTTTACATATTCTTGAATCTGAAGAGATGTTGTCAAATCTAGTATTTGCTCACAATGTGAAAGTGGATATATTTAGTTCTATTTAGTGCCCATCTGGAAGTTGACTGTTTACCAATTTTATCTAACCTGCAAGGCAGATCTTTAAAAATATTCGAAAACAGTAGAAAGACATTCATCAGGAATGGTTTTTCAGTAGAAATGTTTGAAGTTAAGGAAATGAATTAGGTAATCTCTCAAGAACTCATCCATCTCTAAAATTCCTTAGAACTTCCTTCTTGGTATTATTATTATTATTTTTTTTTTTGAGGGCAGTGTCACTGGCCCTCACATGTGGGACCCGAACCGGGGCCACTGGCTTCCCAAGACCAGCACTTAACCACTGCACCTCTCGGCCGGCCCTCCTTCTTGGTATTATTTATTAATGGCTTTGTCCACCTCTCCTAACACCAACCTGGTGAGTTCCAAGAACATAGAACAGCATGTGCTTTTGACTAGCAGCTCTTTAGAAAGTAGTGTTTGTTTGAACTGAATGACATCATTTCCTATAGAATTCAAAGAGTCAACATTTAAAAAATTACTCTCTAACACTTTCAAAATGAGCATGAATTCTTTTGCACCATTCTTTGCTTTAGGATTAATGATACTAAGACAGCTGCAATACCAACAGAAATTTAAATGCTAACAAACCACAAAATTAAAGACCAGGTTTTCTAGTCTTCAAAACTCAGGAGAAAATCATGAACAAGTCAAAACTTGTCATGTGATTCAGTAATTGGAATGTGTGAGGTGAGTTTCAGGTAAGCATCCCAATGAAGCAAGTTAAGTTGTCAGTTCCCATCAGCACACTTAGTTTAAAGAGAGCTCAATGGGATTGACAACATTTATCGTAATGTCATTTGCTTTCGTTGGCCTTCATGCTTACACAGATCAGAAACCTGGCAAAATGGGCTGCATTTCATAGGTCTTACAATTTCCTTGGTTGGGGACTTTTCCCCCTAGTTAATTTGTTTTCTATCCATTGTACAAGGCTCTAAACTTGGGTATGCAAACTCTACACTCTCTCAGGCTGAGAGAAGCATGAATGGATGTGGTTTGGGAAAAGAATAGGATGAGAATTTCAGAACAGCAAAATGGCTGTCTGAAACCACCTCAGAGAGGAGAGAAACAAGTGGCTCAATGACAACATCTCAGGTGTGGGAAGTAACCTGCCTTGCCTTTGATTCTGTGGTGTGAAGAAAAGAACAAAAGGATTCTTTGCTTATCGTTCAGCTGCTCAGATTCTTTCACCCCTTTCCTTCCTGCCTCCCTCTCATGTTCTGTGAGTACAGTCCCTTGGAAAATGAGTCTTGCTGTCCCAGCACTTAATGTCATGCCATTTGCTCAACAACCATCAGGATCACAAAAATATCTCATCAGCAATTTAGATATTAATCATAAGTTTTTGAACTTTAAATAGATGTTTCAACTGGGTAGCAAATCTTAATTTAGATAAATAAAAATGCAGACAAGGGATTTCAGTTGTAGCTCAAATACTCACAATTTCTGTGATCTATAAGAAGGAATGAGTTATTTGGGGGCTGATTTGCATTTTGGTACTTCTTGGTAAACACAGGTTGTGAAGAATATGTAAGGTGATATCTCATTATGTGTCTACTGTGAATTTCAGGAAAGTGTGATGCCTGATGCTTGATCAGAGTCTGTTACCTATTTTTCTCCACAGCTCTATTTCACACCCATGGATGAATCAGAGGCAGACTCTCAAATAAAATACAATAAAATAAAATAAAATAAAATAAAATAAAATAAAAATCAAACAAAAAAGTGGTAGCCCCCAAATTTGAATTTGATGCTATGTAGTACTCTTATTAAAGGATCCATAGAGGATTTTCTGAATCCTAAAATGTCATTAGCTAAGAATGAAGATAAAAAGTTTTTCCAGATCATAGAAGACAAACTGGAAGCATTTTTTCGCTGATGTTAGGTTATGTAAGAAGCAAGATCATAATCAGAATATTTCTTTGGTGAACCTAGAAGTCAATTTTAAAAGTATTACAGATGATCTCCTAAAGAGTGCTTCCCCCGAGAGGACTAAACTTGCTCATGGAAGAAGTCACTTATACTCCGATGGCCAAGAATATTCTCATTTGGGTAGTTCTGAATACACTCTTCACAATCTTCTGACGTAGCCCCTTTTTCTATGTTCCATGCAGGTTATCTGCTAGTGATGACTTGTATTTTCTCTATAAAATGCATGTGACACAGTGTTGAGGCTAAACGCTAGAGCAGGGTTTCCTAACCTTTGCACTATCAACGTTTTTTGGGCTGGATTAATCTTTCTTGAGGGGACTGTCCTGACCATTGCAGGATGTTTAGCAAAATCCCTGGCCTCCACCCATTAGATGTCAGTAGCACTTCCTCCCCATATCCCTCAGTCATGACAAGAAAATATCTCCAGACAGTGCCAAAGCCAAAACTGCTCTAGAGTTTTCATTTGATTACAAGAAACCCTTTAGTTTAGTCACTCATTTACAAATTACTGTATTGCATTTTAGGATGAACAAATTCCCCTACTGACCTACCATAGTCCTTGAATGGCAGAATTTATTTTTTAAAAAATCAACTCATTGTTTCAAGATTCTAGCTTCTTAATGGCAGAAAGAGTCTATTGTATAAGTGTTTGCTGCAATATTTTGAGAAATATAAGAATATAACACATCCTATTTATTCTTAAAATCTAGATCTTTTTATGCATGACAGAACCCTTTTGTTGGCTATAAAGTACATTTTTCTCTTATATTTCCATATACTTCAACTTTGATTATCCTCCTTTCCCTGATATCAGCCTTCTTCAATTACCTCCTGGATAAACATTGACAATTGCTACAGACCTTCTCGTTTACCTGATATTTAATTTTACCAATCTATTGTTGCAGCCTACTCTGAAACAGGTACCATCTAATAATCTCAAAACCTCTTCTTTACATTATTCATTATTTGAAGAAAAATCTCATCTCTTTCTGAGAAAAAGAGTTCTTCTTTCTTTGCTTCAAAGTTCCTTTTTTCAAAACCCTGTAATGTCACCTCACCCATTAGATTACTACTTACATGTCTCCCTTTCTCACTAGACAGTGAACCAATTGAAGACATTTTTACTTCTGCTTATTTACTTCTGCCTCTCCAGGCATCTACCACAAAGCAAACTGGGAGTAAGTATTGCTTAATGAGTTGTGTTAAGTGGATAGAGTTGCAGTTGAAGAGTTTGAGAAGTCTGTACCATAATACTAGCAGTGTAACACCAGCAGCTGCCATAGAGGTTGACTGTTTCAGTCATTAGACATTCAATCATGCTTTTCATCTCTTCTGCCTCACCATTAAGCCCAACTCTCTCACTTTTCCCACCTCTCATGCTCAGAAGAAATAGAACTGTGGAACCTCTGGGTTTTGATTATGGGTACCATAGAAGGTGACTCTAGGCTGAGATGGGAATGGTAATTTAGAAGAAAGAATTGGGCCAGCCGAGTGGCGCATTGGTTAAGAGCTGGTTTGGGGATGCCAGCGGCCCTGGTTCAGATCCCACATGTGAGGGCCAGTGACACTGCCCTCTACAGCTAACAACAGCTCCACCTGGAGCTGGGCTGCGTGAGCCCTGGCGACGGTGTAGGCTGCAGCCCCTGCTGCAGTGGGCTTCCATCGGCTACAGTGAGTGGCCGGCAGCCAGCATGAGCTGCCAATAGCCGTGGTGAGCGACCATCCAGAGGCTGGTGACCAATCTGCCTCATCCAGGAAGAGCACAATGACGATACCAACATGGGCCAGTGAAGCAACATCCTCCACAACTAGACTGAAGAACAAAAAGACAGCTACTTGTCTGTTCCCCTCCCCCAATTCCCCAATTAAAAAAAAAATCTTTAAAAGAAAAAAAAGAAGAAAGAATTGATTAGGTAAAAGTATGTCACTCTCAATTTTAGAATAAGGAATAGATTGTACATTGAAATATTGAGCCCTTTCACCAAAAGGAATCAAATCATTAACTTTTAGGAAAGAAAAGGGGCATTTTGTCTGTGGGAAAATTACCTTTGAAAAATATAAAGTCTAAGGTCTTAAAACAGTGAAAGATTCTAGGTTAATATTGGAAGGGGGAAAAAGGCAGGAATTAAGCATGTTCCCTCTTTGTCTCAAATTTGACCTTTTAAAAGACCTCCTCACAGGTGCGGTTCATAAAAGATAGTTTAAGATTAAGGGATAGCTAATTAAGGATGTAAGCCTACATTGTCCTGAAAAAAAGGCTTAGTCTCTAAAATAAATTTGTAATTAAAGACCAACGACATCTAGAATCATAATTCTAGAGTGAGGAAGAACTCAATCTTCTCCTTTGTGTGTGACCTTAGGATGAATGATCATTGAAGTGTGTTTTTTCTAGAGATCCTATACAATTTTGAGTCAATGGAGGGTTATTTGATTTACAAAACAAAAACAAAATAGAAAATGCCTTTTCATAAAATTATTCAGAAACTCAGCTACTGTATGCAGTGATAGATGAATTCGAATTAGGTATCTAAAGAGACAAAATGATGTGGGAAGAGGCTGAGAATGATGTTGGGTAGCACAGAGAAATTTATGGGGGATGATCACTTGGTAGGTCTATGTAAGAGCTGAGGGAGGTGCTCTTTAGTTTCCCCTATATCCACAGTGCTATGCTGAACTGTGTAGCCACCTACATGTGTTCTCTCATGACACCAGTGCCCTTTGCTCAGCAGATGTTTTGGCATCATCTTTTCAGTAGTAGAGATGGATTTGGGCTGATGCATCATAATACCCTCTTGCTTGGTCCCCTTTGTGGCCTTTGAAATAGGATTTCTCAACAGCTTGGGCATAGTTTGTGGTCATGGAACAGTATTAACCTAACAATGGCTCAAAATCTTATTTTTGGCCTCCCAGGTATGGGGATCTATCCAGGTGAGGCAAAGGCCACATAACCAACGTTCTTCATGCATGGGCCCAGCTCTTAGGGCAAAAGTCCTCAAACATCAGGGCTCAGCACTGCCCTTGGGAAGGGTGTTAAAATGCAGATATTTAGGTCCTACTCCCAGAGAGTATGGTTTAAAAAGTTGTACATTGGTCATAGAACTTTGCATTTCTAACCAGTAGTATCAGTATCAGGGGATTCTGAAGCCAGTGGTCATTTTTGAGACACATAGTTCTAGTTCAGTTGATTTCTGCCTCTCCTCCTTGGCTCAGATCCTTTGAGTTAGGCCCATAAAAAATGTTTTTTCATCTGCTCCTATTTTGATGAAGCTAGTTTTAGAATCATAATTTACTTCTAGAATGCTCTTACTGTTATTCAAAATAGTATCATTTGGCAAAGTGGAAATGATTTTGAGAAGAGGGAACATAAAAAGCTTTTGAAAAGAAAACCAGATCATAAGATGGCCTATTAAGCAGCAAGAATAGACTCAACTTTGAAGCCATGGAGAATTTTAGCAAATGGTCTCAATGAGGAAATGACTAATGGAGATTTTGGGAGCCAGGGGAAAGCATACTCCTGTCAGTAGTTCTACCAAGAATGTTTGTTCGGCTGGAAGACCTTGTGACACAGGGAGAGCCAGGTGACTGGGAGATTAGTGTTCTCATCACAGACTTTTATTCACTTATGTAGAAACCATTCCAGCAGAATTTGCGTTTCCAAGACTGAAGAACATCCAGGGGAAAAGTTGCCTGAATTTATAGGAAATCTTAAAACCTTGGCTTCAGCATGAGTATTTGGAGCTTAGGTTAGACCAGATGAGAGATTAATTCTGAGGTCCCCATTATTAGAAAAACCCAGGGTGGTTAATTATTCAGTATGGGTCAGAGGAGGGAATGGCTTAGGCAAGCTCATGAAATCTGGTGAATAATTTGAAGAGAACAACATATAGGTACAGAGGTATTTGGCCCTCCATCAGAATGATTATTCCAGTAAAACAGGAAACAAACAAACAAATAAAAAGGGCATAAATTGAATTGGCAAATGTATGCCAAGAAGCGTAATGACTAACAGCAAAAGCAGTTGAAAATACTCGGGTATCTGTTTTCACTAAAGTTGAGTTCAGACGATCACCATAGGGAGTGAAGAATAATAAATAATAATAAAATTAAGAAAAAAAAGTACTGAGACGGGCAGTCTGAGCCAGCCCTTTTTTTCAGTGCCCTCCAGCCTACCCTTTTGCAGTGGGGTCCAGACCTCTTGTGTCTCTAGACTCCCCTCTGGTGGTCCCAGCTAGTACTGCTGTCTCTTCCAGACATACAGTCTGCAGAATTTCAATTGGAAAACACTGTTCTGCCTCCGGTTGCCCTCTTGTCTCACTGTCTTCTATTAAATCTGACAAGCTAGTGATTTTCAAATGCTTCTAAAAGTAGACTCCTTTCTTCAAATATCATTTCTTGCAGAAGCCTGGTACACAAACAGTAGAAGCAGAGATGCTTGGCTTGAAGGGGACAAGACCTGCAGCCATATGCATTTGGCATCCAACTGGAGACAGCCTTATGGAGCACAGTTAGGCAACTACTGTGATAAATTCACTGTACCAATGGACTCTCATTAGTCATCTTAAGGGATATATTTGCATTTAAGCAGAGCCATCTTGAACACAATACACATTCACAGTTGGAATTCACAGAAACTCAATTCAAATCAGTTAAAGCAAACATGAGAATCGTTTGCTTATGAATCTATAAAATGCAAGGATGTGATCCAAAATAAGACCAATATAGATGCTCAGAGAATGTCAACAGAAATTGTCTCCTTTTTCATCTCTTGAGTCTTTGTTAAAATGTATTGCCTTGGGCCGGCCGAGTGGTGCATTGGTTAAGAGCTGGCTTGGATGCCAGCGGCCCCGGTTCGGATCCCACATATGAGGGCCAGTGACACTGCCCTCTACAGCTAACAACAGCTCCACCTGGAGCTGGGCTGTGAGAGCCCCGGCGACGGTGTAGGCTGCAGCCCCTGCTGCAGTGGGCTGCCATAGGCTACAGTGAGTGGCCGGCAGCCAGCGTGAGCTGCCAATAGCTGTGGTGAGCGACCATCCAGAGGCCGGCAACCGATCTGCCTCATCAGGGAAGAGCGCAATGATGATACCAACATGGGCCGGTGAAGCAACATCCTCCACAACTAGACTGAAGAACAAAAAAGGACAGCAACTTGTCTGTTCCCCTCCCCCAATTCCCCAATAAAATCTTAAAAAAAAAAAATGTATTGACTTTATCTCCTGTAAGTTCTCTCTACACAGTTTCAAAAGAAGACGTCCAGCCTACATGACAAATATAGCTGGACTCTATAAACAGAGAAACATCCTTTTCCCTTTAGCTGAATGTCCCTTCCCTACTGCCCCTGCACACCCACATAAAAGAACTCTGATGGGCTCTGCTCAGGACCAAGACTCATCATTGCATCAGGCGCTGAGGTTCTATACCGGGGATGCCAAAAGAATGTATACACATGACTTATTTTCATCTTTTGTTATCAGTATATATTGAGTATTACAATTTTAATACAATTTTTTCCTTTCTTAAAATGTATAAACATTTTTTGGGCACCCTCTGTATTTATGACACCCACATAGAATGAGTATACTGGTAAGAATCCCTGTTACAGAACATTCAATGTTTTTTTCTTTTCTTAATAAAGGGAACAGATCATCTAAAGTGAAAGCCAAAATGGGTCTTTTTGGTCCACAGTGCCATTAAAGTTGTATGTAGCTCTGTTTCTGTGCTCTCAGATCTGTCTGCTTCCTCTCTATGTCTCTTACCACATCGAGGATGCCATTTTGATTATGATTTGAAGCTGAGGGAGCAGCAGACACCCTTGTCGTGGAGCTAACCACATACGCATCCCAGGAGTCAGAGAAGCTGTATGAGGAAATACGGCAAAGCAAAAGGGGCTGTGGGTCTGGCTGTGCCCCATGCTATGCTGGTGACCCCGGGGATAAGAGGCAACATGTCTAGAATCAACAGTGTTTCATAGCCTGCACAGACCTTCTAAGCATAAACAAAGTTATTGTCATTGCTTCATTTGTGCCTTCTAGATCTCAAGTAAAATGTCTCAAGGGTTCCCATTAATCCAGAACTACACAGTGATGGGAATTCTAGGAAATACAGTGCTAGGTTAGCTAAATTGACAATACAAATCTACCACAGGAAATAATGCAAGGTAGAAGGAAAGGTAACATCCAACCAGGCAGTGTCTTAACCATTGATCAAACTGAGGATTTTCATTCACAAGAGTTCTCTATGGACACTGGGCAGAGCTTCAGTGTCCATCTTAGGGCACTCTGTCTCCCGGCAGGAATAGCAGCAGGGCCCATTTTCCAGGAAGATTCAGGAAAAAGCTGGCCTGGATGCTTGAGTTCTGTTGAGAATATTGTTGGGGAGCGGGAGGGAATTCTCCCACTCTACTCTTCTTTAGTTCTTCTGGCTGGACTAGTTATAAAATAATAAAATGGACACAAGACTAGGTTAGCAAGAGAAAAGAACAATTGAATGCATGAGACAGGAAGTCACAATATCATGCTCAGATCATAAAATGAGGCTCAGAGCAACTTTTTATACTTTTAGACAAGGAAACAATAAATGTGTGAGAAATTGACAAGACAAAGAAAGTTAGTGCTCATTAAGAATCTAAGTAGGTTTGGGTATTTGTTAGTGAGGAATCTAAATGAAGTTTGGGCTTGGATAGTAATTTAGTAAAGACATTACAAGGTTTGTTCATACATGCTTTTTCGGTTCTGGATTTTATAACTCTTTGTGATAAGGATATTTCTCAGTCCTTCAGGAGTGGGGAGGACACCTATCTTGGAGATTTATTTCCTGTTTTTAGGGGGACAGAGGAGATTCAGGGAGCTCTTCCTGTTTCCCAAGTGATTTTAGTTTGAAATAATCAACATGCCATTACAGAATCTCTTGGGGACAAGCTTCCCTGGGCCCCGATAATATGAAAAACAACAGTCACCCTGCCTTGGAGTCATTCTTTTCAAGTTGTTGATTTAAGACCAAGCGAGCAGACCTTTCTTTGTCAACATGTTATGCTTGATACCACCAAATACAACAGTTTTTGTTTTTTTTTAATTAAAATGTTTGCAAAGGTTACACTAAAAATGAACATTAGCGCCACAATAGTCACATCGTGAGAATGACAGATTTGTACATGGAAAGTGTTGCTCCATTGACTTCCTCTTTGTCTCAAAAGATCCTTTTTAGTTTGTGTTCTAGGTGTGAAACTGCTCAGAAGACCTTGGAAGTTTCCTGACTATACCTCTGGTGACTTATATAGTGTGTGTGTGTGTGTGTGTGTGTGTGTGTGTGTGTGTGTAACCCCTCCTCCTTGACCCTCTCTCGTTTCACCTCCACTCTCCTTCATCAGCTCCAGAGAACTGAATGCAGCATCAGCACATATTCCCTGTATCAGAGACCTTTTTAAATAGACCTTTCTAGAGAGTTCCTGTTGCCATCAACAATGTCATGGCTTCATGGTAAACATTATTTCTGGTTCTATAAAGAGTCACAGAGAGACTACCTGGAGAAAATCAAACAGAAGAAAGAGGCAGTTGCTTATTATTTTTAAATGATTTTTTTCTCTCCCCAAAGAGATGCTGATCAAGGTAAGTTGATTCACAGACAGAAAGAGAACACTCTGAGTTTTCCATATCTTATCTATTTCACCAGGAGACCAAAAACTAATGATTGGTCATAAATGGTTAGCTGATGCTTCTGTATTGACTTGTGGTTTGCAGCAGCCTTACTTCCTTTGCTTTGTGACATCATTTTCCTGTTCATTTCCCACACTTGCATATGTGGGTTTCTGTGATACACACTAATCCAACAAATGGAAGAAATTATGTACCATGTCAGACAGCTGTCAGGAAAAGAATTTGGAACAAAGGGGTCAATACTTGAAGAATCCATAAACTAAAAAGGGTGATGAGATAACTGAAGAGGAGTTGCTTCTGTAGCTTAGATGAAAGAATCCTGCTCACTGAATGTTTTCAGTGAGCTTCGGTGGTTCTCTTTCACCCATGATCTTTCTGCTTCCAACACCCACACCTGGGCTAGTGGGCATGTTGGGCTACTTAGACAGACGTTTATCCCACAAAACCCAATGGATTGACCAAGACTGAATAGCCACAAGGGGAACTCATTACCATTGTAGGAGAAAAGATGGCTTGAGGTAGTGGAAGTGCCCCTTGAATGATAACTCTTATTTTGAAGGAAGATACCTTGAGTTGTAACCATGTTGACATTTTCTGCTATGACAAGCACCTCTGGTAGTTGCTTACTGAATTCTCTACTCCATTTGTGGTTCCAGCTTGATAGTCAAAAAAAAAAAAAAGGTGTGCTGCAAAGTTGCACTGCTGTTTGATGTCTACTCATTTCTTATGTTCTCCATGCACCAGATGCTGTACTTGTAAGAAGAAGAAACCTTTAAATGTTAAGCTAACCACTTTCATTAAGCCCATTATCTAAGTGATTTTCACTCAAAAATTCCCTGACTGTAGAATAGGGTAATCCCTTTTTAGGAGTGTGAATTAGAATTCTCAAAATGGTACCTGAAATAAGCCAGTTTGATATTACATTGCATCCACAAAGGCTTAAGGAAACAGTAGAGTTCCATGGTGCATGGCAATGCTTGATCATAGAAAAATCCCACGGTTATCAGCAAAGCCACCATTGTGTTCTGGGAGGAGAGCAGTATATATGAGAAAATTAAATATTTGGGTCTCAAGCTACTGGTATATCTGAGTATCTGCAGGGAGTTCCTCAGTTTTTCAGCGTTCACGACAGTGTCTGACATATAGAAAGTGCTCAATAAATATCTGTTGAATGGATGTCAAAGAAATGCTTAGCCTGGGCAGAGCCTGGGGTGGGCTTTTTATACCCAATGCTATGGTACTCCAGTCCAAGACAGAAATCACTTCCTCCAGCTGTTGCAACAAATGGTGCCATGGGACTTTTTCCTCAAGAGAGAGTTAGGGTAGCCTGACATATGTAAGAAAAGCTTTGTGATTACAATGGCCTAGCTTTTGAGTATGAACTTTCAGAGCTTCAACTTACTCTTCTATAAAATGGGATAAGGATACAATATACTCGACTGAAAAAAGTATTACATAGTACGATATGATAGGTCATTATAGTTGGAAAAGAATCTAGTTTACTACATAATGCTCTCCTAAGAATTTTCCATGCACTATTTTGGGTACTTGGACAAAGATCAATGTATCTATATCATTTTGGGGTGAAGGATTTCAGGGAAAAAAATGAACATTTATTGAGTACTTTATGTATATGTGTGTGTGTGTATCTGTATACACACACACACATATATAAATATATATGGAATATTATGTTATCTCATCTACTTAATTGTCTGTGACTTAAATAGAGTTGAGCCTCAAAAATACTTATCCAAGCTAGCAAAGTATGAAGCCATAACTTCAGTCCACTTTGTCTGATTCCTCAGCCTATGATCTGTACTCTGTGTGACAGCTGCCTCCCTATGGATAGTGTAAATTGGGTGAGAACAGTTTAGAACTGTTGAGATTTTCTACTTATGGCATTCAGTTGATGTAACTTAACTCTCTGCTTGTCTTCAAAAATATCACATGTAGGGCCGGCCGAGTGGCTCAGTTGGTTAAGAGCTCACTCAAGAGTGCAAGCTGAGCTCTGAGCAATGGTGGTTCGATGCCCAGCCTGAGCTGAGTTGCCATTGAGCTGCCAACAGGTGGCAGGATGGCTCAGTTAAAAAATATATATATACATATATATATATACATACATGTGATATATATATATATATATATACACATACATGTGATATATATATATATATCACATGTAAAAGAAGTCTGGGCAAACCTTGTAACTAATGCCTACTAACCTATGCAAATTAATTTAAAATCAATTCTTTAGGAAGCCAGGTAACAACTAACATTTATAATTCTCCAGTTGATTATTATGATTATTCTCCAGTTTTAGTAAATTTCTATTAACATTTCTTTGAAGTATTGATGCAATTGAATTTCATGCTTTTCTTTTTTGCCTTGTTTTTCTTGTAAGCTTACAGGTCTCTCTTTTTCCAGAAGAAAATCAAAATTCCTTCTCATGTTTTATGGATGAATGAACCACCTATGGATAAATATACTATAATACGCACCCACACGCACACACACACACACACATACACACACACCTACCTATGTATGTAAAGAAGTAATGCTACTTATTCCTATGACTATTCCTATTGTAGTTGAAATGACACACATATACATGAATGATATATATATATATATGTATATATATGCATCAAGAATATATATGTAGATTATATATGCACATATACATATATGATATATATATATATGTATATATTTGACATATGTACACACATTCTATATGCATTCCCAACAGGATCCTTGTGAAGCAAATTATTATTCTTAGACCTTTGATTTGCCTTGTGAGCCTTCTACACCTCTGTGGCCATCCAAAATGGTATTTTTCTTTACAACCTGTTTTGAAATGTTCACCAGTGTCACTCACAACAAATATTCATAAGCACATCCTGAGAAATTGCTTTGAAGTGTCAACTGTCATCTCACAACCTGGACCATCTAGGTTTTAGCTCCAGAAAAATTCCTATACACTGTTACCTTTAAAGACCAAGGAAAATATCCCGAATCAGTCTAGGGACATAGGATGTACAGGTCTCTACATTTTCAAAAGCATAAGTTTATCCACTTGTTATTACATCTGTCTTCAGGTATTATGTTGCCAGGCTGCCAAGACAGCCTCCCTGGTTGTAGGTGTATTGTGGTGATCCTTGGCATCCCAAATCAGTGCCCTCTTCTTCCAGAGGTACTATTGGTCTGTCAAACAAGGTGAGAAAGAGAACTGCCAGTTCTGAGCTGTTTGGCTGGTGCCACTCCTCAGTTCTGAAATGAAGGACATAGGTGGGTAAGATTGGCATAAGATGGCTGAGATGAGGTAGCTTCTGTATAGCCCCCTCCTCCCTGCATGGTCCCTCATACATCTTAACTCTGTAGCAAATGGATGCCAGCTGTCCAGAGTCCTAGTGTGAGGGAGGGAGGTGACAATGGTGATATGCCAGCAGTGTGGTCTTTCAGGTTCAGCTGCTCAGGGAGACTTCTATTCTCTGTCATGACTCTGTCAAGGGCCCCTCGGGCTGCCATAGAGCCATCATCACCAGCACTAACATGCGTCTGCACTGCCTTTTTCTTTCCCTCATTTGCTCACATCTCAGGGAGGAGTCTGATGACGGGTTTTTCCCATTGGACCACTAAGCCTGAACTTTGACATTACATCAGCCTTAGGTTTATATGCACATTATTGCTTTGTCATTGTATATTTTTCTAAATCTTTTATGTGATTGCTTACACGTTAGAACAAATCAAAGTCATCTAATTATGGTTGACTCATGGCAGGAACTTTTTTTTTTTTAATTGCCTCTGTGAAAAAAAGGAGTGAGTTGGAATTGTTTGAGGCAAATAGGAGAGTATGAAGCGGACTGCAGTTACTTCAACTCCTCTGCCTCACATGAGTCTGTGAGAGATGTGTGTGACGTCTAGACTTCGCCATCATCCACAGACACACTTGTCTCCGCCATCATCATCACCAAACACACTATTTTGCAAGCACTGTTTTCACATGGTAGGCCTGCATGACCACAACGCTCAGCTCAGAGTTGCTGAGAACTGTCATGGGCTGTGGGACTCAGCCGGGACCTTGCCCTAATTCCAGCATAATAAGAGGTTAAGACCGATTAACAACTTAGAGTGCAAACTGGGACTTTCCAATCCTTCTCCAAGCACTCAAAATTATAAAATGGTAATATTTTATAGCATTTGGTTAAATGGATAAAGAGTGCTCTTGGCTCGAGGCCACCAGTGCAGGAACTTTGGCAACTCTGGGTCCCACAAAGGTGTCTAGACTGAGGAAAGCAGTGTCTGGGTACCTATGGTGCACTCGTATCACAACACTGCATTGACACCTGCCAGTGGGGAAGCGCTGATCCAAAGGACTCATACTGATGAACCACGTGTGTACCTGCTGACAAAATTCTCTGCCTGTGTAATATTTGAAATATGCCCTAAATGAAAGAGTCCATTTAAATGTTCAACAAAATGCTAAATTCCATTGATTGTCCCTTCAGGAGTTCTAGCAGCTCAGTTGACCCTGAAGGCACATAGAGACTGGAGGGAAAAGAGGAATGTGTCACAAAATATGTAAAAGTTTCATTATTACCACATGTCTCTATACATGGACCCACTATTTTCAGAGTATCCAAGAATTTGGTAGGAATATTTATACTTAGTTACCTCCAGTGAGAAATCCCAGTCAAATCCAAAATGCAAATCGATAGGCCCACTGGACATGGTGGCATGGGAGGGAGATTTGGGGGAAGGCAGCTAGGTAGTATTGTCCAGGGGGTTTTCAGATTACAGCGGCACTTAATAATTACTTGAAGTGGTCATAAAATAATAGACTAAAGCCAAACATTCTAAAAGGGCATTATATGAGGTTGTTTCTCAGGAGAAGCCTAATGTACTTACTTGTCCTTCAAGTACAACTCTGGAGACACTTCCTCCAAAAAGTTTTCTGTTTTGCTTCTCCAGCAACTCCCTTCTCAAGAAAGCATCTTGCTCTCTCTTCTGTCACAGCCCTCATGCATCATATGGTAATTGCTTCTTAAGAGCACAAAGTACTTAACATCTGGGGGCACATCTTGGGCACTTCTGAATCCACAGCATCTTACAAGTACCCAATAAACTTATCAAATGACAGAAGATATGGAATATGACAGTTGGGGACTATTTCTGTTCTGTCGTATGCATTTAATTCACTACAGATTAGCTGATATGTTTTAGAAGAGATAGGCTGCCCCCAATTTATAAACATTGCTTTCCAAAGTTCATTTTAGTAAGTCAGTTTTGGAGAACTTGGGAAGGGTTTCTTGGAGAAACATTTTTATATGTGGTAGGTAGGGTCCCACCCAAGCTGTAAAATTCTGTGTAACTGAGAATGTAACCACATAAGACTCATGTAACAAGCCTGAAATCTGGACCCGGAGAGCAGGGGTGTCACAATGCAGAATTGAAGGGAAAGGGTCCATCTTTTCCCATTTCTGGACAGATAGCCCTTGGCGGTATCTTCCAAAAGGAATATTTGAGACTCTACCATTTATCTTAGAACATTATTTTGCCTCACCCTATGTCTATCCTACTTCCTAGAAGTGCTCCACCTTTAAAAATATTTCCTTTAACGCCATTTGTACCACAGATTTTCTTACCATACAGGATCTCAAGTTTGCATTCGGCACTAAATGAATCCCACAAAAGTGAATGCCTTTATCTGTGAGGTTACTCCTCCAAACTGTCTTTGATTTGCTCAGATTTTGCCTGGTTTTGAGGATCCAGTTTCTCTCAATACTTTGTTATTTCACTTTGACTTTCTCGGAAACAGGAACACCAGAGCCACCTTTGGTCTGGAAGGAGAGACCTTCTGTGTCACTCCTGGATCATTTATTTATAAATTGGGCATGTGAAGTTTGGTACTGTCTGTGCTCAGGAAGACTGACTAACATTGCCCGCCACCCCAGGCGCTGGAGTGCCCACTTCCCTAACCCTTCAGAAGGCAGCTCCTGCCACACCCGCCAATAGGGGACCTGGGAGCCAATCTGGGGTGGGGAGGCTGGAGTTAATGACACACAGTCGCCCAGCTGTGGTTACCGGCAGCTTTGCCAAGGCTGTACAGCTGGTTGCCTGTGTGTTGGAGATTCTGATGCCCCCTGCTACACCCTGGGTTGCCAGGGGAGCAGTTCCAGTGGGTTTTCAAGACAGCACAATTTATCTTTTCTCAGAGGCATCCTTGTTCCTTTGCTTCTGGCAGGTCCGGCTCGGCTCAGGTTGTGGTTACGTAAGCGTTGTATACTGAGCCATCTGTCTTCCCCAGGGGCCCGGCTGATTTACAGGCCAGGCTATAGGCACTGTTTGGCGCTGTCATAGCTTGGATTTTTACTTTAGATTTATTCTGTGCTGTGTACATTTTCTTTCATAGGGCAAGCATTCCTTGTGTTCCTCCCTTTCATTTTTGCCTAGAGTGTTTGTTTACCGTAGGGTTGTATAATAAATACCATAGCCATTTCTTTAACTCTCTTAATCTCTTCAAGTGAAGATTGTTTTTGCCTTCCATTCAGCTGTTCTCTCTACAGCTGCTAGAAGTTCTTCAAATTTATGCTTCTATTAAATATTTAAGCATGTATTTTCAGGGATGGAACATATTCTCTGCTCAGAGCTATGCTAGAAGATGCATGTCTTCTACCAGTGGGGAGATGGGTTTCTGAAAGGCTGTGAAGTGTCCCCAAGTAGCTAGCAGCAAATGGAGATATCTGAGGTTTTATGGGACTTGAAGCTTCTGACTGGCCCTTATATCTAGAAGACCCCTGGGATCCAACACTATGACAGGGCTGTGAAATTCAGCACCACAGAATTAAAGCGAAATGAATAATGCATGCTGATTTAAAGGGAAATGTGCACCTCTTGAAAGAAAGTGGTAACATTTAAATTCTTGCAACCAAGGCAAAAATATTTTATTCAGTGAACAGGGCCCCTGCAAGTACACTTTGCAAATGAGATCATCTTTTAACATTTGTGTGGAGAGATTCAACCCTTCCAAGTGCTTTCTGAGCACCTGCCGTGAGCTCAGCCTGGTAGAGAGGGGATGCTTTCAGAAACACCATAGAAGGGACCCTGAGACTTTGCTAGAACATTGAGGGCTGGAATCAGTCTGTCAGGGCACCATAGTTTTTCTTCTGGAAATGCTGCCCCTTCCCCATACACAACCTCCAGCGTAAATGGCCCTATCTTCTAAAAAGGAGAATAGAGCACAGAGGGGACACATGCTTTGGCGTCAAGCCAGTAAGAGACCCCTGAGAAATGCCAAACCAATGTGACATATAGCAAGAAAAAAGATCTTAAACATAAAATAAGTTATTTAGTCAAATTTAAGTGCAACAAGCGATACTATCTAAAGACAAATCAAAATAAGTACTCATACTAATTGTCTGCAGCCATTCAGTTCCTATGCCAGCCTACTTTCTACTCACCTGAAGGTTCCCCTTCCTCCCGGTCTGAGCATTTTAAGGGCTCTTATCCAATGATTGGACATCAGTCATCCAGTTACCACCCTAAATCTGACCCTGTGTTCCAAAAAAGAATAAGCAGACACTTGCTTTGACTGCTATACCTGAATTTCCCTGGAAACAGCCCGCTGCTCGAGACACTATATCTTGCCTCTTAGCTTCACTGCCATAAATAGGCACCTGGTGCTTGCTGCCAAACCTTCCTCAAGCTGCCTCCCAGCCTACCTGTCTGTCGCCTCCCACCTGTCATTCTACTGTCTTAGTACCCTCTCTGTCTCCCTGTGTTCCTCTCCTCTTTTTTTCCACTGCTGGGTTTTCACCCCCAGACCACACACACACACACACACACACACACACACAAAACTAGTCAGATATTGTCTCTTTGTAAAATATGCAATCACTTAAATTTAGACCTAATTCCATTTTTGCCACTGACTATTATATTACTTAAAAAATGTCTGTACTAAATGATTAAAGTCACAGTGAAAATTATAAATTAATTTTGTTTAGAGTTCAAATACCTTCTATCCCCATTTTGCTTTCTTCTTGGGTTTCAAAGTAGTTAGTTGCCTCTTCCTGGAAGAACCTAAAAATTCTCCTCCTAGATCAACACTGCTAGTCTAAGGTGATGATTTCTCTTCCTGGAGTAGCCTCTGTTGCTCTGAGATTCTTGCTCTTGTGTGTGACCCCCCCCCCCCCACAAACACAGAAAAAGATCCGAGATAATTCTGCATACCGCATGCCTATGCTGACCAGCTTCTGATACTTCAGTCTTGCAAATCTTCAGGTTTGATACTACGTGAGTGATTTAATAGCTTAGCATCTTTTAAAAAGACCAGAGTTATTTTTATGCACATTTGTTATGACAAATTTAATCTCATATGTACATCTATATAAACAAATTTTCTCACAGTCCCTGATTACAGTCCACTTGAGGAGACAAGACTAGCACACATACATTAATTCTAGAAGAATATAAGGGTGCTAAGCTAGGTGCTACATCATGTGATACTGTCAATTGGAAACCAAGAAGTACAGGAAAGCATGAAAAAACATGAAGGCAACAAGTGACACGAACAGGTGGTCTTTGAGGACAAGAAAGATTTAATTAGGAGAAGAAAAGAAGGGAGGGCATGTAGGAAAGGGGAACAATCAAATAGAGGTAAAACAAAAAAAAGCGGTATATATTTTGTGGAGGGGAGGGGAGGTCGTTTAGGAGATTGGCTGACAAATGCATGGTAAGGAGTGGTGGAAAATAAGTCTGAGTAAGTAGGTGGAGTTTCAATTATGGTGGATCTTAACAGCTAGACATCGAACATTAGGTGTTGAAAATGTTTATGAAAAACTGAGTCTAAAGAATCTGAATTCAAGGCTTAGGAATAGCTGGGAAGTTATTTTATTACAGGCATGCAAGATGATGAGTTATTTGTCTAATGATTTTTTTTCTTTAATAAAAGATTAGGGAATATTTATCCTCCTATAACTGCTCATTACTGATATTACACTTAGAGTATAGATATAATTAGAATAAGTAAAAAAAAAAGCATAACAAGTGGTCAGTTTATAGAGGTCTAAATAAATGATGCTTCACTTTATCCTCTGCCATTTTTTAAGTATTCCAGAGGCAAAAGTAGTTATGGTGAAGGCAGGTTAGAGTTACCACTTAGCTACATTATACCACAAACCAATGATTACAGGCAGACGTCAGAGATATTGAGGGTTTGGTTCCAAATCACCGCAATCAAATGAATATCTCAATAAAGTATGTCACATGAATTTTTTTGGTTTTTCTAATGCATATAAAAGTTATGTTTATACTGCACTATAGTATATTAAATGTGCAGTAGCATTATGCCTAAAATTAACAATGTACATACCTTAATTAAAAAAATACTTTGAGGGCCGGCTGAGTGGCGCGGTGGTTAAGCGCTGGCTTGGGAAGCCAGCGGCCCCGGTTCGGTCCCACATAAGAGGGCCAGTGACACTGCCCTAAAAAAAAAAAAAAAAAAAAAAAAAAAAAAAAATAAAAAAATACTTTGTTGTGAAAAAGGACTAACCATCATGCGAGCTTTCAGCGAGTCATAATCTTGCTGGTGGAGGATCTTGTCTCAATGTTGATGATAGTGCACTATCTGTGAAGCACAATAAAGCAAGGCACAACAGAGCACGTTATGATGATCCTAAGACCCTCGTTCCTCCTCTTGGTGTTCCCTCTCCTTGTATTTCCTCAGAGGTAGGGACCATAAACTGTCTTGTGTGTCCATCTCAGGCTATCAATAGCCAATGCTGTGGCTGGACTGGCCCTTGTGGTTCTCCTTTGGATTACAAGATGCTCTTTGGCAATAAACATCAGGAATCTTTTTAAAAACTCAAAGGTTATTATTTATAGGCTCTAAAAATTATAGAGCGCACCCGGGGCCACACAGCTGAGGTCATAGTTGGAGAGAGACCAGTGAGGGTAACAACATGGGTGTGGGTTTCTGGTTTTATTGGGGTCATGGGTAGGGGCCGAGGGTTTTGTGGACCCATTCTTTATTGGTGAATTTAAAACATAAGAATGGGAATTTAAAGGAAGAGAAAAAACAAGGGGCCTAAACGGTCAGTTGTTGAACTCAACCAAAATCTCTAAAACAAAGGTGCCTCAGTCGGGGCAGGTGTCCTGCTTCTTTATCTAGTGGCAGTTGGCAATGTGTGGCAATCTTTAAAGTGGATGCCTCTTTGAAGTGAATGGTTTGGTGATCAAAGCTTAAGTCGATCATCTGCATTACAAAAAAGAAAAAGGAAAAAAAAAAAACCTGTCAGGGCTTACACTGTAGTGAACCAGCCTCACAAAAGAGCTGAAAGAAGTAAAATGAAGCTGCACAATGGCTTTTGTCAAAAATACAATACCATTGTCAAAAATACAATTCTTCAGTATATGTAAGGAGATATAAAACCTTAATAAACAATCAATTTAATATTATTTTACCAAGATATCACATGTATATTATTATGTTGGCAGCTGGTATTTATTTTTAAAAGATTTTTGAATTCTATCCCTGAAAAACAGTTTTCAGGATGGCATCCTTGCCCACTGATTCTTAAAAATGGTGCAGTCTTCTTATATCAGGGCTTTTGTCAGCAATAATATGATAGATATTTTGAAGAAATTTTCATTGATTGTAAGAATGTAAGGACCAGTAATTGAATAGATGCGAGTATATGGATGAAAAAGAGGAGACACACGTTGGGCCGGCCGAGTGGCGCGGTGGTTAAACGCTGGCTTGGGAAGCCAGCTGCCCTGGTGCAGTCCCATGTATGAGGGCCAGTGACACTGCCCTCAAAAAAAAAAAAAAAAAAAAAAAGAGAGGCAACACAATTGGATGATCAGAGCAATGAAGATTTCAATGAGAGTTAAGGAAATTGGGGAGAGAAATTATATTGTGAATAATGAATTTGTCTTAGTTACACTAAGTTAGCAGCAACATCAGGAAATCCAAGTGGAAGTACTCAGGAGGCAAGCTCATGACCACAGAATGGCCATTCTTGATTTGTGACATGCTTCCTAGAGAGTGTAAACAGTATCAAGGAGAGGGCCAATAAGCAGTGAGAAGCTGGCAGAGTCCTAATTAGATTTAACTGTCATTAATGAAGGAAACCAATGACCTGAGATAGGCCATTGTAAAAAATTTTGGAGCTTTCATAATTTTAACAGAGTGGAATGTGAACTCGTAGCAGTCAAGGATAAGAAGTCTGGGAAATGAATAGCCAAGGAGGGTTTCGGTTAGCCTGCCTTAATCAGTCCCTGTCAATGTATTTGTGTAACGAGAGAAGAATGATAGAAATCTGAAGACTGAAGGGCACTTGATCTGGTGAAGAGGAGATGTTAGATTGAATAGTAATATGAGGAGACTGAGGTTTATGTATGTTTAAAATAGGAAATACAGAATTTTGTATTTTTTTTTTTTTGTATTTGTTTGGCTTTATGCTTAGGTGGGTTTGGGACTTGTAATTGGGAGGTGACTCCTATCCATTCAAGAAATAATATAAATTTATTGGGGTTATATTGGTCAGAAAAATTATATGGGTTTCAAGTGTACAATTCTATAATACATCATATGTATATTGCATTGTGTGTTAATAAAAAATACAAATGAATAAATAAATTCAGAATTAAATTTAAAAACAAAATCATTTGAAGGCTTGGAATTTAGCTTATCTATTCTAGAAAAGTAAACAAATGCCTATGATTCATTTAAATATTTTAGAGTTTAGGAATCCAAATGTGTTTTAGTAGCTCTGGTAAAGAGGAGGAAACCGAAGGAGTAAGATCCTAGTGTTTGAATGTAGGAAAGCCAGTCCCTGGGAGAATACCAGACAGCAGCACTGTATCATAGAAACCTACCTTCTAATACCCTCCCTCTAAAACTAATTTGCTCAAAATAGAACAGCTATTAAGAGTAGGACCCAGGGCCGGCCGAGTCACTCAGTTGGTTAAGAGCTCCCTCAAGAGTGCGAGCTGAGCTCTGAGCAACAGCAGTTCGATGCTCAGTCTGAGCTGAGCTGCTGCTGAGCTGCCAACAGGTGGCAGGATGGCTCAGCTAAAAAAAATAAAAATAAAAATAAAGAGTAGGACTTAAACTCAGACCATGTGAGATCAGTGACGGGGCCTCTCGCTTCCACTTTGCTTCCATCCATAGATCACATTGAGCTATCTGTACTTGAACTATATAGTTTGTCTTGTTCGATCCCCTTTCAAAGCAGAAGCTCGAGGTGTTTAATATTCCCTTCATATATCTGTTTTTGTCACTCAGATCAGCTATATTTGTTCAAATTGTTAACTTCAAATTCGATGATATGTACTTTTATTAAATTAATAGTTGACCTTTAACCTTCTTAGAAAGAATGCTAATCAGACAGGAAAATAAATGGGTTTTATTCCCGGTGACTAGGATGAAAAGAAAAATGGGAAATAACATTAATGGGGGTACAGTGGCTAGCCTGGGGGTCCTCAGGTACATTACATGAAATAGAATTGGCCTCATCTTTTTCTTACCTTACACATGCGTAGATTCCTGTCAGGTTCTGTATCTACCACTGACTAATTAACTTGGTTTCCAGTGAGAGGTATAGCTTTCATTCTATATTCTGGGAAGATACAGGTAAAGCAACAGGCCTGTGGCTCAGGTAACATACCAGTACTTGTCCTAGTTGGAAAACTGACTTCACTCAAAGAGGCTATTAAAGTGAGTTTTATAAAGGAATTGGTAGGATTAAGGAAACACCAAGTTAGGAAGCACTCTGATGTGATATCAACACCCGTAGGTCTGAGGGACAAAGAGCAGGGAAAGTTAGCAGAACCTAAAGGCGGTACAGTAGTTAGTTATAAAGGAGGTCTGAGGAACAGGAGTTGTAGTCTTCAGTAAACAAACCAACAGGAAAGGAAAGAAAAACTTCAGGCAACCCTAGTGATGACTCAGCAGAGCTGGGGCCTGGGAAACATACCCACCCTGATCCTTCCTCCCTCTCATCTCCTGCCAGTGCCCCTCAGGGCTGAACCAACAAGAAGCCAGATGACAAGAGAGCCTCTGACGCAGACATGGGGACCCATCTCCCAAGGCACCAAAAACAGGTGAGGGGAGTGGATCTGAGAGGCAAACAGAAAGTGCCCAGGACAGATGATGGCTGTCAGTCGGATTAAGGCAGTCACTTTTTTGTGGACCAATGGTGGTTATATCTGATTGACAAATGTTTGATAATTAGTCCCTAAATTAAAGGCTTTTGGGAGCAGAGCGTCTGTTAATAACACCCTCAGAATCTACAGAGTGAACTTTACTGTCCAAATCTAGAATCTAGGCTGGGACCATTCGAATCAATGTTTATATGTTAAGGACCCTGGGCCAAGACGGATGGGGCCCTCCAAAGGGGAAGCAGCAGGAGGCCACTGGCTCCCACTTTCCTAGAGAAACTACCAAGAGGGTGACATAGATGAAATCAGCCAAGAAGGGAGGTTGGTTAGTTCACGGTCAGGTTTCTTTAAGGTATTGGAAACAAGAGTGAGCTCAAACTTTTTTTTTTTTTTTTTTGCAAATGAGCTGGCAACATTTCTTTAAAACCAATTAAAAGTACCTCAGAATGAAAATGATTGTGAACAGTGCTTTTCTCGTTTCAAATTAGGGGTTTGAGGTTCATTTGTGAAAAATCAATGTAACCACATTTATCCTTGGCCTAGTACTGACAAAAAAAAGAGTTACAGTAAAAATGATTTGAGTCTTTTGAAGCCTGTGGGTAACATGAGTGATACCGACTGGATGGAAATTTCAGGTTAAGTGCATGAAATGGCGACTCAATAATGATGTGGAATTTTTTTTGAGTGGGAAAGTGCATTTAATCTAAAGACACATAGGTAATTTATATGTTCCAGTAAGTGATGTGACCCTGAAGTTTTCACGGGGTGGGCTCGTTTTTATAGTCCAGCACATTTTCAGCCGCGGACGGAGAGGAGTGAGGCCAGTATTGATGACAGCAGGCCTTGCAAAATCAGCCCCAACAGAGCACTCCACTTCTGTTTTCCTACTCTCAAGAAAGGGCTTCAAGCATTCATTTGAAATGTCTCTTAATGTGTTTTCCAGTGATGGCAGCAACTGAGAAAAGTTTTCAGCACGAAAAGTCGAGTTAAGTGAAACCAGTTTTGTACATAGCAATCATACAAATTGGCTATTTCTTAAAAATCAAAACTTAACCATATGCTTTGTATTCGGAAGTGGGATTACACACTAAAAGGCTGTATTAGCCTTAAATCACTGTGTGTGTGCATTGTGTGTGTGTGTGCATGGGTGTGTATGTGCATGGGTGGCAGTGTACGTGGGTGTATGCATGCGTGTCGGCAGGTACATGTGCGTTGTATGTGTGTGTGAGTGGATATGTACATGGGTGTGTGTGTGTGTTGTGCATGTGCATGAGTGGGTATGTATATGAGTCTGTGTGTGCGTGTGTGTGTGTGCACGTGCCCATGTGTAGGGCTATTCTCTCAGGACCTGGCCTCTCAGATGACCCTCAAACAGGAAGAGTAGGTGGGTGACAGTTACTAAAGTTTACTCTACAATCCCCTGCAGAGATCATCTCTGAAGGACTATGTTCAGAGCCCCATAAAGCATAGAGAAGATTTTCAACAGTTTCTTTAATAAATAACACTTGAATAAATACATTCTTTTAAAATAATAATATGAGGTGGAATGGTATTCCTTGAAGTGTAAGTAATCCACCATTAGCTACTGTGTGTATGAGAAAAATGTTTTACAGACTAGCTATGAATACGAACAAAGGAATTAAGTGAGACCGCCCCTCCCCCAACACATACACACATACACACATACACACATACACACATACACACATACACACATACACACATACACACATCTGTCCAGTAGTTAAGCAGTTGGCTGAATTCAAAAGTAGTTGTAGAAGTGATTGCTTCATTGTCTTCCATCTCAGGCAGAGGTACTTACAACGTGGAAGTTTCAGTTTTTGGTTGTTTATTTTGTTTTGTGCGTATAACCCTGTGTTCTCACTTGGGTTGAAGCCCAAAAGTGTGTAGCTGTGCTATACGAGGTCTGACAATTAAGTTCACGAACTCATTCTAGAACAAGTACTACATACCTCATTGCTTAATATCACTAAAGGCACCTTTGAAGTACTCCCCTTGGGAAGCTATGCACCGAGACCAGCTCCTAGCCCACCCTTCAAAGCAATTTTGGAATTCTTTTTCTGGAATGGCCATCAGAGCTGTCATCGTATTATACTTAATGTCCTGAATGTCATCAAAATATCTTCCTTTCAATATTGCCTTTATCTTTGGGTAAAGAAAGAAGTCATTAGGGGCCAGATCAGGTGAGGAGGGAGGGTGTTCCAATACAGTTATTTGATTACTGGATAAAAACTCCCTCACAGACAGTGCTATGTGAGCTGATGCATTGTCGTGATGCAAGGGCCATGAATTGTTGGTGAAAAGTTCAGGTCATTTTTGTCTAACTTTTCACGCAGCCTTTTTAGCACTTCCAAATAGTAAATTTTGTTAACTGTTGGTCCAGTGGGTATAAATTCGTAATGAATAACCCCTCTGATATCAAAAATTTAGCAATATCATTGTAACAAGTTTGGAAACTTAATTATCAGGCCTCTCATGTCTCAGTGAGCCTTAGCTCTAACAAGAGGCTAAGACATTGCAGCCGGCTGCTACACACCAGACAATGTGCTTTATTTCAGGTGCCAAAAGTAAGGCATATAAAAGGGATCCCATGCAGATCCTGAAGGGGCCATTTGTATCCCTTGTGTTGCAATCAAGATTGAGTGAGAAGTAGCATGTCATGGGACCCCCATCACAATTTGACCTTGTTTTAGGGAGGCCACTTACCTCTCAGCGCTCACAGTCTCTGGGAACCACAATATATTTTTCTTAAAATGCAGGTGTGTCCTTTGCTCACGTTCCTACACATGTTATAGATAAATGAATTACTATATAACCTTTCCCAGACCTGTTGTTGAACCTTGAGGCAGAAACATGTGCTCCACGGTCTTTGTATCTCAGTAATGTTTCCAATTATCCAATAACATTTCACAGATGTTGCATCAATGTTAGGAGGTTGTTTGGGACAGTGCCTTATTTGAGTGCTGCTCTGGGAACCTCCATTCTGACCCACACTAAACAATTCTGACCAGAGCTGGCTGGTCAGAATAAGTATGGCAGCAGTCTGTGATGACCATCTGGGGTTTTGCTCCTCTTTGAGTAGGAAAGACCACCAGCTGGGACTCAGGTCAGGCTTAAGGTGGGGAAAGAACAAAACTTGAGTGTGCAACCCCTTCCTTTTCTCACATTTGCTCCAATATGTCTGGCCACCTGCATTCTCTGGACTTGTAGAGAAGTGGTAATGGGGAAGGATGGGAATGGTGGGAAGAAGAGAGTGGAAACAGCTGCCGCAAACAGAAGGATCACAGCCTTCACTGAACTGCTGGGTGACACAGAATGTTCATCTGGTTGCCATGGGCATCACAGGGGCATGGCTGATGACAATGTTATAGACTACTGAGTAGGAAATTTCCGTACATGAGCCTCTCCACCTACAAATCTTAGGAAATTTTCTCTATAGTCATAGATAAATTCAATTAAACTTATGGAATACTTTATAGTTAGAATCCTGACATGTTTTATCATTGACCAGATTTTGAAATAAAAAAAAAATAAGCAAAGTTTTAACGAGAATTCCCAAAGCATTACAGCTGTGAATTCTTAAGAAGCAACTTATGGTTACACTGTGACTGGATTCAGACAGAAATTTTTATTTTTTAATGAGATCAGGAAGCATAGATGGGTTGACCCTCCTGTGGCTTCCATAGCACCTTATATTCTTCTATCACTTATCACATTCAATGCAGTGATTTCTGAATTTTTCAACTCACAGCATGCATTAAAAAGTTAAAATATTTGCCTCAGTCATTGGGTTAATTGGATCAAGTTGCTTACAGCTAGAGGCAATTGGTCTCAGGCTCCAGCCATCCACCGCGCAGCTGGTCTCTCTGGTTCTAAGGTTATTGAGTTGAACTCTTCATAAGCTTTAGGAATGTCTCCACTGCCTACAGAGAGAGCAATGAGAGGCTGGCTATTTTTGTCTTTTTGAAGACTCAGTGTGCCTCTTGTATATGTACAGTGTCAACACTGGCAGGTGGACAGTGCTCTGCAAACAGATTTTAAGTGTCATTGTGGAGAGGCCTGAACTGACTTGACATCCTATTGTAGGCGTGTTTCATTTACACTGGGATTGCTGACCTGCCACATCTGATTTACCTTTCTTTCTGGTTGCTGTGTGCATGCTTCCTTGGGCACTCAGCTGTCACTGCAATTCCTCAAACATCCTGAGGCCTCCCTGTATCTTGATGTTTTAAGACACAACAACAGGTAGCACCTTTTCTTACCTACATTCCAATCACCCCCTGATTCCAAAGGCCTACTCTGATATTCTGCCTTATATCAGCGAGGGCATGATATACAGAAATGTTAATAAAGTACAGTGCATTCCAACCATCCATTGGGAGTATGAAGATCCCAGACTTTGATTTTTTATCAATCATGGTAGGCATAATACCAAAGTTTATTTGTCACTTAACTGCCTGTCCATCATGATCTGGCAAGGGGGTCCTCCTCATCACAGGTACTCAGGTACTCAGGATGATGACAACCCCATGTCACCACGTACTTCCACAATGCAAAGGTAGGGGAAGGAAAGAGTGCCACATGCTTGTACCAAATACCAGACATATTTCTTCTGCTCTGGTTTCATTGACTAAACAAGTCACATGGGTATGACTGAGTTCCTTTGCAGGCAGGGACCATATACTTGTGAACAGTCATATGGTTTACCACTGGCTGCATGGCTTCATTAGCAGAAAGAAGGTATTCATTCATTCAACAAACACTTCTGAGCACCTATTATGTGTCAAGATTATTTGAGGCTCTTGCAATACATCCAAGAACAAAACATACAAAGATCCCTTACTTTATGGAGTTTATATTGTGGTGGGATGAGAAAGATAATACACAAACATAATGTATAAGTAAAATATATTGTTTGTTAGAAGATGGTAAGTGCTATGGAAAAGAACAAGGTTGGCAGTGCCGGGCGGAGAGGTGCAGCATGTGACCGGAAATGCCAGAGGAAGAAAATGGAAATTTTTAGTAGAATTGTCAGGGAAGGACCCACTGAATCAATAAGGTTTGAGCAAAGACTTGAAGTAGGTCAGCAAGTTACCTAAGGGTATATCTGATCATATCAGGCTTCCTAAGTTTTTATTTTGAGTGAGTTAGGAAACCATTGATGGACTTTGAGCAGAGGAATGACATATACCTAACATGACTTCTATTTTATTTTATTATTATTATTTTTAAAAGATTTTATTGGGGAAATGGGGGAGGGGAACGGTGTTGGGGAATTGGGGGAGAGAACCAGCCAAGTTGTTGTTCTTCAATCTTCGTTGTGGAGGGCGCCATTTGCCATCTGGCTTGCCATTGACAGTTCGTGGCCTCTAAGCTCAAGGTGCCATGTTCAATCTTAGTTGCGGGTGGGCGTTGCCACCATTCCATGTGGGAGTTGAACCAGCAGCCTTGTTGTTAAGAGCACACACTCTATCCTCTGAGCCATCCAGGTGGCAGCTCAGCTCAAGGTGCAGAGTTCAGTCTTAGTTGTGGGTGGGAGTAGCCACCATAGAACAGCTTGTTACACCAGCTGACTCATCTTGCCACCTGTTGGCAGCTCAGCAATAGCTCAACTAGGGTGCAGTATTCACTGGCCCATGTGGGGATCGAACTGGTGGCCCCGTTGCTCAGAGTACGCACTGTAAGCCAACTCATAACCAACTGAGCCACTTGGCAGGCCCATGACTTCTATTTTAAAAGTAATGTCTCTGTTGAGCATAGACTATAGGGAGCAGGATGAAGGAAAGGAGACACTTTGGAAAGCTATTTCAGGAATCCACATGAGATAAGATGGTGGGTCAGGCAAGGGTGACAACACTGGAGTGGTGGGAGGTCGCCAGAGTCTAGATATTTCCTGAATGTGGGGCCAACAATTTTGGGGAAGAACTAAATATGAGATATATGAAAAAGTTTTTGGCCTAAGGAAGAGGATTGCTGAGATAGATTAGAATTCAGGTAGAATGGGGATATTTTCATATAGTTTGGGGAATATAATCAATAACGTTATAAAGATTTTGTAGGGTGTCAGATGGGTACTTGTCTTATTAGGGAGACCACTTCATGGATAGTGTAGATGTCTGACCACTGCACCGTACACCTGAATGTAAAAAATATTTAATGTCAACTATAATTTAATATATATATATATATATATATATATATATATATATATATAGTCATGGAATATGGAGTACAGCATAGGGAGTGTAGTCAATGGAATGGTAACAGCTATATACGATGTCAGAGGGGTAGTAGATTGGGGGAGAGGGTTATCACTTTGTGAGGGGTGAAATGTCTCACTATTACATTGTTTTGTACACCTGAAACTGATTTTTTTTAAAAAGAATTCAGGTAGAGTGGGATCATGGTGCAAGATAAATAATTCATTTTTGTATGTGCTAAGTTTGAGATGTTTATTAGACATCATGTGGAGGTATTGATTAGGAAGTTGAAGTTATAAATATGGAGTTCAGCAGACAGATTGGAGCTGGAGACTTAAATTTAAGAGTTGCCAAATTGTAGATAGTATTTAAAGCCATGGAATTAGATGAATGTGATTGTAGATAATAAACAGAAGAAAATCCAGGACTGAACCCTGGAATACTCCAAAATTAAAGGATTTTGTTGAGTTTTTCAGGCCCAGTGTAAAACCACCCTAATGTTACTTTTTTTTTTTCAGTATCTTATACTTATATTCTATAGGAAAATGACTTTTCAATTAAATGGACTTTTTGAGTGAAAAGTATTTATTTCTTGCCTTCATGTGAAAATTAGGCTTTACATCAATTCAAGAATTTTGAAATGAGATCTGTGACTAGGTGCTGAGGATACAAAGGTGAACAAAAGAGTCCTTACTTTAGACTGTCATATAAAGGGTATATTTATATGATGGGGGAACAGAGAAGGAACCTGCCCTCCTACCCTGTCCCAGTCTCAGTCAACGAGACCGCCATCTGCTCATCGGCAGAGTGAGAAACCAGGGCTTTCCCGTTATACTTGCCTGTCTCTTACCCCAACGTCTACTGTGGCCAAATTCTGTCAAGTCCATCTTTAAAACAGCTCTTGAATCCATGCATTTCTTCCATTTTCAATGGGGCAGTCAGAGCTGTCTTTCAAAAAATTGGAAGATAGAAGAGAAGGATAGATGGAAGGAAGGAAGGAAGGAAGGAAGGAAGGAAGGAAGGAAGGAAGGAAGGAAGGAAGGAAAGGAGGGAGGGAGGGAGGGAGGGAGGGCGGGAGGGCGGGAGGGAGGGAGGGAGGAAGGGAGGGAGGGAGGGAGGGAGGAAGGAAGGGAGGGAGGGAGGGAGGGAGGGAGGAAGGAAGGAAGGAAGGAAGGAAGGAAGGAAGGAAGGAAGGAAAAGAAAGAAGGCAGAAAAAGAGAGAGGATAGGAGGGAGAAGAGGGAGTGAAGAAAGAAAGATGCCTGGAATCCACCAGTCACTCCCTGCTGGTCTTGGGATAGGCTAGCTTTTTCCTCTGTATAGAGTGCTTGCTTTTTAACAGGGATGAAATCTTTGATTTAAGGTGTAAAGCTGTGATTTGTACTGGGACAAAGGTTGAAAATGCCGTGAGAGAGCATTGTGGAGAAAATCCTGAGCTGTTCAAAATGGTGGGACCTGGGAAGGAAGTGACAATTCCCTGTGTCCTGCCTCCTTTAAAATGTACACTGATGAGGGAGGTGAGAGGAGCCCAGGATAAGAAGCCCCGCACGTTTCCTGGCCACTCCATCTTCCCCTTCTGCTCTGGTCTGCCTTAGCATTTTATAAAGAAGGACGTGTTCTTTCTTTCTTGAATCCATGTAAAATTTATTTAGAATGACCTCATTCTGAAAGATGTTTCTATCTGTCTGTTTTTAATTTGCTGGAAATTTCAGAGAAGATGATTTATGGATGTGTCAAAGAAGTCATGTTTGAAGTAAGTTAAATATCAGCATTATTTTTCCTGATAAATATTTCAAGTATGAAACAAAACATTTGTCTTTAGGGTCTTCAGAGGCTATATGGGAATATGTGATACCTGCCACAGCATTCTGGTTACTCAAGTGTTCTCAGGAAGTGACTACCCAGTATTTCAACCTTCCTTTCTCTTTACTTCCTCCCTTCCTCTTGTTCTCCCTTTCTTCTCTCCAGTTGAGAATATATACAGATTCATGAACAAGCAAATAGATTAGCCAGTTGGTCAAGAAAGTTGGGAAGATGAGGGTTAAGGAGGTTTGGATCAAAGTGGTGTGTATGGATTTGTGGGAGTGAGAAGGAAGTGTGAAGATCCTTTTAGTCCATGGGAATGGCCACCGGAGAGCATGTACTACAAAGGAACATCCATCACTAAACTACCAAGTAGATAGGACAGAATAACATGGCCTGCTGACATCAGCCAGCCTCTGTCTTCAGATCCCAGTGCTCAAACAACGGGGCACGAATGGAGTAGCCCTGGTGGGGCTGGAATGGAGATGACACATGGGTCCGACAACATGTGCTCCTACTTCCCAGTGCTGGTCTTACCACTGGTACTGATAAATAGCCAACCTACGAGCAGCAGAGACCCCTCATTGTTGACCCCTCATCCCCACCCTGAGGATGGCATCATACCTTGAGGCAATCAGCCTGTTGGCAGAAAGGTGGCTATGTTAGATATCTTCCACCATGGAAAGGGGAGAGATGAATTTTGATGGGAATCGATTCAGATACCTAGTTGGAGTTTACCTTTCCTGCTTGCAGGGACTCAGGTAGCGCAACTATCTGAAGGCTTGGGAGTGACTGATCCAATAACATGGGGCATCTGACATAACATTCCATGAAAACTAGCCACTCATTTCACAAGAAAGGAAGTGCAAGGGTTGGCAAGTGATCATGGACTCCATGGGTGCTACCACATACTGTATCATTCAGAAGCTGCTGGATGCCAGACTAACAGAGTGATGGAAAGGCCTATTGAAGGCATAGATGAGGTGTGAACTTGGGGACATTACTATGCAAGAATGGAGCGCCATCCTCCCCAATGTAATATACATATTAAATAAACAGCCATTATATGTTGTTATGTTCTCAACAGGTAAAATACACATCTGGGAATGAAGGGATAAAAGCAGTAATAGCCTCATTTACCATCAATACAATAGACCCACTTGGGCATATGTGCTTAGGCTTTGTGGGCTTAGAGGTCCTGGTGCCCAAAGGAGAGGTTCCGCCTGGGATTACAACAAGCGTTCAATTGAACATTAAGCTAAGGCTGCCATCTGGAAACATCAGGCTCCTCATGCCATGGGACTAGCAGTCAAAAAGAGGGTCTCCATTCTATCAGGGTAGTGAACTCTAATCTTCAGAAGCAGACAGGACTGTTTTTACACAATGGGAAGACAGAGGAATATGTTTGGCACCCAGCTAATTTGCTTGGGTGTCCCCTAGAATTTCCTTTCCCAATTTTGTTAGTAAATGGACAAATGCAACAACCTCAGACTGGTAAAAATCATGGTGATGAGGTTCTTGGACACCTCAGAAATAAGAATTTAGGTCACCCCATAAGCTAACTAGACCAGCAGAAGTTCTAACCCAGAGAGAGGGCAATCTAGAATGTAAAGTAAAGGAAGAAGATAATAAGTGACAGTGTGACCTTGAAAGCAACTGGACTAAAGCTTTATTACCCACTAGCTTTCTTCTCATAAATTTTGTGAGGAAAAGAGGCCAACTGTTTTCATGGAGGTGCTTTCTCCATAATATCTGGGAAGAAGTGGATCCAAGAAAAACAAAGGTTAAGCTGTCATGGACGCTGTACTGCATTGCTCAAATTTCCACCAGAGAAGAGCTTATTTCCCAGAGGCTGAAGACAATCACCACATCCAATTTAATGTTCCTTTATTGGAGCAGCCTGCATCCAATAACTTGTCAGCATAGGGATGTAAAGTCTTATCCCCTTGCTTCAAAGGGGCAATTCTGATGATCCATCCCAATTTCAAAGACCCCAGTTGCTTTGGACTGGTCCAACCTCCTCCTCTGCCCTTTCCTGCTTCCAGTCCTCTCTTCCTACAGGAGTACTCCCTGATACACTTCAGGCCCACACATCTCCATCTTCGATCCTGCTTCCCAGAGGCCAAACATGGGACTGGTCAATTTACAAAGAGGGAGGAAAGGTTTAGGAAAGCAAATGGTGTGCTGTTACCACTTCCAGTCCTGACGGAACAAGAAGAGGAACGTGGAACAAGAGTTAGGTGGAGAAAAACAACACGACAGTTTCTTGGGGATTCTAGAAGCACAAGGCCAAATCCTAGCACCCTCCCCCTCACCTGCCTCCCACCCTTTGATCTCCTGCTGGTGCCTCCCATTGGTAGAACCAAACTGGAAGCCAGAAGTCAACAGAGTCATTTGTTCATTCCATACAGGTCAGCCTCCTAAGATAGAGAGTGAGTGGTGTGGAAATGGTTAGAGAGTAGGTTTAGGGGGGTAAATGAAAGTTACATCGTAGACCACCTGGCTATGCAGAAGGTTTCTTTTATAGGAAGGAAATTAAATTATATTTCCTCCCTAGAGGTGAGGCATGCCTTCTAATTTGAATTATCAGTGTCATTTAATTAATATACAAATAAAATGAGATCAAAGGAAATATTTATTTGAAAACACAGGACAAATAATTAGATCTTAGACAAAGCCAGCTTTTTAAAAGTGATTTTATGCAACTGCATTTATAAGAAAAAGCAATATCAAAAACTTACCTAGATTGGGATATGATGTTCCTGTGAATTCCTGCAAGGAGCTGGTGTAAGCCCCCACCTTGTTTTTTTCAGGCCTTTCGCAGTTGATGTTCCCAATGCCCTACCACAGTTCTTCTCTTAGGAAGACTCATTCTTCTTCCAGGAAAGGACCAATCTTCATGTAAGACATTTAAACAGCCCAAGGTCCACATTTAGTAGGGCTCAGGGTTGAGCTATGTTCCCAAACCCAAGAAAGTTTAGATAGACTAAGTCATATACTCATCAGATATAAGCAGAGTCAGGATTTGAACTCACAACTGTCCTCTTCATACGTAATATTCTTTCCACCTGCCACACTTCATTAATTCTTCAATGTACCACTGGTTATCATGTACACCACAGGGAAGTCATCGCTTCATGCAATGTTGTCTGTAGAGCTCAAATAGGAATTTGATTCTGGGCTCTGGATTCTGGTTTCCTTTGGAGCAGCTGCAGTGTTATTAGGATGTAATCACTTTTCTTTAGTATAGAAAACAATTGTGGATTTCTCAGCGGGTGGAGGCATGAGATTTTATTCCAGGCAGGAGAGTAAAGAAAATTTCTTGTTTGAGTTGATGTGTCAGCATCAGAAGATACATGAGCTGTAAAGACAAGCAAATGTGGCTGCAAAAGCCAGGTTGGCATCAGAATATTTCCCTCCGTCTTCTAAGAGAATGGCTTTTCTGGTTGGGAGCCTGAAAATGGTCAGAAATTCTGTAATCCTTTGATCTGGATGAGAGGTTGCCAACTGAAAGCCAGGGACTTCGCAGATGAGTCTTTCTTGGTCTTCAGTGTGCTTTCTAAAATATTTTTACCTATTTGACAACTTTTAAGACTTATGCCCTGGAGATAGAAGTTGATCTCTATATTTGGCCATCGTCCTCACCGTCCACCAATACTTTATACTGGCTCTGTAGTACTCACTTAGGACCTGTAGATATTTCAGTTTTTGACCCCAGTCTAAGTCTAATAATTTCTTATGATGTTTTGGGTCTCATGATTTGATGGCTCTAGTGCTGAATGCCCAAATGATCCAAATGCAAAAGCTCTGTCATTTTCTTTCCCTTTTTAAAAAACAAGAAGTCATTGTTTTAGTCTATTATAGTTATACTATACTCCTACTGGTTAATGATATTGTAGGAGATATCAGAGAGGAAAAAATACTTTTGATGATTTAAATAGAGTGCAATTTTAAAGGTTTAAAATTTTTTTTATATTTACCCTCAGAGAACACCTACTTCTCTGCCTGACTAGTGCTATACGCCAGTCAAAGTGAAGGATGTAGATGTGAGGATAATATTTAATTCATTTCTCTCATTTCCATGTCTTTGGGGCTTTTGTGCTCACACTTAGCTGTGATGCCAACAAACACCAACTTTGAAGATTCTGAAGGTTTTCTTTGTTCTTTTTCTCTCTCTCTTTTCAAAAGCATCTCTCTTCCTTTTGCACATTTAGAAAGTAAACCTGAAGCTAACATTTCAAATATCTTTTGTAAGAGCCATCTCTCTTTACTAATAATATGGCTGGCCTTAGCTACACCCCAGAGCTTGCCAGCTGTCTCCCTCCTTGGATTCAAGGTAGGGGGTGGGGAAGAGATGAAGCAAACTGGTGATAGATGAAATCTGTGGGCATGGCAGAAAATATTTCCAATCTGAATTTATTAGGCTCATATTGATAAAGAAAGCATAAACTCTTAAAATCTTACTTCATTCACATAATTTTTGGCCAATGAAAAGTTTCATTGTTGCCAAATAAAAATGCTTCCTTTATTTCTCACTTCTACTGACATACAAAATTTTTTTGGAAAGACTTAATTAGAATCAGAAAGGAGCCGACCCAGCCAGAATTGTTGATCAAGACAAGGTGTTTAGTAGCTGGATCTTGCTTTTTTAAAAATATATATAAAATTTCCTGCATTTCACTCTATACAAAAGTGGAGGGGTTCAGTCCTTTGGCACCAGAGAGCACCTGGCACACTGGAGTCTTTTCAATGTTGGGGGCAAAAAAACAAGCCAGAGCCGCATGTATTATTCCTCCCAATAAGGATGCTGCTGACCTTGGAGGTTTCAAAAGAATAAATGTTGTTTTATGACTCTTGGAATAGCTGCTGCAGTGAAAACAATGATTTAAATTCCTGAATTCTTTAGAAAAACGATTTTTGCATCTGTTCACCCTTGAAATTGTATCCAGAATTGAAAGAGTTAAAGATGCTGAGAAGATAGATACCTTCTACAATGATGGAGCTGGGGAAGAAGTGAGTGTACCCATTTGACGATTGCCAATTCTTGCCTTCCTGTTTATGCCCCTCTTATGTAATCTTTCCTCATGGTGCTTTTGTTGATATTGACATTTAATGAGGATCAAAAACATGCTAAGCCCTCAGTAGTACATAAAATGAGCAAAGCCCTTTCTCTGAGGTCTCATGTCAAGATTTAAAGGGGGTAGAAAAATAAAAGATTAAACAGGAAACATAATCATAGAATTATAAAACAATTCCCATCAGCCATTCTCAAAACAACACAAAATACCACCCCCCCAAATAAAAAATAAAATCCAACCCACAATGAGGCTTATTAATTGATAGTCAAACCATGTATACTACAATATGTAAAAAAAAAATTTTTGAGTGAATATATATTCATGAATTTATTCCTTTATCCCCTCATTCAAAAAATATTTATTGCATTTTTTTCAAAGTCCTACCTAGAAAGGGTTCTTTGCAGGATGAAAATGTGTTTTCTTAACATTCTTAACCTAAGGAATTTCTGAGCTGGTAAGAAAGATACAGACAAAATATGCACAAGATATCTGTAAACTAGATAACATTACACACTTAACAGTAGGAAGTCAGTGACTCTTCCCACCCAAGTACCATCTGTTTCTCTCCATCCCAAAACCTTAGTTTAGACCACAGCATGTCCTTACTGCTCTCATGATTTCAGTCTTGCTTTTTTTTCATTCATTTTTTTAAAAAATTAATATTTAGCAACTGGTGGTCTTTTCTCATTTGGAGAATGCCAGAGGGTATGCAGGACTTGGTCACCAGAAGGAAACTAAGAATGTTTTCAGAAAAGAAATTCACATGTGCAGCAAACAAGTGAAAGGCATAAGTACATTTGAGGAAATGAAAAATGTTCCTGCGCCTGGGTGCTGGGTTATAAAAAGGAGGAGGTAGTGAGAGATGAGGCAGGAGGTGCAAGCAAGGGCTTGCAGGTTATGTGAAGGAGGTTGTGCTTTCTTTAATATGAGAATAGCTGAGGTGTGGAAGGTTTTGAAGAGATGTGTGGATCCTTTTACACTTCCTGCTTTGCCCCGTTTTGTGCCCATCGGACATTTTATTCTCCCTCAATAGCACTCTATCGTGATTTCCTTTTCATGTCTGCAAATGAGAATCAGATTTTGGGGTCCAGAAATATGGCAGATTGAGTTAATACAGATAGATACCTTTCCTTCTAGATACACTTGTCTGTGCTGGATAAAATATTTAAAACCAAATTATAATACTATAAAATTCACTCATAGGGATAAAACGGACCTTCAAGTGCCAGGAGTAAAGCAGAATTTTAAAATTAAAGCAGTGAGGGTCTAAGCTGATGCCAGGGGGTTTCTAGCCCAGACAAAAGCTCTAAAAGCTAAAAACTAAAATTTCGATGTCCTTACAGGAAATCCCACGCCAGGACTGGATTCGCTCCCTAGAGTGTCATAACAAAGGACCACAAGTTAAACAGCTTAAAACAACAGAAATTTATTCTGTCACAGTTCTGGAGGCCAGAAGTCTAAAATTAAAGTGCTGGCACTGTTGACTCCTTCTGGAAGCTCTGACGGAGAATCTGTTCCATGCCTCTCTCTAGCTTCTAGCGGTGGCTGATAATCCTTGCTTTGTAGCCACATCTCTCCAATCCCTGTCTCCGCTGCATGGGCCTTCTTTCCTGTGTCTCTATCAAAATCTCCTTCCCCTTTCTCTTAGAAAGACACTAGGCATTGGATTTAAGGGGTATCTCATCTTAACTTGATTACACTTACAAAAACTCTATTTCCAAATTAGGTCACATTCATAGACATTGGGGATTATGACTTGAATACACAATTTTGGCAGGTCAGAATTCAACCCACTACAAGGATATAAATATAAAATTTTGTCCCAGAGTAGTGAATTATCTATAGTGGGACATAAAAGCAAATAAAAATTTCTCACTAGGACAATGTCTTCCAACCAAGGCCCATGCGACTCCAACACACACACACGCACACATACACACGCACACACACGTACACACACACACACACACACACAGAGTAAAAAAATTACAGAGGACACAAGGAAGAAATAACAAGCACAACAAAAGGGAACAAAAATTTGAAATAATAAAAAATGTCCCAAGGATTTGAAATTATGAAAATACTTACTATAAAATAGTTATTGTGAAGTATTTCAGGCATAAAGGAAGAAACAGAAAATAAAAAGAAATATGGGAGGAAGAATACTGTGGACATGGAAAAGGGAACATAGCCACTCTAGAAATAACACACACATACACACACACACACACGAGGTGTGAAAATTAAGTTAGAGAACTCATCCTAGAAAAAGTGCTACATCCCTCATGGCTGAATATCACTAAGGTCACCTTTGAAGTACGCCCCTTAGAAAGCTATGCACCGACGCCAGTGCCTAGTTCACCCTTCAAAGCAATTTTGGAACTCTTTTTCTGGGATGGCCATCAGAGCTGTTGTCATATTACCCTTGATGTCCTGAATGTCATCAAAAAGTCTTTCTTTCAATATTTCCTTGATCTTCAGGTAAAGAAAGAAGTCACTGGGGGCCAGATCAGGTGAGTAGGGAGGGTGTTCCAATACAGTTATTAGTTTACTGGCTACAAACTCCCTCACAGACAGTGCCCTGTGAGCTGGTGCATTGTCATGATGCAAGAGCCATGATTTGTTGGTGAAAATTTCAGGTCGTTTTCATCTAATTTTTTCATGCAACCTTTTCAGCACTTCCAAATAGTAAACTTGGTTAACTGTCCAGTTGGTACAAATTCATAATGAATTATCCCTCTGATATCAAAAAAATGAAGTTGCAACATGCGAACTTCATTGTCAAACCAGGTGTGTGTGTGTGTGTGTGTATTTATTAAAGTTAACAAACCTTAATAAATTGGTTATGCAATAGATTAAAATAGCCAACGATAAATAAATCCGTACATTGGAAGATGAATCTGATATAAGTGCTCAGAAAGAAGCACAAATAAATGAAGACATTTATATATATATATGACTGAATAAGGGACATGGGAGACTGAAAAAGAAAAGAAAATATATATATCTAAAATATCTAAAATAATTCCAGATAAGAAAAAAAGATTAATGTAGGTGAGGCAATATTTTTAAAGAAATGGCTGATAATTTTCTAGAATAAAGAAAAGTCATGATCCTCAGATTGATCTCTGAGCATCCCAAATGATCGGTAGACTGCAGAATACTAAAGACAAAAAGAAATCTTAAAAAAAAACACCAATAGCTTGATGAAAAGAACAAATTACCTGTAAAGAAATAGCAATTATACTGACAACACAATTTCTCATCAGTAAAGCTAAAGGCCAGAAGACAATAGAATAATACCTTTCATGTACTGGGGAAAATAACAGTCAACTAGAATTCTACACCAGGTGAGCTGTCATTCAAAAACGAGGGTGAGAAAAAGCCAAACTTGAAAAAAGGTAAAAGAATGAATCACAAGCAATACAATAGCCATAATTTAGAATGTAAAATGAAACCCAGGGGAAAAAAAAGCGTAAGAACACAAAGCAATAGAAATCATAAAAAGTAAAATTGCTAGCAATCTCTAATGAACATAGGTATAAAAACAATGAAAAATACATTAGCCCACCAACTCTAGCAGTGTACCCTAAAAATAGAGATGGGGTGAGGAAAGAGATGAGCACAGAGGTTTTTTTTTGAAAAATTAAAGTTTACAGAGGCTTTTTAGGTCAGTGAAACGACTCTGTATGATACTGCAATGATGGCTACATGTTATTACATATTTGTCCAAACCCATAAAATAACACTAGTGATCATGTGTGAGCCCTGACATAAACTGTGGACTCTGGGTGATAATACTGTGTTAATAGAGGTTCATCAATTGCAACAAATGTCCCACAATGGTGGGGGGGTGTTGGTAGTGGGGGAGACTGTACATGTGTATGGTGGGGGAGGAAGAGGCTACGAGATAGTTCTGTACCTTACTCTCAATTTTGCTGTGAATCTAAAACTGCTCTAAAATGTTTCTTAAAAAAATACATGACAAAGGAGAGTTTATCTCAGAAATATAAGGATTAGATAAATATTAGAAATGTAAAATGAGAAATGTGTAGTAAACATTTTAAAAGGTAAAAGTGGGGGGAACAAATTACTGGAATATCTCATTTGATGTAGAAAAAGTATTTGTTGAAATTCAACAGCCAGCTGTAAACACACACACACACACACACACACACACACACACACACACACACAGCTAATTGTATGAGAAGGGAACCTCTTAAACAGTTGAAGAATATTTTACACTTCTAGCAAACAATATACTCTATGAGTTCAATGATAAATGTATTTCTGCAAAATTCCAATTAACACAAGAATGCCAGTTTACAAACTTACATTTTTAACTTTTTAGTTTGAACTAATTTCAAGCTTACAGAAAAGTTGGGAAAAAAAAATCAGTGTTTCTTTATATCTTTTACCCAATTTCCCCTAGTGTTAACATTTTATATGATCATAGCACAATTATTAAATCAGAAAATTAACCTTGGTAAAGTACTATCACTAAAGGCCTTATTCATTTTCACCAGTTTGCCACTGATATTTTTTTCCTGTTCTAGTTTCTTATTGAGGATGATGTATTGCATTTCCGTGTTCAGACAAAACTGTCTCCAGTGATTTCCAATAGTTCCCTTCTGTTGCCTTCACTTTCGTGACTGACACATTTGCAAGTGTTGACCAGTTATTTTGTTGAATGTACCTCAGTTTGAATTTGTTTGCTGTTTTCCTATGATTGGACTGTGATAATGCATTTTTTATAAGAATTAACACAGAAATAAGGCCATGTCCTTCTCAGTGCCTTATGTCATGGGGTTCGATATGTCCACATGCACAAGAGGTATTTTTAATCTTTGTAATGGAGGCCGAGTCAGAGCAACAAGACAACTATAAGGCATAAAATAGGTTTAAGAATTGGAATGTAAAAGTAAATTGTCTTTTTTCACAGATATTGCTTCTCTGTATAGAAAATCCAAGGCAATACACAGACTAACTATTAAAACCAATTATATAATTCAACAAATTTGCTGGATAAAAGATAAAAATATAAACATCCATAATGTCTTTATTCACCTGTATTAATCAATTTGAAATTGTAATAATAATAAAATAAAATACCATTTATTACATAAAAATATACAAGGTACCTAGAAGGTAATCTAACATAGATATGCAAGACTTGTGGAGAAATTTATAAAAAACTTTATTGCAAGACATGAAAGGTTAACTAAATGCCTAAGGAGACACATTGCATTCATGTACTGGAGAAATAAATAGTTAAAATATGACAGTTCTGTCTAAATTGGTCTATAATTTCAACGTAATTACAATCAAATTCTCAGCATGGTTTTTCATGGAATTAGACAAGCTGATTCTAAAAATATATATAAGAAAATAAACTGTCAAGATGAGCCAACACAATTTGATAGGAGATTTTTTTTTATAATGCTTTAGTAAATAATAACGTGATACTGGTGCAGGAATAAATATATAGATCAACTGAAAAAAATGCAATTCCCGGAAACAAACTCACACATTTTGGGTACTTGGTATTTAACAGGAATGGCATTACAAACCAATGGAGAAAGGATGGATTTCTCAAAAATGGGTTTTTGGTAGTTGGCTGTTCCCATTAATCCCTGTGATACACCAAAACAAAATATCAACCCCAAATGTATTAAAGGTCTAAAGTTTAAAAATCGAAACTGCAGAAATGTCAGAAAAAGATGGAGACTATCTTAATGACATCAACTAGGAATACCTGAAACCCTAAATAAATAAATTAGCCATATAGAAAAAATTGCATGCATTTGACTACTCTAAAATTAAAAACTCCCACACAACAAAATGCATATGAAGAAAGTGAAAGGACAAGTAAACAAAAAAGTTTGAAACATATAATGAGCAAAAAATTAGTTTCCAGAATATCTCATAACCTAGATTATAAAATGCACATTTTTTAAAATAATTTTTATTTATTTATTTATTTATTTATTTATTTATTTATTTATTTTATTTTTTTATTTTTTTATTTTGAGGGCAGTGTCACTGGCCCTTATATGTGGGACCCGAACCAGGGCCGCTGGCTTCCCAAGCCAGCGCTTAACCACTGCACCACTCGGCTGGCCCTTTTTCACATTTTAATATCTCTAAATTTGGATACGTCTTACTATTGAGAGAGCAATTTGGCAATATCTAATAGAGGACACTCATACTTTCTGACCCAGCAATTTTGTTCCCAAGTATATACCTCAAGTCAGTGTTTTTCAAATCTGAGATCTTAACACATTGTTAGGTCATAGAATCAATTTACTACATCAATTTCAGAATTTAAGAGGGGATTGCATGGGATGGGATGGGGTGGGGTGGGATGGAATAGAACAGGATAAGATAGGATAGGATAGGATAGGATAGCATAGGATAGAAATATAAGAATGCACCTTCATTTTGTTTCAGTTAAACGCATGTGTGTACGTTTATGTGTGTTTGCACCTGGGCTCGTGGATGATAAAGTAAACTGTCGTCCAACTATGGGTCTTTGCCAAAAGAAGGTTGAAAAACACTGCCCTAGAGAACGTCTCACACACATGAGCAGCGAGGTATATGCAAGAATGTTAATCTCAAACTATATTTAATAGCAAAAATTTGAAATGTATAAATATTCATCAAAAGTAGAAAAGATAAATTATGGTAGACTCATATAATAGAATAACATTCAACTGTCAGAATACATGAAACTAACTCTAAACGTGTCAACTTGGACAAATTTTATTTATTGGACAAAACATTATTTTGAATGGAATATTTAATGTCCAAGATGGCATATAAAGTATGATACCATTTTGATATATTTTAAAATATCAAAATCATACATTTTATGAATACATGATCACCCGGTAATGGGATTAGTAGCTACCTTTGGCAAAGGATGTAGAGACAGAGGAAAGGAGAGAGGGAGAAGGGGAATAAACCTCTGGTGGAAAACATTTTAATTCTGTTGGGAACATTTTCTTTTTTACCATAATTAGGTCTTCAGAAAATTTGACAAAATTGTTGATATTTTATATCTACATAGCATTATATTCATTGCTGTAGTTTCAAATACTGTATAATAAAAATAAAAAAACTCACTTCTTAAGAGCAAAACAAAGCAATACAGGTATCATGTCTCCTCCATATTTTCAACCTCAAGAGCATGTTTGGGATATACTATAATGCTTAATTTATTGGTTAGTAAATCACTGGACTTGAGGATGTTTGATGCCATTAGAATGCATGCTGGAACCAAATCTCATGCATGAAAGAACTGGTCGAGTGCTCAGGCTTGCAGGGAGGGGGTGAGCGGGGCTAGCAATAGACAGCTTTACCGCTAGTATTGTAACCCAAAAGCACTTTATTCACTCCAAAGCACTCTGCAGAAAAGCAGTAGGAGAGTTCAGACATCCCAGGCAGTATTCCTGATGAAGATGACAGTACAGAGAAAAATATCACCATATTTCCTTCTTTCAGAATGCGAGGTCAGAACCAGGAAGGGATGTTCAGTTACTGGATGCTTTTCATCAGTGTCAAGAATTCCCAGGAGGATATCTTGATTCTCAAAGCCTGGGGGAAGGAGGAAAACCTTAGAGCAGCAGGGGACCACCCAGTGTGTCTTAGGCTCCTATGGAGCTGGAGATTCAGAGAAAAGGCAAGGGTGTAGTGAAGAGGAGGGCAAAGAGGGTCTGGCTCATGGGGGTGGCTGAATCCCTGCCTTGACCGTGTGTGGCTCTATAAATTCCTCCGCATTTTTCCTGATGAGGAGCAGAGGCAGCTGTTTGTACTCAGGACACTTCCCTTTCCAGGCTGCAGCGTAATGGATCCTGCTGCTCTCAGGGAGAGGACAGAAATAGGTTCCTGAATGCATACGATTCCCTGGTTTGGAGGGAGGGAGGGAGGGGGAGAGAGAGAGAGAGAGAGAGAGAGAGAGAGAGAGAGAGAGAGAGAGAGAGAGAGAGAGAGAGAGAGAGAGAGAGAGAGAGAGAGAGATGACCCCAAAGGGAAAGACCTTCTACACCTATTCTTCCCTGTCTGAGATGCTGTCTTGGAGAAAATGCAGTTCCAAGGCATTTAAGGTTGATTAGAAGTGGAAGTCCCCATCGTAGCTGATCACAGAACTAAGGAATCAGTTTGCTCCAAATTCGTTTTTAGTGCTTGCTGCAGACAGGCCATTAAAGGAGGCAGAGGATAGCGGGGAGTTTCCTAGGTATAATTTTATAATCTCCCTAAGTTGTCTTTTAAGAGTGCAATCTGATTTATTTTGACAAGGAAGCGGGGGAGTGTCCATTCTTCTTCCTCCCCTAGCAGTGGATTTGAAGGGCTGGGGATGTAGAGAGGGGCTGTTTTCACTTGGAGAGTAAATGCACCAGCAGACCAGAATGAAATGCAGGTTGGATTGAGTAAGTCTAGGACTAAGAGAGAGTCACCAGAGAAGAAAAGAATTAAGGAAAAGCAATAGAGAAACAAAATAATGCCTAAAAGTTATTTGGAGCTTACTATAGATAAATCACTCTTTATAGAATCTTATATACATTAGATCATTTAACCCTCTAACAACCCTAAGAGATAAGTACAGTCAAATTATTACAAATGATTAAAGTGAAAAACAGGAAGTAAAATAACTTGTCTGATGGAGTCATTAGGTCTACTCATTATTACTGCCTTCTGACCACATAGTAGGGTAGCATGCTTCTGGTTCTTGGAGCCAGATGTCACCATTTGGCTGGCTTTGCCCAAAAAAATATGAGTAGAGGTGACATATATCCTTCTGGACAGGAACTTTGGGAAACAGTGCTCATTATGTTCTTGTTCCTGTCTTCTTGCCGTGACACACCAGAGACATCCCGGAAGATGGAGGTGCAGTGCCATCAGGTGTGAAGAGACATGACCAGTCCTGCATCGACCAGGAAGTCCAGCCTGGAATGCACTGCTTCCGCCCTTCCAGCAATTCGGTAAGCAGCTAATTCAGTGAATTCAACCCCTTTTTGCTTAAAATACCTGCAGCGGTTTCAGTTTCCTCCCCTGACTAATACAATTAATTAAGGAAGGACTCATCCAGAGTCTGATGCAGTGAACTACTCCCTCCTGTACCATCTCCTCTTGGCTTCAACCACACTGTTCTTTTCGGGTTGTTGGCTTTTTGTTTTTGTTTTTTCATTTTTAACTCCTCCCCAGTGCTCTTGATGGGTTCAGCAGCCTCGGCCCATCCCTAAAGTGTTGGGTGTATTTCAGATTGCATCCTTGGCAATCTTCTGTTATCGCACATTCTGCCTATGAAGTTGCATCCACACATGTTCATTTATCACCTATATTGAATGCCTGACAGTATGTTGCTAGCTATCTTCAGATTAGACCTCTCTTCTCAGCTCCACGTCTGTATTTTCAGCTGCCCACCAGACATCCCCATTCTAGCATGATCTAGTCCTGAAAATTCAAAACAGAGCCCATCCCCCTCAACACCACCAAACCTGCTCCTTTCCCTGTATTTTACATTCAGAAATAGCGTCGCAGTTCGCTTCTTGGCTTCCACTAGAGCCCAGAGTCCACTTCAACTTCTTTCTTTCACTTACCCCTTACCCTTTAGCACCTTTATGTCAGAGTTGTGAATGCTGTTTATATTTCAAAAAAAAATAACCATGTTATACAGAGAAGCCCTCTAATTTTGATAGTTTGAATATTTGTTCTGATCAATTCCACTAAGGAAAATATTTCTGAAATTACATCATGTAATTATTCATCATGATGCTGTTAATAATAATAAGCTGGAAGTGAAACCTACAAGAGGAAATTAGATTACAATATTTATTAAATTTGACACATCTATTGAAATTAATGAGTAAAAGAATAGGCATATTTAATGACACAAGAACCTGTTTATGTTATATATTTGAGAGAAACACTTTATAAATCATATGTTTAATATTTGTATTATAAAAAAGTATATAGATCTATGCATTGAAAAATTCCAGGATATTTACCAAGGTAAAATTATCACATAATTTTCTCTACATATTGGAATCATAGATGGTTCTTGATTTTTGTTTTATCTAAATTTTCTAGTTTTTTTTTGCAATGAAAAAACACTAATTTTGATTTTTAAATGTAATTTTTAATTGAGAAAAAAGGTTTGCTGTGTATTCCATCAAGTCCTACTGTCAACATTGTATCTATATGGCCCATAGTTCACCCTCACTAACATCCTTAACTGAGAACATTTTCCTCCTGCTCTCACAGGCGAAAAGCAGTTAACTCCAGCATTAAATCTTTTTTGAAGTAAAATGCTGTTCATACAGTGTTAGCATTCATCTGGGAGGAGTGTAATGGTGTGGCAAACATTTTTTATTTTCCATTCCAAACCAAGAAATTTACAGGTGGTCTGGGTATGGCAGGAGTAAATATTCATGAGCAATGGATGTTCTGCCTACACTGAAAAAGGCTTGGTGGAAGTGTGGCTGTTTCTTCAGGTGGTAAATTATTATTCATTTATCATCTCAGAAGATTTCATTTTCTCTAATCAAGCATGATGTTTAGAGAGGAGGCTTTGGTTTTTTCAATTGAGGAAAGGGAAGGTTTAAACTGGTGACTGCATCATGCCTTTAATACAGAATCTATAGCATCTCCAAAAGGGCATTGAAAAAGTATTACATAAAACATATTAGTGCTTCCCCATTGGGCTGGTTATAGGTCAAAGTAACATTTTCAATTCTGTGTGCTTAATGCCCTCCATCTTAGTTATCCTTAATTTGCTCTATAATCTTCTGCAAAATTAGGTTGCAATAGAACACAAGATTCTTCTCCAAATATAGCCTCCACCAGCACTAAAATAGCGAGAGTTTTTTCTTTCCATTTTTTTTTGGTCACAATCAGAGAAGAGAAAATTCAGTAAAATTCTCCCTTTGAGAAACATGTTAAGCATAATTTTAATCCTTTTGGGAAAAATAACAGCTCCCTTTGGATGTGTAGCTGGCAGAGGTTTGAACTGTTAATATTTTATATGGCCAGTGTTCCCTCAGCCCTAGAATGGATTTTGATTAAGCAACTGTGTAGACTTCTCTATAGGCCAGGTGACAGGAAGCAGGCTGTCAGTTCCTCTCCTTCTGTATGTTTTCATTGGTGCTGGTGCCAAGGTGAATGCCAACATGTGTGAAATAAAGAAATGCAATAAAGACTCAGCAGAAAAATGATTTTTAGAAATAGGACAAGAGAATAAGAAGGATTTGTGCATTTATGGAATAGAGCACAGAATTATACATATATGGGAATACATGTCAGAAAGAAAGAAATGGAGTAGAATAAAATTACTAAATTAATCAGATGTAAGATGTCCGGCTAGTTGAGGAAATATTAATTCTAGTTAAAGGGACAGAGCTACAAACTAAAGATTTACAGAGCTTTTTCCATGTAGAACATTAAGAGCAGAACACAGGCGAGCCATGAGACCTTGTGCATAATAAATATACAGATAGGGCACTTTTTTCCTCTCTTCAAAGGAAGGACTTTGGATTGAAGGTAGCAGAGAGCACTTGAAGGGGACATGTAGTTTACTGGAGGAAACAAGACTTTGGAGGGGAAAGGTTTGCCCCACCTGTGCTTTGTGAGGCAAGAAATCCTATCCCTCTTCTTGGAGTCTTTACTTTTTCATGTTTAAAATGGACAATTAAGCTACAATCTCCTTGAAATTTTATCATCTCTGAAAGTAGAGGGCCTAAGAGCTGATAAAGGACTGATGCCCATCTAATAGTAGCTGTAATTATTTGAGAGGATGTTGGAACCTTTAAATATAGCTTCCCAGGAAGTGCTTGGTTAGTCTGACTCCTGGGTATAACATAGTGATGCCACTACATGTTTGTCTAATGCCGCTTCACTAAATAGGAATAAACCAATGCAATGCAAATCTTCATTGACAAATAATATGGTTTCTCAGCAAGTGTAATGATTTAGTGTTAAATGTTGTACATATGTTTTGTTTTTGTTATATAAATTTAGAAACTAGACAGAGACTAGAATGAGGAAATGAACACGAGTCAACAATGGGAGGGGGCGGGGCGGGGTATGGCCATGATCTTAGGCTCTGTTGTCACACAACCCTGGTTTGGAAGACTGGCTCTGCCTACTTAAAGCTCTGTGATTCTGAGTAACTTGTTTTAACTCTGTAAGGATCAGTTTCTTCAACTCTATCAATGAAAATCGTAAATGGTAATTGTTGTTATTAGTAATTAAGACATGAATGGGTGACCAAGAGCTGGAAGATACTAACTCGGGTCAAGTCCTTGCCTTGGATGGGGCAGAGTTACCAGCTTAAGGTAAGGACTTGAAGGGTCCAAAACGGGACCTGAAAGCCGGCATTATGTTTGTAGGTATGAACTTGATTTCTCTCACCCTTGATTAGGTGCTGAGAGCTCATTTCATATGAAATAAATATTTTGAGATTTATTTTATAAGTCGTTATTAGGTATGATGGGATCTATAAAGACAAATAAACTCAAACACTGCCTCTATAAAGCATAGATCATCACAGGGATATATGCAGTGAAATATGTGTATTGGTACAAGTAAGAAAGTATCATGTATCATAAATGAAGTATAGAAAAAATGTTATGGGAATTTAGAAGATTATTACTTCCAGCTGGAAGGAATAGATTTGTGATAAAAAATAAATAAATAAATAAATAAATAAATAAATAAATAAAAACCCCTTTCAGTTTTTCTAAACCCAACAGAAGCTGTATCTAAATATGGGGTCATTGAGACACCAACAAGCTGTATGTTCCAATTCAATCAGGGAACATCACTTGGGTATAAATGGGAACCGCATCATGAATAGCACCATAAACAAATACTTGGCTTCTTTTCATTTTAAGGTGAAAGATCAGCTTATACTACTGCGTGGAAGTTCTAGTATGTAACTAAATGTACAGATGGAACAAGTCAGTCAGACATTTTGGTTCTAATTTAGTTATCTCATATATGATTGCCCTTAGAGAAGAATGGGCAAGTTGGTCATGAAAAGAATCACCGTTTTACAAATTCCCTATCTCCATTTCCAAATATTCTGATCCATGAGCCTTGACTGGGATCCCACGGTGAGAATTAAGTACCAGCAGACCCAAATCATTCCAATACAAGTGGTCCACAGACCGCACTTGAGAAACCTTGCTATAGATGTACAAAGCTTGATGTAATGGCTCCTTTAATCAAAGACCTCATAAGTATTTTCTTCCTGCAGTTTCTAGAACACATCCTGTTCCCATTTTCACTCTTTCTTAAAAACTGCCATTATTTTTTTGTGGGTCAAATCTAAGCCATGCTGTGAAAGAGAAAAATATTCTCTCTGTGAAACTCTTTCTATAATAAATGCTCTAAGTTGTGGTCTTCCAAGTAGCTGTATGCACCCTAAGAGTTGCACAAGGTAATCCACTGGGGTGCGGGAAAAAATGTTAGAATTTCTATTTCTATTTGCCTTCATCTAAAATATGACTAAACTTTACCAATTCTAGTGGATTGGGACAACAGTCTATGTGCATTGTTTCTAAAGAAATAAAATGTAGAGGCATGTATACTCAAACACTTTTTACTAGTAGGAATAAGTAAGGGAGATGCTGAGAACCAACTGCTCTAATTAATAAAGTTCCCATTCTCCTAAACTTTTCAGAGTTTACCATTGCCTTGTGTCATTGTACTTAAATTTAATGTGTCTATGTCTTCTTTTTCCCAATTAGAACGTTAACTGGAGAACAGGAACTGTTTCTTCTCCCCATACCCAGCACTTAATCCAGAGTTTCCAATTCATGGGCATTAAATAACTATTTGGAGATTCACTGACTTGTCTTATGTCTTTCAGTCTATTCATTCTCTAATTTCAATGCGATTGGAGTACCACTGATGGCCTTTCTCACCCTTTTGTGTTCACATGTTCTGTCATTCAGAACTACTCTTCATTTACAGTCTCTTCTGATGGACATATGCATCTTTGTGGCTCAGCTCCAATGTTAGCTCTTCTATGATAGCTTTCCTGTTTCCCCAGCTCAGCTGGCTCCACTTGTTTTCCCAACTTCCCAGAATAACTCATACATAGCTGTTACCGTAATTGTCATGCTATGTAGAGGCTTGAACTCTCCTGGGTTCTGAATATACAAGGAAAAGATTTATGTCTTATCTTTTGTCTATAACACAGGAGATGCTCAATGCTTGTTTGTTCTTGAATGATTGGTTGAATAATGAAGGAAAGAATAAAAAAAGCTGCTTTTATCCTTTGTCTATGAAGTTAAACAATGTCTTAGTAGAATGTTTACAAGTTTGAAAGAGTAAAGAGTATCACCTAATCGCTTAGATGATTAGAGATTTTTGACAGTATCTTTTCACTTCAGTATGTGAATAAAGAATTACTGTGCTAGAACTAAAAAAAGAATTAGGCAATGCTTTAGTTCAGTTTCCTTTCAAAGGTAGCAATTTATAAACAATTACAAATAAGAAATGTCCAGAAGAATGCATAAGCACCCCAGAGTGCGTATGAGTTTATACAGTGATTTTAGAATAAATGGATGAAGGTAATAATAAATGAAAAATTAAGGAATCATCTTAATCAAAGTGCATCTTTTTGGAATGAATATTTTAGATGAATCTCTCTCCAGGTTTTCTTCATTTAAATGAACATTTTAACATAGTGTTTGGAAATTTTCTGTAGTTGTATTATTCCAATGTATTTTTAAACCTTATATTTCCTAGCAGCTGAGAATAACTCCATCACATTAAGTGTACATTTTCAGAATGATTACAACTGAGAAGTTTTCTAATGTGCTCAAGTTGCTATTCTGTATTCAGTACCAAAATCTCTAAAGAGATTATCAAGGACATTTTGGGCCTATAAAGTGATTAGAAGGCCTGATTTTATCCTAAAAAAGAAGCATAAAATGTTCTGGTCTGTAAAGTAAACGAATATTTACCTCAATCCTTTGTAAAATACTTTATTTTTAAAAAATTAATTATTACAAATTTATTAATTTATGGGGCTGTAAAAAGTAACTCCTATTCAAAACTATTTGTTAGTCATGGAATTGACATTGGGTAAGACAACTACTGCATCATTTCCAAGGTCAAGTGTACATTTGCCATGACACAGAATAATGAAAAGTAGGTTTTGGCCACTCATGTTACTAGGAACATTTAGAAGAGCAAATATTGTGTGGAAATACAAATTTGGTCACATTGACAGCTTTGATGTCTTGCTTGATGCTTTAGACTTTAGGCATTTAATCTGAATCTTGCTTTAGTAATGGCTTGCCCATCCTCATTACCTATTTCAAATTAAAATGACAGCAAAGTGAAGAAGGAAAACAGGAAGTCACACCTTTTTTTTTCCCATTCCAGTGGCTGGAAATTCAAAACAGAAGAGTTTCTGCCTGCAAAGAGCTTCTTGTCTAGGGAGAAAGGAAAGGAAATAAACACATAAGTAAACACAATCATTTCAAACATGAGAACTGCCATGACAGAAGTTAGATGATACAAATGAAAATAATTGCTGGGCATGGGGGTGGGTCCTACTTTGATATTATGCTCAGCATATACTGATGAGAGAATGTTCAACTAGAGACTTGAAGGAGCCAGCCCCATAAGAAGCCAGGAGAAAGAATCTAAGTGCCAAAGCTCTGTGGGAGGAAGGATCTAGTGTAGATGGAACAGAGTGAGCAGGGGGTCAAGTGCATCAGGGAAAATAAGCCAGCTAATGTGGGGTCATTATCATGTCACTATACTTGTATCTAAGGACATATTTCTGACAATAATATATAACCTAAATCTAATCATGAGGAAAGAAAAAATAAACCCAAATTCTGCAAAAACAATTGATGCATAATCTTTTAAAATGTCAGTGTCTTACCAAACATTGAAAGGCTGAGGAACAGTTCCAGAGTAAAAGAGACTAAAAGAACAACAAAAACAAAACAAAACAAAATAAAACCATAATCAAATGCGACACATAATCCTGAGATTGGATACTGGATTGAATGGGGTGTGGTTGCTTTAAAGAGCATTATTGGGAAATTGGCAAATTGTAAATTTAAAGTAGTAAATAATATTGTAGTATCAATGTTAAAGTCCCAAATTTGATCATTGTCCAGTAATTATGTAAGGGAATATTCTTTTTCTTAGGAATTAATGCTAAAGTATTTATAAATCAAGAGACATAAGAGAAAGTATATGTGGCAAAATATTAGCAACTAATATATTGGGGTAAAGTTAAGTGGGAATTTATTGAACTATGGCAGTTGTTCTCTAAGTCTTGAATTAGTTCAGAATAAAAAGTTTAAAAATACCATTCTGGGATGTCCGGGCCGCTCTGTTAGTTAGAGCGAGCTCTGAGCAACACTGTTGACGGTTCGATTCCCACATGGGCCAATGAGCTGCGCCCTCCGCAACTAGATTGAAGACAATGACTTGAGCTGAGCTGCTGCTGAGCTGCCGATGGGTGGCCTGATAGCTCAGTTGGTTAGAGCGCCTGCTCTTAACAATAAGGTTGTTCCCTGCAACTGGATTGAAAACGGAGACTGCACCTGGATCTGAGCTGTGCACTCCACAACTAAGACTGAAGGACAACAACTTGACTTGGAGCTGATAGGTCCTGAGAAAAAACACACTGTTTACCAATAAAGTTAAAAAATAATGTATCAGTCTGGCTGCTGTGTGGAGAATCCTTTTTAAGGACACAAGAGTAGAAGCAACGAGGCCAGTTATCAGGTCACTGAAGCCGTCCATGTGAAATGTAGTAGTGACTTCAGGTAAGGAAATGGTAGCACCTTTATTTTTATTTTTTCTGGATTTTAAGGGAAAAGTATTCAGTCTTTCCCAATTAAGTATGATATTAGCTCTAGATTTTTCGTGGTTGTCCTTTATCAGGCTGAGGAAGTTCTCTTCTGTTTCTAGTTTATTGAGAGATTTATTTCAGGAAGAGATACTGGATTTTGTGAAATGCTTTTTATTCATCTTTTGAGATCACATATTTATTTTTCTTTTTTAGTTTATTAAAATGGTGATTATCATTATTTGATTTTTAAGTGTTAAACCAACCTTGTATTCCTCAGATAAACCACACTTGAGGTCCAGTCTCACTACTAGGAAAAAAGTCAGTTTTGCAAGATTGTAGAATATGAGCTTAGTGTAAAACGCTGATTGTGTTTTTACATACAAACAACGAACAACCAGAAATTGAAATTTTAAAAGAATACCATTTAAAATAGCATAAAAATTATTAACTTCTTAGTTATAAATCTGACAAAAGATGTACAAGACCTCTGCACTGAAAATTACAAGATGTTCTTGAGAGAAATTAAAGGATATATAAATAAATGTAGAGATATACCATATTCATGGGTTAGAATACTCAATGTTCTAGACACTAATTCTTTCAAAACTGACTTACAAATTCCAAACAATCACAATCAAAATTCCAGCAGGCTATTTTGTAAAGACTGACAATCTGATTCTAAAATTCATGTGAAATGAAAAGAACCAAGAACAGACAAAATAAATTTGAAAAAGGACAAATTTGAATGACTTGCACTACCTACTTCAAAATGTAATGTAAAATGATAGTAATCAACATAGTTTAGTATCAACATTCAAAAATAGATATAAAGAGAACAGAATAGAGAATCCAGAAATAGACTTCACACAGAAAATTGATACCTGACAAAGATTCAAAGGCAATTCTGTGAGAAATAATAGTATTTTCAACAAATGGTGGTAAAATAATGGAACATCCACATGCTCTTCTCCCCAGAAATAAAATTTGAGCTGTACAAGAAAACAGGTGAACATTATTGTAACATTGGATTAGGCAAAGATTTCTTATGTTCCATACTAGAAGTGCAAAGCATAAAAGAAAAAAAAGATAACTGGACTCCATCAAAATTAAAACATTTAGCTCTTAAAAAAATGCATTAAGAGAATGGAGACAGACTAGAGAACATATTTGGAAGATAAATTTTATAAAGAACTTGTGTCCAGTATATATAAAATTCTTGAAACTCAATAATAAGAAAAAGACAATTCAATTTTTAAAAAATTATCAAAGTATTTGATCAGACATTTCACCAAAGAAGACATAGAGATGGCAAATAAGCATATATATTTTTAAGTTTTCTTTTATAATTTTAATTTTTTAAAATTAGATTTAGGTGTACAACACAGTGCAATAGTTATACTTTTTACCCCTCAAAGCAACAACCCCCCTCACCCAATCCACTGCCTCCCCACCCCCTATATCGTACAAATCTATTACAATTCCATTGACTCAACTCCCACACTATACACATCCCATGACTATATGTGTATATTCAATTATAGTTGACATACAATATTATACAACAAATAAGCATATCAAAAGATGCTCAGATACTTTAGTCATTAGGGAAATGTAAACTTAAACTATAATCAGATACTTATTAGAATGGCTAAAGTTAAAAAGACACCGTACTAAGCACTGGCAAGGATATGGAAGAATGCTGGTAGGAATGTAAAATGGTATGACTTTTTGGAAAAGTTCGTCAGTTTCTTTCTTTCTTTTTTAAATATTTTATTGCGGAATTTGGGGAGAGAATAGCATTGGGGAATCGGGAAAGGGAAACAGACGAGTTGCTGTCCTTTTTGTTCTTCAGTCTAGTTGTGGAGGACGTTGCTTCACTGGCCCATGTTGGTATCATCATTGTGCTCTTCTCGGGAGAGGCAGTCACTCGTCGGCCACTGGACGGTCACTCATGGTGGTTCATGGCAGCTCATGAAAGCACATGCCAGCTGCTGGCTAGCCCCACTGCAGCCTACACCATCATCGGGGACTCACAGCAACCCAGCTCCAGGTGGAGCTGTTGTTCACCATCTTAGCTGTAGAGGGCACAGCATCACTGGCCCTCATGTGGGATCCAAACCAGAGCCCTGCTGCTCACAGCTGGTGTCCCAAGCCAACTCCTAAACAACGCGCCACTTGGCTGGCCCTTATCAATTTCTTAAAAAGGTAAACATAGAGATTCTGTGTGATCCAGACATCCCCCTCCTATTATTTACCTATGAAAAAGGGAAGCATTTGCCCATTCAGGGTTATACGCAGATGTCCTTAGCAGGCCCATTTATGATAGCTCAAAGCTGGAAATAACTCAAATGTCCATCTCCTGATGAATGAACAAGCAAATTGTGGATTGTCCACACAACAGACTACTACACGCTAATAAAAAGGAATGAGGGCCGGCCGAGTGGCGCATTGGTTAAGCGCTGGTTTTGGGATGCCAGCGGCCCCGGTTCGGATCCCACATGAGGGCCAGTGACACTGCCCTCTACAGCTAACAACAGCTCCACCTGGAGCTGGGCTGTGCGAGCCCCGGTGATGGTGTGGGCTGCAGCCCCTGCTGCAGTGGGCTGCCATAGGCTGCAGTGAGTGGCCCGCAGCCAGCGTGAGCGGCTGGCAGCCAAGCGTGAGCTGCCAATAGCCACGATGAGCGACATCCAGAGGCCAGCGACCGATCTGCCTCATCCAGGAAGAGCGCAATGACGATACCAACAGTGAAGCAACATCCTCCGCAACTAAACTGAAGAACAAGAAGACGGCAACTTGTCTGTTCCCCTTCCCCGATTCCCCAACGCTGCTCCCCTCCACCAATTCCCCAATAAAATCTTAAAAAAAAAAAAAAAAAAGGAATGAACTGTTGACACACTCAGTGACATTTGAATCATGCAATAATTATACTGAGTGAAAGAAACCAGACCAAAACAAATACATACTGTAAAATGTCATTTATATAAAATTCTAAAAAAATGCAAACTAATCTGAGTAAATCAGTGGTTGCTTGGGGATGGAAGTAGACCATGGAGAAGACAGAAGGATGACAAAGGATGGAAAGGCACTTTGGGGAGTCAGGGATATGTTAACTATCTTGTTTGTGGTGATAATTTCATGGTTGTATGTATGTGTCAAAACTTTAAAACTGTATTTATGTTTGTACAAAACTGTACAAAAATTTTAAATTGTATATTTTAAATATGTGCAGTTGATTACATGTTAATTATAGCTAAATTATATGTGTGCTTGTTAGAGTAAATGAAAGACTGTATTTTAAAAAGCAAAAATGATATTAAAAAGCTTATTTTACAATTCCATTCATTTTATTTTTCTTAAAAATTAATAGGTGAAATGAAAGGTACTGTTTTCTCAAAATTCCAAGAAGAGCTGGTCATTCCAATAGTTGTTGGGTCGGTGTTTTTATCTTCTAAGATAGCTGGATATAGTCATTTACCTCTAACAGTTTATTCACAGTAAGTTCTAGTTAGGCTAATTTCTCATATACTCCCACCTATTGCCAAAAGCTTTATTGCTTCTTCACCTCTGATCCTTGCTAAAATTTTATTGCTTCCTACTACTATAATCAGAGCCAAGTACTGCCAAGTGACATAAAATCATGCTATGTGTCAGCCACCATTTCAGTAAAAGTCCTCACTTCATTGCTAATGGTCCAAAGACAACCTTTTAAATTTAAGTATAGCTTCTTTATGGTTGGTTCATCTTTAATCATTGATGATGTTGAAACAAGAAAAGAAAGCCAAATCTCTTTAGCCTCAGTATTCTATCAAAATGAAAAACGGCATATAAAATATATTTAGCAAATTGCCAATCAGCATGTAACCGATGGTGTTTTTAATCATTGTTGTATCTTTACCGTTATGTCCCAATGAATGTCCATCTGTCTATCTATAAGCATCACCCTTCTAGAAGTCTGTTTCGAGAGAGACTACTATCAAATTTCCTAAGGTAAAACAACAAAACAAAACAAAACGCTAGTTAATAATGGAGCTGGATTGCAAACTCTCTCTGTCTGACCCAAAGTCTGTTTGTCACCATTCTAGCATACTGCTTCCCACAAACGCCAACCAGCATGCCTGACATATAGTAGTTCTCATTTTAGGTACTCAATAAATATTTCTGTAATGGAATAGAATTGAAGTTTGCATTAGGAAGAGGGGGATGGTTGCATTCCAGTAGTGCTTTTACATGATAACATGACCTTACATGTGGTTTCCTTAACAAAGAGCAATGCAGTTTAATTTCTCTGCAGTTTCCTGAATAATTTCCCATTGCATTTACAGTGCATCCCCTATTGCCAAAAAGCCAGATGCTTTTTCTTTGATCTATATTTGTTCAGTAGTTGTATTGTGCATGCTATTAATTGGTCAGTTGGGACTCATAATAGTTATTCCTTCATGAGCCAAACAATACTAATTCTACTGAGGGCAGAGAGAGCAGTTGTGGATGATATATTTTAGCCTGAAGATCTTATTCTATAAAACATCAGCTGTGCTTGCATTTGCCCTTCAAAAATATTAGAACTCAAAACCCTAGCTTCTTCCTGTCAATTTTGCTGGAAACCTAAAACTACTCTAAAATAATGAAGTCTTTTTAAAAAAATTCCTCGTTTCTTCTTATTTGCATTGCATTCCACATCCCACTCCTATCCCCAGAGAAACCATGAAAAAAATTTAGAGTGTGACTAAATTTCTTTTATTTTATGTAAAAATATGTTTGTGAGTGGTAAATATACGAGGTCCAACAATTAAACTCATGAACTTTCCACTGTGTGCATACTGTGGAAAGTTTGCGAACTCAGTTGTCCGACCTCATATATATGTGTGTGTGTGTGTGTGTGTGTGTGTGTGTGTGTGTGTGTGTGTGGTTTGTGCTTTTCATAAAAATATTCTTTAGTTGATACAGATATGTTAATTTTTAAAAGATTTAATTCTCCAAAAATATTTTTTGGGAAAGACCCAACATGCCATGAGTGCCTACTGTGTATGTTATAGTTTTGCACAGTGTGAGCAACCCTATGAGAAATGATGAGAAAATCAAGGTTGCAAGAAATTAAGGATATCGTTACATTGTAATGGGCACAATCTGGATCATTCGATCCCAGTTGTCTCTATTTTAATGTTCCACACTACAGCTGATAGGGTTAAAAGAGGATTCCTATCATGGGAAAGTTGCTGCTTTCTAATATTCTTAACACCCTTCCTATTTTGAATCCTTCTGTTCGCCTCAAAGTTAGGCGGTGTTAAAGCTAGTTTTAAAGAACCAAAGGTTAGTTCTGATGCAGTGTTGACCCTAACAAAAGAGCAGAGTTGCTTCATCACTTTACTTTTCATTACCCACAGTGAGGTCTCATAAATGTTGGAGTAGACCAGTATGTGGGAGCTTGTGAGGGCCTCTCACAAGCTCCTGGCGGGCTGCACATATCATGGGGGACACTTTGAAGGCCCTCTGGTTCTGCTCTGGAAAGGCAGAGTGGAAAAGGTAGGAAGACCGTGAGTAGAGAAGAACCTCATTAAACACAGAGCTGGATATAGAGATTAAAAAAAGCAACAAGCAGAGAGCATAAAGGTTGGAGGTCAATGGTATGTTTCATTAGCATCTCTGGGCTTCTAATGGAATATGGATTAGTTTGCTCTCTGAAGGATGGTTACAGCCTAAATCGGTGGTAATGTTTTTCTTGCAGAATACATTATAAAATTGTTCTCCTGCCACAGCTGATATATCATCATTTTATAGTAAGGCAAGCATAAGTGGCACAATACATTTTTTCAAGGAAGAAGCTCATGGAATAAAATTGATAGAACAACAAGAGGGAAAATATTACACAAGTTTATAAATCTTCTCTTTTATAAAATATACTTTCAACAACACATCATATGTTCACCGAATTTCAAAAATATTTTTGAGTTGTAGGACACAAGGGTACCATTCCTAGATTTTGGTTGGGGAAATTTAGACAGCACAACCAAGTTATTTAACCAATGCTTTATACTGGTTTGTGGCAGAAACACAGGTCTCCCAACACCATGTGCTGTCAGTTACTAGTTGGACTTAATATATGTCTCTCCTGCCAGGAAAGACTATGTACTTTACTGTGGTTTCTGGTGCTTGGCTGCCTTGGAGTAAAATGTCATCATTGTTTTGAATTATCACCATCACCATAAAATAGGTAGACCCTACAAGTAATGGGCATTCACCAAAAAAGAGAGAGAGAGAGAGAGAGAGAGAAAGAAAGAAAATTTAAGTTGTCTTTGTGAAGAAAAACATCCATGAATGAGACCAAAACAGTGTCATTTCTGATCCTGATATTGATTTTTTTCCCCCACTATACGGTTCTCTGAATATTCATGAATTAAATGACTGTGATGGAAAAAGTAGGGGTCCACCAATGTCTTCCTTAATTTTTACACTGAAAGTTCCATGTCTGTTTTACCCAGGTCCCATTGGAAAGAGATTTTTTTTTCCCCTTACTTTTTAAATTTGTTTTGATTTTTAAATTACTGTTCAAGTCATTTAGGTCAGAAGTAGTTTTGGATTAACCTGCCTGACCCATAATGCCTACTATAGGCACTCAAAAACAACAACAACAAAAATGTGCTGATTTTAAAATTGCTTTTAATTTTGAATTGACAGAAACTGGTGTGCACAGCTGGCCTGTGCTCTGGCAGACTCACATTGCCCAGTGGAAATATTGAAAGAGTACTTCACACCTACAGCAAGAGAAGATTTTTTTTTTTCCTCTGAATTCCTCATGTCTTGAATTTTGAAACTACAAAGAAACGTTAATTACTCCAGTCTTTCCCTCCTTCTCTAAGAAAAGAGAAAATAATTTAATTATTCTAGAATATGATTTAACAAATCTCTCAGATTGAGGTAATTTATTTGCCTTTTGATATTTAGATGCACGGTTTCTATAGTGATTGATTTTATAGCCTGACCCAGTTTCCCTGGCTGAAGTAGAACACAGTTTGTTGGATTCCCCAGAGATGTGGGAGTGAAGTGGTTTGAATTCAGGCACTAGAGTCGGACAGGCTTGGATTCAGTCCCATCTCTGCCACGCACTGGCTTGTGCACACCAGAGAATTATGTGATCACTCTGGGCCTGTTTCCTAATCATTAAAGTTGGTATTACAGTAGAAAGTTGCCCATATTTATATTTCCTTAACCTTATCTGATATAATGTCTGAAAGCCCTAGCAAGTGGTTTGCTCACTATAAATGTTAGCTGTTATTATTACCGTTACTTCTTTGTGTTGGAAGAATTGAGAAGGTTTCTAAGCCACATCTCTAAGGACGGAAAGATTCATCCAAATGGAAAGGGTCATAACAGGTGTTGACTGACCTAATTGAAACTGTTGGATGAGGTGCAGGTGAAGTCAAGATAACCACTGGAAGGGATTTGGGAATAAACTGGTCAAACTAGGAGTGATAAGTGTGAACTAGTCAGGCTCTTAGGAGAGGGTGCCAGAAAAATGACTCTGGTTAATGTACTTCACGGAGTCGATGGAGGCGCGGGCTTGGGAGAAGCACGTACCTGGGCAGCCTAGATGGAAGACTCCAGAATCATTGCCCAGAACCCACCAGATGATGTCACTAGATGCAACCCTGGGACTCCTGCCTTTGTTAACCCTTCAAAGTGACTGGTGGGGCCGGCCGAGTGGCTCAGTTGGTTAAGAGCTCACTCAAGAGTGCAAGCTGAGCTCTGAGCAACAGCAGTTCAATGCCCGGCCTGAGCTGAGCTGCCGCTGAGCTACCAACAGGTGGCAGGATGGCTCAGCTAAAAAAAAAAAAAAAAAAAGACAAAGTGACTGGTGTTGCTGCTGCTCCAAAGAGGCATAAATTCTCACTCTGCCTACTTCTCTGCATCACAGTCTTCAAGTTCAAAGTATTAGGTAGGTGAATCTGAGCAGTAAAAGGGACCGGGAGAGTAGGCATACCTTTTCACTTTCCAAGTGGGAGTCTGTTCTACCCCCCATGACTCACAGGGTAGACAATCCTCATGTACACAAAGGATAAGGAGATGCTGACCAGCCCCAAAGTGATGTCAAGTGTATTATCAGAACCAAAGGTAGCTGTGTGAGTCATTCTGCAATATGACCCATGCCTAGAATGTAGGTGAGTAATTGGACTGGCTGGGTTATTTAGCACCTGAGGCCCCTGATTGATCGTTTTGTTCTGGAAGGCATCTGGCCTGTCCCCATGGCAGCCCCTCAGCTATTTCTGTGTGCTCTCGGAATGCTTACGTGAAGAGCTTGGGGCTGCTGACCTGTTTGGGAATTAAAGCAATTTCCCTAATCTTGATGGCTTCAACAAATCTTCCCAGGCTTGAATGGAAGACGTTAGTATAAGGTTTTTGATTGGAAAAAGGAGACACTCATAAAGGTAGGTATTATTGCCCTTGTCCTACCACCTCCAGCCATAAATCAAGCACTTATGTTTGGGGTCAGGGATGCTGAAGTTTTTAAATCTCTTCCTTAAAAGTGAATCAGTTTACTCAACTTTAGTCTAAATAGGAAACATAAATATAATTCTACCAATTATTGATGCTTAAAAACTAAACATAGGGTTTCATTTAAAAATGATATAATTTTATAAAGGGGAATTTTTACATAATGGAGAAAATGGAAAAGTTTGTTATCCCACCATTATAACAAAACCACTTTGGACCTTTTGGCCTATTTTCTGATCATGAATCCTCTGCTGACCTTTCAGCCCATAGGGGCAACATGCTCTTTTCCTCAGATATACATCCAGGAACTGCTGCCTCACAAACCTCATCCATAGGCCAGAGATGCTCTCATTTTGCATATAGGGAAATTGACAGCTAGAGGGGCTAAGTCTAAATTTCCACTGAGAACAGACCCCAGGTTTCCATAATATCCTAATAGGGTATTCCTTAAATACTTTCCTTCCTTCCTTCCTTCCTTCCTTCCTTCCTTCCTTCCTTCCTTCCTTCCTTTCTCTCTCTCTCTCTCTCTCTCTCTCTCTCTCTCTCTCTCTCTCTCTCTCTCTTTCTTTCTTTCTTTCATCTTTCTTCTCTCTCTCTCTCTTCCTCTCTCCTCCCTTTCCTTCCCCTTCCTTCCTTCCTTCCTTCCACATTTTCTCTCAACTCTTTTTGTCAACTGGATTACACAATGTTAAAAAAGACCTCTCTTCTTTTTTTGAAAATTGTCAAATGGTAAGCTACAGTTTCATATTAATAATTATAATAGGTGCTGTCCTTATTAAGCACCTAGGGTGTGCATGATACTTTATATGCACTGTTTCTAAACCTAATAAAATATTCTAACTAATAGTTGTTAATTCCACTTTACCAATGAGGCCACTGAGGCTTTTCAAGGTAAGGGACCTGCTCGGGTCACACAGTGACCTTGTATTGGAGGTGAGGGGCCCATGGAGGCAAAATCCAAGCTCCTTCCTCCCACAGCCTGTCCTGAACACTGGGAAGACAGTCAGGTTTAGGGGAGACTTGGTGTTTAAAATGGAGTGCTTGCAGATAGGACTATTTGACTCAAGACTAAATGGTTATTTCCCTGAAGCATTTGGCTTAGCTGAAGCTAAAAAGCTGTCCCATGCTGGCTTTCTGGTCTGTGAGCCATGATGGGAAAAATAATGTTTATGATGTGTCTGCCCCTGCAGCTATGATTCCAAACGGCCAGTGAATGACTGAGTGAAATGTAGCTTGAAGGGAAGTGGAACCAGAGACGCGGCCTCTCAGAGATGATGTAATGTCCCCCTCTCCCCTCCCCTACAGCCTATAAAACATCTTCAGAACAGGTGTCTTATACAATGGCAAGACACGGAAAGCTCAGGGCTTGATGAATGCAGACATTTCTCAACCATACATTATGAAGATCCTTTTAGACCAGCATACTTTGAGTTCTTCCCCCACCAAATAATTTAACTGTGTGACATCCCTTCTCCTGCATGTACTCCCACCCTCACACGTGGCTTTGTTAATGGGAACCTGAAACACCGTACTGTGTTTAGTAGTGCCAGGTGTGGGGTGTAAATCTCCAGGAGTAGGAGGGAGACACGGAGGGAGAAGCCTCTTTATGTGCCTGTGAGTAATTCTTTCAGGAACAGAAGAGTCAAATAGCTTGTGGATAAAAGGCTTTATTTCAGTTTGTCTTTGGTGCTATTTAATAAAGAAATTGTCCTTAGAAAAGGCAATTGTGAACTTTATGGTTCTTGGTACTTGTCCAGGGTTTTAACACTAAACAGATAGACACAAAGTAAGTATCTGGATTGCTCCAGGAGCTTTGCACAAATTCGCCTGTCACTTGTTCAGCGCTGTGCCAGTATTCATTCTCTACACATCCTTCACGGTAGCAGGCTCCAATTGGTGGTGACATCATTGTTTTTGTGTGGCGATCTTACTGCCTCACTCCTTTAGAGTCGAGAGAGGTGGGTTTTTTTAGGGTGATATGAAGACAAGAGTTTGACTACCAGATTAGATCTAAAAGACCCCCACATTCTCAAGGCTGGGGAGTTGAACAGTTGCTTTCCCTCCCGGGCAACCAGATCATCATACAGCTTCAGGTAAGAGTTTGTAAGCATTAGGGGACACTATGCAACCTTCGGGACTTTCCATCCAGGTATATTCTATGGCTCTCAAAAGCCAGGGATATCAGGAGCTAATGCCCTCCCCTCCCGCCTCTCCTTCCACCCTCGCCCCTCCTCTTTCCTTGCACCGTGAAAACTATGAGGAAATTCAATGATTTAATCATAAAAGTAGTTAGTGCTTATTATAAAAACTTAAAAAGATGGGAAAGTTTAAAGAAGAAAATAAATGACTCCAGGAAATGCACAGCTTATAGATAAGCACTGTGAATACAAGTATGCTTTTATCTAGCCTCCCATCTTATTTCTTCTGTGTGTGTGTGTGTGTGTGTGGGGGGGGGTTGAAAGTCGTGGGCCTATCCAAGAATTGATTGTGCTTTATCTTGCAAAGACAAGTACAATTTATAGCAAAATAATGTTGAAATGTGAGGACTGAATTATAATATTTTCCATTGGCCACTCTAAAAACCTATATTCATTATATTTTGACCTATATTCATGATATTTTATAACAGTTTTAGTTGTATAAACAAGTTAAAAAATAGTATAAAGTATCTCTGTACACCCTTAACCCAGATTCCCAAAAATCAACATCTTACCACATTGGGTTTTCACTCAATCTGCCTTACTGTCTCTTCTATATAAGACACAGAGATAATAGATACATTTTATTTTCTAAACCATTTGAGAGTAAGTTGGAAATTGCATACATTGTGCTATTTATTGATGAATATTTCAGTGCATATTTCCTAAAAATAGAGCATTCTTTTATATAACCACAATATAACTATCAAAATCAGGAAATTAACATTGACATGGAAATATTATCTAATCTACAGACCTTATTCAAATATTTCCAGTTGTCCCACTAACATCCTTTATAACAAAAATAAATTATAGGTGTCTGTGCGTGTGTGTGTTTACTTCATGTTTTCGGCCTGGACTGCAATCCAGGGTTACACATGATATTTAGTTGTTATGCTTCTTTAGTCTCCTTTAACATGGAAAGCTCCTCAGCCTTAATTTTTTAGCCATGACATTTTTGAAGAGTACAGGCCATTTATTTTGTAGAATGTCTTTCAATTTAGGTCAGTCTGATGTTTCCTCATAGATTCAGGCTTTGCATTTTTGAGCAAGAATACTACAAAATGTTGCAGCCTTCTAAGTACATCCTATGAGGAGGATATAACGCTTATCCCATTACTGAGGAGATATATATGTCATATATATGTCATATATATGTCATATATGTCATATATATATGACAAAATTGGAATTATCATTTATGTGTATTATCATATATATATAATTATCATATATATGTCACATATACTCATATGAATATACAGTCCTGGTTTTTAATATTTAACATAATATTGTGATTATTGTCCTAGTCAACAATATTCTTTGGCAGTAGGATTTTAATATTTGCATAATATTTCTTCATATGGATGGATCTGAATTTATTAAAAATACTTCCCTTCCATTGGTCATGTAGGTTGTTTTCATTATTTGGTATTCTAAATAGGAGTATAATGAATGTCTTTGTATAAGAATATTTGTTAGCATCTTTGATTAAATTATTAGAAGTTGAAATATTAGGCCAAAGCATTCAAACTTTTATTTTTTTTTAAAGATTTTATTGGGGAATTGGGGGAAGGGAACAGCGTTGGGGAATCGGGGAAGGGGAACAGACAAGTTGCTGTCCTTTTGTTCTTCAGTCTAGTTGCGGAGGACGTTGCTTCACTGGCCCAGGTTGGTATTGTCATTGGGCTCTTCCCGGGTGAGGCAGATCTCTCAGCGGCCATTGGATGGCAGCTCACGCCGGCTGCCAGCCACTCATGGCAGCTTATGGCAGCCTGCTGCAGCCTACGCTGTCATCGGTGACTCCGGGCAGCCCAGCTCCAAGTCAAGCTGTTGTTCACCATCTTAGCGATAGAGGGCAGCGTCACTGGCCCTCTATGTAGGATCTGAACTGGGGCCCTGCTGCTCAGAACTTGCGTTCCCAAGCCAGCTCTTAACCAACGAGTCACTTGGGGGGCCCAACATTCAAACTTTAAGACCCTTTCTACATATTTTCAAAATTCTTCTCAGATTTATTAAACAAATTTACTATCTAACTGTAAGTTTAAATGACTTACTTTCTTTTAACTTTACTGGAATTATTATTGTTTTTCATCTGTGCATTTGAGAGTGGTGGTATATAAAATGCAGTTTAGAATATGGATTCCTGTGTTCAGTTTTTGCTTAGATGTCAAAAATTGCAACAGAACATTATTACTCTTATGCTAATAATAAGAAAATCCAGATAAAATCATAACACTTTTTGGACATGAGCTGAGGTTTTAAATCAAAATAGTGAACTAATTTCCAGAGGGTGACAAGGCTCTTTGAGGGGAGATGGGGCACGTGGACTGGTTTATCTCTGGTAAAGCATGGGAGGGAGGGGGCTGCCACAACAGAAGGTAAGATAAAATCAACTAAAAATAAAAATAAAAAAACATATTAAAAACCGAGTATGAGCTAGCATATCAGCTTAGAATAACAAGTCCCATACCAGGTGAGTTCACAGTCAGGTGCAAGCTCATTTCCACAGGTCCCCACTAGACGCTTACAAAGCGTAAGGTGATAGAACCATATTGTGCAAGGTTTTGAAGACTGTAGAGCACTGAAGGCTATAACAGCGATATAAAATGCCAAACAGACCAACTACTGACTCCATTAACTCGACTCACCATACTGTGGCCCAGACTGAAGAGGAGGTGTGCCCCTTACCAAGGGTAAATGCTACTTACCTCAGTTTTTATCATGCTTTGACACACAATGTTGGGCATTCAATGAAACATGGTGAGATACATAAAATTAAAAACAGAAAAAAGCGACCCAGTCTCAAGAGATGAATCAACTTCAGAGGAAGACTAAGAGATGATTCAGATGTAACTATCCAGCAGAATATTTAAAAAACTAGGACTGGCATTGGGTATAATGGAATGGAGCACCTGAAGAAAACAACTCTAAAACTTACCGATAATACAAACCAGCCACATCCTGAAGGTACTGGAGAACAAATGGAAGTATGGAGATGTTGGTGGGGAGAGCACACTTGCTTGAAGTAAGGGCTATGAAGAATTCTACAGGTGAATTCTTATCTCCAGCTTTTAGCCTGGGCTAAGTGAAATTCAAACTAAGCACAGTGGTGACTGGGGATCGTATAGAAAAGTCTGGGGGTGGGTGTCTTTCTGATATGGAATACCAGAAATGAGAAACTGGGAAAGCATGAATGCCAAGGAGAGCGAGGGAATTCTAGAAGGAAAAGAGCCAGAGAAAGCATTCCCCAACCCGGACTACCCACATCTCTGATCCGTAAAGAATACATGCAAGAACAGACTTCACACAGCTCAGCAAAAGCAAAAGATCTGGATTGAAACCAGAGCTGCTGCCTAAGAAAAGGGCTTGCAATTCAAGCCCGTGGATGGATTTTCCCTTGTCCATGAGATATCAGTTCTGAAGGTGTTTTATAGGGGGAAGAAGGACATGACAATGTTGCTAAGAAATCACACTGCTTTCTCTGTTTCCACTTTCCTTCAAGTTACATTTCACTCATTGATTCATTGTCTATTGGAGCCATGACTTTAGGTACAGTTCATCATAAAGTTAGTTTTTTTTTCACCTCATGCCACACATAAACAAAAAAGCCAGTATGTAATACCTCCTTTCGTTTCTCTTGAGAATAGATTCCATTTTCTTGGTCCTTGTGGAATGTAACCTAGACATGGTAAGTTATAGAGACTCTAAATTCTATTATTTTTCTCCAATAAGTATCATTCCTTCAAACAATGTAATTCACAAATATCAACATATTTATAAATTTCACTAGGCACTGCCGCCCTGGAGATATAACAGAGAATAAGACAGAAAAGATCTTCAGCCTCAAGGAGAGAAATAAAGGCAGAGACAAGGAACAAGTAAACCAGCAAGTAAAACATTCAGGCGATTAGTGTAATGAAGGGGATAACTAGGAGAATATCCTGGAGACCAGAGGTCAATAAACTTTTTATGTAGAGTTACATAGTAAATGTTTTAGGCTTTGCAACTATTCAACTTTGCCATTGTACCACCAAAGCAGCCACAGGTAATACATAAATGAATGAATATGACTGTGTTACAATAAAATTTTATATAAAAAAACAGGTGGTGGGCTGGTGTGGCCCATGGGTCAAAATTTCCCAGCCCAAGTACTGGGGATTAAAGTGCACTTTATTCTTTATACTTTAGATAAAGTGGGCAGAGAAGGCCTCTCTGAGGAGGAAAATTTTAGTTGAGACTGGGGAATGCCAGTGTATTCTGGGAAAAGAAGTATAATGGTAAACCTTAGAGTGGAAAAGGCTTGGGCTGCTTCAGGAAACTGTTAGAAGGCCAGTGTGGCTGGGGTGCGGTCAGCGAGCAGCAAATTAGGGCTGGAGAGCAGGTGAGGGAGATCATGCAGGGCTTGTACATTAGCAGGAGGAACTTAGCTTTTCTTTCGAGTGCAAGGGAGCACCGCTCAAGGGCTTTAAAAATGGAAGTGATGTGACCTGACATATCACTCAAAGGTCATGCAGTCTGCTGTGTGAACAGACTGGAAGGTGATAAGAGGAGTAGTGAGGAACCCAGCCTGGAGGCATTTGCAAGAATCCTGTGAAAGGCAATTGAAACGTTTACTTGGTATTCATATACTACTCTCATTCACCCTATGAGGTCTTATTCCTATGAAAGTCATTACTGTTGTGATCTGTAATTAAAATTTAGGAACCTAAGTAACTGGTCCTAGGAGATGGAGCTGGGATATAAACTCAGGAAGAAGCATTTCCAAGCCTGTCTGAGCCACTCTCCCATAGCCCCTTGACCTTAAATCGCCCTTCCCACCACTGCCTACCACTGTGTGGTTGTGTGGTTTCCAGAATTCTTTGGCTCAAGCCACCATGATTCAGCAGTAAGCCATACCACCTTTGGCTTTTGGCGCTTAGTAGAGCCAACAGCCGGTGTGTCTGATGCCTAAATGCCGGGGAGCCAGCGCTCTCTATAGGCAACCTGCTCACCTCTGCAGTGTGTGCCAAAGGATGTTCATGGCTGAAACCTGGCGTTGCTTGAGCGTCCTGGAATGCAGGAAGATAATGTCATTATTCAGAAAAAAATGGATTCAAAATGCTTTGAATGTCAGTTTCCCTTTTGTTCTTAATGACTGTACCGGTTTGTCATCATCTTCAGGATTTAGTGGCTTTTTTTTTTTTTTTTTTGAAAATCAAGCAGCAAGCACTTGTTGAGATTATTACTATTTCACATTTACTTCATTGCATTTGAGGAATAATGAATATTTAGGAATGGAAGGTATTTGCAAGATCACGAAGGCTGGTAGTTTTTAAATTGTGTTCTGGAGAGGCTGAAGATGATTCAAGGGAAAAAAGATGGAAACTCAAGAGGAACAGACCTCCTTCAACTCAAGCACTTGCTTTATTTTATGTATTGAAATTTTGGAGGAGGTAAAAAAAAAATAAAGATTCCTCCGGTAAAAATGTTTCCTTTAATTCAAATGCCTTGATTTTTATAGAAAAGTAAGTTAAGGCCCAAAGAAATTAAATGATTTGCTTAAAGAACCCATAAAGAGTCAGTGACAGGATAAAAAATAGAACTGATAAGCCCTGAATTTGCCTTAAGTATCAATGTGGTAAAGTGTTGGATAAAATGTTGGGTCAACAGCTTGTACTAGTATCTAGTAAGTTGTGCGTTTAGGCAAATTATTTTATCGTTCTTAAAGTCTCCCCATCTATAAAATAATTTTAGTCGTCTTTTGTTTACCTTCTTTTTGCTGTGACATTTTCTCTCAGAAATGTGACTTTTAATCAGGTGAGGAAGGGTGAGATGAAATTTTTAAGACCATCTTGAGACAATTTTCTTGCTTGCACATGTTACTTCACTAGGCATACTCTCCATCAGAGCAAAGTGTGTGTCTGTTTTGTTAAACAATACAATTCAGACTCTGAATAAAAACCTTGCACACATTAGGAGATCCATAAACACTTGTTTTTATACATAGATTTATCAACCTCTAAAGAATTGAATAATCCACCTTGTTCTAATGGTATACTTACCTATTGTTAATGTTGCACTGCCATCTGCTGGCAGTATGAATAATTACAATTGCATTCATGAATATGAAATTTTGAAGGCCTATTTCCTTTTTTTGTTTTTATATTGCTTTAACAGTTTAGAGAAAATACTGTGGGAACATTTTATGTCTATTATGATAAAATTAAAAATATGATCTCTTTAGGCCAGAAAGCCTTGTAACTTTCTGCACCAAATGACAAAACATGTACCCTCACCCATACTGGAAGTTTAAACAAGTCTGGGAAAAGAAACATTGCAAGTGTACAGACTCACCTGAGGGAGAACCGAACAATGGTAGAGGGCGCCCCCCTGTGGAGAGCCTTACCTAGAATGGCGGGATAAAGATGGGGCTCCATTGGTGAGTTGGAGGGAGACCCTTTCTTAGAGAATTTAAAATGAATTGTGAGATTTCTGAATCCCTAGAAAAAAAAAAAACCCAAGTGTCATTTGCTGCTGAGTCTGGTCCTTTAGAGGCAAAATCTCCCTCAGCAGGTGTAAGTTCTATACGCCATGTTATAGAACAGACCCTTGTAAGCAAAACCTGTTTCTTATTAGAAACAAATAGCCGTGTGAGGTTCCTCTGGTCCTCGATATTGTCTTATGAAATATGGATGGTTCTAGAGAAATCCTAGGGTAATTACAGCTCTGAACACCAGTAAATCTTTCCTGTTCAAAGGGTGTCTTCCCCATCCCTCCCCTCCCTAGATGCAGTGCCTGTGAATATGAGAACTTACATAGCAGAGGGGCTTTACAGATGTAAATAAATAAGGATCATCAGGTGGGGGATTATCCTGAATTACGCAGGTCTGCCCACTTTAATCACCCTAATAAATGGGGGAGGGGAACCAAAGTCAGGGAAGGCAAGGAGACAGTGGAAACACACTAGAGTGATAAGGTCTCACCAGCCAAGGAATTTTGCTTTGTCAGCCTCTAGAAGCTGAAAGGGGTAAAGAATGGATTGTCTCCTGGAGCCTCCAGAAGAAACCAGCCATGCTGACACCGTGACTGTAGCCCCATGAGAGTCATTTCAGACCACTCAGCTCCAGAACTTGAAGAGAACAAATTTGTGTTGTTTCAAGTCACTAAATTTGTAGCAATCTGTTACAGAAGCAATAGAAAATACTATTAATATTTTTAACCAATAAGGATTTTTTACATGATGATCATGCTATTTATCAGACTTCACACAATTAATGATTCCCTAATATCATCAAATTCCATATTCAAACTTCCTTGGTTTTGTAGCTCTAATTTGTAGCTCTAATACCATGTATTGTCATCACCTATTTAACACACCCACTTTCCATTCTAGACCATGAGCTTATAAGGAGAGGAGGTGGTTTTACTCAGAAATATATCCCCTAATATATGCCCAGGTCATAGTATGGAGTAGATGCTTAATAAGAGGAGGTTCAGTTAAAGGAATCACATCAATAACAGCTTTGTTGTAAAATTCCTGAAAACACATTATGACTATATATACCAAGTCAGAAAGACATCACGCTATAATGGCCAAATCACGATTGATTGCCCACTCTGTGACAGTTCTTTTCATATATAGTTTTTAATTTCATGGTTATAACAGCTCTGTGAAATAGGTAGCATTATCTTGTATAGTTGGGCAAACTGAAGTCTGGCGGTCAGCAATTTGATAAATACCATCTAACAGGTCATTAGCAGAGACAAGATTCAAACCCTGGAGATGTCTGCTTTGAAAGACCCTACCTTCATCATGAACAGCAACTGCTTAGAGTACAGATGATAGGATGGGGAGGAAACCATGAGTGCTTAGGCAAAACACTTATTATAGTTCACATGGGAGAACTGTAGGTGGCAGGAATAACAGCCTAATGGAGAGAATGCCTGAAGCCAGGCGAATTAGAATGTGATGATTAATATTTAATGTAAAATGTCACTTAGTTCCTGAGTTGAGATTGAGTAAGAATAAATGTCATCCTACAGGAAAATAGCAGCTCGCAGCAAAAGCAAAATGAAATCTTTAAAAGGCTATGGTATGATATGGTTCCTGAATACCATTGGGTCTTTCACTTTTCGGCTTGCTCACTGGGGTAGGATAAATGGTGCCTTCTGAAGATATCCAGGTCTTCATCCCTGGGACCTGGGAATGTTGCCTCGCATGGCAAAATGGACTTTGCATAGGTGATTAAGTTAAAGATTTGGAGATGGGGAGATTATCCTGGATTAATTCGGTGGCCTCTGGGAGCATAGCTTGGTTGACATGTTGACTTTAGCCAAGCAAAATTGACTTGAGACTTCTGGATTCTAGAATCCTAAGAGAATAAGCTTGTAGTGTTTTAAGCCACCTGGATTGTGGTCATTTATTACAGCAGCCATAGGAAACTCATACACTCACATAGATGATCTTGAATTGCTGCTGTGCTTTAGTTCATGGGATAGGCATGCTTCAGAAAATACTGATATATATATATATATATATATATATATATATATATATATATATATATATATATATATAAAGTATATATGAATCTCAAATCCATTGATCATCATTATGAAATTGCAGATGTTTTTAATAGAACTCCAAGGACAGCTGTCCCAGCTGCTTCTCCAATACTTATCACATTGTTTAATTTTTAAAAATACTTAAAGAAGAGCTCCCAAGTCATAACGGCAGCTTGAGGAATTTTGAAAAAGTGAATTTTTCCATTTATCACCATCCATTAAGAAACAGAGCATACCCAGAAACCCAGAAAGCCTCTATTGTGCCTCTTCATTGTTACTATCATCTTTTAGAACCTAAAAATTACCTGTATCTTGACTTGAGCTGTTTTTGAACCTTATATAAATGAAATCAACAGCATGTATTCTTTTCTGTCTGGTTTCTTTCACTCAACATTGTGTTTTTGAGCTTTGTAGCTATCATTTCTACATTTTCCCCATTAGATAATGCTTTTCCCATCAAGAATATATGAGTTCTACTTTCTTTTGATATTGATAGTTTGTTCAATTTAGTCATTTGGGGGTTCTGTAGTATATCTCAGTTTGAATTTAATTTTCATTTTGTGAAGTTTCTGTTCAAGGTTTTTGGCTAGGTTTCTGTTAGGTAACCAGGCTTCTTTGGGGGGGGGGGGCTTAAAAATATTCCCAAGGTTTTTGGACAGTTTTCTGTTAGGTAACCAGGCTTTTTTTTTTTTTTTGAATTTAAAAAATATTCTGAATGTGAATCTTTTGCAGGATATACGTATTTCAATTTTTTTAATAGTGTACATTTTCAGTCTCTTAAATGCTGTTTTTCATGAACAGAAGTTGTCAATTTAAAACAAAAGAACACAAATTTACAATATTTTTGTGTGGTCTGTTTAAGAAATATATACCTACCCCAAGGTCACAAAGATTGTCTTGCATGTTATTGTATAAAAGTTATCTTGTTTTACCTTTTTTTCATTCAGATTTACCAGTCACCTAGATTTGATATTTTTGTGTGTGTGCAGTAGGAGTCAAATTCTATTTTTTTCCATATGGGTGTCCAAGTGACTATACATTAGTTGTTGAAAAAACTATACCCCATGAGCTGTTAGTATTGTCATAAATCAAGACACCATAATAAATATGCAGGTCTACTTGTGGACTTTCTATTTTATATCTGCATTTGTCAAATCTCCATGTCACTATCACCTTGTCTTATTTACTGTTACTTTATACTAAATCTTGATATGTGGCAATGTAAGTCTTCAAACATAGATCATCACACTTGCCTTAGTTACTATTGGTCCTTCATTTTTCCATTAAAAATTTAGTATTAGCTTGTTAATTTCTACACACAAAAAATGAAAGTCCTCTGGGGTTTTAAATTGAATTGAATTGGATATATATATCACTTAAAGGAGAACTGATATTTTTATATTATTGATTTTTTAAGTCTAGATACATGATATGCATCTTCATATTATTCAGGTCTTCATTTTTTTCCTAATGATGCTTTATATTTTTCCGTGTAGAGATCTTTCACATTTTCCCTCTACATTTAAGATTTTTATGCTATTGCAAATGGCACTTCTTTATAATTTCATTTTTATATAATTTATTGTTTATATATAGAAATACATAGAATACTTATATACATAGAAATATATAAAAATAAATACAAATACATTTGATTTTATTTGACATTTTATCCAGTAACCTTATGAATTTTTTGTACTAATTCTAATAACTCATAACTCTTTTAGATCTTCTACATACAGAATCATATTCTCGGGCAGGCCGAGTGACACAGTGGTTAAGTGCTGACTTGGGAAGCCAGCGGCCCCGGTTCGGGTCCCACATATGAAGGCCAGTGACACTGCTCTCAAAAAAACAAAAAACAAAAAACAAACAAAAAAAACAAAACAAAAAAACAAGAATCATGTTCTCCACACATGATTATTATTTTTTTTTCCTTTATAATCCTTACAATTCCTGTTTTTTTCTTGGTTATTGTCCTGGTAAGACCTATTGAATAGATGTATTCTTAGCATGTCTTCTTGTCTTGTTCCCAAATGTAGGGAAAGCTTTTAATATTTCAATATTAAATCTGATATTTATAGTAATTTTTGTTTTGTAGAAACCTTTATCAGATTAAATAAGTTTCCATTTATTCCACGTTTGCCAACAGGTGTTCATTATAAAAAGGACTTATCTGTATCAAGATGATCATATGGCTTTTCTACTTTATTCTGCTCACGTAATAGTAAATGATTGTCTTAAATAAAACTTGTCTTGCTACTTCTATTCAACATTTGAGTCACTGCAATAAAACAAGAAGAAATAGTCATCCATATTGGAAAGGAAGAATTAAAATTATTTTTTTTCCTAGATGGTTATATGTATAGAAAATCCAACAGAATCTATGAAATAGCTACTAGAACTCATAAGTGGCTTTAGTGATGCTGCAGGACACAAGGTCACATTTCAAGACTTATTTCAGAGAAGAACATCCTACTTGAAGCCCTTCCTGATCATCTGAAATTGATTTTTCCCCTTTTCTGCTTCTATTGTTCTCATGCAGTAGATCTGAGTCATAGAAACATTTCACTCACAATTAAATAAACTTCACCCCACTGTTGACCCTGCATCATTTCCTTTTATTCTTACTGGAAAAAAAAATCTACTCATACATATTAAGATTAGAGAAGCTTTTCACTAAAATAGAATTGCATAAACCTTGAAAATACAAGGACACCAAGAAATCTTAAAAATCATGTCTACCTATTTCCCCACTTAAATCTAAGGAGGCAAATACTTTGACATGACTGCCATTTACAGCCTGGTCTTACCAGTTGACATTGGGGCTGTGACACCTCTGTACACGTGTTTAGCTCAGCACAGCTAACACTTTATTGAACCTATTTGTTTTCACATCTGTCTCTTTACTGGACTATAAGCTTCTTGGGTGCAGGGCCCATATTTTACCTGCTTGACTAATACAGCACTCAGTACACAGTGGTATCAGTAACAACAACAATAATAATCATGGAAGCAGAAACTGTCTTGAGTGTTTTAGACATATTTATTCAGTTAATGCTCCTATAACTATATGATAAAAGCACTTTTATTTTTACAGTTGAGAAAACCAAAGTCTAGATTCAGTAATTTACCATGTCTTGGTGTGCTTCAGACAGACATGATTTATGCGTATTGTTTCTGGTGCAATTATTAATAGCTTCCCCTTATACAAAATGTCCCTTTTGGAAAAAAATATTGATGGTTATCTCAGGCATAACCAGAATCCACACCTAGGTGGTGGGCTCCATATTGCCTGTTCATATCCTTTAAGAAATATGATATGCTCCTGAAATGGACATTGAATGAATGAATGGCTAAGACAGTGTTCTTGCCTTAGAGAAGCTTACAGTCTTGCCAGAGGAGACTAGAAAATCTCACAAATGACTACTGTACAGAGGGAAGTGAAAAGGACAAAAACAGGTTATGGGTATTTTATGGATGGAAAAATGATGTTTGCTTGATGATAGGAGACACTTCATGTTATAAGAGGCATTTAAAATGGGGACCTTTTGAAATGGCTGAAACATAAGAGAAAATATTCCAAAGCAGAGATAATTGTGTACCCTGAGTCAATGGGCAGGAAAGGGGTAGGATTTATTTGGGAAAACAGCTCACTTGGGTCATGGGACCCAAGCACTATAGGAAGCCTAGAATTCTAAGGAAAAGACTTTAGACCCAATTTAGGAGACCAGAGTGGGAAGGAGTTAAGTATGATACAGCCAGAACTTAAACTTAGGAAAATTAATCAGATTGTGGTGTGTATGATGGTTTGGTACACATGTCACATGGTATACTCAGTGAAAATTTGTTGGATGAATTTTAGAACACATGGCTTTACAAATTCTGTAGAAAAAAAACAAATAAAGGAATGCAAAATAGTTCTCCATGCAAGCTGATAAAACAGTAACATTACGTTTTACAAATTCTTAATACTTTCTATGCCATATGGTACACATGCTTGCTGGGGGAACTAACGGGAATGTGGGTGATTTTACAAATGAATAGAACACTTACATGCAGGAGAAGTAGAGAATATTTTTGCTAGTATTATGATTATTCTAGTAATCTAGTTAAATATTTTGAGACATGCTCAGGATCGAGTAAGGTAATGAATTTCATTGGAGTATGAAAATGCCACGGATAGATCACAATACAATGGAAACATTTCTGATAGACTAGCAATAGTTAAAAGGAAATTGTCATAAGAGCCAGAGAAGATCAGGCCAGCTAGAAACCACTATTCTGACAGAAATCTATCATAAACTCTGGAGACAATGTGCATTTAGGGTTTTTCCACTAACAAGTTGGCAACACCTGCAGAATGTCACAGAGATTGTATGTTTACACTGAGTCCGGGCTTTGAAGGCACAAGACTGTCACTGGCCTCGCTGACATTTATTTTTGTTAGGAGCAATAGAGCCTCATGGAATTTCACATTTCTGCTTCTAGTGTCATTCAGGCCAGACAGAGGTGTATCTAGTAATTTCCTGGGTGTGTTGCAACCCATGCGGAGATGACTGGCTGTACCGTAAGAGAAGAGCATTCCTGAAGCTGATGGATTCACCAATATGAAATCCAGCCTATTCCAAAATATAGCAGCATCTCCAAAAAAGGAGACAGTGTGTTAGCTAGGGCCACAGACAGTAGGTAGAAGTCTCCCCTACTGAGTTTAAGGTCACATTCCTGTGTGGTAAGTTAGTAACCTCACTAGACACAAGACATGACTTCTTTAGTAATCACAATTTCCACAGTCGTGGTAAGAGAGCTGGGACGATGAATGGGGCCCAGGATTCTATAACTCAGAGAATTCGACTTAATGGAAAATTGATTATACTAATCAAGACCATACTGCTATTCACTTATAAAATACTTTCACGTATTTTATCTCCACTGATCTTCACAAGCAAGAGTTCACATCATCAGAATCATTCCCACTTTAGAGATGAGAAAACTGAGGCTTGGAAAAATTAAGCTATTTTCCAGTAAGTGACAGTTGGGACCTCAGAACGTGTTTCTGAATAGCAAATCCTTTGCTGTTTCCACAACATCGTACTCTTCTCTTCTGAATTAAAGAAATTACATTTAGGGGACAGAAAGAATCATCAATATCATTAACATTTTTATTTGAAATTAATGATCCTTTTATATCATTTCCCTGGACTTTTGGAGAGTACCTGGTAGCTCGAATGAAGGAAAAGGTAGTATAAAGAAGAAGTAGGTCCAGAGAAGTTGGGAGTGAGTGGCATGGCTGTATAACCTTCGGTTCCCATTATGTTAGCCTTTTCTGAGACAGTTTCCAAAGATATGAACAAGCATTACCCCTTTTAAATTCCAGGAATTGCTAAAATTCTTACCTTTTGAAAATGTCCTAACCCTGTGTGAGGCCAAAAATAGGAAGAGACATATGAAGTGATTAATATCATTCCATCCTGCTAAAAAGCATCTGGCACATAGTCTCTCTCTGTTGAATATAATGGCAATAATTAACACTTTGTAAGTGGGCATAAAAAGCTATATGACGAGTTTACTCGTTTCCCACATACACTTTGTAAGTGGGCATAAAAAGCTATATGATGAGTTTACTCGTTTCCTGCAAAAAATGTAATTTTATGCATCAACTTGGCTGGGCCATAGTGCCCAGATAATTGGTTAAACATTATTCTCGGTGTTTCAGTGAAGTTGTTTTTTGAATGCCATGAACATTTATTAATTTTTAATTTTTACATTTTTTAATATTTAAATTAAAAAAAATTTTTGAATTCCAGTTGACATACAATATTATGTTTCAGGTGTACAACACAGTGATTAGACATTTATATAATTTATGATGTGATCATCCCAATAAGTCTAAGACCCATCTGACACCATATGTAGTTACTACATTATTGACTATATTCTCTATGCTTTACTTTACATCTCCATGATTGTTTTTATAACTGGCAATTTGTTCTTAATCCCTTTACCTTATTCACCTGAATTAACATTTAAATAGGTGGATTTTGAGTAAAGCAGATTACCTCTTCAAGTGTGGGTGGGCCTCATCCTATTAGTCTTGTCCTTAGGCCCTTGATAGAACACAGACTGACACTCCCCTCCTAAATCCCCCAGCAAGAAGGCAACTGGCCAGCAGACCTCCTTTGGACTCAAACTGCAACTTTTCCCTGAGTCTCCACCCTGCTGGTTGATCCCATCAGATTTTGGACTTGCCAAGCTTCCATAATCACATAAGCCAATTCCTTGAAATAAATCTCACTATATACACCCATCCTGTTGGTTTTGTTTCTCTGGAGAACCCTGAATAATCAATAATGTTACATATGTTATATAGTTTATGACATATAAGTATATAAACACAGACTCATACACATATATCTAACCGGGTTGTCGGAAAAGCCATGACGCATTTTTGCAGTGAAACACAGAAAAAATACGTCATGACTTTTCTGACAACTCAATGCAGCCATTGAAATAAATGAGATTTATTGCCCCAAATCATACTAAAACTAGCCTCCTGATCAAGTGAACAGAGCATCCTTTTAAGAAGATACCAACCACACCCTGGTTATCCCTAGATTTGGGGTTCAGAGTTCAAGAGAGAAGGCAATCATCTCAGTTGAAGTCTAGAGTTGCTTTCTTCTCTGTGAAGGAAACACATTGGGACTCAACTTTCCTTCCGGGTCTTCTAGGAGACTGTGTTCCTTTGCCTAAACAATATGGAGCGATTTTTAAGAGAAGGAATGTTTCATGAACCGTAACAGCTCGTTTCCATGAATTTTAGGAAATAACACTATTATCACGCAGGAAACATTAGATTCTGAATCCCTGCCCACCCGATGCTGGACTTCCCAGAGGTTTGTGCTAACAAGAATTTGGATGAAGGGAGGGATTAGGGTACAAGTGGATTTGCCCAGCTCTTTTGCTGTAACTGTAAAGAAAGCAAGGCTTTGCGCATGGTCATTCTTTCAGAAAGTGCTTAGAGGCCCTGGGAGTCACTCACACTGGTTAGATGGGTGGACAGAATGAGGTGGCTGAAAACAAGGCCAGGTCATGAAATACCTGCTTCCTTGCTGTGACTCTGGGCTCCTCAGGCCCACTTTCATCCCCATCCATGCTAAATGAAATATGGGGAACAAATTAACTGGAGGACTAGGGATAGAGTGCTTCACCTTCACGGGCTTTCTTTGAGTAAACATTGACCATGCAACATAGCAGAACCAATGTTTAAAAAAGAGATACTTTGAAGGAAATTAAGTTCCAAGGGAATTGGGAATGATTTGGAAGAATGCAAGCCTCAACTATGTTAGCAATCCCTTATAGCTTTTGTGGATAAGGAAAAAAAACAAACAAAAAAACCCCAACACTTTGTAACTGATTTTTCTAGAACCATGGTAAAGGTCTAGTAAAACACCTTCAAACTTTTATGTATGGAGACTTGTTCCTGAGAAGGAAATGTCCTTTATACATTTCTGAGTCCTTTATTCAGAAAATAGTCTCTCTGTGTGTGTATACGCATTCATATATATATAATTACCTACCCAACGTTAATTTTGAAGAAATAGGTTTCCATTAGTTTCTGGTTAAAATAATCAAGGTAGTGATCATTTCTATCTGCAGGAATATATCTGTGACTTTAAAAAAAAATGCTATGATGCTAGTCTCATAGCTGCATTGACTTGAAAGTTGTTCAAGCATCCCTCTTGCTCTGCCCCACATACTTGCATTGCATAGGTAATCTCCCATTGTCATGTCTGGAACCTTATGTTTAATACAACCTAGGAGACGCTCAGGGCCTGTAAAAGGGAATCCTATGAGATATTATCTTGTTAAAGTGCTTCATGCATCTTTGGCAGTGAGTTCCATGCTAAGAACTGCCCTCATAATTTACATGCCCACGGCTTTCTCTAATGTGAATGCAAACCTGGCCTAGGCATCCAGGGGTGAAGGGAAAGATGCTTGTCTGTGCTGTGGGGCCCGTCTTCTGGGTTTATTAAATGGAACCTGTCAGTTTTGCCTTTATCACTCTCCCAGCAAGAGATCCCATATTGCACATCTGAGGACAATTCTTGGCCACTGTCAAAACTGTTTTGCTTGCTGTCTTCGTATTTCCTGCTGTTCTGCTTTCTTCTTTCCCCCGTGGACTGTGCACAGTGGTGGGACACAGCTGGGAGAAGAAATGAGACTTTTGTACCCATGTTGCAGGGATCATTAATTCCACAGATAGACTGAAAGAAAACTGGGGTTTTGTCTGATGTTCACAATGAGTGTTGCCTTCCTGCAGGGCTGCCTCCCCTTTTTGGATTTGTGAGTGAATTTTCCTACTCATTTTATCCTTAAAATAGTTAACTAATGCCCTGAAAATATTAAAGTATGTGTATAGAAAAGGCATTACTTGGAAATAAAAAGACATACAATACATGTATTCCCGTGAAAAATTCAGATTGAACGAGATCAGATGTCTTGTCGGACATTTAGTGTTTAGGTCTCTGGAATCTGTACATAAAAGGAAACTACTTTTATACTTAAAGAAGTTAAAGGGAACTAAAATTTTTGTGCTGAAAATGTTCTAGCACTCGATCAGCCTCCTTTATTTAGCAGGTAAACTGAGGTCCTCAGCAGACAGGTGACATACTAAAGTCACAAAGCACAGACCGTAACTAGCAGGGTAAATATTTTCTAAAAATTGAACCAGGGATGTTTCTTCTACGGTATAGGATTCCTTCAGAGTGAAGGAAGAGTTGCCTTTAGCAAAATGATATCAATTCACCTTTCTGAACCTTAAACAATAATAATTCTCTATGGCTTCTTTCTCTAGTTCTTCTTATCCTTACTAGTTAACAGTATCAGAGTTTACCCTCCTTACTGCAGGCTGTATGTAACATGGCTTTCTCATTTGTAGACACTGCTAGACAGATAGAAATAGAACCAGGTTAAGCTGGTTGAGATCTCAGACTTTAATTACAACTTAACCAGAACAGAAACATATGTACCAGAAGTTCATGCAAAGCAAGTCTGACAAATACTGGATTTTTCCTAGCCAAGTTACCACTGTTCTCTCAGTAACATTTACCAAATGAATGAAAAGAAATATTTTTCAAATGCTCAATGCAGCATGGTTTCTAAAAACATTTTTTGATCTTACAGTGTAAAAGTTGATGGTGAAAAATGTGAATAATGAATAGTCACAGTTAATCACTACCCCACTTTTTATTAATAAAACCCCTTCTCTTTGTAAATCCCTGGCTGAAGGAACTGCTCATGAGTGTCCTGTGCTCAGTGTTTGCTGGGCCTGTGCTCAGAAGCCGGGTACAGTGCCTGGGAGCAACCCGCAGGATGACCGGGTATCGCTCCTGGTTACAGAGCCAGCAAGGCAGCCTCTGTAGCCATCCTGGATTTTTATGAATATGGAGGGGTGCCCATGGGGTATGCCACTTGGATCTTTCAAAAGAGAACTTGCTCCAACTGGGGCAGTCAGCTAATGGCCTCCAGATACAGCGCCTCTGAAATGTGCTCCTGGCTGAGCTGAGGACGGTCTCTCCCCAAGCAGCCCCAGCCATCAGTTGAGCACAGTGGGAGCAGCAGGGACTGGCTGGGTCTATCCAATGTAGCCCTCCTCCGAGAGGTCTTTGTGCTGGGGGGTGGGGGGGGCGGCTCCCTGCTGGGCTGCCTGAGGCTTGCTCAGAGCTGAACTGCACTCAGGGCTCTTCCTACCTGATCCTCCTCCTTCAGACTCTCCATTCACAGGTGTGACACCTGCAGGTTCTCCTTGCCTACTCAGGCTGCTCCCTCTCTCCGCTCTCTTTCACAAGTATTATCCCCAATAAATTGCTTGCATTTCTAAATCCATTCTGCCTTCTGCATGACCTGACATGACACAATGAGCTAACATTCTTTGATGAATCCTTTTTTTTTTTTTTGTTATCCGATTGTTCTAATTGAATCCTGTCTGAATTAGCAGTTTCTGTAGATGGGTGAGCCTGTGCAGCCATAGGCATACCAAGTGTTCTTGGACAAGGTGTGCACACTTGAATAAAACGGAGTGGATCAGGGGCTTTTTCTCAAGAATTTAAACAGAGATATTGAAACCATGGATAGATGGTATTGAGAACTGGAGCTGTAAGTTCATGTTTAGAGTTGAGGCCAGACCTGGCATCATGGTAACTTCAGACCTCACGTAAAACAAAGCTGTGAGGTCACCGAAAATAAAGGCCTTAGAGATGACACAAGTCGGCTGCAGATATGGAGAAACGAGCAAAGATGAAACACTACAGCATCACCACTTTGAAATACTGTCTGGTGGTGTCTTACACAAAACTAAATATACGTCAGCCATCATGTTCCTTGGTATATACCCAAAGTAGTTAAGAAACTTACCTCCACCCCAAAACCTGCACATGGATGTTTATAGTAGCATTATTCATAATTGACAAAACTTGAAAGCAACCAAGATGTCCTCAGTAGGTGAATGGATAGATTGTGGTCATCCAGACAATGGGATATTATTCAGCACTAACATGAAATGAGCTATCAGGCCATAAAAAAACATAGAAGAATCTTAAACGCATATTACTAAATGAAAGAAGCCAATCTAAAAAGGCTACATAATACATGATTCCAACTACATGACATTCTGGAAAAGGTTAAACTACGGAGACAGTAAGAAGTCAGTGGTTGCCAGGGGTTGGGGGCAGGGAGGGATAAGGAAACAGAATTTTTAGGGCAGTGAAACTATGCTGTAGGGTACTATAAGAAAGGATAGATACCATTATGCTTTTGTCCAAACCCACAGGATTTACCACATTAAGAGTGAACCTTATGGTAAATGCCGGACTTGGGGTGATAATGATGTGTCAATACAGGTTCATCGATTGTAATAAATGTACTGTTCTGGGGGGTGGAATGTGGGGAGTCGGGGAGGCTGTGAATGTATGGGAGCAGGGAATGGGTATAAGGGAAATCTCTTCCTTTCCATTTTGCTGCGAACCTAAAACTGCTCTAAAAAATAGTTTAAAAAAAAAACATAACAAACTATAGCGTCGCAAACAAAATAACTGCTTGATGTCTAAAACCAACATTCCTTGTCCCAGATTCCCCAAAGTCTGGCTACACATGTGGCTGTTGGGCTCAGGGCCCTTTGTACTCTGACATCAAATTCCCTAATATTGCAGCCAGTCTGAGCCACAAAAAAATTCCCAAGATAATTGCTCAGAAACAGGTTTAAGTACTTACTCATCTCGGACTTGGTTTCCTTTGAACTTGGTTCCTTTTCCAATACCATTAAAAAGGATTAGACTTAATATCAAACGGGTGTCTTTTTGTCCCACTTTCCTGAATCACATAAGGTGGGATTATGGGTCTTTGTATTTCTACTCCAGGTTCTTGCAAACCTACCAAAATCCAACGTACTTTGCGATAGACTTTTCCAAAATATACAATGCAAATGAACCAGGTAAATTACATGTAAATTTCTATTTAATTCCATAAACATTAACCGAACACCTTTTAGACCTTACACCTCTTATGTGGTTAACAGTATGCTTTTATCTATGCAAATGATGAGCACAAACATAATCCAGGGCATCAGATCTTAATATTAACATCATTCAGCAGAAAAACATAACACATATGGAAGTAAAAAACAAAAACAGTAACAATATAAAGTGTCAAGTTTAAGTGCTCTATGCCTTAGCTCTAATTTAGCTGTAGTGATTACATTTCAGGTCTTTACAGGTAAACCAATTATTCTTTGAGTTAAATTAGTTTCAAATGTGTCACATCTGTCAGTTCTTCTGGAGGGTGAAATCTCTGTAGGAAAGTTCTGTGTTTGGTTTTGATTTTTGCAACCCCCATCACTTAGCACAGGGTCTTAGACATTTAATACACTTGAATGAGCTTTATTTTAGGACAATGAAACAGGAAAATACTGTAGTGCTTTTGAGGTCTTTCTTTTGCCCCTGAAGGATGTAAACTGTTTATTTTGTTATTTTCTCACAGTGTAGCTAGTCCCTGTAAGTATCGATATTACAATATATTTAATGTGAATATCAAACACTTTATTCTCATTGACATCTTGAATTTATACAAATTATTTTAATTAAATCAGAATGAAAAGAAGTCAACCAGAATATGTAATTTAAAAGATTCAGAAGATTTTGAAGTATGTCTGAAATTACTCATCATCCAGTTATTCACAAGTGTTTAAAATAAATCCCTGATCAATACATTTTAAGAATCTGGAATATAAAGCGTTTAGTTATCACCTTAAAATGAGCTAGGTTTGCAGAATATGCCAAATAAAAAAATATCTTAATGTGATGATTTGGGGACCATACTTGTCAAAGCTACTCTAAGGGCAAATACCACTTGTTAATATGTTTAATCTAATTTAGCCAAGGATTTGTATTCCCTGCAAGGCTGTTTCACACGTCTTTTAAATTTTACTTAGATTCCATTCTGATACCACTTTCCTTATTATACCCAGCATGTGACATGAGCCTCTAATGATTTTAAAAATCAGAAACCCCTTGACTCATCTAACAGTTTGCTTTTCAATTTCAGAAGGAAGCTACACCTCTCCTCTGTGCCAGGGCCCACTCCACTGGTGGGTGTCATCACCCTCATTCTCTTACTATCAGCACCCTGCTACATAAACCACCCACTCTCTTCTGCTGCCTTCCTTTTTTCTGCCTTCAAATATGGTATTCTGTTCACAGAACAAAAAGTGAAACTCTACAAGACACCCTTTCTTCATGTTTATACGCCTTTAAACAACTAGCGTAACTCTCTACTGCCCCCTTTCACCACATGTCTTGACAGAAGCAGCTTCGTTTTCTTTTTTATTTTGGAAAGGTAGAGCACAGGTTGCTAGCACCTATGAAAAGGTGGGCTTGCTGCTGCTTTGAAAGGCTTGTGGCAGGCAGGCGTCATCGCTCTTTTCAGACCGGTGATCCCAGTGTTCCTCAAATTGCCTTGCTGCTCTCTCAGCTTCTCTAGAGGTCTCCTTACTCTTCTCTCTCTGAGTGCAATCGCTCTGCTTTCTAATTATCCTTCTGCAGTCACCTTCCAGCAAGGATTCTGTTCCTCCCTGCCTAAAGCCTGTAGGCCTCCCTTGTGCCTGCTGATAAGTACATCTCCCCCCAGGCAGACACTCGACTCACACTGTGGTCTGCTCCCAGCTTCTCCCACACACCCGGCAATCAAGCAAACCTCAGCTATGTTCCACTCACCACCCTGGACTTGCCAATCTCCATGCCTGGAATGACTTTCCTTTCTCCCAAGGGAGGCCTATCAGCAGCTATCAAAACTTCAAAGACCAAATTCTCATTGCTGTTTAGCTAGTTAAGGGCTTTTGCCTGAAGTTCTGGAAGCTTCCATTGGAATTTCATGACACTGATCCCGTCCTTGGATTACCTTCCTTCAGAAGGGTGCAGGTTCTTTGAAGGGGGCCTCTTGACATAGAAGAGTAAACACAAAGTCCAGTGGTATTAGGTTTGAATCTTCCTCTTACTTTTTCTGTGGCCATGAGCAAGTTATTTACCATCTTCAATCACCAGTTTACTCAAATGGAAGACTGAAATAACAATACTGCCCCCCCCAACCCCCATAGAATTATGATAAAAATTACAAGAGATAGCAAAGCAGTATCTGGCACCCAAACATGTTTACAGATTTGATTTTTTTTCCTATTTACTTAGTTTAGGCTGAAGCTGCCTGTGGTAATAAAACATGTCATTTCCCCCACCCCCATTTTTTGGGACAGGCTATAGATTATACATGCAAACATTTGAATAGTTCATATTTATTCTTTCTCTAGGAAAGCAGAAAAAGAAAACTGTTGCTTTAAGTATTGTTCCTTAAAATGAAATGGGAGGGAGGAAAAGAGGGAGGGAAGAAGGGTGAGATGGAGGGAGGGAAGACCTGAGAAAAGGAAGAAAGTTGGAGGGGAGGAGAGAGAAACAGAGAGGAAGGGAGGGAGACAGAAGGGAGAGAAATATTCAATGCTTTTATATGAGAAAAGCAGAGTGTTATTCAACTGAAAGCACAGAAATGTTTCCAAAACACTGTATTTATAAAGCCCAATTTCTTCGGATTTCAAAATACTACAAACACAGGTCAGCCTGCAAATCAAATAAGTGTTTCCCATCTACTTTAAGCTTTCTGAAGTAACCTACTTGTAGATGAATCTTAAGCAACTTCTTGCCTGTTTTCTTAACATGGCTTGGCCAGGAGTTGTGAACATTGGCTCCAAAGCCCTGATTTCGCAGTGACCAGCCAACACGCCTCGCAGCTTAGCACCGAGTAGGGCTGTGGGCCAAATGGGGCCTTGGCTCTCTGCAGAGAAGAGTTATCCTAAATAACCACAGCAAAAGGAAGTGGGGAGGTTCTGTTCTAATCACACAAGTGAAGTTGGCTAAAGTCTGGCATTTTCTAAGCCTCCCACAATGAAAATAGAAACTGTAAATGTGAGAAAACATCCCAGGACCTAACTTTTACATAATTTTACTGATTTGGTTCCCGTTTCAGGATGCTGAAGACGTCCCAAAAAAGAAACGTACATTACTTTTAATCTGCCACAGAGCTTGGCATCACATCAGTCATCTTAAGAAAATCTCAGAACTTCAAAATGCATTCATCTCCAGTAAACTGGATCTTTGTAACATACTCATTCTTAGTGTTTTGGCAAAGTAGCGCATGTCACTAGCTTAATTGGTGGCAGGTTATTTTCCAGTTGTCAAACAATCTTTTCCTATTTAAGAGTCAGGAATAAAAACATTTACTCGTCAAGGAATTGAATAATTTGGAACACAAACAACATAAGTATTTATTTGAAAAACATTTTCCATGTAGGTAAAACGGCAAATCAGCCATAGTAGCTTCTTACTATTAATTTTAATTTGCCCTCACAGTCACTTTTATTCATCATATTCAAAGATACTGCTATAGAAAACCATTTCACAAAGTATTTAGAAAAAAATATATACAGTCTCTCCAACAAAAAGTTCATTAAAATAACAAAGCCAGGCGATACAAAGCTAAGATACAAAACAAGCTGACCTTCATAAACACAAATAAATAAATATGTACAAAAGAGTCTATGCTGCCAATGGACAAAGGAAAGCTTTACAGTACAAGGAATGGTGACAGGAACGGAAGACATCGCGGGGTCCTCGAGGAAGACACTAACACAACGTAGTTAAAAAAAACCAACAACACAATACAGAAAGAGGAAAAAGAAGAAGAAAAAAAACACCCGACAGTCCAACTTGATATTATCCTCAAAGTTAAGCTAAACTAAATTTTCACTCCACAGCCTAATTCCTATAATTCTGTTCTGAGGGGGCTAAACAAATTTGGCTCCGTCTTTTAAATCCATTTCTAGTCATCCGTTGCTACATATTTCCTTACCTCATTACTGAAATTTCTCAAGTGGAGCTGACATTGTTGGCAAATATGAAAAAAAAAAAAGTTTTCCCAGATGTAGATAAATATGAGTAGAAATCAAAGCCATTTTTGAAGCTATTTCTTAATTACTATTAACTCAATAAGCACTTCAGGTAGAAATCTCACAGTAGAAAGCTAATTAAATTCTATATGACTCTCTAAGGCTTGGGGGCAACGTATATGAAGATTCAGTGACTAAGATTAAGTTTCATCTATACGTAACCTCAGCTGGAAGAAGCAGCCTGTTAATATATGCCTACAGGAAAAGATTTGGCTCTACTGTAGTGAGGCCTAATGACCTTAAGGTTTACTATCCTTCTTACTATATACACCCCTTCCCTGGGAAAGCCGAGCTGGGCAGTGCTCATGTCTCCCAGGACAGTGCTCCACCCGACTGCAGTGGAACAGTAATAAAAACCCTCTACCGCATTATCTTGTCACCCGTTCAAGTCTGGCAAATAGCTTCATGACTGAAGATCAGCAAAATGTAAAGGGCCCCCTTGGTGGCTATGTAGCCTAAACGTTCTACTATGTCTCAAACCAAGAGTTACCTGCTTTCAGAGCAGAGGAAAAGGCCCCCAAGTGCTCAGTCCTGGCTTCTGCCTTTAAGCAGATTGGTTCCAGAATGTCTCTTTCTCATCAATTAGGCTGCCACCTCCCAGAATCTGATACTTCCCAGATAACCCAGAGTAAATGTAAGGGTACAGCATGTCCTGAGACCAATTTCTAAGAAACTGGATACAACTCCATCATTTAAGAACAATTAAAATATGGTCTCTTACACAGTCCCTAGCAAGCATATTATTCAGGAGAGTTTGAAAGTTAGGTAAGCTGCTTAATATTATGCATGGCTAGTATGCAGAAACCTAATCCATAAATAACACACCATCTATCTTGCCAGACCTCCTCTGGCTCTTATAATCAGAGGACTTATGTACAAATAGTTTTTAGGCTAGCAATTTTTATGGCTAGCACATGTTTATAAATTATTTTGATTATGATAAGTGACCCACAAGTCTCAGTTTATATTCCTTGGAACAAAGCTCTTAAAAGGGGAAGTAAGAGGCTTTTCATTTGTGTAACTGTAAATGTCTTAAAGTCTGAAGAGTAAGGACAGGACCAGAGAGTCTCAATAGTTGTATTTCCTAAAAGGGAGAGACTCCTGTGCAGAGCACACCTAATGGAAATTCTCATTTCTCCCATGAGCCCATGGGCTCAATATTCAGTAGAGGAGCAAAAAGCAGAGGTGTCAGAGATTCATTCCTCAACAACTACTGGGAGGGCCACATTAATGGAACATCAACACCAATGTTAATTCAAGTGTATGGGATTAAATTATACTTAATGATGATGCTTAAGCCTTGTGTCTTGAATAGGATAAGTAGGGAATAGTAGAAATTTACATGGCCTCATATTAACTGGGTCCAAATTTGAGGAATTCTTTCTTTCTTAAGCATATTAAACATTTGATGTAATATGAAAAAGTTCCTTTCGAAACTTTGGGTCAGACATTAAACATTAAACATTCTTGTGTATCTGTGGTTGAAATTTCATTGAAAACAAGGAAATGCTACTTTCTTATAGAAACTAGCAATGAGATGTGACTTGTGGGCATCCAAAATAGTCAATAAATATCAATATGCTTTTTGATTGTTGGAAGATGATGAAGAAAATGGCCATATCCACACCTCACTATTGGGTGGGGTGCAAATGAGCTCTAAATTAGGGTTTGTCCCTAGTTCTGCTTCTCCCTTGTCCTCTGTCTCCCCCTGAGTTCTGATTAGTCTGAATCAATCATACATTTAACAAAAATCATATTCCCTATGGTCACTGAGTCATTTGCTGTAGATACTGAAGTTTTAGCAATGGTGGAAACTTCCCAATGGAAGAAATACACTGAAAAGACAGATTTTGAATTTCACAAAAGCATTCTTACCAAAATACATTCCAGTTACCTAGGTAACAGCATGTTTACATTTGCTCATCACAGTTTTCACTGCTTGTAGATCTTCACATTTCTGCAGACTGATTTCTTGCTCTTATTTCAAAGACATTAAAACTTTGTGCTGTGGCAGAAGGTGTCTGACATGATAATATTTTTATAGAAGTTATCTGAATGAGCATTGCAATAACCCTTGACCTTATCAATGACCTGGTGAACAGGGATGATTGATGTTTGTTCTCCATCAGCATGGGTCAGTTTTGATGAGGACTTGTCCATGGAAGCATTGTCTGCAAGAAATGATACAGGAAATTAGTCTGTGAGAATTGTTGGTGACATGCCTGAGGGCCACCATGCTGGACACATATTTTGCACATTGGAACAGAAGAAATGAAGCTGTTTTTTCTTAGGTTAGGTAACAGGCAGCACTAAAAATTCATGTTTTTCGTCTTCAAAGTGCATTCCTATGTATAAATGAATGTTAATTTGCCTTTTAGTAGGGGTTTGTGTTAGGGTTTGTTTTAAGAAATATCCTTGTAAATAGCATTATTCAAAGAGTCGATGAATAAAATAATCAGAAAATTGCCTCAAAAAATGTGGCAAAATGCTCAAAAGAAGTGAGAGATTATATAACAAGTGAATCAAAAGATGATGAAATATTTATGGAAGAATGATGTCTGAGATGTTTTCAAAATAATACAGGAGACAAAAATGAGTAGGTGGCTATGGGTTGAGAGGTACAAAGGATTTGTTATATGATCTCCTCTACTTTTTATATATGATTGGCATTTTCCATAAAATTTTTTATAAAATATAACTTAAAGGATTTTGAAGAATAAAAGTGAATGAAAATAAACATAAAAGGCTATTTTAAACACATTTCCTCATAGTTTTTTGCCTTGCGAAATGATTGGAGTATAGCAAAAAGGCATCTCATTCATTATTCTAAATTATAGAAATCAAAATTATCTTTCTCAATATTTTCAGTATATTTTTTAACTGTGCTACAGTCTCAAAATGATATTATTGTTAACAGCAATAACATCAGAGCAATTGATAATAATAAAGAACTGCTAATATATTTTTGTGCCAAATTTCTCAATATCATGTATTTAAATATTATTTCCCTAGAATCAAAAATTTCTAAAATTGGTACACAGTGCTCTGAAACTCACTTAAGCTCTAGTATCTACAAATACACATGGCTATCTGAAGATTCAGGTACCCTATGAATATCTTATATTCAGTCCTGCTCCCTCTCCCAACACATTTTGGAGAAAAATTCAACCTTAAAATTAACCACAGAGATTTCACACTGATGAAGGAGCAAATATGACCTTCTATGAAGTACTCAGTTCCCTACAGTTGTATCTTCCCGAATCACTGTGGAAGAGGCCAACACTCTATCATGAAATACTGCTTCTAGGAATCATGGCTCCAGAATCGGGGTGCTCACTCCAGTCATTTTATGTTTTGAGTAAACTGGACCCAGTAGGTGACACAACATTAAAAATCCATCATTAATTGGTAAAAAGTTATCAACCCTATATTTGTTGTCTTTGGAAATGACTCAAATTATTCAACTGTTATCTCGTGTTGGAACAGACACTAAAATGAAAGCTGAAACAGGAAATGGCGTGTTCATTCCGCACTAAAGGAAGCAAGAGTGAATAGATGGTCTATGGGAAGAATGGGCAGACTGAAGCATGGCAGAATGATGATGAACCCGGATTGGTGAGAAAAGGGCTTAGGGCGTTTGCTGCATAAGGGCCCCTCCCATTCAGCTCTCAGCAAGCTGGTTGGTTCTGGGCTTTCCTTCAGTTCAGATATTCACTAGCCATTGGTTTTCTGTTGGGCACTTTTTTATTGCTTTAAGTCTCCATAAGGAACAATTTGTGCTTGATATTTTTAGAAAACTAAAATCCTCAAAGGAAGTTCAAGGATAAAATCATTCTGCTTCATTGACAACACCCAGGGTATATATGTTTTAGGGATTTTGACCAGTTCCATTCTCAATATATGACCCAATTTTTTGAGTCTTCTCAGTTTAATACAATACAATTCTGAGCAAGGACTGCTATTTCAATATCTGGTTAGATAATACATTATGGCAATACAGATTTTGATTATAGCTGCCAGCTTGAAAACCAGGGGCTAGGGAAATGAACTATTATTTAGCCTATGCTGAAATTTCAAGCAGATAAAAATCCTCAAAAAGCAGGCTTAGAATTGACAATTTCTCTTGTACGACTTCTATGAATGTACCATGACATATCCAGTAATTCATAAGAGCAGCGGAAAAGTAAAGAATTTCACTTCATTCCCTTCTAACACAAACCTCTCAAGTATTGCTGTTTTGTTGTTTTTGTCTTATTACTTTACCTGATATGCGACCTACTAACTCCCGAGCATGGTACATTTCTTAGAAGGAGCGGTTTGCAGACATCCCCATGCAGAGAAGAGCCAGCACAGCACACAACCATTTGAAATTTCAGAAATTCTAGCTCATTGCAGGAATGTCATTGTGCTGAGAAGTATTGTAGAGAACAAGCAATTTTGCTGATGCAGCAAGAATCTTAGCTGAATCCATGCAAATATTCTCTTATTACCTTGCAAAAAATTCATGCATTCAAAAAGTAATAAAAGTTTACCTGAATGATCCACTTTTGTTGAAGGAATGCTCTTAGAAGACATTATCTATACCATAAACATATGAATTTCTAGATCAATTCCAAGAAATAAACCAACTAGATATCCATGATATTCAGTGACTCTTTGCATACATACTCTAGTGACCCAAAACACCAGCAGTCCCCCATGAGAACTGGCTAGGTAGCAGGAGGCCATTCGTGTGTCAGTTCATGAGAAGCCAGAATTTATTATATTATAGAAGTAATATCATATAGCTGACTATATCCTTAAGCTAGTTGGCAAGAACCCTTTTAACCCCAAGGGTTTTATTATAGGAAACAGAAAAACATTAATGATTCTTTAAAACACACACACACACATTTTGAAACATTAGTTTTTCTTTGGTACCTCCATTTCTGTATTTCCTTTTATCTTTTAGTCAGTTTTCCCTATGGTCCTTAACACTTTCAAATATTTCAGTGATGCTTCCCCAATTCCCTGCAATCCAAATTGTCTACTTGCTATCTTCTCTCCTCTTTTAAGAGTAGCATTTCTTCAAGTTAGCTAATCTCAGCTGTGTTAAGAGCAAAAGAATTCAATTGGTCTAATTCCTATTCATTTGTAACTGACTTATAATGTATTAACTATTGCATTTTAGAAGGGGAAGCAACATGAGTATCTAACTTTAAGGTTGACTAAATAAAGTGAAGAATTCATTCATTATAAATGAAAGGTATTTTGTGCCAGGAAACTACCAATTAGGTAGAAGAATCTATCTCAGGCTATCTCAGATAACACTTGTTATTCATTTTCTTACATAGGTGTTGCAAGCAGAGGTACACAGGTCTCTCAATTTTAGGCAAAACTGTCTGTGTACCGACTCAAAGGCTGCAACTTATTCTGGAAGAGAGTCCATAACTTTCATTAGATTCCCCGAAATATCCTTGACTCCAAGAAACTCTTCAGGTGTTTCAAGTTTTCAGATCTTTCTTTAGTTAATTTTGAAATTAACAAACTCTCTGTACACTCACACATTTTCCCACTGTGCTATCTTGAATCCCAGGCAGTGGCCACTCCAGTGGAGGGACAGGGACATAGACAGTGGTACAAGCAGGGACTTGTGAAAGGATTCAAATGTACATAAGGGTCATCTGAAATTCAAGTGTTTGTAATGTGCACCTTTACACATCACACAACACCTTCCCTACTTGAAAAAAGCCAAAGGTGAATTTTTTTTTTCTGTGCCACTCACTGCTGCTTATGTTCAGTAGCTAAACAAATTCAAAATCAAAAGTTATTTCCATCATCCTTTTAGAAGCATCTGTGATGAAGAAAGTGTTACGTGTTGATGGCTGTTTTCTTGAGGGTTAATTAGTATTTAAAAGTAGCAATTCTGCTATTTTCCTTTGAATTTATTAAAAGACTCTATCGTTTTACACCATTTACTCGCTATCAAGTACCGCACACGAGTATCTCCACATTGTCTTCAGGACTGTTGTGACACATGCTCAGTATCAGAACGGATGGTCATTGTAAACATGAAGATACAGGAAATCAACAAAGATACTGTGTTTCTCACCATCCTGTAGAATGCTCTCTATTCTTTCAAATTTAATCAGTATTTAAACAACTGCCAATAATACTTCCAGCGGTTAAGGACTTAAGTCTTAAATGTAACATACATCCTGGAGGGCGCTGCTTCCTGTTCCCATGACAAATTGCCATGCAACTTTCATACTATGCTGAAATGCTCTGCAACTCAATTTCTATACTGTTAAAACACATCACTTGTTAAATAAGACACTATCATTTTCCAGAGAAAACAAATGAAGTTACAATACTATTCAGATTGAATGATATTGTGGCTATGTAGATTCAATTTTGGTTGTAAAATTAAAATAAATATTGAAAATTTAAAATAATGTTTTAAATATTTAAAATAAATATTTAAATATTTTAATTTTATTAAATAAATAATATTTATTTACATATAAAAATTATTAAATAATTAAAAATAAATATTAAAATAAATTTTTAAATATTTAAAATACATTTTTAAAATTTAAAATAAAATTCAAAATAAATAAATAAATATATATACATATATATGTATATATGTGTGTGTGTATATATATATATATATATATATATATATATATATATATTCACAAAGGTGCCAGACAAGGTCTTCACTAGATTTTGATTTTCATATTTTGAAAATCAGCGCCCTAATGGGCACTATGACCTATTAGTGTTCACGATATGCCAGTTTTCACAATGAAAACATGATGAGAACTGTACCAGAGAACATCTTTACAACGTGACCAGAAGGACTCACCGGTGTGGCTATTCCTTTTGCAGTAGGCAGTAGAGCTGGATTTAGATTTGGATGTAAGGTAGGTGGAGTTGGAACCAATGGAGCTTGAGGACAAAGATTTTCCTAGATTATCAGAGCTTTTCTTGATAATATTGGTAGCTGTCTTACTCCAGTCTGCAAGAAATGACATCTCTCCATGAATCTGCTTTATGGGGAATATTTTCTGCCCTGAAGAGTCATCACTGAATTATTTAAATAACTTATCTAGAGCAGTAAGTGTAAACAGTAACTAACTGAAGAAACAGTAAGTTTTACTTTGACCTTGTGTAGGTATTGTTTAATATCCTATTTTACTATCCTAAGAGTGAGAAGTAACCACTGATGGTTAAAATAAAAAAGAAAGTAATACTTTTCTTCAGGTATTATTTTTTTATATTATTGCAAAAAATCTCTTTGTCTAATAATGTAATTGAGGAACTCAAAAATGTGGAAAGGTGGGTGTGGTACAGTGGAGCCTCTGGATATCTGACTTGTTAAATTGGCCATAAAACCTTACCCTGTTTGGACTGGATGCTTCTCCTTTGCAGAATATGTGGGTCTGGCTCTCAGTCCTCAGATCTGCGGTCCGAATATTCTAAGGCTCCCTACTAAGCATCCTCATCTACCCCACCTTTACAACTTGCTACCACTGGGACTGGGCTGCTCTGACAACGGAAGATCAAACAACGAACATTCTCCACTACTACTCTAACATGGAAAAACCAGTTCCCAACATGCCCCTTTACCTGAGTTGTCTGCTAACCGGAATCGGCCACAGCAGAGATGCCGCCTCCACTGTTTCTGGACGTTCTCTTTCATAGCACAGTGGAAGATAAATATAAATAAGCCTGGGACAAAAGAAAATATAAACGTTTAACCCAACAGACACATTTTTAAAGACAAATCTTATAAAACACATGGATTCGTTTAATTTATTTTCTTTTCTTTTTTACATCTGAGTCACTAAGAAACAACGATCGAAAGGTATCGAACATCTATGTAGTAGATGCTTTAATCCTTTAGAACAAAACACAGAGGCTCAGGACAGAACACAGGACAGTTATTCAGATTTGGTTCTATCATTGCCTGTTCTGTTCAGCACTCACTATGACTTAACCTAAAGGCTAAGCTGAAATAGGCAAAATTCAGTTTAAGAGGCATTTAATATTTCCTTTGTATTTGTTTTTAACATTATGTGAAGATTTTCACAAACTTTAGAAAAAAGAGAAAACTGAAAACATCCATGAGATCATCATCCACTTCAATTTGTGTATTCTAAACTATTTTATCTGTGTATCTAAGTTTGGGCCATTGAAAAATGGTATTTTTTGCAGATCAAAAATGGGCCCAAATCAGCACATTTATGTGGCCCCACTTGGCCTGCTTTAGTTTCTCAACATTTGAATGCAGAAATGTCTTGTTTTGTGAAATAGTCTTCATATTTATAGTCACTCCCTGCACCTATCAAAAACTAAACTTGTATTACTTGTGCTTTGGAAGCCAACCCCTTTTAACTTTTCAAGGAATTTGCTTCTGCAGTTTAGCCTCGCTTTGCCATTTCCTCAATTTCTCCCTGTATATTTGGTTATTCCCATTACTTACAAGCATATTCTACTAACTCTCTTTTGAAAACAAACAAAAAGCCCCTCCTTTAACCCCCAATCTTCTTCCAGCTTCAACTTCTTTATTCCCTTTCCCAGTGAAAGGCAAAAGTTCTGAAAAGTATGGAAATTAGTTGCCAAGTTACTGTTTTAGTAATATACCATGTAACACAGTATATCTACATAAGGGAGGGACTTTCAGAGGATGTAGTGCTTGAATCAAACCTAAAAAAAGCTTTGGGTGGGAAGGTAAGGGAAATTTCCAATCAGGGTATTTCATTCAGTAACTACTAAGCACTGCTGAGCTAGAGGTACTGTGTTTTAGGAGTTGGTAGTACAAAAGTGAACCAGGTAGATGATTATTGCTTTCAGGGGGCGGAGGGTTTAGCATGGGAAAGCATAAAAGTAAAAACTGTTGCAGCACATTTAATAGACATTAAGACTTATCGGTTCATTTTGAACGTGAAGTATCCTTGAGAAAAACTCAATTACATTGTAGTGTGTACAACTGGAAAAGTGGGGAAAAGTATTGCTAGTACTCTCTTTTGGTGTGTGTAGTTAAATTTGAAAAATATGTCTAAGGTTATACTTACATGTTTTTTTCAATATCTTAACTCAAAATGGCCCTTAATTTTATTCCACAATAAATTATATTGTTTTTAGTTATTAGGAAGGGAGCGTGCTAGAATTCTCCAGGGTGGGACTGATCACAGTGACATGGCCATGACTGCTTCTCCTCCTGTGGGTCTGGCTTCTTGTTTGGTCCATCAGTGAATACCTGACACTTAGTAGGTGCTTTATAAATTCCTACTGAAATTACTGGCTGACAATGATTACACTTTGACTTGCAAAGAAATGTCATCATGAAAAACACTGATTGAATTTTGGTTCCTGATTTCAAATGGACAAATAGCCTATCAAAAAATTCCTGGTAAATTCAAATGTATTTTCTCTGAGAGGTATAAATAAAGCATTCAGTGATCTAAGTGAATTAACATTAGTAATCAGTACTCTTACAATTTTATTATTATTACTATGATATCATCTTAGGCATATTTATCCTTATAAAAGTAAAATACTTTTTAAAATATTTTTATTACTAATTTTTATAATATTTTTATAATATTATATTATTATTTTATATTATATTATTAAATATATTATTTTTATAATGTTATTTATGACTAATACTTCATTAGGAAATCCATCCCAGTAACCTAGTTATCTGAAAGGATATCAGATAGAGTAGGGACATTCTAGTTTTAAAAGAGTTAATCCACATGAATCAAATTTCAGTCATTCCGCACGTGCATGGGTACGTGTACACACACACACTCCTGAAGGCGCCTGTGGTGTGGACGGGGACGGAGGAAGCTGGGCTCAGGAAGAAGAGCCAGAGAGAAAAGCCCTGGGCTGGCCTGGTCTGTGCTGGGGCATATCGAGTCTCAGAGGAAGAGAATGATTTTCTTCCACACTCAGAATCCTTCCGAGCCAGGACCTGCAGGCTAACCCACCTTCCCAGGCAGTCTGGAGGGTCAGGGAGGACCCCTAAGTCTGATTGCTTTTCAAAGCCTTCCCACACCCAAAGCCTCCAATTCCCTCACCCTTTTGCCATCAGAAAATCCCTTCCATAAGTCAACATGCTTTGTATCACAGGCAGTGGGAATCACCAAAGTGTATAAATCATTTGAATTGGTTAACAGGTCCTTTACAGCCTGGAAGCGATGGTGGCAGTTTCAGAGAGCAGTGGGCATGGAAGCCTGGGGGAAAGTCAACATAGGTTAGGGATGAAGGACGCTGTGGTTGAGAGGATGGGGTCCTCTCTGTCTCAGGTTGATGGGTTGTTACCTAGGACAGAATGTGTAGAACTTGTTTTTGGAAGTACTTTTGTCACACAGCTGGAAGTATAGGTAACAATGTGTTCTCAACCATTAAACAAAATCACGTATTAGAGCTGGAAGAGATTATAAACTCCAACTGAGAACTTTCTTTCCCAGGCATTACTCAGTATAGGGCCTCACACTGAGCAAATGATTTTTAGTTGAGGGCAGCGGGCGAAATATGCTAGATGATGCTTCCCTTAACACGCAGTAGTGTTTATAAATGTAACATATACTGGAGGAAGAAACTTCAGAGGTTGTCTGGTGATTTGAGGGCACTGGAAGATAACGAGTTTGAAAATCTGCTTTTTAGTACTTGCTGAGATGCTAAAAAGTGAATTATTTTGAGGATCTGATACTGACCACAGTCACAGAGGAGGAAGTTAAATGTAAGATTAAAGGGACTTCATAAAGCAATTTTTAAGATTGTGCAGTGTTGCTATAAATTTTAATTACAGAGCATTAGATAACATTGCCTATTATTATTATTATTATTTTTTTTTTGAGGGCAGTGTCACTGGCCCTCATATGTGGGATCCGAACCGGGGCTGCTGGCTTCCCAAGCCAGTGCTTAACCACTGCGCCACTTGGCCGGCCCTACATTGCCTATTTTTAAGGCAACCACATTTGCCTGTAAATATACAGGCATCCAGCGAGTTTGAGACACTGGTATATAAATTAGAATCAAAATCTGATACATCTCTAAATTTATGGGACAGAAGAGAGGTCTTTTAAATGCTCCATTCCCCACTCTGACCTGTGATGCAATGGGAAAAATTAGATGTTAATAGGTGTGAGAAATTAGAATTCTTACGAATGAATGTATTTTTAAATTCCAAGGTAGTATGCGGATTTTTTTTGTCATGAGATACATTTCCTTTTCAAGTCAGAGCAGGATTTTCTGAATAGGTTATTTCACTATTTGTAGTAACTAGCCCTTTTTCACATGAATTTAAGTTAGTCTCACAGTAATTACCAAACCAAAATTCCTGCAGGACAAAACATCCCTTGTTGAGTTCAGCTGTGAGAAATGTGGTAGGTATCCATCTGGAAAAGCCCATGTGCTCAGTATGGAAAAAAAATCTCTTTCAGGAAGGAGTAGAAATTACAGTAGGAGAGCCAAGGGCACTTGGAGGCCAAAATGGGTAACAGAGGGTTATTCCCTCTTCAATTTTAAGGGTTTTTTTTTTTTCCATCTACTGACAGATTTGGATGCCAGAAGCAGAAGTGAAATCATAACAGTTCTGTGTTGACATCTAAGGGACTCTGGTATCTCATCCCCATCTATGTTGTCTCTTTGACAATCTTCGTATCACCTGTATGGTACCTCAGAGAGGCTTTTCATACCACCTAGAAAAATACGCTTTTCTAGCTTTCTTAGCGGGGACTGGGGAACATAATCATCAGCCTTTACTCTTCATGGTGTCTCACAGCTTTATTTAACTGGCCAGGGAGTTGGGAACATTGCCCATAAAAGTTGGAAGCTAAAATGGCTCAAAAGATTGAATTCAGAGTTAAAGCCTCTACTTCATCTTGACAGGCTAGCACTAGTTTTATGAAACCTTTATATAATCTCCCCAAACAGAGTTCATAATGGTCCTTTTCGGATGAATCATAGCTTGAAAAACCACCAGCTGATGCCTCTAAGGCAAAGTTCCCTAGCAACAGTTTCTCAAACTTGATAACTGCCTGTATTCTTTATTTTACCTATAGGAACCCAGATTCCATGCTAGAAAATTAAAGACAAAAACTTAAAACCTACTTTCAATGGACAGATTCCTGACCAGTCCTTATCTGCTCCTTCCGCTCTTTCCCGTACCTTCCCTTACCTCCATCTTTCACTCACCAGGGGTCATCTGGTCACGTAAAAAAAAAAAAAAAAGAAACAAAAATATAGGCCAATATATGAATTCAAGATGTGTTAATTCTAAGTGAATGTTGCAATTTTCTCACTTAAAATAAACAGCATTTTCAATTATGATGGAGGAAGGGCATTGCCAGTATGTGGGAGAGCAGGCCTGGCTATGGGTACCCTTAAGGAGGGAAACGTAATGAACCCACTTTCTCAAATCCTTGTAGAGAAGCACAGCACAGGCTGGTTCAACAAATATGTAAAGGAATAGCTAAAGAGCGCTCTACACTTGGAGTGGGAACCATTCTGAAAAATTTTATCAAGTAGTGGATTTTGTGGTTCGCAGCTCAGCTTGGGCTGGGCGTCGAACTGCTGTTGCTCAGAGCTCAGCTTGCACTCTTCAGGGAGCTCTTAACCAACTAAGCCACTCGGCCAGCCCAGATTTTGTATTTTAATATCTCGTCTTTTCACCTACAGCAGAGCACATTCAATGAGTATGTTTGGCGGTGAGTGGGGGCAAGCCTACTTGTAAGTATCGGCATTCTAGTCACTGTAGATTGTATGAACTTGTGTTTCATCTTGGTCTTTATAACAGCTATTTGACTATTTCTTTAGGAAAAAAAAAAGTTCATTGTAGCCTCAATATTTTAGCTAGGACCCTGGCTCCCACATCGAATTCATTCCCTTTCATTGATTCTGGCAAAGATATGTGGCTTTCTGAGGCAGATGTAAAATGAGTACCCAACGGGATGTTCTCAGATCTTTAGCCTGATTATCCAAAGTTTTAAAAAAAAATTGCCAGAAACAATTTCCCTTGCATATGAAAATGAAGAATCTACCTCAGCAAGATTTGGGGCAGCACATGCTCTCATTTTTTCACTGTGCTAAAGGGTCCCTTTCAAGAAGTCTGGTGAAGGAACAAAACAAAACAAAGCCTTGGGCCCTCATCCCCTAATGAATTCTTTACCAACGAAAGGCCACTGACACTTACAGCAGGACTGTCATCAACACATTCTGACAAATGGCTTAAATTGACTTCTTATTAGTCTGTATAAGAAAGATCCAGAAACACAATGAAGGGGAAGATTGCAGAAATAAATAACTTCAGGCAATCAGGAATAATGATGAGAGGTTGGTACCTTCCTAAGGCCCATGGACATAAGTGATTCTAGACTTTTCATGAGAAAATCAGTCAAGAATTAATCAGACTAGCTGTTTGGACAAAAGAGGCCGCATGTTCTAGATAACTGAGTTTTGATGAAAAAGGCCTAGATGACCTCTGAACTTTCTAGCAAGCTTGAGTGTCCATCTTCGAACAGCTCCTATGTTCTGTTGTCACATAGGCATGGCCAGCTGGCGGCTGGACCAGGGGCTGGACTGAGGATCTTTAAGGTTTAGGGAGCTCACTGGGAACCTCTTGAATCCTACTTTCATACTACCAAGGCGCCCTTCAAAAAATTATTTTTCTGTGGCACAAAAGTCCCATGCCAAAAGATGAGTAATTTATTTCCTTGCAGTGTGTAATGTCTCAGCCAACACAAAGTCGTTTCAGATGTTAGGGGTATAAAGGTGGTTCGTGACCTTGGTGCCAATTCACTGTCTCTTGTACATGTGATTGTGGTACAGCTTAACAGCTTACAGATTTTATTTTCTTAGTTTACCAATAGGGTTAAAATAATAAATACATTTCTCTTAATGAGTTTAGCTGAATACGGGAAAGAGACTAAATTCCCATTTATTCATTAAACATATATTTACTAACAGGTGTTTTTTTTTGTTTTTTTTTTTTTAATGGAAGCAACTATTCACTTCTTAGAAACTTTGAAATCAATAATTGAAAGAGCAGTGCTTTGTTTTACTTTTTGGCTTATGCCCTGGCCCCTAATAATGAATGTGACTTTCCATTTTCATATACGCTACATTGTAAATATTCCATTGTCCGATTCAAACTGATCTTGGGAAAGTCATTAACTCTTCTGAGCCTGTTTCTTCACTTATAAAATGGAGAAAAGATCCTCTTTCCTGGATACTTACCTCCCAGACTTGCTGCAAGAATTACATCAGATCACAGACGTTACGTGAAAGTGTTTTGTAAATCACAATGTGCTGTCTTTCTGTTGCTCTGGGTGTCTTAATGTTAGCAAATTAACTAATGGCAAACACTATATCTGAGTAGACTGACCATGCCCTTCTGTGTTTGTCATCACAGTTTTTAGTTGCAGAACCACATGTTGCATCTTATTATGCTGTCACATGTATGCACAGAAGATGGGCTGATTCTGCCTGAGACTATCAATTAGTATTGTTTCAACTGTCAATTAGTATTGTTTCAACTATCAATTAGTATTGTTTCACATACCTGGAAAAGGAAAGTTGAAGACCAAGCTCTTGGTATGGGGCTTGACTTTAGAGCCTGATGAGCTTGTCAAGAGAGTTAAACTTCCCTATGTATTAAAGAAGCCTAATCTAATTGAGTGTCAAATACTATTGTTGAGTTAATGAACAAATATATATACAGTTTGAGATACTGTTCATGACTTGTATAACAAGCAGCTCTGAGGACATGCTGCACCTCAGAACAATAACTCAATCAAGACGTACAGATGCCATGAGGACTCTGGCCAAAGAGCATCTCAGCAACCAGGGAGTTGCCGTTATTTCTTTAGGATGAATTACGTTATATTTCTAGAAGCGAAGACTAATGTTCTCAGGCACACGAATGATGATATACTTTTGGCAAACATCTGTTCTCTTTTGAAGAGCAATATATATGCTGTATAATTTTCTCCAGTTGTACTCTTCAGAAAAAATTAAAATTTCTGACACAATGATCTACCAGTTTCATCTTGGGAGAACAGCAAAGATAGAGAAAGCAGACAGATATGAAATTCTACCACGTTAAGAGATGTATTTATCTTTTCATCTCAGAGAAAAAAAATCAATGAAATGATAAATATGTAGCAAGTGAAGTAGGCAAAATGAACAAAGCAATTCACTGTGGAAAATTAAAAAATAATAAACTCGGTTTCACTCTTGATTCAATTCATGAATTCATGATTTCATTTGCTTATTCAAATGGGTACAATTTTAGTTATAGCCACACAGATTATAATAATTTTCTGATATCCAATTAACATGATTTTTGGCCATTAAATATATAGGTATAAGTGTCCATAAAAATAAAAAAAATACATATAGAATAAAAATAGAAACATTAAAATAAATACAAAAATAAAGCACATACAATAACAATAGAGAAATAAAGCATATATAAAGTTTTAATATGTAGGCTCTACAACACATATATACATTATATATACATTTATAAATATCTACATTTATTTCTAATAATTGTTAACATGTTTTAACTAAGTTAAAACATATTTATTTCTAAGAATATTTATTTCTAAGAATTTAAACATATTTTAAAAAGGATTTTAAAGACCTACACGAAAGTGCAAAGAAATCCGCTAGCAAAAGCCACTCCTGTGATATACATGCCTTGACATGACTGTAGACTTGGCTCGAACATCTGTCCGTCCTATACATTCCACCTCTGTAATACTACAGGCATTCATAATAGATTCATAACTTGTGGCATTCATAATGAAGACCCTGATAATTTTAAAATGCTCAACGCTAAGCTAAATCTGAGAAAATTGAAGTCTGTTTAGCATAGTTTTCGTTTTCAGAATGTTATACTACATTCTAAATCTTTGGCCATTGCTAAGTCTTATAATGATAAACTTCAACTAACTCTAATATTACATTAACAAGAAGACCTCCTACCTAAATCAACAGAAAAATAAGTCTAATGACAAACCAATGATGAGTGTTTTGTAGCAGCATACTTTCTAAATTTCCTTTGACTCCTGCTCACACCTCTTCAGCTCCCCCACCCCCACCACAGTCTAAAATACGGTATCACCTTTATCTCACCTGGACCATTGCAATCGCCTCCTATCTGCCCTCCCTACAGACACTATTGGGCTGCTCTAATCCATTCTTTACATTATGTCCAGCTTCATCTTTACAAGGTGCATATATGATCATTTCTTAGCTCTTAAGTTTTCAGGCTTCCCATTGCTCTATAAAGATCAAAACACAGTGCCTTCTGGTCTAGCTTCTGACTCCCTTTTGGGCCACACTGCTCTTCCTTCTCCTGCTCTTCCTTGGTTCTTAGGTTGTACAAGCTTTCTTTTAATTCCTTGAGTATATCCTATAATCACCACTACAGCAGATCCTCAGATAATGTTTCCTTACAACATTGACTAGGTACCATAGAAACTTAGCTCTTCTTTATATCAGTTAGTCTTTGGTAAATCTGGGTTCCTTATACATCATTTTGCTTAAAATCGTAGAACCTATTGACCACATTAAGTGAAGACTTACTATACAGCAAATGGTTTGCACATGAAGTGCCCTCTACTTGAAATAGACTTTCCCTTACTTCCACTCCCACTTTCACCTAGTTAATTCCTATTGATCCTTCAGTTTTCAGGTTAGACATCATATCTTCCATCATTTGATCTCAACACCACCAGGTACTTTTATGTGGTGACACAATTGTTTAACGTCAGTCTCTCTTACTAGAATATAACTCCATGAGGCGAAGGGATCATGTTAACTTTTTTTGCTGGAATAAAAAAAATCTAAGAAAGAAAAAAAAATCAACATAATGCAGTTTGTCTAAATACTACCCGACTTCATTTTGCGTCACCAAATTGTTTCTTTAAACTGTCTAAAGTCTACATGTTTCTTTTAATAAAAAATATACTAACAACAAACAATCTCTCTTGGAAGGTTCAGAAAAATGACTCAAATAAAAACCATTAAATGAATTTCCATAGCATCTTGAGAAGTTTTTGTATAAGCCTGGCCAGTAAGCGATTGTTAATAGACTACTATGCCCTGTATCACTGCCTTTTAATTTAAATTTCCTTTTTAGGAGGTGTTTTTAATATCACTAGATGTGCAGAAATCTGTTTTGAGTTTATATAATATAAATTCAGTCTTAAAAGTCAGTGATTTATGGAGAATATAACTTGATGATGGTTTACAACATTTTTCCCTCCTGACAGGAGACCTACGCTGGGAAAAATAAAACATCCCATTTCTCATTAATGGAAACAGAGCTGAACAGACAACTGTAGCTGTTGAAGTTTAGTGAAACTGCCAGGAAATTTTAAAAGCAAAAACAAGGTTGGGCTGGCAGATTAATGTGTCTTTCATGTACAATCCCGAAATATAAAACCATGGAATTTCTATGTTAATGGACATTTTTGTCAATATTTATGGAAGCACATTTATGTTGTATATTATAGAAGAGATTAAATAGGAGAAAACTCACTTTACAAAGCTAGATCCCAATGAAGACGTATTCATATTCTACCTCTTTAGTTTCCAACTTTTGAAGGTGCACTTGAGGCTTATTTTTGTATTTACTAAAGATAATGAGGCCACATATTTACTCTGTTATGGAAGAGTGAACCTCAATAAAATTTGCTGAACTAATTAATGTGGATTTATGCCAGAGGAGTCTCAGGTTGGACTGAGGCCATCCCCAAAGCCCCTCCCTTCTTGATCCAGAAATCCATTTAATCCTTTAACACACAATTGTTGAGCACCAACTATGTGATAATTGTTTTTTGTTTTTCTTTGTAGGCACTTTTGAGCTAGTGGAAAACCTAGGAGGAAAAGCAAAGCAGATCCATACAATACAAAGCAGTAAACACTCTCCTGCAGGTAGATACAGACTCAGAACACACCTGTAGGAAGCACCTGCCTAGGCATCTCATTTGGTGAGTAGCACAGATCTATTTCCACCACACCTTGCCCCTGAGTACAGATTTGTTCAGCTTTAGTCAGCTCTTCCTTCCCCAGACAGCCCCAGGGCCATGAGCAGTAACGTCAGGGAAGCTAGTATGCTGCCCTACTCAAAATGATTCCAAACTTTGTCACCTCTTCCCTTTTGGAGTGTGGACACCATCGTGCTTCTGAACATTCGGGAATTTATCAAAACAGGGTATATACAATGTCTTGAAGAATGTCATTTAATTAAAAAAAATAATTTATATTCACTTAAGCTAAAAGTTACATTCGCCATCCAGCACACTGGGGAATGCATGATGGAATCAGAGGCATGACAGGAAGCTCCCTGAAGGAAGCCTTGCATTTCTGTACAAAGCTATTGGCAAATGTTTGTTAAAGCGATTAGCAAATGTTTGTTAAACAGTGGAACTGCCATATATCATGAAAAACAAAACAAAAAAACCCATGAACTTTTCTGAACTAGAGTATTGGTTATTTATTTTGAAAGCCAAGGAGCCAAGGAATCAGGGTGAATTGCTCTGTCCCTGTAGAGAGTCTAAAAATTCTACATGCCAAGAATAGTTCACCACACGGGGAGAGGTTCCTCTCGGAGGAGCATCAACAGTCCGCCAAACTTGAAAGGATAGAAAGTTGTCTGTGCATCCTTTTCAACTTACCACTGGGCACCTCCCTGCCCCTCCCTGCCCACATTCACTCAGGCAACAGCACATGTTTACTGAGCACCTTATATCTGTCAGGCACTGTCTTAGGTGCGTGGGACATATCGCTGAAAACAAACAAAGAAACTGACATTCCACCACCTCTCTCCTTTCAAGGCCTTTTTCAGGAGCACCCGCCCTATGCCTGCAATGATGCTCAGCCGTCGGAATAGTGATACAGAAATGTAGTGTGGCCTCTGTCCAACAGAGGGGCGGTTGGCAAATAGGATGACATTAGAAAGCAGAAATGGTTCAGGTGCCGTTTATCTTACCTTGTAACGAATTGAAGATGGAGAAGAGGTACATGAAAGGGACATTTAAGGGTCCCCACCCAAGGAAGGCGAATCCCCACGTCATGCCCAGCAGAAACGTCAGGCTGACTACGCTGCGCAGGTTCCGTAACACCTCTTCACGCAGCGTCCGGTTGGTCCGCTTGCCATTTCTGCCACAGATCTGCACCATTACCACGATGAACATGGCCACATTCAGGAAAAACATGACTCCAAAATACCCAGCACAGGTCACAAAAAATACAACTTGATCCTGAATCCAACAGCTTAAAGATGAACGAGAAAGAAAAAAGCAATCTGTCACCATGTCCTTTTTACTTAATATGTCTCCTGGCTTAGTTCTGGCTTCTGTGGGTCTCACAGCTAGGCCTTTCTCAAATGCCTTCAGAGGGTCATTTCATTTTCTTGGGCCTTGGTTTCTTTTTTTCTTTTTTTTTTTTAAATTTATTTATGATTTTTTTTGATGTTTTCATAGTTTTTTGTTTGTTTGTTTATGTTGATAACTATCAACTTAATGTCTCGTTTTTAAGTGACCAGTGAAGAAGAAAACAAGTGGCTACTTGAATTCTGGCTGGGCACGAAGACTCTCTTGGTTGGTTGACCCAAAACCCTTTTTTCTTACGTGTCTGTACTTCAGAGAATGGGGGGAATTTAAGTACTCGTATTCTCAATCTCTCTGTTATTTATGGGTGGTCACGTGGACACTATTCTACAAAATGACCTAGATGCAAAGTCAGCTAGGGAATTATTTGAAGAGCTATTCTTGCTAGGCTCAACTGGCAAGGCTTGTCTTTGTTCTTTCTACTTTAGACATGAAAGCAGGCTCTGGAGCTGCAGCAACTGTTTTATATCCATGAGAGGAAGGAAGGCCAAGAGAGCTGCAGGGATGCTGGCCCTGACAGTTTCTGCCATAAATCCATGCCAGTTGTTGCCTATTTTCATGTTCCTTGTCATGTGAGAAGAGTAAACTCCTACTTACTTAAGACACACATAATTGTGGATTGCATTACTGCAGACAAAATAACTCCTATTAATATAATTGGCCTAGTCAAGGCAAGACCTTATGGTAAAACTGATATTCTTATAGTACTGCTTCTCATGCACGATTAAAAGGCTTATATTATAACATCCTTGTGAGATAAGGAAGGATATATTTTATATTCAAAATGATACAGAGAAGATATATGAAAGTAATTTAAAAACTGACAATGTGTAAAGTGTTCTGAGTAAAGTTAACAAATACTACAATTTGAAGATGTCCTAGAGCCTAATTATACTATGGCAGTTCTTAGGTACCTCAAAATATTGAGTGAATTATTTAAGGTAATTAAATTCATCTTAAAATTCTACTATAAATGGTCATCATTCAGGGTTATATCTTCCACACTGAAACATGACTGCCACAAAGGCAAAAGCTATCTTGAATATCTTTTAAGCCCAGAACCTAACATGATTCCTGGCACATAGTAAATGTTCAATAAATGGCAGTTGTTGATGGCATAGCAATTTATTAAATGTACTTTAAAGTTCTATAAGAGTCGACTAACATACTTTTAAAATTCCTTTACTTAGAACTTATGCACTTGCTCTTACTTTTAATATATCTTATTATAAAGATCCCTCAAATGACACAGCATGTCCCTGAAGCTACCATTTCTTTACATATGGATGTCCCCTTAGAACCTTGAAATTCCTGACCTGGACCATTTATTTTCCATTGGTTCTTGTGGGGTCTTTTGAATACCACTTTGGAAATATAAAAGAGGGGAAGTCATGAGAGAATGGGGCAGGGTTGGATGCTGATTGGATAAAAAAATGTTATCCATTCATGAAATGTGAACAGAAATGTGGCATTGAACAATCAACAGCAAGCGCTTTGGTCATTCAGTCATTCATTCAATCAATAAATATTCACTGAGTACCTACTATGTGCTAGATGCAATATGAGAAAACTACTTGCCAAAAGTGAACAACATAAAAATTTTAGCCTTAATGATCTCACAGTCTGAAGGGAATTTTCCAAGTTATTCAAGAACTCAGTGATGCCTCTATTCTCTCCATTTCCAAGTAACACTCACATTGGCATTGAATCATTCACTGTCTGATACTGCTATTGAACTCTCTTGAAGGTGTGTGTGGGTTTAAGAAAGTGGGAGTACTATGGAATCTCCTCAAATAGAATGGGTCTTCTGAGCCTAGAAAATAGAATCTTAGACTTCTGCATTCCCCCAGATGACAGAACACAATGTTAATATGGAAAAGCAGCTTGAACAGTTCAGGACACTCGAGTGACTTAATCTTCGGTGTGGCAGAGACCTTGGCAAAGGCATGCAAACGCCCTTCAAAATTCTAAAATGAGAGGCACACTATTGTCATGGCAACTTATACTAAACTTTAGGAAACAAAGGATATACCCTCATCGCAAATAAATTCCCAACAAGTTCTTCATTACTTACAATTCATCACCTTGTCCTTCTGAATAGTTTACTTTCCCATAGACATCCTTTTGGTTTCTGCTTGCTAGAACAACTGACACGACCAAGGCAGGCAACCCTGTGGTAAAAAGACCATGACAAAAACAACTTTTCTGAAGCATCTGGAACTGCTTTATAAGACTGATAATGGCAAAGAGAAAGGAAAAGAAAGAAAAAGGAAACACTCCATATCACAGACTCAAATTTCTTGGCATTCGATTTCTAAGAAATCAAATTTCTTACAACTTGGTTAAAAACAACAAGAAAATCCGGTCTTTGGTGTGGAACATTCAACTCTAATTGGCAACAATCAAGACCTACTCTTACTGGCAGATATTTAAATATTCTGTTTGCTTACTGGTACCCACTAGAGAACTAGAACCTGTTTTATGTTGAATCCAGCACCAGCCAAAGTGGGTTCATGGATGATGCCTGTTAGGCTGCTAGAGTTCAGGCAGTTAAGGGAATTGCAGCTTATTTTGCCCCTTTCTATTAAAGAAAAGTCTTCAGAAAAAGTGGAGGAGGAACAATGGGGCTATAAAGTCTTTATCACCTTCCTTTTCCCCTCAAGAGACAATAAATAGAGTAACTTCATGTATATTTCAGTGGGGAAGGCTACACCACCCTAATTCCTTGAAAGATGCCTCCTAAAATGGTGCACACCTTGAAACTATCTCATACTTGTATATTTCCATCTGAAAAGGAGACTTGGAGGAAGTTCTAAAGTGTCTGGTTCGATATGAAAACCAGATAAAGAAAGAAACCCATTTAGAATATTCCAAATAGGCTACTACAACCATCCATGTCTGGCTGCGGAATCATATTAAGAAGTTCAAGGTAAGACTTCTGTCCGTATTCTGGTTGCACACACAAAAATAACACTCTCTCTCTCTGGTTTCCAAGACATGGGCATGTGTCTGGGGGTGAGGATAGTTAGGAGTCTGAACTGGCCTTTATATTGTGAGACATAATGGAAACATATCGCTGTCTGCCAGCTGCTTCTTCAGACTTGGGTGGGCTGGCTCTGGGCTCAGGAAATTCATCTGTGGTGACTCAAGAACCAGGGCTTTTTCCTTTACTCCTGACTTTAGTGAGGACTGTTGAACAGTGTTTAAAAATGCTGTTCTGAGGAAGCCCCTTCCTTATGATGTGTATATCAGACCCATATCACTTACAAATGTGAAGTCTCGTTTAGCAGTGTGATTCTTTCAAAATAGCATTTTCTTATGAGAAACTGGTGATTTCCACAACAGCAGAAACAACAACGAAAACGTGTAGGAGGCTTACCCCAGCCAAGGATGCAGAATTTCAGTATATATCGGCGAATGTACGTGTTAAATACTTTCACCAGAGCAATGTACATATGAATGGCTTCTAGGCCCATCCAGGTAAAGGTTGCAAGAAGGAAGAAATGCAGCAGGGCTGCAATGGCAGTGCAGAGTCCCTCCACATGAAATGAGGTGACCCAGCCATCCAAGAGGAAGATGAGGTTCAAGAACAGCAGGGCTGTACTCAGGTTCATCAGGATTTTGGAGGGATAATCCCTTCGCAATTTTCTGAAAAAGGGAAAAAGCAGGATATAGGTGAACTAATATTGTAAATCATTTTTTTATGCACAGGCAGTAATTTCATATCCTACACAGCTCTGCAATAGATTATGGAGTGCTACCTTTTTGCCGTGGTTCCTAGGAGGAGAGCTGAAGATACTTGTATTTGGAAAATTATAAAGAGTTTTTAAAAATATTAATTTTATTTCAAAACAGTCTCCAATTGTTTATAAAGTTTCCAATTGGTTTCAACAGCTTGATTTTTAAAAATATCCAGGAACATTCTAGAGTTATAAAAATGATATTTTTGTTAGAAAACAATCTCCCTAAAATTTTCTGAAGTTTCTTGATTTTTAATATCTTAAAGATCCTTTTTCAAAAAAAAAAATTCCTGCTTCAGGACTAATTTTATAAAATTTGTGAAGTGACTATTTTCATCTTTTACCATGTAAAAGCACTTAATACAATTTTTATTTACTTACATGTTAATCATTTCTAACAGGTTTAAATGCATTTTATCAACAGAAATTTAGTGATAAATTAAGATTCTACAGCTGGAAAATTCATGTTACATGATATATATCATATGAGAACCTTAGACATTAAAACTGAACCACCCTACATGATTCACAAAGTGCATAAACATTTTTTAAAAGTGAGGCAATCTTCTTACTTACATTTTAGAACAGTTAGCATTGGGTTTGGCAGATAGAAAATACTTACTCAAAAGCAACATATGTCAGGAGAGTTGCTGCTGAAAAAATAGCCGATAGTCCACACCCAATATAGGAGATGAAGGTAAGAATTTTAGTGTTCTGTGCACTCATCTGTGAAGCAGCTCCTGAAAGGTCCTACACAAAACATGGGATGCAGCTGTAAGACTCTCCCTTTTCATAAGAATGCCGTTGGGTCTTGTTAGCAAGTCCACTGCTAGTACTTAGAATCTCAGCTCAAACTTAGGCGCTAAAAACAACAGTGTACATAAGTACTGAAGTGTCCTTTTTTTTACACTCTTTTGGATCACTCTACGAAACAAACATGTAGTAATATTGAGGGAGTTACATACTGTTTTTTATCCATTACCTTGTAACCCAAACTCTTGGCACTGCAGTATAATTTGAAAAGCAAACCACTGAGTTCCCAATAGAGATTGGAGGGTGGTCATTGCCTTGCATAATAAATTATCAAGCCCATTCCTAATATTTGCAGGGCTGGGGTCACACTTACAAATGGAAGCTGTGGTAGTCCTCATGACCAAACCCTTGAGTGGGCCCTGGGTTCTTTTCCTGGTAGGTCAGGGCTCAGCCAACAGACAGCCAGAGGCTGGTGCTATCACTGGGTTTGTTTGGCTCTGAGCATGGTGCTGACTTTCCGAACTGTGGTCATTCCAAAGCTCGGTATGTACGGGGGGTATGTATGGGGTGAGGTAGACTTTATCTTTTTCCATAAATGACAACCCACTAAGAGTTTTGGGGGTCATAGTTTTTTGATCCCTATAGACCTGAAAGGGTACCATTCAAAGTATCAGAGGTTGTTGTAGAATCAAAAGAAGTACACGCTTTCTAGCATATTAATAAGAAGTATCAACTTCACTGTGTTGAGGTGGGCTTGCAAAGTCCAGGCCTGGTAGAAAAAAATTTCTTCCTTAATTGAGGAATTGAGATTGGGATAAATCATAAGACCAACCACTCAATCCTAGTTAAAGGAGAAAGGCACTTTCATTATGCATCTTCTAAAATGGAGCCTTCTTGGAAAAAGGACACATTCCAAAAATATTATCTAGTTTAAACTTTTAGGTCTTAAATTATTTTCTAAAATGTCTTTTTTTGTAAGTTTTTCATTCTGTTTTCACCAAAATGTCAATAAAATCTGCTACTCACACAAAGTGAGTGGTGTTTGTATGTGTGTGAAATGAAATGGGACTTCACTTCAGGTTTGTCTGATGCAGTAAGAAGGGATAGTAGCTCCGTGACACCAAGAAAGGCAAAAAGTAATAAAATTCAGCAGGTGCACAGGATCAGCATCAGAGGGGACCTTCCCTATCGTCTCCTTGGGATCCCTCAAAACACTGGGAGGACATGGGAGTGCCATAACACCTGGGATAGGGTTCAAGTTAGTACCACTTGACTCACAGATAAATCACCTCAACCAACATTTTGGTTACTTTAAGATTTCAGTAGGCCAAAAAAATGGTCTTGAGGAAATCTCCAAGTGACTTTTCATTACTGCTCAAAAAACTTATGGCTCCTCTCTAGTCACATAGCTGACTTGAAAACCACAATTTAAACTTGAAAGCCACAATTTGAAATGGAAATTAAATAAAATAATGCTGTTCAGTAATACACCTGTACACATAATTCTCATGTTGTTTTGCACTTTTAGAGAATGAAGAATATAAAAATATTATTTTTTCGAATTAGCCAACAGAAAAATGTACTAATGTTAAAAGTATAAAAATTAGTTTTACTACAAAGAAATGTAGCAGAAACATCAAACTTTTCATACATTTGTGTATTAGAAGAGATGATTATGATTATGGGTCTGAGGTACATATGGTGAATGAGTCATGGGTCAATGTAGACTCTGGGAGTATCTTATACAAGTGAATAAAGAGTTGGTAAATCAAGAAAGACTCTTAACAAAGTCTTGGTGGTCTGGAAAAGCTGAAAGGATATGGGCACATTGCCAGGAAGGATACATTCTGGAAAATTTTTCATCCAGTAGTTTATAATCCCACAAAAGCAGCCAAAATGGAAAATAGAAGGATAGCACTAAAAAAATGCAAATCTCACTATACATGTAAAACTAATTATTTAATCAGAGGGCGACAAAAGAATTAATATATAATTATAAACTCATAATGACATTTAAACAATATATAAAGAAACTGACCATTCAAAGAAGAGGAAGTCAAACTTTGGTTATAAAGTTTGATTTATAAAGATGGTTATAAAGATGATTTATAATCATCTCTGAATAGTGAATTGTGTTGTTGTTATCTGTTTATCTAATATTAGTCTTACAACACACACAGTCATGCTAAAACACACACACACAAACACACATGCACACAAACACAGCTGAAATAGTTAACTCAATTAAGCTAAAGCTTATATATCTGAGTGAGTTATTATGGGAAATAAGTGTTTTCTGAAAAAAAAAAGAAAGCATGGAAGAAAACTGACGAATTTTTCTTTTAATCACTTAGGGAAAACATGCTTAATTGTTACAGTTTAATTGTTAATTTTCATGCTCTAGCGGTAAAGAAAAAATATTTATACTTTGAGAAAGTTGAAAAGTTATTTTCTATGATTGTCACCTTTTTAAATGACTTGTTCTTATCCCTCAGAGCATTTATGTACTAGATTGTCAGGAAAATTACAACATGCAGGGTTGCCATAGGACAACGGCCATTTACATAGGCCAAGTAGATTCATGAGCCAAATACTACATCCTGCAGTTCTCACCGCTTCCTCTGAGTCCCACAGGAAGTGGGTGTAAGGTTTAAGGGCGGGGATAAACATAACCTGATGTCTGTAATTGGAATTCGAAGAGTTTTATTGCCTCAGCACACATTCCTCCCATCTCCAACTAAAAAACAAATATGGCTTGATCCTTTTATGGAAACTATACAGAAACAGTGGCTCTGCTATGATCGGAAGGGTGTCCTGGGCACCAGAAAAGCACCGGCAAACACACAAGTATACTAGATATAAGGTAAAAGTATGAGTCTGTGGATAAATTCAAAGACGTTGTTGAGGGTAGGGCAGCTCTTGAAAATTTGGTGGGATGGAAAAACATGTTAATGCAATCTATTTTTTGTTTAAAACCATGGGATAGGCTGGCTAATGGGATACAAATGAGGCCATGGGAAAGAAGGAAGAAACGAAGGAAAGAGTGTTTTATGAAGGCCTAATAATGACAGAAAAGTCACGCCCATCACTTCTCTTGCAGGGCTGAAGACTCCATGTTACCTTTGTAACTAGTCTGTCCTATGAGGCTGTGATCTCCAAGAGGAGAATGGCAGTCATTTTAGGTCACAGCTGGCTCCCCAGCACAGTACCTTGTGCAAGGTAACATTCAAACATATTGAATGATAAAATTTATAAGAAAGAACGTTTTTGATGGAACTCTTTACAGTTCCCTTCCATGTTAGTAAAACCCAACATTTTCTTCCTCTTTAACCTTTCTCTCCCCGCAACTCCCTGTCTCCCTGACTCTCAATTTCACTCTTAATTCAATGGTCTCCTGGTGATTTTCTTGTTTCTAGGATTATTTATCATTGCTGTTAATGCTATGGGAAAAAAGTAGGGTTATTTCCTATAATTACTTTTGCACATTTTAAATACATGGTCTCTAATTATATTCTTCATTAAGAATCAAGATTCAGGGTACAGATAAAAATTATCTGGAAATAATCCCCCTAACACATAAGCTTAAAAAGGCACACGCACGCACACGCACACACAAACACACATGCCTTTCAAAATGAGTTTAGAAATCTTCCCCTACCATCAGAACCCCAAAGTGTGTGAGGTGGTCACACAGGCAGACCGTCTTGCTCGCATCTGAATCTGTGTGTACAGTACATCCTGATGTATTCCAAAATCCGGAACTTCCTGCAAGAGGAAGTCAACAAACAATATGAAAGTAACAGCAGGTCAGTTTCTTCTCTGTCATGGATGATATCTTCTTTAAAGAAATATGGCTCCATCTCTTCTGCCTCACAGTTTATCTGTAAAATGGATACTATTTTTGAAGCTGCCAATAGTTAGAATACTTTAGATTCCTGGAATCACAGAATGTTGGTGCTGGGTGGGTAGACAGAGATTATCTAGTGAGTGGCTTTCAACTGTGTTCCACTCAAGTGCCTCAGGGGTTCTGCAAAAGTTTGATTCAAGTTTAATATTTAATATATTATAAAATAATCTTTTATAAAAAGAACATCCTTTTTCAAATATGTTACACGGTAAGGAAATCTCTGGAGAGCAATGCATGTTTTTTTCTTGGGTCAGTCTATGTTTTTGTGAAGACAGGAGGACAAAGAAGGTCTTATGTACACAGCAGTCATGCATGGTAATAGCTTCTGATAAATACCTTTAATACGTCTGTTCTGACTTTTATGGTATGGTGTGGAATATGAGCAACTAATCAATTTGAAAAATATTTTAAGACAGCAAGATAGTATCATTGTAAACTATGTATCTAGTAAGTCAGGATTTTCTCAAAACTAAGTAATTAAAAACCAAACAACAGAAAATTTCTGTCTGTAATAAAGGTATCAAAAAAAGAGGTTTGAAAATCTTTAGACACATTTTCTACCAAGAAGCATCCTGCACTGGCGTTGGTTTGATTTGGCCATGATAATCCTTTTGGGGAACACCGAGGGAAGGTGACCCTTAGATCTCCACATCTTACACCTAGTGAATAACCTCTTAATTTTGCCTTTCTCTCTTGATTGTCAAATGTCATTTTAAAGGCATATATATTCTTTCAAGTAATATATACCCATTATAACCATTCTTATACTAACATTCCTAGTGTGCTTCCTCCCATAATCTGAGGTCTACAAGCTGGATCTTTAATTATATGCCTTATGCATATCAAATAACATCCTCAGAAGTGTAGCAGAAGAATGAGATCAAGTATACACTGACATTAGTCTAAAATGGCAATAAAAATGCATACTCTATTTTACAAATAGCTGAAATCACAGAGGTTGTTAAAAAAAAAGTCAAGCCTGCCTATTTCCTCTTGCAATGAATAAGAAGTTATAGAAACCAGAATTTATTTCCCAAACTAAAATTTGCACCTCAGTTGCCATCACTCTTACATTGTGGCTCGCCCTGTCTAGGATGAAATTAAAAGAAATTAAAAGAAATTTAAACTACTAAGTTTAAAATTCAATTGTTATTAAGATAGTCTATATTGTAAAACTTACCATTTTTGTTCAGATCCCAGAAGGCACAGATGGGACGATGACCTGTCTATATTAATATAAGAATAAACATGTGAAATTGTGTTTAGAATAAATGGAGAATCACATGATTTGAATATGGGAAAATTGTAAAATGCTAAGGTTTTCACAAAGAAATAGAGCAGCATTAGTCATACGAATACTACCTAAGAATGGCAGACTGTCTGGCGGGTGGGGGGGGGGTTCTCTTCGCACAAAGACTTGAAGTGGAAATCAGCTATAACATCATAAGGAATTGTGTTGCCCATTTATCTAAGGGTTACTATATATGTCCCATCATAAAATGCTATGCTTGGCGTTTGGCAAAGCTTTTTACACTGTAATTTCATTTCATCTTTAAAATTCTCCTTTATATCTAGGTATATGCCTAAAAGAATTGAAAGGAGGGACTCAGATATCTGCACCTCCTTATTCACAGCAGCATTATTCACAATAGTCAAAATGTGGAAGCAATCTAAGTGTCCATTGATGGATGAATGGATAAACAAAACATATATATATATATATATATGAAATGGAAATATTACCCAGCCTTATAAAGGGAGGCAATTCTGATACATGCTATAGTATGGACAAACCTTGAAAATATTATGTTAAGTGAAGTAGGCCAGGCACAAAAGGACAAATACTGTAGGATTCCATTTAAATGAGGTACCTAGAGTAGTTACAGTCGAAGACAGAGAGTAGAATGGCGGTTGCCAGGGGCTGGGGGCAGGGGTCGTGGGGAGTTGCTTAATGGGTGCACAGTTTCAGTTGGGGACTATGAAACAGTTCTGGAGGTGGGTGTGGTGATGGTTGCAAAACAATGTGAATGTGCTCAATGTGACTGAACCATGCCCTTAAAAATAGTTAAAACAGTAAATTGGATTATGTACATTTTACCACAATAAAAAAAAATTCAATATGGATGAAGGAGCGCAAACAAAGGAGGCCAAAGGGTAGAACAAGGAGGGCAGAGGGATTCGTGACAAAGCAGAGCTAGTTCTTAGATGACTTAACTTCCAAGCCTTAGTCCTTATCAGCCAGCTCACTTCCCGCCTGCCTTCCTGCCTTGCCTAATAAATGGTAGAATCATGACTGGGACCCTCTATAAAAGAGAGAAAAACCTATGCCTGAGCTACACGGGACAATACTGTTGATCAAATAAACAGATGACAGCAAGGGTAATGAAGCAATTAAAGCAATTAAAGTAATCTTTGCCAAGATTTTAGACAACTGCTAACCTCCCCCCAAATAAGTCAACTCTTTTCCCCTCTGCTTTCCCAGTAGCAGTAATTTTTGACATTAAAAAACAAAAACAACCACAACAACTAAAACCTTTAATGGTGGACTTGTACAACTGCATCTAATTGATCTCAAGTGAAAAATGTCGTTTCTTCGAAATAGTGGCCCTTTTCCTCACACCCATTCTCCTTCTGATTACTGAATGCTAGATAAGATTATTTTCCCCCATGTGCCACCATTTACCATGACCTTAGAACAGTACCTGATGAGTTATTCTCCCCTTTTTGGAAAATTGTCCCCCTCAAAAAAAGTGCCAGTTACCTCTTTTCACATCATGTAGAAAAAAAATGGCCCCCATTTCCCTGAAATCGTTTGCCTCTGCTCTCTTGCTATTTGTAGATTTTCTTACCTGGTTCCTTGTATGTTTGATTTCAATTCTAACAGGATCCTTCAGATTCTGGACAGTAGTGTTTCCAATGCTGCATGCCATCACGTAACTCGCTAAGGTGCTCTTCTTGGCTTTGACATCCTTTTAAAGAAAAAGAAAAAATAATAAAATTTTATTTTATTTTGCTGCTCCAAAATAAGCAGACTGTCAGCACTTTTTACACTTAAGATCTTTATTAAGATCTTCAATTATAGAGCATCCTGTTTATAAGCTCAAATTGCTGGCTTTCCTGAAAAAGCTTTGCTATTTTCCTTATTATAATAAAGACATTGAGAGAACATGAGGAGCCAGTGGAGCAAGGTGACCAATGCTCATAAAACTTCATTCTGGATTCCTGTGATGGATGGAATCCGTCAGTTAACATCTGAAACAATGCAAACCCATCAATAATATAAATTCATGAAAAGCCGTGAAACAATATCATCTCCCTACCCTAGAAAATAGATGAAGTCGTTTCCCTTTAGAGAAGGCTTTTAGAGAAGAAAATATGGTGTGAAAAATGAAAAAACAACTCATCTTAGACATCCGTGCCAAGAGCCTGACGTGTTTACTAATTTACATTAACTATAATTCTACTGGATTAAAGGCCCACCCAGCATTTCTGCCTTCTCAGATTGAATACTTGCTGGCATCTGTAGCTTCCACATCAGAGACAAGTTTGTCAGGAAACAAAATTAGTGAACCTGTGGGCAAACTGATTGGGACCAATAGATTATATCTGTCCAGGGAGATAGCCTTTCTTCTTCCTCTTGTGTTTCTTGTCAAACCTCCTGAAATTCTCTATTGCAGCTTATAAAGCCGGTTGTTTTGGAATAATCGCAGGATTTTTTACATGCCAAATACATCTCAGCATGAAGAATGTACCTTTTAATTACTTTTGTATGGGCATTCTCAAGAAAGGTGGCTTGGTGACACTCAGCCTTTTCTTGAAAAAAGAAAACTTGTATTTTGTTCACTATGTGCGGGGAGACCCACAGAACCCTTCCATTTGTTTTACTCACTATAAACTGACTTTAAAAATCAAATGCATTTCCTAATAATAACAGTGACTGGGAAACGCCAAAGAAGAAGGAAAAGACAGTGTGGAGAAGATAAGACTCAAAATGAAGCAATGACAGTCTTACTAAGTGTGGCCCAAACTCCTCCTGCTGTGCTCCACCTCTTCCCTGAATGGACCACCCCTGTCTGCCCCACCATTCCCATTCTGTGACACCTGTCACATGTTGCGTATTTTTAAAGGTGACCTGACTCTAAGCCTCAAATAATTCTAAGAAATGCAGGTTTATGTGTTCGTGGCTATTAAATCCTTCAGAGTAATTACATGTGACAGCACTCTTAACCTACTCAACATTTTTATATAGATTGTTCCTAATGCTTTTGCTGATAAAATTGGAAAGTTTTCAAATTAATTACTGTACACTATTTCATGGTATTCCTTTTACTTACATGCAACATACTTTTCATTTTTCCACACACGACATATAGGGCAGATCTATTAGAATCCAGTAGTTTACTTTCCTTAAGACTTGCCATTGTTTGATATACAGTGGTATCTCCAATTTAATAAATAACTTATTTTTTAAAACAGGGCTGAGTAAAACTGCTCTAGATCAGGTTGTACTTTCAAAGGGAACCAGAGGTCACCAGTGTTTGCTGGCAGTGGACTTCCTAGTATCTAGAAATGATGCCAATAAAAATGATAATATGTGCTTAGCACAATGCCACCCTACTCTGGGAATGTGTGAAGGCCAAAGGTCATTTGAAATACTAATGGGAAAACTGATTAAAGCCAAGAATGCTGCTCATTATATAAACAGTGCTTCCTGCTGAATTAAAGCAAAGCAAAATAAAACCTTTCCTTTGGCACACAATTTCTTTAACTCCAAAGGTCTAAATTGCTGGAGAGTATAAAATATTTAACCAGTTATCATAAATAGTAATTTCTCTATAAATTCCATTTCTAATTGTATCATGCAAGTCCTAATCTAATATCTGATTTATTAAAAATTAAAATGAACACATCTGTTGATAATCATGTAATTATCTGTAATAAAATATTTAAACAATTATCTGTAATAAAATATTTAAATAATTATGTTAAAATTTTTCATTTTTGAAAGTGCAGTAGGTTAATTTTTCTACCTCTTGATATATTTTGAAGAAAGAAACTCAATTTGCAATTGAAAAATCATAATTTAATGAACACTTACCTGGAAAAGTCCAGTTTTATTGAAGAAAGTAAACTGTGCTCTTTTTACTAATACAGAATACTCTTGACTTAAATTCTTAAGTAAGCTTGGAGGCAAAATTACAGAAGCCAATGGATCCATTTGTCCACTCTCAAAATCCATCTGTTACATAAAGAGATATATTGGTTGAGTAATCACAATCAAATTGCAATGACAAATTTACTTCAAGTGCTGAGAAAGGCAGGAGAACAACTATAAGTATCACCTTGACTAGTAACAGGGAGAGCTTCCCTTTACCTTTACCACAGTCAGTGCCCTCCTGGTGAACCCTTGCAGACAAAGGCGTAGATCTTATTGAGGTTTGCAAAAGTGGCAAAATAGGAAATGCACTGCATTTAACTAAGGAAAGTGAGAAATCTACAAATCAGTTAATATTTTCAAGTATAAGACTTCCATTTACCCTTAATGGATTTTGAGCTTTCTTCAAAACACATAGTGAAAAATAACTACCAAAAAAAAAATGACTGGAGTTAATTTATTTGATTGCTGAGAATGCATATCTCCACATAGAGGAAGAAGCTAAAGTTTTATGAACACTCTTGGATGTCATTTTTCTTGAACCCACATATCAGGCCAAAGAGTGTTTTCCTGCAAATGGACTTGCAATGAGACTGAGGCTGACTGAGTTTTCACTCTTAAAATGTTAAAACAGAATTACTCCAAAGAGCTCCGAGTCGAAAGCAGAATGAAGTTCTTTCTATATCTAGATTTTAAAATATTTTATCTTGGTTTTTCTCCACAGCTAAGATGTAGTACATGCTATTTATGTGTTCTCCCATGTCAAAGATGATATCATTTCGTTTGCCCACATGGCTAACACTGTCTAGCACATAGTAGGAACTTGAAAAGTATTTGCTGAAGTGTCACTTGAACAGGTCAAAGAGGCTCTCCAGCCTCCCTCTGACCCCAGCTTTCTTGTCCAGCCTCACCATCACCTGCCTTTTCCAGCCTTCTACAGCATCAGTTCTCCAGTATAGTCTTCAGATCAGCAGTATCAGCCACACCTGGGAACTAGTTAAAACTGCAATTTGGAGATCCATCTTGGACTGATTAGATTACAATCTCTACAAATGGGATCCCACAATCCGTTTTGACAAGTTCTCCAGGTGTGTGATTATAACACACATCTGGGAGAGCTACCGGCAAAGAGAATACACCATGCTTCTTCCCACCTTTGGGCCCTTAATAAAGCTCTTTCTTCTGATTGAATTTATCCCCAACACACACTGCCAACAGGGCGGCCTCCAGTCATGCTTTAATACTTAGCTCTACTGTCACCTCTTGTAGAAAGTAAGCTATCACATAGGTTCTGAAAACATACCTCCTCCATGTGCCACGTACCTTATGGTTACGCTACTGTTAACCTTAGTTAGCATTTGGACCTGCCTGCCACCCCTCGGACCAGTATCTTCTTGAAGAGCAACTGGTAGATGATCAAAAAGTTTTTACCTGTCTAATTAATCAAAGTTGAAGAAGCCACTAGCTCATTACCTGGAAATATGGTTCGTTAATGCTTGGAAGACCGATGCTAAAATTTAAAATTTCACTAGTCCCTGGAGATAGGGATGATACTCCAAGAGCCAAATTCCGAGTTGTAATATTCACTTGGGATGTGCTATTTAGATCTATTTTGAAGGCCAATTCATCAATTGTTTTTAAAGCTCTAAAGAAATGACAAGGAATACCACCATTAAGTAATACATTTTAGGTACTCACACACATACATGATTTGCTACCAGACAAAATACAAACCAAATAAAATTGTGTTTAAATTGTCTGATCTTAACATGAATACTCACAAAATTACACCAACCCATAAAAATAGCAGTTAATACATAGAATCACAGTGATAAATGCATCCTCAAGAGAAATCTATGCTTTAGGGAAAATCAACAATTAAATCTTAGTTTTTCTTTCTTCATATGAAAAATACCCTTCCAACTTCATAACTGAGTAAGAATCAAAGAAAATAATATGGTAAAGGTATTTCTGAACTATAAGACATTGCAAAAAATAGTTTATAATTATTATATAGATAAGGTAAATTACCTATGTCATAATTCATTTTAACAAATACAAAATTTTCATCAAAGAAATTCGGTTGAAAGGAAGGAAATTGAAAAAGTTAACTATCTTAACATTAATATATTAAATAATTGGATACAAACTGAATTGTATAAAAATGGGTACATTTTCCCCCTGCCCTAGGCATTTTCATTCCAGAAGTACAACAATCACATAGCTGTGGCAATTCTATGACAGGATTCATAGGACAGTGACTAAGTTATGTTTAAAAGATATGAATTGAATGTTTGTTAAGTGTCTCCTCTGCAAACAAAAAAAGTGTCATCAACTAATATTTGTGATAGTTTGCTCATCTTCTGAATTAATCTCAGTTAACATATTCCAAATGAAAGTGAAACACTGATTATGCTTTTCTGAGACTATTCAATATCTTGCCAGATGACAATTCTAATCATTTTGTAAATTACATATCTAAAAAAAAATAATTTCATTTTGTGAATGATCTTGAGAAACATCAATGATCTTCTAGAGATTTAAACTATGAAATAGGAGCAACAAGCATTCACATATGTGACAAATTATATAACAACACACGCATCCAATAAATTTTACTCCCCAGAAGAAAAAACAAAACAAAAAACAAACTTACTCAGAAGATGATTCAAGCAAGTCCCTGTCTGAACTGGTTAAGATATTAGAAAATATATTCATTAAAGTTGAGCCGAGAGTTTTATCAATGTTTTCTTCTTTATTCACAATCCTTTTGACCTGTTCTACAATGTTGGTAATATTGGCTGAACTTAAGATCTGCCCATCACCAGTTAAATTTAAAATTTCATTGGCAACTTCATTTGCTTCCCCTACAAAAAGGCAGAAGAAATAACACACAAAGTTTTACTGTTTTTTGAGCATTTCCAGGACCCAAAATATATTGTGCTATTTGACTTCATAGTTGAAGACGCAAACCAGGAAGGTTTTCTGTGAAAAAGCCTAATCACAATTTCCACAGGGCTAGAGTATTTCTTTACATAAAGAGACTAACTTCCCTCTTTAGGAAGATACACATTGTGCTTTTAAGCAACTTAAGTAAATAACTAAGAGGACCAATAAATAACCAGGGGGACCAAATAACTAAAGGGACCAAAAAGAGGGATCAATATTCACATATAGTTCTATGAGAAATGTAACCAAAATCACTGAATAAATGTACATTTGTGGTTTAAAAAATAATTGAAAACTATAAAATATTGATACAAATATCAATTTGTATATTATTTTTAAGTCTTCTCTAAAATTTTCTATTTTTAATCTCCCTCAGAATGAATCCAACAGAGAGGTAGAATGAGGAAAAACAGCATCTTCTAAGTAAGAGAACGATCCTTCGCCTAGCTTTTAATATTACAATAGTATCACATAGCAGAAGAACATGTCTGAAGAGAATGAAAAGTATGAAGTATGAGGTCATTTCAATTTGCCTTTCAGAATGAAAGAAAAATTGCTCACTTACTTGAACAATTGGAGAGATCAGGAGGCCCCCAGTAGGCTAAAGATGTGTTGACAGGGTCACGATAACTAGGAAACAAAAAAAGGTACTTCAAATATTTGGTATATATGACATTACAAATGACAAAATTAGTTAATCAAAAGTTTTAGAATTTGCCTTGATATCTAGGTAAGTTTCATTTGAAAATAAAACTGTAATTCATTGAAATTAAACTCATTAAAAATTCTTATTGGAAAAAAATCAGGTGCATGAATCATGGAAACAAAATACTAGCAAGAGCCTGTAGCTTAACCTAGGATATATCAGGTAACTAACATTAAAGGCATATTTGGTAACATGGGTCAAATGCTGCTTTAAGAACTTTCTAGATAATATCTGATGTTCATTTCACATAATTCTGTAAAGCAGATTATAGTCCACATTTTATGAATGAGGAAAAAGACTACGATAAGTCAAGGAATTTTCTAAGGTCTCTCAGCCAGGAATAGGTAGGGCCATGTTTCACAGTGAAGTCAATAAGTCTGTACCTCCTTGCTTCCTCCTTACCACGTATCAAACATAGCAGTAAGATCAAACTATTATATTTTTACGTGGGCAGTCCCAGTTTCTGAATTCCTCCGCCAAGAGACTTCTAATTGGGGGTAGGGTAAAAGGTGAAGAATTGGATTTGACTTGCAGTTGACCCATCTGAGGTTTCTGGTCTACATTTAGGGAAAACCCATACCTTGAGAGCCTCCATTAGAAACTACCCTAACATGGATCCTGTCTTTATTCTCTCTTTTGAGGCCTCTTCATCCTCCAAAAGTAGCCACTCCAAATAGCTCAAAAGTCTTAGAATGTTAGAGGCATGTTGAAAGGCTGTGAGCTGGCTTGGTTCATCCATATACCCAGTGCTTTGCTCTTTCCAAATCTCTCCATCTTTGTTTGGAGAAGGCTAAGTTAGCATGTTGCTTGGCATAAAAATGCTTTTATTGGTAACCCACCTGCCTCATCTTTACCCCTCGTGGTGTATTTAGGCAGACACAGAGATTCCTCCTGCCCTTCTTTCTAAACAATACACAATGCCTGGGAATCATGGTGCAGCATGCCTAAGAACCCTGGGAAGGTAGATGATGCGGAGTTTGCTGGCAAGGGTCAATGAAAGTATTACCATATCCGTAAAGCAAAAGAGCCCGGCTTCCCTAGACATTCAAGCTTGCGTTCAGAAGGTTCCATGGAGTCCCATTTATAGCCTTTAGGATTCTCATCGGTACTACAAAAAACTATGCGAAAATAAGAACCAACATGAGAACTATTAATCCATTCTTTGAAGTCAGAGATACAAGATGAGCGCAAAACAACCATACTGGTAATTAAGTATTTATTTTATGTAATACTAAAATATTAGATTTTTTTATGTTCAGAATGTGTAAAATTTTAGAAGTCATAAAAAATAAACATTTAATGCATTTCAGATACAAAAATTATTACAGCTTACAAAACCATCAAATAAAACCACATATTTACATGAGCATAAAATGTAACATACATTATCATTCTAATGTAAATCATTAGTAGATAAAATGAGTAAAATAAAGGTTTATTCAAAAAATACACATGATGCGAAATGAAAACAGTCCTGAAAAATTCAGAATGTAAATTCCCCACTGATCTTTTTTTCAAAGGAGTGTCTCCATAGTGTGCTCATTGACTTGCGAGCATATTTTATGGAAAACTCTCCAGCTGTTCTTACAGCATCTTCTACCTGGAAGTGTGCTGGGGGAATGGCAAGAAGTCACCTGTGAGCTATCACCATCATCTTCTACATATACCTTCATCCTCAAATCAGCCCATTTGTTGTTTCAGAACTCTCTGGATAGTGTCATGCCATAAATAATTCATAATTTACAATTTCAAAAATATCAAAATAAAAGTAATATATCAACAACAAAACCTTGTATTTCAGTGCTGAAAAACAGCAAGTCATATCAGACTACTGGGAACCAGTATTGCAATTACCAATTTTTGAACACTGAAATAACTTTTCCATCTATATTCTGAGCCTTAAAATTGTCAGGGTTTGACTCTTCTTTTTTTCAATTGGCAGAAACTTTTCTCCACAGACCCACTTGCAGAAAAACAATAGAGTGTGGAATTTAAATTAAGTGGTATAAATTAACATGTCTAAATATGCAGAGAGAGTTGTTTTGGGATTCCTCAGCCTCTGAGGACAGAGAAAGGGTTAGTCTTCTCATCATATATAAACTACCATTGGTCAATCTACTTCTTTGTGTAGACTCCTATGTGTGAAAGGGTAGTATTTGTATCTCCCCACTCCCAAGAAGCTCCAATTGTTATGGAGCAAGCAATTTCCCACAGATGCTCAGAAACTGTTGATGATGACAATGATGATTTGCATTCTTCCATCTCTGTGAGTTCTTTGTCAACGTGTATGTTGACACATTAGAGATGGTGTTTCCCCGTAGAAGCTAAGACGCCGCCTCTTTATTACACTGTGATTCTGGCCTCAGTCATCACCATGCTTTTTAGAGGCTGAGGGATAGCTGCTTCCCCCACTTCAACCTCCTGCGTGTGTTTAAGGAAAAGTGTCCAAGTTTTCTTTTGATCTCCACTAGTGTGCCTAATCATAACATAGTTGTAATCATAGAATAACATTAGAACAATAACTTTGCTTTTTGTTGTCCAGATTTTTGATCATTTGCTTTTCTAAAATATTCCTATCAAGCCTCCATCATTTATTTATTTAAGTATTTAAGTGCTGGCGAATGTGCTGGGCGCTGGGAAGAGGTGGGGAATTAAAGAAGAGTAAGATGTGTTCTCAAGCCAGAGGAAATTCCTGCTTAAAAGGAATATATATTTAACACAAATAGGTCCTGTTAAATACCATGGTCTGCAAATGTCCACAGTGCTGTAGGTATCTGGAGAGTAGGAGGTGGGGGCTCAAGGCACTGATACCTATTTATATAGATGACATTAGAAAAGGCTTCATAGAAGGGGTGACTTTGGGCTGTGTTTAAAAGTACACAGGTGGGAATACTGTAGTTACTATTTATGCTGTCTAATCCCTTCCCCTTCTCCCTCTTTCCCACCCTCCTCCCAGCTAGCAACCCTCAGTTTTTCCTCTATATATCTGAGACTGTTTCTGTTTACTTTGCTCGTTCATTCAGTATTTTAGATTCCACATATAAGTGAGATTATATGGTATTTGTCTTTCTCCGATTGACTTATTTCACCTAACATAATGTTCTCTAAGTCCATCCATATCATTGTAAATTGTACGATTTCATTCTTTGTAGGGTGTCAAATGGTCACGTGTTGTTAGGGAGACCACTTCATGGATGGGATACAGGCTTGATCCTGCACTGTACACCTGAAGCTGATGTTGTATAATATTGTATACCAACTATAATTGAATGTGTGTGTGTGTGTGTGTGTGTGTGTGTGTGTGTGTATAGTCACAGGATGTGAATATAGTGTGGGAGTGGAGTCAATGGAATTCCAATAGATCAATAGATATGGATGATATCGGGAGAAGGGGAAGTGGGGCGGCAGATTGGGGGAGAGGGGTTGTCGTTTTGAGGGGTAAAAAGTATAACTATTACAATGTGTTGTACACCTGAAACTAATTTAAAAAATAAAACATAAAAAAACCTACATAGGTGGGGGCTGGCCGAGGGGCTCAGTTGGCTAAGAGTTAGCTTAAGAGTACGAGCTCTGAGCAACAGGGCTGCCGGTTCAATTCCCACATGGGCGAGTGACACTGCATCTGAGCTGAGCTGCCACTGAGCTGGCAGGATGGCTCAGCTGGTGAGATCATGTGCTCCTGTTCAATGGTGGGCTATGCCCACCAGCAGCTAAGACTGAACTCAGCACCTTGAGCTGAACTGCCACCTGGATGGCTCAGTGGATTGAGCATGCACTCTTAACAATAGGGCTGCCAGTTCAAATCCAGCATGGGATGGTGGCTATGCCCACTCGCAAATAAGATTGTAACACAGCACTTTGAGCATAGAGGCCATGAGCTGCCAATAGACAGCCAGGTGGCGACTGGTGCCCTCCACAACTAAGATTGAAGAACAACAACTTGGCTGGTCCTCCTCCCCAATTCCCCAACACTGTTCTCCTCCCCCAATTCCCTTCCCCCCCCCAAAAAAAAAAAGTACATAAGTGATGAGCAGGTAGATGGTGAGAGTACAGAAGAGCAGCTCGGGCAAAGAAATAGAAAGGAGGCGCGTTTGGGGAGACGCACACAGTCCCTCGCGTGTGATCGAAGCTTAGAATGTAAATGGCATCGAGGGAAGAGTTGAACCTAGGTCCTGGATAACTCCCAGTTTTTTGAACTATTCCAGTGAAGAAGTGTTATCATGAATTAATGGAGACAGATAACGTAAAAGAAGGAAATGTTTTATAATAAATTCCTTTCATAAGATTTACCTCATAGAGTTCCCATATGCACGTATACATACTCTCTGTATTCCTAAAATTGAAGCCAGTTCTGGTCAAGACTATCCTCGCATTTTGCTCAGACTCTTAGTATTATCATAATACACCCCCAAAAGAGAGTATAAACTCTCCTCTGCCTCTCATTCCCTTAGATTCATAGGTATCGATTTGCTACAGTGTCATCATTATGAAGAGTTTCATCATCAGAAAAACTAGCTTTAAATAAACAAACAACACACATAGGATGAATATTTTTGTTGTTTCAATTAAACCTAATAGTTATATAAAGCACATATATAAAAAAACAAAGGCGCTTACCCAGTTGCATCACATTCACTGTAGCTAGCCTCAAGCCATCATCCAGAGACTCATTACTTTTTAAGAGCTTCTGCTTAATGACTCTTCCTTCTAAATTGAGATTGTTGGTAACCTTGTGAACTAGAAGGGCCCAAATCATCAACCTAGGAAAACATTATAGATAGAACTGTTGTTGGGTTGGTTGTTTTTTTGGTAGAAAAATAGAACATTTGGATATAGTAGTAAGAGGGACGTGTTGAGACTAAAAAAAATGCCAAGGCATTCATGAGTTTCTGTTGCTGCATAAATGTTAGTATTACAAATGTCTCACTTTAAATAGATTTTAATAGGATATTGCATGTATAATTCTATCATAGCAGATTACATCGTCCCATTTCTTTTGACAAAATTTTTAGTAAAATTTTATAGCGTGCCTGCAAGAAAAAGACATACTTATGATTACTTCTATATTGTTTCTTTATAGCTCAAAATACAGTTTTTTAGAAAAATTAAATTTCAACTAATCTGATTAAACTAATCTTTAGACTTTTGAAATTATTAAAAGCATTATTGTTTACAAATGTGTTACAATTTCTTGAGAATTGTGATAAATGATTTTCCATCTCCATGAAGCATTTGCGAGTACTTTGCATGGTGAAAAGTTACAAAATAAGTACTCAAAGTACTTACAAAATAAGTACTCAGCGATTGGCCAGCATCTTACTAAAGAAGTTTGTAGACTGTCTGACCTTGGACGTCTTTAAGAAGAAAATATCTCTATGGGAAACAGAGATGCATCCTAAAGCCCCATCAAAACTCTGGCTCTATAATTTCAAGTAATATAATTTTCTGATGAACCACAATCACAGCTATATCAAAAGTATTAATTCAACATTGAGGTAAAATTAAATGAAATTCTTTTGTCAGGTAGAGGGGAACATTTTTCCCTTATATGTGAAAGCTCAGGGTCTACAACAGAACTTCTTTCTTCCTCATATTGTGAGGATAAACGAATATGACTAAGGCATCATCAACATCAGTTACCGTCCATATGCCAAAGTCAAAGCAGTAGCATTGCTTTTGAAATAATTATAAAGCTACTCAGTGGAGAGGCATGACATATTTTATTTATGAAATTCTTTGGTTATCAACAAAAATGAAATACAGTATTAATATATTTGTGGTGCTAAAAAGAAAAGAAAAGAAAAAAATAAGTAAAACATTTGCTATTGAAGGTTAGATGAAAATTAAGAATTTTCCCCTAAATATCTGTTCTAATCTCAAGGACAAAATGCTCTACTGTCTTCATAATTCATTCGGAAGGGCTATTTACCTCTAAAAAGATCTGCTTAATGTTCATATGTAAGCCATATTTCAGGATGAGATAAATATAGATGTGAGTATAATGAACTGTGATAACTTAATTTTTAACATGGCCTTTGACAGCGCTTCCCTTGATTAAATTATTGTTGGAAGATAAGCTTTGCCATTACTGAGAACTTACAGTTGGAATTGTGGCCTTTCACTTCTCTTGAATATTGAGAACTTAATTAGCATAATGTATTGTGGATGTACTGAATACCAAATTCAACAATTCAAGAATGACCATGCATTGTCATAGGTTTTATCTGGATTGTTTCCCTCTCTCATCCTGAAAACTAAAACTATTTATAATTCTACAAAGTCAAGTTCTATCTATTGTGACCATCAATCTTTCTTTATTTGAATAAACCAGTCTCCGTGATTTTGGTTTCCTGTCTGTCTAGGCAACAGAGCATGACAGCGCTTTCTGAAGCCATGGTGTGTGTCGTGTTACAATCTAATTGAAAGGAAACGTTTGGGAAAAAAAGAGTGTGTGTAAAACTAGTAGGCTATGAGTTTTTCTCAAGAAAAACTATGAGAGACTATAAAGGTTCATCAAAAGCTTCAGAAAGTAGGAAAAAAAGCGGGGGGGGGAGACGGTAAGAATACATCTTTAAACAATGTCAAAGTGTTCATATGAAAAAAAGGAAATGTGTGAATTTTACTATATATGTACATTGTCTTAGTTCACTTTCCCTATCTGTGAAGCTACCCAGTGGTTTGACAGACAGGAAGCTGAAGTTCCATAAATGTAAATGTCTTTCCTGTAAGAGTTTCTGATGTGCTGACTATACTAATGTTGGCTGATTTTAGTATTGTCAGGACGTAGAAGCATCACAGTAAGCAAACTATTGTAAAAAGGGCAACAGTGACTTCCTGAAGAGGGTCTACCATTGGTGATACCCTACAGTAGGGCTTCTCTAATCACTAGACAGTGTCCAACAAAGGGATCCTGATTGCTGCTGGATCTGTGATTCAAGGCTCAATAGAACCTATCAGTAAGGATTGGAGAAGAAATTATTTGGTGAAGTAGAGGAGAAACGTTCTGTCACCATCAAGAATATACGAGTAATATTAAAATACATTATTCTTTAGATCATAAAGGAAAAGGAACAATGTCAGAAAATAAATACAGCTATTCTTAATCAGATAGCTGAATCCAGTCTGTTGGATATATACAGAAATAAGTTTCAAATATAACTTTAAAGACATCTTTTTCTCATGAATAGAAAAAGAACAAAAAAAAAATCAAGAAAAAAAATCCCTGGTCAGCACTCATATGGAATTTTATTTTTATCTTCTCATAATCTATCACCTGAAAAGAAGTATATTCCATCATTATGACTGGAAATCCATAATTTAAATTTAGTCAATTGAAATGAAGCAAGAATTATGCGAGCTTTTGCTTTTCAAGTAATTTTTTTTTGATCTACAGAGATGCAATGTAATACCCTGAACACAACTAAATGTATTCCATTTAGGAGTTTAGGTTGTTTTTCATTATATGGCACTCTGAACAGCTGGCTTTTATATGCCAACTGATTATATATGGTAGACATATCCATTAAATTACCTGCCTAAGTCATGATCTTGATATAAATTTAAAATGAGACTTCAGAAAATTAGCCGATGGCTTTAAATGCAGGAAATATTGTGGCTCCTATTACCCATATTATTAGATGCTATCATACATGAATACCTTACTTTTTAAAAAGCTACAACATTTTATTTTTCTTTGAAGGTCTCTTTGAAATTTCAAATGAGAAGTAATGGGTTATCATAAATAAACTGGGAATACTAAAACTAATAATTTTCTCATTTTAAATATTCTACTTCTGAATTATTTTTCATCCGATGTACATTTCTATCCAGTCTGCTATATTACAGTTTCGGCTTCAAGAAAAAAAATGTGCATTAAAGAAATAATCTAAATTTGCAATGTGATTAAATGTTTCTTTCCTATCTCACTGCTTTCATTGGTCTACCAGATAGTCGAAACACAGGTCAAGGGAAAGGGTGTTACACTTTCTGTAAGACTTTCTCCGTGTTACCTTCGATCATCTGTGATGCTTCTCTTAACTTTAATCTTGTCCTCGCCTGTGTCCAGGTGAAAGCTATAAATAAAAATACGTATATTCATTATCAACCTCATCTGCCACGCCATCTCATTACAAAATTTGAGGAGGTTTAAGGAAGAGATAGAATGCACATTCTAAGCCAATGTTTCCAAATGTATGCTCTGAGGGTCTAATTCTTTCATATGCATGAAACAACCTGGCTCCCCAGTCAAATAAACTCAGTGACTACATGCCCTTGCTCCTTTTTCAAGATTCACCATGCATTTTAGTATACAAAAGTATCTGAGATGTTCTGATATACAGAAACTTGCTTCCACTTGTTTAATAATGTACTCTTTGAACTCATTTGGCCATTCAATTCCTTTGTGTTATTACATCTCTTGGTTTCACAGAATATATGCTTAGTGTTCATGAAAAAGCTAATTTAAGTATAAAACTGTGAACACAGTTTAAGTATAAAACTGGAAAAGTGCAGAGGAGCATATGTAGGTGATATGATTTGCTAGGGATTTGGTGGTATATTTAAATAGAAGAACAATGAAAGATAATTTTAAAAAGCTAGTTTGCAATTGGCTGTAGGTGTCTTATCCCATAGAAAAATGGTCTCCAAAGTGGGGTACATGCAACCCAGGAGGTACTCTAGGTGATCCACTGGGGAATGAGAAGAAACTAACAGAATTTCTATTTATATTTAATTATCTTCTTTTAATTTGTGATACATAATAATATATATTGATTAAGTAATACATACTCATACACACATATGCAATTTATTTAAAATCACAAATATTTTGGGGGAGTACAAGTTAAATTTTAAAAAATGATCAGGATCCAAGATCAAAATATTTTTTAAAACTATTGTTGTAACATTAAAGCTTTTTTTGCAAAGAAATGACATAATATAGAGTTGAGAAAGTTTATGAATATGGTGTGTATGTGTGTGTGTGTGTGTGTGTAGTTATAATGAGAGAGAGAGAGAGAGAGAGAGAGAGAGAGAGAGAGAGCAGTTCTCAATTAGACACTATTTTTCATTTCCCAAATAATTTATTCTGTCATTTACCTGATATTAACCACATAAACAGTGTAGTTCCAATTTTGGAAGGTCGAATTGAGCTGAAAAATACAATGGAAAAGGGTGAGTTTTGGTAATACTTAAAAAAAAAATCTGAATCAAGTTTCTTCCTTCCCAAAGGATAAGTTATTATTGGAATAGGACCCTGGGAAAATCCCAGAGAGCTAAAGGAGTGAAAGAAAGGCAAAGATAACAGCTACTGGATCATTGTATGCCAAGAACTTTACAAATGTTATTCCTTTCACTCTCACAATAACGAACGAGATAGGTATTATCTGCCTCTGCCGTCTTATAAGTGAAGAAACTGAGCTTTACAGATATGAAAGAGCTTGCCTAAGGTCACCCAGCTAAGAAGTGGCAGATTCCAGATCGGAACACAAGTCTGTCTCTGTCTGTAAATACTATACTTCCCTCTCTAGCTCAAATTATAATGGGCCTCCAAATTAGCTATCACACTGGAAACTCAGCTGTAAGAAGCTACATAGGGAAGATTAGCACAATAAACACATTCCATAGTCTATATTCAACAGACACCGAGGCACAGTAAAACATGTTTTTCTGGTAATTATTCTCTCACAAGAATGTTAGCAGTAAGAAAAGTTATAAATTAACAATATAAACCTTCAAAAAAACAAAACAAAAATAAGTTCAAGATTATTGATAACTATGTTTTATTATGTGATTATTTAAGTCTTTATAGGTCTCAACACCAGACTTTTTAATGAAGCAATAGATTCTTCTCAATATAAATAACCACCGTCCATGATGCATTGTTCAATACAATCACAAAGTAGGATTTTCTTACTGACACGAAATTCTCTTAATATATTACCTCTAAAGGGTTTTTTAGGTCTTGTTTCATATACACATTTAGCCCTCCTGGCAAACATTTCTAAAGTTGAATGGAAATTCTAGCAAAAAATATTAAAATGTAGCATTCTAAATATTTTTAAAATAATATTTTAAAATTATAAATAGTAATAACATGAATCAGACATGCTACTTATATTTTCTGTTATGTAGTATCTACTTTAGTATATTGTCTATTAAACTGAAAGTGTCCAGTAAAGTTTAGTTTCAGATGAGAACAATGCTATGTTGAAAACCTTGCATTAAATAAACATAAATATAAATGTAAAATTATACTTTTCTAAAGCAGACTCTCCAGTGAATGCTAATTTTAAAGATTCATAACATTAGAAGTGGTTTATTGGAGACCTAAAATAAAGAATTTTCTCTTTCGAAAACATTCTGACTTTAAAAAAACAAAAAGAATAATGCTGGAAAGAAAAAGTGATCCAAGAAATACTCTTTTGTAAAGCCTGCTCTCCATTTGGAAATTAAATGCATCTAGTGTTTAAATTACTTACTAATGTGTCATTCCAAAAGTAAAAGGCAGTGTTTTTCTTTGACTTCTATTGGAGAATATCACTTTTACTCCTAATTTTGTAACAGAGTTGTTAATCACATACTATTGTTTCCTGTGGTCAACTTGTATTGCAGAGTGTTGTCTTTAAAAATAAAACTGTGTTTTTCTATCATTCTTCAAACATATAATATGTATATAAAGTATTGTTACCACTACCTCTCAGTGTATGGTTTAACTTCTTTTTGCTACCAAGGACACATTTATCAAGACACCTATGGGCCGGCCCAGTGACGCGGCGGTTAAGCGCTGGCTTGGGAAGCCAGCGGCCCCGGTTCGGGTCCCACTTATGAGGGCCAGGGACACTGTCCTCAAAAAAAATAACAAATCTCAAGACACCTATAAGAAAACCCATTTTTCCTTACTTTAGAATGTATACCCAACTGACTGTGTTCACAAAAATTGTCTGAAATGTAATAGTATTATATATAAAAAGTAGTACAAAGTCCCACAGTATGCTGTACATAGGGGAAACAAATTAAAAAGCTAGAAACCTGTATAAAATAAAACTTTGAGACTGTTGTTGGGAAGAAAATGAAAAAAAAATCCATAGGTTGTATTTGTAAAAAAATAAAATATTAAAGTTTTTTTTAAAATTGGAAATTACCAAAATGTTCATCAATATAATGCAGGTAAAATAAATTATAAGCTAAATATCAATCCATAGAAAACTTGTTAAATAAATAACTTGGCAGCAACATAATGGAATCAGATGCACTGTTAAAAAAAAAGATTAAAAAAGTCTCTATCTACCAGTGTTGCAAATCTGGCAATAATAAAATAAATACAGTGTAGAATGGTGTGTAAAATGTTACTTCTAGTGTAAAAAGGAGAAAAAAGTAAGAATCTATAATCTTTTTTTATATGCACAAAGAAATTCTGGAAAAACCAAAGAAAAAGTGACAATAATTTTCAATCAGCCGGGTTGATCTCCAGACAAGTGAGCTACAAGGATGGGTGGAAGATTTTCATAACACAGTAAGTCCTCACTTAAAATCATCAATAGGTTCTGCGAGTTTAAGCGAAATGACGCATTGTATAATGAAACGAGTTTTACCACAAACTAACTGATATGAATAAGAGTTAAGTTCCTATGGCATCTCATCAACATTATAACTGAACAACATTGAATGAAATGGTGTTATCTGAGGAATTACTGTATATATTTTAGTACTTTTTGGTTTTTGAATCAGTTGAACAATTATTTTAAAAAAAGAAATATGCTTTTCAAAACAGCACTGAAAATGTATAGATATAATAGTAACTAAAGATACCTACCAATACACATTTCCATTTGTGTGACACTTTCTTATTTAGACATTGTCTATTAGGCTCAGTTTCTTGTCCTTTTTTTCAAATGCATCTCTTTTTACGTAGAATGCCTCCCTAATATATAGATTTATACATTTATAATGAACAGTGTCTATGTTTCCGTATGATTTGTATTTTCAGTTACCCAGACAGTAGGGTATTTTCCAGATTTCCAGAGGTTAATGATTTAAAACCAAAAAAGAAATTTTAGAAGTTCACTTACCCATTCTGCCACCTTGCTCTGTACTTTTACCTCAGGGTGACGAAGGATGTTTTGAATCACTATGGAAATTCTATAGATAATTCCATCTGTCCATTGGAAATAGGATTTAGCCCATTAATTAAATTTTACAGTCATATAATTATCAATGTAAATTTACAATCACATCATTTCATGCAATTAAAAAAAAACATTTTACATAGGTACAGAAAATTTCCGAGGTATTTTGACTTTATGCTCATTGGCCTTTGCAACTTCTTAGAGTAATCAGTTTACTCTTAGAGATAATTCATTGTTCCTAAATTATCACCTGCATGTTTCTTTGTATTTTTAAATTCTATACATTTCTGGTATCTACGGTTTGTAAAGTAGTTATTTTTTTTCACGTACACTTTAATTTCTTGTAATAAGAAATTATCTGTTTTGCACATGATAAAGAGTTTGGCATGTGAAAGCTTGAGTGAGATGATAGGCAGGCATTAACATGAAAAAGAACAGGTATACACATAGGTACTGCCCTCAGGCCCTATTCTCCCTTTCTTCTCCTCTTCCCAATGAAGCACTTACCTCTAAATTATTGGTTTGGATTTAACCAGATTTTTCATCAAAATTCCATAGACCTAGTCATTTGTACCAAAGTAGAGGGGGGAAAAAAGAATATTTGCAGACAGAATTTTGATTGTACTACTTTGCTTTAAAAAGAAAACATTATGTCAGAAGAGTCTGCTTTTTTTCTTTTGGGGATAATCTTTATTCATATATATATATATATATATATATATATATATATATATATAATTTCATTCCCCATTATATATATATAATCTCAACAGACAGGATTTGCTAAATCTCTCTAGATGTTTGTTAAAGGGCACCTTACTAAAAGTAGCTAATGAAAAAAAGACCCTTTATAGAGAAAAAAATTTTTCTGTACCTCCATTATTGTTAATCATCTTTATTCAGGCTTATGTTTTGGTAAGTCTTATGTAAAATATGAACAGAAAATATAAAAATATGCATTTAAACAATAATGGGGAATGAAATTAATGAAGATTTTTACGAGAAATTACAAAAAAGTATGCCTATGGAAACTCCCAAAACTATCAAAATGCAAATTCCAGTTCAGCTATTGGAATGTTTTTTCAGTATATAGGTCATAGTCATGCTAAAAAAAAATTTGCTACTCCTGGGTGTAATATACATATATGAAATGGTTCCAAGTACAGTGAGTTTAATTTATGCAGACTAGGTTATTTCAGCTTCTAAAACTCTTCAGGTATTTAATGATCTTTAACTTATGTTTCTTTAAAAACTATATATATATATTATAAATGAAAAATATTTAGAGAAACAAATGATAATAATCCAGACAAAAAACTTTTTATATTGTAGATTTCATCATATCAAATCATGGATATCCTGAATGATAGAGAGGAAAATCAAATTGCAGAGATCCAAGATTCTACTTTTATTTCAGGATCCTAAGGTATTCTGTGCATGTTCACTGATGCCAGTAGAGTAACTGAAAAACTACCACTAGATGGAGACCTAAAGCATTTTAGGTAAAAGAATATTCTTTCCCTCTCAGCAAAATACTGCAGAACACTAAAAGTCATTATTTTTAATCAGTGGCATTTCTGAAATTTTATGGAAGCATAAAATATTTCAGATAGTTTTAAATTTTAAATATCTTCTACCTTATTTTTCAATTCACTGTTTTTATAGAAAAGAAAGACACCCAATATCAGAGGCAGCTTAAACCAATTTATAAATATAGTGTTCTCCTTAGAGTTACAGTGCTTAAAGCAAATAAAATATGTGAATATACCAAACACCCTAGCAACTTGTGTTACAGATTCTCTTGTGCTATGGATCATTATCAAGTAGTCTCTCCTCAGAAGTCTTGGAATAAGATATTTACATATAGAGAAAAACTACTAGGTGGAGGCTACTTATACTTCTTTAAAAATTTTTAATAATGTAGTCAGCAAGTAATCATGAGAAATGTCCAAGAGTGAATTATCAAAGGAAAAAAAAATGTCCACTGAAGAGTGATGAAAAGGATTTTGAATTGCAGCAAAATAACTGGCTTAAGCATTGCCAGTGCAGGAAATGCACAATTAAGACACACTGCAGGCTTTTCCATGTCATCCTTGCAGTCAAGTTGTCTTCTCCTATAAATGTAACAACTCCCAAAGTGTATCCAAAGAAAACTTAATCACAAATCTTCACATGTTCCAGAGACTTCGAAAGATATATGTGCTGTCCTAATAATAGCATCCAGTCCAGAAGAATTGATGATAGACATTTCTTTGGGAAAAAAAAATATTTAAGACTATATCCATCCTCCAATTACATAACTCTTCCAGCCGTGAAGAACTTCAAAGTAGAAATCATTGCTTGCCATTACAGATGTGGTATCAGAACACTATTCCTGTCTGGAGGTCTTTCTGCAATTCATTTTTCCTTTTTGTCTTCCTAACTCTCTTTACAGAGTTTCTGGGGAGATCCAGAAAAGGTACTACATTTCATTTACTCTATATTCAAGGCTGTGAAATATAGTCAGAAAAGGGAGATTTAAAATATATATTTGAAAAGATATATGTTAAAATAAAAAGCAAATGTTATTTTAGATTCAAGATTATTTCTTTGAACTAGTAGCAGTTATGATATGATAGTGTCATTTGTGACTGGAGTCCTGATTATCCTATACATGTAATTTCTTTAAGATACCTGGCATAGTAAAGGTAGATTGATTGTTGGAGCCACACAAATATCCTTAGAGGGAATTTCTTATTTAAGTAGTTGCATGTGAGAAACTGGGAGCAATGTTATAAGTTGTGCTTATAACCTAGGTTTTCAGAACAATAAGGGCTCGTGGAGTTAGTTCCTTACTTGGGATGCTGACCTTCTAAAAGTTTAATGTTCAGTAGTACTAGAGTGATGCTTCAATCATAGAAAATGGAAATAATGATTAGTTCAAGAGCTTTTCTTGGGAATGTAACGGAAAAGGCACCACAGTTATTTGTGGGAATACCTAGATTATCCACTAGTTCCTGAAATATATGTGAAAAGTAGCTTCAAAGATAAGAGTTTTCCTCAGTATATAACATAAGGTATCAGATAAAAGTCCTATTGAAAATAACAAAAAGAACTTGACACAGAAAAAGAGAAATATTTTGTAAAAGGTAGGAAAGCACATTTTATTGATATATTGAAGAAATATGTTTGATTATCAAACAATTTCAATCCCTCTCCCTTCGTTACTGACGAAGTCAATAAAACTCTGATAGTCCAGAGTTTAAAAAAATGGATAAGGTAGAAAACAGATTTGATAGATGTGTCTATCTTTCTTACAGTGAACAAAATAGATTCTCTAATATATCAGATCATAGGCCTGAGAATGTTTACTATATCAGTTTCCCAAAGCATAATAAAAGAAGTGTATCTGAAATTGTTGACAGTATGTGAATGATCTTAGCTAGTCCAGGACATAACACTAAGTCCCATTTAGTCACAAGGTGAACAAGTAGTTCTCTTTCCAATTATTAGAAATTTGACTACATCAAAGAACAAATGTTATTTAGATTATAGTCTGTCTCTACTATTTGGTTATCCTCCCTTTTAAAAAGATAATGAAAGCTTCAGTCGCTGAGACATGAGAAAACAGTAGGATATGGGGGAATTCAGTAACATTGTTCTCATATTTATTTTCACTTTTCACTTCTATTTTAAAACAAGTAGCAGTGGTTTCATTTCACAACAGTGATATCAATTTTCCCATGCAAATAAAAATATTTTAGTAAAAAAAATGAGTCAGTTTAGAAAAAAACTATTACATAAACAGTAGAGGTGGTTCAAGGATGTGGCTAAAAAATGGTATGTGAACTTGAGTGTACAATTTTGAGGATATTTCTATTACATGATAACTTTTCAACATTTTAAAATATTTTTAAATGCTAGGATTATATTTTTATCAAGAATCATCTGAATTAGTTTTTTCTTCCCTTTAATGTGTCAAGTCAAACCATTTCAACTGATTCTAACATTTGCTTGCTTTGTTGAAAGTCCATGAAGGCTATGACGCAGAGAGAGATGGACTAAACAAGGCTCTCTTCAAGAATGTCAGAAATGACATGATTAAGTGAATATAGCTCTACTCCATCAAGTCGAGAACTCTGAAGCATCATATAAATGTTCTTGGGCAGTAGAGGATGTGCCAGTCCTGGAGGGAGAATGCCACAGAGGCTCTTTGTATGTTCATACAAAGAGCGAAATACTTAGTTAGAATTATAATATTCCCATCTACGGGCTGGAATCCATGTGAAATATGCACTGGAAACTTCAGCTGCTGTTGCTTTCTTAGGGGTTGCTGGAATTTTTGCTCCATCATAAATCTCCTTGGTGTAACCACCAGAATAACCATAAACACTTCCCTGAATCGATGTCTTTATAACCCTAATGAAATTTATATCTACGTTTCATGTAAAATATTCCATACTTCCAATTTAAATGTTCATACTGAGGAAGTTGATGTAACCCCCAAAGCCAAAAGAAAAAAATGAACTATGTAGGTTTCTTTTCTCTGGGTTTTGGTCCCTGGTGATACATTACAGATGTCTTGGCCTCATCAGTTAAATGATTGGGGTTGAGAAAATTCCTGTTTCTACTATCTCATATTTGAGATTATTACTGTATGTGAGGCAATGGTGTGGTCACCTGATTGGAATTTCTCTATTTCAGAAGAAACTTAAATCACTTACTCTGAATTACCAAAAGGCTATGTATTGGTCCATAAGGGCAACAGATTCAATAATAATTCACGTGGCATTTCCCTTGCTCATGTCTTCTCTTACACAACTGCTATATTTGCAAATTACAAATAATAGAAATAGAAAAGTATATGTGAAGAAAAAAGGCAAGAAGTACTGGCAGTTGCTTGAAGTTTTTTCAATCAAAAATTGATTTATGATTTAGTTAATAGACAACCACATTCTAACCATTATTCTTCAACAAATAAAAACAGAGAGCAAAGTGTTACCATATAAATTGATTTAAATGTCACAAATATTTGAAAATAAAGTTGGTTTTAGCGAAAAATTAAATAACTAAAATTATTTCATTTTTTTAAAATTATAAATTCCTTTAAAAAGTAGTTTTTCCAAGAGAAAAATCTGACAAAATACCATGAATAATTTTTCTCTCAGATTTCTAGCATAATGTAAATTAATTCCTGGTAATTAAATGCCTTTCTCATAAAAGTGCCTTTGAAAGACATTTTAGCTAAAAGTACAGAAGAGTGATACTGGAAATGAATTCATTCCCCTGGTCATTAGAATGGGGAACTGAAGAGAATCAGGTGATATTCATTTATTTTATTAGTCTTGCAAATGCACCAATTGATTCCTGTAACTGAAACTTTGTTGGAACATTAGATATCTCCACCCTTAGAATACAATATTTTTGCCATGTCAGACATACTACAAACATAAAAGGTAATAATTTCTTACCATTGCTTTGTTTATCGATTCTGTTAGTAACAGGCAGGTTAGTGATGACAGTGGGTGATGTAGTACTAGGAGAGCTTACAGTAGCTGGTAATAAAGATGAGAAAGATGTAATTTTGCAAGGAGCACATGACAGTTAATAGGAATGAGCAATCTATTATTAATTCATGACAATCTATATAGCAGAGGAATGGAAACCATTTCTTGCCACTAAATACAATAGACTCTAAGGTTATAACGTATACCATAAAGCGAAGCTTTCTATGGCACATTGAGAATCAGTGCACATGGATTTTGGTACTGTAGTGCAAGAATCTGGAACTGGTGCTAAGGGAATAGAGAAAGAACATTTGGATTCTAGTCCTAGGTCTGCCATTAACAGGCTGATGAGCACACTGCAAATGACTAAATCTTTCTAGAACTCAGTTTCCTGAGTTTGTAAAAAGAAATGCTTAGAGAAGGCAGTCGACACAGCTCCTATCAGTTTGAAACTGATCTAAGCTAAGTCAGTCTTCCTAATACACTGAGAATAGAGAAATAAAATCTCAGAGGAAAATGTATTTCTCCTTGAGAAATGTAAAATAAAACAAGAGAATAGATTAAATCAATCATTTACAGATCCCAATACTTTGCTAAACTTTGATGGACAAAATGGATTTCATAAAGGGAAGCCTTATGGCTGGGGGGACATTTCAAAGCCTTATGACATACATATGCTAATGATACTATTACAACTCTCAAAGATTAAACTCTTATGTAATGCTTCAATATCTTTCTAAGGGATTCTAGAGGAGCTATAAGTAGTAAAATAAGTATACACATAATTTTCCTCTAGTTTATCCTAGAAGCACATATGTATTCAATGTACATTCAGATGTACATTTATTATGGTCATAACCATTATGGTAATAACCATTTGTTATGTCTCAATTTAAAAAAATTATCTAATCTTAAAACATTTAAGTTATTACACAAAGAATTAGCTTAGAATGGCTTTCTAGAAAATAATGAATTCTTTGATTGAAAATAAGCATCCTTAGTTAAAAATTTTCCATTCCAAAGTAATAAATAATACTTAAGGGATTCTTTTTGAAATCTTTATTTTTTAAATTATGAACAATCAGTTACATTGATCTTAATGCAAAAATGCATCAATGAACAGAGAAATGCTTTTAGGTCATTTAGGACATAGCAGGGGGGAAAAATAGCTGGGCATTTGGTCTTTTGACCCAAGGAGTAAGTACTATAGGTATGTCAGATTAAAATAAATAAGTAAATAAATATATACATAAATAAACATATTTTTAAAAAACCTTCAGATCTTGAACTAGGTAAAATTAAGTTTTTTTTTCTATTTCACATAATTATTTTTAAACTACACTGAGTTGATGGAAAAAACTACTTAATGATATTATTTCCATTGATAATCATATCAAGAAGCATGTCTCAGAAAGGAAACAAAGATAATAATGAATTACACACCCCTACTCTCACATTGGAATTATAGAAGAGACCGTCAGTTTCTATTCATTTAGTCTTACTTCAAACCCTTGTCTTTTTCATGCTACGTGCCCCCAAGTAAGAGATCCGGCTTTTACAAAAGGCATGATCATGATTCTTAATGTGGCCCACAGAACATGCTACTTCATACAGAAGTATTTAATAGAAAAAACGGATGAAAATGAGTCATGGGTAATTAGGGGACACAATGATAAAATTAAAGCAAAATATTTGTATTATTATTTTAAAACTTATGAGACTTTAATTATGTATTATTTAACATGCAACTGTTTAATACATAATACATAATTAGAATATCAACCATAACATAGTCATTATGCATTAGAATGATTAATAAAATTACATTAATATTAGTTTAGTATAACTATTTTTTAGTATAACTATTTTTTTAGTATAACTATTTTTATGTTAATATTTCAGTTATATTCAACATCCTATTGTCTCATGGCCTTATCTTAAGCTTTAGTGAATAATCAACTTAATTTTCTCCCTTGTTTTCTAGACATGAATACTTTTTCAAAAGATTGTATGACTGCATGTATACTGGAACTTTGCCAATATTCTTGAGAAGAAATATAGGGAAAAAAATGAAATCAACCCTTGGTTAATAGCATATAATAATTTACATTTAAAATCTCAGCGCTTTATGGAAATGCAGTCATCAGTTTATGATTGCATTCTTTCCCCACACTGTATGTACTGCGCACCCGCACAACTAAAACACATCCAGAAATTCGTCTGTTTTGCTGGTTTCTGGCTATCCAAAAGAAAGTTAAGATAAAAATCAAAACAATGACAACTCATTATGCAAAATAGCAAGTAGCAAATAGAGAGACTCCAGAGGAAGACAGTTGCTCCCTACCTTGGCAGAGGGTCCCCAAGTCGGCGCAGTTGGCTAGTTCTGCTGCTGGAAGCGGGATCAGGTAGGAACCTTGATCAACACAGAGGTTTAGACAAGTTAGACTTATGATTTAATATCATCCAGAAAAAAATAATCAAGAATCATATGGCTGATATAATAGGAGCAGCTCTAGAAGAGTCCACCAGTAATACTCCAACATCAAGTAATTCCCTTAAAAGTCTGTGTGTCAATTTCTGCACATGTAAAATCAAGTTATTGAAATATCCCTCAAAATCTTTAACTCAATTTATTGGTCATCCACACATGAAAGGAAAAGTCTGTGTAAAACGTTCAGGGCCTTTTCACATAATAAATTATACATCTCTGTTAGAAATTCATAAACATGAAATAATACAAACATCAAAGATAAGTTTCAAAGATGAACTTGGATATTAATACTCATAACATGCCTATATTCAGTTCCTCGGTACTAGCATATGCTATTTGCAATGCAGAAATATGTTTCTGTGACTTCAAGTTGGCCTCTGTGTCTTTCTATCTCAAGCTTTAACTGACTCGTCTTCAGTAAAAAACCAGTTTTGAGCTGATTTTCTAGTAGGAGTAGTGGATTTTCTCTGTTGCACTAAATCTCCCTTTGACAATTCACAGACTTTGATGAGCAGGTTGACGCTGGGGAAGATGGGTTAACTTATCTCAAAGCATGCTACACTATGAACAAAGACAGAAGACTAAATACACACACATAAAAGGGCATTTCTACAGTAGTGATTGCATTCTATTGTTTAAACATTTCCCAGACTTTCCTGTGGGACTAGGACATGGAGGCAGACAGGTACATCAGCAAAGAAAAATGCCGCACGTTAAGCAGGAAGCATCCCCAGATTAACCTTTTGGGAGCCACGGTTTCTTCATTACTGAGTGCCTCCAGCACCTGGCCCAGGGAAGCAGTCATGTTAGCTCAGAAAGACCCAAACCTACAGGCAAGTCTGGGATGTTAACTGGCAAGAAGCTCACATTACAGACTGTTACATGTTCGTGCAATAGAAATGTACTGTTTATATGTATGAGGCACAGAGGCTGGGATAATACATTAAGGCAATGTCTCCGCTTTCAGAGAGGCACAAATGGGAGATGGCCTCACAGTTCTCAGAGTGACAAGAGTCCTTAGTCACCCAAAGGAGGACGTGACCAGCGACTTGCTGCAAAGTCAGAAGAGTGCAATCCTTACAAAGAAGAACGGTGAGGAGTATGAAGGGGTCACTCGAGATGGGTATTTCTAACAGACACAATGACTGAAACACATACCGTAAGGCTGTCAACATATCTGGGAACCCAAGTGACATGGCATTACTGGAGTAGAGTATTACTAGAGTAGAAAATTGGTAGGAATGATCAGGTGTGTAGGCAATAGATAGTTTGTGGAGGGCGTTGTAGAATGTAGGCACGGTGAGTGCAGGGGCTGTGTGTCTTTCCAACAATGGTGTACCCCACACATATAGTAAGTGGATGCTCAGCTTTACTGAATACATTACTGAATGCATTGTGAATACTCACATTTTGAACTCTTTCTTAAAGGAAATGTGAGAAAATGAAGGGAAATGAGGTGAGAAAATTAGATTCAAATTTGAAAACATTTTTGAGGCTCCATAACCAACGAAGAGGGGAAATACAAGAAGCACGAATAATATTAATAATTCAGACATGGTATCCTGAGCACAATGAGAATGGACAGAAAGAGATGGATACAAGACATTTGAAATTAGAATATATAGGATTCAGTGACATTGGGGAATAAGCAAAGAAAAGGAAAAATAGAGGACTTTTTTTCTGGTTTCCAACTTGAGAAATTGGTACATAATGATCTCATAAAAGGAGATAGGAAACACTAGAAGAAGAGCAAACATAGGTGGAATGGGCTAACCAGTAAGTCTGGTGATGGAAATTCAGGTATCTGAAAGACATCTGGATACATGGCAGGTATACCTGATTTTATAAGAGGTCTAACCAGGAAATACTCAACAGAAGCCATACATGTGTCTCAATCACTGGAGCTAGAGTGTAGATTTGAAAAGAGAACAGGATATAACCACAGATATTACTATATTTAAGTATCAGGTGCTTTACTTAAAAAGACCGTTTGGGGAATATTTTGTAGGGTATCAGATGGACACATGTCTTATTAGGGAGACCACTTCATGGACCATTGCAGTGTACACCTGAAGCTGAACTGAAGCTGAATAATAATGAATGCCAACTATAATTAATAAATATATATATATATATATATATATATATATATATATATATGTCACAGGATGTGGAGTACAGCATAAGGAATAGAGTCAGTAGAACTATAACGGGGGGTTATCACTTTGAGAGGGGTATAAAGGTCGATTACATTGTTTAGCACACGTGAAACTAATAAATAAAGAGTTATAGATTTGAGAAGATAAAAACAGCTCCTGTAGAAGGTGGCTTTAGGTGACAAATTCAAGTGAAGAAAATTTCATGGAGGGTGTGTCAATATAAAGTGTACCATGAAGGTCAAGAATGATAAAGACTGAGAAGACCTTTAACTTTGCATTGGAATTTTGGTAAGAGCTCTTTAGAAAGTAGTTTCAGAAGCGTGGGAATGAGGAACTCTGGGATGCCAACATTTGCTTGAGGGGGAAAGCAAAAAGAGGAAGCTTGCTATGAAAGGAGGTACAAACAGGGAGGAGGAGTTTTAAAGATTCAAAACTTAGACAAGTGTGCTGTGGAAAAAGCATTTCAGGAGGCAATAGTTGAGGCCAGCTTCAGACAGAGCTGAGGTAGAATTTTATCTTGAAAGCTTTCTTCCCTTTACTCTTTCCCATCACACTGAATGAACTTATACCCACTTCTTACAGGACCTTAGTTCTCCTTGAGGTATGACTACTCTGTTTTAGTAAAGAACTTCTAAAAACTAAAACGCCTTCAAAACTCAAAATGACTGAGGAAATCTCAGCCACTAGAACATGCAAGAGAGGAGCTTTGGATGGAGTCACTGTGCTTCTCAAATGACACACAGTGTTGGCAGTGAAAGCTTTCTTGGGCCACTTCTGGCACTGATACAGTATCTCTGGAAGACAAAGGGAGATAAGGGAGCATTGTGGGAAAGACGTTTTAAGGCTGGCTGCATTTCCACTGTAGTATATTAAAGAGCTCAGAGGTGGGAATAAAGAGAGAAAATCAGAAGAGTTATGATTTATAGTAAGCTATCTGATGATTGTCTTTAACATTTTATCAGTATCATTGTATGGTAACAAGTATAAATTTCAATATGTGACATCCTTATCATGGGAAATTGTAAGATTTACTTCTAAATATTTAAGTTATCAGTTGTTCCTTCTTGAGCACTTTAAGTTTAGCAAACTGACATTGCTTTATAAATACTCAATAAACACTATTTTGTGATGATTCAATATAGTAACAGAAATTAAATTTGATGATTGTTTTGTTAAAATGGTGTAAATACAAGTGACAAGGCTTATTACATGTAAGCTACATTGATAAATAAAATCTTACATTACAAAGATACCAAATTATATAAATACATGAAATATAAAAAGCGTACACAAATTTCTATTTCTAACCAGTTCCATATTCAGCATATCTACATTAAAAAGTCACTATTGCTATCAATTTTCCTAGACCAACAGATTTACAAAGAAAAATGAAAGGAAGAAGAGAAAATTCTCCCACCTGGAATATAATGATAAAATCTTCATCATCAAGGAATTGTTTTCAGAATGTGACCTATGTATGTTCACTGATTTTTGTAGACACCACAAAGGCATTTACAGGTATTTACTTAATATTAACTGCTAAGTTTAGAGCCAAATTTCCTTGAAAAAAATGTAATCACTGAAAATGAGCAGTTGATGAAAAGCTGTAAAGCTCTTACTCTTTCTTCTCTATCTGTTGTTCTTCCAAAATTATGCTACTGAAACTCATTATTTATTTACACAAGTTGTGGTAAAAAAAAAAAGTTTGATTTGTAGCCAACAATTCATCTCATACGCTACTTAATGATAATCCAAATAAGAGCAGACAGCAATAAAACCTTGGCATAACTTATAATGGGAAATAATAATCATTCCTTTCAACTCCCTCTTTGCAGTTGTACTAAAGTTGACCTTTACAATTTTCCATAAATAAATACATTTAAAACAAAATTATTTCTGAAAGCCATTGATGCTCATAGAGTTTAAGCATTTCCAAATAATAAAGTCCTTTGTAAAGATAAAGTGATTTGTGATTTTTATCTCTACTTTGTTATTTAAAAGTAATTTAGTAGCCTAAAAATGATACACTGAATAATTTGTTAAGGATGAAAGGAAGGAGCCAATAGTGAATCAGGAGTTTTATAGCTATGAAGGACAGAACTATAATAACTGAAAATAAAAAGGTAGGAATCCTAAAGGTGATGAAGTCTCAGTACTTAAGTACAAAGTTTTGGAAATGAAAAGAACAAAATGAAATGATTTGTTTGGCACAAATCCAAACATTTCTAGAAAAGAATAACAACAAAGCTGGGTACTTATTAAATGTGTCTTATCTTTACAACCACAGGGATTAATAAATGGAAGTGCTCAATAAATGCTTGTTAAATAATGTAATTTGTTTTAACTTAGACTAGTCATTGAATTATACTATACCATTCCTCAGGAAAGAGCAGTCAGCAGTAAAATAAATAAAACTGGTAGAGAAGGCACTGTCTGTTCTTTGTGAAAACTAATGGACATTAGCCAGTATCTAAACTTGAAACATAACACAAGCAAGTACTTACACCTACAACTAAAGAGTCAGCTTGGGAAATTGTCTATCTATGGAGGTTATAAATTTAAGTATGTTCAATAAAATGGTCCTAAGAAAAAGAATGATGCTATAAAATAAAAAGAATTGCTGCTAAATAAAGCATTTCTTTCTGAAAAGGACTAACAATATTAACCATGTTTTCTTTTTCAATCCTGATAAAAATTTCTTAATTAAGGTATATTCCCCAAATACACTTAGAACAGTTTAGGAAAACAAAAATGTCCAATTCTGAAGCTGTTGAAACATTTACTCGTTTTATTAAGGCTAGGATATTGCAAATTTGAAACAAGCAGCAGGATGCTTAAATGTGCTCAGTTCTGTTCTACTGTCTTATTTTCAAATGAAAATTTACTTAGCAGTAGACTTTCGGAAAACTTACTCATTTTCTATCACAAGTAGATTCTGAAATAAAAGTTCATGTTTTACAGACATTGTCAGGCCAATGGAATGGTAGGCATGAAATTCTATTTTCCCATTGGTTACTGTACTGATCATTATTTTTTGGAAATTACTAGTACCATAAACAACAAGCCACAACATTCTGGAAAAAAAAAAAAAAGAAAGATTAAAAAGTTAATAGAGCATACTGTTTTTTCATTTATTGAAGTTTTGCTTAGCTCACAAACTTAGATGTAATCTGGGTTACAGGTATTTCCTGTCAGTTAATAAGTGACTTAGTTCTTCTACTCCCAAAGCTGGTGATGAAGCAGCAGGAAACTCCCTCTCCTCCCTCTCCTGTTGTGACTCCTGAAACACAGTCCAGGATATCTAAATCCACGGAATGTGGGTGTTTAGTGTCATCATGGAATGTCAAGAAGACCACTATAAAAATGAAAGGAATTCAAGTACATTCACTGGGTAAGCTTGTGCCACTCCTTCGAATGAAATCATTTTGAAAACTTATAGATGACTGAACTACATAAGCATGTATCTGGTGCATTCTGGTAATGTTAAGCCTTGGGAAAGGAGTTTTAAAGACTGCTAAAGACACTACAAAAACTCACGGGCATGGCTGTGCCCCAATAAAACTTTATTTACAAAAACAGGTGGTCTGCCACAGGCCCTCCTCATTTGTCAATTCCTGGTCTATAGGATTTCTTAGAGAAGTTTAGGAACTCTTGTACATTATATCATATTGCAGAAAAGAAACCTTATTGATTTTGTTTAAAACAAATACTATGTTCACACCCTGGAAAGCTAGTGTTTTCCCATAGAAGGCACGCTGACCAAAAGAGATAGCTTTTGGACCTTCCTACTTCCTATCTGGGTAAGAATTAGCTCACCTACTCTGGTACTATGCCCCATTTTCTAGTCCTGCTTATTCTGAAGAACAGTCTAATTTATACTGGTTAAGAGAGCATGGCTCTAAAACCAAACTTTCTGGGTTAAATTTCAGGCTTCATCACTTACTAATTGACATTGGTTAAATTCCTTCATCTCTTTGTGCCTCAGATTTCTCATCTGCAAAATAGGGTTAATAGTAAAACCCACATCAGGGGATCTATGTTGTAGGAAATGAGTTATAGTGTGTGAAATGCTTAAAACAGTCAGTACCTAGTATATAATATGTATTCAATTTCAGTATAAATGAAGTATTAGCAATTATTAATATCCTTAACCAATTCTTTTTATTTTTTGTTGGTTTGGATCCCATAATCCTCAAATTGCCCCACCGAAAGGCAAATGTTAAATGGCCTATATTAAGTTTTACTGATGACCGAGGATATGGTGAAAACAGGCCCCTCAAATAAAAATCATCACCCTGGATGTAGGCAGTGCATCACTGCCCGCTTCACCTGTGCACCACCCCGTACCAAACACATCCACTTGATCTTCTTAAATTTCCTCACTGAGTGAAAGACTTCTCAGGAGTCCCGAAGGTTCTCTGTGGCTAATCGTACTGACAAGAGCTGGGGAACACCATTCACCCTTACAAAGTTCCGCAGTCTCCTTCTGGAACAAGGTCGTGGTTTACCCTCTTTCCAACAACCCACAAGGAAATACCTCTCAAATGACATCACTTAATAGCCTCCCAACATCTGCCAGAGTGCCATGACCACATGGAGAGATGGGTTACCCACACAGAGCGGTAGGTGACAGGAGTTCCCCAGGCAGGCAGAAGGGCAAATACAGGTCGCAGAAACTGGGGAGGTGGCCTCAGATCTTCACAATGGATCCTACTTTGTCAGAGTGTTGGAAACGAATTTCTGATAGAATTCCCTCCAAAGTCACATAGAAATTACTTTTTAACATTAGGCCCCTTCGTCCCTCCTCTAATGAGTTATCCCTGTGACTAAAAAAACATACACTGTCAACACTTCAGATTTAGTCATATAACATTTAAAAGTGATAATGAAACTTCCACTTCTTGTATTTGATCAATCCTCTAGTAAAATAAGGTCTTTCAAAATTAACTTTTGTACATAGAGAATGTTTGATAGGAGTCTATTTTAATATAATTTTGTTACGTAGAATTAGTTCCCTAAGTATTTTGCATTTAGCTACTTCCAGTAATACCACATTCAAAGTTTCTCAAAGATCAACCAAAAAGAGAAGAGTTTTTGAAACAAAGGACAAATGTTCATTTTCAAACAAAGAGAAAAAAAAAGTCCAAAGAAAACAGTGATAATTCCTGATTATCAAAGATTTTCCTTAAATGGACAGTTTTGATATTTTATACTGACTGAGTAAATACTATTCTTTTAGGTGGTAGTTGTTTATTTAAATAGTCATGGAAATTTCATTCCAAGATGATAACAATCAACTTTTTAATGTATCCTCTTTGTGATTAAAAACAATAACTTGTTAATTTCTTTTGTTTCTGTCCAGTGCTAACATTTCTATTTGAGAGTTAATTATAATTGCTGTTATCTTAGTGATTAACTGTGATATTTTACGACATAAAGAAAATGTTAAGACCCAAAGCTTCAATTGAAAAAACACGGCCTCAATTGTATACTGTGAATGGCTGAGTAGATAACATTTTAAAAATTAAAAGAGCTCATTAATGACAACTACATTTATGTATGTATACTAACATATATATACACATATATGTATAGCATTATATATGTATGCATACATGTAATTACGTTATACATACATGTGTGTATAATTTCTTGTTGAAAAACATATTCATAGAACAATGCTTAAAAAAACAAGTTAATATGCCACAGACTTACCACAGCTTAGGTTGCTTTCAGCTTTGAGAGCTAGGGTAGGGATATTCCAAAAGTCATTTTGCCAGTCGACCACATTCCCTTTCACATTACAGCTGAGGTTGGAGAGCATTTTGGAATTCATGGTAAAATTCCAAAGTCGAAAGTTATAAATGTCCCCTTTTAGAGAGGCAATTTCATTTTGATTGGAGCCCAACAACAATTTCCCATTCCCAGAAATAACTTTGCTAATGGTAGAATTGCATGGAACTGCTTCATAGTTTCTTTTGAAATGTACACCAACAGAGCCCAAAGAATTATTCCAAACGATGCAGAGCTGCTCAAAACTTTCTGTGAAAATATCTTCTTTATCCTTTACAGGTAATGCGCTGTTCAGTAAGCACTTTGAGCCAGAAATAGATAGAAAGTAGCCATTCTTGGCCTTCATAAAACTGAGTAATTGTGGGAAGGATGCATTTGAGTAGGAGAAAGCCATCCATTCACTGTCTTCCTTGCCAATTTTGGTTGCTTCAAAACACAGTGTGAAAGCACTGAGCTCTGGAACAGAGACACTTTTTGCAACAGATACCTGGTAAACATCTAGCAGCTGGGGTAAAACGACCTTTTGATTCCTTAAGGACACAGCAACTAGAACAAAACATAATAATAGATAAAACATGTTAGCTTCAGATATGGACAAATGAGATGCAAAATGTCAGATATACCCAAGCACTCCACCACTCTACTCATTCACTTGTGCCCCATCACTCCCCTCTTCCACTGTTCGTCTAACCTCTATCACCAACCCATTACCTTAAACTAATAATGATAATAGCAACAAGAAACCCCACACATTTTAAGTTTAATCATGGCTGGATCTCATAACTAAACCTTTGAATTACAGCCAGACAAGTTAACAAACAACGAGTATTTTTCTTAATCCCTGAACTGGAAAAAAAGAAAACCAAAAAACCATAATTAAAAAACTACCAGTTTCAGGAAAGCTCTATTTATACTTGATTTTCAAATATACATTACTTTTCAAGTAGTTTCTAAAGGTAACAGCTAATCATTCTGTTTTCCCTTAACAATTGCCTTTCCCTCTACCCAAGCACCCCTATGATATCCTCTCCCCTTCAGACACCCTGTATCCTACTCACATTCTCCATCTCTAGGGTACTTGAGGAATAAATGCAATGAATGACAATTCCATGGAGGAGAGGGAGTCTAGTTAAACAATAAACTAAATGGAATTTTAAGCTACATTTCTTTTACATCTGGGCATTTGATCTAGTCTGTGAGGGAACAGTGGTTAAAAGGGCAGATGATGGAGCTCTGTGACCTTGGATGTGTTATTCCCCTTGCTCTGCCCTAGTCTCTGCATCTGCAAAATGGAGGACAATGGCATCTATGCCACAGGTGGTGGCAGGAATTAAATAGGTTAATACTGGCACAACACTATAGCAGTGTCTGTGCCATAGTCAATATATAGCTAGCACTGATTACTAATATAGATTACTATTATTACGTGCATAATAAATTCAATATAAAAATACAGTAGCCTAGTCCTTCTGTAACATATGTGAAATTATTAACACAACAGATTTGGCCCTGTGCTAATATAATAGACACGAAACATGAACTAATTTGAGAGAGAAGTAGCTCTCCTCGAAAATACTGTTTAATACTGGTTTCATAGAAATGCTAGTTTGAATATATTTTAATATACACCAAGGATAGATCTATGGTAAAAACATCATTTAAATATAAATATTCTACTTAAAAATCCATGCTGGAATTTAAAAGAATCATGGATTTTATCTACCTTTTAAATATAGTTTACAGGTTTATTTACCCAAACGGATGCTTATGTAATATGAAACCAGTATTATGTATTTATTGTTAAAGTAATAAAGGCTAGCAGGAAATATGTCCATCAACATTTTATTAGTGGTTTTGGTTATGGGTAGATATATAGGTAATTGTAATTTCTTTTTTATTTTCAAATTCCCTATAATCTTATCATTTAAAAGTATTATTTGAAAAATTAAAGCATATGTGTTTAAATTACCTACATATACACCTAACTCTGCACCAAAAATATAATAATGAGTCAGTCATTTTCATAGTGTCTTTCTGTATTGTTTCTTTTCTTGATAGATAACATCAACTTAAGAAACTCAGAAGAAAAAGACTTATATCTCAGTTTACAGTCTTAATGCTTGAGTTTTCCTTAAGCAAACACAGGTTTAGAAAGAATGGAATTATTTAAATGTTGTGACATTCCAGAATCTGAGTAATCTATTTGATAAAAATGTATTTTCTTTCCTTTGGTCATTTTCAAGAGGCTTTCCTCAGGTTATGTTGTCTATTAGCTTAAATTATAAATGCCTCTTTTTAAATTTTAATTTATGCTAATTGTCTGTATTTGTCCCCTAGCATAGTTCCTTAAAAGGGCAACATATTAAATGCCTAAAATAAAATGATTCTAAATGGGAATGTTTTAAATGTTGAGTGGAGAGATGTTACAATTACAGATTTTAATTATTAGCTGTGGAATACCTAGTGTCTTCCAAGCAGCCTTTAAATGTTCTGCATATAAACAATATAAAAGAATCCAGCTCCACTGTAACCAGATTTTGGATCTGGTGACTACATATTGCTAATGAAGCTACTCAGAGAATATTAACAGCTTCTTGTCCTTAAATTCTCATGCTAATCATTCACATTCACATAAAAGAGCATAATGCTGTCTTCTGGTCCTGTGTTTATTGTGGAACATGTTAAATGAAAGCAGAGGGTTGGCACTGCCTTTGGTTTACATACCTCTGATGTAGCTGGCATTGAAACCTTTCTTCTGGATGCTAAAGTCACTTGAAAAGGACACATGCATCTCATTCGCACTCGAGTTAAATGATAGGCCTTTCGCAGTTGCTCCACAAAATTTAGTCTGGCTCTCTCCATTATCAAGGGATAATGAGTCATAAATGCAATTGGGAGCCTCTTCGATGTCAAAGTCATTAAATGTTATCTGAATGATGTAGCCAGTGGGGGCTCGGAGGGTCCACATGCAAGCTTGGCTGTTAGGGTAGTCATTCGGGTAGCATGGAGAAGTAAAGGACCCAGACGGGCTGGATAACACAACCCTGCAGTTGGCACATCCCCGCACTGTTGGCAAGACAAAAGAGACAGAGAGAAGGGCTGGGGTCAGAGGCATACAACAACCCCGGAATACCAGACACTGGGGACAAACAGCAAACATTTTAAAATAGCAATAGGTATTCATGAAAATTAAAAGGAACCATCTCAAGGAAAAAGGAGTACCAATAAAGCAACAAAAATAAAAGAAACACAAAATTTTAGAGCAATAATTTTTAAACTGGGGGGAGGGGCTGTCGTATACTCTGAGAATCTGATGAAAGTTATGGGAAATCTCTCCAGGGGCTACTACACTCAGCACACAATTTTAGGGAACACATGAGGCCTCAGGAGGCAACAACAGATTTCACAAACTTCACTGACTTTGGCGAAGAATCTCTCCTCTATAGAGCAACTCAACTGGGTTCATGGGGGTTACAGAACCATAAAGATAGAACTTGATATTACAAACTATGGATATAAAGGAAGAGAGACGCTTAGAAAATAAATGTTTAAAGAGAAAGCTAACAATACAAAAAATAAATAAACAGGTTATCTTCTGGCAGATTGTATTTTTTTTCTAAAATTCAAATAAATAGCGTCACCTTGCATTGTGGGATATTTATAGTTTTGAAAGTACCATCATTTATCCCATTTGTTTATCACAGTTGATAATTATATACTTGTGTGATCATCTCACTTATGCATTCATTCAATAAATATTTACTAAGTGCCTGTTATATGTCAGGCACTATTCTAAATAGTTTGTATATACCAATAAACAGGGACAACGATGTCTCTGTTGAATGATTGTCACACTTCAGTTCTGGCCCCAAAGATAAACAAACAATAATACAATGACAGATGGTGATAAGAGGTAGAGAAAAATGTAAGACAATTGTTTCTCAGTTATTACTTATCCAGGGCCTGGCCACCAGCTGGAACTGGAAATCAAGGTCTACTGTGTTTCTATGTAGCAATGCTTCTGCAATTAATTTTCATATTGCTTTTAAGTATTTTTATAAATGTAGGCAGTAATCTCATTTATCCAACATTCTGGATAAAGACACTGCCATAAAACCACACATCAATTTTCAAACAATAAATCACTTTCACCATGTTAATGTAAATGGCTCTAAATTTACTGTGTTCCTTTTTTTTACTAAATTGAGTCGAATGAATAGGCAATAATTTTTCTTGAAAATGGTAATGATTACAAATATGACTTATCCTTCTAGGATACAGTGATATACTCAAGGATGTGCAGGTTATGCTGCTCGAATTGTTTGCTCTTTTTTTTCCCCCCATGTCCACTTCATGCAATGCACTGCTTTGCCTTGCCAGCACTGCTCCCCATCCTTTCTTTCTCACTTGCCCTCCCTCTGCTCTTCCTTCTTAAGTCTCTAACATCTTGTACAAGACCTGAGGCAGCCAGAGAAAACCGCTTTGTGCTCCTCAAGTGTTCGCCGAATGCCTTCCCTCATCCATCCCTGGACCACCGGGTTCCTCTTCTCAGCAGCCTTATTCAGAGCAGCTGTGTTACTTCCTTTTGTGAGGTTGTTGCTTATTTTCTGTCTTCTCTTACTGGTCTCTAAGCTTGACAAGCAGAGAGTATGTACTGTCATATTCACTACCTTCCTCCTCAGAGCATCCCTGACACATAAAAGACCTTTGACAACATTTGTTAAATTTATAAAGAAAATTTATAAATGAATGCAAAGATGCCTAAATTGAAAATGACTAAATATGGCATAGAAACCTAAGACAAAATCTAAGTCTGAACCAAGGATAATGGGGGCATGAGCTCCGGAACATCCCTTTGGATGGGGTTTTGAGGCTCTTTCCTTCATTATTTCACCCATAGCACGGGAGTATGATGACTGGCCTTTCTGATAAGGTTAGCTTCCTGTTACCTTGGGCTCAGGAGACAGAAGTAATCCTAGTAAATTAAAAATAATGTATCTAGTAATAGGCACTGAAGATTAAAAGAGAAAAATAGGAAGGAAAATAAGATACAATTATCTGTGTCATCTCAGTATGCATGCAGGTAGCATCATGTTTCCAAAATGAGATGCCATTCCCCATATCCAAGACCCAAGTAAGGTTCACGATATCCATTATTCTGAAACATTGTTTTTTGAAAATTTTATCCTAAGAGTTGAATGAAAGGAACAGGAAAATTGAATTTGACTGATAGCACTGACTATGTAATCTTGAATGAGTTCATCTCTCTGTGCCTCAGTGTTACCACGTTTCCACTGGTGGGAATAACAGAACCTGCCTCCTCAGGTTATTGGGAGGATTAGATGGGTTAATACTGTAAAGTCCTGGACCTGTACTGGGCCCATAGTTAGCACTGTTTAAGTGTTGGTTATTATTAATCATTACCATAACACTAAAGCTGTGCATCTATAATTTAAGAGAGAAAAATTAGTACCCCACCTTCGTAGAATCTCTTTTCCTTTAGGCACTCATTGGGATATAAAAGAGAAAGAAAACACCCATAATGTTCATTAAAAACATTTAAAGCATTATTCTATATGATTCTGATCTACATAAGTAGACAGCATTTAGAGTTAGTGCTACTAAATAGTGATTATCTTAATTGGATTAAATGTCAATTAAGTTAGGCACAGCATCATCATGATCATTATAGTTTCAGATAACATCACAGTAAAGGTCTTTCACATATATTATCTCATTTGACATCATAATAACCCTGGGAATTTGTTTCACCTCCATCTTCAAATGAAGCAATTAGGCTAATATAGATTACATAATTTGCCCAAAGCGACACATGTAATTGATAGCAGGACCAAGATTCAAACCAGCTCTTCCAGTGTCTTTCTAGGAAAAAAAAAGTTGCCACATTTTTTTTTTTTAATGAATGACACAACAAAGTGTGAGCTCAAGTACTATTTTAAGACACAATGTTTTTCAATGGTCAATATCTTTAAAAGAGTGTAATCACCCTTAAATTAATGTTTTAGGAGACTAATTTTGAAGTATTGTAATAAAGAGTGCTATAGAGTCTACAATATAGTGCTTTGGGTTTTCCATTTGGAGCAAATGTCACTGCTAATTGATTTATACACTATGAACTAGTTGATGAAGAAATTTATTTCTTCTCTCTTTAAGGTAGGAGTACTTAGAAAGATGGCTACTGAAGTAGCCACTGAATGAAGCCATGGTAAAACAAGGGTTACCATAACTTCTGCAAGCCACCCCACTCAAAACAAAGATATAGTAACATATTTATACTTATAACTTACAAAAGAAAAATTTTCAGGTAATCTAAACAACAAAACAAATTCTACCCTCAGCTTTTGCCTACATTTGTGACTGTTGGGCAATAATTCACTTGTGCATATGTTCACAAGACTTTATTCTTGAAAGACACTCAAACCTAGAATGGAAAACCTCCCAGTCATCCCAAAGCCTATCTTAATTTACAAAGGCCACTTAGATATAGACTCAATAACCATTATCTTATTGGGTTTTTTTTTATCTCAGAGATTTGAATGTTTATCCCACTCTTGCTGCAAGTACGTCTCTGTAAATCAAATATAATCCTCCTTAAAAATTCCTTGAAAACATGAGTTTCAGATCCTAAGGAATAAATCAAGAGATCAATTTTAGCTGTTTTCAGCATAGATCTGTAGATGGAATAACTGTTTTTCTAATACTGTGTTAAATAGTGAACAAAATGAATGCATTTCAATGAAATCTTGTTCTTCATTTGAATGTCTGTAAAACTATCAGTAATGAATTTGTTGGAATAACTAGCCAGTGAAAACTATCTTCAGAAAATTTAGCTTAAGTTGTCAGCTCAATTTGCATCTATTCAAAGTCCTTATTTGAACTATCTATGTGACTATTAAACTCTAATGAATCAAAAGTTAGTTGCTTACAAAAGTTTAAAAGATTTTGTAGCCTGGTAGTTTCTGGAGATTAAACCTCGGGGTGAGCAGCTGACGGTTCTAGGACCAGTTCTAATGCTGAAATCATTACAAAGACAGGGCAGCCACACGCTATTTCTCCAGATGAAATAAACTGCCATCAGGTGTAACATCAAGGAAATAAAATATAAATAACACATTAGTTACTTGTATTAACTAATGTACTAGTTACTGGAATGTATTAAGTGATAATATACAAACTGAACAACTTCATTCAAGTATTTAAAGTGATTTCAGGCCTCTGTGCAGAGTGGTTCAGGATGGCAAGGAATCTGCAGGCAATTTGGCTGTGAATTTGTAATTCATAACAAATCTGTGATTCTGTTAATGTGAGAGGCTTGGCAGGCATCCCACCGTCCCCCACCTCCTCTTCCAGCTCTGCACAAAAAGGGGACATCTCCGTGTTGGGAGGGTCACTGTCAGACCAGGGTTACACTGATTGGTCCTTCCAATCTCCTAGAACTCCCAGGAGCCAAGCAAGCAATATATAAATGTTCTCCTAAATTCCCCCTATAACATGGTTTCCCCAAGGTTAACTAGAAAATCGTTTGATTTCCCTCTGTAATGTTTCAACCTCAGAATGTTCTTTGGAAACACCATGGATATGCAGCTACCATTTTATTTCAATCAGTTCAACAAAGTTTGACATGGCTAGAAAACTAACAAGGAGCTGAACTGAAGGTTCCTTGATGAAGCACCATTAAGCTTGACAAGGTTTTGAATCTCCAAAGAAATTTACATGCAGCACACCTCAGACACATTTCTGTCTTCTGTAAGATTGTTCATGTTTGAACTTCAAGTCCTGTTTCTCCATCATCACTTTGGCATGAGAATATTCCATATGTAACTGCAAAGGTAATACTTTCGGAAGATCCAAACAAGTGAACTGTGGTAAATCCATTTAGAGTCAGCTTATTATATTGATACATGTCTCTTGCATGGGGAGTAAACACACAAGCACATGTGCATGCATATGCACACACACTCACATACATTTTCATGGGAAACTGTTCTCTCTTAAGCAATGGTTGACTTTTCCCAGAATTAAAACAAGCAAACAACAACAAAAACTAATAGCATAATTTGAAACAACCTAAACTGCCTGATCTATCATTTAATCTACCTTCTGGTTAATACATTCATGCCTCTTATCCCTTTCCACATTCCAGTACTGCAAATCCCCAGCTCTGTATCAATCCAACCACCGACTTTCGCTTTCTAATGCATACGCTGCTGAGAACTATTGAAAAGAATTCACAAGACTGTGGACATTGTTTTTCCTAAAGAGGCTTCTAATTTTATCTCACTCACCCTGTGCAATATTCAATACCTCTGAACACTCAATTCTTTAGTCTTTCCCTAGTTCCTACCTTCTTTTTGGTCTCCTCCTGCTCTTCTCTCTGCCCTCTCTGAGTCGCCCCTGCTCCCCTTGCCCTTATAATCTTGTTATTCCAATATTATACCAGTAGCATCACCTGGGAGCTTGTGAGACATGCAGAATCACACAGATCTACTATGTAAAATCCGTATTTTAACATGATTCTCTGTGGATTTATAAGCACATTAAAATATAAGAAGTGCTCCTTTGAATAACAACCTACTACAGAAGCTATCCACAGTCTCCATGCAAACACCTCCTCCCAAGACTGATCTCCCTTCCCATATTTCATGCAGTCATATTTATACCACGACCTCAGGGGAGGACCTCTAACCAAAGAGAACCAAATCATAGGCTTAGCTACTCAGTCAATTCTCCCTCTGAGAATTGAAGTTAGAGACAAAGACAATTTACTCACAGAATGATGAACAATCGAATGATGAAGTTATGTAACTACTAAGGTAGCAGAAGCCTGGGCTACTTGTGAAGGACACTGACAGGCAGACGGAGAAAAGAGAGAAAAAATGTGCAGAACAGAGAGATGAGAGGAAAGCAGACTTTAAGAAACACAAAAACTTTAATTCTAGACATCCCATGTCCAGCAATCAATGGGAGGGGCTGTTGTTGGTAGCTTGTCCTTGGTTCTAGGACAGGAATCTTACAGCGATCATCCCACTTCTTCACTTGATCCAAGTTTACTGCATTTCTGTTCCTTATAACCTAGTGTGCTTTAGGCCAACACTTTATGGGGCTCTCCTCTCTCTTCAGCACTCTCTCTACACTCATTCTCTCTGGGTGATCTCATCCAAACACAGGCCTTCATTATGTCCAAACACTGATGACACACATGTTTTACTGAGCACCACACCCACACTTGCGAATGTCAACTCGGCCATCTCCACTTGGATGTCCCATCGATCCCACTATGCAAATACAATTTCCTCAAATAATCTGTTTTCAACCACTTTACAATTGTTAGTAATATGAGAATCATCCAAGCTAGGACTCTGAATAGCCCTTCTCTCTTCCTTCTCCCACACCATTTCAAATAGTTTGTCAAGGGTTATGACATTTATTGTTTTCATGGTTATTTAATTTATTTCCGCATCTCATTCCCACGGTCATTTAGTTTAAGGTTCTCATATTTTCTCTCTTGGACAAAAAGTTCAGTAACTACTCTCCTTGTCAACAGTCTTGTCACCTCCAACTCATCCTCCACTTCACTACAAGAAACATCTATGAAAATTCAAATGCAAATCTAAAAGTATGTTTTCTGTTACTCAAAATCTTCTCTGGGGTCCAATAAGACAAGCTTCTTGAATGACACATACAGTACTCCATATTTTCCCTCTTCATGCTTTCTAATTCATCTCTTAACATCCCCCACATCTATTCACTTAATAAATACTTATTACGTATCTGTATATCTGGCACTGTAAGGGGTGCTGGGAAGATAGTCATGGACAAGATATAATCCCTGACTTTACTTTAGGGAATATATAGACTCTTGAAAACAGAAATAAATAAGTAGGCAGTGATAATACAATGTGAAAATTGCTCTGATAGAGCAGGTAGATGAGTGTGATAACCTAGGTCTAGAAATGGTACCATTTCTAACAGATGAGAAGGAAACTGAGGTCTAAATGTGCAGCATAGAAGTGGGCCAAGTGAGGAGGGGAGGCAGAGGAGAACAAGAAAAGAGTGGTCTGGGCAGTAAGGTCAGGATGCCAAGGCTTGCAGGTGAGAGACAGCATGGACTGTTCAAACAACTTAAAGAGTTCAGTTTAGCTGAAATAGTGTGCAAAGTGGGGAGAAATGAGAGAGAAAGATGGCAAGGGAGACAGAGCTGAGGTGCTGCAGGATTTTGCAAGCCATTCTGAAGAAAATGAAAAACTATAAGAGCAGTAGTGAAAATAAAAAGGTTTTAATTATGGGAAAGTAAAATAATCAGATTTGTGTTTAGCACAGATATTTTTAAAAACCTCACCCTTTTATACACAAACCACATGAAACTACCAGTGAATAAAGACCCTTTTTTTTTTTTTTTTTTTTTTGAGGGCAGTGTCACTGGCCCTCCTATGTGGGACCGAACCAGGGCCGCTGGCTTCCCAAGCCAGCGCTTAACCACCACGCCACTTGGCCGGCCCAAGACCCTTTTTAAGGATCACTACAGCCTAACTCAAATGACTTTGACAGATGACAAGAAGAAAGACAAAAGACAGCAAGTTGACAGCCTGTTTATGAAAAGAAAATAGCAGTCACAAGTGGTAGGGGAGATTAATCTACAAGGGCTCACTGAGGCAAACCTTAACTTGATGAGTAACAGGTAAAAGCGTCTAAAAAGAGACCAACCTAGCGTTCATTGAAGATCTGTCTTACTTTGATTTTACATGTTTTATTACTCCTAAAGAAAAACTGAGGGAACGATAAAAAACACTCACTTAATGTTCATTCCACTTGAGAATGTCACGGAAAATCTTTCTATATGGATTATCTAGGCAAAGTTGCAGGGTTAAACTGGTTTATGTTGGCATTGACCAGAAAAATATTGTTAAATATGACCAACATAAGTGGAGAATGCCTTAGCCTAATAAAAGCTAATTATAGTCCTAAACTCATGAAGTCAGTGAGGTAATCACCGGCTAAACAGTGCATAACTAACTTCTTGAGTACATGAACTATCCATATAAAGTACTAGGACTATACTTGTCTTGTAGTAAGATGCTCAAATAAAATGAGCTTTTAGTGTTGTGATTATGGTTGTTATTTAATAGCAAAACATGTTAGCCATATTTCAGTTTGTTCATTCATTCCTTCATTTATTCATTCATTCATTCAATTTTCTGGGCTCCTACTTCATTTTCAGTTTTCTTTCAGATGTCTTTACATATGGTTACCAGAAGGTAGGTAGGAGCAAAACAAATTTGAAAAGTCAAGTGAAGGTTATTGCTTCCAATTTATTCCATGTTATGTGGTGCAGGTGAAGAACCTGAAATTAATAGCTAGAACAAGTTTTGGTTTTACAAGTTTGCCCTTCCAATACGTTGGGAGAATGTATTGGGAAGAAGATGGCAGTAGCAGGATAAGTGCGCGTCTTAGCTCAAATTTTCCAAATGAGCCTTTAATTTGAGGGCATAAAAAAAACACCCACTCAAGTTTGTACACAGAAATGGAAGCAGTTTAAATAGTCAAGGTTTGGAGCACAGCAAATTATAGATGCAACTGGCATAATTTTGTCTCTTTAAGGAATTTTTTATGTGAACACCTTTGTAATAAGAAAGGGCTATTGTAAAAATTCTATAATATAGATTTTTAAAAATAAAAATGTTTTCTCAGTAAAACTGTCCATAATATCCATATACACACAGCTTGTTTAAACATGCTATCTAAGCATCTTAAGGTAATTCATCGCTGGAATTAACTACTTTTCAAAATATTTATGTAATGTTAAAAATTATATAATGTTAAAAATACGTATATAATAGATATCAAGTATATTACTGTATGAGAGAAAGAGCAGTAGAGAGAAATAGAAAATCTTAAGTTTTTTTTCCAGCAAACCCTGAAATTAAACTTTAAAAAGGTTTCTTCTGTGCTAACTCCTTTCTAGCTAAATCACAAGAACTACCTGATAAAAAATAATAATGTGTTATTATTGTGGAAAAAAAATCACTGTGACAAGGACCATATATTTATGAAACTGAACTAGAAGCACTGTCAAGATCCTTTCCAGATCTAAAATTATACCTCTCAAGGTATTTCCTTTAAAATTTGAATACAACCATATCAACGCATAAAACACATTGCTGTGTCTTCATAACAATATGTGGAGAATGAAATAAAAATAACAGTAATTACAAGTAGCATTTAGTGAGTGATTGCTTTGTGCCAGATGAGAGAAGAACACATTGCCTTCCTCTTGCAATCGTCATCTTTATGGGAGTATTTGGTCATATTATAAATGGATCACAGTGGGCTCTGGTCTTTGCTCTTCCATTCACCAACTGTGTGACTCTGAGCTTGTCACGAGCCATCGAGGACCTGGTTTCCTCATCTGAAAGGAAAGTCTCTTCTGGTTTTAAAACCCTAGTATGGGTGATAGAATCAGGTCCTTACACACAACAGAGCTTCAATTGCTCCCTTTACTAGGAAGACACTTCCAAGAGAGTCGCAAAGATGTCTGACACTTCCCTGAGGAAAAGAGTGTACTGATGTATAGTTCTCAAGACGACGAGACAAGGGGGTCTTTTGAGTAGTCCTGAATCTCAGCCTGTTTGTGTTCATTCGTCCACTTTGGGGCCAACTCAGATTGAATGCAAGTGGAGCTAATGGTCAGCAAACATCCTGGCTTCTGGGATATATTCCGACGGCTCAGCAAAATTTCCACATCTTGCTAACAGTACTTATTGTGCTATTTTGAATATTGCTGGCTTAGAGTTATAGAGCAAGTTGTGACAGATTGTGAAGATTTAGAGTGTGGTTACATCAGGAAAAAAGTCATCTCTTTTCTACTGAACATAGATGTTTTTGTGTGTTCTTGATGGCTACCAGCTTACTTTACAAAAGGAAAACGAGTTTATTACTTTTGTAAAGTGAACACAACTACTGAGACGCAAGGTTGAATGTTGGTTTGCTGCACGGCTGCCAAAATGTTTATCTAACGTTGAGCGGCACCGGGTTGGGGATGAGGCGATGTAGGTGCTAACTCTGCAGAGCCTCTGGCAAGGCATGTATATCCAGGCAACTCAATCAGCGTCTCCATATTTAAACTGCTTCACCTCTGCCCCAGGGGTCCACATCAATCACAAGGCTGCAGCACAAACACACTGGAAAAAGTTCGTGAAGTTCACCAAACTTTATAATTATAAGTTTCCAGGATAGTATAAAAATCGACTTGCTTACTGTCCTCTTTCAGCCAGCTATATTTTTAAACTACCAAAAAATGGGAGAGTGCCTTGTTATAGGTGGGTGAGTAAGGTCACACCTGCAGGCAAGCCTGCGAGAAGGCCAAACCACCAAAAGTGGGTGGGCTGGGTGGTCTACAGAGCAAACAGCCCTAAGAACAGAAGCTTGTCAGTGTCCAGGAGGCCTGACCTGGGGCAAACCTCCCTGCCGCTGGCGAGCATGGGAGTGCTCACGCTGCATCCATCTGCCTCACTCACTACTGGGGGAGCTGAGGGATCATTCAAAATTTCTGTAAAATGACGTCCATGCTCTCAATGACCATTTGGCTAGCCTCTCGGTGTTTGGGAGGAAGAGAAATATTATGTTAACATACAGGTTCCTTTCATGATCCCATTTAGATCATCATGTAGGGACGTTTTGTAGGGTATGATCTAAGGAAGGTATTTTGAAATAATAATAGGTATAATCATATTCTGGTTCAGTACAAGCTACAACACATAGTTTAGTCACCCCACTCTTCATCAAAATAAAACTGACGAATAAGCCGACTGAGGCCCAGTGATTGCCAAAATTGCATAGGAAGATCTGTCTTACAGAATAACTGAAAGGGAAATTTCAAACAACGGCAATTTGGGATTCTAATATAAATACCAAGTTTTACATACATAGTTGGCATTTTCCTAGGGAAAGGTTTATGATGGGAAGACTATGTACCATTTTGGCATCAAATTTCAACCAAGAAAAAAGGAGAAACTCGGTTTTTGGCTTCTTTAATAATGAGTTTAAGTAAGAGATATTGGGACAACAGATCCTTCTGAAAGTTATTTTGTTAAGATAATGTGAGCTGAAGCTCTACTCAGGGAAATGAAAATGATTTTCTTCTCCCTCCAGTATCATCAGCTGACTTCCAGCTTTTAGGATGAGCAAAACATTTAAGGCATTTTTCTGAAGGACCACCCAGTCAACATGGTACTGCTCTAAGTGGAAGGACACTTTGCAAAGCAAAATGGGTAAGAAAACAAAATTAGGGCCGGCCGAGTGGCACGGTGGTTAAAAGCTGGCTAGGGATACCAGCGGCTCCAGTTCGGATCCCACCTATGACGGCCAGTGACACTGCCCTCTTAAAAACAAACAAACAAACAAACAAAATTAATTGATATTTCAATAGAATTTAGTATTTGCTTTACAGTGATGTTAATTGTGTGTGTGTGTGTGATATTTTTGCCCGAAAGAAATTGTATTTTAAATCGCCAAAAAATATTTTTTTTCTCTAATACATCATTTTTATAGATATTATTTTATTTTGTTTTACAAATTTCCTTTCTATAAAACTAAGTCATGATTCAAATGCAGATGAAGTTCCTTGGTCACTGTGTCTCTCACAAACACAGTCAATAAGAAAGACATGTAGGACACTGAAATTCAAATGCAAGCCAAAGCTCTTGGACAAAAAATAAAAGAGAATGTTCTAAGTGATTGTGGGTGTGAATGTACAGCTATCAAACTGAGGATCACATTCGGTCATTACCAGTTCAGACACAGTAAAGCCCCTTTTCACAAAATATGAGAACAGCAAAACTTTAAAGGAGAGCCTCTCGTGTCGTTTCTATTTACTATATTTAAATATCTGCTCACAGGAGAGCTGAAAATTAAACACCTATAGTTCACAGAAGCTCTTTTGGACACAAATCGAAGTTTCTGTTTGAACTGGCTCCGGAGCTGCTCCAATGCCAACATCTTTACAGCTGCTCTCAGTATGTAAACCCCCCATATACTTGACTGGAAATAGCACATTGCCTGGTTGGAACTTTCTGCACAGTATTTCAGTGAAAGACACTACTGTCCTCTAAAGCACATTATTCAACAATTAAATTTGGGCCGCTGAAGCAAGAGACAAAGGCAGCACTATATCCCATTTCATTCTATCAATTTGTTTCCTGACATCATTTTTAGGTATAGCTTTTCAATTCACAGTTTGATTTCTTTACATGGTTTCTAGTGATATAGAAGCCATGTTAAAGACAGACACCCACCTCTTGGAGTATACTCTTTTCAGAAATATAAAAAATACAGGCTTTTGTTAGAAAATATCTGATGTTAGCAGAACTTTTCTATGAAAACCATTAACAAAGGCAAATTCGAATGTTAATGACATTTTAATGAAATAAAGTATATCAAATTGTACTCCACTTCATAGAACATCCAAGTAATAAAATGTTCTGATCCTTCCACTGTCTTTGGTGGATTAAAAGAAAAATAAATTTAAAAAGAAAAGATAATGCCAACATCCATTTGATTTGATTCAGGGTTTTAGGAAGGCTGGGAGGGAACATGCTACACTAAGAATGTTTAAAATGAGCTGTAATTAAATCAACTTGTTAGATATAATTGTAATAGCTTTATGGCAGATTATTACATTTTCCTTTTGTCCTCCTCTGGTAACTACCGGTAAGAAATACAGAGAAGTAAAATTAAAATTCCTTTTGGACATAGCTTGGGTGGGAGCCCTTGGCTGTCTGCTTCCTCTTTGATTCTTTGGGTTATAGCCAATAAAAATGGAAGTGGAGAGGGAAAAAAAAAGCAGATATCTCTAAGATGACCCACTTATCTTGAGTTCAGACTTTGACATTGTGTAATGCCAGTACACAAAGTTACAGATTTCCTTCATCCCACATAGGAAAAAGCTTTGGGGGTGTTTTGTTTGTTTCTTTTTCTTTTCCCTTTTTTTTATTTTTTATTGTTTTTGGTGGTAGGCAGTGGAGATCTGAAAATCTTGTGGTACACCCTATGAAATTTAAGACTATTTTCTTTGGCACTCTTCATTTAATTTTTATTTCCTTGCTTTGCTAGTCAGATTTTTTTTTTCTCAATTAAATACCACAAATTCATAAGATAGGCCAGGCTAAAAAAGAAAAAAGTGTAAAGAACAAAACAGGGGTGAAGTTCTGCATATGTATACATGTGTGCTTTCCAGATGTATATATGATATACATGCAGACAATTTCCAGGTGGTCAAGCAGCATTGTCTACTTTCAGTTCTAAATCTCCAGGGCCCAGTGTTACACATGACAAAGACTCACTACTCAAATCCTGAGAGACTGAATAAAAGGGCACACACTCACACTGTACTGAAGGTCACTGTATTGAAGGCCAGGTGTTGACTTTATGCATTGTTTCATCTTGAACTACCTGGATCTCTATCATCAATAACATTGAGTAGGACATCACTGCTTGTAGACAACTTTCAGTTCACCTACTTCATGTCGTTCATTTTACAGCTGTAGACTCTAAGGCCCAGACATACAAACTGACTTGCCCGAGAGAACACCATGAATTAAAATCAAAGTGAGAACCATTTCTGGTCCCAACTGTGGTAAATGCAAATATCCTCTAATACGTGTATGCTTACACTAAATTTCGACATAGCAAAAAAATTTTAGAGTGCCTCAGGTGTCTCAAGTCATGTACAATTGTCTTTCCATATGTAAATTAATTTCTTATAATAGCTTTGCTAATATAGGGTGATCACTATTTTACTGATGAGAAAACTGAGATTTCTGTATATCGTTTTAATGCATATTTTGCTTGTGTAATCTAGTCTATAATCTTCTGAAAGGGATCACATCTAACTTGGCTTAGGGAACAATTACATGATAAATTTATTTCTAATGGTGGCAGTTTGTATAGGTGGTCAGAGTGTTAATAATGACAATTTAATCTTCAAATTTTCTCAGAATCAAAGGATTTTAAGGAATATTAGAGTTTAGATAATCCTCTCTATCATCTATCTTTCTTATAGTAAGAAGCAACATGAAAAAAACATGAGCTTTGGAGACAGGGAGACTTGCCATTTATATGTGATCTTGGACAAATTATTCAACCTCTTTAAACCTCTGTTTCTTCTCAGAAAAGGGAAGACCTCCTTTTTGTGTTTATCGCATAAATTAGTGAAACCCTATATGAAGGTCTTTATACCATGGCTGACACAGTATAAGTCATCTGATTACTGGTGGTGTAATTTAGATCAGCCATCAATTTGAATGGAGACTGCAGCGAAGAAATCAAGAAAAGAATGACACTCAGGACAGTGATGGAAGAATTGGGAAAGGCCACCAAGAGCAAAGACATGTTATTAGAGATCAACACTAAGATCATCTACACCCTCAGATACTCAATTACTATATACAGATGTGAGAGTTGGACAGTGAAGAAGGCTGACAGGGAAAAAAAAATCATTTGAAATATGTTGGAGGAGAGCTCTACAGATATACTAGAATGCCAGAAAGATAAACACAAGTGGGTCCTAGAGCAAACTGAGCCTGAAACATCACTGGAGGCAAAAATGACAAAACGGAAGCTGTCCTGCTTTGGGCACATCATGAGAAGGCAGGGTACTTTGGAAAAGGTAGTAACGCTCGGAAAATAGAAGGCAGCAGGACAAAAGGAAGACCAAATATGGGATGGGATTACTCCATAAGAGAAGCCATAGGCATGAGTCTCCAGGAGCAAAGCAGGGCTGTCAGGACAGGACACTGTGGACCTCATGCCTTTATGGGGTCACCAGGAGTCAGAGCCAATACAACAGCATGTAACAAGCACAATGGATGCTGCAGAGCCCTGGCCAGTCTGGCTCCAGTTACAACATAGGTGTGTTGGGTCACTTATTTAATGTCTCAGCTTTAGGTTCTTTCATTTTAGTTCTCTTTAGGCCCTGGTATTTCTACCAGGCCAAGAGAAAAATTACCTGCTTTGAAAAAAATAAATAATTTTATTTTCATCAAATCCCAATTGATTAACAGACCCAAAATAGCTAATTTAAAGATCGTGATGCTTTTTGTTAACAGATTTGGAATGCGGAACTTTCCAGATTAATCTAACCTAGTGGGAATTTGCTAATAATTCACTATAGAATACTAATCAAACTATATTGTTGCTAAATGAAATTTCCTATATAATCATTAAGAATGAAAGTGAATTTTAGGAAACTAGTTCTTTTTTTCCTATGAACTCTATAAGAAAACTTCATGATTAAATATTTCTTTCCCCATTATATATGAATTTTCTGAAACACAGAAAGTTATTCACTTACTGAAGTGAATTTTGTATTCACAATGAAGTAGCAGATGCTTTCAAATGATGTTAGAAATAAACAGAGGAGGGGTACTTTTAAATAATGTAGAAAATTAGAAAATAACATTTTCCCACTATCCTATTTTTACCCATCCAAAGATACACATTGTTCCCGCTGGAAAAATGACCCATGTCATGCCTATATCTTAATTTGCCTCTTCCATTTGATCTTTTAACATTTGATGCAGAGTCCAATTATAAGAAAGCTCTGTTGATCAAAGTTGGATTTTCATATTCCCTTTGATGTATCCTCTAGAGGGATTAACAAACACCATTTTAAAAATATACTGTCTAGGACATAAATCTATCACTCATCTTTGTTTTTTTATTGAATTTCTGGTAACTGGGTAGTGTGATGATTCTCAAAACCTTAATTCCACCACTCCATTACCATGTAGCTAATGGGTTCAGAAAAATCCAACCACAAAAACATAATCACAGTAGTTCTCTGTAAAGAGGTACCTGAAACCTCATTGATTACGACACTTAAAATGTTCCCTGTGAAGGTCAAATTCAAAACATATTTATGAAAAATAAACCTTTATGTTTAGATTCTAAATCTGTTGGCCAGAAAAAACATGGTAGTTTGGTCCAGAATATTAAAAAACTAACATAGGACTCAAGGAGGATATTTAGCTACTATATTAAAATACAAACTCTTGTAGGTACTTTGGATTTATGATAAAGAGTTCCCTAGGAATTTAGAAATCAGGTTGTTCTTTAAAATGTCACTTTTTAACTCCTTCGCATTGATACCAACAGACATAATCATCTTAGGAAAAGCAATCTTTCTGAGTAAGACTTGACTGTCACTAGAATGAATGTGGAGAAATACAGCAACTATAATAAAAGGAAAATCTAAGAACTCAATGGTGGTACCTATCTAAGAACTATACTGGGCCATTAAGAAAATCCTAGCAAATGACCCAGAGTCCTTTTGCCACACTGATAAGATCAAGTCTCTCATTAAATGGATACACAAGTCTCATTTGGATTGATAAGGCTAAAAACTGGATTCAATCACAATCTAATTCATACTCAGACCATTGTTTGGCTTCCCATATGTAGGTGGACCATCTACTCTTCCAGCTCCTCTGATAGACCTTCTTCATTATATAGCATTAAAATTTGGTTTCTCAAATAGAGTGACATGCCCATAACAGCAATGTAAACAGGGATCATATTAAAAATATTTAACAACCTATAACAATTAGGATTTGGGCCCTGACCAATCAGAGTAGGTGCTGACCAGGAAGGTGGACCATTAAAAACAGCTGACTGTGAGATTTCTGTACGCCCCTATACTTGTAAGTAAACTTGCAGTTTATTGTTTAACACTTTTCTTCTGTCTTATACTGTGAGGTCCATGAACACAGGGACTATCTTATTTACTGCTGTATCTCCAAAGCCTAGTGTTATTCCTGACCCTGACCCTGGCTCTAAGAATGAATGAATGAATGAATGAATGAATGAACGAACTAATGAACTAATGAAAAATATTAGCTTGGATGAATCTACCTTTAAGAGATGGACCCATTTTTACAGTGGGTTCAAAATCATACTCTAAGTCTTCAAGATGGAGAGTTACAACAATCCACTAAGGCAAGGAATAGCCTTCAGTGAGGGCTCATGGGAAATAGTTTTAGCAACCTTTCTACAGGCAATCCACTATCCTGACCCAGCCCTGCAGACACTATGGGTATTTTCTAAAGTGAGATTACCAACATAAGAAAACAATTTCATGTTCTTTGTCTTCTCAGCATAAATCGGATCCATAACAACAACTAATCTAATGGATTAAGATACTAAATCAGTTTTGCCACAATTTAAATTCTGACTAATAGTTACAGTTTGATTATTAAAAGAAACTAATCATGTAATAATACAACTTCCCTTTTAGATTTGTTATTCTTTAACCCCAAATTATTAGCCATGTTGCCATTGAGAAAAAAATGCATTTTTAGTTGATGAAATTACTTTATCATAAATTTACATGAAATATAAAATACACCATCTCAGAAGGTATATTCAGAACATGATGATGGGGGAGGGTATATAATATTTATGATATTCTGTATTCTTTCCTTCTGCATGTCAGAAACACCCACTAAAAATTCATGCATTTAACTGGCATCTAAACCAGAAAGAATATTTTGAATTCAAACACAATTGATTATGATGTGAAAAAGATTTCTAACCAAAAAAGCAAAGAGGTTTAATACAGTGTTTAATGGTTACAAACCAAACTTTTGCTCAGTATTTTCATTATATATGCAATGTTTATAGTGATCAGCCAACAAGTATAAGCAGAATAGCTTTCACTGTGACTGCCAAGAATACTAAGATATTTTTTTCAGGTTATGTACCTTTTTCCCAGCCTAGTTCTTAATTGAAAACTAAAGAAAGGTTAGAGACAATGGCATTTTTGTGTAAAAAAACTATAGCACATTTTTTTTTCTCCTTTGCTACTCTGTAGAAAATTTATCATGCAAAGCTTTTAAAATGCAAAATGAATATTCCTCAACTCTCCTCTGACTTCATTATCGACAATATTCTACAATCCAATTATTGAATGACCAATAATTCTAACCTTTTTTGGGGTTGGTTTGATTCTCAGTTTTCCTAATCTTCCATTCCACCTTTCTGCTATGTTCTAGTCTTAGGTACCAAGAATTATTGAAGTGGGAGTAGAATCAGTTAACATCCCAGCATCCCCATTATCTAAAGGAGTTTTCAAATTTCCTCTGTAGTCATCAGTCTATTTTATCACAAAGACAACTGATAACTACAATTCTAGACTCACTTTGAGTATCCCAATGTTAGATATGTTAAAAGTACTGCGTGTGTGTATGTATGTCTCTTCTATATATCCTTGCCATTAAATCTTACTTGCCAATGATTGCCTAAAAAATAATGAAAACAGAAACTTTTTATATACAGTTTTAAGGCACTCACCTACTTTAACAAAAGTTTTTGGAGGAGTTAGTATACCTGTTAATATATCACATAGTATCAAATGTTTAAAGAGAGCATCATTTAATTAGTTAATTGTAAAAGTTAAACTGTCTAGCCTCAGAAATGTCCTTCCAGTGAGAACACTTTAAAATGTTCTTCCACACTATTTTCTTTAAAATACATTTATACATGCCAGGTTAATTTCAAACACATCCAAAAGATAAACGTCATACCTTTTCTTTTTCTTTTTCTTTTTTTTATTTTTTTATTTGAGGGCAGTGTCCCTCATATGTAGGACTGAATCCGGGCCGCTGGCTTCCCAAGCCAGCGCTTAACCACCACGCCACTCGGCCAGCCCATACCTTTTCTTTTAAGATTGGCTATTTTGTCTGTGTTGAAGACATGACCTAGGATTGTTCTGTGTGATGTGCTAAAACTCACATAAAATAATCAGGTTGTATTAATAAAGCATTTCAAATATCCTTTTACTATAAAAGTATAAAGAAAAGCTTACTTATACTGATTATCACATTGTTAGATGGCTTCTTCTCAAGTATGTATTTCTTTTAGAATTTTGAGCTCATGTAATATTTTTCTTATCACTAATACTTCGGAAACAAAACAATCAGTGATACCATCTAGAGAAGGCTTTTTTTTGTTCACATTTCACACAGTAATAAATCCAGAATAATAAATCACGTGTTAGCATGTAAGCTAAATCTTTCTGACTTCTCTCTGAACTTGTCTTCTAACAACAAAAACAAGTCCAGTAGGAACTGTCGCTATTGTTCAACAAAGATATCTTTCATACATTTCATTTAGCATTTAGATAAACTTTAGAAACAGGAATTGAGTGCCGTAAATTTCAAGTATTGGTGAAGTATAGCAAATACAATACTATGGGGTATTATAAATCTTCATTTTTCAGTCTAGGAGAACATAAATTGAGAACTTCCCTTGTTTGAATTTTGTTTTCTTTTGCCAGATAATGCACACAAACTGTTTTGACTTTTTGTACTACATTAAAATAAATCAGTGAACTGGAAATTATCATGTCTTTGGATTTGGTTAATCTAAAAGTTGTAGATGATTAAATATTATTATGCTTGGAAACTAAATGTATTTTCCAAATTTATGACTGTTGCTCTCCTCTTCAATGAAAACTAAAATATTCAAACTACTTTAAAGCTTGAACTTGTATATAATAAAATGTACCTTTAAAAACTTTATCTTTTTATCTTTCATAGAACAATTTCACTAAATGAAATCATGGGGGAAAATCATATTTAAAATAAACAGTAATTAAAGATCTTTAGTCAAAGAAGCTGATACACTTCATTTTTATTAAAAATAATAAATATAATTTGTTTTTATGAATATTATTAAAAGTGAAAATTTATTATTTATTTGCTTAAAGATAATTTACTACTTCTGGTTATTAAAATTTTAGGACAATATTATGTTATTTTCTTATTTCCAAGTGCTCTACTTATTCCACATAACCCAGTAAGCTTTAGTTAAGTTCTTCACAGGCATTGATTTAAGTATCATTAAAATGATTAAATAAACATATAGGAAAAGTAGGAAATGAATTTTATATAATTGTCAAAACACATACCCAATTTTACAGAAAATGCAGAAAATTCATTCATAGGTAAACATTTATATTTTTACCCAGTTTAATATGAAGAATCCACTCTCACATATATGGGGGCCATGTTGGAGTACATATAAAAGTAATAGCATGAGTAAATCAGAAGTCAGAATTTCATCTGCATTCGTATCAGAAATTTTACTTATCTAAATTTACTTATTCAAAACTGCATCATTTCCATTATTTTTCCTCTTCTAAATAGATAAATGTATATTTACAGGGGGAGATGATAATTTATACCAGATGAATATGAATGAAACTGATTTCATTCATTTTTGTACTGTATGTTTACCTTTGTTAAGGAATTTTGATAATATTTTTAAATTGCTTATAAGGTTGATGAACAAAAAGAAAAACTCAGAAGAGAGTGATGAAAAGAACACTATTATCAATTTTCTGGCTTATTAATTCTGATCTTGGTAAAAACAACAACACTGAACTAGCCAGTTAATTATGATAACTTCTATATGCTTTATTTAGATGGTACAGCTTCTACAAGAATGCTCAGGAATTCAGGGTTTCAATATAAACATTTTCAAATTAATGGTAGGGATTGTTTCCCCTAAAATTCTTTTTAAAAGACTATAATGTGCATCATGGAACAATAAAAATCATTCTATTTTTTTCTTGTTTATTCAGGATTTCTCATTTTGAATAATGATGATCGCCACATTACAGCATAAATATGGATTGAGAAAGCATTGTGGAAATGGATCTCCTGTGGAATTTGATTTTTGGAATAAATCCCTGAGATAAACTTAGTTTCCTAATGTTTTTCCTTTCAACAATTTTCTCTGGCCTCTGGAGAATTTTTTTTCCACTCAGTTACACTTCGCCTCTTTACCACTTGCTACATCTCCTCAAAACTCCCACTGCCCTACTTGCCTTCCACTCTATTTTCCTCTCTCTTCACACAGTTTTTATAGCAGCAGGCCCTTATAATCAATTGAGTCACCAACCACGGGAGCTATGGGCATCTTAAGAAGTGAACTGCACCAAAAAAGTGTTCTCTAGATTGACCCTACATAGCAAGCCTTCTAGGCACGAGGTCTGACTCCAGATTCTACTTTGACGTTTACAAAACAAAACTGTCCGGAGGGCAGCATTTCAATTAGTCAAGTTTCAGTGATCAAGTTTTTAAAAAAAAATTTGGTATTCATTGGCGAAATACTCCTAGAATTATAGAATTCTATTTGGAATAGAATTAGAAAGCATATAGTCCACCATTTTGTTTTATAATTTAGAAGGAGGAGGAGGGGAAACCACATAGTTAGTGGCATAGCTATGATGAGAATCTTACTTCCCAATGAGCTCTCCATTCATATTTCCAAGCAAACAATAATCCAACATCTAGATTTTCCATTAAAAAAATATTGAGTTCTTATATTACAATATGTTAGCCCAATGAGGCAGATACTATTGATAACCCTATTGAATAAATAATTATGTAATTGCTACCTTACTAAGCTTGGAAGTGGAGGAACCAGGATTCAGACTCAAAGATTTGGCTCCAGGGCCTCCCCATCACCCAATGAGTGCCATTCTTAATTACCTTTAAATACAGAAGTCAGTTCTAGGCTGTCACCTCCTATTCTGAAGCCCTTTTTCATTCTCAAAGTCCACTAACAAGCAGCTGACTCTCTTTTCACATTCCTTTTTATTTTTATTTAAGATAACTTTCCACAATGTCTTCCTAAACCAATTCCTATGCCTGCGTTTTATTATATGAGACTATTATTTTCTGTAAATATTAACAATGTTACAACCTAAGTCACCCTGCAATACCTCAAAGTCCAAGATGGTCAGGAAAAATGATGTTAGTGGGGCAGTACTCTACTCATTTAAATCCCTTCATTTAATATGAGAGCATCCTCAGAGACCTTATGGTAACAAAAATAGACATTTTATGTATACTCATAAACTTCAAATAAATGCTCTCAGCTTTTAAAGATTACCTACTTTTAACTCAGAAACTTCACTGTTTAACAGTTAAAGATTTCTCTGATTCTACTTGGAATGAGTGGGGTGACAAGGATGTTTATCTCTCTCTGGAAAAGTCTACATCTCAAAGGTCTTAAGAGTTGAGACAAAATGGAAATCTCTTTATCTCTCTGTTTTATTTTTAACTCAAGAGTAAGGATATATTCTTTTGAATTTTTTCTTAGCACCTTCAAGTTTTCTTTACACAATGTATACATATTAGCACTTACGATTATATGCTCTGTAATTATATATATATACACACACATATATATATTTATATGATATATATAATTTTTAGCCCACATTTGTGATTTTTTGTTTTCTCTCTCCTTCTCTCTCTCTCTCTCTCTCTCCCCCCACACCTGCTGTGTGTGTGTGTGTGTGTGTGTGTGTATAAATATATATGAGCACTTCTAAATTCTTACAAGTGATCTCACTATCAAAATAACCTCCCATAGTTGAACGTGCACATTGTGAATTGAATAAATAAAGGTTTATTCATGAACAGAGAGATTTGTATATAGTAGATGGTCAATAAATTTTTGGTGATGTAGAAATTGTGATAGATGGACATTTATTCTTGGGAATACATCTGCATTCCATATTGTCTTCCTTGAAAAATAACTTGCATGAGTTGTTGGTACGTCAGCATAACACTTGTTAATCTAACGCCCACTTATAATGTTCCTCTTTCCACAGATGTGTAGTTACATACAGGAAAGACAGTCTCGTCCCACTGTACATATAAGCTATGTGAATATAAAATATTTATCATTAACAAGATAAACTAAGAAGTTAATGTTACTAAACAAGAGTGGCAAGAATCACCTAAAAATTCTGCACTTAATGTTTGAAAGCTTTTTTGTCTGTAGATCAACAACCAGAATTTCCAGTGCCAACCACACCTGCAAAACACATGCATAAATAACAATGCAACACAGAAGGGAATACTTACCCTATTACGTTGAAGCATAATATATTAGAATAAAAGAAAAAAAATCACCTGCTTTCTCAAGTTTCAGTGATATAAGGAGATCCAGAAACAATTAGCTGGCATTAATTATAGAGAGTTGCAATGAAAAGATTAAGTAACTAATTTCATAGTGGTTTTTATTATTCTAGTAACATATATAATAATCCTTAAAGTCAAAACATCCTAGCAACATGGATACTTTTGAGGAAGGTCTACTCACGACTGTCAAATGTAATACAGCACTGCACAAACCCAGCCCTTGGATCACAAAAGGGTTATGTTTTTTTAACATAAGGCAATGTCAGTAACAGCACAGAAAGACAAATCTGGGCTAGCAAAGCAGAAGTAGAGAAAAAGGAAGGGCCGAAGTTTATATCAGTACTCATTCTTGGCACTGGAGAAGCAAAGGAGGAGTTCTAATTTTAGTGGTTTCTAGAAAGCTCTGAGATCAGCCCTGATATAACCATACTTGATAGTTCCTAAATCAAATCCCTAGTGTCAGTGCCTTGTGCAAGTTTTTACTGTCTGCTGGTCTCCAGTTTCTCTGGAGGGACCTGCATTGTTGTGCCTCCAATGTCAAGGGGCAGCTTATAATAGAGAAGTTCTCTACCTGGCTGGTCCTTGCATGAGCAATAGGCAGTCTATTAACAACTAGGAAGTGATTGTGAAAACTGTGCAGAGCTAGCATCAGATTCTCAACAGAGTCCCTGTCTCAGAAATGGGAAGGACAGTATTAACAAATATAAATACTTAAATTAATATCTGAGATTCATACAATAGCTGGCTAGAACAGGTTGCAAATTAATAACTGCCTTGGATGTGGAGATTTCAGAATATAGAAATAAAATTCTTACATTAATTTCCAGAATTATTACAATGTCAACCCCATCCAGTGGGGATGAGGACTGTGTTTGTGTCTGTAAAAATCTGACAAATTTCTAGAACAGTCATTTAGCCAGTGAGAGAAAAGGCCATTTATATTTTAGTTGCTTTCAAGTTTGTGTGTGCTTGTGGTGGGTGGATGGATGGATAGATGGATGATATATATTACTCTTTGAATTTGAATAAAATAATTAAAATAGTTCAATTACATACCACATGATATTAAGAATTATACTTCTTTTAGATTATTCATAGGATTATATTATATAAAACTAATGATGTTAACTATATTACAGCTATTTATGAAATGATAATTAACTTAGTAATATTTTTTCTGACAATTCTGTATTAAAATGATATCAAAGAAAATTAATTTGGGTGTTTTAAAGTTTCATGGCTAAGATGATTTTGATGATATATCAATGTTAAGTCATTAGCCATTATTTCAACACCAAGTATTTATTTAAAAGTTTAAATGTATGGACTATAACAAATACCCTTATTCAGAGCCTTCATTAAGCAATAGATTATTAAACTACAACCAAAGAAAAATTATATATTATCAATATATTGAGTTGTCGGAAAAGTCATGACATATTTTTTTCTGTTTTTCATTGCAAAAATGCACCATGACTTTTCCAACAACCCAACAGTTTAAGAAACAACTCTAATATCATTAACATCAAAGATTTATCCCCTTGGTTTTAATATAGCATCAAAGAGTCAGGGTATTAAAAAATGTATTGTCAGAATATTTGTTCATACTCAACATAAGAAGTATATTTAAATTCAATGTCAGACATGTCTACAAAATGATCAGATATCAACTATTCGCTAATAGTATCGATTTCATTGTCCATAGGGGTCCCTGTGGAGATTCACTAGAATGCTGTAGAAGTCATCCTCCCTCTGGTAGTCTGACAACAGAGCTCCATCCAAAATTACAAAACAAGTTTAACCTCAATGTTTGCCTGACAGAAATATGAGCTGCAGTGTGTGGAAGGAGAATAATGTACTGGGCACAGAGAGGTACTGCTACCACTGAGAAAAAAAGAGATCGTGAAAAGTACCTTTGAGTAACAACCAAAACTTTGACTAACTTATAATTTGGCCGCTTTTTGTTCTTTCACATTTACACATTTATACGATTATCCCAGTTCCCAAGCTCATAGTATTCTCCATGGAAACGTCCAAATCAGGTTCTTCCTTACTTTCCCCCTTTATGGTCTCTTAGAGGGTTCCTGACCACATTGTCTTGAAATTCTCTTCTTTCTCAGCTTCCAAAAAACATTATCTCTCAGTTTTTCTCCTTATTCTTTTAGTTATATTCTTAAGTATTTTTTTTTTATTACTGCCTTCTCTGATGATTTTTCCTTCTCGCTCTCTGTAGTTTGTTGTTTCCCAAAGTTCAGTTCAGCAGTCTCTTTTGTTTTCCCCTAATAGTTTCTCCCTTTAGAATTTCATCAAATTTGATTATTTCTGTCCCATCCTCTTTGTATATAGCTCCCAAATCTGTATCTCAGTTCCTGACCTCTGTCCCACGCACAGTTGTGCAACTGTGGCCTTCAATTGGAGAAGACCTCCTGCTTCCTGATGCCTCCTGAAACCTTTGCTCCCCGTGGGTTTCCCATTTCAATGAAAGGTAACTCTATCCTCTCAGGAGCTGAATTCCCACTTCTTTTTTGGCCTTCAATTTGTCTCACTCAGACTTTTTATCTCTCCCTTCCAATCTTCCTTTATAAACCTTCTATTCTACCACCACCAAAATAGTATCTGTGAAACAAAGCTCGTATTATGTCCGTCTTAATTTATAAAACAAAACCAAATAGAAAAACAGTAGAAATCAAGTGTCCACCAAATGCCAAACACCTGAGCCTGAAATACCTGCCCCAATTTCTGACTGTATTTTCCTTAATACTGTCTGCCAATCAGCTACACTAAAGGGAAACATTTGCCCATAGTGCCTCCTTATACATGTCATCAGCTATTTCCTCTGCCAGAATAATACTAAATGCAACAGAAAAAACTTTCCTAGATTTGTCTGGTCCGTGGAAAAATCACCTGTATTCATTATTCTTTTGAGATTTATAATCTCTCTCGTGGGCTTTACACAATATGACTTTCAGAAGAATCTCATTTTCTATTTTTTTCCCCTCTAGCATAAATTATTGTGCAATTTCACTTGATTACTTCTTTTTAAAGGACTGTCACAGCTTATCTCATTTCATCAGCCCCAATCCTTCCCTGTGTATATTAAAGAACATTTATGAAAAACAGTAAAACTTTGAATATGAAAGAGAAATAAGGTATAACCCAAACAGTCATAGGATCACATGCTCTTGGCAAGATGCTTTGAGATTCATCTAATTCAAATGGTGACCCAGTGCTGGAACCCCTGATGGCACCCCTGCCTGACAATATTCTGGCTGCTCCATACTCTCCAGTGAAAGGAAGCTCGTTCCTTTGGGAAATAGGACATTCCATTGTTGGCAGCTCTTATTGTTAGAAAGTTCTTCCTTACGCTGGGCCAAAACATACTTCCTGGTAACTTTTTCTCATTACTCCCAGCTCTAATGTTACAAACACTTGGGCTTCTGTTACTTCTGAAGAGTTAGGTAATGCAACACTTACAATCTGTCAACATTTGCAAATGTTACCTTATTGTTTTATGGGGCACCGGATGGCACAGACAACCTGGGTCCCCTAGCTGCTAACCAGTGTACTATATCTACTACAGCGGGTAATGCTGAGTAGTGTCACCTTTCCTTACTTATTGCTTTCTTCCTCTAGCCAAACTCATTGTTTTGATTCTGTTTTTTCCATGAAATGTGCTTTCTAGCTTCTTCATTGGATTATTTCTTCCATTTTTTTGCCAAGGAATTGTGTATGTCCTCTAATGACAATATTCTATTTGTAGAATTTCAAGTTGGGCTGTCATTATTTGTGGCTCACCTTGGAAACATCCTGAAACTACCGCAGAGCAGACCACCATACCCATTCATCGGGAATTATTGAAAAACCTACACTCCTCCCCTCGTCAACAATCTGATATCATTAATTCATGGTAATGTATACCAGCTCTCTTTCAGCAAACACCACCAGCTTAACTACATACTGTCCCTTGGTAAAGATTTTACTCACCAAAATCCATGTTAATAAATTTTTTAATTTTTTTTTGAGGGCAGTATCACTGGCCCTCATATGTGGGACCCGAACTGGGGCCACTGGTGTCCCAAGCCAGCTCTTAACCAACGTAACTCAGCCAGCCCTAAATCCATGTTAATTAAGAGGAATGCTAGTTCGACAGGATGTAGGACTAGAGACAGAAGGGCCTGATTTTAAGCCCTTCCCTGTCACTAAGTCCTAATGTAAAGATGGGCAAATCAATTAACTTCTCTGCAATTCAATTTTTTCATCCCTAAATAATAATAAACTACAACCTCACCACAGTGTGACATAGGTATTTTTAATCCCTTCCTCCAAAGTTCAGAACATTCAATACAGTTTCCAAGTTCCAGAGCCTGAGGTTTTAAGGTGATGAAGTGAGTTAATGGCTCCAGTGAGCCTGGCTTCTAACACCCACTCTGGAGGCCACCGCACATTAAAATGAGGAAGAACTCACTGATATTCAAGGTCGAACATATTTTATGATTCTAATGACATATGCAAACACTTAGGAAATAGGAAAATTTCCCTGAAAAACCAACATTAAATTATGCTTGGTGATGAATTAAAACAAATGCGTCAACCTACAGTGCTCTTTTTCTAACCATCTGGGCCTCCCATCCTGTCCAACATGGTTCCCTGACTGGATGTGATCACTGAGACACTGCTAACTTGACAAATTTAAGCTTTTACATTACTGACTGTGGTCTCAGGTCTAGTATTATATATTCTCTTTGCTGTGAAATTTGAGGTACACAACAGAATCATTCTTTTTCACTTTCATCACCATTTGGATAACAGGAGCTGGAACCATCTCTTCTCCTGCTTTTGAAATAGTTCTGACATTTCTGAGTCGGTCAGGTGAGTGAGTGCCAGGCTGTTTTTGTGCTCAGTAGATGTCCTAGCATAGCTAGGCTAGGCTAATAACTCAACAGCATAATGCACACTGGTGCCACCATCTGCTTAACTTTCCAGGCATCTGGACAGAAGCCCTTGTCTGCCTGGAAAGTTCAAGAACTCCCTCCTGCATGATCCCTCAGCTCATATTATGGTTCTCTGTTGAGGGAGGAAGGGACTCAAGGGTATTCTCACTAATTTCCATAGGATAATTTACAGAGGATGTACACTCTGATAAACCCCAAAGATAAACTAAACAGATGTATATAAAATAGTCTATCTCTTGGCTTGGTAAACAATAATGTTTTCTGTCCATGCACCATGTAAGCCTCCCAGCAAGATTTATAAGGAAAGGAAATCATTTCCTAGAGAAACTGCCTTGGAATAAGGTGGCTCATTATCTAAGCCAGCGTAATGTCAGCTCTGCTTAACCCAGACTTCCTTCACAAATGAGGCAAAAACATCCTGGTTAAAAACATTCTAGTTTAGTGAAGAAGAGAGAAAGGTCACCAGGCCAGTATTCACATAATTTACTTTTATTAAAAATAAAAATCCGTTTCCGTAGAATGTCACCTAACCCTTACATATGTTTATATTTCTTTGTGAATTGAATTAGAAGATATTATCATTAATATTCCAGGACATGCTACCTACTCATCAGTATGCCAGCAAATACAGCCTCTCTGCTGCAAGGCTTCTGTATCCAAATCTTTTGCAAGGAAGGATGGGAGCCAATTATATATTATGGAGATATAGCCATTTTAAAGCAGTCGACAAGGAGTAACCTACCCGTATTTTGATACTAAATTCTGTCACATCTACTTTAAGAATAATTGTGTGCCAGGACTGTATTTATATATGCTTTCTCTCTTTCTGGAATGCCAACAATAATATTTTAGATTTGACAGTATTTTATTCTAAAGAACTTTAATTGTCCCATTGTAAAGCTCTTGTTAACACAGGATATCAATACAGCCCTGGATTGTAAAAATGCAGTTAACTTTTTTGAGATAACAGTATTTTTTCACACCTCATTAAAAGATGACCTAACATACTAGACAAAAAAATTAACATGAACACATGCCAAATTCCACAAGCTGTGAATTAAAATGATTAGTTAATGAGGAGGGGGTGGGGGAAGTAGTGATACATATTTTCCTACTTAGTCATAAAGTATACTAAAAAAAAAAAAAAGCAATTTCAACAAAATAGAATAGAGGGCAATAGTTTTCATCAGCTATTCTGTTCCATTAACCCTGTCAATAGTGATCAATAAACATTGTTGCTTTAAAAAGTTTTTAAATACACCAATCTAGATCTATAGTCTGCGAATGTCAGTGCATTTCAGGATTACTTTCATCAATGAAAATAAAGAGGTCAGGTTAATGACATTTCTAAAAAGTTTTGTTTTAGCATCCTCTTCAGTGGGTCATGTCATTGTTGGATTCCCACTGCATTTTCGTCATACAGCGTGATGATTATACCGGCACACACAGAACAGAAGAATCTCTTTTCATTTCTGACCCCGTAAGATGAAATCACAGAAAGCCACACACAAAGCCCATGGGCTGCAGGACATGTTTCACTGAGTTTAAAAAGATACAGCCCTTTTCACTGTGGCTTTGCTTTGAACTACACACTTTAAAGAAACCGTAAGATTCAAAGGGGGGAGGGGCAATGACCAAAGGAAAGAAAAAAGAAAAGTCAGTATATCTTCCCAGAACTAGAGGCATAGGGAAACACTAAAAAACGCAGAGCAATTGAAAAACACTAGTTTGATTGCTATTTCTTTAATTCTTTGTCCGCCACATTCTATAGAATATCCATGTCACTCAAAATCATTTCTGACCTCAACTCCGAAGGCGACTGGGCCTCCCCAGACCCCACCGATGACTTCCAGACAAACACATGTTTTGTTTCTGAGCTCCCATAGACAAAACTGTTATTGATCAAGCCCAGTAATATAAATGAAGCTTCAAAAACCTTTTCGAAATCAATTCTGAAATGTTCTCTATGGGCAAGAATCCTATGCTTTAAAAATACTGTGCTGCAGTTCCTCTGATGTATAATAAATTGAAAATTGATTTTTCAAGATAGAAAGAGCATGTTTTTATACTCTGGTAATGAAAAATGGAAAGAGTAAATTGTAAATTCCTCCTCCTCAAAACCCCAAATTCATGACCATTAGGGAAAAAGGCATATAAACTATTTTCCACTTGCAGCCCACTGAAGGCATTCAAAACTCCAAGGTCACAGTAAATTAAACCTGTCTTCTGAAGCACATTTTCTGTCTTTTCCTGAGGGGAAAGGCAAGGTATCAAACATCATCTCTCTCTTAATTCAGAACAAAGTGCAGAAAACTCTGAGTCCCAAAATGGATCCAGTGACTTAGCATACAACACTGAGGGTTAGGGGAAGCCCTTTTCTTAATATGGTTTTCATGATTAATGAGTGACATTACCATATTTACTCCCACATCTTTCCGGCTTGCATAAGCCCCTTCTGGCTTGAGAATATCATCAAGAAAAAAGTGTTTTACCATCTAATTCCTAACCTCTCCCCTACCCTGTTTTACTGCTTAAAAAAAAAAAAATTGCAGTGGGAAATAAAAACATTTCTTCCAGCAGAACACTTTTTTTTTTCCTTGCCAGAGCCTATAAAAGACTAAAATAAAGGAGCAAACAGATGCTGGCTATGAGCCGTAGTCAAGAGTGAAGTCAAGAGCAGCACTCACAGTCTAACCTTTGCACAGCAGCCTTTCCCCTGCCATCTTTTTTTCTACCCTCTTCGTATTACAGGTGGCAGATCCATGGCAGATGCATGTCTATCCCAAACTTATGGGAAGAACAAAAAATCTTGAGTCTACTGGGAATGCCTTGGCTACCTCAGTATTTAAGCATCAATGTTTAATGGAAAAGAAACCTTCAGTATAAGAACACCTTTCCATCACTTACAGGTCCTTTCATTTACCCTTCGTGTGGATCACAACAGCTTTCTACAAATAACGATTATTCGTTGAAGGGAAGAGGAAATCTAGAAGTTGTAGATTAAATTCATCTTACTAAAAGAAGCTTCTTTTCGTAAGGATCATGAAAATCTCATGGACTAAAAAGTAAATGCTAAAGGTTGCAGGAGATGGCTGATGCCCAGACGCCGGATGCTTATGTAATTTTTTTACTTCCCTTTCAAAAGTAAAAATGTTAGAGGAAAAGAAAAATGAGTAATAGTGCCTTCAAATGATTTTTTTTGGCATAAGCATTCTCTTTATGCCTACTTTTAGTTATTAATACATTGTTTATTAAGATGAAACCACAAACAACTTTTGGAAAGAAAGAAGAAAAACAGCTAATGAGATATGAAAATAATTATGCTACTCCTGTAAAGTCTGCTAAATTGTTGGTTTCCCCAAAAGTTCATTTTTAAGATCCTTGGTTGAAACAAAATATTATTTTCCAAAATAATATTTACTTGGTGAGTAATTTTTCACTGTGCAAATCACTGGACTGAATAATAATAACAATTATAGCTTACATTTCATTGGTGCTTTCCAAATGGTCAGGCTCTGATAAATACATTACATGGATTCTCTTATTAAATTGTCACAACAACTCTAGGAAGTAGGGACTGTCATGATCTCATTTCACAGAGAAGTAACTTCTCCCGAGGCCACATAACTTGCAAGCAATGAGCATTCCAGCTAACAGTTTGTCTTCAGGAACCCATGTACTAAATCACTGCACACTTTAATCTCACATAGTCAATGTAGCAGATGCAGACATGAATTAAAAAACAAAAACAAAAACAAAACCCAGTAATATAAATGCTAAATAGGCTCCTTACATAGCTTAGAGAAAAAAAAAAAAAAAGCTTAATTAACCTGAATTTCAACTGCAGTGAGTAAAAGTTTAAAGCAGTGGTTCTGAAATTTTAGCTTGTATTGGAATCACCTAAAGGGCTTATTAATATAGGCTACTGGACTCCACCCCCAGAGTTTTTGAGTCAGTAGGGCTGGGATGGAAGCCCAAGAATTTGCTTTTCTTCCAGGTTCCCAGACAATAGTGATACTGTTGGTCCCAGGGCCAGGCCACACTTTGAGAACCACTGGTATAAACCATCACTCCAGTGATACTTATAATTGAAACACAGTAGATGAAATTTTGTTGGGTACTATTACCAAATAAAAATCAGGCATAAAATACATCAGCTGAGTCCTGGTTATTAAGATGAAGTAAATTTAATAGGAAAAGCAGAAGCATGTGAGCAAGAGTGAACCTTTAGAGCCTTTGCTTGTTGGTATTTGTGGGCAATTAGGGGATTTACCTCTAACATAATGGAAACAATTAAGATTAGGAACCAGAAGCTCTTTCTGGTCCTTACTCTACACATCTGCATTGAATATTTTTTTTTTTTTTTGAGGGCAGTGTCACTGGCCCTCATATGTGGGACCCAAACCGGAGCCGCTGGCTTCCCAAGCCAGCGCTTAACCACCGTGCCACTGGGCCGGCCCTCCGCATTGAATATTCTTAAATTTAGTCTCAGTTTCCTCTTCTACAACACAGGAAGAATAATACCCTTATTTGGCTTTTTTTTTTGAACATTTTAAGACTGATGAAGTAATTGAATAAAAATATTTTATACACCAAGGAACAATACACATAATAAAATAGCATTACTGGGTTCTGATTACATTTGCTTTCATTTTCTTTAGAGAAAATTCAATTTTATACCAGTTTATAACTGTTGATCATTATAATGAGTCATGATTAGAGCATATTTTAACTCAAAAATTTCCTAAAGAGTCAGAGGAGATAATGGAAGAGAATTCCAGTGGGAGAATAGCAAAAGAGTTTACCCTTTATAAAAATAACTGACTTCTGAATAATAAAATGAATAGACATTGGTTACCCAATCCTCTTGAAGAGAAGGAACAGAAATAGGGGGCAAGGTAATGTGTCAGAAGTCCTTCCCATTTACCACCAGGCAGAGGTCAAAGAGTTCTGGTATTATGCAATTATCAAGAAAGGGTAGTATGTATTTCCTACAAATATCTAATAGCTTATTTTTAAACTGAATTGCATGACAGTATTGAGCCTCAGAAGTTTATTCTATGTCTGCACTAATAAAATGTGTTTCTTACTAACACTGAGTTTCAGACTGTGTTCAGAAACAACATTTCCTAATATAAAAGGTGTACTTGAACTGTTAAGTTTGAATCAAGGGATTTTCCAGTTTATATAGAAAGTTGCTGTTATGGTAGTAATTCCAGTTCCTCCTAGCCCTTACTTATTAAAATAAAACCCCAAAACCCCTGAATTCCTCTTTTTCTTGTTTTGTCTTTCATTATTTTAGGGAGGCTGTAGTTCAGCTGTCTCGTTCTTTATGTTCTGAGGCTTTAAAAATTAAAACATCAAAAATAAATAATATCCCATTGACAATTGCATTACATCTGAAAACAACATAACTAATAAAGGATAAGTATGCAAAGTATTAAAACAAATGGGATATTTGTCTTTCATAATCAGACCAAGATAAGAAATCAAACTTTCACAATACCCGATTCGGTACTGAATCATTAAATAACATACTAGGATTTTTCTGGATGCTATCAGTTTCTGAAAGAATGATCTATGTCAACTTATCTAAACAGGATTTTTGAAGTGAAACGGTTTTTAAATAAAAAGCAAATGTTTGCAGATATACATTCCATATGTCAACAAAAGGGGTTCACAGCCAACACACTGGCATCCCAACACACACATACACACTCCCTTAACTCTCCCATAACTTGATTGTATGGCCCTGTCCACAGATGCTTCTGTGATCACTTCAGCCATGAGGTCTCTGTCTCCACCTAATAACTGAGTTTTGATAACAGATGATCTCAGTCTCCTAGAATGAGTTTGTCCCTGCATCATTAATTTAAAAGAACAGTGAACAGTCTAGGGGTACATAAGAACAAAACAACTCTGTTCTGGACAAGGAGTCAGCATGCAGCATGACACTCATTTTGAACCACGTTCAAGGCCAAAAAGAAAAAAAAATAAAGCAAGTTGAGAGTCCAAAAAATTATAATATTGCATATTATAAATAATTAGGCCCATTGAGATGCCAATTATCTTTCTAAACTTCTAATTCATTGTTAATTCCCATTATTTCGGTATGGGAGCTCTAAAAATTCACAAATTTTGTGGCAATGTAGTGAAAAGGGGCCACAACAAGTGGGATTTGCTTATTAACAATAACTTCTTGTTAGGAGGGAGTGCAGAGAAACAACAATTATAATTCTGAATTTGTCTTGGTGCATACTGCTTTAAGTCAGCCTGCATTCCTATTCCAGAAGCAACTTGTTTAAAATCAAGTAGAATTACTTTGAGGACATATTAAAAAGAAACATTATTATTTTTACTCTTTCTCCTATTTTAATATTTGCATACTGCTTCCCAGTCATCTGTATGCATGCATATTTTGCAAATAGGGCATAGTTAATATGTATTACTATAATTTTATTATTGTGAACCCTGTGTTTATTTCTACAATGTAACTGTAGTCATTTTGAAGTAATCCGTAAAATTATTTTGTATTAATGGGATTTTAGGTGGTCCTTTTTTTTTTACACCATAGATAGCATTAAATGGGCATCTTTAGTTTTTTTTTTTGTTTTTTTCTTTTGGTATTTTTTTTTTTTTTGAGGGCAGTGTCACTGGCCCTCATATGTGGGACCGAACCGGGGCTGCTGGCTTCCAAGGCCAGCGCTTAACCGCCGTGCCACTCGGCCGGCCCAAATGGGCATCTTTAAAGGTGAAGTATTTGTTCCTATTAAATTGTTCTCTTTGAAAAATCTCCCAGTAATTAATTAGAAGGTACAACAACACCTTCCAGGATGAATCCAGCACAGACTATTTTTGAAAACCAAACACATACATTTAATTTCAGTATAATAAATCCACAAATTATAAGGGAGATAAATTCTTTTTTTAAAATCTACAAATAGTCATTCAAATGAGAAGTATAGCAGATATACTGATAAAACGCTTAAAGCACTGATTATATCATGTGCCTAAATAATTCATAATAAGGTTATGTTAATTTGATTTAAAAAAAATATGGCACAGAATAAATGAATTTTGAAATATTTAGTCTTAAAAAGTCAAAAATACCGAGCCCAAAATGTACTCATTCCTTATATTGCAAAAACTAATTTCTCAGTTGGTTGTTTGGATTTTATAATTCTTTTTCCCATAGAAATAACATCATAAAATTCAGTTAAGATCCCAGGGCAACTCATAATATGGGTAAAACAAAATTAACAGCAGCCTAATCCCCACATCCACTTAATACCCTAGAGCCTCAGCCCAAGATTCTGCTAAACTTGAGCCTCAGAGGAGTTGTAGAGAATATGATGTTGGAGCTAGGTGCAAGCACCTTTCCTGCTCTCCTACAGAAAAAGGGGAGGGCACGGGTTACAGTGGAAGATGTGCTGGGACCATAAACCCACCCCATGGGTATAGTTAAGTCCAAAAAAGCCAGGAAGAGGTACACTTCCTGATATTGGCCTTTTAGACATGTTGTTTTGTTAAGTCCAGGGTTCTTATGTTTCCAACTTCTTGGGAAGTTTTTCCTAAGTACCATGTAATTTTGTATATGCATCAACATAGTCGAAATGAATGAAAGGCAGAAGGAGCCATCAGGGTTTGCAGCACTCTGAATAATTCAAGTAAATCTGCTCCAGTATGATAACTAAAAAGCATGGCTGTGCTTTCTCTACTTTTTCACACCATAGCTTTTATGCCTTTCACACCAAAACTGTAGATTGGGTGGGTTACCCTAATCTTAAATAAATGTGTCACTTTAAATAATGTGCTTTAATTCATGGGCATTGCAGTACCTAGACTGTCTCAGTTTTATGCAGAATACAAAAATAAAGAAGACATGGCACCTACCTTTTAGGTACTCATAATAAGACAGAAAATACAAACATTAATAATCGTAAAACACGATGTGACAATAAAAGATCAAATGAGTACAAATTGTTATAGAATTCGAAAAAGAGATGGAAGAAAATTAGAGATTTAGAAAATACTTTCCTGCTCCATTTCTAGCTTTAAAATGCCATCCAACAGGTGGTTTACTTGGTTATACACAAACATGAAAATTAAGGAAAGAAACCCACCCATCTTATCAGCCTCATTTCAAATGCTCCCTACATGAAGAGGCATTTAACATAGGTTTTAAGATGGGGGAGCACTTTATTAGGTAGCAAAGGAGGAGAAAGGAGACTTAGGCTGAGGAAACGGTCTGAAAAAAGACTCAGAGGCAGAGAAGCACATCAAATATCAGAGAAAACTATGTTTTACAATGTGTTTATTTCTTAGATTATGAATAAGGAAGCTTAAAAATAGCTTAGAAAACACTGTTGTATGGTTATATAGGGAAGGACCTTGAATGTCAGGACATAAAGGCAGTACTTAATTCAGCAACTGAAAACTCTTCAACATTCCTGAGCAAATTACACTTTAAGAAATGCTGATCTGAAAGTGGTTTATTATAAGATTGCAGAGGAAGCCTGGAGACAACAGCAGCAGGTTTTCTTATTATTACAAAACTTGAGGCAAGAAGCAATAAGGGCCTGCATTAGAATGAAGAGCTTTCAAAATCAAACAAAAGAGAGATGCAAGGGATGTTCCAAGATTTATCAATGGGTTATTAGATCTCAGAGAAGCGTTGCTAAGGAGGAGTCAGACACGTTTGACAGTTTGATTCTGGGGCGAAGAATATGATGCCATTAGAGACTGAAACCAGAAACAAGAAGCTTAGATTGAAGAAGCGGTTGAAGAGAGGTCCATGAGACGCTCTACTAACCAATCTGCACTTAATTGATTCCCCAGGTTAACCTGCTCTCACGACTTTCTCTGTACAATATACCAAATGATATTCACAGCAAGCCAAATCTTCCAAGCTAATAATCCTGTGAACAGCTGCTCCCATGAGTTGAGTTGTACTTATGAGACTGTTTGTTCCCTGACCATTTTTTGCTAGTTGTACTTCATATTGTATTACAAAACTTATTACATTTTACATGAGCCAATTAAAAATATGAACATAAAAGTATATATGGGTTTATGAAAACTTAGTTGAATAAAGATTAAGTAAAAATGTCTGTTCAATTAGATATGGGTAAGATGACCTATAATGGCTAGTGGTAAAACTCTTAAAAATAAGGATTCTATGTTCAGATCACTTCACAAGCAATCTCTCTGCACTGGATATTTAATTTTTTAAATATATATATATATATACTAAAAATTATTCTAGGCATGATTTATGCAAGAGAGAACACTGGGCTCCAATTAGCAGATCTATCCTCAAAGAAAAGGACTTAGTTCTATATCAAAAGATTGGCAAACAAATGTAAGCTTACATGAAGTTCAAATAAAATGGTAGGGACTCCTGGCTCCAGCATTGATGAAGTAACAAGTATTGTATTATTCCCCTTCCAGCATAAACAAAAATATTACTGGACAAAATATATGAAACAACTGTTTTCAGAAATTGACAGACTAAAGCTCTAATCCTTGAGAGAAAAGAAACACATGAGGCGAACTCCATATTTCTGTATGACGGCACTTGCTAAGCCATTGCACAGGTAACTGGAACCCAGAGAGACAGCAGTGGCTTCAGAAGACAGATGATCCATAAAATTTCTCCTACTCTATTATCATACAGGCTTGGGTTCAAGGTATCACCAGTATTTTTGTAATATATAAAGATCTTTAAGAAACTAAAATCTTGTCCTTCTCAATGGCTATAGCCAATGATATAACTTATTAGCACAAGTCCTGCAGAACAAAACATCTGTTAAATCAGCTTAATTTTAAACTTATATAAAACTCAGAAATGAGATCAGATTTTAAGATGTCAAGTTAAGCTCTCCTTTTGTAGTATTTATTGAAATTTGAAATTACACCACTTTTTACTGAATTATACATAGTGCCTCCTGAAATAATCCATCCAATAAGGATGCCTTCTCACTTTCACGAGATGTTTTTGTATAATCTGTACATCATCTGGGATCTGAATATTAACAGTTGATGATTACGGGTCCCTTTACTCTGCTTCCATCAATGGCCACATTCTCATTACACCCTTCTTAGGTAAACAGCGACCTTTATCTAGAGATGCAGTCATAGCAGGTGCTTCTTCAAAAATGAGACTGTCTTGACTGATGCTTTCAACCCCCTATTTACCCATGTAAACCTCTCAAGTCGGTGCCCAGGGCAGAACAAATAATCCCTCAGAAACCACTCACCAGGTGCAGAGTATACTCGAGGTCAGAATTTTCAAGTGTTTGATTGACATTTACTTTCTGGTTCATGCTTTATATTTGCTAAGCAATCAGATTCTCAAAAAGATTTGTGGAGTTTTTCACAAATATGTGTTTGTGGAAAGAGTACAAATCACTTTATAGTAAACGATACAGAGCTCTGTTAAGATAAAACAAAAAGAACAGAAAGAAAAACATGCAACAATGATGACAACAAATGGAGTGAGTTTTCGTGGGCCGCCCTGTTTTATCTTTCAGTTTTATTAATGGTATCAAGCCAAAAATATCAATACGTCTCCAATAAGGTCTTAATTAAAAAGCAAAATCCAATATATGGATGAAAAAATATGACTAATAGGAAAAAATGATAAATGATCATTGCACGCATTTTTATTAAATGGAAGAAAAAAATCTCCCAAGGAAAAGAGCTGCCAGGCAAAGATTTAATAACTTGAACTTTTCAATGTGTGCAGAGGCTGAAGAAGGGTGAAATGGAAGCTTACACTTGAGCTAGGTGAAGTTTATATCATTTGCAGAAATCTTTTCTCTCATACTCACAGAAAAAGAACATTCTTAATTACTGAAAATATCTGAATAAGCGTAATGAATCCAAACACAGTAAAACTGAATATTCCTTTTCTGCTGGCCAAAACAAAACCCAGCAAATACAACAAAAGAAGTTGTGTTTTAGGAAGCTATTATTTAATTCTTGATATAGTTAGTAAAATCCTGGTAGTTCTGGGGGCATTGGAATTCTATTTATTGAGTCCTAAAACTATTAACAATATTTTCTTGCAATTAGCTGAGGTGGCTTTTTTGTGGGGTTGTTTTTTTTGGGGGGCGGGGGAGGAGGGGTTATAATCAACATACAATAAAGTGCACAGATTTTAACTGTTTGGTTCCAGGAGTTTTGATTGATGTATACCCCTGTGTAACTACATCCCAACGAAAATGCGGAGTATTTTCATCAACCCAGAGTGTATCTAACTGTGCCTCCTTTTCTTCAGTTGCTCCCGGAAGCAACTGTTCTGATTCCTATCATTACAGCTTAATTTTGCCTGTTCTAGAACTTCATGTAAATAAAATCACAGCGTGTGCACTCTATGTTCCTTCCTTGTTCAACATGTTTTAGAGATCCCCATTTATGATGTCTCATGTACTCCTGTGTTTTTCAGAGTAGCATCCTCTATTATGAATATACCAAAATCTGTTTATCCATTTACGTGTTAATCGACATTGGATTTATTCCAGTTTGGGGTTATTATGAATGATGATATTATGAAATTTTTCTACAAATCTTTTTGTGGAAAAATGTTTTCATTTATTTTGAATAAATACCTAATAATATAATTATTAAATCATTATATATATAATTTTAAGAAACTACTGAACTGTTTTCCAAAGTGGCTGCATGATTTTTCACTTGCTCCAGCAATGTATTAAAGTTCCAACTGTTCACCATCTTCACCAACACTAGTCTTTTTGAGTCTTTTTAATTCTAGCTAACCTGGTGGAGTGAAGTGGCTATTTCCAGTTTTCAGGATGAGGTTACCACTATTGAAACCGGTTTTCTTAATCAAAAATCTTAACTATTAGAATTAAGATTAGAGAATTTTATATACATATATAACCAATGAGCATTTTGTGTATATTATGTACTATACAATATATAATAACACAATATATATTATATAATATACATAATCATAAAATCAAAATTATATCCTTATATAAAACTGTAAAAACAATAATGAGTATGCATTGATTTTATATCATTATGAAATCAATGCATGCTTATTGTTGCAAACAAAGGTATGCTGAAAAGGCGGCTACCTGAATCTTATGAACACATAGATTGCTATCTTGCTGTATTTTTTTTTCTTTTTCTTTTTTTAATGAAAACATTGTTTAAAAAACCATACTACTCAGTTTGATGTCCTGTTTCTTCCAATTACATTTTAATCTTTATCCCATTTCACTATCCCATTTCAAACATTTGAAAAAATAAAGTTAGGGATATGTGTGCCATTTTATCATGAAAATATGTCATAATTTATCAAATCTATTGTTGGTTATTTAGGCTGTCTTAAATATTTAATTATTATAACTGTTTCTGCAATGAAAATCCTTTTTTAATGTGACCCACAGTCTCCTGCTGGTGAAAGAGTTTGAAAGAACTTGCCAGATATTATAAAATGTATTAGCTTTTCAAAAACCTACTACTCTAATATATCTTAAATTTACAGAAAGACAATATAAAATAACAACTCAAATTCACAGAGTCCTTTCTCAACTTATTGAAGAATTTCAAATACAGCTATGCCCTAGTCATCTATTGAATAAATAAGAACTAAAGTTAATTTTTGATCAAGTGACATCTGGGCTGTGCAGCCAGAAAAACAGAAATCAACCCCCCGGTGGTTACTTCTAATCGTCCTCTGCCTGCTTTTGCCAGAAACGGAATCTAAAGGATCAGGCAAACAGTTTTCACCATGTGTATTCCTGCGTCCTCCTACCTGGAGCCCACAGGAACAATGCACTGGCACACATGGAGAAGGTAGTTTTGACGGCAGGACATCTTCACAAAACTTTCTTGCCATCAGCATTTAACTCATGTTACTGATGGATCAAGTTACTCAGAGTCAAGGTGGCAGCGACACTGATATTGAACCAACTTTTTCACTCTCATCATTAGTTTAGATGCATCAAAACATTCTTTGATGCCCTGGTATGTGCAGTTCAAGTTTAAATAAAATCCAACATGGGCATAAATTATTTTAAGTGTTTTTCAAAGGCACTTTTTTCCCTCAAACAATATAGGATTCACTTGTATATTTAACCTGAAAGAGCCCATAATATATTTTCTTATGCTATTTCTGATTCGGATTACTAAAATTTTATATACTCAAAACTATGGTCTTCCTTTTGAAAAATGAAAAATTCTCTTTTAATAATAGGGAAAACAAAATTACCTGTGGTCAATTTTATGATTATATTTCAAATCTATTTTTTGCTTCCATATGAATAACAAAATTAGTTTAATTTATATGTTCTGCCCTAAGAGTTAAAGCTCTTCAATGTTAACAAAGCCTAATGAACTCTATGTTATGACCAAAACAATGAGAAGTTCTGATTCATAGCACTGAATTCTTATATCTTATATATCTCTGCTTTCCATAAGTGGCAGTTTTAAATGTAAATTTGCTGAAAGAATCCCCAGTTTGAGGTTTTCAAATATAATCATAACAAAGAGAAAGGCTGTTATAAAGTAAAGCTGGGCAAACATAGTGGACAGACAATAAAGATATGTCTTTCAGTTTCGCTTCAACCAACCACTTTGAAATAAATATCCTAATATAAGTGTCTTACAGAAAATTTTAAGATATGATGGGAATATTGAAAAGTATTCAAAAGGAAAGAAATAGGAATAGGAAACAGATTCCACTGGACAAATCAGGACACAAATCTTATTTAAATGAGAAAAACAAGTGCTATAAGCTGCTTGAAGTCAGAGGTACCTAAAGGAACAGTGTAAAGAATATGAAACCTTGATGCAAAAAGGTATATATATTCTAAAAGTTGAATGTAAATAGACTAAATTCTAAATCATTAGTCATCTCATTTTGTGACACCATTTTATCTTAAAACAAACTCTCTATGAAGAAAGGGTTTTCTTGTCCCTTTAATAACAAACGTGATTGCAGCAAATATGCCCCACCTATTTAACATTTTTCAAAAAAAATAAAAGCCTTTGGAGAAGTTCAGACTACTCAGAATATCTTTAGAAAACCATAACGTAATTGTTTACACACACACACACAGACACACACACACACAGACACACACACACACACACGCACGTGTTGATACTTGTCAATGCATCCCCAAAATAAAATAACCTATGTTTTAAGGGTGGGGAAGTAATAAATCCAAATAGACTCCTCTTTTATAAATGAAGGGAAGGACAAATGAAAATGATAGCTTAGAAGAACAAAAAGAGCATTGAGGGGAGGTGGAAAATTTTTGTTTTGAAAAGAAATTTTTGTTTGTTCTGAGTATGTTTGTAGGCTGACTGGGGAAGGTATAAACCAAGATAAATAGTTTAAGATACAGGTGATAATGGGAATAATTGTGGAAAAGATATCCCAAGAGGAATGGGGCGAATAGCTGAAAAAAAAATTAGAAAATAATCATTTTTTAATATTTTCAACAAAAATAGTTATTTTTTAAGTGTACATTTTAATAGTGATGAGATTAGTCTGCCATTTAAAAAATGTGTTTTCATGAGAGGCTCAGCCCTTGGAATAAGTAAAAATAAATATTCTAGTCTAGTGATTTTACTCATTTAGAGTGACCACCTTCTTCTTTTGGCACAAATGATTATTGTAAAGTTTTATGAAATTTCCCCTCTTAAAAAACTGGTCTTTCACAAAGATAGAAAGAAGGGTTTACCCAGTTAGTTTTAAAAACTCAACATAGTACTAATGCTAAGTATTAATTTCTTCTCTTAAATAATTGAATATCTACAGCTAAATCCAATTTTGCTTAACAAAAATATAAAAATTCTTTAACTTCTGTGCTCATTCAATATTTAATTGAGATCCTCCTATTTGGCAGGCATTGAGTAGGGCATTACAAAGCTAGGGAGCTGTGAGATTACATTAATTCAGGGCCGTGGACTCTTCTATGGACAAGAAGAATCAAGAGACGTTAATCAGGGCAGTGACACAATTCCAACTGTGATTTAGCAGAAACACTCAATGCAGGGAGATGACAGGAGCATGTATGATACACCAGGTGGAGATAAGAACCTCTGGAGGCAGTAATTATAAAGATAAAGAAGGCGAAGGCATTTCTAATCTAGATTTAGTAACCTCTGGTCACAACTAAATATGGGTCTGAGTAAGAATGAGAAGGCCTCAAAGGTACCTGAAGGCCTACTAATATCTCCAGCATTTCAATATGTGTATTGATGCTGTTCACCAATGAGGTAAGTAAGCTGCCATTTCTGAGGCAAAATGGTGTGATAGAAAAAAAGCACAAACTACAGATTCAATAACCAAAAAACAATTCTGACACTGAGTTACTTAACTATGACCCTAGGAAAGTTCTTAAAGTCCATTCCCTTTAGCGCACATTTCTGATTGCACATACAAGTATCTTACTGAGTGAGAGATAGCATGGATATGTCTATCTCGCCTACTGGGCTGGAATTCCTCATTCAGCCATGCTAGCATGGTCCCTCAGGTAACATTCTTCACAGTCTGGGCCTCCTACTTACCTGTCTATGTTCATTCCTTACTCTCTTCTGCAAAGACCCTTTATTCTAGTAACAGTAAGTAAAATAAGTCCTCACTTAACATCATGGTTGTGTGACTTTAAGCTAAAGGACATAAAACCAATTTTACCATAGGCTAAATCATATAAACAAGAGTTACATGGCTCTCATCAACATTATAATGAAAGGAACCGAATGAACTGACATTATTTGAAGACCTGCTATATTTATCCTTCCACAAAATCATTTTCAATGCATCTGTCCATTGGCCCTTGCTCCTTTTTCGGCTATGATCACCATTCTCCATTTCCGTACTCCATTTTCCATCTTCTTGTTTTCTGTTATCATCAAGGCTGATATTCAATGGGTACAAACCACTCCCATGGCTGCATCAGTTTTTACTGCCAGCCACCCAATCTGACTGCAGGGGAAGCTCTCCAAATGGTCACTGACAAAGCCATAGCATTTCATAAAAATTCTTTTTTTCATCACTCCTGCTGACATTACCTCCTTCATGAAAACTTTTCTGAGATCTCTTCTTCTATCCCTTGAAATCACCTTTGCAATTGTATTAGACCACATTTCACAGTGCTTCCTATTTGTCGGTGTCCCCATGAGTACTAAAATTCCTTGCCATCAAGGACTATGATTTAGCTCTGCATAGCCAGGACTTGAAAAGAACTTGATATATATGTAAAAAATTCTGATACACACACACACACACAATGCTCAAATATTATTATGATATTACTAGGACATAGCCTTAGCTTTCAAATGTGTCAACGCTAACCTCTATATTCTCTGCAACTCCTGTAAGTAGGATAATGCTCTCATAAACATTAAACTTCCTTTAGTGATACTGAGGGGAGGAGAAAGGCTTTGATTAAGAATACTTAACCTTGAGTTCTGCTAAACTTACCCTGCTAAGGGAAATCCGAAGTCACAGAAGGGGTAGCCTCGAAGGCAATTTGATTCATTGACTAAATATTGACTGAAAACCTCTTCTATGACAGCAAAATCATAGCATCGTGTTTGCAAGTAGACACCACCTCAGATAAGAAATGGCTGCATAGTATAATGTTACATGTGAATTATATCTCAATCTAAAAAAAGAAATGGATGGGCTGGCCGTGTGGCGCGGTGGTTAAGCGCTGGCTTGGGAAGCCAGCGGCCACGGTTTGGGTCCCACATATGAAGGCCAGTGACACTGCCCTCCAAAAAAAAAAAAAAAGAAATGGATGCAAATTTAGAGAGAACTTTCTTCTGAAATAGTTACTATTGAATTGTCAGAAAAGTCATGATGCATTTTTGCAACGAAAAACAGAAAAATACATCAGGACTTTTCCAACAGCCCAATAAAAGAGGCAGGCCTCTCTAATATGTGTGTGTGAGACATAAGCAACTCATACAATGAGATGTAATGCAAGTTCTAACCAAACACCAAAGAAGGTATCAGGTCTTACTGAGCTGGGAGGGGAAAGTCCCATGTCAGGATAGCAAAGACTCTGAGAGAAGAACCACAAACCTTATTGTTTAATGAAATATATTAGTACTTCATCAGTATTGTAACAAACTCTATTTGTGAACTTCCTACAAATAACAGGTTTTCAGGTTATCACTCTGAAGGGAGGTGTGATTAGTAGTCTATGTAAAAAGCTAATATTGACCTCTGATGAGCCAGCCAGAAGACAATTGGTGCACACAGTCTAAGAGAATTTGGGAAGAGGTAGAAGTTCCACCATTCCATAGTGGGTATACTTGGAGTTCATCCTCTCTAAAAATCCAACAATGAGGCAAAATATCTCTAAAAATCTAGCTTTTTATCCCCCATAGTACCATTACTGAAACCACTGAAATGTGTATGGCCAGAAAATGCTCATCCTCTGCCTTAAAATCCTGTTCAATAAAGCCAGTAATCAAGCAAAACTGTTACTTATAGTCGAAAGGGGCCAATATCAATTATACACAATGCCATACTTCTATGCATATATTTAAGGCAAAAAATAAATGAAGGAAGGAACTGTGGATGTGTTTAAAAGCTGTGATTAATATTCTCACTCAGCTTATTTCTTTTTTTCAGATCTGTAGTTTAATAGTACTCTTCAAAGTTTTGATGAGGTAAAGAATCCTCTAAAAAGATCCCTTTGAGGGTTTACAAAAATTATGAGCATTAGCTCATTCTGGTAGCTTTACCCACCCATAACAGTGATTAGGGTAATTAAAAAAAATTTGAATTTAAATGGGTTGACACAATCCATTATCTGGATTCCAGAGAGAACACTTTCTCTCTTTATCTAAACTAGCAACATCAAGCTTGGAGCAGAATATATTAGCGGGAGGCCTCTTTTTTGACTCATAACAGTTGATATATTGAAGAAAATGTTGAAATTTTTAAAAAAGTGCATCATTTCTAAATCACACGTTTAGCTAGTTTAGGAATGACTATAAACCAAAATATTTTGATGTGTAATGCATTATAATTAAAACTATTTTCCTGAGACAGGAGCTCATCTAAATGTATGAATTGGCTATAAATATTTTTAATGTTTTTTTTAAAAATCAAGATAAATAGTATTAACAATAGAAATATGATGGCAAAATAGTCCCCGCTGGACTACACTTGTTTTTTAAAATTTTGTTTTGTTTTGTTTAGTTTTATTTCAGAAAGTGGCTAAAAGGGTTAAGCTGAACTGGTGATGGCCACCCCTCATATGCTGGCAAATGACCCTGTTTTCTTTTCAAAGGTGTTTAATCGTCTTAGTTCAGTGGAGGAGAAAGGATTTTTATAATATTATGATTTCATGCTCATTGTGGGATTAATATATTTTGTCCTCTAACCTCCATACTTGCCTCCCCTGGAAAATATATTTACTCATTAAATCTAGAATAAGTGCTTTTTCCTCTCTCTTTGGTTCTTTTTCATTTTGCTCTTTTCCACATTCCTTACTTACTATATACCATGATATTGAAATCTTAGCATGAATGGAGCCAAAAAGCTAATATTCTATCTTGCTGAAAATAAAAGGAAATTCCTTAAAAAATTGTTAATTTGAAAGTGGCATAAAATTTTGTACCTGCCAAAGTCTAAAGTTTCCCAGGCTTATCTTGTCTAAGAAAACCACCTGCCCATTCTCTAATTCAGTATAAAAATTACCTACTAAAATTGACAGGACATGCACACAGAAGAAACCTTTGAGGTAAAACTTTTGAGGTAAATATGCACAATATTGCATTCTGAGCATAAGAAACATAGACTATATAACACACATTCTATGATTCTAACTGTAGGTTGAGGAAGCCTTCCAGATTTTTAGTGCAAATTCCTCTTTAATATTAAGATTCCTTCTTCATGTCCTGATTCCAGTGATGAGGAGGAATTTAAAGGGGAGCTGGTTTTATTTTTTGGCAACTAATGAATTACTAGGAGAGTCATTTGGTACTGGAAGTATCCACTCAATCATCCTATCTCTGCTCCTTAAGGTACTCTGAATAAATCTGTTACTTCCAAATGACCACTCTTCAAATATCTAAATACTGCTATCTTATTCCTATTGACTTCACTACTCCAAAGTCAGTGTGCTATTTCTCTAGTTATTTTTTTAATCAGGGTTTTTTACTCTTAAAAAAAAAATTGTTTCACAGAAGTAACAATGTGGTGGCTGACACAAGGATATGAGTCCACAGCTGCAGCCCACCCCATAGAGGCATCACATGACACAGTGTAGACAGAGAGGCTCTGAAACATTCCTCAGATTGTTCGAGACCCATCGCCATGTGGATCCACCTGTTCAGATACACTGTTATGAGCTCTCTCCACAGTATAACAACCATGCTGGAGACAAGTACAGTCTGAAGAGCAGGCCTCTGTGCTAACATCCTCTTTTCCTAACACCATCTAAGGGTATCAGTTCCATCTGTGGCCCCATCACACTGCCTAGTCATTGACATTGTCACTGCGGTGACAAGAAAAGTCATCCCTATTCGACATTTATGTAATTGAGTTCAAGACCCCAGTGTCAAATTTCATATTTACCAACATTAAATTCAGATCATTCCAAATGTATACGAAGGAAGTTATCGGGGAAGATGCCACAAAGAATCATGTTATAAACAACTTTCTAGGATTTGTGTATGCCATCACATTGACTCATTTAATCCAAAGAGCTGAATGGGAAAAGAGCCCTTCAGCTAAAAGTGTCAGACAGTAATTTGGAGCACTCTGACCCTGACTGAAAGAAAAAAAAAAAATACCATTATATGTTACAATTTTCTGTTAGTCATTATTCTGGTCCTTTTTCTCACTCGATAAGAAGAGTTTGCATAATTAGAGTCTTGTTTTTGACCTTTCAGACATATTTATTTAGTAATTTAAAGTCAGATGAATACTAAAATAGCTTTAAAAACTGGCAGATTTATAAAAGGATATTTTTTTTCCATGCATTTGAAAGCCTTTTGATCAAATAGAAAAACATGTATAAAATGATGTGTCTAACACTTCAATGCAGATTGCAATATAACTGATACTACAGAATAACTGCTCATTCTAGGACCATGAGAAAAATTAACACACAAACTACAAGAAGCACAAGATTCCTTTTGCCCCATCTCTTGCCTTCTAGAACTGTGCTGTGCCCTGGGGTAGAAAGTACGCAATTCAAGCTCAATGTTACTTCTGGAAACATTTCCCTTTTAGTTGATGTATCACAGCTATCAGAATAACACTGAGCTTTGAAATAATCTGCTGATATGATCGGTTTTCAGGGGAGAAGGGAATCTCCTCCTCTCCGTGCTCATGACTAAGGCTGTCTGTGTGGAAACAGGCCCTTGGTTGCTTAGGAAATCATTGGCTCTTGGCCATTTGTTTCCCACTCTACTTGAAGCCATAACCTTCTGTCTGCCTGAGATATCATCATTCATCTTCAGAGTCATGGAGTGTCATACTACATTAAAGGAGGTTATTATTTGAAACACCTTTCAGACATTCTTATCAAGTGAAGAAAGAGCCAAAGTTATGGTTAAGTGACTAACAAAAAAGTATAATATATGTACACTTCAACAGTCTCTCTGGCCATTTTTTTAATGTGGTTTTAAAAAAAAAATTTTAACCAGGTTTTCTTTTTTTTTTTGGTTTTCCAAGGTACTAAAGTAATACATGCTCATTGTAATGAAGCAAATAACTCAGAGTTGCATAAAGTTCCATCATCTTCCTCTTTATTCTGACCCTGAGATAACCCTTCTTATATGCCTGAGATTTTATGTCCCTGAGATAACCCATTTTAAAACCTAGTGTGTATCATTCCATATTTGATTAATATGTTTATACAGTCTTACATATATGGCATATACATATACATATTATATATATAAAACATCCCAGCTTTGTACTATAAACTATTGCAAATCTGGGATAATTTTATATTGTTCTGTAACTTAATTTTTAATTAACAATATAATGAACATCTTTCAAAGCCAATATGCACAACTGGCCACATTGTTTTGAATGGCTGCACAGTATGTCACACTATTAATGTAAAGTATTTTTATAACCATTCTCTTGTTGATGAGCAATTAGAGTCTTTACCAATTGCTTGCTATTTACAATGCTACAGTTAACACACTGGTACATAGTTCTCTATATATTTATTGTTTATTAATAGTATAGATGCCTACATGTGGGAGTGATGTCAAAGAGCATACACATTCTTACCTTTAAAAGGCTGTTTCCCAATTACTTTCCCAAAAGAGAGAATCAGCAGTGTTAGGGTGTGCTGTTTTCCCTGTACTTTAATAATATTAGATGTTATCAATCTTTGTCAATATTGTCAAGCTAATGGGTAAAAAACAATAAAGTTTTGTAATCTGCACTTCTGTGGGACCAGTTTAAATAGTCAGCTGTTATTTTTTTGTAGTTCTTATTAAAAGTTATATTCATCACTTGGTCAAGAGACAACTCATTCTTTTGTTACTTTTTAAAAGCGCGAAGGAAACAAACCTTATATACTATTTGCTTTGTAAATGCCTTGTGAAACTAAATGTCAAATTACCTATTAGGAGAGCTAACATTGCAATACTATTTAAATTATGGATAGTACCTGATTAAACAACAGGATTCTAATTTTTAAACATCTGAACTAAGTGTCAATCTTAATGAAAAGAGGTTTCACCAATCCTCCAACCTATCACAGTAAATTAATGAAACATTAACAATCAAGAGGGCAACAAAAATATAGAGACTAAAGGATATTATAGTGATAATGGGGTTCCTTTGAATTTGGGGATAAGAAGGCTTATCTGAGTGGTCATAATTAAGATCTGAGTATCAATAAAACAACCAGCTGTATATAGATTAGGGACGAAAGGTCATGAGAAGGCATAGTCAGGGAACAGAAAGGCCAATGTGTCTATGAATTAGTGAGGGAAGGAGAGAATAGCAGGATAGTAGGATGACCTATATTATATGCCCTATAAGATTGAGAGTGAAGCAGATGTGGGAATAAGAGGTAGGAATTGAGAATCTTGTTTGCACATGTGAAGTTTGAGGACTACTATATTTTCCTTTTTTTTTTTTTTGAGGGCAGTGTCACCGGCCTTCATATGTGGGACCCGAACTGGGGCCACTGGCTTCCCAAGCCAGTGCTTAATCACTGCGCCACTCGGCCAGCCCGAGGGCTATTATATTTTCAAGTGTAGACAAGGATAAGCCATCCAAAAGGTGACTCCAGGATCCAAGAATGGGCCAGCGCTAATATGGATTTAGGGGACACTGGCATCAAGATGCCATTTCAGGGCACTAGACTCATTGAAGTTGCCTAGGGGTCATCCGGAGAAGAGAAAAAAGTCAGAGTGCATATATAGAGATATAACATCACAGTCAAGCACTGAATGTTCTTGAAAATATAGTGATATCACACTATGGTTTAAAGATAGGACCTTGAAAATTAGTTATCTCTGAAGTTTTAATATGTGTTATTTTAAGGAACTCTATGGTGATTTATTTATAAGGCAAAAAATTTATAATAAATGCCAATAATAGCTCTGAAGTATTTTTGTGAGTTCAGATATTCATGTATGAGGTGGGGCATTTTAAGTGAATCATGTTTACAGATATATAGATACAAAACCTCTGGCTTCATGAATAAACACATAACTAACTGTCACAAAGCCTTACCCGATGCACACGAGTGTTGGGTAATGCAAGACATTTTTAAGAAAGGTTTATTGTATGAAAGAATAACTTAAAAAACAAATTTAAGTACTTTGATTCCTATGACCTTGAGAATGAGTGTCTCCTAAAATTTTGTACCCTTGGTGCTTTCTGTTGCCTCACTGTAGTCCCAGCACAGTTGACGCCTTTGAGTTAGTCTATGTGTTTCACTTCATTTATTTAATGTGTTTCACTTCATTTAATCAAATGACTAAAATAATGAATGTGTGTGTATCAATCAGAATGTTGACACCTAAAATAAAAAGTCCCAGTTTAAGATCTGAAGAAGGCTTGAAGAATTTACAACTACCATGACCTACAAAATATGAAAGTAAACAGACTTCAACTAATTTGAATCTCATAATTTATCTTACATCATGTAATTGGCTCTTGGAGGATCACTTTTGAAAGCTGACAAGTAGTTCAACACTGTACATGGTAAAAATCCAATATATATGTAATTTTCAGATCCCTTACAAGTTTGTTCCCTCTCTCCAGCAATGAAAGTCACAGAAAGAGTGACTTTATAATGAAACTGAAACACATACACAAAAACATTCTCTCAAAGATCAGTTTTGTTTTGAAGCTATTAAACAAGTGCCAGGGAATTTCCAAGAAAGTAGCTAAAACATTTTAAATACTTGAAGGCTTGGAAAAAAAGAATTTATATATTAAATACAAGTTGAACGTCTTGATCCATACATAAGCAATTTTAGCAGATAATTTATTTCCATGATTTATTAAATGTATTAGGTATAATCATAGAAAGATATATTATAAATATGGAATGTATAACATCTTGGTTAAAATCCCAAGTAATAAATACATAAGACTTCATGAGTAATGATTTTATTCTAAAGGAAAATATAATACACTGAATATATACAGCAGTAAAACAATGAGTAAAATAAAATGGACTTAGGAGAAATGCAGTTTGATCAGTAACAAAACCAAATAATCAATTTACTTTGAAACATCATTCACGTTCCTCAGGTTCTGATTGGCTTATTCGTATAATTAGCTGTTTATAGAAAATTTAGCTTTCAACAACAGCTAAAAGGGTCTTGTTTCAAAGTTCAGGAAAACTGGTAATTACAAGAATTAGATATTTTAATTCCAAAAGTACTGTAATTAAAATGAACTCTTCGTATCATTTTAAGTCAACTAAATAAGCTTTATAGTCTAAAAACTTAAATTTCAAATTCCTGTCTCATACATGGCAGTAAAATCAGGATAAATAAAAACAGCAAAGTCTATACTTTACATTCTATAAATAATGACATGGAAACTTGAAAAGAGAGAAAATTAAGTGCTGATATTTATTCAATAGTAGAAGAAACAGCTAGTACATTTTTAATATCAGATACGTAGGGCCTCATCACTCAACACAGGCTATATAAATAAATAAAGCTAAAAGAAATGCAGCAAAGATTAAAGAACTATATCCATTAGAAAACAAAACAATGATCAAAGTAATAGAAATGTTCAGACAGAATTCAGAGAGGAGAGGGGCCACGGACAGAAACAGAAAAGAATGAAAATAAAGTTAAGGTTACTTCAACAAATAGCACACTTATACTGAAGGCGATGTAATCATTATTAAATTTAGATTTTGAAAAAGAAAAAGTCTTATTTACCTGTGTGAGGAACACAGACAATGTATAAAGCGAATAAGAACAAAAGAGAACTTGACTTCCACTTCCAATGACAGTTCCACATTCGTCCTGAGTGAAACATCCTGTAATGGAAGAAAGCAACAATCAGGACACTGAGAATGCAGTAAAGCATTAGGACAACGACAGTAAAATGTACAAGTTTCCAGTAGGAACCAGAAAATAGAAACCTTTTTCAATCTTGCTTCCCAATAAAGATGATGAATTAATTACTTCCTTTAGGCTAATTAGGCAAAAGAAACAAATCTCATTTATTTTACTTGCCACCTGGTGGCACCTTCTGTATCAGAGAATATATATTAGGTGATCTCTGAATAAAGATGGGAAAATATTCAGATAATTCAAGAAAAAAAATCATTTATTAAAAAATAAAGGGGTGGCCAGTTCAGGTGGTTAGAGCGCAGTGCTCATAACACCAAGGTTGCCGGTTCGATCCCCACATGGGCCACTGAGATGTGCCCTCCACAACTAGACTGAAACAACTACTTGACTTGGAGCTGATGGGTCCTGGAAGAACACACACACAATGTTCCCCCACCCTCCCAAAAAAAGAAATAAATAAAATAAAAATAAAGCAATTGCAGCTTCAGCCTTCAGCATCACCAGTAACATGTCCACCTGGGTAGCAAGAGGATGATAATATCAACACCCCCTATAATCTCCCAGAAATTTACACTTTAAGGAAATATTTTCATTTTATAATATCTGCTGTTTCAGAAATGGAGATAATTAAAATTAAATTGCCTAAGCTCTCTTCTTTCCTCTAAAATGAAGCATTAATATAGAAAAAGATTAACTTCTTTATCTAGCTATCAATGTTTTTAAATAGCCACGTATTACAGAAACTAGTAAATGACATTAGACAGTGGGATGGTGCTTGGAAAACTCTCAAATAATTCTCCATACAATGGTTTTGTCTTTAAACTCAAAATTATATATAATGATGGTGTAGACAGGAACAGCCATGTTATCTTGGCTCAAAACACTGGTTGGATACTTTTCACTGACTCAGCCCCATCAAAAGAGGCAAGCCAAGGAAGGGGCAGCAAATCAGTCACCAAATCGCCCTCAACGGACTGGTGAGCAAGAGAGTCATGAAGCAGGCAGACAAATAAGTAGCTGTAAGACATCCCAGATCGAAGGGAGTTTGTTACTTTGGTTACAAGTGGCAACTGAGAATCATTTATTTTTAAAAAGTGGGGCAACAATAAGATACTTTAGGGTCAGAGTAGTCGACCTTGGAACAACCCAGAGGTTAGGTGCGCTGATCCCTGTGTAATCAAAAATCCAGACATAACTTATCGCTCCCAAAAACGTAACTTCAGTCATCATCCCTCAGTATCCGCAGGGGATTGGTTCCAGGACCCCCCGAGGACACCAAAATCCACAGATGCTCAAGTCCCTTATATAAACAGGTGCAGAACAATGTATATAGCCGTCCCTTTGGGTCTGTGGCTTCCCAACTGCAGACTGAAAATACTGTTTTTCCTCCGAAGTTGGCTGAGTCCTCAGATGGGAAACCCAGGAATACGAAGGGCCAACTATATATATAGAGAGAGAAAAATCCACATTTAAATGGACTCAAGAGTAAACTCATGTTGTCCAAGGGTCAACTGTAAAACCTTCTTTACCCAAAGGTGGTTTATCTGGAGTAAGGTGTATTGTACTGAACAGAACACCAGAAAAGTGGGAAGAGAAATACTCAAGCAAAACAGACATCAAGTGATTCCGGCATTTGCCTCGAACCTGCATTTTCAATCTGCCTTTTACTGTTAGAGACCATCTAAGCAGAAAAAAGGACATGCTCTAGAGTCAGACAGACCTGGGTTTGCTACTTAGAAACTATGCCACCCTTGGGAAATTGACTTGACCGCCACCTGTGCCTCCTGTTCCTCACCTGTGAGTTAGGAACAGCAATTGAATCTAGTCCACAGCATTGTTGGATGATTAAATCAGACCATGGTTTTTAAGAACAGTGCCTGATACTCAGTAACCACTCAATAAATATTAGCTATTATTATGACCATCATTCCAGGCATTCTAAGTGTGGTTATTCTATCAACAGTGAAATCAAAAGAAAAGATTTAAAAATGAATGGACAATAGGATTAATGCCATGAGCCAACACCAGTCAACTGACTTTGTGGCCACTTCTGGGGTCACCTGGGAACAGAAACAAAATGGATTATTCATTCAGCCATGGATACAAAATTTCAAGTAGTATCTGGTATTTATGCCACATTTTTATATTCACCAAACTAGAAGTTCTATTATCATACAGCTCCTTATGGAAATTCTAAACTAGGGAAAGCTAAAGGTCTGAAGAATATATATATATATATATATATATATATATATATATATATATGGCATAAAAGGTACATTGTCAAATGTATTCATCCCAAATTAAGAGCAGTGTTACTGCTTATGAGAAGCAATATGGTATAAAAAGTCCCCATAATAATGGAATAGCACAGAGTTACATCCTGGTGCCTCTGTTTATTGTGTGGTTTTGAGATGTGGGGGCAAGGACTTAAACTCTCAGCCTATCTCCTCTTCTGTAAATAGGATATTATCCGCTAAAGAGGACTAGACAAAACACTGCACTTAGTAAGGGCTTTAAAAAGGGTAAATGATAAACTTCTTTCACATGGACATTTCACTCATTTGGAAGAATGGGTCCATTTCCCATTGATGCTGGATAAAGGAGGCATTTGCCATTCATGCTGAAGATGAATGAATATGTTTCTAAGACAAAAGTGCAATTATATATTCAAAAAAGTTTAGAGCTGAGAGGTCCAAAAATGAAATCTAACCTCCTCATTTCAGAGGAGGAAACTGAGGCCCAGAGAAATAGAGGCATGCCAGTCAAACCTGGCTGCCAGCCTTACAAATATTAACAAACAGGAGCAGAAGCCCAAGAGAATGCCCAGCTTTTGAATCTTTGTGGCATGTGACATTCCCATTTATCAATACGTGGATAATAGCCCCCTCTTAAGTTCACATGCTCTCTAAACAATATTCAGGGAGTTGTGTTCATTAGCCCGAGAACACTCAATACTATTTATTTCATGTTCTCACACAATTTTCTTTTGCTCTAAAGGTTCTGACACTTAGGGATTCCATACTCAAACCTGAAGCTGTTTTAAAAACGCTGCCTGCAGTCCTATCAGACAATGGAGGGCTTGATGCAGTTCCCAAAACTCCATCATTTTGCACAGAAAAGGAACCCAGATAGGGCAAGTACTTGTAACCAAAAACAAACCATACGACACGCCAACTTTCATCCACTTTACTGTTTACTGAAGAACAGAAACAAGTAAATTAAGAATAGAACAGAGGAAGGAAAGCACTGTGTGTCTTCTCAGGGGATCACTTAGCAGAGACACATCCCTGAGATTTAAACAACTTTCTCATAAATATGGAAAATCCTAAACAGGGTTACTAGGGTTCTAACTGAGAACTACAAAGAAAACAGCACAATCTTGTGTAGCTTGGTTTTTGGCCTTAAAGTTCTATTGAAGAGAACAAGAATATTTTTAAGTAAAAGAGAGTAGAGTCACAGGACCGGCCGAGTGGCGCGCTGGTTAAGAGTTTGCTTGGGACACCAGCTCTGAGCAGCAGGGCTGAGGTTCGGATCTCACATGAGGGCCAGTGATGCTGCGCCCTCTACAGCTAAGTGATGCTGCGCCCTCTACAGCTAATACGGTGAACAACAGCTTGACCTGGAGCTAGGCTGCCGTGAGTCCCCTGCAATGGTGTATGCTGCCGTGGGGCTGGCCGGCAGCTGGTGTGTGCTTTTGTGTGCTGCTGTGAGCCACTGTGAGCGGCCGTCCAATGGCCCGTGAGCAACTGCATCACCCAGGAAGAGTGCAATGATCACAGTACCAACATGGGCCAGTGAAGCGACGTCCTCCACAACTAGACTGAAGAACAAAAGGACAGCAACTTGTCTGGTCCCCCTTCCCCAATTCCCCAATGCTGCTCCCCTCCCCCAATTCCCTAATAAAATCTTAAATGGAAAAAAAAAAGAGTCACAGACTTTATCATCTGAACAGAATCTAAAAATTACACAGTAAGACCTGTCATCTCACAGGTGAAAGAACTATGACACACCACTTGTGTAAGAGCACAGAATCAGTGGTGACAGAGCTGAAACCCCCCCCACACACACACACACACACACTCCCCCTAGTCATCTAGCTTCCAACTCTCATGCCCTTTTTGAGAAACCAGGCTACCTCGATTCCAAACCCACTCTCGTTTTCAATCTGTATAGACTACCAAATACAATGTGCTTGAGTCCTGACTCAGGAAACTTAAGAACTTAACCCTTTTATAGGCATTGTTTTCAATGTGGGTGCTACCCTTTGTGGATTTGATTTAACCCTAATGCATCACTGGAATACTCTACAAGACTACTGTCTTTCATCTCTTTGCTCCTATTGTCTCCCCTACATGTCACCATTTAAAGAGAAATTAATGAAGAAATGTTGAAAATAGCAGAGAAATTGGTATGGTACTAGTTCTATTAATACCAGCAATAATTAGAATTAACTTCATGCTCCATATCCCAACTGTATTTCTGCAGCAAAGCTTTCCACAAAAGGGAGAGAGCAGTAGCCTAGAGAATACCTTAATTCTTCCAAAGTGAAAACAATGGAAATTTGGTTCACCAAGTCTGCTCATAATTATATTTTTTCTTCTGGTTAAAGATCATGTTCTTGAGCCTAAGCAAGGAATGAAAAGAGAAAAATGCTACTCTATTATTTGAGTTCTTTTAAGTTGGGTTTACCCCTTTTTCAAAAAGGCGGAAGGGTGTATTCTTCAAATCTGCACAAACCTTGACCCTTACTTGAACTGTAACGTTCATCACCGGCTTGTACTGTAGGTGATTTAAAAGGTAAACTTGAGATGTTTGCCTTTACACACACACACACACACACACACACACACACACACACACACACAAGGACATGTAAAACTGGGGAAATTTGAAAAAGTGATGTATATTGTATCAATATCCTGATTATGATATTATGCTCGAGTTCTGCTAAGTGTTATCACTGGGAGAAACTGGGTACATCAGGATCCCCCAATATTATTTCTCACAACTGCATGTCAACCAACAAATATCTCAATAAAATTTTCCATTAAAAAAGCAAACCCTAGAGCCCTGACATATGTAACTTACTCTCAAGTGGTTCAAGAAAAAATTGTGTGTGTGTGTTTGTTTGTGTGTGAGTGTGTACACAGAGAGTGGTGGGTGGAGGAAAAAAGAGAGGCAGGAAAATGATAAAATAAATTGCATAAATATTTACAATAAGTGATTCTGTATAAGAGTATACAGGTGTTTTCTGTATTATTCTTGCAACTTTTCTGTAGGTTTAAAATTATTTCCAAATAAAGTTAAATACACACATATGTATTTACACTGAAGTGTATCAATGTTGATCTTATGACACTCTCACCACTATTGAGCATTGTTGCTTTAATCACTGTCAGTTTGATATAAGTAGAGTCTCACTTGGATTTCCTTTATTTGGATTGGAATGTTCAAGTTACTTGTTTAGTTTTTTTATTACAATATAAATGTTTGGGTTTTTTTTACTGATTTGTGATTTTTTTTTTACCAATTCTATACTAAATATGTTAAGCCTTTGTCATATTTATTATACATGTTTTAAATACAGTAATCTCAAAGTACTCTTGATTTCCTTGAGGGAAACTGAATAATTCCATCCTGAGTAATGCTTATGAAGGAAAGTAAGATGATACGGAGGTAGCCACACTCAAGTTATACTGGCATTTTTAGTAACAATTGAAATGTCTTTTAAATGTTCTCACCCAGTCACTCAGTATGCATTCAATGTAGATAATGTACTGCCATCCAAATAGAAATGAAAATGGAAAAAGATACAGTTTTTGCTCAAGCATGCCACACACATGGAACAAAGTCTTTTTCTATTTAGTCTAAAGTCTAAATAGTCTTTAGAAACTTTTAATTATACCATCAGAAATATAAACTATAGAATATATGGGCAGCTAGAAAAATAGGTTTAAGGAAGGGGTTGTCAGTTTATTTTTAATATATAAACTGATTCTCTTTTAAATCATTATTTCCAGAAATCAGAGTGACGTGTCCAGTTAGGCAGTAAAACTACAAGCTTCTAATATTTCCCATAAGCCAAGAGACAATAGCCTCATTCACCATTCACATTGGAAAAGCACAATGTCATGTAATTTATATAAGCCATAAATGGAACAGTAGCTTCATGCAACTTGAGACCAATTAATGCAAGTCTTGTTAAATCTACAAAATTTCTTAGAGTATGAAAAATATGCAGTCACTACAACTCCAAAATATATTTATAAAAGTTTGTAATTTCAGAACTTGAGTGTCACTAGATATATCAATACTCTTTTTCCACAAGGAGTAAGCAGAACATGTACTTAAATAGTTTATACACTTGAACCTATTAAAATTAAAATTTAAAAGATAATATAGTGTGTTCCTCATTTTAACATTTTTCAAGAAGACAGTAGAAATATTTACCTTGGAAAGGTTGGTGTTATTTCCATATACTCTAACATATTAATATCAAAAGGATCAGATTATCTCAAACCATTCCATATGAATTATAAACAACAAAATGGAAAAAAAGTTATAATCTGGCAAGAAATGGAAAAACTTTCAGTCAAATAGTTCAATAAAGAAACTCAAATCAGGGTACTAAACTCTATATTTCATGTGATTAAATATTTATGCCTTCATTCTATAATGACCTGATTTTTCAATCATTTAGAAATTCAAATGGACTACGGAACTTAATTTCATAATCAGGATTTTTTCCATTACCTGTTTATCATTTTCACATCTTGTATTTCAAAACTTGGTACTCATGCTTTGCTTTTATGTGTAACATGCTTTTTTCCCCTGTAAGATCTACATTACCTAGGAAAGCTGAAAGTAAGCTAGATAAACATATGCTGTTAAAAACCCTGCTATATTTTTCAGGAAAAACTGAAGTTTGAAACAAACTCATATTCATTCAAAAATGTGCCGCCTTTATATGAGAACAACTCTTATATATGAGATTGTTGGCTGTATCCCAAAATAAACTATTTCAGCCGATACCTTGATGATTCCACTGGCAGAAATGAAACTGTAAAACTCACACATGTGGGGTTTCTTCACATACAGTTTAAATAAAAATAAGTGGTTCCTTTCTAATGATACTGCTCCTTACCAGGACACAGCTACACAGTGCTAGGCTTGCAGGCATTACTCTTTTTCCTATTTTAAAACTGTGTCCTGCGGGGACTGGGAGGGGAAGGTGCAAGAAAGGGAAAGTCAGGGCCTGAGGAGTAAGTCTTTTCCTAGGTATTATACTAAAAGAGGAAATTTAAGTGAAAATAAATAAGGATCCAGTAGTTGGGGGAGGAAGGGTGACTATCAATGTCTAGAAACGCTTGTATATTAGTGGGAAGGAGTAAAATGTCTATTAGGGTGTCTGCCCAAGAGTAAATAAAACACCAGAGATAAAATTACATATTACAAGAAAAAGTAATTTCTGAGTTGGCCACAGAAATAAGCTTGGCCCTTTTGAGAACAATCTTTTTTCCATCCTGGGAGGCCAGGCGGTGCCTGGTGGCCCTTTCACGGGGTCGCTCTGAGGCACCTCACCACTTAGATGACAATTCCGTACAAGCAAAACATATTAGGTTTCCTCAACCTTTTTTCGCCCTATACCTCCCACTTCTAATTCTACACAAGATCCCTCACAGATCGTATGGCATAAATGGCATATTCATTAATTGCTGTTTAATCTGCAAAGTATAACCGAGAACCTTTTCTGCAAGCTTTTTCAAAACCATTCTGACAACCCCAAGATCCAAGAATAACTTCTACCGTGAAGGGTGACAATGTGTAAAGTCAACATTTTCTCAGCGTACCAGTACCTTCCAAGCCCCCAGGTGCTGATCCAGGAGAGCGCTTTCTTGGCAGGACAAGGCCCCTGGATGGAGGGACCTTGCCTGTTATTCCTTGTTGAATTTGAATCAAAAACAGGCTTTCCCCATTCTTGAAGCCCTGCCCTTTTTTATTATGCTTTACACCCGCCCAAATGTGAGGCTTACCTCTCCCTGGAAAGAAAGCAAGCCACACACACACACACACACACACACACACACACGCATGTCACAGCTTCGTCTGGCAATACCAGCTCCCTCTTCAGTGCCTCGGGGCGGGGGAGGGGGGGCAAACTGAAGACAAACCGGTTTATTTTGTCAATACAGTGGAAGTCCTTACAAAATCATTTCGTGGAGGGGGTGGGGGGAGGCAGTGTACAGGTAAAGGTGTGATGGAATTCTGAGCCGCACGGCGAGACTTACCTGTTGGCATCAGCGCGCTGGGGCTCCTAGGGGCCGCGCGGTCATCCTCCGCGCTCTCTGCTGCTCGGAGGTCCCCCGCAAGGAGACCCTGGGCGCGCGGACGGAGCGCGGCTGCGGGACGCGCACTCACGCTCTCTCTGCAGAGTTCATCGGGATGGCCCGCAGCCCGTCCTCGCCCGCGCCGGGGGCGGCGCAAGGTGGAAGGCGGGCGCTGCGGGGTGGAAGCGCGGCTCTCCGGGGCCGGGCCGGGGCCGGGCCGGGCGGCAGGTTCCTCTTTGCCGAGTTGGAGGAAAGTTGCGTCGGGAAGGTGGCAGCAGCTGATGCTGGGCGCTCTGGCCCGGGCGGGGGTGGGCGAGTGGGCGGCGGGGCCCCGCTCCGCAGGTCCTCGCCCCTGCCGGCCCGAGGCCGCACGTGGTCACCGCTTTGTGGGCTTCGTGCCCCCACCCCTGCGCCGCGGGCTCCGGCGGCTCCGGGGGCCGGTCCGCTCCACCCGCGCTTCCGGCGCCGCGGCTTGGCCCGCGCGCTGCAGACTCAGGTGCGGCTGCCCCGGCCGCGCGCGGCGTCTGGCCGGGCCCCGGAGGCCCCGGGGCGGTCCCAGGCTGGGCGCTAGGCGGCGGGGGCCGTCCGGCAGGCACAGCTGCCCCACCCAGAATCGCCAGCAAGGGCGAAGTCGCGCTGCCAGGCAGCAGGGGCGCTCCCCCGACGGGCAGCGAGGGAAGCTATGCGAGGGCCGAGTGGGGATGGGAGCTTGGCCCCAGGCCAGGACGCAGCTCCCAGACGCGGGAGGGCTCGGGGCTGACCCGGTGTTCACCCGAAAGCGCTGAGCCCAGAGTCCTGGAGACCCTCCGTTCAAGAAAGGAGAGGCTTGGAGTGCAGGCGGTGATGGGCGCATCTCCTCCCTGCCGGCTGGGTTCCGAGTCCGCGTGCGGGACCCGCCACCAAGCTCCAGGCCCCTGGGGTGGCTGAGCAGGCGCCAGCTGCGCTGCCTCTATGCCCAGCACCGCACCCACCACAGAAATTCACCCACTACCTCCTCTCACTGAATTGTTGGCACCTATAGTCGCACAAATAGTGGTTCATCTTCTTGCCTTACAATTGTGTCTTCTGTTTAAATGCATCCAAATACCCCAGGAAGTGGTAACACTTTAAACTTTTGCCATTATCCCTGGTTTGAGTGGTTCAACGCCCTTCTGGAAAAAAGCATTTTGGCTTGGGGGTGTTGTGGGACAACAGATTCAGGGGTCTGAGAGTGGCTGCAGGACAATTCAGGGAAAGCCAGACTTGGCAGGACTAGTGACAACTGCTTGCTCCACGGTTTGGCCTGGGCTCCTCCTGCCTGAACTCTCTCTGCTGCTTCTCTGGAACTCAGGGATAAGACTAGATACGTCACACTTTCTTTTAAAATCTGCACCATAAAAATATGAAAGGGTATTAACAGGGTCTGGGAAGATGTTCACATAACATTTTATTCAGTAGGATTGATTTGCAAATACAAGTCGTTATTCATTGGGGAAAGCCCTCTGCCTGGACTCCAGTGCTCTTCCAAAGTAGCTGCCAAACAAAGGGATCTGGACACGCCTCCTAGGAGATGAGAGAAAAAGGACTCACACTTGGAAAGAAATTCCCTTCCCCTTGTGTACTGCCAGAGCTAATCCACAAATGCTAGGGTGAAAACTTCTAACACCAAAGCTGTATACACACCCAGGGGCACAGCTGCCCAGCGTGAATTGTAAGGGCACACACGCATACATGCACAGGCCACACACAGAAGTGCCAAAAGTATTATATAACATTCATAGGCTAGTGATAGAGAACTGTTGGCGTGGAACGAAAGAGGTAGAGCAGCACTTGAATACAGACAGCTAGCTACAGGCGGAAAGGAAGCTGGAACACTGCCACCACATCCAAAGGCCTGAAAACCCAGGGTGTGTTCTTCTTGTGACTTTTTTATCAGTATTTATTCTGATGAATAAACAGTATGATTAACAGAGACATTGAACTGCAGCACTTACGGGAAACTAAAGTTCCTCTGTCCAGCCCTCTCATATTATAGATAGGGAAATGAGTGAGACTCAGAGATGTGAGATCTGCACCAACTTGTTAGAAGTGACTAGGTCTCACTATTCAAATCAGTCTCTATTATACCAGACTGTCTTAAGGAAATTTAGGTTCCACTCACAGGATTTTTTAAAAGCAAAAACATGTATTACTTCACAGTTCTCTGGTTCAGGAATCTGGCCATAGCTTAGTGCAGTATCTCTCACAAGACTGCGATGAAGGTGTTGGTTGTACTGTGGCCTCATCTGAAGGCTTGACTGGGGAATGATCTGCTTCCAATGGCATACATGCAGTTGTTCCACTCATACAATTGTAACATTAGAAGAGCTCAGGACACATAAGGGCAGGCAAAGCAATGTAAATAACTGTGTTAGCCAGGGATCTCCAAAGAAACAGTATGTGTATATGTATACAGACAGAAAGCTTTAAGCAATTTGCACACATGCTTGTGGAGGTGCAAGTCCAAAATCTGCAGGGTGGGCCAGCCGGCTGAAGACTGAGGGAAGAGCTGCAGTCCAAGTCCAAAGGCGGTCGGTCTGCGGGCAGAACTCCTTCTTGCTGGGAGGAAGTCAGGCTTTATTCTATCAAGGCCTTCAACTGATTGAAGAATCTCACTCACAGGAGGGAGGGTGACCTGCATCATTCAAAGTCCATGAATGGAAATGTCACTCTCATTCAGAAACACTTCCATGAAGACATCCAGCATAATGTTTGACCAAATATCTGGACACTGTGGCCCAGCCAAGTACACACATAAAATTAGCCATCACAGTAATTGAAACACATGTACATATATCTAGAAGATAAGAGTAGCACACATACCTATGCTAGTATATATTAAATGTCCATAAACTCATGAACCGATATTTCTATACAATGACATGGAACATAGCTAATATACGCCAGGGGGCCAGCACCTGTCATTGGTCAGTACATCAGCAAAATGCCTCTGTCTTCAAACTAAGGATTTATTCTTTTTCTTTGAAAGAGCACATTAGGGGAATGGAGTGTGTAGAGAAAAGTACATGATATTTTAATGCAACAACATGGGTTCAAAGCTTGTTCCTGTACTTAACCAGCACCATGAACTCTGGCGGTTTACTATGTAAGTCTGATTTGTAATAACATTTCTAACGTTTAACGCCTAGGGTCACCAGGAAGATTCAGTGAGCTAATGATACAGAGCACACAGCATATTTCCTGGAATTTTATAGTATCGATTGTCTCCGTCTGCCCCATGTATCATCCTCAAACTGAAAGTGCCAGGGCCACATTCCTCGGCATACAGGAACCTCTAACAACATTCCAGACACAACGAATATTGAACATCTGTTTGAATCCTTAGCATTGATGAACACAAGTATGAGAAACTTCCTCTTTCTGTTGATTGAATCAGACATTCATGCCATCAACTCCCATTCAGAACAAGGACATTCTATCTTCCACAAAAAGCCTTTCAAATATCTGAAGACAGCTATCATCTCTCTTCTCAGCCTTTCCTTATTCAGTGTTCACAGCCCGAGTTATTTTAACTGTTCAGTGCCTGGCTCCTCACTCCACATGTGATACACGTGTCAGGCATTGTCAGCCCTCTTGACAATACGCTCGAAATGGATTCCCCATCTCTCCCCCTGATAACAGCAGAATACTTACCTTTCCTGAACTGGGCATTACTCTTGTATAAATGAAAGTTAATATTGACATTTTGAATAGCCACATAAAATATTTATAGTAGGAATAGGAGTAGCTTTTATTATATTGATCTTCTATAATACTATGTGCCAAGGAGTGTATAAATTTTATTCTACAAATCAAGTTGTTCAAGATATATATCTTCATTTATAAATAATTCAATGCAATTTCTGTTTTAAGTTCTTATTCTGCCTTAATCAATCCAATGTCTCACCTCTCACCAGGCTTGCTGTTTTCTTCAGCGGGAGGCTGAAAAGAAATGCAGTCCTTTACTTCTCCGTGTCGGCAGCTATCAAGCCATCTTCCAGTCTCTGGTCATTGGTTCACATGGGTTGTCAGTCTTGTCAGTGAAGCTCCTCCACGTTCATGGCTTTCTCTTGACTCCTAGATGGGCCATCACTGTCCATCAGCCTAGTCCCCCCATGAAGCCATTCTCTCTCTGAGGTCTAGACTCCTCTCTGGGTCTCTGAGAGGCAGCGTGCAGGAAACCACTCAGCTTCCTGATCTCAATAAGCCCCCCACCAATCTCTCTCCCTTCTATCTTGATTCAGGGGATATAGCTTCTCTTCCTCTGCTGTGTCTTAAATTTTATCTGTACCCCAACTCCCCTCAGTTCCTTTGGGATTAAGGTTATGAAAAACAAAACCAGATGCCCTGAATGCTTTTTTTGTTTTTTTTTCCCTGGGCCCCATCATTTCTAGAAGCTTCATAAGGAGAAGAAAAAAGGGAAATATACACCGGGGGGGTGGGGAGAAGAAAACAAAAAAAGTCTCTCAAAAAATATCATATCTCCACAAATTCAATTTTTTTGCAAATGATTATTCCCATTTAAAGACACAAAACTGAAGTTCAAAATGGTTAAGCAATTTATCCATGATCATGCAACAAGTAAGGGGAAGCTGAGCCCATGCCAAAGCTGAGTGACTTCTTCTTTGTTTTGTTTTTTTTTTAGCTGAGCCATCCTGCCACCTGTTGGCAGCTCAGCTCAGGCTGGGCATCCAACTGCTGTTGGTCAGAGCTCAGCTCGCACTCTTGAGTGAGCTCTTAACCAACTGAGCCACTCAGCTGGCCCTAGAGTGACTTCTAATATTTGTGCATTTCTCTGATGTGTTCTCACTGTTGGCCCCAAGTCTTTTCACATGAGCTGTCACCAAGTCAGGAAGCCGATCCTGCCCCAATGCAATGATCCGAGTCTTTGGTCAGGATGCTGAGTACATTTTATTTTGTAGCATTCAGTCCAATGTATGCAGTTTGTAGAAATCAATTTGAAATTTGATCCCTTCATTAACCTTGTTAACAATCTTTTCCAAGTTTTAGCCACATGAGAATTTAATAATTCTGTTTCCTACATTTAGAATATATGAATGATAATATTAACCCAAGCAAAGCCCATATGGAATTCCTTAGGGTCCTGCTTCCTACAGTGATCTAACTGAAGGCACACATTTTGAAACAGTTGTGAATGTATGCTGCCTTACTCTCATCCTGTACACTGTCTCCAACTGGAGCCCCCAAATTATCATAGGAGAGTAAATATATCAGGAAATTCACATAGCTTTTATATTCTCCTGATCTACTAATCTAGACATTCTAGTTATCAATTCTGAGCATGATATCACTTGTTCTTCATCAGCTCTTGCTGGTTCTTAGCACTATCTTATTCTTTTCAAGTGTTCAAAAGTAATGTTTTGTATAACGCATCCTTGACAATATCTAGAAGAAACAGCAGGATCATTAGATTCTGCTTCCCACAAATCCTCCTTTCCTACAAGACAATCGGAACAAATTATGTATTGTTTTAAAGCTGACACGACATACATTGTGAGCCTGATTCTTACAGTTTGGTAATAATTAGAGGCTGCTATGAATGCCATGTACTGAAAGCTCTTTAGTCTCCCATGGATAATAAAATATTAATATCAACAATGACTACCACCATTTTTAGTACTTCCTATGTATGTGACACTTTATTAAGGTAATTACACATGGTATCTCCTTTAATTTTCTCATCAACCCTATAGATACAGAGACTTGGCCTAAAAGAGGCTAGGCAAACAGGATTTCTTTTTTTGTTTTTCTGGACTTAACACCTATATTCTGAACAACCAATCCAGGCCCAGCTATGCTTGCCTGGAATATTTACATAAAGATCCCAGTGTGCAGTGTGGTGAGAAGAAATACAAGGAAAAAAGACATGGATCTACAAAATACCAGCATACAGGTTTTTCTGGTATTTCATTATACTGCTTTCAAAAGTACTCTAAAGCTGGCTTTTGCTAGCAGGGTGGGTATTCATTAATTGTTCTGAGAATAGAGCTGTATGTATGCATTGCTTTTGTAAATATCACAGTTTCAAAAACTGGAAAATACTCCTGAATTATATAAGAAAGTCAAATATAGTAAGAAACGCAACAATCAGAGCTGCATTCATCTAAGTAATTGTTAATTTCTCTATGCATTCATTCATTCAATAAAAATATTGATCACCTACTTTATGGCAAGTATTGTTCTAAGCACTGTTATTATAGCAATGAATAATAATGAACAAAGCCCCTACTTTCATCAAGCTTTAATTCCACTTGGGGTGGGAGGGGAGATAGATGGGAAAGTAATAAAAATTAAGTATGTAGTATACAGCTGGTGATAAATTCCATGAAAAGTAAAGTAAGAAGAGCTTAAAGAAGATGGGGATGACAGCTGCTATTTTCTACAGAGTAGTCAGGGAAAGCCTCTTTGACAAGATGTCACTATAGAAGAAACTTGAATTAAGTGGAGAATAGACCCAGGCTGGTATATGAAGGAAGCATGTTTCAAACAAGAAGGACAAGCAAATGCAAATGTCCTGTGCCAGTAAGGGTTTGGCTTGCCTACCAGAGCAAGGTAGAACAGAGAGGCTGAACTTGAAGAAGAAGGAGGAAATGAGGTCTGAGGGATAGCAAAAGACCAACTTTTTTGCCTTATGAGTACTAGAAGAGGCTTTGGATTTTACTGAAAGATAAGTAGTCATTGGAGTAGTTTTCAATAGGCAAGAGCATGATCTAACATATTGGAGAACTAGGGAGTTTCAAAGTGGGAGCACAAAGCTTAGATAGCAGGCTGCATAGTCACAGAAAGTAATGATGATGGTTTGAACCAGTCTGATGGAAATTAAAGTGGTGAGACGTTATTGGACTTGGGGATATTTTGAAGGAGATTTGCTGATAAGGAGTATGAGAAACTGGATATGGAGTATGAGAAAAAGCAGAGGCAAGAAGTAGTCTGTAATTTTTACCTACACAACTAACTGGGTGAATGCAGATACTAATAACTGATTTGGAGAAGAATGAGGGAGAAGCAGGTTTGGGAGGGAAAATCAGTTCACTTTTGGACATGGTAAGTTTGAGATGTCTACTAGAAAAGTTAACACATGCAACTACCACATTGCCTGGACTATGTTAGATGCTCAGTGGAAGTTAATTAATTAATTAAGCAAGCAAGCCTTGCATTCTAAGGTTTTTGCCTGAAATCAATGTCAAGCTTCTTTTGCAATTGTTTGTAGAATAAACTTTCATAGGAGAATTAAAAGTTTAGTTATATCTTAAATAATAGGTTAGATTCTCAGCAAAAGAGGAAGAGTGAAAATTTGAAGCAATGGAACAATTTCAGCAACAGTGAAGGAAACGATGATGAATATTTGAGGGTAAATGAGCAAATGATCTGGCTGCAATCATAGATCTAGGGGCTGAACAAGAGTGAAAGGCTAATTGATGGTAGATTGTGGAAGGCTTGGAGGGTCAGGCTATGGAGTTTGACTTATTTTTAACCGTTTTCTGTTTTTGTTTAGCTTGTTGGCAAGGGAGTCAAAATGGACTATAGTAGAGAAGATTTATGCAAGCAGAGGACCGCAGTAAGCCTGGGTGAGGAAAAGAAATACTGTAGGAACAATGGAAATGGAAAGGAAATAAGGGCTTCAAGAGACATAGAAAGTTAAGGAGACATGGTTCTTATCTGGTCCAAACTTACATAATAGCTATCTGAGCTCTCTGATGTTTAACACCATGCAGGCAAAGGATGATTGGTTGGATTCTTGCTAATATACAACTATATGCCACCCTTTGCTATTTTTATATGCCATAGCTGTGGGAGTCAGTAGGGCTGTTTACGGGGGGTGGGGTGGAGATTCTCCTTCTGAGCACATGGTAGAAATGCTCTTTCCTTTCCCTTGGATGTTAGGTTCTATAATGCAATCTGCTTTGGGAAATGGGATGTGAGTATAAATGATGGGTGTCACTTTGGGCCAGAAGTTTTTAAAAAAAGTACAGTGCAATTCATCACTGTCTCTTCCCCTTGACACAGCAACTGGCAATATTACACAATGGTGGAGATTTCATCAGCCTGGATTCTGCAGTGAGGGTGAGGTGGAGTAGCTATCTAGCTAACCTGTGGGGTTGAGTGGGAGGGACAAATAAGCTCTGCTCCTATATGCCACCAAGATTTGGGGTTATTCGTTACTAGGGTATAATCTAGCTGATCCTGACTCATACAATAACTGTTTATCTAAAGAATTGATAAAGCAATACACAATCAAAGGTCAAAGAGATTTAAATAATGAAAAGGGACCTATTTTACTTGGGAAATTTTATCTTTCTGTTCATTTCCAAAATATTGAACAACAGATATATCACTTGAAGAATAATGATATTCGTAAGTCTGGCCAAAAGGGGATAAGCATAAACAGGAAGTAATTAACTTACAATGTATTTGCTTTCCTGATTAACTCTATACAAGCTTTCTGTGATATGCTTTTAAAAAGTCAAAAATCAAAGTAAAGTAGTCTTCCAGGGATCTGGTGGAAAATGGAAAGTGTGACAACACTTTGTGAAACCAATACGAGCATCTTTTATGGGTCAGAACTTAATATCTGAGATACTTTTTTATAATTAGAGAAAAAGTTTATTGATTTAAAAAGCTAATTAATTAAAAAGAATGAACAGACTCCTAACACAAATGACATCATGCCATTTTATTTAGAACTATGTAGCCAAGAGTATTTATAGAGGTAAACAAACAGCCAGTTTTACATTTTAGACATACAACTGACCCTTGAACAACACGTGCCTGACTGCATGGTTCTACTTTTTTCAATAAATATACAGTCAACCCCCCATGTCCCTGGGTTTTGTATCCAAGAATTCAAAGTCATTTCCATCTGTATGCATTGTTCTATGCCATTTTACATAAGGGACATGACCATCTTCAGATGTGGTTATCTGCGGGGGTCTTGGAACCAATCCCTTGTGGACACTGAGGGATGATTGTAGTTAACTTTTTGGAGAGTTGAAAGTTACATGTGGATTTTTTACTGTGTTGGGGTGAGGGGTGGGGTCAACACCCATCATCCCCTCATTGTTCAAGAATCAACTGTACTGGAACTGACAAAGATTTGGTCTATCCTTGACCAAATCTAGACAGGCTCTCCTGAGCTTGACTAGGCTCCATCTTAGCTTTAACAAAAATTCTGCTAAGTCAGTTTTAACAAAAATTCCTACCCTTGATATCTGAACAAATTCTCCATCCCTGCCATCCCCCAGGTTATATCTGATCATCCTGGCATACCTTCAGCAAGAATCCTGTCAGGTTAGTTTAGTCAGAAATCCCCCTTTAACCCAGATGTCTCCTCTTAGTGATTTTTCATCCACTACCCACCCTCACACCTGCTCCTTGCCTAGAAATCTCCACTTTTCCTTGCTGCAGTAGGAACTGAGTCCAGATCTATACTGAGGTCTCTTTTTTCTTATTGTAATAATTCCTAATTAAAACCTGCTTTTACCACTTTACTGTCCAGCTTAGGTTTTTCTTTGACATAACACATTTCAATTATTTTCTTAAAAAGGAACCCATAGAGGTATTATCTAAGCGGCTGCTACTTTAAAAATGAGAAAATAATTCTGGGAACAAGGTGTTGTAATTTAGATTGGGCACCTGTAGAGAGCACCTCAGAGAAGATGACACTTAAGATCAGACCTGACTGTCAAAATGGAGCCAGCTATGCTAAAATTGAGAGGAAGGGCATTCACAGCAGACAGATATAACTACTATAAAAGTCTAACGAAGAAACACATTTAACATGTTTAAGGGGGAAAATAAGGCAGGTATAGCTGGAACACAGTGGGTAAGGCCAAGAGAATAGTAAAAGAAGGCAGAGATATAAGCAGGGGTCAGATAATGTAGTCTGATAAGCCAGGGTACACAGTGGGATTTCTTTTTTCTAAGTGTTATGGCATGCTATTTATGGGGTTATATGGGGACTTGACAGCTGGATGTAAGGTTAAAAATGTATCGAAGAGGACAATAATGGAAGCATGGTGACCACTTAGGTGAGTACTATAGTAGCCTGTGGTGGGAGGTAATTGTGGCTTGCATTAGGGTGTTGGGAGTAAAAATAGCGCGAGAAGTAGACAGATTTAGGGCAAGTTTGAGAGATGGAGGGAGGTCACATGACTTGTAATCATTTGGATACAAGAGGATGAGCGTGAAGGAAGACTCCTGGTTTTAAGCTTGAACAGCTGCATGGGTAGTAATGAGTGAAGGTTGACACTGTAAAAGGGGTACTTTTGGAGGAAAGGGGACATGTTAACTTTGAGATGCCTATAAATGGCTAGTACAGATATTAAATAGACATTGGCATATCTATCTGGAGTTTAAGGAGCATGTTTGAGAATTGTCAGGAAACAAGTGGCATGTATTGATTTTAGGATGAGTCAGAACACTCTCCAGGGAGACATAGAGAGGAAAAAAAAAAAGAAAGCTGAGTACATACATTGGGACAAACCAAAGTTTAAAGAGGAAGAAGGGCCAGCCAAGAAGACAAAGAAGGAGTGGTTAGTGAGGTAGAGCAAAAGCAAGAAAATGTGTTGTCATAGAAACAAAAAGAAGAACATGTTTCAAAAAGGAAGAAGGGCTAAGCTACGCAAACATTGTTGATAAAGATCCTTGCATGTGGCAACACAGAACTCACCAGTAACTCACAGGAGTAGTGTCAGTGGAGTAGTGAAACCAGAAACCATAATGGAAGAGCCTGAAAAAAATCAACAGAAGATGGGCCATTGGCACTATTCAATTTTTTCAAGAAATTTAGCTCTGCAGTAGAGCGGAACAGTGGAACAAGATGTTCTTGAAAAGGGGTGTGGCAAAGATGTTTTCCCTTCCAAATGGAGATGCAAAAGTATGTTTGTAGGTTGATATCAATGATTCAAGAACTAAGAAACTGATGACAATAAAGATGAAGGGTAATTGTAGGAGTGGTGTTCTAGAGAAGCAAGGGGTAATGGTGGAGGAATCCAGAGTGCATATGAAGGACTTGGTCTCCAATAGGTCCTACCACACTATCCAAAAGTGATATCTGCAAGACAGTGATAATATTGATGGATCACCAACACCAAGCAAGGACAGGAACTCATAGTGGGGTTGATGGGTGGTTACATAGTCTATTGCAAATCCTTGATAACATTAAAGAATTATTAGAATTCAGATGAAAAAGAAGTGAGCTACAAGGACAGGAAGTATATAATAAACACTGGTAAAGCTAGGTTCAGATTTTTTCCACGGGCCCTTTTAATCAGTGGCCGTCTGTCTCCTGCCCTGATTGGGAATGACTCAATGCCTATAAAGTAGAATGCCAGAAGGGACTTATGAAGATAGCATAGAAGGTGGAGTCCTTCTCATGTCACTAACAGTTCTACAATTAAATGCACATGACAAACAAAGCAAGGGGCAACTTTGCAGTATATGATCAATGTATCCTACGGTGATTTGGGTCTTCACAAAAATTCTTTACTGATGATTTAGTACGAGAACTTCAACTCAGGTTAGACTTTCTCTGTTTCTTACTGTGTTGAGCACCAAACAGGAACTCCACCAAGTATTCGTGTGTTTTGCTATGAATAGCAAATCCACGAATTGCCTGAGTAATTTTTTTTTTCTCCTAAAGTTTTTAGTAATCCTAGATGGGGCTTTCAGGAACTGGGAGTGGAGGAAATAGGCTGAAGAATTTTTCACAGTAATGAAGATTTTCTGGTATTCCATTGTTATCAGCCACCCTGCCCTCCTCTGGACCTGGAAGCTGGAATCTAGAGTCTCTTTGATTTAGTTTCTCCCCAAATATCCTCCATTTCCTGCCAGGTGGACAAGGGTGGTTACCTAACTTGTGGGGGCTGATGGTAGGGCTTCAGGCCTACGTGCTCCTTATATGGATTCTCAAGCAGTTGGCTACCTTCACTCTGACACCAGAGGAATTTTGTGCCTCCAAGTTCTGAGCTTTTTTGAGCTGAAGAGGGCAGTTCTGCTTGCCTGCCATTGGTCTCCATCTTTACAAACATTTAGGTTTGACTTCCATCTGCTAAACCACTATCCTTCCCTCTATTAGCTTTTCCACATTCACATATTGATCTTCAGAGTTACAGACATCTCTAAATCTCACTGAAGATGCAGTTTGTTTGAAGGTAGACCAACAGATCATGAAAGACAAATGTTAAATGGTGGATTAAATGGTGGGAGTGATCCTTTAACAATTGAAGAATACTTATAACCTTGAGCACATTTATTGAGAATAAATTGTTAGAAATGTTGTAGCTTTGTACATTTCTTCTGGTTTTTCAAAGACGATACCTATCAAACAAGTTACAGTTGAAGTTTCAAAATATGTGACATCTTTTATTAATATTTTGAGCTAATCGAACTTATATTCTTAGACAAATAATATTCTTATCATGACATATCTTTAAATTAAGTGTAATTTCTCAACATTTGTGGAGCTGATCCCAAATTCTTTTTTTAGCATATCTGTATACTGAAATCTTGTCTCAGTTCATACATAAATATATGAGACATCAGTGGTGATGTTAGCCATCATTTCTGATGTTAGTTTTTAGGACATAACCACCACATTCTACTAAGTCTTACTGCAATGCTACTAAATGGTTCTTAAATAACCAAGTCTTGTGCCACGTTTTATTCCAGAAAATGTAAAACAAACAACAAACAAAACCAGTATATGCTCATATATCTAGAAACACTAACAAATACCACACATGAAAAAATACTTGACCTTTCCAACATGTATACAGTTGACAGAATTCATCAGTCTTTAGAGAAAAAAACTCAGACAGGTATTAGCCTTCATATATAGTCAACTTTGTTCAGTTTTTAGGAAGCAGGAAGAAAAAAGTTGACTTAAGATTTTCCATAATTCCCTCAGCAAAATGTTGACTAGCTTAAAATTTTAACTGTTTGAAAAGATACAGTAGACACTGTATACATTTATACAAATTATTTTTCAGTCAAATATATCTATTCACGTTTTAAATTCTTGCACGTGGTTTTTTCTAAGTTTATGCATGCCTAAATTCCAACTGGATCATTGGTTATTCATTTGATATTTGGTATGTCAATTGGCATGAAACATTGCCTGAGCTTAGACTACTTACTCTGTTTACTAGTGCTTTTAATCATATCTCCTCTCTGCTAGTCTGAAGAAAGCTAATTTCATTGTTAGAATTGTTTGGTAGAGTCAGGGCAATTGGGAACAAAGAAAGGCACAATCCCAGGCCAAAAAATATAACTGAAAATAAGACATACCTGTTAGACTACAGGTGAGAAATGCTGGGGAAAGGAATGAGGAATCAAATTTGATTAAAATGGTGTAGAGTGTAGCTGCTCATGGAACTTAATCTTGGACTAGAGCTCTTAGAGAGGAAGAACTCAAGAGGTTCCAAACCCTGCATCCAGCAGAATGAGCAGTGTACTTGGGGCCTCAGTAGAAAGCAGAGCACAACGGAAAAATACTCACTTGGGAATCACAAAATCAGGGATGCAAACCCAGTAGGTTTGCTACTATCCACTAAATAGGTGACCTTGGGCAAAGATTGGCCTCTAAGTCTGATTTCATATCTATACTTAGAAATAAATGATGTCCAGCTTCATTCATTGTTATTATGCTTAGAGATAGTATTTGAAAAATGTCTGGCAGAGTCGGAGCTTATAGATAATAGAAGCTATTACTATTAATACGGATTTCAAAGTAGAATAAGATTTTTATAACGGAATAAAAGAGATGTCCTCAATGAAGAAGGCAAGATTCACTAATGGAATAAATAGCCAAAACTAGCTCTTAATTCACACCAGGTTGGATTCTGTGACTCTAGTCTGTATGTTGTCTTCTTGGATATGCTTTGTAGCTTGGATTTCTTGAATTAGGGTATATATATTCTGCCATCTTAAATGTCCATGGAATAAGGACACAGACCTTGGTCTGTGAAGGTGTGATTTGATCACTGAAGATTGCTTGGTGTTTTCATGTTTATAGTGCAAACATGCAGGCCAGGTAAACTGGGTATTCAGCCCACCTGAACTAAAACCCTTAAAATATAGTAACATCATGAGCAATGTATCATCAGAAATTACTTTTTCTGAGTTCTTTATAAATGGGCCCTGTTTTATCATTGATAAGAAAGTTACAACAAAACTCTTGCTCTTATAATTTCTCTAAAGTGCCACTTGTATATATCTGCCATCTGTATTACATAGTTGTTGAGTTTTAAGAATTATTTGTATGTTTTGGATAACAGTTCTTTATCAGATATATCTTTTGCAAATATTTTCTTCCAGTCTGTGGCTTGTCTTCTCATTTTCTTGACATTGTCTTTTGCATAGTAGAAGTATTCAATTTTCATGAAGTCCATTTTACCAATTACTTATTTCATGATCACACCTTTAGTATTCTCTCTACCAAAGAGATATATGTCATCACTCTACCCAAGGTACCTAAGTTCTCCTATGTTATCTTTTAAGAGTTTAATGTTTTGTATTTAGTTCTGTGATCCATTTTGAGTTATTTTTTGTGAAGGATGTAAAATGTGTCTAGATTTTTTTTTTTTGGCATGTGGATGTCCAGTTGTTCCAGCACCAATCATTGAAAAGAGTATCTTTTTCCCTTGTATTGCTTTGCTCCTTTGTCAAAGATCAATTGCTACATCTATGTGGGTCTATGTCTGGGCTCTCTATTATGTTCCATTGATCTTCTTGTCTATACTTTCATTAATGTCACACTGTCTTAATTACTGTAGCTTTAGAGTAAGTCTTGAAGTCGGGTAGTGTCAGACCTGTCACTTTATCTTCTCCTTCATTATTGTGTTGGCTAGATTGTCTCCTGCCTTTCCATATAAACTTTAGAATGAGTTTGTCAATATCCACAAAATAATTTGCTGAGGTTTTGATTTGGGTATTATATATATTATTTTAAAAGCTTAATTCTCAGAGTTTGGAGAGTGTCCTGCTGGACTCACACACGAGGTTAAAAAATGGCCAGTAAATCTAAGGCTTTTTGGAGTGAATGATCAGAAACAGGACATGCTGATTTTCCATACAGGATTATGACCCTCATGCTACTCAAGTTCCAGCTCTGATGCCACCGGGTCAGAGAATTGTGGATGTGAATAATAATTTCAGTATTTCAGAATTTAAATTATATCATTGATATTCCGCTACATCTTTTTTTTTTTTGAGAACCAAAAAACATATAAGCAGAACAAATTCAACTTCCCTCTCTCACCCTCTTTCCATGTCTCCTTTAGCCAGCATTAAATATTTTAACAAAACAACAACAAAAAAATGATTGGAATGGTTACACAATGCTACCTGGTAAATGAGAGAAAGAGAGAAGCGTATTTCTGAAGAGGTTAACAGCAAGCAAATCTTATTTCCAATAAAAACTTTTGCTTTGTAGACTATTTTAGTATGCCACAGAATGAATAATTATGTTTAAAAAGTGTCAATAAAATTAAAGGAGACAAGAAGGAGGTGCCTGCCATGAAGCCAGAATTGAAAATGTCTTTTGAAGCTGTAAAATATCATTAATCTTTGAGTGAAGTGAAAACAATCCTCCCTCTATTCTCACATAGACAGCTGCTAATAGTTAGGTAGTTTCAGGAAAAAAAATATTTTGACATGGAAAATGCTAGTGCATTTGGGCATGGGCAACTATGTCTAGAATCCAAACTGATTCAACTAATAAAATATTTTAAAAAATAAATTTCATTAAAAATATTTTTAATGACTATATCAAAAGGTACCCATAATGATTTTTTTCTTAATCACTTCACTACATTAATAAATTTATAATGAGTTTCTCATCTAAAAAATTATGGCTGGTATCAAAGAAATCATCATTCATATCACAAATTGCTTTGTTTGTTTGTTTGTTTGTTTTACTTCATCAGCATGCCCATAAAAGTAGGTTAAATTTAATATAGCTACCGTTTAAATGCCAAATACCACTTATGGTCTATGGAATTGCACCATTAGCTTATATATTTCTATTTTTATATATGGCCATTGATTTAAGTGGAAACTTTGCCAACATTAATGAGTCATGTCCATGAGCACATGCTCATTTTTATGATTTCCCCAAGTGAACCTGAATCATGGAGCTTGCTTTCCCAGCTCAGCTAGACTCAACAAACTTCTACTCTTATAATTAAGGCATAGGTCATTGCTTTGGGTAGTAACTGATTCCAGTGGAGCTCAGAAGAACTATTAATCCATTCCTGCTGGACATTGTTTGGTCTTCAGTCTTTTTCATCACATTAACACAGATGAACACATTACAAAGTCATATTCTAAAATGGCTAGCTTTGCTCTTCAAACATACTTGAAATGGCAGTGTCTCTTAAAGGAGACATTAGCCTTTCAATGACTCATTACGGAAGTAGACAAGATAGTGTAAAATTATTTGCTGTAATTTTTTTGTTGGTAATTCTTAGAGCTAGGCTCGTGAAGAGATTGGGAGTTTCTTAGTTATTATCAAATGAACATTTGCTGAGTTCCTAATGTATATAAAACTCAATGAGAGGTATTATATGATATTTCATACAAAGTGGAATAATTCTAGCCTGGAAGACTAATTTATATTCATATGTGTATGTTCATATTTATAACCAGTTTTCAAATGTATTAATCAGATTTTGAACAACGTAATTAAGTTTTTTTTCTAATCTAACTGAAAGGGGTCATAAACATAAAACATCTACTGATTATATATTCAATACAGTAATTATTGTTAACAAAAGTATTGTGCTTTATTTTTGTATTTATTAATCATTGAAACAGTTTCCAGTGCCTGTCATTAGAATAAAGAATTGGCTATGATATTTTGATAAGTTTCTTAGTCATTCTTTTATGCATCTAAATTTCTCCCTAAAAAAAGGTAAGTTTCTTGCCTTTAAATCAAGTCCCCCCCTAAAAAAAAAAAATTAAACTCAACCCTAAATTTTTACCTAGCATTATAGGTAATTTATTAATATAGTTATACCATATTTTTTCCTGTTTGGTAACATTTCATTTTGTCTATCTTGTGAAACATAATTCATTTCCTTATATATTTCCCTTAACATTCATATGTCAAATAATAATATGGTGAAGTTAATATTTTGACTTAAATTTGACTATATATTACATAAATATAAGTTTGAGTTTTGAGCTCTATAATTATATGTAACTATCTCTGTTTTGAATTTAATCTAAGTTTAAAATATAAGAATATGTCTTCATTGCTTGACTTTCTGATTGAATTGTTAATTAGAATTCTAAAACTAACATTTCTGTTAGTTTTACAATACTTTTATTAGTACTACAATATTAGTACTACAATATTATAACTATAGAAGCAGTGTATAAATGAAAGAAGCATTGATTTTGGAGTGAAAATGAAGATGGACCCTTGCCATAAGTTCAGAGAAGCTAAGCTGAATGGAGTACAGGTTGGTCCATGGGGACATTAAAGCAGAATTGTCTCATGCATCCTGTTAATATGCATTGCAACTTCTATGTGTCATAACTGCTACCTAAGAAACTTTGAATATTTAGCTTAATTTTGGTAAAATTATAATTATAGCAACACATATTACATATATAGCAATACCTATTCCACATATTTTATGGATTGTATGCGATAATAGATGGGGCAATGCCTTAAAATTGCTAAGTATTGAGCAAATGTTTGTTATTATTTGAATCCTTTTCATGTGATTTTAATTGGTTTCAGGTTTCTGGTTTTTGGGTGTCGTTTTTAAAAAATCCAACAATTCCATCTTTGATGATGGTGGAAAATACTTATAACGTTGAACTATAATAAGTAAAGAAAGGCTCCAAATGTGGTAAAAATCCCTGCCACTATAAGAATGCATGCAAAGAGAAAACCTCGGGCAGAGTTGGCAGAACTCAGAGCTCTTCAAAGCAAGTTGAAACCTCCAAAGTCAAAATAAATAACTTATTGTTTGTTTGGGACAACTAGATTGGGGTAGACTGGATGGTCTCAGAAGCACCCTGAAACCCATTGGCATCATGTTTTGGAAGGGGAGGCAAGACTGAATGAGAGAATGTAAAAACATGGCACCTTGGCAAGAAACAAACCTTGATGTGGCAACATGGTGGAGAAATTCTCAGTGTGTAACAGTCCTACAACTGTGAATTTTCCTCAGACAAAATTCAAGACAAGTCACATGTGCACATATACACACCTTTTGTCATGATTTTTTTTTTTTGTCTTGAGCTATGGAGACTTCCAGGATGCCAGCTTAAAAGAAAATGAAAAAGAAAACAAACAAAAAAACCCCCAGCAATTGAAAGCCAAACAAACTGAGCAGAAACATCATTTACCACACACAACATGGAGAGAGCTTTCACAATTTGAGTCCAGGCAAGTTCCAGACTGCTAGGCCAAAAAAATCTGATAATCCTCAGAACAGCAAAAATAGATTCCATAGTTGCTACAATGTCTACTCTTCAGCTAAAATGTATTAGTAATATAAAAAGAATTATACAATAAACGGGGAATAAAGCTGTCAATAGAAACTAAAGTGGACCCAGGGATTGAATTTCACAATTACAAACTTCAAAACAGTACAACAAATATATTCAAACAATGAAAGGAAATTTGTTCAAATAATTTTTAAAAATAAGAAAACATTTAAGGATAGCAACACAGAAATTGAAACTATTTTAAAAATCTGAAAATTCTAGATATAAAAAGTACAACAACCAAACCAAACCAAACAAAACTGGCAATGAACTCAACTACAGATTAAATTAGTATTGAAGAAAATTAAAACATTTTGTGACAATATCAAGTGGCCAACATATGTAATTAGAGCCAAAGAAAGATAAGACTGAAAGAAATGGGGGGGAAAAAGAAAAGAACAGAAAGAAAGACATTTAAAGAAATAATACCTTAAAATTTCCTAAATTTGTTGAAAAACATAAACTTAGAAATTCAAGAAGCTCTGCGAAACTTAAGTAAAATAAAAACAGAGGAAATCATATGCAGGCACATCAGATTCAAACTCATGAAAATCAAAAATAAACAGAAAGTTTGAAAGTGCGAAAATGAATAGAGGAAACTTCATTTAAAATCTGAATTGGGAAGCCCTTAAGGGGGAACACTCAGGCACTGCCACTCACCACACCTTGCATTTTCCAACAGGGATAAGCTATCCTTACATTTCTGTACAAGAAGAAACTTATTTTACTACTCCATCAGGAGAAAGGGAGATTTTTCTCCTTGCCTAGCAACAGATCCTGCCAATGAGAAACTGCCATGTCTCAGCCAATGGGAAGCCACTATACTTCAGACTTCCAGTTTTCCTCCAGTGTTCATAACCCCTCTTAATTCCCTTCTTTTATTCGGTAGAGTAATTGTTCCTCTCCTTTGTTATCTGGATTTGCTTATGGTTTGCCATAGCTTGTATGTCCTAATTGCAATTTCTCTGCCATTCCAGAACAATCAAGTTTGCTAGTAAAATAACT